>OZ010788.1:308899348-311723494 GCA_963932465.1 Maratus speciosus | reverse complement strand
TTTCCAACTTAAGAAAAACTTGGACTTACGCTGTCAAAGTTTAATAATTAAAAATCTTACGATACTCATCAGCGTACATGTAAATAAAAACTATATTAAAAATACATTACAAATTATTCCCAACGTTTCGTGCTCTTTCTAACGAGCCATCTTCAGGGGAGAGAGTCCTTGACCTCCTCGGAGCGAAGTTTCCAATTGCACTTTCACGGCATCACAACTAAAAACATTACAGTAACTGATCATTAACACAGCCGAAATCAGTACTGCTTTGGATATGGCGCCAGCTGTTGTTAGGCTAACACACTACAATAAGAAACTAGGAAAACTCGAAATAAGCACTACGAATGTATTTCTTTTAAAATATTCAACCAAACAATTCAAATTTCTAATGTTTGGTTGAATATTTTAAAAGAAATACATTCGTAGTGCTTATTTCGAGGTTTCCTAGTTTCTTATTGTAGTGTGTTAGCCTAACAACAGATGGCGCCATATCCAACGCAGTACTGGTTTTGGTTGCGTTAATGATCAGTTACCGTAATGTTTTTAGTTGTGATGCCGTGAAAGTGCAATTGGAAACTTCGCTCCGAGGAGGTCAAGGACTCTCTCCCTTCAGATGGCTGGTTAGAAAGAGCACGAAACATTGAGAATAATTTGTAATGTATTTTTAATATAGTTTTTATTTACATGTACGCTGATGAGTATCGTAAGATTTTTAATTATTAAATTTCCAACTTGTTTTAATTTTATAGGACACAAAATCAGTGGATAAAATTGGTCAATCAAAAAATCATTCCTTTTGCTGCAACAAGATTATTACAAGAAAACTGCACATCTGTTTTTTTTAAATGGAATGAATTGTGCTTAATTAAAAACTGAGCAACGTGAAAAGAGGTCATATATCAAATTAGAAATGTAAATCTGTGAGATGTTACATTAAAAAAGAAAATAAGAAAACGCGAACGATAATGCATAAAACTAAAAAAAATGCATAAAACTAAAAAAAACAAAATGCATAAAACTAAAATTTTCTAAATCTTCTACTGCCAAGCACTCTTGGGATTCCGGACATATTTTTAATTTTCAAAATGCTAAAATGATCTTTAATGCCAATAGTATCTCTGAATTGAACTTTCTTGAAAATCTAGCTATTTATCTTAATCGTGATGTTATTGTTAATGATAAATCTGATTCCACCATGCTCTCTGCAGCTTGGAAAAACCTTTTCAGTACTACCATATAATTTATTTTTGTATTAATTAATATTAGTCTGTTTATTACATTTTATTCATTTAGTTGTTTTTTAATTTCATTCGTCATTGCCCCACCAGTGGCTGAGAGGTTCTGCTCTCGAAGCTGGTAGACGGGAGGTGCTGGGTTCGATCCCAATCGCGCCCGTCGGCCTAATCGTTCGGAGTTTTCGTGGTTTTCTTCGAGCCGTGGATTTCCATGCGTTAACCCTTCGGTGGTCACAGACGCGTATCCGCGGTCAAAATAAAGTGCTTCTAAAGGGTTACGGCCGCTTATACGCGCCCAGAAATATCTGCTTTAAAAGCGTTATGAACGCGTATAGACGGTCGGCATTTGTTATCTCTAAATGGTCACCGTCGCGTATACGCGTTTGTGCTTCCCCCCCCCCATTGTTGGAGACTGGGAGTTAAAGAAGGCGTTTATCAACCACTCCTTCTTTCCACTACATAATAGACATGGACTATTTGTCAAGTAGTTTATTGTAGTCGAATGCTTTTAGAGATTTGGTTGAAAAATGCCTTAGAGAATTACGTTTTCTGTAAATGGATAAGAATAGCATTATACTTCAAAACAGATACTATGGTGAATTCATAGAATATATACAGTACAAGAGTTATAGTTTTTTGTGTGGAATTAGAAAAATTCATAGAATATCAGTGTTTACTTATTTTATTTTATCATTCTTTGCCATAAGATTATATTCCATTATAATAATTATTAGTATTTCAAAAAATTTGCAATGTTGCATTTATTGTTTGAATGAATACATGCGTTTTCTTTTTATTTATTTTTTTTTTGTTTTCTTTTCTTTTTAAAAAGTATTTCAATGTTTTTTTCATTTAACTATAATACTAAATGCTTAAAAGCGTTTTTTTTATTTCTTTTTTTCTTACTTGCATCACTTTTGCTGTGTAATAATAATTAAAATATCAAAAACCCAAATTAATATTACACTTTAAAAATATTTTCTAATTTATAATTGCTGCTCAAATTTTATTCAAATTTTAGTGTAACTTTAAAACTATACCGTGTATATATATCGTAAAGTACCGAAAGTAAGCGGCCGAAGTACCGAAAGTCCGAAAACGGCCCTCCTCATATATGTGAATTATTCCTTTTTTGAAAAAGTGCCATTTATAAGACCTCATCTTCAAGTTTTTTACTGGAAATTCTTTAAGTTTTTCGTTTCCATATCTCCCTAATGAATATGTCTTATGAAATATCATTGAATGGCATACTTCGCTATGCACGCTACAATACCTTTGAAAATAATATTTTTTTTCGAAGTGTACTATTAATCTTTTCCTTCATTTTTATGCACTAAGATTTAATAAATAATATTTATATAGAGTTTAAGTTTTATAAATTCTGTTCATATTTCTTTGATATCTAATTTAATTATTTTATACGAGTTTGTTTTATTAATTTATTATTTTTATTAATGAAAACTATTTAGCTCCTGCGGGAGGGGATATTAAAACCAAACAATATTAATTTGATCTGATTTTATTTTGAAAATTGTAAAGATCCAGTGAAATTTCATAAATTCCAAATATACCCCCCCCCGGCCTGCCTTTCCCCCCATTCTTTCAATTTCTACAGTTCCAATTATAAGCCCCTCCTATAATCATTAAAATATCTTGTCTGCTAAAGGGGGCTTACTTTCGATACTTTACGGTACATGTTTTTTTAGAGAAATTCACATATAAAATGATTAAAATGGTGTTATTACTATAATTCACCTGTGGGAGAAAATTTTAAAATCATGGTATTAACACAGATTGAAATTGCAACGATCAAATAGTCAAATGATACTATATACCAAACAATACTAAAATACCAATCTAGGGTAGCTCTTTTAGTAGGAAAGCGGAAATTCTTTCATAAAATAATCTGCATCTGACTAAAAAACCACCCTCAAAAAACAAAAGTGGGGGTAGTGTTTAAAACATAGTGACACTTTGTTCCATAGAACTGACAGTGCGGGTGTCTTACATGCCTCCCAACCCCCGTGTTTTGAAAGGTACTATACGGCAAAGCAATAAACTTCTCAGGAGGCCCCACCCGTGACAAAATAAATAAGGGAGGTAAACAAGGAAGAGATCTTCTAAGAATGCCTTTTTTCAGATTAGCTATTGCACTGTATCGAGAAAAAAACGAGTCAGTATTACTTTCACAATAGTTCAGTTTTTACACGGTTTATGAATGCACAAAATTGTTTCCAGCTATAACGTTGAAAAAAATCTTTTTTTTCTTAACTAAAGAAAAAAAAAATAATAATATCATGATATCGCTATAAAATGCATTCTGATTCAGAAGAAGAAAGTTTGATTGACTCTTCATATGAAGCATTTTTATCCCCTTCATTGGATTCTGAGGGTGAGGATGATATAGAGCAGGGTCGGCGAACCTTTTTACATCTCCGTGCCCATTTTCTTTCAAAAAAGATTTTACATGACCATGACGTGCCAAGCACCAAAAAGTAATTTAGTAGATCAAAATTTCTAGATTTTTATTCATTGGGATTTAAAAATATGGAGCAATATACATCTAATATCTAGACTAACATATATCTTAAAGTAATAAAAGGCTGAATGCGATGTCGGTTATGCCAAATATTAATACGGTGTTCAACCTACTCACTTTTAATAGGATGCTAGCTGAATTCGGGTTATCTAACAAGTGGTTTGGGTTTCTAGTATTTAAGATTTTCGTATCATTTCCTATAATAATGACCCTCAGGAATAAATAGAGCGAACAATTGTGAAGATTATATATTTTATACCAAGTCGCTTTAGTTTCATGACTAGGAATTTTGCTTCTAATGCGTGATATTTTTATTTTGATATGCTACAAACCTTCTCTAAATTTGATAACTTATTGAGCCGACACTGAAATAATTTATAAATTCAATTAGTTGCTTTCTAATACAATAAAAAAAAAAAAGAAAGAAAGAAAGAAAAGCTCAGATCGTAAAAGTTTGCGTATTTTGTTTAACTTAATTCTATTTCGTTTTAAGATTTCACCGCTGTGCCGAAAATATTCTATCGCGTGCGAAGTTTGGCACGCGTGCCATAGGTTCGCCATCCCTGATATAGAAGATGTAAGAAACTGGTGTAAGATTGGCAAAACAGTTGAAGTAGTACCTCCACCAAAATTTTGTTTGGCCGGAAAACCTGGGATAAAAGTCTACATTATCAATGCAGACTTGGCGGGGGGGGGGGGGGGGGGGATAACCACAGAACTTCTAACAGTGATTAATCAAAACCCTTTTTTTTAAATGTTCAAATGCTGGAAAAATCAATAGTTTAACCACGAAAAATTAACAATTAATTTACATCCCCTCCCCCCCCCAACACACAACAGTATGATTAAAACAAATTTAATAATGGAGATATGATTTTTTTTAAAGATATGGTTCTTAAGTATACTTTTGAATAAAGTAAAAAAGAAAAAAGTATACCTATCAAAACTGTAACTACTTCTAAGTTTGGGACCTTAAATTATGGTTGTTTGGGCAAATGACCCATTTGCCCAGACAGAAATCGCACTTCTCAATCTTTTCAATCATGTTGGAATCTAAAGTGACTATTTTTTGACATATTCCTGAATTCATGACTTTTCGTAAACACATGAAATTGGCAGGTGCTCTTATTCAGAAAGAATTAAGTCGAACATTTTTTCTATTTTTCGATAAATAATTTTTAGAAAATGCTGTCAAAATTGGCGATTAGAATCGATTTTTTGTACTCGACAGCCTAACAAAAATCATAATAGGAAAACGACCACTTATAACTTAAAATGTAATTCATATCTTGAAAAATAGAAAAAACAAAAATCTATTTGATTTTAAATTATTTTAATGGTCATTCCTGCAAGTGTCACGCTTTTATATTTACAAATTACCCTTTAATTTTATCTGGAAATTTTCCATTGCTTTGCTGAACATCCACATTTTCTTACCCCAAACAATTCTAACCAATAAGTTTTAGATTCCAAATTTTATAGCAAAGCACCTTTGGAAAAACATTTTTATTTTTGCTTCATGCAGGACCGGAAAATTTCACGAAAAGGAACACCATTTCCAAATTATTGTTGGCTAATTTTTAGCCCCGGAATGCTATTTCTTCCTCTCAGTTTATTTTATGTCGTCTCCAAAAAATAATGTTGCGTTGTATAAGCTAGTCGTAAAACAAAGCAGATGTATCATTGTACTGTTAAATACACTACTGCATTTTTTAAATTTCTAAGCATCGCACATTTTCAATTTTTATACCGTCGTATTCGAAAAAAAAGTACTTTTTATTGCAATTTGTTTGAAAACTGCATCCCCATTTATTTTTAAAATATTAATTTTTTTTGGAAGTTTTTTCCACCATTTGTTTAATTTTGGCAACTCAAGTATTCCATTTCTATAGAAAATCAAGGAATAATAGTGGAAAAATAGCAATTATATCTTTTTGTTGCCATTTTCTCATAAAAACTGAAAAAAATGTAATTAAAATACGTGCTAATTTGAAAAAAAAATGAATTATTTCTGATAAAACATGGAGCTATTATAAACTAAATTTAATTTAATTATCTATATTACAAACAAATGAAGCCATGTGAATCATTAGATAGCCGTTTTTTTTTTGGTCGAGTTTCTGTTTTTTATTTTATTTTATTTATTTATTTTTTTTTTTGGGGGGGGGGGTATTATTTAGCGTTAGTGACGTCATATGAATACTTTTCTATAGATGTTGTTAACATGGTAAATGAAGAATTCTTCAGAGGATGCGAATGACGTCCTTTTATATAAAATAAAAGCGTGTGTTTTAAGTCTTACAACTGAAATATGTTTTGTACTACAGTAGAGTTCCGCTTAACCGGGTTTTCGCTTTAACCGAGTTATTTTGTTCTGATGGACTGATGGTTTCAGTTATTATAAAACAGCTATTATAAATGAAGTGTTAGGTAAAGATGAAAGTGCAGCCGTAAAATGTTAGAACTCTGATTTTCTGATCAGAATAGGAAAAAAAATGTCCATAATTTTTTTTACCATTTTTTCTCCATTCTGGCCAGAAAATCAGAGATTTTACGACTGCTCTTTCATCTTCACCTAACACTTCATTTATAATAGTTATTTCATAACAATGAAAGCCATCAGTCCATCAGACGAAAATTATCTATTCCAAAGGTATAAGTTCGATTGAAAAAAAACTATGAACTAATTAATGAATTAAGTGAAATTTTACATTTCATCTCTTTAGTGGCTGACGATTTGTGTAAATCCGGTTAATCCGAGTCTTTTGCTTATCCGAGGTGAGCTTGGTCCATATTAACTCGGTAAGCGGGACTCTATTGTATCTTTATTTATATAAATATATTATTTTTTTCATCGGGTCCAACACTATATCCTGAAAAAGCAAAATTCCTGTTTTCTAATTTTTTTTTTCTTTTTTTGAAAGCATAGACAATTTTAATTCTAACCATGCAAAGGTAATTTTAAAAATGTATTCAAGATTCTAAATAATAAAGAAAAAAAGTTACAGATAACGCAATAAGCTACATATTGTCTCCGGCAGTGGCTTAGGAAAGCCCCCCCCCCTCCCCCATTTGAAATAAAGTCAGGAATTCTGTTCCGAATTTTCCGACAATTTAAGGCTTTCGGTTCCGAAAATTTAAAAAAATCGGCCCGAAAATTTAGACATAAAATATATCGCAAATTTCGACAAGTGGTCGAAGAAAAGAAATGAATTTTGTCAATCGTGCGCAGAAAAAAATCCCCAATTTCGTCAAAGAATAACGAAAAAAAATTTCTAATTTCGTTAAAGAATTGCGAAAACACGCATACTTTGTCAAAGGATCTCTAAAAAACGCGAATTTCGTCAGATGATTGAAAAAACGCAAATTTCGTCAAAGGATCGCGAAAAACACGAAATTTTCACAAAGAATCGCGGAAAAAACAATTGCGGAGAAATACAAGTAGATGTCGAATCTCTTTTGAACACAATGTCAACGAAGCGCACTACTTTGTGTTATGATGCCAAAATTTGCAAGTGCATTTTGTTTCTTTTTTATAGAAATATTTCTTTCGAACTCTACTGTCATATTTCACAAAATTGTAAAATTTATTTTATTCCATAATGTTTACTTTGAAATATTTCGCATACACATTTTTAATTATGAATGAAATTAAATAATTAATTAATCTATATAATTACTTATTAATAAGATGCTTTATCATTAATTGGTTTTCTCAGTTTCTTAGTTATTTTGAGCATACTGAGTTAAAAACTATTTGAGCACCCCCCTCCCCCATATGATTTTTAAATTGCTACGATACTGTCTCCAGTACGGCCTAAATTTTATCTGCTTCCATCTTCGTTAAAGATGACATTTAAAAAGCTTAGATGTGTGGTCTATCACATTTATTTGGTCACTAAAATTTAATACTCATTTGTGTCGTGAGTCGTTCATTTGGTGAGGAACTATTACAATAGCTTCATGGCCGTGGTATGGGTGGTGTTTATCACAGTGATGTTAAGTGCATCGCCGAACATTCTATATATATATTTTTTTTTCGGATGAACGTTGGAGCGGAACTATCAATCACGAACCGGAACAATATTTGTCATAATTCCACGAATCAGAATATCATTCCGGTTTGCTCCGGAATATTTCGAGCACTGACTGCGTGTTGCTTAAATTATGTTTTCTTGTCCCAAATCTTAAAAAAAAAACTGAGGCACATTTTCTGTTAACCGCCTTAACTCTGCTCCCCCCCCCCCTCCCTCAACCCGTACTTTGTAAATAATGCGAACATTTCAAATTTGATTTTTTTTTTCAACTTCTTCAAAAGATCTGTATGTAAAATTTTGTTTTTGTTAATTTCATGTATCACATCTTCTCATTCCCCTCAAGCAACTATTTGTCAAAGTTTCTATAAATACATGTAAGTTGCTGTCCTTATACATTAGCGATAGATGTAGCGAGTTGGAAGAATCTACAGTTTGTATTTTCTTTTGAAAACTGAAGCCCCCCTCACCTCCCCCCACTGATAGCCCCACCAGTGGCTGAGAGGTTCTGCTCTCGAAGCTGGTAGACGGGAGGTGCTGGGTTCGAACCCAATCGCGTTCGTCGGCCTAATCGTTCGGAGTTTTCGTGGTTTTCTTCGAACCTTGGATTTCCAAGCGTTAATGCAGGTTAGGATCCCTTAGGCCCCCACGAAGGGCACTCCCCCCTGGGCCTATATCCCTCGTGCAGATAATTGGCCGCCATAAATACAACCAACCAACCAACCCCACTCATAACTTTCAGGGACTCCCTAACAAATAGCGGACATGTCCAATGAGCGAATACATCTTCAATACACAATACCTATTTATTTGTATGCTTTAGTATAATGATATGTACATGTTACTTTCAATGTGCTTAGCACATGCTTTACTTAAAACTGTGGAGTAATGTATTTATTAAATAATTAAATACGTTGGTGTCTAATGATAAGATAAAAACAATTTTTTAAAACACCATAAATATTTTAATAGAAGCGCAAAGTTCTTCGAACGAACTAGTCTTTCTTCATCAGGCGCAGAGAACTACTTTGAAAAGTCCTTCCGGCCAGTGCCGGGAGGAAGAGGTAGCTTTCAAATACCTTATTTTAAAAAAGCCAACTTATATTATTCAAACACACGAAGCTCAATTTAGTGGAAACCGAATATAGGAGATTCAATACTAATTTTTATCAATACTAAATCATTATGAATGAGAATTTCACGAAATTAGTCAGCTTTATCCAAGCTGCTTTTATTTAAAGTAACTTATATTTGGCTGAGATGAAAAGTTTTTTATTTAAAGTAACTTATATTTGGCTGAGATGTTGATGTATACTATCCACATGCTTTCTCACATGGAAATAGGCGAATACGTGTGTTATCGCGTGACAAATACAAGATCGTTTCAAAATGTTAGCCATACTAGAAATTCAAAGTGCTATAATTCAACCATTTTTTAAGATATAAACAAAAGAACAAATTTTCAGAAACAAAATCTGCTCCGGAATCTTTGTATCAAGGCCAAACACATAAAAAAATCTTTTTCATTTTCAAATTTTTTAATGCCTCATTTTAAATTTAATTTTTTTTTAAATGGCAACCCTTTTGAAACAAGATGGCGAATAAAGCTGGCCAACGAACTCGGTCGAGACATTGGTATGTAGTATGTACAGGCCAAGTAACATCCAAATCGGTTCATAAATACGCTTGTTATCGCGTGACAAAAATCAGGTCGTTTTAAAATGTCAGCCACAATAGAAATTCAAAACGCTATAACTCAGCCATTTTTTTAGATATAGACAAAACAAAAACTGTTCCGGGATCTTTGTATTAAGGTCAAACGCATACAAAAAAATCTTTTTCATTTTCTAATATTTTGGTATCTCAATTTAAATTTTAAATTTTTAAAATTTTTTTAAATGGCCGCCATTTTGAAACAAGATGGCGGATGCAGCTGGCCAACGAACTCGGTCGAGATATTTGTATGTACTATGAACACACCAAAGTACATCCAAATCGGTTCATAAATACGCCTGTTATCACGTGACAAATATCAGGACGTTTCAAAATGTCAGCCACGCTAGAAATTCAAAATGCTATAACTCAGCCATTTTTTGAGATATAGACGAAACAAAAACTGCTCCCGAATCTTTGTATCAAGGTCAAATACATAAAAAAAAATATTTTTTCAATTTTCAATTTTTTGGTACCACATTTCAAATTTAAATTTTTCTTAAAAATTTAAATGGCTGCCATTTTTAAACAAGATGGCGGATGAAGCTGGCCAACGAACTCGATCGAGACATTGGTATGTACTATGTAGAAACGAAGTTACATCCAAATCGGTTCATAAATACGCCTTTTATCGCGCGACAAAATTCAGGACGTTTCAAAATGTCAGCCTCGCTAGAAATTCAAAATGCTATAACTCAGCCATTTTTTAAGATATAGACGAAACAAAAACTGCTCCGGAATCTTTGTATAAAGGTCAAATACATAAGAAAAAAATATTTTTCCATTTTCAATTCTTTGGTACCACATTTCAAATTTAAAATTTTTAAGAAAAATTTAAATGGCCGCCATTTTGAAACAAAATGGCGGATGAAGCTGGCCAACGAACTCGGTCGAGACATTGGTATGTACTATGTACATACCGAATTACATCCAAATCGGTTCATAAATTCGAGAGTTACAGTATGACAAAGGTCAGATATATATATATATATATGGATATATATATATATATATATATATATATATATATATCAACATTTGAACGGAGGGTGGTTTCGGGGTCTGGGGGTCATGATCGATGAAAATATACCAAAATTTTTTGAAATCGCTTTCCTCCGAACGGCTGCAATAGGTAGCTTTTTGTAATGAAAGCTACCTAAAACAGCAGCAAGACTAACGAAATGGTGTTTTAAAGAGTTCTTTCGATCTTAACGTATTTATCTTTTAAATAATTCCGATTGCACTCGTTTATAAATATTACTACTATTTTTTCTGCAGCCTTTTTACCATTGACTTTTTGACCTTCCACATTTTTATCTATATTCCTCAAAATGGCAAATTATAACATTTGATCCATGATTTAACAAATTCATCAATTTTTAACAAATCAAAATTTAATAATATATATGGCGAAAATACTGAATTATAGAAATAGCTTTTAATGGCGACTTCTTTCTAGATTCATAATTTATATTTATACAAACGTGTAAGAATACACTGGTGTGCAAAATTAAGGACCAATTACAAATACGCGAATACCCAAATGGAAATAATATAATTCGAATAATTACAGCACAGCTAGTCCATATAACATTTCATTCATGTCACACATGGTCACAAGTGTCACAGTCACTACGGTGAAGCAGAAAAATATGAAATTCCATACATCTCATTATGAGTCTCAAATAATCACTATATGTCACTCCACTGAGACGTCACTGTGACTGCTGCTTTGTGACGAGTCACGATGTGACTTTACAATGTAGTTACATTGTGATTCTCATGTGACTGTCATCTGCAGACACAATTTCAAAGTAATCGTGAAAGCTACGTTGTGATAAGTATCCAAATAATGTCACATTAAAGTCACATGATGACTTTCAGGTGACAGAGAGACTACTGTGAAGTCACCATTCTGCTCTTTTGTGAAAAGTCCCCATGTGACTATAATGTGATATTATTTGGTGACTTATCATAATGCAACGTTCATGATGACTTTGAAATTGAGTCTAAAAATGACAGTCACATCAGAGTCACAATGTAACTACATTGTAAAGTCACCTGGTGACTCGTCACAAAGCAGCAGTCCCATTGACGTCTCAGTGGAGTCACATATAGGGATCATTTGAAACTCATAATGAGACTTGTGGAATTTCGTATTTTTTGTTTCACCGCAGTGACTGTGACACTTGTGATCATGTGTGACATGTATGAGATGCTATATGGACTAGTTGTGCTGTAGAGATAGTAATTATTTAAATTATATTATTTCTTTTTGAGTATTCGCTTACTTAAAAATTAGCATTTTGTGACTGGTCCTTAATTTTGGACACCAGTGTATATTGAGTTATAATTTAAAAACTGAAGTATAGCCTACAAATAATCATGCGGCTTTTTTTCCCACAGGAGTACCTGTACATCATTGCACAGAAACTTAAATATGTGTCCCTCCCGCGATCGTGCTCCTAGCACTATATGCATAAGCGCAACAAAATGTGTGTGTGTGGTGTGTTCTAATCTCCCCACCCCGATCGGTTTGGAATTATATGTATATATTTTCTTGATATGAGGGAGAAAAATGAGATTTTAAAACAGGCATTTTTTAATTGAATTTTATATCAATTATAATTCAATTGAATTTTAATTTTAATTTATTAATTCAATTTTCATAATTTTACTCCAGTAAAATGCAGGAGGAAGTATATTCCATACATCCAGGACCCTCGCTAAGGGTGGGGGGGGGAGGAGTATGCGGGATACTCGCCCACCTCCCCCCCCCCCCCGCCCCCCGAAAAAAAACTTTTAAAAATCGATAAACTTTTAAAAATCGTCTCAGAAAAATATTTCTTTTGCTTATTTCACTGCTAACAGAAACTTACCTCTTTAGCAGAATTCGTTCTTTGAAAAGGGATTAGTTCAGGGGTAGGGGTGATAATCAATCATGAATGTGGGAAGGCCTATCCTTTGGAAGTACACACAAAGGCTTTCAGTAGGTTATTGTTTGCTAGGAAATACTGGAGGGGGAAAGCAGTTTTCGCAGATTCATTGCTAAACGTTTTGAAAACTAAATCTTTAACCATTTATAAACACACAAAGCTTCTGCCTGTGAAACCATCTCCGAACCAAAAAAAATGGACACAGCTTAACCGCGAATGGGTTAATACGGATTAGGTTCCCTTAGAAAGACCTGCACGGAAGGCACTCCCCCTCGGGCCTATATCCCTCGTGTAGATAATTGGCCGTCAAAAATCAACCCAACCCAACCCATTCGTCATTAATTTCTTCGTCAGGCGCAAAGAAGATGTGCTTCTACTGTGAAATTCTGTATTTCATATGAAATATAGAATTTCATAGTAGAAGCGCGTCTTCTATGCGCCTGACGAAGAAAGACTCAGATCTTTCGAAAGGCATAGCGCATTTAAAAATTTTTGATGGTGTTTTAAGAAGATTTTTTTGTTCTTACTTTATCTAGTTATTTACAACAAGTAGAAAATTAAAGCACGTTTCAAATCAGACGAATGTTATTCTCTTACGATTCCTTCTAGTTTTAGAAGAAAAATCATGCACGCTTAAAATTAATTTCCAAAGAAATGCTGTAGAATTTACTTTTTTTAGTGAATTGAAAATACAAATTAATGTTCGATTATTTCAAAAGTTTTAGGATGCAAAGCCCTCTAAAGCGAAATTATTTGTTTAAATTACTTTGCGAATAAAATAATTTCCTCTAATTAATTTTGTTTTAAACAATATTCTTTGTGACATTTATATATTTAAGTAACTATCCAATTTCTAGAGTACAATTTTTAAAACCTTAGGATTTAAAAATTGTTTAATTGAAATACATTCTGTGGGATTTAATGTACAAAGATACTTTAGCTTATAAGACCGTTAAATACATTTATAATTTTTCATATTACCAATATTTAAAATAGAAAAAGGTAAAATTAATAATAGCAATTCAATTTCTTTTATTAATGAATAAATTAATTAGAATATATTAGACACAAAATTAAATTCAGAAATATTTTTCTTCAATCTTAATCAATAAGTTAAATTGCAAAGATTGATAAATTATAATTGGTTATATGCATAAATAAACAAATAAACAACAAATCACAAGTCTAAAAATAATTTTAAATAAGTCAATCCTTAAGTAACCTAATCAAATATTAAGATGGGAAATTTGTTGTACATACCTTAATTCCAGCATATAATGCGTACTTTTGAAACAAGAAATCTCATCGGGGGACATAAGTTGAACAATGTTCATCAAGCTGTGCGTGGTCTGAATAGATAGATAAGCATAGACATAGACAGACTGATGCATTCATACATAACATAATATACCATAGCATAGTATAAATATAGGTAGACTGATAAATTGGTACGTTCAATATATCATACTATAGCACATGTACATAACATTGCAAATAATTGTAACATAATATTGCACATGCACATAACTCCCTATATTTGAAATAGCATAACTTCGAAATAGAGATATGTAGATAGATGAAACAAATAGTACGTTGAATAGAAAGAACTGAAAATTAAAATACATCTTTCTAAAAAATTAGTAACAATTTTGGTTATTGGATGGTGCTGCAATTTCGATATAATTAATTTTAACTAGTGCGTGAAATTTACTTTCTTAAAAAAATGTCAGATAATATCACAATGTATTCGAAATATATAGCAATACATACTAGCATAAATGACATCGCAATAAATGACTCAAGAAAAGGGCGTAGTTTAAAACCATCCGTTGCAATATCACTACTAAAATAGATGCACGTGCTTCACAGATGAACTTTTCAAGCTGATCCAGAATGTAAGGATTCTTTCTGTAAACATTGTTCTTCAAATATTGTCACACAAAAGAGTAATACTACTTGAATCAAAAAGTTCCGAAACTGTGCTGATATAACCAACCCGAGTAGGGGAAGAAATGAACTATTTTACTGTGGCGTATAGCCAGATGTGACATGAGATGCGTGAGGACGAAGTACAACGGGTGTGCACAGTTCGCCAGAATATGCTTGTCGATGAATTGTAATCGCCCAAACTCATTGACAGAAAAAATGGGGTAAGAAGAAAAACATGAGATTATCAAATTCTGCCAACGTTTGGAGAAATCGCTGGATGAAACTATGCTGCAGCAGTTGTACTGTGAGACAACAATGCGTCGTTTGAGGGTCATTTCAAAAGAAGTGCATCTAAGGTTGAAAAATATATAATGGCCGAAATGAAGACCATCTCGTCCGAAAGCTTAAAGGAATGTTTTCAACTAATGTGCCCTTGCTGTCAGAAGTGCATAGTTGTAGAAAGGGAATATTTTGAAGGAGGTTGTGCGTAACCCAAGATATCAATAAATCATATCCTTTGGATGGCCAGTTTCCTAACTTTTTATCCCAGTAGCATAGATTGCAATTTGAAGAACATGAAAACCAATCCATGCCGGTGCCAGTCTCTTGTAAGTAATTCAGAGCTGTGACTATATCACTGAAGATTTTCTCCGGGAAAAGTAACTGTGATTATGGTTCACCTATTATAAAGCAGAACATGCCTAATTTGTCCTTCAACGCTTGAAATATGACGACAAACTGTTGTAAAAATTGTATGCAATTAGATGAGTTTGTCGTTTTTATAATTAAAATATGATCTTTTAATTGGATACTGCAGTTAAAATGGCGATTTTCCTGAATATTGTGATTATACAGGAAACAGGGAATGCAAGTTTTTTTGGTGCTAGAGTTTTTTTAATCTCTCTTTTCAACCTAGAAATAAACGAGATTTTTTGTGAATAAATACAGTTTGGGGGGGGGGGGGGATAAATCAGATTTCTGGAAGTCTATTTCCTTTCCTAAATTCATTAGCTTATTATTGGTTAAAATCTTTCAAATGAAAATAGGCATAATCTGTAAACTGAATATTGCAGATAGCTGATTTCACCCGTCAATTGTCTGAAGCGTCTCATTTACGAAGTTTTCTCTCTTTTTGAAGAATTGTAACTATGATCTACTAATGACACTAGATTTCATACGGATACGAATGCAGGATCCTTCTCATAATTCTGTACGTCACAGATTCTTACAATCTGGATATTCATCTACTTTTCGGATGAATTTCTGACCACTGTGTTGTAAGATATCAGCAGTTGCTTCCCCAGTTTTAGATGTCAGGCTTGACAATCCACCTTTCCCATTTAAATCGTCTAAAACAGCGCCTGTCTTTTAAAAACTGTCAAGCACATTTCGAATTATATTATTTTGATTGGGAACTTATATGAAATTAAACACACAATTCCTGTCATATTTCGGTAGTGGGGCAAACATAAGACTGAACAATATCTTGAGCAATATTTAAAAATCACTGCGAGTGCAGAACTGCCTATTACTTAATATTAGGACTAAATTTGTAAACCGCTCTATTTTCAATTTCCAGGCCTTCCCATTAAATGCACCATTTTTTTCAGCTTTCTATCTGTCACAGTTTCACTATCACTGTTCTATCTGTCACTGCATGTCAATTGAAATTGTAAGGGGAAAAAAGACCTTAACCATTCATATGTTTGCATGTTAGTGGAATGATCAAAATGTATGGTGTTGTCTACTTATCTCAAGGGAATATAAATTGCAATGAAATATCATGGAATTAAATAGTATGACTACGAAACGTCGAGTTTATTTTCATATATATCATCTATTACGCTAATGTAAGTAAGTACGAATAATAAGCCTTAATTACGTCCACTAATAGCCATATCACAATATATATTCAAAACTGAAAAGTCAAAACATACATTAAAATATTTATTTGCTTAAAAGACGTTACTAAAAACACATTAAAAATAAATTAAAAACCTACATTGACATGTTTCAACTCCTTCACCGAGTCGTCATCAGAATATATAGCATAAATTACAAATACAATGCATATGAAAAATGGGAAAAAATCATCGAATATAAACAAGCAAATATAAAACGCGCTCTACATTTTCACCATCGCACGTGTTCCCTTTATGTTACGATTCCGTAAATTGTCCAACCATTCAATCCATATATTCGGGATGCGAAAAGATAGTGTGTCGTTACAAACCCCTGAACCTCTTAAATAAATTTCAATGAACTCTCTTATAAATAATTTTAAATAAAAATTTGACCTGTAGATTAATCTACTCTCATTAAAAAGTATGTTAATGCCATGTACTTCAGTCGGGATAAAGCAGTATTACCTCTATTATATTTTATGTCCGCCATATGTTCTTTACATCTGGCATTGAATTTTCGTTGGGTCATACCTATATAATGATTTCTGATTCCCCCCTCCTTAATAAATGGAATCATATAAACTCCTTAGAGGTAATCCCTATTAATAGGATCAATTTTAGTGTTTAAAAGTATCTTTAATTTCGGAGGAGGTTTCGCGATCAAACATAAACCAAAATTTCTTAAATTATTTCTTATATATTAAAAAAAAAACGAGAAATAATTTGCCATAACCCTTTTCATCTTAACTTCATTAACAGTTTTATTTTTAGAAGTATCGGTGTACATTTTATCAATGGAGCTCTGAATCAATTTGTTAATTAATTTTACCTGATACCCATTATCAACAGCAATACGTTTAATTTTCTCTAATTCATCCCCTAGATTTATATCTGAAGAAATCCTGAAAGCACGATTAATTAGGAACCTGAAGGTGATAATTTATAAGACATTGGGGTGGATACATAGGAAAGTATAACGTTTAAATCCGTGATAGGTTTTCGGTAAACTGAACGAATTAACTCACTCCCCTTTCTCTGTAATTCAACATCTAAAAAAGGTCATTTTCCCTCTGTTTCTAGTTCAAAAGTAAATTTAATGTTATTGTCAAGTTCATTTAAATACTGTATGAAAATCATTAACTCATCGATATTCCCTCGCCAAACAATAAATATGTCGTCTACATAAAGTAACCATACTAAAGGAACTACCTCAAAAGTGCTGAAAATTTTATATTTTAGGGGGCATAATTTAAATTCCGCCAGAAGTCCAGATACTGGGGACCCCATCGGAGCACCACACGATTGTTCATAAATAACATTATCAAAAATAAAAAAATTACTTGAAGTAATTAAGTTCAGACCACTCTTTAAAGTGTTCTTCATGGGCAGATCAAAGGTTTCTGCATTATCAATAAAATGCTCTATGTTCTTAGTAACTTCTATTTTATCTATGGATGGATAAAGGGAAATAATATCCAAACTTGCTAAAATTCAGTCTTCAGAGATTTTGATCTTCTTCATTTTCTCAATGAAATCTGTAGTAGAGTCTACTGTAAATACGGAAGGAGGCAACAACTGTTGTAATAGGGGAACGTATGCTTTTTCTAGGAAGTAGGTAGGACCTTGGCATTTTGTCACAATCGGTGAAGAGGACACTCTTGTTTATGATCTTTCATTTCAATATAGGTATGACAGCTAATTTGTATAATCTCAATTTAATTTTCTTGAAATCCGGCCATTTTCCTTTTTTATTGATTTCTTTGGTTTTGTCACAAATTTTACGTAATGGGTTATGCTTGACGGTTTTACAATTCATTTTCTCGATACAATCCTGCATTTTATTAATGTACTCTTTCCTATTAAGGATAGGTAAGCGAGTAGATTTATCAGTCTCTATTATGGACATATCTTTGATTGACTTTATTCTCTTGATAATTTTAATCTGTTTTTCATTTCTTGATTTGTATGATATATTGACAGGAGCATTAGAATGTTTGTTAAACTTACTAGCTGCGCTAAAAAGTATATCCCTTACTTCTTTTCTATGATCCTTAGGAGCCGCTTGAACGATATGTTCGCATTCAGTAATCACTTCGGTAACATTAGGACGTCTTTCGAAAATAAACTTCGGTCCAAGCCATAAAACATTATCTTCATATTGAGTAAACTTATGATCAGATAAATTAATATATTCAACTCTTTTTCTATTGATTTTCATGGGAGAATTCACTTTCAATCTATTAATCTTGTTAATCTGTGCTATCATTTTCCTCTTATTTTGTAACTCTCTATAGCATATCACTTAACTGTTAATGAAGTTAATATGAAAAGGGTTGTAGCAAATTATTTCCCGGATTTCTTTGAATATATAAAAAATCATTTAAGAAAATTTGGTTTATGTTTGATCACGAAACATCCACCGAAATTACAGATGCTTTTAAACACTAAAATCGATCCTATTAATAGGGAGTTTATATGATTCCATTTATTACGGAGGGGGGGAATCAGAAATCATTATATAAGTATGACCCAATGAAAATTCAATATCAGATGTAAAGAACATATGGCGGAAATAAAATTTAATAGAGATATTACTGCTTTATCCCGGCTGAATCAAGTAGAGAGCATTAATATAATTTTTAGTGACAGTAGATTAATCTACAGGTCTAATTTTTATTTACAATTATTTATAAGAGAGTCCATTAAAATTTATTTAAGAGGTTCAGGGTTTTGTAATGACACGTTATCTTTTCGCATCCCGAATATATGGATTGAATGGTTGGACAACTTACGGAATTGTAACATAAAGGGAAGACGTGCGATGGTGAAAATGTAGGGCGCGTAGTATGTTTACTTGTTTATATTCGATGATTTTTTTTTCCATTTTCCATATGCATTGTATTTGTAATTCCTGTTATACATTCTGAGGACGACTCAGTGAAGGAGTTGAAACATGTCAATATAGGTTTTTAATTTACTTTTAATGTGTTTTTAGTAACGTCTTTTAAACAAATAAATATTTTAATATATGTTTTGGCTTTTCCGTTTGGAATATATATTGGGAATATTACGCTAATACCTAAATATCAACTGTTGTCTGCGTGTGTGGACATAAACGGAGTTTCACTTAATTTTTTGGCGACATAAAAGGAGTTTCACTTAATTTTTTGGCATATAAATAGTTCCTGTTACTTTCAAAATTGTGTTTTGTGTATTAAATTCTGCTGTAGCCATCTTGTCATTTCTCACGATTGAACACTAAAATGCGACTCATCAGCGTCCAGGTGGGGGCAATATTATATTTCGGAAAATTTGATATCGAAATGGTGTATGATGCTTTTAGATTAGACAATTGCCTTCAAATGTAGATATCATCACAAATTTATAATTTTTAATGCTAGTAGTAATCCTAATAATATTTTCTACAATAATAATTATGCAATGGCAAATAATTAAAACAGGCAGAATAGAAATATAAACTTAAAATGAAATATCTTACTCCCAAAATACATATAATATTCGTTATATTTTTATTGTTATGAGATACAAAATTTATCTATCCGCTTTAACTTTTTCCACGCCACAATGCTGTAAATGAAATACTGGTAATCGCCAACTGAAAAGCCAAAAAACCTTTTATAGTGCATAAATTGAAATAAAATATACGCATAAAAAGTCTTTCACGATTCAGCAAATATCTATATAAAAGGGGAAGATATTCAAAACAAATAAAAGTATTGACAGGAGTAAGTTTGTCTTTCTCAAAAATAAATTCCTTGTTTTCCAAAGCAAAGATAAACAAGTTTTTGAAGTATTTTGAACGAACATATTTCTTTAAGTAAGTAGCTTTAGATTTTAAACAACCAAATATCAAGTAGATTGCATATTTGGACAAAATTACTAAACATAAGAAAACCATTAAAGATTTTTTTTTTTTGGAAAAATGTTTGTACACTATACTATACTTTGCACTATAAAAATTATAGTTTAAAAAATTTTTAAACATAGAATAAATTAAATAAGTACGTGTAATTCACAATCAAATTATTTTTTACATGTTTTCTTTTAACTTACAATTCTGTTTGTTTGTATGTGGCGGTCAAATCTTGTTACCCATTTTTCACCCACTTCCTGTTGGCACAGAGCTTTGAAATTTGGAATCTATATGTATTCCCGAGGGCAATACATGAATTGGACATTGATTTTTATTATTATTATTCGATTCCTAAAGGGGGCAACGAGAGCAACAGCTGATTACCTATGAAGAAATCCATATCAGCTTCAACAATGAGTATTTAAAAATCACTTAAAATCACCCAAACTAAGCTAAAAATTGCTAAAAGTGATAAAAAATACTCCTAAAAGGCATATAAATACCTTTATTCATATCGACATATATTTCATGGCTCAAACGACATATGAAACATAGGTCGATCTGAATAAAGTTACTGTGAAATCCGGCGTATAACACGCACTGGTGTATAACGCGCACCTACGATTTTAGACTGTATTTTTCTATTTTTCTGTGTTCTAGGTATATTTGTCGTATAACGCGCACCCTTTTCTTTGCAAAAAAACCCTGAAATGTACGTACATATGCGATGCTCTTACATTTTCAATCCACATTCATTCCAAGAATTTTCCTAGGCTTTCAAAGAATGGATTACACGTTAATTAAACTGGATTTGGAACAAACGTAATTGACATTAACTTGTAATGCATTAGAATTTAATCTAAATTACATTTTTAAAGATGTAATTAGAATTGACCTATAATCCATTACAAGTTAACTGGATATTATAATTTAAAAAGTAATCGGACTCATCTTGTAATCCATTACAGGTTAATTGGATTATATAATTAAAAATCAAATATGAATTATCTTGTAAATCGATTTCATGTTAATCGAATTATACAAGTAAAAATGTAATCTGAATCATTTTGTAATCCATTACAAATTAATCTAATTAAATTTTTAAAAATAAAATGAGAATTGATTTGTAATCTATTATACGATAATAAGATTATACATTTCAAAAGCGTAAATGAAATTACTTTGTAGTCATTACATGGTAATCAATTGCATTCTGAGGAGATTATAATGTATTTTAATCTGTACTTTAAGTTTCTGTACTTTTGTATACGCCGGTTTTTAAGTTTACTTGTATGCCTTTTAAGTGTATTTTTTATCACTTTTAGCAACTTTTAGCTTAGTTTGAATGAGCATTTGTTGAACAGTACTAATGGCAGGGTTACCCCGATTGCGCCAAATTTCGACCAACTGGGCGAAATATCCCAAATTTGGCGAAAAAAAAACAAGTTGTCATAAGTGAATCCAACCTGGCGATAGCTAGCTAATTTGGCGAAACTTCTATTTCTACTTTTAAATGTATTTAAAAAATATTTTTTTCTACATTTTTCTAAATTTTAATAAAAACATGTTATTATTATTATTATTATTATTTATTTTATTTTGAACATAGAAGCAGATTCAGTAAAAATCAAAATATTTCCGTCAGACATGATAGTTTTTAAAGGTACTAGGGGATCGTACCCGGGCTTCCCGGGTTAAATTTTATAGGTGAAAACATTTTTCTAAATTGAAAACTAATATTTTTTTTATATGCAATAAATTTTTTAGATTGCCCACTTACATTAAAAAATCATTTTTCATATGGAAAATACGAATTATACAATCAAATAAATTTTTGAAATTTATCAAAAGCGATATTTTCTTATTAGCCCCATGCTAAGAGTTATTTGACCAAGATTTTGCTACTTATGGCATCCTTTTATATTCTGATAATTTCACAATCAATACATGTCTGTTAAATTTGTGTTTTATTTATATCATTTTATTTATGTATTCATAGGGAAGTTTTTTCTAAATGAACATTAGCCGTAAGAAAATGATGAACTTTTTATTTTGTTTTAAGGGCAAACGGATTAATCTTTCGTAATCGAGCTCCGCGCGATATAGATAAATTAAAAAATATTTCATGCTTTAAAACTGTTTTTAAAACCATAGACAATCAGTAAACTGAGATGAACTTTGCAAACAAATTCCATTTCAAAAAAAAAAAAAAAAAATCCTACTTGGTGATCTAAAAATTTAAATTGTACGATTACAAATATGTTAGATTTGTGTTTTTACAATATTATTTTTTTATTTGTTTATAAAAGAAGTATTAATTTCGTTAATTTGTCTTTCACAAATATGTTAATTGGTGGTTTTTTAATATTATTCTTTTATTTGTTTATAAAGGAAGTATTAATTTCGTTATGCAACAATAGTCAGAAATAAATAATGAAAATTATTTGTTGCTTTATGTGTAAAATGTTTATTATTATTATGTATTGAATCTGGCACGTGAGAAGATAAACTTTAAAAAAATCATGCTTAAAAATTATTTTAGAAAATATAATACATTAGTCAATTAAGATACAGTTCTTAAACAAATTTTTCCCTGTGCGATGAAAATTGAAAATGTACGATGGTCAGAAGATTAAAAAATTGCAGTAGCGAAAATTTCAAGACCGAAATTTGATCGTGAAGTGTTGCCATTCGCAAAATGACGTAAGAAGTTACACACAGATACGTTTGTTCTTTATAATATAGATACTTAATCAGTAAAATATAATAAAGATCAGTTATTGGGATGTGGTTATCAATTGAGGCTCTTATGCTTGGTATTCCGGAATGAAAAACAGAAATTTTTACATTCTCAAAATTTGCATATGCACTTCTGATATCCATATTCATTATTTAAAAAAAAAATTATTTTGTTTGATCATTTAAAATCCATTTTAACTTAAAACTTGAAGTCACGATTGTCAGCAACATCTTTTATGTAAACAGACGCACCCTTTACTTGAGATTCTAATCTCAATTCCAAAGAGTAAAAATTTCCGTAATTTATGTTTTTTAGACGCATTAGTGTTAAAATGTTTAGTTTTATCAAGGAAAATGATCGTTTTCATTTAAATATGACTTCATTTTCACTTAAATAAACATTTCGCGTAGTGTCTGAAACCTAGTATCAGTACACATGCAGAAGGAAAACAATATAGAAAATTTATGAGGAAAAATGCGTGTTTTCAAAAACAGTATGTCATTTTCCGTTATTATGCCCCTAATATAATATTCTGCGCCTAATGGGATTTTGCGACACTAAACCCTATACAACAATTTTTATCATCAATTTTGAATTTTTATCATCAATTTTGAATTTTTATCAGAAAATAGCATGAATAAAGATAAAGGTACCTCATTATTTCTCTCTGGTCTGCAATAATAAAAGCTAATTTTCACCATTTTGAAGAAATTTCATAAAATGCTTTTAAAATTAAAATATAAAAGTGGGGATATTAAAAAGAAAAAAAAACAGATAGTGCGATCACATCTACAAATGAAGAGCTTTCAGCTTAAAAAAAATATTAGTAAAATTGGTTCAGCAGAAAGATCGGGGCAGATAACTAAAAACACACTTGTGTTTTAAATATATAGATTATATAAAATTAGGAAAAATTAAATTAAGCAAATTATGTTATTTTGATAAAATTATGGTATAATGTCCTAAAGAATAACATTAAAATTTCATTATTCGAGAGAATTTTGAACGAAAACTTCAGGAACATGATATTATTTTAAATCATGAATTATCTATAACTCGGCGAAGCAAATCCATCCAGGCGAGAATCATCAATATCTGTAATATAAATCGCTATTATCTGCATGTCACCTCTCTTCTATAAAGACACTCTAAATTTTTGTAAAACATTGCGTTTTATCAGTGTGTGATTTCGATTACATTATTTTCAAAAGTGAACCATTTTCACCTGCAAAGAATTTCAAAGCAGCTGGGCTGTGAAAATGACGCACTTCTACAAAACATAATTCAGGTTTAAGAATTAAAATACACGCTTTTTTATAAAATAACGTCATTTGTATCCGCTAAAGCAATCCACTTTTACAATCCACTCTTAAACTTCATCCTTAGAAAAGTATACATGTGACGTCATTATCACGGAATAAAAGACAATATGCTTGACATAGCCCCTATTTTAATTTCAACTTTTTTTTCAGGTTTTATGAGAAAATGGCAACAAAAAGATACAGTATCTCCTATTTTCGACTATTTTCCGTTAACTTTCAATGTCTTTCAATAGAAATGGGGTACATTTGTTGCCACGATAACAACAATGTTATTCAAAACTGCAAAAAATTTAATATCTCAAAAATAAATTGAGATACAGCTTTCAAACAAATTGTATTTAATAGAGCAATCTTTTCCTTATACGACGGTGTAAAAATTTTAAATGTGCGATGTTTAGAAGTTTAAAAATTTGCAGTAGTTAAAATTGCAAAACCAAAATTTTATTTTAAATTTCAATGTGTTGCCATTCGCAAAATGACGTATGCGTTACGCACAGATATGTTTGTCCTTTATAATATAGATATCTCCTATTTTCGACTATTTTCCGTTAACTTTCAATGACTTTCAATAGAAATGAGGTACATTTGTTGCCACGATAAGAACAATGTTATTAAAAACTGCAAAAAAATTAATATCTCAAAAATAAATTGAGATACAGCTTTCAAACAAATTGTATTTAATAGAGCAATTTTTTCCTTATACGACGGTGCAAAAATTTTAAATGTGCAATGTTTAGAAGTTTAAAAATTTGCAGTAGTTAAAATTGCAAAACCAAAATTTTATTTTAAATTTCAATGTGTTGCCATTCGCAAAATGACGTATGCGTTACGCACAGATATGTTTGTCCTTTATAATATAGATATACAAATATTTTACAGTCATACATACAATAAATACAATAAATCCAACTGGAGTGAAAAATTGCAGAACGATGCATCTATTTGATTATAGTTACACACAGTCAAACACAGACGTTTTGTCAAATAATGGTATTGGGGCGGTTCCGGCTACAGTATTTCAAGAATTTTTTACGCCATGTAATTTTAACTATAATTAATTACATACGATTATACTGTAATTACATTGCAGGTAATTGCAGTTACAAATTTGCCCAACTCTGCCTAGAAGTATGAAAATTGGGGGCGAAATAATTCTTATGACATAAGCGTGCACTCAGAAAGGATTTTTGAAAATTTCCCTTCCCTAAAAGGGTTAAAGGGGGGGGGGGTAGAAAACTATAGAACATCTGGCCATATCTCATCAGCCGTTTTAGGTAGGATCGTGAAATTCCAGAAAATAAATCTACTAAAAAATAATTAAACACGTATTTCAGCGATTTTAGAAATGCCCCTCCGTAAGGAGTCTAAAAGGAGGATAAAATTTTTTAGAAAACTTGGATACCTCAGCAGCCGTTTTGGATAGGACCGCGAAATTCCAGAAAATAAATCTACTCAAAAAATTAATTAAACGCATATTTCAGCAATTTTAGAAATTCCGCTCTAAGGAGTTAAAGTGGATGTTGAAAATTTTAGAACATTTGGCATATCTCAAAAGCCATTTTAGGTAGGAGCATGAAATTCTAGAAAATAAATATACTAAAAAATAATTAAACATATATTTCAGCAATCTTAGAAAATTTACAAAGTAAGCTATGCAGCATATGGATTTTTTTCTTCTCCCTTACGTGTAAATAACACTTAATTTATGTAATGAATTAGCACAAAATAAACGGTCAAGTGCGAGTATTACTCGCGCACAGAGGGTTCCGTAGAATAAATATATGAATTTGTAATGGTATTATAAAAAAACCGTTGCTAAAAGAATACTAAGATTTTGTAAAAAACTATATAATGTAGGGTTGGGTATAACTGTATGTGTTAGAAAAGTGTAAATGGGTATACCATGAAAGTTCAAAGAGATATGAACCCTAAATAATATCAAATATAGCTATTCGTATAACTCTTTTTTTTTTTAATTATCCTAATCTGTTTATGATGAACCTAATTCGGTACTGACAATAAAAGCAGTGCACAGTTAAACTTCATTTGGCATTTCATAAAACTAAATTCAGCGTAGTAATAACCTTTATTTCTACGGTGTAGCTAAAACAAAACCTTTGTTCAAAGTTTAAATTTGGTATTGTGCTAAGCACGCTTCGAAATGAGGTCTCAAAGTTGTAACGCCGCCTTGGTCAGTGCTGCGTTTTTCCAGATAAGTGTTTAATTAACTTTTAAAGTCACTCGAGGCGTATTGAGAGATACACTCAATGCAAACTATCGCGAATCCCACAGTATTTATGCGATTCATTCTAATTAAACCTTTCGAGGGCGGTGCCCATAAAAAAAGGACACCTAATTTTAATTCCAAAACAGACAATCGGCACCAAGAATATTTAATTAAAATTTTCCTTTTATCATGTACGTGAAAATAAAAAAGTTCGCATTTTCTAATAAATTCGTTTATAAATTCTGGTGTCAGTTCATTATTTCATAAGTTTATAAATATAATTACTCAGTGCCAAAAAGTATTAAGTGGTCGCAGGATTCTTAAAGCTTCAAAATTTAAGAAATTTTAATTTTTTTAGATGTTAAACTCCTATCTTTTCTCAATATTTTGATATAATTGTTTCCTTAAAATTACCGTTAGAACAGAAGTTATGGCTTTTAGAATTATACCCGCTCAATAACTGAAGTGGTGATTCCGAAACTTTGAAGTAATTTTTCTCTAAATGGTGTTTTTTGGGCATAACGCGTAGGATACCTCAAAAACTTCTGAATATTTTTTCATGAAATTGTCAAAACATGTATTTTATGTTAGTCTGTATAAACTTAACCTAAAATTTCCTTTTTATTGTTCAAAGAAATATTTTTTTAGGTGATTTTACTGTTGATATTTTCAAAATTCTGTATTAGCTAAATGCAACATTGCATTAAAAATATAAAAATGCTTTAAATACAAATTTATTTAAGTTCAGGGAAATTATTACAATCTGAAGTATAAGTAAGCACCAAAATTTTCATTCTAGTTGCAATATTTATTTTGTCATCCAGCACGTAAACTGTTATCCCAATTTTTTGTTCGACAAAAGTCTAACAGTTTCGAGCTTCATATAAATACTAATTCTGTATCTTGCAATTTTTTAAATACGCGAAACGAAAGAACATACTTATATCTTTCATCCCAATTAAAATTGTGTTTTAAAATCATATACATCTTAAGACATCAAATGTTGAAATGGGCCTTTTTTCATTTTTTCCACTTTTTAGAGTCCTGAGACCCCTGACTGAGACTTAGTATGTTTTAACAATTTGACGTTTATTGCTTTAATACTGTTACTGGCCATTACATTACACCTATATATCATTAAAAGTTGCTAACTAGGTATAGAGTACGCCGCCCCTGTCCTTATGTATGTCCAAACTGGCCTATCTTTAAGGGTTAATATCTCAGCTAATTACTGATGATTTTTTTCGAAAATCATTATCAACAATGCTTTTATACTTCTGGAACGATAGGTATATCCAGCGATGCTCAACAATTTTTCTGAATGACCGTAAATCGAAATTTATGTGTAACAGAAAAATGCCAATTTCTCAAAAACTATGTGACCTAGGATAATCGCTATATTTTTCCGGCAAGGTTTATATTAAGATCTACTACCTCTAATTTTTTCATAATTTTAGTTTCAGTAGTTTCGGAATTAGATAGGGGGTAACATATTTTTGCGTTACATTTTCGACAATATTTTTTTTAAATATAATACCTAAAATTAAAAGAAATGTATTTTTGATTTCAGCGTTACGAAAGCTTTCACAGGATACCCCACGTGATATACAAAGAAAATATTTTGTTTTCAAGTAGCATAATTTGCCCCTCTACATTTTTACTAAATATATTTATGAATGTTTATTAATCTGAAAATATGTGGGCCAATGGTCTTTATTACTTCCCCGAATTTGAACTTACCACGTTCCATAGTTTACGAGTAAAATGGCTGTGACAGACAGACGGACAGACAGATACAGGAGTGATCTTATAATGGTTCCGTTTTTACTTTTTAAGCACGGAACCCTAAAAATGTTCAAATGATACTTTGATTCAATGGTTTTTAATAAATTTTACTATAACATATCATCTGTATCATCCAGAAGGTTAATATATTTATGATCTCCACTTCTTTAAGGATAATAACTTAAACATTTTTTTTTAAAAAGCTATTCAATTATTTATTTTTTTTTTTTATTTTTTTTTTTTACAAATGCGAAAAGACAAATTTTAGATGCATTAAATATAAAACATACGTCCATCTGTACATGAAGTACTTTTACAGAAAAACTTTATTAGTTTACAAACAAAAAATATTCTTACAAGTTTAAGTGTTACTTTTAGTTTAATAATAAATGTCCTTCTTAAACAAAATCATAAAAGCTATCAAAAATACAAAAATGAAAAAATTGTGATTTAAGTTGTTCGGCATTTCTCTGAGTTAAATTCTATTTATACTTCGTAATAAAAGTAAGTAACTTTTATTTGAAGTACTAATTTCGAATGCCGCAAATACTCCAAATAGAAGAATTTTTCTTTTCAAGTCTGAACTATGAAAAGATTTCTTTTTTTATGACGGAAATTGTGCTTAAGTATTTATTATGATGGAGGATGCGTTTATAAATATTCTCAAGAAGTTCAGACTGATTCACTTCAAATGATTTTTTAAGCGATCAAAGATGTTTTAAAATTATTTAAGTCAAATTAGAAAAAGTTCTTGATCAAGGAAATAAAAAAACTTTTTATTCTATGTATAACCAAGTGAAATACCGATAAATTCGGCTGATAAAATATTATATATATTTAAAAAAACATTATTAACAGATTTTATTCATCCGCTGGATAGGTTAAGATAAATGAACTGCTGTTTGATTTCGAAAAGCAAAACCCACCGCACTTTTGCTCTTGCGTCAGGTCTGCTTTGATTTTATCAAGATAGGGATGAGCGGAGATGTTTAGCTGCATTTGGCTGAGCGCCAATCTTAGTGAAAACGTACAAGTGAAAGCCTAAGTAGAACTTCGGAAAATACCCATCTCAGCCTAACAGCCCTTTGGATAGTAGAATCGTCTCAGAGTACTAGGCGCGGCTTTCGAAAATGAACAGTATTTTTCATTTTCAAATAACTATATCCTCTCTTTGCGACAGACACTTTCACTACTCGTACTGTAAAGGTACTCCGTGGGTGCTTCAATACGAATTTGTTGCTTTTGTATGCTAACTCATGTGTTTCTGTAAAATAAACATTTAAAAGCAGAACTCCTCATCCACAGGTATAATCTAAAAGCATTTATCAGTCATAACTCATAGATCATTTCCTGTATTGCTACAAATAGCTACTTAAAAACATAAACATTTATAAATAACTTCATAATTGTAATCTAGTGAGAAATCATAAACGAATAATAAATAATCAGGAGCTATAATTTAGAAAAGAACGTTTGTTTATTGAGATAACTGTTTGTGTTAAATATACATTTCATCTAAATAATGACTGTAATTTAGGAAAGCCATATCTCATATTTAAATTCATTTATTGGTGATAACTCTCCTTGTGGGTATCTGTCAGCTTGTTAGTATCAAAAGCATTTTTTCAAGGACACTTCCTTGTCCAGACTGATATTCAGTGGAACCGAGCAGATGTAATTCAACCACTGTCCCATGAATATCAACGCACCAGCTCATTGATCGGCTAGCATAAAAATTCGCACCCGGGTAGCCCAACCCCGGTTATTGTTTAACTTCAATTATTTTACGCATTGCTGTGTCCGTGCAAGGCATTGTAAATAGTTTAATATAATTTTATTTTCATCACCTGTTAACTTTCTGTCTATTTCGACACGCAGCACACACAGTCTATTTACATTTTGGAGGCACCGTGAAAGATGAATCTTGGATAATCTTCAAAGCTGGATTTACTAATTTAGATATAGTGAAGCGTACCTCAACATTTGAGTGCAGCTTGGGCGCTGTACATTACAACACCGCAGTTTACCGCAGTTTACTTAATAAAGTTTTCACCCTTCTCATTTGGGATTACAACATTCCGGCGGAGCACCTCGCATCGCATTTATCACAAATAAGTACATTTTATCTTATGATTATCGGTTTAGCTTTTGTTTTTTACACTATTTCTCTCATTATTTAAATTATGAGTACCGACTCAGAAGTCGCTAAAAAGACTGCTTAAGAATTAGAAAAAGCAGCGATAAATTTACGTGGCTGACTAAATCTGCTATCACAAGAATAAACATTTTTATTTACTCTGAGCAAACGTTTCAAAAAATTATTTATACAATAAACTGGAAAAATTAGAGACAGTTTAGACAGACTTTGACAAATATGATGCTCAATTACCAGCGGGAGCGTCTGAAATTGATGATTTTGAGAAAAAATGTTATGAAACCAAAGCTAAACTGCAAGCAGAACTTTAAAAAGTTTCTGTAAATATGCATGCACATTCTCAATTAATGAACCATCAAGTTCCTGTTATTAATTCTAATATCTCTAATAACTTTAAATTGCCAAGATTAAACATCGAACTAGTTAATGGTGATTTTAAAAACTGGTTGTCATTTAAGGATTTATATTTATCGTTAGTGCGTAATAATGACAGCGTAAGTAATATATAGAAGTTCCAATATTTAAGAGGGTTACTAGGCGATGGGCCAGCCTCTATAACAAAATATATTCCCATTTCTGAAAGCAGTTATTCAGAAATGATTATGGGGTATTATGCAGTATGGGGAAAATTGCTGTCGAGATATGATAAGAAAAAACAAATAGTTTCTACTTTAGTTAAAACATTCTTAGACATTCCCCCCATTAGTCAAGTAAACGCATTTAACTTACGCTGATTATCAGATGTGTCAGAGGAAGTAATTAGAGGCATTAAATCAATCGATGAAAAGGTATCTGGCCGTGACATGTGACTAATTTATATTTTATTACAAAAGATTTTGATTCTAAAACACGGGAGGAATGGACAAGATTTTCCTCAAACGAAGGTTTACCCTCTTTTGATCAATTTACTCAGTTTATAAATGATAGATATTCATCTTTGGAGTTGTATAAAAGCGAAAATGAAGGTTCGCATAAACAAGAGAAACAATATAACGTTAATAGATCTTATTCCAGTAGCATTAGCAAATGTTTACTTTGCAAATTTAATCACTAACTTTACAAGTACGTTAAATTTAAGGAATTAAACTTCAGGGTAAGGAGGATATTTGTTAAGAAAAACAAGTTATGTGCGAATTGATTGTCGGACAAGCATAAAACTTCGCAATGCAATTTCTCTTACTGTTCTCATAATTGCAAGCTTAAACATCATACCAGTTTATGCGAAAATAAGCTGCAAAATTACGCGATATCAGCTTCTCGTTCAAATGAAAAACAGAGTCACAGAAACAAACCTGATTCAAAAGCCGTTTTGATTCCCGATGAGAATAAAAAGGAAATGTCTCTTTCAATAAATGCAGTTCAAACATCTTTCGCACTTTTGCCCACTGCTAGTGTATATATTAATGATTGCATGAGTCAAAAGCATACTTTAAGAGTCTTGTATGACAGTGGCTCTGAGTCTACGTTTGTTTCTTAATTCTGCATGAAAGTGTTAGGAATTAAAAGGAAAAATTCAAGGTTCCCCGGGAAAGGTCTGTCTAATTCAAAGATCGCAGTAACTAAGAGTTACATAATATTTGATTTTATATCAATTCATAATGCTGACACCAAGTTGTCTGTGAAGGCATTTATTTTAGATGAATTAACTGCTCCGTTACCTGAAATGTGAAAATAAATGAGATGCATTTTTCACATTTAAAGAATATAAACTTAGCGGACCCACATTTCGAGACACCAGATAAAATAGACATGAATTTAGGTTCTGGTTATTTTTTTTTCTATTTTGCTTCCTGGTCAAGTAACAGATACTCAGAGCAATTTAATTGTTCAAAATTCAATTTTTGGCTTTCTCGTTTCAGGGAAAATGCCACATTCTAGTAATCTCCAAATTCAATACATAATTTGCATATTTATGAAGTTAATATTGATACAGAATTGAAGCGGTTTTGAGAAGTAGAAGAATTATTTAATAAGGATGCTCAAATTTTTTCGCCTGAAAAGCAGTTTGTTGAATCACATTTTCAGGAAAATTATTCAATTAATTCCGAGGGTCGTTTTGTGGTTAAGTTACCTTTTATTCAACCTAAATCAGAATTAGGTAATTCTAATTAGAATTGGGTAATTCCTGCCGCGATTTCTCGATTGCTTGCTATGGAAAGGAAATTTAGAGAGAAACCAGAATTTGAAAAACAGTACAAAGAGTTTATGTACGAATATGAAGAGTTAGGTCATATGGAATTAGTTTCACAAAACGACATTAATAATTATGAAAATGAATACTACTTTCTTCCTCATAATGCGGTTATTAAACCTTCTAGTACAATTACTAAATTGAGAGTAGTTTTTTATGCTTCATGCAAAACTTCAAATGGTGTTTCCTTGAATTCCATTTTGGGTGCATGCCCTAAGTTACAACGAGACATTTTCGCAATTTTACTTAATTTTCGTTTTCCGAAAACAGTTTTTCTGCGGAAATAGAAAAAATATACCGCCAGATTTCGGTTGCCGAAGAAGATCGAAATTATCAGCAGATTGTTTGGAGGTCTAATCCTAATGAGGAAATAAAAAATTACAAATTAAAAACAGTCACATATGGTTTAGCGCCAGCATCTTTTCTGGCGACTAGATGTATAAAACAAACCGCTCATGATTACACAAAAAATGCTTGCATTTCGCGCATATTAGAAGAAGATATGTACATGGATGACTTATTATGCCGGAAAAGTAACTTGGGTAATTTTTTTAGCGAGCAGCAAACGATAAATCGCTAAATATTGTTTCCATTGTCGTCACAAGGCCACCTTATATATATATTGTCTTGTTATATTCCGGAAGACAGCGTCAAAGTTTTGAAATCAGTTTTAGAGCCCATGAGTTATGTATATATAGATGCTCACAAAAATGCCCGGACATTTAAAAATTAACTTTTTCTATGGTGACGGAACACTAACTCCCGCAAAGCTACCTGGAAATCCTTTTCGTTGTAACCCCTCCCAACCTCCCCTCAGGACGATAGAGTTAGAAGTCTGTTCTGTAACAATTAGTCTCACTCACACAATTCGATATCTTTGTTAAATATGTTGTGTATACAATCCGCTTGTAATTAATCTTAAACAATCTCCGCACATTTTGGTCCTAGCGACACAGAGGTAAGGATCAGTGTTAATAGTAAAACTATTATTTATTAAGTTAGAATTCAAAATTAAGTTTTTCTAAAGTTTTTTAAATTAATTTTTAAGGAAAAGTAACAAACTGACAGATGCTATCATAACAGTACTAAGCCGCTAATGCGGGAACTTAAAATCCCAGATAACAAAAGATTTCTAAAGGTGTCAATGAAAGTACATAAGTTGTTGCCGAACTGAAAACTCATCTAAAACTGATTTTAAAGGTACAAGTTAAATTGCACTCTCTTAAACAGTACTGTTACAAAATTGTTAGCAAAAAAGATTTTGGCCAAACGTAAGAATTATTATTACAGCTGGATTAAAAAATTCAAAAGATTGAGGTAAGTCTAAAAATCTCTATTGTCAAAATTTAATGTGACTATTCAACCATATTAGTGGCAATAATAAGTACAGAACTTGTGTGAAAATATAAATTATTTGAAAACAACGTTTAAACACACAATAAAAACAAGCAGATTTGACCATACGTATACGTTTCGTGAGTACTAGGACTCACATTCTCAGTGTAAAACTATAAAAACATTAAAAACAATATCCCCCCCAACTGGGGGGGATATTGGGGGGTATTGGGATCAAATCTGTTGGTTTTTATTGTGTGTTTAAACGTTGTTTTCAAATAATTCCTATTAGTGGCATTTCTGCTCCAGATTCGCATTCTGTTAATCATGATCAGCCTGAAAAGGATTTAATAAAACTACCAAAAAATCCTATTTTTATTAGTAAATTTGAAGGGTGGAATCTCTTTAGATGTACCTTTAATACTTTAATGAATGATATACAGTGGACTCTCTCTATTCTGAACACTCATGGGTCCGACCAAAAATGTTCAGATTATGGGGGTGTTCATTCTAGAGGGAGACTAGAAAATCCATTACTACTACTACTATTATTGTGTTTATAGTCTGTATAGGTAGATAACTATGTCAGTTACCGAGATGAATGTTCTGAACGTAGATATGACGACTAGTGCAATGTCTAACTAAATTCAGTCGAACCTGTAATCTACCATGTCTTTTTTTTTTTTATTAAAAAAGTTTTCCAAAACATACATATGTACAGTATATTACTTAAAAACAAAATCGGTACATTATTTAACAAAGTGAGTAATTTTAGTTTGTTTTTGCATTGTGTATGCTTGTGCAGTGTACATGTTAGCCAGTTGTTTAAAAAGTGGAAAGACTTCCAGATGACGTTCAGCTGCATAGTTCAACAGGTCTTGAATCCCTTGGCCTTATTGCTTGAAGGTAATCGTACTTCTTGTTTCATTGGTCTCTTGTAGTTTTGGTTCTTCTTCACTATCCTCTTCCTCCTTGTCGCAAACTGGAACGCTTCTGTCGTCTTCGAGGTACGCTCCAGGATCGATTTCCGTATGGACCATTTGGAGAGTTGACCCCAAGTCTTTCACAGCTGTTGCTTCTTATTCCTCTATTCTTAATTGCTCATTCTCACATTGGAATCCAATGGAATCATCCATGACGTTGACCTTCTTCGTTAGTTTGGTTGCCTTCAGAAAATGGATTCGGTAGTGAGATTTAACGATCTTGATTACTTCTTTATCCAATGGTTGGATTATAGAAGTACAGTTTGGTGGTCAGGAACTTCAAGCTCACGTTGCTCAGATGCATGTTTGTGTGTGATCTGGCATTATCCACAAAATGAAGAATTTTTCTTATTTCTCTCTTCATCATCTCGTTAGTGCCCTCCAACCATTGTGAGAAAATTGTGAATGACATCATGGCTTTTCTATTTGATTTACAGTGCACAGGCAATGATGCGATTTTCCCATTTTAGAAACATCTTGGTTTCTCACTTTTTCCGATCACAAGTGGTTTGAGCTTCTCACAAGTAAAATTGACACAGAGCATGACGGCAAGTCTTTCTTTTGACATTTTTCCGCACATGCCTTTGTCGCTTGTTTCTGCTAGGATTTCTGTTAGGAGAAGTACTCTCAAAAACAGGCTGGTTTTGTCAGCATTGAAAATATCAGTGGCGTCTAAATCCTTCGTTATATCCTGAATCCTTTTCATTCCTTCACAGTGTTGATACTTACGTCTGCAACTTCACCAGTGATTATTTTGAATTCGATGTTATGCCGACTTTTGAAGCAAGTCAACTATCCTTCTTATGCCTTGAATTACGTGATTTTCTTATAAAATTACTTTCCTGTAAAATTCAGAGCAATCTCCTTTAGCAGAGGGTCTAGTAGAAGAAGATTCTTTGTTCTCATTTGGCAAAGAAATTTGCCGACGCGATTGTTTATGTTCTTGTTTCCCATTTTCTTTACGAAAATTCTGCAGTTTGAGGAAAATTCATTTGATTCATTCAAAAGCGATTGCAATTTCTTTCTCTTTCTTGCTCATGGCGTTGACGTGGCCTATTGAAATTCCAAACTAACATTAACATGCAATTTTCATTTGACTTGCGTTTGATTTTAATTTTTGAACAACTTCGTACTTTTCCTGAAGCTTCAGCCATTCCCATTTTTTTTTTGTTTTCTACTTCTTTCTAACATAGCTGCATAAGTGCGATGCTTCTTTCCTTGCAACTGTAGCGAAACGGCGTCGGGAGAGAGGGCTCGCATGACATGGTTTTTACATTATTTTTTCTTGTATCCCTTTGCATAAAAATTTATTGCTTTGTTCATTTCATTTATCTGATTAACATGATTTACTTTTTGTGAAATGGCAACAGTTTTATATCTGGACTTTTTTGTTTATTAAAAATATAAGAAGGTTTTAGTTTAGATGTAGCACACATAAAGACGTATCAGTTTGAAAAATATTCTTTCAATTCCTTTTTTAGCCACCGGTATGGTATGCTATTTCTTTCTCCCAGCTTATTTTGTGTCCAAAAAATAACATTACCTTACAGAAGCCAGCAATAAACAAAGCAGGTGTATCATTGTATAATTAAATACTCTATAGCATTTTTTAAAATTTCTAAGCATCGCACATTTTTAATTTTTATACTGTTGTATTGGGAAAAAAAAGTACTTTTAAATGCAATTTGTTTGAAAACTGTATCTCCATTGATTTTTGAAAAATTAATTTTTTTGTAGTTTTTAGCACCATTTGTTTAATTTTGGCAACTCAAGTAAAGTACTCCATTTATGTAGAAACTAAAGGGAAAATAGTTGAAAAATAGCAATTATATCTTTTTGTTGCCATTTTCTCATAATAACCGAAAGAAAATGTAATTAAAATACGTGCTATTTAGAAAAAATATAAACGAATGATTTCTGTTAAAACATGGAGCTATTATAAACTATATTTAATTTTGAGTACCTATATTAACGTTACAAACAAATGAAGGCCTATGAATCATTATATAGCCGTTTATTTGTCGAGTTTCTTTAATGATGGCATCTTTTTGCTGCATTTGTGTATTATTTTGTGATAGTAACATCCTGCACATGCTTTACTGTAGATGTTTAAGAGTGGATCGTAAATGTGGAATTCTTAAGCAGATGCGAATGACGTCATTTTACATAAAATAAAAGTGCGTGTTTTAAGTCTTAAAATTGAAATATGTTTTGTACTATTTATATATTCATATATTTTTTTTCATCGGGGGCGACACTAAATTCTGAAAAAGCAGAATTCCTGTTTTCTAGTAGTTAAAGTTTTTTTTTTTTTTTTTTTTGGTTATAACATATGTTTTGTTAACTGAGGACTTTATCTCAATTATTCAAACAAATTGCGGCATAAAGTAGATGCTTAAAATCTAGCAATGATTTTGTCTGTTTATTTTTAAATTGAGTTTATTGAAATTTTCTATTCTTCTGCAACAATTTCTCGGAATTTCCATGATGGAGGAATTCCCCGAATTCTGATTGAAAGCACACGTTCAGTTTACAGAGAGGCAGAGTAGAATGGGGATCAAAAGTAGTGTTCATAATAGTGGGGTGTTCACATTAGAGAGTGTTCAGAGTACAGAGAGTTCATCTTATGTTAAGTCTATGGAGTTTCGCCGGGACCGTCGAAATGTGTTCATAATACCGGAGTGTTCACATTAGAGAGTGTTCAGATAGAGAGAGTCCACTGTACTTACTTCTCTGAAAGTCAGAACATTTTTTACTTTCGATGAGCCTTAATTGAAGAAACCAAAATTATACAAACATCTAACGGTAATTATGCTTTCGTTTTAAAGGCTGAGCAGATATATGAAAAAAATCTTCGTAAAATTAATTATACATCAAAAGTATTATAACTATGCAACCGATTGAGCATGAATCTAAAAAAGATCTTCGCAAATTATTAAACAAAGAGAAGAAAAATCTTAAATCACTAAATGTCTTATATTTCCATTGAGACAATTTTTTTAACGTCATATTATTAAACACTGTGATGTATTAGGTCGTTAAACACGAAAGCGGTATGAATTAACTAACATATATAAGATACACAAAATGTAAACGTAAAATTGAATGAACGTATGAATTAACGTTAAAGAACATTAAAGTATCCAGCTTTGATGATTTTTCGGATTTCTTAAAGAGATCATGTCAAATTCTAAATAGCGGCAATGTTAACATTTCATGTATGTTTATGTTTCATCAAGAGCATTCAAAATTTTTATTTCTAAAATCTAAATAAAAAGTAAGATGTGCGTTGCATGGAAAAGATGCCTAAGATGTGTAATGCAAACTCATCTGTTATATCATCGGGACGAATTTAAAAAATATTGTCAAGAAATACAAACGTTGTTATAATTGTCTTAGTAATTTCTATGTATTAGCTCAATCCAATTCAAAAAGTACATGTTTTGTTTTTAAATCATCTTCTCATCATACATTGGGTTCATAAATATTCTATGCTGGCAGTCAGGAATCACGCCTTACAAAATGCAGAAATTTTGTTGGGAAAACAAAATACAATGAAAGCGAATTTTTTGGAGACAAAGTATCTAGAAGCGAAAAGGTTCGCTTAAAAACATACTTTAAAAGTGTTCATGAATTCGGGTTGTCTAGCCTCTGTCTGAACGTCTGTCTGACTGGCCGTGTTCCAACTCATGTAAATATACTCGGATCGCCAAGTACAATGAAAAAACATTCTGCCCCTGACATCTACAAAATAAACTGTGACCCTAGAAAAAATATTTCCATGCCATCCTTATAAAATTTAGTTCCCTTCGCTAGAAAGTTCTAGTTCTCCCAATTAAATATAAAGCAAGTTTTCGTATATTATCGTGGCCAAACTTATTTAAAAATCTCTGCAAATAAATGCGAACACAAGAAGCTAGTTTTAGTAACTATAATTCTAGTTTATCAATTAATTCTAGAAATTGATAATTTTTCGCAATTCAAACGATTCATAATATAAAGTTTCGTTTCATCTCCTAGAAAACTATAGAGTAGAAATTCTCGATCATTTCGTCTATTCAGTTTATTTGTTTACCTTATTCGCATAACTCGGAAATCTATATTTCTAGTTTAGGGATTTAGCAAATATCGTGCAATTAATAGATATCATACCTATTCATTCTAAATGAAAGCGATATATTTTTTCTTTCAGTGTAATCGATATATGTTATGGAGGTGTACTATGACATGCTTTCTTCTGAAAATATAGTGTATAGCATTTATAGTTTGCATACAAGGACCAAGGACACTCAAAATAATCTCGTTTTCGGTATATTTTAATATTGTTATACTATTTCAAATCCACTGAAATTGATATGAAATTCTGAGTTGCATTAAAACATGCTTTCAGTAGATTATATGCTCCAAAGCATTTATCGTTCATTTACAAAATCACACAAAATAACTGTGCTACATAAATGATGTACGCGAAAAATTGTTTGCAGCGTGTTAAAACCCTCTTTCTGTTGAAGACTTGGCGAAAAAAGAGCATTGGCAAAAATTATTGAAACCCTTTTTTACTTTCTTCTATCTTTACAAGAAGAAAGTATTGGATTCGTGAAAAATTTCGACTTTCGGTTTTCGACGGATTTATAGGTTTTAGAAGGCTCAGAACACGATTTGATGGTTTTTAGAAAATGTCTGTCTGTCACTCTGTCACTTTGTCTGTCACTCTGTGAGTCTGTATGTGACAAAAATTTTGTGGGCGCTCTATCTCAAGAACTAATACACGAAATTTCACAAAACTTTATATTTAGTTAGACATTGATATAAACTGGACCTGATTAGTTTTTGGTGAAAATCGCCCAACAGGTGGCGCTGCTATGCGGCATTTTTCACGATTTCTGCAATAGCTATATCTCAAGAACTACTGCACGGATTTTCATAAAAATTCAGATTTAGTTAGTCCAGGATATAGTTCGGTGCTGATTACTTTTTTGTGAAAATCGTCCAACAGGTGGCTCTGCTATGCTGCATTAACATGATTATCGAAATAGCTCTAACTCAAGAAAAAATGCACGAATATCCATCAAATTTCAGATTCAGTTAGTCCTTGATATAAATTAGTGCTGTTTAATTTTTGGTGTAAATCGCCCAACAGGTGGCGCTGCTGTGCTGCCTTTTTCACGAATTCCACAAGAGATGTATCTCAAGAACTATTGCACGGATTTTCATCAAACTTCAGATTTAGTTAGTCCTTGACATGAATTGTCGCATAAATTAGTGCTGTTTAATTTTTGGTGTAAATCACTCAACAGGTGGCGCTATGGTGGTGCTATGCTGTATTTTTTGCGATTTCCGCAATAGCTTTATCTCAAGAACTAATGCTTGGATTTTCAACAAACTTCAGATTCAGGTATACCTTGATATCATTTAGTGCTGTTTATTTTTGGTGGAAATCACTCAACAGGTGGTGCTGCTATGCTACATTTTTCAGAATTTCCGCTATAGCTGTATCTCAAGAACTAAAGCACGAATTTTCATCCAACTTCAAATTCAGATATGATATGAATTGGTGCTAAATCGTTGTTATTTCTTGTACTATTTAAATGATTTAATTGACGTGATTTATATAGAAGAAAGTTTTGTGATGGCCACAACATACTAGTTATTTACTGCGTTTCATTTTTAATGTAGATGTGATGTAACTTTTGAAGCGAGTGGTCGGTGAAATAATCGTCTGTATCTGAACCAGGCTTATGGCTGGGTAATAATAAATTTGTTTAATTTTAATTTAACACCGAGTTTTTATTATCAGAATAAATGATTCACATTTTAATGTGTAAAAGGTCGATCAGAATATTTTAGTGAATTACAGTGACAGCGATCTCATTCGAAGAAGAACTGTTATTATCGTATTCTTGATTTATCACAGCGTATTTTAACAATGTTGCACTGCTTCAAACATAACGAAATTTATATACATTACTAGCATATAACGCCCGTCAAAAATGACAGAATGTTAATCTGCGTCTCCTTTTCATTAGACTTCAAACATACATTAAACTCCCGACTATCCGGCCTAGTTAACAAAAAAAAAATGAGGAACATTGCATGCGGCCGAGACAGGCAGGTTCCCGTCCGTAGGAAAGCACAAACTCACGACAGAAAGAGCAAGAAGGGATTGCAGAATGCAATAGCAGAGTCAGACAGGAAAGGAGGGGGGCTTGATAACCTGTTTCGTCAGTTGTGCAACGGATGTTAACAAGTGCGGATGTTATTTTCCGCTTACTCTGGTTACTTTCGGATAGTCCTTTGGTGTGCCTCGTGTTTATTTAGTAAAGATTAACGAAATGGGTGATAACGAAAAAAGATTGTAGTGACTATAGAGGAGAAACAACGAGTTAGCAGCAGGAAGCGACGCCAGCTGATATTATCTGCTTGCGTAAATGGAGGGACATTGTGTCGCGGAAGAAAGCTAACAGGTAGAAGCAGTCAAGGACTTTTTCAAAGACTAAGAACTAAGTTTTGCCTCTTTTATCTTATGCATAACTTTTTATATTTGTGCAATCATTTATTAATAAACAGTAAAATAAGATTTAATCTTTTTTTTACGAATTAAGCTTACGTTTTACGTTAATACTTTGCTTATTTTGAAACTGTATGTACTGTGTATATAAAATTTGTCTTAAAATGTGTAACATGGATTTTTAATATAATGGGGGGGGGTGTAGGAAGTGAGTAAATATTTATAGAACTCCGACCTATCCGGCTTTTTTGTCATCCGGCCTACACTTCCGCCACGTTAGGCCGGATAGTCGGGAGTATACTGTACATGGGGATTTTATTATTGAAAGGTTTGTATTGTAGAAAAGTATACATTTTAAAAATGACAAAGGATTTCTACAAATACAAAAGATCAGGATATATATATAATTAATATATTCAGTTTATGAAATAGTTCAGCGATCAATAAATGATCCGATTCTAATCTTTAGAATTAAGAAATGAAAATTCAATGAAAATTACGTCACGTTGACACAATCATGTTAATTTTTCTCCTTAGTTTTATCAATGTAGAAATACATTTCGAGCTATGCAAAACATCACCTGCGTAACCTTACTATAGAATTACTTTTATGCTTAACCACAGTATATTCAAATACAAATATATTTTCTATTTAATTATAATGAAAAAAAACAAATAAAGTCTTAATGCATAAAGATAAAATAAACCCAATAAACAATATTCTGGTGATGTCGCAATAAATATGAATTTTTATTCACTTATAAAATAAAGTACACGGAATTTGTTTTTCTGAAAATATCTTGAAAATGAAAAAAAAAAAAAAAATGTCCAAAAAGCCAAGTGTCCGAATATTCTTCATTATTTCTCTTTTATCTGAAACAATGGAAGTAATCCGATTGCCAACATTTTGAAGAAATTACATAAAAAAAAGCTTTAAAAATAAATATAAAAATGGGAATACCTTTTAAAATACCTATATATCAAAAAATAGTCACCAATGGCAGACCTGTTCTATTTTGATTATGGATTTATTTTATTAATTTGTCTATGAAAACGGACACTAACTGAAAAATACAGCACGTACCGCCACTTTTACTCAGTATACTTTTCCCTTGCGTAAATCGTTTAATATTTTTCTTTGCCTAATCTTACTTTTTCCGCTTCAGTTAATGAAAGGATTTCTTTTCCTGAATTGTCTATTTACGACGAAGAGAATAAACTAAAGCAATCTAAAAGCCGCATTAACTTTTTCTTAGCCAAAAGAAAAGCTCCGTTCAAAAAAAGTTTTCATTAGAAATAAAAATACCATCATATAGTTTCTGTGAAAGAGAGTATTCTAAACAAAATTTATTTTCATCCATTCCGGATTAAGCAAAACTAATTAAATAAAAGACGTTAACATTGGCTAATTTTAATTAATATTTTAAAAATGAAGATTACTTTATATGTTTCAGAAATTGTGACATAATCTGAGGAAAAAACAGCTGTGTCAGGATTCATGCCCTTTAAGAAAATATGGAATTTATTAAGGTTAAATTAAATTGGATAAAAAGTAACAATATTATGGGTGAATATTAAAGTGGAAAATGGAGAATTTAATGCCTGTAAATTAAAATGTAAAGAAACGAATTTTACAATTATAAAATTTATCTAATCGACAAAGATTTAGTATATTAATAACGATTGCAATTTTTTTTAATAAATTGCTTGTAGCATTTATTGAGATTATTTTTAATTTACATAAATTTCTCCTGTTTGAAATGGATAATTAAGATATGAGGAGTCCACAACCGAAGTAAGACGAAGTCCATTTTGGAAAAAAATGAGATAGTCCATTTACAAGGTGCATAAAATCTGTTTTATCCACTTCCATAGTAAACCAAGTCTGTAAACAGATGACATACAGTGAGCAAAAAAAGTGTTTCCACGCAGACGATTTTTTGGATAAGTAACCATAAAAAGCAAATTTGATACTATTCTCTTAATTATTCATTTATTTAAATGAGAAGAAAATAAAAAGAACTACCCATTTTCCTTAGACAGTAATATTACACATTTAAAAAAATAAATAAATATTTTCTCATACCTAAAAAGTATTTGCACAAGAATCATTGACTGTTAAAAAAGGCATTAAATGTAAACATTATGCAAATTTTTAGCATATCACATTAGCATTTCTACATACTTTTCCCCGAAAACAATAACAAATTTATTTTACTATTTTTGGAGGGTTGCGGGGTGGGGGGGATTTTGGGGGGAAGTTAAAAATTCAGATTCAGCGACCCAACAAACTTAAAGTAAACCTTATAGGGAAAGTTCGGAGGGGAGATGGGAGGGCTAATGTAAACTGTATGAGTGGTTAAGTGGAATTGCGCAACTTAGTCCACGCAGCACCGCGGCGCATGTTCCGAGGCAGATCCCCCTCCCCCTTCATCCTACATCATAATGACATATATCTAATTTGTTGAAAATTTTGTCTACTTTCTGAATTTCTAGATACTTTTTCCCTAAAACAATAAAAAAATTGATTTTTTTAATAAAAACTTTTTTTTTGGGGGGGGGGGGGCTTTTACAAAAATTGGGGGGGGGGGGTTGCCGGGGGGAAATTTTGGTGGGAAATTACAATTCGGATTCAGCGACCCAAAAAACATATAGTAAGCCTTTTTCCAGAACTACCATGAATTTTGCTAGGTAGACCCCCTATGAGGTCTCTATTGCCTCGACTATTGTGTTTAAAACTGATTTCAGACTCAAATTTGATAATGTTTTCTTCAATTGTTTTATGATGAAGTAAAATTTTAATAATTTTGGAATATTTACGATTAGTAATTTTTAACCAAATTTTATAAAACTTTTATTTTCATAGAATTCTAAAATATAGAATAAGCCATTTCTAATCGTAGTCAATGGAGAAATGTACAGCAGAAATCTATTTCTGGAAGCTTCCAATATACGAATGTAACATATCATCGCATTCCTATAAGTAGTTTTTGAGTTAAGTTTAAAAAGCTATAGTCTTTGCAGTTCGTTTTGCAACTATTAATAATGAATTTAACAGTAGAAGTTCAAAATTTTAATTTTCATGTTTCTTAAAACACTTGATCGAATGACTTCCCGTTTGATATCCTACGCTAAAATTTACCAAAATATCCAAATAGGGTGTTAAAGTTAGGTATTCTTATTAAAAAGATCGGAGTTTGGTGCAATTCCAGTATATATACGATCTTCTAAAATTAAAAAACATAATTTCCACTCTTAAGGCTATTTCCGGTTTTTCTGTATCAATTTGAAGGTGAAAGAGGATTGTGGTAATCTCTCTTTTCTTTCTTTCTTCTTTTTTGGGGGGGAAGGGGGAGGGGGGATTGTACGTTTTAGAAATTTTCTATCCGAAAATCATTCATTTACTTTTCCATGAGGCTGTGTGATGTTGCTAAGAGCTTATCAAACTCCATCGAACTCATATAAACTATACTAGAATCATTAAGGTTTGCTGGATGAAAATGTTCCACCAGATTCGTTCGGGATAGCTCAGATGGTAGAGTACTGGCGGCTTCAGCCAGGAGATCCCTGGTTCGAATCCTGGCCCGGACATTTTTTCGCCCAGATGGAAATTTACATCTCTCATATAAACTACGTTACGAAATCCAAACTGAACATATTCAAAGTGAATGGAGGAAACACGAGGAAACTGCCACATTCTTTGTGTGTGTAAAATCCATTTTGGGAGGTTTTTTTCTTTTTTTTTCTTTTACTATTATAATCCTTGTGTGCGCAAACGGTCCTTTCCGAAATACGAGTACATAACCCTTTAAGACCTAAAGAGTTTTGGTAGAAATTAAAAGTCTTGGTGTTTAATCCTAATTAATAGGATCATATTTGACTGAAAAAAAAATATATTTAAAAAACATTCCGGTGTCAGGTTACTTCAAGGGAGGATCCACACAATTGTGTGGTGTAGGCTCGCCTTTAAACCACAGAAAAATGGAAAAGTGTAATTTCTTTTTCTTTAGGATCACCTACACAATTGTGTAGGTCAGGTCTTAAAAGGATATAAATTTTTTTGTCCCCTTTCTTACAGTTCCTTTGAATTTAACTTGAGCACTCGTAAGCTGGGGATTGGAACGAAGAAAACGAACAAATTATCAATTCTGAAGCTTTGGATGTTTTTCAAAAGGTTTGGCATGTCTGGAGCAGCAGAAAGACGGTGATACTGAAGAATTAATAATATTACAAAACTCCGTAATAGAGCTTCAAAGCAAAGGCAATCAAAACTGCGACAAACAAAATATTTTTTCAAAACCTTGTGATATATGTAAAAGGTTAATTTCAAAATTAAAATTCAGGTAATTTACTCTTGTTTCTATTTTGCTATTGCTTCATTTTTACTAAGATCCTGTTACCATAATAAGAAATATTGCATATTTTTTATTATGGTAATCTCCTTAATCTTAAAATTGAAGCATTCTCGGTTATCCGAAAATTTCGATTTTCCGAAAGATAGTCGGTCCCAATTACTTCGGATAATCGAGGTTCTACTGTATAGAATAAATTTGTTTATTTTTAGTAATGAGATATTTATAGCAATTTTTAAATTATCTCTGAGTCGTTTTTCTTTATCATATTATAAAACATTTATTAATATGATAAAAATAGAGCTAAGCATCACATATACACATTTCTTTTTCTTTTCTTTTTTTCGACTACTTATTTGGTAACTTTATTCAAACTTCATCACCTTTATTAAAACTTCATTATATTATGGTCTTTTAACGTTTGTCGCTTCATTTACTGTTTCATATTTAGAATTATTGCTATATTTTAAGAAACAGAGATCTTGAACACAAATTTCTAAATGAACCAATTGCACATATTTTACAACTCGCAGACTTTAAATAAATAAATAAATAAATAAATAAATAAATAAAAAGATTAACACTAGAAAATTAGATCGTTAATTTTAACACGTGAATTAGTAACTGCTGTGTGATTAATATATCTTTATTCAACTTTAATATACTGTGTACTTAAGTTATATAAACACGAATGCTTTTTTAAAACTGGTGTTTTATTTCAACTCAAGAAAAGTCAGGCGAACACCTTGGATTAACAATCATGTATTTACTTGAATAAACGCTCTCACAAAACTCATTGTATATCCATTCGTTATCATAATTATGATATGTTATTATAATTCTGATACATCGTTATCATAATAATGATTATTTCTTGAATCAAAGTATTCCCTTAGATATGATTAAATTTCTTCATCAATTCACAGTAAGCTAGTAAAGTAATAAAGTAAGTCAGTAAGTAATAAAGTAAAATATACAAGTATTTTTAAATTTCTTTGAATTTTATCTTACAAAAATGTAACAGACATCTTTATTATCTTGACGAAAACCTTCTGGACTTTAGACAAACAATTCATTTGGTTAAGAGTAAGTATGCTAGAAATATAGTAAACGATATCTCATAACATGTATTAATTGCAATTAAAAAATATATATTATAATGGAGATGTGGTGTGGTATAACAGAAAAATACATGTAGATCATTAAATGAAAACAAAAATAATTTTTCATATAAATAACGTGTCCACAGAACCCATCAAATCATGTCCTAGTTTGTATCACTTTAGTGAGTCTGTGAAATTGATTTAAAATATTTTTTCATGATATATTATTTTTTAATTCAGTACTTTATAATGATAATCGCAGTTTCAATTTCAAAGGATAATCTTGTTTATTTAAAACTTAATTTAATAAAAACCTACTGTCACATGAAATTGTGTCATATCCGCGTACAGTTGCTAGCTTTTAACTAGTTGAACAAATGGCAGCAAAATAAAAAAGGAGAATTTACAATGAAAGAGAAGTTGTTATTTATTTTAAACAAAGTAATGCATTGCAAATGTTATCTGAGTAAAATATTTGTTATCTTTTCAAATGTGAAAAAATTATGAAAGTAAAGATCACACCGTCCAAACGGGTACGGATTAATAAAATTAATTAGAATAACATGTGATATTAATAAATAAAACTTAATTCGGCAGCATCATTCATACCAGTCTAATATTTTTTGCATTACAAATTTACAAAATAAATAAAGAAAGAAAGAAATAAATAAAACAGATAAATAAATAAAAAGAGGGAAAAAATTGACTTGAGGACATTATGGTTACAAACGTATAGTCCAGGAGGCAGAATTACATTTCTTCAACCAATTTTAGCGTCGATGATTTTGGTATATAGGAGATATTAGTTCAGCTATACTCAACCTACGGCCTGCAGACTGCATGTGGACCGGCGATCTTTTATGTGCGGCCCGAGGCACATAATCATTAATATATAATAATCGCTGTTCCTTTATATATTTTCACGGGAAGGCAAAGAGTGTCCTGTTATTTATAATTACTAATTTAAAATTATGTTAAAACATCTTGAATGCCATTTCCTTACCTGTTTCTTATTAAGTTCTATTTATTTGTAAACACAAGCAGAACTATTTGCCACTAGTGTATACATTTTTTAATATTCAACATTAAAGAAACATTATTTCAAATTAACTAAATTTAACTATATATTTGTACATTAAAAAAAGTTTTTTTATTGAAAAAAGGCTGATTCATAAAAAGAAAATCTTCTGTTCTTTTTATTTATTTATTTATTTTAAACTTAGAAATGGCGCATTGTTTTATTATTACGTGTTATCACATCGGCAATGATGCTTATTTGGGTTTGTCGTGAGAAAAATGGTAACAAAAAGTTTTATAACGCTATTTCTAAATAACAATCTTCGTGGCAAATTTTCAATAGAAATCTATCCTGAAGTATATTGTTAGGAAATAGTGGTGTTAAATTTTTTGCCAACTTTTCTTCCGCGGCAGACTTTCAATCATATTAATTATATTGAATTTACTATTTTGCTTTGTTGTACTACTTTTGTTATCTCACTATTTTAAATACAACAGAATAAATACAACAGAATATTTAAAATACAGCAGAAGAACCACAGCTTTGGCCAGATCGTGCAGCGAAGAACCGTTACAGATCGATTTTAAAAATAGCAAGTTAATTTATACATCAAGATTTTATTTACCATCCATAATCCGAGAATCAATAGAGATATTTTTACGCAACAAGAATATTTGCAATGATTCAGTCTCCCTTGATTTACCTAAAATTTGGAAAGAGATGCTATGTAATTTTAATAACAATAGTAAAAATTAATCCACGCTCGCAAATAGCCAAGATAATTTTATTTTTATTTTATGCTTTGCAATGTTTTTCATTATGCATGTTGTCTCGTGACATCATTTACCATGTTATTGTTTTGTTAAATTATATGAAAATTAATGCACGCTCACAAATAGCTATTTTAATTTAATTTCATGTTTGCAATATTATTCATTATGCATCATGTCTCGTGACATTGTTTACTATGTTTATTGCTTTTAAATTATGTGAAAATATTTTCTATCGGGAATGATTTTGAAAATGTCGCCGTTGGTGCGATGAAACGATCGTCAATCTTAATAAAGATATTTTATCACTTTTTATAGCATTATTTTACTTAATCTGTTTATAAGTGAACCTTATACATGTTTTTGTACCCCTTTCTTGTATTCTTATATAAGTGTCCTGCGGCCCGCCTAACGTCGCAAACATATGTTTGCGGCCGGCGAGAAAAAAAAGGTTGAGTATGGCTGAATTGGATGGTACAAATAAGGAAACTGCCAGTCAGCTAGCGCACCTGCGGAAGATTTTGAAATAGCAGCATTACACTCCACGTTGTAATTTAAAATGAATGCCAACCTGATTAAGACTTTAAGGCATCATCAATGATGGGATTGACATTTATTTAAGAGTGTTCTCAAATCCAAAAGGGCAACTTTCTGACATAAGTTTTAATTTAATTTTGTTCGAAAATGGATGAAACTAGCTGGTGTTGTTGTTCAGAAACTGTGTCATCGAGCTGTTTTTTTTTTTTTTTTTCATTTTTTTGAAAACGCAATAGATCTTTCAGAAAATAGTGTCAAGTCAAAGTGGACGTTTTGAATCGAATTTCCGTACGAAAATAGAAAAATCACTCAAGAGCGGGCGAAAAACGTGTTTGTCACGTGATCGAAATCGCTTCTAACTCAATGGATAACTGATTGATCAAAAAGTGGAAAAACAGTTCAATTCCAAATCGCTTCCATAGCCAGGCTTTCCATTTTTATATCTTTCCGTTAAAAAATGAATTTTAAATGTGTCTTTGCGCTTATTGAGCAGAGAAGTTAAAAACAGCCTTAACTTCTCAGCAGCGTGTGCGATGTTGGTAGGGCAACACCCTGACCTCACTGGTGCGCCAGCAAAGCTTTATCAAATAAAATTTTAAATGATCAAGGTTATGCTTTGAAATTGAACGTGATGTTATCTTTACAAAGCACTGAATTAAAAAATAAATAATGTATCATGAACAAAAAATCAGTTTTAAATTAACTTCACAGACTCAGTAAAGTGGTATAATCTAGGGCTATGAAAGGTCACAGACATTATTTGTCAGGCACTGTAGACACATTATTTGTATGAAAAAAATTATTGTTATTTAATTATTTACATGTATTGTTCGATAATATCAATCCCCATCTCTATTGTAAAAAATTTCAACTGCTAAAATTGGTTGCAAAAATGTGATCCTGTCTTCCTAACTAATAATAATGAAAAAATTCAATTTGAATAAATTATTTCTGACAATGTGAGAAAATATTGGCATTATGTTAGATTAATTTAAATAAAAATAATAACACAATTTTTTACCTTTCACTTGAGGGTGTATGGGTTAGGAAATTTGGCATTGAAAATGTTCATTTATTTTAGAATAACACTTAAACTTTGAAAGAAAAAAAAACTTATGTTCACAGATTTATCATTCCTATATCCAAGCGCATAGAAAAATTTAAATAATTCTAATGAAATCCGTAAAGATCCATTAGAATTGCATTCTTATCTGTGGCAACATATGAGTGAGGGATTTGGGTATATCTCTCGAGTTTTCGCAATTAGTGAAAGTAGCTCAATCCTTTAATAAATGCCATTTATCTCCTTCTTCAGGCTAACTTAATGGTAAATCAAAGTATTCTTTCAGAATACTCATTGAAGCAATCAAATGATAAGTCCATCCAACTAATGACAGAAAAGTCATTAAGAATTTTTATGGTTTTAGTTATCATTTAGAATTCTTTATTTCTTTAATTCGATTTTTTAAGTCGTTTGTTTGTTATGCACGTTTCCTATTATATCAAATATTCGGAATATTACAGTAATATAAAATACTTTAAAATGAACAGATCTCATTTATTATTTATATATTGCAAGAATTTACTGTAGAATAAAACAATGAACAGTGCACATAGCTCCAATTCTAAAATCTGCATAATAAAGCTGTTTACACTAAAGTTCTTTGTTTATGATATTCTGTATCCTCAATATAATAAAACTTTTTCTAGGTGCCGTATCGCACAGATATTTATTTTTATTCGAACTTTGAAAATCTTAATACAGACTCCTAATTTTCTTTCTTTAATTTAATATTCCATGCCGCGCTCAGCATAAATAGAAATTTTTATTGTCTTGGAAAACACGAGAAAGAAAAATCATGCATCAAGCATAGATTATGAAGTACTTACCAATACTTCCATAATACTACAATGGAACTTCGGCGTTTAATAAGTTGAATAGAAAAGGCATACCATATTTGGTTACCGAATTTCAGTTACAGTTCATAGTCAGAAAGGTAGTCGAATTCTTTTCGGCAGCCGTGTATATGATCTATAAATTTACATATATACGTACTACTGTGCTAAACTTTAGTTTAGTTAGAAAACGCATAACGGAAATGATATACATCTTCAAAAATTTTCATCAATCGACAGAAATGTACACAATTTATTTATTTATTTATTTTTGTACACCCCTGTACATCATCTACAGATGTTTATAATTTAATTCAGGCTAAAATTTCATTCAATTAAAAAACGCATAATACAGCTAAAACGTACTCGCAGCAACTATCGCCTCTAGATGGCAACGTTTCTAGTTCTTTGTGTAATATAAATTTATATATATTCAGCAAACATCTCTTAGTATACTAAAAACAGTTCAGCTAGAAAATGCATAACATAATTAAGAACCACTCTTAATCAATTCATGACTATAAACAGTAATTCTTACGAAAAGTTTTTGTGCATCACTGTACATGATCTATAGAATTTATACTGCACCACGTAATATGAAAAAAAAAATTGTTAAGCTTAGAAACGCATACCGCAACTGAAAACGCACTTCCAGCAATTATCGTTCATAGACAATACTCTAACTGAATTAATTTGTGTAGTCACTGTAAATGAAAGATAAATAATATGCACACCATATTTTATGTAAGCATTTTGTAAGTACTTCAGTAACTTATATCAATTTAATAATGTTTAAAATAGTGTAACTTTATTGAAATACACTGCAAACGATTTTTTCGCATAGACTATCATATAAAGGAAATTCTTTTCAGTGTCCCTGTAAACGAACTATAAATGCTATTCACTTCATTTTCGATGATATAATGAACCTCAATAACATATATCAATTACATCGCAATGCGAGAGCACGGATAGATGACAGACAGTCAAATTAATTCATAAGCACTTTTTAATTATGTTGGAAAGCGTTAAAAATGTATTCGGTGGCTTACGTCGCAATTGAGATTTGCATTTAGCACTTATGAAAAGACAGAAAAGATATTTTTTCAATTTTAATCGAAGTAGGATCCTTAACTCCTTCACGAAGTGTGTCTTTCGCACTCCTTTTAATTTCTGGGCACCGATATATTCCCAAAAGAACTTTTGCCTTATTTATTCACTGAAAATCTGGTATTACATAAGGTAAACATTTTTGTATTGAAAAACTGGTGTTCAAACTCAAGGAAATCCGTTCACCGTATAAGGTACGTATACTACGTCGCTATAGGATTAAAGTTTCCAATTTTACACATTTGTTTGAAACGTAACAATTAAAATTCAAAAGTGAACGAAATTACATTAAGGGAAGTTTTCGTCCTTGCAGATTCTAATGATGATGAATAAAATACATTTTTCTATTTATGAAATTTTATTAGTCAAATTATTATTTAATAATCGATCTATCAAAAATATTTTTTCTAGAACATACATGCACGTTATGTTTATGTCTTCACAAAGTGTGATATAAATCGAAAAATAATAAAATATATTAATTATTATTTAGTTATGTCTAAATAACGGACATTCCTCTTTAAAGCTGAATTGCTCATTTTTCAGTAATTTTTATCGAACTGTCACATAACGGAAAATAGATTACAATTATATCTCCACGTTTTACGTTACGAACTTAAATGTCTAACAATATTATGTGTTTAGTTTGAACATTTAAAAGGTGCATTCAAAGTTTTAATAAGTAAATCAAAGCTTATAACAAAATAAAAAAGATACAGGTTATTAAAAAAAACTTTCTGCAGTTGACTAATTTCATTTGTTATTTATTTTACTTAAATACTGTATTTTTAAACAGCCGAAAAGAGCGGTATTACTATTGGAAAATGCATATGTTTGAATACATGGTTAATACTTAAATAACTAAGTCCTTGATACAAAGATAAAATATTGTATAAAATCAAAAGAGAAAAACTGCGGCAGATTAAGTTATGACTTATTTATTTCTTATTATAGTTCTTATATTATACTTAACGCATGTTTGTCTTTTAATTGTAATTAACGTTATAAATTTTATTCAAAATCAAACAGTTAGGATGGATTGAAGCTATTGATAATCAAATTTCGTTTTTGATAATTTTGAATACCAACGGTCAGAATTCGTATCAAACAACTCTTTGACTCGATAAGGCAAAACCGTAAAAAAGAAAAAAAAAAAAAAAAAAAAAAAAAGCCAAAAAATAGAAAATTCTAGCAGCAATTTTGCTAACAAATCCTGTAAGGTTTCACGAAATTTTCAGAATTAGATTGGAGAATTTCCGATAGCTTCGATTGAAGAATTTTCCATGTTTTTAGGAACAAATCGGAATTTCCCACAAGAAACAAAAGTCCTACCGAGAGCTTATTTGCTGCTTGATCCGCGTGATTTCACGTAAATACACATTAAATTACAGAATTTTAATTCACTTTTGGCATAGATTTCAGAATTTTACTGGATTTAAGCGAAAATGGACAACATTCAACGCAAAATGCTTGATCAATAGTAACGAATATATATATATATATATACAGGATATTCCAAAATTCGACTACAAATTAAGAAGAGGATAAAAACATCAAGAGGAGGAAAAATTACCATAAAACATGGGATCGCAAACCACGTATTTAACCAAAAATACAGGGTGTTCTGCCCTGATTCAGTTTGTACTGATAGCAATAACTTACAGAAAACTGAAATATATTATAACTAGCAAAAGTCATGCTTTGTTTGCATTCGCGAAGCATTATTTAATAAGATAAATTTTTGAAAGTAACAATATTTTTTTATATTATTCTTGCATCTTTATTAAGCAAAAACGTTATTTTATGTTTTGGAGGATTTTAATTTTAGAAATGTAAATTCAGCCAAATAACTAAGAATTTCCTCGGAATTTTTTATTTATGATATGAGACTGGTATAAATAAAAATATTTTCGAAGCGAAAATTTGCAAAATATTTATATAACAAATTTAACAGTTAATTTTATTTGTTTACAATTCTTTTGTTGCCACGCTACAAAAATAAATAAATAAATAAATAAATAAATAAATAAATAAATATATATATATATATTTTATTTCAAAATTAATGATAAATTACTGCATGAATGGCGCTACAGCAGCACATATCAAATGCAATAAAACATATTACATCATTTCAAAATGCTAAAACACTGTAACGGAGCCGATGTCGTAAAGGTGGTGTGGTAGCGGGCAACTTCAACGGCCTAGTCTTATCAATATCGAAAAAATATTTTATTGTTTCACAAACAATTGAATAAGAATTTCTTGATTAAATAATTCATAATTACAACATTTTTCATATAAGGGTTCGAGTTCAGCTGACAATAATATATTTATAGAATCAAGTCCAGTCCTCGAATAATAGATCGTTTTCAGTGTAGTCAGTCTCTTACTTATCCAATGTCCACTATTTTCGAAGATAGAGCTCGCGATGCTCGACAGGAACGTCGCACTTTTGTAGGTGTTTAACCGAGGTTTAGGAACCTCCGATCTTTAACTCCGTGATGGAGATATCTTGACAGCCACACCTGGCTTTCGCTTTTCTGTGCTTCGGAGTATGCCCCGATGCTGTCGACCCGTGAGAGATTTCCACTCTGCACGACCAGAAACACCTTGAAGTCTCAACTTCAACAGAAGGGAAAATTAAGCTCCCGAGAATGCTCTCGCATCCTCTTTTATCAGTTTCGTTTTTCCGTCTAGGACCAAAGCCACTCCCATTAGCCACTCACCATCCGTGGGCCATGATCTCATAGGCCAGCCCTTTCTCTGTAGGCTGCCGTCCGGAACTTTCGCGTCCGGCTTCATCTCTGGTTTCACTTTCTACTTTCCCACGGGAACGAGGCCCTCGTGAACATCAAAAGAATATTTCTCTCGCTAGATAAAAGAGTTCCTTTCACCCTAGTGTCATCTGCGAAGATTGATAGAAATTGAGGTATTTGTTTCATCTCTAGCGACATTTTTTAGGACTCTGAAGAAATTTGGAGGCTAGGTGAAAATACATTAGCTTCCCTATGCTGGCTTTTGCCTTGTAAATTGAGAGTTTCAATGTGAGATATCGTCGAATTCTCACAACACCCCTCCCTCAAATCATATTTCGTCTACCAGACGTAATATGCTGTAAGGGAAATGGTTAGCTCATACATTTCAAGTGGCCCATATTTAATTATATCAATTCCTAAAAAAAAACCTTTTCCTGCATTTTATACTTAGCTTGCGAATACTGGACACATTTGATTACGAAATTTCTCTTTAACAGACAAAACACATTTATATTTTACACGATTACATTTACACATAATAAAATGAATATTAATATATACATATATTTAAGTTGAGTTTGAGTCACACAATCCTCTACTAAATCCTTAACTGCTAAAACATGTCACTTGAAAGCTTATCTCTGAATTTAGCATAGTGTTTGGGCCGCGAAGCTTTACGTGTCAAAACGTTTCTATTCTCCACGCCTTTTTCATTAGGTTTTGGTATGTTTACTCTATAGACTTGAGACTTTCCGCGTCTACTTGGGACGTTTGTAAAAAGATTAGTCGCGGAACTTTTATAATCGATTCTCCCCCGATTCATTCTTCTCGTACCCCTTTCATACGACTTATGTCTGGTGGAACCTAATCCTGCATCTCCTGACACTGCATTTCTTTTTAAAGTATCTTTATCGCGCCTAGATTTCCTGTTGTTCCTGGTCTGCCCAATTCTTACCGGCTTATCTCTTTGATCGCCCGTTAAAGCTATACCTATAAGGGAGTCATTTGACTTCTCAAAATCCCCACAATTGCAATGCGTCTTCTTTATTTTTGACCTTGTTCTAGCTTCGCTTAACGAGTCGTCCGCATCTAGTTCTCTTTTAAATTCCTTCTTCCCCACCTGGCTTAATCCTATGCTCAAGTCCTCCACTAGATCGGGTAACAATAAATCCTCTTCGTCTTCCCCCAAATCCCCATTCATTTCCCTTGAACTGGTTTCGCCGTCTATAGGTTTTTCCCGTGTATCCGCGCCTGTCTCTTTCGACTCGGGACTTCTCTTTTTCGCGTCCTTCCCCTTCGTCGGGTCGGACTTCAATCCTTCTGGTTTCGGTTTCGCCTGACTCCGTGTTATCACGGCGTTTAAATTCTGGGCATTATCGCTCTTAATTTTATCGATCAATTTTTGAGTTTCGTTTCCTAATATATAGTACGACAAGTCTGATTTATTCTCTGCTACTATGGCCCTCGTTTTTATATTCCCCACTCCTTCAATTTCTACGACAACGTGGGCGGTCGGTAAACGAAGCGTATCGTTCGTCAACGGTTGCCTAACTCGTACAGCACCACCGTCTAACTGATTGGGCTTAATTAATTGACTAGGGGTCACATCATAGCGCGTTCCGGAATCCCTTAAAGTCGTGCATTCCTTTCCGTTAATTAGAGCACGGCTAAGATAAGGTTTGAAACTTTCCTCAAAATTCGTACCTACGCAAATGTGATGAACGCTAGTAATAGGTTCTAAGTTCCTTTTGTTTGTCCGGAGTATGCCCCGATGCCGTCGACCCATGAGAGATTTCCACTCTGCACGACCAGAAACACCTTGAAGTCTCAACTTCAACAGAAGGGAAAATTAAGCTCCCGAGAATGCTCTCGCATCCTCTTTTATCAGTTTCGTTTTTCCGTCTAGGACCAAAGCCACTCCCATTAGCCACTCACCCTCCGTGGGCCATGATCTCATAGGCCAGCCCTTTCTCTGTAGGCTGCCGTCCGGAACTTTCGCGTCCGGCTTCATCTCTGGTTTCACTTTCTACTTTCCCACGGGAACGAGGCCCTCGTGAACATCAAAAGAATATTTCTCTCGCTAGATAAAAGAGTTCCTTTCACCCTAGTGTCATCTGCGAAGATTGATAGAAATTGAGGTATTTGTTTCATCTCTAGCGACATTTTTTAGGACTCTGAAGAAATTTGGAGGCTAGGTGAAAATACATTAGCTTCCCTATGCTGGCTTTTGCCTTGTAAATTGAGAGTTTCAATGTGAGATATCGTCGAATTCTCACAACACCATAACTTCAAAAGGAAGGTGTATATCTGCAGAAATTTTTTAACTATAAAATATTTATAAAAACAAGAAAGACAGGTAAAAAAACAAAAACAGTCTGTTCTTCATCAGTGGGAGGACAGACAGAAAACTAACTCCAGAAAACTAAAAGTGGGGGTGGAGTTAGTTTTCTGTCTGTCCTCCCACTGATGAAGAACAGACTGTTTTTGTTTTTTTTTACCTGTCTTTCTTGTTTTTATAAATATTTTATAGTTAAAAAATTTCTGCAGATATACACCTTCCTTTTGGAGTTATGGTGTTTTAGCATTTTGAAATGATGTAATATATATATATATATATATATATATATATAATTCTTTTAAATGCGTAAGTATCGTCTGCGTAAATAATTTCAAATAATAAGAATAAATTGTGTATTTGAATTCTTAATACTGAAAAATGCTTTTACAATTAAATGTAAAGAATTGAATTTTCACAAATTTTAATTCATTAAAAGTATGCTATAATTTTCATTAAAAAAAAGGGTATTTTAAAAATTTCATAAAAGAAATCGTAACTCCATGATTTATTTTTTCTTCTGAAAATAATTAATCTACGTATACAGGGTGTTCCAAAATTCGACCGACAAATTAAGAGGGGTGATAGAAGGCATCAAGAGGATGAAAAATTACCCTAGAACATGGGATCGCAAACCACGTATTTAGTCACAAATACATATCACATGTGTTTCATTTTTTATTTGCAAAAATGCAGCCGTAATGGAAAAACATGTAAAATAAATTATTTAAAATAAAAAAATCTTTAACGTTATTCTGTAAAAAAAATAATATTGTGCAAATCTACAGATCATAATTTATTTTTATGTTTAATTTCAAGTCAAAATAATGAATAGTTTTTTTGTAACGAGTACGACAAAATGTAATTTGTGTAGCCATAGTAGAGGATTCTCTCCGATCATCCTAATAAAATTTTAATAGACACTATCACCTTTGTTGTAAATGTGATAATACCGAAAAAAGTAGTAGAAGTTTCCATTATGCGCGCTAGCAGTATGCACTTGATGCTCCACATTTTGGACAGCGATTGCCAGTTCATACGGCATCATCGATTGCTTGAGCATCTTGTTTTTCTAGAACTTTTCGTGATGTTATAACGTTTCACGGAAAATAACCTTTTTATTATAACCTTTTATGACTATGTTTTTTTCACATAGTCGTGGGAAAAAGAAGTAAACACCCCTACTAAATCTTCAACAAATTATCGTAGACGGAAGTTATTGGTACCGAACGATTGGAAATAAAGTCTACTTTTAAATGATGTATATAAAATTTTCTTATTGGGCCATCTACATATTAAAACGAACCAAACCTCATTTTTTTCAATGGCAATACTCAATTTTAACGGGATATTTCAAATCTTCGGTTCAAATAATGCCTAGACACCAAATTTCAAGTCTTTTGAATGATAAGTTTTTGAATTATAAACATTCAAAATTTAGTGCTTCTAATGTTAAATTGCATTTCAATAATACTAATGTGCCCAAACATAAATACGCTGAATTTGCAATTTTTATAATTTTATTATATGAATTATGAAATTAATATTCGAAAAAATTATGAATGGCAACCTACAATTTTTTTGATTGATTTAGATTTATTATGTCCTGCTTTATGAAAATCCAAAATTTCACATTTTTTCCCCAAATCTCCCTCAAATTTCTCAAATTATGCTTAAAAAACAGTAAAATGATGGTTTAAGAGGCCGTCTATGATAGAAGTGAGTAGATATTTTGAAATTTCTTATGCTATCCTGTAATCTAACAGGCTTAATTGACTGCTTAAAGTGCCTTGATCAAGAAGGGGCTCTCTCTGTTAACATTCGAGTACCGAACTTTAATTTAGAAACAGCCCTTAAAATACACTCGTTTTAAAATAATTAATTTCTCGGAAACATATGGTACGAATTGCATAAAAATTTGTTTTTAGACTAATTGAAGGGTGTAGAGTTCATTTATGCTGTCAGAATTGTGTACTGCTATTGAAAAAAATAAAGTTATGGCTCGTTTTAACATGTAGATGGCCCCCTAAGCAAATTTTATATACATCATTTAAAAGTAGACTTTATTTTCAATCGTTCGGTACTAGTAACTTTTTTCTACGATAATTTGTTGACGAGTTAGTAGGGGTGTTTACTTTTTTTTTTCGACGACTGTGCATATCGTTGCATTTTTATTGTAATGTTTTGATTTTTCTCAAAATTATGTCAACGCACGTTCAGTCTGGATGAAACACTTTGTATTTGTGACTAAATACGTGGTTTGCTATCCCATGTTCTAGGGTAATTTTTCATCCTCTTGATGCCTTCTATCACCCCTCTTAATTTGTTGGTAGAATTTTGGAACACCCTGTATATGTAGATTAACAGATTTTTCCTTTTTTTAACAGTGAAAGTTAAGGTTAAAGATTATCAGGTTTTGACATTTTGCACGTTTTCTGGTTTATGATTTGAAGTTTCCTTTTGGAAGGCAATCCTACTTGCAAATATTTTTTTGTTCTATTGAGTTATAAAAAATAGCGAAAATTTTCTCTCTGAAATTTTCTTTTTTCATCTTTACACTAATATTGGAACTTTAATACATTTTAAATAAAAATTATCTTCATAAAAATATAATTAATGAATGAAACATCTCTTACTGTTAGTGATTATTATTTATTTTTTAACTTCGGTTCAAACTATATTTATATTTTGTTTTAGAAGTTTTAGAAGCTAAAAGCTTGAATTTCTAAACTAAATAAAAGAAACAAAATGTAAGAATCTAGCCTGCAGCCAAGTGTACCAAAGCCACGTCCCGATCTAAAATGAGATTTGTTTTTCTTTCCAAAAGCTCTTGTAACGTTTTATATCAACTTTGCTTGTTCAGATACAATAATGAAAGCAACTTTAATTTTAAAGCTTAATTTAGTTTTGTTGTGATAATTTCTTACCCATAATATTGAAAATCATGCTAATACGAATATATGCTTTAATCTAAATATATTTTTTTCTTTCCATATTTAAGTTTACCTACATTTTTGCTCAAATTTTTCTTCAATTTATTACTAAAACTGGCAAAAATCATGCTTGATATTTAATTAAATTAAATAGTTATCTGTTACAGTTCTTAATTATTAAAAAATATATATATGTATATATATATAAGGCAATTTTTTTTACATTAATTGTATTAAAATGTTTATTTCAAAGTAAGAAAATTTTCAAAGAATAATGTCGACTCAATACATCTGTAATAAATCAGGTGAAAGGAAAAATCCTTCAAATTTAATTATTCTTACTTTATAAATCTTTCACATAAAGTAAAAGTATCTTCAAAGAGAAAACATTTAATTAGTTGAATAAATCTTCTTGAGTAAACATATTTGGCGTCTCTACTTATCAATTGAAATAAATATTATAAGACGAGAAAAAATATTTACAACCACATTGAAATGCTGTAAACATTTATTCAAAATATTTATGTATCCCCTTTTCCGTTTATTTGTAAATTCGCATATTCCATTCCAAATATATGTGCATAATTACATATATTCTTTACGAAGATTAAATTTCGGTGGTGTAACATTGTGTAAACATTGTTTAAATTGAGTTTACTTTATGCTTTTGATTTACATATGAGGACGTGAGTTTCAAAACTCATCTTATCCAAAATTTAAAAAATCATGTTTTCTCTATCAATCTATTCTATTGGTAAACGTGCACCGAAAAAAACCACATAGACCAGGAGGCGGCATCACAGACAATCACCTCATCTAGTTCATGGCTGGAATTCCAGAATTAGTTAAAACACGATTCGCATATTAAAATACAATCTGTCTGCTAAGTCATATCTTGTTGGAAAACACCTGAAAACCCAACTTCAGCGGTTGACTCGCAGGTTTACCATTGTGTTTTCCTGCTCCCAGTTCTCCATGTTTTCATACATTTGGGTGCAGGAAAACATAATGATAAACCTACGAATCAACCACTAAAATCGGGTTTTTAGGTGTTTTCCAACAAGATATGACTTGGAAGACCGATTACATTTTAATATGCGAATCGAGTTTTAACTAATTCTGGAATTTCAGCCGTGAACTCGATGTGGTGATTGTGTGCGCTGCCGCCTACTGGTCTAACAACAATCTGAAAAAAAAAAAAAAAAAAATCTAGTTTTATCTTGTATTTATGCCATTTTAAAATTTTGGTTTACAATGAAAACCAATGGACTCAGTCAGAGATTCTTCGCGGTTTCCTGTAGTTGATTTTTTTGGATAAGGTGAGTTTTGAAACTCACTTCCTCATATATAGTAATTTGGCAAAATGTTGAATTCAGACATTTTTATCCGGGAAGGATTTCTGCAACGAGGGGTTTGATGGAGTTTCGCAGGAATAATTGTACTTTTATACGACTAATAATTATAAAATTCGAAATCTTCCGGGGTACGGGTGTTATTTCCCCCCGGGCCGCCTCCTAAATTCATCACTTATGGCATAATGAGGTGCATACCTAATTCGGTGATTCTAAAATGGAAATATATACTGTATTTACGGTGCATTATTTTTATGTAATTACCTATTATAGATTATTTAAAGACATTCTTTTTCAAAAAATCATGTTTTTTTTTTGCTAACCTCCAGAAAAAAATATTTGGAGTCTTTGATGTTCCAATCAACAATGGAAAATCTATTGTTTGACGTAATGGATTCAGAACGACTTTGCATTGTCAAGTTTAAATAATAATATGTGTCCATTAATTATCGTCGGGGTTGCCTTATCTCATAACTTTCGATTTAAAAATATGATGAAAAATTTTGTTAAGTATTTGTAAAGTACAACTAAATAAGTTATTTTTCAGTTAATCGAGCTAGCCACCAGTCGAAGAAAAATAGTGTTTATGTACACCAGCTATTCTCAAAGAGTGACCCGTGAAGTTCTGAGGTTCATAAAGGTACAAGATTGGATACTTTCAGAGAAAATAATGGTATCGCGATCACAGCGTGGAAAAAAACTTCGCATCCACGGAATATTTCTGCTTTTGAACTATATTTATATGATCTTTCTTTAATAATAGGCTTACGTTTTCAACAAAACTTTTTCTTTTCGTATTTTATTCTGTTTGTGTAATAATGGGTTTACAATATTAGTAAAAAATAAATTAATTCATTAAAATAAGCTAAAAATCTTATATTTACAAAAATAGTGAAACGTTTGTTTTTAATGCAAACGTTTGAATATGAGTTTAAGGGGGAAATTGTTATATTCACGTTGAGTTCAAAACAACATACACATACTGAATTATCTTGATGATTAATCCATTCTCTTGGATTATCTTGATGATTAATTCATTTATGGTTATCTTTACTTCTTCTCCCATTTTTTAAACTTATATATTATACAATCTGTGCTAGTTTCCATCGCCAAATTTGAATTGTATTATCGTAATGTATTACGTAAATTTTCGTAGATTATGTATATTATTATAGTTGCACGCAAAAGTATCATGGACATTTTAATTTTCACACCTCAAATCATAAAGATTTGATTAAATATTTAATTTCGTATCATAATATTTTATTTAACTATATACTTACCAAAAACGCATAAAAGTCAATTAAATGCTACATAGCTTTTACAATATTGCATTAATATAAAACATGCAACAAAAATATTCGACGATAAAAATTAGCGAAGTACTCACAGTTTTGTGTTACCTGTAGTAAAAGCGAAAAAAGAATGTTTCGATTTCATATGCATAGACAAGATTCTGCCGGGCATATTTAAGATTTTAAAAAGTTGTGAAAAACATTATTATTTCCTTAATAATAAAAATACTCTTAAATTTCAAGGATACATTTCCAACGATCAATTTTGAGAGAATCGTCTAGACGAAAAGAATACAATCGAATCAAAGAATAGATGTTTAAAATATAGAATAGAGCATAAAGAAATTTCACACACACACATAAGTAAATTTTGGAAGCTTGTTGGTTGTTCCCCCTTATCACTAGTGATGCTACTTAATGGTATCATTACAGATTTTGCTGTAATTGCTCTATCTTGTATGTTTAATTGTTTATCTATGCTCTCATTGAGATTGCAAATTTTGCTCTATCCTTTTATATTTCTTCCTTTTTTTCTTTTTAAGGAAAAACATTAGATTTTGCTTCATTTAACTATATGTGACAGTAACCTTTTACATTTTTTTTACGGTTATTATATTTTACCTTGTTTCTCAATGTATATTTCTTCTCTTTTACAAGGATTTCTATTTGCAGACCATTTCGATTCATTGCGGCAAAAAAACTTAATGCTGTTAATGCTTTCAAACAAAAAAAGCTCCATTGAATAAATAGATTTATCGCTAAAGAAAATAGTTCTTTTTGTTTCTACTCCACATATTAAAAGTAATTAATCTTTTTATTTGTTGTGCGTAAAAGATAAATTTAAAGTTTATGAGGTTTTATAATTTTATTACTGATGTATTCAAACTAAGTTAATACTTGCTAAAAGTGATAAAAATGCACTTACCAGGCACATAAATACCTTTATTCAGATCAACATGTTTCGTCGCTCAGACGACGACATTCTCAAGATCTATAATGTAAAAAATGGCATTTACATATGTAACTGACGTAACACTACCTTTTGCAAAGGCAATACTAGGCACTTAATTTAGTTTGTTAACAGTAATTTAAATAACGCCTTCTGAAAACTTAAATGTACCCCTGGAATTAATTGGCTACGGCACTGGAAAATTTTTCTCAATGTCATCAATGTTGTACCATCTACAGTCTGGACGAGATGACCAATGCCAACCACGGCGGCAAGGATTCATCACATTTATTTTAAGTTCACACATTTGAATTTCTTCTACAATACCTGGGAAATGTTTAGTATCATAATTCACAAGCAGATAATCTCCAGTTTTGAATTGATTAACATTTTTATTCTGGGAATTATGTTCTTTATTAGCTTCCTTTGGATAGATTTCTACTTTCTTAAAATCAAAATCAAAACGCTTTGAAAAGGGACTAACAATAGAAGTTTCGACTTCATGATAACTGACTGGTCTCACCTAATGAATTCTATGAGTATCAGGAATTTTTTAGGAGGATATAAACTAAATTCTTTTTCGAATTTTTCTTTTGTTTTTTTAACTTTCTCTTTTGAAACGTAAATAAAATTTATCTTAGGACAAATTTTTTGGCTACTTCAAAGAATTCATGAGCAGTGTTTATAACGACACGATTCTGAAATGTTCGTCTCCAAACTGCTCTCTTGACTGTGCCTCCGATACCGTCAATAGCATCTTTTCCATGGGCTGTACCGAAGAGACTCCAATCAGCAAATTTAAGGGATGGGTGGATCTCATGGGGTTCCAAAATTGAAGAAAGAATATATCTATTCTTAAACTGAATTCCAGTTCCATCAGAAAAAAAATGTATGTTTTCAAAAGATCCATCTGTACTCATATTATGATTTCAGATAGCTGGGTTAAAGCAGAGAACTGTAAATCTGTTATGTGACAACTCGTCACTGACAACTACATAAGAAAAATTAAGATGTTTGCGGTAGACTATTGCTGTGAAAAGGGTAACACCGTCTGAAATCCAATGAGCTGACATGATTTCATTTTGCTGCCGAACATTAAAATTTTCAGAAAAATCTTCATGGAGAATAGCTTCATCTTCTGAAAGATTCTCTTCCAAAAATTTGATTTCTTGAAGTTGAGTTTTTGCAACAAAACAGTATCTACTTAACATTGGCAGCTGATTTAAAACTTCTTGTTTTGCATTTGAAAGTGTGGTTTCAGTTAAAACCTTTTTATTATCAGTACTCCGTTGGTAAAAGGATACTGAAATTTCTGCGTCTGATGTTGGAATTAAATTATCAAGAAAATTACTGATATCACCGCACGCTTCACACACCCTAAGTAAGCAAACTTTTTCCCATTTACATACTGATTTGACAACTAACGCATTAGTGTCAACTGGCAGGTTCTGCACGACTTTAATAATACCAGTTATTAATAGATCTCCATTCTCGTGATAACGGCAACAACATACGGATTGATCTTTCTCAGAACTAGGTGTTACTGATAGTGGTCGAAGCGCAGCAAATTTAGATTTTCCAACTTATATGGACGGATTCTCTTCTTTAAAGAGCTGATATGCTTCCATAACTGCTCATCATTAATACTCTCTTTTGCTTTCTTTCAATTCCATTCTCATTTTTTTACTTTTTTGAAATCTTTTTTCCCAGGTCTTGATATTAAGTCACTATTATAGTGGGATGTTATTGCTTCAATAGTGCCTTCTGATAAAGCACCATATGCTTCCTTATTAGGTTTTGTTGAGGTTGAAAGGCTAATGCTACACTTTTCAGCAAGTTTTACAACTACAGCTCGTTTTCTTCTAGGACTACAAGGAAGTGATTTATTTGCTCTTGACATTGCTCGGCCAAATGACTGCACGTTGGAAAAAGCCTCAGTATGTGTACCTTGAGAGTGTTCAGTTTGTGCTTTTCTTTTTTTCCCTCATTTTCTTCATTCTTATCTTGGAGTCTATAGAATCAGCTTTTTTCTTACAAATACTAAAATTTGCACTTCTCTTTCTTTGTTGTGCAGCATTCCTCTGCTGTATTTCTATTTTCTTTTGCAAAGTCATTCTTTGCCTATATTCTCTCCTTCTTTCAGCAGCAGATTTGCAGCTAAAAAGAAAAACAATTACAAATATATATAAACATTACTGTGATGAGTTATATTAAATGCTTAATGAAAATTTTTATATAAATATACTATAAATTAAAAATAAATATATACATCATAGATTTGCAGGAGGGGTCAAGGCAAGCGTGTGACGTGAAGAACGTTATCTTTTAAAAAATATTTCCTGTGCAATTTAATATCTAACTTGTGCTTAGTGGTGAACTAAAACATTTGTTATCAAGGTTAAAACTCTGTAAATGTGAAACAAACAACTTTTATTAAACTTAGAAAGCAGTTGCTTAAAATCTGTAAATTAAACAGTAAAGTTACTATGAACACACATTCGCTGTCGCTGTGTCTTCATACTCAAACAACAGAGCTTAAATACAATGCTTATAACCGTTACCATTTACCGGCGAAATAAAAACTGTAATGTCGTGTCAAGATCTTGCTTCTTGGAAAATCTCCGTATATAGCACAACACAATCCTTGAAAGTTCGCATAGATGCCCACGATATCGAAGGCGGTGTCGAATACTTGGTAAAGTGCACTTATATTTGCGAGTAGCCTTACCTTGCCCATTCTCCAGCTTTGTCCATAGAGCTACAACCAGAGCGCCTTTTGCAACGAGTCGCCACAGATATAAATTTATTTTCACCTGAATATTCATATGTATAAATAAAAAAGAAAATGTGTAACTGACGTAACCAATGCTTTGTTATGTCATTTACATTTTTATGGTTACGTCAGTTACACAATTTAGACAGTCTTATTTTAAAATGAAATTAAGAATTTACACATTATTTGAAAGTATTTTGAATGCTTCAGATGGTTTATGGATTAAAAATTTTCTTAAAATAAAATATTCAGAGTAGACTTAACTTTTCACTAAAATTTGTAACTGACGTAACAATAAAAATTCACTTTTAAAGGACAATTTATTACAAAAAATAATTTTTTAAAGTTACAAAAAATATTTGAAATAATCTTTTACCTATTTATTTTCTTGCAAAAGAAAAAAAAATGTCTTGGAGTTGCTGCTCGCACCTGCAAACATGTACACTTTTTGTGCTTGTATTGCCAGGCAGCTTGTTGCAATCTACACGGTGTATAGAGGGCAGCACTTTGGGTATTATCAGGAATTTTTTATAGAATATAAAAATATAAGTTTCAAGCTTTCTAATCATACCCTTAAATTAAATGTATTATTAATTTTATTTCTTCCCCAAAATGATACTTTTCTGTGGAATTGCCCGTAAGAAGTGTTCATTAATTATCGTCGGGGTTGCCTTACCTCATAACTTTTGATTTTGAAATATGATGAAAATTTTTTTTAAGTACTATTTGTAAAGTACAACTGAAAAAGTTATTTTTAATAACACAAACAAAGTTGCATATGTGTAAAGTTAGTGCGTAAAGTTACAATTGCAATTCAAAATACTATTAATCAAATATAAATTAAGATCAAAATTTTAACAAATTTATCAATAAATTATTAATGGATTATGACCACAAAGTTAGACAATTTCAACATGATAGTTTCTATCATTCCTTTTTGATTAATTTAATAAAATTTTAATATTAATTTTTATTTAATTAAAATCGCTATTTGATTAATAACGTTTTGAGTTCCAATTTTCCGGATATATAAGTTTCTTTGTGTTGTTAAAAAAACTTTTTGAGCTACACCATACGAATATGTCATGATATTTTTCGTCTTATTCTTAAAAGAAAAGTTATGAGGTAAGGAAACCCCGAGAATAATTTATTGACATCTTTTGTATTGCATATTGATGATGCTTTATATTACGTTCGCGCGAGCACATACACACAAACACGTGTATGATGATAAAGCGACACATCTGATAGAGCTACATACATATGTGTAGCTCTATTAGAAAAAAGAAAAATAGTCTGCAGAATTGTTTCACTGCTTTTTTTATATGTGTGTGTTTAATCTATACTAATATAAAATAATCTTTTCAAAAAAAATATTAATCGACTTCAAAAAAAGCACTAAAAAGAATTAAATAATTCTTTAAACTTCTCTAATGACGAAACGTTATCCATTAACTGCACATCGGACATCATGTATCGGCATAAAAACGTTAAATTCAATATATAGAATTTAATATCAACAAAACATGGATTTTCTAGAGAATATTTTTTACAAAAGATTAATTTACATATTTATGATTTAATTTACGAATATATACATATAAAAAGTAATCAATTACTTTTTGAAGTTGGTGCCAATCTATCTTAAGTACAGTAAAATTGTGAATATATTGCAAAGTCCCGGTTTTATTCAATAGCACTCTGTCAATAAGGCAGATGTGGCTCCTAAATATCCCTCTTTTGCTACAAGACCGATACATTTTGTGTATCATAAAATCTTTAACAACCCAATTAAACTTGCAATATATTCCACTTCAACTCTCTCCAACTGTCAGACTGGAAATCATATTTTAAGCCAAGAACTTAGCTTTAGACATTTTGGGTATAATAATTCTTACAATACTTGAAACACTCCTCAAGCATTCTCAAGTGCCGCCGGATATCAAAGAAATCTAACTTACATATACCTAAAGGCCTGAGGCCGTTTCGGGGACACCAAGTACTATTTTATTTTTTCAGTTTACCTTAACGTCCATCGACCGAACCGTTCGGAATACGGAAAAAGTAAAACATATTCTTGAGTTTCTTACTGTTATGTTTAAAGCGCTCTAATCATTAAAAAATACCGTTGTTAACACTTTAAACAAAAAGAATGAAATGATGGTCGTTTTTGTGGTGCACGTTTTCTCCCTTACGCAACCCCCCCCCCCCCCCCGAGCGAAATTTTAGAGTTACCGATAGACAAAATATATTCTCTTAAAGCTGAGACCTTCTTCTAATTGCTGGTGTAATCGGTTTTTAAAAATATGAATTTTAACCTTTTCAGAAAATTTGCGACCACAGGTCACTTCGAGCCTCCCGGAGATGATATTTTTTTTCCACTCTAAAAGTAAATAAACGACAATATTTCAACACAATCTTTTTAGAGCATCACGACATTTACATAACCTATTAAAATTTTGAAAAGTTCAGACAAGTAGAAATATTTAAAAAATAAAATCTAAGAAATCTTCAGTGAAAACGCTAAAAAATGGAATGTTTCAGCGCGGCTTCGGGGTCATATTTTCGCTACTAAATATGCATATTTTTTCACGAAATTTTATATAGTCTTTGGATAAAGTTATATTTATAAACTATGAAGATTTCAGAGAGTTCGAACGATAAGAACTATTTTTTTTTCTTGTTATGTTAAGGGATCCGGTACAAATACAAGAAAAATGCGAGAAATAAACATATTTCTTTAACAACTATATATAAATATATAACCACGAAATTTTTACACGGGCTGCAAAACCAATATATATAACCGATAAAAATTTCAAAGAGTTCGGACAACAAGAACTTTATATATATATAATTATGAAAAGATCGAAAGTGGAAAAACAAGAAAATGTTATCTTACAAACGTTTTTACCGCTAAAAATGGATATTTTTCGCAATTATTACATTTAAAAAATATAAATTCGACAAAATCGGCTTATAATTATAAATTCTTACAAATTTGCGGTTTATTTAAGGTTATTATCACGGGCTCGAGCTATGGCACAAAATTAGCACTCTCCATCACTCGCCAATCGTCGAGTAACAATTAAGACGTGGCGATCAACTTTATTGTCCTCACTCGCCAAACACGATGGTTGAAAGATCGCTGTAAAGAGGAAAGGGATGAAATTAGTTCGGAATTTACGGCGGCCAGATCGGCGATTCTCCCGAACGTAAGAAAAGAAAGTAGCAAGGGTCATTATGTCCTATTTTTTCAAAAATTTAAGGCATTCCGTTCCGAAAACTAAAAAAAAAAAATCCGTCATCAGTCCGAAAATTCGGACATAAAAATATCCTTAAACTCGATATGGTCGCTGAAAAAAATCAACTTCTTCAATCGTTCGCACAAAATAATCACAAATTTCGTCAAAGAATCGAGGGGAAAAAAACATTTCCTCCAAGGAGCGCGAAAAAACTTGAATTTCGTCCAAGGACCGCGTAGAAAACGCGAATTTCGTTAAAGAATCGTAAAAAAGAACCACAAAATTCTTCAAAATAGCGTGGAAAAATCGCATATTTCGCGAAAAGATCGCGAAAAAACGCAAATTCCGTGAAAAGATCGCGGAAAAAAACCCAAATTGCATCAAAAGATTGCGGAAAAACGAGAAAACCTCGAGGCATTTTTAGTGATTTCAGTTTGGTGTTCAACGTGTAAAAGTAACTAGAATGTGATATTTTTGAACTAAAATGTATATAGTTAACAAATATTACCACGATTAGGAATGTGCACGGACTCGATAAAAACTGAAAACCACTTTGTAAATATCTGCCAATAAAGCCACTTTGTTACAGTTTGAAGCCGTCAACGTGTTACTTACTATCCCAAATCAGATTGCGAGAAAAGAATTAAAAATTCAAAACAAATTATAGTTGATTAATAAATAAAAACAATGCATAATTTAAATTTATAAAAGAATAATTTTACTTTTTTAAAATATGATACTATTTTTTATAGATATTAATCCATACACAAATTAATTTTTGATTGGAATAACTGTATATTTAAAAGATAGTTTAAAATATTACTAAAATCTTAGTTCTTCAAAAAAAAGTATTGCACAGAAAATTCCTTATGCCTATTTTAATAGGCTAAAGCGAAAGTGATTGGAGAAGTTAATTTTCCCAGTAACAAGATATAAAAAATAAATGAAAGTTTAACATAAAGTTCATTCACAATTCAAAAAAGGTTTAATATTTCACGTAGCTAGTGAAGCTAACACTTCTGCGCCTGAAGAACTCTAATTCAATATTTCTGAATTGCTACTGATGTGTCGTAAAGACTCCTGAACTGAAATTTACTGAGTCGCGGTGTTAAATATTACAAATTGAAATGGGTATAGGCGTGAAGCATTTACTAGTAGATTTTTTTAATTATTGGAAACGGAGTTAAAATAAATATTTCAAAATTGGTAAAGAAGAAAATGTTAATCTATAAATGCTAAATAACCTTTCTTTATCTTCCCTTCCACTCTCGGGGAAATAAACAGTGTTGCCAGAATGTCGAAAGTAATTTCCCCCAAAATTTCTGAAATTTTCCTCAAATGAGTGGGTTTTTTTTTTTTTTTTCAGAAAAAGTCCCCAACTCAGTTTCTACTCAAAAAAATAATTTTTCAATTTTCAATTTGCCACTATAAAAAATGTTTAATGAATTTAAACACATTTTTTATCCCAAATCGAGCCATTTTTTGAAAAAATTCCCCATTTTCAAAAAATAAATATTTAAGCATGACAGAATTTGCATCCATTTCCATAATCACAGCTAAACGAACAAAATGAGAGAGGTACATTTTACAACAACAAGTTACTTCCACGGTTCTTTTGTGCTTGCAATTTTTGATGATGCTGGCCTATCATTACACTTGCTCAAATGCACGCTTATGCCGATAAGTTTTTCATGGTCTAATCAGTTGAGATGTTTTGGTATTACCTGCTTCTATCTGATTTAAACTGTAAAACGTTGTTTTCAATCTTTTGTCAACCCTACTGAAATACCTATGCGTAATTCAAAGTACCTTCGTTCTATCAATCATTGTGCTGTCATCAATAATAAAAGAAAAATAGCTGCTTTTCACATCTTTAATTAAATCTTTTAAAAAAAGACTGCAGAGTTCTCATTCAAGTTTCTTATAAGGAGAAGTAGGCGGTTTGCTGCATTCTTTGAGCAGTTTCAGTTATAAATGCTGCAATTTGATTATAGTATGCAATTGCAAGTCTTACAAAAAGGTCTTCTGTCATTCCATGAAGCACAAATTAACCAGCCTTCAACAACAACAAAAAAAGTTATAAAATTGTTTCTATTTCTGTTTGTTGTATTTCTGTACTAATAAAAGAAATGTGTATCTGTGTCTTTTCGCGAAATGGAAAATCTGCCGAACTTATGTAGTGGTCTGGAAATTCATCTGGGGATAGTCCAAGGCAGATCGGGATGCACCTGTGATACGTGTAAACTTCCTTGTTGTAAACGACGAACACGACCATGATAATATTGATTGATATCTCTTATTTCTGTATTTTATTTTCGTTTTCCAAATCAAAATCGAGTTAGATCCAGTGTTGCCAGATGACTAAAAATAAACTTTAAGTTAAATAGTGAAAACATTCCCCAAGTTTTTTCCCAAAAATGTTGATGGTCCCCAAAAAATTCTCCATGAACTACTTGTCTCCAAGAAATTCCCCTGGAGATTCAAAATTCCCAAAATGGGGACAAAATCTCCAATCTGGTAACACTGTAAATAAAAATTACATAATATTGAGGAATACTTTATAACTTTTCTTCTGTTTATTTTTCCTCTTTGAAGCAATAATATTTTCAGACATAAAATACTTTTCATAACTAATAATTTTGTAAATAAAGACAATATAAATACTTTTAGAAGACGTATAAATACTTTTAGAAAGAAACATAATCCTGTAACATATTAGATATTTACACGTGGTAAATATTTGCGATATGAAAATTAATTAAACAAACTGTAATTAGTCATTAAGATATAATTATTTAAAACAAGAAAAATACCATTCATACCATAGAGGTTTATTAAAAAGATATTTAAATAATGTATTTGTTTTCTGTTTGTTTACATTTTTCATATATCAGCCGAAGTATATCTGCATAATTACTGATATTCTTTACAGATGTTGAATTTCGATGATGTTATGTAAACTATTTTTAAATTGAATTTTCTATTTGCTGTTTCTTTGTATCTTCATGTAAATACGTATAATTTGTGTAATTTAGGATTTCAAGACACATATCTAATTGAATGTATTTATTTCCTAGATTTAGTACTGAATAAATAGCAATTAAAATGAAAATAATTTATTAGTTTATTATTAGTTTTATTATTCAAATCACTGATAACATATTAAAAATAGTAAATATTTAATAAGAAATAAAACAAACGCAACTGCGAAAAAATACGTAACAATAACAAATAAAAAAGTACAACCTGTTTAGTACTTTCCAGATTCCAACATGGGTGAAAACTGCTTATGATTTCGGTTTGTCTGGCTGTCTGTCTATCTAGCCGTGCTCCAACTTGCGTCAATATATTCCTATTGCCAATTAATTTATGTAATAAAGAGGTTTTCTATGGTATGTTCGTATCGAAAATGAAATGTTTAGCCCAGGTATGGCGAACCTATGGCACGCGTGCCGAACTTGGCACGTAAGAAAACTTAAATGGCACGAGAAAAACTTATAGATTATATTCAGTTTATAGAGAACAATCTATTTTATGTTGATTTTTTTTTTTCAAAAAGTATAGTTTTGTGTAACATGTATATAATTTACTTTAAAATAGTCCGTTACTTTTGAATGAATTAAAGTATTATAAATTTCGGTGAAAGTGCCCTGTAGCGTCATTGTCTCGCCAAACCAGTCAAAACATGTTTTACAAATCATTGTGCTTCTGTATCAAATTTCAAGGGTTCTATTTTTGAAAATTAAATTTTAAGAAATAGTTTGCATAGTAATATACCTAATTGACTCGCCTCTACTTCAGATTAGGTTTTATTTTATTTAGGTTTAGGGTTTTAAGGTATTTTAAGTTTTATTATATTTGAGTTTTAATTTTGAAAATTGAATTTTAACAGTTAGTGTAGTTAATTATGTATCTATTGAGCTTACTTCTACCTGGAGAACTAATAATGATCAGATTTGGAAGTATACAATAAAAGAAAAACTCATTTATAAATTATTACTTTCTTCTATCTCCAATAGAAGAAAGTATTGAAATCGAAATTTTTTTTGACTTCCGGTTTTCGACGGATTTACATGTTTTAGGGGTCAGAGATCCCAAAAAACATGTTTATAGAAAATGTCTGTCTGTCCGTGTGTCCGAGTGTCTGTCGCCATTGTACCATCAAAAAGTGTATGAAGTTATACATAGAATTGAACTAAATTTTTATGTTAAGTTTTTGGCTATGGCAAGCAGATCCTCCCTGAATTTGGAAAAAATTCGCCGGTAGGGGGCGCTGTAATAGCGATTTTTGTGCGATTTTGAATATTGTACCATCCAAAAATATATGAAGTTATGCATAGAATTCAACCAAATTTTTATGTTAAGTTTTTGAATATGGCAGGTAGGTTATCCCTGAATTTGGAAAAAATTCGCAGATAGGGGGCGCTGTAACAGCGATTTTTGTGCGATTTTGAATATTGTACCATCCAAAATTATATGAAGTTATGCATAGAATTGAACCAAATTTTTATTTTAAGTTTTTGGATATGGCAGGTAGGTCCTCAATGAATTTGGAAAAAATGCGCCGGTAGGGGGCGCTGTAACAGCGATTTTTGTGCGATTTTGAACATTGTACCATCCAAAAGTATATGAAGTTATGCATAGAATTGAACCAAATTTTTATTTTAAGTTTTTGGATATGGCAGGTAGGTACTCCCTGAATTTGGGAAAAATTTGCCGGTAGGGGCGCTGTCACAGCGATTTTTGTGCGATTTTGAATATTTTACCATCCAAAAGTATATGAAGTTATGCATAGAATTGAAAAACATTTTTATTTTAAGGAAGGTCCTCCCTGAATTTGGAAAAATTCCGCTGGAAGGGTGCGCTATAATTACGATGTCTGTACCATTTTCTTTATTGTACAATCGAAAATTGTATAAAATTATGCATACAATTGAACCAAATTTTTTGTGCATGTTTTTGGCTTTGGCCAACAGGTCCTTTTTGAATTTGGAAATATCGCGCGGTAATGGGGCTCTGTGATGGCGATTTTTGTATACTTTTCTTTATTTTTCGTAGTTCTATTGTCCATCGGCGGCTCGTGCAAAGGCGGGAACTCACTTCCTGCTACGCCGGCTATTCAAAAACATCTGATAACAACAGAATAAGGGAAAACTATTAATTTTAACAAATATCAAGATATAGATTAACTCGTTTTTAGTTCATTTAATTGACTGAATCAGAAATTTAAGATGAAAATCAAAGTTGGTATAGTAATGAACTAATAATATTGAAGTATTAACATGTGTAACTAGTTTTTGAAATATTAAGATGTATAAGATAGAAGAAAGTTTTGGGATTGGCACATCCAACTAGTTAATACGGAATTTGATGGCTATATTATTAAGTAAATACAGCATAATAAATAAGTCAGGAATCGAATTTAGTATAAATGCAAAAATATTTAAGTACAAATTCTATAAAAAATAGTTATTCGATTTTATCAAGTTCAAATGTTTCTGGCCCGTCAGAATGTTGGTACATAATAATTTTGAAATTTTTGTCACGCGTACTCAGAAAGGTTCGCCATCACTGAGCCTTTATAGTTTGTTTACAAGAGCACTCAAAAGAATTCCGTTACATTGTGGTCTTCGGGGAAAAATCGATTACTGTGTATTTTATTGATTTTTTAAACGTATTGAAAGTTATATACAGTTGTGAAGTTCACAACAAGATGTTTGCTGTAGAATATGGTGTGCATAGCACTTATCGCTCATTTACGGAGACACACAAAAGAATTCAGTTACACTACTGTGTGGGAGTGATAATTGCTAAAAATAAGTTTTCAGTTGTGGCATGTGTTTTTAAATGTCATTAACTTTTTTACTATTACTTGGTGTGTATTAAATTCTATAGATGATATGCAGGGCTCCACAGAAAATTCGAGTAAATGTCCTTTATTGACTGAAATTGCTGAAAGAAATTTTCAACTTTGTTATCTTTTCCTAATAGAACAAAATTTTAGCATATTACGTAGCATAAATACAAAAATTTAGATCACGAAGTAATTGGAATACTTTTCGGACTATTGATAGTAGTTTCTGTTGGTGAAAAATTATTTTATTATATTTATAAATATCCATAACTGTTTATCTTTTGTTTCTAAATATAAATTTCCTTCTTGTCCAGCCATGGCATTTTAATGTATACATTAAAATTTCATTTATGCTAATTAATAAATTGTTTGGCTGGATTGGAATTCAAAATTTATATTAAATGAAGTACCCTTTGGGGTTCTTATAGTTTCCATTTTTGACTCGATACATTTCCAATGGAATCTCACAACTGTTCATCACTTTCCTTATTATCATCATGTAGATCAAGGGTTGTTTTTCTCTGGTCCCGCGGCAATACTCTTTAATTATACATCCGCTGCAGGGGCTTTCAGTGCTTTTGTAAATCTAATTGATGTCTTTACTATTTTTCAACAAATTATTTTAAGAACGCCAATAAAACCAAATTTCATTCCAGCGATTAAATAAATAAATAACGAATTCAATGAATTGAAATTGGGTGGGAAATAAGATCAAATTATTCGATGGGCTCGCGCCACACGGGCCCATATAAGTTGGCGCCACAGTTCCATGAATCAAGTTAAGTTAAACAAAACAGTATAAAAATGCAAATTATTAATTTAAGTAAATAATGCGTTAAATAACAATGTATTATAAAATAATGGGAATTAAGGATAGACCGAAAAATGTTTTTAAGACAGAAACCGAATATCGGTAATCTTCGTATTTTCGGCCGAAAACGAAAATGTCTGAAAGAATGTTTAAGTAATTAATACATGCATGAATATACATAATTATTAATTAACTAGGGGGCTCTGCCCCCTGCAAGCTACGCTCGCCAACCCCCGTTCAGACACCGCAGAATCCAAAAACACGCTAATCTGATCGTTTAAAAAATATTATAGAAGATTGAATTATACTGAAAAAAGCTGTGCAGATCTCCCTGTAAACGAGTTTCCATCCAATTTCCTTTGATTTCAAAAATTTAAGGCCGAATCAGTTGCTGTTAAGACATCCAATGGTTGTTTTCGTGTTTGATTAAAGAGGATCAGTTAAACGTTTGAAAAGAAGCTAAAAATAAAAGGAATTAAGTGTACAGAGTCTTTGTCTCCCGGTATTTTAAAACAATTTCTATAGCAATAGCCTAAGTCATGTGACTATCATCAAGAGTTCCGGGCGAACCACTTCGCTTTTTATATTCCTGGTGCCATTTTGGTACTTTAATATTACCCAGGTACAGGTGATAAGTCGTCAAATATTATTCTATCGCCATCATTTCATCTATATTATAATAGTCCAAGTCATGTAACTGCCATAAATAAATACGCTCTGATCCCTTCGCTTTTCATATGAAAGTTTGGCCCAGATATCATATACGGCCCCATATTGGCGCGATTTTTTTCCGACGCTAATTTGGGAAGAAGATCAACAGCATAAACAATAACATCCGGCTTATCAAATCAAGCAAAATAACGATACTATGGCACCAGTTAAGTACCCATTGCGTATATGATATTGGCGTCAGAAAAAAATAGCGCCAATATGGGACCGTATGTGGCATCTGCGCCGAAAGTTTTCCATTTCGATTAAAAAAAATCAATTTTTTTTTTCGAATAATACTACATAAAAGCATTGTCGGAAAGAATTCTTGGTACTGTTACGCTAGCCGGGTGCAAATCTCGCCAATAACTATTTCTCAACTCACCAGTTAGCATTTTTTTTTATTTTTCGTGTGGTAAATTATAACATTGCTTTGAAGTTGGAATTAAATGTCATCGTTTGTCATTTAATATTTGGCCAGATGCCATATACGTACCCGGTTTGGCGTGATTTTTTTTTTACGAAAATTTGGCGAAACCCTCGTTTTCGAATACCAGTTACATATGTATTTTTGGTACTACTTAGTTATCCCGTCGACCAAAAATCTATCACAAAACTATAAGATTAAATGCCAATAATGGTTGATAAATGTCACATTCACTTGACTTTAAGCAAGTTACACGTCTTTACGTCATCAAGTGATTTTTATTTCGACGTTTTATTTGTATATTTATTAATGTTATACTATTTTCTTTGTTCTTTCGTTATTTAAAATAAAAATTGTCAATTTGTATAATTTGGCGAGTGGTTTGGCGATCTATATAATTTGGCGAAATGGGTCGATGGAATAACTAAGTAGTACGGTATTTTTTAATTATTTTCTATTATTTTTTATTTTTAAAGGACAATAACAAAAAAAAAATAATATACTATAGAACAAAACAATTTATGTAATTTAAAAAAATAAAATAAAATAATAAACTCTTATTATTAAATAAACAACAATAGCCGGGTTACCATGTCAACCAAAATAATGCCATTTTGGCGTCAATTAGGTACCCCGGTGCGTATATGACATCTGTGCCTAATATTTTTCTTTTCATTTCGTTTAAAAAAAATAAAGAAGTGAAAGCCATTTATTTTAAATGTTTCTGCTTGTATTAAATAAAATGATAATGAAATACAAATTGAATTATGAATAAAAGTAACATGATACATTTCTTAGCATATATTTAAGGGAGGACAGACTTCTCGCCAAATTTGTTTAAAATAGTAACCTTTTCTAAAATCTGAAAGAAAAAAATATCTGTTTGATTAAAATTTGAGTTGCCATCATTAGAAAAATGTATATAAAATTAGAAAAAAATTAATATTTCGAAAACTAATTCGAATTTAAAAATTCTAATACCAGTTTTGAAATCTGCGGATCAATATTGATTTATGGTGTTAATTTCATCGCAAAGTATTCCCTTTTTTAGGAGAAATCACCGTGAAACATTATCAGTTTTTAATCAGTCGATTCAAAGAATCGTTACATTTCAGGCGTTTTATATATTCGTTTCATAAATTCGTTTCATTAGGATTTTATATATATAGGGTAGATTATATACGTTTATTAAACATACATAATTATTACATGTGGCCCAAGTTGGCTTTCTTTGCCTCTGACCAAATTTTTTTATTTTCATATAAAATAAAATGCAATTAATTCAGCAACGACACAGCATGATGTTCTAATTATACGAATTTCATTTAATTAAAAAAGAGTTGAGGTATACATACCTCGCTTTATCTTTTATAATGATTTTTGTAAATGATCATCTATTATACTAGAACTTTCTGAAAGAGTATTCAGAACACTTCTGTGGTTTCAAACTAAGAATTTTCTATTACTGTTAAGTCTGCAGCTTTTAATGAGCACGTGAAAAGGATCCTCAAAGATTTTTCATATATGCATTACTTGCTTTATAAATTGCACTCACATTCTTGAGTCAGTCATGATTGATAATTATAAACAGTGAAATCCTTAGCAATAAAAAAAAAGAGTGTTTTATTTGAGCGATACAGCTCAAATCAATGAGTAATGTTGAAAATTTCCGAAGGAAGATAAACGATATTTTTGGAATACAGAGAGTTTCGGTCGATTTTCGGTCCGACCGAATTTTCGACAGCCTTTTTGCTAAAAACGAGTTTTCGCCGAAACTCGGATTTTGAACCGAAAACTAAAATGAAACCGAATTTTCGGTCGATCTCTAATGGGATTATTAATTGTTTAAAAAATTATCTATTGCACACCAGTTCATATAAAATAAAAGCAGCTGACTTTTATTTTCTCATTAATGCAATAAGCTCACGAAAAATATACTGGCATAGTTTTATTAAATATAATAAATAGTTTTATTGTATCCAATTCTTTATCTGAGTATGATGAGTGACTAAAAAGTAAAAAATCAATACTTTACATTTTCTTTTGATATGTAAAATTCATTTTAGGACAATCTAATTTTGGAAAATTTTAAATGTAAACAAAATAAAAATAATCGCTTCATGGCAAAATAGTTTAAATTTAATATATAGATTTTTACACAATTGCTTGTCTTTTTATTGAATGTGTGATACTATATAATGTTATCCTTTTATATTGGATAAAGATATACATATTAGGGTCTTATTAGTTACTTTTATTATTATATCTCAAAAATTGTGTTGTTCACTGAGAAGTTTTTTTTTTCTCTTTTTCTATTTTCTATAGATCAAATGAACTCAAGAGAGCAAAAGCCATTTGGCAAATAGCAATAAAAGTATTAGATCTTTCAATGAATGCCAACCTGGAATGTCAGGATTAGCTTTTATTCAGCTTTCCTCTAAATTTTTGTCTCCATTGCTACATTGTTGTCAGATGAAGACAGAAAAATAATTTAAGTTCATGCTTTTAATCTCTGAATTTTCAAATGTTATTAATAAATTAAATTACGTAACGATGAAAATATTAAACATTGTATATTTTTAAAGGTATTGGTTTAGCACAATTAAAAAATAAAAAATGGTTTATGTACAATTCAGGTTTAGTTAGTTAGAAACCCAATATTAGAATTTATTGCTTATAGAGTTACTACTTAAAAACTTTAAAAAAATGTTGTTAGATGAAAAGCAGAAAAAATAATTTAAATTCATGCTGTTAATCTCTGAATTTTCAAATGTTATTAATAAATTAAATTGCATAACATTAAAAATATTAAACATTGTATATTTTAAGGGGTCTCAGGACTCTTAAAGCTTTAAAATTTTCGAAATTTTAATTTTTTTAGATATTAAACTACTATCTTTTCTGAACATTTTGGTATAAATGTTTCCTTGAAATTCCTATTAGAACAGAAGTTATGGCTTTTAGAATTATACAGGCTCAATAGTTGAAGCGGCGTTTCAGAAACTTCGAAGTCAATTTTCTCCAAATGAGGTTTTTCGGCATAACGCCCACGATATCTCAAAAACTTTTGATTTTTTTTTCATGAAATTTTTAAAACATATGTTTCATGTTAGTCTGTATAAACTGAACCTAAAATATCCTTCTTATTGTTCAGAAATATATTCTTTATAGCAGATTATACTGTTGAAATTTTCTAAATTTTGCATTAACTAAATACAAAGTTGTATTAAAAATAGAAAAATACTATAAATACAAATTTATTTAGGTTCACAGTAATTATTATGATGTGAAGCATAAGTAGGACCAAAATTTTCCTTCTACTTGCAAAATTTATTTTGTAATCGTGCGCATAATCTGTTATGCCGATTTTTCGCTCGTCAAATGTCTGACATTTTGGAGCCCCCTATAAATTCTAATTCTGCATCTTGTAATTTTTCAAATGCATGAAATGAAAGAACATACTTATATATTTCATCCCAATATAAAATTTTGTCTTAAAATCAATTACATTTTAAGATATTATATGTTGAAAATGGTCTTTTTTTTCGATTTTTCCAATTTTAAGAGTCTTGAGACCCCTTAAAAGGAATCAATTTAGTTCAATTAAACAATAAAAAATAGTTTACGTACAATTCAGGTTTAATCAGCAAAATACCCAATATTTAGTCAGCAAAAAGCAATGAGTTCTATAGAATTCATTGCTTATAGGGTTACTACTTCAAAAGAAAATAATAATAAAGAGAGAAAATAGCAGTTTTAATTCCTAGAAAGTTTTTTGTCATTTTTGGTAGTTTAATTTATCATTAAACTTTATCTACAGGTTAAAATTGAATCCAACATTTAAAAGTTCTGAAGCAACAACATAATTTTATTGTAAAGTTAGATTTAACATGAAAAAGACATAAAACTGCAAATTTTTATCAATTTTAAATGTTTGCTTGGTGAGATATATTTTATTGAAAAGTTACTCCATCAATGTTAAAGGAAAAATCAATTATTTAAACGTGCTAACCGTACATTATGTACTTCAATATATATATATTTTTTTTTTAATTTAAGTCGAATTTCGTAAAACTAAAGCTAATTTGATTAGAGTAAAACAGAGCTTGTTTGTAAAGCTAAAAGTAGCCTTGTTTAAAAGTTTGTAATTATAGAGTTATTAATCAAAAATTAAAAAAAAATCGTAAAATAATAGAAGCTATTTTATACGTACTTTATATGTTCTTATATCTAGCTGCAAAGAAAGACGAAAGATAAATTCAGGCAATAAGTTTTTAGACAAATTATGAATATAAATTTTTACCTATGTGATCTAGGTTTTTTAAGTTTTAAATAAATTTCTTGAATATCAATTAATCATATTTAAAAAAGCTAAAAAGTGTTTATTTTTAATGGTTCATATTTCTCTTTGTCATAATGCTCTGGAAAATTGACATTTGACAAAAATACTAATTAATATAAATACAATTCCTCCTAATACTTTACTAAAAAATTTTTGTAACTGTTAACAAACAATTCGTTCAGCTTTTACCTGGTGAATTATTTTTCTTCACTACTATTTTAGAACATGTGTTTTCTTCTTTTTAAACTGTATCACAGGTAGAACATGAACGCATGCGTTTGGTTTAAGGAACGTGTCATATCTCGACGGCTGAAAGGAAGCAATTTTAACACAAAGTTTAAGAATATGTATTTGATAAAAGGCAAATCTGTGAAATCTGATATTTTACCCTTTAAAGTATATATATTTCAGCGTATATATAATTTGAAAAATATTTATTACTTACACATATTTATTAAATTCAGTTGCTTAACTTGTGCGTACTTTTATTTATTTGATTTTCATGCTGTATCATTTTGGTACACGTTTACTCAAAAACTACAAAATGTATCATTATTAATTTTAGAAAGATGCCATTTAATAATAATAGGAAAAATAATAGATGTTAATACATAAATATTGAAATTATAAATGAATATATTATGTATTTTTATGATTTTCAAAATATTTTCTCACTTTTAAAAATTTATTACTTTTTAAAGAAAATATAAACCGTTTCCTATAATTATTAAACTAGTGTAAACGCCCGTACTAGGACGGTGGATAGAAATCGTGGTTTTCGCATAAAATTTTCAATAATTGATGAAAAATATTCATATACTGCTATTCCGTAATCGAGCTATAGCTCCATTACAGAATAATAGTAAATGAATATTTTTATGTTATATTTATTTGGTTTAAAAATCATAAAAAGCCAGTAAATGGAAATACAGTTTTCAAACACTTTACATTTGAAAGTACACCCTCCCTATTGAACGATGTAAAATTTAAAATTATGTGCTTTTAAGCAGTAATTAAGTTTGGGGGGGGGGGGAAGAAAAGGAAAATGAATTAATGATTGATCAAATCAATTTTATCCAAAATGAATTGAACATACAAACCTGAAACAAAACTATAGACTATGTTTATTACATTAATACTCAGAAAATAGAATACTTTTATGTTAGCTTGGCGATGTGATAAATCGCCAAATATTGTTCCCATTGACATCATTCATATTGTATTAATTTTACTTAAAATATAAACCTTTAACCCTTTTCATTTAATAAGCATAAATTTTATTTAAAATACAAACATTCAAAATATATATATTGCGTATAATTAAAATACATGCCTTTCACTCATTTCCTTTAAAATACATAACAATAATAATAAATACCGTAGCATTTTATTTCAACTTCAAAGCATGGTTTCTAAATCACACACGCGAAAAAATAACTACTATTGGTGAAAAATAAACCCTGTTATTGGCGAGATTTGCACCCGGATAACATAAAAGTACCGAAAATAGAGGAGTTTTCTAAGACTTTGCTTTTAAATTAAAAACTATTTCCATTAGTTCATAGGCAAATGACTTCAAGAGTTAAAATATTCAATGCGCGAAAGTTTTTAAATTTTACCAATAAATTTTCATAAATAAATGACTCACTACACATTTACATTTGTAAAATTATTCACAATTTCTTAAATGTACGTTTGTTTATAACAGTAATCTGTTGTTGGTAGCTGGTTATTTTTAATTTAGAACGTAAAACATTATAATTGTACAGTTTTTCAAGGTTTTAGAGAAAATGAAGAAGAATAGATGTGATACAACGTAGATTATTTCCATAAGTGAAACAACTACCATATTTATATCATCGGAATGATGGCCGCGATGTGTTTTTTTTTTCCCTGAAGATGAGCATGACCCGGTATCGTCACCTTAGCGTATGATATAAGTACACGAATGTTTTGGAGAAAATGAAGAAGCATAGATGCAATACAACGTAGATTATTTCCATAAGTGAAACAATTGCCATATATGATGATGCATCATATATTGTTTTTTTATTCTATTTTTAAATTAAAGATTACTCTTTCTTTCCTTTTATTTAAAGAGTCATAACTGGATTCGTTAAAAAGTAATCTCATGGCGAAATACATTTTCATGTTTCTCTTTTCTTTCGGATGTAAGTTATAAAAATATAAACATTAAACGGATTGATTCATTATCATTTTGCTTTTCACTAATCTAAATCTGCAATTCAACAACTTTAATTATACAGCAAGATTTATGAGTTATTTTTCCTATCATATTCGATATAAATTTAATACTAATCTATTTTATTTACGTGATTAATGTGGGTAATTTCCTTACTTTGTTTATAAAAGAAAGCGATCATTTTTAGTAACAAGGCTTTTTATCCATCTATAATATAAATAGATTCTAACGTTTTGTAAATGTTTCTATAGGGTTGTTTGAAGTAATTTCGCGAGTTTGTTTGTTTCAGTTTATTCGCCAATAATTTAAAATTCGCTCCCATTGCTTTACAATGCAACGGATAATTTTGGCGTTTGTTTAAACTCTCATATTGGCTTTGTATTCCATTGGATATTGGAGTACAATTTATGTGTAAGTGGCATTCGGCCTGATACTCGGAGTCTGTAAAGACATGCCTGTCTAATGGACCACCCCATCAAAAATTTGTTTTCACGAAAGTTCCAATGCTTCACACAATATTTACGGCATCGACATTATGGCCGCGATATGTTTTTTTTCTTGTTTTTTTTCGAAGATGAGCGCGACCCGGTATCGCCACCTTAGCCTATTACATAAATAGATGATCTCTTTCTAATGACCATAATATTTTTTAAAGTGATAGGTTTTGTAGTCTTTGAGAAAGGGGTACCGAACGGACACAGTATGAAAATCAATCAATCAAAAATAAGTAGAAGTTAAGGAACTGCATTTAATAAAACTATGTAAGTAATAATTATTTTTCATGCTTTGTATATACAGTAGAATGTCGTTACAACGAATGTCACTTTAACGAATTTTCAAGTTTAACTAATATTATTTGGATTGTTAAAAAAAATTATTATCTATTATGCTATTAATCTAATAATTTATCTATTATGTCTAATGATATTATGTCTAATGTTTATCTAAAAAATATTCACTTTAACGAATTTTTCAGTATAGCGAAATTAATCAGTGCTCCCCAGTGATTCGATGAAACGAGATGTTATTGTATACTACAATAGCTACTTTTCCAGTATATTGGACTTGACGTTTTTTTTTTTTTTTTAAGCTTTGCAGAATTTGGGCTTTAGAAAGTAAGATTTGTTTCCAAAGGATGTAAACAGGTATGAAAACACACCTAATAACCTTTTAGGCTTGTTTATATATGTATGGTTGTATATATATAAATAACCTTTTTTTATATATATATTATTGTTGTTGCTCCTGTTTATATAAGCAATTTACTTATGTTTGCATATAAAAATAGACGAATGGCTTGTTTAAATCAAATAAATTATACAGGGTGTCCCAGCAGTAATGGACAAACTTTAAGGGGAGGTAGTGGACATCACAAGGATTCAGATTTTCATAGCAACCCAGGGTCGGAAATGCTTTCCTGTCGCGATAGTGACGACACAAAACACAAGAAAGAAAGGACACGAACAGGGAGAGAAAAAATGTTTATTATTCTTGGTACTGCAAAAATGCTGGGACAATGCTGGAAAGGGTTGAGGAACTTGTTGGACGCATCGTGGAAGCTGCTGGGGAAGTCCGGGGCACACCCAGTATTTTCGTAAATATTAGATCTTCCATACGCCGGAGATGCGCTTCCATGCATCACGGCCCGGGGTCGTAATTTCGAACACCTACTTTGATGACGATCATTGTCCCTTTAATGTTATTTCTTCTTAGTTTTTTGATGTACTAAGGATAATAAACATTTTTTCTCCTCTTATTCGTATCCTGTCTTTCTTGTGTTTTGTGTCGTCACTACCGTGCCAGGAAAGCGTTTCCGACCCTGGGTTGCTATGCAAATCTGAATCCTTGTGATGTCCCCTATCTCCCCTTAAAGTTTGTCCCATTAATTCTGGGGCACCCTGTATAGATATTGAAAACAAAAATGCTTTTGTGAATGAGACAGTGAATAGACTTCCAGAAAATATGCCTGAAGTTTTTCTTCTCTTTTCAAGCCCATCATCTCTATCTCGCCAAGGCGAGATAGAAATACCACTATAAATATATATTGGAAAAGTACCCTGCAATATTTATATGCTGCTCTCGGTCTTAAAATACCTTGATCAAGAAGGGGGTTCTCTCGATTATTAAAAATTAATTAATTTAATTTAATTAATTAATTAATATTTGAAAAAAACTGGATTAACATCAAGTGTCATCCACTAAAAGTTTTAAAAAAATTAATTGAGCTTGATTGGATGAATAATAAGTATTTTATTAACGATTGAAAATTTGAACAAGATATATATAGAGAGAGAGTGTGAGCTAATAGTAGGAATTGAAAAAAAAAATAGTTTCACATTGATGAGAAATAATTAATTAGTTCTCTTTTTACGCAGTCGGTTTTTTGATTTTTTAAATTTAATTGTTTATTTCTGTTTTTCATTTTACTTTCATGTGTTCAAAATTTGTCTTAAACGGGAGTTCAGATCTTACATCATGTTTATATTCTCCATTTTAAAACAAGTCGAAAATTGTACGTCAAACGTGGCAAATAACGTGTAAACGTGGTGCCTTCGTACAGTTACTATAGTTTTATAAATACTCAGATCTTGGTGTAATAGCTGTTGTACTCTTATGAAAAATTGCATGACTATAAAATTTATTACAATTATATATATTAAATTCAGTAATACGAAAATAAGAGGACTCCATATTAAATAGGAAGTCATCACCATGGCAACCTAGAATTATTACCTATCATGGGATATCATTGAGTCAATGACGTATGATAGGATTTAATAGAATGGAGAAAACTTTTATTAATATCTTTTTAAGTTTTGATTCGATTTTCATAAAATTTGAAATGACTGGACAAAATTCTGCAACAATTCTATATATATTAAATTTCAAATCATTCGGTTGGGTAGTTTTTACGCTGTTATAGATAGACAGACAGACGGACGGACCAGACGACGACTTTAAGTGCTACGTATGAGGGTGAGTCGGAAAATAAGTTTCCCCTGGCAACTATGAGCAGAGGTGTGTATGAAAGACAAAAAATGTAATGAAACATTAAAGATAAGACGTAACTTTATTTTTCTACATAAGTGCCAAGTGAGTTGAGACATTTGTCATACCCCTTTATAAGCTTCAAAAAGCGCTCCTTGAAAAAATCAGGGCTTTGCATCATTCAGTTCCCGGTAGATATGGAGAGAAAGTGCGTTGTGAATTGGTGGTCAAAGGAGGAAATGAGAGCGGTTGTCCGCTATGAATGGGCACATGGAGTATCGGGAGTAGAAATTCATAACCGCCACGTGGGAGTCTATGGACCAGATGTGATGTCGAAACAAAAGGTGCTGAGATGATGCAGCCAATTCAGTGCGGTTAGTCAGCAAATGTTGAACAGACCGAGACCTGGACGGACGTGCACGGCCACTACAGACGAAATCAATGCTTGACTACTTCTTTTTAAGCAATGCTGAAGTCACACAAGCCGTTCAACGCTTCTTTTGTATGCAGAGCCCTGTTTTTTTTCCTGGAGGGCTTTATGAAGCTTATAAAGGGTATAGCAAATGTCTCAACTCACTTGGCAATTAAGTAGAAAAATAAAGTTACGTCTTACCTGTAATGTTTCATTACATTTATTGTCTTTCATTCACACCTCTGTCCACAGTTGCCAGGGGAAACTTATTTTCCGACTCACCCTCGTATTTTTATAATTACGGACGCACCTAAAAATGAGGTAAAATCTGCGAACCACACGCACATCTTTTCAAAAATTTTGTCCCTCACTAAAATTTCTTTCTACTGGCAAACATGTTATAGTACATGAATATTTTTTTATAGTTCACATTTCTTTTGTCAGAATGTTCCAGAAAAAGCCTGATAATATTTGACAGAACTGCTGAAAAATCTTTCTTTGGCGAATAAAACAAATATATATATTAGCATAAAAGTTCTTTTACAAATCAGCAATTTTTCATATCAAACGTGAATAAATTCAAAGAACATAAAAATGTCAAAATAAGTTAAATTACACGTATAGTATGCAAAATTACATATTGTGCGATGACGTGCTTTTGAAAGATTCTAAATTAGAATCCTTTTATTAAATAAATAGTATTAGATCACGGATAACCGAAATTTAAATTTAATTGCCAAACAACATTTAAAATATATGTAAGAAATTTTCTATGAAAAAGAAAAATTAATGGGCTGTGACAGAAATTTAGAATTTTGTCACAAAGATATGAGAAACTATAAATAAACAATTACAGTAAATATATTTTATATGAAAGAATTTTTGAAATCTCATTTCTATATTTGAGCACTTTAAAAGCGTTTTCTTACTGGATAAATAATATGATGAAGTTGAATTATTTATGTAAAATTTTATTCTTTAGAATTTTTACACTTTGTCTAGCGTTAAGAAGGAAGAGAGGGGAGCGTTGCTTAAATAAATTCGCAAGATTTGATTTGTAAGCCTTTGATTACGTTGGTAAAATTTTGTTTTTGGTGAGAAAAGATGAAGTACGAATAGAATCGCTTTAAATAATGCTTAAAAGCTTCCCCAATTGAAGTTTTATGAATCTTTTAGCAGTGAAATACATGTCGATATTATAAATCTACATAATTTTTACGGATTCTAATTTTAACTATTTATAAAAATACTAATAAAATTACGAATAATCTTTTTCAAAGAATAGTAATTAAAAATTTCAGGAAAAATGTCTAATTTTATCAATATCTTTTGGATATAATTTGCCATCGTACAATACTAAATACAAATACATGGAAAGAACAAAAGGATAATCTAGTTCTCATAATATTGAATAAAAAGTATTCTTTATTTTCTGCATAAAAACTGAACTTAAAGTAATGCTGGACGTTTGGTTCTTTTACACACGGAGATCGAAAAATAACTGGCCAAATTTTAAAGGGTGGTAGAGGGCATCAAAATAAGAATTTTTTATCATAGAATGTAAGTCCGGAAATGAAGCACATAAGTGCCATCCATTGTTGTTTATATGCTATCTTTCATTGCACCTTTCACATCTTTCTTCATCACCAGCGCTTAAACCCTCCATTTTCCGAACTTACATTCTAAGACGAAAAATGTATGTTTAGGTCCCTTCTACCTCCCTTTAAAATTTGACCAGTTATTTTACTACCACCCTGTGTGTATGTATGTTTGTTTCATAATTTTTAGTGTGCATGTGTAACTTAACTACATAACCATATTTCGCGGTGGTTTACAAACAGACAAACATGCCATGTATATTTATCATATAGAAATTTATATGAGACCTAAATAAAAACTTATATATCTAAAACAAAATTAGCAAAACCGGAACGATTGTTTGAACTGATTTTTCCATTGTTACCATCTTGGCTAATCTTTGGTCATCGAGTTAATTTCAGCCACTTTTCTGGTTTCTTCGATCTATCTTACCTGAGATCATCTTCTTCCCTGGAATACCACTATTGGGTGTTTATGCTCCATATATCTTCAATCTATCTTATATCTTATATCTTCTTGCAATGCGCTCAACTCATTTTCATTTTAACTGTTTAATTATTTCGAAGATGTCAAAAACTTTCACCTGACTTCTTATGCAGGTTATTATTCTTCTATCCCTTCTAATTATGATTAGCATACATCTTTCCATACTCCGATGTGTTGTTTGTAATCTTTGTGCCTTTCGTTTTGTTGGAGTCCATGTTGAGAGAGGTAAGTTACTCTTCAGAATAATACCGTTCTTTCCAAAAGCACGCCATCTATTTCTTATTGTTTTGATGATTTCATTCATGATACTGTTGTCCAATGTTATTTACTCTCGAAGATGCACATAACTCTACACTTCTGTAATCTCAATGATATTGTAGACAATCTTATTTTTTTTCTTTTCTTTATGGTGCAAATGAACTTAACATCATTTTAGTATTTTCCAAATTTATTTTCAAATCCGACGTTAATACAAGCTTCTGCCTAATCTTTTGACATATCTTCCATTTCTTCAGAGTTGTTACCGAAAATTAAAATATTGTTAGCCAACCAAATATCACTTAAGTGGTCCCCATTTATTCTAATCTCTTTGTTTTCTCAACCCATCACCTTAAAGTAATTTCTAAGGCAGCAATATAAATCTTGGGCAAAATAGTTTCTCCTTCTTTAACTCCTCTTTCAAGGTTGATTTTTTTCTCTGTTTAAACGGATGGTTGCACTTGCTTTCTCGTAAATCAACTTTATAATATTAATGTAAGGTTTGTCTATAACAATGTCCTTCAGAATGTCTCCTCTTACTGACATGTATACAGATTCGAATGCTTTTTCATAACCAATAAAAACGAGACAGAGAGGTAAATTATAGTACTTATGTTTCTGTATCAGTTCCCTTACTGTTTGAATATGATCCATTATGCTAAATCCACTTCTGCATCCTGTTTGTTTTCTAGATTGAACTGTCTAGAACCAATTAAAGTCGTTGTTAAAACCTTGGTGAAAGTTTTATAAATCACTGGCAATAAGTTGATCAGATGGTAGTTTTTTATGTTTTTCTTCTTCCCTTTCTTGTAAAGTCGCACCATCACCAGGGCCTGATTACCCCAAAAGGCACATAAAGCACGAGATTCCCCTCTAAAATTTACGAGAGACCGCAAAATGGCTCTAAAATCAGACATGTAATTCCCATTTTTATTTTTATTTGTTAGAGTGAAAGTTTGGCGAATATCGACACATTAAGAGAACATCTACACTTCTTCAGGACACTTATCTAACGTAGGTATCTGAATATGATAAATAGACTACTTATTAATCATATTTCATTCTGAACTGCTGCTCAGAAATGACGTAAGTATCTGAACATACAGAAACTATGTATACTACAAATATACTCTATCTAAAGTATTTACAGGGACTATAAAAATAAAATAGCTTTTTAATAAAGATATGTGATCTCGACTAAATCACTTTCAGTGTTTAATATTTGTAGAATTGTTGAGCTTTCATGTATGTTGAATTCAGAAAACTTTTCACGGATAAAAGGGGTCCTAAAATTATACTGTGTTTCCTCTAGTTTCAAAGGTTAACCGGGGCTTGTCCATCACAGCATTATTTCAGTCTACGGCAGGGGCGTCGCCATGGGGGGGGGGGGGTTAGGGGGGGGGAGCCTCCCCCCCCAATATATGTGAAGTTGGGAAATTTGAGCTTAGAGTTGGGAAATTCTAGATTTTTGAGACATTTCCCTTTTTAGCAAAAAAATTAGGAATTTTTTGTTTTTATGATTTTGTGTTTTGTGATTTATTTTGTGATTATGTTTCTGAATACTGTAACAGTAAACATGTTAAATTATCAAAAGAAATACAAAAAGAAATCGGCCACACTCAATCTATCATTGTGTTTTTCAGTTCTACAAAAATATTATACATCTACCAGACCTAAATTTCTCTACTCCTATCCATCAATAGCTATTCAGTTCCTTTATTTCCTCAAAAACTTTGTTCCTTTTTGAAAAATTTCACCCTATGTCCACTTCTCGTCCCAAAAGAGAATCCAACTATTTTAATCCAAAGGGATTGCATCTTCTTTTGAAAATTGGAGATCACTTGTAGCACAACAGAAAGGAATGTAGTTACCTACTTGAAACATAGCTGGGCAAGAAGATTTGATGAGTTTTCACAAATTGCAGTAATTTTTGAGCTAATTGCGTGATTTTTGGACAATCTTTTACTCATTCTCATAATTTTTTCCGCAAAAATTAGTTAACACTTCGATGTCAAGAAAAAAGCGTTATATGAGCAAATATGAATATAAGAAGTCGCTAGTTTAGATAACTTTGTTCCATTTTACATTTATTTGTGTGCGGAAATATATATCAGTCCTGTTCGTTTATATTTATAGGTGTTTATGAAATTTTAAACAAAAAATCCAGTGTTGTGTCTTTAAAACTGTACTAAAAAATGACTATAAATTTCAGCACGAAAGAATCCTTCATAATAAGAAAAAGCTTTTTCGTGCAAGGTTTTGGAGCATCTAAAAATCCATTCGATGATGAAAAAGGTAAAAAGTGGACCATTTGAATTTGGAACAGAAATATGAACATGAAAGCAGTCCATCAACTGAAGAAAAAATCGACATGCATTGTAACACTGACACGTTGCACTTGAATAAAATTTTGAATTAATAAAGATTTCCTTATAGACAAGTTCACAAACAGTTATGAATATTAGAATGTGACTGAAGAAGATGACTTCCGAAAGCACTGAAGAAAAATGGTTTCACCAAAGGGAATAGATAAAAATAATAGTACAGCAATGAACACTGATACACACAAGTTTTAGAGGAAAGAATTATAAGAAATAAAAAAAAAAACTTAGTGATGGGCTTAAATGATAATGTTCCCTATATCAGGAGAATATTGCACCAATACATTTCATATTTAAATTACAATTGTGCAAGGCAAATTTGAGTATCACTAACTTAGGAAAGTTAATAAGTTAATAATATTTCCACTTGGATATGAGAAACCGGATGTACATGACTTGCAGAGTCAAATAGAAATAAACCAAATTCCAACTCACTTAAAAACCTTTTTCTCATGCCTTGAAATTCAAAGATTATTTGAACACGCCGTCAAACTATATACTCGTATCTGAACATTCACAGCAGTTTATCTTTATGGTATTGCATCTAATGAAAGATTCTTTAGTCAAATAAAAATTTACAAAATATATATTGCAAACTACAAAGAGGGATGACAGACTTGACAGCCTAATGATTTTAAAATGTGAAAGTGACATAGTGGATTTTATTAAACTGGACGATGTTATCATCAGGTTGGCTTCTTTGAAGACCATAAGAATTAATGTTAAAGGAAAACTAGTCAGATGTGCCAATCCCAAAACTTTATCCTATCCAATACATGTTAATACCTCAAAATTTGCAATCTCAATGCAAAACGAATTCTAAAGGAATAGATCCGTTTAATTGTGTGAATTTAAAACGGAGATAGAAGCATCGCATTTTTCCAACAAATCATTGAATTTGGGCGCACACCCTGTTAGATGTCTGCAACCAAAATTCCAAACCCAAAGAGCACAAAAGCGATACCTTTGGATAGTATACACCCAAGCCCAATAAGGAATTGCAACCAACTATGAAATTTGGCAAATTCCGTGCATTAGTTTTTCAGATATAGCTAACGCAAAAATCGTGAAAAATGCTTCACCTGTTATATGATATACACAAAAGCCTAATAAGCACCAAATTATGTCAAAGTTTAACAGAATATGAAGTTTGATCAAATTCCGTGCAACAGTTTTTGAGATATAACTATCGCTAAAATCATTTAAATCGTGAAAAATGCAGCATAGCAGCACCACCTTTTGGGTGATTTACACCAAAAACTAATCATCATTAATTTTTATCAAGGTATAACTAAATCTAAAGTTTTATTAAATTCCGCGCATTAGTTCTTGAGACAGAGAGCCCACAAAATTTGTGTCACATAAACACAGACAGACATTTTCTAAAAACAGTCAAATCGTTCTAAAACATATATATCAATTATAGGTGCACATTTCCAAAGTATTTAAGGGCCCCACCAGTGGCCGAGAGGATCTGCTCTCGAAGCTGGTAGACGGGAGGTGCTGGGTTCGAACCCAATCGTGCCCGTCGGCCTAATCGTTCGAAGTTTTCGTCGAACCTTGGACTGCCAAGCGTTAATACGGATTAGGTTCCCTTAGAAAGACCCCCACGAAGGGCACTCCCCCCCCCTTAGGGCCCATATCCCTCGTGCTGATAATTGGCCGCCACAAACACAACCAACCAACCAAAGTATTTAAGGAGCCAGTGGCTCCTAAACCGAAATTATCCAGTGGCGACATTGTAAAAGAAATGCATACGAGCAATAGCAATTATATGAGATCAAAGTGAAAAATAATCTACAAATATACAAAAGAAACAGACTAATTATATCAAATTTGTATAGTTCATTTAATCACCCAATTCTTTTAATTTGGATATAAATTAAGTATAATATAATAAGTTATGTACTGTCAGAAGATAAAGTTGGGCAAGATAGAGGTAAAAAAAATATATATCTATAAGGATAATCTGAGGAATCATGGTAGTGGGGAATATTAGGAAAACAATATTTCTCATTTTCATTTTGCCATACAAGAGTTCATAGAAGAAAAAAATAAGAGTGTGTAAAATTATTTTGCACTGTAAAAGTCAAAACAGAATTCAAGCATTTGTTTTTCAAGAACACATAAGAAAAATTATCTTAAAAAACAATCTTATCACAGTTTATTACAGGGGTGAGGAAAAATACCAATAATTTCGACAAGTGGACGCAGAAAAAATCAATTTTGTCAATCGTTAGCAAGAAAAAGCGCGAATTCTGTCAAAGGATCAGGAAAAAATGCGAATTTCATCAAAGAATCTAAAAAACACGCGTCTTTTTGTCAAAGAATTGCGGGAAGAATGCGAATTTTGCCATTCTTTGCAGAAAAATAATCAACTTTGTCAAAGGATAACAAAAAAAAACCCCACCAATTCTATAAAGATCTTGGAAAAAACGATAATTTTGTCAAAGGGTCGCAAATCAGACAACGTGAATTTCGGCAAAATATTACAGAAAAACGTGAATTTTGTCAACAGATTGAAAAAAAAAACGCGAATTTCGTCAACAGATTGCAGAAAAAATGCGAATTTTATCAAAGGAGTGCAAAAAAAAACCCCTGCGAATTGCGTCAAAGCATTGCGAAAAAGCTCGTAATTTTCATAAGAGGATCGCGAAAAAAAACGTAATTTTTGTCAAAGGATCGCTGGAAAACGCGAAATTCGCCAAAGGATGGCGACTTAGATGCCTAAAATTAGTCGCCGAAGCAAAAAATTAAGTCGCCACGCGGCGACTAGCGATCGTGAATCTGCACCAATAATATCAATCCGTCGAAAGCCAGAAGTCGAATTTTTTTTACGAATTCAATACTTTCTTCTTGTAAAGGTAGAAGAAAGTAAAAAGCTAGTTGGTTTTCTTATTAAAAAAACAATAATTGGAATTTTTATGTTTTTAGTTTAAAAATTTTTCTTTGGAAAGAAATTTTTTATGCATAAGTTTCCTTATCATTATTACACACGTTGTGTATATCACTTTAGTTGAAAATTGGAGAAATTTGTTTCAAGTTGGGAAATTTTCGAATTCCCCCCCCCCCCCCCCCCCGAAAAAATATCTGTAGCTACGCCCCTGATCTACGGGTACATCAGACTTCTCTAAAAAATTTGAAAACAGTATGGCTTTCATTTCTCTTTTCCAATTCATTTACCTTTCTTCATATATCTAATGGCTTCTAAAATTTCATCTGTCATCTCTGGGATTATCTATTTAGTTTCTGTTTATAGTATGTATACTAAGAGATTGACAATCTAATACGTTGTATTTGTATTGCGTGAAATCTTTCGATCTTTAGGGAGAAAAGGAAATCTAATTTTATTCTACAATTAGGAAATCCAAAGTTTTATCAGGCATGCCAAAGTAGTATTACATTAGAAATCTGCAGACAAAAAATTAAATAAAAAATCTGCAATAAAAAATATACACTCATACAATGCATTACATAAAGTTGAGTCAAGATTTAAAATAAATAATAATAATAATCCAGATGTTGGGAGAGGGGATAATAAAAATAAAGATCTCACATTGCATTACATTCTATGAGAAAATAATAACGTAAAATAAAAAAGAGCAAAAAAAAAAATAAATCTTAATATATGTTAGTATGTCAAAAGTCATTTTTAAGAAACCAGTATTCAGGTGAAATCGCCATTTATCTCAAATGACTTATAACTCAGCTGAATAGAATATTTCAAAATGTATGTAGCGATTAAAACTTATAAATAGGGGATTACCGGGAATGGTGGTTATAGGAGCTTTTTTACAGTAGCAGTAGATGGCAGCACATAACTGTGTCAACACCATTGAAGCATCCGCACTGTTAGTTATACATACAGATTTACAACGCCTGTTATGCCGTAGGAATGCTTTTAGCGTACTTGAGTACTATTTCAATAACCAATTCAAGATTTATTAAAACACACATGCACACATACCTATACAATATACAGCCTAATACACTGTGGTTCCAGGTTCGATTCCTGGCTCTGGCTAATTTTTCACTCTAGTTGTGTTTATTGTATTTATTGTATGTATGTCTGTATAATATTTGTATATACCTTTCAAGGTTTGTTTGTTTGCTTTTTTCATAAGGTATTGTAGATAAAATTAGGATGCATACTCAGCTATATTGTTACTTTATTCAGTATTATTTTACGCCTTGTGAAGTTTAAACATCGATGAACAATTCGCAATAGGTTAGAACTAAAGGCAAAAAGGGCATATTTTGTTGGTTGTTACATAAACACTGGGACTGGTTATTATTCTTAACATCCAACCTCAATTGTAATAAGCTTTAATGTTTGTGATTAGTGGCTTAGTCTTTTGTAAATATAAAATTGGTTACATGAATTTAATTAAAAAGCTATTGTTGCACACGTTAGCTTTTTTTAGGAATAATTATGAGGATGTATACAAAAAATTAATGGAACAACTGCCTAAAAAAACATTCATTGATGCTGCCAAAGAGGTTATATAGAATGGAAGATCACTTCATGTAGTTGCAAATGACTTCAGTATAAACTTTATGGCTCTTGAAAGATTTTGTGAAAAGACAAAGGAAAATGGTAAACTAATAATAGAATTAAATTATATCGGTAGTAATTTTTGCCACATGAACTTTGGTAGAAAGTTTAAAACATTTCTCTAACAGTTGTATTTATTATTTATTTTGTTTTAGATACAAAAGTTCCAGCTATTGGCTACAAATGAAATCCCCATTTTTCCCCGATCTGATGAAAGTCGAATTTGCAAAGTACTTACCAGGAGATGTATATTGTACTTGACAGTGCCAGTATGTATTGTGACGTTTCCACCAGAAAAGTTCATAAACTTTCCTATAATATGCAATGAATTCTTCTTGTTCGCCAAAACTGGCATACCACAAGTATGGAATACACTAATTGGCTGAGTTCAATTCTGAAACGCCATTCTACGCTCTCAGTCTGAACTCATCAATCAAAATCTTGATGATTACTTCCTCAATCAACGTTTGATTGCATTGATATCTGCAATGCCGATGAGACGGGTATCACTACTGTGCAACGGCTTGATAGAATCGTTGCAGGAGAAGTTGTCTAAAATCGGCAAGGCGGAGAAGATTCGTTACCATAGCAAATGCAGTAAATGTAACCTGAAATATGATTCCTCCAATATTAGTGTTTTCTAGAAAAAATTACTGGGATGCTTCGTTTACAATGGTCCACATGAATGCATAGGTTCAGCTAGCCAATATTTCACGAACACGCACTCGATGCACTGTAGACACATCAGTATTATCATAGCTGGATAATAATGAATCGCACTTGTCTGTCAAATAAATTGAGTTTGCTAAATCTTCTGTGGTTATAATTTTATCACATTCATCAAACACACCTACACATTGTTCTCACAAATTTCAGCATCTTTACAGATCAGTTTACGGTAAATTAAAAAATATATATGTCAACACTTCGTGTGATGCTTGGATGTACAACAAAACCAGAAAAATAATGTCTATTGAAAACATTCCACATATAGTTCGTTTGGCGTTTTCTCTTGTGGCAACATTTAATAACATTCAATCAGTGTTTCGGGAGTTTGGCCAACTAACAGAAACATCTTTTTTGGAGATGAACTGTTGCAGATTGTCCATGCCTTGTCAGTACCGGTAGAGTTTCTCTCGAGTTTTGTAAGTCACAAGTACTCGAAAAAATAATTGAGCATGTAATTGCGGCGCCTGCATCAACCATCACTTGCGCTTCTTCAGCAACATTCATTACTGCAGTTGGTGTCCGTGTTGCTCTTCATCAGGATCCCAAAAAGCAGATGCGTCTGTAGCCTTGGAGTCTAAATTTCTCCACCCTGGATTTAACAAAGTCCGTTCATCTGACAATTCGTCCTGTCGGAAAGCTGCGCCAAGTAACAGTTCAAATAGGAAACGAAAATGTAGGTACACAGCTGTTCTAAACAACGCACTCTTCAGATATAAGTTGGCAACTAAAGATGAAGTGAAAAATGCCATTAAAGTCAGGAACGCCATAAAAAGTTCTAATTTGAAAAGGAGGCTCCCCTTTAACAAAATGGAAAAATCTAGAAAAAAAGGCGTCCATTATAGTCGTGTACAGTTCAGAAGAAGAAATATTCTTCTCTCTTGTCTGTGTATAATCACATTCAAATTCGATGCCAAATGAAAAGTTGATGCAATGTACCGAATGTAAGAATTTATCTCACGAAGAACACCTATTCAGATGCTTATTATGTTTGTATGCCTTGTAACTCCCAGGACGAGGCTACATTTGCGTACATGCTGTACAACAGCTTACCCCCAATGATCTAACAACCAACCCCAAAAAGAGACAAATTGTTACAGTATGTTCATTCAATAAAAATGTTTAATTTTGAAAAGTATGTTTACATTATGTAATAAATAACCAGTTATTTTAATTTTCGAAATTATTTCAAAAATGGCGTAAGATTCACCAAACTTTCCCAATGAATTCTAATGCAAAAATCGTAACCCCCAACAGTGGTCCCCCATACAAATCAATTCACTTAGAATAAAATAACATTAATAATATTATTTTTGAACTATAAGAATGAAATTATTTTTACAATGCAACTTGAATGAAAATTACAAAAATTACGTTTCGAAAATTACAGGAATTTCATGCAATTACAAAAACATTTCCTTTTTAAAGTCATTCAAAGTATACAGTTTCATTGACGTCTATGTTTAAAAGGCATTTTTATTCCTTAAAGATTTAGGGACCGATTCTGAAAGCTTTCATTAAACCTTTCGATATTGAAGGATTAGTTGTTACCATGGCAACAATACTCATCTCTATTGTTTTCTTTGTTACCAAAAATATTCAAATCATATTGACAGCGCTTATAATCGGATCCCAAGCCTCCAATTTTTAAGTTTGTGTAATGCGAATGACATCATTTTGCCAAAATATTTCAGTTTTAGTATTTTGAACATATTCTTCTTTTTTAAAAAAAATTCCATTTTGACAGGTAAAACATACTATTCTTAGAACCTCGTGAAAATTCTTAAATAGTACATTTTATTAAAATAATTACAAAAATATATTTTCTTTTAAATTTTAATGAAAATGGCATCATAAAACTTGATAACCCGCATTGTTTCCTTTATCTTCACAACAATGGAATAATCGAATTGCCATCATTAAAGAAATCGGACTCAAAACTTACTTAATAATAATATTTCGGATAATAATTGAAATTTTTAAATTCCGGAAGGTATTAATGACATCCTCGGATCAATGGGAATAAATGATGTTAGTTTTATCGTGCAACGTTCAGTATTCTCGAAGGATTCGTTGTGAAATACAAACACACTGTCAGATGAATATTAAATACGTGAATTTTTCACACTGCTAACTAAGCGTAAAATCAACAGAGTGAAAAATATCCAATCCGGGAATCGAACCCGGATCCTCTGATCAACGCTCCAATGCTCTAGGTTTGAGCTACGAGGACGGTATCCAGCCAGGCATCTCTCACTCATATATGTAGGTAAGGCTGTAACCGTAGCACAATATGGAAAACCCTTCATGAGCACATAACCCAGTTGTGAAATTAAAATTACATATATGGGGCATTCTCACAATCTTTTGAATTTCATGTCCCTGAATAATAATTTTTTATTTAATACACTTTTTTGTGTTTTTTTTATTTCATATACTAGGGAACATCCCATTGCATGATTGCATAACAATATTAACGAGATAAATAAGTTTTGGACGATGTTGGGGGTCCAAATACCAGGAAAACTCCTATACCGTCCCGTGTCCCTGATGCTGATTTTTAAGTTTGGAGCTGTCTGGATAAAATTGTTTCAATAAAATTAATTCAATGTAATTTTTTTCTCAAACTGGAAATATTGTTTTATATAAATATGTAGCTAAAAATTAACCTGCACACATTTTTAGGGTTGTTATTATTTTTTAAACTCTGTCCCTGGGTTTTAGATTCCTTACCATCCCTCTTCCAAAATTATACAGAAAATCATTTCAGATGCAGCCACAGAATTTTTTTCAAGTTTTTCCTCAGGCAGAAGTACGCTAGAGAAATAATGTCTAAAATTCTTTGGCAGGAAATTTACTGTAGAATTCGAATCAGCATTTAAATATCAATTTCAAGCATCATGGCTTTATTGGTAGTCTCACCGTCCCCAACGTTTATTACTGCACTTTTCGAGGTAAATTAAAAAAAAATAATAATATAATCCAATGTTAACAACTGTTTCTAAAAATCAATGAACACTGTGGCTATCACTTAGTATTAACATGATTTTCCTAAAAATAGGTGGTAATTTTCCTTACCGTTCCATCCGTACCGTCCCTTTTTTCCAATACCATCCCCTTTTTTACCTTACCGTCCTTTCTTTAACACCCCTTTAAGACAATGTTATACAAAAATTCTATATTAAAAGTACTACATTGTTATTATTTCTTATTTGAATGTCCTGTGGGTACTATGCAAATTCATTACAAGAAAAATTTAGAAGAAAATAAAAAGTTATAGGGGTAAAATGGTAAGGAAAATTAAACTCGCAAGTTTAACTTAAACCTCAGTTAAATTAAAAAAATTTCGCTGCTGACCATTTTTTCTTTATTTTGAATCATTAAGGCATTCGTCTATCAAATTAAAATGTTAATTTAGCAAGTTTAATTTTGTCAGATTTTTTTTCCCAAAAGTCAAAAGATTGTGAGAATGCCTCATATACACTGTCAGATTTTTACTTACCAGATAAAGCAGTATTAATAGGAACGTCTTTTTACATAATATTTAGAAAAAACAATTACTTTTATCAATTTTCTTTAAAACAAATGATATTTCCTTTTTTTAGATTTTTTTCTAGCTTTTCAATAATAACTAATTTTAATAAAATATTTTTAAAAGTTTAATTTTTTTAGGCGGAGAGAGATTAAGATAATGCAATATGGTCTCTGCGAAAATAAGAAAATGTTTTGAATGGGACAGTTTCAAATCTCCCAAAATATATTAATCCAAAAAAATTGTACTAAAAGGAATTGTATAAATGAACAAGAACTGAATATTTCCCTCGACACATTTCGATCGCTTCAAAGGTGATATTTTCAACATCGCTCAACGTAATCCCAACATTCAGGTGACTGCGGCAACAAAGATTACCCTCGACTATTGAACATGAAAGAGTAATTTTGTGAGATGGAGGGTATATGGAAGAGAGGAATGAAGGAGCTGTCAAAGGGTGAGAAATTATTTAGTAGTTCCCGTGTTTATCAATTTTATATCGGTGTTTGATGCATCAACATGCTGTAATGAAATAATAATACTTGGCACTAAAAGTTAAAGTTTACAGTGAGATTATAGATCACACATGCCAAAAGTCTATTCTTTTAGCCTTTATAAAGATTAAAATCACATAAAATGCTTTAAATGATAGAAGTAAAAGTAAAAATAGATTTGTTTGTTTTTAAAAGAAAAACTTTTTTTATAATCATTCAATATTAATTTTTAAAATCACGCCTAGCGGAGATTATAGATCACAGATGTCAAAAGTGCATTCTTTTAGCCTTTATAAAGATTAAAACCACATAAAATGCTTTGAAAGTAAAAGTAAAAATAGATTTGTTTGTTTTTAAATGAAACACTTTTTTTTTATAATCATTCAATATTAATTTTTTAAATCCGGCCTAGCGGAGATTATAGATCACAGATGCCAAAAGTCTATTCTTTTAGCCTTTATAAAGATTAAAACCACATAAAATGCTTTTAAAGTAAAAGTAAAAATAGATTTGTTTGTTTTTAAATGAAACACTTGTTTTATAATCATTCAATATTAATTTTTTTAATCACGCCTAGCGGAGATTATAGATCACAATTGTCAAAAGTGTATTCTTTTAGTCTTTACAAAGATTAAAATCACATAAAATGCTTTTAAATGATAGAAGTAAATATTAAAAAAGTCCTTCCGGCCAGTGTCGGGAGGAAGAGGTAGCTTTCATATTCCTTATTTTTAAAAAGCCAACTTATGTTATTCAAACAAACAAAGCTCAATTTAATTGAAACCGATTGTAGGAAATTCAATACTAATTTTTATTAATACTAAATCATAATGAATGAGAATTTTGCGAAATTAGTCAGCTTTATCCAAGCTGTTTTTATTTAAAGTAACTTATATTTGGTTGCCAAATTCGACGATATCTTGAAGTGCCTGCCATTTTAAGACAACATGGCGGCTGAGGCTAACGAGTGAACTTGGTCGAGACCTTAGTAATTCCTGTGCAAATGCTCACTCACATCAGAAGCGATTGATATACACGAGCGCTGTCGCAGGCAAAAAATCAAATTTTTTAAAATGTCACCCGCATTAGAAATTCAAACTGCTATATCCGAGCCATTTTTTAAGATAAAGACAAAACAAAAAATGCTCTGGATTCCTTATATCAAGGTCAAATACTTAAAGAAGAAAGCTTTTGCAATTTCTAATTTTTTTGCACCTTACTTTAAATATATATTTTTTTTATTTACTGGCCGCCATTTTGAAACAAGATGGCTGATAAAGCTGGTCAGCAAACTTGGGAAAGACATTGCTATATACTATCCGAAAATGAAAAAAAATCTTTTTCATTTTCCAATCTTTTGATACCTCATTTTAAATTTTAAATTAATTTTTTTTTTAAATGGCAGCCCTTTTGAAACAAGATGGCAAATGAAGCTGGCCAACGAACTCGGTCTAGGCATTGGTATGTACTATGTATACACCAACTTACATCCAAATCGGTTCATAAATACGCCTGTTATTGCGTGACAAAAATCAGGTCGTTTCAAAATGCCAGCCACAATAGAAATTCAAAATGCTATAACTCAGCAATTTTTTTATACATAGACGAAACAAAAATTGTTCCGGAATCTTTGTTTTAAGGTCAAAGACATACAAAAAAAATCTTTTTCATTTTCCAATGTCTTTGCACCGCATTTCAAATTTTAAATTTCTTTAAATGGCCGCCATTTTGGATCAAGATGGCGGATGAAGCTGGGCCAACGCACTCGGTCTAGACACTGGTATGTACTATGTATACACCAAGGTACATCCAAATCGGTTCATAAATACGCCTGTTATCGCGTGACAAAAATCAGATCACTTCAAAATGTCAGCCACGCTAGAAATTCAAAGTGCTATAACTCAGCCATTTTTCAAAGACAAAAACGAAACAAAAACTGCTACGGAATCTTTGTATCAAGGTCAAACACATAAGAGAAAGATATTTTTTTATTTTCAATTTTTTGGTACCACATTTCAAATTAAAAATTTTTTTACAGAATTTAAATGGACGCCATTTTGAAACAAGATGGCGGATGAAGCTGGCCAACGAAGTCGGTCGAGACATTGGTATGTACTATGTATACACCAAGGTACATCCAAATCGGTTCATAAATACGCCTGTTATCGCGTGACAAAAATCAGGTAGTTTCAAAATGTCAGCCAAGCTAGAAATTCAAAGTGCTATAACTCAGCCATTTTAGGTAGCTTTTATTACAAAAAGCTACCTATTGCAGCCGTTCGGAGGGAAACGATTTCAAAAAATTTTGCTATATTTTCACCAATCATGAACCCCAGACCCCGAAACCACCCTCCGTTCAAATGTTGATACATATACAGATGGGTAACAAAATAATAAGAACACCCATGAAAAAGTTATGGTCCATTTCAAAGAAGCAGAATGCGCATTTCACTTTCACTCAATTCTGCCACCTAGTGGTTATGAAAGATAAGGTATCAGTTGCTCAACATCAGTCATAGGTGTTGCTCATGCGCTTACCATACGCTGTGAAAAGCTGAATAATGATTGACCTGTCAGAGTTCGAAAAAGGAATGATTGTTGGAATGCGGTGCGCTGGTCGTTCTGTGACGGAAACAGCCAATTATTTGGGGGGGAAGGGTGTAAGGAGTACACAAAATGCGTTAAAGTGTCGTCTGCGAAGTACAGTTGTGGACGGAAAAGAAAGCTTTCTGAGAGGGATAAAAGAGAGTTGGCCCGCATAAGGGACCGAAAGCGCCGGCAATCTTTATCCCAGATAACGTCAGAGATAAATAGTCATCTTCAGAATCTCATTTGAGGAAGAACTGTCCAAAGGGAACTTCATGCTTCGAACATTTATGGAAGAGTTGCAATACGTAAGCCATTGGTGACATTACGCCATGCTTTTCAGCGAAGCCAAACACACAAGAACGGGACTCCTCAACAGTGGCAATAAGTCATTCTGTCTGATGAATAAATCTTCACCATATTTCAGACAACTGGACGCGTTTATGTGTGGAGAAAGCCCGCAGAAGCATTTACTCCTGACTGCCTCTTGCCTACTGTGAAGCATGGAGGTGGTTCCCTTATCGTATGGGCTGCGATATCTTAGCGATGCCTTGGCCCGCTTGTTACTCTGCATGAGAAGGTTACAGCTGCTCACTATGTTGATCACTATAGGAATCAGAATCAGGTGCATTCTTTCGTCCAGACTTTATATCTAGGAGAATGCCCGCTTTATCAAGACAGCAATGCTCAGATCCAAATTGTTAAAATCGCCAAAAAATGGTTTGAAGAGCATGAGGAGAAAGTAGGATATCTTGCTTTGCCCCCTCAGTTTCCTGACTTAACATTATTGAACATTTGTGGGGATATTTGGAGTCAAAACTGCGTACTCGATTTCCTCTACCTCTATGCTTTTGGAATTAGAGACTGCTCTCCAGGAAGAATGGTTTCATATTCCTTTAAATGTTATTCACAACCTCTGAATCTATCCCACATCGCATATAATCTGTATTTAAGTCAAAGGGTGGTCCAACCCCCTATTAATAAAGCTTTTCTCTTATTTCATAGGTGTTCGTATTATTTTGTCACCCACCTGTATATATATACGTATATATATATATATATATGATCTTTGTCCCACTGTAACTCTTAACTCTGGCATTTATGAACTGATTTGGATGTAACTTCGTGTGTACATAGTACATAGCAATGTCTCGAGCGAGTTCGTTGGCCAGTTTCATCCGCCATATTGTTTCAAAATGGCGGCCATTTAAAAAAAAATTAATTTAAAACTTGAAATGCGGTACCAAAAAATTAAAAATTGAAAAATATTTTTTTCTTCTGTGTTTCACCTTGATACAAAGATTCCAGAGCAGTTTTTGTTTCGTATATATCTTTAAAAATGGCTGAGTTACAGCACTTTGAATTTCTAGCGTGGCTGACATTTTGAAACGACCTGATTTTTGTCACGCAATAACAGGCGTATTTATGAACCGATTTGGATATACTTTGGTGTATTCATAGTACATACCAATCTCTCAGCCGGGTTTGCTGGTTCAATTTTTTGAATTCATTTAGTGTTGGTTAGATGGTTGTATATGGTTTTATGGCTTAAAATCCTTTTAGGGACATGCTGCGCCAAAAGATGAACAAAGCCAAAAACTAAAAACTTATAAAAGATGAAAATAGGACAGTGACATCAAAATATGATTAATTAAATTAAATTAGGAAAAGCTATGAGCATTGCTATCTGGATGGGGCATCCCAGATGTAGTCATACAAGTTTAAAAACAAATACTATTAATTATTAAACGAGTAAAATAAAGAAGTAAAAAAATAAGCTATCTGGATGCAGTTTCTATTAAGACGTCGAATATATTGTTAAACTTTTGACGCATATAAAACCCTATATTTCAAAATAAATGCCAGCATGCTTTAAAAAAGTAAAGAGTGACACATGAGGTTTTTCCCCAACGAGGTTTGTCAATATGGGTGCTGAGGAATTAAAGTATATTGTATGCAAGTTAGTACAAGCGGACAGTCAGTTAAAAGATGGTGAATGGTCATGGGGAATTCAAAATGACAATGTGGACACATGGGAGAATCCTGTCGAAGTAAAAGATGTTTATGGGTGATTCTCAAATGTCCAATGGACCTTATGCACGCGACCTGAGGTCGAGGCTAAAATTCGTCTGCTGGAGGTACTTACTATTAAACATTAGCATAGCAGTCTATGGAGTGTGAGTTATTAATGCTTGTTTGTTAAAAATACAGTAAAAAAATTCTTTTTTGCATCAGTATATACTTAATATATTGTTTTATAAATTCAAAGTGTTGTTCTGTATGCTAGAAAATTCCCTAAATTTGCAAAATTTTGGTTAAAATTTATGCACTCAACCTGGGTTGAGGCTAAAGTCGTCTGCTAGCGGTGTTTGCGCCTACGCCTACTTGCATTCCGGTAGTGCATTAAATATCTGTTCATTAATGCTAAGATAGCGTACACAATATTGTACGTACTACTACATTTGGATACAACCCCTCATTTTTTTGCGATCTTTTGGAAACAACGGATTTTGAGCTTATTCTATCGACGATAATTTCAGAATTTTCAAGCTATGATTTTCAGACTTTCACAAAAGTTGCTCTATATACTTATCTAATACATTATGCACATTATATTTTAATTGTATTTGCGCATGCGCAGTGAAACATTGTTTGGTAAACCTACTCATTTTTCATCCAGTTTTTATTATTTTTTTTATTTTGATTGCAGAGTATTGTACACAATGTTGTTTGTCATATTTTTTGTAAAGAACTTTTTTTTATATTAAGAACTCTGCAAATTATAAGCAAAAAAATTGGCAAAATTTGGGACTGTTTTTATAAAAACCAAAATTTCTCTACGAGTATACATGATATCCTCATAAAAATTAACAAAATTTATTACAATAAGCCATTTAATCATGATCTCCAGTTTGAACACTTTTGCTACGTTAGTTTTTACAGGGTTATCCAAAATATATTCGTTTTCTTTTTCAATTTTCTGACGGTCCCCTATGGGGTTTCGGGAAAAAATCTTCGCGGAAATATATGACTTATACTATACTGTTTACACAACTGGAGTTTCAGGTTAATTCCTCATGTATTTTTGTAGATATTTAACAAAACGTCTAAAATCGCAAGTGGCCGGTCACCTTTGGCCATATAGTGTATATTGTATCAGCATTTCATAAATACCGACCCCAGAGAAGAAGAGAATTCTAATATATATTTTTTTTTAGATAATATATTTTTTACAGTTTTTAATGTAATATTTTCTTTCTGACCATTCGGAATGGATCTCTTACGACCCCCATTCTTTTTTCTCCTGGCTTTTAGTGGGTACCCTGAAATTATGCAGGATCAGATAATTTTAATACTTGTGATTGGAGTTGTGGCTCTCCTCTTACTGAAAGTAATGTCGTCTTACAGTCTGTGCTTATTTTTTTATTTTCAGCATGAGGTGCATGTATGCCTTGTAAATCCCATCTATCTGCTTGTCGTAATGTCGTAAATTGTTGTCTTAACATCTATTGTCCAGTTCAGAGTTTTATTTATACCACTTTATTTACCATAAGTTTATTCCAGGGTGGTCTATTCGGGTGGTCTCTTTTACACTTCTTGTATCTTGCTTTTTATTTCATAGTCTTTAGGAATAATATTCCATTTTATTGCCGTGTCTTCTAGATTACACTGTAAAAAAAATCTGTGAAGTTACTAAAGTTTTTCTAGGAAACTTGGATTCCTAGAACTTTTCATGTAACGGCAACAATAAAATTTCATGTAACAGACACACTTTTGCGCCGAAAATCAAAAAATCTGTAAGGTTACTAAGAATTTTTTTGGAAACTGGGATTCCGAGAACTTTTCATGTAACTGCAGCCAGGGTTACAAATAAAAGTTTAGTAAGATTACTGAAATTTTAGCAGATTCATTTGTAAAGTTACAGATTTTTGTAGCTTTACAAAAACTAGTTTTGTAGATTTGCAGCTTTTTTCGTACAGTTGCAGGTGAAAGTTTAGTAAGCATGTAACTTTACATCTGTAGAACAACAGATTTTTTTTTACAGTGTAGATGATGGGATTTTAATCTCAATCAGTATCTTAACATCTGAGAATGGAATTTTATGATATAACGGATTAAGAGCAAGTTTTTCTGCCTCATTTATAATGAATTGGCAGGACGTAGTTATAATGTTGTATTTTGCTGAGTACCTTGGACACATTGGAATTCCTGCAAAAGAAAAAGCAGATGATATAGTACTAAACAAACTCCGTAACTATATTACTATGTAACGCAACTAAACAAACTCCGCTCATCCCTATTTTTATAAAATCAAATAGATCTGACGGATGCGCAAAAGCGCGCTGCGTTTTGCTTTCCACAAACAAACAGTATATGTATTCTTCCTTTTAAATATATCTCTTCATGCAAATTATTTACGCCCATCAAATAGATGTGACACTTCCGGTTTCAAGGAACATTTTGGTCAGGGTTAGAAAAAACCCGGGTTTTTTCGAAAAAAACCCAGCCCGCTGGGCGCACTAGTCTAAAATCCGGGTTTTTTCGGGCTTTATTGAGATTTTTTGGAGAACACTTTAAACTTCTAATTTTCATATACATAATACCTAAATTCTCTATTTATCAGTGAAACCTGGACATAATTTTGCATTAACTATGAATTAACAAAAAATATATAAAAAGAAAAAAAAAATTAAACTAATTTAAAAGGTACATCTGTATCTCATGGGACTAGTTTGCTGCACTAAGGATATATTAAAGTGAACCATAACTGAATTTTTTGTATATAATTCTTACCTTAAGTTAAACATGCTAAATTTATATAGTTTCTTTCATTCACTTCAAATCAGAAATCAGTTGAAGACTTCTTTTTTTTTTTTAAGAAATGGGATTTGTAATAATATATTTGAAAATTTTAGCAAAATTTGCTACATATATAATGCAAATTATTATATATATTGCAAATATAATTATTTTTGCAAATATTTGTATTAAATGGTAAATTAGATTGTCATGGAAGTCAGTGTCAGTGATATTTGTAAATTTAGATTGCAAATGGCGATACACTTTTGCTGCTTTATCAACTCCAAAATATTTACGTAACTTGCTCCAAACCAGACCAAATGCAGAAAAAGTATTGTTTGATTGAAGCAGAGGTAGCTGATACTGAATGTAAAGAAAAGAAAAACTGACGAAATCCAGGAGAAACTTATCTGCTTCACTCTTTTTTGCCATAATCTGAACCTTTTTTGTGTTGAAAACTCCCATATAACACTTTCATTGAACATTGAAGAAGGATAATAAATGGGATGATTAATCCTAAAAGCTATAACAATGCAAACAATCAAGATGGGGTTCAAGTGTCATCTTTTTGCATGCATTAAGATTTAAAGCATTTGGATACATTTTAGATTACAGGCATGAAAATCTTCCTTCGTTACAGCTTATTTCTTTTTTGGTCATTTTATCTCTGCTTAGAAATTCCTTTAAATCTGGTTCTTTTGAAATATATTTAAATTGGCATTTATCGTTGCATTCTTATACCTTAGATTAAATAATGATACAGTTGTGAAAGCACAAGAAAATTTGAAAAAACCCACAATGGGTTTTTTCAAATGGGCGCGCCCGAAAGAACTTGGGCGAGATTTTCAGGTTGGGCCCACTTAGTCAAACCCTGTCTAACAGCCACTGACTACTAACACAATTTTCCAGTTTTCACCTATTCTCATACCTTAGATTAAATAATTATACACTGTGGAAACATGAGAAAATTTGAAAAAACCCACAATGGGTTTTTTCCGGGTTTTTTCGGGCGGGCCCACTTTGGCAAACCCTGATTTTGGTATACTTCTTAATGCTTTTAGCATCGGGTGGATATCTTTTGTACATTTTTCTGAACATTCTTTGCACTACGATTACGGATTTTTTTTTTTTTTTTTCAGCATACAACAACCTAATTTGTGCTTTCTCATGTGGTGTCGCCATGTTTCCCTTTGTATGATCGCAACAACAGCAGGTACATCACAACAACAGAAAAAAATTATCGCCAAACATTAAACTTCACGTTCTGTATTAGTTATTGGAATATGAGATTAATAAAACTATGTTCATTTTCAAAAATCAATCATTATTCCCGAGATTTCAATAGAAATATCCCCCGTAATCTAAAATCAAAATAGTAATGCACGGTTTATTTTCTGTTTTTACGCAGGCCAATTATATTGCTTTTAGTATACTTTATTTCTAATCGTGTTTGACATTTATTCAATTAGCCGCTATCACGTAAAAGTATTTGAGGAAGTGTGTAATTTGACTTGAATGTTAACATGACTTCTTGAAATGAGAGCACAAATATACAAAAAAATGCCTATTTCTAGAACAGTTTGTTATCAAAATAAAACATGTCCTATTTACGTCACTGAAGCAATATTAATTAAAAGTTCGTTCGAGAATACAAAAAGTAAATAAATTAATTAAATAGAACACTGCTTATTAGTGTAAATTATCTCAGAATATTTATGCAGCGATGATAAATTATTTTAAAGATTTAATTTTGCAATATAATTATTTCTAATCTGGTTTTCAATTATATGTTTGTTTATTATATAATCATATAGCATCAGAAAGCTGTAATGATTTCTAATACATGATTTGCATTTGAACGCAATAAAAAATGTTCATTGGTTTAGTTTGACGAACTTCCGAGATGTAATATTCGTAAAAGTACTTGCATAGCTATGAAATGGAAATACATGGCGTGTTCACAAAGTTTCAAGACTGGTCTGATAATTCAAAAGTTATTAAACATTCTTGTACCGCGAGCTAAAATTCTTCGAAATATGATCCTTGGGCATCAACATACCGCTGCCAGAGTTTTTTCCATTGTTCATAGGCCCCATAGAAGTCTTCGCACGAAAGGCTGTTAAGGGACCTCGTCGAAGCTCACTGGAATCGTGCCGAATCGCTTCCCTTTCAGCTTTCCCGGGTCTTTTTTGACACGGGGGAACAAAAAAAATTGCTGGGACCGGGGTCAGGTCTGTAAGGGTCTTGTAGCAGTATTGCCACGTTAAATATAGCCAAAACTGATGGAGCACTCCAGAGAAAAACTGACCTGACCCGTCGCGTCCGCCCAGACATCAGAAACGATTGGATTGTTCCCCACGACAATGCACCCTCTCACACGTCGCTCGCCGCCGCCGAAGTTTTGGCTACCTTTAACGTGGCAGTACTACCGCAAACCACCTACAGGCCCGACATCGCTCCCAAGACCTTTTTCTTTTGTTCCCCCGGATCAAAAAAAGACCTGAAAGGGAAGCGATTTGTTAGGATTCCAGCGATCCAGGCAGCTTCGACGAGGTCCCTTAACAGCCTTTCGTGCGAAGATTTCTATGGGGCCTATAAACAATGGAAAAACGTTGGCAGTGGTGTGTTGATGCCCAAGGATCATATTTTGAAGAATTTTAGTTCGCGGTACAAAAATGTTTAATAAATTTTTAACTATCAGACCAGTCTTGAAACTTTGTGAACACACCATGTATGTTATTGAAATATTATGTTGATTGGAGAACAATGCAGGATTTTAACTTGGTAAAATCGGGTACATAGGTGGTACACTAATTAAATTCTGAAATAGTAAGTTTTCTCAATTTATATATATTTTTTAATCATTCATCGACCCTTTACCTGATAAACTTCCTGAAAAATATTGACCACTATTATTTATTATAGTTATAGCTTTAAATGCCATTCTTTGATGCGAAAAAATAGATCCATATCAATGAATGCTTTAAATATAAACTGGAATAAATAGAAATGATTAAACAGAATTAAAAAGAAGAAAGTTTGCTCAAGACATTTAATCATAGAGAAAGTGTGTGTGATTTCAAGCACATGGAAGAACTGGAAATAATCTTATACAGGGTGCAATATGTTATCTATCGCCGACCTTTAATTTCTCAACCGTTGGTCGTAGACATATAGTTCCAATTACTAAAATGTTTCAAATGAGGTGAATATTCTTGTTGTGGCTTTATTCAAAGTAAAAAATCAATTTCATAAAAATTACGAAATCTAACTTTTTATACGGTCCCCCAGTCCCTATAGTTATAATTAGTAAAAGTTTACACATATAACAGATATAACACAAAACACAAAAAGTTTAACATCTGTACTACAAAAATTGACACAGTTATTAAATTCCAAAGTTTGAGATTTTTTCACATGATTTTGTCTTTCAATGAGGGATCAGTTAAAAGATGAATTAAAGTAATTCAAGATCAAAATCAGTGTACAATGTCCTTTTTACGGCGAAACCACCTTTAGCCGGTATCGACAAACTGGGGTAACGAAAGAGGGTTATTTCATTTAAAAATTTGAGCTGACTTTTAGGGGTCGTATACAAAGCGAAGAGTGAAATATTGAAATTAAACAGAAAAATAAATACCAATTTATTATAATATCAGAAAAAGGTCTACTAAAAAAAAATTCATCAAATACCAGAATGTACTAGAGGTACTGCTCAATTTCCGTTCCTCTGTTCTCCATTGCTGGCAATGCACAATTGAATGCGTGGCAATACTGAGTCCTGGACACGTTGGAGCATAGCAGGTGTAACTGTGCGACAAGCAAGGATAATACGTTGCTTCAGATCAACAAGAGAAGTAGGTTCAGTCACACAGATCTGTACCTTGATGTGACCCCAGAGGTAGAAGTCCATGGGAGTCAAGCCCGTTGAACGCGGTGACCACACTACCGGACCACCATATCCAATGATCTGTTGACCGAATTCGGTGGCCTGATACGCACGGACGTTTGATGCTTTATGCAGAGGGGCCCCATCATATTGAATCCCACACATGCATTTCGGAGAGGCCCACCCATGTACCATATTTTGTAGTAGGTGCAGGTAATGATCGACGTTAAGGTCCCTCGTAAAAAATGGGTCCACTAATCTGAGTTCCCCATATACCGCACCATACGTTCGCTCACCAGCGTACCTAGTGTCGTACTGTGGGGGGGGGGGGTTCCAGCGGCCAGTAATGCACATTGTGCACGTTCATAATGCCACTCCGTGTAAACGTTGACTCATCTGTCCACAAACTGTCACAGAGGAACGATGGATTTTCCTCTAACGTGTTAAGCATAAAATTACAATAATCAGATCGTCGCGCGTGGTCACCCAGCATCAATGCTTGCACCAATGTTGGATGGTATGGATGTGCAGTATGTGCATGTAACAAATGCCAAACATGCTGACGAGTTTATCCACATGCCTAACTTATTTCTGCCGTCTCAGTTGTGGATTTAAAAGGGCGAATGCCAGCACCTACTCCGGTGTCACTCGAACATGACACCCTCTTCGTCTACTTCTGCTGGGTCGTAGTGCAACAGAGCCGGTCTCTCTAAGACGGTGCAATGCATCAGCTATAGTTTCATGCGTTGGATGTCGATCACTAGGAAAACGTTCTGAATAAACCATCGCAGCCGCTCTGGCATTCCTTTGACAATCACCATAAATAAGCATAATTTCTGCATATTACGTGTATATGTGGCCTGTCATCACGATCTTAGTACTGACTAGCACATCCACTGCTAGTGGCTCGTATTTTATCCCGAACGTGTGGCGCTGCGGTACTATTGTAATTTGCATAATCTCGATTTTCATGTTCGTTATGTCTCGGTTAATCGTTTGCATTCCACTGCCATTTATCTAGATTTAGTGAGCATATTTTATTTTACTAATGTTTATTCTACTATTTGTTTTCGAGTGCCGCGCCTAACACTCTGGGACTACTATCAAAAGGGGTGTTCTGTTGACATGGGTATTTCCCGAAGTTCTACTTCGTCGTTTTCTGTCACTAAGATTGGCACTCAGCCAAACGCAGCTAAACAAACTCGACTCACCCCTATTTTGATAAAATCAAAACAGACCTGACGCATGCACTAAAGGGAGAAGGGTTTTGCTTTCCGATAACAAACAGTACCTACTTTGACTTTTGAAGATTGTTTGACCCCTAAAATTGAGTTCAAATTTTTAGATAAAATAACCCGATTTCGTGATACCGGTTAAAGGTGGTTTCGCCGTAAAAAAAGACATTGCACACTGATTTTGATTTCGAATTACTTTAATTCAACTTTTAACTGATCCCTCATTGAAAGAGAAAATCATGGAAGAAAATCTCAAACTTTGAAATTTAATAATTTTGTCAATTTTTGTTGCACAGATGTCAAACTTTTTGTGTTGTATCTGTTATGGTATGTGTAAACTTTTACTAAATATAACTATAGGGACTGGGGACCGTATAAAAAGTTAGATTTCGCAATTTTTATAAAATAGATTTTTTACTTTAAATAATGCCACAACATGGATATTTATCTCATTCGAAACGTTTTTGTAATTGTAACTATAGGTCTGCGACCAACGGTTGAGAAATTAAAGGTCGGCAATAGATAACATATTGCACCCTGTATAAAAAACGTAAATATGAAAAATGAAATCATCCGTATTGCTTACTATAAAATGTGATAAAGAGTTCGTTAATTGTATATGTATTTAATTATTGGGGAATGACTGTTTTGCTTAATTAATGTATTGATTATGCTTTAAACTTACATAAATGAAGTTACGAGTAACTGCAAGGTGAAGTAACAAATAAAGTTAAGGATTAACCCACTTTGACCTGTTGAAAGAAACTCTTTTTGTCGCTTAAAATACTATTTACACAAGAAATTCATATTTTATCACTTAGAAATCAATATAGAAAGTGAAAAAGCATTTTTGGAATTATAGAAGTAGAGTGCGCCACAGTGAGTAAATAATAACGAAAAACTTTACACCTTCTTTTCCTTTTAGTACAATAATTTTCAAAATCACTGGGGCATTCTAGCTCCGCCAATTTCAAATTAGTCAGTATGGTCTTTTTGAAAATTAATCGTCACATATTTTTCTAGTGATGTTTTTTCTTTTCAAAATATTTAATCTCTTGCTTTTTTATGTAACTGTAAATAACAAAAGTTCAGATAGGAAATTTACATTTTACATTGAATTAATTCCATTTCCTTTGAAATGCATTTTTTTTTAAGGCTATGTATTTCACTAGCTTTTGAATTAAGATTTTTTTGTTGTTGTTGTTTTGTTTTGTTTTAGGTTTAATTTACGATGACGTTTAACGTATGCTAAATTTACTATGACGTTACTATGACGCTCTTAACAATATTTATTTTTTCTTATTGTAAAGTTACAAGACTTTTTTCCAAAAAAAGTCATCCTAAATTTGACTTAGAAAAATGAGTATCCTGTATCCTGTATTGTAACGATACAAGAATTTTTCCGAAAAAATGTCACCTTAATAAACGTCATCTTAAATTTGACCTAGAAAAAAAAATTAGTACCTTAAATGAGTACCACTACACTGTAAAAAAAAATCTGTAAAGTTACTAAAGTTTTTCTAAGAAACTGGGATTCCTAGAACTTTTTATGTAACGGCAACAACAAAAATTCATGTAACAGACACACTTTTGTGCCGAAAATTAAAAAATCTGTAAGGTTACTAAGAATTGTTTAGGAAACTGGGATGCCTAGAACTATTCATGTAACTGCAACCCGGGTTACAGATAAAATTTTAGTAAGATTACTGTAATTTTAAAAGATTCATTTGTAAAGTTACAGATTTCTGTAACTTTACAAAAACTAGTTTTGTAGATTTGCAGCTTTTTTTGTACAGTTACAGATGAAAGTTTAGTAAGCATGTAACTTTACATCTGTAGAACTACAGATTTTTTTTTACAGTGTAAACGAGTATCATGTCCACCGCTTGATCCTCTCTTTTTAAAGTACTCCCACCCATCATCAGTCAAGCCAAGTTAAATATCAGTATAATAAATTACTGTAAATGGATTTTTTATTTTAAAAAAAACTTGCTATTAAAAAGAATTCTCGAAAAAGGCCTTAAATTTCAGATCGTCAAAGTCGCGACACCCATTAAATCATTTAAATGTTATGAAGAGATATCTAAAGTGATTCAATTAGCATTTTTTTTTATATAATAGTACTTTTTAAAAAAGTCAGGTTGCACTCACATATAATGCTCTTTAACGAGTCAAAAAATATAAAACTGTTTAATTCACTCATAAATAAAACCATATTGAATTTGAAATATTATAACCACAACCACATTCAGAATTTTGCGTAAGAGAAAAAGTTGGTAAAAGAAACTTTAGCTATCAAAATATAAGACATAAAGATTTTTTTTTTTTTTTTAAGGGAACAGTTTACTCCAAAATTGGTCAAAATGTCGAATTTTATTTTTTAATATATTGAATGAAAGCTTTTTTAATTGGGAATATTTTGACACCTCACTTTTACCCATACAGCAATTATATCGCGAGATATTGTAAATTTTGTTAATATAGAGATTTAAACTTTTTTTGTACTGTGTTCTTTGTTACCCGACTGAAAAGAAGGGTTATGTGTTTCACGCGTATCTGTGTATGTGGATTTATTTATACCCTCGAAACATCTCAACGGCTGGATGGATTTTAATGAATGAGGTCTCTATCAATTCGTCTTAACGGCCCGATGGTTATAGGCTAGTTTTTGTTTTTATAAATTCAAAATGGCGGCCGTAAAATACAAAATGGCGGTAGAGACGAAAAAAAATTTCACGCTCCCTATTGAGTGGCATATCATTGGATAGGTATTTCAAAATGAAGAAGATGTTTCATTGACTGTTTTACAGTCAGAAGCTCCGTTAAAATATTATACAACCTGGAAATTGTGTAGGTAGGATCTCTAGCTTTACTGCAACTCTAACCATCATAGACATCTATGGACCTCATCAAAACAGTGTTTATAGATAGGGACTAACAATTAAACACAACTAAAAAGTCATGAATATAAGTAAATTTAAAAAATAGGTAAGTAATATAAACAAGTAATATAAAAAAAAATATTTTAAGTCAATTCCTACTTAGGTCAATAAGAGAATTTTTTTCTCCCATTCTTCTTTCCTCTGGAGTGCCGCTTAAATTGCCTTGACCAAGAAGAGGGCTCTCTCGATCTTAAAATGCCTTGATCAAGAAGAGTGCTTTCTCGATAATTGAAAATTAATTAAATTAAATTACTTAATTAATATTTGAAAAAAACTGGATTAACATCAAGTGTCATCCACTAAAAGTTTAAAAAAATTATTTGAGCTTGAGTGGATGAACAAGATATATATGTCGTAGGCTAATTTGAAAAAAAAAAATAGTTTCACATTGATGAGAAATAATTAATTAGTTCGCTTTTTACGCAGTCGGGTTTTTTTATTTTTTAAATTTAATTGTTTATTTATTATATATGTGATCGATATACGTATGGAATTAGCCTTCAGGTTTTATGTTATTTTTTTAAGTATATGAAGATGTGTTAGATTTCATCGTTTTTTACTATACATATCAGTAAAAACATTATATTAAATGTAATATTAGATGTATCTAAAAATCCAAACACAGAGTCTTGTGTAATACACATTTGAGAATCATTAAAAAAACATTGGGTAAAAATATCAATATTTAAAAAAGTAGTAGGTAGTAGGGATTTTAAAAAATGCAATTTTTTTAAAACATTTTTAAAATTTTAATTAAATATGCAATTATTTTTTTTTTCAAAATTCACTGTTTTTACTTTCTTCTATCTTTACAAGATGAACACTGTAAAAAAAATCTGTAAAGTTACTAAAGTTTTTCTAGGAAACTGGGAAACCTAGAACATTTTATGTAACGGCAACAACAAAAATTCATGTAACAGATACAGTTTTGCACCGAAAATCAAAAAATCAGTAATGTTACTAAGGAAACTGGGATGCCTAAAACTTTTCTTATAACTGCCTCCAGGGTTACAGATAAAATTTTGGTAAGATTATTGCAATTTTAGCAGATTCATTTGTAAAGCTACAGATTCCTGTAGCTTTACAAAAACTACACTTTTAAAAAAATCTGTAAAGTTACTAAAGTTTTTCTAGGAAACTGGGATTCCTATAACTTTTTATGTAACGGCAACAACAAAAATTCCTGTAACAGCCTGGGATTCCTAGAACTTTTTATGTAACGGCGACAAAAAAATTCCTGTAACAGCGTCTGTTACAGGAATTTTTCTTGTTGTTACCGTTAGATAAAAAGTTCTAGAAATCCCAGTTTCCTAGAAAAACTTTAGTAACTTTACAGATTTTTTTTTACAGTGTAGTTTTGCAGATTTGCAGCTTTTTTGTATAGTTCCAGATAAAAGTTTAGTAAGCATGTAACTTTACATCTGTAGAACTATAATTTTTTTTTTACAGTGAAAGTATCGGATACATGAAAATTTTCGAATTCCGGTTTTCGACGGATTTACACGTTTTAGGGGTCAGAGAACCAAAAAAACATGTTTTTTACAAAATGTCTGTCTGTGAGTCTGTGAGTCAGTCTGTCTGTGTGTAACACAAATTTTGTGGGCGCTCTATATCAAGAACTAATGAACGGAATTTAATAAAAATTTATATTCAGTTAGTCCCTGATATGAATTGGTGCTGATTTGATTTTGGTGTAAATCGCTGTACAGGAGGCGCTGCTGTGGAGCATTTTTCACGATTTCCCTAATAGCTCAATCTCCAGAACTAATGCACGGAATTTCATAAAACTTCAGATTCAGTTAGTCCTTGACAGGAATTGACGTTTCATACATTTTGGTGTAAATTGCACAACAGGTGGCGCTGCTATGCTGCATTTTTTGCGATTTCCACAATAGCTCTATATCAAAAACTAGCGCTTGGATTTTCAACAAACTTGAGATCCAGGTATACCTTGATATGAATTACTGCTGTTTATGTTTTGGTGCAAATCGCTCAACAGGTGGCGCTGCTATGCTGCAATTTTCAGAATTTTCACTATAGCTCTATCTCAATAACTAATGCACGAATTTTCATCAAACTTCAAATTCAGATATACTTTGATATGAATTGATGTTAAATTGATATAATTTCTGGTATTACTTCAATGATTTAATTGACGTGATTCATATAGAAGAAACTTTTGTGATGGCCGCAACATATTAGTTTTAACATTGAAATACAGCGAGTTTACCATCTGAAACACATTTTTAAAAATAAACAGAATTGTTGAAAAGGTAAACTTTCGCCTTAAAGTCATTTTAATTAAAACACTTAATTTGCAGATTGCACAAACTAGAAAATGGATAATCAGATTTTCGTGAAATTTCAAAGTCTTATTTAATAAGTGAATGCATACGATAAAATTTCAGTCCTTTAGATAATATACATATAATTATGTTTATTGCAAATTTTTAAAATGTCCAATTGTTAAGAATATTTATTTTTTATTAGACTTTTTAACGATAACACGTCAGTTTAATAAAACATTATTTTTCTAAGTATCTAAAAAAACTCTAACGTTAAGTTACATGGGTTTTATCCTGCGCGCTGTGGGAACGAAAAACTTAAAAATTATAAATATTAACAATATTCCGTTAAAGTTTCTAATAAGTGGTTCTAATAGTTTTAAGATAATAATCTTTAAACATTCACTAACTTATGACGTTTTAAAAGTATTAGACCTCTTAAGTTCAGGAAGACTGCAGCTCGTATGCCAGAAAGTATTATATTTATCTGCGATTTCAATTTCAATTTTTTTTTTTTTTTTTTAAGCCTTCTTAGTTAATTTATCTTAAAATTAGATGAAAAAGGAGCATCTAATATTTGGCTGATAAATATTGTAGCAATAATCAAGAACTAAAAGCTTGATAATACAAGGATATTTGAAGAACTCAGATGATAAAGGTGGTAAGTGAAACAATCATCCTTTTGAGAAAATGAACTGTAAAGTTCCAAATATCTATTAGCGTTTATTGTCAAATGCCTCCTTTATCAATTAAAATCTCTTGGAGTATTAGTTTTTTTTTTCTTTTTTTGCAAATAGTAATTTAACAGGTGGTAGAGAATCATTCATTTTTCTTCAATCATATGATTAATTCATTTTTTTGTGACATACCACCTTTATCATCTGATCTCTTCATTTAGTAAAATATGAATGTTTTGAGAATTCTACACAGGAGTAGGGGCCCTTGGCCAGCCCATAAAGACGTTTTATCAAATTCTAATATTTTCTTATTTTTTATTTATTTGTACTTAAACATTTTATATAAAAAAGTACGGGTCTATATATATATATATATATATATATATATATATATATATATATATTACTTTTTTTATTTTAAAACCAGAAGCAAAGCCTTGGAGCACCCTTGGAAAATTGGGCACTGGCAATTTTTAACGACTCTACCCCGCACTCTGCAGGACTGCTATCATATTTTTAATATAAATGATTTTTAAAAAATCTTTACATACTACTGTCATGTCGAACAAAAAAATTCAAGTACAAAATAGAACTATAAATACAAATTATATAGAGTAATATGTTATTTATAAAAATTATATACAGCATTATGCTATAAAAAATTTTTATTTTAATAACCGTTTCGGATATTTATTTATTTATTTATTTATTTACACAATGTGCTTTTAAAATGAATCCTTACAACATTCGACTTTTTTTTTTACGAACTGTGAGTATACATCTATGACTATCGATTTAGAAATTAGCCGCTAATAGCGCTAACAGAAGATTACTTGCATAGCGAAAGCCTTAATTTAATTATTAAATTTGAAAATTTTCAATTGCAATACTCAAAATCAAGCTGTAATTTCAATGATGCATATCCACTTGTTATAAAATCTTTCCATGTTTTAATTTTCTACCTTTAACTCAACTTCCTTGACACGTGAGTAAATAAAAGTTGGCTGTAAAAATATCCAGAAGAAAATTATATTTTCCCATGCGAATGAAGTAACATTTACGTCTGAAACGAAATTAAACATTTGTTTGGTATGCCCCCAGAGACGCTGAAAACAGTTTTAGAATGAAGGCAATTGCCAAGTTTATGCTAATTATTGTTTAAAGTGAAAACTTCTTAAAATAATTACTATAATGCTATGGAGAGAAAGAGCTTTCTGTAATAAATGAATTTGAATGAGAAAGACAATTATTAGACGGAGAAATTTAATTTATTTTACAGAAAAATACAAAATACCTCCTTCTTTAAGTATCTCCCTTTTGAAGTTTCATATATAAAAATTTAATAGGCGTTAACTAATAATTATATAAATGTTATTTTCAAGTAACACAACATTAGCGGAAAAATCTGAGGATTTGTAAAAATGTTTTTTATTCAAGGGCTCGTTTTTAACATTTCTGTATATTTTTGAAAAGTATTCATTAGTTCGGTTTCTCTGTCATACGTATTTTCTGCCCTTTAACCACTTTAACTGTTACGCACATACTTCGAAAAACAAAATATTTATAATAAAAAAAATAAAAGAGCTGGATATTTACACCATGAAAAGTTCAAAATTAACGTGAAAATAAAAATCACAAAATTGCTGAATGGTGTATACAGGGTGTTTCTAAACTCATGGTACAAACTTTAAGGGTAGGTAGAGCACACAGTAACAATCATTTATTGTATAGGAATGTATGGGACCAAGTGACGCATTAAGGTAAAAACACCAGGGGGGCAATTAGGTCCCTTTTTTAATTTTCAAAATTTCTCATTCGTACCAGAAAATTTTTATGCTATCCTTTTCTTGACATTTCATAATTACTTAACAATAAAATTCTTCTTTGAAAATTTTTGGTATGAAATCGAAATTTTTGAATTAAAAAAAAGCGCAAAACTGGCAAACTTATCAAACGCAATTAGGTCCCTTTTTTAATTTTCAAAATTTCACATTCATACCAGAAAATTTTTATGCTATCCTTTTCTTGACATTTCATAATTACTTGACAATAAAATTCTTCTTTGAAAATTTTTGGTATGAAATCGAAATTTTTGAATTAAAAAGTAGCGCAAAACTGGCAAACTTATCAAACGAAATACATGAATAAAAGAGATAAAATGTTTATTTACAATGTAGTTTACAAGTAAATGATAATGCATACAATAATATTACAATAAGTGTTCAAAATTGCGCCCACCAACTGTGATACATGCTTGGCAGCGTCGGTGGAACGATTGGCATACACTTCTAAAGATGTCAGGTATTTCCCGCACACGTGCAGCAGCTTCGGATATGCGAGCTACTAGATTTTCGTCTAAGTCAACTGGAGTCACATAAACAAGACTCTTCAGATGTCCCCATAAAAAGAAATCAACGCTCGATAAATCGGGAGATCGCGGTGGCCAAGGAACTGGTCCACCACGCCCAATCCATCGCGTCCCACCCAAATGTGGCATTCAAATAGCTGCGCACATCAGTGGTGAAGTGCGCGGACGCTCCATCATGCTGAAACCACATCCGGTTACGAATGGCGATCGGAACATCTTGCAGCAATTCTGGTAAAACCTGTTGCAAAAAAATAAGGTAACAGCGACCATCCAGCCTCTTTGGTAGTAGGTATGGGCCAATCAAATAATTATTAACAATACCCGCCCACAAATTCACAGAAAACCTTTGTTGATAAGCATGTGGCCGCGTTCCATGTGGATTATTGGTTGCCCAAAGATGGAAATTGTGCGCATTAAATACACCCTCGCGTGTAAATACTGCCTCATCTGTAAATAGAATATGAGCAGTAAAGTCTGGCTGCAATACATGTTGCTGCAAAACCGATGCCTGAATCCCGGGTTCGATTCCTGGCTCTGGCTAATTTTTCACTCCAGTTGGGTTTATTGTATTTATTGTTTGTATGTCTGTATAATATTTATATGTACCTTTAACTTTTGAATGCGGGGGTTATTTATGTGTGTATGTGTGTTTTAATATATATTGTAGTATGAGTGTTTTATTATAATTATCGTAGATCGATGTAATAGTAAAATCTATTCATCGTTGTCCGGTCATCCAAGGCTGTCGTATAGATGTCTGGTGACTTCCCCAACATGGTTTATTAGTGAGAAATTGCAGACTCAGGCATCGGCCGGAGTAGCTCAGTGGTTAGAGCAGTAGTCTTGTATACTGTGGTCCCGGGTTCGGTTCCTGGCTCTGGCTAATTTTTCACTCCAGTTGGGTTTATTGTATTTATTGTTTGTATGTCTGTATAATATTTATATGTACCTTTAACTGTTGAATGCGGGCGTTATTTATGTGTGTATGTGTGTTTTAATATATATTGTAGTATGAGTGTTTTATTATAACAATTACCTTCTTTTTCCAAGTATTCTTCAAGAATACTATTTGCACACAACTGCAAGCATTTTACTTTTCAGCCATTTTGTTTATTTGGACAATTGCCAGTTGCAAATAAAATAAAAGTTTTGAATCTAAAACATTATTTTAAAAACTTGGAATATATTTCAATATATTTTTTAACTTAATTTATAAAAATTATAAAAAAAAATATTTTTGATCAAAGTTGACACTTGTATGGAATTGCCCTTTTAATTTTATTTCTACGATTACTACAAGAAGAATTATGGTCAATTTAATAAACAGGAAGTAACAAGTCAAATACTGATAGTGAGCAGGAAAGTCAGGAGATGTGTAAACAATTTTTTTTTTTTTTTACGTTTTTTAGTTAAAAACACTAATAAACCTTAACTGACACTTCTAAATAAATATTATAGATGGGAAATAATATAGATAAGAAATCGTTAAAGGCGATTTCTGAAGTATACGTTTTTCTGTTATTTCCATGTACGATAAATTTCATTACATAAATTTTTTTAAACATATTTTAGTTAAATTTTGTCAGAATGCTTTCCATATTACTCATTATCTTTTGAACGAGAATCTAATCTCTACGTGATAATGTAGTTATTTTATAAGTACTCAAATGTAAAATAAACGGTCAAGTGCGAGTATTACTCGCGCTCAGAGGGTTCCGTACAATAAATATATGAATTATTAACTGTATTATAAAAAACATCGTTACTAAATGAAAAATAAGACTATGAAAAAACTATACAACGAGCGTTTGATATAGCTGTATATAAACCTCTAAAAGTATGAATGGGTATATCGTAAAAGTTCAGGGTATACCATAAAAGTCCAGGGTATACCGTAAAAGTTCAAAGAGATATGAAGCCTAAATAACATCATATATTTCTATTTTGTATAACTCTTATTTAAATCTTATCCTAATCTGTTTATGATGAACTTAATTCAGCACTGACAATAAAAGTAGTGTATATTTAAACTTCATTTTGCATTTCATAAAACTAAATTCAGCGTAGTAATAATCTTTTCATTTTACAGTGTAGCTAAAACAAAACACTTGTTGAAAGTTTAAACTTGGCCGTTTACTGAGCGCGCTTCGAAAGGAGGTCACAAAGCAGCAACGCCACCTTGGTCCGTTCCTCGTTTTTCCAGATGGGTTTTAAATTAACTTAGAAAGACACGGGAGGCGTATTGAGAGATCCACTCAATGCAAACTAGTCGCGAATCCCATAGAATTTATGTGATTAATTCTAATTAAATTTGTCTGTTTTTAACAATTTGACGTTTATTGCTTTTATACTGTTACTGGACATTGTATTACACAAATTTTATTGTTAAAAGTTCTTATCTAGACTTTAAAAGCCGATGTTACATACAGTACGCCGCCCCTGTTATTATTTATGTCCAAACCATCCGTGTCTTTAACGGTTAATATCTCGACTAATTACCGAAAATTTTTTTCAAAAATAATTATCAATAATGCTTTTATACTTCTGCTACGATGGGCACCTGTTGCGCTCCTCAACGCTTTTGCTGAATGCCCGCAAATCGAAATTTGTGTGTAACGGAAAAATGCGCTTTTCTCAAAAACTACGTGACCTAGGATAATCGCTAATATTTTCCTGCAAGGTTTAAATTAACCTCTAATACCTCTAATTTTTTCATAATTTTAGTTTCAGTATATTTGGAAATAGATGGGGGGGGGGGCATATTTTTGTCCTACATTTTCGAAGATATCTCTGAAAATATAATACCTAAAATTACATGAAATGTATTTTTGAGTTCAGCGTCAAGAAAGCTTTCACACGAAACCCCACGCGATATACAAACTAAAGATTTTTTTTTCATTTAACTTAATTAGCCCCTGTACATTTTTCCTAAAAATATTTGTAAATGTTTAATAATCTGTAAATATGTGGGTCAATAAGTTTTTATTACCTCCCCCAGTTTGAACATGTCACGTTCCATAGTTTATGAGTAAAATGGCTGTGACAGACAGACACAGGAGTGATCTTATAAGGTTCCGTTTTTACTTTTTAAGTACGGAACCCTAAAAATGGTACATTTTAATTAAAAAATGTGTATTTTTTAACAAATTTTGAAATATTTCAGTTAATTTTGAAGATATTGTAAAACTTCTAATTACGTAAGCGTAATAGTAGTAAGTAGTACAAAGGAAATTGAAATATATTTAGTTGAATTGAGTATACGCTGCCTGGCGTAAGCATGAAATAGTGCTTAAAAAAGGCAAAGAAACAAACATTTTTTTAATACTATGAAGATATATTGCTAAAATTTTATGTCTTTCAGGGTTCTGTATTCCGTTTTGATATGTAGATGCCTCCCTAAGCAAATGTTAAATGCATCATCTAAAAGTAGACTTTATTGCCAATCGTTTGGTATCAGTAACTTTCTTCTACAATAATTTGTTACAGAGTTAGTAGGGGTGTTTACTTTTTTTTCCACGTCTCTACATCATAACCTCGTTTATGAAAACTTCGATACTTCAAAACTTATGAAAAGGAAATTGGTTTATTGAAAGGTGCAGATTATTTTAGTAGTCAGGTAATAAGATAGTGTTATTATAATTCTATTCTATTTAAGTTCTTACGCAGCATTAACAAAATGTGCATTTATTTTTAATGATTAAATTTAACTTCCATTTTTTTTCTCTTTTTGGAAGAATTAGTCTTTAAACTTGATTAGTCGATTAGTATAAGCACATGTGCTTATCTCTTCATCATTGTTTTAAATAAGTTATGTTTCTGTGTGTGTTTATAGAATTAGTAGATTAACACAAGATGTAAATAAAACTATATTGAGATTTGACATGTTACAATTTCTTGCATGTGCACAGGAAAGAGAGCTTGCAGTTTACAAGGACGCTTGCAGGTTACAAGGACCGGGGATTTTGTTACCCGGCTGCGAAAATTGCGAAATCACAGCTAGAGAGATGAGCTGTTGCGTACAGTCTGAATGCTCGAGTTCAACTGCCTCTTCAAAATGTACAATCACTGCAACCAGGAAGTGACCTTGATTCCTTGATCAACCATAAATCACAATAATTATTTTTAAACAACTGAGGAGATGAAAGTATCTTGATATGATAAACAAAATTGGATATAACACCATTTCAGATGATTCATGGTAATTGCTAAAGAGATAATATCAATAAGGGTTTTCTTAAATAAAAGTTATAACAATAAATCACTCTAAAGTGATTTTAGTTGAAGTAAATGGGTTCTCATAAATCTAAATTGATAAAATGTATGTTCACTGAACATGCTCCCCCCCTATCAGGGCTTTAGTCCTGATACTGAGGGAGTAATGCCAACTTGTGCACCGGGCGTTTGAAGAATGAAGACCCGCGTTGCACAGTCACCACTCGGTTGAGTCCATCACTGCCTGGGTGGACCTCCGTAATACGACCCAACGGCCAAGTTCCAGGCGGTTGATTTGCGTCCGTTAATAATACTACCTGTCCCACCTCGTTGTTAGGCGTGGCGATCTTCCACTTAGCTCTGGGTTGCAGCGAGGCCAAGTATTCTCTGGTCCAACGTTTGGAGAAGCCAGCTTTCATGTCTTGGAGCAGCTCCCATCGTTTCTTTACATTGGTTGTAGTGGTTGCTGACTCATCGGGCATAGAATCCAAAACATCCCCTGTAAGAAAATGTGAGGGAGTGAGAACATTTATTGAGTCAGTATCATTATCGTTTAAATGTATAAGCGGCCGCGAGTTGAGCAAGGCTTCTATCTGGGTGAGTAACGTGGTTAGCTCTTCGAAAGTGAGCAATGTCTCTCCTATGACTCGCTTGATGTGATACTTTGTTGATTTTATCGCAGCCTCCCAAATCCCGCCAAAATGAGGGGCAGAAGGAGGGATGAAATGCCATTCTAGAGAGTTTTCAACTTGATAATGTGACATAATTTCATTATCTGTAAATGAACGCCACAATTCATAAATTTTGTCCAACTTTCTGGATGCACCGACAAAATTGGTGCCATTGTCGCTGTAAAGATGCCGTGGGGTGCCTCGCCTTGCACTAAAACGTCGAAGGGCGGCGATAAATGCCTCAGCTGTCATATCACTCACAGCTTCAATATGCACCGCTTTTGTAGCCAAACAAATAAACAAAGCTATATAGCCCTTAGTTGTTTTTGCACCCCGACCCTTACTAAATTTAATAGATATAGGGCCTGCGTAATCGACACCGCTGGAAAAAAATGGACGTTCCAGGGTTACTCGATGCTGTGGCAAATTCCCTATTAGTTGAGGGGTTGCAATGGACCTTTTATATCTGTAGCATTTTAAACATCTATTGATGCATTTGTTAATGATCTTTTTTCCACCAACTATCCAATAAGATTGTCTGATGATGTGGGATAGCAGTGAAGGCCCAGCATGTAAATGGGCAATGTGTTGTTGCTGTATTAATAACTCAGCCATTTTATGCTGTGAGGGCAAGATCAAAGGATGTTTGTGGTTGAAGGATAATTGTGAATTTTGTAAGCGTCCTCCCACCCGTAACAGACCCTTATCATCAATAAGCGGGTGGAGGGATTGTAACGTACTTTTCTTCAGTAAAGCTTTCTGTTCTTGGATACATTTAAATTCTTCCTGAAAGTAAGAATTCTGAATCCAACGAACAATATTCTCTTCAGCAGCTTTTGTTTCTTTGTAAGTAAGATGTGACGAAAAAATTTCTGTTTTGTTAGACTTCTTGCATTTTTTGATAAATCTTTGGCAATATGCCAAAATGCGAATAATTTTTGCAAGTGAAGAGTGCTTTTGAAACAAATTATCAAATAGATCATTTGATGTGTGGGCGTGAAAGGAAAAAATTGGATCAGAGCTTTGTTCTGCTTTGATTTGATCATCAAATTCCTCAACATTTGAGTCGTCTTTGGGCCAATTGGATGGGTCTAAAGTTAGCCAACTTGGCCCCTTCCACCACAAATCACAACCTGGAAGACATTTTGGATCAATACCGCGTGAAGCGATATCTGCGGGGTTCTCTTTGGATGGTACATGTCTCCAGTGCTTTGTAGGTAGAATTTCGGTAATTTGAGCTGTCCTATTCGCGACAAAAGTCTTCCATTTACGCGGATGTGCTGATAACCAAGAAAGGACGACTTTGGAGTCCGTCCAGGCGAAAATATCGAACTTGTAACTCTTTAATGTTTCCATGACGGAACGGAACAGCTTAGCTAGTAGGTGCGCACCGCAAAGCTCTAATTTTGGCACTGAAATCTGTTTGATTGGAGCAACTTTAGTTTTAGAAACTAAGAGAAAAGAGTTTATTTTCCCTTTATAACTTTGTCGGCAATAAATTGCGGCAGCATATGCCAATGTTGAGGCATCAGAAAAACCGTGTAATTCAAACGGGTTACCGGATGAAAGCGTGACACATCTAGGAACAGACAATTGATTTAGTCCGTTAAAGGAAATTTGAAATTGTAACAATTCGTCTGTAAGATGTTGCGGTATAACAGAGTCCCAGCCCCCTTTTGTAAGCCAAAGTTTCTGATAAAATACCTTTAAAGTCACAGTACAGGGCGAAATTAGACCTAGCGGGTCGAAAATCCGTGCAGACTCGGCTAAAATGTGTCTCTTTGTAAGAGGTGGAGTGAGTGTTAATGCAGTTATGAAAATAAAACTATCTGATGAAGAGTTCCAGCTTAAGCCTAGAACTTTGGAGCTTCCGTTGTCACTAGGAATGATTTCAAAATTTGATTCAGTACTAGACGAATCTATAAATCCATTAAGAAATGCTTGTGAATTTGAATTCCACTTCCTCAAACGGAAGCCATGCGCGTCTAAACAATCTGTAATTTCTTTGCAAGTTTCTATTGCTTCCCTAACAGTATTTGTACCAGATAATAAGTCATCCATGTACATATCCTCTTCTAACATGCGCGAAATGCAAGGATTTTTTGTATAATCCTGAGCGATTTGTTTTATACATCTAGTTGCCAGAAAAGATGCTGGCACTAAACCATATGTGACAGTTTTCAATTTGTAATTTTTTATTTCCTCATTAGGATTAGACCTCCAAACTATTTGCTGATAAATTTGATCCTCTTCAGCAACCAAAATCTGGCGGTACATTTTCTCTATATCCGCAGAAAAGACTACTTTCGGAAATCGAAAATTAAGTAAGATTTCGAAAATGTCCCGTTGTAACTTAGGGCCTACACCCAAAATAGAATTCAAGGAAACACCACTTGAAGTTTTGCATGAAGCGTCAAAAACTACCCTTAATTTAGTAGTGATACTAGAAGATTTAATAACCACATGATGAGGAAGAAAGTAGTGTTTGTTTTCATAATTATTAATGTCATTGTGTGCAACTAATTCCATGTGATCTAATTCTTCATATTCGTACATAAACTCTTTGTACTGATTTTCAAATTCTGGTTTTTCTCTAAATTTCTTTTCCATAGCAAGCAAGCGAGAAATTGCGGCAGGTTTAGAATTACCTAATTCTGATTTAGATTGAATAAAAGGTAACTTAACCACAAAACGACCCTCGGAATTAACTGAATAATTTTCCTGAAAATGTGATTCAACAAATTGCTCTTCAGGTGACAACATTTGAGTATTCTTATTAAATACTTCTTCTACTTCCCAAAAACGCTTTAACTCTTTATCAATATTAACTTCATAAATGTGTAAATTATGTATTGAATTTGGAGATGTACTAGAATGTGGCATTTTCCCTGATACCAGAAAGCCAAAAATTGAATTTTGAGCAATTAAATTGCTCTGAGTATCTGTTACTTGACCAGGAAGCAAAATAGAAAAGAAATAATCAGATCCTAGAATAATGTCTATTTTACTTGGTGTCCCGAAATGTGGATCCGCTAAGTTTATATTCTTTAAATGCGAAAAATGCTTCTCATGTATTTTTTCCGCAGGTAACGGAGCAGTTAAATCATCTAAGATAAATGCCTTAACAGACAACTTGGTGTTTGCATTATAAATTGATGTAAGATCAAACATTACGTAACCCTTAGTTACTGCGATCTTTGAGTTAGACAGACCTTTTACGGGGAACCTAGTATTTTTCCTTTTAATTCCTAACATTTTCATGCAGGATTCACAAACAAATGTAGACTCTGATCCACTATCACACATGATTCTTAAAGTGTGCTTTTGACCCATGCAATCATTAATATATACACTAGCAGTGGGCAAAAGTGCGAAAGATGTTTGAACTGCATTTATGGAAGGAGAAATTTCCTTTTTATTCTCATCCGGAATCGAACCGGCCTCTGAATCAGGTTTGTTTTTGCGGCTCTGCTTTTCATTTGAACGAGAAGTTGATATTGCGTAATTTTGCAGCTTATTTTCGCATAAACTAGTATGATGTTTCAGCTTGCAATTATGACAAGAGTAAGAGGAATTGCATTGCCAGGTAGCGTGCTTGTCAGACAAGCAATTACTGCATAACTTGTTTTTCTTAACAAACTGTCTCCTATCCCTGATGCTTAATTCTTTAAATTTAACACACTTGTAAAGTGAGTGATTAAATTTACACAATAAACATTTGCTAATGACACTGGAAAAAGATCTATTGACGTTATACTGTTTCTCTTGTTTATGCGAACCTTCATTTTCACTTTTATACAATTCTAAAGATGAACATCTATCATTTATAAACTGAATAAATTGATCAAAAGACGGAAAGTCTTCGCTTGAGGTCAATTTTGCCCATTCCTCCCTTGTTTTAGAATCAACCTTTTTTAATAAAATATGAATTAGCCATAAGTCACGGCCAGATGCCTTTTCATCGATTGATTTAAGGCCTCTAATTACTTCATCTGATACATCTGATAAACAGCGTAAGCTAAATGCATTTACTTGAGTAATGGGGGGAATGTCCAAGAATGTTTTAACTAAAGTGGAAACAATTTGTTTTTTCTTATCATATCTCGACAGCAATTTTTCCCACGCTTCTGAATAACTGTTTTCAGAAATAGGAATATGTTTTATAATAGAGGCTGGCTCTTCCCTTAGTAACCCTCTTAAATACTGAAACTTCTGTATATTAGTTATGCTGGCATTGTTATGAACTAATGATAAATATAAATCTTTAAATGACAGCCAGTTTTTAAAATCACCATTAAATTGCTCTATATTGAGCCTAGGCAATTTAAAATTGTTAGAAATAGTAGAACTAACAACTGGAATCTGATCATTTATTATTTGAGGTGCATGCACATTTACGGTAATTTTTTCAAGTTACGTTTGCAGTTTGGCTTTGGTTTCATAATATTTCTTTTCAAATTCCTCAATTTCAGATGCTTCAGTTGGTAATTGAGCATCATATTTATCAAAATCGGAATAAACTGTCTCTAATTTTTCTAATTCATTGTACAAGTCATTTTTTTGAAATATTTGGTCAGAGTTAATGAAGTTGTTTATCCTTGTTAGAGCAGATTTAGCTCTGCCACGTAAATTTATAGCTGCCTTTTCCAATTCTTCAGCAGCCTTTTTTGCGGCTTCCAAGTCGGTATTCATTATTCAAATAATGATGTGAATAGCGTAAAAAACAAAAGCCAAACCGATAATAATAATAAGATAAAATGTACTTATCTGTAATAAATGTGATGCGAGGTACTCCGTCGTATGTTGCAATTCCACATAAAACTGGTGAAAACACTATTTAGAACACTGAAGTAATATATGCTGAGTGTATATTAATCCAATCTTGAAAAGGTATCCAAGATCTCGCAGTGGTGCCTCCAACTTTTATGTTTCTGTGTGTGTTTATAGAATTAGTAGATTAACACAAGATGTAAATAAAACTATATTGAGATTTGACATGTTACAATTTCTTGCATGTGCACAGGAAAGAGAGCTTGCAGTTTACAAGGACGCTTGCAGGTTACAAGGACCGGGGATTTTGTTACCCGGCTGCGAAAATTGCGAAATCACAGCTAGAGAGATGAGCTGTTGCGTACAGTCTGAATGCTCGAGTTCAACTGCCTCTTCAAAATGTACAATCACTGCAACCAGGAAGTGACCTTGATTCCTTGATCAACCATAAATCACAATAATTATTTTTAAACAACTGAGGAGATGAAAGTATCTTGATATGATAAACAAAATTGGATATAACACCATTTCAGATGATTCATGGTAATTGCTAAAGAGATAATATCAATAAGGGTTTTCTTAAATAAAAGTTATAACAATAAATCACTCTAAAGTGATTTTAGTTGAAGTAAATGGGTTCTCATAAATATAAATTGATAAAATGTATGTTCACTGAACAAGTTAGTTTAAGTCTTTACTTCTTTTAATGATCTTGAGTGTTAAAGTAAGGAACAATATGAGGTTTAACTTTACTTGAAGTACTTGAAATTTTCTTTCATTTATTATTCAATCCCTTGTTGAATAAACATCTTGAAACTTAAATATATTAAAGTTTCACTTGTTACAACCTTAAGGATCTAATTTGCCTGATAAATGAGTGAATAACTTAGTAAATGTATCTTTTAGCTTATTAATTGCGCAGTAAAGACGCTTCATATCGCTCCATAGTATTATAATGTTTTCTTACAGAAAAACAGCAAAATTTGTGTACTGGACGTTTTCAGTGCAATAAACTTTTTATAATTCTAGCCAATTAAACTTAAATCAGTATTACACTGAACCTAATCACCTGACTCTAATATTACGAATTAAAAGCATATATGTATATATATATATCCCAGGTAGCATGCACATTAGCAGCAAGTTTTGTTTTTTCTGATATTATCTTGCCGTGTCAAATTTGACTTGACAAATACGCAGCAAATCTCCTGCAAGGTATACCATCACCCACTTGCATGAGTAGTTTGTTGTGAAACTGATGCAAGACTGTCTTTAATTCACGAAAGTGACGAAAGCAAAAAATCCCTCTGTTGAGAGAATAGAAGATCAGCACTTGCACAGAAATTGGGTGCTACTCAAAGTCAAGACACACACATCATTGTTGCTGTTATGAAATCTCATTTTCATTGATTAGTTAAGTTAAAAAACCCAGAAAAAGGTATTTATTATTCTCTTCAAATGTAGTTATTTTTTGTAAAGTAACATTTTATCTATAATCTACAACTTATTTCATATAAAAATTGTTACAAATTAAAAAAAAATATGTTAAATCACTAAGTTAAGCTTACGTCTTCGGACATTTTAAATTTATATTGAAAATGTTTATTTTTAAATGAATTTTTCACAATATTATTGGATTTTTATATAATATTGTTTTAATTGATATTTATTTATTTATTTATTTTTATTTTTGCCTTTAACCCAATTCGTGCCTATGATTTTTAACCTTTTCGGGACTGCATCCCTTACACAAATTTTATTCGGTAGGCATCGCTTTTTTTAATCGCTATACTTAACAAATAACAAAAAAGAGTAGAATTTTAAAGTACAAATATTACCTTTATTTATCAATGGTGATGGAAACGATGCATGCACCTTTTGACGATGCGTATACATAAATAGACCTGAAGGGGTTAAACTTATAGTGTAACAGTTGTAAACACACACAGTGGCATGACAAGATTACTACTTTGCAATAAGTTTGCAGTATTTATGACAGGACAAAGCTAAATTTTCTACTAGCTTGCAAAGAATTTGCAGTACTTTAGTCATGGCAGAACTAAATTTTCTACTTGTTTGTCATTAATTTGCAATAAATTTGATGCATCAAGAATTTTACGGCAAGGTAGCTGCAAGTTCAAAGTGTGGTGACTTCGGTGTTTGCGTTATCTTGCTGCAGTCTTGGTATGAACTTTCAGTCTTCTCATGCTGAACTTGCTGAAACTTTGCAGGTCTGCAAATTTTCTGCAAACTAAAATTGCTATGTGGGATATATATATATATATATATATATATATATATATATATACGTATAAATGTATGGATATATTATATACAATATACATATATACATATAAATGTACACACATATATGTATAGCTATCTATTTATATAAAATCCAAGTCTCTGTGTGTCCCTCACTATTCCGGTAGGACCGCCTCATTGAAATGAGCAATTGTTGAAAAATATTAATGCAGGGTTACCACAGTAGCGCCAAACGTTAGCCAACTTGGTGATAGCTGGCTAATTTGGCGAAATTCACATTTAAAACCATTAATCTTTCATAATGAAGGTCACCGAAATTTAATTTAAACTCCACTCTTTTAAGATATTTTTTCGAAATCTATGGGTGAGAATTTAAAGTACATCTTTACATCTTCCTCCCGATGCTACTAATAAAATAACCGCCACTAGACAACGGTGTACTGTGTGAGCTCCTAACTGCGCGATTTTAATGTGCTTTAGGTACTTTTTCAATATAGGTGCCTTGGCGAAAAAGGAAATTTGGTAACATATTTTCCGGGAACTTATTCACTGTTTCATTTTATATACACACGCATTTTTTTCGATATTTATACGATTTATTTAACATAAAAAAGCCGTTTCTCTAATTTTATACAGAAACAGATGTAATTTGTACATAAAAACATCAATAATATACATATAAAACAAACAAAAACGCTCATCAAATTTGTTTTCATAGCTGTTTATATGATTTGACAACAAATCTCGATATTTTTCCGTTATACGAACACCATGCCAAAATGTACGCTAATGCGCCATTTATTTCAAAATGCTAAAAGATATTTGTAATTTTATGCCAGCAGTTTAATATGAGTTTTATTTTATTGCTTTATTTTATAGCAGTTATTTGCTCACTTATTTTAAGTATATATTTGTGATTTGATGAAATAGTTCGTAAAAGTCTGGAATTTTCAAATGTTATATTTTTTAAATGCTCACTTTAGTATCGACAATGGTTTTTCTTTTATTTTTCAAATGCTTCAATTCACGATTTTGGGCTAACTATTACGCTTGCCGACAATGGTGTCCGCATAACGGAAAAGTACCCATATCTCACTTTCTGATGCCAAAATTACACCAAGCTTTTTTTAAAAAATGCCAAAGCCCCTACAGTGGAAAAGTACCAAACTGTCTATTATTTTGCGCTATCCGTGTTATAGTGTGTACTTTATGCAAGGGGAGTGGAGCGAAGAGTTTAAACATTAAATATTAAAGTTTCGGCACAGATGTCATATACGCCCCATATTGGCGCGATTTTTTTCTGGCGTTAATGTCATATACACAACGGGTACTTAACTGGCGCCAAAGTGTCGTAATTTTGCTTGATATGGTAATCCGGATATTGTTGTTTATGCTGTTGATGTTTTCGCCAAATTGGTGTCGGAAAAAAATCGCGCCAATATATGATAACGTATATGACAACTGTGCCAAAGTTTCTTTAAAGCAGTATAAGACAAAAAAATTAAGAATAAAATAAATGCAAAATAAGATTTAAGAAGAAAGAAAAATCATGCGTTAAGCATAGAATATAAAACACTTTCCAACACATCCTGAATGCTTTAACAAAACTTCGTTATTTAGTAAAATAAGGTAAATAAGATAACGTTACTTCTTAGATATCCCGTCGACCAATTTCGCCAAATTATATAAATTGCCAAATCAATAGTAAGACATTAATAAAAATACAAATAAAACGTAGAATTAATGGTGTTATTGGCATTTAATTAAGTAATTAATGGCAACCATTATTGGCAATTAATCTTATAATTTGGCGACAGTAATTTGGTCGACGGGATAACTAAGAAATACCAAGATAACTAAGTAAACATTTTCAAAAACGCATAAAAAAATAAAAATTGATTTCAGCAGTTACCGTCCATAGCCAATAGTACCATTATTACATGCCACTATCTAGCTAAAATTTAATTTAAACTACTCTTAAAACTACTGAAATCACATTTCCAGATATTATCATCCATAGACGGTTATGTATCCAATTCTTTGCGTGACCATGTATATCATTTTATCTATATTCCACAAACATTTCTTAAGAAACTAAATGCAGTTCAGCGTAAAAATGCATAACTCCTTTAAAAACCACCTTTAAGCAATTTACTCTCATACTCAGTAACCCTTACGAATTCTTTTGTGTAGCCCTGCATATGAACTGCAGCATTTATACACACAGTATAGTATGCATAAATGTAGTGAAACATAAAAGCGCATATCATAATTAAAAATGCATTTCTAGCAATCATTGCTTATGTACAATACTTCGGAGAAAAGTTTCTTGGCGAGAAAGAAGTTTGCCAACGTATTTTCTGGCAACCTATTTACTGCTTCATACTCACAAGCAATTTTTTCCATATGTATACAATTTGTCACAGATGTCATATACGCCGCATATAGGCGCGATTTTTTTCCGACGCCAATTTGGCGAAAACATCAACAGCATAAACAACATTCGGGTTACCATTACAAGCAAAATAACGACACTTTGGCGCCAGTTAAGTACCCGGTGCGTATATGACATCGGCGTCAAAAAAAAAAAAAAAAAAAAAAAAAAAAAAATCGCGCCAATATGGGCGTATATGACATCTGTGCCGACAATTTAATATAAAAAAAGCTATTTACCCATTTTTATAAAGAAACAGAAGTAATTTTTGCACAGATGTCATATACGCATGGGGGTTGGCATGATTTTTCTATGACGCCAATTTGGCAGAAATCTCGCTTTCGAATACCAGTTACTTATATGGTACTTTTCGGTTAGCCGGGCGCCAGTGTTTTATATACATATTTATATACATACATATATGTAAATATACATATATATGCATATACATATATTGTATATAAACACATATAGATATATGTAAATATATATCTATAAATACATACATTTATATATACATATATATGTATATATGACACTGGCGCACGGCTAACCGAAAAGTACCACTTATATATTTTTCAATTATTTGCTATTATTTTGAAAAGGAAATAACTATAAATAAATAAAAGTTTGAATAATAACTATGGAACAAAGCAGTTTATATAATTAAAAAACAGAAAATAAAAGTAAATAAACAATTTATTAATAAATAAAAAACAATAGCCGGGTTACCATAGCAGGCAAAATAATACCATTTTGGCGCCAGTTAGGTATCCCGGTTCATATCTGAAATCTGTGACGCAATTTGTATATAAAAAAAATTATATATATTTAGAAACGATTTTTGGAACAGATGTCATATTCGCCCCATATTGGCGCGATTTTTTTCTGTCGCCAATATCATATAGGCAACAGGTACTTAACTTGCGTCAAAGTGTCGTTATTTTGCTTGATGTGGTAACCCGGATTATGTTGTTTATGCTGTTGATGTTTTCGCCAAATTGGCAACCGAAAAAAAATCGCGCCAATATGGGGCGAATATGACATCTGTACCCGATTTTTTTATGCATATAAGTGCATATATAAACAAAGATAAAAGTTCATTAGATTTGTTTTCAATGCTGTTTATATATTTTCGCAACATATCTCACTTTCTGATGCCCGAATCGCACCAAGCTTTTTTAAAAAATGCGCTATAATGGAAAAGTACTTAAATAAATAATTAACAGAAATAACAAATTATACAAACTAAAACTTTTTATTTCGAGATCAAAGCATTGTTTTTAATTTCGATTAAAAATACATATATCCTTGGATAACTTCAATGGAAATTAGTTTCACAGCTTAATATCTCATTCCATAAACCTAAACAAACACAAGTGATTCATTCATCGTGAAACGTCAAAAATACTAAATCATTGAGGTAATCATTCACAAAGTAAGTTCTCCAACAATCAATGGGCAATATTCTAATGACGTCATAGTAGGTAAAATGGTGGCGGTATCGTTCGTTTATGGTTTGTAATCACAAAGATTTAATTTTGCAATGTCTCTTAGTTACATTATTTTATTGTCATATTTATGAGCTCAGAACAAAAGCCTATTTTTTCATTATTTAGTTATTAAAGACGGAAAAAATCATAAATGCATGATTTGAAAATTTTAAATAATTTTCTTTCTTAATACTAAAAAATAACATCGGGAAGTAACAGCGGGTTTAAGTTAAATAAGTTTAACTGTTTAATTCTGTTGTAATATTCAAAATAACTGTATTTATTAGATTTCAGTACTCAACATCAGGGCCCGATTAAACTTTGAAGTTAGAGGAATTACAATGTCATTTCAGGACCTTTCTTCTGGAGAAGCTTTTCTAAATTCCATATATACATGGAAAATCTTCAGTGTTAGAAATATTATTCCTAGGACTGACATAACACGAGAACGGCCTGCAATTTTACACAAGTTTTTGAAAGCTACTTTATATCAGAAATTTTACTAAAAACTGGTTACTTTTTTGTTATAGCGGCCCACACTATTAGGATTATGACAAGTTGCAGCCAATTTCGCCAACATCGTAACCAAGATCGTGAAGCACACACATATAACACCATATAATACCATTTCATGAAATCGTATACGATAATTTAATAGTTTTTAACCTTACTTCAAGTGTGTTATTTATTTATTTTTAAGGCTCAACAATCTAAATTATCCAATATATGAATTTAAAAAAATGTAAACAAAGATTGAATAGACATGACCGCAAAAAGCCTCAAATCTGCATAACACTTGGAACCAAACTGTGCAGATTAGTGGTCTTCTACTGTACACAGTTTTTCATAAATGTGTTTCGTTTTTAAAATGTGTTATTTTCATCTATCACTGCGGAACAAGCGAGAAAACTCATATTCTTGCACATGAGTTGTATATATCTTTATATCTAAATTTCCGTCATTTTTGACGGGCTACCTTTCTAGTATATATATATAAACCGTTCTCTCAGTGTATGTCCTTTATACAAATCTTCAATTTTTGACCGATTTGCACGAGATTTGATGTACATACGCTTTAAAACATAAAATAGGTAGCTGTCTACTTTAAAAAATCATCAGACCACTATTTATCCCTTTTTTCTACCACCTTCCATAATTTAATATTATAGAAATATCTCCTTTTTTAATTTTCTAATTCAATCGTTTCTTTCCTGATGCCACACCCTAAAAATGCGGCACAATAATTTTTAAAAAGTGATAACACATGTATTTTACAGTACATATTGTTGATGTATTTTGTTTTTACGAGCCAATAAAAATTCAGATTTTCTTATATTTTTTGCATTTTTGAAATCGACGCCATTCTAATTAGCAAATGAAATTTTTTCCTATACATATGTAAAAACTTTAACTAAACACGTGAAGATAATAATAAAAAATCGTTTGCTAGATATGACGTCAATTTCTGTTTAACTGACATAACTTTGTAATGATGTTTTATTCTGAAGAGAGACTCGTGATAGTATTCTGAAATTAATCCTTATTATTATCATCAATAAAGTGAAAGATTTATTTTTAAGCCACGCGAATTTAAATTTCAGTAAATGCTAGATCATTTGAATGAATTTAATGCTTTGTTCCGCGTATTGTCAGGGAAATCGTATACTTCAGTTACACTTGCTGAAGAAAACAAGCATTCTGGTTTTAAAAGCTGAAACACGTTGCAATAATTACGTCAAAATGACGTGTGTTTTCTGAAATTCAATTTCTCGAGATTTAAAATTAAGTTTAAAATTTTTGAGGCTTTTCATAAACGTCAGGTTAAGCATTATTGCATGTTAATATTTTGTAATATAGTTACATGTGAAGAATTCGCTAAAAACATGAATGATGTCAGCAATAGGTTCCATAAAAAGTATAAGTCACATATGTTAAAGTACGACAAATAGCGTACAGCATGATTATTGAAGATTAACCCATTTGCATTTACAAAGATAAAAATAGTTCAGCATTTTTTTTTAATAAGGAAATTATTCGGTCTGTCGGAAAGTCGTGTAGTGTTGGGAAAATCATTTCGTACCGGAAGATTCTATCATTTATTATTACATATAGATTCCCATATCTAATGTCTAATATGTACCGGGCAGAATTTTCCGGTACGAATTGATTTTCCCAACACGACATGACGTACCGATCGACCCAATAAAAATTCGCCAAAATACAAAAAAAAAACTTTCAAGTTTAAGAGGTATGTAGTGGAACTACTGAATTTTTCATATTTAAAATAAAACTTTAACGATAAGTGCTTTGAATAGATGTGAAAACTTCATTTAAATATATTTTGAAATTAAAAAGGTTACTATAACATAGCATTTCTATTTGATGAAAAAATATCCGGAAACAGTTCGCTAAATATGGCGTCACTTTCTATAAATATGTTGTCATTTTCAATAAATATGATGTCAAACTGACTTAAAAAAAACGGTTGCAACGTTTTCTTTTTTCTTTTGTTGGCATGCTATATCATTAATTATACCATTTAGCCAAGTGTTTTCATCCCTTAAATGCAATGATAACATTCCGCTATTTATATTAAATACGATTACATTAAACACGTTTTTCCTACGATTTATATGAAATAGAAAATGAATCATAGCAAATGTTTTCTAAGAGTTAGGTGTTTTTTTTTTTTTTTTTTTTTTTTTTTAAGAATGCTTTAAAACTGGTATCGGGACTGAAAGCTTCTGGAATTTGATGTCATTATCAGGTTATTCGCTGTCGATTTCGATTTTATGAATGAATGTTTCCGTTTAAAAATAATCAGGCAAAATCAGGAATATCCGTTGTTAAAGATGATCCATATACCGGCCTTTCACAGAATTGAAAAAAATATATCTTTTTTATTTAAAATACAAAAAGATTTTTTGCATTTACTATATTTTTTAGAATCCCCAATAGCTACATCAAAAAGCATTTTTGATACTATCGTATTAACAAGCGGTCAATCGTGATTTTTTTTTTTTTTTACTATTTACAGCAAACTCCATTATTGTGATAATTTTGAATAGTTCGATTTGAAATCTGTTAAATTCGTATTTTATTTTTTATGGGGCTTTCACTTAGTTTGCCGATTTAGTTATGGAATATTGTACGAACAAACTTCCACATGATGAATTATTTACATTGTTTTAAGAGCAATCGGGTTCATCTTTTGTAATTGGGTTGCACGAATATTTGAAAAATATTCGTGCTTAAAAATTACTATAAAATACATAAAAAATTAATAAATTGAGAATCACTTTTCAAACAAATAGCATTGAATGCACTTTTTGTTTTCCATTTGACGTTGAAAAAATGGAATGTGTGATGTTTAGAAGTTAAAAAAATTGCAGTAAAAGTAAAGTTTATGTGTTAACTCATTGCCACCAAAAATATGATGCCAGCGTTACTCATGGATATGTGTTTTCCTTATAATATTGCATTCAGAGCAAATGGGTTCATCTTTCGTAATTTTGAGTCGCAAATTTAAAAAGACCCGTGCTTGAAAATTAATTAAAAATCCATTAAATTCAGTAAACTGTATCTCAGTTTTATGATTTTTAATGATCAGTATTAAAATCAGAAACAATTAAAATCTGAAAATTGAGATATGATTTTCAAATAAATTTCATTTGAAAGTATTTTTTTCTATTCAGTGTAAAAAATGAAATTGTGCACGTTTAGAAGTTAAGAAAAATTACAGCAAAGGCACAATTTATGGGTTAGGTCATTGATACAATCAGTATGATGTCAGCGTTACTCACTATCACATTTTTACTTTATAATGTTTAGATATGCTATAACATCGAGAATTGTACTAAATACTACGCCAATTGGTTGATTTTTTTTTCTTCGTATTATTAGGAAAATCACACATTTTTCTGTTACACCAGCCAAGAAAACGAGCATTCTGATATTTAAAGCTGAGGGTTTTTACTATGGTTACGATACTATAAGATCATGTTTTCTGATTGTTTTTATAATGATTTGTGGACGGCAATGAACAAATAACAGTTATTGTTGCCGTATTATTTCATTTTAATTTATTTTACCCGGAAGGTACCTCTTAATCGACACGGGGGACGCCGGGTAATTCTGCTAGTAGATTATGTTTACAATAATAAGTAAAATCTATAAACTTTTTTGCGGTGCAAGAAAATCACAGTCTAATGCTTTTCCCTCTGAAGAAATACTAGTGTCGCATTTGTCAATTTTGACAATTATTAACAACTCGACTGCTAGAATCGCAATATCAACTAAATTGTTCATATGTGCCATATTGCAATTTTAGTTTTCTTTTTTCTTGTTTTAGACACAGGAAACCATTTCACTTAAAAACTATCCTCTGGAATGTCCTTGTACTTATGTTTTGCTTATCCTGTTTATATATCGATTTAGTGCCTAGAAGAGTTAATGAGAGTGAAGAGTTAATGTCTTGAAGACGTCATACAAAATATCTCTTCTCTCCCTACCCTTGCCATGAATATGATTATGTTCAGTTACTGTTATGAAATAAAAATCTATGATGATGACAGCCGCAATAAACAGGGAAGTTAAATCACCATCTAATAGTGTAGATACTAGCCACAAAGTAATCAGTGATACATAACACCCAATAGTTCCGCAACTATAGATTACTAAAATCCTTCTCACAAAACTCACTCTAACCAGATCAATAATGTCAAAAAAAGTGCTGTAACTACCACGTCCAAAAATAACAACGGTTCCTCAAGAGCTAAAACTGACATTCAAAAAAATTCCAGAGAGTCATTCGGGTTTTGAAAATTCCCTTTCCTTCACAATAAAATTGAGTCCTTTGAAAAGAACCCTTCTTCTTAACGCGTCTGACCTTATTGTCTCAGATTCTGTTAAACCTTCCATCGCAAATAAATATTACTCTTCCGACAACGTATTTAAGTTTCTACGAATACAGCCTAAACATTTTGAGGGACCTAATAACGGGTTACTTCTACTAGCGCCTTTCTTACTAAAATATATCATTTCGGATAGTTGACTTTACGCTGGGCTGAAAGGATTAGCCCTTCCGCCCCAATAATTAAATGTTGCAGAATTGCCAACCGTTAGATCATCGAGAAAAAAAAAGTGCTGTGTTAATTGTATTGTGAATCATGACGAGATAGCAAATTGTGATAGAGAAGCAAACTGCATCAATTATTCGCTTATAAGAGTATCTACAATTCGTTTTTTCATTCTAATCACAAGGCCTCTGTTACTTAGTGTCCATCATATAAAAAGGCTTAACAATCTGAAAATGATAGATCAGACAAATTTTTGCTCATAATTACCAGAAAAACAAATCATATAACCTTACAATCACTGGGATATTCATCGAGCCTCCATTTGTTGATAATCGCAACACCAGTACCCATATTGTAGCATCCAATATATTATTCTAGAGGATCCCAAACTGTGTTCCGTGGAGACCTGAGGGCTCCGTGAGAACTTTCCAGAGGCTCAGCCACGTTTTATAAAAAACAAAATAAGAAAAATTGAACAAAACCAACGTATTTTAAGCGGGTAATATTTTCAAAAATGTGCGCAGAATCTTTTGTTACAAAAGTATCTATAAATTGATAATCCCTACCTGCAACTGAACTCTTTTAAAAAATTAAATTTTATTTCTTTAAAAAAATTCCGGTTTAAACATTAATTCCTTATACCACTTTATTTTTATGTTTTTCTCTCTCAAAATGCAATAGATAGAGAGAGAAAAATGTAGCTTTAATGTAACAAAGCGAGAAATTACATTCCAAAAGAAAATTTAGCAATTTGAATTTCTCAAGTCCTATCATTGTGATTTGTGATTAAGTGTTAACCAATAACTACACGTTTCATGTTCAACTGCTCTATCGTTTCGAAGGAAACCATTCTAACTTGAAAAATAAACCGCCTAATTTTTTTCAATATGAAGGACAACGTAATGTATGCTTCAAAAGAAACTCTCACACCAGCTGTTAAAATAAATAATGAAATAAGGTCATAGGTGCCGCTTTCCCGGGGCGAAATAGAAAATAAGGCATATTTCTCTTACTTTAATTTTTTTAATCACTGTGATTAAGACAAAAATAACATTATAAAATTACTGGTGGAAATTTGCCTGTTTTTCCCCTGAAAACAAAGCTACTTTCAAAGGAAGTGCATCAGTTAATTTTGATATATTTAATGAAGACTTTTTATATATGAGATAGTTACAATATATTTATGTAAAATAATGGTTGACTTTTCGTATGGGAATTACTGTTCCGGCAAAAGGGTGACAATTTTGTCATTTAAAAAAAAATGCGATGCTTTTCGCATAAAATCAACATTCAATTCTAAATTATAACTTTTAAGTAAGTGCGCACGCTTACGGAGTATCCTAAACTTAAACTTCTAAGGGTGTGCGCAAGCACTTGGCGCTAGTATTGCCATTCAACAGATACTTTTTCAACACCGCTGTTAAGTCGGTACTTATGAACCTGGAAGATAACCTAACTGATAATTTAATGAGTTGGTGAAGCTCATATTATTGAAGAGACCATTAACATATCCCTAAAGCTGTATCATAGCAACTTTGGAGTATATTTTAACATAATGTTTCTATCACATGTTACGATCTGAAATATGAGGAGCTGAACTTTAATAGTGGCGACATTTTTGTAAAGATGCCACGCAGCGGAACCCAATAAAGCAGCTTACACTAGACGTATGACGTATACCTATCTTACCCCAGGGAGAATGTGCTCTTCCCACAAAGGTCACATACTTGCGCAATGACAGGACAAACACAGCCATGCTTCAATACACGGTCTATAGTACTGAATAATTCGTCAATGTGCAGTACCGCTCGTTCCTGGAACACAACCTACGACCAGCGTTGATGAAAAGACAGCGACACTTTCTGCAGAACTCACCCACCATCTTGTATGACAATGTTTCGTGGGCATACAGCGAAAACATTGACTGCTATGTTCATCTACCGGGGATAGGAAGTGCTCTACTATCCCCATATTCCTCGGAGTTAAATCTTTTAGACTTTGATTTCATATTTAAAATGAAGGAACCATGGCATTTGCTTCCCACCGTATCAGAGGTTCCCCAAACTGTAGACCGCTCCATTCAAATCATAAACAGAATATGCACTGCCAACTGTTTCTTGTAGCTTCCAAAAAACTGGCAACAAATGCTAAATAAAGCAGATTACTATACTTTGAAGGGCTATAAAAATTTCACCCATTTCTTTTGTATGATTTCTGCATACAAAGTTTCCGCTGATAAAGTTCCATTTTATGTCTATGCTATTGCCTCGCATTTGATTCCAGTGGTCCTTTCACACTGTAAATATGTAAATAGATTCGTTTTCAAGACTGAACAGAACCCACAAATTTAAGCAACAACTATTTTTAGAGCAACCTGATAGGTAGATTTCGAGGTGATATGTATCGTAAGAAATACAAATGGCGATAAGCTTGTCACTGACGAGCGAGAGATAATGTATAGTTACGAGTAACTTTTGGTAACTTTTACGAGGGTTAAAGTTTCAAACTGTGTATTTTCGATCATTTTCCTCTTGAAAAACCGATTTATGAGGAAATATCTCATAGTGCCTTCGACATGATAGTACGTGCGATTGCAGCTTAAGCAAGGCATATCATTTAGCATATCGTTCAAGATGTAATGTTAAACTTAAAATGTCTGTATAGTAATACGAAACCTCATTTTATATAACTAGATATCATCATTAAATTAAATTAGTTTACAGAATTCATTTATTTTGACTTTCATTTTTCAATTCCTACTATTAGTTCACACTCTCCTTATATTTATTTATTTATTTATTTGTATATCTTGTTCAAATTTTCAATCGTTAATAAAACACTTATTATTCATCCTATCAAGTTGAAATATTTTTTTTTAACTTGTACTGGATGACAATTGATGTTAATACAGTTTTTTCAAATTTTAATTAATTAAATTTTAATTAATTAATTTTAGTTTTACATGGGAAACAAAATGGCGGCCATTGGTTATTGAAGCATTTAATGCATCTTCATATCTATAAGGGGGGTTACCATAGGGGGGACCCTATTCTGTCGCCAAATACCGTCAAGTTTGTCGCCAACTTGGCGACATCTCTAATATTTCGCCAAATTCCCATAGACTTCCATTGTAAACCTACTTGCTTACAGAAAATCAACAAGTTGAGATATTTTAATGCAACAAAAACTAATATTAGCTTAATAGTCCAGTGGTAGGGGAGCAAAAAAAGGCCGAATTCGGAATTAATTAGGGGAAAGCTGGAAATTGTTTTAATCCCTTCAGTTTAGGTTCAGAATGAATATACTATGTTTTCCCCCTCGTACTAGGTGAGCCTTAGGAAATATGTATAGATTTATAGTAAAAAAACACGTTTTTTACATACCATAACAGTATCTCCAAACAGCTAACTCTGTCAAAAACATTGTCAGTACAAATGTTGTAGAGCTTAAAATTCTGAGTAAAATGAGTACCTACACTTAATATTTTTGTTGAACATTAAGGTCACAATTCCAGTTTAAAGTTTTAGACCCATGGTCAGGGGGTTGAACACAGAATTAATAAGGAGAAAACTGGAAATTGTTTTAATCCCTTCAGTTTAGGTCTAAAATGAACGTACTATGTTTTTTTCCTCGTACTTGGGTGAATGTTAGAAAATATGTACATATTTATTTTCGAAAAACATGTTTTTTTTTAATTACCTTAACAATATCTCATGTTGTAGAGCTTAAAATTCTGAATAAAATTAGTACCATCATTAATATTTTTGTTCAACATTAAGGTCGCAATTCTATTTCAAAATTTTGCCTTAATCGCTAATCAATAGGTTGAATCCAGGAGAGACCAAGTTAATTTAACAAAATCTCAAAACAGCTAACTCTATCAAAAACCTTGTCAATACAAAAATTGTACAGCCTAAAATTCTGAGTAAAATGAGTACCTACACTTAGTATTTTTGTTTAATATTAAGGCCGCAGTTTTGAGATATTGTTAAGTTAAATTGGTCTCTACTGTAGGTTACTCTAGGTACTACTAGCTCTTGGTTTGAAAATTTTTGAAGTAGAATTGCGACCTTAATGTTGAACAAAAATATTAATGATGGTACTCATTTTATTCATAATTTTAAGCTCTACAACATTTGTAATGACAGTGTTTTTTTATAGAGTTAGCTGTTTTGAGATATTGTTAAGGTAATTAAAAAAAACGTGTTTTCCGAAAATAAATATGTACATTGTACATAATTCCTAATGTTCACCCAAGTACGAGGAAGAAAAGATCGTACGTTCATTTTAGATATAAACTGAAGGGATTAAAACAATTTCCAGTTTTCTCCTAATTAATTTTGAGTTCAACCCCTGACCACGGGTCTAAAACTTTAAACTGGAATTGTGACCTTAATGTTCAACAAAAATATTAAGCGTATGTACTCATTTTACTCAGAATTTTAAGCGCTACAACATTTGTATTGACAATGTTTTTGGCAGAGTTAGCTGTTTGGAGATACTGTTACGGTATGTAAAAAAAACTTGTTTTTTTTTACTAGAAATCTATACATATTTCCTAACGCTCACCTAGTACGAGGGGCATAGCATATTCATAGCTCATATTCATAGCTCATTCATAGCTCATAGCATATTCATTCTAGACCTCAACTGAAGGGATTAAAACAATTTCCAGCTTTCCCCTAATTATCCGAATTCAACCCCCCTAACCACTGGGCTATATTAAAAGGGATTATATTAAATTTTTCTTTGATGACCTAAGTAGGAATTGACTTTAAAAACAAAATTTTTATATTACTTGTTTAATTAGATTCATTATTAACATTGCGTATTATTTATATTCATTTGGAGTAATATTTCTTATTTTCATTGTTATATTTCATACATTATTTTTTTATGATGCTTCAGTATACCATGTGTGAAAAAATGCCATGTGTTTAATGCATTTGATAGCAGAAACATTATGCAAAATTTATCTTTTAATTTACAATATTTTTTATGAAATTTCCTAGTGATATGTTCTTACATAAGCAAAATTTTTATCTTATCGTTATAAAAATATGTTAAACTTATGCCATTTATACGTAAATCCAAAAACATTTTCATATAATATATCATGTAACAATTTTATTTAGTTGTCTAACTATCTTCAGTAATAATTAATTTAATTTTCACAATTGAATTATTTACACTCTCATTTAATTATATTCTTCACTCATAAAGCGCTCTAACTCATAACAAATCTGTCTCACAAATGTAGTTTTTAACAAAAAAAATTGAAATCCTTTTGAGTTGGAAAATCGATTTGAGAAACTTACGGACAAGGATAATTACGTTTATTTCTCAAATAAATCAGGACGAAAGAAATTATTCTTTCAAGTATAATTATCCTTATTCACAGACTGTTTCTTTCAAGATAAGAGAAACGTCTAAAAGAGGTTTTTTCAATTAATTAACCAAAACTTAGAAATTAACCATAAAGCGTCTTCTCTAAATAACAATTATAGTGGCTTCTGCAAAGGTAGACTTTTTTTTTTGTTGTTGTTGTTGTTACCGCATGCTTTAATGAACTATCTTAGAAAATTTTCCATTTTAGGTATTTTTATTACAGTTCTCTTTCGATGTTCTCTGAATATAAATTCCCAACATATAACTACGAGGATAACAGGGTTCGTACACTTTAAGCACTTTCAAGGACCTTTTACCAGAATTTTCGTAAAGTAATATTTACCTTGTTTAATGAAAAGAAAATCTGTTTTCAGATACACCAACCAGAACTCTACGAAATGTCTGATACGAAAACACCTAAAATCCCCTGAATCCCTTGATGTGTACGAACCCTGGATGATCCACAAAGTAACGACAGTTTTAGATCGGGAGCCGGCAGCGCAGACAATCACCTCATCGAGTTGAAAGCTGAAATTCCATAATTAGCTAAAACTCGATTCGCATATTAAAACGCAATCGGTCTGCAAAGTCATATCTTGGTATAAAACACCTAAAAACCCTATGGTCGATTGGCGGTCGATTTGTAGGTTTTTCATTGCGTTTTCCTGCACCGAAAGGTGTGAAAAAATGGCGGACTGGGAGCAGGAAAACACAATGGTAAACCTACGAGTCAACCTGTAAAATCGGGTTCTTAGGTGTTTTCCACCAAGATATGACTTGGCAGACCGATTGCGTTTTAATATGCGAATCGAGTTTTAGCTAATTCTGGAATTTCAGCCTCCAACTCGATGAGGTGGTTGTCTCATGGTTCGTACGCCTCCTTGAATTTTGAAGATCAGAAAAATTTTTTGGCACCAGTATTATCTTATAGAAAATCTCTTCTTAAAAGAAGGCGAACTTTTGCGCATTTAACCTAGATTTCTTTTTCTATAAAACGTTACTGGTAGTTTTCCTGGAGAAATAACGGTATCCTTACGAACCATGTGTCTGTGCTGCTCGCTTCCGGTCTATTTGGCTGTAACAATTTTAGAATCAAACATTTCTTCAAAATAATTATTTCCCTGCATAACTGAAGTTTATTTTACTTAGCCACATATTCACGCCCTACATTTAGACATTTGTCATATCTGTTCAAGAGTTTTACAATCTCCATGTTGTACTCGGCTGCGGCCAGTCTCATATTAAGCCATTTGTTCACTGCAATTTTCATCATCGCTTTCCATCGTGCGCAAATTTTGTTGCACCCAAGATATTCTGACCACAGTTTCACCAAGAAAAGAAAATGAAATGTGAGGGAAAGCGATATGCAACTTGTTAAGGTTCACATAAGGGGCTGTTCATAAATGATGTCACACTTTTAGCCCCCGGTATGCTATTTCTTTCTCCCAGCTTATTTTGTGTCGTCTCCAAAAAATAACGTTTACGTTGTATAAGCCAGCCATAAAACAAAGCAGATGTAACATTTTACTATTAAATACGCTACGGCAATTTTTTAAACTTCTAAGCATCGCACATTTAAAATTTTTATACCGTCGTATTAGGAAAATTATACTTTTAAATGCAATTTTTTTGAAAACTGTATCTTTATTTATTTTTGAAATATTAATTTTTTTGTAGATTTTAGAGCCATTTGCTTAATATTGGCAAAGGAAGAACTCCATTTCTGTAGAAAGTAAAGGGAAAATAGCAATTATATCTTTTTGTTGCCGTTTCCCATAAAAACTGAAAAAAATGTACTTAAATTACGTGCTATTTTGAAAAAATATAAATGAATGATTTCTGATAAAAACATGGAGCTATTATAAACTAAATTTAATTTTAAGCATCTATATTAATATTACAAATATATGAAGACCTGTAAATCTTTAGATAGCCGATTTTTTTTTTTTTTTTTTTTTTTTTTTTTTTTTTGGTCGAGTTTCTTGAATGACAAAATCTCTTTTTTTGGATTTGTGTATTATTCAGCGATAGTGACGTCCTATGCGTACTTTACTGTACATGTTGTTTAAGACGGGATCGCAAATAAGGAATTCTTCAGCGGATGCGGATGACGTCATTTTATATAAATAAAAGCGTGTGTTTTAAGTCTTAAATCTGAAATATGTTTTGTACTACAGTAGAGTCCCGATTATCCGAGTCCCGCTTAACCGAGTTATTTTCTTCTGATGGACTGCTAGCTTCCATTATTATAAACAGCTTTTTTCAAAAAAAAAAAAAATTATGGCCATTTTTTTTCCCATTCTGACCAGAAAATCAGAGTTCTAACTTTTACAACTGCTCTTTCATCTCCACCTAACACTTCATTTATAAGCTGTTTCATAATTATGGAAGCCATCAGTCCATCAGAAGAAAATGATCCATTCCAAAGGTGTAAGTTCGATAAAAACGGATAATCGGAACTCTACTGTATCTATATTTATATAGATTTTTTTTTTCGGGGGCGACACTAAATTCTGAAAATGAAGAATTCCTGTTCTCTAGTTTTTCAATATTTTTGTCCCTTTGTCGGAAAGTGTCACACTTCACCATAACCCCCCCCCCACCTTCCCCGCTTGTCACGCTACATTACATAAACAAATACAGGCATCCCCCGACTTACGCAAATTCGCAGTTACTTAATAAATCTCGAAATTTTCAATTTATGAACAAACTAGCACGTTTGATACGCATTTGCATACTTTTGATAATTATTTTATAAATAAAATGTGCAGATAAAAAACCATAGCCGTAATATAGTTTTATATATTTGAGAGAGTTATATTTTTATTGGGATATACCAGGGTCGGCGAACATTTTTACATCCGCCTGCCAATATTTTTCCAAAAAAAATTCAACTGAACATGGCGTGCCAACAACGCCCCCAACCCCTACGTCTCATTCCCGCAAAAAAAATAGCAAATTAATTTAATAGTGAATTATAAATTAGTTTAATTCTAATAATAATAAATAATAGTGTCAAAATTATTTATTATTATTAGATTATTATAAATATAGCTAACATACCTGCGGGTAATACCAACATACGCATTAAATTAAACAATGTATAAGATAGGAAACTCGAACCAAAACATCTTTCGCATGAAAAGGTTAATTAATCGTAGAAATAATTATAGAAAAATGTAATTATAGTTTTCATTTCATTTTACAACTGTTTTAGCAATCAAATTATTATTTTTTCATAACTTATGAAAAAAGTCATGTTTTATTAGTTTTAATAATACTTTTGCCATTTTAACAAATTAAAAATCAATTAACAAATTCTAGCAAAAGTTAAATAAAGCCTCATGAGCAGGTCAAAACGCGTTAAATTATGCAGAAATATTACAGCAAAGAATAATTTGATTTGCTAGTTTTCTCTCTTTCTATGCGAATCATGGGTGCCATCATAACGAAATCGAGGAAATGGGGAGTTGGAAAGGGTCTATTATATATTTCTAAGCGAAAAGTTCAGTGATATAACAAGTACACAAGTACCTATTATAGAAAACAAAACTATTTTCAATGAAGCTCGTGTATTAATAAAAAAAGAATAAAGAGGTGTAGAATTTTGGGAATTTGAATGAATTTTGATTTAGAATTTCAAAAAACTGCGTGCCAAAAATATCTTCCTGCGTGCCAGTTACGGCACGCGTGCCATAGGTTCGCCAACCCTGGGATATACAATGAAATCATTAACAAATCAAACCCGCTGCCTTCAATATCGAGAGTGGTAGAAGTTGTTAAAGACCATCATTTCTCTTCACAACCATTCACCTCAAGCGCTGACTCTCCCACTGCAGAACTAAATTAGCTGTTAAGGTGTTAATTCATTTTTGATTTTGTGTACTATAGGTAGTATTGTCATAACAGCTTATCTTTATTGTTAGTTATTCATAGTAGTCATCAAATTCATAATAAATATTATACTTAACTTATCAAGGATTATTTTATTTTGTGAGAGCTTTTATTTGTCTTGCCATTAGAAATTCATGGAGAAGAGGTAATTTATTTCTTTTTAATTATTTCTTATGTTTATAGTCGTTTGATGTAGATTCAAAATTGTTATAAATCAGTTCATCAAATGTTAAATTTATAAATACCGTATTCTACAAGATATTTTTTATTTGAAAAGTGTTTTTTCAGTTTGTTTTTATATTTTTCATACTTTTATAGTTTATATCTGAATAAATACTGCTGCATGATGTTTTATATTTATAAAATAATACTGTATAAATTATATATTTTTTCAATTTCTTAAGAAATTTTACCAAAATAATTTACAAATTCGACTTACGTAAAATTTTGCGGAACGCATTACTTACGCAAGTCGAGGGATGTCTGTACTTGCTTTTTACAATCAACCTACTACGTTATAGATCATATTTAATTTTTAGCCCCCGGTACGGTATGCTATTTCTTTCTCCCAGCTTATTTTGTGTTCCCTCCAAAAAATAACGTAACCTTACTGAAGCCAGCCGTAAAACAAAGCAGTGCGATTAAATACTCTATAGCAATTTTTTAAACTTCTAAGTATCGCACATTTTCAATTTTTATACCATCGTATTGGGAAAAAAAAGTACTTTTAAATGCAATTTGTTTGAGAACTGCATCTCCATTTATTTTTGAAATATTAATTTTTTTGTAGTTTTTGAAGCCATTTGCTTAATATTGGCAACGGAACTACTCTATTTCTGTAGAAAGTAAAGGAAAAGTAGTTGTAAAATATTAATTATATCTTTTTGTTGCCATTTTTTCATAATAACCAAAAGAAAATGTAATTAAAATACGTGCTATTTTGAAAAACTATAAACAAATGATTTCTGTTAAAACATAGAGCTATTATAAATTTTAAGTATCTACATTCTTTAATGACGGTAACTTTTTGCTGTATTTGTGTATTATTTCGTAATAGTGACGTCCTATGCATACTTTACTGTAGATGTTTAAGAGTGGATCTTAAATGTGGAATTCTTAAGCGGATGCGAATGACGTCATTTTACATAAAATAAAAGCGTGTGCTGTAAGTCTTAAAATTGAAATATGTTTTGTACTATTTATGTATACATTTTTTTTTCATCGGGGGCGACACTAAATTCTGAAAAAGCAGAATTCCTGCTATCTAGTTTTTTCATTTTTTTCTTTACTTTAACTATGTGTTTTAATGATACTTGTGAACATGACAATAAAAATGATTCGTGTACCTATTTTGTATGAAATAAGATTAAGGTTTACAACAAAAAACATAATTAATATACAATAGTTTCAAAATATTAACATGATAGAGCAATTGAAAACAGTAGTATTTTGGAATTTGAAATGGAATTTAATATATTTGGCTTTAAATCTCATCTTTACCTTATGAACAGAAAATAGTTTAAAACAGATTGATTTTTAAAAAGGAGCCTCAAAATTAGTTTTATTTAAATTGAATTGCCATCACATTTCATTTGTCACATTAATATGAACATTTATAAAATTATATACTAAATTATAAAATATAAATTACTCTGAATCATTTACTATTACGACTCTTCCCTCCCATGGAATAGATATATCCTCGTCCATCGAGTACACAGGCATTTTGATACCGCTCTCATCCTCGGAGATTAGTAAGCCCGCTAATGTCAATGTCGTCTTCATCCACCCAGTCTGCAAATTCCACATTTTCGGTGAAAGCAATTACGGCCATGAGTTCTTGTTGTCTGCGCGAAGCTATTCGAAGCGGTTTAACCCCTTCAGGGGCGGTAATATATTTTATCCCACCTACGATTAATGAAGATTTACACCAGAAAAAATTTTACGAAATTTCACTTTTCTAACTTTGGTGGGAAAAAAGGCGTAAAATTGCTTTTCCTTATTTTGAAATAAAATTTTTCTTAATTTTCCGGTGGGAATTCAGCATTACACAAACGCAATTGCTTGCCCCTCAAGGGGTTAACTCTGCCAATTTCTGGTTGACACGTTCCACTGATTTTATGCACACCAATCATGGGTTTCTTCAGCATGACGTGGGATGTAAAATACAAACCACAATGCTTACAAACACGAGTAGGAAGCACATTTTGCACTGAAGGATAATAAAGGTCATAAGGCAACACTTTGTAACTACTCCATACTCATCGGGGAAGAAGTTCATCTGCTTTCATTGTTTGTGCAGTAAAGAGAGATGGAAATTTATAGTTTTCTGAATCAGCTTGAATAATCGGTGCTTTAAGACCTTCCACTGTCTGACACACTGGAATTGACGTTGGCAAAAATCTTGATGGCACAATATTGAAAAGCGAACTCCGTACCACATCAAAACATTTGACTATTTGGGTGAGATACTGGCTTGTACGTATATGTGTAGAAAACCATTTATAATCCACTTTTTCCAAACTCTCCTGGTTTAGCTCCGAGTTTTCAGCTGAAATATACTCAGCTACAGCAGGGTAATTGTCTAAAATAACAGCCGACAATACTTCTGCCAAACATTTCCCGGCATATTCAAAATTCTTTTCTTCCAATTTCTGATTGTTTGTGTTCCCCTGAGCATCAAGATGATTCCCATGTTGTCCATGAGGCAGAATGAGTCCGGGTAACTCTTTACTTAATGGGGCCATTCTCCTTTCTACTCTATTAAAGGCACTTCGCCCGGAAGCGTTAGCTGCAATAAATAGTGCGTCAAGATTGTTCTGGTGGACATGATGCACTCCAACTTGAATAGTTTTCTGATATCTAGGATTTTCATCGGGACCTCCATCAACCACAGAAACAACTACAGGTTTGACAGCAATTGCGAATTTCATTATTTTATCAAATTCTGATAATTCCAGAACACTTTCAAAATCTGTCTTCTAAGTGAATATTTTTTACTGTTACCATATTCTCAGAACCTACACTGAATGCTTTTTTTTTCCTTTTTAAGAAAGGAATATAAGTTAAAACAAATCACATGAAAGCTGTTTTAGTCCCGATTTAAAAATACCCTCCAATTAAGGTAATTTCAAAATAACTTCAAAATTTAATCTGCTGATTTTAAATGCTTTCAACAAAAATATGTGGTGTCACACTTCTTCTTATCCCCTCCCACCCCTTGTCACAAACTCTCACAATTTCACGAATCCCTTTCCCTCCCAAGAGTGACATCATTCATGGACGGTCCCTAAACCTTAGTGGAGGACATTACCGTAATCGTTAGCCGTCGAAAGTTATGCATCCTCGACGAGTTACACAACGCTTTCCTTCACATTTCACGTTCTTTGCTTGTTGAAATTGTGTCAAAACATTTTGGTTACAACAAAATTTGTGCATGGGAAGTGATAATGAGTTGGATACCGCAGTGAACAACTGGCTTAATTTGGGACTGGCGGCAGCCGAGTACAGCTTGGATTTTGTAAAGTCCCTCAACATATATGACAAATGCCTAAATGTAGGATCTGGTTATGGGGAGAAGTAAAGTAAAAGTAGTTTAAATAATGTATCATTTTTTCTTTCCTGCTACCCTATCTCATAAAAGTAGCAAAGCAAAATTTAAATATTCTGTAATGCATTTACTTGATAAAGTAAATTAAATAAAACAAAAGAAAATTAACTATAAATAAAAAATTAAGAATGCAATATTTTAGAAAAATACTCTCTCTGTCCTAAATTAGTTGCTACATTTGAGTACTTTCGTACTGATTATTGATAATGATGATTTTATGATTTTGTTTGAACATTTTTCCGAGATTTCAGGGTGTTATGCTATCAATCAACAACATTTACTTACCAAGCATTCCCTCCGTCTCTCCTTAAATAAGTACCAAATTAGTTTAAAAAATAGAGGTTTCGCACGCTCTTAAGCCACGCCCCATTTTCTAAGGATTCTTCCACCAATAATCGATAGTGGGTAATAATAGCGATAATAATAGAAGGTGCATAAAACCACCTTCTAGCGAATGAATCGTTAATTCTTTAGGAAGAAAATTAACTTTATCGTATACTGGTGGTAGTGCCCTTACAAAATGGTGTCGATCTACTAAGCTGCATCGGAAATTATTTATGGCTCCACCCACTTGAAATGTAGTAACTAATTTGGGGCAAAATTTTCGACCTAAATGTCGCAACTAATTTGGGGCGGAGGGAGTACCTTTTTATCAATTAATAGTTTAATATAAATTTATTTACGATTATACGTTAAGAAATCAGTTTAGAAATCCTAAAAGTAATTTAAATAATGTATCATTTTTTTCTTTCCTGTTGTCCTATGTAGTCCAGTCAAATTAGGTTTTCTTCTGTACATAATTATGAGAGTTTTGAAATTTGGTAATATTGATTGGAAGGGTCTACTAATAAACATACAAAAAGTCCTGATGGATGGGGGGTGAGCGCGAGGGGTGGGAGGTAAAAGAAGGTACCATTTTTCGGTTTTTTGTTAACATCTCATAATCTATAAGCCCTACGGAAAATTTTCTAATACAAAAGTTAAAGATAATGAAATTCTCTACAAAAAAGGTTACAAACATTTTTCTCTAGAAGCCATAGTTAATGAGATAATCTAATTCAAAAATGAAGAAATTTGCCGAAAGTCACAGCAATGCCAGAGAGCGGGTCAATGGCACTTGCATTGCATCTATTTAACTTAAATTTAAATGACCGTTAATAAATGTTGTGGTGAGGTGAATAGAAGCTGAACAATAACTTCAACAAATGCCATTTTTCTTAACTATAGATTATATGTTCCGTAATCGGGTTTGAAGTAATTTTAAAAAGCATGGTTTAACGCCAATTTAATTTCCTTCTGTAACTTTTGTTTGGTATACTTTTTTTTACATAGATTATAGACAAGTTGAGCCTTCAATCCGTCAGGACCAAAGAGGAATACGACAAGTTTGTTCGATAGAGCTATTTCATGATTCGACGCATAGACAAGTTTTGAACAGGAGTTTGGTTTGGCATAACCATTGAGCAAAAAGTAATGCTATCTATGAAATGCTCTGTAGGGCTCACACATGGACGTGGAATAAGTGGGGTCTGGTCACCACAGATACCTTTCATATTTGTACCGCCCTGGAAGAATTCTGTGGTTTAACTATTTCTTCTGGTGAGCAACATAAGGATTTTCGTGAAGCTCGGATGAATTGAGATGCTGCGGATATTTCCAAACTTTCAATTTGGTTTGAAAATCACCCTCCCTTTCTTCAGATAGATATAATTATATCAATATCTTCTGGGGTTATTGGAGATGAAACTATCACCTGCTTCAAAACTTTGGAAATCGGGAGTAAAAAGAGGATTCAGGTGTCTAGCAAATGTTACTCAGATGGGAAACTAACTCAGAAAGGTATAGCACAATCACTCAATCGTATGCACAATTCAATAAAATTTCATGATACTACTAAAACTGTGGATCCTCTAGTTATATACCAACGGATTTCCTTGAGCAAACGTAGTAATGATGATTTAGCAAATTACCTACAATATGAATTGGCTCCTTATCCTCTCTCTCTGTTCAATGATTGCGGAATGTGCAAGACAAAGAAAAGTGCTTTGAGTCAAATATTTGAACAATCAGGTGAGATAATATACCAACAACAAACAGTAGTTGTGGATGGTGGCTTCCTGTTATATGAGGTGGTGTGGAAGAAGGGATCAACAATACAGGAATTCGCAACACCTAAATAAAGTACACTAAGAAACACTATTGTGGAAAGGGACGCAGAATTGTTTTCGATGGATATACTGACACTGTAAACAGTATCAAAGTAGCTGAACAAAATAGAAGGTGCTCAGTGAAAACTTCAGTTGACATATATTTTGAAAAACATACTGTCATCAGTGTTCTCAAAATCAGTTTATCTCAAATAAGAACAATAAGAGAATGTTGATTCCCATTCTATCCTCTAATTAAAATGACAAATGAGCCTCATGACAGCTAAGTCCTAATTATGCCAACATTGTGACTGTTCAGATTGCTATATATGCACTGAGTGAAAGTGACAACGTTACTGTTGTTTGACAGGATGTGGATATACTTGTTTTTCTCATAGGCTTAACATCTTCAGATAAAAATATATGCTTACAGATACAGCTGTGGAAGGGAAATGAACTGTCTCCTGAGACTTGGAGTTGAAACGTAAGCTCATTCATACGTTAGTGCCTATCACAACCACCAATCCTGTTGCCCCTGAGGCAGTACTAAACCTCATCCAGTGTACAACTGGTTGTAGGCAAAAATGTTAAGCCTTAGTAACATTTGCTAGACACCTGAATCCTCTTTTTACTCCCGATTTCCAGAGTTTTGAAGCAGGTGATAGTTTCATCTCCAATAACCCCAGAAGATATTGATATAATTATATCTATCTGAGGAAAGAGCGGGTGATTTTCAAACCAAGTTGAAAGTTTGGAGATATCCGCAGCATCTCAATTCATCCGAGCTTCACGAAAATCCTTATGTTGTTCACTAGAAGAAAAGAGTTAAACCACAGAATTCTTCCAGGACGGTACAAATACGAAAGGTAGCTGTGGTGCCCAGACCCGTCTTATTCATTCCTCGTTTATCTGTAAGCCCTACAGAGCATTTCATAGAGAGCATTAGTTTTTGCTCAATGGTTATGGCAAACCAAACTCCTGTCCAAAACTTGTCTATGCGTCGAATCGTGAAATAGCTCTATCGAACAAACTTGTCGTATTCCTCTTTGGTCCTGACGGATTGAAGGCTCAACATGTCTATAATCTATGTAAAAAAAAGTATACCAAACAAAAGTTACAGAAGAAATTAAATTGGCTTTAATCCATGCTTTTTAAAAGGACTTCAAACCCGATTACGGAACATATAATCTATGTAACATAATCTATAGTTAAGAAAAATGGCATTTGTTGAAGTTATTGTTCAGGCTTCCATTCACCTGACCACAACATTTATTAACGGTCGTTTAAATTTAAGTTAAATAGATGCAATGCAAGTGCCATTGACTCGCTCTCTGGCATTGCTGTGACTTTCGGCAAATTTCTTCATTTTTTAATAAGATTATCTCATTAACTATGGCTTCTAGAGAAAAATGTTTGTAACCTTTTTTGTAGAGAATTTGATTCTCTTTAACTTTTGTACTAAAAATTTTTCCGTAGGGCTTATAGATTATAAGATATTAACAAAAAACCGAAAAATGGTACCTTCTTTTACCTCCCACCCCTCGCGTTCAACCCCCATCCATCAGGACTTTTAGTATGTTCATTAGTAGACCCTCCCAAACAATATTACCAAGTTTCAAAACTCTCATAATTATGTCCCAAAATGACCCAAAATCTGCCTAATTTGACTGGACTAATGTCATAAAAGTACCAAAGCAAAAATTAAATATTCTTTAATACATTTACTTGATAAAGTAAATTAAGATGAAAAATAGAAAAAAAAACAGAAAATAAACTATAAATAAAAAATTAAGAATGCAATATTTTAGAAAAATACGTTTTTACCAATTAATAGTTTAATATAAATTTATTTACGATTATACGTTGAGAAATAAATTTAAAAAGCATAAATAATTTATCATTTTTTTCTTTCCTGTTGCCCTATATCATAAAAGTAACAAAGCAAAAATTAAATATTCTTTATTAAATTTACTGGATAAAGGAAATTATGTAGAAAAATAGAAAATAAATAAGAAAAAATTAGAAAAAAAGCAAATAATAAACTAGAAAAAAGCAGAAATTAAACTGTATTTAAAAAATAAAGAATGCAATATTTTAGAAGAATAGGTTTTTATCAATTAATAGTTTAGTATAAATTTATTTACGATTATACGTTGGGAAATCAGTTTAGCAATCCTAACAAGGTACTTTAAAAAGGTATCGTTTTTTTCTTTCCTGTTGCCCCATCTCATAAAAGAAACAAAGCAAAAATTAAATAATTTTTAAGAAATTTACATAATTGCGTTTTCTACTAAGCGTAAAAAAAGTGCAATTTTTATAATCGAGCCAAATTAATGCATTGAAACTGGAAAAAAGAGACATTAATTGGATTTTCCAGATGAATATTAAATGCGTATAAAAGAGAGGGTTTTTTTTAAACTATTTTTACTTTTATATTATTTATATATTCGTCAGCACTATTTTCAGTGTATAATCTCCGCTATAGTATTCTATAGCACATGTTAAAGAAATTTACCAGGCAGCTAATAATTTGAAAATAGTGGTAGCAGACTATATAAAAAATATAGGGCGCTGCGACCTCTGGATTACATAAACCCGTTAACACCCAAGTTATTTTAAAGTTTGAACTTAAGGGACGTTTGTGAGAATATGTTTAGAACGTCGAAACATAAAAAAAAGCAGAAGTTTTGTCATAACACAAATGAAAAACACTTTTTAAATACATCATAAAAAAGAAGCTAATGCAACGCGTTTCGATAGAAATAATCTTTATTCATCAGGTGCAAAAGGTGCAAACTTTCACCACTCAGATAACTAAAGAATATTTTCCTTCTACTCTCTCAGTGTTAGGAAGTTAGGATGTATAAGAGAATTAAGCATTTTCTATTGCCAAAAATCCCAGAGCACTCAAAAGTAATAGCTAAAAAACATCTGCTATCAACACACCATGTGACAAATGACGTTCAACATCCGATTTATAATTTGGTACACTGGTACTTGCTTACAGAAAAAAACATTGTCGTTATAATTTTTACGGGCATCTTTTAAAGGATAAATTCCGGATGCTTTTCACTCAGAATGTATGATATATTTCTATAACCAGGTTAATATGACTTATATACTATGATGCGTTAAAAATAGAAACATTATGTTAACAATTAAGCATTTTTTACCTTTTATATTTTTATGTAAGCAAAATTTTCCAAATGTTCTAAAACATAAAATAAGTCATATGTATGAAAATCCAAAAAAAAATTCTATCAGCATTTTAGAAAATGTTTGTTTAGCTAATTATACCCTTTCTATGAAAATAAATTTAATTAATTGAAATTCCATTTTGCAATTAATTATTTTGACTCTCATTTAATTAGATTTGTTACTCATAAACCATACTAAATAGCACATGATAAACTGCTTAATAAATGAACAAACAAAACTGAAATTCTTTTGAATTGTAAAATTTTATTTAAGAAATTTGCAGATAAATATTATTTCGTCTGTTTTTCATTTAAATCAGGTGGAAAGGAATTATTCTGTCAAGTGCAATTATCCTTATTAAAAAAATGCTTCTTCCAAATATAACTATCCTTATTTAAGGAATATTTCGACTAAAATAACAAAAACTTCTAAGAGGAATATTTTAAATTAATTAACCAAAGCTTAGCAAATAAAAATCAACTCAAAGCTGTTGTTCTAAATAACAATTTAGGTTGTTTTTAAAATGAAAGGAAAATTCTTTACAGATTTGTACAATGAAATAGCTTTAAAAATTTCTTGAATATATATTTTAACAATGTATTAAATAACAATTTTCTTCTTCTGGGCATATTATTTTACCAAAATATAACTACTTGGTTATTCATACTCATAATATGGGTTAAATGTTTCAGATATGATGTTAACTATAAACTGTTTAACCCTTTCAGAACCAACCTTTTAAAAATGAAATTGAAATGTTCTTAGAGTGGTTATTTTCTTCTTCTGGGCATATTATTTTACCAAAATATAACTACTTGATTATTCATACTCATAATATGGGTTAAATGTTTCAGATATGATGTTAATTATAAACTGTTTAACCCTTTCAGAACCAACATTTAAAAAATGAAATTGAAATGTTCTTAGAGTGGTTATAATGTTCCCGATAAACTAAAAATCATGAAAAATAAATTCTAAAAATTACTATCAAGGATGTCAGAAGTGAAAGTCCTAAATAATGCAATTAGCAACTAACAGAATCTAGGATTTCCTTAACCCTTTCAGTTACTTATAGAATGTTGGAGGTAAAAATGTTAATATGTGTTATACACTGTAATGCATTAAAAAATAGAAACATTATACTAAAAGTTAAGCATTTTTAACAGTATTTCCAATAGTTAATTTTCTAATAGTATACTTTTATGTAAGCAAGATTTTCGAACTGTTCTAAAACGTAAATAAGTCATATGTATGGATATCCAAAAAACTTTCTGTCGACATTTTGGAAAATATTTGTTTAGATATCTAATCATATTCTTTCTATGAAAATAAATTTAATTAATTAAAATTCCTTTTTATAATTAACTGTCTTGACTCTCATTTAATCCTTTCAGGGGCAGGAAAAGTCTGTTCGTAAAATGATGAAATAATTGACCTAAACCAGAATGTACAAACGAATTTTTCAACAAATAAAAACCTGCTTTTCTACGCCTTCAATATAAAACCAAATTTTATTAAAATATTTTTGGTGCCGTTTGTCAGTTTTGGAATTAAAATTAGGTGGTCATGCCATGTGACCACCGCCCTTGAAAGGGATAATTAGATGTGTTACTCTTAAGTCGTACTAACATATGATAAATCTGCTTAATAAATTGTAGTATTTAACAAACAAAACTGAAATTCTTTTGAATCGTAAAATTCTGTATTTAAGAAATTTGCAAATAAATATCATTTCGTTTGTTTTTCATTTAAATCAGGTAGAAAAGATTTATTCTGTCAAGTACAATTATCCTTATTCAAGCAATGCTTCTTCCAAATATCTTTATTCAAGGACTATTTCGATTAAAGTAACAAAAACTTCTAAGAGGAGTATTTTCAATTAATTAACCAAAGCTTAGCAAATAAAAATCAACTTCTGTTCTAAATAACAATTTAGGTGGTTTCAGAAATGAAGAGAAAATTCGTTACCGATTTCTACAATGAAATATCTTTAAAAATTTCTCGAATATATATTTTAACAATGTATTAAATTACAATTTTCTTCTTCTGGGCATATTATTTTACCAAAATATAACTACTTGATTATTCATACTCATACTAATATGGGTTAAATGTTTCAGATATGATATTAACTATAAACTGTTTAATCCTTTCAGCACCAACATTTTAAAAATGAAATTGAAATGTTCACACAGTGGTTATAATGTTCCCGATAAACTAAAAATAATGAAAAATAAATTCTAAAAAGTACGGTCAAGGAGGTCAGAAGTGAAAGTGTTAAATAATGCAATTAGCAACTAACAGAACCTAGGATTTCCCTAACTCTTTGAGCTACTTCTGGGATGTTGTAGGTAAACAGGCTAATATGTCTTATACACTGTAATGCATTTAAAAATAGAAACATTATGCTAAAAGTTAAGCATTCTTAACGGCATTTTCTAATAGTATATTTTTATGCAAGCAAGATATTTCAAATGTTTTAAAACATAAAATAAGTCATATGTATGGAAATCCAAAAAAATTTCTATCAACATTTTAGAAAATGCTTGTTTAGCTATCTAATTATATTCTTTCTATGAAAATAAATTTAATTAATTAAAATTCCTTTTTACATTTAATTATCTCGACTCTCATTTAACCTTTCAAGGGCAGGAAAATTCTATTCGTAAAATGATGGAATGATCGACTGAAACCAGAATTTACAAACGAATTTGTCAGAAAATAAAAACCTGCTTTTCCACGCTTTCATTATAAAAACAAAATTTTATTAAAATATTCTTGGTGCAGTTTGTCAGTTTTTGAATTAATATCAGGTAATCATGCCATGTGACTACCGCCCTTGAAAGAGTTAAATAAACGTGTTACTCGTAAATCGTACTAACGCATAATAAATTTAGTATTTAACAAACAAAGCTGAAATAAATTCTTTTGAATTGTAAAACTCTATTTAAGAAATTTACAGATAAATATAATTTCGTTTGTTTTTCAAGTAAATCAAGTGGAATCGAGTTATTTTGTCAAATGCTATCACCCTTACTCAAGAAATACTTCTTCCAAATATAACTATCTTTATTCAAGGAATATTTCGACTATAATAAAAAAACTTCTAAGAGGAATATTTTCAATTAATTAACTAAAGCTTAGCAAATAAAAATCAAGCTTTTGTTCTAAATAACAATTTTGGTAATTTTTAAAATGAAAGGAAAATTCTTTAGAGATTTCTACGATAAAATATCTTTAAAATTTTATCGAATATATATTTTTAAAATTTATTAAATTACAATATTCTTCTTCTGGGCATATTATTTTACCAAAATATAACTACTTGATTATTTATACTCATAATATTGGTTAAATGTTCCAAATATGATGTTAACTATAAACTGTTTAACGCCTTTTCACTACCAACATTTTAAAAATGAAATTAAAATGTTCATGCAATGGTGATAATGTTCCTGATAAACTAAAAATCATGAAATATAAATTCTAAAAAGTACGATCAAGGACGTCAGAAGTGAAAGTGTTAAATAATGCAATTAGCAACTAACAGAACCTAGGATTTCCTTAACCCTTTCAGCTACTTAAAAGATGTGTCAGGTAAACAGGCTAATATGTCTTATACACTGTAATGCATTTAAAAATAGAAACATTATGCTAAAAGTTAAGTACTTTTAACGGCATTTTTTAATAGTATATTTTTATGTAAGCAAGATTTTCCAAATGTTCTAAAACGTAAAATAAGTCATATGTATGGAAATCCCAAGCACTTTCTGTTGACATTTTGGAAAATGTTTGTTGAGCTATCTAATTATATTCTTTCTATGAAAATAAATTTAGTTAATTAAAATTCCTTTTTACAATGAACTATAATGACTCTCACTTAACCCTTTCAGGGGCAGGAAAATTCTGTTCGTAAAATGATGAAATAATTGACCTACACACAAAGCAGAATATAAAGTAAGCGTCCGATCTTAAATGGAAGAGGTAACCGCAAGATTCAAGACGAGGTCATATCAATCAAGGTCACACACCACGTAGTGGACGGGGTTGAACTACAGGAATATGCCTAACTGTTTTCTTCTTTGAGGATAATCTATTAATTGTACATCTATGAAATAACTGCGCAAGCGTAAAACCCCGTGTTTTCATTTGTTTGTAGTATTTATATTCTGACAGTATAGAATATTCTATTAATTTTTATTCGTGATTGTTTAATTTATTTATTATAGATAATTACTTAAATAAAAACAGTTCTTTTTAGAACTAATATTATTTCTTAAAATGGCAAAATGTAGCTGTAGTTTTCGAAATTGTTAGAAAAATCTTTTTCAGATGGAATTCGTCTCTGTCCTTTTCCCTTTAGTAAAAGAAGTTAGTTACGTTTTTTTATTTTAATTTATAATAAAAAAATAAAATATTATTTAATATATATTATCAAATATGTTTGTATATTTAATCAATAATAAATATTGCTGATTTAAATACGCTCGACTTTAATTATTTTTTTTATGTAATGAAAAATTAGTAAGTAGTTAATATATAAAGACAGAATTTTGTAGTCTCATTTTTTACCCAATTCTTATGTGCTAAAGTTATTTAAAAAAAAAAAATTATATACGCGGTTGTATTCCCGATGAGAATACAACGTTTATGAATGTTTAGAATATGTATAGAACTTAATTATAAACAGAATATTTCATTTGAAGTCTTTTTTAGTTTATCGAGAGCAGACGATAAGTTCCCAATATTATCTTGAACGCATCGCACTCATGTTGTTTAACTAACAAATATTTCATTCATTTAATTTAAATCTCATTTCATTTTACATCCGGAATCACTTTAATTTAAAATGTATGTATTAAATGTTGTACTATTAAACAAGCAAGTATTGTTCATTTATTCGTTTAAATATCTTGCGATTCTAGACACTAGCTTCAATAATTACCCTAAAATCGCTGAATTAATTAGTCTATTTTTTATTTATTTTTTTTTTAACGGACAAAGCCATTTAGAGAATCCCTGTTAAAAATGCAATCACGGATTTCAAAGAGTTCGTACTTATGGAAGATTAATCTTGTTTACCAGATTTATTGCAAAATATTTTGTTATAGCTTGTTTTGATTTTTAAAAAAAATGTGTATTTAAAAAATAGTCGCAATGTCATTTTAGCTTCAGGGCAAAAGGTTTCAGGATAATGTTTTCATAGCATTAGTGCTTTTTTTGCCGAAATTAAGATGATATTGTGACTTTCTTTTTTCAAATGTACATAATTTTATCAAAACAAACTGTAACATAAATATTTTACAATAAATATGGTAAACAATATTCATTTTCCATAAGTGAGTAAACATTCAGAAAATATGCGCAAGAGATGCGCAGATAGTAGATATTTTGTCATATATGACGCCATACAAAAAACCCGCGTTTTTGCGTGACCAACCCCGTCCACAAGATGGCGCAGCTGTATAATTTACGGCAGATTCCAGCATTAACATTGTACACTTAATATAATGAACTTTTGCTGCACCAGAATTTACAAACGAATTTTTCAACAAATAAAAACCTGCTTTTCTACGCCTTCAATATAAAACCAAATTTTATTAAAATATTTTTGGTGCCGTTTGTCAGTTTTGGAATTAAAATTAGGTGGTCATGCCATGTGACCACCGCCCTTGAAAGGGATAATTAGATGTGTTACTCTTAAGTCGTACTAACATATGATAAATCTGCTTAATAAATGTAGTATTTAACAAACAAAACTGAAATTCTTTTGAATCGTAAAATTCTGTATTTAAGAAATTTGCAAATAAATATCATTTCATAATAAAACACACATACTACAATATATATTGAAACACACATGCATACATAAATAACGCCTGTTTATTGTATTTATTGTATGTATGTCTGTAAAATATTTATATATACCTTTAAATATCATTTCGTTTATTTTTCATTTGAATCAGGTAGAAAGGATTTATTGTGCCAAGTACAATTATCCTTATTCAAGCTATGCTTCTTCCAAATATAACTATCATTATGCAAGGAATATTTCGACTAAAATAACAAAAACTTCCAAGAGGAGTATTTTCAATTAATTAATCAAAGCTTAGCAAATAAAAATCGACTTCTGTTCTAAATAACATTTAGATGGTTTCAGAAATGAAGAGAAGATTTTTTACCAATTTCTACAATGAAATATCTTTGAAAATTCCTCGAATATCTTTTAACAATGTGTGAAATTACAATTTTCGATCTTCTGGACATATTATTTTACCAAAATTACTTGATTATTCATACTCATAATATGGGTTGAATATTACTTATATGATGTTACCTATAAACTGTTTAACCCTTTCACTGCCAACATTTTAACAATGAAATTAAAATATTCACACAGTGGGAATAATGTTCCGAATAAACTAAAAACCATGAAAAATAAGTTATAAAAAGTACGGTCAAGGACGTCAGAAGTGAAAGTGTTAAATAATGCAATTAGCAAATAACAGAATCTAGGATTTCCTTAACCCTTTCAGCTAGTAAAATTTAAAAAAGAAACAATCATTATGAAGTTTTCATACATTTTTAATAATGTTCTCAATAAGCTAAATATCGTCTAAAAAGTAGGTCTTTCGTCAAAGACGCCAAAGACGAAAGAGTTAAAATTAAAATTTATGTTTCCCTTTTCTTTATATACAAAGATAAATACAAATAACGCATATTTTTATACGGTTAGATATTTTTTTGGTCTAAAAAATGTTTCGATTTCCAAAGATCAGAGTGTAAATTGCTAGTCAATTTTTGGTCTCGAGTAATCTTTTACAGATAAAAATCCCTGCCGGCTCGGCTTACAGGCGGAGGTAGATTTCGAAAATAAGCACTAATTTCACCAACAAAAACTAAATCAAGATTACAGATAAACCCAGTTTAACGGTTTTATCTGACCGCTTTTGACGAATTTTTTATTTCATTTTTCTGTAAGAGGTCGTTTTATCAGAATCATATTTAGGCGGTATTCAAAAAAATATTTTTCCACGTCCAACAACTCGAAATTTTCTGACGCATTTTCAGACTCATTTTTAAAAATAAAAATATTAAACTTGCTGATGTGATTTTTTGAAGAGATTTATAAGCGACCTGTATTTTTATTTTTCGTTCAATTAATTAGAACTTGATTTACAATTATTTTCTCAGTACGACCAATTTCTTCGTTTCCAGCCGTATCGCTTCGAGAAATTCGGTTCAAAATGCCCACTTTGGCAGCATTTTTTGAAATATATTCTGCCTTTATCAAAAAATTTACCAATACAACAAAACAAGAAAAAAAAAAAAAAAAAAAAAAATTATGTCCATTTTTTCCCCCCATTCTGACCACAAAATCAGAGTTCTAACTTTTAACGACTACTCTTTCATCTTCACCTAACACTTCTTTTATAAAGGTTGTTTCATAACAATGGAAGCCATCAGTCCATTAGAAGAAAATAACTCTGTTAAAAATAAAAAAAATTCAAAATGAGATAATGATTAACCCGGGTGGACGCGCGCCGAGCCTGATAGACCCAGAATGCGTATGGTTTTTACAATTGTCACCACTATGTTTTTAAAAGTAATCTGAAACTTATGTTATCGCAAAATTTTTAACAATTGTCTCCGATTAAATAAGGTGACGATTATTATTTCTATTCATTGTTGACAAAGTAAAAAACATTCATAACCTGGGTATGCGGGCATTCTCCCGAGTTAAATCATGATCAAATCTTCATACAAAATCTTTTTCTGGCTACGGCATTGATTGTTAGCCCTTTCAAGTTCGTTCTAAGAGAAACTGGATTTTACATACAGCATCTAATTGTTTGCCGATGCAAGATGTTACAAAGAGGTTGAAAAGAAATACATTTTTTATTTGTTAGAAATTAGTAAACAATGTAAATGGGAAAACGCTGAAAATAAAATAGAGCACAAGATTATATTTAAAAAATTGTCCTGCCATTAATTTTCTAAACGGTACACTTTTTTTAATTTTTATACGATCCTTCTGTACAAAAGGAATCAGTTAGTATTTTTTTTATAACAAAAGATTATTACAAAATATTGCATATCTGTATTTATCAGATGAAATGAGCTATGCTTAGTTTAAAATTGATTATTGTTGATGAAAACCATTAGATAAAGCTAGAAGTGTATTTTAGTGAGATATGGCGAGGAAAGGGAAAGACGGTCAATAGTAGATTTGCAGTTGACTTTAAGCAAAAGATAATCGATGCTTGTAAATTTATTAAAACGGAGAAAAACTTTATTTACACAAAAAAATATTAGAATAGTTTAGTTATGATTGACGCTCAAAACAACACTTTTAAAATGCTTTAAGAACTGGTTTTTCAAATTGTGTTTTTTTAGAATTTAAAACTACATTTGTCTCTTTAAATGATCTCTGCCTGCGTGATTCTTTATTTGGATGTATTTGTAATTGGAGATCGGCCGAAAATTCGGTTTCATTTCGTTTTCGGCCCAAAATCTGAGTCTTGCCGAAAATTTGGTCGGACCGAAACTATCTGTATTCCAAAAATCTCGTTTCTTCCATCTGAAATTTTCGACATTACTCATTGATTTGAGCTGTATCGACTCAAATGAGACACTTTTTATTTATTGCTATGAATTTCACTGTTTATAATTATCAGTCATGACTTACTCAAGGTATGTATACCTAACACATTTTTTAATTAAATGGAATTCACATAATTAGAAAATCATTTTTGTGTCGTGTTGAATTAATTGCATTTCATTTTCTATGAAAATAAAAAGCTTTGTTCATGGGTACAGAGAGTCAATTTGGGCCAAACGTATAATTACACGTTTAATCAATTAATAATTATGTATATTTATGTATATATTAATTAAAAGCTGTTTTGGTTGATTCTTATTTGTAATACAATTTTATTACACTTTAAAAAATATTTTTGACGTAAAGAACACCATTTTTAATTTGTGAATGCTCTGTTGAGAATGCCAACTTGGCGATGCTTGCCATTTTCTGTTAGTCGGCACTGTGGCAACCCCCTTTTTATTGTTTTCCGATTTTCTTTTCAGTGTAGATGTAACTTTTGATTTGAACCGGTGTATCGGTAAAAAACAGAACTCTCAAATGAGAGTAATAATAATATTTAATATTGTTTTGTAAATAAAATGTACATAGTTGTTTTTTAAGAAAGAAGTTTAATTTGAACTGTAGAGTGTGTTTACTTATTCAAGTTACGAATTGGATATATATTAGAACTAAGTTATGAAGACGTTTTTATTCTTCGATGCACTATGAAATAATTTGAATTTACCGAACCTGCAATCTCAATGACGACGTACCATTTTTCTGGCGTCCGCGACAGGATGTCTGGATTTCATCATCGATTGAGGTAAGTACCTCAAATTAAATTATATTGAATAAATAGAATTATGAATATATTTATTAACTGAACTGTATCGAATAAGTTGAATTCTTTATTTTATGATGGATTACGAAACTTTGAAAAAAAAAAGAGCTACGATTCGTAGCCAAACTACGAAAATATTTGATAAAATAAGGGATTTATTAGATAATACACAAGAATTAGAGCTTGAGAATAGAAAATCACAGCTGGATCTTTTTAAACAGCAATTGAATGACAAAATGAAAACTTTAAAATCATTAAATTCTGAAATTGAACCACTGGTTCCAAGTACTGAATTTGAAAAAGAAATCGAGAAATCGGAATCTTATAATGAGAATATTATTGAATGGAAATATAAAATTTCCAAATTTTTAAATGATAACACAGTTACTCCTGAAACTAAACAAGATTCTTCAGACATTGAAAGTGATAGTAGTAGCAATAATAGTTCTCTACTAAAAAGTCAGAAAATTCTGAATCAAAATTTGATTAAACTTCCTAAACTTAATATATCTAAATATTATGGTGATTCGTGTTTATGGCTCAAATTTTGGAGTCAGTTTTCGAATGCGATTGACAATAATGAACATTTAACTCCGATTGATAAATTTTCCTACTTAAAGTCACTTTTGGGCGTAAGTGCTGCAAATACTATAGCAGGCTTTTCGCTGACTAAGGAAAATTATGCTCATGCTACAGAATTATTGAAAAATCGTTTTGGTCGTAATGACCTGGAAATAAATAGTCACATGACTAAACTGCTAAATTTGAAACCAGTACGAAATTCTAGTAACATTAAGGCTTTTAGAGATTTGTATGATGAATGCGAAATTCAAATAAGAAATCTTAATTCTTTAGGTGTTGCCTCAGGTTCATATGGGCACTTGTTATGTCCGATTCTTCTGAAACTTATTCCATCAGATATTGCACTAGAATTTAATAGAAAACGAATTAAAAACACTGACTGGGATGTTAATGAGCTGATAAATTTCATTAAAGATGAAATTGAATCTCGCGAAACCACTGTCCAATTAAACCATTTTGAAAAAATCCCTGAGAAGCAGGAAAATTATAAGAAAAATTATAAAAAATTCATTCCATCAGCTTCTGCCTTAACCACAAATATTAAAAATAACTGCATATTTTGTAATCAAACTGATCACGATACTGAAAAGTGTAAGTCTTTCACCATTCCGGAAATGCGAGAAAAATTGAAAAGGGAAGGAAGGTGCTTCAAATGCTTCCGTAAATTTCACATCGCGAATTTTTGTAAAATTTCGAATGAAAATTGCAAAGTGTGTGGTAAAACATATCATCATACTATACTTTGTAATTCTAATAAAAAAACAGAAGAATCAAAAAATTCAGGTAGTATTATTTCCTCCGTATCTCATTGCAAAGGCAATATAAATAATATCAGTAGAGAAGTAATATTGCAAACAATTCATGTAAAAGTGGAAGCGGGTGAAAATTCAGAAACTGCTCTTTGTTTATTTGACTCTGCTAGTCATCGAACTTTTATTACAGAAAATTTAGTTTCAAAATTAAAACCTGAGGTCATTAGAAAGGAAAAATTAATTGTCTATACTTTCGGTTCGAGAAAATCTGAAGAACGATGTTATGATGTCGTTAAGCTAAAGCTAATTCACTTGACGAATAGAAAACGTAGTATAATAATTGAAGCATTAGTCACACCGCTAATAACTAATTCTTTGATACAAATTCCTCCTCTTCCAATCAAAATTAAGAGAAAACTTTCCAAATTTCGTCTTGACACTTGGGAACATTTGGAAAATAGTGATGTTGATATATTAATAGAAGCTGATTATTTATATCAAATTAATGACAAAACATACCCCATAAATAAATCATTGTTCGTCTGTGAAAATTTATTTGGGCATTCCCTCTGCGGGACAATTGACGTAAATAAAAATAGTGAGAGTAAGCAAGCTGGGGTCTTGTCCACTCAGGTTATGAAACCTATTCAAAATGATTTGAAAACATTGTGGGAGTTAGAAACTTTAGGGATGAACACTGAAGAAAATATTTCTGAATTAGATAAAGAGATAATCGAAAAATTCGAAAACAATTTGCATTTTCTTGAGCACCGATACGAAGCTAAATTGTTATGGAAAGATGATAGAAGAGATTTAGGAAGTAATTATAACAATGCTAGAAACCGATTTATTAACTTAAATCGAAAATTGCTTAAAGATAAGGAATTATTGCAGAAATATAAAGAAATAGTGATTGAACAGGAATTAAATAACATAGTGGAAGCATGTTCTAATAAAACTGTAAATAGCGGTTATTTTATGCCCCACCGACCTGTCTTGCGAGATGATAAACCCACAACTAAAGTTAGAATGGTATTTGATGCTTCCTCAAAAGAAAATAGCAAATCATTAAATGATTGTTTGTACGGTGGCCCAAATTTGAACCCCGATTTATTAGAAATTATTATTAATTTCAGAAAATTCAATACTGCGTTTTGTGCAGATATTGAAAAGGCCTTTCTTCAAATTTCTGTAGCTGAAGAAGACCGAGATTACCTTAAATTTCTTTGGTTCGATAATGACGCAAACAACTTTTTCAAAATTTTAAGATTTAGACGTGTACCATTTGGCGTTACATGCTCACCATTTATTTTGGCTGCCACAATTAAACATCATATAAAGAACTATCGAGATCAACATCCAAATGTTGTATATATGTTAGATAATTCCCTCTATGTCGATGATTTAATTTCCGGATCCGATTTAGATAACGAAGCTTATTATTTATCAGTTACAGCTTCTGAAATTCTTAAAGAAGCTGGGATGAATTTGAGGAAATTAAAAACAAATTCTATTAAACATAGGGAAATGTGGGGAATCTGGTAACTTAGGTATAAGTGAGGAAAACACAGGTAGTATCTTAAAAGTGCTTGGACTGATATGGAATACTGAATCTGATATTTTGATGTTAGATGCGCAGCCCTTTGAAGAATATTACATCGATGATCCCACGAAGCGAACAGTTCTTAAAATGTTACTGAAAATTTATGATCCATGAGGATTTGTGAATCCATTTGTAATACGTATTAAAGCCTTGTTGCAAGAAACATGGCAAAGAGGTTTAGAGTGGGACAATAAATTACCTGAAGATTTGAAATGCGAGTGGAACACTTGGTGTTCAGAAGTTGTACATTTACGCACATTTGAAATAACCCGAAAATATTTTCCTAATATGATAAACATTTCTGAAAATTCACAAATTCACATATTCTGTGATGCTAGTCCCAAAGGGTATGGAGCAGTTGCTTATTTGCGTTCCATTTCATTAACTGGCGAAATTCAAACAAGTTTTGTTTGGAGTAAATGTAGAATAGCCCCCTCAAGAAGTTAACTATTCCACGGCTGGAATTGATCAGTGCAGTAGTTGCCGCTAGAATGTGGAAATATTTAAAACAAAAATTACATATTTCGAATTTAAATATAAAGTTATGGTCGGACTCAGAAATAACTATTTGTTGGATTAGGGGTTCTACTACAAACTGGAAACCCTTTATTTCCAATCGTGTAACCGAAATTCAGTCATTGACAGATCCAAAGGACTGGAATTATTGTCCCGGAAAAGAAAACCCTGCAGATCTGCTTACGCGAGGGGAAAACTTATCGAAGTTAATGGGTAATAATGTATGGTGGTGCGGCCCACCTTGGTTATCACTATCAGAAGATATGTGGCCTTCAAAAAGGGCTATAGAAATGGTTCCCGAAGCTTTTAATGAAATGAAAGCAAAACCAAATTTAACATTATTGTGTAACGAATCAAACTCTATTCCTAAGCCAGTATTTGGTATGGCAAAGTTCAGTAGTTTAAATCGCGTGTATAATATTACTGCTTGGATAATGCGTTTTATTCATAATGCCAATTCGAAAAACCCTAAAATTTTAGGACCTTTAACTACCTCAGAAATAGAAATAGCAGAAAAATACTGGATTAAACAAACTCAGGAAACTTCATTTAAAGTTGAAATAGAAGCACTTAAACAAAAAAAAACCACTTAATAAAGATTCTTCTTTGTACAACCTTAATCCACAATTCGATGAAAATGACTTACTTGTTTTATCCGGAAGACTTCAGTTTTCTGAAGTTATAGAGCAGGAAAAACATCCGTGGATACTTCCTAATAAATCTTATTTTGTAAAATTACTAATTAAGGATGCTCATGAAAGAATGTACCATTCTGGTGTAGCTGTCACTTTAGCTCACCTTCGTGAAAGGTATTTTATATTAAAGGGAAGAAGATTTGTAAAACCCGTCTTAAGATCGTGTATGATATGTCGAAAACTTAATGCTATTTCTGGAAAGGTGGAAATAGCACCTTTACCGAAAGATAGAATCATCAAAACACCAGTTTTTGAAACCTCTGGTGTCGATTTTGCCTGTCCGATTTATTATAAAACTTCTGAAGGCACTGGGAAGGCTTATATTGTCGTATTCACATGTGCTGTAACCAGAGCGATTCATCTAGAGTTAGTCACCAATCTAAGTACTGAAACCTTTATCTTAGCACTACGAAGATTTTTCTCTAGGAGAGGTTTCTGCAAAATAATGTACAGTGACAATGCCAAGACATTTTCTAAGGCTGATTTGGTGTTAAAAGATGCTTGGGAAAGAATTTCTAAGCAAGAAATTTCTGATTACTTGAGAAAGAATAAAATAATATGGAAGTTTATAATTCCCAGGGCTTCCTGGTGGGGCGGCTTCTGGGAAAGGATGGTCAGATCAGTTAAAACACCTTTAAAAAAGGTTCTAGGAAAAACTTGTCTCCGTTATGAAGAGCTAGAAGCAATACTTACAGAAATTGAAGCTGTGATTAATTCACGTCCCTTATGTTATCTCTACGAAGAAAATGCTGAACCATCACCTTTAACGCCATCTCATTTTTTAGTTGGTAAACGATTAATGTCCTTACCTTCTTATGGATTACCAGTCTGTACGCAAGAGAAATCCAATAATATTTTGTTGACGAGAAAATATAAATATAAGCAACAAATTACTGACCACTTTTGGAAAAGGTGGAGAAACGAATATTTGTTAGAACTTAGATCTGCTTTTCAAGTGAAAAACATAAATTCATCTCCTCAGTTCAAAGTTAACGATATAGTGATAATTCATGATGAAAAGCTCCCAAAACATATGTGGAAGTGTGGTCGTGTTAAAGAACTCATATTTGGTCGTGACTCTAAAATCAGATCATGTGTATTACAGACTGCAAAAGGCGATCTTAAACGACCTGTGCAATTGCTATATAATCTTGAATTGGACTTAGTGGACTAAAAGACACTAAAACTCTTACACTAAAAATAAGAACTATTATCGAACATTTAATTTGTTTTGTTACTCATATTTACCCTTATTATTGTTTAATTTTCATACAATTCATGTGTTTTATTTTCTTTCGTAGATTGCAGCATTCTTATTATTTTTGCTTTTATATCTGTAGCTGTATGTAAGTATGTATCTGAAAATTTGTCATGTATGTAAGTATATTCTTATGTTTATTAAATTGTTTAATATAGATGCTGAACTAAGTGTTCAGCCCGGGGCAGGATGTTGAGAATGCCAACTTGGCGATGCTTGCCATTTTCTGTTAGTCGGCACTGTGGCAACCGCCTTTTTATTGTTTTCCGATTTTCTTTTCAGTGTAGATGTAACTTTTGATTTGAACCGGTGTATCGGTAAAAAACAGAACTCTCAAATGAGAGTAATAATAATATTTAATATTGTTTTGTAAATAAAATGTACATAGTTGTTTTTTAAGAAAGAAGTTTAATTTGAACTGTAGAGTGTGTTCACTTATTCAAGTTACGAATTGGATATATATTAGAACTAAGTTATGAAGACGTTTTTATTCTTCGATGCACTATGAAATAATTTGAATTTACCGAGCCTGCAATCTCAATGACGACGTACCATGCTCCTTATTTTTGCTACTGAAATAGCATTTTAAATGGTAATGAAAAAGTGGTATAAATCAGATATTTTTCTTTATTATATAGTAGTCCCTGATGCTTGACGGAAGACAAAAAAGAAAAAAAGCGCGATGTGTTCGAAAGTACGAATAACAGAGTGCATAAAAATTGCGAAAGATGATAATCTAAACAAATAAATATTTTATATTTGTGTTCTTTACATATGGATATAGTATTTGAAAAATGCACTTAATAAGGATTTTTTATACTTTTCTTCTCGACGGGAGACAGGGAAAAAGAGCGATGTTATCCGAATGAGCAATCTAACGAAACACAATATTAAGATGCGCTATTGTAATTCAATTAATCTTAACACTTTGTGTCACGGTGTTGCATATATGCAACATACCCAAAAATCAATGTTACTTACATAGTAGGCTTTAAAAGAAGATTTTCTTTATTGCTGCTATCTCCCAACGTAGTAGTTAATATAAATTGTTCATAAAAATCTCAACAGACGGCGATAATGAGTCAATTTTTCATGCCAAATTTTTATTTATCATTTGAGTAGTTTTACATCATTGTTGCTAAAATGAACTTCGTAATTTTTTTTTAATTAAAAAAGCTAACAACGTCTAAAAATTGATTTTTTACAGGGGTAAGTTCCCATATTTAACAGTGTTTTAGAGAAATGACAATATTTATCAGAAATATGTAATTTTCTGTTTATTGCAGATGAGAAAAAAGTACCTTTTATTTAATAATTTTTCATTTTTATATTCTAAATTTTTGTTATTATCTTTTACATGATTAAAGTGATATATTCTAACATCTGAGTAACTCATATATTATAATACGAGCAAATCTTGTTGTGTGTGTGTATGTAAATTTTATCTAAAAAACTCCTCTGACGATTTTGACTAAATTTTGTCTCCTACCGTTTTGGGTAGGAGATGACTATTGGACTAGGTCACATGTTCGAAAAAATTCAATTAGTGGGCCATTTTGGGGTCACTACGGACCGATGCATTTCAATGAAAAAAAGTTAAAACAGTTATTAAGTTTTTGTACAGTTGTACAGTTGGCAGTAACCAAAGTCGCAAATTTGGCAACATTTCGAAACATTTGGCGATATTTGGCGAAATATTGGCGACATTACCGAGATTTATGCGGGGAAATTGACTTTGAAGATTAACACTGCTAGAACACATGCTTGGCGCCAAATGAAAGAATGTCGCCAAATTTGGTGATATTTGGCAACATTTTGGTGACATTTGGTGAAAAAATTGGCTTTCACAATTTGAAGAAATTGTCTATAAATTCCCAATAGGAGCCGAGATACATGATTTAGAGGTCTGCACGGGCCGGAATTTCCAGGCCCGGGCCCGGCCCGGCCCGAAGGAAAGCTATTTTGGCCCGGCCCGGCCTGGTGTAAAAATTGAAAGTTCGGCCCGAGCCCGGCCCGGCCCGTTTACATTTTTACCGTTCTCGGCCCGGCCCGTACAAAAATCAGTGAAAACAGGCCCGGCCCGGCCCGACTAAATGTCTACAAAAAATTCCGTTTTTTCTCGACATACAATTAAGATTCTTTTAATGAATACTACATGCATATTTATGGGAACATTTTACAGTATATTTTAAATTACTATGGGTTCGCAAAATAGAAAACACACAATAGTAAACGTTAGCGATTACTTACAGTGTTTTAGTCAACGTCTCTAGAGACGTTTCAAAATTTAAATAAGGGTTCATTAAAAGATTATTGTAGTTTAGAATAAAGGGTTAAAAAACATGATAACTTTTGAAGCTCATAATAAAAGGTAGATTTGTGAAAATATTTCTGTCATTTTTAAGGCTTTTCTCAAATCCAAAGGAGCTACATTTTGATACATTTATTAATTCATTTCTTTTCGGAAACGCATGAGATTGGCAGGTATTCTTATTCAGAAACCATGCAAATGCCTTTTTTTTTTTTTTTTAGAAAAAAGTAATATATCTTTCAGAAAATACTGCCAAAGTTAGCGTTTTGAATCGAATTTCCGGAAGCGATAGCATAGGAAAGGAGAAAACGTACAGTCACGTGACAAGAGTCTCTGTTATCTCTGTACGTAATTTATGAAAAATGGAAACGCTATTTGATCCCAATTGCCAAGTTCATTATCGCTATTAATACTTTTACAAAACATAATGCATGTCCTACACATCCTGAGAACGATTAAGACCAGTTCCGTCCCGGCACAAGTCTGCCGAAAAAAATTAAACCCGGGATCAGGCATCATATAACTGTACGATGCCGATCTCTACGATGGACATGTTACATTTCTGTATTGATGTTGTTAAACTCGCATCGGTTCGTAATGCACATTTATACTTCTCGAAAAAGTCATATTCATTGAAAATGACCTCGTATTTTAGCTGCCCCTCTCAAATTCTTATATCGGGCCGATAGGCCCGATTAATTTTTTTATCGGCCGGGCCCGGCCCTTCAGGCCCGTTCAATTTTTTTGCCGGCCCGGCCCGGCCCGTTTATTTTGTCTGTCGGCCCGGCCCGGCCCGTTGAAAAAATTGTCCTCATTCTGCCGGCCCGGCCCGGCCCGTTTGAAAATTCTCCTCCATTCCGCCGGCCCGGCCCGGCCCGCGGGCCGGGCCGGGTACGGGCCTCGGGCCAAGCCCGGGCCCGTGCAGACCTCTAACATGATTCAACCAATCAGAGTCCATTTCACTAAGCGGTTTTAACTAAATTTTGTTTCCTACCGTTTTGGAGTAGGAGAAGATAATTGGGCTAAGTCACATGTTCGAGAAATTTCAATTAAAGGGTCGTTTTAGGGTCACTACGGGTCGATGCATGTCAATGGGCAGTAAAAGAAGTCGCAAAGTTGGCAACATTTCGCCAAATTTGGAGATATTTGGCGACATTGGAGAGATTTTGCGAGAAAATTCACGTTTAAGATTACCAAAGCCAAAACACGTCTGGTGCCAAATGAAAGAATGTCGCCAAATTTGCGACTTTTATCCGAATTTCGGCGAAAAAAATTAGATTTTATAATTTGAAAGAAATTCTTTGAACTTTCCTATAGGAGCCAAGATACATGATTCAACTAAACAGAGCACATAGAACGTTTTTCATTTTAACCGAACATAGCTCGGTCTTCCCAGCTGGTATTTTTCAAATCTGAGTTGTTGAGACACAAAGGATTAATGATACATATATGCAATTTTTTTTTAATGACACCGTTGGAGAAAAAAGAAAAGTTTTCAAACTGACCAATTTTTCTAAGTGGTTGTATAAAAATTCAAAAAGTACGAATTTTTTAAACTTACAAAGCTACTTCATTAATATAATCTTATTTCCAATCTTAATTTGAATATTTCTGCAATTCACGTTGCCTATTTATATCCAACAGGTAAAAGCTTAAGTCAGATTCAACCTTTTTCTACTCCCTGTACCTTGAGTCTTAAAATGTGTTAGCAGGAGTTAATAGCCGAATTACTAAAGCAGCAAAATTATAGGCAGTTCATAAAAAAATTGTAATAATTGAAGAAAAGTTTAAATTTTAGCTTGAACAGTTTTCGCACGCCTCAGTGAAATATATCAGAATTTTCATAAAGTAGTATTTGCTTTATTTAATGAGCAAAATTCTGTGTTTTGATATGACGACGATTACTTTACGTAAAATCTGATATTCAAACCCTTTAATTCCCTGAATCCTCATAGGCATACGAATCCTGTTGAAAAATAACAATTGAATTTTTAAAGAAATACGACTGAGATCCACATATAAAAAAAAAAAATAACGTTGCTTTTCAATCATCTTGTCTAAATTTCTTTCCTTACTTTCTACTACTTGTATTAGATAAGTATTTTTTTTTTCATGTGTTTTTTTTTCCTTGTCGCCTAAAGAAGTTTAACAGCAAAAACATTTTCTCTCTAGAGAACCAAAGGTAAAACACTCTCAAGCTTTTTTATTTTCTTCATTTTTTCAGCTTATAAGAAATTTTGGTAACACGAGTATCTTTTAAAAAACATCAATTTCTAAATATTTGTTGTCATAGAAGACTGGTATAAAATATAAAAAGGTAAAAAAATTCTTGATACATAGTATGCAGTTACAGGCTGAAAGTTCTTTCATTTTTAAAAAACAATTTAATTTTATTTGAAATGATAAGAAATTCTTAAAATATGCATGTACGAGGGGGTGTCGTAAAATTTCAATTACGAGCAACTTTTTTCATATTCTATTCGTACCATTATTTTTTTTAACTACATTTCGTAGTATATTTCTCTTGAATATGTTCTCAAAGCGTATGTAAAACATTTTTGTTTTGAAAAAGTGGTGTGAGGTACCATTAAAAAATATTCGCCTGTAACTGAAACTTTACGATACCCCCTCGTAAATCTGAAATTTTTTTCAGGTAAATTATCTTTAAAATGCGTTTTTTATGCCTTAGAGAATTTCATATTACTAATACAAGGTAATAAACACAAGCTCTCCAAGTTTCAGAATATAGGGAAACCCATCCTATATATTATTTCTGATGTTAACACTTTTTATCTCGTCACATATTAAAGGCACAGCGATAAAAAAAATAAATAAATAATATCCTGATTCTAATATTAGAAATGGTTAAAAATATAAATTCATTTTAAATAGCCAGCCAATATTAAAGTAATCTAAAGTAAATTACTCTAGTTAGTTTAATGCGACCTAGTGCTATAGGATAATATTAAAACAATATATATAATAAATGATAGTTAAGTAAATAGCTATAAGTAAGTTTTAAATGTAATAACATGTACAAGCTAACCCCTTTCTCTTTAAAGTTTTTTTTTTTTTTTTTTTTTTGACTGCCGCCTCTTTATTATTCGTAGTTGCACATAGGCTATAGCCTGCACAAGCTACCGGACCCTCTCCAGTGGGAAGTCTACGGAGCCAGTTTCTACGCGCTGGAGTACAATAGATAGGCGGAGTCTCATCCCCCCCTCATTGTTATGTTTGCCTAGCATTTCGGCCCAAAATTAATTTTCGGTGCAACTTGTCTGTCTGCGGCGCTCCATTTTTTTTCTCTTTTTTGCTTTCCCCCCCCCCCCCTCTAAAATCCATTTTTTTACGACAAGTCTGCACCAACAATTCGGCTTCTAAACCCCAGGTCAATCAGAAGTAGTTCGGGCAGCGGTGGCCCAGTTGGCAGAGCATCGAATCCGCAGCTAAGGCCGCGGGATCGAAGCCTACTGCTGGCTATAATCCGCCATGTACGCTAATGGCGCCTGGTGCATGTAAAATCCGTCGTGGGTGCAAAGTCCTCCAAGTTACCTGTGAATTATACCTCTGGCGGTGCCTTGCCAGGTGAAGGTCTCGTCATCTGATCAAGGTTCTAAATTACGAGACGAACTTGAATAGCAATGTGCAGGTGCCAAACAACAGGGTATAACGTTAAGTAACCGGTAAAACAAAGTATACACAAACGAGCAGTAGGCACTGCAGATAGGATGACGATCGAGGCAATGATGTCAGGTTTATTGCCACTTCGCGGCGATTAGACGGTCTTACGCCCCAATGCCAGGCACTAAACCCGTTAAGCTGCGGCAACCCGGCAGGTAGGGGCCTGGTCATCGGTTAGAAAGAAAAAAAAAGGCACAGCGATGGATGAGCTACTCTGTCAGAAAAAACTGTAAATTTATGAGCGTTTTCTGTTCAATTTTCACGGACAACAGCCTTATTTGATGAAAAACGGTCTGATCACTAAAGAATACGGTACGACCCCATACATTTTCCTCCGCTAGGGTTTAACCCTTCATTTTAGTCGTCTTTCGAAAAATAATGTGACTCAACCACGACCGTAACATATTTTTTAACCCGCGAAAAAAGCGATTTTGTGATGATTATCTAACATGCTACATACTACGGGACAGTAAGTAAAGTGTTATTGTGTTTTGAAGTGTATTATATCTTTGCCGGGAAAATTACGGGCGGCACAAAATGATGGGCATTATTTTTTAACGGGGTATGACTGGAATCTTTGCTGCCAACCTCTGCCCGTAATTTTACAGGGATATTTTTCGATACTTAGAAAATTAAAGGCAATCCACATATTCTTGCAGTTCTACCCCATCTGTTAGCAAAAACTCGCCAAAAAAGCGATTCTGTGATGATTATCTAACGTGCTACGGAACAGTAAGTAAAGTGTTATTGTGTTTTGAAATGCATTATATCTTTGCCCGGTAAAATTACGGGCTGCACTAAATGATGGGCATGGATTTTTTTTTTTTTTTTTTTTTTTTTTTTACAGGGTATGATTGGAATCTCTGTTACCGACCTCTGCCCGTAATTTTACAGGAATATTTTTAACAGTGTGACCTCGCGTCAGGAGTGAACAGTCGAAGAAATCGCCCATGATCGCTATTCACAATTAGCCTTTTTTATTCTATTCGTATGAGTGGTTCAAGCGAATTGGATGATAAGTCTTAAATTTGTGTTTTATTAATATTTTATTGTTTTATTTATTGATTGATGAATGTTTTAATTTCGTTGTGGAATACAAGCTGAAATCAAATGATGAGCTATTTAATTAAGTTCAAATGGATTTGTCTTTCGAAATCATCTGCACACAATAGAGATAGATTTGAAAATAAAATAATGCTTGAAAATTATTTTAAAAACAATAAAAATTCAGTCAATTGTGATGCAGTTTTCCAACAAATTGCGATATAGTTTTCAAGCAAATTGCATTTGAATGTCCTTTTTTTTTCTCTATTCAACAATGTAAACATTCAAAATGTGCGGTATTTAGAAGTTTAAAATATTGCAATAAAAGTTAAAAGTTAATAAAAGTTAAACTGAATCATTTGCTGTTGCCACCATCAAAATGACGCCAGCGTTACGCACAGAGACGTTTGTCCTTTATAATATAAATAATTGTAGAGGTTGCATTAAATAAAAATATACCGTGTAATGGAAAATAGAGGTAATATTTCACAAACGACTGTTTGCATATTTAAATATGAAATTTAATTTATTTATACGGTCCTCTTAACCTATAACATCTATTTAGAAAAAAAATATTATTTTGTATCTCAGATCATATAACTATCGTTTAATTGCAACATTTACCATACACGAAATGACAGAAAAAAGATTTACAACTGTAATCTAAAGTATGACTATATTGAAGTTACTTATATTACATATTTGCTCTCAACTTCAGAATTAAAGGCCAAAATTGATCTAAAATATATTCTGTGGGGGTGTTTGGTCATGGGAATTCCAATCAGAACCTCAAAAGTGTCTGTTTTTTATCGTAATCTGATGTAATAATCACATTATTAATTAATAATTAGTATTTCAAAAACGGTTTAATTTAAAATATGGAAATTGGTTACTTTTGGACAAAGCATGTGAAACAAGACGTAATTAAATATATAAAATATTGTTCGACTTATATTTAAATAATCAATGTTTCGTTTTACCATCAAAAAATTATTTTTATAATTTTTTCTCAGTAAATAATCATTAATTTAATCAGTTTAAAATGAATGAACGTGTCTATTTCCATGTTTTTCGGCATGCTGAATCTAAATATATAACAAAATTATGATTTTACTATCGAAAGTTTTAAAGTTGGATTCAGTTTTATTATGCAGATGATTCCTTATGACAAAATAAACCACATCAATTTGCCACGTTTGATGTACAATTTCGGACTTCTTTGAACTAATACTACTAGGGTTAGCATTTCAAGTATTCTCCTGTTTGTTAAGCTTGGCACTTAAGACATTTTTTCATAAAAAGAAAATTTTCGATTTTTTGTTACTTTCAGCGTTTTCCATTCTTAGTCCTCAATTAACCTCTCGGGAACGAGTGTCACGGACACGTGCCACATAAGGTGCTCTGAATCCTTGATTATTCCAACCAGTTACTTTTTTTTATTCTAAATTTTGCCCTATTTAATCAGGCAATTTTCCGGATTAAAATTTTCTGTTTTGAAAAACCGGTGGTATAAGATTAAAAATTCTGTAAAAGACTCTCGTCGCGAAGGGGTTAAAAGACTTTTTTCCTAACTCGGTATGAGCTATCTCTAGATTGACTTCTTGAACCCCTTAACGGTCGCCTTAAATTACGTTTTAAAAATTCAAACAGGTTACTGGCACCATTTTTAAAAAAAGGAAATACACTGTAAACTGAAATTCAGACATTTAAGTGTCTGAAACGCAGTGTTCAATTATCAGACGTTTTAAAATGTCTTAAAATTTTCAGACACTTCTTGCGTCTGAATTTCAGACACTTAAGTGTCTGAAACACGAGTGTTCAATTTTAAGACGTTTTAAAGTGTCTTAATTTTTCAGACACTTCTTACGTCTGAATTTCAGACATTTCAAATGTCTTAATTGCGGCCATCTTTGAGCCTTTTTTTTTTTTAGCCAATATGAAGCCATCTTTGACCATTTTCTTTCTAAACCATATACGCAGCCATGTTTGACCACATTGAATCATTTTTTATAAATGGGAATAATTTGTTACCATACAGCAGAGCTGATTGCAGCGTGGGAAAACTGGGATGCTTCTCTGCCCCCTGATTTTAGGGTACCCCAAATTGGGTATAAAATTTTCATAAAGCTGATATTTTAAATCAGTTTTGACCTTATGAGGATTGTAATCAGTATTTTGTAGTTTTAGAATAGGATAATATTATATATATATTTTCACCTAAATATGTATTTATGTGTCACCATATATGCCCTACGGCATCAAAAATGTTTATTACTTTTAGTGAGAACTTCAAATTGCTTCTAGTCAAAAGACCTAGTATCCATTCACCCCCTCCCCCCATTGCCTTCATATACTGTTACAAAAAAAAAAAAAAAAATAAGCCTATTCGATGCCGTCAAATACATATTTGGATAAATATATAATTTTCTTTAGCCTAATCATGTTCTAAAAGTGCAAAATATTTATTAAAATAAGTGTAAGATCAAAACGAATTTAAAATATCAGCTTTATGGAAATTTCGTACCAAATTTAGGGGCCCGTAAAGCTAAAGGCCCATAGAAACAGCCCTGTTTGCCCATGCTGCAATCAGCTCTGCTTTATGGTAACAAATTACTCCCAAATATAAAAAATGATTCACTCCTTCAGAAAGAATCCCATCCCTGCTATGTTGTGCAATTTTTTCCCATTTAAATAAGATATTTCCAGTAAATTAGTTTAAGCATTTTTATTTCTGTGTTAAATAAAATCTAACACTGGATTCCCCCAAATTTACAGTATATGAGTATTATATTGTAATATTTATTAATCAATATTTATTATTAACCAATATTATGAATTTCTAGAGTAGAATAAGGTTAAAAACAAAATATATTTTTCTTAATACAGTAAAACCTCTCAATAGCGGGCACCTCGGAACCGTGGAATTTGTCCGTTGTTCGGAGGTGTCTGCTTTTCTGAGGTATAAGTGTATAAAAATTTTGCATATTTTCAATAAAAAAATGTGTTTCCTAAATAGTGGTGTCCTTTATTTAGGATTGTCCGTTATGGAGATTTTACTGCAAAGCCTTCATACGAACAGTTGTCTTTAGCGAACACTCACCTTTATCAATATACAGTAAAACCTCCCTAAAGCGACCACTTCCGTTCCAATAAAAATTGGTCGCTCCGAAAGGTGGTCTCTTAATGGAGGTCATGTTAAAATCTAGAATTTAATTGTTGAAAAAATGTAACAATTAATGTTACTAAAATTATATTTTTCAAATTAAGAAAACATATGAAAATTTAAGTATCAAAACAAAAGTTAATTACATAAGTTAATTACTGCAGAGTTTAAAAAATGAATACATTGATGTTTGCTTTGCTTTTATGGTTTATCTACTATAAATTTTATTCCCAAGTCCTTTCGAAATTCAATAAATAAATGCATTTCATTTTTTTTCTTTTTTTTTTTTTTTTGTCTGGAACGAATTTTGACGATTTCATTACTTTATCTATTCCTTTGAGAGTTTCCTGACAGAATAGGGCAGGGGAGTTTATGGACCGTCATCCTTAATGTGTCATCAGAGTTAAATTCATTGCCTAAAATGGAACAAAGGGGTTTAAACACTTAAAAGTTAATTACATAAGTTAATTACTGCAGAGTTTAAAAAATGAATACATTGATGTTTGCTTTGCTTTTATGGTTTATCTACTATAAATTTTATTCCCAAGTCCTTTCGAAATTCAATAAATAAATGCATTTCATTTTTTTTTTCTTTTTTTTTTGTCTGGAACGAATTTTGACGATTTCATTACTTTATCTATTCCTTTGAGAGTTTCCTGACAGAATAGGACAGGGGAGTTTATGGACCGTCATCCTTAATGTGTCATCAGAGTTAAATTCATTGCCTAAAATGGAACAAAGGGGTTTAAACACTTAAAAGTTACCGGAATAAATAAAAATTCTAAACTTAGTTCAGAAGTTTGATAAATAATGCGCTCTCCGGAATTATTATTCTAATAAAACCTTTTTCAAGCGACCCGGAAAAAACGGAATTTGTTTCATTATCTTCAAAGAAATGGGTCCCTTATGGAGGGAGTTCAACTGGGGTGGTCTCTGAATAGAGGTAAAATTAGTATCGAGTCTATGGGAATAAATTTCGTACCATGAAAAAATGGTCGTTCAGGGGGTGGTCGCTTAATGGAGGTGGTCGCACAGGGAGGTTTCACTGTATATATATTTACCTCATAAAAGCTAACACAATCGAATAGCAGACAGATTCAGCGTTCTGAAGGTGCCCGCGATTAAGTGTTTTTACTGTATTTAAAATTTTTTGTACTTAACTTTTAATCTTATTCTACTTTTTAGTTCAAAATACTGATTATAACCAATATACAATGTTGAAACCCATTTAACGTATAAGCTTTAAAAAAATTGCATATCGAATTTGGGGCAACAAAAATCGTAGGTGGTGGGGGGCGGGGACATGTCAAAGTTTACCTTTGCTTTAATCAAGTCCTTCTAGAAAAATTCCAACTCTGCATTGTGATTCAGTAAATATAGAATAATTCAGCTTTAAGTACAAAATCTAGTTATGCTTAAGTACATATAGTATAAAATTCTATCTTTTTACTGATATTCATTTTAAATTTCAGATTTCTTTTTTACTAAAAATAATCAAAAAATCAATATTATAATTGATTTCAAATGAAATATAGCTGTATATATTTACCGTATTTTTACAATTATGTTAACAGCACATAATTACATGAATTTAAAAATTTACAAATAATCATTATGACTAATACAGAGATAAGGCGAGAACATTTTCTTAATCGTTAAATATGAAAATTTATTGAAGACGCCAACAAAATTTTCTCCGCTTTAGTCTACAGATTTCAGACGATTTCTGATGAGTCTTCAAATTGTGGTGTGAATCACCGGGCTTGAAAATGAAAACATCTGAAGTTGACTACTTTCAGTATAGGAAGTAGAATATTTCTAAAACGCTCGGAAACAACAAAAGTATATAGCAGAAGGAAAAAACAGATTTCATGACCGGATTTGAGTTTTATCAGTCAAAACAGTTTAATCTAATAAATGATAAATGAAGACAAGTAATTCGCTGTATGTATGGGGGAATTAATGATATGGGTAAATGGAAGGATTTTCGAACTATATTCTTTTAAATAACTTAAAATTTATCACGGTGTATAAAATCTGAGACGCAAGAAAACGTCATCAGACATGAAAAGCATACATAATAAATAAAAATTAAATAAGGATGTTCACTATAAAGAGTTGGGAATTTCAGTACATATCACATATTAAACCTATGGGAAATGTAAAACCGATGTGAACGTTACAAATGCTGTCGCATTAAACGCTTATAAAAATATTGTATACATAAATAAAACCCATATAAAAGGTACTCCTGTGTAATAATTACTCTAAGAAAACGCTGTTAAGATAGCCTTGATGGTAATTAAGAAATTATGAGCCGATCAACAGGTGCTGTCACTGCTATTTTTAAAGTAATGGCGTGCGAGTAGACAGAAAAATAAGGCTTAGGATGGTGTATCTCAATAGATTCAGTAACAACTAATACACCATGCAGACTTGCCAAAACTTATTTTAAGGATAACATCGGATGTAAAATAATACAGAAACATGATTGCAGATGATTTGAATAGTAGAAATTTAAATATTAGCAAGATAAAATTTTAACATGGAAATCCCATAGGCAAAATGCTTTAAACAAATTTTGGCATAACTCAGGAACTAATAAAGCTATAGACTCGTGTGAGGTCTCTATTTAAAGACCAAACATTCGCAGAGAGTTTTCAATGCATAGTGAAGGGTCCACTTACCTGAAAAAGGTGTGATTATTCCAAAATCACAACCACCCAGGCGACGTCCGGATTGGAGGCTACGTTAGTATCCGTGAGTTCAGCAGACTTTGATATTTAAAAAAGAATTTCCCTTTGCACATCCGGCTAGCTCTGTTAAAAGAATGGAATATTTCCATCCTAAAAACATAGCCCGCCAGACAACAGTTCTCTTTACCTGCTTTGACGAGACGAAGAACCCTATATTATTGTTATTGCTTGACACCTTTCATTAATATGGAATATCACTATGTCGATACGGATTAAATCCTGGAACTTCACATTCCGCAAAAACCGAATCAAGTCAAAATAAATTATTAGTTAAAATGTACGCGTAGATAAAACAAACGCTCAGTTTGAATTACAAACGAACATCCAATTCGAACGAAAGGCATCTAAAACGCATGCGCAACTAGAGTGCCCCCTGGTGGTTAATGCGGAACGGAGTTACAAAGTGTCAAAAGTAGACACTTGCAGATTTTTTAGACACCTTTCTCAGTTCGTTTACAGCATGATCATAGTAAGACACTTATATGTTTTAAATTAAGACATCTAGCATGACTGAATTTTCAGATTCAGATACTTAAGTGTCTGAAATACCTTTTCAGTCACATATGTGTCTTAATTTAAGACGCCTCTATTTGCAGTGTATTCACCTTATTTAATGACAGGTAAAATGATACCATAATAAAGCCAATTACACTATTTTAAAACTGGTGGAAATTAAACTATCTGAATAAAAGACACAGCCCGTGAATATCACGGGAGCGAGAAGTAAGGGGTTAAGAAAATAATTCTTATGAAAAAAAAGAAGAAGAAGAAGAAGAAATATAATTAGAATTAAAATTATTTCTTTTATCTATTTATTAAACTAATAACAGTTAATTTTATATCCCCAGTATAGTGACCATGGTCACTCTACACATTGATATAAATCTAACTATAGGAGAGATGGCATGTTATCAACAGATTTTGCGATTGAAACAGGTGAACGGTGTGTATGCGCATGCATAATCTTTAAATATAATTATTTCTCATGAAAGCCCCACTACCAGGGATGTAGTGGAGGCTATACGGGAGTATACGCCGTATACCCTCTGGATTTTTTAAAAGAACACCGTATACCCTCTGTTTCTCAAGGAAGCTATATTATACATACACTAGGGTATACCCTCTACCTTGAGCGTATACCCTCTGCTTAGAACGTATACCCTCTGTTTTTTTACCACTACACCACTGCCCACTACTAAAAAGGAATGACATACCCACTTAAATAAATTATAATTTAATTTTCTGTAAATCAGCGAGTTTATCTCTCACTCACATAACAGTTTCTTTTAGTTAAGTATGTAATTAAAAACAACACTTTTAATTAACTTTATTTACGCATAAATCCAGTGCTTACACATATAATTTTACTAATAAATCATATTACATCGTGTTGTTATATAAACATTTCGTTTCACTCATAGTCTAAAAATAAGCCCGGTTCTCCCGAACGCCTAAATCTTTCATCGAGATACGGTAAAAAATTTCTTGAATCGCAATCAAATGCTTCCCTGGCTTTATTTTCTATCGCACTCAGGATGCTTCCTCTTGCGCCTTGGAGCACTTTGTTTAAATCCACACTCAGGGACCCAATCATTATGTATCCATTGTATCTGACATAATAATTTCCTTCATGAATAACCTTTAGCAAGGTGGCGGTGAAATTCTTGTTGGATTCGGAAAGAATAAGTCGGAGAGACAAATCATCATAAACAAAGCCAGTGTCACCTAATAGGAAAGAAAATTTTCAATTTAAAATCTGGTAATTTTAAAAACACACATCGCGAATATAAAAAAAAGCAATTTATCAAATTACAACGACCATTTGTAAAATGATTTTTTCAAAGACTAAAATTTAAGACATAAAAAATCGCACGGAGTTGATCATACATTACGTACGCTATGAATTAAGCATTAATAATGTTATTACACGTAAAAATTCCAAGCGACAAAAATCGCCTGCGACTCGTATGTATTATCCACCTGAAACTTATGTATTATCCAAGCATTTCATTGGCTGTTCGGGAAAATTCTTTTCCATCGTCAGATTTCCAAGAAATCTGACGACTCATTTTAAAGGAAATTTTATTCTTAAACTTCTAAACATCCCACAATATTACTTTTTACACCGTCGTATAGAGAAAAAAAATTACTTTTAAATGCAATTTTTTTTTCAAAGCTGTATCTCAATTTGTTTCTGAGTTATTAATTTTTTTTTTGTAGTTTTTATTACTTTTTTGTCACAGCTTGAAATCATGTAACACCTTTATAAAAGTAAAGGGAAATACAGATTACTGTATAGACCAATCAGAAAACGAATAAAATGCGGATTAAGCCAATAAAAACCTTCAGATATGCTTTTGATTTCGCATCCTGATTAGAGCAATAACCATTTTTCCAAATGGTTAACAAAATGATTATTGATTTAGTTCTTTGATAAATGAGAACACTGAAATGTAAAAAGAAAGTATGCATTGCTATTCACTAATGTTCACACGATAAGCGCCACGTCAGTCACCAGTGACTGACACTGAACTTTCCGTTTAGACCGCGTCATTCACCGAGGACTGACGTTCTAAAATATGATATAAAATTAAAAATATATATATTGTTTTAAGTAATTACTGAAAATTTATTTAAAATTTACTTACCTTTTACGTATTAAAGAATTATACTTTCAAAAATTACTTAAAACATTGTAAATTTTTCAGCTTCAGTGTCAGTCATCGTGTTAATGGTAATTACGAAATTTTGTTTAGAAATAGCTAATTCATCCTTTTTAACATGTTCCAAAGCAGTTGAAAACTATTTATCACTCCGGTTTGACTGTTTTCGCAAGTTATAAGAGGAAATTAGTACATCGCTTTCATGTTTACTATAATATGCTTCTTATTGAAAACAGTGTGGGTAGCATTTATCATTTGCAAGGATATACGTAAGAATTCAGAAACATAATAATTGACTAGAAGTAAGTGTTTGAAGTGAACTTTAATGATTTTATATAATTTCAGACACATCTAAAATGGTGTGTGGTATACATTATCAATATATGCATTATCATAGAACATTTCCTATAGGAAATAGGGCATATAGCATGTATCGTTAGTTTACAGAAACGCACACAAAATTTCATTATATTACGATCTATGGCGATACCTATTTCAAGTGCGTATTAATGACATTAAACTAAAGTGTGACCTTAAAAATCCGGCATTCGGAAATCCGGAGCCACAGTAGAGACCTGCACGGGGCCGGGTTTGGCCGGAGGCCCGTACCCGGCCCGGCGGAATGAAGGCGAATTTTCCAACGGGACGGGCCGACAGAATTAGGACAATTTTTTTAAGGGACCGGGCCGGGCCGACAAAAAAATTTAACGTGCCTGCAGGGCCAATAAAAAAATTAATCAGGCCTATCGGCCCGATATAAGGGTTCAAGCAAAGCAGATAAAATACGAGCCATTTTCAATGAATATGATTTTCTCGAGAAGTATAAATGTGCGCCACGAGCCGATGCGAGTTTAACAAGATCAATACAGATATCTAACATGTCCATCGAAGAGATCGGCATCGTACAGTTACAAGATGTCGGATTCCGGGTTTAATTTTTTTCAGCAGACTCATGCCGGGACGGAACTGGCCTTAATCGATCTCAGGATGTATAGGACAGGCACTATGTTTGTAAAAGTATTAATAGTGATAATGAACTTCTGTTAACAGTATCTTTGGAAATATACCTTAAGGTGGTTCTCATATTCACTGCTCAACAATGCGAAACTTTCAGACACATTTTCTGACTCATTTTAAACTATAAAGGCATAAAATTGACAGGCCTGACGATTGAAGGCATTTGGAAACGAATAGCTTTCTCCATATTTGATGAATTACTTATACAGATAACTGAAATTCTTGTCACGTGACTGTACGTTTTTCTCCTTTCCTGTGCTATCGATTCCGGTAATTCGATTCAAAACGCTAACTTTGGCAGTATTTTCAGAGAAAGATATATTGCTTTTATCTATGAAAAAGACGGCATTTACATAGTTTCTGAATAAGAATACCTGCCAATCTTACGCGTTTCCGAAAAGAAATGAATTCATAAATGTGTCGAAATGTAGCTCCTTTGGATTTGAGAAAAGCTTTAAAAATGAGAGAAATATTTTCACAAATCTACTTTTTATTATACAGCTTCAAAAGTTATCATTTTTTAATCCTTTATTCTGAACTACATTAACCTTTTAATGAATCCTTTATGGAATTTTGAAATGTCTGTTGAGACGATGACTAAAACACTGTGTAATCGTTAATGTTTACTATTGTGTGTTTTCTGTTTTGCGAACACATAGTAATCTGAAATATACAGTAAAATGTTCCTATAAATATGTATGTAGAATAATTAAATGTATGTAGAACATTAAAATAATCTTAATTGTATGTCGAGAAAAAACGGAATTTTTTTGTAGAAATTGAGTCGGCCCGGGCCGTGTCTGTTTTCACTGATTTTTGTACGGGTCGGTCCGAGAACTGTAAAACTACAAACGGGCCGGGCTGGGCTTTCAATTTTTACACCGGGCCGGGCAGGGCCAAGATAGCTTTCGTTCGGAACTGGCTGGGCCAGGGGCCTGAAATTCCGTCCCGTGCAGACCTCTAAGCTACAGATTTCTGTAGCTATACAAAATATAATTTTGTAGATTTACATTTTTTTCTGTGCTGCGTACAGATGAAATTTTAGTAATCATACAGATTTCTGTACAATTACATCTGTCGAATTACAGGTTTTTTTTTTTTTTTTTTTTTTTTTTTTTTTTTTTTTACAATGTAGATTTTATTTTGATAACCAAAGATATGGTTAAGTAACAGTAAATATTTTTTTAAGTTACATTTAAAAAAAAAATGTCAAAACATGAAAAGAAAAGGGGGGATTCATTTCCAATAGTCTTCCTTGTAATATATATTATAATGATATGTTACACTAATGACAATTTTCCTAAACATAAAACTAGAATTTATGAAAAAAAAATCCATGGGAAGTAAGTAAAATTTAAATTTAAATTCCTGACAAATTTTGGTATCTATCAAATTATATTAAAAAAAAATCAATGTCTAGACTTGCAATGTAGTTGAATATTCTGCAAAACTAGTACGACATTTTGAAAAAGGGAAAAAAATAATTTATCGATTTCTTACAGCCACGCTATTTTCTGTTCCACTTTATTTTTATACCGACTTTTTTTAAGTTTAATCATCCGTTTATTCGCAGTAAAATAATGTTCTCATGTACATTTTATTTTTCCGTTTAAAAAAAACACTATCTGTAAAATAAAACCTTGTGAAAACCTGACCGGCTACTAAAAAACATTGTTTTTTAAAGATTTTCGATAAAAAGTAACTTTTGTGAAATTATGCTGAAAGAAAGAAGCTGGAGATGTTTTCTCTCTTAAATTTAAAACATCTCTCATGAAAACTGTAAGGAAAAAAATCTGGAACCTTAATTGTTTGTCCTGGTGAAAAAAAGCAAGTTTACCTTTAAAATTCAAAATTGAATGGCAGAATTTTTTTTATGCTGCTGCATGAAATTATTTTTGTCTTGTTTGGTAAGAATCTGCCTTGGTTCCACAAATATTTTCATTTTTTCAATGTTCACTGAATTTTTATTTCCTTGTTTCGCTTGCATTGATGATAAGTTTTTATTTTATTTTTTTTCTTAAAGGATAAAACTTTATTTTTAATTTGAAAAAACTTCATTCATAATATCATTTATATTTTCACTTTTGTAGATGATCATTTGTATTGGTTTATAATTGTATTATATATATAATATATTTATATATATTATATACAGAGTGTCCCAGAAGCAATGGGACAAACTTTAAGGGGAGGTAGGGGACATCACAAGGATTCAGATTTGCATAGCAACTCAGGGTCGGAAACGCTTTCCTGTCGCGGTAGTGACGACACAAAGCACAAGAAAGAAAGGATCAAGAACAGGGAGAGAAAACATGTTTATTATTCTTAGTACTGCAAAAATGCCGGAACAATGCTGGAAAGTGTTGAGGAACTTGTTGCACGCATCGTGGCAGCTGCTGGGGAAGTCCGGGGCACTCCCAGTATTTTCGAGTACATTAGATCTTCCATACGCCGGAGATGCGCTTCCATGCATCACGGTCCGGGGTCGTAATTTCGAACACCTACTTTGATGACGATCGTTGTTCCTTTAATGTTCTTTCGTCTTAGTTTTTTGATGTACTAAGGATAATAAACATGTTTTCTCCTCTTATTCGTATCCTGTCTTTCTTGTGTTTGTGTCGGCACTACCGCGACAGGAAAACGTTTCCGACCCTGCGTTGCTATGCAAATATGAATCCTTGTGATGTCCCCTACCTCCCTTAAAGTTTGTCCCATTACTTCTGGGACACCCTGTATATGCTATAAAATTGATAAGATGCCCTATAACTTTTTTCAATTAGCATATTTTCCCCTTAGTTGGTAAATCAAATTGTATATCTACCCCAAGTAACACTTCAAGTCGTTAGAACACAGCACATCAGAAACATATTAATCTCTTCACGCCCTTGGCCACATATGCGGACGTTTATTTTTTGTAATTATAATTACTAATAAAAAGAACAAAAATTTTATATTAACTTATTCACTAAGTACTTGATATATCATAAATCCTAATAAAAAATTCTCTAGCTGACATTTTTTGTTAAATCCTAATCAATATTAATTAGCGTCAAATTTAGAATTGACTGTTGGTGGTGCTCTTCTCGTAGAACATAATCAACAAGATAATAAACAAATTGAAGATTAATGGAATAACACAAAAAAAAATACGCAAATGCAGCTATAAGTCATGTATTAAAAGAACTGATATTAAAAGAACTGAGATGAAATTAAAAGAAAACGAGCACCTAAAATTAAGCTGTAGTGAAAATCAAGCAAAGTTTATACCTTTTTCTTGATAAAGAGAGTATCTACCATTAAAAATGCTGGAATATATAAAGGTTATAAAAGTAAAATAACATTCATAATATCATACACATCAGCATTAATGTTATTAGAATGCTGATATAATTAAAATGAAATCGCATGTGTGAACTCAAAAGAAAAGATAATATAAAAATTAAACCATTCACCTTCCACTTCAAAAAATAACATTTTTGAACTGCAGTCCATAGTAACTGAGACATTCCTTGCTTTTATGTCCACTATCAAAAATAACATTCCTCCTGCATTCATAGTCACCACATCATTGATTCGACGTAGATTTGAAAGACCAATGACTTTTATGTCTTGTAATGTATGTTTTCCTTCGATTATTTCAGGCAGACGTAAAGGATCCAGTATCTCCATTTTTTGCGGTTCTTTACCTATGTATTTAAGAAGAGCATCAACATAGGCATTGGCTTCTTCCTGTTGACTGGAACCTAGTTAGCAAGTAAAAAAGAAAAGATCAATACTTAAGCAGGATTTAAAATAAAAATTTGAGAAAGACAAAGTTATCAAAAAATTTCAAAAAGTGTTTTTTAAAATTTATACTTCTACAAAAAATATTATTTTTTAAAATCTCACGTCTCATGTAAAAATGTAACTTTGTGACATTAAAATTTATTTTAAACAGAGAAATTTATTATGTGTTAATAAATGTGACAACAGAGTGTCTGTGTTAGTGTTACGGCCGATTATCTACATGACGGATATGGGTTGGGGGAGGGTGACCTCCGTGACGGATCTTTCTAAATGAACCTAACCTGCATTTACGCAGTATAATACCTAAAATTTTTACGCAATGTAATACTTAACCTGTATTTACGTACGTTTTCTTCGAGCAACTGAAGAAAACTGTGCCATCGCTAGGACTTTTTATTCAGGGGAGAGAGGACCTTAAATTGCCAAGTCGAATTTCAGTATTTGCCGACTAGTTATGTAATTTTGCCAAGTTACCACAATTAGTAAATATGATATACTTCTTATTTGTAAAAAGTCTAATAATATTCCCAATTCGATATGTAACTTTTGCCAAGTCTATCAGAAGTAGAAAGTGTATTATAGTTTTTATTAAAGTTTTAACCAAATTTGTCAACTAAGTTTGTAAATTTGCCAAGTGTAACAGCATTTGTGAACGTTTTGGAGGGGGAGGCTCCCCCTCCCCCTTAGCGAGGCCCCTGGAAGAAAACCACGGACAGCTCCGAACGATTTGGCCTACGGGTGCCATTGAGTTCGAATCCAGAATCTCCCGTCTTCCAGATTTTAAAGCAGAACCTCTCAGCCGCTGGTGGGGCAAATGTGACTCCAATAAGCAAGCATATGTTGACTCTTGAAACTTAGTTGAATAAAAATTTTATTAAATCTGCACTTTATATATTTAGGAACATACAGAGTGGTTCAAAAGTAATTGAACAAATTTGAAGAGGGAGACACGCTACAACAAACAAATTTTATATGGAGAATTAAGGTTACAATCCACTTATTCAGTCAAAAATACAGGGTGTCAAATTTGAATCCTAATTCAATTGTTTATACCTTCGATAATTACGAAGATATTTTGACGAAATTCGAAATAGACTCATCTTTATCTGTGGGAAACGCAAGGATATCACTGGAAATGCCAGAAACGGGTACCTACCACCCTTATCCGAACAGCACTGAACTAGACGCTCACATTGCCGAATATAATTGACAATTCATACCGCTTCCCTTACCGAAATGCTGTACACTTTCATCATGTTTCATGATATTATTGCATCATTATTATATTATTACATTTGACACAAAAAATAAGTCTATTGAAAATTGCTTTCAAATATCTTTATTTTTCAGTTAAATTTATGTTCTAATTGGAGTCAAGCACACTGAATAATTGATGGAAAATAGATGAATTACGACTTTTGCTCTATCGTGCGTCATGGCATTTTTTTGACATAGATGAGAGAAGCTGTAGCGAAAATAATAAGAAAGGCACTATCATGACCCTTAGCGCTTTTTGAAAATAAAATACTCCTTGAGACGCAAAAGATTTTTATCAGAACAAAAAGTATATCAACTTACAATTTCTTGTATTACATCATTTTGTTAATTCCTTCAAAAGCAAATTATCTATACGTAAGCAGAAGAAGAACAGGAATTCAAAATTTCAATGTCTTTCCGGAAGACAAACCAGTATATGGCAATAAAACCAAAATTGTTCGAGGCCTGTACTAATATCTTCCTTTTTTTCCCCTTAAAATTGTGTAGGTTTTTATCTACAAAAAATTTCCGATCTTTAAATATTTCAAATAGACTAATTTATAAACCTCTCGTAACTTGTACATAACATATCAAGAAGGGCTTCGGTGTTACACTTTCAAAATGTATTTTAGCCTAAAAGAAAACATTTTCATTCCATTTTTGTAACATTCTCTTCTTTGGCGCTTTATTAAAAAATCTATTAAAAGTGTTTTATTAACATGATTATTTAATTTTAAATGGTGGAAATTGTGGGAAAAGTAGTAATTAAGCTATCAACTTCAAATCTGGAATGAAACTGCATTAAACGTATACACTATTTAAAAAAAAAATGCTTCTTTATCTAACTACGAACGAAAATATATAATAACCTCATCTGAGTTACCCACGATTTCTAAAAGCATTCTTTATCTTTAGAAACATCAGAACTTTCTTTAAATCTCAAAAATATATTGGTTTTTTCGATATCTAAAAATAACGAACGGCTTACGGAATCGTGGGCAACTCGGGAGAATATAATGTCATTTGTGGTTATAGTATAGTTTCGTAGATTAAAAATCATTTGCCTTTATTTAGAGCAGGGCGCGAAATTTCCGCTCGCCAGCTTGCCTACGGTGAGCAAATATTTAAGGTTGGCGAGTAAGTTTTGTCTTTTGAAATGTTGTGCTTTAAATCAAATTATATACGCTCAGAATATCGTGCCTCAATCCAGCGACATGCGGATCTTGTAAATCTTTTGTGCTTATCTGAGAAATGTGGATATTTTAACAGTGTACGGCAATGAAAAGAAATGCAGGCATTTTATCCATTTTGTTGCTGAAGCTATTAAGTTAGATTTAGTAGAAAAATTAAAAAGTGTACATATATATTAGTATTCTAATTGATGGTACCACAGACAGATGATTGTTGGACATGCAAATGTGTATGTCGTACAATGCAAATGTGTATGTCGCGATTCGATACGTGGATGCAAAAGATAATCATATTAAAGAGTACATTTTAGGAGTAATAGAGCTGCCAGATTCTACTTCACTGATTTTATAGATGAGACATCTATAACTGATTTTATAGATGAGAATACAGGCTCACAGCTGTTACATTGTAGGCTTGGGTACTAATGTGCTCCAAATATGATTGGATACAAATCAAGAATGGCTATAAGAAAAAGAAATCTATTTGTTTTAAACTGATAAACATTCACTGCCTTGCACACCATTTGCCGCTGGCTGTTTTGGATGCATGTGGCGAAGTTGAATATCTGAAAACATTTGATTCAGTGATTAGGAGTATTTTTAAATTTTACCATGTGTCGGCTGAAAGATCTCATATGTTAAAAGAAGTAGCAGAAATTCTAGAAGAAAGAATTCTTAAACTGAGTAATATTCACACTATTAGATGACTATCCATCAAAGAAAGCGCTGTGAAAGTTCTTTTTCAGGCCATCTTGACCAGGGGGCTAAAACAGAAAAGGCAAAGATAGTGCTAAATCTAAGGGTTTGCTGAAAAGATTGAGGGATTATAAATTTCTTTTAAATTCTGTACTTCCTCTTGTATTTCTACAGGAAATTGAACCCTTTAAGTGTTGCGTTAAAAAACAAGGAACCTGTCATTTCATCTGGAAATAAGAATTGAACATTGGAACTCAGTTCTGACTGATCTCGAATTTAGTGTTGGACCAAACGAACAGGAGATTTTGGACCAACTATCCATCTCAGGGATTATCAAGGTTGTATTGTTGACAAATATTAAAAATGGTAATCGAGAGTTTCAGACTTTAACCCTCTCGCTGCGTAATTCTTCGCGATGAGCGCCTTTTACAGAATTTTTAATCGTTTATTACCGGTTTTTTAAAGCAGAAATTTTTGACTATCGCAATCAGGGTAAATGTCCTGTTTAAATCAGACAAAGTTTTCGCTAAAAAATGACTGGTGGGAATAACCAAACAGTATTAATTTGACGTAAAAATGCATGCCCGAGCATATCTCGGGCTGCGCAGGGAGAGGGTTAATAGGTAGATTAAATTAAACTTGCAAAGATATGCATCACAGAAAGACTGTAATGTATGTCAACAGATATGTTAACATCTCTGCATGTGTTTGACACTTAGGGTTGGCCTCGCAAAGAAAAAAATCTTGAATTTGGGTTATAAGAAATAAAAAAACTCTTCATGTATTTGAACCCAAGTCCCTTTAATGAAAAAATGGATATTGTATTGACAGAGTGGGCAGAATTCAAGTTTATGTTTCTTTCACTAACACTGAAAGATATGCTGGAGGAGTTTTACAATGAAAAGTACTCAGCAAGATTCCCCAAATTCGCTCCAGATTCTAAATTTTTTTTCTGTTCTACCAATGAGCATAGCTTCGTGCGAGAGGCTTCAGTCGCCACAACAAACTCAAGACTGCATACAGGAACTCTCTTAAGATTATGATGATTTGCTCAGAATTTCTATAATGGATCCGTCCTGACAGATTTTGACCCTACAGCTGCTATTGTCAAGTGGTATTTTAGTTCAGAAAGCTCAACGCTACACAAACAACACATTCTCAAAGTACAGGAACTTTCTATTTCATGACTTTTTAGTGGTATGTGACAATTTCTGTAACCACTGAAACCTTATGGCACACTTATTTTGAGTTAATATTATTTTTTTACTTTCGTAGTAAATATGTTTCGATTTTTCAATTTCTGCATTCTTTTATGATTTCGGACACCAGAAAGTTCTTCATACTACATCTGTTAATGCTTTAAAAATTATTCATATTTCTCATGAATGTAAAGTATTCCGGATTTAACAGATAGCTCCTTCTAAGAACGGTCAATTTAAATTCAGTTTGTCATAAATAGTTCATTTTCTGAGCAGGTGTGGTGACCGACGTTGCTCTCTCAATGAATGTAAAATAATGGCCAGCAAAAGTTTTAGTCTGGCGAGCACCTTTTCAACTGAATTTTCATGCCCTGATTTAGAGTGTAAGTGGATAATGTCATTTGTGATTAAAGTATATTTTCTTAGATTAAAAAACATTTGTTTTTATTTAGAGTGTAGTGGATAATGTCATTTGTGGTTATAGTATGTTTTCGTAGATTAAAAAACATTTACATTTATTTCGAGTGTAGTGTTAATTTCTGTTTAAAAATATATTGTTAAATTTTCCCTCAAAACTGTTTAAAAATTATCTTAATTTAACGACGTTATACCGGCATTCCTCCTTAAAAAAAAGAAATATGTAAAAACGTTCTTTCTGTGCAACAATTCTTATTGGAATACGATTAACAAGACAATTTCGTTTAAATGCTTAAACTCATCTTTGATCATTATTTTAATTATTTAATCAATATTTTAAAGCAGCAGTATTTATTTACTGTAGCATACTTGATAAAATACGTATGGTGATATTACATATAATTTTTGCGCTCCGCATTTATATAAATTACAAAATGTTAATATTACATCGTTTAGGGTACTATTACATTTCACAGTATTTATTGACAAATATTTGTCTATTTTATTATAATAATAATGATTATTATTATTATTTTAATGATCAACTGTATTATACCTTCAGCATCTCCAGATTTTTTTCTCCATTTCCAACACCAGAAACATATGCCAAGATATCAAAAACATTAAAAATCATTAACAGTTTCGAATAAAAGAAATTACTTGGGGAGACCGGAAAGTTAATTGTGCAATAAGAGAAACGAAACTTTCTGATTCAAGTAAACTTTATTCACTCTTAGTTTTAGCTGTTCACCATATTGTCTCTGATTTAAAAATACTCGGTGTCCTAAAATGAACTGACTGATTTTAAAAATCAGTAACTTGCAAATGGTGTCAGCTATTTAAAAAAAAAATTGCAGGAGGTTTATGTAAGATATCAGCAGTTTTTTTTTTACTGTGTTTCTCGGTTTTAGTTTCAAATATAAGCGATAGATAGCGTTGCAAGCAGTAGGCGCTAAATCGAGGCAGAAATAGAAATCATCCAGCAATGGTGGGAATAATGGAGGTCAAACGTATGGAGTGGGACTCATCCGCCTATATAATCTTGTTTTTAGGGCCGTATTTTTAACTCATTCGATATCATTTGGATATCGTTGTTGTTGAATTCGGATTCGAAAATAACATCATACTGAATCATACAGACTAAGTTCAGAATCCGAGACCCTGAGAACAAAATTGTACTGACGAAAATGGGTTATGTAAGATGTCAGGATTTTTTATTGCGATTCTCCATTTTAGTTTAAAATAGCAGCAACAGATGGCGCTGCGAGCAATAAGCGCTAAATTGGAACCAGATTTTTGGCCTCGCTCTTCTCTCAATATTGGTGCAAAAGAAAGAGGTTAAATATATGGCGTGGTTCTCAATCGCCAATGCAATTTTGTTCTTATGGGTCCGTTCGATATGTTTAACCTCCTTCTTTCGCATCAATACTGAGAGAAGAGATACCCTAAAATCGGTCCCCGATTTAGTCCCTATTACTTGCAAGGCCATCTATCGCTGCTATATTAAACTATGATCTAGAATCGCAGTAAAAATTATCCTGACATCTTACGTAACCCTCCTGCAGGAATTTTTTAAATAGCTGTTGCCATTTGCAAGTTACTGAATTTTAAAATCAGTCAGCTCATTTAAGAACCCTCAGTATATACATATATATATATGTGTGTGTGTTAAAAATCAGTCATCAATTTATGTTATGAAGTGCATCGGACTTTAACTCTTGGGCCATGAACTTGATGCAAATCAAATAAACGGGCAACATAAGGAAAGAAATGGAACGATATTAATATTCACACTAATGTTAAAAGAGTACGCATCTTACGGCAACTTTATTAACTTAATATCATTTGTTTTTACTCTCTTTAATTTAACTGGTTTGTGTATGTAACGATGGAATTTCGTAATCGAATATTAACCCACTTTCTGATAGGCTAGAATTTATACAAATTATGTACAAAGGTGTTTCCAATGACAATATAACATTTTAATATTTTTATAACTATAAATTAATACATTAATTTTAATGCACTTTTCAATTAAATCGCCACAGGTTATATATCGCCAAATATTTTCTGTTACTCATAAAATTGTAAGGGAGTTGAAAAAAACAATGGATTTAACTGTGTTCCAATAAATGCTCGCCAAAACATGCCAAAGCGCTGTGAAACTGAACAATGAAACATTTTAAAGACTTAAAAATAGAAAATAAATTATAAACGAAAAATTAAGAACGTAATTATATATTTTTTTAAATATGCTTTTATTTATGTAATACCAATTTGCTTTCAATTAGAAAAAAATATTACACTCATCATAGACATTTTTATACATTATATTTATCTTTGTCATTTGAATATTGTCCTCTTAACTCTTTAAAGAAACTTGTCCTAAGGAAAAATAAAAAACAACTTTCTCTTTTTGTGTGATTTAAAGCCGAGCCTGCACCTACAAAATTGTCTGGATCCTCCCTTGATGTAATATGACATCGGAATTTTTTTTTATTTTTTTTTCAATCAAATATGATTCTATTAATTATGGAAAAACGCCAAAACTTTTAATTTCTACCAAAAAACTTTCAGGTTTTAACCCTTTATGTACTGAATTATGAATTCATGAAAATGTCATCTTCTAAAGCATTTTTCGTGAATTTTTTAAACTAAATTAGAAGATTTACATAATCATTTAATAAATTTTAGAAGGATTTTAGAAGGATTGAAGGATTTACAAGGATTCATTAAATTTGAATTTATAGGGATTTTGTGTAATATTTATATCCCCACTCAAATCTTTTATTTTAAATATATTTTTTAGTATTTTGTAGAACTATAAAATGTACAAATATAGTGCCCTTACAATAGAAATATAGAAATATTTCTGAAATGAAAAATCCGCCCCCACACCCCCCGCGTCCAACGACAAGAGAGCTGAAAAGATGCAAAGGCCAAAGAAATCATCCCTCCCTTAAAAAATTGTTTTGTTTTGTGTAACCAATATTGTTTTTGAAACATGATAAAGTAATGCATCCATAACTCATTCTAAACTGTATTACTACTAATCGATGTATTAAAGGAATTTTATAACAAGTTATTTTAATGGTACTTAGTACCGTCAGTAGATATAGGGTTAAAGCGTTAAAAAAACTGCTGTGACTATTGACAATTTTCGAATATTTTTAATGTTTTGTGAAATGTTGACAGTAAAATCTAACATAAAAGTATTTGCATGGTATAAATTGCGCATTTTTTTTTTTCTCTACCGTAACATAATTATTAGAATACTAATATTTTTGTTATAAAAAATTTCATGTAACTTCTTTACGAAAATTTTTAACAGTAAACAAATTTATTTTGTTTTTAATTAGTATGCATTATAACTTTTATTAATATTTAGAAATAAACTATACATTAGTTGCTAATCTTATATTATGACTAGCATGCTTGAAATCTTTTATTTTATTTTTTTTTTTTTTCAGATTTGTGAAATTTCTGTGGAACAGCCTGTTTTTTAAGTAGTATTAATATGGTGCAGACTATATAGACTTATTTTTCTACAATAATATTATTTGAATATTATTTTTAAGTCATAATTTCCTCTAACAAAAATTATATCAGCAATAAAACGACTTATGTTATTTCATCATTTCACATACAGGTCCCCCCCCCCCCCCCACCGACTCTTGCCGAATCAATAGCTAATTCCTAAACCGCTAATTTTAGGTATTTAGTACTAACTATAAAAATGTTTCAAATGTTGTTTTTTATCTTAACTTTTTTTTTACGGTCTCCCGGTCCTTATCTTATACATAGGAAAACTTTCTCCAAACTCTAACAAGTAAGTGAACGAAATTTTCATTTTTACACGAACCGTGTTTTCATGCTTTGACTTTGGTGAATTTTCAGCGTTTTCTGGCACCAAAAACGGAAGGATGAGTTTTTTAGTGCCGGAAAAAGGTGCAAATTCATAAATGTCAAAGTATTATTACTCGGTACTTTTTTCTTAAAATAAAACTATTTTGTTTGTTTCAATTGTTAAAGCATGGAGAAAGTTTCTCTAAATATAACTTAAAATAACCAGGGACCGTATAAAAATTTTAATTTCGTAAGTTTTACAAAAATAATTATTTTGAATTAAATGACCTCCTAAATAATGAAGAACAACATTTATGCAATCTTAACGATACCTTGAAAACTAATCGTTTAGGAATTACCTCATTAGACAATGATAAGAGAAAACACCCTGTATATTATTATTTATAAACATTATTACTAACTATAAAAATGCTTCAAATGTTGTTTTTTATCTTAATTGACATTTAAGTCAAAATAATATATATTTTTTTAAAGTTACGAATTTTAATTTTATTTTTACGATCCTTATCTTTAAAAAAAATTTCTCCTTATTCTAACAGATAAATGAACGAAATTTCCGTTTTTGCACAAACCGAGCCATCATACTATCTCTTTGATTAATTTTCAGAGTTTTCGGGAACTAAAAACGGAAGGATGAGTTTTTTAGTGCTGGAAAAAGGTGCAAATTCATAAAATTTCAAAGCAGTATAACTCGGTACGTTTTTCTAGCAAAAGAATAGGACTTTGTTTGTTTTACTTGTTAGATCACGGAAAAATTTTCCCTAGACATATTTTATAATGAATAGGCACCGTAAAAAGTTTTTAATTTCGTAGCTTTTACAAAAATACTTATTTTGACTTAAATGACCTCCTAGTTAATGGAAAAACAACATGTGTAACATCTATGCAATACTTTATTTAATCGGAACTATATCATTAAAACTAAAGGTTTCGGAATTACCTATTGGACAACGATAAAAGAAAACACCCTGTATATTATTATTTATTAACGTTAGGTATCTGTATTCATACACTATTTTCAATAACACAACTAAATTATCTGCAACACAAGGAAAATAATTGAAAACTATGTTATGCCATCAGAAGAAATTCATTTTTAAAATGTTTTCTATTTAATTATCAATGTCACTATTTAGCAGATTGCATATGAATAAAGATAATAACTGAAGAATAATCTATAAAAATTAATTTTAGAATAAAATATCACAATTAACTCCGGTCTCCTCATCATAATGGATTAATACCACAGACATTTGTATAACAAAATTAATTGTCTTAAATGACCCTTTGTATAAATATTTTTTTAAGAAGATTTCTTCATTGTGTTTGAAAATGATTTAATGATTTACTGATAATTTTTCTTCTTTTAAAACAGTATTTTTCCTTTATTATTCAGCAAAGATTTCTCCAATTTCCTTTATTTAGAGTTGTTTACAAGATGTTTACAAGATCTCCAAAGGCAATTTATCGTTCAGAAAGCATTAAGAAGTTACTTTCTTTCTTAAAGTTATTTTGAACATCGTTTCGTTGCATTTACGAACATACAATTACGAGTATACTTTTATTAAATAAACCTATTATAAAGAGCATATAAAAAAATTATTATAAAGAGAAAAATAAAATCAATTATTGCTATTATTACCATCTATGTGATATTAATGATTGACGGTTTCAATTACAATTCAAACAGCAACACAATATTTCAATATTTAACGCAAAAGAAATTAAATTTTCGAATTTCTTTTTTCCATTTAATATTTGAGTTTTTTCATTAAAGAGGCATAAAAAATCATAATACATATATACATTTTTTCTTAAAATAATAATTATACGCAAACAAACCTTGCCTAACAGTATCGGACGTGTCATTCACAGTTCGAAATTTACTGTTGTTCGTTGCGTTGATTTTTCCACTTTTAATATTTAAAAAAATATTTTATTTTTATGAATCGCTTATTAAAATAAGTTTAATAAGTCCAAAAATTCTAAATGTGTTTATTTATATTTACATACGAAAATTTACACGTATTTCCCTATACTGACAAATGCATGTATATTATTCTTAATAAAGCGTTAAATTTCAAAGTATGAAATGCTTGACATTGCTATCAGAAGAATAAATGAATTAATCTGAAGATATACAAAACATACATTGATTTATTATTTTTTTTAAACATGACTGGATCATTATCAAAAAACTGTAATTTAGAATATGAAATATGTTATTTGATTGTTTCGACTAACTCGGATCTGTTCCATTACCTTATACTGTGATCAGATCCAAATATGTCGCAAAATTATCAAAAGAGTTATACTTTGCATAAAAAAAACACTTGCAATATTATTTTTTCAATTCGAAAGCAATCCCGATCACTGTGCACTATATTATCTTTTTTTTAATAGACTACCAATGGCTTATTTCAAAGTGAATTTCTCGTGTGTAATTTCAAAATAAATTTGGGATTTATCTGAATAACTTAAACAGTCTACATGGTTTACAGTGGCATAATACTTGATGAAAATTAAGTACATGCCTGCAAGCTTCCAGCTTTATGATCTATTTTTTAAATACTCTGCACATGTATTTGATGTTTAAATAAATCTAGGTAAATACTTTATTGCTCTTTAAAAATCATATTTTCTAATACCATTTGTATTATTAGAATATTATGTAAGAAAATTGTTAATACATGTGCATGATGCATAATACATAATGGTGTGCATACATTTTATTCATTATGGAACGAATTTTAATGTAAAACAATTTGTTAAAAATAATAACAGATAGAAATCTCCATCATTAAAAATTTTAAGCCGTGGTTTCTTTTTTTTTTTTTTTTTTTTTTTGCAGAAGAGATAGATTCTAAAACCAACTTTTATAGGTCCAGTGGATTTATATTTTCATCTTTTAAAAAATTACATAATCATCGAATAAATGGTAGTAGCTGTAAATAACATCCATTCTTGTTCGTTAAGGCTGTTCTCAAATCCAAAAGGGCAACTTTATGACATAAGTTTTAATTTATTTTTGTTCGGAAATGCATGAAACTAGCAGGTGTTGTTGTTCAGAAACTATGTAATCGAACTGTTTTTCCTTTTTTATATTATTATTATTTTTGCAAACGCAATAGATCTTTCAGAAAATAGTGTCAAAGTGAGCGTTTTAAACCAAATTTTCGCACGAAAGAAGAATAACCACTCAAGAAAGGGTAAAAAGTCTCTGTCACGTGATCAAAATCGCTTATTACTCAATAGATAATTTATTTATTTAAAAAATGGAAAACACAATTCGATTCCAAATCGCTTCCATTCACAGACCTTCCAATTTTATATATTTCCGTTAAAAAGGGAATTTGTAAATGTGTCAAAACGTTTTGCGCTTGTTGAACATCGCACTTGAGAACAGCCTTAAAGAAAAGGATGTAACTAGTTTAAAATACATATAGACTTATCAACATATGGAGAAAACTTACTTATTGCCACTGCAATGCCAATCAGAACTCCAAAATTAATCAGATGAATCTTTTTTAAAGACATTTTTTCCAATCTTTTACCTTAAAAATAAGTAACTTATTACCAGAAAGCTATCATAAATATACATGAAATCATTAATAAATCTCTGTCTCTCTTTCTTTTATCTGTCGATTTATCTATCTATTTGTATTATATCAGAGTCTATCCAAGTGAGGCTACCAATCGTTAGACCTTTAGCATAACTAACACACTGGTAAACAAACATTTCGCACAGATGCTCACCGATAAAAAAAACTGCCCTAAGAAAAGAAAAAAAAAACATCGAAAAGGATATGTCCTATCTTTCTATACATATATATATCTCTCTCAGCGGAAAAAAAAAAAAAAAAAAAAAGCTTTCGAAAACATCTTTTTTTACAAGGTCAGATATTCGTAATGCAAATTCGCATTAAATTCGTTTAAGCTTCTTTCGGTCCTTTAAGAATTGATTTACTTATATTTGAATATTGATGAAACAAGATGTTTCATTTACAGACACACCCCTACTTACGATCGTTCGAGTTACGAATTTTCGGACATACTATATAATGTGATGCAACTAAAGGAAAAAAATCTAGTAAATTAAAAGACGGAGAAAATCTGAATTGAGGGATGCAAAGACGTTACCGTAATGGCGACCTCTATAGAGAAGGAAAATAAACCTAAATAACAGGGGCGTCATTTAGGAAAGGGCACGGTTAGGCAATTCTCTTTTTAAATTCTTCAGTCGATTATATCTCTTAATTAATGTTTTTTAGAACTATCTCTTATGGTGCACAACTTCCCCCACTCGTTTTTTCATAACGCAGTCATGAAAAACTTCTAAATTTTTTCATTGCGCCACTGAGGGTTATATTTAACCCCGGTGCTTTAAACTCGGGAATGCAATGAAGGAACTTATGTTTTCTTTTTCTATGCTCCACCCGAGTATCCAAATTATTTAGTTTTGTTCGTGGTATTTAAATTTTAATGTTATGTTTTTGCACTTTCGATGGAGGTTTAAGAGAGGTTACGACCCACTTTTACTCCTTAAGCACCCGCGTTGGCTTGACTTCCACAAATAAATAAAGGGAATTTTTTATTTAAAAGAGAATTTTACGATGAAACCGAAATTATATCCAAAATAAAGTAATTTTAGCTAAATTTGAACATTCATAATTTTTTTTTTCTTCAACTCAGTAATCACAGGCAGCTGTAAAAAAGAATAAGCTGTTTAAAAATAGAGATTTTAAACTTTTTTTCTTTTTACTATACTTCAGGCTGAGAATTCTTAAACTATTTCACCGAGTAGTATCGATACAGGGAACACATTTTGAGAAAGGGTGAATCTTCTGTTTACTTTGAATTCCTCCAGGCTGGTAAAATAGAATGGATTTTAAGTTCTTTCAACAGCAACCAGAAATATTTTAATATCAAAATTTTCATTTTTTTTAAAGCAGAGAAAAATATTAATTTTGAACTAAATTATGATAATGTTTTTTTTTTTTTTTTTTTTTTTTTTTTTTTTTTTTTTTTTTTTTTAAGAACCAGTGGTGAAAGTATTTATACAGTGTAAAATTCTGAATTTGAACTATATTGGATGAATTCATTTAAAATAATACTTTTTTTTTTAACCAGTGTACAAAGTATTTTATATTGTATGCGCATGATTATAATTTTATATTTTGTTTAATATTTATCATTTTCTAAAAAAATAATAAACCTACTAATACCAACAAAATTAATAGTATGTAAACCGGTACCAGTGGATTCGGAATAACGTCTTCTTTCATTTCATATTTCAAAATTTTCCGTAGGGTACCATATACATATTAAAAAGGACACAAACTTTAATTTTTTCAATTTTAACTCATAAAAATGCCACAATAAATAAAAAATATATACAACCTTCCTTTAGCCAGCATATAAATCTGCACGTCGTTTATATGGTTAAAGCCTTTAATTCTATTTTATAAAGTGACGATTTCAAGTGCTCTCTCAAAACTGAAATCCGGTAGGGGAGACTAGGGAGGGTTGATCATACGGAAGGCTCAACTCACCCAACAGTTTTCATATTTAAAAGAATTTCAGAGTTTTATCAATAGGTGTCAGCCAAAGTTACTGGAATGCTCTAACAGCAGTCTCTGTTTTATACAGGTAATCGAAATAGGTGTAGAAAAATCAACTGTAAGGCGTTTTCAACCTAAAAGTTGTGTTTTTTAGAAATATTTTGTAAGCTTCTTTCAGATAAAATATATCATAGAAATTTAAGTTAGTAGGTTTTAAGTAATGCAGAAATACCAAGCTTTCATTCTAGGCATAAAAATTATACAGTAAGTTAGGCTTAACATAACAATGTGTTATTATTTAGAAAAGGGCTATGTAGGGAGGCTTGACCCAGTCAATGTGAGAGAGGGTTGACCAGATGTTAAATGCTCCCTGAACACATTCACGACGGGAAACGAGAATTCTCGTTTTCATTCAAAAAACATCCTTGATTAAGGGCGTGGCTTCTACCTAACAGAAAATGCATTTATATCATGTTATCCATATTTTTTTAGACTGTAAGACATTTTATATTAAATTTGTGCATTGAAAGATATTTACCGATATATAAACATGAGAAACCTATCTAGACACCAATTTACAAAAGACTTTCAGAATAGGGAGGAGCTTCGACTTTTTTAAAATTCACATTTGATTAAAATTGCCCGTCGGCAATGTGTTTATTAAGGGGCTTTTGAAATCCTTTTATTACATATTGTGCATAATGAAAGATTAATGGTTATATATAAAAATGAATGTAAATTTATTCTACAAAGCTACAGTAAAATGGAATGATGGAAAAGAAAACGTTTAAAACTGATTAACCCCTTAATCGTTGCGCCCGTGACTGTCACGGGCAGTGTACGCTTGTTGTCTTTTATTCAGAATGTTTTACTCCCACCAGTTTTTTTAAATAATGCAATTGGCTTTATTCTCTCGACATTTTATCTGTCATTAAATAAAGAAAATATTTCAACTTGAAAAAAGTGGTGGCAATCAAACAATCTAAATTTTTAAAAAGTATTCGACATTTATCAGGCGCGACGATTAAGGGGTTAAAGAAATATGTGAAAAATTGCTATAGTATCGACTGCACGAAAACATTAATGAAATATAAATAGGAAAGTTGATAGGAACTTTTTCCATTTAAATATTACTTACAATAGATAAACAGAAACAGTGGAAAAGATTAGAAAGGACTAGAAATTACGAAAGCAGCAGTCTTAACCGTTTCAGGGGCAATGGTATGTTTATGAAACGACTTAATTTTAATTCCCAAACGCCACAATGGCACTAGAATTTTACTAAAATCTTTTCCATTTAATATGTACGTGAAATATAGCCTTTTTTATATTTCCAAATAAATTGTTTGTATATTCCGGTGTCAGTCATTTATTTCAACATTTTAGTACTGAAAGTACTTTGCCCCTGAAAGCGTTAAAAGAAGTTAAGTACTCATGCCACAAAAGACCATAGCATTGATCAAAAAACTTTAGGAAGGTATGTAGACAAATTTGAACATGATGAATAATAGAGTGAGGATGAAGTCAAACTATGTAACAACTAAAGTTGTCAGGTCGAATGTCACAAAAAGTAGGACAAGGAGACAAAACAAAGGGGGCGAAGGCTACTAAATCCGGACATTATAATGCATGAAACCCTATTAAAACGGAACCTGTCTCCAGCAGAATACCTTCTTAAATGTTAAAATTTCATTTTCGCTGCTGTACAATTACACCTGCTCAGACAAAATCCTGTTTAAAACAAAAAAAAAATTCCTCTGACATGTGATTGCACCTAAACAGGTTTGTTTAAGCATCATATTTTCAAAAATATTTTTTTTAATAATAATTAAAGCATGTAGCATAAAGTTATTTTGTTTTTTTTAACTGATTTTATTTCTCTTCACAAATATTTCAATATAAAACAAAGTGAGCCAAGCCTCCCATATAGTGGGTCAACCCTCCCGTATGTGGGGACCCTGGACCCATTATTTTCTCATGATTAAAATCAATAATTTTTCAAATTTCTTAGATATTGCACTTATGTAGCAATTTTATTTTGATAACTGATTGTATAACGAATAAAATGATATATAAAGCTTTATTCTACGTTCAATATTTAAAAAACAAAAAAATATTTTGTAAAAAGTGGGTAAACCCTCCCTAGTCACCACTACTTATCGAAAATACAAGCATCCGGAATGTCACATACATCATTTCCTAAACCTATACCAGGGTCGGCGAACCTTTTTACGTGCGCGTTCCAAAAATTCGCCAACAATATCTGTCAACAGTGTAACGTGCTTTGACATAAAACAATTTTGTAACGTACGATATTTATACAAAACATTAGTTAAAAAACCAGTTGATTTCATGCATTAATAATTAATAATTAAAAAAATATTAAAAATCTAAATGCTATTTCTCTGTATATTGGAATAAGCCATTAAATTAACGAAATTTTAATACGTAAATATAATTCATTTATGTAACCATTTTCTCTGTAATAAGGAAATAAAAATACGAAAATTTTTACCTTATTATTAATGCAACATCCAGTTATAATTATCCAAGTTGCATTTAACAATGCATCAATAAATTATTGATGAGATTTTTTCCTGTTGTATGTTCGATGGAGAATGCTTTATACCTGATTCGTATTTTGGTACTTTTATATATATACATTTAAATTGGATCCATTTGCCATCTTAATGCAGTGACTGTCTAAAAAAAAATATTTGGAAAATTACAGTGTTATCAAATCATATAAAAAGGCAAAATACATGTCAAAAACGCTGCATAAGATCACAAGAAAAGAAACTTCTTTTGATGTGTTAATTTATGCAAAAAATAATTGCATTATTTGTGATAGTCTGCCCGTATGAAACAAAATTTTATTGATTATAATAGACATTAAATGTTACCTCCATAAGAATTATAAAATTTATTTTTTCGTGTGCCAGAGAAATTGTCTTACGTGCCAACTGTGGCACGCGTGCCATAGGTTCGCCAACCCTGACCTATACCATGATGGTGGCTTATAAATACCTAAAAAAAACGCAGAAGAAGAACCTAAAACTATATACCTTCGTATGAGAAGCATTTATTAATCGATCGCATTGAAAATTTTAGAGGTTCATATTTTTTTCATATTAATATAATAATTCACATTTAATGTGAAAAAAAATCATAGAAATTGCAATGTATGTTTGGGCTTTTAAGCAGTGTACTTATATAAAAAAAATATATATATGTGATAAGATTTTAAAAAATATTGAAGAAAATATGAAAGTAATTCAACATTAGAAAGTAAAAACTTTGAATAATTTTGAATAATTGCAGTTCCAAAACTTTTAGTCTAATTAACTTGGAAATTAATACTTGGGCATAAATTACTGTGATGTCGATCACATATATTTGTCTTAAATTCCGTACGAAACATTAATTATTAAACTTCATAGCTTTTTATCAGTCACTCATTTTCTTCTGAAAAAGAATCCATTTTCTATCATTAAACATTCTTTCATTTTGTATTTTTTTTTTTTAATTCTTTAGAGAAGGCAGAGAAATGATTGTAAATTATTTAGCAAACCGTTACTAGGTTGGTAAAAAATAATGCATTTGATTTCCCGGTGATATATTATGCTTTTATTTACTTTATGCTATAATAGTAATTTAGTAGCTCCAGATGTAACGCATTTCAAGTAATCTGTGTATATTAATCTCACGCCGGATAAATCAACTGGTATCATTTCTTTGTGCAATTCAAAATTACGTTATGCATTAATCATAGGATAACTTGTAATTTCCTTTTATGAAAACCAATTCATAAATCAAAAAGAATAATTTAAGGTGTCAGTTGGTTATAGAATCTGTTTTTATTACTCTTAATCTAAATCATTTAATGATTTATTGAAAATGTTGTTCGATTATTTGATGAGGTAATAAATTATATGTCATCAGATTTATTTCACTGGGATTTTTCATTTTCGCCAAATTGTATCTTGTTTTTATGTTTTAGTGAAAGTTTGGCTTGTTTTATCTGATGGTATGCCAAATGAACAAAACTGTGATACACTGCTGTTTCGAGACAGAAGATACTACAAAATTATAATGTAACAGTGACACCTCCCTGTCTTTAATTTTACCTGGCCTTACGGCTGGGAACATGTAAAGAATCGTCAAATAAACGAAAATATGTTCGTGCTACATGGACTGTGTGTTAATAATAGAGTTTGAATTTCCCTGATCCAGCAAATTAACATAAGTTCAGCTTCTCGATACTCACAGGATTGGAGCCTTTGGGTTTCTTGCTTCAAGGTAATGAACGCCATATACACAGCGGCCAATAATCTTTAAATCCCAAAAGGTATGGGGTTCTTCCCTATACCACAATTACGATGACGATTAAAAATATATTGTAAAATTAGAATTGCTAATAAAAATTTAAAAGATAGTTTAAATTTTAATATGAATACGACCCTCAAAACTTAATTCATTCATATCAGTTAATAATCGACATTATACCTTATAGATTAGTCACTTTCTTTTTCCTCTATTATAAACTGTGCTCAAAATAGCATAGTGTGGTATTATTATTATAGAGTGGTATTATTATTATTATTATTATTATTATTATTATCATCATCATCAATGACTGTACAATTTAAATTGCATCTTTTTTCCGAGATTTTGCTGACACCTGCTCACGGTCGTTTGGGCAATTCCAAATAACATTTCATTTATACAATTCCATTTGTATAATAGCAATTATACAGAAATTTTTCATTGTTGAATCAACTGACTGCTAAGCTGTTTTTATTTATTTTTTTTGTGATTTTTTTTATAAAGTTTATGAAAAAAGCAAATTGCGATTTTTTTTTCAAGTTTATGAAACTTTTTTTTTTTTTATTAAAAATGTAATCATACAATGGAGACAAAAATATTCTGAATTTCCCATTTCCTAGCAAAAGAATGTACTCCTAAAATTTTAAGACTTCATACTTTATTTCAAAAGTTTAATGAAACAACGTTTTTATCAATATATATGGCCCTTATATATTTAAAATACTATAAAACAATTCAATTTATTAGAAAATAACAATCGTGCGATACATAGGACAATCCATCAAATTAATCTAAAAATACGTACATATGTATGATATTTAGAAAGATTCGCGATATTTAATATCATATTACATACGAATATACAATAATTTTTTATTTCTATACAACAGATAGTATATTTTTAACAATCTTTCGAGATTTTCTTTATGATCACGTTAAAAAAATTTAAAACATTACACAACTAGAATTTAAAAAAAAATTATTTTTCTTTTTATGCTTTTTTATTGTTTTAATTATTTTAATTTGTTTAAAAAAAGAAACATTAAACAACCAAATTTTGTCTTCTTTTAAAATAATAAAATATAGTTTTAATTATTTTACTTTCATCAATTTAATAGGAGGAAATTACGGGCAGAATTTTTATATTAAGTTCCTTACAATTTTTTTTACGTCTGGCCTTCTATAGAAAAACGGTACATTTAAATCTAAAATATCAATACAATTATTTCATGCAAACAAATCAACAGATTTATTCATTAAATAAATGTAAATCAATTATCCTTTAATTTGTGAATTCCATTCGTTAACACGCTATACGCCAGCAAATAAATACACACATACACACCATAGACGTTTGTATTAAGAAAGTTTTTTTTAATCTAAAAATGGCGTTAATATTTAAAAAAAAAATACATATAGCAAATGTTGCATATAACTTACCAGATTTCAAATCTTTCAAATTCAGTCCTGTTTACTAATATTCAAATATGACCTGATATTTTTCCTTATATATACTAGCTACAAAATGTGCATACTTCAAGATAAAATTCAAATTACGATCACTAAAAGTAATAAAGAAATACGTAGAGAGTGCGTGAAAGAAGATTGCTCACGTAAATGAAATTTCAAAACAAATAGACCATTTTAGATAACTTTTCGAGTAAGATAGGACTAAAAGAAGCATTGTAAAAGATATAAATTCAGTATTCCTAAATCCGGAACTATACATTAAAGTGAATCCTCCTTTGCATAGTTATTTTCTCTTCCGGGAAAAAAAAAATACAGCATTTACTTAAAACAATCTATACAAAGAAAGAATGATGATGATAAGCAGGGCCGAAACTAATCTTTTTTGCACCCAGGGAAAACATGGTTTTTGGCGCCCGCCCCCTTTTCCGCAAAATATATTTACAAAGAGAATTTTACTAGTTTTATAGTAGCCGACTTATTTTAAAATTTAAAATATGTCATCATAAAATATGTAATACTGAACTACGTAATCTACAATGGCGGATCCAAGCGGCAGGTCACGGGGTCATAATCCACCTCTGAACACCAACAAAAATAGTCTAAAGATCATTTGTAAAATTAAATATACAGTAGAGTCCTGATTATCCGAGTTTCCGCTTTCACCAAGTCATTTTCTTCTGATGGGCTGATGACTTCCATTATTCTGAAACAGCTATTATAAATGAGATGTTAGGTGAAGATAAAAGAGCAGCCGTAAAAAGTTAGAGCTCTAATTTTGTAAGGATTCATTCCAAAGGTATAATCCTTTATTTGGCGCCCCTTCGTTCTGGCGCCCGAGTCACATGCCCCCTCCCTTAGTTTCGGCCCTGATGATAAGCTTGAAATATGCGAATCCAAATTTCATTTCATTCTTCGAGGCAATTCATCAATAATGCTTAAAAAAGTACAATCATTGCAGTTTGGTTTGCAACTAATTAAAATTGAATTTAACATTAAAAGTTCGAATTATTCCATCTGCATAATTCCTAAATTTCTTCACCGTGTGATTTTTTGAATGATGTCTGGGAAAAATTATCAAAAATCCAAATATGATGTCAAAATTAGGTGTTCATGTTGAAAATCTCAAAATGACATAAAGACGACGTTCTAAGCCAGCCATGCCTGCGACACGGCGACCTTTTATGTGTGGCTCAAGACACACAATCATTAATCCATATTTAAAAAATTAATTGAGATGTGGATAAAAAAGTAAAAAGTACGTAAGATCTTAATTGTTATTTTACATATTTTTATAGAAAGACAAAATCTACACTGTTATTCATAATTAATTTTAATTTATGTTAAAACTTCTGAAATAGTGTTTGCTTATAGTGAAAAGTTCTTTTTAAGCGTAGTTGTATTTTTGTTACAGTAGTGTATATACATTTCTTAATTTTTAACACTAATGAAATATTATTTCAAATTAATGCTCTATATCTTCTATATTAAAAAAATGAAAAGTTTTTGCAATGAGCAAAAGATTGATTTATTAAAGAAAATGGTTTTTTATGTATTTTTTAAGACCTAGAAATTCTGCATTGTTATATTATTACATTTTAGTCTTATTATATAGCTAATACTGTTTTTTAGAATTGAACATTTGTCGCGGGAAAAAAGGTACCAAGAAATTTTTACACCACTATTTCCAAACAACAAACATCCAGGCATTTTCTACAACATTTGCAACAGAAATTGATCACAAAGATTGTTGTTTGTAAATAGTGGTTATTTTCTGGTAACATTTCTTCCGAGATACGTTCAAACCTACTCATAATATTAATTTTGTTACATTGCTTCGTTATATTACTTATGTTAGCTTACTATTTTAATTACTCTTTTTTTTTTTTTTTTACCCTTTTATAAGTGTGTTGCGGCCCGCCTCGTATCGCAAACAGATGTTTGCGGCCCGTGAGAAAAAAAGGTTGAGTATGGCTGCTCTAAGCTTTCTTTTTAGGGTTTCGTTCATCTGACGAAACCCTATTCGTCTCACTCCTCTGTCTGTCTCTCACAGAGCCCGTTCTCAGAAACTATAGATGCTGGAGACTTGAAATTTTGGATTCTTATAGCTGAACACCTCACAAATCATAACGACAAATCATAAAATTTTGAAAAAGTCTTATATTTATCACCCTGATCTCTAACCTGTGTATTTTAAGTTTTTTATCTAACTGAGCCCGTAATTAAGTTGAAGACTTGAAATTTTGGATTCTTATACCTGAACACCTCACATCAAACGGCAAATCATGAAATTTTGAAAAAGTCTTATATTTAACCAGTGTATTTTAAGCTTTTTTTCTAACTGAGACCCTAATTAAGATGAAGACTTGAAATTTTGGATTCTTATAGCTGAACACCTCACATGAAACGACAAATCATAAAATTTTGAAAAAGTCTTATATTTACAACCTCTGGGCTCTAACTTGTGTGTTTTAAGCAATTTTTCTAACTCAGCCCCAAATTAAGTTGGAGATGTGAAATTTTGCATACTTATAGCAGAACACTTGCGATCACGCGAAAAATCATAAAAATTTCAAAAAGTCTTATACTATTTACCCCTCCGGACTCTAACGTCTGTATTTTTAGCAATTTTTCTAACCTTCATCCTTTTCACCCGGGTGCACTTTTCTAACTTTTGCCGACACTCCACTCTTTCATATTATGCACCATAGCCGTGCATAATTTAGTTCCAATTTTTACCACCAGGGTATTTTACCGCCTACGTATCTCGGATGCTATAGGCTCGATCCTCGTCGACTAATATATCTACGGATAGTTTGTAAAACGGGGTTTCATTCGGATAGAGGTTTGTTTAGAATAGAGTGCGCCCCCTGGTTGCGAAATGTGGAACAGATTCTGCCAAAGGATAAAGTGTTTTGAGAGGAATATTAAACGAAACCCTCCCTATGTGCGATCTGTGATCACACTTACCCGCTTGTTTAACATACATTTAAAGAGGACCTAATTCCCAATCGAAGGGGCTATTTTTGTTTTCCTCTGCATCTATTTAAAGCCTGATTACCTGATGAGGTATTCCTTTTTTAGGTGAGTTCGTAATTATAGAAATACGTAGCACCTATAGTCGTTGTTCGGTTCGTCTGCCTGTCTGTCTGTCCGGATATAACAGAGCAAAAACTACCCAGCCGAATGGTCTAAAATTTTAAATATATGATTGTTGCAAAATTTTGTCGAGTCATTTCAAATTTTATGAAAATTGGATGTATAGTTTAATTACAGGGACAGTCAAATTTTTTTGTTACATTACGGCAAATGGGAAAAAAATATTTCAAGTGCATTTTAATGACGTTACAGCCTTTCGAATAGAATGAAATAGATATGCACTTATGAAGCGCACTAAAATATACATTCAGTAAAATATGCGGTGCAAAAAAATATTTATAAAACTAGTATTGTACGGACGCACCTCATTTGCCACGTTTGATGGGGAATTTCCAACTTCTTTTTTCCTTGTATGATTTTACATAGAAAGTTGTACCATCAAACATATAACTATATTCATTCAAAATATCATTTGAAACATTTGAATAAGTATTCGATATTTCATTTATAAAATGTAAAGTACTTTTTAAATGTTCAGGAAAAGTAAATTGAAATCAGAATCCAAACTGTACAAAACTTTAACATACAAGTTTGGTTTTAGAATAAAAAGCATCTGTAAAAGCGCAAATTAAATTATATTTCTGTTAATTTTCATGAATAATCTTGTCCTCCAAAGTAGAACCTGTTGTAGCTGCAATTTTCTTGGCATCTTTTGGAGTTTTCCTGTTACTAGCTTTTTTAAAAGTTAAAAATCTATTTTAGAAGAAATCTATTTTTTTTTTAAATCATTAACATTTTCATCGAATATTACACTTTGTATTACAGGCGGTATTAAAAATTTTAGCTTCTTTTTCCCAGTCAATTTTGAGATTTAGTCTCTCTCTATACCTCTCTTCAGGAAATTTATTAAAATTGATATTTTTTCTGCAATTGATTTTTACATGGGGTCTTGCATCGAAGATTATGCGTACTAATGTGAGATGTATGCATATCGTTAAAGTATGTGTATAGTTGCAAAAATGACTATAGTGCGATAATAGTATTGTATATTTCCAATTATGTGAATATACAGTTCAACCCGGTTAAGACGCTCACGGTTAATACGCGATCCCGCTTAATACGCCGATTTTTCCTGTCCCTTAAAAATCGTCTATAAGACTAATGCAAAAATATCACTTTTAATGCGCGAACGGTTATCACGCGATTCCGTTTAATACGCGATAAAGTTTCGGTCCCTTGAGGCAAAAAATCCCACTTTAAACGCGAATTTAATAAACACGAGATTTACATTTCTTCTATTTTCACTAAAGTTGCCACTTTAATTGGATTTTGTAATCAGATATTAATTACTGTTTCCAAATAGTAGTATTTGTCTTATTTAGTGACAGATGAATTAAGGCGAATATTACTAATCGTAAATAGTGGTAGATATTTGAATAAAAACTAGTGCTAAATCAGCAGGGTTATTCATTATCGCAAATAATAATAATTATGATTTAAATAACTGGGTTGTTCTGGAAATATTTAATATTTCCTGTTTGTGTTAAAAACAAAAATAGGTTACCAAGAGAATTAGTTTTATTGCTTTATTTTTCAAGTTATTAATTGACAATAAAGTCATATTTATATACATGTTTATTCAGTTATTATTTCAGTCGGTCCTATAAAAACAAACAATGAGTTAAACTTGAATACAATTAAATTTTAATCCAAAAATGCATAAAAGACCCAATTTTCGACCGTAAACATATAAACAAAAGATCTAAAGTTTATTTAGACGATTAGATGTCTGAATAAGCTCTGTTCCTGGAACATTATGCCAATCACGTTTAATACGCGATTCCGCTTAATACGCGACTTTTGTTCAGCCCCTTGAAACACGTCTTAACGGGTTCGAATGTAATGCCCTTCATTATTTGAAACTAGTTGAGATGTTCTCCTGGTTACTGAAAGGTTAGACGACTTGTTGTTGGACATTTGATCGAAGATATTATCTTTATATTTTGAAATCCTATAAAAACCTGCATGCATCTAAGTTTAAAAACCTCTTAGACATTAGAGCGCTTTTAGCGAAAAGTTGGAAAAAACAATAGATTGCTCTCTTTTATTATTTTTAACTCTATCATATTGATTAGAAAGACATATGAACTGAATTTTTCCAACTGAGTGAAAAAAAATGTCAAGACCGTGAGTCAAGCCCAAGAGCATTGACATAAATTGCCAACAGTCTACCTATTGAGCTACCTGGGCCGACAACCTGTGGACACATTTAACTCAGATAACCTTATTGGTAATAGTATGTGGTCTTCATTTAGATAACTCAACTGAATATACCGCAACTTATGGAACTTCATTAAACGATGGATACGTAGATACACTTTTTATTATTTTTCACCCATTTGCTCTCTACCTGTTCTAAAATAAGTTTTAAATACATAGAGAAGTGATAAGAATTTTATATTTTCCTTAGTAATAATAAAAAAAATCCTGTAAAAAATTGTTCGTTAAGGTGTCATTATGTCGTATATCAATATTTGTTGTTGTTGCTATTATCGTTGTTTTAAAAAATATATTTTCAGCCTAAAGATTAATTGTTTCAACTTGTAAACACCATGCAATCAATATATCCTCGCTTAGTGCAGTTTCAGTTGATGCAGTAAACTGTTTTTAGATGCCCCCTTGATTAATGCGGACAAAATTTCGATTAGTGAGAATAGCCCGAAATATGCAATCCTTTTTTTATTTCAGCATGATAGCGCCGAATATTTAAAGATAAAATTTGAAGAAAAAAACGAAAAAGAATCATCAGGAAACAAATTCAAAGAATCTTTTCAAAAACTGAAATTCTTCAGACAGCATTTGATAGAAATAGACCAAACATCAGCAGAATTATAAAATGAAATTTTGGCTTACCGCAAGATACATTCCAGTACAAAAAAAAAAAAAACTGTGTAACTGACGACTGATAAGTTTTCAATTAAATAAATTAAAATGTGTGTAAATTTGAAGCAATCAAATTGTATTACAATAAATTTTATATCAATTTCTATAACTCCATTTTTTAATTAACCTAATGTAAGCGATCATAGGCAATCTAAAAAATAGTAGTAATGCAGAAATAAAATTAAAACTGATTTTCCAATGTTTCTCTATTGTTACATATTACCATAGATGATAGATATTGTATTAGATTGAGCAAAAAGTTCTGGGAAATTTTTAATCTAATAGTTACCAGAATTTGTATCGTATATAAGAGTACTAGTGGTATATCTATAGGATTTCAGGAATTTCGGCTCCAGAATGCCTATTGAACAATATGATTTGCGATTATTGATTCGGCATTATTGGAGAAAAGGTCTAACGATTCTGAAAGCCGTCGATGAGATTAATGAGGGTGAAGGTGCTGGTACGGCGATTTCAAGGGGCCGCTATGGTACTTCCAGCAAATCCGGAATCTGGAAGAAAGTGGCAAAAAATGGTGGATTATAATGGTCTCTGCTTTGAAGAATAGTCCTTGTTGCTTTTGTTGTTAATTTGCGCATAACAACGCAACTTCCACAAATTTCCCAGAACTTTTTGCTCAACCTAGTAGATTATAGATAGATTATAGATATTGTTATCGATAAATATAATTTAGATATAATAAATTAATCAAAAGGGAAGTAAAGTGGTTTAAAGTAAGTAAAGTCAATTCAATAAGTGTGATTTATTGTTATCATAATTATTTTGTAAATTGCTAAGTAATATTTATTGATGTTCTAATAATTTTGTAAATCATTAAGTGTTGTTTATTGCTTTATATGTTTATCTTATGTTGCGCAGCTGTGCCCAATGACGTCAGATACTCTTTCTGACGAAAATGTAAACGAGAAATAATGTTCAGTATGTATGTATTAAAGTTTTGATTGTGTAACTTCTTTTCGTAATTTTTGAATCCGAGTTATTTTGTTGCTTAAAAGTAGAGTTAATTGCTATTACAGTTGTAGTGTTTTATGAATTGAAATCAAGTTATTAGAGATAACATTTGACGCGAAAACGTGGGGCTTGACATAGCAATTATGGATTTAAAAGCACTAAAACTCGAAAGAAAAAATCTCAGAATTAGTTTTACGTCGTGCACGAATAAAATTACAGAAGAATTAGCGAAACTGGATACTGATCTTACAAGTCTGTCTGTTTTACAGAAACAATTAGAGGATAAATTTGGAAGATTAGAGAAATGTCAGAAAAATATCAGTAGCATTCTGCTGAAACAAGAAGGTTCCGAGAAGGAGTGTGGAGACGATTTTCAAGCAGCCGATGAATATCGGGATAAGTACCTTGAGTTGAAAACTGGAGTAAAAGAAAAAATGATTTTTTTGCAGACACCTGTTTTTGAAAATAGGAATGAATCTCTTGAGAAGAGGAGTTTTAAATTGCCGAAGATAGAATTGAAGAAATTTAACGGTGATGTTAAGGAGTATTTGTCATTTTGGACTCAATTTCAGAAGATACATGAAGATAAAAGTATTTTGGACTCGGATACATTCCAATACTTAATACAGGCGGTCGTTCCGAATTCAAAAGCAGCCAGAGTGGTGGAGAGTTTTCCAGCTACAGCTGCTAATTATCATCAAGCAATAAACCAAATCAAAGAAAGATTTGGTAGAGAAGATCTGCTCGTACAAGTCTATATACGGGACTTATTAACAATGGTCATGAAGAATGCCATCGCTGGCCGAGTTAAAACAGATTTGCCAAAATTGTATGAGGAATTAGAGGGAAAGTTGCGGTCTCTCGAAAGTTTAGGACGTACTCAAGAAAAATACGGGGATTTCCTGATCCCGTTAGTAGAATCGATCCTCCCTGAAGAAGTCTTTATGTCATGGGAAAGAAAACGAAATGCCGAAGATGCGATGCATGAAGAACGTTCACTCAAAAATTTAATGTCTTTTCTAAAACACGAAGTGCAAAGCGAAGAGATGGTTGCTTTAGCGCGTAGTGGTTTTGGTGCTAATACTACTAATAAAAGATATGACCGGGATAATAAAACTTCCCCTCCTGCAACGGCTTCATCGCTAGTAAACACTTCTTTTGGAAATACAGGTAAGCGAGAATTTACTTGTATTTTTTTGTAATAAAAAACATTCATCGCGAGATTGTTTCGCCATTAGAAGTATGGCTTTAGAAAATAAGAAAAATATTTTACTGAAGAAAAATGCTTGCTTTAATTGTTTTAAGCCTAACCATATATCTAAAAACTGTAGACTTAAATGTACCTGTATTAAGTGTAAAAAATATCATCATTTTCTTATGTGCCCGATTATAATAGTGAAAATGATAAGAAAGAAAATGAAACTCATGAAACTAGTGTTATGACAAATCATTCTAATAGTGAAAATGTTTATCTCATGACATTAATAGTTAAAGTGAAAAATGAGAATGTGGAACTAAAGGTTCGCACTATTATTGATTCTGATTCTCAAAACAGTTATGTTAGTAAAAAGGTGGTTGAGAATCTCTGGTCCCTAAGAGGAAAATTAAAATGACCCATTGCCTTTTTGGGGCGAGAGAAACCTCAGTTCAAATACATGATGTTTATGATTTAATTATTTCTGATTTAAATGATTCCTTTAGCTGTAGAGCTGAGGTATTCTCTGAAAATAAAATTACTGGTTTTGTACCCAAACTTTCTAGTGTAGAGACACTTATTGAGCTTAGAGAAAAACATATTATTTTACCTGATCTCGAATCTGAGGATTCGAAAATTAATTTACTTTTAGGTGCCTATTTAATTGGCACATTATTCACTAATAAATGTATGAAATTAAATTCAGGTTTATTTATGTTAGAAACATGCCTGGGTTGTGTATTAACTGGAAAACCCAATCAAAATTTGAGTAGTAATTATGATAGTAATACTGTTTTGTCTGCTGTATCTTTGTATGTAAAAAATGCTTCTATTAATGAGTTATGGGTTCTTGAAACGATCGGTATTAGGTAGCCTGTAGAAAGTTTGAAAAATCAGTATGAGCATTCTAAAATAATAGCGGAATTTAAAACCAGTATTAAAATTCATCCAGATGGTAGATATGAAGTCTGTTTACCTTTTAAATATGATACGATTGAATTACCCAGTAATAAAGAAATGACGTGGAAGAGGCATAAAAAGATGTGCGAACGCGCACAAAAGGGGGGTCTACTTATTGATTATGAAAATGTTTTCAGAGAATGGGAAGATTTAGAAATAATTGAAAAAGTAACGGGGGACGTCGAGAAAGGGTATTTTTTGCCGCATCGGCCTGTGGTGAAAGTGGATAGTGCTCCGACCAAAATTAGGCCATTTTTTGATGCGTCCGCTAGAGAATATGGAAAGTGTTCCTTAAATGATATTTTGTATAAAGGCCCGAATTTAATTGAGCAATACCGGATATTATCGATAGGTTTCGAATTTATACAATTGGTCTTTCTGCGGATATCGAAAAAGCCTTTTTACAGATTAGCATAAACCGGATCATAGATATTTTTTACGATTTTATTATCCTTCTATGAACGAAGAAATTACTTATAGACATTGCAGATAGTTTTCGGAGTGAGTTCGAGCCCATTTTTGTTGGCAGCTTCGATATCTCATTTATTAGATAATGTATCTCTTAATTATAGGAATATGGTATAAAAGTTGAAATATTCGTTTTATGTTGATAATTGTGTTACAGGTGTTTCTAATGCTGCGGAACAAGACGAATTTATCGAGCAGGCTAAATGCATTATGTCTCGAGGGTGTTTTAATTTGAGAAATTGGGAAAGTAATGTTAAATCTCAAAATGTTTCAAAGAGTTCGGGTGTAACAAAATTGCTTGGGATATTGTGGGATCTTGATTGGGATATGCTTAAGTGTAATTTAACTTTTGATAAAGTAAATAACAATGAAAATTTCACTAAAAGATTAATTTTGAGCTCTATGCAGAAAATTTTTGACCCGATTGGAATATTGTGCCCGGCAACTTTGCCACTCAAAATTATATTACAACAAACCTGGAAATTGGGTCTAGGTTGGGATTCTCCATTACCGGAGGAAATTCAAAGACCTTTTAAAAAAATGGTTCAGTGAAATAAATATATCAGAGGACGTTCAAATTCCACGATATGTTGAAATAAATGAGACTACCGAGATGCTTGTTTTCGTGGATGCATGCAAAGAGGCATATGCAGCTTGCGTCTTTTTTCGAACTATAAGCCCGGAAGCTGTAAAAATTCAATTAATTAGAGCAAAAGCTAGAGTTGCTCCTATAAAGCAAGCGTCAATTCCGAGATTGGAATTAAGCGCGTGTAACATCGGAGCTAGGTTGGCACATTTAGTACAGCAAGCACTTTGTGTACAGAACATGAAAACAATATTTTGGAGTGACTCCATGGTTGCGTTGTACTGGATAAGAGAAAACGGTGAATAGTCCGTTTTTGTTTCGAACAGGGTGAAAGAAATAAAAAGTCTTTTCCCCAATAACGAATTGCGCCATGTTCCAGGAAAAATTAATCCTGCGGATTTGATTTCGCGTGGGTGTTCTCCCCAGCAATTGCTAGAATCTCGGTGGTGGGAAAGGCCGAAATGGCTCATTGAAGAAAGGGAAAAATGGCCCAGGACGGAGACTCTTGATAGTGAAACTCCAGAGGTTACTGGTGAAAGGAGAAAAGTGAAATTGTGTAATGTAAATACAACAGTCAAAAATATTCATTGGTACGCTAGGAAATTTTCAAAATTTGAATCTATTATTAGACTAGTTGCTTGGGTATTAAGATTCATAAATAATGTGAAATCGCGAAACAGTGCTAGAAAAAATGGTAAATTATCAGTTGAGGAATTAGAATATGGTGAAAAAACTTTAATTTCAATTGTACAAAGTGAATTTTTTCCAGATGTATTTTCGATACCTAACCTAATATGTTTTAAAGATGAAGACGGTGTAATTAGAGTAAAGACAAGAATTACAGAACGCATTGATACACCATATTTCTTATCGCCCATTCTTTTACCTGATGACTGTATTTTAACGGTTAGGCTGATAGAGCATTTCCATATCGCGAATTGTCATGCTGGAACTCACATTCTTCTAAGTATTTTGAGAGAAAAATATTGGATTCAAAGAGGTAGAAAAACTGTACAAAAGATAGTAAATAAATGCATTCCTTGCCAGCGCTACAAAGTTAAATCACGTGAATCCGATCCAGTGCCACTGCCTTTAGATCGCATTAAAGATTCTAAAGCTTTTGAAATTGTAGGCGTTGATTTAGCTGGACCTTTATTTATTAAAAATGCAGATAAAACCTGGATAGTGCTCTACACTTGTGCAGTCTATCGAGCTGTTCATTTAGAGCTTGTCTCCTCTTTGTCAACTCATGCATTTTTGCTGTCTTTGTGACGTTTCATCGCAAGAAGAAGAAGACCTAGAATAATCTATTCTGATAATGGTACCAATTTTAAAGGTGCCAATAATGATCTGTCAAAGATTGATTGGCAAAAATTGACTCGTTTCTCCGACCTGAAACGGATCATTTGGAAATTCAATCCTCCTTCAGCCGCCTGGTGGGGTGGCTGGTGGGAAAGGCTGATCCGTGTGATCAAAGAGCTTCTCCGACGAACACTCGGCAAAGCTGTCGTGACTTTTGAGGAATTGCAAACAGTTTTGTGTGATTGTGAATATATTATTAACTCTCGCCCTCTCACATATCAATCCGAAAATCCAGAGGATTTAGTTCCATTAACACCGAACATGTTTTTAGTGCAAAACTCTAGTTCTAGTGTCACGGACATTGATGAAGTTGACGCAACACAGTTTTGCAAAAGGCTGCGATACAGAATTAAGCTCATGGAACAAATAAGAATGCGCTTTCGAACTGAATATCTTGGTCAACTTATTCAAAGGCGTCGTGAAATCGACCAGTTACCCGACTTGAAGCTGGGTGAACTTGTGCTCATTGGGGACGATGTACAAAAACGTCTCAATTGGCCGCTAGCAAAGATTGTGGACCTAATTCCTGGAAAGGATGGCAAAATTAGAACAGTCAAATTGAAAACTGAACATGGTGTGGTTATCAGACCCATACAACGAGTTTTTCCATTAGAATTATCTCCTACTAATTTTTATCCTTCTCCTTTTCAGCTAGAAAGCAGTAATCAAGGTGCTCTGATGGGGACAGATTCTTCAGACTTGTTGATAGAGTCTGAGTGAACGACTTACACAACCAGATTTCGTCGTGTGACCAAAATGCCCTAGAGATTTGGGAAGTAGAATGTAGTTTTGAGTAGCTAGTCAGCAACTCAAAAGGGGGGAGAGTGTTATCGATAAATATAATTTAGATATAATAAATTAATCAAAAGGGAAGTAAAGTGGTTTAAAGTAAGTAAAGTCAATTCAATAAGTGTGATTTATTGTTATCATAATCATTTTGTAAATTGCTAAGTAATATTTATTGATGTTCTAATAATTTTGTAAATCATTAAGTGTTGTTTATTGCTTTATATGTTTATCTTATGTTGCGCAGCTGTGCCCAATGATGTCAAATACTCTTTCTGACGAAAATGTAAACGAGAAATAATATTCTGTATGTATGTATTAAAGTTTTGATTGTGTAACTTCTTTTCGTAATCTTTGAATCCGAGTTATTTTGTTGCTTAAAAGTAGAGTTAATTGCTATGATAACTACAGTTGTAGTGTTTTATGAATTGAAATCAAGTTATTAGAGATAACAGATATAGACCCAAACATCAGCACAAATATGTAAGTGCACCATGGATCAGTGTTGTTAGATTTTTGACTTTTTAAATTCAGATTATTTGACTGTCACCATTTTTTTAAAATAGTATAATTAGTCTTAATTTTCAGAATTCTTAATCTATTTTTAAAATGCGCACAACCAGCGATGGAACTGTCATTCAACCACAAGTCGTGGCAATGCACTACACAACCTAATCACTCACCTAGGACTTAGTTTACATGCACCCAACACCCCTATACGTAATGGGCTTGGTAGAGGTCGCCCCTCCATTATTGACTTTTCAATTTCTAAAAGTTTGGTTTTTCCTATTAGTTCTACAGTTATTAATGATTTAAGTTCTGATCACTTTCCTGTTGTTTTTAAATTGATTGTGTTGACCCTCCCTCTCCCCTCCACCCCCCCCCCTTCTGTGGCTGTGGATTGGAGTAAATTTAAAACCATTCTCTCCAACTCTGATCTAACTTTCCCTAATATTACTAACACTGATGAAATTGACAATGCTGTTGATAACTTTCAAAATATTATTATTAATGCTCAAAAACAAGCTACTTATCAATATACTAAAAATAATAACTCTTTTACCCTGCCTAACTATATCCATAATGTATGTAAGTAACGTAATGACATCCGACGGCTGTATCAAAATACTAGGGATCCTACTTTAAAGCCCATGATTAATAGGCTTAATAATAAAATTTAAAACCTCATTTCTAAAGAAAAGCAAAAAAGATGGAGCAATTTTCTTAACTCCCTCTCCCCTCAAGATAACTCTCTCTGGAAAATAAAGAAAAGACTTAATAATAATTATTCTACCATCGACCCTTAACTGCCTTTAATACCACGGCATACACGGACAAGGCGGAAATTCTCGCCAGGTCCTATGCTGAGCAGTTTTCCCCTAACCCTTACCTTGCCAGCCCTAATCATTATTTTGAAGTCAATGAAACTGTTCAAAATTTCTTAGCTAGCCCTCCCAAGGACCCACTCCCGGAAATTCAACCAATTGTTATTTCTAATATCATCAAAAATCTTAAAAATAGAAAAGCCCCTGGATACGATAATATAACTACTTATGCTCTTAAAAATCTTCCTTGCAACTGTATTATTTATCTTACTAAACTTACTAATGCTATCCTTCAGTTCTATTACTTCCCTAAAGCTTGAAAGACTTCTATTATTGCACCTATTCCTAAACCTCACTGTAATCTTCAAGATCCGACTAACTATCGTCCCATCTCTCTTTTACCTTCTATCAGCAAAGTTGTTGAGCGAGTCATCAGGTCCCAGCTACATGACATCTTAGACGCACAAAACATACTCATTCCTGAGCAATTCGGCTTCAGAGCTAAACATTCCACATTACATCAACTCCTTCGTGTTGTAGAGTTCTTGAGTGAGAAGCTAAACACGAATACACCAGCTGCTGCTGTCTTTCTTGATGTCGCTAAGGCATTTGATAAGGTCTGGCATATTGGCCTTATATGCAAATTAATTAAGCTTGGTATTAATGCTAGACTTATCTTTCTCCTACATTCTTACCTTAGCGACCGCACCTTTCGCGTCCGCCTTAATAACATACTTTCCACTTTATACCTTATTCCCTCTGGTATTTTACAAGGGTCGGCCCTCGGCCCTACATTATTCAACATTTTTTTTCAACGATATCCCAAGAACACTGAGAACTTATCTTGCCCTGTACGCGGATGACACGGCAATGTACGCCTCTGCACAACACCCATTCACATTATACAAAATTCTCCAAAAACACATAGATAAATTCCTTAGCTGGTGTACCCTGTGGCGTGTTAAGCTCAACGAGCTGAAGACAGCTGCTGTCTATTTCTCTAGAAAACTAACATTTCCCAATCGTATTACTATTAGCAACACTATTATTCCTTGAACTAATGACACTAAGTATCTGAGGGTTACCCTTGACAGAAGACTTACTTGGAAAAAGCACTTTACTAATATTCGAGGCAAAGTTTCTGATATCTCTCAGGCCCTTTCTCCTCTTCTCAAAAGTAATACTCTTTCAACTCATAATAAACTAATCTTGTATAATGCATGTATGAGATCAATCTTAACTTATGCTTGTCCGATCTGGGGATTCGCTTGCAATACTAATATGAAGTATCTTTACGGTGCTCATAACAAAAACCTACGCTATATTCGTAATTGTCACCATTTTCTTCGCAACACCACTATCCGCAGGGATTTGAATACTACCTCCTTAAAAAAGCGCATAAATAAACTTGCTAAAAGTTTTTATAAATCTGTTTACAACCTCCCTAACCAAATTATAGCGGAACTACCCGACTACGAGGTATCCGACCCCACTAACAGAAAACGCCCTAAATACTCGCTTTTGCTTAACGATGAAGACTGAGTTTCCCTCACCTTCTGCTCTACTTAACCTTTCTGTTTGTTCTGTCCTGTCTATAGTATATATAAAAAAAAAATTTTAAATGATTTTCTGCTATATTTTTAGCATTCTACTTTTTATTCTAATGTATGGTCTCTGAAAAGAGTATTTTTTTATGGGGCACCGCCCCCCCCCCCCCCTAACGTAGCTTTTTCGCCTTTTCCTTCTTTTTTTTTGGAACTAATGGAATTTTTTCTTTTTTATTCTGAAATTTTTCTTTTTCTATTTTTGTTTTTCTCTTTTATTTTAAAACATGTTATACTAGTACATATGTACTTTTTTATTTTTTGGTTAATCTTTTCTTTTTTTCTTAAAAGTAATTTTAATTTGTGGCTACCAGTCACGTCTAAACATTATTATTTTTTTAAGGCTCCCTAATGCCCTTGCAACACAATCACCTTTCCACTGGATGTAAAGTTGCAACGGAACTAGGTAATCCATTCAGCTTATCACATTGTTCCATTGTTCTATTTTTAAATAGACCGAATATTTCTATTTCAAAAAACGGGTGACAATCAACAATCTGGGGACAAAAAAGTCCCCAATCTGGCAACACTGCCATGCATTAGAAAATGCAGTTTCTGTTTACCTCTAGTTACATCTCAGTGCGAAAAAAAAAAACAGTGTAACTGGCGACTGATAAGTTTTCAATTAAATAAATTAAAATGAGTGTAAATTTGAAGTAATCAAATTGTATTACAATAAATTTTATATCAAATTCCATAACTCTTTTTTTTAATTAACTTAATGTAAGCGATCATAGCAAATCTAAAAAATTGTAGTAATGCAGAAATAAATTAAAACTGACTTTTCAATGTTTCTCTATTGTTACTTATTACATAAGCTCACATATTTATGTTAATGGTAGTTCTTGAAAATTAGATAAACTTTTCTTAAAGTTTCAAATCAAGCTGTAATACGTACTTTCGAACAATAATACAGAGAAAACAATATCTTAATATCAGTATCTTTATTAGATTGTCTATTTATGCATTGGATTTTTGACAAAGTTAGCCGTGGATCTATTGCAGTTTTCCGGATTCAATATATGTTTTGATTTAAGTTCTGTATTGCACAGTGTTTCCAAATTGAGACTTTTTGAACCAGGCTGAATAGGCTTTTTCTATATTTAGTGCACATTGAGACCATAAACAATCCACTACTGATACAAAGGAAGACAAAACTGAAAATTAATTATAATGAACTAAATTTTCCGTTTGTTTTCCAATGTATCAGTAGTAAATTGATTATGATCTCCATAAATACTAAACATAGAAAAAATCTGTTTTAAAGACAAAAGTGGTCAATAAAAACAGTTAATATTTGATGCACTTTTCAAATGAAAGTGAATCTTTAGAAGCTTGTTAGTATGATCCCATATTTGAACAATGTGCATTTTTTTTACTGAAAGTGACAATGAAGATAGGCCACGTGGATCAGTCTCCAATAAGTGATGAAATATATTTTGCCGTGCCTGCCTTTAACACCAGAATCTTAAAATGTAAATGCGAAAAGAAAAAAAGTAAGGAAAGAATTATTTGGAAATGTAAAAAGTTGTTGGATAAAAATCCTGTTGGATTCACGTTTTCTGAAAAGATTTCACTGTCTGGTGATATCATGTCTTTAAAAATTTATTTTGAATTTATTCCTATCTTTCGCCATCAGAAATATATGATTTAGTTACTAAACAAATGACAATACAGCGTGCAAAGTACCACGCAATGTGTAAATTATCTTGATATTAAAAAACATTTGAGAATTTGCATGTGCTGTAACGTAGTGTCCTATAATATCTTCAGAATGTTTTCTATTCCTTCAATCGGTGCTACAATAGTTAAAAATACAATGACATTAAATGCAATTGAATATATTAGGAACTTCATATACATGAATAATAACATAAGTTTAAATGAACAAAATAAACCAGGGAAATTGTTATGCCTTGTTATAGACGCACTAAGAAAAATATTCGGGTCTATATACTCGGAATAATCAACTTGAATTCATCAGCAGATGTTTGCCACCAAAGCCAAACACCATGTGAATCAATTTATATATCCCATAAAACCACATAAACGCTGCTGCATAATATTTGTACTTTGTGATGCGTGGAGTTTTATATATATATATATATACTTTTAAAATTCAAATTGGGAAAAAGAAAATTATATCAGACTCATTTCTAATGAATCATATTTGGAATCAAATAGTAATAACGTTATTAGACTAATTTAAACTGTTTTTGAGCATATAAATTATAAACAGGCTTTTGATAATTAATAAAATTCTATATATTTACTGGCACATTTACAATAAAAAATAAATAAATGTGTAAATTTGCGTACTAAAACAGGTATACGGAGAATACAAAAACGATTTGTCTATATGTGTAAAGTGGCGTGTAAATTGCCAAATACACGCCTGGTGTATCAATTTTAAAATACACATTGTTCTGTGTATTTTGGTGATAATACATTAAGCAGCTTAAGTGTGTAAAAAGTTATCATATAACTCTGAAATACACAGTCTAACGTGTAAATTGCAGATGAACGCACATATATCTGTGTAATATACAAAAACGACGGACATAGTACATAGCCTTATAGTTTGGTGTGTACATTTTGAACTATATATTTTTATGGTCGCAAAACAAATTTGCATGAAGAACAAACTCATGTGCTTGGTGTATTTGTTCTTTCCAACAGATTTGTTTTAAGACCACAAAATAGTGTCACAAAATAGTGTAACCTTAATTTACAAGAAACAGGATCGTCTGAAATTATATTTACTGAATACCATCTCTCTATTAGAATTGGTTTGAAGTCCCAAAATCTTATAAATTATTTATGCACAGAACCTCTATAATCTAAATAAAATTAATACTGTAAAGTAAAAATGCGTTAAAATACAAAAACTGTGACACCAGTACTTAAAATACAGAAACTGTGACACCAGTACTATTTCTGTACTTTGTCTTCTATCAGTTTCAGCCACAAGTTTTCAAAGATACATCTATATTAAGAGGAGAAATTCTCTATTTAATTCGATCTACAGGAAACAAGCAATATTTATTGAAACGGGATATGAACTGGGGAATTGAAACTTTCCACATCACCATCTTGACCATTCAACTACTATTATGCAAGTCAAGTTTTTAAGTATCAATATTTATTAAGAGCACATAATTACATATATTTATGTGTAATATTCTGTTCTTTTACATATCTCTGTGTGATATTATTACACATAATCCTGTGTAATATTCTGATCTTACACATATAGCTGTGTAAAATTCGTACGCATATATCTGTGTAATATTATTATACACATTTCAGTGTAACATGTAAAATACACAGATGTTTGTGTAATATGCAAAATACACAGATACTTGTGTAAAATGTTGCAAAATTTGTAAATTTACATTAACACACTAATTCGAGTAAATCCGTACAATTTTCTGCGTTTACACACTTGCTTGATTTTTTGAAGGGATAAAAAATTACATTTTTCCATTGAGCCGATAACCACACATAAATAGAGGTAAATGTTTACGACAAGAGTGTAAATTTTATGACAAAAGTGTAATTTTACAAATTTACACATATATTTGTCTAAAAGAGACTAATTTACACATTTATTTTTTAGCGTATAGGCACTATAAAAATGTAATGAAAGAAAAAAAATGGTACTTTTGTTGATTTTGCCCCCTCTTTTTTACCTCTTCGACCTTACAATTATAAATCTTTAGATATTTTACAGATTTCTGCATAAAAATGCATAAATCCGAAATAATTTATTTAAATTCAAAGTTCAACTGGCTGGCGTTTGCTGACTGCCAGCTGTTTTCGCTGTCGATTTTGAAATGTGAAAGACCATTCAATGGAATTTAACAAAAGCTTAAAAGAAAGGCAAAAGCCAAGTTGCAGAATCTCTCAAATAATGTTCGGTATGACAAAATAGATCACTGTCCTAAATATTTAGAGACTAAACAAAGATGCAAAATACAATAGGGTAACTCCGGGAGAGTCGCTGCATACGGGATAGATACCGCACCCCTTCTATTTCTTGTAATTATCGGTAGATGATCGTCAATCGCACAGTACAGGTGCGCAATGAGATTATTTTAACCAGTGTATAGCGTGAATCCCATTTCGATGTTTACTTGTAGAAGTACAATCCTTAATTTGACGTAAGTGCATGATTTCACTGTCTAAACTTTTAAACACATTATGTTTAAAAACTTTTCATACACTAATTACTAAATCATGATCATTATTATCATGAGAGACCAGAAAATCCTGCCAGTGCATTTAAAGCACAGAAAAATTACAACAACAAAACAAGTAATAAATACTGCTCAAATTGTCGGATGAGAAACCATTATACACAGGAATGTTGGCATAACAAAGCCAAAACACAAAATACACCACAAAATCAACACATTAGACCAAACAAAAAACATTACTCTACATCACTAGTTTTTCAAAAGAGTGAAAACAATTTTAGAAGTGAACAAACACCGGAATCAAACCGTTAGTACAGTCACTCTGAAAATGAAAACAATACATGGAGGGCGAGCGAAAATAAAAATTGCGCCTTTATAACGCAAGGAATGGAAAACAAAACATTTATAGTAGACAGTGGCAGCTCAAGCCATATTGTATGTTCAGAATCAATGTTTACAGAAATAAAATCACGCGAAAAAACAAATGTAACCATCGCAAATGGAAAAAAACTTATCAGTTACGGGTCAGGTAATGTAAATATAAACACGCGAACATAAGACAACAAAGTTCATGAAATAACACTTAAAGATGTATTATTAGTACCTGAAATCGAAACAAATTTATTATCGGTTAGCAAAGCGACACAAAATGGATGTGAAATTATATTCAGAAATGACAGATGTATGTTCAAACTTAATGGAGAAACATGTTTAGAAGCGCGAAAAGTAAATAACCTATACGAAGTTCAGTTAGCATTCAAAAACTATGCAAACGTAACACAAAGCTTCAACAACAAAAATTGCCTAGAATTATGGCATCGTAGGTTAGGACATAGAAATCGAACATCAATTAAAGAAATTACGCAAACGGAATTAGCTAGAGGAATCCAAATAAACAAGTGTAAACATAACATAGATTGCGAACCGTGCATTAAGGCAAAATTAACCGATGAACCCTATCCAAAAATTGCAGAGTATAGAGCAAATAAAAGACTCCAGCTCATTCACTCCGACGTGTGCGGATCTTTTCAAACACCGACAATAGGGGGGAAATCATACTTTTTTACTTTTATTGATGACTACTCCCGATTTACAATCATATACCTATTGTCTAGAAAAAGTGAAGTTTACGAAAAACTTAAAGAATTCATCGCGTTAATTAGCAACAAATTTGGAGAAAAACCGAAAGCAATTAGAACAGATAATGGAGGGGAATTCACATCAGATGAAATAGAAAATTACCTCAGGGCTAATGGGATAAAACATCAACACACAGTCCCATATTGCGCAAGCCAGAACGGTGTGGCAGAGAGGGAAAAATAGATCGTTAGTTTAAATGGCAAGGACAATGTTAAGTGAATCAAATTTACCATTAAAGTTCTGGGGGGAAGCAATTTGCACAGCAAATCATTTGCAAAACAGACTACCGACAAAAGCAAATGAAAAAACACCATACGAGTTATGGACAAACAGACAGCCAAACTTAAGTTACGTTAGGGTATTTGGCTGCAAAGCCTTCGCATATATCAGTAAAGCCAGAAGACAAAAATTAGACGATAAAGCTATAGAGGGAATTTTCGTCGGATATGATAATGAATCCAAAGGATACAGAATATATGTAGGAGGAAATGAAATAACGATCGCGAGAACCGTTAAATTTCTCGAAAACAAATTTAAATATAGAAACGAGAAAGTAGAAAACAAACCAAAACAAGATGAAAATCGGGTTAAGGAAAACCTTGTAGAAATAGAAATTTCAAGTAGCAATGAGACACCATCCACGTCCAATCAACCAGTAGCAGAACCTAGACGATCAGAAAGAATTAATAAAGATGTACCTCCTGATAGGTTAATATACATGGTTAAGAACGAAAACGCTACTGAACCAAAAAATTATGAGGAAATCGAAAACATGGAAAATTTTAAGGATAAACAAAATTGGATAGATGCAATGAAAAGTGAAATGAACTCCCTTATGAAAAATAAAACTTGGTTAATTCTAGAACCTCCACCAAATAGAAAAATAATAGGTTGCAAATGGACCTACAAACTAAAACGCGACAACACGGGAAAAATCCAAAAATATAAAGCACGTTTAGTTGCAAAAGGATATTCACAAAAATTCGGGGAGGATTATGATGAAACTTATGCACAAGTCGTGTCATATACAACAATAAGAGCATTATTAATCGCAGCATTGCATCAAAATTTAAATGTAAAACATGTTGATATTAACACCGCGTTCTTACACGGAGAGCTTGAGGAGGAGATATATATGTCACAACCAAAAAGTTTCGCTGAACCAAATGAAAAAAATAAAGTATGCAGGCTAAACAAAGCCATATACGGACTTAAACAAGCCGCGAGAGCGTGGCATAATAAAATTACAGAAACACTAAAAAAGATGAATTTCAGGCAGAGCAAATTTGACTCATGCCTTTTTATTCGAAAAAGGGGCGATAACGCAACATACATAATAACATACGTAGACGACATTTTAATTGCCGGAAAAGACAACATAATAGAGGAAGTCATCGCGAGCTTAAATAAAGAATACGAGCTAAAAGATTTAGGTGACATTAGTAACTACCTATCCATGAATATTAAAAAAGTAAATAAAAGCTACATGATAAATCAAACTCAGAAAATAGAGGAATTAATCAATAAATTTAATTTGCAAGACGCAAAACCGTGTAGCACACCCATGGAAACAAATTACACACGTTTTAATGATGAGGATAACATTTTACCAAACAACACATATTACAGACAAGCCATAGGAGCACTTCTATATCTAGCAACTATAAGCAGACCTGACATCTGTGCAGCAGTCAACATCCTTAGCAGAAGAAATGAATCACTAAGAATGAAAGACTGGAATGCAGTAAAAAGAGTGATAAGATATTTAAAGACTACAAAAAATTATAGTCTAGTTCTAAGCAGAGAAAAGAAACCGATACTTGACGTTTATGCGGATGCAGATTGGGGAAAAGATGTAGATTCAAGAAAGTCATCGAGTGGGAACCTATATCTGTTAGGGAGAAATCCCATACAATGGTCGACCAAGAAACAATCCTGCATTGCATTATCTTCGGCAGAAGCCGAGTATGTGTCAGCAGCAAATGCAGCAATTGAAATAAAGTGGCTAGTCAATCTACTGGAAGAATTAAACCTAAAGCAAACCTTACCTATAGACCTATATGAAGACAACCAGTCCACGATCAAGATGATAGAATTAGAAAAGCACTCAAGTAAGACTAAACATATTGAAATTAGGTTCCACCTGATAAAACAACTAAAGCAAGAAGGGACTATCAACCTAAAGTACTGCCCAACCAAATTGATGATAGCAGACCTGTTTACGAAACCAGTTCCCAAACCTGTTTTTCAAACCCATAGAAGGAACTGAAATTTGTGTGATAATGAAACTTCAGAAATTAAGGAGGAGTTGATGCGCATAAATCAAGCTAAATAACTGTGATAAAGATAATTTTTTCAGTTGCATAAATAATACGTCGTTTCAACTCAGCCATAAATTTCTTCAAATGTATTTAACCTTGAATATCCTTTGATAAAGATAATGACTTGTTGAGTGACTGCATTAAGACTCATAGACTACATTAAACTGATTTATTATTATTATTATGATATTATTATTACAATTATTATTACTGATCTTATAATGTAAACATTTTTTCATTCTCAACATGTAGTTTATCCAGAGAAGAGGCATGTAAAATGCTCTCTCTCTTTTACAATTTAAACAATGTGAATTAAATAGCTTAAAGTGTTACCGCTACTTATTCATTTGATGTAACAAGTATTCTACAATCTTTTTTGTCAAAAGAGGTTATAAAGAGTGGTTGATTAAAGAATACGATAACTAACACATATTGGATTAAAAGAAAGTGTGGATTTACACCGAAATGGATAAGTATCCTGAAGAAGGGTAAGTCCCAATTTACAATTTATCACGTACTCATGCCTGTTTAACGGGATTCAAAATCCCATCAATTTAGTTTCATTTTGTTATTACATCCATAATTATAGTCCAGATATGAATATTTTTTTAAATATTTTTATTTATAACTTCATTCTGTTCTTATTACCAGCGCGTCATAACTACCGCACAAGTGCGGCGTCTCAAACTGAATGTACGGGTGAAGCTCCGCAGTGTAATGTTTCAGAAAAAATTTGTTAAAAAATATTAATAATTAATACTGTCCCAATTTTTTTGTCGCAGTACACGCGTTGTATATTTAACATTAAATAGCACAGCATAATTTCTTTTATTTTATGTCCACAATGGGACTTTATACACAAATTCAAAAAAATGTGCGGCATAAATCCCGGAATTATCCTATTGTAAAACTTTTAGGAGAATGCAATACTTAAAATGAGGTATTCCAGCAAAAACTATACAAAAAATTTGTGAAATATCATTTGTATGAAATATCATGTGTACAGGATTGTACACATGATATTTCATACACTGTAAAAAAAAATCTGTAAAGTTACTAAAGTTTTTCAAGGAAACTGGGATTCCTAAAACTTTTTATGTAACGGCAACAACGAAAATTCCTGTAACAGACGCACTTTTGCGCCGAAAATCAAAAAATCTGTAAGGTTACTAGAATTTTTTTAGGAAACTGGGATGCCTAGAACTTTTCATGTAACTGCAACCCAGGTTACAGATAAAATTTTAGTAAGATTACTGTAATTTTAGCAGATTCATTTGTACAGTTACAGATTTCTGTAGCTTTACAAAAACTAGTTTTGTAGATTTGCAGATTTTTTTGTACAGTTACAGATGAAAGTTTAGTAAGCATGTAACTTTACATCTGTAGAACTACAGATTTTTTTTTACAGTGTACAAATGATATGTATGTGTCTCATACAAATGGCAAGTAATAAGTAAAAATTTCCTTAATACTTTTATTTTTTAACTTCAAAACATGGCAATAATTAATATCTTCTTTCTAGTAACTATAAAATACTTTTATTTGCATGGTACAGCTATTTGATATGCTTTATATTTTTCATAAACCACGGCCGACAGTAAATTTGGTAATTTCTTTTCCTGTTATATATACATTTATTAGAATCCCATAATTTTTTTGAAGAAATAAAAATTCATACATTGTTGGGTTGAAGTACATTTTATAAAATTTTACACTTTTAGCCAAAACCCATGCCAATATTTAAATGTGAGATCATATCACTTGTACACTGTAAAAAAAAATCTGTGAAGTTACTAAAGTTTTTCTAGGAAACTGGGATTCCTAGAACTTTTCATGTAACGGCAACAACAAAATTTCATGTAACAGACACACTTTTGCGCCGAAAATCAAAAAATCCGTAAGGTTACTAAGAATTTTTTTGGAAACTGGGATTTCGAGAATTTTTCATGTAACTGCAGCCAGGATTACAAATAAAAGTTTAGTAAGATTACTGAAATTTTAGCAGATTCATTTGTAAAGTTACAGATTTTTGTAGCTTTACACTGTAAAAAAAAATCTGTGAAGTTACTAAAGTTTTTCTAGGAAACTGGGATTCCTAGAACTTTTCATGTAACGGCAACAACAAAATTTCATGCAACAGACACACTTTTGCGCCGAAAATCAAAAAATCTGTAAGGTTACTAAGAATTTTTTTGGAAACTGGGATTCCGAGAACTTTTCATGTAACTGCAGCCAGGGTTACAAATAAAAGTTTAGTAAGATTACTGAAATTTTAGCAGATTCATTTGTAAAGTTACAGATTTCTGTAGCTTTACAAAATCTAGTTTTGTAGATTTGCAGCTTTTTTCGTACAGTTACAGTTGAAAGTTTAGTAAGCATGTAACTTTACATCTGTAGACCTACAGATTTTTTTTTACAGTGTACAAAAACTAGTTTTGTAGATTTGCAGCTTTTTTCGTACAGTTACAGGTGAAAGTTTAGTAAGCATGTAACTTTACATCTGTAGAACTACAGATTTTTTTTTACAGTGTAGGAAGAACGGCGATTATCTCTGTCTAAGATGAAAAATGACAAGAATCACTTTTTGTAAAATGCTCAAATGTCATGTTTCAGCTTCAAAAATCTTATACAAGTCTAATAATTATGTATTTGTTTTATTTAGATAAAGAAGTAGTTGTGAAGGGTAGTAAAAGGAAAGAATATTTTCAACGTTTTCTTTTGTATGCGTGTGTGATATTCGAATTTGTTCATTTAAATGCATTAAAAATGTAGACATGTGCTTTATGTAACGGCATTATATTCTTCAGGAAAATGTCCAAAAAAAAAAATAGTTTAAAATAACGCGTGAGATGTCAAAGACTCCTTTCTATATCTAAATATTGTCGATTACATTATTTAACACTTTTTGAATAATTTATATTTTCTTTTTTTCTTTGAGCAATTTTCATATAATAACAGAAAATGTTAGCTTTTGTGTTTATTGATATAAAATAGCATGGCGGTTCTTTTCATCCAACATCTTTATTCAGTTTTTTATGAAGCAATTGTGTGATCATATTTTCTTATTCACTGTTTATGTTCTTTTATTAGGAGCAATATGATAAGATATATCTTCTCTCTATTGAAAAATAAATGTTTCCACAATAAAACTTTGTTATATTCTGACGTAATACAAAAATACTCATTTACAATAATTGAAGAATATTATCTTCCGCGAAATTTGCTTTTTACTCATTGCATTCTGTGATGCATAGGGAATAAAAACATTAACTTTACGTAATATATTCTTTGTTCTAAAATCATAAAAAAATAATGATGGAAAAACTGTCTATATTTAAGAGAGAAAAGTATACAATATTTCAAATAATATACTTATGATCTTTCACATCTGTCATTAAACAAAATAAACATGCAAACGATTACAGAAGATTTTGAGTTTCTGTCCCATGAATAAATTAACTGGTTTTCGTTCACAAAAATACAAACTTGAAAGAAATCCTTCACCAGTCGTAGGTTATGAAACTTTTCCAACACAATCATAATATTGTTACAGAACTTAGCTAAATAAACAAATTAGAAAATATGCAGCACAGTTTAAAACACATTTTCACAGTTGGTAAAATACTTGAATTGTGTTATGCAGCCCTCTATATGATCTATAGATTTTCATATGCCCCATAGTGAACTAAAATTTCATTCAAGGGAAAAATGCATAATATAACAGTTTAGGCTTTTTCGGCAATTCTTATAGGTATACGACAATGTATCCAAAACCTTTTCTAAAGCTCTGTATATGAATATTATTATATATTATACTAGACTGCTCAAAAGAATTAGGGGAGCAAGCAAAAAAGTGAAGAGAACAGTGCAAGACAGCCGTGTATGGGCATAAAATGGATACTACACGTGTAATGCGCAATACAGAAAAAAAGACGCAAAAAAATTGTAAGGGAGCTTTTATTCTTTGAAAAGATGAAAAGAACATGAAAAGAGAGTTTATGGCAACAATTTGGTTTCATGTAAATGATAAAAAAAAGTATCGTTTAGAAATGATGCAAGATCTTTAATAAGGCGTGTGGTCTCCTCGAACAGCTAATACTGCTGCGCACCTGTTTCCCATGGATGCGATGGGGTTATCGATAAGACTTTGGGGAATACTGTCCCACTGCTCAAGAATTGCAATCTCCAAATCTCGGACAGTAAAAGGAGGCCTTGGTCTCGCAGCAATGCGTCGTCTGAGTATGTCCCAAACATGCTCGATCGGATTTAGGTGAGGAGAGCATGCTGGTCATTCCATACGCTGTATTCTTTTAGCTTCAAGCATGTTTTCCACAAGACGGACTGTATGAAGTCTGGCATTATCATGCATGGAAAAAAAGAAATCACTAATTGCTGCAATATAAAATACGACATGAGGTCTCAGTATCTCGTCTATATAACTTCGAACCGTCAAAGTGCCATTCCGAATGATATGCAGGCCTGTACGTCCACCTATGCTGATTCCAGCCAATAGCATCAACCCACCTCGTCTGTAATGTGATCTTTCACGAACGAATGTGGGATTATTTTGAGTGCCTCCTTATCTCCATGCCAAAACACATCAGATGTCACATCCAGACTGAATCGGGACTCGTCTGTAAACAGAATTTGACTTGAACAACGTTGCCTCCAAACTCGATGTTCAGTTCCCCACCTTCTTTGGGCCGCACAGTTGCTTGAGATCAGCGGAATGCAGACCATTGGCTTACGTGCATAGAGACCACCCTGATGAAGCCTATTTCGGACTGTTTGGCTGGACACCCTTCGTCCTGTGGCCAAGAACAACTGTGTTTGCAGCTGAGTCGCATCGCCGTTCCGTCTCGACGAGCTATTAACAGGATATATAGGTTACCAGTTTCTGTGTTAGCACATTTTCTACTTTGCACTTGTCGATGACTACCATTCCATGTGTCTTGGAATCGATTCCACAACCTTTCATGGACACTTCTGGCGACTACAACAGCGTCCACTACACTTCGTTGTGTTTCCCTAAATTCAACTGTCCTGATAACACGCCAAGCCGTGGATTGTGATAAATCATGTTGTTGTTACATTGCCAAGCCACCTTTTCTTAAAGCTGAGTAATTGAATTTTACAACTGAGACAGTGAAACAGGCGTTTCTGCAAAATCCCGATTTCTGCACTTATCTCCTTTTTCTAGTTGTTGACATCATAAACTTAAATTTACATATGAAGTTTTCTTTATCTGTTTTCTACAACACTTTAAATTGTGGATGTTTTATTTTACGTAACTTATCGGTGTAAATATTTGCGTAATTTCATTAAAACCATGTGCTCCCCTAATTGTTTTGAGCAGTGTATTTACACTATTTACTGTACTGTTTATAATATTATACATTACACTATTTATACTAATATATGTAAAGATATCGGGTTACTGGAAAACAAATTCATCGAACTAGTAGCGATGTGGTTGAAGTAGATGAATGTAGCATAATCTTGTCGTGTTTACATGTAACGATTTCTGTTACATAATTGATTTAGCAGTGATAGATGTAACCTTTCGTTACATTACATGGTGTAGCTCGGAGTTGGAGCATAGATGTAAGAACATGTAGGAAGTGAAAATAGATCAACAGCTTCACCTATTTAATTGAGCAGCTTAATCTTTGTATACGATCAGCATTTCACATTAAAAATTTCACACAGTCGAGTGGCTAATGGCAAAAACAACGGAGATGAAGATAGGAATTTCTCCAGGAGACAAGTAACGAAAGCATTTCTGTTCACAGGATTTTATTTATAGCATCAGGCGGTAGTTCTCACAAAATCACGATGCAGTGCCATGAATAACTTCGATGTAGAAAACGTCTACAACACTAGTTTACAAAATTAAACTTTTTGTCTGTTGCCGCGAATTCTGTGGTTGATAATGTTCACTTATGACTTGTTTTTGTCAAATCTAACCGGAAAATTTTTTGAGCAGCTCGAGTTACTTTGTTTTTGATTTTTATCATTTAAGCCTATATATTAATCGATAACAGGCATATTTTACTGTGTTCAGATTAGTTTCTCAAGTTTTTGCGTCCTTAGTAGTTCAAGGAGACGTTGTTTAAACAATCCAGATCATTTTTGCTATATATGCGGAGAATATGTGTTTAACAAGTGTAGAAAAGTTATATCATAGTTGGTGGAAAATACCTATTTTGAGTATTTTGGGATGCTCTTGGATAAAAATGAGAAGTCTTGGGCTCCCAATTGTGTTTGTAAATCGTGTGTGGAATATTTAAGATTATGTAAAAGTGGTAAAAGAAATTCCTTTAAATTTAGAACGCCGACTATTTGGCGAGAACCACGAAATCATCTCGAAGACTGTTATTTTTGTAGCGTGAAGGTAAACGGTTTAAACACTAAAAATCGAGCTAAATGGCAGTACCCAAGTACTAGTTGTGTTCAACGTCCAGTGCAGCGTTCACCTGACTCTTCAGAGCCTAAAAATATATCTGAACCATTAGAACAAGACATTGAAGGACCAAGCTCATCACAAAATGATGCTGATTTTGAAGGTATGTCAAATGAGCCAAAATGCTTTTCCCAAAATGAGTTAGATGATCTTGTAAGAGATTTAAATCTTTCTAAACAAGCTTCAGAATTGTTAGCATCAAGACTAAAAGAAAAAGAATTGTTTTCCTCAGATACTAAAATAAGTTTTTATCGTGAAAAAGATACAGAATTACGGCGTTATTTTTCAGAAGAAAACGGTATTACCTTTTGTTCAGATATCAAAAACTTGTTGATAAAAATGGGCTTGAAACAATAAGAACCAAACGACTGGCGTTTATTCATTGACAGCTCAAAACGTAGCCTAAAATGTATTCTATTACATAATAGAAATAAATACGCTGAGGTACCTATTACCCACAATACAAAGTTAAAGGAAGAATTTTGTAACATTTCGCTAGTCTTGAACAAAATAAAATGTGGCAAATTTGTGTCGATTTAAAAATGGTCAACATTCTTCTCGGTCAACAAAGTGGTTACACCAAGTTTCTCTGTTTTATAAGTCTTTGGGACAGTAGAGCTAAACAAGAGCATTGGGTAAGAAAAAACTAGCCCTTGAGAGAAAATATGGAGCCTGGAAAGCACAATATAGTCCACAATTCATTAGTAGCTCGTGACAAAATTATCCTTCCACCATTACATATAAAACTGGGCATCATGAAACAGTTTGTAAAATCACTAGATAAAGACGGGAACTACTTTTCTTACATTTGCCAAAAATTTCCTCAGCTCACTGTGGAAAAGATTAAATACAGTATTTTTGATGGCCCCCAAATCAGACAACTTACGAAAGATACTCAATTTAGAAATTCTATGACTAAGTTAGAACTAAAGGCTTGGACAGCTTTCGTCTCTGTGATGCAGAATTTTCTCGGAAATAAAAAATCTGAAAATTATATTGAACTTGTAGAAGACCTTCTGCTACAATAAAAAAATATGGGGTGCAATATGAGTATAAAACTCCACTTCCTCCATAGTCACCTGGACAGGTTTCCGGAAAATTTAGGAGATATGAGCGAAGAGCAGGGAGAGCGTATGCATCAGGACTTACGCGTCATGGAAGAGCGCGATCAGGGTTTCTGGGATACGAATATGATTTCTGATTATTGTTGGTCTCTGATGCGTCATTTTCCAAAGTCTACACATCGGAAAAGAGCTTTAAAACGAAGTTTTTTAGAACGCAATCATTAATTATTTTTTTTAGTACAGTTTTTCTTAGTAAATACATGTTTTTTTCTGTTTAATACCTACATAGCTGAAACTCAGAAACTAGAGCTGATTAAAATATTCCAATTATATTTTTGAAAGTAGCATATCATATGTAGTTAGCAACAGCTAAACTTTTTCCGGCAACAGATGTACTGTAAACTAGTGTAATCAATAGTAATCATCTCATTACATAAAAAGGTAAAATAAAATCTTTAGAACGAACGACATTTTGACAGACACACAGCCATGGGGCAGTTTACATTTCAAAAACTCAACAAAATCTCATGGAAAATCGTGCATGACTGCCTTCTACTTCCTAAGCGTAGGACTACAATTTTGACGTAGCAAGCACTCCAAACCAATTAAGATGTAAAGATATCACGCCATGAAAAGAGAGCGTATAAAGCAAAAAGGAAACCCCGGAATTAAGCGCGGGAAAGTAAATCTCGGCTGGAATAAAAATAAAAATGGTTATCAAAGAACATTCTAAAACGCGAAAGATCGGAAATAGAACATTTAATTTAAATATACTAAAAGCGTAATAATTAAGTGAATTGGACAAGTGAGACATTAAATGAAAGGGAATTTATCAGAATTAATGTTAGAGATTATTTAAGAATAAGGATTGAGTGAATATAGAGTAGGAATTTAGAATAGCACAGGGAAATCACGGAGATAGATCTAATATTGTAACATATATATCATACTATATTTATGCTAATATGTATCATACTATTTATACAATTGTGTATTTATTATATAATACTGACACCCCACAGTATCTTAAAATTTGTTCAGCTAAAAAACTCGTGTAACACAATTGAAGACACACTTTCAACAATTTTTGCTGATAGAAGAAATCAAATTCTTCTGCGCAATTCTGTATATAATCTATAGAATGTATACACAACACATAATATACTAAAAGGTTTCTAGCCTGATAAGCATAGCGAAATGGCCCCCATGGCCGATGCTTAAAATAACATTTGTGGTAATAAGGCTCACCATGAGAATACAATATAGGGTGTTTTTAGCTCCTGACCTTGAACCGTCCTTGAGATAATCAGCCAAGTATGCGCCGGCACTATTATTAGGTTGCTTTCATTACAAAAAGCTACCTATTGCAGCTGTTCGGAGGAAAACGATTCCGAAAAATTTTAGCCTATTTTCACTGATCATGACCCCCCAGACCCCGAAACCACCCTCCGTTCAAATGTGATATACATATATATATAAATACAGGGTGGTCATAAAAAAAAAGGTTTGCCGATATATGGAACTCTAGCGGCCGGTCCGTTTAACCGATCGAGATGCGATTTCCGGTATATTTATTCAGAGGTATGAGCTCAGGATTCTGTGAATAGCAACAAATTGGCGTTCACGGTTACGGTTATAGGTACAGAAACTCGAGATTTTCGAATGGCAACGCCCTTTTTTTTCGTCGCAAAATGCTCAGCGCATGCGAAAACCCTAAATAGCGCTGGAACGGTACGTGTACCGCAATAAACAGGCGCGTTATGCATGCACAAAAAACAGTTCTGTGAACGGCAAAAAAAAAAAAAAAAAAAAAAAAAAAAACGATCGGGCGCACGGAGGAAATTTGCATATGACAGAGGCAAGAATCCGTTTTCTACGCTGACTATCTGGCGAACGGCGTTCTGCGATTGGTGCCTTGCCTCTGTCATATGCAAATATTTTTGTATACACACGCATTTTTTTGATAACACGCGTATTTATTAACCGATTTGGATGTCAGAAGGCATGTGCATAGTATATAGCAATGTCTCGACCAAGTTAGATGGCCAGCTTCATCCGCCATCTTGTTTAAAAATGGCGGCCATTAATTTTTTTTTTATTTTAATTTAAAATGTGGTACAAAAAAATTAGAAACTGAAAAAGATTTCTTTCTTAGATATTTGACCTTGATACAATGATTACGAAGCACTTTTTATTTTGTCTTTATCTTTGAAAATGGTTGAAATATACCACTTTGAATTTCTAATGTGGGTGACATTTTGTTAAATCTGATTTTTTGCCAGCGACAGCACTCGTATATATCAACCGATTCCAATGAGAATGAGTACCAGCACAGGAATTACTAAGGTCTCGATTAAGTTCATTGGTTAGCTTCACCCATCATGTTGTTTTAAAATGGCGGGCACTTCAAGATATCACCGAATTTGGCGACCAAATATAAGTCACTTTAAATAAAACCAGTTTGGATACAGCTGACTAATTTCGCGAAATTCTCTTTCATATTCAGTATTGACAAAATTTAGTATTGAATCTTCTATAATTGGGTTCCACTAATTTGAGCTTCGTGTGTTTGAATAGTATAAGCTGGCTCTTTAAAAATAAAGAATGTGAAAGCTACCTCTTCCTCCCGGCACTGGCCGGAAGGACTTTTTTTCAAATACGTTTTTCTCAAAAAGTACAATAATTAAAAAAAATGAAACCAATGCCATTTATTGAATAACATATTAGGTCACATTATATATATATATATATATATATATATATATATATTTTTGCAGAAATTTTAACATAGAAAAATAAACAAAAAAATATTTTTTTTTAATTATTAATGTAGTAATTTTATATTTACACCAACCAAAAAATTACATAATAATGCTCAAAGTATGTACCTACTTTGAAGAAAGAAAATTTCGTTAAAATCAAAGACGCACTTTTTGAGTTATAACAAAAATAATTCTAGCAACTTGCTAAAATATTTGTAATTTTCCCTGTTTGTGTTTGCAGAAATACGCTGTTATCAATGCATTGGCATGCTATCAGTGACATTTCCACTCGGGCAGGGTACGCAGTGAGCCAAACTCAGAGAATGTTTCCATACATATCACTTCCCTATAGGTTTGTTTCGTGTTTGTGAATATTCTATTATTTTGGCGTACTGCGCATCCTGCTCAAGTAATAATATCAAGAACAGACAAACAAGATGGTAAGATTTGCCTACCATGATTTTCACATAGAAGAACACTAATGAGCAGTACAGAGTACATACATAACGTATCACTTCAGGGGGGGGGGGAGTGTGTGTGGGGGGGGGGGGTCTGGTACTTGACATGGGAAGATACCTATAGGGGAAGGGGGGCTGTCATTTGATATCGCTATCATTTTTAATCAAACCAAAATTTACTTTTTTGGTATCTTTTTCTTTACATCTGCTATCTTAATTAGGTAGCTTTCTTTACAAAAAGCTACCTATTGCAGCCGTTCGGAGGAAAGCGATTTCAAAAAATTTTGGTATATTTTCATCGATCATGACCCCCAGACCCCGAAACCACCCTCCGTTCAAAATTGATATATATATATATATATATATATATATATATCTGACCTATGTCACACTGTAACTCTCGTATTTATGAACCGATTTGGATGTAATTCGGTGTGTACATAGTACATACCAATGTCTCGACCGAGTTCGTTGGCCAGCTCCATCCGCCATTTTGTTTCAAAATGGCGGCCATTTAACATTTTTTAAAAAATTTAAAATTTGAAATGCGGTACCAAAAAATTGAAAATGGAAAAATATTTTTTTCTTATGTATTTGACCTTTATACAAGGACTCCGTAGCAGTTTTTGTTTCGTCTATATCTTAAAAAATGGCTGAGTTATAGCATTTTGAATTTCTAGCGGAGCTGACATTTTGAAACGTCCTGAATTTTGTCACGCGATAAAAGGCGTATTTATGAACCGATTTGGATGTAACTTCGTTTATACATAGTACAGACCAATGTCTCGAACGAGTTCGTTGGCCAGCTTCATCCGCCGTCTTGTTTAAAAATGGCGGCCATTTAAAATTTTAAGAAAAATTTAAATTTGAAATGTGGTAGCAAAAAAATGAAAATTGAAAAAATATTTTTTTTCTTATGTGTTTGACCTTGATAAAAAGATTCGGGAGCAGTTTTTGTTTTGTCTATATCTTAAAAAATGGCTGAGTTATAGCATTTTGAATTTCTAGCGTGGCTGACATTTTGAAACTTCCTGATTTTTGCCACGTGATAACAGACGTATTTATGAACCGATTTGGATGTACCTTGGTGTGTACATAGTACATACAAATAACTCAACCGAGTTCGTTGACCAGCTTCATTCGCCATCTTGTTTCAAAATGGTGGCCATTTAAAAAAATTAAAAAAAAATAAATTTAAAATGAGATACCAAAAAATTGGAAAATGAAAAAGATTTTTTTTGTATGTGTTTGACCATAATACAAAGATTCCGGAACACGTTTTGTTTCGTCTACATCTAAAAAAATGGCTGAGTTATAACATTTTGGAATTTCTATTGTGGCTGACATTTTAAAATGACCTGATTTTTGTCACGCGATAACAGGCGTATTTATGAACCGATTTGAATTTAACTTGGTCTGTACATAGAACATTCCAATGTCTCGACCGAGTTCGTTGGCCAGCTTCATTCGCCATCTTGTTTCAAAAGGGTTGCCATTTTTTTTTAAATGTAATTTAAAATTTAAAATGAGGTATTAAAAAATTGGAAAATGAAAAAGATTTTTTTTATGTGTTTGGCCTTGATACAAAGATTCTGGAGCAGTTTTTGTTTCTGAAAATTTGTTCTTTTGTTTATATCTTAAAAAGTGGTTTGAATTATAGCACTTTGAATTTCTATCATGGCTAACACTTTGAAACGATCTTGTATTTGTCACGAAGTACCACACTTATTCGCCTATTTCGATGGAAGAAGGCATGTGGATAGTATACATCAATATCTCGACCAAGTTCGCTGGCCAGCTTCATCAGCCATCTTGTTTCAAAATGGCGGCCATTAAATTAAAAAAAAATTATATTTAAAGTGAGGTGCAAAAAAATTAGAAATTGAAAAAGGTTTCTTTCTTAAGTATTTGACCTTGATATAAGGATTCAGGAGCATTTTTTGTTTGTCTTTATCTTAAAAAATGGCTCAGATATAGCAGTTTCAATTTCTAAAGTGGGTGACATTTTGAAAAATCTGATTTTTTGCCTGCGACAGCACTCGTATATATCAACCGATTCCGATATGAGTGAGCATGTGCACAGCAATTACTAAGGTCTCGACCAAGTTCACTGGTTAGCCTCATCTAATATGTTGTCTTAAAATGGCAGGCACTTTAAGAAATCGCCGAATTTGGCAGCCAAATATAAGTGACTTTAAATAAAAGCAGCTTGGATAAAGCTGACTAATTTCGCGAAATTCTCATTCATAATGATTTAGTATTGATATAAATTAGTATTGAATCTCGTACATTCGGTTTCCACTTAATTGAGCTTCGTGTGTTTGAATAATATAAGTTGGCTTTTTAAAAATAAGGAATATGAAAGCTACCTCTTCCTCCCGGCACTGGCCGGAAGGACTTTTTTTAAGTCTGTTTTCTTCATTCTATGGAAATACAAAGTTATTATTAAAACCGTTAATTGATTACAAAACATTTCCTTCCAAAATAATAGAATAACCCAAAGTTCACCATTAATATTCTCCTGCCATATGCGTATATAATTCGTTGTTAGAGAAACCAGTTTCGAAATGATTCTTTTTATTTTTACTAGTAAAGGATGGGGAAGAATGTTGTCCGCCTGTTTGTTTACAAGAAGTTCTGTTTAGCCCCGTGTAAAGACGAAGTGCAAGAAGACAATATTACTGTTCAATTCATCATGTAACAAAGAGCTATTAATTAAAAACTTTTAAATAATCAGTATATCTTTAAAACGTTATTTGATATAAAGTTATTTCTTATATAACAGTGATATTTTACGAATTCTTCTCTTCATTTACATCAGTAAAATATGCGAATAAAAAATGTACAACCATATCTGTATATCATCGGAAACGTATAAAAAGAAAAAATTGTAAAAATAAAAAGAATTTTTAGACACTGATAACAGTATTATTAGGGGAGGGGGATTCGAGGAATGGTAACGTATGATATCGGAAGGATAGGAGGGGGTCCAAAATTGCCAAAAAGTTGATAACCTTATACACTATATGGCCAAAGGTGACCGATCACTTGCGATTTTAGACGTTTTGTTAAATATCTAGAAAAATACATGAGGAAATAACCTGAAACTGCAGGTGTGTAAACAGTATAGTATAGGTCATATATTTCCGTGAAGATTTTTTTCCTGAAACTCCATAGGGGACCGTCAACAAATTGAAAAAGAACGAATATCTTTTGGATAAACCTGTAAAAACTAATGTAGCAAAAGCGTTCAAACACGAGATTATTAATAAGTGGCTTATTGTAATATACTGTGTTTGTTTTTATGAGGATAGCATGTATACTTGTAGAGAAATTAAGGTTTTTATAAAAACAGCCTCAAATTCCGCCAAGTTTTTTGCTTATAATTTGCAGAGTTCTAATATAAAAAAAAAGTTCTTTTCAGAAAATATGACAAACAATATTATACACAATACTTTGCAATCAGAATTAAAAAATAATAAAAATTGGATGAAACATGAGCAGGTTTACTAAAAATTGTTTCACTGCGCATGCGCAAATGCAATCAAAATATAATGTACATAATGTATTAGCTAAGTATATAGAGAAACGTTTGTGAAAGTCTCAAAATCATAGCCTGAAAATTCTGAAAATAATCGTCGATAGAATAAGCTCGAAATCCGTTGTTCCCAAAAACAAGCAAAAAAGATGAGGGGTTTTATCCAAATATAGTAGTACGTGCAATATTGTGTACGCTATCTTGGCACTAATCAACAAATATTTGATACAACCCCTGATCTTTTTGCTTGTTTTGGGGAACAACGGATTTCGAGCTTATTCTATCGACGATTATTTTCAGAATTATCAAGCTATGATTTTGAGAGTTTCACAAAAGTTGCTCTATATGCTTAGCTAATATATTATGCACATTATATTTTTATTGCATTTGCGCATGCGCAGTGAAACATTTTTTAGTAAACCTGCTCATTTTTCATCTAATTTTTATTATTTTTTAATTCTGATTGCAAAGTATTGTGTACAATATTGTTTGTCATATTTTCTGAAAAGAACTTTTTTTTATATTAAGAAGTCTGCAAATTATAAGCAAAAAACTTGGCGAAATTTGGGGCTGTTTTTATAAAACCCTTAATTTCTCTACGAGTATAGACGCTATACTCATAAAAATGAACACAGTATATTACAATAGGCCACTTATTAATAATCTCGTGTTTTAATGCTTTTGCTACATTAGTTTTAGTGTTATCCAAAAGATATTCGTTCCTTTTTCAATTTGTTGACGGTCCCCTATGGGGTTTCAGGAAAAAATCTTCGCGCAAATATGCAACATATACTATACTGTTTACACATCTGCAGTTTCAGGTTAATTCCTCATGTATTTTTCTAGATATTTAACAAAACGTCTAAAATCGCAAGTGGCCGGTCACCTTTGGCCATATAGTGTATAGTTACAGCCCCTATTCAGCTTCAGCTGCACAATCGACTAGACCATCGACTTGATATTATAACGCCAGACGGATGCACAATACGCGCCAAAATAACAGAATGCTTACAAACAGTGTTGAATTCAGACACTTTTCTCCGGGAGGGATTTCCGTAGCTCCGGGGGATATTTTTGAGTTCCGGGGGGGGGGGTTCACTTTTTGACCATTGAAAACACAAAATTTCAAATCTCCCAGGAGGGGGGGGGGATGTCACCCCCTGAATTCAACACTGTTTACAAACGCGAAACAAACCTGTAGGGCAGTGGTTCTCAACCTGTGTGCCGCGGCACAGTAGTGCGCCGCGAAATGATCTCAAGTGTGACGCGAAACTTTTAAGCAAGTTGCAAAAAATTTGTAAAAATTCGAATCTTTATTGTCAGACATTTTATATTATACGATTTACCTTGAAAGAAGGTTTAGTATCACAAATTTGCTTTATTTGGGAGATTATTTCTACTGTTACTCATCATAAGAGAATACGAGGAAACATTAAAAATGGTCTTACGTCTCTTGAAATAAATTCTTTCAGAAACAAAATCATGTCTCCTGAAGCAAAAATATTGCAATTTAAAATACAGTAGAAAAGATCATTGAAAAATGAGTTAAGAGTATGCCTATCTGAAGATTTTATCATACACAGAAAGTCTTCTAATTTTAAAAAATAAAGTCAAATTCAGATATCTCTTTAAAAGCTAATGTGACAAGTTAAGGTTTTTTCCACATTACCAGTTCCTTTCCCTATACAATTTCCTATAGGCTGTTGCCTGTAATTTCCTGCACTGCTATTGATCAATAAACCTATACCTCGATTCCGCTTCTCCTCCACATATATGGGAAATTTCCATGATACTTTACCCTGATGATGGTATGCTGAATGATACCGAAACTAGTGTTAAAAAGGTGCTTAAAACGGTGTTTCATCTGCTTATAAATATTAATCTATATTAAAGAGAAGTATATAAATAAAAGCTATCAGAATTTTATTTAAAATAATTTTACTTTCCTTTATTCTGTTCGGATTGCCTATTTTGTTTGTGATAGTAAATTAATAAAAAAATGTAATCCTTTCTTATGTAATGATAGATAATCCTTCATTTATTAAGTCATCATAATTTTGGTGTGCCTCACAAATTTAATTCAAGGTTTAAGTGCGCCGTGATATAAAAAAGGTTGAGAAATACTGCTATAGGGAAATGGTATGTATGGAAACATTCTCTTATTTTGGCGCACTGGCGCATCCTGCCCGAGTGAAAATGTCACGAATCGACCGATGCACTGATAGTAGCGTATTTCTGCGAATGCAAAGAGAGAAAGTTAAGAATATTTTAGCAAGTTGCTAGCATTATTTTTTTATAACTCAAAAAGCGCATCTTCTATTTTAACAAAAAAAATTTCTTAAAAGTACATACTTTGAGCATTATTCTATAATTTTTTGGTTGGTGTAAATATAAAATTACTACATTAATAATTTTTTTTTAAATACTTTTGTTTATTTTTCTATGTTAAAAGTTGTGGGAAAATGTGGAAAAAATATATAATGCGAACTAATAATTGGTGTAAGTTTCATTTTTCTAACTATTGTACTTTTTGAGAAAAACGTATTTGAAAAGTAATAGCGCCGGCGCATACTTCCCCGATTATCTCAAGGACAGTTCAAGGTCAGGGGCTAAAACCACTCTTTATTGTATTCTCATGGTGAGCCTTATTACCACACATGTTATTTCAAACATCGGTCGTGGGGGCCATTTCGCTATGCTTATCCGACTAGACCCTTTAGCTAATATTGAAAACGCACAACGCCTTTGAAAACTTTATGCAATTATAGGTCATACACAGGGCTGCTGTCATGGACTAGTATTTTTTCGTACCACTATTTCTAAATAAATGTTTCACCTCAAAGATTAATAAGAATTTATCTCGAAGATTATTATTTTAAAATAGTAGCATACAAAATAATAGAAAACAAATAGTCGTTAGCGGTAGACCGACTCATATCACAATAATATATGCGAAAATTTGTTGTGCTACACTGCAAATTAATAATTAATGTTGCATCTTCTATTTTTTAAGCAGAAGACATTATCGCACATCTCAATAAATCATATAAATTTCATAAAGTGCACTTCAAACAATTACAACCTGTAGGCAGTAATGCAATCGAGCTCTTTTGTGTGTGCCTGTAAATGAAAAATAAACCCATCATTTCAAATAAACCCACTTGCCCATCATTTTCTATAGGAAACATGTTGTAGTGCTATGGTTTATCAATTTTATAATGTTTGAAGTATAAATTCATTGCAATATTTTTAACTTCCCCTCTAATGCACAATTGAGTGTGCTTGCCACAAAATACACTGCATTTTAAATAGAGAACATACCATAGTAAAACTTAATAACATTTCTTGGCAAGCCAAATTTTTTTACAAATATTACATCGCAGACAGACGGATAGACAGACAGACGAACCAAAATCATAAGCACTTTTCAACTGTGTCAGAAAATGTTGAATAATCGGTAAATTGCAACATACATACATTTAACGTCTGAATTTAAAATTTAAATGACTAAATAAAATAAATAAAGTAAGACAGACTTGAATACACATTAATCTTTTATGTACTGAATTATAAATTCATGAAAATTTTATCTTCTAAAGCATTTTTCGTGAATTGTTTAAACTACATTACAAGATTTACATAATCATTTAATAAATTTTAGAAGGATTTTAGAAGGATTGAAGGATTTTAGCAGGATTAATTAAATTTGAATTTATAGGGATTTTGTGCAATATTTATAACCTCACTCAAATCTTATATTTTAAAGTTTTCTTAGTATTTTGTAGAATTAGGATATGTACAAATATAATGTTCTTTCCGAATTGAAAAATCCCTTCCCCCTCCCCTCAACGCCAAGAAAGCTGAATAGATGCAAAGGCAAAAGAAATCATCCTTTTAAAAATATTTTTTATTTGTGTAACCAATAATGCTTTTAGAACAAGATAAAGTAATGTATCTGTAACTCATTCTAAATTGTATTACAACTAATCGATGTATTAAATGACTTTTATAACAAGTCATTTTAATGGTACTTATAAGTACCGTCAGTAGATAAAAAGTTAACATAAAGAAATTTAAATTTTTAAAATACTAAAATATTAAAAACATTTCAAATACATATAGTATAAGTTTCACCAAGCATCCGCAAGGCCTCTTAAGTACAGATTAACCGTTGTAAAATAAACAATAAGACAAATCAAATTTTTTTTTTCGAAAACAGACTATATTCACCAGAAATGGAACATTTGGTTTATTCAGATACGATCGCTGACGCTGAATGAAGCCTGTTCGTTTCCTGCTGAATACAGTCTGTTTTTTGAAAAAAGAAATTGTATTTGAACTTTACTTGATTTATCTTACTGTTTATTTTACAATGGTTAATCTGTACTGATGAAACCTTACGGTTGCTTGGCGAAACGTATACTATATGCATTTGAAATGTTTTTAATATTTTAAAAAATTTATAAATTTTGCGTTAATGTGCATTCAAGTCTGTCTTACTTTATTTATTTTATTTAACCATTTAATCTTTAAATGTTTATTCGATTGAATTTTTTATGAAAGCATATTGGGAAGTGTTAAATGAGTCGAAAAATCTCACCTACAAAAATTTTAAACCCTTAAAAATATGTAAAAAGCTTAAACAAATCTTATAATTAGATCTAATTGTTGAGCGAGAGAAAATAAATAATAGTAAACTAAATGCCAGTTTAGTAAATGTTTTTATCTCCTTAAGCACAATTCGTTATGCAAACTAAATAATGTGAGATGACTCTCATTAGAATAACATTTGGGAATAAAGAATGTGGAGAAATGACCTGAAATTTAACAGAGCATATTAAATGTATAGTTTAACAAAATAAATGCACAAAAAGTAATAAAATTGTTTCAAACTTCTCAGTATGTGGTATGACATTAAAATTTGGGAACCATTGGATTATTCCAATTCCTTGCATTTTTATCAATTTTTGAAATGTTAATGGATTTATGTAAGATCTTACTAATACATGCAAATGTGTAAATTAAGATGCCTATAAGGACTCCGACATCCTGCAAAAGATAATAAACTTTAGATCAAACAGACATCCAAACGAAAAGAATACATCAAAATGAAATTTAAAAAAAAAACAGAAAAAATATTTTTAACAAGAAATATATATTTTTTAAGATTGTGAAGGGTAATGGTTACCTTCCTTCGGTTTTGTCAGAGGTTTTTGACCTTTATGATTTGGATTTTTGTGATGCAGATTATTGCAAAGTTGCCCGTTGGTTTTATATATCCTGGTTTTTACTCTTATCATTTTTAGTTTGGTTTAATTGTTGCGCTTTCTAAGATAGCGGTAACTTAAAGATATCGGTCCTTTCTAACCTGCACGAGCATTTTGCATTATTTACAAGTATCTGCTAGAAATACTTCTCCCTGTTAAGCTCTCTCCTAATCAAGGTCTCAATATTTTTTAATTGTTTTATTATTTTAAATTGGCTATTTATGTAACTTTAAATTACTTTGTTACTGCAATTTTTGGCGCATTTAATATGCAAGTATATCATTACCTTTTACCCTTTTATAAATAATTTTATACATTTTTTGCAATTGTATATATGTATATACAATTAAAGGACCAACGGCAATTGGAATAAAAAAGTTTGCGATCATCCTCTATCGTAGAAAGCTAAATGATCTGAAGTAGTAACAGATGATTATACTCTGTATAGCATTGCTATGCATTATCTAAGAACATCACGTATATTAATGAAGATATAAACGTTCCTTTAAAATATTTGTAAAATTCTGCAGTTTTTTTTTTTGTTGTTGTTGTTGTTGTTGTTGTTTAATAACAGGGTTTTCAACCAAATTTATCGATGCTTTCAAAAAACTTTACAAAATGCAGTGAAAGCATTAGTCTACAACTAGCAAATGATTGTGTTGATAAAAAATTTAAATATCAGCATTTGTATGCAATAATTTTTAACTACTAGTGCAAACTATAGTGCATCCCCCCCCCCCTGCTTTAGTAGACAAATGTCAAGGCCATTCAAATATGGGGAAAATTCGGGAAAATATCGGAAATGTGGGCAGATAATTTTCTTTTATTTTCTAAAAATTCGACAATAGGAGACTTTTACAAATTGTCCTTTTCATCATAAATAATAATATAGTTACATTGAAAGTTACATATGAAAGTTATTAATTCTCTAAATACACATACATACTTATAAATGAAGCAAAGTACAGAATGTGACGAATTTAATGGAATTCACAAAAAAAGTCCCACATATGTTCAAATAGAACTTTAGATAGGAAAAGCAATGTATAAGCATAACAGCTCAAAATATTTCTAAGTCTCAAGGTTCTGCAGGAAATGATAAAAAGAAGCAATCCATCTAAACCAATCTTAAAGGTTGACTGTGTTTACTTTTTTCTTGGCCTTGCAACCCCCCCCCCCCCCCCCCATTAAAATCCATAAGGATTTCATGGAACATTTATGAAACACTTTAACAAAAAAATTAACAAAGTTTTTGTTTTATGCTCTTTTTATTGGGAATTTAAGGTGTGCTGTAAATATATTTTAAGCATTTTGATTCAAAAAACATTGTATTTTATTTATTTATTCATTTATTCACATTTTAGTTTATAATTTTTCTAAATTTTGTTTTCAGTATTGTACTTTAGACTATAAATGTCTCAAATTATACTGAATAGAATTTTAGCAACCCAAGGTTTATTTACATTTAAAAATTTATTTTGTCAAAACAAAAATTATTTCAGATGTATATTCTATTAATTAGTTGTCAGTTTGTTTTGACTATAAGATCAATAGAAATTGAAAAATAATACATTCATTGTTTTTAGTGTGGCCATAAAAAATGTAGCACATTTTGAGGACTTTTTTTATATATAAAAATATTTTAAAACTAAATAAAAATGTGTAATTTGTTTTACTGCTTTAAATATAAATCTCGCAACGTATTTATATATTTACTAAAAGCCAGATTTAAAATAATTAAGTTTACTTTTTAAAAAATGAAAAAAAAATACATTTTCTCTCTTGAATTAAATATTCGGGTTAGGTGATATTAGCCCTCTACTTTCTAGACAATGACGGGCCATTACATTTTTGCCAGAAACCGCCCCTTAAGAGTTACCGGGCAAAGTAAATGCAACCGTTCTCTCAACGCTGAAACATTAGCGGTCCGGCAATAGCTGCCGCAAATAGCGGCGGGTGATTTACGGTACAACACTGTTTGGTTACAAATGGCCTTAACTCCTTTTGGCCGCGATATATACGTCATTCGGACCTAAGTCGAGTGTTTGTTGGGTTGTAGTATCGGTAGGAATATAAAATCGATAGATAATGGCGAAAATAACGGCATTGAAATATTGCCGAAAGGCTGATCTGCAAAATTTAGGAGAGGTATTAGGAGTTCAGATAGAAGAAAGTGACATAATCGCGACGATTATCCAAAAGATAGAGGCCGCGCGCGATTATGATGCCGACTTTGCATTAACGCAAGTGGGATATATAGTGAAAGATAGGGAAGATCTACTTCTTTTAGAAAGAGAGAAAAAAGAAAAAGAAGAGAAAGTTAAAGAGAGAAATTTTCAATTAGAGCAATTAAAATTACGCAAAATTCAGGGAGGCGTAACTCGACTTCCGGTAACGGATCGGAAAGACCTAAATTAGCGCTAAAAACTACAATGCATCGTTTTGATCCAGAGCGTTCGGATATAACTCTATTTTTAAACTTGTGTGAACGACAGGCATTAAGGTCTGGGATAGAAAATGAGGATCTGGTCACCCATTTATTAGCTTTGTTGCCCGTAGAAGTAGCTGAATTGATCTTGCGCGAACCGACAGACCGGGTTGACAACTTTCGACATGTGAAGGCTATCCTGTGAGCTCGCTTTAGATTGAGTGGCGAGGCTTATAGACAAAAACTAAATAAACATTTACGAAACCCGAATAGTCCGTGGAAAGACCTCATTTTTGAACTAAATAGCTTTCTAGAAGGGTGGTTAAATGGTCTTGAGGTTACTAATTTTAAAGAGTTAAAAGATTTGCTAATCACCGAACAGATTAAGAGACGTGCTCCAGCGGAATTAAGGGAACATTTTATAGATTCGTGGGCCAAATATAAAGATCCAGGAACACTAGCTAAGGATCTGGACGAATACGAAACTATAAAAGGGGCGTCAAAAAAATCGTGGAACAAAAAGCTAAAATTCGAAGAAAATTCGCGGGATGAGAAAATGAAAAATGAAGACGAAACGAGAGGGGGGCATTACGAAACCAAAACTAACTGGAGAGAACAAAATATAGAGAAAGAAAGGGAAAAAATCTTTGAGCGAAAAAGGGCTATTAGATGTTTCATTTGCTCGAGCCCAAACCATTTGAAGGTCAATTGTCCCGAAAACAAAAGAAATGGAGAGCAAATTACCAGCGTTCATCATATTAGCGGAAGTACAAATTTTGAAGAAAGTTTTAAGCCTTATCTAAGCCGCGCGCTAATCAACGGAAGGGAATGCACAACTTTAAGAGATAGTGGAAGTCAATATGATGTGATTTCGAGGAAATTTATTAAACCCAATCAATTAGACGGTGGCACCATTCGAGTTAGACAGCCGTTAATGAACAATACTCGTCGCTTACCGACCGCCGAAGTTGTATTGAAGGACTCGGGAGCCTAAAAACAAAAGCTATCGTGACGGACAGAAAGACGAATTTGTCCTACTATATTTTGGGTAACAAGACTCAAAAATTAATTAATGATATTAAAAGGGAAAAAATGCAGATGTCAGATGCAGTGGTCATCCATAATAAAGCGAGAGCGAAACACGAAAACGCGAATCTATCCCGAAGGGACGAGAATTTAGATGAGAGAGGACAACCCAAATTTGACGAGCGTGAACTTGAGAGAAAGAAAGGAAATGGGAGGTACCCGGTCAAAAAAGAGATATCAGAATTGGGAGGGAAGGAAATGATAATACCGTATCACCCACGAAAAAGGAAGATCAGGTTTTAGGATCGAATAAAAGAAAAAAGAAAGATGTCAAAGGGGATCATGAGATGAGTTGCCCCATACGAGAAGTCAAACTGAAAAAGGGGTTAGAAAAATCGCATCATGAGTGTGAGGATTTAACACAGGCAAATAGGGCGTGTCAAAGTATAGATAGATCTCATAAAGGGATACGTCGGTGAAAATAACACTGAGAAGGAACAAAAGAGAATTTTGACGTAGAAATAACGAGAACAAAAAATATCTCAGGTCAGAAAATCTAGTAAAGGATTTGGACGGGAATAAAGAACGCGAAAGTGTTACGAGACGGATTAGTCGGAGGACGGGCGACTCTAAAATGTCCACAGCTTATTGGGTGGCGAGCGCCACAGGTAGACACGAAAAGTTGCAAAATTATCGTATAAATAGACAAAAACCACAAGAAAAAAACGCGGAGAAAATAAATATGTTGACAAACGAAGATTCACGTCCGAAACACTATTCTAAATATAGAGATAGGCCTTCACATGACAGGCTCTAGCAGTTAGGAATTTAGCGCCGGATCAAGTGAGTCGAATTCGATTGAACTAAGTGTACATATTAAATTTCATCTTATTTTGTGTAGATGTCATATTGTAAAATTTTAAATGTGTTTTGTCTTTTAAAAGTGAAATTCCATAAATCAAATGTACTCAGCATTAGTAAGTTGAAAGTAAATTGTATGAAAAGTTTTTTGTGAAAGAGGTGAGTGAGATATATAAAGGAGGGCCACTCTAATATATGAGCTAACCTTTTCTTTGCAGATATTACGTCTTGCAGCCGAAATATCATTTAAAGGCTAGGGTATTGTGACGAATCTAATGGAATTCACAAAAAAAGTCCCACATATGTTCAAATAGAACTTTAGATAGGAAAAGCAATGTATAAGCATAACAGCTCAAAATATTTCTAAGTCTCAAGGTTCTGCAGGAAATGATAAAAAGAAGCAATCCATCTAAACCAATCTTAAAGGTTGACTGAAAAGGAAAATGGCGTGAAAAGAATGGGAGTTATGGAATTCCTTTTAAGTAGCAAGCTTGCCGATATTTTCCCAGGACAATTTAAAAATGAAACTAGATGGAAAATTTTCTCACGCTAACAGCGAGGGTCTCTCTTGGCCTATGATATCGAAGCTTGTTAGTGATGTCATTCAACCTAGACACTGAGTGGGTCCTGAGTGGGATATAGATTGCCTTGGTTTTAAGAAAGGCAAGTTAACGGGAAGATGTGTTTGGAATCCCAAGGAGGGAGTTGCTCTCAAAAAGTTTGGGGCTGAGATTTCGGACAGGTCCGAAGCAGTCTGCCGATTCGGGCAGGGTAAGATATTTCTCCGGTGGAAACCGCGAGATATGAGTAGTTGACAACGGATTGGTATACACAAGAAAACTGAGGCAGCTGTTTCTTACGAGACTATCGTGACAGGATTTTGAATTTATACCGAGAAAGAATCCATCAGAATTTGAATGCTAATCCTATACTCTGAACATTATACTTTTAATGAACATTGTCGCCAGCTGTAAAGTACCCAGAAATATAAAATAGTTGTAATTCAAGTATTAATCAAGAAAAATTATTTTATCTTATGCATTTAAATAAATTGTTTGATTTAAATATTACTTGGGCCTCCGCTTGACTGAAGTTCCACGCTACCACTTCCACCTGTAAGTCGAAGGTTTTACAACTTGGTGGCAGAAGGTGGTATGCACAGCAAGGACTCTGAACATTAAAAGACTAGCTTAAGAGAAAGAGCTCCAGACGCAAGACCGTGTGTAGAAAAAAGCGACACCAGTATCGTGCCGGACAGTTCCACTAAGAAAGAGCTCCAGATGCAAGACCGTGTGCATAGAAAAACGACACCAGTATAGTGCCGGACAGTTCCCCCAAGAAAATGCTCCAGACGCAAGACTGTGTGTAGAGAAAAGCGACACCTGTATCGTACCGGACAGTTCCTCTAAGAAAGAGCACCAGACGCAAGACGGTGTGCACAGGAAAACGACACCAGTACCGTGCCGGACATTTCCCCTAAAAAAGTGCTCCAGACGCAAGACTGTGCGTAGAGAAAAGTGGCACCAGTATCGTGCCGGACAGTTCCCCAAAAAGGTGCTCTAGACGACATCCAGATGCAAGACTGTGTGCAGTGAAAGGAGACTACAGTGCAGTGAAAGGAGACTACAGTGCAGTGCAGAACAGTTCCCGAGAGAAAATGCCCCAGCAAAACAAAAGGTAAGCTCATTATTTTGAGTGGCTCTTAATTTATTAATTAATTGAAATGTTGATAAGAAATTAATATTTTAAAGGAAAACTTTTGTTTTGAGGTAAATGAAAATTTTAAAATTAAAAAATTATAGTACAAGGGAGCTGATACCCTTTGTCATTGGTTTGAAATTTTGAAATTTTTTTTAAAAATTAAGAATATAGAAAACTAGAATCGAACTAGATTCTTAAGGCGAAAAAAAAAATAGATGTCATGTAAGAAAAGTGCCATTGTGAGGAAAGTTTGCTTGAAAAATATTTTAGAATCAATTTGGATTATTTAATGATTGATTTTTCTAAATATATACTTGTATTCAAAATAGAAAAAGCATATGAAAAGGTTGCAAGGAGTGTTCAATTCTGAGTAAAATAGGGAAAATTGTTTACCTATAGCATTTGGAAATATTTTTTTATGTTCTATACTTTGTGGGTGTAGGGAATGTAAAAAGTGGAAAAATTATACTTCTTTTTCGAAACTAACACTAAAACGTAGAATGTCTGAAATTTATTATAGTATTGCTAATTTATTTATGTATATTGTGAATAACGCTTGAAAACAATTTTATAACAGTAGATGAGGTTAGAATATTCTCGGTGAAGTGTCAAATTCACATCTTCTGAGGCAGTTGAAAAAAAATAAAATAAATAAATAAAGAGGGAAATCATTAGGTTCTCTTTTTGTAGTATCGGTAGGAATATAAAATCGATAGATAATGGCGAAAATAACGGCATTGAAATATTGCCGAAAGGCTGATCTGCAAAATTTAGCAGAGGTATTAGGAGTTCAGATAGAAGAAAGTGACATAATCGCGACGATTATCCAAAAGATAGAGGCCGCGGACGATTATGATGCCGACTTTGCATTAACGCAAGAGGGATATATAGTGAAAGATAGGGAAGATCTACTTCTTTTAGAAAGAGAGAAAAAAGAAAAAGAAGAGAAAGAAAAAGAGAGAAATTTTCAATTAGAGCAATTAAAATTAACGCAAAATTCAGGGAGGCGTAACTCGACTTCCGGTAACGGATCGGAAAGACCTAAATTAGCGCTAAAAACTATAATGCATCGTTTTGATCCAGAGCGTTCGGATATAATTCTATTTTTAAACTTGTGTGAACGACAGGCATTAAGGTCTGGGATAGAAAATGAGGATCTGGTCACGCATTTATTAGCTTTGTTGCCCGTAGAAGTAGCTGAATTGATCTAGCGCGAACCGACAGACCGGGTTGACAACTTTCAACAAGTGAAGGCTATCCTGTTAGCTCGCTTTAGATTGAGTGGCGAGGCTTATAGACAAAAACTAAATAAACATTTACGAAACCCGAATAGTCCGTGGAAAGACCTCATTTTTGAACTAAATAGCTTTCTAGAAGGGTGGTTAAATGGTCTTGAGGTTACTAATTTTAAAGAGTTAAAAGATTTGCTAATCACCGAACAGATTAAGAGGCGTGCTCCAGCGGAATTAAGGGAACATTTTATAGATTCGTGGGCCAAATATAAAGATCCAGGAACACTAGCTAAGGATCTGGACGAATACGAAACTATAAAAGGGGCGTCAAAAAAATCGTGGAACAAAAAGCTAAAATTCGAAGAAAATTCGCGGGATGAGAAAATGGAAAATGAAGACGAAACGAGAGGGAGGCATTACGAAACCAAAACTAACTGGAGAGAACGAAATGTAGAGAAAGAAAGGGAAAAAATCTTTGAGCGAAAAAGGGCTATTAGATGTTTCATTTGCTCGAGCCCAAACCATTTGAAGGTCAATTGTCCCGAAAACAAAAGAAATGGAGAGCAAATTACCAGCGTTCATCATATTAGCGGAAGTACAAATTTTGAAGAAAGTTTTAAGCCTTATCTAAGCCGCGCGCTAATCAACGGAAGGGAATGCACAACTTTAAGAGATAGTGGAAGTCAATATGATGTGATTTCGAGGAAATTTATTAAACCCAATCAATTAGACGGTGGCACCATTCGAGTTAGACAGCCGTTAATGAACAATACTCGTCGCTTACCGACCGCCGAAGTTGTATTGAAGGACTCGGGAGCCTAAAAACAAAAGCTATCGTGACGGACAGAAAGACGAATTTGTCCTACTATATTTTGGGTAACAAGACTCAAAAATTAATTAATGATATTAAAAGGGAAAAAATGCAGATGTCAGATGCAGTGGTCATCCATAATAAAGCGAGAGCGAAACACGAAAACGCGAATCTATCCCGAAGGGACGAGAATTTAGATGAGAGAGGACAACCCAAATTTGACGAGCGTGAACTTGGGAGAAAGAAAGGAAATGGGAGGTACCCGGTCAAAAAAGAGATATCAGAATTGGGAGGGAAGGAAATGATAATACCGTATCACCCACGAAAAAGGAAGATCAGGTTTTAGGATCGAATAAAAGAAAAAAGAAAGATGTCAAAGGGGATCATGAGATGAATTGCCCCATACGAGAAGTCAAACTGAAAAAGGGGTTAGAAAAATCGCATCATGAGTGTGAGGATTTAACACAGGCAAATAGGGCGTGTCAAAGTATAGATAGATCTCATAAAGGGATACGTCGGTGAAAATAACACTGAGAAGGAACAAAAGAGAATTTTGACGTAGAAATAACGAGAACAAAAAATATCTCAGGTCAGAAAATCTAGTAAAGGATTTGGACGGGAATAAAGAACGCGAAAGTGTTACGAGACGGATTAGTCGGAGGACGGGCGACTCTAAAATGTCCACAGCTTATTGGGTGGCGAGCGCCACAGGTAGACACGAAAAGTTGCAAAATTATCGTATAAATAGACAAAAACCACAAGAAAAAAACGCGGAGAAAATAAATATGTTGACAAACGAAGATTCACGTCCGAAACACTATGCTAAATATAGAGATAGGCCTTCACATGACAGGCTCTAGCAGTTAGGAATTTAGCGCCGGATCAAGTGAGTCGAATTCGATTGAACTAAGTGTACATATTAAATTTCATCTTATTTTGTGTAGATGTCATATTGTAAAATTTTAAATGTGTTTTGTCTTTTAAAAGTGAAATTCCATAAATCAAATGTACTCAGCATTAGTAAGTTGAAAGTAAATTGTATGAAAAGTTTTTTGTGAAAGAGGTGAGTGAGATATATAAAGGAGGGCCACTCTAATATATGAGCTAACCTTTTCTTTGCAGATATTACGTCTTGCAGCCGAAATATCATTTAAAGGCTAGGGTATTGTGACGAATCTAATGGAATTCACAAAAAAAGTCCCACATATGTTCAAATAGAACTTTAGATAGGAAAAGCAATGTATAAGCATAACAGCTCAAAATATTTCTAAGTCTCAAGGTTCTGCAGGAAATGATAAAAAGAAGCAATCCATCTAAACCAATCTTAAAGGTTGACTGAAAAGGAAAATGGCGTGAAAAGAATGGGAGTTATGGAATTCCTTTTAAGTAGCAAGCTTGCCGATATTTTCCCAGGACAATTTAAAAATGAAACTAGATGGAAAATTTTCTCACGCTAACAGCGAGGGTCTCTCTTGGCCTATGATATCGAAGCTTGTTAGTGATGTCATTCAACCTAGACACTGAATGGGTCCTGAGTGGGATATAGATTGCCTTGGTTTTAAGAAAGGCAAGTTAACGGGAAGATGTGTTTGGAATCCCAAGGAGGGAGTTGCTCTCAAAAAGTTTGGGGCTGAGATTTCGGACAGGTCCGAAGCAGTCTGCCGATTCCGGCAGGGTAAGATATTTCTCCGGTGGAAACCGCGAGATATGAGTAGTTGACAACGGATTGGTATACACAAGAAAACTGAGGCAGCTGTTTCTTACGAGACTATCGTGACAGGATTTTGAATTTATACCGAGAAAGAATCCATTAGAATTTGAATGCTAATCCTATACTCTGAACATTATACTTTTAATGAACATTGTCGCCAGCTGTAAAGTACCCAGAAATATAAAATAGTTGTAATTCAAGTATTAATCAAGAAAAATTATTTTATCTTATGCATTTAAATAAATTGTTTGATTTAAATATTACTTGGGCCTCCGCTTGACTGAAGTTCCACGCTACCACTTCCACCTGTAAGTCGAAGGTTTTACAACTTGGTGGCAGAAGGTGGTATGCACAGCAAGGACTCTGAACATTAAAAGACTAGCTTAAGAGAAAGAGCTCCAGACGCAAGACCGTGTGTAGAAAAAAGCGACACCAGTATCGTGCCGGACAGTTCCACTAAGAAAGAGCTCCAGGTGCAAGACCGTGTGCATAGAAAAACGACACCAGTATAGTGCCGGACAGTTCCCCCAAGAAAATGCTCCAGACGCAAGACTGTGTGTAGAGAAAAGCGACACCTGTATCGTACCGGACAGTTCCTCTAAGAAAGAGCACCAGACGCAAGACGGTGTGCACAGGAAAACGACACCAGTACCGTGCCGGACATTTCCCCTAAGAAAGTGCTCCAGACGCAAGACTGTGCGTAGAGAAAAGTGACACCAGTATCGTGCCGGACAGTTCCCCAAAAAGGTGCTCTAGACGACATCCAGATGCAAGACTGTGTGCAGTGAAAGGAGACTACAGTGCAGTGAAAGGAGACTACAGTGCAGTGCAGAACAGTTCCCGAGAGAAAATGCCCCAGCAAAACAAAAGGTAAGCTCATTATTTTGAGTGGCTCTTAATTTATTAATTAATTGAAATGTTGATAAGAAATTAATATTTTAAAGGAAAACTTTTGTTTTGAGGTAAATGAAAATTTTAAAATTAAAAAATTATAGTACAAGGGAGCTGATACCCTTTGTCATTGGTTTGAAATTTTGAAATTTTTTTTAAAAATTAAGAATATAGAAAACTAGAATCGAACTAGATTCTTAAGGCGAAAAAAAAAATAGATGTCATGTAAGAAAAGTGCCATTGTGAGGAAAGTTTGCTTGAAAAATATTTTAGAATCAATTTGGATTATTTAATGATTGATTTTTCTAAATATATACTTGTATTCAAAATAGAAAAAGCATATGAAAAGGTTGCAAGGAGTGTTCAATTCTGAGTAAAATAGGGAAAATTGTTTACCTATAGCATTTGGAAATATTTTTTTATGTTCTATACTTTGTGGGTGTAGGGAATGTAAAAAGTGGAAAAATTATACTTCTTTTTCGAAACTAACACTAAAACGTAGAATGTCTGAAATTTATTATAGTATTGCTAATTTATTTATGTATATTGTGAATAACGCTTGAAAACAATTTTATAACAGTAGATGAGGTTAGAATATTCTCGGTGAAGTGTCAAATTCACATCTTCTGAGGCAGTTGAAAAAAAATAAAATAAATAAATAAAGAGGGAAATCATTAGGTTCTCTTTTTGTAGTATCGGTAGGAATATAAAATCGATAGATAATGGCGAAAATAACGGCATTGAAATATTGCCGAAAGGCTGATCTGCAAAATTTAGCAGAGGTATTAGGAGTTCAGATAGAAGAAAGTGACATAATCGCGACGATTATCCAAAAGATAGAGGCCGCGGACGATTATGATGCCGACTTTGCATTAACGCAAGAGGGATATATAGTGAAAGATAGGGAAGATCTACTTCTTTTAGAAAGAGAGAAAAAAGAAAAAGAAGAGAAAGAAAAAGAGAGAAATTTTCAATTAGAGCAATTAAAATTAACGCAAAATTCAGGGAGGCGTAACTCGACTTCCGGTAACGGATCGGAAAGACCTAAATTAGCGCTAAAAACTATAATGCATCGTTTTGATCCAGAGCGTTCGGATATAATTCTATTTTTAAACTTGTGTGAACGACAGGCATTAAGGTCTGGGATAGAAAATGAGGATCTGGTCACGCATTTATTAGCTTTGTTGCCCGTAGAAGTAGCTGAATTGATCTAGCGCGAACCGACAGACCGGGTTGACAACTTTCAACAAGTGAAGGCTATCCTGTTAGCTCGCTTTAGATTGAGTGGCGAGGCTTATAGACAAAAACTAAATAAACATTTACGAAACCCGAATAGTCCGTGGAAAGACCTCATTTTTGAACTAAATAGCTTTCTAGAAGGGTGGTTAAATGGTCTTGAGGTTACTAATTTTAAAGAGTTAAAAGATTTGCTAATCACCGAACAGATTAAGAGGCATGCTCCAGCGGAATTAAGGGAACATTTTATAGATTCGTGGGCCAAATATAAAGATCCAGGAACACTAGCTAAGGATCTGGACGAATACGAAACTATAAAAGGGGCGTCAAAAAAATCGTGGAACAAAAAGCTAAAATTCGAAGAAAATTCGCGGGATGAGAAAATGGAAAATGAAGACGAAACGAGAGGGAGGCATTACGAAACCAAAACTAACTGGAGAGAACGAAATATAGAGAAAGAAAGGGAAAAAATCTTTGAGCGAAAAAGGGCTATTAGATGTTTCATTTGCTCGAGCCCAAGCAATTTGAAGGTCAATTGTCCCGAAAACAAAAGAAATGGAGAGTAAATTACCAGCGTTCATCATATTAGCGGAAGTACAAATTTTGATGAAAGTTTTAAGCCTTATCTAAGCCGCGCGCTAATCAACGGAAGGGAATGCACAACTTTAAGAGATAGTGGAAGCCAATATGATGTGATTTCGAGGAAATTTATTAAACCCAATCAATTAGACGGTGGCACCATTCGAGTTAGACAACCGTTAATGAACAATACTCGTCGCTTACCGACCTCCGAAGTTGTTTTAAAAATTGAAGGACTCGGGAGCCTAAAAACATAAGCTATCGTGACGGACAGAAAGACGAATTTGTCCTACTATATTTTGGGTAACAAGACTCAAAAATTAATTAATGATATTAAAAGGGAAAAAATGCAGATGTCAGATGCAGTGGTCATCCATAATAAAGCGAGAGCGAAACACGAAAACGCGAATCTATCCCGAAGGGACGAGAATTTATATCAGAGAGGACAACTCAAATTTGACGAGCGTGAACTTGGGAGAAAGAAAGGAAATGGGAGGTACCCGGTCAAAAAAGAGATATCAGAATTGGGAGGGAAGGAAATGATAATACCGTATCACCCACGAAAAAGGAAGATCAGGTTTTAGGATCGAATAAAAGAAAAAAGAAAGATGTCAAAGGGGATCATGAGATGAGTTGCCCCATACGAGAAGTCAAACTGAAAAAGGGGTTAGAAAAATCGCATCATGAGTGTGAGGATTTAACACAGGCAAATAGGGCGTGTCAAAGTATAGATAGATCTCATAATCAAAGGGATACGTCGGTGAAAATAACACTGAGAAGGAACAAAAGAGAATTTTGGCGTAGAAATAACGAGAACAAAAAGTATCTCAGGTCAGAAAATCTAGTAAAGGATTTGGACGGGAATAAAGAACGCGAAAGTGTTACGAGACGGATTAGTCGGAGGACGGGCGACTCTAAAATGTCCACGGCTTATTGTGTGGCGAGCGCCACGGGTAGACACGAAAAGTTGCAAAATTATCGTGTAAATAGACAAAAACCACAAGAAAAAAACGCGGAGAAAATAAATATGTTGACAAACGAAGATTCACGTCCGAAACACTATGCTAAATATAGAGATAGGCCTTCACATGACAGGCTCTAGCAGTTAGGAATTTAGCGCCGGATCAAGTGAGTCGAATTGAGGCTGTACATTTGCTATATATTTTTATTTTAATCTAAATTTTGTTTATCTTTGAGGGTTTTGAAACATGTAAAATAACTTATTTTTTGCGACTGACAAAAAGTAGTCAAAGTCACTTTGAGAGCAAAATAACGATAATAATAATAGTAGGTGTTGATTATTCTCTGATCATACAGAAAAATTTAAAATACGCATGCATACTTACACATAGACAACCTTATTAGCAATGTTTACTTTTTTCTTCCCCTCGCAACCCCCCCCCCTAAAATCAATAAGAATTTCATGGAACATTTATGAAACACTAACAATAAATTTAACAAAGTTTTGTTTTTGTTTTATGCTCTTTTTATTAGGAGTTTAAGGTGTGCTGTATATATTTTTTAAGCATTTTGATTCAAAAAAACATTTTATTTTATTTATTTATTTATTTTGTCACATTTTAGTTTATAATTTTTCTAAATTTTGTTTTGAGTATTGTACTTTAGACTAAAAATGTCTCATATGATACTGAATAGAATTTATATTGAGGCTGTACATTTGCTATATATTTTTATTTTAATCTCAATTTTGTTTATCTTTGAGGGTTTTGAAACATGTAAAAGAACTTATTTTTTGCAACCGACAAAAAGTAGTCTAAGACACTTTGAGAGCAAAATAATAATAATAATAATAGTAGGTGTTGATTATTCTCTGATCATACAGAAAAATTTAAAACAAGCATGCATATTTACACATATACAACCTTAATAGCAATGTTTACTTTTTTCTTGGCCTTGCAACCCCCCCCCCCCCCCATTAAAATCCATAAGGATTTCATGGAACATTTATGAAACACTTTAACAAAAAAATTAACAAAGTTTTTGTTTTATGCTCTTTTTATTGGGAATTTAAGGTGTGCTGTATATATATTTTAAGCATTTTGATTCAAAAAACATTGTATTTTATTTATTTATTCATTTATTCACATTTTAGTTTATAATTTTTCTAAATTTTGTTTTCAGTATTGTACTTTAGACTAAAAATGTCTCAAATTATACTGAATAGAATTTTAGCAACCCAAGGTTTATTTACATTTAAAAATTTATTTTGTCAAAACAAAAATTATTTCAGATGTATATTCTATTAATTAGTTGTCTGTTTGTTTTGGCTATAAGATCAATAGAAATTGAAAAATAATACATTCATTGTTTTTAGTGTGGCCATAAAAAATGTAGCACATTTTGAGGACTTTTTTTATATATAAAAATATTTTAAAACTAAATAAAAATGTGTAATTTGTTTTACTGCTTTAAATATAAATCTCGCAACGTATTTATATATTTACTAAAAGCCAGATTTAAAATAATTAAGTTTACTTTTTAAAAAATGAAAAAAAAAATACATTTTCTCTCTTTAATTAAATATTCGGGTTAGCTGATATTAGCCCTCTACTTTCTAGACAATGACGGGCCATTACATTTTTGCCAGAAACCGCCCCTTAAGAGTTACCGGGCAAAGTAAATGCAACCGTTCTCTCAACGCTGAAACATTAGCGGTCCGGCAATAGCTGCCGCAACTAGCGGCGGGTCATTTACGGTACAACACTGTTTGGTTACAAATGGCCTTAACTCCTTTTGGCGGCGATATATACGTCATTCGGACCTAAGTCGAGTGTTTGTTGGGTTGTAGTATCGGTAGGAATATAAAATCGATAGATAATGGCGAAAATAACGGCTTTGAAATATTGCCGAAAGGCTGATCTGCAAAATTTAGGAGAGGTATTAGGAGTTCAGATACAAGAAAGTGACATAATCGCGACGATTATCCAAAAGATAGAGGCCGCGCACGATTATGATGCCGACTTTGCATTAACGCAAGTGGGATATGTAGTGAAAGATAGGGAAGATCTACTTCTTTTAGAAAGAGAGCAAAAAGAAAAAGAAGAGAAAGTTAAAGAGAGAAATTTTCAATTAGAGCAATTAAAATTAACGCAAAATTAAGGGAGGCGTAACTCGACTTCCGGTAACGGATCGGAAAGACCTAAATTAGCGCTAAAAACTACAATGCATCGTTTTGATCCAGAGCGTTCGGATATAACTCTATTTTTAAACTTGTGTGAACGACAGGCATTAAGGTCTGGGATAGAAAATGAGGATCTGGTCACGCATTTATTAGCTTTGTTGCCCGTAGAAGTAGCTGAATTGATCTTGCGCGAACCGACAGACCGGGTTGACAACTTTCGACATGTGAAGGCTATCCTGTTAGCTCGCTTTAGATTGAGTGGCGAGGCTTATAGACAAAAACTAAATAAACATTTACGAAACCCGAATAGTCCGTGGAAAGACCTCATTTTTGAACTAAATAGCTTTCTAGAAGGGTGGTTAAATGGTCTTGAGGTTACTAATTTTAAAGAGTTAAAAGATTTGCTAATCACCGAACAGATTAAGAGGCGTGCTCCAGCGGAATTAAGGGAACATTTTATAGATTCGTGGGCCAAATATAAAGATCCAGGAACACTAGCTAGGGATCTGGACGAATACGAAACTATAAAAGGGGCGTCAAAAAAATCGTGGAACAAAAAGCTAAAATTCGAAGAAAATTCGCGGGATGAGAAAATGGAAAATGAAGACGAAACGAGAGGGGGCATTACGAAACCAAAACTAACTGGAGAGAACGAAATATAGAGAAAGAAAGGGAAAAAATCTTTGAGCGAAAAAGGGCTATTAGATGTTTCATTTGCTCGAGCCCAAACCATTTGAAGGTCAATTGTCCCGAAAACAAAAGAAATGGAGAGCAAATTACCAGCGTTCATCATATTAGCGGAAGTACAAATTTTGAAGAAAGTTTTAAGCCTTATCTAAGCCGCGCGCTAATCAACGGAAGGGAATGCACAACTTTAAGAGATAGTGGAAGTCAATATGATGTGATTTCGAGGAAATTTATTAAACCCAATCAATTAGACGGTGGCACCATTCGAGTTAGACAGCCGTTAATGAACAATACTCGTCGCTTACCGACCGCCGAAGTTGTATTGAAGGACTCGGGAGCCTAAAAACAAAAGCTATCGTGACGGACAGAAAGACGAATTTGTCCTACTATATTTTGGGTAACAAGACTCAAAAATTAATTAATGATATTAAAAGGGAAAAAATGCAGATGTCAGATGCAGTGGTCATCCATAATAAAGCGAGAGCGAAACACGAAAACGCGAATCTATCCCGAAGGGACGAGAATTTAGATGAGAGAGGACAACCCAAATTTGACGAGCGTGAACTTGAGAGAAAGAAAGGAAATGGGAGATACCCGGTCAAAAAAGAGATATCAGAATTGGGAGGGAAGGAAATGATAATACCGTATCACCCACGAAAAAGGAAGATCAGGTTTTAGGATCGAATAAAAGAAAAAAGAAAGATGTCAAAGGGGATCATGAGATGAGTTGCCCCATACGAGAAGTCAAACTGAAAAAGGGGTTAGAAAAATCGCATCATGAGTGTGAGGATTTAACACAGGCAAATAGGGCGTGTCAAAGTATAGATAGATCTCATAAAGGGATACGTCGGTGAAAATAACACTGAGAAGGAACAAAAGAGAATTTTGGCGTAGAAATAACGAGAACAAAAAATATCTCAGGTCAGAAAATCTAGTAAAGGATTTGGACGTGAATAAAGAACGCGAAAGTGTTACGAGACGGATTAGTCGGAGGACGGGCGACTCTAAAATGTCCACAGCTTATTGGGTGGCGAGCGCCACAGGTAGACACGAAAAATTGCAAAATTATCGTATAAATAGACAAAAACCACAAGAAAAAAACGCGGAGAAAATAACTATGTTGACAAACGAAGATTCACGTCCGAAACACTATGCTAAATATAGAGATAGGCCTTCACATGACAGGCTCTAGCAGTTAGGAATTTAGCGCCGGATCAAGTGAGTCGAATTCGATTGAACTAAGTGTACATATTAAATTTCATCTTATTTTGTGTAGATGTCATATTGTAAAATTTTAAATGTGTTTTGTCTTTTAAAAGTGAAATTCCATAAATCAAATGTACTCAGCATTAGTAAGTTGAAAGTAAATTGTATGAAAAGTTTTTTGTGAAAGAGGTGAGTGAGATATATAAAGGAGGGCCACTCTAATATAAGAGCTAACCTTTTCTTTGCAGATATTACGTCTTGCAGCCGAAATATCATTTAAAGGCTAGGGTATTGTGACGAATCTAATGGAATTCACAAAAAAAGTCCCACATATATTCAAATAGAACTTTAGATAGGAAAAGCAATGTATAAGCATAACAGCTCAAAATATTTCTAAGTCTCAAGGTTCTGCAGGAAATGATAAAAAGAAGCAATCCATCTAAACCAATCTTAAAGGTTGACTGAAAAGGAGAATGGCGTGAAAAGAATAGGAGTTATGGAATTCCTTTTAAGTAGCAAGCTTGCCGATATTTTCCCAGGACAGTTTAAAAATGAAACTAGATGGAAAATTTTCTCACGCTAGCAGCGAGGGTCTCTCTTGGCCTATGATATCGAAGCTTGTTAGCGATGTCATTCAACCTAGACACTGAGTGGGTCCTGAGTGGGATATAGATAGCCTTGGTTTTAAGAAAGGCAAGTTAACGGGAAGATGTGTTTGGAATCCTAAGGAGGGAGTTGCTCTCAAAAAGTTTGGGGCTGAGATTTCGGACAGGTCCGAAGCAGTCTGCCGATTCGGGCAGGGTAAGATATTTCTCCGGTGGAAACCGCGATATATGAGTAGTTGACAACGGATTGGTATACACAAGAAAACAGAGGCAGCTGTTTCTTACGAGACTATCGTGACAGGATTTTGAATTTATACCGAGAAAGAATCCATTAGAATTTGAATGCTAATCCTATACTCTGAACATTATACTTTTAAAGAACATTGTCGCCAGCTGTAAAGTACCCAGAAATATAAAATAGTTGTAATTCAAGTATTAATCAAGAAAAATTAATTTATCTTATGCATTTAAATAAATTGCTTGATTTAAATATTACTTGGGCCTCCGCTTGACTGAAGTTCCACGCTACCACTTCCACCTGTAAGTCGAAGGTTTTACAAGGGTGATTCAAAATGAACGGAGCAGAATACATTAGCAATTCCATTCATTTTGAATCTCCCTGTAGATCATATGCGTATACAGTAGAACGCCGATTATCGGAACAAGTCGGGACCGACCCTAGTTCGGATACGCAAAAGTTTGGATAAATGGACAGACAATTTAAGGGATGTTCCTGACTATACTAAAACCTTCACACTTTATCCAGGCTTAGGACTGGCACCACCAGTTAATGATAACGTGTTGTTGCCGCTAGAAGCGCCATCTATGTGGTTTGTTTGGAAACATGTGAGTTGGGTTCGAGACGCCGATCCGAGGAGTAGTGTAAATATCGGCTCTTGATCCATTTATTGTTTGTGAATTAAAATTTAATTAGTAATACAGTCCGCTAGTTTTATTTTATTGTGAGTTGTGTGCAGTGATTGTTTGAGAAAGAGCTATCGGCGGGAACATCTTTTTTTGGTCCCCCTCACCGGAGAAAAGAACAAGCATTTAATTACGTATTTAAAGTGTTTCGATTTTAGAGTCAACGAGATAAGTGTACCGTAACGAATTAAGTGTTTTCCTTTTATGAGAATTTGTGCATTTTAATACGTTATTATAATATTCTTTAATAGTGTGGTGTTAAAAATATACTTTATTACGAGGAGTTTATATCAAGCAGTTGTTTTGATTCAAGAACAAAAAGAATTATGTTCTTTCAGTGCACTGTTGCGCAATCATAGGTAATCATTTAACTCTGAGTATAAACGGAGTTATTTTGAAATGCTGATTATGAGAAGACAAATGAAATAAATAAAAGAAACGAAATATTTTTTCTGCCGTAACTCAGCAGTTTGGTAAAAGTGATTCATCTTTATTTTTGGAGGTATGTGAGATTTATTTATTTATTTATTGTGAACTATATTTATTAAAATGTTCAAAAGCGCGAAAAAAGAAGATTACCAAAGGGTAGCTTTTGAATTAGGGATTGATATTTCTGACACAAAATTAACTAATTATGATTTAATGAATTTAATAAAGGAAAGTGATAAATATAAAGCAGATTCTAAATTGGTCGAAGAAATGGCCAATAATATTATAGAGGAGAGAAAAAATGAGGAAGCGAAGGTATTAGAACTTGAAAAATTAAAAATTGAACGTACAAAATTAGAGCTTGAGTTGGCGAAGGCCCGTGCAGAAACCAAAAGTGAAAAATTAAATGATTTCGAGAAGGTAGAAAGCATAGAATCTTTAGACTCTCTCATTAAAAGCATAAAAACGCTTACAATCAAAATACCGTCTAGACCGGAAGGTTGGGGGTATTTTTTCTCGTCTTTAGAAAGGGCCTTCATTTCAAAAAATGTCCCAGAAAAGTATAAATCGGAAATTCTTCTAAATCTGTTAGGGGAAAGGGCAACAAAAGTTATTACATACATTAAGGATGGGGAATTAGAAGATTATTCAAAGGTGAAAGCTATAGTACTTAGAGAATTTGAGCCAACTCCCCAAACTTGTTTAGAACATTTTAGAAAAGCACAACGTCAACCCAATGAAACGTATGTGCAATTTGCATCCCGATTAACAACGAGTTGGGATTATTATTTAAAATTGAGAAATGTGACCGATTTTGAAACTTTAAAAAAGTTAGTGATTTCTGATAAAATTTGTCAGACGCTTGATAAGGATGTAACTTGTTTTATAAATGTTAGACAAGGAGATTCTTGGTTTCACCCAATTGAGTTATCTAGGGAGATAGATTTATATTATACATCAAAGGGAAAACCTGTGGTTGATAATTCTAGGTCGAATAATAAAAATAATTATTCCAGGCCAGTTTCTAAAGTTTTTCTAACTGATGTAAAAAATTCTAAATGTATATTGTCATGTAATGAAAATCATCCTTTGCATAAATGTCCTGTTTATAAAAATATGTCAGTGAGTGATAGAGTTGAGCTGGTAAAGGCAAAAAATCTTTGTTTTAACTGTCTTATGAATCATAAAGTAGTCGATTGTAAATCTAAATTCTCGTGTATTATTTGTAGGAAAAGGCACAATGTAACTTTGCATTTTCCTCGCGAACAAAAAGTAAATAAAGTTGAAAACCAAGAGGTAATTTCACAGGAAATGAGTCATATAAATAAAGGAGATAATGAATCTAATTTGGATGTTTCGGCTCCAGTATTTCAGCCTTTCCCAGCTAATACTCAAAACAATTTATTTTCAACGACATGTAATTTGGCTAATGATTTAAAAGCTGTGTTACTTAGTACATTTGTTTGTTTAATAAAAGATGAATTAGGTAATTTTCATGAGGTTCGAGGTCTATTAGACGTTGGAGCAAACTCTAACTTTATGAGTAAAAGATTAGAAGATAAACTTAATTTGAAAAGAGAAAAGACTAACATTTCTATTTCAGGCATAAATAATTTATCGTTGAATGTTAGATCTAGGGTTAACACAACTGTTTCAAATAGAGATAAGGATTTTCATTTAAAATTAGACTTTTTAGTCGTTCCGAAAATTACAGAATTTACGCCGTCTAGGCCGCTTGAGACTTCTATCCCAGTGTTAAATAACATCAAATTAGCCGATGAAAAATTTAATGTCCCAGGTCCGATTGATTTGCTTTTAGGTGCAGAAAATTTCTATGAATTTTTAAGACCAGGTCAAATTTATCCGCAAACATTAAATTCTAAAATTGTGTTACAAAACAGTGTATTCGGGTATATTGTCAGCGGAAGCCTTCCGGCTAGGGGTGAAAGTAGTATACATTGTGGGTTAATTACAGATAATTTGGAATTAGAAAAAATAATTAAAGAGTTTTGGGAAATAGAAAACATAGAGAGAGAGTCTGAGATTTCTAAAACTAAGGAAGCAGAAATTTGTGAAGAACATTTTCGGAAAAATTATTCTAGAACTGAAAATGGACAATATATGGTGAAAATGCCGCTAAATGAAGATCCATCTTGTCTTGGCGAATCAAAACAAAAGGCAATGAATATTTTAAATTCATTATGGAAGCGCTTAATTAGAGAACCTAAAGTTAATGATCTTTATAAAGCATTTATGGAAGAATATCTAAGTATGGGTCACATGGAAGAAGTGATAGAATCTGAAGAGCCAGAAGTCACTTATTATATTCCACATCATTGCGTATTCCGTACAGAATCAAGTAGTACACCATTACGAGTCGTGTATAATGCCAGTTCCTTAACTTCTACAGGGAAATCATTAAACAGTTTGCAGTTTAACGGAGGAACAATACAGGATGAGTTATTTTCTATAATGTTGCGATTTCGAAAGCATCAGTTTGTTTTTGTAGCTGATATTAAAAAAATGTATCGTATGATATTAATACATCCGAGTCAACGTGATTTATTACGAATAGTATTTAAACCTGAGGTGAATGAGCCAGTAAAAGTGTACAGGTTATGTACTGTTTCTTATGGCACAACTAGTGCCCCTTTTTTAGCTACAAGAACCTTAATGCAATTATCCAGAGACGAAGGAAATGAATTTCCTTTAGCTGCGAATGTGTTGTTGCAGGATGTGTACATGGATGACATCCTAACAGGAGCAGATGATTTAGGCACAGCGAAGGAGATTCAGCAACAACTGATATCTTTGTTAAATAGAGGAGGCATGGATCTCCATAAATGGGCAGTAAATAATTTTGCTCTTTTACGTAACACTTCAGAATCTGAATATTTTTTTTCTAACGAGACAAAAACTTTGGGAATATTGTGGAAGCCTCAACCGGATTGTTTTGGGTTTAACTTAATTATCGAGCAAAGTGAATTATATACGAAACGATCAGTCTTATCACAAATTGCTAGAATATTTGACCCTTTGGGTTTGATAGGTCCAATAATTACAAGGGCCAAGGTGTTTCTGCAAAAATTATGGTTGCTGAAAATAGATTGGTGTGATTATCTCCCAGTGAAAGAAAATAAGGAGTGGAATGAATTTCTTACGTCCTTAAAATGTGTAAATCTGATCAGTATCCCTAGATGTATTCTTATTGATCAGTCTATTTGTGTAGAACTACATGGATTTTCTGATGCATCTGAAATTGCTTATGGAGCGGTCATTTATGTGAAATCTACTAATTTTTGTGGTGATTCTGCTGTTAAGCTACTCACTAGTAAGTCCAGAGTAGCTCCCCTAAAGCATGTCACTATTCCGCGTCTTGAACTTTCTGCTGCAGTCCTGCTATGTAAGTTAATGAAGAAGGTGTTAAATGCCTTAAAACTAGAAGTTTCTAAAACTTATTTTTGGACAGACAGCACCATTGTACTTGCATGGTTAAAAAAAGAATCCAATGATCTTAAGACATTCGTAGCAAACAGGATATCAATTATACAAAGTTTAACTTCGGTTGAACAGTGGCATTACGTACCTTCTAAGCAAAATCCTGCTGACCTTATTTCTAGAGGTATAGATCCCATCAAGATTCAACAGTGTGAACTGTGGTGGTTCGGTCCAGCATTCCTACAACAGCCTGAGGTGGTCGAGTATCCCGATAGCAATCCTGCTGAAACCAATGAGCTGTTTTCGCGTGAATTGAAATCACCATCAGTGACTCAAGTATGTGCCTTAGTTAACACTCTTGAACCTTTAGACATAATTAATAACTGTTCTTCGTTCATCAAACTACAAAGAGTAGTAGCATGGTGTAAACGATTCATATATAACTGTAGAAACCCTTTATATCCTACAGCTGGAACTTTATCTAGCAGTGAACTCTCTCAGTCCTTATTGTGCATTGTAAAGAACATTCAAAGGACTTCATTCGTGAAAGAAATCCAGTGTTTAGAAAGGGGTACTGCTATCCCTAACAATAGCAAACTGATAAACTTGTGTCCATTTTTAGACAGTGATGGCTGCATTCGTGTTGGTGGTAGACTGAAAAACAGTAACTTATCCGATCACCAAAAATATCCTATGATTATCCCTGCAAAACATAATTTTACATTTTGTGTTATTAATTATTTTCATGTTTTATATTTTCATGCAGGTTCAGAAACCACAATGTCTCTTATAAGAACTAAATTTTGGATTTTAGCTGGCAGAAATGTAGTTAGAAAAATTATTTTTAATTGTATTATTTGTAAGAAAATTAATTCTAAAATTTCGCAGCAACAGATGGCTGATTTGCCAGCAGCAAGAGTAACGGTATCCAGAGTATTTACGCGCACTGGATTAGACTACTGCGGTCCTTTTCAGGTAAAAAATTCCACAGGTAGGAGTAAACAGGTAAAAAAGGTTTTTATTTGTATATTTGTATGTTTTACTACAAAGGCATTGCACTTTGAAATTGTCAGTGATTTAACAAGTGCAGCGTTTTTAGCAGCACTTAAACGCTTTATTGCGAGGCGAGGCAAACCTTCTGATATCTTTAGTGATAATGGTCGAAATTTTGTTGGTGCCAATAAAGAATTAAGAGCAATTCTCAGATCTTTATTTAAGGATAAAAGTGAGGAGGAAATTCAAAATTATTTAGCTAATGAAGGAATCAAGTGGCATTTTAATCCCCCTTCAACCCCTCACTTTGGAGGTTTATGGGAGGCAAGTGTTAAATCACTTAAATATCATTTAAAGCGTGTTGTAGGTAAAACTAATTTAAGTTATGAGGAACTCTTGACTCTCATTATTCAAATCGAAGCTATTCTTAATTCTCGTCCCCTCTGCCCTCTTTCAAATGATCCAAATGATGTTGAAGCCTTGACACCTGCTCATTTTCTTATTGGCTCATCTTTAATGGCCTTACCTGAACCGAATTATACTGAAATCCCTATGAATAGGTTGAGCAGGTGGCAATTAGTTCAAAAATTGACACAACATCTTTGGAAAAAATGGTCATCAGACTATCTAAATAAGCTCTTAAATAGGCCCAAATGGCATAAAGGAAGAGTAGAGATAAAAGAGGGAGATTTAGTTTTAATAAAAAATTCTGATAATTATAGCCCTTTAAAATGGCATTTGGCAAGAATTGTTAAAATCCATCCAGGCCAAGATGGTATAATTAGAGTTGTAACATTAAAGGATAAGAATGGCACATATAAAAGGCCACTAACAAAAATTGTTGTTTTGCCTCATGTGAATGAAACCACATTAACTACTTGAATTCATACATTTTATTTTAATTAAACAAAAATTTTGTAGTGTAGTGTATTATTATATTTTTTTGTTTATATTTGTAAATTTAACATTTCATTTAGTGTATATGCTGAAAAAAAAAATTGTATTATTGAGATTGTAACTTAAATTGATATCATATTATAGTATTGAATGTTTGAAACATTCAAGGCCCGGCGGTATGTTGCCGCTAGAAGCGCCATCTATGTGGTTTGTTTGGAAACATGTGAGTTGGGTTCGAGACGCCGATCCGAGGAGTAGTGTAAATATCGGCTCTTGATCCATTTATTGTTTGTGAATTAAAATTTAATTAGTAATACAGTCCGCTAGTTTTATTTTATTGTGAGTTGTGTGCAGTGATTGTTTGAGAAAGAGCTATCGGCGGGAACACGTGTTTAAAAACTTTTTTTGTTGTTGTTTGCTTTTTTATGATTTAAAATTTTCTTCTTCTCTTTTTATCATTTTCTGAACTCCAGAGATTATAATTTAAGCAAAAAAGATTTCGATTGTTGCTTGATTCAAAGAAGACGTTCTTTCCAATGCTGCCATATCTTTAATTCTTCTTAAATACGTTAGTTGAATAGGATCAGAGTTCTGCCTCTCCGAACCATTTCATAGCTGTTTCCAAACATTCAAACGCTTCGTTATGCAATGTCATCATCATTATAAAAAAAATTGAGAGAAATACGCTGTTCGGATAAATGGAAGTTCGGTAAAAAAAAAAAAATTTTTTTAATCCAGAGAAATAGGCTGATCGGATAATTGGAAGTTCGGTTAATTGGAGTTCCGATAATCGGCGCTCTACTGTGTCATAAATGTTCGTGATTGTGCAATGGTGTGAATAATATTTTGAAGAATGACCAGGTTGGACTTAATAAAATATGTACCAGCCAATTACTTACAAAAATCTCCTATTCATTTGCGAGTACATAAAGTTGCTACACTAGGGATGCACAACCTGTGGCCCGCCATGGTCTAACTTGTGGCCCGTGATCACAATTTATGCAATTTCTTCGGGTTTTTTTTTACACAATTTCGTCAATTTATAACTGGAAAAATTGCAATTTTTGCCCATATGTCGCTGGAAAAAATCGCGAATTTTGTCAATTTGCCTCGGGAAGAAATCGCAAATTTCATCACAGACAATTAAGAATCGCAAACTTTGTTGATACAGTTCGGAAAAATCGCGAATTTTATGAGTCGCAGAAAAATCCCACATTTCGTTGATCAGCTGGGGAAAAATCGCGAGTTTTGTCAGTTTATCGCGAGAAAAAAATAGCGGATTTCGATAATTTGCCGCTGAAATAAATTGCTAATTTCGTCAGTGTCAGTTAAAAATCGTGAATTTCGTTGATTCGTTCGTTTGCTTTAAAAATCGCGAATTTTGTCGATTATGTGATCCTTGATCGGTTGCGCAAAAATCGCGAGTTTTGTCAGTTTATCGTGAGAAAAAAATAGGAATTTTGTCAATTTGCCGCGGGAAAAATTATAAATTTCGTCAGAGTCAGTTACGAATCGCAAATTTCGTTTATCGGCGCGGAAAATTTTCGAACTTTGTTGATCATGAGAGGAAATAAGACAAAATCTCAAATTTCGTTAATCGGGAACAAAAAAAATCGCAAATATTGTCGATGATGTACAGAAAAATTCGAAATTTTGTAGAGATCGGCTGCGGAAAAATCGTGAGTTTCGTCAGTTTATCGCGAGAAAAAAATCTCGAATTTCATCAATTTGTCGCGTAAAAATTACAAATTTTTTCAGAGTCAATTAAGAATCGCAAATTTCGTTGATCGGACGCGGTAAAATCGCGAATTTTATCGATAAGCTGAGGAAAAATTGCAAACTTTTTTGATCGGTTGTGGGAAAATCGTGAGTTTCGCCAGCTTATTGCGAGAAAAAATCGCAAATTTCGTCAATTCGCCGTGGGGAAAATTACAAATTTCGTCAGAGTCAGTTAACAATCGCGAATTTCGTTAATCGAGCACAGAAAAATCGCAAATTTTGTCGATGAAGTACAAAAAATGCACATTTCGTTGATCGCCTGGGGAAAAATCGTGATTTTGTCAATTTATCGAAAAAAATCAAGACTTTTTCAATCTGTCGCGGAAAAAAATCACGAATATTGACAATTGATAGAAAAAATTGCAAATTTTGTCAATTAGTCGCAAAAATATTATGAAATCTGTCAATCGCTTGTAAAAAAAAATCGTGAATTTCCTCGATTTTCGTGAGTTTCTCATGGAAAAAAAATTACTAATTTTGCGTGTCGGTCATAAAAATATCATGAAATAGAAATCCATTGGTCGCAGGAAAAAATCGCAAATTTCATCGATTATGCGCGTAAAAAAAATCGCGATTTTTGCCAATTTATTGTGCGAAAAAAATCGCAAATTACATCAATGTATATCAGAAAAAAATACGTGTCGTCGATTAGTCGTTGGAAAAAAATTGCAAATATTGTCAATCCGCCACGTAAAATATCGCAAAATTCGCAAATTACTCATGAAAAAAAATCTCGAATTTTGTCAACCGTTCATGGAAAAAACTTGCAAATTTCGAAGATCGATCGCAGTACAAAAAAGTCGCGAAATAATTCGATCGGAGGCGGAAAAAATCGCAATTTTCGTTGATCCGTTGTGGAAAAAAATCGCGAATTTTGAAGATTTATAGCTGAAAAAAATCGCAAATTTCGTGAAGTTATCGCAGGTGTCGCAAATTGGTTGGTTGAAAACATTGCAAATTTTGCCAATCGGCAATGGAAAATTACCGCGAAATCTGTCAAACGGTCGTTGATAAAAAATCGCGTATTTCGTCAATCAGTCGCACTTGATTGACAAAAGAAAAAAAAAACAAGTTATGTTAATAATCAGCAGAAAAAAATAGCATAATTAGCCCATCATACCTTGTTATTTCAAAAATAAGTTTCCTTTTATTTTAAATGAAGTTATTCTTCAATAAATTTAATTTTCAGTAACGTTCAATTATTTAGAAATGTTGTGTAATTTTTTAAGTTACCATTTATCAAGAAGAAACCGTTAATCTTTATACAGTGTTGTATTGTTATTCATACAGATGCGAAGAAGCCCTGCATTCCTGCATACAATTATTTATTTGCGTTTGTTTATTATTGTTATAGACAAAAACTAATTATTCATCAAGTACTTATTACCCACCCCTACCTCCCCGATATAGAAATTTCTCTGTGTTACTGATGTGGCCCTCGACAACCTAAACATTTTTGTAAGTGGCCCTTCTCTTAAAAAGGTTGTGCACCCCAATGCTACACTATATGGTCAAAGGTGACCGGTCACTTGCAATTTTAGACGTTTCTTTTTGCCCTCATCTACCCTCATCTTTTTGCTTCATTTTGGGAACAACGGATTTTGAGCTTATTCTATAAACGAATATTATGAGACTTTTCAAACCATATTTTTAAGACTTTTACAAATGTTTTTCTATACATTTAGCTAACACATGATGTACATTATATTTTGATTGCATTGGCGCATGCGCAGTGAAACATTTTTTAGTAAACCTGCTCATTTTTCATCCAATTTTTATTATTTTTTAATTCTGACTGCAGAGTTTTGTGTACAATGTTGTTCGTCACATTTTCTGAAAAGAACTTTTTTTTATATTAAGAACTCTGTAAATTATAAGCAAAAAACTTGGTAAAATTTGGGACTGTTTTTATAAAAACCTTAACTTCTCTACGATTATACATGCTACCCTCATAAAAAGGAACATAGTATATTATAACAAGCCATTTATTAATAATCTCGAGTTTGAACGCTTTTGCTACATTAGTTTTTCAGGGTTATCCAAAAGATATTCGTTCTTTTTCAATTTGTTGACGGTCCCCTATGGGGTTTCGGGAAAAAAACTTCGCGGAAATATATAACCTATACTATACTGTTTACACACCTGCAGTTTCAAGTTAATTCCTCATGTATTTTTCTAGATATTTAACAAAACGTCTAAAATCGCAAGTGACCGGTCACCTTTGGCCATATAGTGTATAATTAACATATAATTAATGCCCCTTAATCGTCGCGGTTTTCATTTCACATGGAATTTGCACATGAATGTATCGGGCGCGACGATTAAAGGGGTTAAAATTATGCTGAAGAGAACGTATCAAACTAGCGTATAAAATAATGATATGATTGTGAATTCGATGTCTCCAACTGATGTTTTAGAAGTGAAAGTTGTATAATAATCCTAGTATTGTATGGTGATTATCGTGTATGAATAATAATTGTATAATAAACACTCTTTATAGTAGTACTTGTAGTTGTATGCGGTGCGAACATTTAAGGTTAATTGTATAGATATTACTCTCAAGTACTGTAACTTTGGTTATTGGTATTTTTAAATAAAATTCTTGTTCTCGGCAGTTTCAACTCTTACTAGTACTTACCTGGTACTTACCTGGTACTTACCTGGTACTAATACTTACCTGGATATATTTCTACTATACGACCGAGGGGACAAGAACCGGGTGTTTCTATTTTTAGTAACACCACGCCATCCTACTGAATATTAGGCACGGCAGTTTTAAATTTCATCGTCTGTTGTAGACACGCAAGGTAGTCTGTTTTCCCTTATTAAAAACTCCACTTTTAATATTTTGTAAAAGCTCCCAACTTTTTTTGAAGCTGCTCATCCCCAATAAGAAAATATGATGAGGTAACAACATTGGTACAGTCTATATCATTATCATTTATATGTAGAAGGGGGCGCGAATTTAACTATGATTCGGTTTGTAGTACATATAAAGTTAACAGTTCCTCAAAAATCAAGATAGTCTCTCCAAACGTGATACCCAAATATACGTGAAGTATATTTGGTCTTATTTTCTTGTATTATAGCACAACTTCAGGAAATTTGAATTGTCTTTATATTAAATTGAATTAACTCTAAAATGAGCAAATAAGAAGAGTCATACTCACATTACATCCTCAAGGCATGGGTCTATGAGACCCATGCCTGATGGAGAGTTCCTTCGGGTGCTGAAAGTTACAAGAGTGCATTGGAGGCCGTGAAGGGGTTACAGTAGCCTGGCCATAATAAGGGAATAAAAAGTCGAGGTAAAAAGGAACCAGGAAACACAAAGTGCTCGTAAAACAAATTGGATGCATACCGAACGTTTCGATGAGAAAAATCGCAAAAAAGTTGCTCATCAACCGGAAGACGGTCCGACAAGTTGAGAAACAGTTCCTTCCAAGTCTAAGAAAATGAGACAGTGTCAGAACCTGCTGGTGGCCAGTAAATACGTAGGATTTCAAAAATGGATCGCACCAATAAAGGAGCCACTCATGATAGATAACAAAAAGTTTTTTTCAGAATGTTCACAATTGTATTGGTCCATAATCGAGAAAGCAATCGAATTTGATCGCTCTTAATCCATATACATTATCGAGAGACAAGAAAAGTTCTACGGTTATGATTTGAAATTTGTCCAACTGGAAAAACACCGTTTGCTTTTGTCGATGAAAGCGTCAAGATGCACCATCAAACATACCATTAAAATATCAATGCTGCTGGTCAGTGAGATTCGAAATTTCCCTCGCCAATGTTAAACATATGGACGTGTAATGCATTCTTGTTAGTCCCATATATGCTATTTCTTTCACACAACAATTAAAGTGTCGTCACTAAAAAATAACTTTACATCAAATCATAAGCCACCCGTAAAACGAAGCAGGTGTATCATTGTACGGTTAAATACTGATAATCTACTGGAACTTTTTTAACTTGCAAATACACACATCTTCAATTTTTATGCCGTCGTCGTATAAGAGAAAAAAGTACTTTTAAATGCAATTTGTTTGAAAACTGCATCTTAATTTATTTTTGAGATATTATTATTATTATTATTATTATTTTGTAGTTTTTAATGCCATTTCTGTAATGGTTGCAACTGAAGTAATCCATTTACGTAGAAAGTAAAGGGAAAATAGTATATTACTAGATATTTTTGTTGCCATTTTCTCATAACAACTGAAGACAAATTGTGATTAAAATACATTGTTTTCTGAAAGCGAAACCCTCCGCGTTTTTGCGCATGCGTAAGGTCTATTTTGATTTTATCAAAATAGGGATGATTGGAGGCTGTTTAGCTGAGTGCCAAACTTAGTGACAACGTACAAGTGAAACTTCGGAAAATACCCATCGCAGCGTTAATACCCCTTTGGATAGTAGAATCGTCTCAGAGTGCTAGGCGCGGCTTTCGAAAACGAACAGTACGTGCTATTCCAAGAATATCGCCTGCTATAAAAATGTATTTTAAAGACAAATTTGTGTGACTAATTTTCTCCGCATTTACTTAATCCCTATCAAAAAGTTGAAAGAAGGCAATTTATAAATCCGTGTGTAATAACATTTTCCGAATTTTGACAAATATACATGAATTATTTCTGATAAAACATGGATCTATTATAAACTATATTTAATTTTCAGTATCCATATTAATGTTACAAGTAAATGAAGGTATATTAATCATTAGATACCCGATTTTTTTGTCGAGTTTCTTGAATGACGACCTTTTTTATTTTATTTTTTTTTTATTTATTTATTTATTTTTTTTTTTTTGCTGTGTTTGTGTATTATTCCGCAATAGTGACGTCATATTAGATTGGGTCGTAAATGTGGAATTCTTCAGCGGATGCAAATGACGTCATTTTCTATAAAAATAAAATGCGTGTATTTTAAGTCTTAAAACTGAAATATGTTTTGTATTACCTATATTTATATATTTTTTTTTCATCGAAGATATCACAAAATTCTTAAAAAGCAGAATTCGTGTTTTCTGATTTTTAAAATATCTCTTCAAGAGATTAATATTTTTCACTTTTCTTTTTGTGTAGAATGTCTTTTTTTGTTGTTGTTGGTTTTCCAATATATTTCCAAAGTTTATATTTAATTTTATATGAAGTGTTAAAACTTTGCTCAGTTTCTCTAAGATTTTAACACATAAAATTATAAATTAAGTATATACCGGGTGTACTAAAACGGACTGACTGATTTTAAAATTCAATAACTTGCAAACGGCGACAGGTATTTAAAAAAATTCTTGCAGGAGGGTTATGCATGAGGTCAAATGTTTTTTACAGTGATTTTCGATTTTAGTTCGAATTACAAACAATAGATGGCGCTGTAAGCAATAAGCGTTAAATACAGGCTCGATTTTTGGCACTTCAGGATCCACTCAATACATTTTAATCTTCTTTTTCAACATGGAAGAAGAGAAAGGCTAAAAAATCGAGCCTTTATTTAGCGCCTATTGGTTACAGCTCCATCTATTATTTGTAATTCGAATAAAATTGAAAATCGCTATAAAAAAACTTTTGACCTCATGCATAACCTTCCTGCAAGAATTTTTTAAATATCTGTCACCGTTTGCAAGTTATTGAATTTTAAAATCAGTCGGTCCTTTTTAGGACAACCGGTATATTAGGAATGTTTTGATAACTAGCAAAAAAGAAGTACATCCTTTTAGAATAATACACAAAAGAAAGAAGTTATAAATATTAATTTCCCAAGGAGATATTTAAAAAATATGAATGCATTACAAGCCCATAGGCTTAACATTAGTGAAGGGGGTTTGAAATATCACTGACCAGCACCTTAAAGAGTATTTTGCTTCCCAGCATTTCGAAAAGTAAAAATGGACTTTTCACTGATATTCTCTTTCTTTGTCACCCTGTAACAAAAATCTTGATAACGATGCCGGCAGAAAATTATTTATTTTACAGAAAAGGACTGCGTTTAACAGTAAAATACAGTAAGTGATAATATATTTACTGGAGATGGAAAATGTATAAAAATCGAACATCTTTTTTCTACGTGCTAGAAGATCTATTTCTGTATAGGCAAATAAAATATTTTACTGTTAAATAAAGGAAAATGTAGAAGTTGCAGATTTATTTTTTTGCATAATAGATACTTTTATACTGTCAGCTAGGAAGCCTGCATTTTTGTTTCATATCATCAGATATACATATATATTATATATATATTTAATATGTTTATCAATTATTTCATCTTCTATTTTCAGTAAATACCCATAACTAAATAACTATTTTGAAACAATAAAATTATCATTTTATTATGCTACTTTTCAAATGAAAGAAATTAAATTTTGCTTTTTATTTTCGAATTATTTCTTTCAAAATATTTTAAAGTTATTTTATTTATATACTTATATAACATGTCTCAATCATATATTCCCGTATATGATTTTAAAATTTATATGTTTCAGAAAATAAAATTGCTTTGAAATTTCATAGCAGTGATTTTTTTAAGTACAAAAAAGAAAGGAAAGAAACGTATAAATATTAAAGCATGCAACGAAGTAAAACGTTACGAGGTAAAAATGTTCACTTCTTCATAAAATATTAGTCAAATCTAAGAGAACTTTCTGCATAATTAACAAGTTGAAAATATTCAGTATCTAAAACTTAAAATGAAAAAAAATAATAAAAAGCTCATGTAATATGTTTCACTGTTTAACAACCTTGTTTAAACTTCTCCTACCAATAAAGGTTATCCTTTTTTACATGCAAAAGATTTATGTAAATAACCATCAGTTTTTAAACATTTATTATTTATGATATATCCGTAGAAGTTCCAGGGAAACAAAGACAACCTTTTTTTACGCATAAAAAATTTACGTAAATAACCATCGCTTTCTGAATATTTAATCAATAATAGTTCCTATGATACGCTAAAATCGCTAGACCTATATTGTTTAGTAGAAATAATTTTCTATTTGTAAAAAAAGCCTCCTTGAAAATGACAGACAGTATAAAAAAAATATATTTTCTGTAAAATAAATTTACACAAAAGCTGTTGGGACATTTATTATCTTGGTGGAATATTTGTAAGATTTTATATACATACGTACATCGATTTGTTAATATTTTATTTCATACCTCTTAATGTTAATCATTCAGCCCTTTAATTTTATGGTACTATTAACTTTGAAAGTAAAAACAGGGATGTTTTGTCATGTTCTATTTACACAAATTTTCAAAGTCCACAAATGGTTCGTGTTAATAATACTATATTTTCTTTAAAAAAAATATCAGTCATCATATCTTTAGCTATCAAAATACCATAGTTTTTACTGCCTTGTGAATATTTTATTAAGCATAATTACAGTGATGATGCGAAAGGCTTGCATTTTATCCTTTATCTTAAAAAAACAAAATATCGAATTCTAAATAAACGTTGTACTTTTTACAATGATGATACATACAAATAATTTTTGGATGAAAAGAAAGTATTTTAAAAATTTAAAAAAAAAAAAAATCCTTAAAGTGAAAAAAAAGTGTATGCGGCAGTTGTAAATTTACTTATGTCAGATACAACTTATGTCAGAACCAGCCAAACTTTATTTTACTCGTATTTTGTGTCAATCAATCTTTTAAGAAATTCCGAGACCGAAAGGACGCTTCCTTAAAAAAAAATATGTACATAGGATTTAGGGTTACCATCTCTTAAAGGTTTTCCCATTAACGAAAATTGCCATTAAATCTGAAAAATGTTGTACAGTAAAATATTTTGTTGTAGAAATGTGAATACAGTACCCACAAGTGAATACAGAGTTTTAAATTTGATATTGCACAGATTTTGTTTTACTTTTAGCTGCAGAAGACGTTCGGAAATTATCATCTTGTGTTAAAGCGATTGTGAGCTTTTCTAGTTCAACCTGTTTATCTGAGATGAAATTTAGTCGACTGAAAATAATCGAAGATAATACAGATTTCGCCTGACAAATGAAAATTTTGAAAATCGTCTTCGAATCGCTATTGCCAAGTAACTTGCAGAAATTAGAAAAGCACTGATTTTGACCATCCATGTCAAAAATTGAATAAATTTCATCTCAGAAATTTATGTAAGTTTAAATTTTGTAATAATCACGCATACTCATGTTAAGCATTACTAGTATTTATATTTAATAATTGAATTTAATACTGAACTATTAACATTGATTTAAATTATTAATTACGTATTATTAATTAGCATTTATTAGCAAATCATAACAGTGTTGAAATAGGATTGCAAAGGGGCCCATTGAGCTTACTTCTCTGATAGATTTTGGCTCTTATAAAAAATTTTAGTAAGTACCACTGCTTTAGATAGACTACTGGCTTGCGTGTGACCAAATTTAAAGATGCAATTAAAGTGTGTCTCCTGTAATAAGTAAACAACAAACTAAAAGAACGAAGGGGATCGCACAAGCACCCGCGAACTCCCTAAGTGCGCATATAGGGTTGCCAGATTGTACGTTTACCTTGTACGTTGTACGTTTTGTAGCATTTTTAGGCCTATCGTACAGTGTACGTTTAAATTTGTCCCGTACGATGATTTCTTATACGTTTTTCTACCACATCTTACTTTTGATAGTTTGAAGAATTTTTTCTTTTTCAGTTTGCTTCAAAATTTCATCTTTCGCCGAAAAAAAGTTATACACATGCTCATCAAACATAAAAACGGTTTGTTTCCGATCAGGATGAAAAAAGATCTTGGGATAGTAATGCAACATTAACTGCACATTCACAAACTTTTGGGTAGGATTAGATCATCAGAACTTTGCATTATTATACACTATATAATAATGCAATATAGACTATATATTGTATATAATATCAATATAGACTATACAGTCTATATATATGTGACTATATATAGACTAATGCAATATAGAAAAAAAGTAACAAAAAATGTGAAATGTTTTAGCTTTCATCACATATGAAATGTGCAACAGGCTTGTTGAATTTTCTTGCCATAAAAATTTTAATAAGGCATTTCCGATTATTTTAAAATATATCGATTTTGATTCTGTATAATCTTGTAAAAAATGTGCGTATCTGAAAAAAAAAAACGTTCTGACATTAACTAATGGTGTGTTCATAACTGGTGTGTCCATCATAGAAGCTCTTTCTGTATTATTCTAATATTAGTCCAAGCAATAAGGGATTTTACCTGGCAAAATTAATGGTAGTTCTGGAAATCGGCTTACTTTATGTTTTTTGTGTCGCTGAATCCAAATTTGTAAATTCCCACCAAAATTTCCCCGGCAACCTCCCCCCCCCCCCCAAATTTTGGTAAAATGCCCACCAAAAAAGGTTTTTATTAAAAATCTACATTATAAAAAAAATACATTATAAAAAAATTACATCATTATCTACATTATAAAAAATTTAATTTAGTATATCTGTATCTTAAGCTTTAATATTTTGTTTGTTTATTATCTCCTTTTATGCTTAAATATAAACATTTATTTTTGTAGGGTGTCCATTACTAAAATTTTCATGATCATCTTTGAATTGTAGGATGTCTTGATTTATTTTTGTTCTCACAATTCAATTAATTTTTCATTTATAATGAGATTTATAACTGCAAATTTAGTTAAACAATGTTAATAGAATAATGTAATACACATGCAGTTGAAAAATAATCATTAAATCGATTAATTGATAACCTCTATTTAAACGAATTTGTTGCCGAAAACACTGCTGGTACATTCAACACTGTTTATAATGGTATAAAAAAAGGATGATAGTGCGATAAAATCAAAACTAACAAGTGTCAATCAAAATCTTCCGGGGTTTTTTTTTTTTTTTTCTGAGATATATGTAGCAGCCCTAAGTGTGCTCTATTATTACCTTCATAAAGAATGAAAATATAAACATTCATCCAGAGGACCTGATTAAAGCTTGGGCCAACTGGACAGTAGACATGGGGCCCCTGGTTTTCGGAAATCCCAAATCTAGTATGTAATTTTTGCGAAGATGATATTTCAAGTATATTTTGGATCTTGTACTGATTATAATCAATATTTTGTAATTTTAGGATTGGATACGATTAAAAACAAAAACTTATCTGTTTCGAAATAGACATTTTGTATATAGTCATTTCTCTATTTTACGGCAAAATTATTTTTTTTTAATGTTTTTGTGACAATAAAGAAATGGGGCGCTCGAATGGATAACAGGCTCTGAACCTCTCTTTGGATTTATTGGGCGCTGATTCCTTATTTTAAAATGTAATTTTAAAAGTACATAAAATTTCCAGGTAGCAGATAATAGCTTATACTGTCATAGTTTTACTGTTGCGAAAATAAAATTTTGTCATAGTATACGCTTATTTTTACAGTTCATCAAAATCTTTCCCAGAAAATGTGTGAGCACCTTTTCTTATAATTTTCATGTTAAAGTTGCCTCCACTCATGTTTACAAAAAATTAAAGCTGCAGACTTTAAAAAATTGTAATTAAAACTAAGATTATGATTATTTTTACACAATTTGCGTATTTTTAATATGCAAAATTTGAGAAAGGGAATGCATTTTTATGGTATTTTCAATATGAACGAGAATGAGTCCAAAGCTGCTAAAGTAAGAAGAGACCGTTAACCCTCTGTCGGTCGCAATTCTACGACTCCCGAGTTTGGGCGCAATGCGCCTGACAGGCGCTTGTTAGAAAATCGTCATTAGCAATTAATTGACGCAATTCTAAGGCCTTTAAACCCTTAACGCTCGAATTAAATTACGGTTTAAAAATTCAAATTGCTTATTGGCACCACTTTTATGAAAAAGAAATGTCCACCTTATTTAATGACATGTAAAACGATACTAAAATATAGCCAATTTCATTATTTTATAGAACTGGTGGGGATCAAACAATCTGAGTAAAAGACACAGCCCGAGAATATGACGGGAGCGAGAATTAAGGGGTTAATTTAATCAGTGATTTTTTATTAGGATGTACAAAGAAAGAATACTTTAAATTTGAATGAAAAAACCTCGTTTATTACACTCAAAGTAAGTAACCCTGCGCGCTCTAGTGGTGGAGAGGAAAACGGATATAATTGTGCTGCGCCTGTCAGGCCAATTCCGACCGACGGAGGGTTAAAGAACCGTTTATCTGGAAACTTTTCCTCGAAAAATCGATGTTTTCTACAAAAATCCTTAATATGACTCATTCGAAACATAGTTAAGAGCGTTTTGTATTTTCAAGCACACCATACACATAAAATTAGCTTAGATGCTCAGCTTTGAAGGTCTTTCTCATAAAAATGCTGATTACTCTATCAGAAGAAAAAAACAGTTGTGTAATTTATAGCCTTCCACACATATTCTTTTTCTTTTACTATGCCTTATCTTTCTGTAAATATATAATTTTGTTATCAGCCAGCATGATTTTGTGATTTATATAAATATACAAAATAAATTTTAATGTTTGCCGTATTAATGGTGCATTAGTTTATTAATGCAGTACAAGATATACTATAAAATACATCTTGTAAATTTTCAATCTGTTTTCTCGATAAATTGAAACGTTTTCTCGTATTTTTAAATTTAAAAAAAAATTAAATGTAAAGTGCAAAGCTTTTATCACATATGTGCAACAGGTTTGTTGAATTTTTTTGGCATAATAATGTTAATAAGATTTTACTAGTTATTTGAAAATATATCGATTTTTATTCTCTATAATCTTGTAAAAAAATGCGCGTTATCTAAAAAAAATAGCGTTCTGATATTAAATAGTATGGTATGTCCATCATAGAAGTTTTTTTTATATTATTCGTATATATTAAATTAAATAGCAGCATTGCACACCAAAATTTACAAAAAAGAGTGCAATTTTTTTTATTTATTTAAACTCGTAAATGTAGTAATAAGTGAATTAAATAAAAGCCATTTCAACAGCGTCTTCATTCTATTTTGATTCTCTATAACATGAAGAAAAGATCTACGTAATCTTAAAAAATACGCTTTTGTAAATCGCATTACAATATTAACTAGCATGCTGTGTGGCTATTACAAAACTTTCTTCTGTATTATTCTAATATATTAATTTAAATACATTGTTACACAACAGCAGTTATGAAGTGTAGTGCATTTCTTTAATTTTAACAAAGAGTTAGAGCAATCACGATCGCTAGACCTTCATAATTCCTAAACTACTTGTACGAATGTCTTCCCGTTTGATATTCTAACGGTAAAAATTCTGAAAAAAGTCACGAGGGTAACGAAAAACACAGGCTACCGCGGTGCCATGTGTCTTTTTTACAGACCGCTAGGCTAGGGTGACGTTATGCTCTTTTCGTACATCTGCATTGGTGCATTCGAGCATCACGTGACTCCAGTGGTCTGTAAAAATAGGTACGCGTAAACCACCGCGGTAGCCTTTCTTTTCCGTTAGCCTTGAAAAAATCCTATATGATGTCAAAAGTAGGTATTCGTATGTATAATTCCAGAGTTTGGTACAATATCTATATGAAAACAACCATTGAGCTTATTTTTAAAAATAAATTTAAAGAAAAGATAATCTCCAGTCAAATGGCTATTTCCTTTTTTTTTCTCCTTGCTGATTAAAATGTACGACTTATCTGGGAGCACGGCAGTGCGTCCGCCAAGTTCGCATAAGCCGTAAGCTACCTTTTCCTGAACCATTTCGGCATACTTTTCACCCCCTCATAACGTCGTTTTAGGGAGAGATACAGAAATTTTTCTTTTAGACACATGTTCTTATGGTCAAACTGAACTAAGGTTCCACGATTTCATGTTTCTATATTTAGTAGTTTTCGAAATATTAAAATTCCGAAAAAGCGCTTTTTTGTCACTGACTCACTTCGCATCATCAAATAACTAAGGTACTTCTAAAAGTCGTAGAATCATGAAATTTCACAAGTAAGTCGGGTTTGTAGCACAATTAACCAGAAAAATCTGAAAACACAGAATTTCCGCCTCTAAACCCTTCAAACAGGGGGTGTTCATTTGGCTGTAAACAGTTCCTTAACACATTTAATTGTGCCAATGTTGGTCGCCAAAACTCGATTACAGAGTTTTGAAGGGAGTCACGTGATTTCAAGCAGAATAACATTTTATATATATGCTTTTCCAAAGATGTTTGTTAAATAGAAAAAAATGAATATACCTAAAAATTTTAATCAGTATAGGTTATGATATATTTACGATATTAAAACAATAAAACATTTAACAAATTATAACCGCAATTCGGTACGTTTCCGATATAGTAGCCCTGGCGAAATACAGAAAATTGCCTTGACGAGAAAAGAAATTTGATAGTAACGTATTTTCTGGCAACCTATTTACTGTGTCATATACACAAGCAATTTTTTCCATATGTATACAATTTATTTAATGTAAGGAACCCGTTTATTTATTTTTATATACCAACATAAATAATTTGTATATAAAAAATAATATTTTATACATATATAAATAAAATGTTTATATGTATATAAATGCGTATATAAATAAAAAGTTCATCAGGTTTGTTTTCATAGTTGTTTATATCATTTGGCAACATATCTCAGTTTCTGAAGTCCGAATTGCGCCAAGATTTTAAAAAAAATGCCAAGGTCCCTATAGTGGAAAATATCCTAATTCCATATGAAAGTTTTAAAATCTCCTTTTAATTAAATAAAATGTGTAACTAATAAACTGTCTTTAACGATGTGCGACAGATACGGCGTCCGAAGTCCGCTGCTAATGTTATTATATTGCATTATTAACCTACTTACTGTTAATTTATTGTTAATTTTAAATCTGTAAAAGAAAGATCACAGTTATAGATAAGATATGTTGGTCGCCAAAACCCGATTACAGAAAATTAGCTTGAGTTATAAAGGTGTTACATGATTTCAAGCTGAATGAATTTTTATATGCTTTTACAAAAATCTTAATAAGGCAAATCTTTCAGTTTATATGTCCATCTTTCTATCTTTTACTTCCTTAAAACAAATTTTATTAAAGACCTGGGGGCGTCTGCACTGATCATCACCTCATTGAGTTGACGGCTGAAATTTTAGAATTAGTTAAATATCGATTAGCGTATTAAAATGTAACTTGTCTGCCAAGTCGTATCTTTGTGGAAACCACCTACAGACCCGATTTTACGGGTTAATTGGTGGATTTTCCTTTGTGTTTTCCTGCACCCATTCCTCCATGTTTCCAAACTTTTGAATTCAGGAAAATACAATAGTAAACCTATCAGTTAACCACTAAAATTAGGTCTTCAGGTGGTTTCTACCAAGATATGACATAACAGACCAGTTCATTTAAATATGTTAATCTAGTTTTAACTAATCCTAAAATTTCAGCTGTAAACTCGATGAGGTGTTGGTGTGTGCAGATGCCTCCCGGTCTATTATAAATGTCGGAATTCTAATCTCAATAGCACTCTGGTCAATCTGGCAAATATCCCTACTATTTATGGAACATTATTCCTTTAAGTGCGTTTTAGTGATGTTAATAAACTTATGCATATGCATCATACATATTATACATATGCATGTAATACGTAATACATTTGCATCATACATATTATAGGTATGTGTATAATACATAATACATATGCATCATTATGACGTCAGAGTAAACAAAACATTTTTTGTCGCCAAATTTGAGAATTGACATGATATATTACCAAATTTGGCGAAACTTTGCTAAATGTCGCCAAGCTTGGCGAATATTTGACGCTAGTGGCTATTTTTCAATAAGTTAATTATTAATAAGAGCCATCTATTTTTATTTTTCCACATATCATCTGAATAGTTAAATGATATCACATACTAATACTATTTCCAAAGTGCTAATAGTTTGGTCACTGCCCAAAACCTCTGCTATTGTTATTATATTGTACTGTTATAATACTTACTGTGACTATGTTGTTAATCTTTACACCGCTAAAACTTCTGTATCACATAAAGGGAATTTACGAAAACTATTAAAGCATTGAAACTGCCAGTTCTCCTTATGATTATTATAATTCTATAATATGTAACCTGTTAATCGATATGTACGTTAGAATGAATCTTCTATAACCCGGTTCCTCGATTTTAGTTTTCAGGCTTCGAACAAAATTAGCTAAAATCTTAAAACCATGGCACATTGACTAATTCTTCAACACGATCAGATGAGAAGAATGAGAGATTTTCAAATGGATCTTGGCAGTGAGCCAGTAGACCTTCTATTCCTACGTAATCGAGTCTACTGAAAAGGTTAACGTGAAACACAAAGATATTAGCATCAATATGTTTTTTTGCAAATTCAGATATTGTCAAAGGATTTCATAAGAACCATTTCACTTGTACCCAGTCGTATCTGTTAAAATACAACAATTGACAGTGAGTCCAATTAGAAAAGATTACTTAATAGGATTAAAAATTTCCGCATTAGAGAACGAATCGTAACTGCTAAGGAAACATGCATAAGTGCGTTAAGAGATATTTGTCACGAAAGATGAAATACATAACAACACAAAATATATGATGTGCTTCCATGATCGTAAAGAGTTCTTGATTTCTCTATCAAAAGCTTCCGATTTGGCGAAAGAATGGGAAAGTAAATTAAATTGTGAATAACAGTTATATAATGCAACGTTTAACATGGAATCAATACGGTAAATACTGCTTGCTAGAGGCGGCTAGTACTTTAATATAAAAAGAAATAAAGTACAAATTTGTAAAGCTCAATAAAATTAATTTAGGTATTTTTATGTTTGCCGGGCGCAAGTGGCAAATCGCCAAATACTGTTCCCAACTCCCATTGTTCATATTGCATTCATTTCATTTAAAGATATATACTTTTCAGTCATCTCATTTAAAATAGATGCATTTCCCTCATTTTATTTAATAGAATATTTAACATAGAAATAAATAAATAAATAAATAAGAAATAATAACATAAACCAAAATATTTTATTTGAAAATCAAAGCATTGTTTCTAATTTACACATGTGAAAAATAAAAACTGCTATTGGCGAAAAACAAAAGGCTAATGAGGGGATTTGCTCCCGGCTAACATAAAAGTACCGAAATTTAAGTTTTTTCATATTAATATGGTTTAGAATAACAAACTTAAAAACATACAAAAAGTAGTGATATCCCAACAAAAAGTTTTCGCTAAAAAAAAAAAAAAAAAAAAAAAAAAAAAAAAAAAAAAAGTGCCAAGTTCTCCTTAATGTTTCGGCCAGAAAAAGTAGTGATATCTAAAGTTCGCACAAGTTAAAAGCCAAACATCCCAAATCTTTCATTGAAAATGGCTTCCTGCGACTTGGCCGTTAATGCCTTCGAGAGAGTTTTTCAAATTTTAAAATATGTACAAATGCTAACATGCCAACTACATTTTTTGATTATTTTAGGCATTTTGTGGCACAGAGTACAGAAATAAAATACACATTTGAAAAAAGCATTTAAACAACTTCAGTCTATTTAAATGCTTAGAAGTTGCAAATAACAAAATACTTGTATTCAGGAGATAATGTCCCTAATTGCTAAAACACAATTAGTATCACCTTTTAACAGTTTATAAATCGAATACCTCTTAATGTATGCAAACAAACTATAATAAATGTTCAAACGAAAAAAATCTCTTTCGTCAATACACACGATTTCAATATTATACAATAAATATAATGTAACATATTGTGAGATTTGAAGTAAGTAAATTTTGTTTTATTTCTTGGGTTTTACGTTAATGACTTTAGCTTTAGACAGACCGTACAAAATGGCAATTAAACCACAAGTGGACTAAATGATCTGTAATCAAAACTAATGTTTGTTGAAACTGAATGGTAGTTATCAGAAATCTTTTACTTATAATGTTTTTATGTGAATTTGCATCTTTGCATTCTAATATTACTTTTAATATTTAAATAATTCATAATTGCGTAATTTCCAACCATTAATTTTGAAATGCTGTAGAAGGCATTAACGGCCAAGTCGCAGGAAGCCATTTTCAATGAAAGATTTGGGATGTTTGGCTTTTAACTTGTGCGAACTTTAGATATCACTACTTTTTCTGGCCGAAACATTAAGGAGAACTTGGCACTTTTTTTTTTTTTTTTTTTTTAGCGAAAACTTTTTGTTGGGATTCTCTTTTTCTTTGACCGAATGTACATGTACAATCTAGTCGCGGGGACGGCGAACCTATGAAACGCGTGCCATCGGTTGCACCGGACAGGTTATTTTCGACGCGGCATAGACTCAATTTCTAAACCAAAATATAGTAAAATTGCCTAAAATTCATGAATTTAGACTAGCTGTGTTTGACTGAATTCGATTTGTTTAATTGATTGTCGTTGTCGTACGGATGAAAGAGATTAAAATGCAACTTAAGAACCTCAAACTAACTCAAAACTGGCATAATTTTTTTTCAGATTTGAGAGGTTTACGAGATTATCGGAAACGAATTATTATAAGGCATTATAAGAAACAATGTCGATAATAAAATTAGACAACTTGGAATTCAATTCCAGATAAGAAGAATTGTTTGAAGAAGATAACGTTTACCATATTCACATTTTCCTCTGCCAGACATTATTTTCACAAATAGGTAATACAAAAACTCAAGTAGAAATCTCTTTCCAGATTACTCCAATCCAACTATCTGCTTGAGTTTATTGTGCAATGCCTCCTGTATCAATTAAAATCTCTGAGAGTATTAGGTTTTTTTTTCAAATAGTAATTTAATGGTTGATAGATGATCATCGATTATCTGCAATCTTATGATTAACTCTTTTTTTTATCACATACTACCTTTAGTATCTGAGCTCGTCAATTAATAATGTCATTTTTGCCAAAAAGTGTTCCATCAATTTTTTAGATACATCAAGAAAATCATTTGTATCCAGCGATCAGTAGTAGGAGTAGTTATGATTTGTAGGGCACATGCCAGCAAAATGCTTTGGACTTGATCCAGAATTTTGGCATTAAAAAGCTGTCCAAGTTGAAAAACCTGTTGGGTGATAATTTTTTCCGGAAAAGACTTATAACCGTTATAGACCGTTAAAGACCAAATAGATTTTCAATGCTTAGAACATCAATCAGTGCTAAAATTCAACATTTTGCCAGCTAGAGAACTCTTCCAATTTTGAAACAAAAGCTAGTTTACAATTTGTTCATATAAAAATAAGAAACATTTTCTACACTGAGAAAAAAATATGGTTCTAGCATCTAGAATCTAAATTGTGGCACTAGAAAAAATAGTTCCATGTCATCCTTATAAATTGTAGTTCCCTTTCTAGAGAGTTCTAGAATCTCCCACTAGAATTCAAGATCGTTTTCCGATATTCTCGTGGTCAAACTTATTTAAAAATCTCTGCAAATAGATGCGAACACAAGAGGTTAATTTTAGTAACTATACTTCTAGTTTATGAAACCATTCCAGAAATCAAGCGAAAATTTCTCGCTACTGAAACGATTCATTATCGTTTCTTTGCCAAGAAAACAAGTGACTAGAAATTCTAGATAATTTCGTCTATTCAGCTTAGATGTTTACCCTATTCGCATAGCTCGGAAATCTATATTTCTAGTTTAGGGATTCATAAAATGACTACCTATTCATTCTAGATGAAGGCGGTATATTTTTTTCTCAGTGTATAAACCTTATAAATGAGAACCTCCGCAACATAAATTTTACAAAATTAAAGTGAAGTAAGATATCTGCAATGAAAATTGTGTTTTTGTATTTAAGAATACTCTAATAATCAAAAGCACAGCAATTAAGAACGAGGTAGTTGGAGTCCGCATCCGAAGTAGGTGATAGCTGCTGTACGTTTGTCCCAATATCTCAAGTTTTTAAGGTCCTATTTCCTTTTATTATATAGATCCATTTAAAAAACACTGCATTTCCTATGCAAAATATTATTAGAATTTACTCTAAAACTACAGGCAACGAAATAATTTTAGTTTTATTTTATCAACATTGCTCTTTATTTTAATAAATACGAAAATTAATTCGAAACTTTCAGTTTTAGAGTAAATTGTCTAATAGACTTTTTTTCAGAAAATTTAATTATCTTTAAAATGAGCTATAACACTAGAAACTCGGACACGAAATATGGGGTTATTCAAATTAAAGTATCCCTGTTTGAAATGCTCTGGAATATTGGGACAACATAAGGACATAATGGCTGCATATTTGAAGTACACACATTTCAGATTACGGGTAAATGATTGATGCAATAGAAGAAAAATACGTTCAAAAATTATCAAAAAGGGAAATGTGGCAATGCGAGAATTGCTATGTAATAAATATAAAACGGCGCTACCCGTAAAGGCCATCATACAAAGTGTCATCATGTAACTTTATTAATTTCACACCGTACACTCAGACTCTGGATCATGGTATGAATAATATCATAAATAAAATACACATGACTAACATAATAGCAAATAAAGGCTGCCAGAAGCAGTCTGAAAATAGTCAGGGTGAAATGTCTCTGGACTCACATTTTTTTTTTTTTTGTCTTGTTTGTTTAGTGTGTAATCTGCCTTACTGGCTGCATATTTGAAGTACACACATTTCAGATTACGGGTAAATGATTGATGCAATAGAAGAAAAATACTTTCAAAAATTATCAAAAAGAGAAATGTGGAAATGCGAGAATTGCTATGTAATAAATATAAAACGGCGCTACCCGTAAAGGCCATCATACAAAGTGTCATCATGTAACTTTATTAATTTCACACCGTACACTCAGACTCTGGATCATGGTATGAATAATATCATAAATAAAATACACATGACTAACATAATAGCAAATAAAGGCTGCCAGAAGCAGTCTGAAAATAGTCAGGGTGAAATGTCTCTGGACTCACATTTTTTTTTTTTTTTTTTTGTCTTGTTTGTTTAGTGTGTAATCTGCCTTACTGGCTGCATATTTGAAGTACACACATTTCAGATTACGGGTAAATGATTGATGCAATAGAAGAAAAATACGTTCAAAAATTATCAAAAAGGGAAATGTGGCAATGCGAGAATTGCTATGTAATAAATATAAAACGGCGCTACCCGTAAAGGCCATCATACAAAGTGTCATCATGTAACTTTATTAATTTCACACCGTACACTCAAACTCTGGATCATGGTATGAATAATATCATAAATAAAATACACATGACTAACATAATAGCAAATAAAAGCTGCCAGAAGCAGTCTGAAAATAGTCAGGGTGAAATATCTCTGGACTCACTTTTTTTTTTTTTTTTGTCTTGTTTGTTTAGTGTGTAATCTGCCTTACTGTGTTCAATATTCCCACTATGCTGCAAAGTCAACAAACAATGGATCTGTAAACAATGTATTTCTACTGTGGGGAAAGAGAAATGTTTTCAAACAAAAACAGTTGTGTCTTCTAATCTTCCTACTATATTTTTGCCTTGCCGAACATTGCAAGATTCATCGTCATTCAGAAGGTGGCGTAGATAAATTGTAACGCAGATGTGCTAACCGTGACTAATCAGATCGTAGACGACTTATACATATACCAATCAGGTTGCCTGAGCTCCCTTGTACAATAGAGAACATACAGACAGACAGTTTTCCAGCCGTGATGTCAGATGCGAAATTTGACTTTCCATAAGACTTTTAGCATTAGTGTAAAATCCTGCAATTTCATTGGTGAACTGATAACCAATGAAATCGAACAGGACCTCTTTCCCTATAAGGACAAGTATAAGAGTAAAATATTATGTAAAGCAGGGATATGGTATTTTGGTTAAAGTATTGTATGAATGACCTAGCCCAGTGGTTAAAACTGTGGGCCGTTTAAGGTTTTGCATTTGTAATCCTAAAATTGCGTCTTCTGTCCTCTCTTGGCGCTTTCACTTTTTTAGAGTTTTGTTTTGATTTTTATTAAGTCCGTTAGTAAAAATCAGTCGATCTTTATTACCAGTTTCTTTGTAATTTTTTTTGTAAATTAGATTTTTTTAAATAAATTTAAATAATAAAATTTAAAAAATCATTTTTAAATTTTACATCATTTTTTATCATTAGAAGTTTTTTTTACTTTTCATTTACTTTAATCTATTTTTAGTAATCAAAGTAAATATTTATTAAAATGCAATAACAAATCTTCTAGGCTTACATTAAAAGTATTTTCATGTTAGAACTTCATAAAGTTCTGATAATTTTAAATTTATTTTTTACTATAGTAACAGATAAATGTAATATTATCAGAATTAATATATTAAAGATTTTTTATTTAAAAATTATCCTTGAGACATAAAAATATTTATTAATTTATGATAGATTACTTTATAATTTTTTTATTGTAAATGTAATACAGATAATTAAATTAATTTTTAAAATTCATATGACTTATAGGGTATTTTTCTAATAAATAAATTTCTTTAATAATTAAAGTGTAATAATAATTTTTTTTTAATTTACATTAACAACCTTTTTTGTTGTTGTTATTGTTGGAACTTTAATAACAGATAAAAAAAATTAAAATACCAAATTAATTTATTATTTTTATCCGAATTAATATATTAAAGTTTTTATCTTTTAAAATTATCCTTGATACATAAAAATGTTTATAAATTTATTATCGGTTGCTTTGTTGGAAGTACAATACTATTAATTAAATTATTATTTTTTTTAATTCACATGGCTTATAAGATATTTTTTAATAAATAAATCTCTTTAACAATTATAATGTAATAGTAATATAGTCTTAATTTACATTAAAAGTATTTTTTTGTTGGAACTTTAGTAACATTTAGATATATATAATTAGCAGAAGTAATTTATTAAAGTGTTCATTTTTTTAAATTAAGTATTATCTTTCATATATAAAGATATTTATCAATTTATCCAGCTGCTCTCTAAATTTTTATTGTATATTCAATACTACTAAAGCCTTATCACTTATAAAATGTATTTTTAAATAAATGTTTAAAATGAATATTTATTAAAATTTAATTGTAATATCTTCTAAACTTTCGTGTAAAGTACTTTTATGTTAGAATTCTATTAACATATAAATAGTAATTAGCAGAATTAATTTATTAAAATATTCATCTTTAAAAATTAATTATTTATCCTTTATACATAAATTACATTAATAATATATGTTTCAATGATAATTTAACCATTGAAGACAATAAATTACTATACTTTAAGTAATTGAATACAGTAAAACCTCCATAACGGACACTCCAGAATAGCGAACACCTCTATTTAACGGACAGTTTTCCAATTCCCACTTCCAAAACCTAAATTTTTGTATGTTTGTAAACTCTGAATAACGGACACTCCGAATTGTGGACAGTAATTTTGGCAATAAAGCATGAAAATTTATTTTTTAACGAGAAAAAAAAAATAAAAAAAAAAAGTAAAAAACTTCTAAATTTATCAAGAAATGTGTCACAAATTTTGTGATCACATAAGAATGTAGGGGTGGGCTGAGGACCCCCCCCCCCCCCGCCACACACACACACACACGTCCAGTGTTGAATTCAGGGGGTTGCCCGGGAGGGACATCCGCCCGGAGAATTGAAATGTCCCCCGAAAGATTTGAGAAGTTAGGCTTTTAATGGTCAAAAAGCGCAATCCTCCGCTTCCCCCCCCCCCCCCCGGAATTCTATAATCTGCCCTCTGGAGTTACAGAAATCCCTCCCGGAGAAAAATGTCTGAATTCAGCACTGCCTACGCCCGAGAAAGAAAACGTCCCTCCTTGAAAGATTTGGAATTTTCTGCTGATTAGTGTCTAGAAGTACAAATTTCTTGATCCGCAGAATTCCATAATACATACATCATTTTCTCCTTCGTTTTCAATGCGCGTAAGATAACTTCGTTTGCAATTGGCATGAAACTTCAGAATACACAGACTAGTATTTAGGTTCATTATACCCAAGCTCAAAGAATTCTTCAGTTAATCTTATACAGTGTCAAGAAACAAAGAAAAAACAAAAAAATAATTTTAGTAGGGCTCATTAGTAAAATTCAAAAAGTAATTAACTGGATTGCATCATTGCATAACATAGAAGAGAGAAATGAGAGAAGTCACATGACGTCGTATAATTTGAGCAAAAGTAAAATAATCGCTGAAACGATTTTATTTATTTATTTTTACTCTTTTATGAAATAAAGAAAAGAGTTACTCAATTTTTTTATTGGGAAATTTCGTACTGATTTTTTGACAGCGAGAATTAAGGGCGCCAACAATGCGACGAGAGCAGGAAAAAAAAACTATTTCGCAATGTCGATTACTTGTTTGATTCTTGTTTGTGATTGAGAATGGCCTCAAAAAGAAAACGATTAACTTTTTTCTTCTAAAGTTGAAATTGTAAGTGTAAGTGTATCTGAGTACGGATACTTGTTGAAAGTTTTAAAATATGTAAAACACAGGTGGGAGAGATTTTATGAAATAAAGAATGAATAAGAATTTGTGGGATACTAACTCTAACGAGAACACCAAAAATGTGAAATTCTATTGAAATTGATTCTATAATTCTGAATTGGTTTACTTCAGTTAGTTCAAAAAACATTCCTATCAGTGGGACAGAAAGACTTTCAGGATTGATTTTTCCTGATCACCTTTGATCAGGACTTTGATTCAGGAAAGTTCTTTAGCGACTTAAAGAAGTCTTAAAAAAACTCGGGTTACACGATTTTAAGTCTTCCAGTGGGTCGCTGAAAAAGTTCCTATCTCGGCACAATTTCTCTTTCGAAACAATAAGTGGAGAAGTAAAATCTGTAGATCTTAAAGAAGTGGAGGATTGGTATGAACCGGACTCTTTTTTAGAATTTTTTCGAATAAGACTTTGTGCTTTAAAAAGGATGTCTGTATTGGCGGGAAAATGTCAAAAGAGTGACTCACTATTTATTGTGTTGCAATGCGTTAGGAGAATTTGAAATCCCTCTTATTATTGGAAAATCTCTGAAATCCAGGTGTTTCCCCAAAAACATTCAATATAATAAATTTGTTATTGTGTGTAGAGCGAATAATATAGTGTGGATGACCAATCCTTTAATGCTCGAATGGTTAACTTCTTCTGATACTAAGGATGAAAAAACAACAAAGAAAAGTTCTCTTGGTTTTTTACAATGCGAGTTCTCATCCAAAACATTTGAAATTCGACAATGTTAAAATTGTGTTTTTCTCCCAAATGTAACTTCAGTATGCCAGCCACTTGATCAAGGCGTTATACACAATTTTAAAGCCTCGTACAGAAAGCTTTTATTACGCCACATTTTTTAAAGTTAGATTCTATGAATACACTTGGGAACTGCCTAAAATTAGTCAATGCTCTCGATGCTTTAATTTGGATTTCCTCAGTTGTAAAAAACATAAAACCGGAAAGCGTACGACAATGCTTTAGAAAAGCAGGCTTTATATTAACAGGAAATAAACCACATTTTCGACACAAATGAAGAATTAAGCGAAATACGTAAATTCCTGGAATGTATCAGGAGTGAAGAAACTGTCGAAAATTTCATTAATATTGATGATGAGACACCCACTGAAGAAGAATCAGTTGATGAATGCGATTATATTCCTTTAGAATTTTCGACAAAAGCTGACTCTATGAGTGATGATGAAAAAGATACTGAAACCGGAGATGCTTCTTATATCCAGAATTTCCAAGAAGCAGCAAAATACAGAGAGCAGTACATAATTTTTTTGTAAAAAAAGATGATTCAGAAGGATTAAAACTACTGACAGCGTGAAACTTCACATTGAAAAACAATTTACATGTAATCGCAAGCAAAAGCAAACTTTTGTAACAGATTTTCTTAGTAAGAATGTAATAATCAGTATATAAAAGGTATGTATAGTTTTATTTCAGTTTCATTACTTAAAATAATAACTGATTAATCATATAATAGAGGTTTTAGGACATATAAAAGTCAATTAACGAAACATTAAGCATTTCTTAACAATTTTTGAATCTCTGAGGTTTTCCCAATAGCGGAGAAAAAACTTAGAACTACCGGAAATTTGAGTCAAGTTTTATAAAAATATTTCACATCAGAATTTTGATTTAAAGCAGTTTAGCTTTATTATTAAACGTTTTTCTTCTTTGTATCTTTTGAACTTATTTCATAATCAAATTTCTGGTTTGAACCGAAGCATATTCAGATGGTAGCCGTCAAACTGACGGCTCACGATAGTTTTAGTGTTAATATCTTAGCTAATTATTAGAAATTTAAAATCCTGAGTCTCAGGTGCATTAGGAGAGGCCTTCGACTATCTACACAGAAATTTTCAGCCTCGTACGTGCCGTACATTTTACTAGCCATCACACACACACGGACACGGACACACAGAATGAAACTTCCTTTTATTAGTATAGATAGAAAAAGTAAAAATAGTAGAAGAAAATGTCTCTTCATTTCTGAAAGAAACAAGAAACGTCTCTTTTTAGACTCTAGTGTATGCGCTTTAAACTCTTTATTTTTATTATTTTTATTTATTTATTTTTTTATTTTATTTTTTTTTTTTTTTTAGTTGCACAAAGAAACAACTTTTCTTGATAACTAATTGTAATGAATTTTTTATAAGCACTCTGGTCTAAGTAATTTATTGTCGTTAGTGGATTTTTCAGGTTAAGAAGATTAAAAAGTAAAATATATTTTTAGTGACGCGTCAAACCTCAGTTTACAAAAGGAAATTACTTAGAAAATTTTCCTTCATTATTTTGCAAAGAACATAATGAGTACTCATGGGCTTTGAAATTTTACACTTTTCGAAAAACATTTTACAAATAAGAAGTTTTTATAAAAATGTTTGCATTCATGTTAAATTTACAAATAGAAAAATAAAAGAAAGCTTAAGATAACTTCAAAAAATATTTACTAGCATGAACTATAGTTTTTCTTTTACTTTGCATCTTTTCTATTTGATAATTTTGCTGACAAAAAGGCTAAACAAAATGAAAAAGAAAGTTGGAAAAGTAATAAAACACTCTTATCTTCTTTCTACAACCTTGTTCATATTGACGGAAAAGAGTAAAACAGATAGCTGGGGGAAAAAATGTAAAAAGTGTTCGTTTTTAAACTGTACTGATAAAGTTTCATTGTAATTTTATCCTCTGATTTCCTCCATTTTTAGCCAGTTAAACTAGAGTGATGACTAAAATATAAAATTTTGTTTTCAACTTTCTTATTTTTGTATAAATTAGTGAAAGGATATTGTACAATTAGGTAATATATACTTTCCCCCTTAGAAAATTATAATTTCAATAAATATTAAATTAATGTTTGAATGAAGAAATCTCTATATTTAACTGTTCTGTACTTCAACTTTTCTTTTCAGTGTATATAGGAATCGATTAACTAAAATAGTAATATTGTATTGGGTATTTATTGGTTGGATATACTTTGAAAGTTTCATCGTAAAAATTCGAATGGTTAAAAAATATATTTATATTACCATAGATCGCGAAATAGATATGTAGGCTTTGGATTTTAAAAAAGTTTGCGGTTATTAAGTATTGTGCGCATATTTTCTACATTTTTCGAATTATTGTGCACACATTAGTTACATACTATAGTTTTTTCTTTTTTAAATTAATAATAAAGGAAATGAAATAAATAATGAAAAGAATGTGACATTCAATATCATTATAATTACTTATAGTATTTCTGGCAAAATTCCGTGCCTCATAAATCAGAAAAATGAACACCTTTATATTAAAAATTTAATGCAATCCGTATAGTATTTAAAAAACAAAAACTTAGGTCTCAGAAATGAATTATTTAAAAATTATTATACAATATCATGTTACGAAATTCATTTGAATAGGCATTAACACTTAAATATACAAGTTTATGTATGTGTATATATATATATATATATATATATATATATATATATACAGGGTGTTTCTAAACTCATGGTACAAACTTTAAAGGTAGGTAGAGCACACAGTAACAATCATTTATTGTATAGGAATGTATGGGACCAAGTGACGCATTAAGGTAAAAACACCAGGGGGCAATTAGGTCCCTTTTTTAATTTTCAAAATTTCTCATTCGTACCAGAAAATTTTTATGCTATCCTTTTCTTGACATTTCATAATTACTTGACAATAAAATTCCTCTTTGAAAATTTTTGGTATGAAATCGAAATTTTTTAATTAAAAAAAAAAGCGCAAAACTGGCAAACTTATCAAACGAAATACATGAATAAAAGAGATAAAATGCTTATTTACAATGTAGTTTACAAGTAAATAATAATGCATACAATAATATTACAATAAGTGTTCAAAATGGCGCCCACCAACTGTGATACATGCTTGGCATACACTTCTAAAGATGTCAGGTATTTCCCGCACACGTGGAGCAGCTTCGGATATGCGAGCTACTAGATTTTCGTCTGAGTCAACTGGAGTCGCATAAACAAGACTCTTCAGATGTCCCCATAAAAATAAATCAACGCTCGATAAATCGGGAGATCGCGGTGGCCAAGGAACTGGTCCACCACGCCCAATCCATCGCGTCCCAAATGTGGCATTCAAATAACTGCGCACATCAGTGGTGAAGTGCGCGGGCGCTCCATCATGCTGAAACCACATCCGGTTACGAATGGCGATCGGAACATCTTGCAGCAATTCTGGTAAAACCTGTTGCAAAAAAATAAGGTAACAGCGACCATCCAGCTTCTTTGGTAGTAGGTATGGGCCAATCAAATAATTATTAACAATACCCGCCCACAAATTCACCGAAAACCTTTGTTGATAAGCATGTGGCCGCGTTCCATGTGGATTATTGGTTGCCCAAAGATGGAAATTGTGCGCATTAAATACACCCTCGCGTGTAAATAGTGCCTCATCTGTAAATAGAATATGAGCAGTAAAGTCTGGCTGCAATACATGTTGTTGCAAAACCCACTGACAAAAGTTCAACCGCAGAAGATAGTCTTCCGGAATCAAAGTTTGTACACGTTGAAAACGGAAGGGATGAAATCGATTTTCATTTAACACTCTCCAAACGGTCGGATGACTCACACCTAAATTCTGTGCAACAGCTCTTGTACTTGATTCAGGCCTTTCACTCACAAAATTCAAAATAATTTCTTCCAGGCTTGCACAGCGTACAGCTCTTTCTTACCCAGTTTCCTGTCTGGTGATGACGGTGTAAGAGCTGAAACATTCTATGATCAGGCATTCTTCTGTGAGGAAACTGTTCCTGATACATTCGTAAGGCAGCTCTGGCGTTGCCATTTGCACGACCATACATGAAATGCATATCGGCTTTTTCGGCTTATGTAAAGTCTTCCATGACGAACGATAGCACAATTAAAAATGGCGATTTCTTTTATTTGAATGCATGGTACTGAACGGCGACCAGTTACTTACTGCCCTCTACCGCCAGTGGAATCAACCAAAAACTCCATTTCTATTTTTAAAAATTTCTATTTCTATTTCTATTTTTAATTCAAAAAATTTTGATTTCATATCAAAAATTTTCAAAGAAGAATTTTATTATTAAATAATTATGAAATGTCAAGAAAAGGATAGCATAAAAATTTTCTGGTATGAATGAGAAATTTTGAAAATTAAAAAAGGGGCTTAATTGCCCCCCCTGGTGTTTTTACCTTAATGCGTCACTTGGTCCCATACATTCCTATGCAATAAATGATTGTTAGTGTGTGCTCTACCTACCCTTAAAGTTTGTACCATGAGTTTAGAAACACCCTGTATATATATTATTAAGGACCCAGCTAGGATTGTTAAAAATTATTATGTTACAAATCTGATAATTTGCTCCATTAATATTTCTTAATAACGGGTGGAGCAAAACATGTGTAAGTGTAATTCACATTTGATCACGCCCACTTATGGTCTTACTTATGTTATGTAGTCGGAGGGAGCTACGGTGGAACGTTCTATTAAGCTGGATTTTTGTAAAGAATATGACATCGTCTCCAGGGCCTAACTAATGCAGAGGCGTGAGGGGCAGCTGCCCCCAGTGGCGTAGCCAAGGGGGGGGTCCAGGGGGTCCGGACCCCCGCCCGAAAGTAGACCTGGTTTACTGAATCATGGATACAAATACAACAGTAAAAACTGCTAAGACAGAATCACAAAGGATCTATAAAAAATTCCGCTTTAGAGAGGTGTTCGTCTTAGAAGGTATAATTCAAAGGTATGTCTTTTTTCGGGACTATGAACTTTTCCGTTTTAGACAGGTTTCCATGATAAACACTTTCCGTTTACACAGTATCCCTTAAAACCGCTAAAACGATCTCACATCCCAAACTTTTTCTTTCACGTACTCCTTTCTTAGGTTTTTCATTTCGGAGTACCCCCATTTCTCATAAACACGTCCCCCTCCCACCCCCTCCACTCAAGGAGATAACGTAAACATGCTTTTTTCCATTAGTAATCTTCTTATCACAATCACAACCATATAATAAATCGATGCAAATTACATTGATATTCCTAACATTTTTGTGACTTCCATTCCCGATATTATTTTCACATACCCCAGCAGACCCGCCACGTACCCCCAGGGGTACGCTACCGCAGGTTGGAAACCGCTGCTATAACACCACCTCTGAAGAGCATAAATCTATTACAGGAAAATGTGTGAAGATGACCTATCTCAAATGAAAACAATTCAAGATTCGACGAAAACAACACTATATATTTGTGCTTGCTAACGTTTGAAACCTATCTGAAATGAAATTTGTTCCAATTGTGAATCCTTCTTGGCAGGTTTTCTGAAAACACGGAATCCTCTCATAAAAAAACATTTTAATGTCCCGAGACGGAAGGATAACTAAACAAGTATACCTGCTATTCCGTTTACACAAATTTACTGTAACTAGATTAAACGTAAAACTTCTATTTATCTTGGACTTCGATGGGGCTCTGTTGTCGACCCTTATGGGAAAGAACGAGTTTATACGAGCGCAATAACGGTACATTGGTTGAGTTTCGTGACCCTTATCTTTGTTCACATTATAACGGACAATATTAACAATTACTTTAAATCTACTGCCTGCAATTAATAAAAGTAACTATATTTGTGGACCGGTGTTTTGTTACCACTTTCAAAATACACTGGCGAGAAAAAATAAAGGAACAACCATAAAAAGGTGCTTTATGTTAATTCTATTAAGGGAACTTCCAGAAAGGTAAGTCAATGTCAACGTTATCACGTAGTCCAATGGGATTAACATTCGCTACAGAAATATATGCAAATGTTTCAGCCTCAGCCCGTTCTTTCGGTTCACGTGTGAAAAGGAGCGCACGTGGGTAATTTGAAGTATAATTTTAAGGAATGTACGTGAAATTAGGTAAAACGTTGCTTCTAATAGGTAGAATATGTCGTCCAGAAGACATTTGACCGATTTTGAGAAATTGCGTGCGATAGGGAGAATGAAAGCAGGACAGACACTCTTAGGGGTCTGTAAAGACTTATAAGTAGCCAAAAGCGTCATGTCAAGAATCTGTAAACGGTTTAAAGACACTGGTATAATGCCCACAGACAACCAGGTCAAGGTAGAAAACGCACCACAATAGACTCTCAGGACTGTAATTTGCCAACGATTGCTAAAAGAAACAGGCAACTGACGTCAGTTCAGATTGCAGGGAGTTTGCTGCAGCAACAAGAACTTGACTATCCTGGTTTACTGTGAGTGACAGGCTGCATGCAAGGAAACCTATGATTTGTGTTCCGCTAACTCCAGTAGCGAAATGCGCCCGGTTAAAGTGGTGCAGAGATCATCGTCATTGGAGTACCACGGGCTGGAGTCGAGTTCTCTTTACCGATGAATCCCGACTTTGTTGAGAGAGTTACCACAGATGTGTTACCATATGGAGGGAGAAAATCACATGCAATAAGGCTGCAAACATCCGTGAAAGGCATCGATACAAGGTCGTGGAATTGTGGTATAGACGGACATCATTTTGAATGGCCGCAGTGACCGACACATTTTTACCAGTGCAACTGTGAATGCTGAAATATACAGAGCTGAGATTCTTGACTCTCCTGTCAAGTTGTTTAAGGGTGCAATCGGGAGATTCGGAATTTTATGATTATTAATGGTCTAGAAGGGCGCTACCCCCTTCCACTGAACTCCTAAGTATCCCTTCCAGAGCTGCATAAATCCGACCCGTCCGAAGCTTACTGCTGAACTTGGAGAATGTTCTAAAACTGTTTTGAACCATCTAAAATAAATTGGCTGGGAAGTACAAAAACAGAAACCACCATGAACCATTTTTTACACATTCTAATACTTCCAAAATAGTGCTAATCCATCACAAATAAACTTCTTACAAAAATTTAACTTCCTTAAAGACGACCAGATATCGGAAGCAACTATTAGATCGAATATGGTACAAAAGTGGCGAGACATGAAACATGGAAACCCAAAAGAATTATGGCTGAATAAGACAATTGTAACAAAACTGCTTTTTCCAGCATGGACTATATTTGATGTGTGTGCTTCTTATATTACTAGTTTCTGTAGCTGAAAATACAAGATATTTTTCTTAAAGTTAAAACCTTCCCACATAGCATTTTTAGTTTGCAGAAAATTTGCAACAGATTTGCTTTGAAAACCTGCAAAGTTGCAGTAAGCGTAGCATGACAAGACTGAAAGGTCATAACAAGATAACCCAAACTTCGAAGTCACCACAATTTGAACTTGCAGCTAACTTGTCGTGCAAGTTAAATTCATACTGTATCAAATTCATTGCAAACTAACGGCAAACAAGTAATCAAAAATGCTGCAGACTTACTGCAAAGTAGTAATATTTCCATGTCACACTATAAGTTTAACCCCTTCGAAGGGGTCCATAGACTTGATCAAGTCTAGTGATGCGAAAGCGCCGTCAGAAGGTGCATGCATCGGTTTTATCACCACAAACAAGTTTAGGTAATATTTGTACTTTTCATTTCGAGCATTTTTTGGTATTTAATAAGTATAGCGCTTAGAAAAAGCGGTGCCTACCGAATAAAATTTCTGCAATTTCTGTGTATGTGCTGATTGTTTATTCTCTCAACAGAGGGATTTTTTGTTTTCGTCACTTTCGTGAATGAAAGACAGTCTTGCATCAGTTTCACAACAAACTACTCATGCAAGTGGGTGATGGTATACCTTGCGAGAGATTTGCTGCGAATTTCTCAATTCGAATTTGTCACGGCAAGATAATATCAGAAAAAATAAACTTGCTGATAATGTTCATGCTATCTGGGTTATCTCAAAAGCTCGCATGGGGAGCGCGGCGGATCGCATGAATGTCTCATGCGATTGACACTTATGTGAAATCATTATCCAATATCTATTACAGCACAAGTTCTTAATTCAATGGCAAGAAATTAAACATGGAAATTGCTGTTTTAAACTTAACCACTTGATCCTAACTTTATTGTAGGCAAATGTTATGTAATATGAAACTTGATTTAACCCATTCGCTGCCAAAACTATAAAGTAATAATTTTCAATTTTTTTGTTAAAAGTCGTTTGCTACCACAAATTCAGAAAGGTAAATTTCGCTTTACTAATACAGCGAAGTTTCTGCCAATAAATGAGGCATTTTTTTAAATTCTAAAATAGTGGTGACAAAGTAATCAATAAATTAAAGCCACGAATATACTCGTCGATGACAGCGAATGGGTTAATTAAGTTTAACTCTTCAGTATGCTCTCAGCTTTTTTCATCATAGTGAATCTTTTTCATTGGTAAATATTAATGTAACTTCAATGTATTATTAGTTGCAGTTATAGAGATTGACCTTACATTTTTTATCCATACTTTTTTTTTAATTAAGAAATTAAATAAGGTTATACCTAAATTCTTAAAGTTACTCGAAATACTTCTATTATACATACACAGTCAAGACAAGATTCAAAGGGACTGGTAAAAAGTTCCATTTTAGACAGGTTTCCATAGAAAGAAGTGTAATTAATTATGCTTCTAAGATACACAACCTCAATAAGATCTATTGTTCGTTTCGCAGGGATTCTGAAACTCTTCCGTTTGAGACAGGATTGCGTTTTAGAAAGATTCCACTTTCGCAGGTTTCACTATGTTTCACTAAAGAACAATGAAAATCCCCTTTCAGACAGGTTTTCAGCAAATTTAATTGTATCGCAATTCATATTAATACCATGTAACGCTTCCGTTAAAGACAGGATCCTGTTATAGACAATTACTATTTTAACAAGTTTTATTCTATTCATATGACATAAATAAGTATATTTATATAAATACACAAAACTTGTAAAAATGGAATCTGCCTATAACGGAATTCTGCCTTAAACAGAAATCTTCCGTGCTACGGAAAAGAATACTATACAAATACACCTAATAATACGAAAACCTGCGTAAAACGGAATTTTCCAGCAATATTTACGATGTCATCTTGACAGGTTTTACTATATATATATATATAACCTGAAGGAAAAATTTTGGACCCCCCCCGAAACGAAATCCTGGCTACGCCACTGGCTGCCCCCTCCCCCCATTCGAGGGAAGTAATCAGGATTTTCGTTAAGACAGTACTAAACAGGTAAAACTGACCAAAAGTAGCGAAAACATATTTTGACTAAAAACATTTTCGCATACTGAGGAAGGGATCTTATGCATGCGACCTGAGGTCGAGACTAAAATTCGTCTGCTGGCGGTATTTACTGGCGGTGTTTAGCATAGCAGTCTATGGAGTGTGATTTATTAATGCTTGTTTGTTAAAAATACTGCAAAACAATTCTTTGTTGTAGCAGCATATTCTTAATATATTGTAATATAAATTCAAAATATTGTTCTGTTTGCGAGAAAATTTCCTAAGTTTGCAAATTTTCAGTTAAAATGTATGGATGTAGCCTGGGTCAAGGCTAAAGTAGTCTGCTAGCGGTGATTGCGCCTGCGCATACTGGCATTCTGGCGGTGCAGTGGCTAGAATAACAGATAGACATACCGCCAGCTCTGGCGTCTGACGTCACCTGAATAGGGTCCAGTAAGAGCGGCCCTTCTCTTCACCTCTCTCCACACACACAAAAAAAAAAGAACGAGCTGCATCCTCAGAAAATTAATGATTAAAATTTTACTATAAACAACTTTGTAATTCCTTGTTTTAAAGAGAAATTCATTATTTATATTTTCCTCTTAATGATGGAAGTTAAAACCATTTAGGATAACCAACTGAGGGCATTTTGCTTTTAGACATTTTATGACATTCATAGATAATAAAAGGAAAAGTTTGCAAGCATACCCTCTTCAACCAATCCATCATTTTTCTACTAATTTCCTACCTAATTTCCCTAGTAGTATTGTCTTAAAATTGTGACATTCTTTCTTATAATACCCTGTATACTGATGCGAATAGTACTTGGTACAAAATTTATGTATATATACAATACATACAGTGGTAGCCAAAATTGAGGACATTTTTTTTTTAATTTTCATGTTTTATAACTTTGTGTGCTTGAAGAATATAATAAATTTCACTTAAATAGAAATGTTTGGATATCAAATTCAAGTACTGTAAAAGCACTTATTTTCGCGAGGCTTTAATTTTCGCGATTTTCGCGAGCCCGTCGTAATCGCGAAAATTTAAGCCTCCCGAAATATATATATTTCTTCGCCTCAAATAATAATGAAAAATCTGAAATTTTTCAATTTCGAAATTTAATGATTACAGTTACTTAAATAAGAAATAAGTACAAAAATTTCTTGGATACTTACAACTATTTCTTGAATATTATACAGCTACTTTTTGAGTAAAAACAATAATACAGCTAATAGAATGCAGCTTATTCACTTACAATATTTATACCAGCTTCTTTGAAGCCATTCATTTTTAGAGCGATGGCGAGAGGGAGAACTTTTCTAACAAAAGGAAGTTTCTTAAATTGCCTTATGCAAAAGGGGTTCTATTTAGGTAGTTTCGAAATTTTTCAATTTTTGGTTCAGTTCATATAAAATTCGCGACATTTTCAGCTCGCGAAATCACTGATATCTTCATTTTCGTGAAAATTACGGCTCGCGAAAATAAGTGCTTTTACAGTAAATTTACAGTATAATTTAATTTAGAAAAAAACATAATTAAAATATCTGTATCACAAAAAAAGTTACGCTTAGAAAAGACAAGATCTATCTTAGATTTTATTGTATTTTAAAGTTACACATTCAGTATTTAGTAGGATAACCCTTGTTTTTTATTACAGCTGCACGCATGTTCACAATACCTACTCGGTTCAGATTTGACATTGGTATTTCTCAGTATATTTTTCTGGTATGAAAATTTGAATATTTTGAAACAATTGTTTTTGGCTATCTCTATGTAATAACGATATTTGCCTAATTCTAATAATATTATAAATGTGAAAGTGTGAAAATGTTTGGCTGAAATCAGCGTCAAAACGGATAATTAAATGACTTTGTATTCATTATGCATTATATTAATTTTTTTCCCAATGTTTAAAAATTTTCACATTAGTTAATAAAATTTGCACATTTTATTTGTTTGTAAGACATAAAATAAGAGTTAGAAGCAAGTAGAAAAAACATTTGTTTTATAAAGGAAGTATAATGAAATTCCAAAAAAGTATTTTTTTTTTCAATAGTGTGTAAATATATGCAAAATGTAAACTGGCAAAAAATATTTAGCAATTTTACTATTAATATTTCAACATAAAGTAAATATTTTCGCATTATTGACATTTCGTTGGAGATAATTACAATTTAAAGTGTTGATATTTTATTACAAATATATCCAATGTAAATCCAATATTTTACCAATATTGGTACTATGGCTCGAGTATCAGTGACAGTGATCGGTGCTTAAAAATATTTTTGCATTCAAATACATATAAGAAATTTTAAATACTAATTTTCGTTTTATTTAATGCCAGATTTTCGTCGATAAAATAAAGTTAAAATACTATTTAAAAAGACCTGGTAGAAATTTTGAATTCAGAATTTCGCTAAATTGACAACACTGTTAGCGATGAAAGCAAATATTAGCACAATATAACCAAATAAACTAATACTGCTTTTCGGGGTAATTGTGTTTCTGGATTTTTTAATCACCATTTCCAAGTAGTAATCGTCGCATTTTTTAATCTTGTAATTTATTAGGCGAATATTACGATTAGAAAGAAATAGTGGCTATAAACAATGCAGAAACGCAATCACTCATGGATTTTCGCATTAAGCTCATTTTTAGTGAGGTTAACATTGCTGTACCTATTATTACTTCAGTGTCAAATCAATTTTCATATTTTTTTTCTTGGAAATTCCTTAATATTTAAAAAGCAAGAGAATATTCTAGTGTTAAATTTGATTGAAAATAAATTTTATTTTTATAACTTTGATCATGTCTATTACAAACAAACAAAATATATAAATTTTATTAACTTATGGTGAAATTTAAATATAGGAAAGGTATTAATATAAATGAAAATGAATACAAAAAAAAATTTAATTATCTGTTTTGATTCTGACTTCAACCAAACAAATTAACACTTTCACATTTATAATAGTACTAGAATAGTAATAATTATAATAGTAAATAGTTTTACAAACCAATTATCTTCATGTAGTAATAAAAGTATCCTAATACTAAAGCCTGTAATTACAAACATTTATCAGTTGTAGAAATTAAAACCGGAAAATGTTTTATCAAATGATTAAAATAAATATTCTTTTTATTGAATGCAATAGCATTTAGTACCCACTCTGTAGTAATATATAATAATATTTAAAAATTATACATTAGTTTATGGCAGAAAAATTAAAAAATTGTGTAATATTCATTATAGTATTCATTTGATAAAACATTGTCCAGTTTTAATTTCTACAACTCATAAATGTTTGTAAACAGGCTTTAGGATTAGGATACTTTTATTACTACATGAAGATAATAGCAAAATTATGTATTTTAAAATATTTAAAATTTCACAGCAGAAAAATATACTGAGAAATACCGGTGTCGAATCTGAACCGAGTAGGTATTGTGAATATGCCAGCTGCACAACGTCTGTTCATTGAGAGAACTAGTGTTTGGAGTTCATCCTTTTTAATCACAGGATGCCAAGAATCAATTATAGCTTCAATAATTTGCTTTTTATTAGATAGACGGGTTTTTTTTTTTTTTTTTACAAGGATTTTCAAACGTCGCCACAAATTTTCTATAGTATTCAGATGAGGTCTGTTTCCTGGCCAGGGTAAGAATTGTATGCTTTTATTTCTAAACCATTCTTTGGATATTTTTTCATATGCCATGGAGCTGAATCCTGCTGAAAGATAAATGATGCTTTATTAGGGAAGGGAATCCTGATGGAAGATATCAATTTTGGTTCCAGAACAGTTTCGATGTATTTTTTTGTATTCAGAATTCTATCAATCACTTGAATTTGGCCCACACTATCTGCAGACATGCAGGTCCAAATCATGACATTTATTAGGCTCTTTGTAGTTGCTTCAATGCAATCAGGATGCAGCTCTTCCCCTACTCTACGTCTCACATATTTTCGCCTATCACTACCAAAGAGCGATATATTACTCTCATCGCTCCAGATTATTTGCTCCCACTGATTTTCTGACCAATTAATGTGTCCTTTTGCCCATTGAACTCGTTTCTTGCGTTGCGGAAGATTTAAAAATGTTTTTTTTTTTTTTTTTTTTCCTCGGAAATCTATCTTTCAGTCCAAACCTGCTAATCTTCTTATTGTTCTTGAACTAACTGAAATACCTATTGCATTCATTTCACATCTAGCAGCATCTGATGAAATTCTTCTATCTTTGAGGCGTATCCTTTTAATCTTTCTATTGTCAAAAGCACTTATGCATTATTTTCGGCCTGATCTTGCCTTATTTATCACTGACATAGCTGCCAACTTTTACGCTTTTTCCTTACCACTAAAATTTCATAGTAATATTGTCTTATTTAATCGTCGAAATGGCACGATTAAACAAGGCAAAAGTCTCAACTAAATTTTAGTGGTAGCAAGAAAGTGTAAAAGTTGGAAGCTATGCACTGATTTAGTTACTTCATAACGTAAGCACAACTTTCGTACGCCACATAAAATGACTTATCCACCAACCTGTCTTGCAATTTCAGCATAAGAGAGACCATTTTCTCTCAATATGACAATTCTGCTTCTTTTTGTAGGTGTCCAGTCAGTTCTTGTTGTTGATGACATTGTTTTAAATTATTTGCATTAAGAAAAAAAGGAAATATTTTTTAAAAAATTATTCTATTTAGTTACACTAGTATTCATCCTTCTGCAAAATTCATTCCAGCAAAATATCGCTTTTACAATTCAAAACATACTACAGTTTAGTTACTGATATTTGATTTGTTCTCAGAACAGTCATTGTGATTGGCTGGGAAGCTTTTATTACAATACACTTCAGCATACATGACTAATTGTGTTTGTATTTTAGACTCAAATAAGTGTAACTTTTTTGTAATGCAGATATTTTAATTTTGTTTTATTAAATTCTACATTACATTTCTTTGAATTTTATAAACATTTGTATTTAAGTGAAAATTAATGTATTCTATAAGCACACAAAGTTATAAAAGATGAAAATTTAAAAAAATGTCCAGAATTTTGGCCAACACTGTATATGAAGTTTATTACTAGCCCAGTATTATTCAAGAACAATTTCATTGGGTATATAGAAGGGGACCCCTAGAATGATGCTTTCCCCAGGCCCCTAGACAGTCTAAATCGGGCTCTGGTCGTGCAAACTCAAAAAGTACATTAATCTGAGCCACGGCTATAAGAGGAGGTGTTCATTTCAGCTTTTGTGACTGATGAGACTCTTCTGAAACTAAACTCTTGTCCGAGGCAATTCTTAAAAATATATTTAACCACATTTTAGCTGTATAAACGACCCATAAATGATCATGCCAGCCGTATTAGTCTGGTCGGGGTTCTTCATAAGCGCAGGTGTCCAGGTTCATCGGAACCGCTGCGTCGTATACCATCCCTTCTACTTTAGGCCGTCTTTGCACATCGATTTTTTTTTATGTTCTGTTTCGTCTTTCAAAAATGAATTTTTGACATCTTTGAAGCGATAAAAAAATGTGATTTGCCAATTACTAATGGATTTATTTATTCATAACCTTCTAATTTCGTATCCAGAACTAACTGAAATAAAATTCTAAAAATATATTTTCTATTTTCTAATTTTAAAAACATTGGCTTTGTAAGAAAAAGAAAAGAAAAGAAATCTGTCTCGGTACAGATGAATACTTGTACAATTCATAAATCGTAAATTTTCTAATTCGAAAGAGAAATCATTTGCGCAATAAAAGAATGATAAAATAATAACAAGACTTATGTCTGTTTCTATAATATGTCAAGTTAGAGAGATTCTATTCGTTGAAATCTGCATGAAGCCAATCACGTGAATAATAAATATGGAGTTATTATGGTTCCACTGCACATTGCTAAATCGTTTCCATCAAATAATTCACGCAGGAGTGTTAAAACATTTTACCAATAAATAAATTTAAAAGTTTGAAACCGTATAATTTATCGAAAATTTTATATTTTAATCTCGTCGAACATTTGGTGGAGACAAAAAAAATACCAATAAATTATTCCTACAAATGTCATCATGTTAAAAGATTTTCTTTCCCCGCAACATTATATAAGTTATAGTTAGGAGGATATTGCCTTTGCCATTCTAACCAGGGAAATTGTTAATTTTTGTTTTTGCAAAAGTCAAAAGCTTATGAACAAGGAAGATTTTAACAAAGAAGAATCACGCGCCACGCATAGATTTGGAAACATTTTCTAACACTGCAGAAAATTGTTGCGAAATTATATCCTTTCATATTTTATTAGGGAATATTTAAATAAACAATTTAGAAAATTCATAATACAACTGAAAAACCAACATTCAACAATTAAGTCCCATGAACAATAAAATATGAGGAATATTTTGTGCAGGCCTGTATATGATCTAAAGATTTTGAAACACATCACGTAATATATTATTAATTACCATTCAACTGAAAAACGAATAACACAACTGAAAATGCGCTAAAAACATTTACACATAATAAACAAGCCGCTAGAGCACAAAACTTCTTCGCGACAGACAGCGGTGAGTTGATGCTGGAGAAGTCCATGATAAAAGAAAAAAAACTTGAGGATCGTGATTCAGGACCACAACGCCACGATGGTATGTGAGCAAAGAGGCCTGCTCCTTCGCTACAAGCGGCGTTAGGACTGCCAGAGCTCGACAAAGGCTCTAACGTGACAATGTGCGAGTCTCAGGAGTGCAGATGCAGAACAGCTAGGAGGTAAGATTGGTCAGGTCCATCAGGAAGCGAAAATATTTCTGCCAAATGAAGGAGTAGTTTTGGACGGGATAAAATATTTTTGAGACAAGTATCGTGGCGGGGTTTGGGGAACTAAGGTGCCAGGCCTCTGTGAGTGTGCAGAAAAAATAGTAATGGTTTGGGGACCCAAAAGCCCCACACTCGTAGAAAACCGTGCCAGAACGTTTGAAATATTTTAGCTATGTCCTGAATGGACCATGACCGGAGAGGAAAGCTGATGTTGTAGGGGAGAAAGCTAACAGGTTATATGAAATTTTGGAGATTAAGGAATAGGTGTGCCTGCCTTTACGTGAAAAATCCCAGTAGAGTTGCCATTCTGAAAGAATGTTCCTTTTAAGGAAACAGCGAAGATGGGATGGGAGAACAGGAAGGGGGAGATCTATGATTGGACGTCAGGTGGCCTGCTTGGCCAGTGTGTCAGCCAGCTCATTGCTATCTATGCCGATGTCAGCGGTGACATGGCAGAGAGAGACCCTATGGACGAGAGTTTTTAGAATGACTTTTATTTTAAGTGCTATAGGGTGTTTTGTCCTATGGGCAGAAATTTCTTGCAGGCTGGAAAGGCTGCCACTATAAAGGTGAAAGTAGATAGGTTGAAGATAGAGAACAATCCATTCCAGGGACCGCAGAATGGCGAAGAGTTCCGCTTGGAACACTGAATTGTCATCTCCAATCCTGCAAGCCCACCGATATGCGACAACACTGTCTATGAAGACGCAGAAGGATGACGCCACTCCCGTCTCCGTGAGCAACCCGTCGGTGAAAATGGCTGGACTGTTTGAGGGGTATAAGAATGCTTATTAATATTTACTTGAAGATCGGATGTCTCATCCGCCGGATGCATAGTCCAGCTATGGACTTTCCTTTGTAAATGCAAGTTAGGGAAGAGTGACTGTGTTGGTTTGTATTCTAAGTGTAGAATTCTGTTTTTCTGGTATTCGTAAGTGAATGTTAAGTGTATGGGTGGAATACCAGTAAGTGCTGTGAGTGCATCCGTGGAGATAATTTTGAAACATCTAACCATCTGCAGTAGGAGTAAGCGCTGGATAGAGGGAAGTTTTTGCTTAGCCAATTTGGTTAGCGAACCTCCCCAGACGCCCACACAGTAGAAGATGATGCGTTCAATGATTGTGTACCATGTTTTTAGCATATTGGGCTTGATGCCCCATGTTTTTTATGTTAATTTACAGGAATTATGGTAGTAATTTGAAAGTTTAATTTTAAGTGCTTTGATATGTGGTATCCAGCTCTGGTGTTCATCAATAGTTATGCCTAATAATTTAAGAGTTGGTACATGGTAGACGCTAACCCCATTGACACGCAACACGGGTTTGCGTTTGAATTTTCTTGGCTTAATTAATGTTAATGCTTGGGATTTTCCGGATGAGAGCTGGAGATGAAGGCGAGCCAACAGCTGCAAAATGCAGGGAAAGCTCTCGCCGCCTGCAACTCGAGATCCAGACGACGGCAGCCCGAGAAAACAAAGTTGAAATCATCCGCGAAAGTATAAAGTATGAAACCTAATTTCTCCAATTCTTTTAATAGGACATTGGCAATAAGCAGCCACAGGATTGGGCCCAGGCACGAACCTTGAGGACAACCCTTTTCTAATGGGTGCACTGATGTGCCTGAGCCCCAGTTGATAAGAATGCTACGAAATTTTAGATATGTTGCAATGGTTCCAGCTTTGTCGCTCAGGCTACCGATTTCACGTAGTTGTAATAAGATGTCCCGCCACTCTACATTGTCGAAAGCACCTTTAACATCTAAGGAGACAAGTGTAGTGTATTTCAATAGGGAGTGTTATCGTGCACCTCCATAATGACATAAATTTCATTAATTTAGGATTATGCAGAATCGGTAAAGCGCTTTCGAATAGTCACTGCCTATAGACAATAACGTAATCAAATTCTATTGTGTGTTCCTGTAAATGAACGATAAATGCGATACACACCATGTTCTGTTGTAAACATATAATGGCCTATATATCAGTAATCAATGTCGATTTCATATTGTTTTGAAGCGGTATAATATCTTCAAATGCACGTCAAACAATTTTCGTGCTCAAATACGTTTGAATGTCCCTGTAAACTAACCATAGATGATACACACGCCATTTCAATAGGGAACCTCAGTAACATATATCAATTTCGCGATAATCCAAGCATATTTACAGAGGTTTAAGCGCAGACAAGCAAAAAAATATGAAGTCATAAAAACTTTTTATTATGCCGAAAAATGATAAAAAGGTACAAATGGAGCAGCCATCGATGCTTGTATACTCTACCTCGATTTATTTTCAAGTAATTACTTAAAGGTATTATAGGCTTTCATTGCATGTCAAATATTAAATTTCCAAGAACGTGACAGCAAACAGATTATTATTTCCATATTGCTTCATCTTAATAGTTTTTATCTTGAGAAGTATCAGAAAATCAGAATTTTTATTTGAATAGCTGTTAGGTTGTTGGATTATTAAGTGTATGAGCGTAGAATCGTGTCTTAAGGATTTACATTAGAATTAATTTATACATTATCTTTTATTTTTTAAGTTTTTTAAGACTTTCATTGCGCATTTTTATGTTCAAATTGTTCTTAAAAATCTTTTCTATTTAAGAAAGCAGAATATAGAAGAAGTTCGGGTATTGTGGAATATCATTTACATTTTGATTTTGATTTGTAAGTCTACATAAAAAAAAAACTTGATATACATTAAAAGTTACTAAAATACAAACTTTGATTATTTCATAACATATTTTTAAGATATTTGAAGCGGAAAAAAATACGTATCAATATTTAGATTTAAGAAAAGAATTATACTCAATTAAAATCATAAGATGAAATGCAATATTTCTCCTTGATTCAGTCATAAAATAAAGTATTGCTTCAAAAATCCAACAGCTTAAAAAATCCGGCATCAAAAACATATTCCTTTCTCTCCCTTTTTTACACTTCCGACATACAGGAGAAAAAAATAGCAATTGTTTACGAATAAAATACATAGAGATCGAATCGAGTTTAGCGGACAGCGAGATCGCTGACGAGAACCGCACTGTTAGCAGCTCAGAGGAATGAGGACCAGACACCGGCAGAAAAAATGGTTCATTGGAAAAATGCATAAATATGACTGGGAAATAATTATCTGCTTTAGAAACACAAGATTGGGTTTCTAAAATCAATATCCTTCATTTGTATTAAATCCAAGCAAAACAGAACAGCCAAAAAATTGAAGCAAATAAATATGACATCGATGTTTCGATAATCACACAAAAAGAAATGAGCTCATTGTTTCTTAGATTTATTTTAGATAGATGGAAAATATCAATTAAAGTAATTTTTCTTTAATACTAGGGGGGTTCTGCCCCCCTGCTCGCTACGCTCACCAACCCCCCGCGTAATCGCTTCGCGATTCCATTTGGTATCGCGAAGTTATCCCTATTTTCTAACCAGCCCCAGACGTAATTGTTTCGCGTTTACATTTTGGATCGCTTTGCAATCCCTTATTTTCTATGCTTTCAATTTTTAGATTCCACTTTGTAAAAACGCGCTCCTCCTAACTCCTGACAATTTTATTTTCTTATCTCCAAGCACATAATCATTAGGACACAGATGTCATATACGCCCCATATTGGCGCTATTTTTTCTGACGCCAATGTCATATACGTAACGGGTACTTAACTGGCGCCAAAATGTCGTTATTTTGCTTGATATGGTAACCCGGATGTTGCTGTTTATGTTGTTGATGTCTTCACCAAATCTGCGTCGGAAAAAAATTGCGCCAATATGTTTTATATATGACATCTGTGCCATCATTAGAGCTTATAGAGTTTCATAAATATAAGAATTATTTAATATAAAATTATATATATACGAATATTGTAAATAGTTAGTGTTTGTGCTTTAAAATAATGTAAATAGTTCAATTAAGCTCTATTCATAAGCTAATATTAGTTTTTGTTGCATTGAAATATCTCAATTTGTCGATTTTCTGCAAGTAAGTAAACCCTATTGGATTTCAATGGGAGTCTATGGAAATTTGGCGAAATACTGGAAATAGCGCCAAGTTGGCTTCACTTTTGGCGACTAATTTTGGTCGCCAAATTTGGCGATATATCGCCAAGTTGGCGACAAACTTGGCAGGGTTTGGCGACAGAGCCGTCCCCTCCTTGTTAACCCCCTCAGCATCAAAAAGCTCTGACCAATCAGATGCTTTTCGCGGTATCTACGCAGATTTTCATTGATTCATTTCCAAATCGTTACTTTTTTTATATATAGAAGGATTTAATTTTCTCACATAAATACCATTTGGTTATGAATTAAATTATATATAAAGGCATCATTAAGAATATCGGATTTTCTTTTGATATTCCTTCAGAAATCCGGAATTTTCAAAAATCCGGTCCCGAGTCTCAGTCCCAACGATGCCGGGTTTTTGAAGTTATACTGTACACAGTATGAACTTTAAAAAGCTCACTGTTTTACTTAAAAGGCGGCTAAAATAATAAAACAGGTGTTACAAGTTAAAAATATACAATTTATTTAAACCTTCTAAACATTTTTTGCCTACATTTCCCATGCAATGCAGTCAATTATAGATCCGAGTTTGCTGAAAACGTTGAAAACATTTGAAGCTTTGTGTACATTAGCCATCTTACCGTCATGGGAAAGGATTCCTATTCCTGTAGAAATTCGGGAATATGTTGCATTGGTCTAGAAGGCAACCAATCACATACGGAAGTTATAGCATACGTAGTGTTTCCTGTCAAATGGAAAAAAGCATTCAGTACTGTGCAGAAAGTTGTTCGTAAAATGTGACATTACTATCGTTACAAAATTAGATATGTCAAGCAACTTCAGACTACTGACCGTGCACATAGACAAACTTCTTCATATCATAATAAAACACTCATACTACAATATATATTAAAACACACATACACACAGTTCTTTGCACGAATGGAAATTGCTAATGTTTGCCTCTGTAATATCTTATGGATGGGTTAGTCCCATTCCAATCTAGATGAAGCACACACAACTGGTGAATATGAGTCCAAAAACACTTACATTACCATGAATTCACACAGTACTCTACCAAAGTCACCGTATGGCGTGGCTTTGCTCCCGGTTTAATAACTCGACAACTCGATAACTCTTTTCTTTGAAAAACAATCTGTGACAGGACCATCATCCATAACTACCATCCGTTACGAACCATCTATTTTACGAAAATTCCTGGTATTCTATTTTCAACAGAGTGTCATTTTAGGCAGCGCGACTTTAAGCACCATATCTTTTACTGGTGCAATTGTAAAGCGGTTGCTTAGGCGACGGAATTATTGAGATTTTACAGACGACCGGATTATTGATCAACAATTTTCCGATTCATAAACACCCCGGTCACCAGATTACGATCCATGTGATTGTTTGTGTTTGTTTGGGATTATCTCAAAAGAACGTTTACCGTGACAGCATTAGAAATTTGTCAGAATTGAAATATGCTACCCGACTACATATTCTTAACATTCCAGATTATATGCTTTAAGTTGCTATGGAAGAGCACTCTTTCTAGTCCAAGCGGTGACTACAAAAAGCCTAGCTCAATTATTAAAAGCTGTTTTTTTTTTTTTTTTAGTATGTTACCACAACAAAGCAAATGTGATAGGATTGCCTATTCAAAAGGTGTTTAGAGAAAAGACGTAAATAGTCTTTCGGTGTGAATTTCCATCGCTTATTTTATCCATCGCTATTATTTCATCGTTATCCATTATTGTTATTATATTATTTCCATCGTTAACCTACAGCTACGTGTGTGACACGTGGTCTTGTATTCTGGTCAAAACTAATTATCACGGGCCTGACCCGTAGTACATCGACCGGGCCATATATAAATATTACGGACATGAACTCTGCTACAATGATCGAGCCAAATGTAAATATCAACAGTAAAGGCTAAGGAGATTACTAATAAATCGTTTGTGATACTAATAAACCTTTTGTGAGACTAACAAACCTCTACCACAATTATTACATCAGGTTGTAACTCCTTATCAAATATTCCACTAACTTAAACCATTTGTATCTTACACATGTATTTAAATTCCGTATGTCGTGCCCATTTGGTACAACTTAGGACAGATTTTCCGAACCGTAGAATGGCTCGAAGGTTGTGCGATCTTTTTTGCGTTTTAGACCCAAGCAGTTGAAGCATAAATCGCAAGATTAAGGGGTTAATTAAAAGATAAAATCAGTTTAAAAATGAAGATAGAATAATAAAAAACATAGGACTGCCTGAGGAAATCTGGGTACGACCAGGGATAACACTCTAAACGTAAGGGCATTTAAGGACACTTACTTTAGTTCAATAATTAAAGATGAAACAAAGGCTGAAATCTATAGCTTACTCATCTCTATTGAATTATATAAGGTTCCATATAGGAATCACAGCGCAACTAGTACAGCTAGGTAACCCTCCAAAATTAGAACATATTTTTGGCACGTATGTAGTTCTTTCGTTAAAAGCTAAAACCGAAGCTAACAGGGTAAACTAAAGCTGACCTAAAAATCTGTACTAAATATATAGAGTTGCCTAAAGAAACCGCGGTGCATCTAGTGGAAATCCTCCAATTGTTCACTGGCTTAGCTTATTAATTCAAAGATAAAACCAGTACTAAAATGAAGATCTTATAATTTTCTATTTAAAAACATAGGGTTATCTGCTGAAATCTGGGCACAACCAGTGGCAACTTTCCAAAAGTGTCCAAAAATAGCCCTACTTCTACTTATTTTTGCAGTATAAGTAAAGTATGTCCAAGTTTGGTAACCTATTTTATCAGTGGTTTTCATTTTATAGAAATTTAAAAGTAAAACTTTAATTATGATTCTCTATACCCTAAGCTATGTTATAAAATCAAACATTTGACAATCATATTAGTTTAAAAATTTTGAAATGATAAAAACCGCTCTTAATGAACGCTTCTTTCGTCTTAAATTAAACTGAAATTACTTTTAAATTATTGAAACTCGAAGACATGCTTCGTGTGAATAAAAAATAAAACTTTGACGAAGGATTGCTTTTAACTGTAATTAAGATGCAAATCCTGATTAAATATCTGTGCTTTAAAATGTTTGTCAATTGAAAATATTGACTTTTCATTACAAAAATATCTAGTAGAATTATTCAAATTTTTATCTTTCGGTAATGAAACGGATAATTTATTCTTTTGAAAACGGAAATTAAAATTAAATCAGTTCTAAATTTCCTTAAGGAATTTCATACTTGATACGCCGAAAAATCCATTGATATTCTTAACTAGAAATATTCTTTTTTAGAAAAACGTGTATTTTTTCGCGAAATTAAGAAAAAAAAAATATTATGTTCATAATAAAGATTAATTTTAAGATTTAAAAAAATTTTAAAGTTAACTTTAAAATTATTGTTCACCAGTTTACCAAAGTACATAATTCTTTCTTAACCCTTAAATGCATGGTTTTTATTTTATTTCAAAAAAATTATGTATGATTCTCAGAAAGGTTTATTACACATGAAAAACTAGTATGTTGTGGCCATCACAAAACTTTCTTCTATATAAATCATGTCAATTAAATCATTTAAATAGTACAAGAAATTGCATCAATTTAGCACCAATTCATATTAAAATATATCTGAATTTGAAGTTGGATGAAAATTCGTGCATTAGTTCTTGAGATAGAGCTATAGCAGACATTCTGAAAAATGTAGCATAGCAGCGCTACCTGTTGAGCGATTTACACAAAAAATAAACAGCACTAAATGATATCAAGGTATACCTGAATCTGAAGTTTGTTGAAAATCTAAGCGTTAGTTCTTGAGATAAAGCTATTGCGGAAATCGCAAAAAAATACAGCATAGCAGCGCCACCTGTTGAGCGATTGACACCAAAAATTAAACAGCACTAATTTATACGACAATTCATGTCAAAGACTAACTAAATCTGAAGTTTGATGAAAATCCGTTCAATAGTTCTTGAGATACAGCTCTTGCGGAAATCGTGAAAAATGCAGCACAGCAGCGCCACCTGTTGGGCGATTTACACCAAAAATTAAACAGCACTAATTTATATCAGGGACTAACTAAATCTGAAGTTTGATGAAAATCCGTGTATTTTTTCTTGAGTTAGAGCTATTGCGATAATCATGAATAATGCAGCACAACAGCGTCACCTGTTGGGCAATTTTCACAAAAAAGTAATCAGCACCAAACTATATCCTGGACTAACTGAATCTGAAGTTTTATGAAAATCTGTGCAGTAGTTCTTGAGATATAGCTGTTACAAAAATCGTGAAAAATGCCGCATAGCAGCGCCACCTGTTAGGCGATTTTCACTAAAAACTAATCGGGCCCAGTTAATAACAAGGTCTAACTGAATATAAATTGTTATTAAATTCCGTGCATTAGTTCTTGAGATAGAGCGCCCACAAAATTTTTGTCACATACAGACTCACAGAGTGACAGAGTCACAGACAGACTCACAGACAGACATTTTCTAAAAACCATCAAATCGTGTTCTGGGCATTCTAAAACGTATAAATCCGTCGAAAATCGGAAGTCGAAATTTTCCACGAATCCAATACTTTCTTCTTGTAAAGATAGAAGAAAGTAATAATGAAGAAAATCAGAGATATATTTTTCGTATAATACGTCAACCTTATCTTATGTTGCACATCCACACTACCAGTAAAACTACTGTCATAACTAAAACATTCTAAATTAGTAAATATTTTAATAAGTATGAATCTAAATAAGTATATTTTAATAAGTATGAACCTTATTTTATATAATTTTTTTATTTTGTAAAACTTACCACCTAAATGCATGAATTATTCTTTTAAAATTGTGTTTTTACTTTCTTCTATCTTTACAAGAAGAAAGTATTGGATTCGTGAAAATTTTCGACTTTCGGTTTTCGACGGATTTACACGTTTTAGAGGTCAGAGATTCCGAAAAACATGTTTTCACAAAATGTCTGTCTGTGAGTCTATGCATCTGTGAGTCTGTCTGTCTGTCTGTCTGTATGTGACACAGATTTTGTGGGCGCTCTATCTCAAGAACTAATGCACGGAATTTAATAACAATTTATATTCAGTTAGTCCCTGATATAAATTGGTGCTGATTAGTTTTTGGTGTAAATCGCGCAACAGGTGGCGCTGCTATGCACCCTTTTTCACAATTTCCGCAATAGCTCAAGCTCCATAACTAATGCTTGGATTTTCATCAAACTTCAGATTTAAGTATACTTTGATATGAATTAGTGCTGTTTGTGTTTTGGTGCAAATCGCTTGGCACTGCTATGCTGCACTTTTCAGAATTTCCATTATAACTGTATCTGGAGAACTAATGCAATAATTTTCACCAAACTTCAGAATCAGTTAATCCTTGACATGAATTGACATTTTGAACATTTTGGTGTAAATCGCTCAATAAGTGGCGCTGCTATGCTGTTTTTGTGATTTCCGCAATAGCTCTATCTCAAGAACTAATGCTTGGATTTTCAACGAACTTCAGATCCATGTATACCGGGATATCAATGATTGCTGTTTATGTATTGGTGTAAATCACTTAACAGGTGGCGCTGCTATGCTACATTTTTCAGAATTTCCGCTAAAGCTCTATCTCAAGAAGTAAGGCACGAATTTTTATCAAACTTCAAATTCAGATACACTTCGACATGAACTGGTGCTAAATTGATGTAATTTCTTGTACTATTTAAATGATTTAATTGACGTGATTTATATAGAAGAAAGTTTTGTGATGGACCACAACATACTAGTTTATTCTTATATTAAAGATTAGACTCCAGAAATTTTAAGATAGATTTTTAACTTTATTTAGTAGCATATTTTTGTAAATTTTAGAGGATAAATATTTCTATATAAATATAGTGGTTTCTAAAAGTTAAATAAAAAGTGATGCAGATATACATCACTATGCATTTAAGGGTTAATCATGATTTTCTAAAAGCAAATGGGCCCAAATGATATTTTTCTACTTGTAAATAATTTAGTAGGCAAGGGTATTTTTTAGCCCCCGATATGCTATTTCTTTCAGGCAACAATTAAAGTGTCGTCCCTAAAAAATACGTTACATAAGCCAGCCGTAAATCAAAGCAGATGTATCATTGTACGGTTAAATACCTACTGCAATTTTTTAAACCTTTAAGCATCGCACATTTTCAACTTTTACTTCTTCGTATAAGGAAAAAAAGATAGATTTAACTGCAATTTGTTTGAAAACTGCATCTCAGTTTATTTTTGAGATATTAATTTTTTTGTAGTTTTTAATGCCATTTCTGCAACGGAGACAACTGAAGTATTCCATTTCTCTAGAAAGCACTGAGCTCCATATATAATATGATCCATATAATATATAGAGTTCAGTGGTAGAAAGTAAAGGGAAAATAGTAGATTACTATACCTTTTTGTTGCCATTTTCTCATAGAAACTGAAAAATAATTGTAATTAAAATACGCATTATTTGGAAAAAATATTAATGATTTATTTCTGATAAAACATGGAGCTATTATAAACTATATTTAATTTTAAGTATCCATATTAATGTTACAAACAAACGAAGGCATATGAATCATTAGGTAGCCGATTTTCTTTTATTTTTCTTTTTCATTTTTTTTTCTTTTTTTTTTTTTTTTTTGGCGAATTTACGATATTGCTTTTTGCTGGGTTTGTGTATTATTCCCCAATAATAACGTCATATGCATATCTTTCTATAGATGTTGTTTATGACTGGATCGTAAATGTGGAATTCTTCAGCGGATGCAAATGACGTCATTTTATATAAAATAAAAGCGTGTATTTTAAGTCTTAAAACTGAAATATGTTTTGTAGAAGTGCATCATTTTCACTCCAGCAGCTTTGGAGTTCTTCACCGGTGGAAATGGTTAAATAACGCAATTGGAATCACACACTAATAAAACGCAAAGTTTTACAAAAATTTAAAGCATCTTTATAGAAGAACAATGACCTTCAGGTTAAAATAATATTTGTTTGAGAGTTAGACTAACCAATATAACATGCATTTTTTATTGTAACAATTTTATAGGTTTATTATAAATTAATGAAATAGTTCCTTCATAAACATTTTCTTTGGTCGAAATTCGATGAGTTCCCCCTCGTAATAATAATTTTTTTTTTCTCTCATTGGTGGCTACACTAAATTCTGAAAAGGCAGAATTCCCAGTTGTTTTTTTTATTATTATTTTAGTCGTTAGAATCAAAGTTATGGCAACCGTTTCGGGATAATAATTTACGAGTCCTTTGATAACAGATACCATATGAGGACCCCAGAAGCCAAGGGGTATAAGTGGCTAAATTGAAAAAATTGAACTGAGTGCACAGACGACCTGCAAATATGCTTTTTTCTTTTTAGGTAAAGAAATATAAGTGATTTTCTAACTATGTGTTGTGTTTTAGAGATCAACCACTTTTGCCGAATAATGATCAATATTGATTAATTATAAATTTAAAGAATATTGCACTCTATTTTTTTTCACATTTATTGAAAAAAAGAGTTCAAAGACCACTGTGAAACAAGCAGCAGTTTCCTATCTCAATTCAGTCAATTATTATTGATGTTCAACTTTAACGTCAATTATCTTTGAACTCAATTTTCTCCAAATCGAAATTTCGTCACATTGGCTTCTGATGTCCTCATATGTGATATACTTAAGTTTCTGAACCTACCTAAGAACCTACATCTGCTAAATGGTAAAGGAAAAATAAAAAGGCTTAAAATTCAGACATTTAACCAAATAAACATATAAGTTTAAACAAAATATTAAAAGCACAAAATAAAATCATAGAATAGATGTTTCAAGCTTTAAACAAGTCGCTCATCAGTATAACTATTTTTAAGGTTGAGAAAAGTGCGTCAGAGCAAGGTTTTCAACGTCTACCCTATGATTTTATTTTGTGTTTTTAATATGTTGTCTACATATTTAGTTTATTAAATGTCTGATTTTTAAATATCCTATCAATTTTACCTATTTAATCAGAAGTAATCATGTTTAAATATTTAAAAAGAAAAAGTCGTACGATTCAGATGGAACGTAGAACCATTAAGTAAAATATTTCACAAAATTTTGTTAGAGATTAATTCATTATATCTGTAATAAATCTCTTTATTAATCATAACACATGTTTATTATTATTAGAATATGTTTTCCCATATAGACTTACACCGTTAAGCATTAGCTAATTATAGTGGTTGTATAATTTCGAATTTCTGAACAATCTTATTTTTAAAACGTAACAATGTATTTTAGATTAGACATATGCAGTACATAACAACATATTATATTATTATAAGGGGCTGTGCATATATAACGTTATCAACTTTTAGGTGATTTTGGACCCCCTCCCCCCCTTACGATATCATACGTTATCATTCCTTGACCACCCCCCTCCCGGTAATGAGTCACAGTGAGTCACAGGAGTCTCAGGAGTCACAGGGAACGAATTAGCTGATACCATGACAAAAAAGGCAGTAGAGGACACTAATGTCGCATCATACTTCCTTCCACACCCGGCTTCTCATTTAAAACATAAATTACAACAGAAAATAAATAAAAAGAAAAGTGCCCAGTTAAACTGATGGCATTGAGCTACAGGCTATTCACACTAATTGTATATTATTTTGTTATTTCAAAGAATAATGCCCTCAAAAAAATAAATGAAGGGGGATTATCCCCCGTTTCCCCCTTTATATTTAACCAATGAACCTCCAAATCAAATGAAGGAAGCGTCATATCGGAATAAACTGATATATCAAATTTGAAGTAAATCGGATAATTCTGCATGAAAAACCCATTTATCTAAATTAAGTGGGGGGGGGGGGACTAGTCCCCATCTCCCTTTTATACTTAACCAATAACCCTCCAAATCTAATCAAGGCAGCTAGCTCCTTAACATAATATACCGGTATACCAACTTTGGAGCAAATCGAATAACTCTGCATAAAAAACCCATTTATCTAAATTAAGGGGAAAATAGCCCCCTTTCCGCCCTTTATACTTAGGTTATGAACCTCCAAATCTAATCAGGGAAGCTCCTTAACATAATAAACCGGCATACCAAATTTGGAGCAAATCGAACAATTCTACATTAAAAACCCATTTATCTAAATTAAGGGGGGCTAGCTCCCCTTTTCACTCTTTATACTTAAGAAATGAACTCCCAAATCTAATCAGGGAAGTTCCTTAACATAATAAACCGGTATACCAAATTTGTAGCGAATCGAATATTTCTGCATGAAAAACCCTTTTATCTGAATTAAGGGGGTGGACTAACCCCCCTTTTCCACCTTTAATCTTAACCAATGAAACCCCAAAGCTATTCAGGGAAGTTCCTTAGCATAATAAACCGGTATACCAAATTCGGAGCAAATCGAATAATTCTGCATGAAAAACCCATTTATCTAGATTAAGGGGGGGGGGGAAGAACCCCCCTTTTCCCCCTTTATCCTTAACCAAGGAACCCCAAAAACTAATCAGGGAAGCGCCTTATCAAAATGAACCTGGAAAAAAAATTTGAAGCAAATCGGATATTTCTATCAAAAGTTATCGCGTTACGTACGTACATACATACGGACGTGCATACAGAACCGGCGGGTACATAAGCTCTCAGGCTTTGATAGCCTGTGAGCTAAAAATGAATGGTAGCAAAGATGGGACAATGAAGGGACATGCCGCTACACACATAACTTATTACCAAGCGTTCCCATTCAATTTACCGTAAATACTCATTACCTTTTTCTCTTTTTCACAAATCACGGCCCTTTCCAGAAATATCTGTACGACATAGATAAACGTGACTCCCCTCTTTGTGTATGTGGTCTCCCTTCCACCTCAATTCACTACGTATTGGATTGTCCTGTAGCAACATATTATCACGTTAAAAAACATAGAGCTATGATGATTCCTGATTAGATTAATTATATTAGTGATAGTCCTGTTCTCACGAAAAGAATATCAGCACTAATGAGATTTATCGAGAAAAATGAAGTCATTTTTAAAAATAATTATCCATACCTCTCGGACACTTCTTCAGACGAGGATTTATGATTTTTTTTTTTTTTTTTTGTTATCTTCTTTGTTTCCATTGTAAATAGTTTTCATATATATTCATTAATTATTATTATTATTACTAGGGGGCTCGGCCCTCTACGAGCTATGCTCGCCAAACCACGTCCAGACACCGCAGACTCTAAATGCAAGCTAATTTGATCGGCTTTAAAAAGATTTCGAAAGATTGAATTATAATTTAAACAACAGTCGCGATCTCCCTATAAACGAATTTCTATTCATTTCTCTTTGATTGGGGAATTTTAACGCCAAATCCGCTGCGGTACTAATTGATTATCCTGTCGACCAATTTCGCCAAATTATATAAATCGCCAAACCACTCGCCAAATTATACAAATTGATATAATTTTTATTTTAAATAACGAAAGAACAAATAAATTCGTACAACATTAATAAAAACACAAATAAAACGTCGAAATAAAAAATAACTTGATGACGTATACACGTGTAACAACATTTCAAAATAAGCTAATTGTTATGGGTTTTTTTTTTCTCTGAGCAGTTAAATTTCCACCTAGATTGAATCCTGTATATAAAATCATAACAATAACTTTTAGCTGAATTACAGAATTACTGTAAAAGAAAACTTTAACACTAAGATATCAATGCCACACTTAAAGAATTTTAAAACTGCAACAAAATACTAAAGCAATACAGGGTTCTCAATTTATCTGCTCAGATCAACCCCAACAATTGTCATAGAGTCAGAATATTCATGCATGACCAGAGAAAATCACTTAAAAAGAGATGAATATAATTAATTAAATGAAATTTAAACATACCGCAAGACAAATTACTTAAAGGAATATGAATGAACTGAAAAGGTAGATTAATTTAAGAATTTTGAATAAGTTAAAAGTCAAGAGCTGAGATATGAAAACAAGCTTCAAAGTCATACATAAAAAGAATCTAACTCTATGGGCTGTGATCGTAATGTGGCTAAATTCATTAAATTGTAAAGGTGTGTAAAATTGAAAATTTTAGTTAACTTAAGCTGTTTACCTTCATTACAATAAAAAACTAGAAGAAACACTGTTCATATTCTCTATATTCTTCAATTTATTAATGATTACTTTTAAATCTTTATTTTTAAATTAATATACGATTAATTTTAGAGAAACAGGCCATTTCTACTTCTTCTTGGGTTAATTTGAATGAAACATTTATTCTCATTATTTCTGTTTTTTAAAGTATATTTACTTATTTAAACCTAGTGAAGTTACTTTATTGAAGAATACTTTTAGCAGTGCGAAAATAGATACAAGTCAAGAGAATAAGATTAAAATTAAATTTAATTCTTCATAGGGAGTTTAAACTCTTATACATACAGGTGTTTCAAAACTTATTTCTCAAGTTATCACAATTAACAAATGATATTGTAAATATTCTAACATTAATAGGACAGATTTTTATCATGTTGACATTTTCTGGCTTCAATTATATAGATTGCAACTTTTAAAACAAAGATAATCAATCATTACGTTATAATGGAACAAGAGAAAAAAAACTTAACATACCCAATGTAATCCATAGTAGGTTTCAGACATGGTACACCACAAATTATTCTATTTTCTTTTAACATAGTTATCTTAAACACAATTTTTTAGATGACTTTTCTTTGACGACCATATCTTAACTGGCAGTGTTTTTTTTTTTTGTTGTTGTTTTCTGTAGTAGAAAAAACTCCTTATCTTGAAAATAGTTTCAGGGGGTGGGCTACACCCCACACACTTCCTTCGGTACGCAGCTTTACCCGACGAGTTAGGAAATCGTTTTGGAATTTGAAGTCAGCAGCCAATATCGCTCTCCGTGGAAGTAGCTGGAATTGTTTTGCTTCAACTTTAAACTAGCCGGCATCCTCCGTGATATATTTCTAGGATAAATCGATGTTTAGCAAAAAGGGAGCGGAACGCTAACGTCTTGCTTCGCATGCTCACGATTTATCTTGGATCTCTATTTCACAGAATCTGATATCAGGGCATTTTTTTACTTGTCCGATGCTCGGTCAGCAGCCAGGTATATCCAGCTTACCAGTACAGTCGAAAGATGCACCTTCTAAAGCCGCGCTCGCTTACCGTTCATTTTAAAAAAAGCGAAAAGCGCTTACAATTCAATTCATACTCTTTACTCGCAAGAGTTGACTTTCTATGTCCTCGGTCTCAAAAGCGAATCCTTAATAAAAATTGTTTCAGGCCTCGACAAAAGAGGGGGGGTTTCCCGGGCCCCTTTGGCCCCTCAAAATTTTATGTTGTTTCACATCTTACTTCACTCAGGACCCCTCTAAAAAAAAACGCTACACGACCAACAAACCACGCGCTCGCTTCTCGCGTCCCCTCAATTCTCCCCGCGTTACTTCCCAGGAAGCAATAAAGGGTGGAGGCGAAAACTGTTTTCATTGGTCAATTTCCCTACCTAATGCCAAGAACATCTCGTTGCTATGTCCCTCTAACCACGGGGAGATCACGTGAACTCAAATCTCAGAAGCCCAGGCAATACTTGCACCTGCTTAAAAAATTGTTTTTCGTAAACAAAGTCATAAAACTGCATTGTAAAAGGGGCTGGTATGCTATGAGAAAAGTAGCATTCCCACACAATAATCCTGTGTTTAAAATGTAAACGTGTGTGGTCCCAATTATTTCTGAACACAGCTGACCATCTACCCCACGTTTGCTAGTAAAAAGGAGAAAAGGGAGATTTTTTTTTTTTTTTTTTTTTTTTTTTTTTTTTTTTGTGAGAGAGTATTGTTAGAAAGTGTATAATGATTTACCGAAATTGCAAGACATTGTGAAATAATTACAGCTGTGTTTCAAGATTGCATTTGATAGATGAAAATCGTTTTTTATCTGAGTGAAGACCAACTACCCATTTCCCTCTTTTCCCGTGCAGAGAGAGAAAAAAAAAAAAGGAATTTCCAACATCTGGTATACATAAAAGTGTTGCACAACGAGATGCAATAAGAAAGACTAATGAACTCTGAAAACTTTTCTTCCTTTTTTTTAGTCAGTCTCTAAATATATGCCCTAAGCAAAACACGCAGTGTGTCTGCGCTCTGAAAGTTAATTAAATATATAACTTTGAATGTAAATTTAATTTTAACTTTATCTATGTGCTTTTAATTAAATAGTGTAGTCCTGTGATCCTGTGCCCTCTTTTGTTACTGAGTGGAATATTTTCATGCTGATTCACTTTGGATTTTATAGCAGGTTGGATTACCCTACGCGGATTCAATCAACGCTGAAAATAAAGGTAGGAGCATGCCAATTTTATCTTTCTCCTTTTCTGTGAAGATGTTAAAAGGGAAAACATTATTTTCTAAATATAATTCATGAAGAGAAGCTCAGTTATTTAACTGCCGTGATTTCACAATAAAAATTCAATAGATTATGAGACAGACTGAAGGCTGTGAACACGGCAAGTTACCGCTCTCTTCTATTTAAACTATTGTGACAATAAATGAAAATAAACGAAAACTCTTGAAAGTTAAGAAACTAAAATAAAAGAAATCTTTTAAAGATAAAACAATGGCCTCCTCCCTAAAAGAAAACTTTAATATCGAAAAATTAAATCCGCATAACTATGCCCAATGGAGTTTTAAAACCCAGATGCTCCTAATGAGGGAAGATTTATTTAATTATACACAGGATGACCCCCCAACACCACTAACTACTGAGTGGACTAAGCGAGATAATCGTGCTAGGGCTACAATTATATTAACTTTAGAAGACTCACAACTTATTTATGTGAAAAATGAAACGACAGCCAAGACAACTTGGAATGTTTTAAAAACTATACACGAGCGCGCAAACCTTTCGAGCAAATTATATTTACTCAGAAAGTTATACAGTATAAAACTCGGGGAAAACGGAGATATGATAAATCATATCGTAAAAATACTAGAAACAGCCGACAGATTAAAGGCGATAGGGGAAGAAATTAAGGACACGCATTTATCCGCGTTACTTTTATGCTCCCTCCCACCGAGTTATGATACTTTGATTATCGTTGTTGAAGCGAGAAATGAAGAGGAGTTAAACTCTGAATTTATAAAAGGAAAATTGACCGATGAGTATCAAAGGAGACAAGATAGCTCGAATAATACGTCGCGCGAAAATGCGTACAAAGCAGAAAAAAATAATACTAAACCACAATATCGCAAACAAGAACAAAATATGTTTTGTACATATTGTAAAAGACGAAATCACATAAAATTAAATTGTTGGTTCCTTAAGAATAAAAATTCAAATTCTAAAAACCAAACAATGAATAAAGGGAGACAGAATGCTGCATTATGTTCTGAAACGAACAAAATCACTCCGGAAGTAGAAGAACAAACAAACACACAGACTCTGGGGAATAGTAGCAAAGAAAACAAAACCACTTTAGATACAAAGGTGTCTCAAAACAATTGTTCCTTTTACGCGAACATTGAAAATAAATCTACCTGGATAATTGATTCAGGGAGCTCTTCACACCTTTGTAACGACATAAACCTATTCAGTGACATTGATACAAATAATAAGAACACAGTCACGATTGCAAACGGAAAAATTCTTGCTTCACACGGGACAGGCACAATAAAATTACAAACACAATCAAACGACATTACTTTAAATGAAGTTTTGTACGTGCCAGAAATACAGTCAAATTTAATGTCTGTTAATAAAGCAGTGAAGCATGGGTGTAAACTCATTTTTGAAAACGAAACCTGTAAATTAATCCAAAACGGCATAACCTTTATAGAAGGGAAAATTAAAGGTAATTTATATGAAGTAGACCTTTACAAACATAAACAAGTAAACTATGCGAATTTAGCTCATCAATGCAAGAATAAAAACTGTATTGAACTCATGCATAGGAGATTCGGACACAGAGATATAAATGCTTTAAAGCAACTGCAAACTAAAAGTTTAGCAACAGGTTTTAATATGGAAAATTGTAAACATGAAGTAATATGCGAAAGTTGCATAAAATGTAAATTAACAAATGCTCCGTATCCTAAACAAGCTACAAACAAAGCTAGTAAAATTCTCGATTTGATTCATTCTGATGTATGTGGCCCGATGCCAACAGAAAGTATGGGAGGAAAGAAATTCTTTCTCACATTTACTGATGATTTCAGTAGATTTACAATGGTATTTCTTTTATCAAAGAAAAGTGAAGTCATCACTAAACTAAAAGAGTACGTAGCCATAACGAAAAATAAATTCGGTCGCAATATAAAGGAATTAAGAACTGACAACGGCGGGGAATATACCAGTGATGAGATAGAAAATTACTTAAAAGAAGCAGGTATACACCATCAGCTAACCGTGCCAAATTCTCCAGCTCAAAACGGTGTTTCGGAGAGGAAGAATCGTACACTAGTTGAAATGACGCGATGCCTGTTATCGGAAGCGAAACTACCTCAGAAGTTTTGGGGTGAAGCTCTAAATACAGCGGTATACTTAACTAATCGACTCCCCACGAAAGCTCACAATTCTACTCCATACCAATTATGGACAAATAAAATACCGGATTTAAGCAACATTAGAATGTTTGGCTGCAAAGCTTACGCTTATCTCGACAAATCCCAAAGAGGAAAACTTGATGATAAAGCGATTGAAGGAATTTTTGTCGGTTACGACAATAGATCTAAAAGTTATAGGATCTATACTGGTAATAATAAAATTATACGAGCAAGAACCGTCAGATTTCTAGAAAACTTTAATTCAAACACAACACCAAATTTAAATCTGAAAAATGATAGCGAAGTTCAGAAACAACCCGAAAAAGCAGGGGAAAATTCCTCAGAAATTATAATAAGTATGCAGGAAGAAAAACAAACAGACAGTGAGGAAAATACAACAAATGAACCTAGAAGATCACAAAGATCGAATAGAGGTGTTCCACCAGACAGACTCGCATACATTACTAAAGAAAATAAAATTATAGAGCCGAAAAATTTCGAAGATATTAAAAATCTAAACAATCCACATGAGAAAAACCAATGGTACGAAGCAACTAGTGAAGAAATTGCTTCATTAATAAAAAATAACACCTGGGATCTAGTTGATCCTCCACCAGGCGTAAAAGTAATTGGAAATAAGTGGGTTTTTACGGTTAAATATAATTCAAATGGAGAAATTAATAAATACAAAGCGCGTTTGGTAGCGAAAGGCTATTCTCAAAAATTTGGTAGTGACTATTATGAAACCTTTGCACCAGTAGTAGCCTATACAACGCTAAGAGCATTTCTAGCGTGTGCAGCTCACAAAAACTTAAATGTAAACCATTTAGATATTAAAACCGCGTTTCTCCATGGAAATTTAGAAGAAGTTGTTTATATGTCGCAACCAGAAGGACATATTAAACCGGGTGAAGAAAATAAAGTATGTAAGCTAAGAAAGGCTATATATGGCCTAAAACAAGCAGCAAGAGCATGGAATATTAAAATAGCTGAAAGTTTAAACAAACTAGGTTTTGTGCAAAGCACCGCTGATCCATGTCTCTTCACACGAGAAACTAACGGAAATAAAACTTATATCATCATTTATGTCGACGATCTGTTAATTTCAGGAGATACTAAGGAAATAAATGAAATAATGAAACAACTTAGTAAAGAATACGAAGTGAAAAATTTAGGTATGGTAAATTACTACTTAGGCATAAACATAAAAAGAATTAAAGAAGGAACTTATGCACTCGATCAGGAAAATAAAATAAAAGAACTGATTGAAAAATTTAATTTAAAGGACTCTAAACCTTGTGATACTCCGATGGAGGCAGGTTACTTAAACTTAGATGACGATGAAAATTTACTACCTAATAATCATAAGTATAGACAAGCCATAGGGGCATTGCTATACATAGCTACGATAACTCGTCCAGATATTTCAGCGGCTATTAACATCCTTAGTCGCAGAAATGAGAAACCAAGAGAAAAAGACTGGAGGGCAGTCAAGAGGGTTATAAGATATTTAAAAACAACACAAGAATTAAAATTAGTTATAAGCAACGAATATGATCCGATTCTGACGACATTTGCAGATTCAGATTGGGCAGGAGATAAAAGTGATCGAAAATCAACCACAGGAAATTTAAGTAAATTAGGAAATGCAGCGATTTCCTGGTCAACAAAAAAGCAAAACTCAGTTGCATTATCATCTGCTGAGGCTGAGTATATTTCCGCAGCCACATCAGCACAAGAAACCATATGGTTGATAAAGCTATTAGGGGATCTAGATTTAAACCAAAAGCTACCAATTATTCTGTATGAGGATAATGTGTCATGCATCAAGATGACTCAAAATTATAAACATCATTCAAAAACAAAGCACGTGGATATCAAATTTAATTCAATTAAAGATTTACGAGAGAAGGGAATCATAGAATTAGAATATTGTCCCAGTAAGGAAATGACTGCAGACATCTTTACGAAGCCCCTTCCCAAACCTGACTTTATCAAACACAGAGACAACTTGAACTTAAGAACTATTGCAACTTCAGAAATCAAGCAGGGGTGTTAGAAAGTGTATAATGATTTACCGAAATTGCAAGACATTGTGAAATAATTACAGCTGTGTTTCAAGATTGCATTTGATAGATGAAAATCGTTTTTTATCTGAGTGAAGACCAACTACCCATTTCCCTCTTTTCCCGTGCAGAGAGAGAAAAAAAAAAGGAATTTCCAACATCTGGTATACATAAAAGTGTTGCACAACGAGATGCAATAAGAAAGACTAATGAACTCTGAAAACTTTTCTTCCCTTTTTTTAGTCAGTCTCTAAATATATGCCCTAAGCAAAACACGCAGTGTGTCTGCGCTCTGAAAGTTAATTAAATATATAACTTTGAATGTAAATTTAATTTTAACTTTATCTATGTGCTTTTAATTAAATAGTGTAGTCCTGTGATCCTGTGCCCTCTTTTGTTACTGAGTGGAATATTTTCATGCTGATTCACTTTGGATTTTATAGCAGGTTGGATTACCCTACGCGGATTCAATCAACGCTGAAAATAAAGGTAGGAGCATGCCAATTTTATCTTTCTCCTTTTCTGTGAAGATGTTAAAAGGGAAAACATTATTTTCTAAATATAATTCATGAAGAGAAGCTCAGTTATTTAACTGCCGTGATTTCACAATAAAAATTCAATGTATCCCAAAAGAAAAGGTTTTATTTACAGAAAAATAGAGGAATGTTTTTGAATAACAACATTTACATGTTGTAACATAATTTAAGTACGAGAAATTAATAAAAAGAAAGGGTGCTTAATTTATTAAATTACTTTTATTTATTTATTTATTTTTATTAATTTTAGAAAACACAATTGACTTTAAACTGAACTCTTAAAAATAAAGAAAGTGTACAATGAAAAATTTTGACTAGAACTAAGCTATTAATGATATACAAAAAAATGGGGGGAGGGGGCGCGTGCTGTGTACAAATAATATATTTTAAAATGAAAATTTCTTAAAAATAAGTAAATTACGCCTAACAGGATTCCCCGTCGGTTGAAAAAAATCAATTTTTTTGAATGAAATACAAAAAAAAATTTATTTTTTGAATGTCAAAGAAGAAACACAAGGCCAAAAATTTCAAAACGAAAAAATTAAAAAAAAACCCAGTACATGTCCCAATGAGTCACTTACTTAATCTCGGTGAATCCACTCAAGGATCTTTGACCATCAAAACAAACTAAACTTCAGCCCGAAAGACAGATCAGAGTCCCGTTGTACATTCGCCACTACTGCAACAGACTCCGGAAATCTGAAACAGTAGTTTGACTACAGCAAACTTCCCAAAAGGTCCAAAATTGTAAATGTTAGAAACAAAAACTGAGATACCTATACTATGTATAAAAATTATCTACTTTTCCACACACAATTCACAGACGAAAATCACCATGACTGCAATTTATTTCTGGACAATGGCGAGCAAAGTTAGTATATGAGATCGCCGACTTGAGAACTACCACTAGAGCTCACTCTAGTTACACCGTACCCGAACTCCACTCTAATAACACTAACCAAATATCCCCAACTTTGTATAGCAATATACTTACTACCTATTCCGGGGGGGATTAATTTTGACTTATAGCACTGCCAGCCAGATATGGACACAAAATTATATATGCACAGTTATATAAACAAAACATAAAATCAATACACTAGTGCACAGCTGGACAATAGAATACACATAAACAGAGACAAAAAAAAAAAATTAACATTAGGTATATATTGTTGACAAATACATATCACTCGGAAAAATGTGGATTAGAGTTTTTCAGACTGGTGAAAAATTGTTCGTTTGAATTTTAGAAACACATAAGATCTTTCTGAGTTTTACAACTGCACTTACAGGGCCACTGTGCATTTGGTAAGTGTATGCCGCAATGTGTGTTGCAGATAAGAACACGTAAAAATTATATACCAACTTTGGTTATCAAAATTTTGCTAAAATATCTACAAACATTAAACAGTTTGATACACCAACTGTGGTGGTGACTAATTACACCCAAAATCGAAAAAGGGAAGGCAGAAAACAACAAAAAAAAATTTAAAAAAAAAAAACCGGTATACAGATTTAAAATGAGATGAATTAATGTAAATACACACCAAACATTTTAATACTTACATTTGGATAAACAAACCTCAGTTCCAACCTACATACTAGAAAATTTTGAACTAAAACCCCTTTAATTCAAAACAAGAAAAATGTTTGAAATACATACACCTGAGTTGTAAACAAATAGTATACTTATACACTAACTCACACCTCAGATACACTAATCTGTGTAATTTCAAACAGTATTTAAAAGTGTGTTTTCCCTAAAGAATAACAATTCTAGTACCTACCCTAGAAAACCAAGTAAAAGTACACACTAATATACAAAATTTTATACATAAGTACTTTATTACGTATATTAAATAAAATATACCTATCCTTGCTAAACCATTACCTTAAAAAACAATGCATATACATAAAACACAAAGCGAATAAGAAGAATTTGATGCATGCATAATTCCATTAAAAATGTACAGAAAATTTTCAAAGTTCAGAAAATACAGCTAAAAATTCGGAAAAATGCATAATAAATTAAACAATGTATGTGCGGAGTACGTTTTAATATTAAAATAACCTAAATACACACTAGAAATAATAATAACTAAGTTAGAAAACATCTAGTATATTGACAACAAACTTCCGTTACCCGGACACAAAATCAAAACAAGTTTAAAGTTCCTCAAAAAATTAATTACGTACTAAAATGCACAAAATAACATTAAAAGAATGCTAAACATATATATATACAAAAAAAAATATTAAAATAAAAACTATTCTAGGCAAAGATTAGTGCTTAAAAAGTTGCTACACTCTATAATTTGGCTTATCTCTCCTTTCACGGAATCCATATTGCCTGGTCGGGACAGCATTCGATTTAGTTGGTATCGATTGTAAGTGACTAACATTCGAAGTACGCGATGCATCCGCATTACAATCCGACGTAACTTGATTAGCTGAATTCCCTCCCGGTGCTGGATCTGAGAGCTGAACGTCGCCTGAATTTTCCTCATGCGTATCGCTGGAAACTGGGGGGGAAGAATGATGAGCCATACTTTCGCTATCTGCCTCTGCTGAACTTAAGGGCGATTGCTCTGCGCTGTATGCTGTATCTGGCGTGCTCCGTGGGGTCGAAAAAACTGGGACGAAGTTACGTCCGCGCCTGCGCTTCCGTGGTGCAAGAAAATCGAAGTTGCTTGTCGAAGGGACGTCAGTTACAATCGGACTGGACTCAATCGATATAGAATCGACACCCTGCTGTTGTTGTTTTGGTACAAAAATGGGATTTCTGCTTTTAAACTCCGTTAGTCTGTCAACATGTACAACTTGCGTTTTAGATAAGTTAGATTGAAGAGCAATTTTAAAATTTACTTCACTTAATTTTTCAGTTATAGTGTAAGGACCATTATTAAATTTAGAGAGCTTTTTTGACTGACCTGGCTTTACGGAAGGTGTGAATAACCAGACAGAATCCCCTACTTTGAAATTTTTACACACTGCAGTTTTTTCACGATACTTCTCTTGTTTTTCTGAAACTTTAACAAGACTGCTGTGTACTTCTGTGTATACTTTTCTCAATGCAGGAAATAAGAGTTCACAATATGAAGGAGTATCATTGTAATTTAAAGTTGTAGGGGTAGAAAAAATTTTATACGGAAGGTTAAGATTTCTTCCAAACATTACTGCAGCGGGGGTTAAGTTTGTGGATGAGTGTACTGCTGTGCGGAGGGCTAAAAGAGCAAATTTGAGTTTTGTATCCCAGTCTGTTTGATTTTGGTTGACGATATGACATAGGGCATTTTTCAATGTCTGATTTTGTCGCTCCACTTGTGCATTCCCGCTTGGATGAAACGGGGTTGTCTGAATGTGTTTGGTGCCAAACTTCTTATAGACTTTTTCTATAGCTTCTGATATTAAATTTTTTCCTTTGTCAGTTGTGATATATGAAGGTGCTCCATATCTTGACACGAAGTCAGCAAGGGTATCAGCTATCATATCTGAAGTGATATCGGATACTGCGTATGCTTCAGGCCATTTTGAAAACGCATCAATATATGCAACAATAAACTTATTACCCGAAAAAGTCTGGGGCAAGGGACCCAAGATGTCCAAATTTACCTTTGAGAGTGGGAATTCAGGGGTAGGCATTCTTTGCAATGGGGCGAGATGTTTTGCCTTGTGTGCACGTCTCTGTTGGCAACTAATGCAGGACTCTACTAGATGTTTGACATCAGCGGACATGCCTGGCCAGTAAAAATTTTCGCGAATGCGATCAATGGTTTTCTGGAAGGCTTGATGACAAGCAGCTAGAGAATCGTGAGTTAGTGCAAACACCTGGGGGATAAGTTCTCTTGGTACCACAAGTCTGGGCAATTTATTCAGCACAAGAGAATCTCTAGTGTCCTCGCCCACTAAAAGATCATCTTGGAAGAAAAATCGCATATACTTGGGTGCAATTTCCATCCCTTGGTCTAATTTCTGAGCAATCTGTATACACTTTTTATCTGATTTTTGCAATTCCCTGATTTTCTCTAATAAATCAGATTGTGGCATAAACATATTTCCTTTTTCCACTTGAATACAAAAATTGCAGCTGGTCACATTTTCAGAAAAATCATTCTCATTTACATACCTTGATAAGAAATCAGCTACACTGTTACAACGACCTTTAATAAATTTAATCGTAAAGGTAAAATCTGCAAGAGTGCAAACCCATTTCGCAATTCGGGATGTTGGGTCTTGAATTTTGAGCATATATGTAAGTGGGGCATGATCTGTATAAATAAAGAAGTGTGTGTTAGCTAAGTAACACTTAAAATGTGAAGTAGCCCATACTAGAGCCAGTAATTCACGCTCCGTGGTCGAATACCTCGTCTCGGGGTCTTTTAATTTTCTACTGGCAAAGGCGACAGGATGTAAACAGTTGTTATCATCAAATTGCGACAATACTGCTCCAAGAGCTGAGCCACTAGCGTCCGTATATAAATGAAATTCCTTATTAAAATCAGGGAGGTTTAAACAAGGTTTAGATATCAAAGCATTTTTTAAATCTTCAAACTCTGCCTCTGCTTCCTGATTCCAAACAAAACGACCATTATCTTTAGTTAGTAAAATTAAATTTTTGGCTCTTTTTGAAAAATCGGGAATGAATCCCCTATAAAATGATATTGTACCAATAAAGGATCTAACTGCCTTACGAGTTTTAGGTGGTTGGAAATCTTTAATTATTTCAATATTTTTATTGATTGGTGCAACTTTACCTTTTTTAATCTCAAAACCAAGATATTGAATTGTATCAGATAAGAAAAAACATTTACTATGTTTTAACTTTAATTTATGTTGGCGAAGTCTACTGAACACTAAATTTAATTTTTCAAGGTGGGACTCTACATCTTTCGAAGCAATCACAATATCGTCGATATAAACTAGGATACCTAAATTTCCTAAGTCACCAAAAATAGCATTCATTAATCTTTGAAAAGAATTGCCAGATGTCGATAATCCGAAGCAATTCCTGGCCCACTCAAAGAGTCCTTTATGGGTGATTATTGCTGTTTTGTGTCTATCCTCAGGACGCACAACTTGCTGGAAAAACCCACTCGTTAAATCAAGGGTTGAAAAAAAATTTGACCCAGAAAGTGCATCAACCGAATCTGTTATATTCGGGATGGGATAAGCATCCTTAACTAAGTTTTTATTAAGGGCTCTGAAATCGACCGCCAGCCTATAAGAACCATCCGCTTTCTTAACTAAAAGTACAGGGGAGGCGAATTCAGACATAGAGGGGGCTATAATTTCAGCTTTTAAAAGGATATCCAGTTGACTTTCTAACTCTTCTCTAAGCTTATGTGGGACTCTATATGCTTTACATTTTACGGGTTTATCTGAGGTTAAATTAATTACATGGGGGATAGTGTCACAGCCTGGTAAGTCTAAAACTGAAGCTGCAAACACATCTTTATTCTTATCTAAAAATTCTTGCATCTTAAGTTTGAGGGGGGGTTCTAAATGATCAAGATTGATATCTGTGCTCCATGCCAGGTCAGCATGGTCAAAATCATCACCTGGGGCGGGTGTATTTACATTAAAAGCAAAATTACATTTATCATAGTCACAATCAGAATCATCGATACACTTTCGAACTTTGGCAACCCTCATTCCCTTTTTAAAAGTTACACTATCATCCGAAAAATTTGCAAAAGATATGTACAGCCCACGTTCCTGAGAACAGACACTTCTAGACGATAATACACTATTACAGACTTTCTGTACCAGAGGTTCCAAAATCACATTATCTTTACTTTGAATAAAATTATCTCTTGAACATTTAACTTTTGCTATAACTTTAGAATGGGGAGGTATAGTTATTACACTGGTGAGTACCGCAAAACTAATCTCATGATTTTTTGAATTTTTGTCCTCATTACATGTATCGGTACTTGTTTCACTCAAATGTGCAACTTCACTATTAGTTACATTGACCTGGCAGACAGGATAAACACTTTGCATTTCCCTATTTTTACTTTTTCCCTCCTCCTCATTCATTATATCTGAGCTTACGTTAGTATTTACATTATGAATATTTACATTAACACTTATCTCATTTTCATTCGAATTGTTGCAACCTATATTACTATTTACATCATTACTGTTACTAATACTACTTATACACCCTACATACAGTTTATTATTATTTACATTATCCCCTACATTAAAAACCTCATTCATATTTAGGGAATTTTCTACATTTGAATTTATCTCTGAGAGATCCTGAACAACAGAGCATTCATCTTTATTTACATTGCTTTGACAATTATCACCAATTACAGTTTTACTCATTTCATTAATGTTTTTCTCCCTAACCTGTACTTTCCTATCTTCCTTATCTGCTTTTAATTCTAGTTCATCTTTATGATTATACTCCATGTTGTTCAGAGTTTCCCCAGAAGCTTTATGTTTAAAAAAATTCTCCTTTGGGAAATTTGTTTGACATGCTACAGATTCAGTTTTGTAAAAATTGACATTGTTTATTTTACTATATTCACATTTGCTGTCAACCAGTGGGGAAGGGAGGGAGTTTTGCACACTATTTTTACACAAAGTCTGCTCGTTTACATTCAAGATAATGGATTTTTGTTGACAATTAATAATGGCACTATATTTACTTAAAAAGGGCATACCCAAAATGGCAACAAATTCATTAGCTAATTTTCCTGGTACCACGAAAAATTCTGCCTGACAGTTTACATCATTGAACTTAAAGTTTAAATCTATTTTTTCTGTAAGTGGAACCTTTTCACCTGTTACCGTTAAAATCGGGGTATTGCATGGAGTGGTATTTGCAAATGGAATAAGATTAAGGCCTTGCCTGGATATCAGATTAATTCCTGAGCCAGTATCACATAACACATTTAAAAAAATATTATTTATAAAAATTTTCATTGTAGGCAAATTGTAAACCGACAGGGAAAAAACATTATATACAGAGGGAGGAATGTCGTTAGGCCTATCATGAGTCAGTCCGACTGATTCTGACTCAGCCCCTACTCGTTTAAACCTTTATTTTCCTGAGTTACATTATTTTGGCCCGTTTCCTGTTGTGGGACATTGTTGTCGCCACCTCTACCTCTTGTATATTGCCCTCTACCTCTATAATTATTCCCTCTTTGAGAGTTATCATACCTTCTACCTCTTTGAGGCTGTTGGTATCCAGACATACCCCTACGACCCTGATAACTCCTATTGTTACCTCTCCAAAACTGGTTTCTGGGGTTTTGGGAGCAATCTCGAGCAAAATGGTTGAGACCCCCACACGTATAGCAAGAAAAATTTGAAAAATTTGTTTGTTCTGGGTTCCACAACCTTCTGTCATTATCTGTTTTCTCCACTAAACTATCAATTTTCGCAGTTAACAATTGTAATTGTTGTCTTAGCTCCTCAATTTCCTGCTTCTGATTGTTTACATTCGGTTTTTTAGCTTGAGTAGCCGCGCAAGCTATATTGATATGTTGCGGTTGAGTTGCCTGTGCCAAATCGTGGGAGTATAAGGGGTTAACACTCCTACAAGCTTTTTCCTCTAATCGGGCATAAGCTAAAATTTCAGCAGGTGTTTTTGGGTCTTTTGAAATTACCCCCTTCCTGATTTCTGGCAATAAATTTCCCAGCAGCATGGAGTGTAGCATTGCATCTCTACTTTGCTGCGCTATTGTTGATGATACCCCATCCATAACAAGAGCCCTTAGGGAAAGATCAGAAGCCCTGTCAAAAAATTCTTGAACAGACATAGCAGGTGTTTGCTTAAAATTTAAAAATTTAGCTAAAGCTACATCTGGGGTTTCCTGATGAATGTACCTCTCTTTAATAATTTTAACCAGTTCTGCACTATCCTTACCCTTATGCAGTTTCAATAGTTTAGCAGCTGTTCCCGAAACTCTGCTTAATAAAGCAAACTTTTTCTCCCCCTCATCCCAGCCGAAAAAATCTGCTAATTCCTCCCACTTTTCAAGAAAGTCAGAACATGAAACTGTTGATTCACCATTAAAAGGGGGGATGCTTGAAAGGTTGTCGACTAAGGCCGTTTTCTTTTGTACAAGTGCAAGTTCTTTTGTAGCTTCATCTGCCATAATTAAATCTTTATATATAATCTTAACGTTAGACAGAAATAAAAGTTAAACTGTAAACTAAAATTACGTCCCTATGCAGATTTAAGAATTATACCCGGTACACAAGGGCACATTACAATTAAAACACTTACGCAAAAATAAAATTATGTAAAGTATGACAGAAAAATTAGTATTTGAGAAAAGAAAAACTTCTTAGGGGGGGGGGGGGTGCATATACTTAGAAACCTCACACCTTGGAGCATACACTTATACATATATATTATAATACACAACATATGAAAAAACACACACATATATATATATACCTATTGTCCAGCTTGCCCCTAAATTTTTGGTAAATGAATGACTGAATTATCACTCGCATGAACTCTGTACAAAATGTGTATACTAACTGAATGGCAATTACCAATAAAAATGAACTACCTAAACTTTTAAATCACACCCGCACAAGAAAAAAGGACAATTCTGGAATTTTGCGAGAGGAAAACATTGAAAATTTGTAAAGTATAGAGTTCTAAATTCAGTCAAACAGTTAATTCCCAACCAAATACTGTAATATATAAAATCACACATAAATTCAATACAATAACCAGGCCTTTAATAACATGGCACCATTCTTGTTATGGGTTTTTTTTTTTTTCTCTGAGCAGTTAAATTTCCACCTAGATTGAATCCTGTATATAAAATCATAACAATAACTTTTAGCTGAATTACAGAATTACTGTAAAAGAAAACTTTAACACTAAGATATCAATGCCACACTTAAAGAATTTTAAAACTGCAACAAAATACTAAAGCAATACAGGGTTCTCAATTTATCTGCTCAGATCAACCCCAACAATTGTCATAGAGTCAGAATATTCATGCATGACCAGAGAAAATCACTTAAAAAGAGATGAATATAATTAATTAAATGAAATTTAAACATACCGCAAGACAAATTACTTAAAGGAATATGAATGAACTGAAAAGGTAGATTAATTTAAGAATTTTGAATAAGTTAAAAGTCAAGAGCTGAGATATGAAAACAAGCTTCAAAGTCATACATAAAAAGAATCTAACTCTATGGGCTGTGATCGTAATGTGGCTAAATTCATTAAATTGTAAAGGTGTGTAAAATTGAAAATTTTAGTTAACTTAAGCTGTTTACCTTCATTACAATAAAAAACTAGAAGAAACACTGTTCATATTCTCTATATTCTTCAATTTATTAATGATTACTTTTAAATCTTTATTTTTAAATTAATATACGATTAATTTTAGAGAAACAGACCATTTCTACTTCTTCTTGGGTTAATTTGAATGAAACATTTATTCTCATTATTTCTGTTTTTTAAAGTATATTTACTTATTTAAACCTAGTGAAGTTACTTTATTGAAGAATACTTTTAGCAGTGCGAAAATAGATACAAGTCAAGAGAATAAGATTAAAATTAAATTTAATTCTTCATAGGGAGTTTAAACTCTTATACATACAGGTGTTTCAAAACTTATTTCTCAAGTTATCACAATTAACAAATGATATTGTAAATATTCTAACATTAATAGGACAGATTTTTATCATGTTGACATTTTCTGGCTTTAGTTATATAGATTGCAACTTTTAAAACAAAGATAATCAATCATTACGTTATAATGGAACAAGAGAAAAAAAACTTAACATACCCAATGTAATCCATAGTAGGTTTCAGACATGGTACACCACAAATTATTCTATTTTCTTTTAACATAGTTATCTTAAACACAATTTTTTAGATGACTTTTCTTTGACGACCATATCTTAACTGGCAGTGTTTTTTTTTTTTTTTTTTTTTTTTTTTTTTTTTTTTTTTTTGTGAGAGAGTATCCCAAAAGAAAAGGTTTTATTTACAGAAAAATAGAGGAATGTTTTTGAATAACAACATTTACATGTTGTAACATAATTTAAGTACGAGAAATTAATAAAAAGAAAGGGTGCTTAATTTATTAAATTACTTTTATTTATTTATTTATTTTTATTAATTTTAGAAAACACAATTGACTTTAAACTGAACTCTTAAAAATAAAGAAAGTGTACAATGAAAAATTTTGACTAGAACTAAGCTATTAATGATATACAAAAAAAATGGGGGGAGGGGGCGCGTGCTGTGTACAAATAATATATTTTAAAATGAAAATTTCTTAAAAATAAGTAAATTACGCCTAACATAATATAAAAGGAATTAAGTAAAGAGAGTCTTTGTCTCCTGGTATTTTTTTACATTATTGGTAACATTATTGCTTGCGCTTTTTATACAGTTGGCAACAGTTTAAATTAGTACAATTTTCTGAAATCTGTAAAAAATATCTCTAGAAATGCTGAAAATTTGAATTTAAAATAGAAATAAAACCTGAAAAAATGAGTCAAAATAAAAAAATTAATGCAATCTGTACTCCGGCAAATTCTAACGCATAAAATGATCTAAAAATGATTACACTGCCATGTATAGTTTTTGCTGCTATAAAACTTTTTTACTGGAACGATTTTGTCCAACTTTAGCATTAAATAACTCTTATAATAATTCTTCGATTTAAAAACTGTCTGCATCAGCGTGTTTATCAAACATTTCTCTATAAAACCACCGATTTTCATATTTTTGTATGCATTATTTTTGTTAATATTAACGAAGAAAGGCCTCCGGTCACAAAAAAATCAAAACCGGCGGCGGCGGTGACAGTGGTAGTTACTTTTTTTTAGAATAGAGAGATTATTATTATTGGTATTATAGTTATTACAAGTAGTGTTTTTTTTATTAATATTTTGTATTTATTATATTTCGTCATGTTTTGAACCAGGCAGCTATATTGAGAATCTTACAGTTTTTTTTTTCTTTTTTACTATAGCATAAATATTAATATTGAACAATTCTTTTTAACTGCTGCCAAAAGGATGGACTAACAAATGGATCTCGGTCGTCCGTAGGAAAACACTCCATCAGGCTTGCACCTTGGAGCTACGGTTCGGATTTCCCATTTCCCGTTGTCGGCCATACGAAAAATATGAATCGGTGATAACCGCTATACCTGCCAAATGAAACACAAGGAATTTAAAATTGGATCCGCAGCTATACATAAAATAATTCATGAAGAACTGCATATGAAAATAAACAATTGAATTTAAAAAATCAAAAAACCCGACTCCGTAAAAAGCGAACTAATTAATTATTTCTCATCAATGTGAAACTATTTTTTTTTCAACTAGGGGGCTCGGCCCCCTACGAGCTACGCTCGCCAACCCCCGTCCAGACACCGCAGTTTCTAAATGCACGCTAATTTGATCGGCTTTAAAAAGATTTCGAAAGATTGAATTATAATTTAAAAAACAGTGGCGATCTCCCTATAAACGGATTTCTATTCATTTCTCTTTGATTGGGGAATTTTAACGCCAAATCCGCTGCGGTACTACTTGATTATCCCGTCGACCCATTTCGCCAAATTATATAAATCGCCAAACCACTCGCCAAATTATACAAATTGACATAATTTTTATTTTAAATAACGAAAGAACAAATAAATTCGTACAACATTAATAAAAATACAAATAAAACGTCGAAATAAAAATAACTTGATGACGTAGACACGTTTAACAACATTTCAAAATAAGCTAATATAAAAGGAATTAAGTAAACAGAGTCTTTGTCTCCTGGTATTTTTTAACAAAGCGAAAAGAAAGTTCTTTTAAATGAGCCATTTTAAATTAATCGTTTTTAATCTGACTTAATTTTTACCTAGCTATTCTTTCTCTTTTAAATAATCGCGTGAAAGTACTTTTGTTAGCAATGAAATATTATTTGCGCTTTCCTAACAAAAATAGTTGAAAATATCCTGTTAGAATATTAAATAAATGTCTAGCGCAATTTCTAAATTTAAACTTTTTTGCAATATTATTTTGTGTTCACTAGGGGGCTCTGCCCCCTACGAGCTACGCTCGCCAACCCCCGTTCAGGCACACCAAAATCCAAAAAGCACGCTAATTGCACGCATTTTATCGGCTTTAAAAATATTGAATTAAAATTAAAAAAAACAGTAGCGATCTCTCTGTAAACGGGTTTCCATTCGTTTTTCTTGGATTGGGGATTTTTAAGACCAAATCTGTTGCTGTTAAGAGATGCAATGGCTGTTTTCGTATTTAATTAAACACATTAGTTATTTGAAAATAAGCTAATGTAAAATGAATTAAGTAAACAGTGTCATTGTCTCCCGGTATTTTTTAGCAGGGCTATAAGATAGTTCTTTTAAATAATTCATTTTAAATGTATCGTTTCAAATCTGACGTAATTTACACCAAACTTTTATTTCTCTTATTAATATTCACGTTAAAATACCGGGTGTCCCAAAAAGGACTGACTGATTTTAAAATTCAATAACTTGCAAACAGTGACAGATATTTAAAAAATTCTTCCAGGAGGGTTATGCATAAGGTCAAAAGTTTTTTTACAGTGATTTTCGATTTTAGTTCGAATTACAAACAATAGATGGCGCTGTAAGCAATAGTCGCTAAATACAGGCTCGATTTCTGGTTCTTTCTCTTGTTCCATGCTGAAAAAGGAGATGGAAATGTATTATCCGGGCCACGAAGTACCAAAAATCGAGCCTGAATTCAGCGTCTATTGATCGCAGCGCCATCTATTGTTTGTAATTCGAACTAAAATTGAAAATCACTGTAATAAAACTTTTGACCTTATGCATAACCCTCCTGCAAGAATTTTTTAAATATCTGTCACCGTTTGCAAGTTATTGAATTTTAAAATCAGTCAGTCCTTTTTGGGACACCCGGTACTTTTGTTGCTAGAAGGAAATATTATTTGTGCTGTCTTGGAATTCACGATAATAGTTGAAAAGATTATCTCAAAATATCTCGGGCAAATATATTTTTCAATTTAAATTGTTTTACCATATTTTTGGGGCATTTTAAATATGACGTAAAATTCAAGTGTAAATATGGTTCTTATGACGTAATTTTCCTGCTTTTAACATGTAATCATTTAATTCTAATTTTAAAGTTTTTTTTTTCTGTTTGTAATAGTCATGTGTAAATAAATTTTTAATTTGAAGAAATATTTGATATGATAATTTGTTTCGCTGTTTATACAATTGGCAACAGTTTAAATTAATGACATTTTCTAAAATTTGTAAAAAACATCTCTCGAAATGCTGAAAATTTGAATTAAAAATAGAAATAAAACCTCAAAAAATGCGTCAAATAAGAAAAATAAATGCAATCTGCGCATTGGGAACTTATAACGTATAAAATGATCTAAAAATGATTAAATTCTCATGCATAGTTTTTGCTCAAATAAAACTTTTTTAATGGAACGACTTTGTCCAACTTTAGCATTAAATATCTCTTAAAATAATTCTTCGATTTGAAAACTGTCTGCATCAGCGTGTTTATCAAACACTTTTCTATAATACCACCGATTTTCATATTTTTGTATGCAACAGTTTTCTTAATATTAACGATGAAAGGCCATGCTTAAGCATTCAAATTGGATGCGGATCAACCCGGAATATCTACGCAGATGTTCATTGGTCCATTTCCAAATCAAAACTTTTTTTTATATATAGAAGGATTTTATGTAATAACTATAATGTGACGTAAATATGACGTAATTTCTCCTAAGACTTCTAACGCATGTTAATGAATTTATTATTTTACAATATCCTTTCTCTTTTAAAATTCACGTGTATACTTTTTATGACGTAATTTTTAATAAGTTCCTGCTTTTTATACATAACTATTTAATTCTATTTCAAAAATACATATTCTAAAAACACACTCAAAATATATATTAAACATTTAATTGCTAAAAAGGACGTCAAACGTTAATAAAATACATTAAAAGATCTTAATAATTTGACATGTTTCGATTGAATTTACTCAATCATCATCAGAAAAACAAATAAACACAAAGATGGAAAATGACAATAAACTATTACAAATGAAATTTAAAAATAAATAAATAAAAATCACGCGCGTAATATTTTAACATGTTTCACGTTGCCCTGTTTTATTTTCAAATTATCTAACAATTCAATCCAAATATTTGAGATTTGAAATGAGAAGGAATCATTGCAGACCATTGAGTTTCTGACGTAAATTTCAATAGATTCTCTAATAAAAAGTTGCAAATAAAAATCTGACCTATAAATTAATCTACTTTCATTAAACAAAATATTTATGTTTTCTATTTTATTTAGCCTAGATAATGCGGTTTTACCTCTATTAAATTTTATGTCTGCAATGTGCTCTTTACATTACATTGCTTTGAAATATTTTTAATGGACGTATATGAGAACTTCTGCTTATAATTTAATATTTAATTCTAATTTGAAAGTTTTTTTCCTGTTTATAATAGTCACGAGTAAATAAATTTTTAATTTGAAGCAACCATTATTGCTTGCGTTTTTTATACAGTTGGCAACAGTTTAAATTAGTACAATTTTCTGAAATCTGTAAAAAATATCTCTAGAAATGCTGAAAATTTGAATTTAAAATAGAAATAAAACCTGAAAAAATGAGTCAAAATAAAAAAAATTAATGCAATCTGCACTCCGGCAAATTCTAACGCATAAAATGATCTAAAAATGATTACACTGCCATGTATAGTTTTTGCTGCTATAAAACTTTTTTAGTGGAACGATTTTGTCCAACTTTAGCATTAAATAACTCTTAAAATAATTCTTCGATTTGAAAAATGTCTGCATCAGCGTGTTTATCAAACATTTCTGTATAAAACCACTGATTTTCATATTTTTGTATGCATTATTTTTCTCAATATTAACGAAGAAAGACCTCCGGTCACAAAAAATTCAAAACAGGCGGCGGCGGCGGCGGCGGCGGCGGTGACAGCGATAGTTACTTTTTTTTAGAATAGAGAGATTCCTACTATTAGCTCACACTCTCGCTATATATATCTTGTTAAAATTTTCAATCTTTAATAAAAATACTTATTATTCATTCAATCAAGCTCAAATATTTTTTTTTTTTTAAACTGGTAGTGGATGACACTTGATGTTAATCCAGTTTTTTTTTCAAATATTAATTCATTAATTTAATTAAATTAATTAATTTTCAATTATCGAGAAAGCCCTTTTCTTGATCAAAGTATTTTAAGACCGAGAGAGCCCTCTTCTTGATCAAGGCATTTTAAGCGCCACTGAAACTATAAGAAGAATCTCTCTATTCTAAAAAAAAGTAACTACCGCTGTCACCGCCGCCGGTTTTGAATTTTTTGTGACCGGAGGTCTTTCTTCGTTAATATTAAGAAAAATAATGCATACAAAAATATGAAAATCGGTGGTTTTATACAGATATGTTTGATAAACACGCTGATGTAGACAGTTTTCAAATCGAAGAATTATTTTAAGAGATATTTAATGCTAAAGTTGGACAAAATCGTTCCACTAAAAAAGTTTTATAGGAGCAAAAACTATTCATGGGAATTTAATCATTTTTAGATCATTTTATACGTTTGAAGTTCCCGGTCTGCAGACTGTATTTCTTCTTTTAATTTGACTCATTTTTTGAGGTTTTATTTCTATTTTAAATTAAAATTTTCACCATTTCTAGAGATATTTTTTACATTATTTTAGAAAACTAGGGGGCTCGGCCCCCTACGAGTTACGCTCGCCAACCCCCGTCCAGACACCGCAGACTCTAAATGCACGCTAATTTGAACGGCTTTAAAAAGATTTCGAAAGATTGAACTATAATTTAAAAAACAGTGGCGATCTCCCTATAAACGGATTTCTATTCATTTCTCTTTGATTGGGGAATTTTAACGCCAAATCCGTTGCGGTACTACTTGATTATCCCGTCGACCAATTTCGCCAAATTATATAAATCGCCAAACCACTCGCCAAATTATACAAATTGATATAATTTTTATTTTAAATAACGAAAGAGCAAATAAATTCGTACAACATTAATAAAAACACAAATAAAACGTCGAAATAAAAATAACTTGATGACGTATACACGCGTAACAACATTTCAAAATAAGCTAATATAAAAGGAATTAAGTAAAGAGAGTCTTTGTCTCCTGGTATTTTTTAACAAAGCAAAAAGAAAGTTCTTTTAAATGAGACATTTTAAATTAATTCTCAAAATATCAAATAAATGTCTAGCGCAATTTCTAAATTTAAACTTTTTTGCAATATTATTTTGTGTTCATTTTATGTAATAACTATAATGTGACGTAAATATGACGTAATTTCTCCTAAGACTTCTAACGCATGTTAATGAATTTATTATTTTACAATATCCTTTCTCTTTTAAAATTCACGTGTATACTTTTTATGACGTAATTTTTAATAAGTTCCTGCTTTTTATGCGTAATTATTTAATTCTAATTTGAAAGTTTTTTTTCCTGTTTATAATAGTCACGTGTAAATAAATTTTTAATTTGAAGCAAACATTATTGCTTGCGCTTTTTATACAGTTGGCAACAGTTTAAATTAGTACAATTTTCTGAAATCTGTAAAAAATATCTCTAGAAATGCTGAAAATTTGAATTTAAAATAGAAATAAAACCTGAAAAAATGAGTCAAAATAAAAAAATTAATGCAATCTGCACTCCGGCAAATTCTAACGCATAAAATGATCTAAAATGATTACACTGCCATGTATAGTTTTTGCTGCTATAAAACTTTTTTACTGGAACGATTTTGTCCAAATTTAGCATTAAATAACTCTTAAAATAATTCTTCGATTTGAAAACTGTCTGCATCAGCGTGTTTATCAAACATTTCTCTATAAAACCACCGATTTTCATATTTTTGTATGCAATATTTTTGTTAATATTAACGAAGAAAGGCCTCGTAGGGGGCTGAACCCCCTAGTGGGAGAAAAAAAAACTTGACCTAAGTAGGAATTGACTTAAAATATTTTTTTTTATATTGGTTGTTTATATTACTTACCTATTTTTTTTTTATTTACTTGTATTGATGACTTTTAAGTTGTGTTTAATTGTTAGTTCCTATCTATAAACACTATTTTGATGAGGTCTATAGATGTCTATGATGGTTAGAGTTGCAGTAATGCTAGAGATCCACAATACATACACAATTTTCAGGTTGTATAATATTTTAACGGAGCTTCTGACTGTAAAATAGTCAATGAATCATCGTCTTCATTTTGAAAGGCCTACCCAATGATAGGCCACTCAATAGGGTGCGTAAATTTTTGTTTTCGTCTCTACCACCATTTCGTATTTTACGGCCGCCATTTTAAATTTATAAAATCAAAACATAGCCTATAACCATCGGGCCGTTAAGACGAATTGATAGACACCTCATTCATTAAAATCCATCCAGCCTTTGAGATGTTTCGAGGGTATAAAGAAATCCACAAACACAGATACGCGTGAAACACATAACCCTTCTTTTCAGTCGGGTAAAAATAGCTTGTTGCTGAATCCCCCATAATTTAATGGAACACCAAAAAGCGAAGCGTGTCAGAATCCGTAAAGAAACCCTAAGATTACTTAATGATAGTGGCTACCGCATTATTTCTAAGATCATAACTGGTGATGAAACGTACATACCTTTTTTTGATGTTCCAACACGTCAAGAAAGTAAAGTATGGGTCTTTGAAGATGATCTCAAACCAACAATGGTGAAAAGACAACGTGCTATGAAAAAAGTAATGTAGGCCGTGTTCTTCAGAAGTACAGGTCTGGTCAAAGCCATTAAACTAGAGGGACAGGAGACCGTTACAACTAACTGGTAACCACTAAGTGCCTTCCAGAAATTCCTCTAAAGAGGTGAATGTTAGGGGACTCATGCTTTACCGTGACAGCACGTCTTCTCATTCAGCAAGGATTACAGTCGAATTCCTTGAACAAAAAAACATCAAAATGATAGAGCAAGAACATCCACCCTATTCCCCTGATCTTGCTCTGAGTGACTTTTGGCTATTTTTTAAACTAAAAAAAATTACGTGGGCGTTGTTTTCATTCCGAAGATGAGATTGATGAGGCTATAAACGAATATTTTTCATCTATTCCAAGAAATGGATGGTTTGAGGCATTTAATCTTTGACAATTTCTCCTACAAAAGAGCATTGATCTTGGAGGGAACTACTTTGAAAACTCCTAAGAGTTGGTAAGTTTAACGTACTATTTAGCTATATCTTAAAAATTACAGAGTGACCCTCGTATATTTACTTTTATGCTTAACCACGATATATTCAAATAAAACTATATTTTCTATTTAATTGTAATGAAAAAAAAAACTAATAAAGTCACAATGGATAAAGATAAAATAAACGCAATAGACAATATTCTCGTTGTGTTGCAATAAATATGAATTTTTATTTTCTTATAAAATTAAAGTACATGTGCATAAATTTTTTTACCGAAAATATTTTGAAAATGAAAAAATAGGTCCAAATAGTGTATGAATATTTTTCATTATTTCTTTTTTATCTGAAACAAAGAAAGTAATCTCATTGCCACAATTCTGAAGAATTTTCATAAAAAACTTTTAAATTTAAAATTAAAATATAAAAATATTTTTAAAAGTAGCTAGTGCGGGTACAAACGAGCAACTTTCATTAAGAAAAATAATTAGAGAAATCGGTTCAGTAGCAAGCTCAGGGCAGATGACTAAAAAAACAGCCTTGTGTTTTAAATATATTGATGGCATGGTTCGCCCCGGAATGGTTGCCTACACTTTCCTACACTTGCATTTGATATAGTAGATAACTGTGTATTATATAACTCTAATATATACTATACAGTTGCATACATTATAATATAATGTATAATAAAAAAAATCGATGAACTTTTGACGAACGCTTAGTTGTATTTTTATCAGTATTTAATTAAAATAATAATAATAATAATTTAAATGCTGTGACAGAAAATTCCAGAGAAATTTCGTCATCAAGCTTTTCAGTTTGTTAATGTTTCGAAGGATATTTTTGCTTTTAGAATTTTTTTTGCTTCTAATGAAATTTCAGCTGCTGTAGATTTTCTCCTTAAGAGAACCGATATCTTTCCATTTTTGACGAGATTTTTACATACTTTTGATGCTGCACTGCAATCTTTGAAAAAGATACATATGAAATATTCCTTTTCATATCATTAAATTTTATTAAATTGTTCAATTCCTATTATCAATTGAATAAACAAATATTTCACTGAATATATTTTAATTGTTGTTTAACATTGAAAACCTCTGTTTATACAGAGATAAATCCAAACTCTCATCCTAAGAGGTATTTTTAAAATATTTTTGTCAATATTTTATTATTCATATTGCGGCAACAACAGGATTCTATATGTTGCTTTTTCATCTATATAGCTAGGTAGTCTGGTTGATACCCCGTTTAGAGTGGGTATTTAAGATATCTTAGATACCCCGTTTAGATTGGGTATTTAAGATATTTAAGATCGCCGAACTCAGTGAGAGAGTTCTACAAACTATCCCAGTGAGTTCCAACTTTATTTGGCTAGATACAGCCACTACCACTCACTCTGGTTGACTATAAAGCTTCTCTTTAAGGGTGTATTCGAAAAAATATTTTTCCACCCTCAACAGCTCGAAATTTTCTGAGACATTTTCAGACTCATTTTTAAAAGTAAAAACATGAAACTTGCTGGGGTGATTTCTGAAGACATGTTTAACATGCCGTGTGATTTCATTTTCAGCTCAATTAATTAGAATTTGATTTTTAAACAATTGTTTTCTCAGTATGACCATTTTTTTTATTCCCAGATCGCCCGCTTCGGAAAATTCGGTTCAAAATGCCAACTTTGACAGCGTTTTTTACAGTATTTTCTGCATTTATCAAAAAATTAAGAAGCACCGCACATTATATAGTTTCTAAATAAGAGAATTTCCAAGTTTGATGCGTTTGAGAGCAAAAATGAATTTTAAAATGAATCAGAAAATAAGCAGTTTGGATCGGAATACACCCTTAACTAATTGGCTGTTACGGTCGGTTTTAGTTTATGCGCATGCCTGCATTTTTCACATCTCAGGCAGAGTAACGTTCAGTGAGTTATCTTACATGAGTTTTGTGATGTGAGCAGGCATTCAATTCCGGGAAGGGACCAGCTCAAAAATGGTGCTTTAAGATATCTTAAACATCCAATCTGAATGGGGTATTAGTCAAAGATTCGGAAAAAGATTTGATTTTTATAATAAAGTAAGTGATTTGTTTTTAATAAATTGTGTAGTGAAAGTCACATTTGAGTTGTAGTGTAAGTCACATAAAACAAATTTTATTAGAATTAAAAACTCGTGGAGTCGTTTGTATTTTACATTCTGTAATTTAGAACACTTGAGCATCATTATGAGAAAGCAATATTTTTTTTCATTCGCAGAGCAATCAGAAGAATCTAGAGTTTGAAAATTTATCAAAAAATGAATTTCATTCTGGTAGTCTTCCACAGTTTTATTCAAAATAAATAAAAGAAAGAAAAATAATGCATCAAGCAAAGATTGTGAAACGCTTTCCAACATATTCAGAATACTGTAACAAAACTTCCCATTCAATAAGATGAGAAGTGATACCTGAAAAACAATTTGAAAACCAAATTTTACCAATTACCTTCCACAGTCTGAAAAGTATTCAAAGAATTTTTTCAAACTTGTATATAATCTGTCGGTCGGTATATAAATTTGGTTCCGTTAGGAAATGCATTCACACTGAGAAAAATAACGCTTTCAAATCTGAATAAATCGATGTTTTCATTTTGTTCTGAAACTTTTTTTTTTTTTTATGACGACCCAATGCTTTCAATTCTGAAATACCAGAAATACTCAGTTTCAAACAAAATTATTTCTTATTCGTTAAATGTAGTAAATTTTACCAGGGTAGTTGAATTTATTTATATTGTTTCCTTTGTTATGATTTCGAATGAAACGCTCCTTTCAGTAATATTTTATAACATGAAATGTGGCGAACTGCTGTGTTCGCGGAAGAACACTTAAAAGCCGCCATAATATAATCGGAGAAGCGTATATAGAGTTTATTCTTCAACCTTCGAAACCGAAGAATTGATGAATTCGTAAAAGAAAGACTTCGCAGGTGGAATTTGACAACCGTCATCAATATCAATATATAAACGCAAACATCACGTATAATCATGAATAAACATCATGTATAAAGCGTCATGTGCTTATATTTGAGTATGTCCATATTCCAGAAATGAGTATATACATGTTTCAAACTTGAGTAATTTTGATTCGGAGCCATTTTGACTATGCGACATACTCAGATTTGAGTATTTTTTTCTCAGTTTTGAAAATGTCATTTTTAGAGTGCAGTAAACAGAAATGCTCTCGAATTCTTTTATGCAGCTCTGCATATGATCTATAGAATTTATACACGCTAAGTAGAATGCAAAAATTTAGTTAAACTTGAAAACGCAGACCACAATGGAAAGCGCACTTCCAGCAATTATCCCTTACAGACAGTACTGTAACCGAACTATTTTGTGTGTTCCTATAAATGAAAGATCAAATGTGCTATTGCATAGCAGTTGACCCCTTTTCAAAATGACCGATTCAATTCTATGCACACCCTATTTTACAGTAAATTTTTTATATTGCACCTCAGTGATGTATATCAATTTCAATAAGTTTGAAATACAGTAAAATCATGAAAATACATTGCAAAAGATTTTTTCCCATAAACCATAAAGTAACGGAATTCTTTTGAGTGTCCCTGTAAACAATTTATCAATGCTATACACTTCATTCTCAATACCAAATATGCCATAGTAAACCTAGATAATGTATATCTATAAATCAATTACATGGCGATCTGAGTATATACACACGAGTTGGAACTCGGGCAGGCAGATAGGCAGGCGGCCAGACAAACCGAATTCATAAACACTTTTCAACTATGTTGGAAAGCATTAAAAATACGTTACTTGAAAGGATTTGTTTTAAGATGTTAAATCTTCTATACTAATATTAAAAAGTTCTTCCGGCCAGTGCCGGGAGGAAGAGGTAGCTTTCATATTCCTTATTTTTAAAAAGCCAACTTATATTATTTAAACACACGAAGCTGAATTTTGTGGAAACCGAATATAGGAGATTCAATACTAATTTTTATCAATACTAAATCATAATGAATGAGAATTTCGCGAAATTAGTCAGCTTTATCCAAGCTGCTTTTATTTAAAGTAACTTATATTTGGCTGCCAAATTCGGCGATTTCATAAAGTGCCTGCCATTTTAAGATAACATGATGGATGAGGCTAACCAGTAAACTTGGTCGAGACCTTAGTAATTGCTGTGCACATGCTCACTCACATCGGAATCGGTTGATATATACGAGTGCTGTCGCATGCAAAAAATCAGATTTTTCAAAATGTCACCCACAATAGAAATTGAAACTGCTATATCTGAGCCATTTTTTAAGGTAAAGACAAACCAAAAATGCTCCTGAATCCTTATATCAAGGTCAAATACTTAAGAAAGAAACCTTTTTCAATTTCTAATTTGTTTGCACCTCACTTTAAATATTTTTTTTAATTTAATGGCCGCCATTTTGAAACAAGATGGCTGATGAAGCTGGCCAGCGAACTTGATCGAGATATTGATGTATACTATCCACATGCCTTCTTCCATCAAAATAGGCGAATACGTGTGTTATCGCGTGACAAATACAAGATCGTTTCAAAGTGTTAGCCATGCTAGAAATTCAAAGTGCTATAATTCAACCATTTTTTAAGATATAAGCAAAAGAACAAAATTTTAGAAACAAAAACTGCTCCAGAATCTTTGTATCAAGGCCAAACACATAAAAAAAATCTTTTTCATTTTCCAATTTTTTAATACTTCATTTTAAATTTTAAATTACATTTCTTTAAATGGCAACCCTTTTGAAACAAGATAGCGAATGAAGCTGGTCAACGAACTCGGTCGAGACATTGGTATGTACTATGTACAGACCAAATTACATCCAAATCGGTTCATAAATACGCCTGTTATCGCATGACAAAAATCAAGTCGTTTTAAAATGTCAGCCACAATAGAAATTCAAAATGCCATAACTCAGCCATTTTTTTAGATATAGACGAAACAAAACTTGTTCCGGAATCTTTGTATTAAGGTCAAACACATGCAAAAAAAATCTTTTTCATTTTCCAATTTTTTGGTATCTCATTTTAAATTTTAATTTTTTTTTAAATATTTAAATGGCCGCCATTTTGAAACAAGATGGCGGATGAAGCTGGCCAACGAACTCGGTCGAGATATTTATATGTACTATGTACACACCAAGGTACATCCAAATCGGTTCATAAATACGTCTGTTATCACGTGACAAAATTCAGGACGTTTCAAAATGTCACCCACGCTAGAAATTCAAAATGCTATAACTCAGTCATTTTTTAAGATATAGACGAAACAAAAACTGCTTCCGAATCTTTTTATCAAGGTCAAACACATAAGAAAACAATATTTTTTCAATTTTCAATTTTTTGGTATCACATTTCAAATTTAAATTTTTCTTAAAAATTTAAATGGCCGCCATTTTAAAACATGATGGCGGCTGAAGCTGGCCAACGAACTCGGTCCAGACATTGGTATGTACTATGTATAAACGAAGTTATATCCAAATCGGTTCATAAATACGCCTTTTATCGCGTGACAAATTTCAGGACGTTTCAAAATGTCAGCCACGCTAGAAATTCAAAATGCTATAACTCAGCCATTTCTTTAGATATAGACGAAACAAAAACTGCTTCGGAGTCTTTGTATAAAGGTCAAATACATAAGAAAAAAATATTTTTCCATTTTAAATTTCTTGCTACCACATTTCAAATTTTAAATTTTTTTAAACATTTTAAATGGCCGCCATTTTGAAACAAAATGGCGGATGAAGCTGGCCAACGAACTCGGTCGAGACATCGGTATGTACTATGTACACACCGAATTACGTCCAAATCGGTTCATAAATACGAGAGTTACAGTGTGACATAGGTCAGATATATATATATGGATATACAGGGTGATTCTGAATTCATCATCAATATTTGGTGGGCAGGTAGGGAATAGGAAAAGAACACTATTTCACATAGGAAAGTATGGACGCAGACGTCATGTAGTAGGGCAATATGAATCCGGTTAAATGATGGAAAGAAAACATAACAAGAAAGTGGTAAGAGAAAAAAACATTTATTTGTGCATCTTTTGTACAGACTTACAAGAGGTGCTCGAAATTCTGACCATTTGCTAGAGTACATGCCTCACAACGACGTTGCATGGACAACCGAACTTTCTGGAATATGCCTGGCGTTTCCCGGATGTTTGGGGCGGCAACCGATATGCGTGCTACAAGGTCCATAGCACTGGCAACAGGGGTCTCGTACACCATGTTTTTCATGGCACCCCATACAAAGAAGTCTATTGGAGATAAATCCTATGACCGTGGTGTCCAACAAACCGGTCCACCGCGACCAATCCATTGAGCTCCAAATTTTCTGGTCAGGTAACAACGCACATCATTTGCGAAATGTGCTGGAGCGCCGTCATGCTGGAACCACATTCGCCGGAGAATAACAGCAGGAACCTCGTTCATAAGACCCGGTAACACAGTCTGAAGAAATATGAGGTAGTTTGCGCAATCTAAACGGGATGGTAGTAAATACGGTCCCAACAAACAGTCGCCGACGATCCCAGTCCACACATTGACGGCAAAGCGTTGTTGCGCAGCTCTAACTCTCGTACCATGTGGATTCTGATTAGCCCACACATGCGAATTGTGTGTGTTGAAGACACCTTCACGAGTGAAGGACGCTTCATCTGTGAAAAGAACATACGTTGGGAAACTGGGATCAACGGCTGTTCTCTGCATGAACCACTGACAAAAAGTAACACGCTTGGGATAGTCCTCTGCTTCCAGTAACTGCACTCTTTGCAAATGAAAAGGATGTAAACGTTCCTCGTTTAGTATCCGCCACACTGTTGATTGTGAAACTCCAAACTGGCGAGCAATACCTCGTGTGCTAGAACTTGGCTGTTCTTCGATAGACTGTAGGACATCTTCCTCGACTGAAACTGTCCGTGTTGATCGGCGGCTGCCTCGATCAACATTAATACCAGCAAATGATCCAGTTTCGCACAGTTGTCGATGAACACGTGAAAACATTTGATGCTGTGGCACGCGCCGGTTGGGGTAGCGCTCTGCATACATTTGCCTAGCTCTAAGACAGCTTTCTCCTGCGGCACCGTAAGTTAGATGCATATCTGCAAGTTCTTGAAACGTATACCGGTTCATGTTACTTCTGCGAAGTCACCTTGTCGAATGACGACTGGCTGCACACGGCAGACAGCTATGCGCGTTCATGGGAGATGCGGACACAAAGCGCCCTCTACACCGTCATGAGTTCGTTTGTGCCTATGCTTTCCTATGTGAAATAGTGTTCTTTTCCTATTCCCTACCTGCCCACCAAATATTGATGATGAATTCAGAATCACCCTGTATATATATATATATATATATATATATATATATATATATACAGTGGAACCCGGTTAAGACGCTCACGGTTAATACGCGATCCCGCTTAATACGCGGATTTTTCCCGATCCCTTGAACATCGCCGATAAGACTAAAGCAAAAACATTACGTTTAATACGCGAACGGTTAATACGCGATCCCGCTTAATACGCGAGAGATTTCCGGTCCTTTAAGGCAAAAAATCACACTTAAGACGCGAATTCATTGATCAAGATGCGAATTCCTTGTCTCTTTTCCAGTATTGCCAATTTATCGGATTTTTTATATTGAAATAAAAAACAGTGTCCCCAAATAGTAATATATACTTTATTTAATAACAGATTAATTAAGGCGAACATTACTAATAAGGAAATAGTGGTAGATATTTGAATTTAAAAAAACCCGCTAAAGTAGCAACACTGGAATTCTTTGATCCGCGTCCTAATTTTCTGTATTTCACGCTTCATGTATGTTTTTAGGTAGAGAGAGAAAGACGAATTAAGGATACTAAGATATGTCATAAAATTATGATTATACCTATTGTTAGTGAGGTTTTAAATGTAAGTTATATACCTACTGTGTTTTAAAATGAATATTATAAGCAAAAAAAAAATTAAACTCGTAAATATTAAATAATTACGACTGTGGTCGTTTGATTTTTTTATGTTTTCTTTTCTTTTTTGTATGCCAACAATATTTTTTACAAAAAGATTAATAAGGATAGTTTTTTTTATAATGAAAAGGATAGATTATAATGGTACTCATTATCACAAGTACTAAATATGATTTTAACAACTGGATTGCGCTTCAAAAGTTTAATATTTTTTATCTCTGTTAAAAAAATAATCTAGCTGGATTTTTTTTTTTTTTTTTTTTTTTTTGTAACGTATTAATCTACAATAAAGCCGTTTAAATTCATTTTTTATTTTCAGTTATTATTCCAGTCATTCTTAAAAGAATAATAATGAGTTTAAAGTTGAATACAATTAAATTTCTATCTAAATATACCTAAAAGATACAATTTTCTACCGTAAACATCTAACCGAAAGTTCTAAAATTCATTTAGACGATTAGATGCGTAAATAAGCCCAGTTTCTGCAACATTATACAAATCACGTTTAATACGCGATCCCGCTTAAGACGCGACTTTTGTTCACTCCCTTGAAACGCGTCTTAACCGGGTTCGACTGTATATCAATTTTGAACGGAGGGTGGTTTCGGGGTCTGGGGGTCATGATCGATGAAAATATACCAAAATTTTTTGAAATCGCTTTCCTCCGAACGACTGCAATAGGTAGCTTTTTGTAATGAAAGCTACCTAAAAGAGGTAAAAATTGTTTATTTGTAGGAGGTAAACTCTGGAACTACCGAACCGATTCCAAAAGTAATGGTATCAAAATTATGGTGTTAGTCCAACTTAGAACATAGGCTATATCTTATGTCCGTGCCACTGGCCAAAAGGGGGTGCAGGAGCAAAAAACGTTCTAATAAACTTTGTGTTACTGAAGGGCCTAGAAACATGAAATTTGGAATGGTAATTACTTTTAAGATACTAATGATATCGAAGGACATTTCTTAAAAAAATCGAAATTAAAAAGGGGTGAAAATGCGCTAAAAGCGTTCTAAAAAACGTTCTAAATGGCGATTTTCCCCAATTTCAGGAAGTACCAAACTGATTTAAAAAATAATGATGTCAAAATGATGGTGACAAACCTTGCTCCAACACAGGCTATATTTTATGTCGGTGCCGCTATACCAAAGGGGGTGCAGGAGCAAAAAACGTTCTAAAAATGCAATTTATGCGTTACTGAATGCCCTGGAAATATGAAATTTGAAATATTAATTACTTATTAGATATAAATGATGTCTAAGAACATTTCTTAAAAAATTCGAAATTTAAACGGGGTGAAAATGCGCAAAAAGCGTTCTAAAAAACATTCTAAATGGCGATTTTTACGCAATCTCATGAAGCACCAAACCGATTTCAAAAATAATGGTGTCAAAATGATGGTGATAACCCATGCTCCAACATAGGCTACATTTTACGCCGGTGCCACTACCCTTAAAGGGGGTGCAGGAGCAATAAAAAACGTTCGAAATAGCGATTTTTGTGTTACTGGAGGGACCAGATACATGGAATTTGCCATGATAGTTACTTATTAGATATAAATGATGTCTAAAAACATTTCTTAAAATATTCGAAATTTAAAAGGGGTGAAAATGCGCAAAAAGCGTTCTAAATGGCAATTTTTACGCAATCTCAAGAAGTACCAAACCGATTTCAAAAATAATGGTGTAAAAATGATGGTGACAACCCTTGCTACACCATAGGCTACATTTTATGTCTATAGCACTATCCAAAAGGGGTGCAGGAACAAACAAACGTTCGAAAATGTGATTTTTGTGTTACTGAAGGGCCTAGAAATATTAAATTTAGAATGGTAGTTACTTATAAGATATAAATGATCTCTAAGAACATTTCTTAAAAAATTCGAAATTTAAAGGGGTTAAATGTGCGAAAACAGTTCTAAATAACGTTCTAAATGGCTATTTCTACGCACTCTCAGAAAGTACCCAACCGATTTCAAAAGTAATGGTTGGAAATTCATGATGACAGCCCTTGCTTCAATATAGGATCTACTTTATGTCGGCGTCACTACCACGTTGCGGTTGCATTTTTAAAAACGTTCTAAATTGTGATTTTTGTAATACTGAAGGGGAAATTACCACGTAAAATTTGGCATGGTAATTACTTATGAGATTTAAATGCTCTCTGAGAAGAGTTCCTTAAAAATTTGAATTTTAAAATAACGTAAATAAACGAAACGGTGAAAATAAACGAAAAGCGTTCTGAAAACCTTCTAAATAGCGATGTCTGCGCAATCTCAGGAAAAATAAACTGATGTGTTAAAGAGGGGGTCTAACATTTTAAATTTGGAATGGTAATTACTTCAAAGATGCAAATGCTTTCTAAGAATTGTCGAAAGAAAATTCCAAATTTAAAAGGATGAAGTGAGCGAAAAGCGTTCTATAAGCGTTATAAATTACGATTTTTATGCCATCGTATGAAATACGAAACCTATTTCAAACATAATGGTTTCAAATTGATGGTAATAGAACCTGCTCAAACATAAGCTATATTTTATGTCGGTGCCACAACCCCTAGAGGGTTGCAGGAGCAAAAAACTTTCTAAATTGCAAATTCTTCGGTACTGAAGAGGCTAGAAACTTTAAATATAGCACGGTAGTTACTTATATAAATGCCCTCGAAGGTTTGTCGAAAATAAATTCGAATTAAAAAGGGGTGAAGCGAAGGGGAGGTGCGATAAACGTTCTAAAAAAGTCCTAAATTACGATTTCTATGCAATTTCAGGGAATATAAACCGATTATAAAAGTAATAATTGCGAATCAATGGTAACAGTCTCTGATGCTACACAGGCTATATTTTATGCGAATGATTCTACCGCCTGGGGTTGACAGGAACAACAAACGTTCTAAAAAAAAAGACCTTTAAAAGCTTTCTAAATTACGTTTCTGTGGAATATTAGAAAATAGCAAACCGATTTCAAAATTAATGTTGGCAAATTAATAGTGACAGTTCCTATTTCAACATAGCCCTTTATGTTGAGAGAGGTGGTAGGACTTGGAATTTGACATGATGGTTAATTTTAAGATGTAAGAAGATGGTTTCTAAAAAATTCAAAACTTCAAATGAATACTGAAATAAGCGTACTAATTAAGCATAAAAGTTTCAAAATATTTTCTAAATTATCATTTATTTAGTTTTATTTCTTTTTATTGATTTAAGTCTAATTTATGCCTAATGCAGTGTAATAATGAAGTTTAGTCAAACTATGTTTTAAATAGAAGTTTTTGAATTATTCCTAAAAGTATAATTTCTTTTAATAAAAATTAGCCATATAAATATCATTTGGCATATTTCAAATATTACGCGAGCAAAGCCGCGGGGTTCGCTAGTATAATATACTTATAAATAATATACTTATAAAAAGATATTGAAAATAAAAAAAAGGGTTTTTACGTGTAAAAGTATTTGTTTAACCCACACTGTAAATTCTTGAAAAGTGTTTAATGCAATGCCAGTCACGCAAGGAAATATTCATAAACAATTTACAAAGGATTGTAAAGGAAAACCTTTTTGAGAAAAGCAGCGAAATAAATTCAAATAGGATGCATTCATCATGATACATTTAAAATCAATATTTGAAAACAATTCACGAAGATTATTTAATGGCAGAATATCTAAATTCTATTCGGGTATTCTAATTCAAATGCGACTTCTTTCATATACCAACAAAACCCTGCTCCTTGTGTAATGAAAACTCAGGCTTTTAGATCCAGAATGGTCAGGTTTATTTTTGAAAGATTCTGAGTAATAATGTGAGTCACAAAATTGTTCTTTCTGAAAAAAATATTTGAAAATGTATATCATAGAAAGAGAGGAATCTGTTTTTGTGCATTGTTTCACTATTAGATGGTGATCATAAAAAAAAAACATTCCAGATATATGAAACCCTAGCGGCCTAACCGTTCAACCAATCGAAAAGAAATTTTATATATACTTCTCTGAAATTATGCGCTCGAGATCGTGATGATTTAAAACAATAGAGATCTCATGGTAACGGTTACAGTGGAAAATTTTCGAAATTTTCGAATGGCAACACCCATTTTTTTTTCCCTGCGTAAATTCATCAGCGGATTGAAAAAACATAAATGGCGTTGGAATGATACACGTACGATGAAAATTGACGGCGTAAAACACTTGGAAAAAAGACCATTTTAAAGGACCAATGTCAACATAAGACAGAAGAGAGAAAAAAACGTTTATTTGAATTAGCAGTTTCCAACATGCCCACCTTTGCAAACAATAACGCATTACTTGCGTGAGACTGTTTATAACAATGCCGAACGCAACCTCGCAGAAGGAATCTGTACAACTTCAAGTTTTATGGCATCTTTCAATTCTGACAAATTTCTTGGACTTTTTGTGAAATACAATGAAGCCAATTCGTATTACAGTAAAACCCAAGAGTTTTGCACTAGATCAATATTAACACAATTATTCTAATTGGTAAACAAATCATATTAGATGTAAATTTCCAACTGGGCGAAAAATGTCCGGACCAGGAACCAAGAGTTTTGTTTGCTGTTGGAAAGTTCAAATATCGTTTCAAGGAAAAAATATATAAATAATCCCTTTTTCAAATATATGTGTGTATTTATATACATTTATATATATATATATATTTGCGATTATTACTACTATTATTATTACTATTTTCATTATTATTTTATTACTACTACTATTGTTATTATTATTATTTATTATTATTATTGTTATTATTATTATTAGGGAAGAAGATGTACTTTAACATCTAATAACACTTTTAATAATTGTCCAAATCACGATTTCATCATCAAAATTAATCTTATAATCGCAGACTTTTTTCAATAGCAAAGCTGCTACGCTACTGAAAATAGTCTGAAATTATGAGATTAATATTAGTGCTTTGAAAGTGGTTTTGATAATTATTACATTTTGACTAATACAAAAGTGTCTTAATTGAATTTTTGTTTTCACTTTATTATGAAGGGTTAGGGAATAACCATCGATGAATCGGTATCTTTATGAACTGGACCGTACACATGATAATTTTAATTTAAATTTCAAATATAAGATTTGAGATTTTTTACATTGATACATTGGTGTTCCTGTAGCTAGGACCATTTGCATTATGTTTGGAAAATGATTTTATTTGCTATATTTTCTAATTTTAATTACTCGTATGTACGATACTTCCAATGATAAGTAAATTCTAAAAACGAGCGAGCACATAAAGTTAATTGATTTAGAAGTGATGAGTAGTTCAGTTTTATGCGTTAAACTAAAAGGGCACGAGGTACAAAGGTTTTCTTTGTATCAGTTTCCCTAAGCTTAAGTGTTTCAATGTAAGCATTTTTATTATAACTTCTAAAATAAAACTTATTTCAGTCACAATTTTTCAGAACAGAATGTACTTTTATTGTCATGCATGTTCCGTACTTTAAATGTTTCAACATCTTACAGAATTTGTAAATTTAAATTTGTATGACAGAAATCTTACATTTTTAATTAATTACAAATACATATTTCAAAGCTTTCACCAAAACGCAATACTTTCTATTAAAAAACATAGGAAGTTAAGCTAAGACTCACCCTAAAACACATATGCCTACATTTGGAAAGTGAATCGAAAGCCTTAAGCTATTTTTAAAGAAAAGAAACTGAATAGATACGAATGGCCGCTAGTCAACTGTACTATCGATCTATTGATTGTTGAATTCCAATAGATTGCATTTTGTTATAGCACTATGAATAAATCGACACCTTTCAGTTATCATTAGAGTGTATTATAATATCGTTATTCTTGTTTTATGCATAGTGATTCGTCGACAAACAATTTTTATTCAGGCAATTGGTAGGAGTGTTGATTCCATATTAACCCTTTCAGGGGGAAGTAATTGTGTTTCCGTAATGTTGAACTCACACCGGAGTTTTCGAAAAAAAAATTACTTCAAAAGAAGGAAAAGCAATTTTTTAACTTTTTTCCACAAAATGTAATTAAATTTTTTTGTTGCGAATCTTCATTAAAATTAGGTGGGATATAATATATCCCACAGCCCCTCAAGGGGTTAAAGGAAAAAGCTGTCTATTTTTTCACGTTTTTATTTAACTTCGTTCATTGTCTGGGTGTCTAATTTGTAAATATTACAATTACAAAAAATCTTGCAATCGATTTGTTATTCGCTTCTGTCAAATCGATTTTTCTCAAATGTTGCACACAAGTTTGTTGTCGATGCCAGTGCAATGTTCATTCACTTTCAAGACTGTACCTCATCAAGGGCAAAATCCAGGGGCAAACTAAATTATTTCACGTTTTAAACTGAAATCACATAACCAAGCAATTTTGCTGAACTTTTCTCCACAAGTTTATTGTCAATTGTAATGCAATAATGATGTACTTCCAATGCTATACTTCATCTATAGACTCCAGAGGCAAAAACATTTTTTATTGAAATCAAATATCTAGCAAATCCATATTGTTTAAATGTTGCATACAAGTTTATTGTTAATGACAATGCATGTTCAAATATTTTCAGGGCCGTACCTCACTAGAGACGGACTCCAGGAGTAAAAACCCTATTTTCCGTTTTAGTGTGCATAGTGTTATTCCTTCAAGATTTCAAAAATACTATTTTTCTGGTTATTATTGGCTATTACCTTCATTACTTACTTTTAATTACTTTTTTTTTTTTTTAAATAAAGCTGCCTACATAAAATATTTTAAATCATATTAAATTTTGGATTAAAACCGAGTTACTTAATTTTTTAATTATATTTCTTGTTTATCTTATTTATGTATTATTACGCTTAGAATCATAATTATAAGGACAGTCATGTTTTTGCAAAATTTACCAGTTGTCCAGGCAATAGGAGATTTTACCTGGCAAAATTAATGGTAGTTCTGGAAATCGGCTTACTTTATGGTTTTGGGGTCGCTGAATCCGAATTTGTAACTTCCCACCAAAATCTCCCCCGGCAACCCCTCCAAATTTTGATAAAATGCCCCCCCCCCCCAAAAAAAAAGGTTTTTATTAGAAAAATCAATTTTTTTATTGTTTTAGGGGAAAAGTATCTAGAAATTCAGAAAGTAGACGAAATTTGCAACAAATAAGATACATGATATTATGACGTAGGATGAATGGGAAAGGGGGATCTGCCTCGGAACATGCGCCGCGGTGCTGCGTGGACTAAGTTGCGCAATTTCACTTAACCACTCACATCGTTTACATTCGCCCTCCCATCTCCCCTCCGAACTTTCCCTATAAGGTTTACTTTAAGTTTTTTGTGTCGCTGAATCCGAATTTTTAACTTCCCCCCAAAATCCCCATCCCCGCAACCCCCCAAAACAGTTGTTTTTAAATTAAATTTTTTTATTGTTTTAGGGGAAAAGTATGTAGAAATTCAGAAAGTAGACAAAATTTGCAACAAATAAGATATGTGACATTATCACGTAGGATAAACGGGGAGAACGGGGGCTGCCTCGGAACATTCCCCGCGCGCTATTCTCAAAAACCAAATTTTTTCAAAAAATCAATTTTTTAGGGGGGGGGGGGTTGCCGGGTGAAATTTTGGTGGGAAGTTACAAATTCGGATTCAGCGATCCGAAAAACATAAAGTGAGTCGAAATCCAGAACTAGTATTAATTTTGCCAGGTAAAATCCCCTATTGCCTGGACGTGCATAATAACTTAGTGGACTTAGCACCGCAGTGCATGTTCAGAGGCAGCCCTTCCCCTCCTCGTTCATCCTACGTCATAATATCATGTATCCATTTGTTGTACATTTTGTCTACTTTCTGAATTTCTACATATTTTTCCCCTAAAACAATAAAAAATTTAATTTAAAAACAACTATTTTTTTTTTGGGGGGGGGGGAGGTTCGGGGTTGAGGGCGGAATTTTGAGAGGAAGTTAAAAATTCGGATTCAGAAACCTAAAAAACTTAAAGTAAACCTTATAGGGAAAGTTCGGAGGAGAGACGGGAGGGCGAATGTAAACGACGTGAGTGGTTAAGTGAAATTGTGCAACTTAGTCCACGCAGCATCGCGGCGCATGTTCCGAGGCAGATCGCTCCCCCCCCCCCCTCCCCATTCATCCTACGTCATAATGTCATGTATCTTATTTATTGCAAATTTTGTCTACTTTCTGAATTTCTAGCTATTTTTTCTCTAAAGCAATAAAAAAATTGATTTTTTTAATAAAAACCTTTTTTGGGGGACATTTTACCAAAATTTGGGGGCGGGGGTTGCCGGGGGAAATTTTGGTGGGAAGTTACAAATTCGAATTCAGCGACCCAAAAAAACATACAGTAAGCCTTTTTCCAGGAACTACCATGAATTTTGCTAGGTAGAGTCCCTATACGGCGAAATATATATTTAGCTCGAAACGCGTCCTGTGTTTTGTTTTAATTTTATGGTGATTTTTTACAAAGTTTTATTATTTTAATTGTCCCTATACGGTCTCTATTGCCTGGACTACAGAGAGAATTAACTTGTGATCTTTATGCTAATTATAGGCAACTTTTTAGATATAAATAACTTGTTGAAGTACTATTTTGCATAAAAAATAAATTATTAAATGAAATACATAAAAACGTATAAATTTTGCATGAATTTATCTATTTTTAATTATAAGGGTACCGGTATTATTTTTGACATTATTAACCCACTCCCTCATATCATGATTATTGGCTATAAGTCCCATCCCCCTCCCCCACACTTGACACAATAGAAAATTTTAATTTTTAAAAAATGTTACCAGTCCCCCTTCAACGAAAATCCATTGACAAGTTTATTACTTAATGGGCAAAAATGATTTTATTGGCATGGGCTTAGATGTCTTCGTACAGGAAACTTTAAATGAACCCTAAAAACAGTGCTTACTTACGTAGCAAACACAAAACATCTTCACATTCTTATTCTCTATTTTCTTATTTAAAAATTATTCATTAAAATTTAACTAGATTAAATAAATTATGTGCTATACAAAGGTCTGAAGAAAAATATTTTCAGATGAATGGGCAAAATTTGGAATAAATATTTTGCTGTAAAACAAAATATCCTTGATTTTGTATTTTTTTTTTACACCGGTATACATTATTTAAACCCTTGAGGGGAGGGGAGATATATTTTATCCTACCTACGATTAATGAAGATTTCAATTAGAAAAATTTTATTAAATTTGACTTTTTTATTTTATATATTTATTTTATTTTATTTTATTTTTTTTTTTTTTTTTTTTTTTTTTTTTTTTTTTTTTTTTTTTTTTGGTGGGGGGTGGGGGACTCATTTTGGAAAAAACTCTTAAAATTGCTTTTTCATATTTTGCAATAAGTCTTTTTGCAGATTCCGGTGTGAATTCGACATTAAATTCAAAAACACATTTACGTGCCCCTCAAAGGCTTAATTACAATTACGTTTTCGCAAAATGCATTCATCCTAAAGTATGAAAAAATTTCATACTGAATGGATTATTTTTCTGATCAGTAACTTGAAATAGACAAATACATATTAAAATTCCTCAGATATCCTAATACTACGCCTGAACTGATGTATCCTCATCAGGAATTTAATTTTAATTTTCAGAAATCAATTTCTTGAAAGATCAATTTAGACTAATTAATAATTCTGAATTTAGTTAAAAGTACTTCGAAAATTACTGGAATTTAGTTTGAGAAATAAATAAGATGAATAAACAAAGATTACCTTAGTAATAATTGGAGCTTATTTGAATTTAATTATAGAACAAATGAAAAATCTTTCTTCTTGTTAATTATCAGGAGAAGTTTTAACAAGTGGTGCATAATGATTTCCATACTAATTATAAATGTTCTAGCGGTTAATGAGTTTTTGAAACATTTATTTTTAGATAATTTAAATTTTTATTTAATTACACTAACAGTTTCCCCTAAACAGCTTTCTACTGAAGAGTAATAAATGATAACAGTTGTGTTTTTTATTTTTATATATTCCCGTTTCCATGCATTTATTTCTAAGATTATAAGTTTTGATTGAATGAACGAACGAAGACTCATTTTTCCAGGAACGTCCAAAAGGATGTACTTGTATATTTATTCAAAAAATAATTGCAATCGAAAAACTACCATAATGTAAATGCAATGAGGTATAACATAAAAATAATTAAATAATAAAATCAATTTAATTGTTCATACCAATAAAGCGTCCACAGATCCTGACAAATTATTTCTTTGGCCTGCCATAGCCCTAGTTTGTGTCGCTAATTGGTTCTAAAAAGTTGACAGAAAATTTTCTTTCATGATACATTATTAATATCAGAAATTTTTAATTTTTAAAAAACGTTACTAGCCCCCCCCCCCCCCCCTTCAACGAAAATCAATTGACAAGTTTATTATTTAATGGGCAAAAATAATATTATTAACATAGGCTTAGATATCTTCGTACAGGAAAGTTTAAATCAACCCTAAAAACAATGCTTACTTACATAGCAAACACAAAACATCTTCACATTCATATTCTCCATTTTATTATTTAAAAATGATTGATTAACTAGATTAACCAAATTATGTTATATACCAAGGTCTCAAGAAAAATATCTTTAGATGAATGGGCAAAATTTGAAAAACATTTTCCTTTAAAACAAATATTCTTGTTTTTGTATTTTTTTTTTTACACCGGTATGCATTATTTAACTATAATTACGTGTTCTCAAAATGCATTCATCCTAAAGTATGCAAAATTTTCAGCCTGAATGGATTATTTTTGTGATCCGTAACTTGAAATAAACAAATATATATTAAAATTCCTCAGATTCTTAATAGTAGTACGCCTAAACTGATGTATCCTCAACTGGAATTTAATTTTAATTTTTAGAAATGATTTTCTTGAAAAATCAACTTAGACTGATTAAAAATTCTGAATTTAGTTAAAAGTACTCCGAAACTCACTAGAATTCAGATTGAGAAATAAATAATATGAATAAACGAAAATTACCTTCGTAATAATTGGAGCTTATTTAAATTTAACTATGGAACAAATGAAAAATCTTTCTTCTTGTTAATTATCACGAGAAGTTTTAACAAGTGGTGCATAATGATTTCCATACTAATTATTAATGATCTAGTGGCTGATGAGTTTTCGAAACATTTATTTTTAGATAATTTAAATTATTATTTAATTACACTAACAGTTTTCCCTAGACAGCATTCTACTGAAGTGTAATAAATGATAACATTTGTGTTTCTTTTTTTATATTCTCGTTTCCATGCATTTATTTCTAAAATTAAATAGTTTTGATTGAATGAACGAAGGAGACTCTTTTTTTCCAGGAACATACAAAAGGATGTACTTGAATATTTATTCAAAAAATAATCGCAATCGAAAAACCGCTATAATGGAAATGCAGTGTGGTATAACATTAATTTTTCATACAAATTAAATGTCCACAGATCATGACAAATCATTTCTGTGACCTGTCATAGCCCTAGTTTGTGTCACTCACTGCGTCTGGAAAGTTGGCTGAAAATTTTTTTTCGTGAGACATTGTTTATTTTTAATTCGGTGATTCATTATTTATTTTTAATCAGGGATTCGTTATTTATTTTAATTATGTGATTTATTACTTATTTTTAATTCTAAAGCTAATCTAAAGTTCAATTTCAAAGGACATTCATCTTTATTTCAAGTTTATTTGTTTGTTTTAATAACAGCTGTCGCAAGAAATTATGTCACGCCTGTGGATAGAAAGTCAATAATTTTTAAATAGCTCAACAGATGTCAGCAAAAAAGTTTTAATGTACAAGAAAAACTTATTAGTCCTTTTAAATTCAGCAGTACGGTGCAAGTATTATCTGTTCAAAATGTTTATTTACTTATTTATTTATTTATTTATTTATTTATTTATTATTATTATTACTAGAAAGATAGCCCGTCAAAAATGACGGGAAATGAAATATAAAGATATATACAACATATGAGCAATAATGTGTTTTTCTCGCTTGTTTCTACTTTATATATATAATAGAGGGCTCTGCCCCCTACGAGCTAAGCTCGCCAACCCCCGTTCAGGCACACCAAAATCCAAAAAGCACGCTAATTTCATCGGCTTTAAAAATATTGAATTAAAAATTAAAAAAAAACAGTAGCGATCTCTTTGTAAACGGGTTTCCATTCGTTTTCCTTGGATTGGGGATTTTTAAGGCCAAATCTGCTGCTGTTAACAGATACAAAGGCTGTTTTCGTATTTAATTAAAAAAATTAGTTAAACATTTGAAAATAAGCTAATGTAAAATGAATTAAGTAAACAGTGTCATTGTCTCCCGGTATTTTTTAACAGCGGTATAAGAAAGTTCTTTTAAATAATTCATTTTAAATGTATCGTTTCAAATCTGACGTAATTTACACCAAAGTTTTATTTCTCTTACTAATATTCCCGTGAAAATACTTTTGTTGTTAGAAGGAAATATTATTTGCGCTGTCTTCGAATTCACGATAATAGTTGAAAAGATTATCTCAAAATATCTCGCGCAAATATATTTTTCAATTTAAATTGTTTTGCTATATTTTTTGCCATTTTAAATATGACGTAATTTCCTCAAATTACAAATTTTAACGCATAATAATGATTTTTTTTTTTATTTTAAAATTATGTTTCTCGTTTAAAGTTCAAGTGTAAATATGGTTCGGCACAGATGTCATATACGCCCATCTTGGCGCAATGTTTTCTGACGCCAATTTCATATACGCAATGGGTACTTAACTGGTGCTAAAGTGTCGTCATTTTGCTTGATATGGTAACCCGGATGTTGTTGTTTATGCTATTCATGTTTTCGCCAAATTGGCGTCGGAAAAAAATTGCGCCAATATGTGGCGTATATGACATCTGTGCCTATGGTTCTTATGACGTAATTTTCCTTCTTTTAACATGTAATCATTTAATTCTAATTTTAAAGTTTTTTTTTCTGTTTGTAATAATCACGTGTAAATAAATTTTTAATTTGAAGTAAACATAACTGTTTGCGCTGTTTATACAACTGGAAACAGTTTAAATTAATAACATTTTCTAAAATTTGTAAAAAATATCTCTCGAAATGCTGAAAATTTGAATTTAAAATTGAAATAAAACCTCAAAAAATGAGTCAAATAAGGAAAATAAATGCAATCTGCACACCGGAAACTTATAACGTATAAAATGATCTAAAAATGATTAAATTCTCATGTATAGTTTTTGCTCCAATAAAACTTTTTTAATGGAACGATTTTGTCCAACTTTAGCATTAAATATCTCTTAAAATAATTCTTAGATTCGAAAACTGTTTGCATCAGCGTGTTTATCAAACATTTCGCTATAATACCACCGATTTTCATATTTTTGTATGCAACAGTTTTTTTAATATTAACGATGAAAGGCCATGCTTAAGCATTCAAATTGGATGCCGATCTACCCGGAATATCTACGCAGATTTTCATTGGTCCATTTCCAAATCAAAACTTTTTTTTATATATAGAAGGATGTATTTTCTACATTTTTGTGAATGTTAACGAAAGCATGTCTTAAAATAAAATACATTTATTTTATTTTCGTTTTTTTTTTTTTGTCATTTTTTAGTATTCTTTTAAATTTATATTAGTCTTATAGTGATAGAAATTTAAAAATTTTTTATTTAGACATTTCGTCGTCCCCCATGTCCTATCTTGTTTGCGTGGGTATTAATCTACTTAGAAATGAAGACAAGGTTTTAACACGGATGCACATCACTTTACTAAGACAACACGGACATAAATTACACGAATAAATATAACATATTTCACTGTATGCTCAATCGGCATACCACCTAAACATAGCCATTTATTTACAATACTTATTCCATAATCTCGTTCACAGTATATTCATAATTTAGCTCGTTCAGTCAGTTAATAGAAACTATGGAGTAAATGTCACTATTCAGACACCACATCTCCTCCCCCTTTATAGGTCAAGCTTCTTGGGTGGTCTGCGAACTCTCTGAGAACGTCGGGGTATCATAGTCGGGCTTGCTTGAATCGGTGGAGCATCTGTCGTAGCAGCTACTGGTGATGAACTATTGGACTGATGGGTTGGGGAAGTCAGATCCTTACTCGGGACATCAGCAGTTGAAGGTGACGCTACAGGTTTGTCACTGGAGATCGGAACAATAATACTTTCAGTATTCAGATGTTCCGGTTCTGAAGAAGTCTCTTTAAGCTTTGTCAATGGAGATCTTCGATATTCATTCGATGTAGAATAATTCTTCTGCACTTGTTCACCTACTGGACGGATTTGGTCAACATGGCGTCTTACGAGTGTACCTTGAACATCGATTGTATAATGAAGGACACCATCTTTATTAATTATTCTTCCAAATTTCCATTTCGAATTTGCCGATTTATAATCTCGTACTGCTACAGAATCACCGATGTCAAAATTTCTATCTCTAAATTCATATACTCCTTTTCGTACTTTTTCTTGAATCCTCGATTGTAGTTGAGGTAATAGTAAATCAATCCTACTTCGGATATCTCTTTTTAAAAATAACATAGCTGGGCTGTGATTTGTTGTTGCATTTGGTGCCTTTCTGCATTGAAGCAAAAATGTACTCAATTTTTGTTGTATACTTCCTTCATAACTCTGCATGGCTCGCAGCGACTGTTTTACCATATGGACATAGCGTTCAGCTTGGCCATTACTTGATGGTTTAAATGGTGCGGACGTTTTGTGCTTGATACCATTCCTTCGCATGAATCTCTGAAATTCATCAGACGAGAATTGTGGTCCGTTGTCACTGACAAGAACTAATGGCAATCCAAATCTCGCAAAACTGTCTCGTAGACATTCAATTGTTTTCTTCGCTGTGGTAATCTTCATTGGATATACTTCTAACCACTTAGAGTGAGCATCAACTATCACCAAAAACATGTGCTCAAATAAAGGACCGGCAAAATCAACATGTATACGTTCCCATGGCATGCTGGGATACTCCCAGTAATGAACTTTGGCCTTTGTTGGATCAGTCTTGTGTCTGGCACAATCAGCGCAATTCCTAGCTGCTTCTTCTATATCGTTGTCAATCCCTTTCCAATAGACGAATGATCTTGCGATTGCTTTCATTTTAACAATGCCTAAGTGTCCTTGATGCAGTTCTTCCAGAACACGCTTTTGATATTTCTTCGGAACACACACTCTTTGTCCGTACATGATACATCCATCTTCAATGGTATATTGTGCTTCTCTTCCCTGCAAATTCTGACCTTTCCGTAAGGCTTGTAAAAGTGGACCCAATTCTTCATCTCTCCACGTTTCTTCTCGTAATTCCTTTGAAGTAACTGGTAACGTTTCAATTTGTGACATCTGGAATATGGTAATGTCATCTTTCACTTCCAGTTCTTCCGAAGTTTTAGGCAATCTTGACAAAAAGTCTGCATTTCCATGATCATTAGTTTTTCGGAAAACTATGTCAAATTGGAAGGATTGCAAAATTAATGCATAATGTAGTAATCTGGTAGCTGTTAATACGGGTAATCCTCATTTCGATCCAAAAATTGCTACTAGAGGTTTGTGGTCAGTTATTAACGTAAACCTTCTTCCTTTTAGATACAGGTAAAACTTTTTTACTGCCCATACAATTGCTAAGGCCTCTTTGTCGATTTGAGAATATTTCTGTTCAGTCCTCGTTAAGGTTTTGGATGCAAAATCTATTGGCCGTTCAGACCCATCTGGATATCGATGAGACAAGACACAACCAACACCTACTGGAGATGCATCACTTGCCAACGTTAAGGGAAGTTTCGGATCATAGTGAACTAAGACTTTTTCTGAACAGATTTCCTTTTTTATTTGCTCAAAGGCAACTTGACAACTCTTTGACCATTTAAATTTCACATCTTTTCTTGTCAAATTATTAAGAGGATTTGCTATAGTTGCCAAATTTTTACAGAATTTTCCATAAAACGTTACTAATCCAAGGTAACTCTTCACTTCTTGTACATTTTTCGGTACAGGAGCTTTTAAGATTGCTGAAACCTTCTCATCGGTTTTATGTATCCCATTTGCATCTATTTTATGACCTAGAAATTTTATTTCATTTTGAAAGAACTGACTCTTACTTAGATTAAGTTTTAGACCATGCTCTTTACATTTTTTGAAAAACAGCTCTAAAGCTTTAAGATGTGACATTTCGTCATTTCCTGTTATTCTAGCATCATCCATGAATACTTTAACCCATTCCATACCTTGGAACAAGCCATCTACGTACCGCTGCCAAATTGCAGGTGCTCCATTTAACCCAAACATTAGTCTCTTGCAAATATACAATCCTTTATGGGTATTTATTGTTAACAGTTTCTGACTTTCCGGATCTACCTTCATTTGCAAATATGCATGTTTGAAATCTAATTTTGAGAATTGTTTTCCCCCATTCAAACTTGCGAATATCTCCTCTAATCGTGGCAAAGGGTGTTGTGGTACGATTAAATTAGGATTTAAGGTTACGGAATAATCGGCACATAATCGTATACTGCCATCCGGTTTTACGACTGGTACTACTGGTGTTGCCCATTCAGAGCTTTCAACCCTTTCTAAAATACCTTCTTTTTCTAATCTATCTATTTCATCTTCAACTCTGCTCTTTAATGCAAATGGAACTGTTCTAACTCTGCAAAATATGGGTTTAACATCCGGTTTAAGTTCGAGCTTAGCTTCATAATTATTTATTTCCCCCAGTTTATCATCAAAAATATCTTTATATTGTTCCAACAGATCTTTTAAGTTCAGTTTAGTCGTAGCTCTTAATGCCTTAATAGCATTCCAGTCTAGACTAATTTTGTGAAGCCATTCACGGCCAAAAATGGTATCCAAGTTCTCCTTAACAATGTATAAGTTCAAATCCGAAATCTGGTTTTTATATTGAACTGCCATACCTGTAACATACCCCATAGGTACTAATGATTCACCATTATAAGTTTTAAAAACTATATCATTGGGTTGAATCTGTTTCTTTGAAATTTTTCTAAAATTACTTATACTCATAACACTGACTGCTCCACCAGTATCTAATTCCATAGAACAAATCTTTCCGTCAAGTTTCAAAGTAATCATTATCGGAGGTCGTTTCGGTTCTTCCTCGCGTAATGTACAATCAGTGGTATTTAAACCAAATAACGGAACCTGGACATTATTTTCCTTTAAATTTACTTGTTTTTGTTTAACTGGTCTAGCATTCGCCTTTTTAGCTGCGAAACACGCTTTTTTTATGGGCCCAATTTTTGAACAAAAGTTGCACTTACTCGAAATAAATCTACATTTTTCTTTGACATGATCCGTACCTGTACATCGCGTGCAAAATAAAGATTTCCGCTGCTTTTCCGCAAAGTTTGTTTTTCTATACCATTGTTTCTTTACTGCATGAACTGCATTTATTTCACGGCCCATAATATCATTTGCCCCCTTAAATGCCTTTTCCATAGCTAAAGCTATTTGCAAAGTTTTATCCAGATCTATATTATCTTCTTCAAATAATCTATCTAGAATTATTTTATCGCGTAATCCACTAACAAAAACATCACGTAACATGATATTTAACATATTACTTTCATAATCGCAATTAATTGCTAGTGCTCGGAGTTCCGCTATATAATTATTAATACTCTCCCCTTCATGCTGTTTACGATTCAGAAACTTATGTCGGGAAGGTATAATCAATGGCTTTGGGGTCAAATGCTTTTTCAAAATATCTTTCAATTTATCTAAGCTTTGCGCAGAAGGAATTTCTGGAGACAACAAATTTTTTAGTAACTGATACAATTTAGGACTTAGAGAAGAAATAAACACTTTAGCCCTAACGTCTTCCGGGACTTTTTGAACATCTAAGTATGTGAGAAATCTTTCGAAAAAACTATCGAAATTTTCATATTCTTCATTAAATTTTTCAAATTGAACAGTTACTTTATGAGAAACGCTCTCTTTATTTTGAAGAGCAAGAATCAATTCTCGATTCTGTTTCAACAATTCTTGTATTTGTTGTTCCATAATTCAATTTAATTAAAAGATGAAAATGAAACTTTTACTTTTATCCGTCTTCTTACAGATCTATTTTTTATTTATCGTCGCCAGCTGTCCTATCTTGTTTGCGTGGGTATTAATCTACTTAGAAATGAAGACAAGGTTTTAACACGGATGCACATCACTTTACTAAGACAACACGGACATAAATTACACGAATAAATATAACATATTTCACTGTATGCTCAATCGGAATACCACCTAAACATAGCCATTTATTTACAATACTTATTCCATAATCTCGTTCACAGTATATTCATAATTTAGCTCGTTCAGTCAGTTAATAGAAACCATGGAGTAAATGTCACTATTCAGACACCACACCCCACTGCATATAGTACAAACTATGGTGCAGATAGTGCAAAATAATATGGAATTTGGTACTTTTCCACTATAGGGAAAATTTACATATAATAAAAAATTCCACGTTTTTATAAAAAAAGCTTGGCGGAATTCGGGCATCAGAAAGTGATATTTGTTGCCAAATGATATAAACAGCTATGAAAACAAACTTGATGAAATTTTTTGTTTGTTTATATATGCATTTTAATTAAATGTATATTATTGTTGTTTTTTATGTACAAATTACTTCTGTTCCTGCATAAAATTAGATAAATGTCTTCTTTATCTTAAATAAATTGTATAAATATTTTTAAAAAAATGAGTGTGTTTATGAAATAAAACAGTGAATAGGTTGCCAGAATGTATGTTGCCAAATTTCCTTCTTCACCAAGGCAGTTATCTCTACTTCGCAAAAGTCCCTGTACTGGAAAAGTACCGAGAATTTAATTTCTGCATCCGGCTATGTAAATCTCATTAAAATCGGATAGTTAAGAGCTCAGATAGTACAACGCCGCCTAGTGGTGGTTATTTCATTAGTAGCATCGGGATGAAAATGTAAAGAAGTACATTTTCGTGTATTACTCTTTAATTTTTACCCTATAGATTTTGAAAAAAAAAAACTTATATGCGTTGAGTTTAAATTAAATTATGGTGAGTTCGATTATAATGATTAATGGCTTTCATTGTTAATTTCGGTAAATTATGCAGCTATCGCCAAGTTGGCTTCATATATGGCAACTTATTTTTGTCGCCAATTTTTGTGGTATTTCACCAAATTTGGCTATATTTCGCCAAGTTGGTAAAAATTTTGTGCTACTGCAGTAACCCTGTATTAGTACTTTTCAACCATTACTCATTTTTGAAGCTGATACCAATTTCTCCATAGGAATCAACATAACCGCGATTAGTGAGGTGGTCCAACCGGAATTGTGAGGGACACACAGAGACTTGGATTTTATATAAATAGATTAGAAAACTGTGTGAAAATCATGAACGCAAAGATCATTAAATCAGTTCCGTAAACAAGAAAAAAACAGGCAAGAATTAAAAGATAAAAAATAAATTAGAATAACATGTAATATTACCTATGCAAAACTTAGCTCAGCAACATCATTCAAATATTAAGTCGCCATTCGTTAGGCAAATATCTAGTAATGAACAATTTAAGAAAACAAATAAATTACAAATAATTTACTGAAAAAAGTCAGGTCTGTGGATATTATGGTTATGAACTTGACATTCCCACACAACACATACGTAGATCTCTCGTCTACTTTGCCCTTATTATTTTCAAAATATAACCAATGTCCGTTCCAATACTTAAATTGGATCTTTCAATACAGGATAGTCATAGAATGTTGATATCCCAAAATTATATAGAATTATAGATTAAGATAATGTGACGATAAATATGACGTCCATTCTATCCCATAAACTAGATCGTTGATTAAAAACTACATCTAGAATACATTCATTTTCCAACAATTATATTCCCATGTATAGACTACCATAATATGTAGATAAATTGAGCTAAATAGGTTATTTTGGACATTTTTTTATTGTGGCAATATGAATTTTGTGTTGTCACAATTTTTTTAAACTAATTCCACACACGTACAAAATATTTTCATTGTTATAACTTTTGAAGCCTTACAGGTTTGGTTTTCATTTATTAGTTTATTACAAATTTATAGTTTACTAGCTAACTTGCCCGGCGTTGCCCGGGTACGTAAAAAAACAGCACGAATTGCGAAAAACCTCTGAAAATCACAATAAGATATCGCGAAAAAATTTCAAATCGCTGCGCAAATTTCGAAAAGAGAAAAAAAAATATATATATATATATTGTGTTCGAAGATTGAAAGTTGATTCAACTTCTATCAACGTCTTTCACTAATGTGGAAAAATGGTAGAAAATCGCTAAACTACACTAAAAATCACATACAAAATACCCGAAAAATAAGAAAATTGTTATACGAAATCCGAATAAACTTTATTGAAATGAAGGTAGAAATTACTTTAGTATTATAGGTCAAAAATGGAATGTCAAAAAAGTGCAGCAGATCGCGAAGAACCGTAAATATCGAATTAAAAATCACCTGATGACGTAACAAACACGTGTAAAGTGTTTAATGTCAAGTAAATTTGACATTTACGATCACCCATTATTGGCATTTAATCTTATAGTTTGGCGATATTTTTTTTAGGCTATGGGATAATCAGGTAGAACCACAAATTATTTCTGTTCGTATTTAAAAGTAGATAAATAACTCTTCTTTATATAAATAAATAAAATAAATATTGAAAAAAAAATGCTTATATGTATATGAAAAGTAAATAGTTTGCTAGTAAATATACGTAAAATTCACTTCACTCGCCAAGGCCATTTTCTCTAACTCACCAAAGCCCATACATTAAAAATATACCAAATACTCTTCAATCTGTTGCCTGATACTAAATAATCACAATAAAGTAAATAACTATTAGGCATAGATACGTACCGGGTTTAGCGCGATGTTTTTTCACGCCAATTTGGTGAAAACATCGTTTTCGAATACCAGTTACATATATATATTTAAATTATTTTCTATTGTTTTAAAAGGAAATAGCAATAAATAATGAAAAGTTTAATTAATATCTATAGTACAAAACAGTTTATATAACTGTAAAAAAGAAAATAAAAGTAAATAAACAATTTATTAATAAATAAACAACAATAGCCGAGTTACCATGTCAGGCAAAATAACGCCATTTTGGAGACCATTATGTACCATGGAGCGTATATGACATCTGTGCCAACAAAACTTTCAATAATATAGTAAATATGTCATTTGATGGTGGCTTGATTATCGAAGATTATAAAATATGTGTGTATATGGCACATTTTTACACTAAAATTTAAATACTTGACTACATAGTTATAATTTTAAATCCTTTATATAGTTTACATTTGAATATAAAGATTTACTCCAAAATGTTCTCCTATACTTTAAAAAAATTATTGCTACCTTCGCCTGGCTTATTTCACGCTTCTGCCTTTGTGGCTTAAAATTGCATTGTTTGGCGACCAAGGTAATAATTAAATAGCATATAACTCACAAATAAAGCCTTTCTCCTGTAAGACATACGATGGGAAAATTACATAAAAATGATAATTAAATTGAATTTAAAAAAAAAAAAAGAAGGACTAAAAGACTGTTACTTAAATTTTATTTCTTCAAGTTTTTTCAGGCACATTTTTATTAACCTGGCGAAGCGAAAAATCGCCAAATAATGTATCAATTGCTTCTTTCATACTAATTTATTTTTTAAGTTTTATAAACATTCCTTTCATATTTAAATTAAATATTTTCATTTTATAAATTTTACCTCGCATTAAAAAGGTTTTTGATTCTTTTTTTTTTTTTTTAATTAAACAAATAACAGTTATTTTCTTTTAATTTGCGAGTTGTTTACATTATTTTATAACGGATATAGCCATTTCAATTCATTTATCAACTATAATTTTCGGCAAAATGACCACTGGCAAAACTTTTGTTGAAAATATCAATAAAATATAATAATCTAAGCATTGTATCATGTTACTTTTATTCGCAATTTAATTTACTTGGATTCCCTTAAATATAATTAACATAATCCCTTAAGTTAATATTAGTTTTTGTTGCATTAAAATAGCTCAATTTGTGGATTTTCTGTAAGAAAGTAATCCATATTGGTTTACAATGGAAGTCTATGGGAATTTGGCGAAATATTAGAGATATCGCCAAGTTGGTGTCACATTTGGCGACTCATTTTGGTCGCCAAATTTGGCGATATACCGCCAAGTTGGCGACAAACTTAGCTGCATTTAGCGACAGAACTATGTCCCTCTACGGTAATCTCCTTATAGGTATGGAAATGTATTAAATTCTGTTCAATAGTTGCATAAAAAATTCGCTAAAAATTCAAAAACCACTGCACGAATTGAGAATAAACTTTCTTGAAAAGAGAATAAAATTTACTATATTGGGTTAAAAGAAAGAAACCATATTCTTCTCACTTATATGAAAAAATCGCCTCGAAACATAAAAAAGCGCTAAAAATCGCATAAAAAATTAAATTAAAAAAAAATCTAATCAAAAAATCGAAAATCGGGCTTCAAGGTGCAAAACTTCATATATAGACGTACCTTTTCCCCAAATTTTGTAGCTCTACGTGCAGTGGTCTCTTCAGAACGCCGTCGACACGCTCACTCACTCACACACAAACTTCTTTCTTTATTATTATAGATAATAATTTACTTGGATTCCCTTAAATATAATTAACATAATCCCTTAAGTTAATATTAGTTTTTGTTGCATTAAAATATTTCAATTTGTTGATTTTCTGTAAGCAAGTAATCCATATTGGTTTACAATGGAAGTCTATGGGAATTTGGCGAAATATTAGAGATATTGCCAAGTTGAGGTCACTTTTGGCGACTCATTTTGGTCGCCAAATTTGGCGATACACCGCGAAGTTGGCGACAAACTTAGCTGCATTTGGCGACAGAACTGTGTCCCTCTACGGTAACCTCCTTATAGGTATGGAAATGTATTAAAGGATGTTCAATAATTGCATAAAAAATTCGCTAACAATTCAAAAATCGCTGCACGAATTCCGAATAAACTTTTTTGAAAAGAGAATAAAATTTACTATATTGGGTTAAAAGAAAAAAACCATATTCTTCCCACTTATATGGAAAAATCGCCACGAAACATAAAAAAGCGCTAAAAATCGCATAAAAAATTAAATTTAAAAAAATCTAATCAAAAAATCGAAAATCGGGCTTCGAGGTGCAAAACTTCATATATAGACGTACCTTTTCCCCAAATTTTGTAGCTCTACGTGCAGTGGTCTCTTCAGAACGCCGTCGACACACTCACTCACTCACACACAAACTTCTTTCTTTATTATTATAGATTATGGGTATAGTTTTCTTCGTAAATGCTATGTAAAGCATTTTGAATTTGTAAGGCAAATTTGTAGCAAGAAAAAAACCCACCTGTCTTTATTTGCAGATCGTTTACAATAAAATCTCGATAAAGGTGGCATTAGACAAGGAATGGCGTTTCCTTTCAGAATATGAATGCGATTTTTTTTTTTTTTTTTTTTTTTTTTTTTTTTTTTAATAGGAGTCGTCTACATACTTAAAATTGTGCTAATTTTAATTTTTTAAATGATAACATCCACTTTTACTCCATATATGAGTTCATTATACGAAATTAATCCCAAAAAAGGTATAGTAATGTACTTTTCGTAAATCTTCATAGAGAAATAGGTAATATTAAATCCGCGTGACAAACTTTATTTTACACTTGCTGACCTGCCCGACGTTATCCGGGCCCGTGATGAATGATCTTAAATGAACCTCAAATTTGTATGATTTTAAGTCTTTAACTCTATTGTTTTCTAAATTTATATTTTTAAGTGGAAAAATTGCGAAAAAATATTGAATTGAAGGTTAATGCTATTTTGCGACATTTTCACACATTTTATTTTGGAATAAACGTTTCAAAATTTTTGTAGGAGATAAATCTAGTCTATTTAGATGCTCCAAAAAGATTGTATTAAAATAAGGACGTTGACGTTGATAAGAAATTAAGAAATTTGCTAAATTACTATTCTAAAATCGTGGTTAGTTCAACCTTCCACGGACAGGGAGCGCAGTATGTTCTATATAAACATTACAATATGAAACAATGTACAAAGGGCTTTTCAATGATATATTACATGAGGGGTGTCGGCACAATTTTAAAAAGGAGGGAGGGGGGCACGGGAAGTGCATAAAAATATGAATAAGTGGTCACAGGGTTTTCTAATCTAACGATATATCACATGAGGGGTGTCCGTAAAATTTAGAAAAGTGCCGCCGGGAGGCCCCTCCCCCTCCCTCAAATTCAGCGCACTCACTCTTTTTTTATGTGTTATAAATTATCTGAAATTTTCAAATCGATCGATTAGTTAGTTTTCCAAATTTTAACAAATTCGCGTTCATTCTCTATTCAAAAAAGCATTTATTTTTCTTTTAAAAAATCGATTTTTTTTATAAAACAAAAAGTTCTGAATCAAATTTTTTGAATTACATATTCTTAATTAGCGTCCAAAGATAGGCCTAGATGCATAAGTTTAAAATCTCTAAATGCTGTATTTTTTAATTTTTGACAGCTTGCAAAAGAATACTAGTCTAAAAATTATCCGTGCTTTTTTATTCGGGATAACGTGTTACAAACACCTGTACTGTCTGTGAAATAGTTCTCCAAAATTTGCAAGGAAACAAAAGTAGTTTTCATAAATAGCTTTTTCGTGGAATTTTTGACATTTTGTAACAACAGAAATGTGTAAAGAAATAATTTTTAGAGTTTCTAAAAAGGGATTTTTTTTTTTAACCATTTGGAAAAATGGTTATTGTCCTCGTCAGGGTAGGAAATCAAAAGCATATCTGAAGCTTTTTATTGGTTTAATCCGCATTTTATTCGTTTTCTGATTGGTCTATATACTAACCTTTACTTTCAACAGAGATGGATACTTCTGTTGCCACTATGACAAAAAAGTAATAAAACCTACAAAAAAATTAATCACTCAGAAACAAATTGAGATACAGCTTTCAAACAAATTGCATTTAAAAGTACATTTTTTCTCTATACGACGGTGTAAAAAGTAATATTGTGGGATGTTTAGAAGTTTAAGAATGAAATTTCATTTAAAATGGGTCGTCAGATTTCTTGGAAATCTGACAATGGAAAAGAATTTTCCCGAACAGCCAATGAAATGCTTGGATAATACGTAAGTTTCAGATGGATAATACGTACGAGTCGCTGGCGATTTTTATCGCTTGCAATTTTTACGTGTAAATAACACTATTAATCTTTAATTCATGGCGTACGTAATGTATGATCAACTCCGCGCGATTTTTTATGTCTTAAATGTTAGTCTTTGAAAAAATAATTTTCCAAATGGTCGTTGTAATTTGTTAAATTGTTTTTTTTTTTTTTTTTTTTTTTTTTTTGCGTCTGATTGCAAATTTTCGCGTTTTTAGCTCCAATAGAATTTAAGATACAGCCCTTTTTAAAAAGGCCCAGTAACATTTATCGCCCTAGCACAACTGTAATTCTATTAACCCCTCCCCCTCTCTTTCAGTTTTTGAAAAAATCGTCTGTGGTTTTATAAAAATCTATGCTTTTGTTGACTTATGAATACTTTTTCAGTCTTTTAATTTGGAGTTTTTAATTAATTTCTCAACTAATTATTAGAATTTTAAAATTCTGAATCTCAGGTGCATCATGAGACGCTTTGGAGTAGTTTCACAAAACATTTGAGCCTCGTAAATGGGGTACACGACATTTCGGTCCCGACACTTCGGTCCCGCCATTTCGGTCCCGCCGTTTCAGTCCCGCCGTTTCGGTCCTGAGACATTTCGGCCCCAAGACATTTCAGTCCCGAGACATTTCGGTCCCAAGACATTTCGGTCCCGAGACATTTCGGTCCCTGGCCATTTCGGTCTGGAGACATTTCGATCCCTGGCCATTTCGGTCCCGAGGCATTTTGGCCCCTGGCCATTTTGGTCCCGAGACATTTCGGTCCCGAGACATTTCGGTCTCTGGCCATTTCGGTCCCAGGTCATTTCGGTCCCTTGCAATTTTGGTGCTCACCACCTTATAATTCGGATTCTAATTGTCGCGGGCCCGCCAAACGCTGCAATTTGAACTTTATTTGGGCCCTTTTAAAAAATACCCCCCCCCCCCCTCCCTTAAAATTTTATAAAAAGCTGAATATAACAATCCGATAAATTTAAACTTTTATAACTCGTGATTATGAAATCACAGCGAGCTGAAAATTCGTTTGATTGAACAATGTAATATCATTTTACAGGGGACATTGTCTTTTTTTTAACTATTATTATTTAACAGAATGAATTTTTTAAGTTTTATTATTTATTATTATTATTAGGTATTTTATATATACTATAAACTGCCATAAATTTTTTTTTTTTTTTGGTTGTTTTCATAGATTTTTAGAACATTTAAATTATCATTAATTAAATAATTAAACTGTGATTTTTTTTCTTCTTCCAATTAGATTAATCATAAATGTCTTCAATAATTCAATTAGACACTTATAAGCTATTATATGCAAATATTTCCTCAAATCACACCTCTACACACTCTCCTTTAATAATTCAGAAATGAGATATACGTCCAGGCAATAGGGGATTTTACCTGACAAAATTAATGGAAGTTCTGGATTTCCACTCACTTTATGTTTTTTGGGTCGCTGAATCCGAATTTGTAACTTTCCACCAAAATTTCACCCGACAACCCCCCAAAAAATTGATTTTTTGGAAAAATTTGGTTTTTGAGAATGATTTTTTGAAAAAAAATTTGGTTTTTGAGAAAAGCGCGCGGGGAATGTTCCGAGGCAACACCCTCTCTCCCCGTTTATCCTACGTCATAATGTCATATACTATTTGTTGCAAATTTTGTCTAATTTCTGAATTTCGTAATGCTTTTCCCTAAAACAATAAGAAATTTACGTTAAAAACAACTATTTTGGGGGGGGGGGGTTCGGGGGGAGCTAAAAATTCGGATTCAGCGACCCAAAAACTTAAAATAAACCTTATAGAGAAAGTTCGGAAGGGATATGGGAGGGCGAATGTAAACGTGTGAGTGGTTAAGTGGAATTGCGCAACTTAGTCCACGCAGCACCGCGGCGCATGTTCCGAGGCAGATCCCCCCCCCCCCTTCATCCTAAGTCATAATGTCATATATCTAATTAGTTGCAAATTTTGTCTACTTTCTGAATTTCTAGATACTTTTTCCCTAAAACAATAAAGAAAATTGATTTTTTCAATAAAAGCCTTTTTTGTGGGGGGGGGGGGGGATTTTACTAAAATTTGGGGGGGTTGCCGGGGGAAATTTTGGTGGGAAGTTACAAATTCGGATTCAGCGACCCAAAAAACATAAAGTAAATCAATTCCCAGAACGTGTATTAATTTTACTAGGTAGAGCCCCTATACGTTCTCTATCGTCTGGACTATTAGTGGTGTGAATGAAGAATTTGTATTTGTGCGGGTTACGATAGAGGAAAATTCGTTTAGGGATTGGAAATTGAAAAGGGGGTTAAATCATGACTTGGGGCTGCATGTCTTTCAGGAAGGCCGAGAGATTGTGTTTAGTGAATAAAAATTGGAATTCAATGTGTTTTAATTTTAGAAAATTTCCCGTTTCCTAGTTGAGAAGATCAATTTGGAGACAGTGATGTAATATTTATAAATAACAAGGCTTCGTACAACAGGTCCAGGACAGTGAAAAAAAAATTTTCTAAAAATAATGTCCCTCAAATTGAGTGTCCAGCATGCAGTCCCGATATCAATCAAAAATATATATTATACAATTTTTTAATGGTATTTAAGCTGCAGCGAAAGTCAAAACAGGAATTAAACAGTTCAGTGCGAAAAGCTTGGGCAGCCATCAATCTAACCAAGTACAAAGACCTTGTTAAATCTATGCTTAGCCGAATCAGAATCAAGACGATCATCAAAGCAAAAGGTGAAGACACGAGGTAAAGTAAGCTGGTGTAACTGAACCCACGAGGTCCATTGGATATTTTATAAAAAAAAAAAATTTTTTGATGTATTTTAAATTTTAGCTTTTGACAACATTGTACCCGATCGTAAAACAACATGTGTCAACTCAATCATATCTCTGTCTTCGCTGTGATAGATTGCCGAAAATTTAGGTTTATTTTTTTACAAACAACGTCGATTTGGTTGAACTTTCTCGTATTTTTATTAAAATACGATATGTTACTTTTATTAAAAAAATCGTTTTTTTTTTTTTACGATTAGGCATATAATTAATATTATTAGGTATCTATACATATTTACTTCATTTTTCAAATGTAAGTCCGGTGTACCAGTTACCTCAACATTCTTTTCAAGAATGGGGTAACTGGGACATGTATCAGAAGTAACTGGACCATGTGGAATCCAGTTACACCAACAGTTATAAATAATTTTTTGGAGTTTCTCTTACTTCGGGAAATTAATTTTCCATTGTTTTTTTTTCTTTCAATAAAGAAAATTATATATTACCTTATTAAAATTACATAATAAAATTTTTAAAAGGATGTTGGCGGGTATAAAACCAAATTTCTTAAGTGAGATAGCCAAACCTCGAAATTTTACGATACATATGAAGGAAGAGGCGTACATTAGACAAAGTGACATTATTAGAAAATTATCGAAAGTAATAAAAAATGGTTATGATCGGTATAAAAACATGGTTACATGTACCACAGATTTATTGGACGTATCGAACTTTCATTGAGGTAAATAAAAAAGAGAATGAGATACTTAAGTACTTTACGTACCCGTTTTTCCTAGATTTATCTTGTTCATTTTTTTTTTCAAAAATACCAATGCGACTTTTATACTTATTGCCTAAAGTATACAAGTACTTACTTAATTCTTATGTTTTTTGCATAAATAAATCTAATAGTTTCACAGTTGCTGTTTTTTAGACACCTTGAAAGCAAAGGTTTCCCTTACAACGGCTCTTTAGTTGATATATAATTTACATGACCTGCCTGGTTTAAATTTTTTAAAGTTATTTACACTTTTTTCAAACAGGAACTGATACCCCATATATATATAAAAAACCGCGCTTGTGGAACACCTGGTCCAGATGCCCTGTTATTATGGGGCAACAGCACCCATGAAGAAAGAAAGATGAAATATATATTTTTTTATTTTTAGAGATTAAAATGTAATTTTTAAAATTTCTGTCTCAGTGAACTTAATTGAACACAATTACAAAGGTTCAGACCTTAGTTAAAATGAACATTTGTTTTGGAAGCTGAATTGCCAGAATCTCCAGACTCACATTGGAAAATCGTGGTCCAGTTGCCCCACCTAACCTTATCGCGATTTTTTCGCGAATTCCGTATTTTTTTCCAATGGCATTTGGCAAAATAAAATTATATGAAATAATTGTATAATCGGTTTTAATTTATTTTTAGTCTGTGTATTTTGGCCATATTCATGAATCTTTAATAACAATTCACCAACTCAACATAAGCGGTCTCAGGACTCTTAAAACTTCAAAATTTTCGAAATTATCTTTTTTTTTTTCTTTGTTAAACAACTACCGTTTCTGAACATTTTGATATGATTGTTTCCTTTAAATTCTCATAAAAACAGAAGTTATGGCTTTTAGAATTATACTCGCTCAATAGCTGAAGCGACTTTTCCAAAACTTTAATTTCATTTTTCTCAAAATGACGTTTTTAAGCATAATGCGCAGGATATCTCAAAAACTTCTCATTATTTTTTCATGAAATGTTCAAATTATCTGTTTCATTTTCATCTTTATAAATTGAACATAAATTTTCTTTTTATTGTTAAAGAAAATATTTTTTAGGTTATTATACTGTTGAAATTTTCAACATTTTGTATTAGCAAAACACAAATTTGTATTAAAAATATAAAAATGTTTTAAATACAAATTTATTTAGGTTCAGAGTAATTACTACAATATAAAGTATAACTGGGCGCAAACATTTTCATTCTAGTTGCAAAATTAATTTTGTTATCCTGCGCGTAAGCTGTTATACCAATTTTCTGCTTGGCAAATGTCTCAGATTTTGAAACTCTCTATAAATATTAATTTTGCATCTTCTAATTTTTTAAATATATGAAATGAAATAACATACTTGGGTCATTTTCAAAATCTGTCCATGTTTTGGAATTAAAAAAATCAAATTTCTAGAAATAATCAGAAAGTTTTAATTTTTTGTAAATAATTAATTACCAGATTAACATTAATATACAAGCATCAGCAGAAACCAAATAACTAATTTAATATTTTAAAACTAATTTTTAAATTTTAATGAACTTGGTAATGACTTTAAGTAAGCACGGTAATGACATCTTCATCTAAATTAAGCAAAATATTTTTATTTTTCCCCAGGCGTAAATGGCAGTCATTATATCTTCTGGCCCATACAATGATTTTCTATTTATTATATAATAAAAGCATATTAAGAAATAAAAATTCATTTAATTATCAATTAGAAGTGGGTGGTACGGTAATGACGTGGAAAAAAAATACCCACCAAAATAGTCAAAATCTTTGCTTGTTTTATTGAAAATATAAAACTATTTACTCTATTCACCTAAACCTGATAACAAGTTGACTTTTATGGAGTATTTTTGCCTTGATAAAAAGGCATGTGCTGCCCTCTAAAAAATTCCAGATGAACTTTTTATCAGAAGCATGGCAATGACATTCTTTCTTAGGACACGGTTTAAAAAATATATTAAGAATCTATATATATAAAAGCCGTTCTCTGTGTGTATGTCCTTTATACAAATCTTCAATTTTAGACCGAATTGCACGAAAGTTGCTGTATATATGTTTTAGAACGTGGAAAAGATCACTGTCTACTTTAAAAAATCATCAGACCAATATTTATCCCTTTTTTCTATCATCTTTCATAATTTAACATTATAGAAATATCTCTTTTTAAATATTCAAATTCAAGTTTCTTTCCTGTTGCCACACTTCTAAAAAACTGCTCAATAACTTAAAAAAAATTTTGATAACTCGAGTATTTTGTTTTATGTCAATAAAAATTCGGATTGTCTCACTATATTTTTGCTGTTTTTCGAAATTGACATCATTCAAAGAAGAAAATGCACATTTTTCATATATTTATGTAAAAACTTTAAGCATGTTTTAAAATGACATTAGTAGTACTTTAGTTGAATGTTAAAAAATCTATTTTAATGAAGTCGTTTCAATATCAAGAAATCAATTAAGGAAAAAGATAATAATAAAAAATCGTTTGCTATATATGACGTCATTTTCGTCAATATAATTTCAAACTGGTTTTAAAAACTGGATGCTACAATTTATTTCTTATTTCTTTGTAATGCTGTATCTTTGATCATATCATTTAGATAAAGGTTTTAATACCTGAAATGCAGTGATAACATTCTACGATTTATATCGAATACGGTTATATAAAATACGATTTTTCTATGATTTATATTAAATAGAAATTATAGCTACTATTTTTTAGGGTAAGCTTTTTTCTTTTTTAAACAAAATTTCATGACTGACAGACTTTTCTGCTAGACGTTGAAATAATGGGATGCATGATGTTTAGAGATCAAATCGCAGTAAAAGCGTAATTTATGGTACGGTTAGGTTGTTGCCACCAACAATTTGGTGCTAGGCGTTACTCATAGATATGTCTTTTCTTCATAATATTGCATTAATAGCAAACGGATATATCTTTCTTAATTGGGTTACAGGTATATTTAAAAATATCTCCTTGATTGAAAATTAATTTTAAAAGGATAAACAATCCGTAAATTGAGATAAGCTTTTCAAACAAATATTACTGAAAGTACTTTTTGTATTCTGTTAGATGTTGGAATAATAAAATGTGCGATGTTTAAAGGTCAAATTGCAATAAAAGTTAAATTTATGGTTGGGTTAAGTTGTTGCCACCAACAATATGATGCTAGAGTTACTCATAGTTCATCAATGTCTTTACTTTATAATATTGCATTAAGAGTAAACAGGTATATCTTTCGTAATTGGGCTGCATCGCGAGAGTGTTCCGATTAAATTAAATATCATTTTCTCCAACAAAATACTGGCGTGAAAAAACGCGGAAATCTTACTCCTGGCTGCATGCAAATTAAAAAATATCCATGATTGAAAGTTACTTTAAAATCCATTCACATGAAAAAATTGAGATACAATTTTCAAATAAATTTCATTTGACAGAACCTTTTTCTATTCGACAGTGTAAAAAACGAAATTGTATGATGATCATAAGTTGAAAAAATTTTCAGTGCAAAATTTATGGGTTAGGTCATTGCCATCATCAGCATAATGTCACAATTGGCATTGTGTTTGTAGTTTTTTTTTTTTTTTTTTTTTTTTTTTTTGTATATTCTGAAGATGACTAAATGAAAGCGTCGCAACATGTAAATTTTTAATATTTTTAATGTTTTTCTTTTATTGAAATGACGCTTTTTAAGCAAATAATTGTTTGTATTTTAATGTACCGGGTGTCCCAAAAAGGACTGACTGATTTTAAAATTCAATAACTTGCAAACAGTGAGAGATATTTAAAAAATTCTTGCAGGAGGGTTATGCATAAGGTCAAAAGTTTTTTTACAGTGATTTTCAATTTTAGTTCGAATTACAAACAATAGATGGCGCTGCGATCAATAGACGCTGAATTCAGGCTCGATTTTTGGTACTTCGTGGCCCGGATAATACATTTCCATCTCCTTTTTCAGCATGGAACAAGAGAAAGGACCAGAAATCGAGCCTGTATTTAGCGACTATTGCTTACAGCGCCATCTATTGTTTGTAATTCGAACTAAAATCGAAAATCACTGTAATAAAACTTTTGACCTTATGCATAACCCTCCTGCAAGAATTTTTTAAATATCTGTCACCGTTTGCAAGTTATTGAATTTTAAAATCAGTCAGTCCTTTTTGGGACACCCGGTATGTTATAACATTTGTTTGGAATATATATTATTATGGTATAGTTAATAGTAGACGCAATTAAGACTATTTTACTTATATTTCTTATTCGTCTTTTTAACGATTCGTGGATGGGAATGCACCAATCTTAGTTATTGTCATTGCCGTATTATTTCATTTTAATGTATTTTACCCGGGAGGACCCTTATTATTGACACGAGCGAAGCCGGGTAGATCTGCTAGTTATAGATAAGTTTAATTAATGAAAATAAATATTTTTTAATTAGTAGCATCTTAATAAATAAAAATGTATTAAAAAATTATAAACATCTGTTTTAAATAGAACTTAGTCAAATCTTTACCTAATAAATTACTTGTTGGGATAACCTACGGTAATGACATTTCGACTACAAAAGAATATATTTCTAATTTTTAAATTTTTTATAAATAATATTTGTAAATTATCATTAAAAAATCATGATAGTTAAAATGCAATAATTAAAATTATGATATTTAACTATTTTTCTGTGCAAATGTGAAAGGACAGTAAAATACGACACTTTTTGAAAATCACCCACTTATATCTTTTACACCTCTAAAAATTGGGATTTAAAATCGCAATCATTTTAAGGTATTTAAATGTCTAAAATGTTCTCTTCTTTTTCTTTTCTTCCAGTTTTAAGAGTCCTGAGACCCCCAAGGAGACTAAAAAGGTTTGAAATGACGAAATTTGACTGAAGTTGGATCGTGGATTAGGAAGCCTGTAATTAATTTAGACTATTATTTATTTATGTTTTATAGAAATAAAAGTATTTGTTAAATTAAAAAAAAAAAGTTTCAACATTGTAAGACAAAATTACTCATTCAAAACTAGTTTACGAAAGATTTTGAATTCCAGGTTCTATATTTTGTAGTTCTTATTTCTTCTTTATACTGCTCATGACGTTATATCTCGATTACACCTAAAAACTAGTATGTTGTGGCCATCACAAAACTTTCTACTATATAAATCACGTCAATTAAATCGTTTAAATAGTACAAGAAATTACATCAATTTAGTACCAATTCATATCAAAGTATATCTGAATTTGAAGTTTGATGAAAATTCGTGCATTAGTTCTTGAGATAGAGCTATAGCTAAAATTCTGAGAAATGTTGCATAGCAGCGCTACCTGTTGCGCGATTTACACCAAAATATAAACAATACTACTTGATATCAAGGTATATCTGAATCATAATTTTGATGAAAATTCGTGCATTAGTTATTGAGATAGAGCTATAGTGGAAATTCTGAAAATGCAGCATAGCAGCGCCAGCTGTTGAGCGATTTACATCAAAACATAAACAGCACTAATTCATATCCAGATATACCTTAATCTGAAGTTTGTTGACAATCCAAGCATTAGTTCTTGAGATAGAGCTATTGCGGAAATCGCAAAAAAGGCAGCATAGCAGCGCCACCTGTTCAGCGATTTATGCCAAAATGCATAAAGCGTCAATTCATGTTAAGTACTAACTGAATCTGAAGTTCGATGAAAATCCGTACATTAGTTCTGGAGATCGTGCTATTGTGGTAATCGTGAAAATGCTGCTTAGCAGCGCCACCTGTTGAGCGATTTGCACCAAAACTAAACAGCACTAATTCATATCCAGATATACCTGAATCTCAAGTTTGTTGAAAATCATATCTTTAGTTGAGATGGAGCTATTGTGGAAATCGCAGAAAAATGCAGCATAGCAGCTCCACCTGTTGAGCGATTTACACCAAAATGTATAAAACGTCAATTCATGTCTAGGACTAACTGAATCTGATGAAAATCCGTGCATTAGTTCTAGAGATTGAGCTATTGTGGAAATCGTGAAAAAGGTTGCATAGCAGCGCCACCTGTTGAGCGATTTACACCGAAAACTAATCAGCACCAATTTATATCAGGGGCTAACTGAATATAAATTTTTATTAAATTCCGCGCATTAGTTCTCGAGATAGAGCGCCCACAAAATTTGCGTCACATACATACATACAGACAGACAGAGTCACAGACTCACAGACAGACAGTTTGTAAAAACATGTTTTTCGGAATCTCGGACCCCTAAAACGTGTAAATCTGTCGAAAACCGAAAGTCGAAAATTTTTACGAAACCAATACTTTCTTCTTGTAAAGATAGAAGAAAGTAAAAAATTCAAGTTATAACAAACAGTATGACCAATTTCTATGAAAATTTTATTTCTTTGTCTTTTTTTTTCTTTTATAAATTTTTAGCCCTCGATAAGCTATTTCTTTCGGGCAACAATTAAAGTGTCGTCCCTAAAAAATAACTTTCCTTTACATAAGCCAGACGTAAAACGAAACAGATGAACTATTGTAAAAAACTTATAATCTCTTCTGCAAATTTTTTAACTTCTAAGCATTGCACACTTTCAATTTTTACACCGTCGTATAGGAAAAAAGTACTTTTAGCTGTAATTTGATTAAAAACTGCATCTCAATTTATCTTTGAGATTTTATTTATTTATTTATTTATTTATTTATTTTTATTTTTATTTTTATTTTTATTTTTTTTTTTTTTTTTTTTTTTTTTTTTTTGTAAAATTAATTTAATTTCTGTAATGGTGGCAACTGAAGTTCTCCATTTCTGTAGAAAGTAAAGGGAAAATAGTTAGAAAATTATAGATTAAAATATCTTTTTGTTGCCATTTTCTCATAAAAACTGGGGAAAAAATGTAATTAAAATTACGTGCTATTTTGAAAATATAAATAAGTGATTTCTGATAAAACATGGAGCTATTATTATAAAATATATTTAATTTTAAGTATCCATATTAATGTTGAAAACAAATGAGGGCATAGGAATCATTAGATAGCAGACTTTTTTGTAGAGTTTACGACATCGCTTTTTGCTGGATTTATTTGTGTATTATTGGCGAAAATGACGTCATATGCATACTTTTGTATAGATGTGTAAGGCTGGATCGTAAATGTGGAATTCTTCAGTGGGTACAAATGACGTCATTTTATATAAAAACGTGTGTTTTAAGTCTTAAAATTAAAATATGCTTTATAAGAAGTACATCCTTTTCATTCCAGCGACTTTGGAATTCTGCACAGGTCACTTTTGAAAATAACCTAATTGAAAACAAACACGCAATAAAACACAAAGTTTTATAACTATTTAGAGTGTCTTCAAATGCAGTGACCTTTAGATTAAAATAATAGTTGTTTGAGAGTTAGACTAACCAATATAAGATGCATTTTTTATTGGAACTAATTTTGTTGTTTTACAAACCAGCAAACCCCGCGGCTTTGCTCACATAATATTTGAAATATGCCAAGTGATATTTATATGTCTAATTTTTATTAAAAGAAATTATACTTTTAGGAATAATTCAAAAGTTACTATTTAAAACACAGTTTGACTAAACTTCATTATTACACTGCATTAGGCAGAAATGACACTTAAATTAATAAAAAGAAATAAAACTAAATAAATGATAATTTAGAAAATATTTTGAATCTTTTATGCTCAATTAATACGCTCATTTCAGTATTCATTTGAAGTTTGATTTTTTTAGAAACCCTCTTCTTACATCTTAAAATTAATTATCATGCAGAGTTCCAAATCCTACCACCTCTCTCAACATAAAGGGCTATGTTGAAATAGGAACTATCAACATTAATTTGCCAATATTAATTTTGAAATCGGTTTGTTATTTCCTGGGTCAATCCATTTCAAGTGGTCCAGCACTGGTTGCTCGACCATTTTTAAAAAATCTGAAATTTTTTGTACAACAACCCTAACATGGTGGAAGTTCAAAATGACTATTATTTTAATTTTATTAATTTTTGTTTGTGCATGGCGGCCATCTTTCTTTCGTCGTCTGCAGCAATTTTCTCACAAGAAGGTTTTACGGAATTGTAAATAATTCATCGTTTATTTATCCAATTCAACTGCGGATTAAAGCAATTTGTACAGAATACATTGGGCTAAAAATTTGGTACTGGAGTAGTTTCCGAAACTAACTGCTTATTGGTAAAATTTAAGCATAAAGTTTCAGTTTTTTTTCCAAAATTTGTCCGTTTACAAGAGGAAATTATTCTAGCAGGGAATACTGTCAACATGACATAATTTTTTTTACAAATAGGCCGAAAGTACTTGCACTCACACGCCAAGTTCCAGATCTGGGACTTGCTTTCTCTTCGCTAAAAAAAATCCCAAATTTTTCAAAAATGTCAAAAATCACACTTTTCAGGCTTTGATATCTCTGGTGGGGCACGAGATAAAAATCTGAAATTTTTATCTATAAAAGTATTGTATGGTAGTGTTATGCACAAGAAATTTCAGGATGGAGATTTGACTACAAGCTGAGATATGGCAAGGGCAACATGCCAAAACAATACTGCCAAACTAATGTTTTGTTGTAGTCACAGCTAAGTATTTATCTCAGAGTATCATTTAAATTTATTTTTTAGATTATCTTTAAATAATAGTAACAGAAAATAAAGCCTTTTGCAATTAATTTAAAAAATAATTATGCCTAAGGCCTACATTTTGTATGGTTTCAGTAATTTTCGTTGTAGTTTTAGTAACTAAAAGAAACCTCAGCACTTTTACATATATATATATATGCAAGTCCTGATACAAAAAGAGAATAGGGAAAGAGAAAATCTGTTAATGTCGGCATACTTGTTGAGACATGATCAAACGTGTCCAAACACATTCCTGCTTGTTGGTTTAAAAACCACAATTTTAATGCTGCTTGCCAGTCCCTGAAACTTGTTCCTACCATAAGTATGTTGCTGTAAATGAAACATTATGCGATGTTACCATGCATCATCCTCAAGTAATTTTCAGAAAGTAAAGATACCCAAAGCCTTTCCAAAATTTACACTGCAGAAAAATCACATTTTTGCATAAGAAGTAAGCTTGGAATTATTAATGAATTGAGACTTGCACATAGTGATTTCAAAGTATATTTCTATGAGCGAAACAGCACCGAAAACTGGCGATATGAAGCAATTAAAATAATAAAACTTTGTAAAAAATCACCATAAAATTAAAACAAAACACAGGACGCGTTTCGAGCTAAAAACATAACAGCTCATCATCAGCTAAGCATACACGTGTCCGTAAACGAACTTGTTCGTTTACGGACACGTGTATGCTTAGCTGATGATGAGCTGTTATGTTTTTAGCTCGAAACGCGTCCTGTGTTTTGTTTTAATTTTATGGTGATTTTTTACAAAGTTTTATTATTTTAATTATATTTCTATGAGCCTGCAGGGCCAAGATCTTCAATCAATTTATCAAGAGATAACAAGACTTGGTTCCTACAAATAAAATTTTGAGAAAGATCAAAATTGTGGGTTTTGAACCAACAAGCAAGAATGTGTTTTGACACGTTTGATCATGTCTCAACAAGTATGACAACATTAACAGCTTTTCTTTTTCCCTATGTTGTTTTGTCTCAGGTCTTGTATAAAAATATTTATTTTTCTTTATGTAAAAGTTCTGAAGTTTCTTTTAGTTACTAAAATTACTTACAACAAAAATTACTGAAACCATACAAAATGTATGGCATTAGGCATAATTACTTTTTTAATTAATTGCTAAGCTTTGCAAAGGGCTTTATTTTCTGTTACTATTATTTAAAGATAATCAAAAACATAAATTTAAATGACACTCTGGGATAAATACTTAGCTGTGACTAGAACAAAACAATAGTTTGGCAGTATTGTTTTGGCATGTTTCCCTTGCCATATCTCAGCTTGTAGTCAAATCTCCATCCTGAAATTTCTTGTGCATAACACTACCATACAATACTCTTACAGATAAAAATTTCAGATTTTTATCTCGTGCCCCACCAGGGATATCAAAGCCTAAAAAGTGCGATTTTTGACATTTTTGAAAAATTTGGGATTTTTTTTTTTAGCGAAGAGAAAGCAAGTCCCAGATCTGGAACTCGGCGTGTGAGTACAAGTACTTTCGGCCTATTTGTAAAAAAAATTATGTCATGTTGACAGTATTCCCTGCTAGAATAATTTCCTCTTGTAAACGGACAAATTTTGGAAAAAAACTGAAACTTTATGCTTAAATTTTACCAATAAGCAGTTAGTTTCGGAAACTACTCCAGTACCAAATTTTTAGCCCAATGTATTCTGTACAAATTGCTTTAATCCGCAGTTGAATTGGATAAATAAACGATGAATTATTTACAATTCCGTAAACCCTTCTTGTAAGAAAATTGCTGCAGACGATGAAACAAAGATGGCCGCCATGCACAAACAAAAATTAATAAAATTAAAATAATAGTCATTTTGAACTTCCATCATGTTAGGGTTGTTGTACAAAAAATTTCAGATTTTTAAAAAATGGTCGAGCAACGAATTGATGATTTTCTGGACCACTTGAAATGGATTGACCCTCCTAATATTCTACAGAAACGTAATTTAGAAAGCCTTTAAAGGCCTTTTTTAGAACGTTTGTTGTTCCTGTGAGCCCCAGGTGGTAGAATCATTGGCATAAAATATAGCCTATGTAGGATCAGAGACTGTTACCATTGATTCGCAACTATTACTTTTGTAATCGGTTTATATTCTCTGAAATTGCATAGAAATCGTAATTTAGGACTTTTTTAGAACGCTTTTCGCACCTCCCCTTAGCTTCACCCCTTTTTAATTCGAATATATTTACGGCAGTCTTTCGAGGGCAGTTATATTTTATAAGTAACTACCATGCCATATTTAAAGTTTCTAGCCTCTTCAGTATCACAGAAATCGCAATTTAGAAAGTTTTTTGCTTCTGCAACCCTCTAGTGATAGCACAGACATAAAATATAGCTTATGTTTGAGCAGGTTCTATCATAAATAATTTGTCACCTGTATTTTTTAAATCGGTTTAGTATTTGATAAGATGGCACAAAATTGTAATTTAGAACGTTTTTAGAACGCTTTTCACTCTCTTCATCCTTTTAAATTTGGAATTTTCTTTCGATTGTTCTTAGAAAGAAGTTGCATCTTGTAAGTAAACTCCATGTCATATTTCAAGATGTTAGACCTCTCAGTTGTGAAAAAAACGCAAATTAGAACATGTTTTGCTCTTGCAACCTTCAGATGGTAATGATAGCAACATAAAATATAGCCTATGTTGGAGCAGTCACTGTCACCATCAATTTGCAACCATTACTTTTGAAATAGGTTTAGTTATTCCTGAAACAGAGTAGAAATATCAATTTAGAACGTTTTTAGAACGCTTTTCGCGCATTTTCACCCCTTTTAAATTTCCAATTTTTTCGAAACTGTTCTTAAAGATCATTTATATCTAATAAATATGTACCTTCCCTAATTTCAAATTTCTAGCCCCTACCGATCACAAAAATCGAAATTTAGAACGATTTTTGCTCCTACAATCTCCAGGTGATAATGACTCAGACATGAAATATAGGACATGCAGAGGCTGTAAATATTAATTTCCTACCATTACTTTTGAAATCAGTTTGATTATTCCTCAGATTGCTCACAAATCGGCAACTAGAACATTTTTAGAATGCTTTTCGCGCATTTTCACCCCTTTTTTATTTCACTTTTTTAAGGAACTGTTCTTAGAGGTCATTTATATCTAATATATATATATACCATGCAAAATTTCACGAATCTAGGTCCTTACATAATTCAAAAATCGCATTTTTAAAAAGTTTTTTGCTCGTGCATCTACTCTGGGGTAGTGGAAACAGACACAAAATATAGCCTATCTTAGAGCAAGAACTGTCAACATCGTTTTTATACCATTATATTTGAAATCGGCTTAGTACTTCCTGAGATTGCATAGAAATCGCAATTTAAAACGTTTTTTACAACGCTTTCCGCTCATTTTCACCCCTTTTAAATTTCGATTTTTTTAGGAAATGTTCTTAGAGATCATTGATATCTTATAAATAACTACCATTCCAAATTTCATTATTCTAGGCCCTTCCATAACACAAAAACTGCAATTTAGGACGTTTTCTTTCTCCTGCAATCCCCAGGTGGTAGTGATACAAACATAAAACAGAGCCTATGTTAGAGCAAGATCTGTCACCATCCATTTACAACCATTACTATTGAAATCGATTTGATACTTCCCAAAATTGAGTAGAAATTGCCATTTAGAATGTTTTTTAGAACCCTCTTCGCGCATTATCTACCCCATTTAAATTTCGAATTGTTTAAGAACTGTTCTTAGAAATCCTTTATATCTAATAAGTAACTAACATTTCAAATTTCATATTACTAGGCCCTTCAGTAACGCAAAAATCGCATTTTTAGAACTTTTTTTATTATTTTTTTTTGCTCCTGCACCCCCTTTGGGGTAGTGGCACCGACATAAAACATAGCCTATGTTAGAGAAAGTGTTGGCACCATTATTTTTTAAATCGGTTTGGTATTTCCTGAGATTGTGTAGAAACCACCATTTAGAACGTTTTTTAGAACGCTTTTTGTGCATTGTCACTCCTTTTAAATTTCGAATTGTTTAAGAACTGTTCTTAGGAATCCTTTATGTCTAATAAGTAATTAATATTTCAAATTTCATATTTCCAGGGTATTTAGTAACGCATAAATTGCATTTTTAGAACGTTTTTTGCTCCTGCACCCCCTTTGATATAGCGGCACCGACATAAAATATAGCCTATGTTCTAAGTTGGACTAACAGCATCATTTTGATACCATTACTTTTGAAATCGGTTAGGTAGCTCCAGAGATTACCTCTAACAAACACACAATTTTTACTTCTTTATATGAGGGCTGTCTGATAAGTACCTGGCTTTGACAAGAAAAACACATTTTTATGTCAAAAATGTACTTTATTTTTCAACATAATCTCCTTTGAGTTCGATTCACTTAGCCCAATGTTTTTCTATGTTTTCTATCCCCTCTAAAAAATGCGATTTCTTCAACCCTTCAAAATTGGCGTTTTTTTTAGCAATAACCTCATCATTAGAGCCAATTTTTTTTTTCCACAGAACCATTCTTCATATTTGGATATGGGAAATAATTGCCAGGGGTTAAATCTGGCGAATATGGTGGATGCGGAAGCAGTTCGTATCCTAATTCATAGAATTTTGCCATGGCGACGACACAGGTATGCACGAGTGCATTGTCTTGATGAAAGAGAATTTTTTTCTTCGCCAAATGCGGACGTTTTTCTTTCACAACATGGTTGAAACGATCCAATAAGTTCGTATAATATTCTCCATTGACGTTTTGCCTTTTTCAGGGTAATCGACGAGAATTATGCCGCATGCATTCCAAAACTCTGTAACCATGACTTTGTTTGCAGATAAAGTCGCTTTAGCTTTTTTTGGCGCAGGTTGGCCACGAAAAACCCACTGTTTGGACTGTTCTTTAGTTTCTGGTGTATTGTGATGAATCCATGTTTCGTTAACAGTTATGAATCGACGCCAAAAATCATTTGGATTTCACTTTAACTTCGCCAAACATTCTTTTGAAATTGACCAACGAGTGTGCTGCCTGTCAATAGTGAGCAATTGCGGCACCCATTTTGCGGAAAGCTTTTTCATATCCAATTGAGTTGTTAATATATTTTACACCCGTTCAGTTGAGATGCCTACAGTCTCAGCAGTCTCGCGCATTTTCACTTTCCGATCGATTATCACAATATCGTGGATTTTGTCCATAATTTCTGATGTCGTAACCTCAGTTGGACGACCTGGACGTTCTTCATCAAAAATGCTTGTACAGCGCCTTTTTGAATTCAGCTGTCCAAGATTTTATGATTGATAACAGAGATTCAGAGTCCCTACAAACATTTCTGAGTTCCGCTTTAATCTTATCATTTGTTTTGTTTTTCAAAAACAGGCTTTTTATCACTGCTCAATATTCAATTTTTTCCATTGTTGAAATATCACCAAAGTTCTTCTATTCAAATGGCTTCTACTCACAAACTAAACCCCTTAGTGACTTGGCAAATGACCAGGTTTGATGTAAAAGGTCACCTTTGCGAAATAAATCATTTTTTAAATTCTAGTAGCACCATCTCTGGCCGAGGCCAGGTACTTATCATACTGCCCTAGATTAATGAAACAGTTCCTTCTTAAACATTTTCTTTCGTCGAAATTTGACGGGATCCACTTCGTAATTTTTTTTTTTTTTCATTGGGTGCGACACCAAATTCTGAAGAAGCAGAATTCCTGTTTCCTGCTTGTTGTTCGTTTTCAGGCCTAATCGAGAGACAACCCAATAAACAGAGAAAAAATGATTACTCGAAAATATGGAACTTTGACTTCAAATCATGGCATAACTAGTTTTAGAAGATTGCTTTTTTCGTATAATATTAAAACTTTCGATACTGTTTTTTTACAATTTAACAAATATTTTTCAAAGATAAATAAATAAATTCTAAAAGAAGTAAAAGTATAAATTAATGACAGGCTTCGTAATCCACGATCAAACTTCAGTCAAATTTCGTAATTTCAAACGTTACTGGCAGGGTTGTTTGATTTAAATCGGGATTTAAATCACGATTTAATTCAAATGATATTTTTTTATCTTTGATCTAAATCAGTTTTTCTTTTTCTCTTTTTTTCTCTCGCTGATGTTTACAAGCTGAATAATCAAATTTATCATTCATGTTAATGTCAAATTAAAAGTTACTTTTTAATAGCGTTAAATAAAACTTTATAAATAAAAAATACTATTATTTTATTAAACAATGCAACACTACATTAAAACTATATCTATCTATAATGTATTTCCAAGAAATGCTGATAAATGCCCTCATTTTTAAACTTTTTCTTTCCTAAATGATCACTTCATTTTTGCAAATTAGTTGCTGAAGCTGCAGTGTTTAATACTTTAAAAGTATTTAATTAGTTTTTGGATTCGTTGATACATAAGAAAAATGACTGGCAGAAAGCAAGTGCCAATATGGTTTTATTTTGCAAAAAAAATACTATTTATGGAAAAAGTGTGATAGAAATATTCAAATCATGTAGTCTAGAAATAATTGGGATTATGGCAAGAATGAAAATTCGCTTAGAAACTTGCCGTCTACGTTATCAAGATAACATTAGTGAATCAGCTGAAATACACATATAAATTTAGCATTTTTTGCTGGATTTATTATGTGATTATATATTTTGTATATTATTGGAGTAAAGCACTAATGAAAAATTGAATAACTTTTAAATTAACTAAAATTTATACACAAAAAACACATAGGTATATGTATAACAATTTAAATTTAATAGTAGACTAATTTAATTTTAAGTTTTAAGGGAATCATCTGAATTTGTTTGCAACAACTTTTAATTTTTATTTAAAATATCTTCAGGGGTCTGTCCAAACTTTTTTCACTGGGTCCTGTTCTTGTGAAATTGTGAAGTCTTTCTTATATTTGTAAAAAAACTATATATAATTTGGTGAATTTGAATCTATCGTTATATTCAAGTTCTATCTTTCATATATATATAAAAGCTAAGTAATATGTTATTTCATGAGTTCAGCTGTGATTTTACAAGTCAGATTTTACTTTTAAATGGATAAATGTGTGAAAGATTCAATTTGAAGGTGGGAAAATTTTGTAAAAGGTCTATTTATAAGACAAACAATTTTGTGAAGGGTCCTGTTTTGGAATAAAAAGTTTTGTGAAGGATTCTGTTTTGGGATGAAAAGTTTTCTGAAGGGTCCTGTTTTAAGATAAAAAGTTTTGTGAAGGGTCCTTTATAGGACCTAGAATTTTCTTAAACAGATCACTGATCTTATATTCTTATCTGGGAATTGTACTGAAATTAATAGTAATGTGTAAATCTAGACAGAGAAACTAAATAAATACATGCAAGATACACAAATAATATTAACAAAAAAATCTGATTTAAATTAAGAAAAAATCCGATTTAAATCAAATTAATCCGATTTTTTTATTTAAAAAAATTCAAATTCATGATTTTTAACAACCCTGCTTTCTTATCCCCTTAAGGTATAGGCCTACCTTCAGGGTACTTTTTTTTAAATAAGAAATTTTTATCAAACACGTGTGTTTTTAGTTAAAATAGGGAATAAAACTATGAACTTGCATAAATTTTTAATGGAATTTTAATTAACTTTTCAAATTTCAGCAATATTTAGTCAAATTTTAGTAAAGAATCGCATTTATGCCAAACCTTCTATAACGAAATATATTCAATATATTTCTTTTTTTTTTTTTTTTTTTCAACAATATATTAGCAAACCACTTACCTGTGTTATGAAGCAAAAGAGTTGCAATACCTCTCAAATTTACTCACATATACCAAATTTTGTATACAAAACATGATTTTAAAAAACATTGTGTATTTTTCAATAAAAATAGCTTTTAAATTAATATATACAAACTTACAAGCTATATTTCATAACATACCTATAGATGAGCAAAATCATTTTATAAAATTTTATTTCAATATCTTAAAAACTTTTTAAGAAATGATGTTTCTCGTAAACATACACAATGAAATAGCAGTTTTCCAGAAAACACAATTAAGATTTTGATATAGCACAAAAAATTATGTATAAAGTTTACAACTTTAAAATCTACAATATTTGTAGGTGTTTATATATTTATGTATACATTATATATTATATATTTGTGTATGAAAATGCATTGTTTACCTTTCAGTGGCTCTTTAAAAGATCACGTCCGGTTTCAGAAAGTTAATTTCCGTTTTATATTTCGGGCTATAACTTTGCTCCTAATTATCCGCTGAACCAAAAGTAAGGCATTTTTGGAATTTTAAATGTTTGAACTTTAATTTAAAATAATTTTAAAAATCGAAATTTTTCGCAAAAACAGCGATTTGAAGGTAGGCACATACCTTAAGAATTTTACATAAAATTGCTCATATTTCATTACTCGTTTGGAAAAGTAGACACTGATTCCATACGTTTCCCATGAGTTACATTATTCCCAGTCGTATGGTAGCTATATCTTTTTTATACGATTATTTTCTACAAAATTAATAGAGGCAACGTCTTTTTCTTTCTCAAAACTGTCTATTCAATCAAATTTACATAAATAATTTTTCAATAAAACGATGTTATTTTCTTTTCCTTGTATGCCTTTTAAACAGGGTTGGCAGGTGTTTGACATGTGTCAGTTTATGTCGGGTTTAAACCATGGTTTAAACCGTCATGTCAAAAACCTCTTGTCAAAAACCATCTGCCAAAAACCTCAACTGTTACATTGATCTGTAAAATTTCACATTAAATGTCCCACAAAACAACATTGCATGTAATATTTAAAATTCACTGTTACTTTATATCAATAATTAGTACATAGTAAAGTATTATTGTTAAAAGCAAGTTTTTAACAGGTATTTTTTTTCTTTTTTTTGTAAAATTGTGCTTTTCTAAAAAGTAGGCATTGTGCTCACCTGAGCTGTGCACTTTTTCTCTTATTTAAAATCTTTTTAATTTCTTTATTACTTTTGAAAGCTTAAGGCATTACCTAGGAATTTTTTTTTTTTTTTTTTTTGTACACTAGGGGGCTCTGCCCCCTACGAGCTGCGCTCGTCAACCCCCGTTCAGACACCGCAGACTCTAACAGCACGCTAATTTGATCGTCTTTAAAAAGATTTCGGAAGATTGAATTATAATTTGAATCTGACAATTATAATCTGACGTAATTTTCACCAAACTTTTCTTTCTCTTTTTAATATTCGCGTCAAAATACTTTTGTTAGAAATGAAATATTATGATCATCTTAAAATGTCAAGTAAATGTCTCGCGCAATTTTTAAATTAAAACTGTTTTGCAATATTATTTTTTGTTCATTTTACGTAATAAGTGTAATATGACGTAAATTCTCCTATTTAGGACTTCTAACGCATGTTACTGAATTTATTATTTTACAATATTCTTTCTCATTCAAAATTCACGTGTAACTATAGTTTTTATGACGTAATTTTCAATGAGTTCCTGCTTTTTATATTTTTTGTTTATAATAGTCACGTGTAAAATAAATTTTTAATTTGAAGCAAACATTACTGTTTGCACTGTTTATACAGCTGGCAACAGTTTAAATTAATACAATTTTCTGAAATTTGTAAAAAATATCTCTCGAAATGCTGAAAATTTGAATTTAAAATAGAAATAAAACCTCGAAAAATTATTCAAATTAAAAAACTAACTGCAATCTGCACACCGGGAAATTCTGACGCATAAAATGATCTAAAAATGATTAAATTCCTATGTACAGTTTTTGCTCCTATAAAACTTTTTTAATGGAACGATTTTGTCCAACTTTGGCATTAAATATCTCTTAAAATAATCCTTCGATTTGAAAACTGTCTGCATCAGCGTGTTTATCAAATATTTTTCTATAATTCTACCGATTTTCACATTTTTGTATGCAACAGTTTTTTAAATATTAACGAAGAAAGACTTCCGGTCACAAAAAATTCAAAACCGGCGGCGGCGGTGACAGCGGTAGTTACTTTTTTTTAGAATAGAGAGATATAACAAGATAATAGGCATAAATTTTATTCTACTCTAGGCAATAACCATTCCATTCAAAATTGAAATTGGTTTATTATTCTTAAACATTTACAAAATAAAAAGTTTTTTTTTTTTTTTTTTCCTTAAGTCAAAATCTTTTTAAAACATGCTTTTTTAAACATATAAAAATATTTTTTCGATTTTAAAAATGAATAAAATTGTCTCGGTTTTCTAAAAGGAAATTCACTTAAGCCCCATACTGAAAAAGTGCTTAATAGAAGGGATCAAATCATGAAACCATGCCATTGTTTGGCTTATATTTTGCATCCCAACCATCAGGGGCAAGGGTTGACTTATGTATCTGTCGATTCAGCTCGCACTTGGGCTACAGAGAGAATTTATGGATGCTTACCCATACTGATTGTGTCTGAAGCTAAAGAAACCCCTTTCCCGTCTTCTTATTTCAGCGCTATAGGGAGGAACCCATTACTTGGTGGAAAGGTATCATTAAATGCAATAGCTTTTCGACTGAGCCTGCTTCAAAACTTGCTCATCTAGCAGTGCTTTTGCTATCAAGTCCTACTAGCTCAGCATCAATTAAGAGACAGCCTATTTTCCAATGTTTCATACACTCTAAACTCAGAAATCATTTGGGTGTAAATAAATGTGCTAAAAGGGTTGTGTTCTGCGGCATGCTGCGGGGTAAAATTGATCCGGATTATTTAAAAATACAAAATGATTTTCTTCTGATTGAAAATTCCAAACAATAAAAATATTTTATTGCAATTTATAATTAATTTCCTTTTAATTATTAAATTACAATAATTTAAAATTAAAGATTGCATAAATCATTGACTTATTTAATGTTTACCTATTATTGTTGTTAAAATGTTTTAGTGTGTTATATGTTTTTGACAGTTTTCGACGTTTTAAACCAGTTTTCGACGGTTTAAACCAGTTTATGACAGTTTAAAGCAGTTTTTGACGCTTGTCATGTCAAAAACCCAACCCTGCTTTTAAATCACCCAACTTTATGATTTTGGTGGTTTGTTTAATAAAAGCGGTGCTAAAATTATCAGTTAATAGGCATGAAAAAATAAAAATACTGAAGCATTTTTTTCATAACATTAGTGTTTGCCCCATGTCGGTGGCTCACGATAAATATTCCATCTTGTGCTGCGTTTGTAGCCTTGCCAACATATAATAGTGAGAAATTTTCCACGCTGGGTATCGATCCATATGGTTTAGTCGGTAGAACGTCTGTGCGCTATACTGATGGCCCGGGTTCGAGTCCCGGCACGGGATCTTTTTCACTATGTTGGCCTTTGCGCCTCTTAAGCAATTACTTTGAAATTTGATATTCATTTGAAATATTAGTTTTAGTCCTTTAGCATATTACTTTATTAAATTTTCTACATAATTACTAATTCAACTGTTTGTATAAATATTATAAAAAATATATATGTAATTATATCTAGATGGACAATTTTTGAGTATAGTCTGAATGCTCAATTATTTCCAGTTACAGAGCGGTGCCTCATACAACACTGATAATATACTTTATCCAATTAACACTTAAAGGAACATTTGCATAAACACCGAATTTTCCTCTTTCTCCACAACCATCTCCAAAACTGGTCACCCCGTAAACAGTCCAACGACTGTTTCTGTCACTCTTGTATAATAGCGGTCCTCCACTGTCTCCAGAGCAAGAGTCCACTCTTCCGCGATCATATCCGGCGCATATCATGCTGTCAGTAATAGAATAGTCGTCGTAAGAATCTCGGCACTCATCAGGTGGCACCACAGGAACCTCAGCCTGGTGAAGAATGTCTGTACCGAAAGTCGCTTCATTTCTACGTTTTCCCCATCCTGTAAATAAAATAACATCATTTATAATATAATAATGGACGTACACAGCAGAGCTGAAACTAGGGGGGGGGGGCAGAAGGGGCATGTGCCCCGAGTGCCAGAGCGAAGAAGCGCCAAATGAAGGATTATACCTTTGGAATGGATCATTTTCTTCTGATGGACTAACGGCTTCCATTATTATGAAACAGCCATTATAAATGAAGTGTTAGGTGAAGAGGAAAGAGCTGTCGTAAAAAGTTAGAACTCTGATTTTCTGATCAGAATGGGGAAAAAAATGGCCATAGTTTTTTATGGCCGTTTCCCCCCCCCCCCCCATTCTGACTAGAAAATCAGAGTTCTGACTTTTTACGGCTACTCTTTCATCATAAGAGATCGGCCTAAACTATCCAATTCAAATATATATATATATATTGAAAAATATTGAAATGCGATTTTAAACGAACTCTCCCATAGGTTTAACCTTAGTTGGCGAGTATCTTCGCGCGACTTAAGTAGCCCTTTACTTGAGAGCCAGAATTACTCGACCTTAGGTTAGTGGACATAAGGTGCAAAGGTACATAGCTAAAAGTATCAGATGATCTAGTAATCGCCTCATTTGAGTTCGATCCTTGCTGAGTACTATTTTTATCTCTTTCCTTTGACTAACGAAACTGAAAATAATGTGGAAAATGCATACTTATCATGTTTTTCTGTTAGATAAATAAACCTTACAAATACTTTTGGAATTATCATTTTGATTTTATGGTTTTGCTCGTGTGCAAAATTAGACACTGCTGATACATTTATAAGACGTTCATTTTTTTTTTTTTTTTTTTTTTTTTTTTTTGTTCACAGTAAAATTCTTAAAAGCAATTACTTGATTAAAAAAAATACATTTTTCTCATTTTTTCTTTAACTAAAACTTAAAAAAACAATTTTCTGATCAGGCTAGCAGTAGTAAGAAGAATAAAAATAAACAACCAGATAAGTTCAGTTATTTATTAATTTATTTATATTTTACAATGAAACTATTTTCATATATTTATTTCTAATATACATATAATACGAAACGAAATAAGTTTACTTTTCTTTAATTCTGTGTATAGACTAGCAGCCTTCGTCCACTACGCTCGTCGATTTCTCCAAACGAACCTTGAACCGAACAAAATATATCTAGTTGATCATTTACAATAAGATTTGGTAAAGCAATAGAAGAATATATAATATACTAAAATCAACCCTGAAAAATTAACAATGCAAGTCCGTCCGGTAGACCCTTTTAAAAAGGCTAATCTTTCATAATATGGGTTCACCGGATTATATAACTTTCGCCAATAATTCTATAATAAAGCAACGTAGAACAAAATGTGTTATATACTAAAACCTCCCCTGAAACATTATCTAACTAACAGTGCAAGCTTAGCAAAATCCATTCAGCAGAAATAAAGTTATAAGCGGTCAGAACGAAATTCTTCTTTTCATTTTATGTATATAGTAGACAGTTAAAGATATCTTTCATAATCGTGTTAAACTGATTATAGAACTTTCAGAGCTGTAGCGGAGAGTATACGCCGTATACCTTCTGGATTTTTAAGAAACTCTGGACACCTTCCATAGCTATAACATATGTACTCGCAATAAAAATAAAAAAAATAGTCGCCACCGGCACCTCTGCTATACATTTTCGAGAAATAGGTTCTAAATCAAACTTCTTTGCAGGTGATCTGATAGAATGCTTTCAGTATCGAAGAGATAATAATTATTTGCGCTCATCTACGTGGAATAATGTATGTACACGTGCAGAAGGACTTCAACCGTTCTCATTCCTCACAGCGCAGCGTCCAGAATATCGTAACACGTAGCTTGTCTAACTGCTTACTCCTCTGCTTCAAACTTATGCAGAGTTTGAATGTGGTAAGCATGTTTGATTAAATGATAACATGCAGTTTTCCAAGCAGTAGAATACGGAATGGCGAGCTCCTGGCTGAGTCTTCTCGTGCAGTTAATCCCTTCTTGTACTCTTTTGGCAACATCTGGTGTTATAGAAGGTCTACTGATGATGACAAAGATGGTGATGATAATGATTAAAATGACACTTTCACTTTCGGAACCATTTCCGAAAGTAAAAGTAACTTTATATATTAAAAAATTATTATATATATATGTATAAAGAATCTGCAACTAAAATCGAAAAAGTAAAAAAGGGCAGATGTAGGGATCGAGCTCAGCTATCAATGCAAAAATAAAACATAAATAAAAATATCGAAATTCAAATGAGATATTGAAAAGTAACCTTCCCATATTTTTAGTATTAGCTCGCGAGTGTCTTCGCTGGACTACATATGCTACGGAATACTACATATTCCACTTTTTTACATGGTTTGTGCATTTAGTTTTTCTTCGTGCACATTTTAATGCACTGTAATTTGACATCGTTTAATGTTTAGCTCTATTACTTTATTATTAATCATGACCTCTATTTTCCATCCTCGAATGACAAAGGGTAACACCACATGATCAGTTCAAAATTTTGATAATTTTTTTTCTCAAGTGCTTGCTCTGTATACACACAAAAATCATATTTTAGTAGTTAAAAATCGATTCGAAAATAGAAGGGCAATTTTGAAAGTATAGCAGTAGGTTGTGTCACAACAAGTAAAAAGTTACAAAAAACTATTTTTTTCTTTTTTTTTTTTTAAGTAGAGGCTCTAGTCCCGCCAGTCTTCAATCAATGAACTTGATTTTTTGGAAAATTAATCGCCACATATTTTTCTAGTGAATATACACACTGTTAAAAATTTGCAGCATTCTGGCAGGTCAATTGACCGTTTTTTTCCGGAAACGGTTACACAACCGTAATTTAACACAATTCTGACCATATTATTGGCCATTTTATGGTCAGAATACAGTTAAATTATGGTTATGAAACCGTTTTTTCAAAAAACGGTCAAATGACCTGCCAGAATGCTGCAAAATTTTTAACAATGCATAGGGTTTTCTCGAAATATTGATATCTCGATTTGAAAAACTACATTTTACTTTGAATTGATGCCATTTCTCTAAAAATGCGTATTTTGTTTTTAAAGCGACTACGTATTTCAATAACTTTTGGGGCAAAAAAAAATCTAATTTTACTAATGAGTTATTGTGTTTATCACTTGACACTTCTTTTTCAAGGCGCTCTCCTTCCTTTCCCTCATAAGATATCACACCGCCATTTTTCAATATATCAACTAAAAAATATGCAGTTTTTGCTTTAATGTGCGAATAATAATTTAGTGTAAATATATTTTTTAAAGCATTTCACATTTGTTTTTTAAAAAATTACAAAAATGTTTTAAATTGCAGGGCGTCAAAGTTTGTTATCCTGTAAGAATCCAAAATTTAATTCTGATGCTCGTAGTTATAATAACTTGAGCTCTATATATGCATTACAAAGAAAATACATTTACCACGTCACCATATCATTACATAATTACCGTTTTAATAAGTTGGTTCATATCGGCCAGAGATTCTTATATTACATATAAGAATTATGAATGGATTTAACAAGTTTGTGTACTCTTCTCTCCATAGATACGCATGATAATGTTGGAGGCTATGGACGTGCGCTGAGAGCGCAGAGGTGAGCTGTGCTTCCATCCTTAAATCTTTGAAAATGGTAACATATAATTTAAATGCTTAGAAAATGTACCAACTAGGTACCATTGCCCCTCCCTCCAAATAAAAAATAATTATGCGTTCACCCATGGTGGTACATTATTGGTAGGCAAAAACGAGGACATAAGAGATATCAGTCATCTGGAAGGAATCCTGATTTATTTAATTCAGATTTTAAAGCTGCTAAGTGATCAAACTTGTACCTCCCGGGTTACAGAGCATAGGGGAAAACCATTTTGTGTATTAATATATATTTTTTTCGATTGTCCACTACCAACACCAACAACCATTTTTATTTGAAAAGTATTAAAGGTTTGAGTATTTTGCATTCAAATAAAATTTTGAAATTTATTAAAAGCGATATTATCGTATGAGTTAGTAGCCGAAGAATTTCCAAAGATTTCGTTACTTACAGCAGTCCTTTATAATTCTAATCATTTCAGTTATTTTAGTGCGTAGTTCAATTGCATGTCTGTTAACTTACTGTTTTATTTATATTATTTTATTTTATTGATGAAGTTATTGAATTCTTCGTTGTCGAATATCATTCGAAATCAAATGCTGAACTATTTATTTTAACTTAAATGCAAATTGATTTATCTCTCATAATCGTCTGCAGGATACAGAGTCAAATTAAAAAACAAAAAATCATGCTTGAATATTACTTTAAAAACTATAAAAACTAGTTGGATGTGCCAATCCCAAAACTTTCTACTATCTTATACATATTAATATTTTAAAAAGTAGTTACACATGTAGTAGTTACTTCAATATTATTAGTTCAATGCTATACCAACTTTCATTTTCTTCTTAAATTTCTGCTTCAATCAATTAAACGGACTAAAAACGAGTTAATCTATATCATGATATTTGTTAAAATTAATAGTTTTTCCTTATTATGTTGTTATCAGCTGTTTGCGAATAGCCGGCTTAGCAGGAAGCGAGTTCCCGCCGATGCCACCGATGGACAATAGAACTACGAAAAATCAAGAAAAGTATACAAAAATCGCTATCACAGAGCCCCTTTCCAAATTCAAGGAGGACCTGTTGGCCATATCCAAAATTATGCACAAAAAATTTGGTTCAATTGTATGCATAATTTTATACACTTTTCAAAGGTACAATAAAGAAAATGGCACAAACATCGCTATTATAGCGCCCCCCCCCCTTCTGGCAGATTTTTTTCAAATTCAGGGAGGACTTGCTTGCCGAAGCAAGAAACATACACAAAATATTTGGTTCAATTCTATGCATAACTTCATACACTTATTGATGGTACAATAATAAAAATGGCGCAGACATCGCAATTATAGCGCCCCGTTCTGGCGGAATATTTTCAAGTTCAAGGAGGACCTACCTACCATAGCCTTACACATACACAAAAAATTTGGTTCAATTCTATGCATAATTTTATACAGTTTTCGATGGTACAATAATGAAAATGGCACAGACATTGCTATTACATCGCCCCCTTCCGGCAGATTTTTTTCAAATTCAGGGAGAACTTGCTTGCCACAGCCAGAAACATGCCCAAAAAATTTGGTTCAATTCTATGCATAACTTCATACACTTTTCGATGGTACAATAATGAAAATCGTACAGACATCGCAATTATAGCGCCCCCTTCCGGCGGAATTTTTCCAAATTTAAAGAGGACCTTCGTGCCATGACCAAAAACAAACACAAACTAGTTGGATGTGCCAATCTCAAAACTTTCTTCTACCTTATACATCTTAATATTTCAAAACCTATTTACACATGTTAATACTTCAATATTATTAGTTCAATACTATACCAACTTAGATTTTCATCTTAAATTTCTGCTCCAGTCAATTAAACAGACTAAAAACGAGTTAATCTATATCTTGATATTTGTTAAAATTATTAATTTTTCCTTATTCTGTTCTTATCAGGTGTTTGCGAATAGCCGGCTTAGCGCCGCTGCGCGAGCCGCCGATGCACAATAGAACAACGAAAAATCAAGAAAAGTATACAAAAATCGCTATCACAGAGCCCCTTTACCGCGCAATATTTCCAAATTCAAGGAGGACCTGTTGGCCAAATCCAAAAACATGCACAAAAAATTTTGGTTCAATTGTATACACAATTTTATACACTGTTCGATGGTACAGGAATGAAAATGGCATAGCGATCGCAATTATAGCGCCCCCTTCTGGCAGAATTTTTTTAAGTTCACGGAGGACTTGCTTGCCATAGCCAGAAACATACACAAAAAATTTGGTTCAATTATATGCATAACTTCATACACTTCTCGATGTTAAAATAATGAAAATGGCACAGGCATCGCAATTATAGCGTCCCCTAACGGCAGAATTTTACCAAATTCAGGGAGGACCTTCGTGCCATGACCAAAAACAAACACAAAAAATTTGGTTCAATTCTATGCATAACTTCATACACTTTTCGATGGTACAATATTCAGAATGGCACAAAAATCGAAGAAAAATCGCTATTACAGCGCTCCCTACCAGCGATTTTTTTACAAATTAAGGGAGGATCTCCTTGCCATAGCCAAGAACTTAATTTTTTTTTTTTGGTTCAATTCTATGCATAACTTCATACACTTTTCGATGGTACAATATTCAAAATCGCTATAACAGCGCCCCCTACCGGCGAATTTTTCAAAATTCAGGGAGGACCTGCTTGCCATATCCAAAAACTTAAAATAAAAATTTGGTTCAAGTCTATGCATAGCTTCGTACATTTATGGATGGTACAATATTCAAAATAGCACAAAAATCGCTATTACAGCGCCCCCTACCGGCGACTTTTTTCCAAATTCAGGGAGGACCTGCTTGCCATATCCAAAAACTTAAAATAAAAATTTGGTTCAATTCTATGCATAACTTCATACACTTTTGGATGGTACAATATTCAAAATCGCACAAAAATCGCTATTACAGCGCCCCCTACCGGCGATTTTGTCCAAATTCAGGGAGGACCTGCTTGCCATAGCCAAAAACTTAAAATAAAAATTTGGTTCAATTCTATGCATAACTTCATACACTTTTAGATGGTACAATATTCAAAATCGCACAAAATTCGCTATTACAGCGCCCCCTACCGGCGAATTTTTTCCAAATTCATGGAGGACCTGCTTGCCATAGCCAAAAACTTAAAATAAAAATTTGGTTCAATTCTATGCATAACTTCATACACTTTTTAATGGTACAATGGCGACAGACAGACGAACAGACGGACGGACACACGGACAGACAGACATTTTCTATAAACCTGTTTTTTGGAATCTCTGACCCCTAAAACGTGTAAATCCGTCGAAAACCGGAAGTCGAAAAAATTTCGATTACAATACTTTCTTCTATTGAAGATAGAAGAAGGTAAAAATTTGGTTCAGTTCTACGCATAACTTCATACACTTTTCGATGGTACAATATTCAAAATCGCATAAAAATCGCTATTGCAGCGCCCCCTACCGGCGATTTTTTCCAAATTAAAGAAGGACTTGCTTGTTATAGCCAAGAACTTAAAAAAAATTTTGGTTCAATTCTATGCATAACTTCATACACTTTTCGATGGTACAATATTCAAAATCGCACAAAAATCGCTATTACAGCGCCCTCTACAGGCGAATTTTTTCCAAATTCATAGTGGACCTACTTGCTATATCCAAATACTTAAAATAAATTTTTGGTTCTATTCTATGTATAACTTCATACACTTTTCGATGGTACAATATTCAAAATCGCACAAAAATCGCTGTTACAGCGCCTCCTACCGGTGAATTTTTTCCAAATTCAGGGAGGACCTACTTGCCATATCCAAAAACTTAAAATAAAAATTTGGTTCAATTGTATGCATAACTTCATACACTTTTGGATGGTACAGTATTAAAAATCGCACAAAAATCGCTATTACACCGCCCCCTACCGGCGAATTTTTTCCAAATTCAGGGAGGATCTGCTTGCCATAGCCAAAAACTTAAAATAAAAATTTGGTTGTATTCTATGCATAACTTCGTACACTTTTTGATGGTACAATGGCGACGGACACACGGACAGACAGACATTTTCTATAAACATGGTTTTTGGGACCTCTGACCCCTAAAACGTGTAAATCCGTCGAAAACCGGAAGTCGAAAAAAATTTCGATTACAATACTTTCTTCTATTGAAGATAGAAGAAAGTAAAAATGAGTAAAGTGCGATACAGTTTTTAAACAAATTACAACACAGTTTTAAAATAAATTGTATTGGTAAATACATTTTTTTTTCTATTGACAGTGCAAAAATTGAAAATGTGCGATGTTCAGACGTTTAAAATATTAAAAAATATATAGTAAAATCGAAATTTAATCATCTGCTGTTGCCAACATCAAAATGACGTCATCGTTACGGACGGACACGTTGGTCCTTTATAATATAGATAGATAAGTAGTAATCTCAAAAAAAATTTGCAAGAATGCAATCATGCTAAATAGGCTATTGAACAACATGATCGAGTAAGGTATCTTAAGCATTTATTTATTATTATTTTTTTATTTATTTATTTATTTATTTATTTATTTATTTTGAAGTGGCACATTAATGTACTTTTTCCCATAAAGAGTTTTTCCAAAGGAATGTTAGTTATTGTTCAAAACTTACTCCAACAAACCTTTAGTCTCTTATATGAGATTATCAGAAACGTTGGGAGGCATGCCGGTGTAACGCACATTAAATGAAGAACATTTTTGTAGGATTTCATTTTTTCGAGGGTGGGGTACAATTACAACTTATTTTTTGACGAAACTCACCATTCGATAAAACAGACTTTAACCAATTAATTCCAGAAAAATAAAATTAATCTGATGATCAGGATGCTCACAAGAAGAAGACAATTCGTAATCTCCGCTTCAATATCCTTCTGACGAGTGCACATGAGCTGATGTATCCCAAACCGGCTTCCTAAGATGATTTGTTCCCGACCATGTGGCAGCTCTCCTACAATAGGAGTTCTAGTGATAGAAATGGCTCTTCGCGTAAGACAATTTCGTTTTCAATTTCCATTGGCTAAATTTTGGCGAGTTTTTAAGACTAAAGCAACCATAGCAAGTAGTTTATTTAAAATTTTGTTCTAAGCGGGTTTGGAATGACTCCGTAGTGTCTCGAAAGTGTGCCGTTTGTTTCGCGTTCTGTAGACCACGAGTTGGGATCCAGGCAGCGAAAATTTTGTAAAAATGGAAAGTGTTTATTTTTCAGTATTTAGTTAAGGTATGAAAAATAATTTGAAACAATATGAACAATTTATATAATGTGAATGTCTTTAATATTAGATTACATTATGAAAAAAAATGCAAAATTTTTATTTTTCAATATTTAATTGAGTTATAAAAAATAACTTCAAATAATATTAACAGTTTTTATAATGCGTTTTTTTTTTTTTTTAAATATTCGATTATATTATACTTTACAAAATTTTCAAAGCCTTCCAAAAGAATAGCGAAAATTAAACGCAATCAAAGGGCGCACCCCCTCCCCCCCCCCTTTGTTCATGTGGAGCATAGGTTCCCAAAGGGGTCAGTGGTGGGTTCAAGGAGAAATGGAGGCCGTTAAGATAGTCAAGGGGGCGGCCGTGGCGTACCTACCTGTTTAGAAAATTGATATAATAAAACTAGCTGACCCCCCCCCCCCCCCTCTAGCACTGCGCGGACCTGTGATAAAAACCTTAAACAAACCTAGATATTAAATGAAAATCTATACAAATGAACCTAAAGTTTTGGATCCCAAATTGAATTTTTTTATGCAAAAAATCAACGCTAAAACTCGCCGAAAACAAAATTTTATTACAGCGGGCTAAAGCATTATAGACACAATTCTTTCATGAATGTCAAAAATCTCTACAATTCGCATTAAAAATAGTTATAAATTCAAAAATCGCGGAGTGCAAAATTAGCTATATTTGGCATTAAGAAGAACAAAAAGTAAAATTCAGAAATGGATACTAGCATTTTTGTCTTCAAAATCTATACCAGCTCTCTAGCTCTTTACCCTGGACTGTGGTCAAGAGTACATAAATTTTTAATTGCTTTTCCTTCATAGGATTTGGCTAATCTTGGGTTCAGTGCAATAGCTAATCTACTTTTCAAGAAAAGGAACAGACTGCTCATCACTAAACAAGGTAATTTGAGAGCTGGTGTTAAAGAAATTGGAACTCGACATTAACAAATAATTAAAACTTCACCAACCTCAACCATCAGATTATTTTATTTTATTTTATTTTATTTTATTTTATTTATTTATTTTTCGTATTTTAAATTTTTATTAAACAATTTATTACTGCATTTGATGGTCATTTTAATCAATTTCTACTTTGTGATTCTTAATAGATAGATAAACAGATAAAATAGGTATACTAAGAAATATGCAACAATATTTTAATATTTGCTATAATTAACTATTATGGAAGAGGGGGCGTTAGAATTTTTTTCTTGTAAAGGGGGCGGTGGTCTAGAAAAGGTTGGGAATCTATGATGTGGAGCAAAGAGGGAGACCGAGTCTAAAAGGACTGAGTTCATCAGATTACCCACTATGTTGCACAAAAAGTTTTTATTTTGTTTTATTTTGTTTGTAGAAATCGAAAAAAAAAAATTATAAATGTACGTAAATTATTTATGTACGTATTATATTTATTATTATTATTATTATTATTCGGGATCAAAACTAAACTGTCAAATTCCATTCATTCATTCCCCCTTCGTCTAAAAAATTAAGGAATTATTTAATAAATAAGTAATTTATAAATATTTTACTTAACAAATAAAAACATTTTATTTAATAAATAAAAAGCCAAATGTTAAGCTTACTTATTAATTAAAAAATAATTGAAGACAAATATTACTAAATTAATAGTATTTACAAATTTACAAAATACATTAAATTACTTTTTTTCAAAAGGCAATGTGCCCAGTTACACTTAATACATATTTAGTAACATATTTAGTACGGTATAAAAATAAATTAAATAAATAATTTTATTTTGAAAGGCGAAGTAAAAAAAATCCTTAAACAGAGTAAAGTCGCGAAAATTTGTAACACTGCTTTACTTTCGAGCCCTGAGTGAGTCATTGCTATGGGGATCAGACATTAAGTTTGCTTATTAATTAAAAAATAATTGAAGACAAATATTACTAAATTAGTAGTAATATTAGTAGCAACAAATTTACAAAATACATTAAATTATTTTTTTTCAAAAGGCAATGAGCCCAGTATTGCTCAATCACACTTAATACGTATTTAGTAAAATATTTCGTACGGTATAAAAATTAATTAAATAAATAATTTTATTCTAAAAGGCGAAGTAAAAAAAAAAAAAAAAAAAAAAAAAAAAAAAAAAAAAAATCCTAAAACAGCGTGAAGTCGCGAAAATTTGTAACACTGCTTTACTTTCGAGCCCTGAGTGAGTCATTGCTATGGGGATCAGACATTTTTTGTGAATGAATCATCTTACAAGGAAGGTCTCCATACGGGCATATTCAGAAAAATCTGAAAAAATTACAGAGTGTTCTTCTCATGTGGGTATATATATTTGTAAAAAAAAAAATTTGGTGAAACCTTGATAGAATGTTCGTAAAAAAATAATGAAAATTTCGTTTATTTGGCGATTTATCATCGGTTGGCGATGAAATGAAAAAATGCTCAAATAAAATGCTTTTTATATCGAATACTCTTTAAGATTAAAAAAAAATGTTTCATATTGAAACTTGTTTAAATAAATTTAATGTAAATAACTTTAGTTTTGTCAGTTTTAGTTTGATTTAACTACAATTTTGTCATGTATATATATATATATTTATAATGAAAGTTAAATATAAAATTTTATGAATTAAAACAAAATTAAAATAAATTAAAATTGTTTCAATATCTCAAAATTAAATCCAATTGAGCATTGTCGATTCAATTTTGTTGCTATGGAAACGACGAATTCTTTGATATTGAAATGAATAACTGGTAAATGAATCTTGCCTTTATTTTGGAATACGCTTAAATATATGAAAGTATTTTTTATATATGAAATTGTTTTTAAAGTAATAAAATTACATAACAAGCAACACAAATATGTAATACGAAAAAAATGTATTTATTAAACTCTCTCATTGTTTATGTTTAAATTCATTAAGTACTTTTTACACGCATTCTAAAAATCAATTAACAAACAATTTTCAGGTGCATTAAAATCGTTTGCTTTTGGCGAGGAAAAGTACTGCTCGCCAAATCGCGTGACGCTTTCATCTTTTCGCGCCAAATACTCGAAAGTATTTTATTTTTTTACGGACTTTCTACTGTAATTCCGCCACTAAATTTGACTGATTCTTTATTACACACATAAGTAGTTTAATTGGTATTTTTTTCAAAATATTCTGAGTATGCCCAGTAAGGGGACCTTCCTTGTTAGTGAGCCAGTTTGGGAAATATCCGCTCGTAGCTGCTATCTCACGGCTATTTGGTAACGACACGGTTATGAAACACATAAACAAAGGGTTTGAAATTTTCAGATTGAATATAGAAATCTGGCAAACAATTTATTTTCAGTTTATCAGATAGATCAGATTTATCAGATTTATGTTTTTTGTATTTACCAGAAAAATATATTACTGATATAATATAAATTTATTTAAATGAAATTTTGGAAATTAATTCAATTCTTTTCGTATTATTTATTTTTTTTATTTATTTTTTTTTTGTTTTTGTTTTTTTTTTTCAAAACTTCTATTTTGGGGGGAATTATAATTTGCCTATGTTATTCTAATAAATTATATTTTAATATGTGCACTATTTTGAGAAGTTATTTTTTAATAAAAATGAAGAACAAGAGGTAAAAATAATGACCCATTTTTAAATTCCACTTTATAAAAGAGAGGGGTTGAGGAGTACCTTAAGTAAGGTAAAATTATGAAATCATTAAAATAATATCGAAAAAGAAAAATATATTTAATAAATTGTTTTTAGCTACTAAACTTTTCTTTCAGTTCTTTCTAAGCATATTTTTCCTCTAAATCGAATAGCAGATTTTTACAAATTCTGAAAGTTAGTATAATGCACAGTGGCAAATTTTTCCAGAATCTTGGTCGAAATTCGAATTGCTTTCTACTTTTCAAAATAAGAAAATATTAAAAATGAAGAATTGTGGTCCTAAATTGCTATGGATCTATCTGTCATGAAACATAGATCTCACCAAGAATATGTATAGGTGAAATTGTATGAACTTCAGTGTAAAATTCAAGTAGTTTCGGACATTTATTGAGGGAAAGAATAAAATTAATCAAACTACAATATTTTAAATAGAAGCAGTTAAAAACAATTAACATTGCTTTAATTGTAAAGTTGATATAAAGTTTTCTTACACACTCATTATTTCTACGGAATGCGATGGATGCGACTTTTTAATGTAAAATATGTATTTAAATATAAACTTACCCTTTCTTTGACGGCTTTTCTTAAAAACTTTATATATACTTACTTGAGAAATCTACTGAAACGTTCTTTTTGCAACACAGTCCATCTTAAAATATGTTCAACCGCACAACGCGGCTTACCAAAAATGTATTTGTCTAAAGTCTACATCCTTGCGAGTAGGTAAATTACTAACTGTGAGCCCGAAATAAGTGGACCCGTCCCGGAGAAAATCTCTCATATCAAAGATACCCCAGCTATAAATTAATCCAGCCCATCTTAAAATCCTAAAGAAAAATCGCTAAAAATATAAATTTTCAGCGTATGACTTGAACACGGCGAAGATATAATCAATTTTCTAAATATTCAACATCGCCAATATATCAGCTAAAACAAACTATTTTGAGGACAATAATCTGCAATTATGCAAAGTTGGGCATGGAAAGAATGTAATTTCTATTTTCGTATTTTGGCTTACATTTTCGTAACACTCATAGAAAAAAATTGAGTTTTTATATCAAGAACAAGATTTACAAGATTTTCTTACCCAAAATTGTGGCTCTTGCATACAGAGGCAATTCCTCATCTGTTTCTGGAAGGCAAACAGGTTGAACATGATTATTAAGAATAAATGGCTTTCGAAGCTTCAATAAGGCGAGGTCGTTTTCCACAGTTTCTGGATCGTAATCTGGATAAACATAGGCAGCTTCTACGACTTCCTCTTGCTCACTGCCTTCAATTTCCGTTAAATCGAACTCTCCAACTCGCACACGCAGCTTCTTTCTGACACAATGAGCCGCAGTCAATACCCAGGTGTCGGATAGCAAAGCTCCTCCACAGAATGGTTCCCAATATTTGTTGAATATCAATGCCTATTGGGAAAAACAAAGGAAACCATTATCTATACACACTTCAGTTTATTATATTTTAACACAGTTATACTGTTTGGAAAAGAAATCACGTAAGTTGTAATTTTTCCAACTGAATAAAAGAGTGTCCAAGCTAGAAATTGAACCTTTGGTTTAAATTGCCATGGTTCAAACAATTGAGCTATCTGAAAGACACTCAGCTGACAATTCACTCAGACAACCTTTTGGACTTGATATATTCAGAAATCAATATGTTTGAGTTAAAACGATAAAATATATCTATATTTCTATCATTTAATGGAGTTACTTTACTTGCTGTTTATTCTTTTGAGCTGCCTCAAGTAGCAGAGCAAACGCTGCTGCCAAACACGATTTTTTGACTGCCGTCTAGGCAGGTAGTACAATCGGTAGCGCTTTGGCAATTTAAGACAGAGGTTCTGGGTTTGACTCCTAACATGGACGCTTTTTCATTGAGTTGGAAAAATAACAACTCATATGAACATTTCGTCATTGCATTTATAACATATTGTTTGAAAAGTTTCTAAAAATAATTATAATTCAAATATTTTTACTTTATTGGATAAGTATACAGATAAATTGAATGGCTGTTATAAAATAAATTGCTATTTGCTAAATCTAGTGATGGAATATTATTATTAAATCTGCTATACAATTAAATCTCAAACTTGATTAAGTAACTCTACCATTTCAAGAACTATATAAGTCACAGATTCAAAATATTTTAAGAATCGATAGAAATTGGTGTTACATTATATTATAGGGCAATCCCTTACAAGTACCAACTTTGATTTAAAAAAAAATAATAATAATAATTTTTATAAATTGAGTTAAAAAATATATTGAAATATATTCCAAGTTTTCGAATTAATGTTTTAGATTCAAAGGTTTTATTTTATTTGCAACTGGCAACAGTCCAAATAAACAACATGGCAGAAAAGTAAAATGCTTGCAGTTGTGTACAAATAGTATTCTTGAAGAACACTTGAAAAAATAATATAATTGTTGTTTATTTAGCATTTTTTAAATAAATGAATGCATGTAGTATAACATTTAATGATTTACAATTGCTTTAAAGCCATATTCTTTATAATTATGCATGCAAAATAAAGTCTTGTGTTGTGTCATTCCGTCACATGTTTTTGTGCATTTTAGGTAGCTTTCTTTACAAAAAAGCTACCTATTGCAGCCGTTCGGAGGAAAGCGATTTCAAAAAATTTTGGTATATTTTCATCGATCATGACCCCCCAGACCCCGAAACCACCCTCCGTTCAAAATTGATATATATATATATATATCTGATCTATGTCACACTGTAACTCCCGTAATTATGAACCGATTTCGATGTAATTCGGTGTGTACATAGTACATGCCAATGTCTCGACCGAGTTCGTTGGCCAGCTTCATCCGCCGTTTTGTTTCAAAATGGCGGCCATTTAAAAATTTTAAAACTTGAAATGTGGTACCAAAAAATTAAAAATGGAAAAATATTTTTTTCTTATGTATTTGACCTTCATACAAAGATTCCGGAGCAGTTTTTGTTTCGTCTATATCTTAAAAAATGGCTGAGTTATAGCATTTTGAATTTCTAGCGTGGCTGATATTTTGAAACGTCCTGAATTTTGTCACGCGATAAAAGGCGTATTTATGAACCGATTTGGATGTAATTCAGTGTGTACATAGTACATACCAATCTCTCGACCGAGTTCGTTGGCCAGCTTCATCCGCCATTTTGTTTCAAAATGGCGGCCATTTAAAAAAAATTTAAAAATTTTAAATTTGAAATGTGGTATCAAAAAATTGAAAATGGAAAAATATTTTTTCTTATGTATTTGACCTTTATACAAAGATTTCGGAGCAGTTTTTGTTTCGTCTATATCTTAAAAAATGGCCGAGTTATAGCATTTTGAATTTCTAGCGTGGCTGACATTTTGAAACGTTCTGAATTTTGTCACGCGATAAAAGGCGTATTTATGAACCGATTTGGATGTAATTCAGTGTGTACATAGTACATACCAATCTCTCGACCGAGTTCGTTGGCCAGCTTCATCCGCCATTTTGTTTCAAAATGGCGGCCATTTAAAAAAATTTTAAAAATTTAAAATTTGAAATGTGGTATCAAAAAATTGAAAATGGAAAAATATTTTTTCTTATGTATTTGACCTTTATACAAAGATTTCGGAGCAGTTTTTGTTTCGTCTATATCTTAAAAAATGGCTGAGTTATAGCATTTTGAATTTCTAGCGTGGCTGACATTTTGAAACGTCCTGAATTTTGTCACGCGATAAAAGGGGTATTTATGAACCGATTTGGATGTAACTTCGTTTAAATATAGTACATACCAATGTCTCGACCGGTTTCGTTGGCCAGCTTCATCCGCCATCTTGTTTAAAAATGGTGGCCATTTAAATTTTTAAGAAAAATTTAAATTTGAAATGTGGTACCAAAAAATTAAAAATTGAAAAAATATTTTCTTCTTATGTGTTTGACCTTGATAAAAAGATTCGGGAGCAGTTTTTATTTCGTATATCTTAAGAAATGGCTGAGTTATAGCATTTTGAATTTCTAGCGTGGCTGACATTTTGAAACGTCCTGATTTTTCTCACGTAATAACAGGCGTATTTATGAACCGACTTGGATGTACCTTGGTGTGTACATAGTACATACAAATATCTCGACCGAGTTCACTGGCCGGCTTCATCCGCCATCTTGTTTCAAAATGGCGGCCATTTAAAAAAATTAAAAAATAAAAAAAATTAAATGAGATACCAAAAAATTGGAAAGTGAAAAAGATTTTTTTTGTATGTGTTTGACCTTAATACAAAGATTCCGGAACAGTTTTTTTTCGTCTATATCTAAAAAAAATGGCTGAGTAATAGCATTTTGAATTTCTCTTGTGGCTGACATTTTAAAACGACCTGATTTTTGTCACGCGATAACAGGCGTATTTATGAACCTATTTGGATGTAACTTGGTCTGTACATAGTACATACCAATGTCTCGACCGAGTTTGTTGGCCAGCTTCATTCGCCATCTTGTTTCAAAAGGGTTGCCATTTAAAAAAAAATTAAATTTAAAATTCAAAATGAGGTATTAAACAATTGGAAAATGAAAAAGATTTTTTTATGTGTTTGGCCTTGATACAAAATTCCGGAGCAGTTTTTGTTTCTGAAAATTTGTTCTTTTGTTTATATCTTAAAAAATGTTTGAATTATAGCACTTTGAATTTCTGGCAAGGCTAACATTTTGAAACGATCTTGTATTTGTCACGCGATAACACACGTATTCGCCTATTTCGATGTAAGAAGGCATGTGGATAGTATACATCAATACCTCGACCAAGTTCGCTGGCCAGATTCATCAGCCATCTTGTTTCAAAATGGCGGCCATTAAATAAAAAAATATATGTACATTTAAAGTGAGGTGCAAAAAAAATTAGAAATTGAAAAAGGTTTCTTTCTTAAGTATTTGACCTTGATATAAGGATTCAGGAGCATTTTTGGTTTGTCTTTACCTTAAAAAATGGCTCAGATATAGCAGTTTCAATTTCTATTGTGGGTGACATTTTGAAAAATCTGATTTTTTGCATGCGACAGCACTCGTATATATCAACCGATTCCGATGTGAGTGAGCATGTGCACAGCAATTACTAAGATCTCGACCAAGTTCACTGGTTATCCTCATCCACCATGTTGTCTTAAAATGGCAGGCACTTTAAGAAATCGCCGAATTTGGCAGCCAAATATAAGTTACTTTAAAGAAAAGCAGCTTGGATAAAGCTGACTAATTTCGCGAAATTCTCATTCATTATGTTGAAAAAAATTAGTATTGAATATCCTATATTCGGTTTCCACTAAATTGAGCTTCGTGTGTTTGAATGATATAAGTTGGCTTTTTTAAAATAAGAGATATGAAAGCTACCTCTTCCTCCCGGCACTGGCCGGAAGGACTTTTTAGGTAGCTTTCTTTACAAAAAGCTACCTATTGCAGCCGTTCGGAGGAAAGCGATTTCAAAAAATTTTGGTATATTTTCATCGATCATGACCCCAAGACCCCGAAACCACCCTCCGTTCAAAATTGATATATATATATATATATATATATATCAATATATATATATATCTGACCTATGTCACACTGTAACTCTCGTATTTATGAACCGATTTGGATGTAATTCGGTGTGTACATAGTACATACCAATGTCTCGACCGAGTTCGTTGGCCAGCTTCATCCGCCATTTTGTTTCAAAATGGCGGCCATTTAAAAATTTTAAAAAAATTTTAAATTTAAAATGTGGTACCAAAAAATTGAAAATGGAAAAATATTTTTTTCTTATGTATTTGACCTTTATACAAAGACTCCGTAGCAGTTTTTGTTTTGTCTATATCTTAAAAAATGGCTGAGTTATAGCATTTTGAATTTCTAGCGAAGCTGACATTTTGAAACGTCCTGAATTTTGTCACGCGTAAAAGGCGTATTTATGAACCGATTTGGATGAAACTTCGTTTATACATAGTACAGACCAATGTCTCGACTGAGTTCGTTGGCCAGTTTCATCCGCCATTTTGTTTAAAAATGGCGGCCATTTAAAATTTTAAGAAAAATTTAAATTTGAAATGTGGTACCAAAAAATTGAAAATTGAAAAAATTTCTTATGTGTTTGACCTCGATAAAAAGATTCGGGAGCAGTTTTTGTTTCGTCTATATCTTAAAAAATGGCTGAGTTATAGCATTTTGAATTTCTAGCGTGGCTGACATTTTGAAACGCCCTGATTTTTGTCACGCGATAACAGGCGTATTTATGAACCGATTTGAATGTAACTTGGTCTGTACATAGTACATACCAATGTTTCGACCGAGTTTGTTGGCCAGCTTCATTCGCCATCTTGTTTCAAAAGGGTTGCCATTTTTAAAAAAATGTAATTTAAAATTTAAAATGAGGTATTAAAAAATTGGAAAATGAAAAAGGTTTTTTTTGTGTGTTTGGCCTTGATACAAAGATTCTGGAGCAGTTTTTGTTTCTGAAAATTTGTTCTTTTGTTTATATCTTAAAAAGTGGTTGAATTATAGCACTTTGAATTTCTATCATGGCTAACACTTTAAAACGATCTTGTATTTGTCTCGCGATACCACACGTATTCGCCTATTTCGATGGAAGAAGGCATGTGGATAGTATACATCAATATCTCGACCAAGTTCGCTGGCCAGCTTCATCAGCCATCTTGTTTCAAAATGGCGGCCATTAAATTAAAAAAATATATATTTAAAGTGAGGTGCAAAAAAATTAGAAATTGAAAAAGGTTTCTTTCTTAAGTATTTGACCTCGTTATATATTGATTCAGGAGCATTTTTTGTTTGTCTTTATCTTAAAAAATGGCTCAGATATAGCAGTTTCAATTTCTAACGTGGGTGACATTTTGAAAAATCTGATTTTTTGCCTGCGACAGCACTCGTATGTATCAACCGATTCCGATGTGAGTGAGCATGTGCACAGCAATTACTAAGGTCTCGACCAAGTTCACTGGTTAGCCTCATCCACCATGTTGTTTTAAAATGGCAGGCACTTTAAGAAATCGCCGAAATTGGCAGCGAAATATAAGTTACTTTAAATAAAAGCAGCTTGGATAAAGCTGACTAATTTTGCGAAAATCTCATTCATAATGATTTAGTATTGAATCTCCTACATTCGGTTTCCACTTAATTGAGCTTCGTGTGTTTGAATAATATAAGTTGGGTTTTTTTTTAAATAAGGAATGTGAAAGCTACCTCTTCCTCCCGGCACTGGCCGGAAGGACTTTTTTTTTATATAGCAGATAAATTTGACAACCAAATTATACAAGTTTTTGAATTTAAAGCAAGTATATAATGGCTATTTATGTACCATGTTTAGTTTTTACTAATAATATAATGATTTCCCAATAAATAGTATGACAATGACAATTTTCCTGTTACGGAATGACAATGATTTGTGACGGAATGACAAAACAATGTTTCTTTGACATGTAAATTGTCGCAATTATATCTGACAAGCTTTCTCATGATAAATATACTGTAGAATCATGCTTTCGACTAACTATTTAATAAAATAAAGTCTTCCCATCCACAGATTAAGAAAATAATAATTTTTTCAGATGGTCCATCCAGCCAATTTAAACAAAAACATAGGATAACTCCGGGAGAGTCGCCGCATACGGGATAGATGCCGCACCCCTGTATTTCTTGTAATTATCCATAGATGGTCGTCAAACGCACAGTATAGGTGCGCAATGACATTATTTTACCCAGTGTATAGCGTGAATCCCATTTCAATTTTTACTTGTAGAAATACAATCCTTAATTTGACGTAAGTGCATGATTTCACTGTCCAAACTTTTAAACACGTTATGTTTAAGTACTTTTTATACACTAAATGCATGCATGATTTCGAAGTCAAAACTAAGTTTAGCGCTTGTATAGAGTACTGTGTGTATGGTTATGCCATTCCTCTTAGCGATTGCAGGTAACTGTGATGGCCGACGTCTGCACCATGCAAAATGGGATACATGCTGCACTGCTATTCCGGTATACATGCCGCAGTTTTTTTTGTACGGGATGATTAAGTGTTATTAACTTTTCCTTTTCTTTCTGCACAGACTAACCATGTTAGGCATGTTGTCAAGTTTACTAAAACCAAAGGAGAAAAAGGGGAAAATAAAAACTAAGAAGGGCAAGAAAGATGCAAGTCAAGTTGATAATAACGAAAAATTGGATTACGCGTAACGCAGACGTTCTTTGCAAACTACTCTAAAAAAGAGGAAGTACAATTATACTTATGGAAGAAATTAAACATGTGTTTAAATGTAGTTACATAAAAACTGTACTTTTTCGACACCTTTTTCTGTAGGTTGTAGTCGAAAAAACGGGTCTTTTAACCCATTCGGGACCATAGGTACATAAAAGCACCTTTATAAGGAGCTTACAAAATTTGTTTCTGGCACCAGTAAAAAAGAAAAGTAATATTTGCTTTGTTTAATTAGAGCATTTTCATGATTATTTAAGTAAATGTAACTTCTTTTAAAAAAGTGGTACCAACCGGATAAAATTTGTGTAAAAGCTACCGATCCCGAAAGGGTTAACAAATAAATTATGTAAACACAATTTTACTTTTTTTCTTTTCCCTTTCTAATACATTGATGTTACGTTGTTGCTGAAATAACATTTAAAATTTAATGTAAAAAAAAAAATAAGTTGATAATTTTAATAGTGAAAGTAGGCAACAATTATTAATTTGAATCTACTAATACGTTTCATTGTACTCATTTTGTTATTACATCGTTAACTATAGTCCAGATATGAATATTTTTTTTTAATATTTTTATTTATAATTTCATTCTGTTCGTAAAAGTGCGGCATAACTACCGCACAAGTACGGCGTCTCATCCTGAATGTACGGGTGACGCGCCGCAATGTAATGTTTTAGAAAAAAATCGTTAAAAAATATTAATAATTTGTTTTGAATTTTTTTGTCGCACTACACGCGTTGTATGTTTAACATTAAATAGCACAGCATGATTTTATTTATTTTATGTCCACCATGGGACTTTATGCACAAATTTAAAAAAATGTGCAGCATAAATCCCGGAATTACCCTACTTTCACTTTAGTAACTTTTTTGCATGAAGAATTTTCTTTAGAAAATCTAGAATGGAATTTCTTTGCAAGTGGTCATGGAAAAGGAGCGGTGGATGGAATAGGTGGCCAATTGAAAAGCCAATGTAGAAGATTACTACTTGCTAAAACTGCTGCAAACATTCAAACTGCATAAGAACGTTACGGTTTCATTAAATCAAAACAGCAAGTAATCAAAGTTTTGTACTTATCCAGTCGGAGTATTAAAGCTAAAGCAAAAGAAAATGAAGTCCGCTGGCCACTTGTCACAGCAGCAATTCCAGGCACAAGAGATATACACCATCTAAATGTTCTGAATAAATATTTAGTAAAAATCAAATTATTTTCAAATTCAAAGGAATTCCAAATACATGATTTGAAAAAAGCGGACTTTAATCAGTGAGAAATGGTAGCCTGTAATAACGATTATGCTATGGGCTCATTTTGCTTGGCCACATTATGGGAAAAGAAATAAACGACAATACCTTGCACAAATAACTGTTTCAGAAAGCAATTCAGGAATTGAAGAGCTAAACTTGAGGCAATAGGACAGTAAAGCACTTGTATTTACATTTCCAGAGAAAGAAGACAGATATATAGTTGATAAAACAGATTTGATACCTCTATGTAATTAGCCGACATTTCAAATAGTAGGTAATCGTGTTCGATATGTTTTTGAAAAAGCTATCAAATGTGAATAGTTATGTAATGTAATTTCTTAAGATCACTCTGGATAATAAATCAATTATGAAATTTATTAGTTTAGTCATTTTTTTAAAATGAATGTTTAAGAAACTTTTAGTCATTCCGTTACAGTCATTCCGTCACGTCAAATGACAGTTAATAACTGCAACCCTAGTACAGATAGGTTGCTCTAAATTATAATTTTGTACTGCTTATACTTCATATTTAAGATACGTATTAGTTTAAAAACTGATTGTTTTCCTAATTCACAAAAGTTTCCAGTTGTAAGTAACAGGTTAGAGTCATGTTTACAAAAATGTCATTCCGTCACACAATACGAAATTACTCAAAAATGAAAGAATAAAATTTGTAAAAAAAAAAAATTGTTTCAGATATTTTTAAATCTTTTAATCAGTAACAGTCATATGCAAACTTAAAAATCAATTTTTGTTTGAAAATAGCTTCAGGGTAATTGCTTTAACTTTAATTCTACAACTCAAAATGTCATTCCGTCACATATGGAATTGCCCTATAATTAAATTTATTTTGAGTCCCACAGTTGTCCCCGCGACTGAAAAATATGAAGTCAAACATGTTTCTTACACCCTTGAAAGTCAAGGACAGTTCGTCAACAATTCCAGTAGATATTTGACAAACCGTGTACAATCGAAAGTATCCGGCCACTGCCTCTTAATTTCTGGACATCAGTGTATATATGTGTATATATTTGTCAACAGCTAGCACTACAAATTTTAATAGTTTTTCTACAAATATTATTAAAAATACATCAGACTGGCAAACAAGGCGAAGATGGTAAACTTTTCATCCCATCTTAATAAATTCATTTACTCATGCTATGATTAAGGGAACTGAGAAGAACATGAAAGGAAAGCATTTTGAGGGTCGAGTGCTCGCACAACGTTACTAGTTTAAATTAAAAACCGAGCACATTAAAAAAGAAACCTTTTTTATTAACTACACTATTTTTTTAACTATTTATATTAGGGTTCGTGCGCTTCAAACACTTTCAAGTACCTTTTACCAGAATTTTCTTAAATAAATATTTGCCAAATTTAATAAAAAAGATTCTGTCTTCAGATATACCGGCCAGTACTTTACGAAATTTCTGGTGTTAATACACCTGAAATCCCCTGAAACCCTTGATGCGTACGAACCCTGTATATATAGACCGAAAAACCTACTATACATTACTTAATATTGAAATTGAGTCACCAGGAAAAAAATGTCATAAGGTTATCACGTTTTATGGAGTCATGGTTAGTGATATAATTTCACAATTTAGCAGTATCTGCCTAAATATCACTACAAAATATTATAAACTGCTATCCTGTGTCAGCACTTGTGTTACTAATCAGTAAGAAGCTACCTGAAGCCTGATCGTCAAATAACCTGGGAGAATTTTTTGATAACATGGAAATATTGGCGATACAGTTCGGAAACAAAATCTTATTTGATACGTTCCAAAAATCAAGGCAATATGATAGGAAACGAAATATCTAGAATATTTGAGGTAACTGGTGATGTGGGAATTTCTCATCGTTGTTCTGGATCATTTCTCGAATGAAGAGGTAATTTCTTTAAAGATAATCTGCATGTGACCAATCGCCTTTCAACTTATTTAAACACGGAAGTTTTGTAAAAATATAATATGATACTTCTTTATTTATTGTAATAGTATATACACTGTTAAAAATTTCCGTAAAAACACAAAAAAAAAAAAAAAAAGAACGAGACTCTCTGTACATTTACACTAGTTCTCGGTTAAATGCATTAGATTGAGTTTCTCGGTCAAGACTCTCTGTAAATTTACACTAGTTCTCGGTTAAATGCGTTCGATTGAGTTTCTCGGTCAAGATTACATGTAAATTTACACCAGTTCTCGGTTAAATGTATTCTATTGAGTTTCTCGGTCAAGACTCTCTGTAAATTTACACTAGTTCACGGTTCGATTGAGTTTCTCGATCATCGTTTTGCAGACATTTCCCTTATCTTGTATATAATTCCCTGTAGGGATTTCCATGTCTTTCAATCAAATTTAGATAGAGTAGAGAAATAGTCGAAGCTAAATATTTCCAAAAAATGGTAATTTTCTTAGTCATTTTCATAGTTATAATTTTTCTTAAAAAAAAAAAAAAAAAAAAAAAAAAAAGTTACATGAAACATTTTCAATTGCAAAAGCCTTTCCATTTACAGAGAGGATTATAACAGATTTAAATACATTGCTTTTATAAGAATTGTAATATAACCATAAAAGTATTCCTTGGTTAATTAATCTGATTATTTTTGTAAATATTTTACAAAAAAGTTATAACTACCGATATATTTAACCAGTTTTAATGAAAAAATATACCTAAATTTCACATTATTATTATTATTATTATTATTTAAGAATTCCAGTATATCTTCAATATTAAAGAAGATAATTATCGAGACGAAGCAATTTCTAAATAATTCCGTAAATAAAGCATTAAAAAATTAAATTTGATTTAAAAAAAATAGTAGGTATTATGTATCGGTCCAAATTGAATTAAAATAAACCGTTTAAGAAATTTTCTAACGAATATATTTGAAGCGAAATCTTTGAAAACACAAATACAATATATTTTTCCCCGCTTCATTATAAAAGACATCCTTTGTACACGACAGCAACAGCTCCTATGGCGCACTCAATAACACTCAGTAAGGTGTTTTTCTCCTGCTCAGAGGTCTCTGATTCAAACCCCAGGCCAGCTAGAAACAAATTGTGTACAAAATTAAATAGTACAGCAGTTCAAATTTACTCGAAAAATTCTGATACTTCGAAGTTCTAAAATTTACTAATAAAGCTATGTTAAATATTTTCATTAAAAATAAATTGTTTTACAGGATCTTGTGTATTTTTAATGTTGTTAATTTACGGAGTCTTGTGTATTTTTAACGATGTTAATTTATTGTAAATTTACCGAATAACTTCTCTGTTATTTAACAAAATCTCTGTTTTTCTAATCTCTGCAATTTTGCATAAGACTTAAGATAACGGATTACCAGTAGATTCTCTGTAATTTCACAGAAAAATTTTAACAGTGTAGGCTTAAAAAACAAAGTAATATAGTTTTGCTGTTTAAATGGTGAATTTTAGTGAATTTAAATTGAAGAAAGCAGGTCAATAGAGAATTATTCTGGTAAAATTCTTTACCCGCAAACCTATATTTTTCACAAATATTTATGTTTATATTATATAATCAAAGCATAAAACAAGTTCGTCTTGGATAAACTCACAAGCATGCATCTTTAATTTGAACTCAAACAGAGTTCAGAATAATGTTTGAAAGAAAGTTCAAATAAATGCTAAATTCATAAAACATATATATCATATTTTCCAAACATCTGGCCAAATTCTAGAGTTTAAAACCTATTTTTCAATAACACAGTACTTTTACAAATCCATAAATAATGCAAATATTTGAGAGACCTGGAGTTCCGAAGGAGGATATTAAAGTAAACAGAAAAATGGTGTATGAAACGAAGTAATGTAATGTGGAATTCCGTGGGGAAGATATAGAAATAGTCAGCGGAAATGCAGAAGGGAAATATTACGGAACTAAAGTAAAATTTTCTTGTATTCACACAACTTTTCAGAAAAGAAAATACAGGAATGTTAAAACTAAATACAGAAAAAATAAAATAAAATAAAATACATTTTACTTATATATATATATATATATGCATGAACAATTATCATCTACTTTAATTTATGTAAATAAATAAATGGGTTAAATAAATATTAAACATGGCAAATTGTCATTAAGATTTAAAAAAAAAAGCCTTTAACCATACTATGTAAAGAGCTTACCCCAAATCGTATAACAGCTGATATAGAGATCACAGTAAAAAAAAAGAAAAAAAAACTTTAATTAATCGAACACTGTTTACCCTACAGCCAATTTTAAAACACTATTCCACTTCTACCTATACTAGACTATACCTTTTCGACTGTAACTTTTGTAAATCGATCAAAATTGTCTTTGAGATTATCTGACCGCTAGTAACGAAACAATATTGGCTGTATCTTGACCCAATATTAGATTTATTGACAGTAAATACTGCCCAAATATTGAAGTTTCGATATTTTGCCAATATTGGCAAGAAACATTTAGGCAGTGTGTAGCCAAAAACACGACATTGAGACATTTGAAAATTTCACTGGAAATATTTCCAGTGTAATGTCGATATTAGCTAAATATTGGCTTCGCATTGGAATGCATACAAAAGTCATTATTTGTATAATATTCCCAATAAAACTCCAATATTGCACCAATATTGGTTATATAAGCTATGCATTGACTAAATATTTCTTGCCAATATTGTCGCAATATTTAAAAATATCAACATTCAAATATTGAAGCAGTGTTTCATGTCAATGAAAGCAATATTCGCTCATTCTTGAGATAAGAAGTAGCCAATACTAGCTTGCTATTAGGGCATATGGCATGTTTGTTTTTCTTTTGGATACAAGTAAGAAAAAGGGCATGCACCATTATTACAAACAACACACTTTTTAAAAATTTATTTATTAATTTTGTATTACGTACTATGTTCATATAGGGTGGACCGGGGCTAGTTGGTCCGCTATTTCTTCTAATGATTTTTCAAAAAATTACAATTCAAAATTTTAAATTTATTTTTATGTTACCACTATCAGTGCATTTTCAAGAAGAAGTCACAATAGTAAAACTTGAAAATATTAACTATAAGTACTAATTTAGAAGCTCAAACGGATACCAAGTCGCTTGGACCAGCCTGCCCCGATTGCGGGGTAAGTTAGCCCACATCACTTTTTAATGTTCTGATAGTGTAGAAGTTTAAGAAATATTCAAAATTTTACCAAATCTTAATTTTTATTTCGTGCGAATGAAACCACAATATAGTTTTAAAAAAATCTATCATACAACGTTCCTTAATGAAACCATAAAATTATAAAAATGTATAATTATTAATTCGAGTAAAAAAAGGACTAAAGTTTAAAAAAAAATCAGTTTATAGATATAAATAGAATTAATTGCTTAACTCGATATCATTTTCATCATTACAATGAAGACAAACATAAAATTTCGTTATGTTTTTCATAGGACCAACTATTACAGCAAAAAGGGGAAAAAAGGGCGGGGGGTGGTTTGAAGAAGAAAAAAATTCATAACTTCGTCAATTCAAAAGATCTCAAATCCGTTTGAATTTATTATACATCTGCTTAATATTATCTACAACTTTTATATTGACAAGTTTTTGATAGGACCAACTATTACAGCAAAAAGAAATGAAAAACAAAAAAAAATGGAGGGGGGGTGTATAAGAAAAAAATCACATTTCCCTTAATCCGTGAAATTGTTGGTGAAGTTAGTACTTACCTTCGAAATCTGCCTGCGCCTGTAGGCCAAGCCAACAGGGATTTTTGTATAATTATGAAAGTTATAAATGTTTTTGTACATCAGAGCAGCTGATTTAATGTGGGGAGGAAGTAAACAACATTATAACTTCATTTTTTAAAAAGATTGACTAGAATAACCAGGAATTCAATTAATAATTATAATTCCTTACTATTAATTAATAATAAATTACATATAAACGTGAAAATAAATATCATTAGTTTACTAAACGGTGTATAAACTGTTGCAAAGTCAAAAAACTATACAAACATTAAAATACAGTTAAAATATTCAACGTTTCGGTCATCTTCTGTGACCTTCATCAGGAAAACGTTGTCGTAATGTCTTCTAAAAATAGAACAAAACCGTCTTGAATTCAAAAGGTTCGTTATATATCCAGTCAAAAGTCACTTTAACCAATTACAATCCAGAAAACATGCAATGGCACCGTCTATCAGACAAAAAATAGACTACAATTTCTAATGATTTAGATTATGGCGCCGTCTATGAGGAGAAAAAGGAATAAAAGAATATCAAATGAACAATTTGGCCTGCAGTGGCCACATCTATTGTAAAGCAATGTAAATAAATGCAGAACTGAAAACGAAAGAGACAAACTGTTAAAATCAAAAATAGCAGTGCATACTTGACTTTCAAAAATATGAGATGAATAAAATAAATTGCAAAAGATTATTTTAATATGTGCATCCAAAGTTTAGGGATATTAAATTATATGTTATCGTTACAAACTTCTTCATTTCTAATCATAATTTCTATTGATTCTTTTTGAAGGCCATCTATTGCAGTATTACATGGAATTAATATTTTAGCATTATCAAAATCTATGTAACTATGAGGGTTGTTGAAATAAAATTTAGCAAGTGCTGTTGTCTGACGATATTACAAAATATCTCTTTTATGTTCTTTCAAACGTTCCAGAAATTTTCTTTTCGTAGTTCCAATGTAAAACTTTCTAGCACCGCTATCCAAAATAATAGGAATTTCATAAACACCGGCACGCTCATGCCCAGATATAGAATCTAAATTGCAATTTAACAAATTAGTAAGGTAAGGAGGGGGAATAGCAACAAGTTGAACGCTAAATCCGCGAACCATTTTCCTTAACTTTTCAAAAATGACTGGCACATACCTGAATCGACAATATGTTGGTCTCTGCTGGTTATTAGGTAAGCTGTGAGGGGGGCGACAATGTTGCTTGTGAATAATATTATAAATGTATTTAATGGGAAAACCATGATCTATGGCAATTTGCTTAATAAAATTAAGCTCCTGCTTAATTTTATTGGCACGCAATTAAAGCTAAAGAAACTGAAATATATTGTAATGAAACTTTTCATACACATGCTCACCTTTGTTGTATATATGATCAAACCAGAAAAAAATGGGTAAAAGTTTCCATTACACGCGTCAGCAGTATGCACTTGACGCTCCACATTTTGGACTGTGTTTGTCAGTTCATAAGGTATCATCAATTGCGTGGAGCACCCTTGTTTTGTACCCTTGTTGCTTCCTATTGTAATTACTAAATTGTAGTGAAGTAATGATTTCCCTGGTATTTATTTTCTGTTTCATTATTATTTTTTATAGGAAATCGAAAAAGTTGTGGCACCGGCTCGTTTTTGCTATGCTAGAAATGGCATATGTAAATCCATACATTGCATATGTGGAGATGCGAGAGAACACGTTGTCCCTACGATATAGGCGTCGCATAACTGCTAGCAAAATCGAAATCTAAAAATTTAAAAAAAGGTTTTTTTAATGCCATCAAATTTGAATTTTTACTCATTTTTCAAGTGTAAAATAAAACTATGTCAATTTAATATTTTTCTATTGTTAACTTGCGAATGTCTTCTTGTTATTTAGCATTTTTAAGAGTTTATATTTTATTTAAAATAGCACGTGGGTTTTCTGTTACGAGAATATTTTAGGCATAGTGTACTGAGGGTACATTAAAGTACCACTTTAATTAATTACATCTAACGAATTAAATTTCTCACGGGTGAATATTTTTTTTATGTATATCCTTTAATTTTTATCGTAGCAACTGAAAAAAAAATTACATGAAAAAATCTACAGTAGATTATAATGCAGTAGATAAAGTGTTAAATAGAGGATTTCTTTTTCACACTTTTATATCCTGGGTACGTATTTGTTTGGCTCTTTTTTTTCATCATTTCATCTGTGGCTGCTATACTAATAGTACCATCAGTGAATACGTGAAGTATAAACACAAATGTATAAAAATACAAATAACCAAAATAACTCTATTCATCTGTTCATCTGTTTGTCGTAAAAGGTTAGAACTCTGATTTTCTGGTCAGAATGGGGGAAAAAATGGCCATAATTTTTTTTGTTTTGTTTTTCCCCATTCTGACTAGAAAATCAGAGTTCTAACTTTTTACGACTGATCTATCATCTTCACCAAACACTTCATTTATAATGGCTATTTCATAATACTGGAAGCTATCAGTCCATCAGAAGAAAATAACTCGGTTAAAAATAAAAAAATCCAAAATGAGATAATGATCAAATCATGATCAAATCCCCCTACAAAATATTTTGCCGGCTACGACCTTGATACAAACTCCAAAATAGTTAGTAAGTATGCTTCTTCTGATTCGATTCTATTTTTCGCTATAAAAAAGACCTCCAGTGAAGAATTGAGGAGGTCCTCCAAAACAAATAGTTTTCTCCTATCAACACTGCGAAACTTTCTGACACTCACAGACTCATTTTATATAGCTTTGATTACAAAAAGCTACCTATTGCAGCCGTTCGGAGGAAAGCGATTTCAAAAAATTTTGTTATATTTTCATCGATCATGACCTCCAGACCCCAAAACCACCCTCCGTTCAAAAGTTGATATATATATATATATATATATATATATATATATATATATATAACCAATAATTAAACATAACCTACCACCATCTAAACCGTAATATTATGAATTAAAACTGTAAGTATATAAAAAAAAAAGATTAAATTATTTTATATATATATATATATATATATATATATATATATATATATATATCTGATCTTTGTCATATTGTAACTCTCGTATTTATGAACCGATTGGGATGAAACTCGGTGTGTACATAGTACATACCAATGTCTCGACCGAGTTCGTTGGCCAGCTTCATCCGCCATCTTGTTTCAAAATGGCGGCCATTTTAAAAAAATTTAGAAATTTAAAATTTAAAATGAGGCATCAAAAAATAGAAAAAGATTTTTTCCTTATGTGTTTGACCTTAATATAAAGATTCCGGAACAGTTTTTGTTTCGTCTATATCTAGAAAATGGCTGAGTTATAGCATTTTGAATTTCTATTGTGGCTGACATTTTGAAACGACCTGATTTTTGTCACGCGATAACAGCGTATTTATGAACCGATTTGGATGTAACTTAGTGTGTACATAGTGCATACCAATGCCTCGACCGAGTTAGTAGGCAACCTTCATTCGCCATCTTGTTTCAAAAGGGAACATTTTAAAAAAATTATTTAAAATGTAAAATGAGGTATGAAAAAATTGGAAAATGAAAAGGGGTTTTTTTTATGTGTTTGACCTTGATACAAAGATTTCACGGCAGTTTTTTTTTTTTTTTTCGTCTACATCTTAAAAAATGATTGAGTTACAGTACTTTGAAATTTCTAGCATGGCTGACATTTTGAAACTATCTTATATTTGTCACGCGATAACACATGTATTTATTAACCTATTTGGATGTAAGAAGGCATTTGGATAGTATATAGCAGTGTCTAGACCAAGTTCACTGGCCAGCTTCATCCGCCATCTTGAATCAAAATGGCGGCCATTAAATTAAAAAAAAATTATATTTATAGTGAGGTGCAAAAAATTTAGAAATTGAAAATGGTTTCTTTCTTAAGTATTTGACTTTGATATAAGGATTCCGGAGCATTTTTTGTTTTGTCTTTATCTTAAAAAATGGCTCAGATATAGCATATTGAATTTCTAATGTGGGTGACATTTTGAAAAATCTGATTTTTTGCCTGCGACAGAACTTGTATATATCAACCGATTCCGATGTGAGTGAGCGTGTGCACAGGAATTACTAAGGTCTCGACCAAGTTCACTGGTTAGCCTCATCCACCATGTTGTCTTAAAAGGGCAGGCACTTGAAGATACCGCCGAATTTGGAAACCAAATATAACTTTAAATAAAATCAGCTTGGGTAAAGCTGACTAATTTCGCGAAATTCTCATTCATAAGGATTTAGTATTGATAAAAATTAATATTGAATCTTCTATAATCGGTTTCCACCAAATTGAGCTTTGTGTGTTTGAATAACATAAGCTAGCTTTTTAAAAATAAGGAATTTGAAAGCTACCTCTTCCTACCGGCACTGGCCGGAAGGACTTTTTAAATGTTAAAGCACGCATTTGGTAAACATTATATTTTAAGCAACTCAGAGTCGAATAGATTTTTTAATTTTTCGATAAATATATAGCGTCTTGATTATAAGGGAAATGGAGACATGGAGCATTCTCGCAATCTTGACTGTCGGGAATAAAACTCTGGAGAAATTAAACTTGCTAAAATAACATTTTAATCTGATAGACGAATGCCTTAATGATTCAAAATAAAGAAAAAATGGTCAACAGCGAAAAAAATTTTATTTAACTGAGGTTTAAGTTAAACTTGCGAGTTTAATTTTCCTTACCATTTTACCACTATAACTTTCTATTTTCTTCTAAATTTTTACTTATAATATTTTTGCATAGTACCCACAGGACATTCAAATAAGAAATAATAATAATGCAGTACTTTTAATACAGAATTTTTGTATGACATTGTCTTAAAGGGGTGTTAAAAAAGGGGCGGAAGGGAAAAAAAGGGATGGTATAGGAAAAAAGGGACGGTAATGGAAAAAAAGGGGATGGTAAGGATGGGACGGTAAGGAAAATTAAAACTATTTTTAGGCAAATTATGTTAAGACTAAGTGACACAATGTTCATTTATTTTCAGAAACAGTTATTTACATTAGATTAAATTTAAAAAAATATTAATTTACCTCGTAAAGTGCAGAAATAAACCTTGATGACGGTAAGACTACCAATAAAGCCACGATGCTTGAAATTGATATTTAAATGCTGATTTAAATTCTGCAGTAAATTTCCTGTCAAATAATTTTAGATATTCTTTCTCTAGCATACTTTTGCATGAGAAAAAACTTAAAAAAAATTCTGTGGCTGCATCTGAAGTGATTTTCTGTATAAGTTTAGCAAGAGGGACGGTAAGGAATGTAAACCCAAGGACAGAATTAAAAAAATAATAATAACAACCGTAAAAATGTGTGCAGCTTAATTTTTTGCTATATATTTATATAAAACAATTGTTCCAGTTTCGGAAAAAAATTACCTCGAATTACTTTTATTAAAACAATTTTATACAGACAGTTCCAAACTTAAAAATCAGCATCAGGGACACGGGACGGTATAGGAGTTTTCCTGGTATTTGGACCTCCAACATCGTCCAAAACTTATTTATCTCGTTAATATTGTTATGCAATCATGCAATGGGGTGTTCTCCAGTATATGAAATAAAAACCCCACAAGAATATGTACTAAAATAAAAATTATTATTCAGGGACTTAAAAGTCAGAAGATTGTGAGAATGCCCCATATAAATAAAGAGGAGGAAACGTATAGTGTGGAGTCTATCAGTTGCGAGTGACTGAGGAGGTTGTCACAAAATGGCGGCAGATTTTTTTACATCGTAACACCAGTTTCTGATTACCGTCGAAAGTGGATGGTGGCCAGTATATTATAATAGTCCAAGAGCTGTTAAACATTTTAGGGAAGGTATTTGAGGCACCCTGAAAATTTGTGCAATACTTCTTTTGTAATGGCTGAATAAAAAATCGAATGTATGGCTGAAGGATCGTGGCCCAAAAACTGTGCCAGACACGTGTCAAGTGCCATTTTTTTTTTACTACCCAAAAAAGGTATTTGAGGCACGCTGAGATTGAGACAGAATAATATTTATACTTAGAAAAAAATATTTTGAAAACGACAGACACTTTAGTCGGCCCAAAAACTGTGCCAGACACGTGTCAAGTGCCATTTTTTGACTACCCAAAAAAGGTATTTGAGGCACGCTGAGATTGAGACAGAATAATATTTATGCTTAGAAAAAAATATTTTGAAAATGACAGACACTTTAGTCGGCACAAAAACTGTGCCAGACACGTGTCAAGTGCCATTTTTTGTCTGGCACAGGTTTTGGGCCACGATCCTTCAGCCAGACATTCGATTTTGTATTCAGACATTGCAAAAGAAGTGTTGCACAAATTTTCAGGGTGCCTCAAATACCTACTCAAAAATGTTCAACAGCTCTCCTACTATAGGTATTTTTCACTGACACCGACAGTAGGCTGCTTAGGTTATCGCAATATGGCGAAAACGGAGGGCCTTGACTACCGCCTAAGTAAATCTCCACCAGTAAAATTAGATACCTGTTTTTGGACATAATTATGACTGAAAATCTGCATTAATAAGGCGTTTAAATAACGAGAAAATTTTGATTCAAATTTACTGGAGGAAATTTGCTCCGGTGGTAATGAGACACTGCAAAACCGGTTACAGTTGAAGCTTCATCATATTGAGGATATGTCAATTCCTCTTCATTCATAGTTCCATTATAAGGGACTGCTGTCTCATGAAGACTTTTCTTGGGCAGACACGTTCGGGAAATTTGGTTTAAGGATGTTCTCCCCCTTCCCCTTATCCCCCCGCCACACACGCTCAAAAACGCGAAATTTTCTAAAACATTTACAAAATCATTTAAAAACATAGAAGCGTGACATTTGCAGACATGAATATTGAAGTGATTCGTAGTTAGTTTTTCAATTTTTCAATAAATGAATTTCATCTTGAGTTATAAGTGATTGTTGTATTACCTTTTGACAGTACCTTTATGGGACTTTCACGTCAGGAAATGCGGTTCAAACCGCCATGTTTTACAGCATTTCCTGAAATGTCCTTCGCATTTACCAAAAAACGAAAAAAAACACTGTTAGATCAGAAAGCAGCTTGTTTGGGTTTGGGAACAGCCTTTAAAAGCCTTTTACAGCGTTGCCTGTAGATCGTTTGTCTTTAACGAAAAAATTAAAAACTGTATTCGCATCCATGGTTCATGAATAAGAACAATTATCAATTTTATGCGTTTACGGTTGTATTCAGAAATGTGTTAGGAAGTAGCCATTTGTAATTTGTGAAAGACAATATAAATATTCGTTATTTGTACTTTTAAGGGGAGGTCCTACTTCTATGTTTCAAAATTTTCGACTTTTTATTTTTTACATTTTTTCTATCCCTCATATTTTTTGCTTATTGAACGTATCGTTATAATAAAATTTTAAGCATGTTTTTCTCGAAACCCTGTTTTTCAAACAGGTCGACCATTTTTCTCGAGAACAATTCGACCTGTTTCCTTCATTTAAAAAAAAAAAAAAAAAAAAAAAAAGAAACAAAAGGAATACTTTTTTTTAAGCTTATACCCACGAAAATTATACTTTTCATTGATTAATTATTTTTTCGAGCTCGTAAAAGTTTTTTAAAAAGGCTAAAAAAATTACCTTTTGTGTTCATGCGACCGCTTTTTTATCAAAAATCAACTTTTTAAATTAAATTTTGGTATATAAGCTCCAGAGAATTTAAATGCCCTTTCATAATTCGGCCACCAAATATGTTTCAGGGACTTGCGACCGGAAAAAAACTGTCGTCCGAGTGGAAAGTTCATGGCACGCACTTTGCAGGTACTCCCCATCGCACAAATCCTATTATTCTTTTTTATATATATACACATAAAAATTTAAATACATAAGTGAAATGTCAATAAATATAACGCAAAAAGTCTGAAGGTGATATCTCCTTTCTTTGTAACCGAAAAAAAAAAACGTAAAAAATCATCTGAATTTTAGGCCAAAGAAGTAGAACACCCCCTTTAGAAGATCCTACACTAGTCACGCGAAGACATTCACAATCTAATGTGAAACCTAAGGAAGCATTCTTTTCAAATTTCTCGCTTGTATTTTAATATTTTTTAATGGTTTGTTTTGTTTTGTTTTGTTTTGTTTTGTTTTTGCATAGGATAACTGAGGTCGGTGTCTTACGTTGTGCATTTTTACTTCTTCGATTTTCTTGAGATTTTTTTTATTAAGTTACTTTCACTTTCAGAACCGGTTTCAAAAGTGAAGTAGTATAATTAAAAAAAAAACAACCTGTGACCAAAATCGAAAGAGTAATAACTAGCCCAGTTAGAGATCGAACTCAGCTATCCTACGTAAAACAATCATTTAGAAATATTAACATGCAAGCCAGAAATTTGAAAAGAACACTCACATAGGTTTAACTTTAACAATACGGTGCGAGTTTTTTTTTTTTTGCGTGACTAGCGAAGGCTGTTAAACATTGATTAATCATGTCTCATCCCACAAAAGATTCTTGGTGTTTATATTACTGGTCCTAAAAGCATTCTCATCAAGACTTAATTCCGCATTGCTTACCTGCCATGGCCAGCTGTCTTTGACGGCTCTTCTTCCGCCGACAATTTTTAGATCTGGCATAATTGCTGGAATGCCGCATTTGATGTTATCCAAGGGATGGGCCTTATTTTCTGTATCTGAAAACAACAAATAATAAATACCAGCATATTGCAACTGACGGTACAATAAAAAACTAGTCGTTGGGGGCCACCGTAATACTTAGCCATCATGGATATAGATAATATAAAATATGAAAATAAAACATGTGATATTTGTTAAGCATTGTACCATGTTATTTTTAGTCATAATTTAATTTATTTGGACTCCCTTAAATATAACTAATATAACCCCTTAAGCTAATATTACTTTTTGTTTCATTAAAATATCTCAATTTGTTGATTTTCTGTAAGCAAGTAATCCCGATAGGTTTACAATGGAAGTCTGTGGGAATTTGGCGAAATATTAGAGATATCGCCAAGTTGCTGCCACTTTTGGCGACTTATTTTGGCCACCAAATTTGACGATATACCGCCAAGTTGGCGACAAACATGGTGGTATTTGGCGACAAAACTGTGTTCCCCCCTACAGTAACTCCCTTATAGCGTTGACAGCGATGACCACCTCGGGAACTCAGCTTTCGCTTTAGAGTGTTAGTGCAATCCCGAGGAGTAGACCACATCCACTCCTCCCGACTCTCAACCAGAGTCTGAGAGGGAGCGTCGGGTCCCTGATCAAGCTGCTGAGATTTATTTCGGTTACTGTGAGATTTACAATTACAATCACAATTGGTTACCCAATTTTTCTGGGCGAACCGAAGATTTCACATCGAGATATATGACTGTATGTAGTGATTACATGAGGATCATTTCACCTATGGAGAGGCATTAAATGCTTGACATTTACGATAAGCCATTATTGGCATTTAATCTTATAGTTTGGCGATAGTTTTTTGGTCGGCGGGATAATCGAGTAGTACCGAATTGCGTAAAAGAAACATCCTTATAATTCGAAAAATTATAATCCTATTAAATAACAGTTTACTGCGTCGGATTAAGCGTCTCATTTCCAATTAAAATATATCTCTGAATTGAAATTTGAATGAAATACAGGGTCATGAAAAATCGAACAGTGTGAAAAATAGAATTACAAATATCTCGGCAACTAATTATCCGATCGAGTTCATTCATGATGCAAAATTTATGTTTTTTTATTGTCTTTTATTTCTTTTTCTCCTTCAAATAAACAATTTCGAAAATTTTTGTATACCTCTTATCAGAACGAATATTTCAAGAGTCCGAAATAAATAGCTCCGGTTAATCGAGGTTACTGATATTCAATAGGCTTCTTCCCATTATTACTCTCTAAGTACACACCGAATTTCAAGTCTCAATCGCAATTTGTTCGGGAGATAGAGCGATTACAGATACACAGACATATAGACGGACGGACAAATTTTTTTTCTAAAAATATGTTTATCGGAATCTCCAGTGCCTGAAACGTGTAAATCCGTCAAAAAAAATTTCCGATTTTTAAAACGATTACAAGACTTACCCTATGCTACGTATGATGCGTAAGTAATATAGAAAAATAAATTTATACATATATATAGCATACAGGGTGAGTCTAAATTGTTTTTACAAAAGAAGAAGGGTGACAGTATCTATCCAGACGAGCAATAATGACCATAGAACATGGGGTCGCAAACCACTTATTGAGTCACAAATACAGAGAGTTTCATCCTAAATAAAGTCGGCTTGTGGGTAATAATTTTGTAAAAAATAAAAATATTGCAATAAAAATGTAACGATATGTACCTTGTTTTGTATTAAATGTGATAACATCACAAAAAGTTCTGGAAAAACAAGGGTGCTCCACGCAATTGATGATACCTTATGAACTGGCAAACACAGTCCAAAATGTGGAGCGTCAAGTGCATACTGCTGACGCGTATAATGGAAACTTTTACCCCTTTTTTCTGGTTTTATCATATATACAACAAAGGTGAGCATGTGTATGAAAAGTTTCATTGCAATATACTTCAGTTTCTGTCGCGAAGGAGTTTTGTGCTCTAGCGGTGTTAATGTTTTTCTTCTTTTTTTTTTTTTTTTTTTTTTTTGAGGACTGGAAGTTTTTGTAATGAATCCCCGCATTCCGAGGAACTTACCGGGTGGAGCAAATGGGGTCTACATCGGATCCTAGCGATCTGGTGATCTTGCTCCACTTAGGCATAAAATAAAATATACTTCAGTTTCTGAACGTTATCACCGTTAACTAAAGTTGGATTTGGGTAGAATATCCTATATATTTATTAACCCTTAAATGCCTGATTTTTCAAAAATCATTGTAATAATGCTTTTCAGCTTTCATTTTTTTAATTAATGACGAGAAAAATACTTAAAAAAATCATATTTTGTTTTAAGTATGGTTTACGGCTAAAAAACAGTTTCTTACTAATCGGCAATACTGGTCTTTAATTGAAAAAATAATTTTCCTTGGCAAAATTCTATAATATTAAACACACAATAATTTTAGGAACTATAATAAAAAATAAATTTTACTTGCTCACTGCAGAACAAAATAGAGTATTTCGCAATCTTCCAAACAAAACAAAAAGAACAAGTAGCAACAATTGAAAAAATAAATCTATCTTTATTCTTAAATGCACAAGTGTTGCCATCTACATGTTGAAAATTGATTTAATAATATTTTCAGAATGTATTTTATTGGCAACATTAGGCATTATAGCTTCAGTATTATTCTAATAGTATTTTTGAGCTTAAATTGGGTATGTTGCCGAAAAGCAACACCCGGCATTTAAGGGTTAAATGGGCGGTTTGCGACCCTGTGTTTCATGGTAATTATTGCTCCTCTGGATGGGTACTATCACTCCTCATATTTTGAAAAACAATTTAGACTCACCCTGCATATATATATATATATGGTATTTCATTCAATAATTTATTATCTATAATAAATATAAATAGGAAATAAAGGTTACATGATTATCAAGTAGCTCTTAAATTTTTAGAAATTAAAGAGCTTTTCCCCATTGAAGAAATTGAAAAGAATAGAAAATATTTTTAAATAGTATCATTGATTAGTTTTAATTTTAGCTTCAAGGAAAAACTCTTTATGTTATAACTTTTATCTTGAATAGAAAACTTAATTATTCAACAGCATCTTAAAAGTTTTCCATCTAGTTTTATAATTTAAATTATTACCGGGTTTTGTATCCGCGAAAGAATGATCTTTTGCGAAAAAATATTCTTGTACAGAAAAAAAAATACAAATTTCTCTTAATCTACGAAAATATAATATAGCCACATACGAAATTATACAATAACCTCTTCCGAGTTATCCATGATTCCACAAAGCGTTCTTTAAATTTAGAATCAGAAATCAATATATTTTTGAGATTTAAAGAATCACTTATAAAAGCAAACTTTTTTTTTCTGTCAACTGATTTTTGGAAACGTTTTCTAATAGCTTTTATAGTGTGTTAATCAGTTTTCTCAACTTGGAATATTGGTCTTTAGGAGGCTATTAATTAGGATGTAATCTCAGTTAAACAGTTTTAGCTGCCTAATTAAATTTATATGCATGCAAAAGTAACAAAATAATATTAATTTTAATGTTAATATTAAGGCTGTTAATTTATCAAGTTTGTAAATTTAGAAACCTCAGAAATCAATATATTTTCGAGATTTAAAGAATCACTTATTAAAACAAACTTTTTTTCTCTGTCAACTGATTTTTGGAAACGTTTTCGAATTGCTTTTATAGTGTGTTAATCAGTTTTCTCAACTTGGAATATTGGTCTTTAGGAGGCTATTAATTAGGATGTAATCTCAGTTAAACAGTTTTAGCTGCATAATTGAATTTATATGCATGCAAAAGTAACAAAATAATATTAATTTTAATGTTAATATTAAGGCTGTTAATTTATCAAATTTGTAAATTTAGAAACCTCAGAAATCAATATATTTTCGAGATTTAAAGAATCACCTATAAAAGCAAACTTTTTTTTCTGTCAACTGATTTTTGGAAACGTTTTCGAATAGCTTTTACAGTGTGTTAATCAGTTTTCTCAACTTGGAATATTGGTCTTTAGGAGACTATTAATTAGGATGTAATCTCAGTTAAACAGTTTTAACTGCGTAACTGAATTTATATGCATGCAAAAGTAACAAAATAATATTAATTTTAATGTTAATATTAAGGCTGTTAATTTATCAAGTTTGTAAATTTAGAAACCTCAGAAATCAATATATTTTCGAGATTTAAAGAATCACTTATAAAAGCAAACTTTTTTTCTCTGTCAACTGATTTTTGATTGAAACGTTTTCGAATAGCTTTTATAGTTTGTTAATCAGTTTTCTCAACTTGGAATATTGGTCTTTAGGAGGCTATTAATTAGGATGTAATCTCAGTTAAACAGTTTTAGCTGCGTAATTGAATTTATATGCATGCAAAAGTAACAAAATAATATTAATTTTAATGTTAATATTAATGCTGTTAATTTATCAAGTTTGTCTGTAAAACACGTTTGTTGAACAAGATAATGTTTACTTGGGAATTGATAACAACCCAAAAATCCTATATTCTGGGTTGAGAAAATTCATTAATACAGCATAAAAACTACTCGGAAACGTTTCTGAAATCATTGACAGCAACAGAAACTTTAATAAATGTTTCTTTAAATATCAAAAATATATTGGTTTGTATTCTTTCGTAGCTATATTATATTTTCCAAAATTAAGAAACATCTGTCTTTTTTTACAGTGTGGACAGTTTTACAGTTTTTACAGTTATAGGATTATATGATGATACTGACTGCAAAAAAGGAAGTTAGTTTTGAATATCTATCTTATTTAAAAACTCGCATAAATAATACTTTTATAGTATCCTTTATTTATGAGGAATTTTTTAAGTAATATTCATAAAAAGTAGGTAGGAAGACAAAAATTGATTTTTGTTCTCCCTGATAGGGTCATTTTTTTTTCTTCTTCCGAGATGCTTTAACAATTTTAATATGATTTAAGAGCTGTATTTAATGCCTCTCTGATTTCTTTCTATTTAAAGAGTATTTGAATGTATTACATAAGATCAGAAACATAGGTTCGTATAGCAAATTTAAAATGTATTTCAGCGATATCAATTTGTTATATATGAAATGCTTATAATACTATTGTAGTTTTTATAAAGTTTATTTTTTATTATTCGCATATTAATATCTATGTAGTGGTCTTATTTATAAGGGCTTTATATTTTTAAAAAATATAATTAATATCATTGAAGTACATTAAAATCTGCTAAATAAACTTATGTTTCTAATCTTGTATAACATTTTAAAATAATCTTCAAAGAAAAATAAGTCAAACAGACAGTAACCATACATCTTAAATTATATTTTTGAAAAATCTTAAAGGAAATTTTTTTTTCAATTTATCGGGTAGATCAAAAGTACCCACTAAGCCAGGGCCGAAACTAAGAGGGGGCATGTGCCCGGGCGCCAGAACGAAGGGGCGCCAAATGAAGGATACCTTTGGGAAAAAAATATGGCCATTTTTTCTCTTCCCATTATGACCAGAAAATCAGAGTTCTAACTTTTTACGGTTGCTTTTTCATCTTCACCTAACACTTCATTTATAAGGGCTGTTTAATAATAGTAGAAGCCATCAGTCCATCAGAAGAAAATAACTCGGTGAAATCGGAAACTCGATTAAGCAGGACTCGGATAATCGGGACTCTAACGGTATATTTCATTTTTAAAATGATCTTTAGAATATTTTTGTTGGTATTCAGAGGGGACTCGTGACCCCCGTGACCTCCCCCTTGGATCCGCCATTGTATGTTACGTAGTTCAGTATTACATATTTTAAATTTAAAAGTAAGTCGGCTATTAGAAAATTAGTAAAATTCTCTTTGTAAATATACTTTGCGGAAGAAGGAGGGGGGCGCCAAAATCCATGCTTGCCCCGGGTGCAAAAAAGGCTAGTTTCGGCCATCCCAATGGTTAGCAAAATGAGAAGCTTGAGCCCATGCTTGCGAGCAAGGGTGGACAAACACAGCATTTTACTCACCACTCGCAAGTGAATTTTTAGGAAACTTTTTTAAAACTGCAGGCTATAGGAGATATGACAGAAACTTCATTTTTTTACTAGTTAGATACATTTTGTAACTTTTCAAATCGCGATGTAAACATTGTACTAAATTTTGTCCTATACTAAATGTCCTCTGTTGTATATATTTCTTAATTTTATAGAAAAGAAATTATGAAAACGCATTGTAGTAATAGTAATTAATTTTTTTTTTTTTTTTTTTTTTTTTTTTGTAGTTGCGTACATTTTGTCTTAGCAATTTTCCTATGTACGTTGCATCGTGTCGGCTGGTAAAATAAATCCATGGCTAGTAACATTGTCTGAAAATTCCCCACCCCTGCTCGCGGGCTTGATAGCGCTCGACAGGGTAGCTGCGCAAGGTTTCTTTCTGCTAGAATGACAATTCGGTTCCCTTTCCCTTCAAAAGTCTTTCCTTTTATTGCAATATGGCCAAAACTGTTTGTTACTTAACAAAATTTCTCGGGTAGTCGAAAATCGTTGCTTATCTACCTATCGCTATGAGTACTTTTTAGGTTTCGGATGATTCATATTCAAAGAATACAGTGCGTTAAGAAATTATAAGACCACTTTGATTTTGAAAATTATGAAGTAAATAAAGGTTCTAATTATAGTTTAAACACATGAGATATCAAAGTACAACATATTTATTAAAATCAGTTTGCAAAAATTTTGAATAATGCAATAAATAAGTATCTTAACAAAAATATAAGCAATGATTGAAAAATACACTGTTAACAAATTATAAGACCACTTGTCTAAAAACAAAAATAATATGTAAATTAATGCGATATTGGTCCTCCATTTTTCCTTATAACCTCAAACATTCTGTTTTTCATAGAAGTGATCAGGTGATTAAGTACATATTCAGAAATATTGTGCCATTCTTTTACAGTGGCTGTTCCTAGTTCATTGGCAGATAAAAACTTTTTATTATTAGCATAAACTTTGCGACTTAATACGCCCCAAAGATTTTCCGTAGGGTTCAAGTCTAGACTTCGGCTTGGCCATGACAAAACATGATTTTTTTTCTTTTTTAAACCATTGCTAAGTGAATTTAGACATATAGCAAGAAGCATTGTCCTGCTGAAACATTCAGTTAGCATCACCTAAAAAATGTCCAAACGGTATCAAATAACCATATAACATAGCCTGATATTGCGCAGAGTTCATACGTCCCGAAATTCGGCTTAAATCGCATAATCCATCATGACTAAAAGCTCCCCAAACCATTAGTGATCCTCCTCCCATTTGTCGACTGAAGCATTGTTTCGGTTCCTTCCTCAAATCATGCCAATAGTGTTTATAGCCATTCAGACCGTCAAGATTAATTTTTTTTCATCTGAAAGTATCACTTGTTTCCATTTCTTGTCACATGACATGACATTTTTAGCCCATTTGAGTCTTTCTTCTTTATGATGTTTCATTAACCGCGGTTTTTTCAACAGTTTCATACATTATGCATTACTATTTGATTTCAGACTCTTCCAAACTGTTACGTGTGAAGTTCTTTTGCTCAAACGGTTCGAAATTTCCCGAGTTGAAAGACCTTTTTGAGTTGATAATCGAAATATTTGTCTATCATCCCGTGCTGTCAAAATCCTTTTCCTTCCAGATCGTTTAATTTTATATGAATCCTTTTTTTCTAATTATTTCATTGTGAATGGCAGTTTAGAACGCTTCATTAACTGAGCTATTTCTCGTTCAGATTTATCAGCACCCTTATAAAACCAAATTTTTCTTACTTCGGTCGCAGACAACTCTTTAGCCCGTGGCATCTTCAAATATATTGTAAATAACACCATCTAAACCCACTGAGCTCGACAATATTATTATAGAGCTCAGTGTCTAAACCTGCATCTTTGCTTCTCGGGAATACTTTCACGATATACAAACGCGTAGGTTATATAATGATTCTGATGAAACGTATAATAAGCTAATTTCCTCAGGTGGTCTTATAATTTCTTAACAGTCACCTTATTTACGTTTTAAAAAAATTAACGATTTTAATAAAATGTAACTTAAATTTTAATGTAGCAATTATAACAGAAAACGTTCTACGATCAATTTTGAATACACGCGCTAAAAATTTGCATATTGTGTCTTTTTCTTCAGAAGTGCACCAATTCGTTAGTGGTCTTATAATTTCTTAACGCACTGTATAACGGAGGTTTTTACTATTAAGATAACACATACTTGGTGTAGAAAAATTGAATCCCGGAAGGTGCTTCAAGGACTCCAAGTACAACTTTTCACAGATGTCTCCTTCTCTAAAACAAGACTTGTAATCCTCTTGAACATAATTCTTTCCACAGATATCTGACAAGCGACATGTTCTGAAATAAACAATGTGAATGTAATAACTCGAAAAATGTATGACAAAAAATTATATCAATTATGTGCTGGATTTTTTTTCCACACTAACGAAATATTTTTCATCTACATGCATATAAAGAAATAAAATTTTATAGCCCTGAGGCATTAGCGGGAGTATACTTTTGTAATTGGTATTACGTTTCTATCATCGGAGGTTTAAGCAGTTAATCACCATTACCTCTACTTTAAATCACCCGATATAGTCATTTATTTATTTTCTATTTCAAATACAGTAGAGTCCCGATTATCCGAGTCCCGCTTAACTGAATTTCCGCTTTAACCGAGTTATTTTCTTCTGGTGGACTGATGGCTTCTATTATTATGAAACAGACATTATAAATGAAGTGTTAGGTGAAGATGAAAGAGAAGTCGTAGAAAATTAGAACTCTGATTTTCTGGTCGAATGGGGGGGGGGGGGAGATGGACTTTCTTTTATTATGCCATTTTTTGAAAATCGGAGTTCTAACTTTTTACGACTGCTCTTTCATCTTCACCTATCGCTTCCTTTATAATGGCTGTTGCATAATAATGGAAGCCATCAGTCCATCAAAAGAAAACGATCCATTCCAAAGGTATAAGCTCGATTGAAAAAAACTATTTAATACTTTGAACGGAAAGAAGATTGCAATTTTCATAACACTAATAGAATCACAAAGCTGCCAAATTGTACGGTTTTGTTACCTCTAAAATGTAACACAAATTTCTGCCATATTTAATCGTTGACAATTGTCAGATTTCGATGATTGAATTGGGCAAAATTTACTAGTAAGTTTTAGTGGTAAGAAACAATTTTAGAAGTTAGTAATGCAGTAGCGTAATACAGCAGCATTAAAAAAAAAAAAAAAAAAAAAAAAAAAATGCAGCAAAATTGACATTCAAAAGACAAAAGACTATCAAGAGCTTTTTCAATTAAATAATTTTATTTCTTCGTTTTTCTTAAAAGTAATGGAAATGTACATAAAAAAAAATGTTACTAGAACCATAAATATGAATGAATTAAGTGAAAATTTATATTTCATCTCCTTAGTTGGTGACGATTTGTGTAAATCCGGTTTATCTGAGTTTTTTGCTTATCCGAAGTGAGCTTGGTCCATATTAACTCGGATAATCTAGATTCTACAGTATAAAATTTGCAATTTAACAATATTTCCGTTTAGAAATCAAGTTACCTGGTTCTTTTAGTATGACAAGTCGCTGAGCAGTCAGACCATCCCGACCATTCGCTGTAGAGGTACTGCTGCAGGTGAAGCATGATGCGGGATTTGGAAGGTCTTTCTTTCGAGGTTCCAGGATTCGCCATCACCAACAACTTGTTACGACACTTGGAAGAATGACAGGCTCTAGATAAATAAACATTAATTTTCTGTAGAAATGTGAATGGAATAATTTTTAAAATTTAGCTATAGGCACAGGGGACCGTGGGCTTTGTCAGAGGTCACTAAAATATTCTATAATATCATTCAATATACTCATAATTTATGAAAATTAATTTTCTGCGAAAAGTCTTAAGATGTCAGCACTTCTGTTTTTCTTTTTCTTTTCTTTTTTTTATTTTCAACAAGCATACCAGTTATTTATGACTGTCTTTTTTCATATATGCTCCTGTTTTATAACTTTTTTTTAATTCTAGCAAACTCACTATTAAGCTCTTCTAAAAATTTGAACTGAGTTTGGTGAAATCATGCAGTAGCATTAGAGACATTCATAATTTTGTTCTATAAGATCTTCATATCTCAAAATTGTTGAAGTTGTCCATTATGTTGTAAATAATTCTTTTTTTCATGATTTATTAAAATATAATTTTTTTATTTTTGGTAAACGTAAAAAAAACATAAAATTTTAAATTGCATTAGAAGTAATATTTTGGAACGCCATACTTTTTTTAACAATCGATAATATTCTATCATGAAATAATTAATGCAGGAAAGATCCATGTGTTGAAATCTTTTTTAGAGGTTAGGTCATTTAGAATCTGCCACGAGGCACAGGGTTTTAATCCATTGCGTGCAAACAATGACCATACGCCGAAAAATCCACCAACCAACCAATTTAGGGAAGCTACAAAAATTAGACAGTGCCGTAGGCACAAAAATATTTTAGTCAGGCCATGTCTATATACAGGGCCTGACTAATGCCGGAGCATACAGGGAAGCTCCCCCGCCCCCATTCGAGATATTCGACAAACCGTGTACAACCGAAAGCATCCAGACCCTGTTCCTTAACTTCTGGAGGCCAGTGTATAAACCATAAATACAAAAATATGTCTTTTTATCATATTTTAAAATAAAAGAAATATCTAGAAAAAAAAAACATTGCAACCCTTCAGAATATTGAGCAAATCACTTAAAAATTTATGACAATATGCAAAATATGTCTCTAGATAAAATAATGATCATCCCTATCACGATCATGAAGAATATGACGATTATGATGACTTAGCCATGAAATTAACAAACAACATTGATCGAATCCGGAGTGAATCGTGCATAAAACCATAGTTAAAAGGATTAATTTTATAATAAGCGGAGGGGGAGAGACAGTCCTAAATGAACAAGAGAGGGGACGGGAGGAAATAACTGAGTTACAGCAAAGGAAAAAAGGAAGAGAGATTTGACTGAAAATTACTTTCTCGGCGCAATTGAAAACTTGAAGAAGGTAGATAAAAACTCTTACAACTTACATTTAAGTTGCTCGCAACCTTTTTTTTTTTTTTTTTTTTTTTCCCCAATATAATTCTACACCAATGCTTTTATCCGTACAATATTTAATCTTCACATAGTGTTCAGGCTAAAACGCTTTAGGACACTCCGCGGTATTTTCTTTCATAAATTATACTTTAAAATAACATATATATTAAGTTTAAACAATATTAAAGTAAATAATATTGCTTAATGCATAAAAAATGCATTACATTTTTTTATAAGAGACTATAAGAAATATTATTTCCGTTTAAGAGATAAATTTACAAAGCATTATTCATAATCCTTCATTTGATTTACTTCACGTTATTAGAAGACTGTTCAGGGCAGATAAAAATTCTTACATCCTAAATTTAAATATCTGAAGATATTTTTATTATTATTATTATTAATTTGGAGTGTTAAGTATCTTTTTTTTCTATTGTATAATTTATCACCTATGTTTGGATCAGGATTGTATTTACTCCTCAGATGGTATTGAGAGAGTAAAATTTTTATCAGTATTTCTTTTTTATATATAAATTATGTTCATTTTTAGGGTTTCGTTCATCTCACGAAACCCTAATAGCCTCGCCTCTCTGTCTGTCTGTCTGTCCGTCCGTCACAGCCTCGTACACGGAAACTATTTAAGTTACAGACTTGATTTTTTTTTATATATATAAACAGAGCTGAAAACCCCCTGACCTTGCCAAAAGCATAAAATTTTGAAAAAGTTCTGTTATTTTAATTAAATAAATTAATGTAACGACATCCCACCATTTTTGCGATTTCAAAACACAATCTTAATTTCAACCATCTTTTCGTGAGCTCGATACTCTTGTGGTAGAGCGTGTTATTTCTAACCGAAAGGTCCCAGATTCAAACCGTGTCCGCGGAAGTTGAAATTTTCAATTTTTTACATTTAATTGTCTGATGGATTTGATTAAAAGAAATTTCCTATTTTTTAGCCATTTTACGGGTTTATTTTTTATTTTTATTTTATTTTTTCGCAGAATTTAAAATATCATGATTTTATGACCATTTTTCAATTTTATAAATATCTAATTTAAGTTATTGCACAAAAATGATAAATTAATAAATTATTCTGGATTAAAAATAAGAATATAAGAAATTTAAAGAACTATAAATTACATTTTACAACTAGTTAAAAAATATAATCGTATGTAATTAATTGGTATTTGATGGTAATCAAATATCCATTAATTACATGGGAAAATAAATTAAATACATTTTAGTTTTTAAAATAAATTACTTGTATAATAAATTTATTTTGTTTTGTTTTTTTAAACTATTTTTACCTTTATACTTTTTTTTTTTTAATACTAGGGGGCTCTGCCCCCTAGTATTAAACCCCTTTCAGACACCGCAGACTCTAACAGCACGCTAATTTGATCGGCTTTAAAAAGATTTCGGAAGATTGAATTATAATTTGAATCTGACAATTATAATCTGACGTAATTTTCACCAAACTTTTGTTTCTATTTTTAATATTCACGTAAAAATACTTTTGTTAGAAATGAAATATTATGATCATCTTAAAATATCAAATAAATGCCTCGCGCAATTTTTAAATTTAAACTGTTTTGCAATATTATTTTTTGTTCATTTTACGTAATAAATGTAATGTGGCTTAAATTCTCCTATTTAAGACTTTTAACGCATGTTAATGAATTTATTATTTTACAATATTCTTTCTCTTTAAAATTCATGTGTAAATATAGTTTTTATGACGTAATTTTCAATAAGTTCCTGCTTTTTATATTTTCTGTTTATAATAGTCACGTGTAAAATAAATTTTTAATTTGAAGCAAACATTATTGTTTGCGCTGTTTATACGGTTGGCAACAGTTTGTTGCCAACATTATTACAGCAATTATTGTGTGCGCGAGTATGTCTCCGATGATAATAAAATCATTTAAAATTTTTAGAACTTAATTATAAATTGATAAATTAATTTTAAGGCCTTTTTACGTTAGCCGGACGCAGGTGACAAATCACCAAATATTCTGTAAGTTTAGAACTGTGTACGAGTTACAAAAACAATGGAGTTAATTGTTCGCCAAACAATGCTTGATAAAATATGCCGATTGGCTGTGAAATTGCAACAGCGAAATATTTTAAAAATTAAAAAGTTCAATGAAAATGGAAATAGAAAATAAAGAGTTTATATTTAGAAAAAAAATACGCTGTTATCAATGACTAGTTTAATATTAATTAAATTATTTTTATCATTATACTTGAGAAAATAATATAGAAACCTGAATAGAGAGTTCAAATAGTGCTTTCTTTTTTTTTTTTTTTTTTTTTTTTTTTTTCCTGTTACCATATCTTAGAAATAGAGCAAAAATTATACATTCTTTTTATTTAATTCACTAGTTCGCGTTTTCTACCAAGCGGAAGTCAAAACGGCGAATTTTCCATAATAAGGGCCACGCCAAATCAATGTCTTGTAGCGGAAATTATTTGGAAGAACATGAATTGCAATCATGAAATTAGACGCGATTTTTAAGATAAAATTGAATGTTCATAAAAGAGTGTTTAAAGATTTTTTTTTTTCTTTTTAATTACTTAAGGGGTCTCAGGACTCTTAACATTGAGAAAAATGAAAAAAAAAAAAAAAAAAAAAAAAAAAAAAAAAAAAAAAACTAGACCATTTTCAACATTTAATATCTTAAATTTTATATGATTTTAAAACACAATTGTTATTGGGATGAAAGATATAAGTATGTTCTTTCATTCCATGTACTTAAAAAATTACGAGATGCAGAATTAGCATTTATAGAGGGCTCCAAACTGCCAGATATTTGACGAGCAGAAAATTGGTATAACAGCTTACGCGCAGGATTACAGAATAAATATTGCAATAAGAAGGCTGCTGCCTACTTATACTTCAGATTGTAATAATTACCCTGAACCTAAATAAATTTGTATCTAAAGCATTTTTATATTTTTAATACAAAGTTGTATTTAGCTAATGCAAAAATTTTAAAATTTCAACAGTATAATAACCTACAGGGTCACACAAAAGAAATCGGTTACAATACTGTCTTTGAGTAATAATTGCTGAAGTGCGTTTTCAATTCCGGCTTGCGCTTTTAAATTTAACTCTTTTAATCCTATACAGTGCTGCTCAAAGTATTCGGATAATTTTCCGATTGCAGATGGGAACAGCTGCAATTTGGTTTTCTAATGTGTTATGAGTTTCCATATGGTTGAATTAGACAATATTTTAACTTATTAAACTATGAAGTTTAATTATTGAAGTTATTATTCTGAATGTGTTGGGAAGTATTTCATAATCTATGCTTGACGCATGATTTTTCTTTCTTGTTTTTATATATCTAAAGAAAAAAATGAATTTCGGAAATTTTATTTATTGTAATTTAAATATGCATTTCTATTTCTTTTTTTTTAATACTTTGCAGGTAATACGTTCCAAATGTAATAGGGATTTTCTGGTAATCTGGTACTGAATAATAAACTATAAACAATAACATTGTTAAATGTATATATAAATATTTTACAGACATACATACAATAAATACATTAAACCCAACTGGAGTGAAAAATTAGTCAGAGCCAGGAATCGAACCCGGGACCACAGTATACAAGACTGCTGCTCTAACCACTGAGCTACTCCGGCCGATGCCTGAGTCTGCAATTTCTCACTAATAAACCAAGTTGGGGAAGTCACCAGCCATCTATACGATAGCCTTGGATGACCGGATAACGATGAATAGATTTTTACTATTACATCGATCTACGAAATATAATAATAAACACACATACTACAATATATATTAAAACTCCCATTCACACATAAATAACGCCTGAATTCAACAGTTAAATGTATATATAAATATTTTACAGACATACATACAATAAATACATTAAACTCAACTGGAGTGAAAAATTAGCCAGAGCCAAGAATCGAACCCGGGACCACAGTATACAAGATTGCTGCTCTAACCACTGACTCTGGCTCTGGCTAATTTTTCACTCCAGTTGGGTTTAATGTATTTATTGTATGTATGTCTGTAAAATATTTATATATACCTTTAACTGTTGAATTCAGGCGTTATTTATGTGTGAATGTGAGTTTTAATATATATTGTAGTATGTGCGTTTATTAATAACATTGTTATTTATAATACGTTAAATAACGCCCATCCCTAGTAGCCGTGGACCTTATTATTTAATATTAATTTCAAGTTGATACCTTCAGCCGTTCCTGAAAATAAATTGGCTTGACAGACAGACAATAAGACGAGTTTGTCACGCAAATAAATTTTACATAGAATTATAAATTAAGGATTTTCAGATTTTTTTCCTCTACATGTGCTATAAGACCTTTCTTCGCGGCAAATTTCAACATTCGAGGTCAACAGGAAGTAATTGATATAATTGTTTCTTTGAAATTCCCATTAGAACAAAAGTTATAGCTTTTAGAATTATACCCGTCAATAGTTGAAGAGACGTTTCCGAAACATGTTTCTCCAAATGACGTTTTCGACCATAACGCGCTGGATGTCTCAAACCTTTGTGAATATTTTTTCATGAAGTTTTCAAAACACATGTTTCATGTTAGTCTGTATAAACTGAACCTAAAATTTCCTTTTTATTGTTCAAGAAAATATTCCTTTATAAATGAACGACAAATGCTATGAATACCCTATTCTGTCGTAATCATCTCGTAGCGAAATTCAGTGATTTATATCAGTTTCAATACATTTGAAACAGCGTAATGTCATTAAAGTACTCTGCAAACGATTTTTCCCCATATGCCATAATGTAATGGAATTCTTTTGGGTAGCCCTGTAAATGAAATATTAATCCCACATACTTCATATGGAGTAGGGTAGACCGGGGCTAGTTGGCCATAGGGGCACGTTGGCCCAGTCGTGATATTTTTTAAACTTTGCGTTAGATGACATTGTCAGTCCAGCCAAGTATGCGTTGCTTCGCTTTCCTCCTCCAACATCAGCACCATTGAAGTCAGAGCGTCCGTTAAAGAATTATTGAGAATTTTCTAAATTTTGCAAAGGTGAGTAAATTTCCTCTCTTATAAATAATCGTTTTTTATTTGTTTGTAGATTACATTTTAGGTTTTGATATATAATAATTCAGAAAAATAATTGTTCGTAGTTATTGTAGGGCATGTTTTTTTATTGAAATACTTTCAGAATAATTCCTTATAGTCATGAAAAACGAAAATATCAATACGGGGTTAGTTGGCCCATTTGGCACTGGGTATGTTGGCCTGCCGGGACAACATGCCCCGTAGAAATTTGGCTCTGGGGTATTGGAATTTTGATATATTTAATGAATTATTTTAATAAACATTTATTATTTTTTAATTGATTTATTATTAATTAATAGTAAGGAATTATTTTATTAATTGAATTCCTGGCTATTTCTGTCAATCTTTTTAAAAAATGAAGTTATAACGTTTTTACCTCCTCCCCAAATTAAATCAGCTGCTCCTGTTGTACAAAAACATTTATAACTTTCATAATTATAAAAAAAAAAATAGGCTTGTCTTACAGGCGCAGGTAGATTTCGAAGTTAACTACCAATTTGACGAAGAATTTAATGGATTAAGGGAAATGTGATTTTTTTCTTATATAACCTCTCCCCCCCCCCCCCCCCCCACACACACACACAATTTTTTTAGTTTTTAATTTCTTTTTGCTGTAAGAGTTGCTCTTATCAAAAGCTTGTCAATAAAAAATTGTAGATAATATTAAGATGATTTATGATAAAGTTAAGTGAATTTGATATCTTGTGAATTGACGAAGTTAGGATATTTCTTTCTTCTGAAAACCTATTTTTTGCACTCCTTGAAGCCATTTTTAATTATATCAAAAATCTGCCATGCATGATTTTTTAGCGCTTTTCGTAGAAGTTTTGAAAACTTTAAACTGATTGGATATGTTATCGTGTCCATAGAAAAGTAATATATATATAAAGTTTCGAACTGGGGGTGATTTTGGGATCTACGGGTCATGATCGGTGTAGATCTGCAAAAGTTTTTCAAAAATTCCAACATATGGGAGATTGCAATAAGTAATATTTCTTACGAAATCTACTTAAAAGTTCGGCCTCCTAGAGTTACATACTACCGCTAAAAGTAACAAATCTAACAATCAAAATCTATCCGACTCTGATATTTCTCAATTATTAATAAAATCTCCTTGTACCCCAGAGAAGAGTTTGCCACAAATAATCCTTTAATAACATCACACTTTATGAAGTGAAACCCTTTTACCTGGGTACTTATTCGTTGAAACTAAATCATCCTTTCTATCTTCATAATCCATAAAAAGGGCAGTTTCAGGAAAAAAGAAATTAATTATCAAAAGCTATATTTTTCTTTAAGAGACATGTTATCCCTTCCACAGACAGAATAGAACTACACTTCCCTATCCGTTGATAAAGATCAGTAGTTCAAATAAAAAATATAAAAAAATGATATCATCCAACATAATTATATCAAGCACATTGCTATATACTAACTTGTTAGATTATCTAAATATCATTATACCAATAATAAATCATAAATGTAATCAATAATATATGTATTTCATGATAAACAAACTGTGTTTTTTAATACTTAATTAGGAATTAAAATTTTATATAAACGAAAATTAGCATTATTTCACAGAAGCTGGCATTAGCCAAAACATCATCAAGAAATATTACATTTTACTAACAGAAATTTGAAGGGAATGATGCGCTACAGAAACATGCGTTAGAGAAACATAATAAACGAAAGAAAAGAATTATTGCACTTAACAGTTGTACAGAGGTCTTGATACAATTTATTTATCATCTGGTGTTTATAATAAAGCACCTAATTAAGGATGAATGATTTTTTAAATTAATGTATTCTAAGATTTACGGTGTTTTAACACATAGCATGCCCTTATTAAATTTTATTACTGTTACGTAATGTATTAAAGACATTTTTTATGAGAAAATAAATTCAAATTTTAAAGAAATTTTTCGTCGAAATTAATAGTTTGAATAAATCACAGTTTTAATATTTAAAATTTTTATTTTAATTTTGGAGACTATATTGTATTTTCGTTCCCAAGAAATAAAAATAAAGATTTGGTAAAATTTTGATCATTTCTTAAACTTCTACACTATCAGAACATTAAAATGTGTCGTCAAAAGTGGCGGGCCAACTTACCCCGCAATCGGGGCAGGTTGGCCCAAGCGACTTGGTGTCAGTTTGAGCTTCTTAACTAATACTTATTGTTAATATTTTCAAGTTTTATTATTGTGACTTCTTCCTGAAAGTACACTGATAGTGGTAACATAAAAAGAAATTTAAAATGTTGAATTGTAATTTTTTAAAAATTATTAGAAGAAAAAGCTGACCAACTAGCCCCGGTCTACCCTACCAAACATGGTTTGATAACCCTAAATATGGATTATCAATTGCATGAAAATCCGAGTCTATTTACAGGAGTTAGAGCACGGACAGACAAACCGAATGCATAAACACTTTTCAACTTTGTTGGAAAGTGTTAAAAAGCTTTGAAAATATACTTTTGGATTAAAAAAAAAAAAAAAAAAAAAAGCAATTTAACAAATTACAACGACTATTTGGAAAATGATTTTTTTCAAAGACTAAAATTTAAGACATAAAAAATCGTACGGAGTTGATCATACATTACATACGCCATGAATTAAACATTAATAGTGTTATTACACGTAAAAATTGAAAGCGACAAAAATCGCCTGCGACTCGTCAGATTTCCTGAAATTTACGTATTAGCCAAGCATTTCTTGGCTGTTCGGGAAAAGGCTTTTCCATCGAAATCTGACGACCAATTTTAAATGAAATTTCATTCTTAAACTTTTAAACATCCCACACTATTACTTTTTACACCGTCGTATAGAAAAAAAAATGTACTTTTAAATGCAATTTGTTTGAAAGCTGTATCTCAATTTGTTTCTGAGTTATTAATTTTTTTGTAGTTTTTATTACTTTTTTGTCATAGTGACAACAGAAGTATCCATCTCTGTTGAAAGTAAAGGGGAAATACACATTACTGTATAGACCAATCAGAAAACAAATAAAATGCGTATTCAAACAATAAAAAGCTTCAGATACGCTTTTGATTTCCTACCCTAACGAGGACAATAACCATTTTTCCAAATGGTTAAAAAAAAGGTCATATTTTAAGCGTCTATGAAAGTTGAAGGCAAAAATGAAGAAATAAACTTATTTAAAAATCAGAGTCACAGACAAAAATATAATAACTAATTTGTATACACCCTATATAATAAATAAAATTGATACGTTAAAACAGATAAACTTGATCAATGGTACACATAAACAATAACTTGTATTTGAACTTGTACAAATAAAATTAACGATAAGGCATAATATCGACGTTTCGAACTGATTCTGATTGAAGCATTTCAACATCATATTTATCCTGATGATGACTGTAGAAGCAGTTCGAAACGTCGATATTATGCTTTATCGTTCATTTTATTTAATACGCTGTAAAAACTACTCGGAAACGTTTCGATTTTTTCAACAGGCAGAAAAAAAATGAAAACAAAACATTTGTTTCAGAAATCTTACTTTAAATCTTGAATATATTTTGGTTTCTGACGATAAAGTAACGCTTTTTCAGAATCGTGGATAACTCGGTAGAGGTTATATTATGTTTTCATAAAGTTTTTGCTAGATTCAGAAACATTTCTCTCTCTTTGCAATGTGCCACAAAACTAAGTCTTTCATATCTCAGTTAAATCAAATTCGTATCTTTTTGAAAAATGAATGGTCAAATAATTGTTTTAATTGATATTTAAAAAAATTTCGAAACAGTTATAACAGAATCAAATGCATTAGTATGCACGTGCAAAACAAAAGAAAAGAAAAAGAAAAGAACATTGCTGAAAATTTTTGTATTCAAGTCACGACTTAGAAAGTTTTCTAAATTTGATTTGCATATTTTTCTTCTTTCTTCTTTTTCTCTTTAAGAAACTGACTTTAAATTGTTCCACTTGAAATTTTTGACAGGACTCTTATGGAATTTTAAATCACAGTGTTTGAAAGTTATAATGCTATATGACTTTGATTTGAAAACATATTTAAGTATTTTTCAGTATTTATTTGGTTTTTCCTTTACTACTCACCTAGCCATTCTTACTTTATTACCTAAATCAATTCTTACCTTACCTAATTAAGCTAACAACCGTCTATAATATTTTATTACAAGTACTCTTGAAAAATTGCCTTTACATCTCAATACCAAATACTTTGCATCTCTATACTAAATTTTGTTTTAAGGTTCCAACAGACAGATCCTACGTACTGCGGTGTCTTTGTCCTGGTAACGCGGTGCTTTTCATGTTTCATTACTTTCGTTGGATCCGAATTGGTCCGACGAATCCGTGTTTGCAATCCCCTTTCTTTTGTTGATGACCCCGTAGAATGGTTTTAAATAATGGCGATGGAAGTGGTTAACGAGTTTTTGTCGGATAAAGTAAATGATAGCAAATAAACGCAGCCTTGATTCTTTTCTAGTGACATTTTAATCCTTCTTTCTTTTATTGTTGTCTATAGTTTTCTTTCAAAGGTTCAAAATCTTAAATTACCTCATTAACCCCTTAACCGCAGACGACATCTTACGCGATCTCCAGTGCTTTACTTAAATTGTATATTTCTGCAATCAGTGGCGCCAACTTTTAGGCCCGTGGGGCCCAAACTCACCCAATAATTTGTCCTCCCGGCCACCGAATTTATGCTGTACTGTTTCGTTACTTATTTTTTTATCGCTCAGAACTTTTTTATTCGTTTTGTTAACATTCGCAAAGTGATTTTATTCCTGCCGTTTATAATTCGAGTTCTGCTGAACGGATTTTAATCACACCTACACTGTTAGGTAAATTTTTGGGGATGGTAAGTACTTATCTGTAGGGAAGCTTTATACTGCATTGTTTTTTCTGAAGGGAAAGCTTGATAGCGAATCCGATTATAGAAAACTTTATCATCATCTACTATATATTTAAAACGCAAATTTGTATTTCGTTCCGATCGACTATAATTCAGGTTCCCCTTAACAGATTTTTAGAGGACCTATACTGTTAGTTAGGCAAATTGTTTTGAAAAGGTTTTAGTGTATAACTATCGTTCAACTTTGCTTAGTTATGGATATTTATTTTCGCTATTCTTTGGGTATAAATAATTGCTGCTGCTGTTGCATGTATTTTGTGACTACAATCTAATTTACTGCTATTACAGTTTTAACTGCATTTTTTCTGCTGGAATTTAACAAGAGGAAACCATGGTAGACCTGTCAGAAGAGCACGTGTTTTACGAAATGTAACAGTGCGTAAAAGTGAGCTAGCATTTAAACTACCAGAACCACACATGGTACCAAATTGATTGGCCCGGAGAAGTATTAAACGAGAATGAATCATCCGACCATTATTTAGGTGCTACATACAATATCTATAATTATTGCAATACTCACTATTTTTGTAATGTGGTGACTGGAGAACATTTTAATTCCAGTTGTCATAACTGCCTCACGTCCTTACTAAATACTATTGTAAATGATCATCTAAAAAAGTTGATTCAAAATTGCCTAAATTTTGTCCAAGGCATTAGAGAATTTAATAGCACAAAGATATTCGCATCGTTTTCAGAATTCGCAAAGACATTGTAGGTAAGGGTCCATATTTCTTTAAAATACAAGGTCAAATTCACCGATATATTTCTTTTGGTTCAAGTTTCATACAGAAAAACCGGGCTAATTTGCTAATAAAAATATAGTTATTAAAATCATAAATTTATATTATATTTCAAAAAATGGTAATTTGACTTATTGTAACTCAAATATATCATATTTTCTCACTCATGCCCTTGCATTAAAAAACAAAAAAAAATAGTCGCGTCATTTTACCCCAAAATGGTTGAGCCCACCCAAAATTTTTCAAAAATTGGCGCCATTGTCTGCAATTAAGCATTAGTTTAGTTAATGCATTAGTTTTCTGAAATAACAGTAAGAAAATGCACACGTTATATTGTTATATATAACGGTCCAGGTGGCGAAAATTCCCTCGCTGTCATTGGAATTCGCCATCTCTATAATAGATACCATGCATTTTCTACAGGCGTACATGTACGCCTGTGGCGCTTAAGGGATTAAGTTAGCATATTTTAAATAGATAAGTTTTCTGATTTCCCTGGAAGTGTCGGGTTCCAGTTAAAATAGTGACGGTCGTTTCCGGGTGGAAAATAACAGCTCTTTAAAAAGTTTACAAAAACCCGCGGCGTGAGTTTGTATCATAAACAGTACTATTTTTTAACGCAAAACAATTGTTACCGTTTTATTTTCTATTTCATAGTATCTTAAGAAAGTGTTTATCCGTTTTTTGTTTTGTTTTGTTTTTTTGTTTTTTAACCAGGGCTAGATTTTTTTGTGCTCTTTTTGTTTATATTATCTGTTACTCATTTCGACCAGCAATTCCATCGGAACCAGTTTCAAAAGTGAGAGTATCCTCACAAAAGAAAAACCTGCAAACAAAATTATAAAAGTGTAAAAGTACTTTTATAAAGATCGACTTCGGTTATCCAACGAAAAAAAAAAATTATTTAAAAATATTGAAATGCAAACGAGATATTTTTAAAAATTTCTCCCATAGGGTTAACGTTAACGAGTGGGTGTTTTAGCGTGAGTGAAGTAGCCATTTAGAGAAATAATGAACTGATTACCTGAAGAGTTTTTGTGTTCTGCTCTCACATTTGTCTGGTTTCAGACAGAAACGTCTTCTGAACTGACGGCACTGTCGACTGCATTTCGACCAATCACTCCACTCGCTGAAAAGTGAACTGTTATTTCCCTGCTGAAAATTGATGATAAAAAAAATATAGAGAAGTGGAATGAGAGTCTAGTTTAAAAATACATAATTTCAGTTAAAAACAAACATAAATTTTATTTTTCAACATTTGTCAAGGAAAAAGCAATAGAAATTATTATGATATCAAAAAACAAGACAGGGCAAACAGAAATAAGTTTCGCTTCTGCACTAGTAACAATTGTACCCGAAGAAGACGGATCCATTTCCTATTATTTTATTTTGTATTTTAGTACAAGTAGGTATGAGTTTATTCTTGATAATGACTACAAAAAATGTAATTCTGGGACATCGCTCTTCAATTCCAAAAGCTTGGAGCATTTATTTGGTATGCGCAATTGAAGGGGCCGGTTTAAAATCCCATAAGCGACAATCGCATCAGTCTTACAAACTGAGAACGAATGTTACGCTTAATAAGAGACCCTATTGTTTTGATTTATTATTGATTTAATGATCAGTCCTAGGACTAATCATAAAATAATTGTTTTCAACTAAATAGGTCCAAATTTTAATAGTCTTTAAAATGCTATCCTTTACAATCCTTACAGTTAGTACATCCTTATTATCCTTACAGTGGTTCTAGCTCCTGTGTGACCATGTATTAACGCCACAAATTATTCAGTAGGCAAAACTGTCCTAAAATGATTTACCCTAAGGGAAAAATGCTTCTATTCATACAAATATTTTCTCGTGGTCTTTATTTTTTACAAACTAACTTTTCGAAGTATACAAAATGCAATGGTAGCTTTTAAAAAGCAACAAATAAAGTCAAAACGACATAATAACGGTTTATACAAATTGCCGCATTATGTCATTATATCTACAGTGCTGTCCTAAAACGATACACCAATAAGTTAATATTAATTTTACTTACATACATCACAGAAAATATTTTTTGCACACCAACAAACACCGGCATATTCATTATGTGCCCACTTTGACACATTTTACCTCACTTAAAACATTTTACCCCCTTCTCCTTCGTTTTTGAGTGCAGAATAAATCATTGCATTAAACACAGGCTTCATCATCATTATCGACAGAAAGATCCATGTCTTTGTCGTCATCATTAGATGTAACAAAGCGAATTTTCTTCTTATTCTGTAGAGCTGTATGTCTTGAAATTACGTCTCAGCAGCTTTTGACTTCGCTTCCGCAATATTAAGATTACTAGTCAGAACTTTTGCACCTTCATGCTTCCTCTTTTTAGAGGATGTTCTAACATGAGGTGCACAAGGAAGTGGAGATACACCAAGTGGTCTGATAAATGAAGATGCTACCTGTTGAAAATATACACATACCTTTGGAATATCGAAATCTGATGTTGTCGGAGCTGGAATTGGAATCGGTGACATTGAAACTGTGAAAATTGACGGATTAAGTCCAGATAGGCTGTTATCTGTAGAACTTGTGTTGCTGTCGTTGCTTTTTATTGTGAATATTTGTCACAATTGAATACAAAAAGCATAATCGGGAAAGATGTCTGTGTTCATGAGACAGATATAATTTTTTAAAAACCGGCATATCATTTTACTTACAATCGCTACATTGTATATACAGAGGTAATATTCCAGAATACATGCATTTATAATTTTTTGCATATACAGAAAATAATCTAAATGGAATTAAGCACTCACTTTATGCTTCAGATATGGAATCACTCATGTGAAACAGATTTTAAATAGCACCAAAAAATAAAGCCCTAAGAAATTTCTGACGAAGGTGTAAACCGTTTCTTTGTATACAAGGGAAAGTACGAACTTGAAACTTTCGAGATTAAATCTTATCGTTTCCGATCAATTTCGCAACATATAACTGTATATCGTTAAGATCTGGACTCTACCGACAATATTAAGAAACATAAGGTATGGTCATTTTGAGAGAGTTTCCCATAAGGGATTTTACTCAGTTTGACACAAAATTACACATATCATTTGCATAATCAACATCGACAAGACAGTGAAACAATTTATTACCTTATTGATAATCCAAATGTTGTAATAACGTACTGGTAACTGGGATTGCCTTCGTCAGACTCAAGGTATGCCCTTCTGAATGAAAGACCTTGCCTCATTTGTTTTAGAACAAAATTGCAAAATGTGTGTATTTCAAAAAAAAAATAAGTTGGGAAGATTTTTTTTTAGAATATGCCATTAATCCTAGTGATAGTTATAAATAATAAAAGTATCAGAATCTCTTTTTAAAAAAAATGGTCAGTGGTTGGTAAAATAATGGTAAGCTATGTAGAATTTTAAATCTTTCTCGCTACACCAAGAAGCCGAATTTTTTTCAGTTTTCATCTTCGGCTGATAAAGCGAACTTTTTTTAGTGACTTGCTGATAGATTAAAGGGCTCGTGCTTCTCAAGCAAGGAATCCAATTTTTTTAAAGCAGGATTATATTGATTAGTATAAAAATTGGTTTAACCGTGACCTAGAACATTGTACAAACATACTATATATATATATATCTTTTTTTATGTAATGAAATATAAGATTTCTAAAAAAAAAAAAAAAAGATTCATAACTCCAAATCAGTTCTTAGCGAAGAAACATCAGAGACATCTTTAAATATTATTAACATTGTTAGTTAATAACTGTTTATTACTCGTATCACTTAAGTGATCGTGTATTTTACACAGCAAATAAGAATGGCTAATTATTATTTTTAAAAATAAAGGTAGTATGAATTGCCGAATATTATGCAAAGAATATCTGAGTCACTGGCTACAGACCGAATTCAAGTAGTTTGCAAGCAGTTTTAAGATTTTGTATTTAAACAATCGAGATAAGGTGGATTTCGAAACTTCAAATTTTACTATTTCCAATCGTTTGTAATTCAACGATAAAATATTTGTTCAATTTCTCTTAGTTTTATAGAATCTATATGCTTTTAATTTTTATAAACCATTAAACTGTCCTTCCCAAACACGCGAAATATGCATGTTTATATGTATTTTGTTAATGGATGTGGAAGCTTTTGTACATGTTTCAGTCTAAATGATTTTTAACACCATCATTTGCATTCAAACTCAAAAGTATATTATACTTTTGAATTCATATTCATTAATTCATATATGACATGAATTAATGATCCTAGTGAAGTTAGAAAAAATAAATAAATATTCACAATTTCTAAATCATTTATCGTTTTTTAGCATTCGGTTTATCATTGTCAAAATATAGTCGACAAAGAATCACCAACATTGGCCACGTAACTTTATAAATTTTATTTTGCATCTTGTAATAAAATTTCGCCCATTTCTCAAATACTTTTTCGCTTTACAGCGCTTCATTTACATCCGGAGGTGAAAATGTGAACTTTTTTATTATCTTTCCCATTACATGATTATTCAAAATTTTATACACATGTGAATTGATTACAATCGCCGCCCCTCTAGAAGTCTAAGCACTGCGCTGTCAGTTTAATTGAAGCTTTCTTCTACGTTCCCTCGTGATAATAAAACAATAACAGCATTAAAAACTTTCTCATTATATGAATTTCATATAAAAATTAACGGAAAATCATCACGAGGGAAAACAATTTATGACTCAAATTTTTCAAATGAGAAAATTTCATACATATATTATGCAGTTTTTGAATTAGCTTTAAATTAACTAATTTTAGAAAACTTTAAAATAAGGTATTTATTTTTAAAGGAAGATTAAAGAATCTTTTAGTATCTTTCTGAAAGATAATGCATGCGACAAATGAATATTATTAATATTTTTAAATAGTTAAATTACTATAAAAATATAATGAAAATTTATGACTGAAAAACCGATTCTCAAATGTTTATTAAAAAATTAAATTTGGCATTGATGGATCAATAATCTTTAAATATTGGGAAATATAATTTAGCAGTGCAATTTATTCGACTCTAAAATATTTTTTATCAACTTATGGTCAGGGGGAAAAAATACGAAATTAAAAAATGCTATTCAGCTCATTTTAATTAAAAATTTGAAAGTCAATGAAACTGATTGTTACAAATTTTTAAGTCGTACTTAATGAACGTCTTAAAATGAGAAAAATAAAATGCCTGACATTTAGATTTCAACACTCTTTCAAACATTATCTGTATGCGCAATAGTTATAATTCTTACATTGTAAAACGTATTGTGCAATTAGCGTCTCGCTTTTGTGTCTAAGTAAAAATGGGGTCATGGAAATTGAATATTTTTTTTTTTAATCACAATAAAATATATAAGGAAAGAAACACATCTACTCCATAATGCATTTAAAAAATTAATGCAAATAGAAAACGTATTATTTTAGATATAATGCACCTTTTATTCTGTAACATACATATAACGAACGAAGTGTATTAGAAAACCACACACTGTTAGAAAAACTCGTTAATATACATTAAATATTCCTCATTTTTTAACAAATAATTTCTGTACTCCTAGAAAACATGTTTTATATTGTGAATTCTTCCCGAAAGTCTAAAAAATAGGGAGAAATTCCGTTCATTGCTAGCACGCATGCGTATTTGTTCTATTAATATTAAATCCAGATTTATTTTTAAAATGAAATACCAAAAATTCTATAAATTAAGATTTCTAATTTAATTAAAAAGGAAAAAAAAAAGTTTTCGAATTTAAAAGTAAGTAGCAATTACTTTTCTTATTCATTCAAAAGTACTCATTATTATTATCATATTAATGCACCTTATATTATTAAGAAATACTTGAAAATTGATGTTTTATTTCTAATATGACGTCACAGTCATTTTTTTTTTTACTCATTTTTTTTTTTTTTCATTTTCCTTTATCAGGTGAAAATCTTTCAATTGAAAAATAATTATTGAGGAGAAATTATTATTCCGGGTCTTATTTATTTTTATTTTATTTTTATTTATTTATTTATTTATTTATTTCGGCAACGAAAAAGAAAGATGGTTAAATTTTATAGGGAAAATGCCAATTTATTCTGTATGAAAAATAATGAAATTTTGAATTATTAAGAAAAATACAGTGAAACGTCCATTTAACGAAGTCTCATCGTTGCACTTAAATACTTCGTTATGTAGAAAATTCGTTAAATGGAAACCAACTTAAATTCATGAAATTTGTGTAATAAAATGAAAAGTACGCATAAAATGAAAATATCGGAAAGATGTATTTTAATTCGGTTGGTAACATTTTCTTTTTTATACAATCTGGACAGAGAAAAATTTAATCCGAATAATCTCTAAAAAAACATAATAACGAGAGATTAAAAAAAAAAAACTGAAGCGTAGAGTGCCTTTTCTCTTTTTTCTCAGTACTCCAAAACCTTAACTTTAGAAAAAGTCTTTAATATTACTTTGTACAAGTTTCTTATAACAATACTCTGTTCATGAAAATTTTCGCACTCTTGTAGGTATCCGAACAATTCATCTGTAACATTTTCGTGAAACTGGAATCACCTTCTTATTGTATTGAAGGCTTTTAGCATTTCTGCTTGTGAAGGTCTTTGAATTTCTTCTTCATTATCATCTTAATTGCTTGCCGTAGTTTCTTCACTACTTTTTATTACACTCTGCAATATGTCATCGTGATTAGGATATTCAGTTATCACAATGTCTTTATCAACGTTTAGAAATTTAGAGAGTTCTGAAATTTTTTCAAGACCTCCCATGACTTTCAGTTGCAGACATTTTTCCTTCACATCTGAAAACCGGGTATCGAGTTCATAAACCTCTAATTCGGTATCAGTTCTGAAGCTGTCTTTCATAAATCAATTGTATACGGTCGATGAAGTCACATCACATTCCAAGCTTTCATTAGCTCTGATATGTAGGTTCTCAAACTAACATTTTCATTACACTGGCTTTTTTCTAGGAACAGAATAACTTTTTGAAAGATTCTTATTCGATAACGTACTTTAATATTTTTTATTATTCTTTGGTCTAATGGCCAAAGTTTAAAAGTTACATTGGTAGGAAGAAACACAACTTTGATGTTGTTCAATTTGCATTTTGAAGAACAGTCTTGTGGATCTGCAGGGCAGGGCAGTTGTCTATCAGCAAGGCAATTTTGCGATGTTGTTTTTTCATATTAAGTTATAACAGAAGTTCTCTTATACGCCCATTAAAAATATTTCAAAAATATATATTCTAAAAACACACTCAAAATATATATTAAACATTTAATTGCTAAATTATTACCGCATTATCTAGGCTAAATAATATAGATGAAAGTAGATTAATTTATAGGTCAGATTTTTATTTGCAACTTTTTATTAGAGAATCTATTGAAATTTACGTCAGAAACTCAATGGTCTGCAATGATTCCTTATCATTTCAAATCCCAAATATTTGGATTGAGTTGTTAGATAATTTGAAAATAAAATAGGGCATCGTGAAACATGTTAAAATATTACGGACGTGATTTTTATTTATTTATTTTTAAATTTCATTTGTAATAGTTTATTGTCATTTTCCATCTTAGTGTTTATTTGTTTTCTGATGATGATTGAGTAAATTCAATCGAAACATGTCAAATTATTAAGATCTTTAATGTATTTTATTAACATTTGAAGTCCTTTTTAGCAATTAAATGTTTAATATATATTTTGAGTGTGTTTTTAGAATATATATTTTTGAAAAAAAAAAAGTTGTTTTTTCAGTTGATTATCCCATTTTAATAACCACTTTGGAAAAATGTCTGGGAACAGATGTCATATTCGCCCCATATTGGCGTGATTTTTTTCTGTCGGCAATATCATATAGGCAACAGTACTTAACTTGCACCAAAGTGTGGTTATTTTGCTTGATGTGGTAACCTGGATTATGTTGTTTATGCTGTTGATGTTTTCGCCAAATTGGCAACCGAAAAAAATCGCGCCAATATGGGGCGAATATGACATCTGTACCAATGTCTGGAGTCATAGATGATTTCTTATTGAAATCATAGTCTAGTACTACCATTTAATTTATTTTTGTATTATTATTAGTCTGTTTTTTTTTTAATATATATTATTCATTTATTTATTCATTTTAATTTCATGTGTTCCCATATTGGATTATATGTATTTTTCCCCCTCCCATTTTTTGCCCCTCCTACTTTGTGTTCTTTTGTTTTGATTATTCTCTTCTGTGATAGGCTGTTGTCTTTTACTTTCCTATTGGCTGTTGTTTTCTAACTTCCTATTGGCTGTTTCTTCAGCTTGTTTCCTTTCCCTTGTCTCTCATTTCAGTCTTGCCTCTGCTTTCATAGTAGAAGGACGTCTTTTTTGCGCCTGACGAAGAAAGACTCAGATCTTTCGAAAGGCCTAGCGCATTTACAAATTTTTGATGGTGTTTCAAGAAGATTGTTTGTTCTTAGTCATTCACACCAGTTTTAACTTATTTTCTTTAACTTATTTTCTATCATAGTCTATGTCTAAAGATTTTGTACCTTGGGTTAGCATCTTGGGTTTTTTACTTTTGCCGATCAATAGTGGATTCATTTCATAGATTTCACCCCACTGTCAGCGCCAAAGTGTCTGCGTGAGAGAGTGGCGGCAGCATGTGTTTTTCTCGGAAAAAAATTGTTTTGTTTAGCACCAAAAAGAACGAAAATGAATAAATAAATTAATAATTTCATTTCCATACAATCCGCTGAAATAAATTCAGACACCCATCGCAACAGCAACCTCTCCGTTTGGATGCTTTACATGCACGAAAGTAGAATAAACTTCGTTTTATAGAATACATTTGTCATAATAAGGAGATTAATTTACATCTAAATGGCGTTCAAAGCCAACGTTCAGTGGAAAATTTCGTTAAGTAGAAAACTTCGTTAAATAGGGATTTCGTTAAAGGGAAGTTCCACTGTATTTGAATAAAATAAATAAAACATAGCGTATAGTTTTTTTTAACCATTTGGAAAAATGGTTATTGTTCTCGTCAGGGTAGGAAATCAAAAGCATATCTGAAAGTTTTCATTGGTTTAATCCGCAATTTATTCGTTATCTCATTGGTATATACAGTAAGCTGTATTTCCCCTTGGTTTCAACAACGATGGACAACAGAGTGTTGCCACTATGACAAAAAAGTAATAAAAACTACAAAAAAAATTAATAAATCAGAAACAAATTGAGATACAGCTTTCAAACAATTTGCATTTAAAAGTACATGTTTTTTTTTTTTTTTTTTTTTGCTTATAATCCATCTATATGCAAAGATACAAAAGCATTAATTCATCCGTTTAGATGTTGACTTCATTCAAATTTTCGCACACACTTTCGCATTTATAATATTAAGGATTCACACACTGAAAGCACAATACATTCACAAACAGCAACTTTTTTCTTTTTCTTTGTGCATCTCTCTATTCTAAAAAAAAGTAACTACCGCTGTCACCGCCGCCGCCGCCGCCGGTTTTGATTTTTTTGTGACCGGAGGCCTTTCTTGGTTAATATTAACAAAAATAATGCATACAAAAATATGAAAATCGGTGGTTTTATACAGAAATGTTTGATAAACACGCTGATGCAGACAGTTTTCAAATCGAAGAATTATTTTAAGAGTTATTTAATGCTAAAGTTGGACAAAATCGTTCCACTAAAAAAGTTTTATAGCAGCAAAAACTAGACATGGCAGTGTAATCATTTTTAGATCATTTTATGCGTTAGAATTTGCCGGAGTGCAGATTGCATTAATTTTTTTATTTTGACTCATTTTTTCAGGTTTTATTTCTATTTTAAATTCAAATTTTCAGCATTTCTAGAGATATTTTTTACAGATTTCAGAAAATTGTACTAATTTAAACTGTTGCCAACTGTATAAAAAGCGCAAGCAATAATGTTTGCTTCAAATTAAAAATTTATTTACACGTGACTATTATAAACAGGAAAAAAACTTTCAAATTAGAATTAAATAATTACGTATAAAAAGCAAGAAATTATTAAAAATTACGTCATAAAAAGTATACACGTGAATTTTAAAAGAGAAAGGATATTGTAAAATAATAAATTCATTAACATGCGTTAGAAGTCTTAGGAAAAATTACGTCATGTTTACGTCACATTATAGTTATTACATAAAATGAACACAAAATAATATTGCAAAAAAGTTTAAATTTAGAAAATGCGCTAGACATTTATTTGATATTTTGAGAATTAATTTAAAATGTCTCATTTAAAAGAACTTTCTTTTCGCTTTGTTAAAAAATACCAGGAAACAAAGACTTTCTTTACTTAATTCCTTTTATATTAGCTTATTTTGAAATGTTGTTACACGTGTATACGTCATCAAGTTATTTTTATTTCGGCGTTTTATTTGTGTTTTTATTAATGTTGTACGAATTTATTTGTTCTTTCGTTATTTAAAATAAAAATTATATCAATTTGTATAATTTGGCGAGTGGTTTGGCGATTTATATAATTTGGCGAAATTGGTCGACAGGATAATCAAGTAGTACCGCAGCAGATTTGGCGTTAAAATTCCCCAATCAAAGAGAAATGAATAGAAATTCGTTTATAGGGAGATCGCCACTGTTTTTTAAATTATAATTGAATCTTTCGAAATCTTTTTAAAGCCGATCAAATTAGCATGCATTTAGAGTCTGCGGTGTCTGGACGGGGGTTGGCGAGCGTAGCTCGTAGGGGGCCGAGCCCCCTAGTTATGTAAACAAAAAAAAAATCGGAAAATGTTCCAAAAGTAAAGCCATATATATAACCGAGCGACGTATAAGTGAGATGCCGCTGTATATATTTGCAGATAAAATTTCTAACGCATGATGCTATAACCGCGGACACTTTCAGTATTATATGAAACCCCTTTCTTGAAAACGACTTTTTCAGCAACAAATTTCTTTTTTCCAAAAACTTTCAAGCAATAATATTTTTTTAAATTATACATAAATTTGAAAAAGTTAAAAAAAAAACTAAAGAAGAATAAAAAAGAAAGAAAGCCTCAATTTTTATAACTAGGGTATCATTAAAAAGTTAAAATCAGTAATTCCTGGGAGAAATCGTACAGAGTTTAGTTTTTATATTTGATAAGTAGTACTTTTACGAAATAATTATTTTTATCTTTTCTTGGATCCTCTATTTTTATATGGTTCTTAATTTTTTTTTTTTATCATTATTATCTTTCATATTTGAAGTTTAAATTCTTTTACACTGGTCAATCTAAGCTTGTTTTTTTTTTTATTTTATTTTTTTTTCCATAATATTTCTAAAATAAGTTATTTCTCTATTCTAAAAAAAAGTAACTAACGCTGTCAAACATAGGCGTAGCGTCGGGGGGGCACGGGGGGGCATGTGCCCCCCCAACCTTCTACACCCCGGGCGCCAGAACAGAAAGCGTAGGGGGCGCCTAATGAAGATTTTTTTTAATTTACATATAAAAATGCATATGTATTTATATTGAATTTGCATAAAAATGTCTCACAGTTGGAAAATCCAAAAGTAAAACTGAACAAAATTCATTAAAATTTACGAATATATAAAAATATCCATCTATAATAGAAAACTGCAAATGAATTAGAAAAAAGAGCTGCTCTCTTAGGCTATATTCTTTCTCCAATTCCAAATGTACCGAAAGACGAAAGGGGCGCCAAATGAAGATTTTGTTTTACTCTGAATTTTCGGATGAAAAGATTCCATGAAGGTTGTTTAGTTTTTTCGCTCTCTCCCTAAGCAGCTTTAATTTTTCCCGTCTTGATATGGGCGAGGCCGGGTGGCTGCCCGGGACAATAAAAACAAAAAAAAAACATGAGAAGGAGTCAGGAGCAAAATTAAGGGGGGGGGGGGCAGAGGGGGCACGTGCCTTGGGCGCAGCGCCGTGCGAAGCGGGGGGCGAAGAGGCGGTCACCCCGGGCGCGGAAATCGAGGGGGCGCCAAATTTATACTACCAACCTTGATTATTATTATTATTATTTTTTTTTTTTTTTGCTAAAAAGAATTATAAATATACATATTGGGAATTTTTTTGTTACAAAAACATACATTCTGAAAATAGCATGTGGTTTCTTTCTTGAAATTCAAAAGGGGTTGGAAAATGTTATTACATTGTTAGATGCATTTTTTCCACATCCGTTTTCCAGATCCCCTTTGCCAAAATACAAGTGCATTTTTCTCTTATATTTTTTAGTTAAAATTAAACCTTTTAAAGTTCCAAAATATGTACTCAACAGAGTCTATTTGTATTTCTACACTTTTCCATTTTGTGACACCGATACCTGTCACAAAGAGAAAGAGGGCGGTGGTGGGGAGGGCGCAAAATTCACACTTTGCTTCGGGTGCAGTTTTCTCTTTGCACGGTTCTGCCTGGGCGCCATGCGAAGGGGGCGCCAGATGAAAATTTGGTTTGCTGTTTTATACAATACATATATTTGCGTGTGAAATTTGTGTAAAAAATATATTTTAAATTAAAATATTTCGGCTAAATATATTAAAATATTTAGCCGAAAAATCAAAGAGAAAAACTGAGTAAAGTACATTAAAATTGTCAAATAGATAAAAAGATTCGCCTACAATATACGAGACAGCAAATGAATAACCCCATTATTTTTCTTATTATTACTTTTTTACATGCATATCACTATACCTGGCCTTAGAGGGGGGGGTGGGGCGAGGTCAGGTGACTGACTGGGACAATAAAAACAAAGCGATCAAAACTCCCAAAATGAAAGGCAAAAACTTAATAATTTTGTTTTTGTTTTTTTTAGTCGCACATAAATTTGAAAATTAGCATTAGGTTGAGGAAAATATGTAGACATATCAATCTATAAATAGGAAGAGTGGTATAAGTGATAATTCCACAAAACTGGAGTAGATAGTACAGGAAGATATTTTATAATGCTGGAATTCATTTTTATGGATACAGTAAATCCTGGCTTTTTAGTTCCTAAAACAATGTGACTCACATCACTATGACATTAACCCCTTGGAGACGAGCGATCAGTATGCGTGCCCCTTAAGGTGATCAGAATCCTTCATTACAGGGCTGTCACAGGGGAGTATTTTTTAATTCTATTTCGCACCACTTTTTCCAAACAAGAATCTTTTATATATGCATTGACAACATTTCTAAGAGAAATATACTACAAAATGTTTTTTTTTTTTTTTTTTTTTTTTTTTTTTAAATAGTGGTGCGAGCAGAATATAGAAATAGTCGCCTGTGGCAGCTCTGTCATTATTCTCACAAGTTATTTTAATTGTAAAGTTTACTTTATTTAATCAGAGCATTTTAAGGATTCAATTACAGAAAATTTTCTGTTTTGAAAAACTAGTGATTAACGATTAAAAAGTAAGCAAAGGGCTCTCATTGCGAAGGGTGTTAATGACTAAGGTAGAAATGAGAATTAAAGAAATGACGTGTGCTAAAGAAATATACTACAACTACAACATTTTTTTTTTTTTAAATAGTGGTACGAATAGAATATAAAAATAGATGGCAGTGGCAGCCATGTTATCAGTCAATATTCATGGGTGTAGTAGAGGGTATACGGAGGTATACGCCGTATACCTTCTGGATTTTTTAAGAAGCTCCATATACCCTTTATTTCTCAAATAAAGCTACAACGTGTACTTTAGGCATGACGTTCATACGTATAACGTATACTCTCTGCCTATAGCGTACATCCTCTGGATTTTTTATGTCTACAACACTGTCAATATTGTAATTTCGGCTTCTATTGCTGGTCTAAAGAAAGAAAAAAAAAAAAAAAAAAAGCTTCGTCTCGAATGGGTTAAATTGCTTCAATTGTAATAATTTGTAATGCTACAACAACAGTAAAATCTGGAAATATGAAATCTGTCTGTAATGAAATCTTGTCTTAAATAAAAAAAACTGCATGGTTCCAACAGGAAGAATACCAATAGTTATATCTACTAAGACGAGAACCTGTATAAAACGAAAAAATTTCCCCTACCTTTCGATTTTTTTCCCAGGTTTTAATGAATAAATATTTGACAAAGCTGATTATATATTTCAATATTACATATTTTACTGTTACACATTTTAAGTTTCAAAATAAGTCCGCTAATAGAAACTTTCGTAAATTTCTCTTTGTAAATTTACTTTGCGGAGGAAGAAGGGGGGCGCCAAAATCCATGTTTGCCCCGCGTGAAAATATAGCTAGTTTCGGCCCTGGAAGGAGTGCACAAAGTAAAATGCTTTAGTAAAACCCTTTAAAAAAATTAGTATAGTATTTGCAGTGGTACAGTAAAAAATCTCCCACAGGGCGCCATGGCTAATAAACTCGCCCCTGCCTTTATCCCCAAATGATTTTTTCTCTACTTTTTGGCTCTTTGCCCTTGAACTTCCTCAGTCGACAAAAAAAGGACCAATTTTGACAAAAGATCGTGGAAAATATCGCGAATTTCGTTAAAAAAATCTCTGAAACAAATACCGAATATCATTTTCGTCAGTCAGTCGCAGAAAAATTCATGAAATTTAGAAAAGAATTGTGTAAAGAAAATCGTGAATTCCATGAAACGATCGACAGAAAAAAAAATGCGAATTTTGGTAATTCGTCGTCGAAAAAATCGCGAATCTCCTCAAAGGACCGTGGAAAAATATCTTGAATTTTATCAAAGGAAACAAATGGTGATTTTCGTCATTCGGTCACGGAAAAATCATCGCAAATTTTGTCAAAAGAATGCACAAAATCTTACGAATTTCGTCTAAGAGAAAAAAAAAATTGCAAATTTCGTCAAATGGTCGCGGACAAAAAGACGGCAATGGTGATTCAGAATAATAATTTTAAAAAAATCTGATATTTACAGCAAATTTTCTGAAAGGTTACAGCAGAGGAGGGAAAGGGGAGAAATCTCCCAGCGCCAATTATGCATTTTTTCGGCGTCCTTTGGCGAAATTCGCGTTTTTCCGCGATCCTTCAACGAAATTAGCATTTCTTTATCGCGATTCTTTGACGAAATTCGCGTTTTCCGCGATCTTTTGATGAAATTTGCGTTTTTTGCGATCCCTTGGTGAAATGTGTGCTTTTTTCACGATCCCTAGACGAAGTTTGCGCTTTGAAGAAATTGACGACTTTTTTCTGTGAACGATTGCCGAAATTGATTTTTTCGGCAACCAGTTGCCGAATCCGTGATATTTTTTCTGCCCGAATTTTCGGACTGATGACCGATTTTTTTTTAATTTTTCGGAACTGAATGCCTTAAATTTTCGGAAAATTCAGAACAGAATCACCCCTGAAAAAACGCGAATTTGGGTCAAATAATCGCGTAAAAAAACGAGAATTTAAACAAATGATTGCGCGAATAATCAAGAATTTCGTATGTCGGTTTTGAAAATAAAATCCCGAATTTCGAAAAACTATCGTGGAAAAGAATCGCGAATTTCGTGGAATGATATCTGAAATAAACAGGGAATACCATCAATCGGTCGCGGAAAAAATATATATCGCGAAGTTCGCCAAATGGTAGCGGAGAAAAAAATTTCTCCAGTTTATCGTAAAAAAAATTCGCAAATTTTGGCAAAGAATCGCGGAAAGAAAATTGTGAGTTCCGCGGAACGATTGCCACAAAAAAATCGGGAAATTTGCAATATAGGTCATAGGAAAAATTGCGAAAACTCCTTCAACGATCGTAGCAAAAGATAGTGAAAAGAAATAACTATTTTCGTCAATCGATTGGGGATATTTTGAATCGCAAATTTTGAAATTTGTCGCGGAAAAAATCGCGAATCTTCTCAAACAATCGTAAAAAATATCTTGAATTTTACGAAAGGTCGCGGAAACAAATGGCGATTTTCGTCATTCGGTCGCGGATAAAAATCATCGCAAATTTCGTCAATAGAATAGAAAAAATATTGCGAATTTCGTCTAACGATCAGAAGAAAAAAATCGCAAATTTCGTCAAATGGCTGCGGACGAAAAAAAAAATTGAGGATTTAACCAAATGATCGAGCAAGAAATCACGAATTTTGTAAGTCGGTCGGGAAAAGAAAAGCACGAATTTTGACAAACGATCTGGAAAATAATAGGGAATTTTGTCAAAAGATCTCTGAAACAAAAAGTAACTAATATCAATCGGTCGCGGAAAATATATATTGCGAATTTGGACAAGTGGTGGCGGAAAAAAAAAAAACAATTTCGTCAATTTGTCATAGACAAATTTGCGAAATTTGGCAAAGGATCGCATAAATAATCGCAAAATCTCCTTCAACGATAGTATAAAAAGATCTCGGAAATAAATAGGTATTTTCTTCAATTGATTGGGGGGAGGGGGGGGGGAATTCGTCGCGGAAAAAATCGCGAATCTCCTCAAACAGCCGTTGAAAAAGTGCGTTTGGGAAGATGACTTTACAGGCGCTTTGAAAAAAAAAGATCGAATATTTTCAGTAAAAATACTCGCTTAAATCAGAAAAAAGTCGGTTGTTTTCTTGAAATATTCGCTTTTTAGTGGTTTTTGGCCTAAAATAGTCGTCATAGCCGCCAGATGCTAAAAATAGTCACTTTTAGTAGCATTTTAGTAGCAAGTGGAAGCCCTGCAATTGTATGTTAAGAAAAATCGGAATTTTTTGAGAAATTGTGTCGAGCCGAACCAGGCCTGATTTAATTGATTTTTTCACGGGCCGGGCTTGTTTTCATTGATTTTTGTACGAGCCGGGCCTGATCGTAAACTGTGAAAATATAAACGGGCCGGGCCCGGGTGGAACTTTCGATTTTCTCGGCGGGCTGGGCCCGGACCTGGGAATTGCGGTACGTGCAGACTTCTAGTGTGTCCCCCAGGGGCGTGCAAAGTGGGGACTAAGGCGCGCCACACACCAAGGAGACATGCGGCCTCGCATACGGCAGAAAAGTGTGAGGCATGCGACAGTTTCACCCTGTTAACAAAGAAAAAACCGGTTTGAACAGCAGAATTTGCCTCATGTGTCACGATTATTGTCGCATGTCTCTCTGGTGTGTGGCGCGCCTAAAGGAGTGGTCGCCCGGGGCATGAAATTTATGCTCCGAACCACGGTTTTATTTGTTTATTTATTCCTGTTTTGGCCGCCGATCATTTTTCGGGGAATTTCTTTTTCTCTCTTAATCATTTTTTTTCCTGTCGCAAAACGTCATGAATTTTCTAACAAATAAGTGCAATTTTCTCCAAAATAAACGCGAAATATTTATTCGATAGAATTTATTTATGTTTCTGGACTTTATCAATTTTACTACACCCGTCACAAAGAAAAGGATTGTTTTGTTTGTTTGTTTGTTTGTTTTTTGGGGAGGGGGGTGCAAAATTGAAAATTCCGGGCGCCTTTTACTTCGCACGGCCTTGGTGCCCCCCCAAAATTTCTGGTCACGCTACGCCTATGCTGTCAAAGCCGCTGTTTTTGAAATTTTGTGACCGGGGGGGGGGGGGTGTATTCTTTGTAAATTTTAAGAAAACTACTGGATACAAAAATATGAAAACCGGTGGTATTATAGAGAAAAGTTTGATAAACACGCTGATGCAGACAGTTTTCAAATCGACGAATTATTTTAAGAGATATTTAATGTTAAAGCTGGTCACAATCGTTCGATTAAAAAAGTTTTATAGGAGCAAAAGCTATACTTAGAAATTTAAGCATTTTTAGATCATTTTATACATTAGAAGTTCCCGGTGTGCAGACGGCATTTATTTTTTTTTTATTTGATTCATTTTTGGAGGATTTATTTCTATTTTAAATTCAAATTTTCAGCATTTCGAGATATATTTTTTGCATATTTTAGAAAAGGGTATTATTTTAAATTGTTGCCAATTTTAAAAATACCACAAAGAATAATACTTTCTTCAAATTAAAAATTTATTTACACTTGGCTATTATAAACAGAAAAAAAAAACTTTCAAATTAGAAAAGCAGGAACATATTGAAAATTACGTCATAAAAACTATATTTACACGTGAATTTTAAAAAAGAATGAAAATTTTAAAATAATAAATTCATTATTATGCGTTAAAAGTCGTAATTGGGGGGAAATTACGTCATATTTAAAATAGCCAAAATAAATAATAATGATGCAAAGCAGTTTAAGTTAAAAAATATATTTGCGCGTGACATTTGTTTCATGTTTTGAGATAATCTTTTCAATTATTGTTGTGAATTCTAAGACAGTGCAAATAATATTTCCTTTCTAACAGCAAAAGTATTTTCACGTGAATATTAAAAAGAGAAATAAAACTTTGGTGAAAATTACGCCAGATTTAAAACGATACATTTAAAATGTCTAAGAACTTTCTTATAGTTTTGTTAAAAAATACCGGGAGACAAAGTCTCTGTTTATTTAATAATTTTTCCTTAGCTTATTTTCAAAATTTTAGGTACTCATTTTAATCAAAGACGAAAAGAAGCCATTGTATCTCTTAGCAGCAGCTGATTTGGCCTTAAAAATCCCTAATCAAAGGAAAATGATAGGAAACTTGTTTACAGAGAGATGCCACTGTTTTCTAAAATTATAATTCAATCGTTTTAAAGCCGATCAAATTATCGTGCTTTCAGAATCTGGGGTGTCTCAATGGGGGTTGGCGAGCGTAGGGCGCGCCACACACCAGGGAGACATGCGGCAGAAAAGCGTGAGGCATGCGACAATTTCCCCCTCTTAACAAAGAAAAAACCGGTTTGAACAGCAGAATTTGCCTCATGTCTCACGATTATTGTCGCATGTCTCTCTGGTGTGTGGCGCGCCGCTGGCAGGGGGCAGAACCCCCTAGTTTGGAAAGTAAAAAATAAGGATAAAAATCGCCCTTCACTATATAGATCTTATTTCACTCTAAACAAGAAGGAAAATTCGTGTGACATGCATGGTTAACGAAACACTTTCCAACATCACAAGAGGTGACTTTCCATTATGTGTTTTATTATTAATATTATTATTATTACTAGGGGATAAACCTGAGTTTCCCGGGGTCAGAATATACGTGCAAATGATATATTTTTCTCAAGGTTCTGCGAGCGGCTTTTGATGTAGTATATTTATTTGTCGTTAAAACGCATTGTTTGGTCAAGAAAAAAAAAAAAAAGAGAAAAGTGCAGTTAATGAAAAATGTATCAACAAATAATATCAATGATTGCGGTACGGATCTATTGGTTTCTTTTCTTCTTCAGTATTTTTTTTTTTTTTTGGATAACTCTAATAGATTTTTTTCATTTAAAATTTTTTAGGATGCCCATTAACAATACTAAAATCACATTTATATTAAAAACAGCAATAATGCGTTCAAATAAACATGAACTGATAAAAAATTCTCCGTTGGATTACGGGAAAAGCTTGACAGCACAGATTCCAGCACTTTCTCGTAATATTACAGTATGTACCGTTATAATATTTAGACTGTATTAGGCTGTAAATGACAGTAACTTTCAAGAATGTATCTGACCGTAATTCACAGTAAATTTGAAGAACGTATCTCACCGTAAATCACAGTATTATATAGATTGTAAATGAGTGTTTTTGACCGTATATGACTTATTATTTTATTGTTTTATTATTATCATTATTATTTTGTGTATCAATTATTATTTTGTTTAAATTTCCATCAAATAGATAGATATTATCTGTGCTTTTTATCCTAGGAGAATGGAAATGGGCGATTGAAAGTGAATTTTACGTAGATGCTACCAACAGCGATGGATAATATTCTAATTTTAGTGGATTATTGCAAAACACTATAAGTGACAGCTTTTTAGGTAGCTTTCATTACAAAAAGCTACCTATTGCAGCCGTTCGGAGGAAAACGATTCCGAAAAATTTTGGTATATTTTCACCGATCATGACCCCTAGACCCCGAAACCACCCTCCGTTCAAAATTGATATATATATATATCTGATCTTTGTCATACTGTAACTCTCATATTTATGAACCGATTTAGATAAAATTTCGTATGTACATAGTACATACCAATGTCTGGACCGAGTTCGTTGGCTAGCTTCATCCGTCATTTTGTTTCAAAATGACGACCATTTAAAAAATATTTTAAAAATTTTAAATTTAAAATTAGGCACAAAAAAATTAGACATTGAAAAAGATATTTTTCTTGTGTGTTTGGGCTTGATACAAAGATTCTGGAGCATTTTTAGTTTCGTCTATATCTTAAAAAATGGCTGGGTTTTAGCACTTTGAATTTCTATCACAGCTGACATTTTGAAACGATCTGATTTTTGTCATGCAATAATATGCGTTTTTATGAACCGATTTGGATGTGAATACTACATAGCAATGTCTCGACCGAGTTCGTTGGCCAGATTCATACGCCATCTTGTTTCAAAATGTCGGCCGTTTAAAATTTAAAAAAAAGTTTAAAATTTAAAATGAAGTACAAAAAAATTATAAACCGAAAAAGATTTTTTTTCTTATGTGTTTGAGCTTGATATTACGATTCCGGAACAGGTTTTGTTTCGTCTATATCTTAAAAAACGGTTGAGTTATAGCACTTTGAAATTCTAGTGTGGCTGACATTTTGAAACGATCTGATTTTTGTCACGCGATAACACGCGTATTTATGAACGGATTTGGATATAACTTGGTGTGTACATAGTACATACCAATGTCTCGACCGATTACGTTGGCCAACATCATCCGCCATCATGTTTCAAAATGGCGGTCATTAATTTTTTTTTTATCTTAATTTAAAATGAGGTACAAAAAAATTAGAAATTGAAAAAGATTTTTTTCTTATGTGTTTGACCTTGATACAAAGATTTTGGAGCATTTTTCGTTTCGTCTGTATCTTAAAAAATGACTGAGTTATAGCACTTTGAATTTCTAGCATGGCTGACATTTTGAAATGATCTGATTTTTGTCACGCGATAACACGCGTATTTATGAACCGATTAGGATGTGACAAGGTATGTGCATAGTACATAGCAATCTCCCGGCCGATTTCGTTTGCTAACTTCATCCGCCATCTTGTTTCAAAATGGCGGCCATTTAAAAAAAAAAAAAAAAATTTAAAATAAGGTACAAAAAAATTAGAAATTGAAAAATATTTTTTTCTTATGTGTTTCAGCTTATTACAAAGATTCCGGATCATTTTTTATTTTGCCTTTATCTAGAAAAAGGCCGAGATATAGCAGTTTGAATTTCGAATGTGTGTGACATTTTGAAAAATCTGATTTTTTGCCTGCAACAGCACTCGTATATATCAACCGATTTAGATATGAGTGAGTATGTGCACAGGAATTACTAAGGTCTCGACCAAGTTCATTGGTGAGCTTTGTTGCACCCATTATGTTGTTTTAAAATGGCGGGCTATCACCGATAATTCGGGTTAATCAAATTATTATATAATTCGGTATATCACCGAATTTGGCAACAAAATATAAATCACTTTAATAAAACCAGCTTTGATAACACTAATTTCGCGAAATTCTCATTCATATTCAATATTGACAAAAATTAGTATTTAATCTTCTATAATCGGGTTCCACTAATTTGAGCTCCGTGTGTTTGAATAATATAAGCTGGCTTTTAAAAAATAAGGAAAATGAAAGCTACCTCTTCCTCCCGGCACTGGCCGGAAGGACTTTTATGTATTTATATGTCATTTAAATAGTCGCACAAATTTCCGTTTTAATTTAAAATCTGTCAAAAGAACGTTATTGTAAACTGTAATAAAACAGGAATAATAATATAATAATACATTATTACTATATATTTAATTATTTTACATTGTCAGTGATATGTTTTTCTCAAAATTGAATCTCAGAAAAATGGACCTTTCACAACTCTAAAAACTTAGATTTAATCTTTTTAAATAAATTCATTAAAAATAATTTTCAAGATTTCAGTCACCGCCTTTACTTTTCTCATCCTACAAAGTTTATATCCCTAAACCCTAAAGTTTTAATCTAAAATAATAATAATAATAATAATAATAATAATAATAATAATAATAATACTCCAAACACGCTTTCTCCTCTCCCCCGCCCCCTCCCACACACTTATTGCACACGATTTTTATTTTTATTTTTTAAAAATGACTTTATTAATTAACAAAAATGAATTGAATGAGAATTTAACGAACATGTAAACTGTTTATTAAAACCATTTTAATATTTTTATACTTTTTATTTAACAATTTTTCAGCAACAGATGAAATACAAGAGAAAAAAACCTTCCAAACCTCACTTTAAAATACATAATTACTAAATACAACATTATAAAATATTTTCACAACTGTTGCCTAAAGAATTACATTTTTTATTAATTTGAATTCTGATGTTTCCCTGCAACGTTTAACTTTTTGATAATCATATCAATTTTTCTATTACTTATCCATTTATTATTCTTATATTATTATTATTTAGAAGGAGGATACATACGAAAGGCAGTGAGTGAAATTCGGAAAATAGTTTTAAATGGCCTTATTAAAAGTTACTTGAGTTGTGAAGTGTTCATTTTTTTCAGATTGAATAGACACTAATTTTGTAATTTAATAATAATATAAAAGCATAATAACAATATACCAACGTAATAATAGTATAAACACGCAATAATAATGTATTAAAGTATGAAATAAATATGAAAATTGGTTGTGTTATAGAGAACTATTTGATAAACACGCTTAAACAGACAGTTTCTTAGTCGAAGAATTATTTTAAGAGACTAGGGGGCTCTGCCCCCTACGAGCTACGCTTTCCAACCCCCATTCAGACACCGCAAACTCTAAAAGGATGCTAATTTGATCGGCTTTAAAAAGTATCGTTTTAAATCTGACGTAATTTTCACCAAAGTTTTCTTTCCCTTTTTAATATTCACGTGAAAATACTTTTGTTGTTAGAAAAGAAATATTATTTGCGCTGTCTTCGAATTCTCAACACGAGAGCAATGCGACTCTTGTAGCCGCTTCAATAACATCTGCATTGGATCAAAATACCTCAAATTTATGTTGATTTTCAGTAAGCAAGTAAACCCTATTGGTTTACAATGGAAGTCTACGGGAATTTGGCGAAATATTAGAGATATCGCCAAGTTGCGTCACTTTTAGCGAATAATTCTGGTAGCCAAATTTGGCGATATATCGCCAAATTGGCGACAACCTTGGCTGTATTTGACGACAGAACAGGGTCCTCCCTATGGTAACCCCCCTTATAGGTCTATTAATGCATTAAATGCTGTTCAATAACCAATGAGATGCGTTTCTTTGATACGATAGCGCAATCATATATATATATTATAAAGCAGTAAGATCAAAAAGTTCCGCTCGAGTGTTTTCAAAAACTACTCGGTGGATTTTTTTGCAAGTTACATCATTCGATAAAGAATATTCACGTGGTGGTTTATGAGAAAATATACAGGGATAACTATGCTTTTTGGTAATAAATTTCGTATTTTAATGTTATTTTGAAGGAAAGGGTTGCCAGTGATTATATTTTGGCGAAAAGTTTGTTGATTAGAGAATTGAAATGACTATATCCGTTAGACAAATATTTCGTAAATAAATGAAAAAAAAAATACTGATATTTAATTTAAAAAGGCAACAAAAAAATGTTTTAATAAGACATAATATTATAAAACGAAAATATTTAATTTAAACATGAAATAAATATTTGTAATACTTAAAATATAATTTATTGTGAAATTTTACAGTTGATACAATATTTGGCGAATTATCGCCTGCCTTACGTTAAAAAAAGAAATCTGAAAATTTGATTAGACAAATTTTGAATTACTACTTTTTTTTTTAGTTCTTTTCTTTTCATTTTTATCTAACTATTTAATTCACATAATGTGATTTATAGGAGAAACAAGCAGATGCAACTGTAAATAATGCTTTAATTATTGTGAGTTACATATTATGTGTTTCTTTACAATTTCTATTTTTCATTTGTCGCCAAACAATGTGATTTTAAGCCAAAAATGCATAAGCGTGACATTAGCTTGAGGATTTGTGGTTGTTCAAGTGGACGTGATCAACATTTTTATATTCGATTATAAATGATATAGATATCAGTTAATATTTTAAAAATGGAATCAAATATTTAATGTCTAATATCTATGTATGTATATATATGTATATATAACACTGGCGCCAGGTTTACTGGAAAGTACCAAAAATTGCTTGCTGAAAAAAAATTGCAAATCTTTTTTAATTCGTTATTTCTTCTTTGTTTTTCTTCATATTCCCCCCTCTGTTAGGTAATATTTTAAAAGATATTAGACTAATCTTCGATATTTAAAAGTACATAAAGTAACGTCTGAATTCCATATTATTATTATTATTATTATTATTAGCACGGAATTCATATACGCTCCAGGGTACCTAACGGGCTCCAAAATGGCGTTATTTTGCCTGACATGGTAACTAACATGGCTATTGTTGTTTATTTAATAAATCGTTTATTTACTCTTATTTCCTTTTTTTACAATTAAATAAATTATTTTCTGTCTATAGTTAATCATTAATTTTTTTATTTATTGTTATTTCCTTTTAAAATAATAGAATTTTTTTTAAATAAGTATACATATATGTAACTGGTGTTTGAAAACTATGTTTTCGCCAAACTGTTGTAAAAAAAAAAAAAAAAAAAAAAAGGCCAAACCCGGTACGTATATGACAACTGTGTCTAATAGTTAGGCAAGAGTTCCATTTCCTGTTCAGGTTTTTTGTCGAGCTTTTTTTTTGGTGATAAATGTTTCAATGTGATTGTTGCGATCTTCAGCATTTTGGGTTGCGTTTTTCTTTGAATGCTACTGGTGAGTGGATAAATAATAATTTTGCATGCATATTTTTTATAATTATTTTTTGAAATTTATAATTTTCTGGATTTTTTTTTGTTTGTTTGTTTTTGTTTAAGCAATATTTTTCTGTGAATGTAAATGTTCTTTGACGTAAAAAAAATCTTTATACAAATATATTTTTTCGCAAATATATTTTCTACTTGATTATCGCGTCGACCAATTTCACCAAACTATTCGCCAACGCCAAATTATACAAAATAACATAAATTTTTATTTCAAATAAGGAAAGAACAAATAAATTAGTAAAACCTTAATAAAAATGCAAGTAAAAAGTCGAATTAAAATTAATTTGATGACGTAACAAATCCGTGTAAGGTGCTTAATGTCAAGTGAATATGACATTTACGATCATCCATTATTGGCCTTTAATCTTATATGTTGGCGATAGTTTTTTGGTCGATGGGATAATCAAGTAGTACCTTTTAATTTTATTCAAAAAATTTAGCTTTAAAAATCCACTTTTTTTTTACTTCACTGTTCGAATAAATATATAAGTTAAATGCTCATCATTGTTTGCAAATAATTCTTTAAATTTTTTATTCTATTTATTCTGCTGGAATAGACAGATGGAAAACAGTAGTAGACCCGCCAGAAGAGGACGTTTATTAAAAAATGTAATGTAACATGTAATGAGATTATGAATTTAAGCTACCAGAACCACATATAGCGCAAGTTGAGATGCTGGGAGTTCAACAACAAACAAATGAAAATGAACAATCGGAATGTTCTTAAAGTTCAAAAATCAATCTCTTCAATCATTGTAATGCTCTCTAATTTAACAGTGTGATGACTAGGGAATATTTTAATTCCTGTTGTCATAACTGTCTCATTTCCGTACCAAACTCTACTTTAAATGGTCAACTAAAAGAGTTGTTCCTTAATGGCCCAAATTTTGTCTAAGGCATAAGATAGTATAATATCCCAATGAAGATAGCATCGTTTTCAGCAATGCAGAAGGACATTCCAGGTGATGGTCTTTACTGCTTTAAAATAGAAGGTTAAAAATCACAATTTCGTTTAATTCAAGATTCGTTTGGAAAATGGACCAGCGCAGCGGGCATAGCCTGCTAGTATATATATATATAGATAGATATATTAGTTTTAAAAGATTTTCTCAAAGTATGAAATAAATGTCTCGTGCAAGTATATTTTTAAATTTAAACTGTTCAGCAATATTACGGTTTGGCAATTTTTTATTAATATTATAATTATCAAATTTTAATTATCAATAATTTCCTGCTTTTAATACGTAATCATTTAATTCTCATTTGAAATTTTTTTTCTGTTTATAATTGTCACGTGTAAATAAATTTTTTATTTCAAGGAAATATTATTCTTTGCGCTATTCTTAAATTTGGCAACAATTTAAAATAATATCCTTTTCTAAAAGTTGTAAAAAATATCTCTCGAAATGCTGAAAATTTGAATTTAAAATAGAAATAAAACCTCAAAAAATGGGTTAAATTAAAAAAATAAATGCAGTCTGCACACCGGGAACTTATAATGTATAAAATGATCTAAAAATGATTAATTTCCTATGTATAGTTTTTACTCCTATAAAACTTTTTAAATAGAACGATTTTGGCAAACTTTAATATTAAATATCTCTTAAAATAATTATTCGATTTGAAAACTGTCTGCATCAGCGTGTTCATCAAACATTCCTCTACAATATCACCGATTTTCATATTTTTGTATGCAATATTTTTCTTAATATTAACGAAGAAAGACCTCCGGACACAAAAAATCCAAAACCGACGGCGGCGACAGCGTTAGTTACTTTTATTTAGAATAGAGAGATATTTAATGTTACAGTTGATCAAAATCATTCCATTTCAAAAAGTTTTATAGGAGCAAAAACTACAGATAGTAATTTAATCATTTTTTCTAAGGATGTACATTACAAACTCGCGGTGTACAGATTGCATTTAATTTTTTAATTTGACTAATTTTTTGAGGGTTTTTTATATTTTTTATTCAAATTTTCACCACTTCAAGAGATTTTTTTTTCATATTTTAGAAAAGGTTGCTGTTCTAAATTGTTGCCACTTGTTAAAAGAGCCCAAAGACTAATATTCCCTTTCAATTACAAATTTATTTACACGTGACTATTAAAATCAGAAAAAAAAACCTTTGAAATTACGTGTTTAAAGCAGGAAAATATTGAAAATTACGTCATAAAATTTGTATTCACACCTAAATAATAAAAGAGAAGGAAAAGTTTAAAATAATAAATCCATTAACACGCGTTAAAAGCAGTAAATATCAGAAATTTCGTCATATTTAAGATGGCCAACTAATAATATTGCCAGTTTAAATTAAAAAATATACTTACACGAGACATTTATTTCATATTTCGAGATGATCTTTTTAACTGTTCTTGCCAGTTCTAAAAAGCGCAAATAACAATATTTCCTTTTTAACAACAAAAGTATTTTCATATAAATCTCTCTATCCTAAAAAAAAAAAAAAAAAAAAAAAGTAACTTACGCCTGTCACCGCCGCCTGTTTTGAATTTTTTGTGACTATTTTTCTTCATCCCTTAATATTAAGAAAAATAATGCATACAAAAATATGAAAATCGGCGGTATTATAGAGAAATGTTTGATAAACATGCTGATGCAGACAGTTTTCAAATCGAAAAATTATTTTAAGAGATATTTAATGCTAAAGTTGGGCAAAATTGTTCCATTAAAAAAGTTTTATAGGAGCAAAATAAAAAAAGCAGGAACTTGTTGAAAATTATTTCATAAAAACTATATTTACACGTAAATTTTAAAAGAGAAAGGATATTGTAAGATAAGAAATTCATTAACATGCTTTAGAAGTCTTAAATAGGAGAAATTACGTCACATTTACGTCACATTACACTTATTACGTAAAATGAACAAAAAATAGTATTGCAAAACAGTTTAAATTTAAAAATTGCGCGAGACATTTATTTGATTTTTGTTAGGGCAGCGCAAATAATATTTTATTTCTAACAAAAGTGTTTTCACGTGAATATTAAAAAGAGAAAGAAAAGTTTGCTGAAAATTACGTCAGATTAAATACGATACACTTAAAAGGTCTTATTTAAAAGAACTTTCTTTTCGCTTTGTTACAAAAATACCGGGAGACAAAGACTCTGTTTACTTAATTCATTTTATATTAGCTTATTTTGAAATGTTTAACTGATTTTATTTAATCAAAGACGAAAACAGCCATTGTATCTTTTAACAGCAGCTGATTTTTCCTTAAAATTCCCCAATCAAGAGAAATGAATAGAAACCCGTTTATCGGGAGATCGCCACTGTTTTTTAAATTATAATTCAATCTTCCGAAATCTTTTTAAAGCGGATCAAATTAGCGTGCTGTTAGAGACTTCGATGTCTGAACGAGGGTTGGCGAGCGTAGCTCGTAGGGGGCCGAGCCTTCTAGTATTAAAAAGAGAAAGAAAACTTGGGTGAAAATTATGTCAGATTTAAAATGCCTCATTTAAACAATTTTTTTACAGCGTTGTTAAAAAATTACCGGGTGGGGGGATGGGACAATGACCCTGTTTACTTAGTTCATTTTATATTACTTTCAAATGTTTATTTGATCTCATTTAATCAAACATAAAAACATCCATTAGATAGCGTAACAGCAGCTGATTAGACCTTAAAATTCCCTAATCAAAGGAAAATGAATAGAAACCCGTGTACAGGGAAATCACCACTTTTTTAATTATAATTCAATCTTCCGTAATCTTTTTAAAGCCGATCAAATTAGCATGTTTTTAGAGTCTGCGGTGTCCGAACGGGGTTGGCGGGCAGAGCCCCCTAGTAGATTAAAACTTTGCAAGACATATGGGCTATTACGAAAGCTATCAAGGAATGAATTTTTATTTAAAAGATCAGGCCCTTTGAATCGATCAAAAATAAACTAATTTTGTTTATTTTTATTCATTTATATTAGAATCTAGTTAATATCTAATATTTTAAACAAAACCACACACAAAATTTTGTATTAGAGAGAAGGTTGTAGAAGGAATAAATTCAATTATCTTCATATACGGCATAAACAATATTAGTTTTTATTCAAAGCTGTTATTTTGCAGATTACGTGCACGATTTTATGGAAATAACTAGCTAAATTTTTATGAAAATTTAACAGCTTTTGCAGTAAATCTTTTTAAACGAAATGACCTGAAATTTTGACCTCCCGGTAAATATTTAAAAAAAAATTTGCTTTATGTTTTCAAAAATTTTCTACCGCTAGGAAATACTTCCATTTTATTATTGAAAGAATACAGTCTTTGTTTTCATAATAGTCACTTTATTTCGACACTGTTTGTATAAGCATAAAAGAAAAAAAAATAGCCATACGACTGCGTCATGTGATTGCTATTCTCATCCCCAAAGTGCATCAATTTTGGGGAAAATATGCCTTATTTATGACTTATAAAAATAATAAAAATTAATCACTTTTAATTTCTTGATACTCAAGATTCTAGACAGGAAGGTTGTTTAAAGTTTTGTGCAGTTATAAATAGTATAAATAAAAAAACCTTTTAAATTCTGATTTCTATTCAATTAAAACGCATTAAAAGTAGCAGAGTGTTTATTTTTATTTATTTTTAGTTTATTTTTTTTGGGGGGGAGGGGGGGGAGAAAAATCGAAATATATCTATATCATTAATGACTTCCATATATTACACTTCATCATTACATACTATATATTAAGAAATAAAAGGCAGAGCAGCAAATTTTTATTACACGTTTGCTATGAGATATATTTATTGGTACAATTCCTTTATTATTATTTTTTGCAACCAAAAAGCTCTAATTATATTTGCTTTGTCGATATTTCTCAGTAAAAATGTGCTTCTATCGTTTGTGGGAAATGGGTTGAATTTGTGTAGTTATCCAATTTCCAACCAGGAGCGCGACTAGCATAAAAAATCCTATATCATATGAGAAAAAAAAAAAAACTATTAAAACTTGAAATTGACCATGACAGAAATTTATTCTAAAGTTTACAGTGAAATTCGTTTGTGGGAAATGAGTTTAAATTGCATCTGAAAGGTTATACGAAGACATAAGTTGTATATTGAGATACGTGAAACATCATGTGGAATAGGAAGCAGGGGGGAGGGGGGGGGTAACAGACCCTTCTAATTTTGCTGCAAATAATCATAGAAAAAAAGATATAGGTACTAATCGACTGGAAATAACGTCTATTATTAAATGCTATTTGTAACATATGCTTTGGGGGTCTCGTCACCATATGAAAAATTTCATCCACTTTAAATCTTCAACTTTAATTCTTTTGGCCCTTTTTTGAGTTCTTTGGAGAAATTCAACCTAAAAAATATATTGGGGAAGAGATGCAGAGAAAGCGACATATAACGAGCAACTATATTAATATATAATGAAATAATGCATTTATTTGCGACATGTGGTGTTCTGCCGACTGATGATTAGACAGGGTTTCGTAACTTTTGGCTCTTTGGTCTTCTTTTTTCTATCGTCATTTGATATCTTAATTCCATTTGTTGTTTCCAATATACACTCATATTATATTTATTTCAATTTTATCCGGCTTCATATGATTTTAATATGTGTTTGTTTTCCATTATACGAGTATTTTATATATGGTTTTATTTAATACGCTGTTTTGTGATTTTTTCTGTGACAGTTGTGTGGAATATTACTATTTGCCATCTTAAATTTGGAGTTTTGGTCACTTTATTGTCTGAGTTTGTTAACTTTTTAATTTCATATATAAATTAAGTATGTGGAATCTTAAAATTAGAGATATGGTCAGATTATGTTAAAGAACTTGTTCGTTGTCTTTTGATTTTCAAAGGTATTATATATATATATATATATATATATATATAATTCGACAAATTCAGTCGTATGAACATACGTTACGTTAGTATTTCTATCGAAGATCATCCAGATTGCCATCACTCCCGCAGACTTACAGTATTGTATAATAAATAATTCTTGGGTAACATGGAGTTTTTTCATTGCCTAGTTTTAAAATCAGTTTTTTTATACTCTCCGTTTAAACAAACACAAAATATAGGAGCAGCAAAAAAAGTACTATTTAAATAACATTAAAATACTCGAAAATTCAATTCAAAATTAAAACTAAGCACTGGCAGATTTCATTTAAGCGCTATAAGAGGAAGGGAGGGGCTACGATAAGCAGAACTCTTTAACTTTTAAATTTCTACAATGTTTTCATACTGTTTATCTCGATACATAATGCTGTATAATTAATTTATTATCTTAATATATGCATCCTTATTTACATTCATGCATCTTTTATATTTATACTTCTTGCATACTTGCATATTTCTTGCAAAACATGTAACATAATACTTACATGCAACAACTTACGATACATGTAACATACATACTTACATACAACAACTTAAGATACATATAACATATTATATGCATTACAGTATACAAAATACATGCAACAATTGAAAGTAATAGTAATCATTTCTGCCTCTGATCCGGAATCGTCCAAATGAGGAAAACTTTATTATCTTGATTCAATTAAACTAGATAAATATGCAATTAAACGAACGAATCTTATATAATCAGAGTATTGTATAATTTCTGATAGCAACACTTTTTCATCAAATGAAAATATTAGCTATTCTATCTAAACAAGATTAACAATATCAATCACCTACTAAAGTTTGAAATAACAGAGCGCAATTACTTTTAAAAACAAATCGCTTCATTCATAATTAGTCCAAATGAGGATTCCTCAATTATCCTGATTCAATTAAACTAAATAAATACGCATTTAAATTGAGCCTTCTATAATGAGAGTGTTTTATAATTTCTGATAGCAACGCTTTTTCATCAAACGCAAATAATAGCTATATTCTATATCAAATAAAATTAACAGTATCAATCACCTACTTAAATCTGAAATAACAGAACGCAATTACTTTTAAAAACAAGTCACATCATTCATAATTAGCCCAAATGAGAATTCTTCTATTATCCTCATTCAATTAAACTAAATAAATATGCATGTAAATTGAAACTTCTATAATGGAAGTGTTCTATAATTTCTCATAGCAACGCTTTTTTATGAAACGAAAATAATAGCTATTCTATCTAAACAAGATTAACAATATCAATCACCTACTAAAGTCTGATATAACAGAACGCAATTACTTTTAAAGGCAAATCGCATCATTCATAATTAGCCCAAATGAGGATTCCTCTATCATCCTGATTCAATTAAACTAAATAAATATGTATGTAAATTGAAACTTCCATAATGAAAGTGTTCTATAATTCCTTATAGCAACGCTTTTTCATCAAAGGAAAATAATAGCTATTCTATCTCAAACAAAATTAACAATATCAATCACCTAATAAAGCCTGAAATAACAGAATGCAATTACTTTTAAAAACAAATCGCATCATTCATAATTAGCCCAAATGAGGATTCCTCTATTATCTTGATTCAATTAAACTAAATAAATATGCATTTAAATTGAACCTTCTCTAATAGGAGTGCTCTGTAATTTCCTGTAGCAACGTTTTTTTTTATCAAACGCAAATAATAGCTATTCTATTTCAAACAAAATTAACAATATCAATCACCTACTTAAGTCTGAAATAACAGAACCCAATTACTTTTAAAAACAAATCGCTTCATTCATAATTAGCCAAAATGAGGATTTCTCTATTATCCTGATTCAATTAAACTAAATAAATATGCATTTAAACTGAACCTTCTATAATGAGAGTGTTTTATAATTTCTGATAGCAACACTTTTTCATCAAACGCAAATAATAGCTATTCTATATGAAACAAAATTAATATCAATCACCTATTAAAGTCTGAAATAGCAGAACGCAATTACTTTTAAAGGCAAATCGCATCATTCATAATTAGCCCAAATGAGAATTCCTCTGTTATCCTGATTCAGTTAAACTAAATATATATGCATTTAAATTGAACCTTCTATATCGGAGTGTTCTATAATTTCTGATAGCAATAATAGCTATTCTATCTCAAACGAAATTAACAATCAAACCTAACTTAATCTTTGCTGATAGTGATAAAAATACATTTATAAGGTAAATAAATACCTTTATTTATTCAGATCGACATGTTTCATCGCTCTGACAACGGCATTCTCAAGATTTATACTGATACAAATATTTTCGCCAAAACAAATTTAAATTGAACTTCTGGTAAACAAAAATCACACGATCTCATGCATAATGAAATTAGCTGCAATATTAAAAATGAATATTTGTGAACAAGAATTATTTTATACTATTGCAGTGCAATTTTATATAGGAATGACAAACAGAAAGCTTAAAACTGGGATCAAAAAACATATAACAGATATCAAATGCAATAGGAAAACTGCAGCTTTGGCCAGACTAGAATCTTTACAGACAAAGAACCTTTACAGATTAATTTTAAAAGCAGTAGAATAATTTATTCATCAAGATTTTATTTGCCATCCATTATTCCAGAATCAATAGATATCTTTTTACGCAGTGAGAATATATGCAATGATTCAGCTCCATGGAGCTTCCTAAAATTTGGAAAGCGATGCTCTGCAGAACAATGAAACAATAGTATAAAATAATTCACGTTCACAAATATCCATTTTTAGTATTGCAGTTAATTTCATTATACATGAGATCGCATGAGTTTTGTTTACCAGTTTTTCAATTTGAAATTTTTTTGCGAAAATATTTGTATCAGCATAAATTTTGAGAATGTCGTCGTTAGAGCGATGAAACATGTCGATCTGAATAAATAAAGGTATTTATTTGCCTTGTAAATGTATTTTTTATCACTTTTAGCAAAGATTAAGTTAGTTTCGATGTTTCAAATGATTTTCATATGTACACTGTTAAAAAAAAATCTGTAAAGTTACTAAAATTTTTCTAGGAAACTGAGATTCCTAGAACTTTTTATCTAACGGCAACAACAAAAATTCATGTAACAGATACACTTTTGCACCGTAAATCAAAAAATCTGTAAGGTTACTAAGATTTTTTTTGGAAACTGGGATGCCTAGAACTTTTTATGTAATTGCAACCCGGGTTACAGATAAAATTTTATTAAGATTACTGTAATTTTAGTAGATTATTTTGTAAAGCTACAGATTTCTGTAGCTTTACAAAAACTAGTTTTGTTGACTTACATATTTTTTTGTACTTTGTACAGATAAAATTTTAGTAAGCATACAAATTTTTGTAACTTTAAATCTGTAAAATTACAGATTTTATTTTTTTACAGTGTAGTTTTATATAAAATTAACAATATCAATCACCTATTAAACACTGAAATAACAGAACGCAATTTCTTTTAACGGCAAATCGCATCATTCATGATTCGATAATGTTGAGATTTTTTTGTATAATAACATATATATATATTAATTCAGTAAATATTAAAAAAACGAACGAAGCAAAGAACATTACCTGGCCATTAACTGAACTTCTCGGCATTCTTTTATCTCTCGGCTTTGCTGAACAATACTGAAGAAAAGTGACCAAAATAAGAGCAATGAAAAGGTGCTTCAACATCCTGTATCCGGGATATAAAAACGACTTGCTGTGGAATATTCCTTGTCTCTTTCATAAAAATCCAGGTGTTGCTTCTCTCTTGTAATGAATAGCGCATCTGAGTTCAGAATCGCATTGCTTTTCTTTTCTCCTACTCCGAAATTACGACCCCTCTCCACCCCCGACCTATCAATACCTGTCAAACGAGAGCGGCCAATCTTAGGAAAGAAATCGATAAAAGAGACTGTTTCTATTTTTTCTAGATTTGTAATATATATATATATATATATATATATTTGCTTTTTTACCGATTATAACTTATAGAATAAATGATAGATAAGTAATAATCCATTAGTAAAAGTTAATTCAATTTAAAAAATCAAAAAACCCGACTGCGTAAAAAGCGAACTAATTATTTCTTATCAATGTGAAACTATTTTTTTTATTACTTACCTATTTTTTTTTTTTATTATTTACTTGTATTGATGACATTTAAGTTGTGTTTAATTGTTAGTTCCTATCTATAAACACTGCTTTGATGAGGCCTATAGATGTCTATGATATATGTTGCAGTAAAGCTATAGATCCTATCTACACAACTTCCAGATTGTGTAATATTTAAACGGAGCTTCTGACTGTAAAATACACTGTTAAAAATTTTCCAGCATTTTGGCAGGTCATTCGACCGTTTTTTGAAAAAACGGTTTCATAACCATAATTTAACTATATTCTGACCATAAAATGGCCAATAATATGGTCAGAATAGTGTTAAAATAACGGTTGTGTAACGGTTTTCGGAAAAAACGGTCAAATGACCTGCCAGAATGCTGCAAATTTTTAACAGTGTAGTCAATAAAACATCGTCTTCATTTTGAAAGACCTATCCAATGATATGCCATTCAATAGGGTGCATGAAAAAAAAATTTCGTCTCTACCGCCATTTTGTATTTTAAGGTCGACATTTTGAATTTATAAAAACAAAACCTAGCCTATAACCATCGGGCGGTTAAAGCGGATCGATAGAGATCTCATTCATTAAAATCCATCCAGCCGTTGAAATGTTTCGAGGGTATAAAGAAATCCCCATACCCAGATACGCGTGAAACACATAACCCTTCTTTGCAGTCGGGTAAAAAAAAGGCCTGAGAAAAAGAAATAACAAAGGTAAAGTACGAAGATTCCGCTCTTAGAATATAATCAAATTATTTCTATATTTAGAGCCGTACGATTTCATGTCGAATTATTCCTAAATCCAATTTCATCCTACTTTTCTCTAAGTTTTTCGCGCTTTTTACTGTCATTCTTTATTGAATCTAAACATTTTAGCCGTCATACTAACGTATTACAACTTCTTTAATGACAATCATTTTTTTTTTTAACTTAAAAGTTACCTAAAATTTGGAAAGAGATGCTATGCAGGTTTAGTAACAATAAAAGAAATTAATTCACGCTCACAAATACCCAATTTCATTTTATTTTATGTTTGCACTGATTTTCATTATGCTTGAAGTCTCGTGACATTAGTTACCAAGTTCTTGTTTTTTTTTAATTTTTGCGAAAATATTTCTATCAAGAGTGATTTTGAAAATATCGCCGTAAATGCGATGAAATGTATAGGTTAATCTAAATAAAGATATTTTATCACTTTTATTTCATTTTTTAGCTTAGTTTGGTACAATAATTTTTATCAAAATATTTCACAATTAAAAATAACAGTAAAATAACTCAAACAACTAATAACTTTCGAAAATCAATATGAATAACCTATTTCTATTTATTCCAGATTTGTAATATTTATATATATATATATACCGGGTGTCCCAAAAAGGACTGACTGATTTTAAAATTCAATAACTTCCAAACGGTGACAGATATTTAAAAAATTCTTGCAGGAGGGTTATGCATAAAGTCAAAAGTTTTATTACAGTGATTTTCGATTTTAGTTCGAATTACAAACAATAAGCAATAGTCGCTAAATACAGGATCGATTTTTGGTCCTTTCTGTTGTTCCATGCAGAAAAAGGAGATGGAAATGTATTATCCGGGCCACGAAGTACCAAAAACGAGCCTGAATTTAGCCTCTATTGATCGCAGCGCCATCTATTGTTTGTAATTCGAACTAAAATCGAAAATCACTGTAAAAAAACTTTTGACTTTATGCATAACCCTCCTGTAAGAATTTTTTAAATATCTGTCCCCGTTTGGAAGTTATTGAATTTTAAAATCAGTCAGTCCTTTTTGGGACACCCGGTATATATATATATTATATATGTGATATACAACGTTATTTGTTGCTTTTTTTTTACTGGTTATAACTTATAGAATAAATTATAGATAAGTTTAAAAAAAACAACTGAGAAAAAAGTAATAATAATAATAAATACGAAGATTCCATTTTTAGAATATAATCAAATTATTTTAATATTTAGAGCCGTCTGATTTCATGTAGAATCATTACTAATTCCGATTTTATCCGACTATACGATTTTACCCTACTTTTCTTTAAGTTTATCGAGCTTCTTTTTTTTTTATCATCATCGAGTAATACTAATACTAAATATTTTTGTCTAAAATGTACGAAAATTAAAAAAATTCAAAATTTTACTGTCATATTTTATTGAATCTAAACATTTTAGCCGTCATACTAACATATTACAATTTCTTTAATCACAATCATTCTTATCAAAATATTTCATAATTAAAAATAACAGTAAAATAGCTAAAACAACTAATAACTTTCAAAAATCAATATAAATAACCTGTTTGTATTTATTCTAGATTTTTAATATTTTTATATATACTAGATAGATAGATATAGATAACATACAACGTTATTTATTGCTTTTTTACTAGTTATAACTTATAGCATAAATTATAGATAAGTAACAATTTATTAGTAAATATTAAATAAAAAAAAGGACTGAGAAAAAAGAATAATAAAAGAAAAGTACGAAGATTTCAGTTTTAGAATATAATTAAATTATTTTAATATTTAGAGCCGCAAAATTTCATGTAGAATCATTCCTAAATTCGATTTCATCCGACTATCCGATTTTACCATACTTTCTCTAAGTTTTTCGCGTTTCAATTTTCTTATCATCATCGATTAATACTGATAATACATGCTTTTACCTAAAACGTACGAAAATTTAAAAAATTAAAAGTTTTGCTATCATATTTTATTAAATCTAATCATTTTAGCAGTCATAGTATCCTATTATAATTTCTTTAATAACAATCATTTGTTTATAAAAATATTTTATAATTAAAAATAACAGCAAAATAACTGAAACAACTGATAACTTTCGAAAATCGATATAAATAACCATAATTTATATTTAAAGCTTCAATACATTTTCTCGTAAATTTTTCGCGTTGAAATTTATTGATTAGTAATTCCAAAAATATCAGTTTTTATCTAAAATGTGTGAAATGTATTTTTTTTTTCAACATTTTATATTGAATAGAAATATTTTAGCAGCAAATTAATCTATTCATTAGTAACAATCATTTTGTGTGTCAAAACATTTAACCCAATATTTTAATAATCATTTAAAATAAAAAGTAAAACAATCAATGCCATTTAATAACTTTAGGGAATATAAGTAACCATATTTCTATCCAATATTTCAAGTCGTGTAAGATTTTCGTGCAGTTTTTTTCAAGCAGAAATTTATTTACTATCTATAATTAATTCCATAAATATGCATGCTTTTACATGTAAAATAGTAAATATTTTCAATTTTTATTATCTTTTATGACTTCGAAACGCACATTAAACTATTACAAATTCATTAGTATCAACCATCTTTTTTAATCCAAACGTTTTATCAAACTATTTTGAATATTTAATCTATCTAATCTGTATTATAAAAAACAAATGTGTTTGTGCGTAACGCTGATGTTTATTTGACGGTGGAAACACCAAACGATTAAATTTAACTTTTGCTGCATTTTTTAAGCAAATTTTACAATTGAAACAAATTGAAACGAATTGCCTCTCTTCGAACAGTTGTAAATATTTATTACATTTTCAAAATAATGTATTTTAAAATAATTCTTTTTTTTTTTTTTTTCGAAATTCTTAAGTTAATAGAATAAAGTTATTTCTGTAAAGGCTTTATATAACTACTCCAATAATATTTTTTTTAATTATTTCCTTAGTATTTAAACTTAAAATAATTTATTGGTCATTTAAACAAATCAATGCACTGTAAAAAAATGAATAATAATAATAATAATAATAATAATAATAATAATAATAATAATAATAATAATAATAATAATAATAATAATAACTCAATTAGCCATTGTGTATTACGACCATATCTAAAACTATTTTAATGGAAAAATAAAATAAATAAACACAAAGTTTTCTAATCTGATAGCACTCGAATTTATAAGTTTTAGTTTGCTGCCAATTTTTCTATTATATGATAAAATGATTTTTTTTTAATGATCTCCTTCTGATTAAGTAAAATAGAAATAAACAACAATGCATTAAAGTAAACTCAATAGCCAGGAGCAATAATAAACAATCCTTTTAAAATTTCTTCAAAAGCATTTTGTCGTCTTTTTTTCCCCCAAAAATCTTCATCAAAATCGCCTAGAGAAAAAATATTAATATTCAAGTTTGTCAATTGTATTAAAAGCATTTGAAATGAAAAATAAATGACAAATAATTTTACAGCCCAGATCGTGCTGAATTCCGTAAAAGGATATTTCTTTTGTCTAAATAAGAATATTGATTAGGAGATTTGATTACAACAAATAAATAATTACGGCTGTATTCTATTAAGTAGTGACTTTTTTTTTTAATCTCTAGATAAAATAAAGATTTATCAGGACTGTTTTCGTACTAATAACTGTAATGATTAATAATAGTAATAGGAAAATTTATATATTTTTTAAATCGTTAATGGCAGGTATTTAGTAATCCAGAAACCTACTGAAAATCGTAACTAAAATATTACTACAGTGGCTTTTCATTTATGCATCTTTTCAGATTACATATTTCACAATTATACCCGTTTTTTTTTTTTTTTTTCAGTAAATGATGGGGAGTGGGGGATGACACTTTAAATTTCTCTCTTAGATGCATTACTTTAAATTAGTGCTCCCTATTAAACGTTTATAAGAGTAGACGTATTATAGTAAAGCGAGGAGAGTTCGCGCAGTAGGAGAGATTGCGCACAAAGAGATTCGACGGGAAAGAGTAGACCCAGTGACTTCAGGTAGTTGTACAGCAGCATTAGCGCAGTGTCTACATGAATGTGCATATTGATTGTTCCAAGCATCTTGGATAAAGCAGTGCTATTTTGTTTTGTTTTTTTGTTTTTTTGTTTTGTTTTTTTTTTTTTTTTTCAAAGTAAGTGCTTGAATTTTCATAACTGTTCGTCAGAATTTTTATAGAGCGTCAATAATACAAAATATTTTGAACTTAAACAATTTCTTATAAACTACTAACCTGGACTAAGTATGCGAATACCAGAAATTCATTTTAGAAGTGGTCGTATTTAAAAAAAAAAAAGGCCGCGCAATCTCTCCTACCAAAATAGGAGAGTTTGCGCATCTGCTACTTAGGAGAGATGGCGCATTTCCCCATAAGTTTAAGTACTAGGAGAGATTACACAGCTTATTGATAAATTTGCATGAATTGCAAATTACGTGTAAAACATATGAATGAATCAATTTTGAAATAATTTCGGAAAAACACATAATTATCAAAACTAAATTTGGCAACAAATTAATTTGCAAAAAAATACTTTTGCAGATAAAAATTTTATTAGTAAATTAATAATACAGTTGTTATTAAGTAAATTTTATGTAATTATTTTTGTTAATAAATTAATAATATATTTGTTAATAATTTAATTAAATATTTATATATATATTTTAATTTATGAGCAATTAATTTGCTAATAAATTAATTTTGTTAACTAAAATAAATTTTCTAATACAATGTTTTGGAAAAGCTTTCACCCATTCCAAGTAGTGTAATCCCATCGAAATCAAAATGAAACAGAGTGCAACTAATGTTACTAATCCACAAAATATACATGAAAAAAGACTTAAGAAGGATGCCGCTAAAAAAAAACAGCTGAAGATAAGGTTCTTCCACAAAAAGCGAGATAAAAAAACTCAAGAAAAAAAAAACGAAGATCAATGAGGATGAGTGCACTGAATGTCTGTAACTGTACCAGGAGACAACTTCGACAACTGACTGGATTCAATGTATTGCTTGTTGCAGGTGATTGCACGAAAGATGCACGATTTACAACAATAAGTGCATCGATTGTGGACGACGACAACTTCGGTTAGCAAACAAAATACAATGAAACTGTGGAAAAGGAAATGAAGTAATTTTCAAGTTAAACATGTTATCAACTAGATTAATGTTATTTTGTAATCTTAGTAGGGCTTGCTTTTTCTGATATTTTAATCTTCTTAAATTAAAATTTTTAACTGTTGTTAAGATTCTTTCTTTTATTTATTATTTAAACATTTGGTTGAAATATTCACTCCTGATACAATAATATTTACTCACAAAAATCTTTCAACAATGTCGATTAAATGTAATTATTATTGTTAACAATTTAATTGTAGTTACTATTAATAACAATCTCTTCTACCTATGTGCGCAATCTCTCCTACCCATGTGCGCGTTCTCTCCTACCCTGTAAGGAGAGATTGCGCAAAATAGTTTTCTTGGTTTTATTACTGCTGTTCTATTAAATTACAGTGTAACAACAAAATAACAATGGAAATGCATAAAAAACAAATAAAGTCAAAATTATTCATGCATAGTTTAGCAAAGTATTAATATTTAGATTTTTTATTACTATTCTTTTGAAATGTGCGCAGACTCTCCTCGCTTTACCTTATACGTATTATACGGGGTACTGATTTTGATACGTGTGATACAGGCATGGTAGTTATACGTAGTATACGAAACAGTAGGTATATACGGTACAGCGAATAATACGGAACTTACCCCAGCGGTTAAACGTATATACTGTTTTTGTTCATTGCGTGTAAAAGATGTTTTCTCCTGCTGGTCTGTGGATCAGAGGCTAGAGATCTGCACGGGCCTATTTTCATTCACGGCACTCGGGCCGGACCGAGCCCGGGCCATATTTTTTTCTGAATGCACGGGCCGGGCCTAGTCACTACTCTTTACGGGACGGGCCGGGCTCGGGCCTTACTTTTTTTCCTGAAGGTTCGGGCCGGGCCGGGCCTAACTTATTTTTTCTGCACAGACCCGGGTACTGGTTTCATTCCTAATCTTCACGGCCCAAAATTTTCATTCCTAGTTTTGACCAAGCCCGTATGAAAATCATTGTCTCAGCGTAACCTGGTCCGTTCAAAGGTCAGTAAAATTAGGCTTGGCACAATTTTTTTTTCAAAAAATACGTACATTTTTAAATCGCCTTACAATTAAACATTCAAATTCATTCTTTTTAAAGAATAGTAGATTTCTACACGTATTAAAATATAGTTAAATTAAAATACAGTAAAACATGTGAAAGAGAACCTGTGTATGACGGAATCTTGTTTTAACCTGATAAACGCATTGATCCATGCAAAATTAATATACTACTACATAAGAAAATAATACCATACATTTACACTTGCTAAGAAGGGAACTTGTCTATAACGCATTTTTTTTTTCTTTTCTATGCAATTCAGTGTTAGATTTTACTGTATAGCATTTTTTAGATTTTTAACACATCAATACATGGAATATGGATTAACAATATTAATGATAATTGAAACATTCACATACAAGAAATAGAGATTCATTAAAAAAATAAATATTGCACCCTGCGGCACTATAAAAATGAAGATTATAAACATGAAAAGAAAGGTTAAGATAAATATTTTTGGCTTGAACTCCTCGTACGAGACAAACTTTTAACCAAATCGACGTAAAAATCAATGTTTTGTGGAAATTCACTCGGGCCGAACTTTTAACTGTTATACCGGGCCGGGTCAATATTTTTTTTGTACGGGCCGGGCCGAATTTTTTTTCTCTGAGTCGGGCCGGGCCCGGGCCTGGAAATGTCGGCCCGTGCAGACCTCTATCAGAGACATTAAAAAACACCTGCTATTTAGAGTGCTGCATTCTCGCGGTTTATGGAGCCATCCGTGATTTCCTCATCAAAGATTCACGATGCCCTCGGGTTTACCTACCTTGAGGCCCTGGGTAGGCAGCGTGTACTTGCAAAAAAAAATAATAATAAATAAATAAATAAAAATCGGAACTTTTTTTTTCCTCAGTTTGATGTTGGTTGTTTTCTCCTTAAAACTAAGCTATTAATTATGAAATGTTTTACTACGAGTATTGCGGTTAAATGTAGCTATTGGACCCCATCATTAGAAACGTCGCAATGTTACGTGACACAATACCCACCTTATTTATTTTTCAAACAACCATTATGAGAATATATTAAAACAATCTTAATGACAAATTTAAGAAATATAATACAATTTAAACTGTCCCAGCATGTAACATTTTACCGCTTACTAATTCAATGCAAATTAGAAGTAACATAAATGAATTAAAATATTTTTAGGGGAAATACAACGGTCCTATGTATGAAGCAGATTGCATTAGCAGATTGCTGCGGTAATGCCACATATTTCCAACTTGTTCTCCGTTCACTGACGTAATACCGATGAGATCTATTGGTATTAAAAGCAAATAAGTATACTTGAATTATACGTTTAATCAATATACGCTTATGCGTATCCAGATACGTTTAAACGTGCAGTTTAAGTTATACATATTTCATAATATTAGACGTATATCGGTTAAAGTATAACAGAAATACGTATTGCGTCGAGAACACTACTTTAAATCATTTATCTGAGTTAAATGCAGTAAAAGAAGAAGGAAGAAAAGGAAAAAAATGTTGATTTAAAACTGTTATGGAATTTTTCCTTTATACAATCCAGTATCATAATTCTTGAAAGAAAACCAGAAATTGATCGCAACCAGCAAATTCTGCATATGCTATAATACACATCGTTGCTTTTATTAAATGCGTTCGTAATTATATAAATACGTAGCACCTATAGTCGTCGTCTGATCCGTCCGTCTGTCTGTCCATCTGTCCGCATATAACAGCGCAGAAACTACCCCCCCAACCTACCCAACCGAATAGTTTGAAATTGAATATATATAATCGCCGTAGAATTTTGTCGAGTCATTTCAAATTTTATAAAAATCGAACCAAAGCTTAAAAAGATATTAATAAAAGTATTTTTTTTTTCATTCTATTAAGTCATATCATGCGTAATTAATTCAGTGATATCCTATGATAAGCAATGATTCTGGGCTGCCATGTTGATTACGCCCTACTTAAGATGAAGTAATATTATTTCCGTATTACTGAATTTAATATATATAATCGTAATAAATTTTGTAGTCAAGCATTTTTGCATAAGAGCGCAACAGCTATTGCACCAGATCTGAATAATTATAAAAGTAGTTATAGTATCAACGCATCTCATTTGCCACGTTTGGCGTACGATTTCCGACTTGTTATATTTACAGTATACTGTAAATATAATTAATGTATCTTATAGGATACATTAATTACGCAAAATTCTTTCATTGTAAAGCTGCAGAGAAAAAAAAAACAATTTTATTCAAAATAGAGCTTATACAAGTTACAATATATTACATCAAAAAGCAATCGAAAAACATCGAAAACAAGTTTATCTTGAAAATTCTGTTTATAAAAAAAATGTATAAAATATATCAATTGTAATTTAAAAATACACAGTAAACCGCTTTTAACTCGATAAAAATTGATAATAGTTGACAGAGAAATTTTACAACCCATTTTTGATTTACAGATGTGATAGCTTCTAATCCTAATCTATTCAGTAGCAGCAAGTTATTAAAAATAATATTTTGTTTTATCTACGAATACGGAAGTAAAAATTATTTCGACTTCCTGAAGCGACTAGAAAAAAATCAAAAGGCAAGGCTCAGAAGTAAAAGTTATGCTTCATTTTTTCAATTGGGCATAATATAATATATGTGTCAGTTATAATTTTTTAAATATTTTATCGTATTCTAAAAATGTCCTTATTTACATTTTACATGATTTATGCATAAAAGCAGAAGCACGAAAGTTTCTCACTTATAAATCGCGTCACAATTACACTGTTAAAAAAAAAAAAAAAAAGCATTTTAACAAATTACAACGACCATTTGGAAAATGATTTTTTCAAAGACTAAAACTTAAGACATAAAAAATCGCACGAAGTTGATCATACATTACGTACGCCATGAATTAAACATTAATAGTGTTATTACACGTAAAAATTCCAAGCGACAAAAATCGCCTGAGACTCGTATTTGGTGTGAAATATTTATATGTATTCATTCCTGTCCTATTTATCTTTCTTTTTTTTTTTTTTTTTTTTTTTAATTGGCTTATTCCATTTTTCTTTTGCACGTGAAAATCTTACAAATTAAAATTAACTCTTTGGCAGAGATTGTTATTCATTTTCTTTCATTTTCATTAGTTATTATCCACCTGAAACTTACGTATTATCCAAGCATTTCATTGACTGTTCGGGAAAAGGCTTTTCCATCGTCAGATTTCCAAGAAATCTGACTACCCATTTTAAATGAAATTTCATTCTTAAACTTCTAAACATCCGACAATATTACTTTTTACACCGTCGGATAGAGAAAAAAAATGTACTTTTAAATGCAACTTGTTTGAAAGCTGTATCTCAATTTGTTTCTGAGTTATTATTTTTTTATTTTTTTATTTATTTATTTATTTATTTATTTATTTATTTAGTTTTTATTACTTTTTTGTCATAGTGGCAACAGAAGGTATCCATCTCTGTTGAAAGTAAAAGGAAATACATATTACTGTATAGACCAATCAGAAAACGAATAAAATGCGGATTAAACCAATAAAAACCTTCAGATATGCTTTTGATTTCCTACCCTGACGAGAACAATAACCATTGTTCCAAATGGTTGAAAAAAAAAAAAAAAAAAAAAAAAAAAAAAAAAAAAAAAGATGTAAATCTATAAAACTAGTTTTTGTGAATCTACAAAACTAATTTTGTAAAACTATAGAAATCTTTATGCTTACTAAAATGTTTTCTGTACACTGTGAAAAAAGATATAAATCTACAAAACTAGTTTTTGTAAAGCTACAAAAGTATGTATGCTTACTAAAAATTTTTCCGTAACATGGAATAACTACATGATTTTTGTTGTTGTTATTGTTGTTGTTGCAGTTATATAAAACATTCTAGGGATCCCAGGCTCCCTGAAAATTCTTAGTGACCTTACAGCTTTTTTTTTACAATGTAAACATGAATCTGTTATTTTTGTTGCAGTTTCATAAAAGTTCTAGGCATCCCAGTTTCCCCCAAAAAATCTTAGTAACCTTATAGATTTTGTTTTACAGTGTATGTGAGGTTTTAAATCTGTCCCTTTAATCTAATTTAATTCCTAGATTTTGGATTTTTAACCCGCAATTGCTCTTATTACTAATTACTAAATTGCTCTTACTAAAATGCTTTGTGTGTGTGACATGCAATGGTATCTCAGTTTATCACTTATAAGCTTCTTATAATGTATTATATCTTTTTACAGCATCATTATTCTGAAAAAGCACTAAATAATATTTTTAAGAAATAATGTATATAAACTATATAGCAAGTCAAACCTCTCTGAAATGAAAAGGCGTGACCCACTAAAAGAGAACATTACACAAAAAAAAAATTAATAGAAGAATGACAAAGTCTTTATCATTTATAAAATTAGATTATATATTATAAATTTTACATAAATATCTGAATTAGCATCCAGAACTGTTAATAATTTATCGATATTTCGTTCATTAAGATTAAAAATCAAATTGATGTTTCGCATCCAAATTTTCACAAATTCGTGGAGATTTTTATGATCAGAGAACTCAAAATTAAATTTCAATTTTAAATCTACATTTAATGTACCACTCTTAACCTTAAAGATTATCTTTCAAAACTAACATAACATCTTCAATTTCTGGATAAATAAATCATAAGTCTTTTGACTGAATAATTTATTCCGAATTATAAAGCATTTTTACTTGAATAGAGGTATCCCTCGTTCAGTGCGGTTTCAGTTAATACAATTTTTAGTTAGTGCGGTTTTCAGTTAGTGCGGTAAACCTTTTTTAGATCTCCACGATTAGTGAAAACAAACTCTTGATTAGTGCTAAAAGCACGAAATGAGTTATCCTTTTTTTTTCTTTCTTTCTTTCCTCCTAACAAGTTGGCGTCAAATTTTTGAAAATAGAATTTGCAAAAAATACAGCAAAAAACAGTAAAAGAATTCGAAGAGGCTTTTCAAAAATTAGAATTCCTTAAACAGTATTTGATATATACATAACATACCCAGACGTCAATAGAAATATGTAAATACACCCAGTTTTGGAAAATCAAATTTTGTGTTACCGCAAGATGTATTCCGAAAGAAAACAACTGTGCAATTGACAATTGTTAAGTTTTCGTTTAAATAAATTAAAATGTTTGTAGGTTTGATGTAATCAAATAGTATTACAAAAAGTTTTAAATCAAGTTATTCACATTTAGCCTAATGACAAGTAAGCTAACATAAATAACCTGAAGAATTGAAGAAATGCAGAGTTAAAATTAAAACTGACTTTTCAATATTTCTCGACTGTTACTCATTAAATTAGCTTAGACGTTAATGTTAATAAAAGTGAAGAAAATTATATAAAAGTTTCTTAATGTTTCAAATCAAACCGTAAAATGTACTTTCTAACAGTAGTACATCAAAAACAATGTCGTAGTACATTATTACAGTGTCTATTTAGGTGGATTGGTTTTTTGACAAAGTTGGCTTTGGAATTATCGCCGTTTCCCCCATACATTGTATGTTTCGATTAGTACGATAAAATCGCGGGATTAATTACAGGTATTAATCGAGGGTAACATGTATTTTTTTTTTCGCAGAATTTATTAATCGACATTTTTGCATTGAGGTTGAATATAAATATTACATTATAATTTATATTTTAAAATTATTGAAATATCTTGCCCAAATTATTTATTATGAATAACTTATGTTATTTATTACTAATTATTATTTTTACTCCATTTAAATTCACTTATTAAATATTTAAAATGAGATCAATTACACTAAGTGGAAAAAAAGAAATTGAACCCGGGTCAAACTAATCACAATTGCAATGGGTCAAACATCCCATAGCCGCCAGTTTAAAAAAAAATATTTTATATTATTAAAGGGTTACTTCACTCACACGAAAACACCCGCTCGCTAATGTTAATCGTATGGGAGAATTTTTTGAATATTTCGTTTGCATTTCCATAATCTTTTATTTATTTTTATTTATTTATTTGCATTGGATAGCTGAGATCTATTTAAACAAAGGCCCTTTTTTACTTTTTCGATTTGGTTTGCAGATTTTTTTTTTCTTTTAAGTAGGATACTTTCGAAGAACCGGTTGCAAATGTGAAAGTATTCTCATTAAAAAAAATCTGTAAACAAAATCAAAAAAGTAAAAAACGATCTTTGTAGAGATCAACCCTAGTTATCCAATTAAAAAAAAAAAACATTTAACAATATTGAAATGCAAATGAGATTCCCCCCCCCCCCCCCATCGGATAAACATTAGTAAACGGCTGTTTTCGCTGCCCCTTAAGTAGAATGCACTTTAAAGTAAAAATATCTTCAATACTTTCATTTGTAGCTACTGTAGAAGGTTGCAACTGGTAAGTAGAAAACATGCCAACTTTTTGAGATGGAAAATACACAATGGTAAGTTCCTTTTCAATCCTTGCTGCAAATAGCTAAATTATCGACTGTTAAATTCCAAAAAGAATTTTTCAAATAAAATAAAGGCAGTGGAGATTTAAAAAAAAAAAAGATAGGATATAAAGTTAGATAAAGCATATAAAGTTAGATAAAATAAGGTCAAATCTCCCCTCATGATTAAATATTCCAAGTTTCCCCTACTAGAAAAATCAATAAATTAGATCAAAATATGATTCGGGATGGTTAAAATTAAATAACACATTCATTGTCGAACTCAAAAGTTTAAATTATATAGAAAAGTCAATGATTAAAGAACAAGTTATATTTATTTCTTTTTCAGAAAACATCGCATCATATTGAAAAAAATTCTGTTCGGATACAAATTATTTTTTAAAGTTTAAATTATTTACAAGTTAACGTCAATATTTCCACTGTATATCGGTATTTTAAAAAAATATATATGTGTATATCATTTGAATTCATCTGTTACAGAAACTTCCAACTCAAAATATCCTCTGACTTTAATTGCATTTGGTGACATTTAGATCTGCCTAGAAACAAACGCCCACGGATTTATTCTTTATTACAAAATAAAGATTATTTTTTGGATTTAATGAGCAGAAGAGTTCTAAGATTGGCATTTAAAAAATTAACGAGCGTATAAAATAATCAATTTTTTTTTCTAATAAAACATTTCAGTATGTTATTTACCACATTTTTAAACAGTGAACTTTTATATCTTCTAAATAACCGTTTCGTAACTGAAATTTAACGAACGATATTTTTAACAAAATGGATGAAGATCCATGAAAAAAAAAAAAAAAAAGGAAAAAGAAAAAAGAATTCTGCTCTCAAAACGGAAGGAAAATTTAAACAAGAACTAAAAATCATGCGTCCAATATAGATTACGAAACATTTTCTAACGCATTCAGAATGCTGTAACAAAATTTCACAGTTTACTAAGATGAAAGATGATATCTAAATAACCAAGTTGGGAAACGCGTAATACATTTGAATACCCAATTTCTGCTATTACCATCAATATTCGGAAAAATATACGAATTTTTTTGTGCAGCCCTGTATATGATTTATAGGTTTATATGCGTACCGCATAGTATGCTAAAAGTTAGTTCAGTTAAACGCATAGCACAGGTGAAATTTTCCGTTGAACAATTACCATCATTAAACTGAAACATCTTTTGTGCAACCCTGTATATATATAATCTATAGAATTTATACACACCAAGTAGTACGCAAAAAAAAAAACCAAAAAAAAAAACACGTAGCACAACTGAAAACGCATTTCTAGCCGTTATTATTTATAGGCTTCAGTAGTTCAATTAATGTTCATTTTCTTTTGTAACTAAATTCATTTGTGTATTCCTGTAAATGAACGATAAATTCTATGCATCTCAGCATTTCATATTCTAGTAAGCACATTGTAGTACATCTCAGTGATATATATATATATATCAATTTCAATATGTTTAAAATAATGAAATGTCATTAAAATACACCGCAAACGATCTTTCGCCATAGGCTGTAATGTAAAGGAATTCTTTTGAGTGTCCCTGTAAACGAACCGTAAATGCATTCTTCATGCACCACGTCATTTTCGATACCGAGCATTCCATAGTAAATCTCAATAAAATATATCAATTTCTTGGTCAGCATCATTTCACCCTGTAAACGCGAGCTAGAGCATGGACAGACGGACAGATAAACCGAATTCATAAATACATTTCAATTACGTTGAAAGAGTTAAAAAGTAATTCTGCTCTCTGCTATTTCTTTCTCCCAGTTTATTTTGTATTGTCTCCAAAAAATAACGTTACGTTGTATAAGCCATCAGCCGTAAAACAAAGCAGATGTATCACTGTACGATTAAATACTCTGTAGCAATTTTTTAAACTTCTAAGCACCGCACATTTTCAATTTTTATACAGTCGTATTGGGAAAAAAAGTACTTTTAAATGCAATCTGTTTGAAAACAGCATCTCCATTTATTTTTGAGATATTCATTTATTTTTATTTTATTTTATTTATTTATTTACTTATTATTATTATTATTATTATTATTATTATTATTTGTAGTTTTTAGCGACATTTGTTTAATTTTGGCTACACAAGTACTCCATTTCTCTAGAAAGTAAAGGGAAAATATTTGAAAAATAGTAATTATATATTTTTGTTGTCATTTTCTCATAACAACCGAAAAAAATGTAATTAAAATGCGTGCTATTTTGAGAAAAATATAAATGAATGATTTCTGATAAAACATGGAGCTATTATAAACTAAATTTAGTTGTCAGTATCTATATTAATTTTACAAACAAGTGAAGGCCTATGAATCATTAGATAGCCGATTTTTTTGGTCGAGTTTCTTGCTGATTTCTTTCTGCTGGATTTGTCTATTATTCTGAGATAGTGACGTCCTATGCATAATTTATTGTAGATGTTGTTTATGACTGGATCGTAAATGAGGAATTCTTCAGCGGATTCGGATGACGTTGTTTTATATAAAATAAAATCGCGTGTTTTAAGTGTTAAAACTGAACTACAGTAGAGTCCCGATTATACGAGTCCTGCTTAACCGATTTTCCGCTTTAACCGAGTTATTTTCTTCTGATGGACTGATGGCTTCTATTATTATGAAACAGCTATTATAAATGAAGTGTTAGGTAAAGATGAAAGAGCAGTCGTAAAAAGTTAGAACTCTGATTTTCTGGTCAGAATGGGGGGGGGGGGGGCTGTTTCATAATAATAGAAGCCATCAGTCCATCAGAAGAAAGTGATCCATTCCAAAGGTATAAATTCGGGACTCTACTGTATCTATATTTATTTTATTATTATTATTTTTTTTTCATCAGGGGCGACACTAAATTCAGAAAAAGCAGAATTCCTGTTCTCTAGTTTTATCGTTTTTCGTTTTAATGTTTGATAGTTTTTAAAATTCTTAAATATGAACACCTTTAAAGTTATTAAAATTCATATAAACAGCACAAATAAAATGCTCTAAACTAAAATTGCTTGTAGGTGCAATAATATAATATAAATTATTTAAAATACATTAAAATAACTTAAAAATACATTTAAAAATCGATTATAAACCCTTAACGTTTTCAGTCAATTCACAAGGCCATCTTCAGTGGTTATTTAAATGTTATTTCTCTTTGCGCTTATTTGTCTTTGAGAGACCATTGTAATTTAAAAGTGGTACGGAAAATAAGGTGACAGAGAAAGGTATTCAAATTTCTAACAAAACAAGCCTTCATCTATTATGTAGTTATTCCTTCCAAGCCCTATGGGTGCCATATGACAATGCATCATTACAAACTATATCTTTATAAGAAATTATTTCACGATATTCTCTTATAATGGCTTCCTGGTAATTACTTGTACGAAAGATAAACTTGGTTTATTAAAATATACTTTTATAATTTGAATCTGAGCTAATCTTGATAACTCCTTTAAAATTATTGAAACTTTTTAGATTATTGCGTGTAGCATATTTAATAAGAATTTATCTCCCTCAATGAAACTGTTTACGGCATTTATAGATGCATTTTTTTTTTCTCTCTTTGCAATTAGTATTCTCTTGGTGTAAGACCGGATATTCTAGGAAGGATAAAACAATGCTCGAGGAGCCGGTAGCCAATGCTTAAAAAAAAAGCAGTAAAAACTAGTTGGACAAGAATGATTATGATTTTTCTAAAGCTGAGAGAGAGAGATCAACTTCCTTTCTGCAATTTCTCAAAATGTAGATAATAATCCTTTTATATTTAAATATTAAATAATTATAAATGTTTGAAAAAGGTTTTCATTAGTTTTTTTTTATCAAGTTTTTTTCCTACCCTAATATTTACTACTTTGAGAGATTAGCAAAAATATCGTAAATTTTTTGGTTATTTTATTCGATCAACTTGTATATGCCCGATATGCTAACCTTTCACATATTTTAGAAACAGCATATTTCTACACATGATAAGTAACAATAACAAAATATTTCATAATTGCTACGAATTTTAACGACGTCGTCGAATTCGATGTTTTGTGTCAATTATATTAATCAAAACTTCTATCATTATTTATTTAGTGGTAGAGGCTTTATATCACAAATGCGCTATAAAAACATCAAATTCCTAAATTCATTGTTATCAGAATTAAATATGAAGTTCAAAAATAATTTATGAAAGCTTAAAATGGGAGGATTGAATTTTGTGTATATTCAAGAAATAAAATACAATTTGTGCTATTTAAAGTTATCCTTTTATTTCTTGAATTTATGAAAGCTTTTAGCTGATATGGCTAGTTGAGCGCCATATTGCTAGTTGAGCGCCCAATAAATGGTTGATTGGTTAATACACAGTATAAAATATGAGCAGGCCTCATAAATTGATATGTAAATCTAATATAATTATATCACGCACACGTTATTGTTTGGTAATTAAAAAATTGTTATTCATATTTTTTTAGAAATATTAAGCAGAAAACTGACAATATACAGGCTTTCAATTGTACTGTTTTGTGATTTATTTGAAAAGAGAGCTTCATTCTATTTAGATGAAATCCAATAAAAAATGCGTATTTCAGTTACCTACTTATATCAAATCCAAGTGTAGGAAACTCTAAGTAACCAATCCGGGGTGAACCGCGCCATCTATATATTTAAAACACAAGGCGGTTTTTTTAATCATCTGCCATGAGCTTTCTACTGAAAAGATTTTGCTAATTATTATTTTTTTTTTTTTTTAAATAAAAGCTGCTGATTTACAGATCTGCTCGCACTAGCTATTTTTAAAAATATTCCCATTTTTATATTTTAATTATTATAATTATAATTTAATTAATTATGAAATTTCTTCAAAATGGTGGCAATCGGATTACTTCCATTGTTTCAGATAAAAAAGAAATGATGAAGAATATCCAGACACGTGGCTTTTTGGACGTTCTTTTTTATTTGCAAGTTATTTTTGGTAAAAAAAAATTATGTACGTCTACTTTATTTTTATAAGAAAGTAAAAATTCATATTTATTGTGACATCACGTGGATATTGTCTATTGGCTTTATTTTATTTTATGCAATATGACTTTATTAGGTTTTTTTTCCATTACAATTAAGTAGAAAAATATTTTTATATAAATATATACTCTAGTTAAGCATAAAAGTACGTATATAAAATATGTTTGAAGACGAGTTTTCGCCGGTGACGATATGCCTAGCTTGAAAAGTATTTTTACCTTAATAAAAATAAGGAGAAAATTGATATGATTGTGTCAATATGACGTAATTTTCTCTGATATTTCTTTACTTAATTCTAAAGATTGGAATCAGAGCCTTTATGGATCGTAAAACTATTTCAGAAATGGGATATTAAGTACAAAAATATCCTCATCATCTATATTTCTAGAAATCATTTGTCATTTTTAAAATGTACTTTTCTACAATACAAACCTTTCAATAATAAAATCTTGATGCTGTCTGTACGAAGTCTTATGAAAATTGAAACGCAAGATCAACATTACGTCATTTTTGACGGTGGTTATATACCTTAGATCAGAGGTTCCCAAACTGTGCTCTTTAGAAGAATAATGAAAATTTGAACGAAAACAACACATTTAAAGAAAAAATTCTTTTTTCAAAAATGGGAACAGATCCTTTCGTTGTAAAAGGACTATTTATACATTGATGATAACTATCTTCAATAATCTGAAGTCTTTTTATTAACTAATTTTTTTTTTCTTTAACAAATTTCCGGTGCAAATATTAATTTTACGCTCTATTTTTACGTTTTCCGATCACAAAAATGCGATAAATGAAGAAACAAACGTATATTTACGGTGAGAAAACCAGATATTGTATGCTGAAGGAAAATTTGGATATTTGAATTTCCCAACTCCTCCTCTCAGAGTGACTTGAGGTGAAGTGTTATCCAATGACTCCTCGTTTCATGCTCAAAACTACGTCATCATTCTGAAAGAAATCTTTCTGAGTTAAGATAAACCGCCTGATTTTTTTTTTTTTTTTTTAATATGAAGGGCAAAGTAATGTATGCATGCTTCAAAAGAAAATACCAGAATACTTGTTAAAACAAATATGAAACGTCCTGGACATAGGTTCAGACTTCACGGGTGCGAAATAGTCAATAAGATATACTTCTACAAATAATTTAAATTTTTTGTTTTGTCCTGTTTAATCACTGTGATTAATTAGGACAAAAATAATATTCTACAATTAGTGATAGCAGTTTGCCTTGTTAGACCCCGTCGCCTCTGTTAAGTCGGCGCTATTGACCCCATGGCGCTTATCTGATATTTTAAGTCGCTTTTGAGTTTGTGAAAATCATATAATTGAAAAGACTCTTAATAAACCTCGTAAAATTGATATTGTTTTATGAAAAAGCTGTTAATTTAGTGTCAATATTTCCTTGTTAAATACATCTTTTTTTTTTTTTAATTAACTCTATAACAGGTGACGCAAAAGAACATTTAATAGCATCTTCAGGTGTACAAAATTTGTACTGCAAATGAATGAATCTACTGATGTCACTGGATTAGCAGTCTTGTTAGTATTTTTCAGTTACATATACAGTAGAACCTCGAATATCCGACGTAATTGGGACCGAACCTACATCGGATAATCGAGAATTGATGGATAATCATCTAGTTTAGTATGTGCCATCGCCATCGATCTGCTATTACAGGGCTGCCAAAGGCGACTATTTTTTAATTCTATCTCGCACCATTTTTTTAAAGAAAATTTTCACATACACTTTGACAACATCTGCAAGAGAAATATACTACAAAATTTATTTTCTTAAAATAGTGGTGCGAATAGAATATAAAAATAGTCGCCTTTGGCAGTCCTGCTGGCTACTATTTAAACTGCTAAATAAATATCTAAATTCGAATTATACATGAAAAAAAAAATTATTTTGAAATAAAAAACTTGTTTATCGAAAATATGACGTTGATTTCTACTCCCCCTTTTGAAATTTTGCAGCTATAAAAATTTCTGTTCATTAAAAAAAATGACAAAAGGGATTTTGTTTCCTGCGCTTCCTTACAATTCAGAGGATGAAATAACATTCGAATGTTGTGACGCTTGACAGTACGGCCTTCCAAATTTGGAAATGGTTATTGTTTTAATTTAGAACAGGGACGTGTACATGAAAAAAAGTTATTTTGAAATAAAAAACTTGTTTATCGAAAATATGACGTTGATTTCTCCTCCCCCTTTTGAAAATTTGCAGCTATAAAAATTTCTGTTCATAAAAAAATGACAAAAGGGATTTTGTTTCCTGCGCTTGCTTACAATCAGAAGATAAAATAACATTGAATGTTGTGGCACTTGGCAGTACGGCCTTCCAAATTTGGAAACGGTTATTGTTTTAATTTAGAACAGGGACGTGTTATAAATTAAAACACACGTACAAAAAAAAATTATTTTGAAATAAAAAACTTGTTTATCGAAAATATGACGTTGATTTCTCCTCCCCCTTTTGAAATTTTGCAGCTATAAAAATTTCTGTTCGTAAAAAGATGACAAAAGGGATTTTGTTTCCTACGCTTGCTTACAATCAGAGGATGAAATAACATTCGAATGTTGTGGCACTTGGCAGTACGGCCTTCCAAATTTGGAAATGGTTATTGTTTTAATTTAGAACAGGGACGTGTACACAGAGTTTGGAGGGCAATGTACACAGGGCCCGAGTTATGCAGGGGCTTGCGGGGCAGCTGCCCCGGGCCCCCATTTTTAGGAGGCCCACCCATGAGAGTAGTCAGGATTTTCATTAAAAGGTACCAAATGGTTAAAGCCAAAATGGTTAGCCAAAAGTTACCAAAATTCATGTATTTACAAACATTTAGGAAGGTGTGCGGTCCCCTTATACCCTTTCTGCTTCCAGTACCCTCTTCTTCCATGCAAAAAACAAACTATATCATTAGAAAACTAATGATTAATATTTTATTACAGCCACTTAGTATTATATTGTTTTCAAAAAACTTCTTTATTAACGTTTTCCTCGTAATGTGGCAAGTTAAAATGCTTTATTATGACCCATTTGTGACATTTTCTTTTAGACATCTTATAACGTATATAGATAAGCAAAGTAAAAGTTTGCAAAGAAATACTCGTATCAACCAATCTATCATTTTTTTTCTTCTATTATCCTACTGGTACTTTTTCGTAAAGTTGTAACCATCTTTTTGTGACACTCTGTATACAGATGTGAGCAGTACCGGGTACAAAATTTATGCATATAATACAATATGTATGAAGTTTAGTATTAGCCACTTCTACACTATTCACAAAAAAAATCTATAGATAGATAGAAGGGGCCCACCCAGAATGGTTCTTGCCCCGGGCCCCCCATAGCCTAAGTCGGGCCCTGAGTGTACACTTATGCCGCGATCGGATATTGGGGAGCTCAAGCTAATTTCAGAAGGACTCTAAGGAAGGGGAACCAAAATATTTATCTATACTCGTTAGTTCGGAAAGGACCGCTTGCACACACAAAAAATGAAAAAAGATAAAAAAATGGTTCAGGAAACTGACGTTGGTTTACGGAAAGTTCCGATTAAACGAGGGTCGGATAATCGAGGTTTACTGTACTAATATCCCGTTCAGACCAGGGAAGTTAAGAGTCTTAACTGACTTTTTTCAAACGGGCACCTAACTTGACTTTTCTATTATTTCGGTATTTGAGAACATTAACTTGATTAAAATTAAGCGCCTTACTAACGTCAGTCTGAAAGAGGTTTCACAAAGCTATCAGGATCATATTTTTTTGTAGATCACTACAAACCAGCACACTAAGGGACGAAATATTTTTTGATCAATACATAGGAAAACACATACGAACATGAATGCGCTGATGATACGAAAGCAATGATGGGTCACAATGAAATTGCAAAAATTAAAGAGATGATAAAGCACCGTAGCACCATCTGTTGCGTTCTTTATAGATACATGCTATCCCCGGGAAAATGTCTTTTGAACTTATGAAAAGGTTAAGTAATGCCATTAAAATAATAAACTATATAAAATCACGAACTCTTAAAAGCAAAATTTTTAAGCTTATGTATGAAGTTATTGGATGCCGGCATCTGCCCTCCTACTACATACTGAAGTAAGATGGTATTGTCTATGAAGAACGTTTACACGATTGTTGCAACTGCAGAGGTGATATTAGAAGAACCATAACTCTAAACTGGCAAAACCTTTAAGTAATGAAGATTGTGAATGATAATTGCATTTTTTTCCCGATATGTTGAACAAAATGAAATAAATGTATAATCGCAATCAAAATCTGTCACAATTTCCGAATCATTTACCAAACTTGTCTTCTTTTAAGATGAAACGTGTATTGGTCGGATTTTGAGTCGAACGATAATATTGATTACGTCCCTCCTGTTAAAAAAGAATGCAAACAATACCAGATTAAAAAAAAAAAAGTATACAAATAAATATTCAGGGGCATCCTACAGTTTTGAAAAACTCTTTCAAACAACATTTTTCAACAGCTGGATAGAAAATGCTTCGGACGACTCTAAATGTGCTCAGCATTATAAAAAGAACACCCAGCTTAAACTCAGTGAAACACTGAGGTCCTCATTGATTTGACATCTCATAGCAAGTTACACTAAATATAGGTATCAACAACAACCGGTTATTTGGTGGTACCAAATGAAAATATTTCGATTTGAACCAGAAATTTTTCATAAAATAATTAAATATATATCAAACAGAAATAAGTTAAATAAAAGAGTTGAATAGTTTTAAATAAAAATTATATGTCTGAAATATTAAAAAAAAAAACTTGAGTAAAATTCCTGGTATATGCAGTTGTGTTAAAGATCTTACTTTGAAACCAAATCCAAATACATCTTTTAAATGCAGAACCAAGCGTTCGTCTACAATTACTATCAACTGGACCTGAATTATGTATGCAAAACAATCCAATCACATTAAGCATTTATGCGTTACTGTTCGTCCCTCTAATTAAGTAAAATTTATTGTAAGGCAAATGTTACGATTTCTTGAGTTTTGGAGGTTTTTTGAGTTTGTAAACTTTTGACAATTCCATCTGTATTGATGAAAATGGAAAATAAATTCAGTATTACAGTAAAAGTTTCAAAATATAATTTTATTTCTGGGATAATGCACAGTTGTTTAGATTACTATTAATTCTCTCTTCCTGTGCTCAGTAGCAATGCACCTAAAAAACATTACCTTGTAACGTAGGTTACGGTAGGCTTCAGGGGCTCCGCCATAGAAATTCATTCTAAAAAGGGCTCCGCCAGTCAAAAAGTTTGGGAACCACTGCCTTAGATAAACATACAAGATAGGACACTTACGGCAAAATTGGTAATGGCAACAGAACTAGTGCCACTAGTGGCAAGAGGGAAGAACTAACAACCCTCCTAAATTTACCTATTTTAATGAAATATGTTTATGCTCTATGTTTTGCGTATTTGAGGCATTCTCACAATCTTTTGATTTTTAAGTCCCTGAATAACAATTTTTATTTTTGTACATATTCTTGTGGGGTTTTTTATTTCATATAGGGGGGGACATCCCATTGCATGACTATGTATAACAATATTAACGAGATAAATAAGTTTTGGACGATGTTGGGGGTTGCAAATATACCAGGAAATTCCTATACCGTCCCGTGTCCCTGATGCTGATTTTTAAGTTTGGAGCTGCCTGTATAAAATTGTTTCAAGAAAAGTAATACGATGTAATTTTTTTCCGAAACTAGGATTACTTTTTTATGTAAATATGTAGCAAAAAATTAACCCGCACACATTTTTACGGTTGTTATTATTTTTTTTTAATTCTGTCCTTGGGTTTACATTCCTTACCGTCCCTCTTGCTAAAAGTATACAGAAAATCACTTCAGATGCAGCCACAGAATTTTTTTCAACTTTTTCCTCATGCAGAAGTATGCTAGAGAAAGAATGTCTAAAATTCTTTGACAGGAAATTTACTGCAGAATTTAAATCAGCATTTAAATGTCAATTTCAAGCATCGTGTTTTTATTGGTAGTCTTGTCGCCCCCAAGGTTTATTTCAGCACTTTTCGAGGTAAATTAATTTTTTTTATTATTATCTAATTCAATGTAAATAACTGCTTCTAAAAATCAATGAACATTGTGGCTATCACTTAGTCTTAACATGATTTGCCTAAAAATAGGTGGTAATTTTCCTTACCGTCCCATCCTTACCATCCCTTTTTTTCCTATACTGTCCCCTCTTTTTCCTTACCGTCCCTTCTTTAACACCCCTTTAAGACAATATTATTTTAAAATTTTGAACTAAAAATACAACATTGTCATTATTTCTTATTTGAATGTCCTGTTGGTAGTATGCAAATTCATTATAAGTAAAAATTTAGAAGAAAATAAAAAGTTATAGTGGTAAAATGGTAAGGAAAATTAAACTCGCAAGTTTAACTTAAACCTGATTTATAAAGAAAAAAAAATCGCTGCTGACCATTTTTTCTTTATTTTGAATCATTAAGGCATTCATCTATAAGTTTAAAATGTTATTAAATTTAAAATGCAAGTTTAATTTCACCAGATTTTTATTCCTGAAAGTCAAAAGATTGTGAGAATGCCCCATTTATTCTTTCCTAAACGAGAACGATATTGTATTTACTTGATTTATTTAGCTTATTTTTTTTATCTTACTTGTATTGTTCACCATTAACTTACAAACTAATAATAATAATGAAAAAAAAAAACCTAGAAGTTTCTGTTGAAAACGTAAACATGTAAACTTTATGGGACTGAATTGTGAAAAAATCAAATGCGGGTATTGTGTTAATTTACTCGCATTTTATCAAGTTTTTGTCAGTCTCTCTCTATTTTTTTTTTTTACTTTTAGATTTATACAACTCTAAAAAAAAATTTAAAGGATTCTCTTCCCGTCAGTAATTTTATTATTATTTCTTATATTGTAAATACTATTGAACTGATTGTACGTTATTTAAATTAAGCACAATCGTTTTATTTTTCTCTGTCATAGGGTTAAAATGCGTAAATTTTAAAAGATTATTGTAACGAATGTTTTAATACATTAAACTTCCTAAATTAATAAAACATCGGCTATAAAAAATTTCCTACCAAATGCGAATATTTATGAAATTTTCTGGGACTTGTAGAGTGCAATATTTCGTATATTTTTATATTACTTGTATACCATTGCTTTATGTAGCTTTGTATCCAATTATATCGCATTTACTTTATCAGTAAAGCACCGTTTATACGTTTCTCATTTATACGTAGTTCACATTTATACGTTGTTTCACTGCGGTCCCGTTTCATCCATATATATTTTAACCCTCCGTCTACCAGACGGGTCCATTGGACCCGACAGGTACATACAAAATATTCATTCAAACCAGAAATTTCTTTAAAATAAACTAAGTATATAAACCAGACAAAAATAAGGTAAATAAGTAAGTTAAATAGTTTTAAATAAAAATTCTGGTGTAGAACGTTTTATTAAAACTTGAATAAAATTCCCGGTAGATCTAGGGTTAATGTTGTTGGTTCGTTTATACGACCCATAATTTTGTGTATGCGTCGTTTTTTTCATGCCGTAACCGATTTTCTCGGAATTTTTTCCGAATGCGATGCCGATGTAATAACATAGAAGTTATGCACAATTGATGAACTGATATAAAACAGATTGCCGGATGCTCATTTAATTGGTGATTAGCAAAGAAAAAGAAAGTGAAGAAACTTACCCACCTTCTTTCAAAGATGCGTTGGACTGCATTGACACACTTAGAATAATTTTTGTTTCTCACAATATTAGGGACAAAAATTTCCAGGATACATACATAATGCTTTTGCTTGAGTCTCAATTTAAACGTCAGACGACGATTAAAGATTAATTAAAATCTGTCTCTACGCTCGGTAATGGAATAAAAAATGCGTAATTCAATTTGTGCAACTAATATAAGGTTTGATAATCTCCCTTTTATATTAAATTTTAGAAATGATTATTTAAATTTTCTTCAATATTTTAACGTTTTTTTTTTTTGTTGTTTGTTTTTTTTCGATATACAGTGCATCTTAAGCAACCGAAAATAGTAGCAAATGTATGATTGCAGTATTATATTTCTACAGTTAAAAATTTTACACCTAGGCGACTAAAATTTTGATTGTACCACTTTCTCAGTTATACGTCGTTTCAGAACGGTTCCCTGAAAGATGTATAATCGGTGCTTTACTGTATATAACTTTCAAGATGAATTTTTTTAGCTTGTTTTTCGTTGTTCACCCTTCATGAACGAGAAAAAAAATAATCCGTTTAAGATTCTGTTGAAAACATAAACATGCAACATTAGAAGAAGAAGATCACAATAAGGTAAACGCTCAATAACAAAAATATTCCAAGGATGAGACGTTTATTCCCCACTGTCACTAGGCGCTGCGATTGTAATTGCTTTACCATTGCGCCCTATGGAAGTGTCCTATCTTGTACGTTTATCTATGTTATATACTAGAATTAATTAAAAGTAAAAAATCATTGTTGTATCATTATTGTATGTGTTATGGATTGGAATTACGAAAAATGCGAAATTTAGTAGAAAAATATACCGACGGATAGTCACGAGTGGCAGCTCGACTCGAATAAAAATTAAACGCCATCAACTTTTGCATAACTTAATACATCAAAATTATGGAAAATTTATTATTGCTCACAATTCATTTGTTCAAGCGAGAAATATAACTTAAAAAAAACAAATAACGCGTTTTTAATCCAAAATTCAATGCATTGTGATCAAAAATGGACTTATATGCAAAATTTGAACAAAATCGGTTTGTGAAATATTTGATTTCAATCAAAATCGTAAAATATAATTTTCGCCTCTGGACTCTGCCCTTGATAAAGTACAACCCTAAAAGTACTCAAATATGGGTTGTCATCAATAATAGACTTAAGCATTAAATTTGAGAAAATTTGGTTAAATATTCGATGGCAATCGAAAACATAAAAGAATGTTTTTGTCTCTAAGGCGTGCCCCCTAATAAGGTACGACCTTGAAAACATTTAAACATACGTGGTCATCAATAATATATTTGTGCATTAAATTTGAGTAAAATCGGTTAGTTAGATATTCGGTGTCGGGCAAAAACGTAAAAGAATGTTTTTTTCCCCCTCAATGGCGTGCCACTGATAACATACGACCCAGAAAATATTTGAATATTTGATTGTCATCGACATGGAATTTGTGTACATTTTTCAGCAAAATAGACTCTTTAGATATGTGACTTCAATGAGAGACATAAAATAATTTTTTTGCCCCTGAACCCTGCTCCTGATAAGATAAGCCCCTGACAACAGATGAATACTGCATTATATTCGACAATGATCTAAATGTGAATACTTAACCGTAATTTAATCGATCCTGACCATAATTTGGTCATAAAACATTAATAATATGGTCAAGTGACCATTATTTACAAAAACGGTGGACAAAAATGCTATAGACTTTTAACTATAGGGTGAAAATGTTTCCTCATTAAAATTATCTATACATCACTCTGATTATGTTCCTTTAATTCTTCATTATTCTTTGTGCATAATATATATTTTATTAAGATGTAGGAAGATTTTTTAACAAATCATATTTCTGATAGAAACATCCTTTTTTTCTTCGCACGCACAAAACGCACAAGGATGAAAGAGGTGTCAAGAACAAGCTTTTGAGATAGTGCGCTCACATTTCAATAAAACACATTGTCCAATTAAAAATGTCAGTCAATTACAAATTAATGTGAAAAAAATCAGCAAATAAACTCAAAGATTCCAGTGCGAAAACCTTGCGTATGGGTCTACTGGTATACGTTAAATCAATATTTGAATTTGAAATAAACATAAAAATTTTCCATACATTTTATGTTTTCTATCCGAGACTAACCAGAAAGTTGAGATAACCCCTTTCCTTTACCAGAATTCAGTGTTTTGTAACACCCATATCCATAGTTCCACGCAAGATCAAATACTCACCGCCCCCCCCCCCTCCCCTCACAGACCAGAAACAAACTCCAAGCTACGCTTTATACATATTAATAAATAAACAAAAAATGTATGTATGTATATGCATACTTTATAATAAAATAAAAATATTACAACCATCTTGCCTATTAGATTAGAATTAATTTCAAAATTATATTTTATAAAAATTTATAACTACTGAACATCACTAAACTATAATCATATTTTATGTTTTCATTTGAACACCCAACATTAATGTATTGATTACTGAAGGAAGTAGATTTCAATCATAAGATTTTCTTAGAGACAGTCCCTTGAAAATCGCAGAAACAATGTTTTATGGTGGTTCCCTCGAAATGTCGGAGGACTGATTTTCGACCTTTTAATAATGCCCACGCAATGTTGTTTTCTTTATTTACACATGATCTTTTCCTCCCCCTCTACCATGTCGCCAAGCAGTCTGCGAACACCTGCAGGAATTCCAAAACTTCTCTGGAAGTCATGACAGGTGTATCTGCCCTGCCCATCCCATCCCCATGTAAACATTTCTTCGGGATGCCTTGTTTAAAGAGACCAGAGGAGACGGTCAAGCTCAAAAGAAAAGAGCTCTTGAATGCACCAGCCGATGAAAGGATTCTTTTCTTGGTTCAACGTGTCTTTTCTTTGAAAATTTTCACTAATGATAGAAAAAAAAATCTTTTAGTGACATAAAATGGAAATCGGTGAAAAACTGAAAAGGCAAATCCTGTGTAAATTGTTCAGCCAGATGAAAGTCTTTTATACTAGATTGTAATGATTTTTCCAACAATAGATAAAAGCAAAAAATATATATTATCCTATTCCTTATAAATAAGAATTATCAGGAATTATCGAGCTGTTTTCCTCAAGCAATATACACTGAGGTATGTATTATTATCAATTTAAGATTTTTTTTTTTTTTTTTTTTCGCTCTCTTCCTCCCTGTGTGTGTGTGTGTGTGCATTAGGCTTGGTCACAAGCAACATGGGGAAATTTTTTTTTAACGTTTTCTTCGGGGGGATCCTCCTAAAAGTTGCCAATTAGTTAGAAAATGAGATTGGCAAAGTTTCAGCTCAAATAAATAATATTAACCCGCGCCTCATCGAGGTTGAATTCTTGAAAATTTGCAATTTTTGGCAAAAAATTGTCGTTTTTCTTTCCTTACGTGAAAAATATTTGTCTTAGAAACCTGATTCTTGTTTTATTTCATAGAAACTGTTGTTGCCTTGAACTTTTACTCTCATGAAAACTTACATTTAATAAACATTTAGTATTTTTCAGGACATCTAGGGAATCATAGCCTCAAACTCTGCATTTTTGAAACATAGGTAAAAAATGACAAATTAAAAATTTTATTACTTTTGATAATTTTTTTGTATCATTTTTATTAATAGGCAAAAATAAGTGAACAATTTTTGTAACTTTAAAAATATTTCACGAATTATAATTGATTATTAGTTATCTAGTTCTGTGTCTAGTAAGAAAGAGCTTCTTGATTTGTGTTGCAGTTGAACCTCTGAATTTCTCTTTTTATTACAAGGCTGTTTTTGTTATCTGTTATGGTTATCTATTTTTAGAATTGACGAAATATTCCGTAAAACCCCTTCCCCCTCTTGATATGATGGCAGAAATGTAAGATTTTTTAAATTGGCCACATGTCTCATCAAATCATCGACAGTAAGCAGCTAAGTAATTGTCAAGTTTTATGTATTTTATTTTATAATATTCGCAAAATGAAGTGAACGCCAGAGAAGATGCTAGACTTAGAATACATCCACTAGCTAACCACAGACATCGACTCTGCAAATAACTGTTTCGTAAACAAAAAACTGAGCTTATCAAAAACAGATTTTAAAATTCCCATTTAGAGAGAACTGTTGTTCACTGGGGTGTAAAACTGCGTCACCATTTTTTGAATAAAGAAAATGTAGAGTGGATAAAAGTTTTAATTAGTTGTGGGGATGAAGAACAGTTACTACGAGTTCCTCAACTTGAAAATAGTATCGGAACAATTCAGGCGAAAGCTGTATTTTCAGCAGTTGAAGAGTGGGAGGAAGTTGGTAAAATCCAGGGAATATTTTTTGATCCAACTGCAGTAAACGCAGGTCGCCTCAGAGTTAACCTGCATTTTTCTATAGCAATTGTTAAAGGTAAAGTCTTCTGTATTTACCATGCCGCCAGCATAATTTAGAAAACTGTTCTTGATTGTAAAAGTAAAATGGGCATAATCACTGCCCCTCAGCCAGATATTTAAAAAAAAAAAACAATTCTGATTGGGTGGTCTTAATTAAACCAGAGTAAGTATACAAATGTTACTGAAGATGAAATACTAGGTATAAATGGTAAATTCAGAAGAAATTTCAAATTTTCTTACAGGAACTCTTAAAAATTAACAGCTCAGGGATGATTATAAAGAGTTTATCCAACTTTGTTTAATTTTTATAGAACTCCTTCCTGCAAAAGACTTTTTTTCAAAGCACCTGGTACTTTTAATCATGTCAGATGGATGGAGGCACAGGCCATTCATTCTCTTAAAATATATTGTTTCAGGGATCATCTTTCAATAACAAATTTAGAAAAAGAAGGTATCAGAGATCTTTTCTTATTTTTAATCAATATTTATGCAAAAGCGTGCTTCAATACTTCCACTGCCACTTTAGCCCCCAAGTAGTATGGTTTTGAGGGTTTGGCGCCACCTGCGTTGCGTCGGTGGTGGATGTGGTGCCCTGTGGTGTGAAGTGGTGGCGCACCGCGCGCGCGCTGATAAGAGTCGGTGGTGGTGGAAACGCATGTCGGTGGTGGGAGAGGCGTTGTCGGGAAACTGATAAGAACTTGTCTTACAGTACGAGGGTATTTTATTTCGAGGAGATAGAAATTTTTCGAGGAAATATATTCTTTTTTCGAATTTTATTTTGAGGAGATAGAAATTTTTCGAGGAAAATTTTTTCGAGTTTTATTTTGAGGAAATGGAAAATTTTTACGAATTTTATTTTGAAGAGATAGAAATTTTTCGAGGAAAAATTTTTTTTTTCGATTTTTATTTTAACGGAACTTTATTTTTATTTTACGAATTTTATTTTTCGAACTTAATTTTATTTTGAGGAAATAGAAAATTTTTACGAATTTTATTTTAACGTCTTAGGAAATTTATTTTATTTTGACTAGTTAGAAATTTTATTTTCAAATGTTAGAAATTATTTTACGAATTTTATTTTTCGAACTTAATTTTATTTTCAGGTGTTAGAAAATTTTGCGAAGTGAATTTATTTTTCGAATTTTATTTTGAGAAAATAGAAAATTTTTTCGAATTTTATTTTGAGCAAATAGAAAATTTTTTCGAATTTTATTTTGAGCAAATAGAAAATTTTTTCGAATTTTATTTTCAGGTGTTAGAAAATTTTTGCAAATTTTATTTTTCGAATTTTATTTTCAGATGCTAGAAAAAAATTTTCGAAGTGAATTTATTTTTCGAATTTTATTTTTATTTTACGAATTTTATTTTAGCGGAACTTTATTTTTATTTTTAGGTGTTAGAATTATTTTTGCTAACTAAATTTATTTTGGGGAAATAGAAAATTATTTATAATTTTGACTCGTTAGAAAATTTACTTTACGGATTTTATTTTTCGAACTTAATTTTATTTTGAGGAGATAGAAAATTTTTTCGAGGAAAGTTTTATCTTCAGATGTTACAAATTATTTTTCGAATTTTATTTTGAGAAAATAGAAAATTTTTTCGAATTTTATTTTTCGATTTTTTTTTTTTTTTTTTTTTTTTTTAAACGGAACTTTATTTAGGGGAGATGGAAAATTTTTTCGAAGTGAATTTATTTTACGAATTTTATTTTGAGGAAATAGTCTCTTATAGTACGAAGGTATTTTATTTATTTTCGAATTTTATTTTGAGGAGATAAAAATATTTCAAGAAAATATTTTTATTTTGCAAAGTTTATTTAGCAGAGTTAGAAAATATTAGAGAATAATTTTATTTTAACGGAACTTATTTTTATTTTACGAATTAAGTTTTAGAGATGTTAGAATTATTTTAGGAACTTTTATTTTTAGATGTTAGAACATTTTATGCGTATTGAACTTTATTTTAGGGGAGATAGAAAATTTTTTCGAATTTTATTTTGAGGAAATAGAATTATTTTGCGAACTTTATTTTTATTTTAGAGGAAATAGATTTTTTTGAGAAGAATTGCTATTTTATTTATTTAACGGAACTTTGAAAATTCGCGAGAATTCATTTTTATGTTGGTATTTAGTGGAGATACTCAATTTTCAATGGATGACTTTCTTCGAGAAGAGGTATTTTTGCGTGATGTATTATCATGTTCGTGTTTATTTTTGGACGATGTGTACTTTAACATGGGATAGTTTGATTGAAATTTATTTTGTTTGCATGCGCAAAGAAAATATTTTAGTTGATTTTGATAAACGTCATGAGAAAGATTGATTTTTTAAATTTTAATTCAACAGAAAATACAAAATTGACTGGAAATGTTTGTAACAACATTTTTAAACCAATCATGTTTGTGCATTTATATTTTCCTGCACTCGTTAGATACAAAATTTATGCGAACTTTATTTTTATTTTAGAGGAAATAAAAGTTTTTGAGAAGAATTGCTATTTTATTTTTTAACGGAACTTTGAAAATTCGCGGGAAAGAATTTTATTTTGGGGGACTTAATTTATTTCGTGGTCTTAATTAAGAGGAAATATTTTTATTTTCGAACTTAACCTATTTTTCAGGAAAGTGTTTTCTTATTTTGAGAATTTTTATTTATTATTTTTCGTTAATAATAGATGTGTGTTAGAAAACTGGGAGGATATTTATTAGAATAGACTAATATTTTGGAATTTCAAAATTATTTGATTTATTATGTTTTTAAAATAATATGAAATAAAAGCTTACTTGATTTTCATGATGAGAAAATAGATCATGTGCATTCATTGAATTCAGGTTGTACATGAAATTAACACGCATAAATTATAAAAATACTGAAGAAATATTATTTCAACTAAGTAGCAGAAAGATTTTACACCAATGCAGATATTAATGAATTCCTACAGATGCCGTTATGCTTCTGTTTATCTCAGTCGAAGTAGAAAATCTGACTTGCACGCACTTTTAGAGCAGATAACATTTGAGTTGCCATTTTTAAATTACAAGTGTTTTATTATAATAGTGTTGCCACATTTCGACAAAAGTCTCTTATCAACTGGCTTAGTATGACGCCAAGGATAGCCTCGTTCCCAAATAAAGTAATCTCGAACACGAATTTTATCAAAGTTCACCCCTTTTTCGCAGACAGAAATACTGCACACGTAATGACAACATCTGTTTTTAATATCACTCAATGGCCGGCAGATTAACTTAGAGCAAAGAGGCGTGTGTTATCATTTTATGCTAGCGTCAGCCAGTCTATGCGGGTGACAGTCAGTCTCTGCCTTCTTGTTTGTGGTGCACTGCAAGAATGTATTACCCATTTCTAGTAAATTTATTAAAACTGGAATATTTAAAGTAAATACAGAGGTTTTAAAACTTGCAAGACTATAATTTATTTAAAAGATTCTTTCTTTTAAATGAATGGACATTTGAAAAATTTTGTGGAAAGATTTTAATTTTGTGAACTTAATTATTTTTTTTCGATTTAAATTTTCATGGATACACTCTTCGAGAGGGAATGTATATTTTTAGATGCGTTAGTTTTAGATAAGTTGTATATGACATGCTTTAAAATTAAATCTGTAAATTTAAATAATAATAATAACAATGAAATAATAATAATGAAAACAATGAAATAATAATAACAATGACAGCATTGAAATAATTATAATGACAACATTGAAATAATAATAATAATAAGCAAAAGAAATATTTCGTTAGTTGAAAAATAAAGTTTTCTCTTTAGAGTTCATATATATTTTGCAGTATTCACTATCAATTCACATATTTATCGATGTGTTAGATCTTTTCAGAAAATTAACTTGATTTTTGTGTAATGTTTGTGGGAAAGAATTTTTCTTCTAAAGGAATCATTTGAAGTTTCTTTTTTAAAATACCATGGTTCGACTTAGGAAATAATTTTACTTATTACCTAAAATGAATTTTTTCAAACTTTTGCTTGAAGAATCGCTTATGTTAGAGTTGAAACAAAGGCAAGTTAAAGATTAAATAATTCACTTTTAGATATTGTGCACATTTTCAATAAGCATTAAGTAAATTTTCAGGAATAAAGGTCACGAAATTTCTGTTAACTTAACGCGCCAATCATCTTACGTGATTTAGGTCACATGACTAGTAAAATATTTTTAAACAATCAGGGTTGAGTATTTATAATTTTCTGCAATCCCTATGATTGTAGAAATTTGCATGGTATGAGATAGCGATTTTAATTACATGACAAACACGTATTTCGTCCGCTCTTGAGTTCTTTTTCTCCTCTCGCGCGGAAATTCGATTCAAAACATCAACTTTGACAGAAATTTGAGATTTACGGATTTCTTTTTAAAGGAAATGAATTGATTTTATTTTAATTGAAACTAATTAGAAATGTCACTTACTTTAATCTTCATTAGAAAGAGTTGGACACTTTGCTGTTTCCAAACATCACTTCAAAATTAATTATCTTAAACGCTGAAGCTAAAATATAACGTTACTTTTAAATTCTTTGAAAAATGAAAAGTAAAAGAAAAATGCATGTTCACGCAGAGACATAGATTTTTTTTTTTTTTTTTTTTTGACTTAGAACTATCTTTAGTTAAATTTTGGTTTGACTTTAAACTTTATCAACCTATTTAAACTCTGTTAATTTATATTTTGGAACTATTGAAAATATTTTTGAGTGAAAAAGCTTAGAGTTTGAAATTGTAACTCGCACATAACAACGTTTCACATTTTTCCAAAATATGAGTGAGTTGACTTTTTGAAAACTTTTGAACTATCGTTTAGAAATTACTTGTAACAGTTTAGCAATTTCATATATGATGATATTTGCAGCCACTAACAAGATTTGATACTACAATGTGACTTATGTGTCACCAATGATCTTTCCCTCACAAAATATATTTGAAAACTTTATTTTTACTTATACGTTTAAATACATAGAGAAAAATTTAGCTTACCTGAAGCCATATACTTTAAGCATATCTCTTCCCTCACCTGATTAAGAGAAAATGGTGGATTTCTTATCTGTTAAACACGAAAGCCACGCATTATCACATGACTTCACTCTACTATGTGAATGGCTGATAGTATAAACACGTTATCAACGTCATCAGTAGGCGATTAGAATCGCTAGACTTTTGAGGTGAATAGCATTGCTAACCGAAGCATGTTTGAGCCTGTTTTTCGCTACCTCATCTGTAATGTAAGTTGTGATTATTTTAATTAGTTAAAATCCCCAATTGCTATTTGTAATTAGATCATTAATTGATTTTTATAATAATAAGTGATTTATTTTTATATTGTTTAAATTTCATTTAAGTGTTGATTTTAGAAATAACTTAATTTTCTTTAAATTTCATTCACTTAAGTCTTTAAAATTTTGTTTTGCATGTTGGAAATTATTTCAAAGTATTGAAAGTCGTATTTGTGAAATGGTTCATTTTTTAGAAAATGAGTCTTGAAAAATAGTCATGGAAATTATTAGTCTTGAAAATTCTTGAAACACATGAAAATAACCCGAAAAAATTATTTGACTTGTAAAATATTTGAAGAACTGAAAATGGTTTATTTTTTAGAAAATGAGTCTTGAAAAATAGTCATGGAAATTATTTGGCTTGAAAATTTTTGAAAGACATGAAAATAACTCGAAAAAATTATTTGACTTGTAAAATATTTGAAGAACTGAAAATGATTTCACTGCTCGAAGTTGAGTTGAAAAATAATTGCATAACTCGAAGAAATTATTTGAGTTGTAAAATATTTGAAAGTGTTGCCATTGAAAAAGAACTTGGTTTCTTGAAAACATATACTTAATTTCTAAAAATTCTACGAAAATTGCATGCTTGGTAGAATGAACGAGAAGAACCAACCCTTAGTTTCTTTAAAGTTTTTGAACACTTTCATGGTCGAAAGAACAATGAAAGTCCCTAGTTTCATGAGAACATTTGCATGATTCCTAAAAATTTTATGAAAAATGCATGCTTGGAAGAATAAATGATGAGAGTTCATGGCTACCTTTTGTGAACTCATTCATGAAAAATCTTTCTTGATATATCATGGCAATTGAGTCGTGCTAGTTTGTTTTGAAAATCTTTTTAATGACATGATTTTGTAGGAAAAAAGAATGAGAGTCCTTGTTTTCTAAGAAGGTTTATTTGATTAATGCTCATAAATATCACATGGGTTGAACTCACACTTGGAAGAAAGAATGATGAAAGTCCTTAGTTTCATGAGAACATATGTATGTTTCCTAAAAATTTTATGAATTGAACACTTGTTTGGAAGAAAAAATGATAAGAATCATGGAAGGTTAGAAGGTTTGCTTGATTTCTTAAAGTTTTTGGTAAATGCATGGATCAAACACATGATTGAAAGAAAGAACGATGAGAGTCCTTAGAAAATTCATGAGAACTAATTTTAAAAATATTTGTTAGTTAACAAAGCAAAGGTTTTGCAAAAATAAGTTAAACAAATTTAGTTAAGAAAAAATTAAGTTAAAAAATTTTAAGTTTTGAAAAAAAAATTAAATTAAGAAAAAAAAAATTAATTAAGAAAAAAAAATTAATTAAGAAAAAAAAATTAAGTAAAGAAAAAAAAAGTTAAGTTTAGAAAAAAATCACGTTTAGAAAAGTATTTCAAGGTTGAATGTTTGTAAAATTTGATTGTTTTCTGCTTTAACTCTTAAATGATTTCATCCTAGCATTCAATTGTTCATCCTGCCAACCATATGTTTATTCAACACCTAACCAACCAAGCATCTTCTTACCACACCAATCGATTATTTATAGTATTAACCCTTTATTTCTGCACAAGTGCAGAAAGTAAACCGATGATAGAATCGAATAAATAAGTGACTTATCAAATAGACTTTGTTGAAACTCGACATTATCCAATATTTTCGAAAAGATAAATTTAGACTCAGAAACTCATTTAACATCAATTTGGAATGAAAATTTGCAAAATTGTTGTTCATTTCCCGCGAAAACTCACTAATGCATTTTTTGGAGATATGTAAAAATCACAACAATATTATATTTAAATTAATTAAGTTCTCACTGTTTCATATTACTTTGCAAGTAATTAGAAATATTTCTAGGTTAACTAGGTTTGATAGTATTCCAACTTAATCATTTCTTTGACAAATTTTCTATGATAAACCTTGTGTAACTAACCTTTTTAATTCAACTTAGTTTTATGAGATTTACCTGCAAAACTTTAAATTCTTCTATTCAGTTAAGTTATCAATTTCAAATTATTTTTAAAAGTTTTATTATTGTTTGAAAAATAATTATGTACTCTAATACCTGTATTTTAAAACATTTAAACTCTAACATTTAACAAATCTAAAATTATAATATATTCAACACTTACCTAATATACCAGCTTGGTCATGACAAGTGTGTTTAACAGGACAACTTTAAGTGAAATGGCAAATCCTTATCGTGAAACATGTTATCACGTGACAACTTCCTCCCGTTTCATTGGATGATAACGCAATCACGCGATTCCTTATCTGCAATGTCACTCAACGATAAGAACAACTCTGAGAAGCTATATTCACGCCATTTTATCACTCTTTTCAGGTGAGTACCCGTGCAGGTTTGTCTTTTATATCCGTCCCTTGTATAATCATGTCAAATCATGTTTTAACTTGTCTAAAGTTGTCTAAACATGTTATTGCTTCTTACTTAACCTAAAATGCAAGTTTAATCACGAAAGAAATGTATATATTTATATTTTTGTTAGATTAGATAATTGAAATAAACAATTTCTAAGTATAATTAAATCACTTCCGTTAATTAATAATTATATTAATTAAAATAATAATGATTTATATATGAACTAATTTATGATATATATATAATATCGATTTCAGAAATAACTTAAGTTTCGTTTCCAAGCGAAAAAGAATAATTCATATATATATGAGAGTAAGAAAATTCTTATGTGAGAAAACTATAAAGAGAAAATGATGAGAGACCTTGGATATTTCAAACAAACACTAATCATGCATTTTTCAAGAGTTAAAAGGAATCATATTTTTCATGACTGAGTTTTCAACATGTATCCAAAGGGTGTCATCGTTCTTCCTTTCCAGTTTTCTCACATAAGAATTTTCTAACTCTCATATATATTTGAATTATTCTTTTTCGCTTGGAAACGAAACTTAAGTTATTTCTGAAATCGATATTATATATATATTATAAATTAGTTCATATATAAATCCTTATTATTTTAATTAATATAATTATTAATTAACGGAAGTGATTTAATTATACTTAGCAATTGTTTATTTCAATTATCTAATCTAACAAAAATATAAATATATACATTTCTTTCGTGATTAAACTTGCATTTTAGGTTAAGTAAGAAGCAATAACATGTTTAGACAACTTCAGACAAGTTAAAACATGATTTGACATGATTATACAAGGCACGGATATCGAAGACAAACCTGCACGGGTACTCACCTGAAAAGAGTGATAAAATGGCGTGAATGTGGCTTCTCAGAGTTGTTCTTATCGTTGAGTGACATTGCAGATAAGTAATCACGTGATTGCGTTATCATCCAATGAAACGGGAGGAAGTTGTCACGTGATAACATGTTTCACGAAAGGATTTGCCATTTCACTTAAAGTTGTCCTGTTAAACACACTTGTCACGACCAAGCTGGTATATTAGGTAAGTGTTGAATATATTATAATTTTAGATTTGTTAAATGTTAGAGTTTAAATGTTTTAAAATACAGGTATTAGAGTACATAATTATTTTTCAAACAATAATAAAACTTTTAAAAATAATTTGAAATTGATAGCTAAACTGAATAGAAGAATTTAAAGTTTTGCAGGTAAATCTCATGAAACTAAGTTGAATTAAAAAGGTTAGTTACACAAGGTTTATCATAGAAAATCTGTCAAAGAAATGATATTAAGTTGGAATACTATCAAACCTAGTTAACCTAGAAATATTTCTAATTACTTGCAAAGGATTATGAAACAGTGAGAATTTAATTAATTTAAATATAATATTGTTGTGATTTTTATATATCTCCAAAAATGCATAAGTGAGTTTTCGCGGGAAATGAACAACAATTTTGCAAATTTTCATTCCAAATTGATGTTAAATGAGTTTCTGAGTCTAAGTTTATCTTTTCGAAAATATTGGATAATGTCGAGTTTCAACAAAGTCTATTTGATAAGTCACTTATTTTTTCGATTCTATCATCGGTTTACTTTCTGCACTTGTGCAGAAATAAAGGGTTAATACTATAAATAATCGATTGGTGTGGTAAGAAGATGCTTGGTTGGTTAGGTGTTGAATAAACATATGGTTGGCAGGATGAACAATTGAATGCTAGGATGAAATCATTTAAGAGTTAAAGCAGAAAACAATCAAATTTTACAAACATTCAACCTTGAAATACTTTTCTAAACGTGATTTTTTTCTAAACTTAACTTTTTTTTTCTTTACTTAATTTTTTTTTCTTAATAAATTTTTTTTTCTTAATTTAATTTTTTTTTCTTAATTTAATTTTTTTTTCAAACCTTTAAAATTTTTTAACTTAATTTTTTCTTAACTAAATTTGTTTAACTTATTTTTGCAAAAACTTTGCTTTGTTAATTAACAAATATTTTTAAAATTAGTTCTCATGAATTTTCCAAGGACTCTCATCGTTCTTTCTTTCAATCATGTGTTTGATCCATGCATTTACCAAAAACTTTAAGAAATCAAGCAAACCTTCTAACCTTCCATGATTCTTTTTTCCTACAAAATCATGTCATTAAATAGATTTTCAAAACAAACTAGCACGACTCAATTGCCATGATATATCAAGAAAGATTTTTCACGAATGAATTCACAAAAGGTAACCATGAACTCTCATCATTTATTCTTCCAAGCATGCATTTTTCATAAAATTTTTAGGAATCATGCATATGTTCTCATGAAACTAGGGACTTTCATTGTTCTTTCGACCATGAAAGTGTTCAAAAACTTTAAAGAAACCAAGGGTTGGTTCTTCTCGTTCATTCTACCAGGCATGCAATTTTCGTAGAATTTTTAGAAATTAAGTATATGTTTTCAAGAAACCAAGTTCTTTTTCAATGGCAACACTTTCAAATATTTTACAACTCAAATAATTTTTGCAATTATTTTTCAACTCAACTTCGAGCAATGAAATCATTTTCAGTTCTTCAAATATTTTACAAGTCAAATAATTTTTTCGGGTTATTTTCATGTCTTTCAAAAATTTTCAAGACTAATAATTTCCATGACTATTTTTCAAGACTCATTTTCTAAAAAATGAACCAATTCACAAATACGACTTTCAATACTTTGAAATAATTTCCAACATGCAAAACAAAATTTTAAAGACTTAAGTGAATGAAATTTAAAGAAAATTAAGTTATTTCTAAAATCAACACTTAAATGAAATTTAAACAATATAAAAATAAATCACTTATTATTATAAAAATCAATTAATGATCTAATTACAAATAGCAATTGGGGATTTTAACTAATTAAAATAATCACAACTTACATTACAGATGAGGTAGCGAAAAACAGGCTCAAACATGCTTCGGATAGCAATGCTATACACCACAAAAGTCTAGCTATTCTAATCGCCTACTGATGACGTTGATAACGTGTTTATACTATCAGCCATTCACATAGTAGAGTGAAGTCATGTGATAATGCGTGGCTTTCGTGTTTAACAGATAAGAAATCCACCATTTTCTCTTAATCAGGTGAGGGAAGAGGTATGCTTAAAGTATATGGCTTCAGGTAAGCTAAATTTTTCTCTATGTATTTAAACGTATAAGTAAAAATAAAGTTTTCAAATGTATTTTGCGAGGGAAAGATCATTGGTGACACATAAGTCACATTGTAGTATCAAATCTTGTTAGTGACTGGAAATATCATCATATATGAAATTGCTAAACTGTTACAAGTAATTTCTAAACGATAGTTCAAAAGTTTTCAAAAAGTCAACTCACTCATATTTTGGAAAAATATGAAACGTTGTTATGTGCGAGTTACAATTTCAAACTCTAAGCTTTTTCACTCAAAAATATTTTCAATAGTTCCAAAATATAAATTAACAGAGTTTAAACAGGTTGATAAAGTTTAAAGTCAAACCAAAATTTAACTAAAGATAGTTCTAAGTCAAAAAAAAAAAAAAAAAAATCTATGTCTCTGCGTGAACATGCATTTTTCTTTTACTTTTCATTTTTCAAAGAATTTAAAAGTAACGTTATATTTTAGCTTCAGCGTTTAAGATAATTAATTTTGAAGTGATGTTTGGAAACAGCAAAGTGTCCAACTCTTTCTAATGAAGATTAAAGTAAGTGACATTTCTAATTAGTTTCAATTAAAATAAAATCAATTCATTTCCTTTAAAAAGAAATCCGTAAATCTCAAATTTCTGTCAAAGTTGATGTTTTGAATCGAATTTCCGCGCGAGAGGAGAAAAAGAACTCAAGAGCGGACGAAATACGTGTTTGTCATGTAATTAAAATCGCTATCTCATACCATGCAAATTTATACAATCATAGGGATTGCAGAAAATTATAAATACTCAACCCTGATTGTTTTAAAATATTTTACTAGTCATGTGACCTAAATCACGTAAGATGATTGGCGCGTTAAGTTAACAGAAATTTCGTGACCTTTATTCCTGAAAATTTACTTAATGCTTATTGAAAATGTGCACAATATCTAAAAGTGAATTATTTAATCTTTAACTTGCCTTTGTTTCAACTCTAACATAAGCGATTCTTCAAGCAAAAGTTTGAAAAAATTCATTTTAGGTAAGAAGTAAAATTATTTCCTAAGTCGAACCATGGTATTTTAAAAAAGAAACTTCAAATGATTCCTTTAGAAGAAAAATTCTTTCCCACAAACATTACACAAAAATCAAGTTAATTTTCTGAAAAGATCTAACACATCGATAAATATGTGAATTGATAGTGAATACTGCAAAATATATATGAACTCTAAAGAGAAAACTTTATTTTTCAACTAACGAAATATTTCTTTTGCTTATTATTATTATTATTTCAATGTTGTCATTATAATTATTTCAATGCTGTCATTGTTATTATTATTTCATTGTTTTCATTATTATTATTTCATTGTTATTATTATTATTTAAATTTACAGATTTAATTTTAAAGCATGTCATATACAACTTATCTAAAACTAACGCATCTAAAAATATACATTCCCTCTCGAAGAGTGTATCCATGAAAATTTAAATCGAAAAAAAATAATTAAGTTCACAAAATTAAAATCTTTCCGCAAAATTTTTCAAATGTCCATTCATTTAAAAGAAAGAATCTTTTAAATAAATTATAGTCTTGCAACTTTTAAAACCTCTGTATTTACTTTAAATATTCCAGTTTTAATAAATTTACTAGAAATGGGTAATACATTCTTGCAGTGCACCACAAACAAGAAGGCAGAGACTGACTGTCACCCGCATAGACTGGCTGACGCTAGCATAAAATGATAACACACGCCTCTTTGCTCTAAGTTAATCTGCCGGCCATTGAGTGATATTAAAAACAGATGTTGTCATTATGTGTGCAGTATTTCTGTCTGCGAAAAAGGGGTGAACTTTGATAAAATTCGTGTTCGAGGTTACTTTATTTGGGAACGAGGCTATCCTTGGCGTCATACTAAGCCAGTTGATAAGAGACTTTTGTCGAAATGTGGCAACACTATTATAATAAAACACTTGTAATTTAAAAATGGCAACTCAAATGTTATCTGCTCTAAAAGTGCGTGCAAGTCAGATTTTCTACTTCGACTGAGATAAACAGAAGCATAACGACATCTGTAGGAATTCATTAATATCTGCATTGGTGTAAAATCTTTCTGCTACTTAGTTGAAATAATATTTCTTCAGTATTTTTATAATTTATGCGTGTTAATTTCATGTACAACCTGAATTCAATGAATGCACATGATCTATTTTCTCATCATGAAAATCAAGTAAGCTTTTATTTCATATTATTTTAAAAACATAATAAATCAAATAATTTTGAAATTCCAAAATATTAGTCTATTCTAATAAATATCCTCCCAGTTTTCTAACACACATCTATTATTAACGAAAAATAATAAATAAAAATTCTCAAAATAAGAAAACACTTTCCTGAAAAATAGGTTAAGTTCGAAAATAAAAATATTTCCTCTTAATTAAGACCACGAAATAAATTAAGTTCCCCAAAATAAAATTCTTTCCCGCGAATTTTCAAAGTTCCGTTAAAAAATAAAATAGCAATTCTTCTCAAAAACTTTTATTTCCTCTAAAATAAAAATAAAGTTCGCATAAATTTTGTATCTAACGAGTGCAGGAAAATATAAATGCACAAACATGATTGGTTTAAAAATGTTGTTACAAACATTTCCAGTCAATTTTGTATTTTCTGTTGAATTAAAATTAAAAAAATCAATCTTCCCCATGACGTTTATCAAAATCAACTAAAATATTTTCTTTGCGCATGCAAACAAAATAAATTTCAATCAAACTATCCCCATGTTAAAGTACACATCGTCCAAAAATTAACACGAACATGATAATACATCACGCAAAAATACCCCTTCTCGAAGAAAGTCATCCATTGAAAATTGAGTATCTCCACTAAATACCAAAATAAAAATGAATTCTCGCGAATTTTCAAAGTTCCGTTAAAGAAATAAAATAGCAATTCTTCTCAAAAAAATCTATTTCCTCTAAAATAAAAATAAAGTTCGCAAAATAATTCTATTTCCTCAAAATAAAATTCGAAAAAATTTTCTATCTCCCCTAAAATAAAGTTCAATACGCATAAAATGTTCTAACATCTAAAAATAAAAGTTCCTAAAATAATTCTAACATCTCTAAAACTTAATTCGTAAAATAAAAATAAAGTTCCGTTAAAATAAAATTATTCTCTAATATTTTCTAACTCTGCTAAATAAACTTTGCAAAATAAAAATATTTTCTTGAAATATTTTTATCTCCTCAAAATAAAATTCGAAAATAAATAAAATACCTTCGTACTATAAGAGACTATTTCCTCAAAATAAAATTCGTAAAATAAATTCACTTCGAAAAAATTTTCCATCTCCCCTAAATAAAGTTCCGTTTAAAAAAAAAAAAAAAAAAATCGAAAAATAAAATTTGAAAAAATTTTCTATTTGCTCAAAATAAAATTCGAAAAATAATTTGTAACATCTGAAAATAAAATTTTCCTCGAAAAAATTTTCTATCTCCTCAAAATAAAATTAAGTTCGAAAAATAAAATCCGTAAAGTAAATTTTCTAACGAGTCAAAATTATAAAAAATTTTCTATTTCCCCAAAATAAATTTAGTTAGCAAAAATAATTCTAACACCTAAAAATAAAAATAAAGTTCCGCTAAAATAAAATTCGTAAAATAAAAATAAAATTCGAAAAATAAATTCACTTCGAAAATTTTTTTCTAGCATCTGAAAATAAAATTCGAAAAATAAAATTTGCAAAAATTTTCTTAACACCTGAAAATAAAATTCGAAAAAATTTTCTATTTGCTCAAAATAAAATTCGAAAAAATTTTCTATTTTCTCAAAATAAAATTCGAAAAATAAATTCACTTCGCAAAATTTTCTAACACCTGAAAATAAAATTAAGTTCGAAAAATAAAATTCGTAAAATAATTTCTAACATTTGAAAATAAAATTTCTAACTAGTCAAAATAAAATAAATTTCCTAAGACGTTAAAATAAAATTCGTAAAAATTTTCTATTTCCTCAAAATAAAATTAAGTTCGAAAAATAAAATTCGTAAAATAAAAATAAAGTTCCGTTAAAATAAAAATCGAAAAAAAAAATTTTCCTCGAAAAATTTCTATCTCTTCAAAATAAAATTCATAAAAATTTTCCATTTCCTCAAAATAAAATTCGAAAAATTTCTATCTCCTCAAAATAAAATTCGAAAAAAAAATATATTTCCTCGAAAAATTTCTATCTCCTCAAAATAAAATACCCTCGTACTGTAAGACAAGTTCTTATCAGTTTCCCGACAACGCCTCTCCCACCACCGACATGCGTTTCCACCACCACCGACTCTTATCAGCGCGCGCGCGGTGCGCCACCACTTCACACCACAGGGCACCACATCCACCACCGACGCAACGCAGGTGGCGCCAAACCCGCAAAACCATACTACTCCCCCAATTCAAGACCTGCAAATAATAAAATCACTTGTTCACTACAGAAAATTTGATAAATAGGTTACAGACAAACCACTTGCTAAAATGACAAACCGCCTTTGGTATCTTAACTCGGATCAAGTTGCATTTTCATTTTTAGATAATACTTTGGTAAAAAAAGTCAACATAAGCCACCTTATCTAAACCATTACCACTTCAATCCTTTCCAGCGCAGTGTCCCACGCCGGGACCACCTAATTTTAAGCCCAAACTTACAAACGGCACGAAGAATATTTTAATAAAATTTTGCTTTTACAATGAAAGGTGATTGTGATTTTATTGTGAAGTAATGTGATTTTATTTTCTAAAAATGTCGTTTGTAAATTCCGGGGTAGACCATCATTTCACCCTTTTACGAACAGAATTTTTCTGTGCCGGAAAGGGTTAACGTGACAGTTGTGAGGAAAAATAATTTATTTTCTTTATTATGCCTCCTTTCTTGTAACACAACTTTAATAATAAAATGCAATTGAGCATTATTTGCTCTCATTTCTATACTTCCTTTGCTCTCCCTTTTTTAAAAAAATTCTTTCAGTTTAAAATTCGATTTTTTTTCCCTTTCTTTGGAATTTTTTTTAATCAAACACTTTATTGGACTTCACAAAACGAAAAAAAGAAAAACAAAAGGTGGAAAGCAGATGAAATGCAATGTTACAATTTTTTTTTTTTCGCGTTTTCATAAAAAGTCAATTTTTAGGATTCAGGTGAAGTCTGGTCCTGAAAAATGCGCATATTTTTAAATCTATACATTTTTAGAAAAAAATGGTGTGTGGTTCTTCAAAGCAAAACTTTTTTTTATAAAATGAGACCTGCATTATGTTCCTAGGTTTAATTGTATTCATTTCATGAAGGAAAAACAGCATTTTTTTGTGAAAAATCACGTTTTTTTCAAACTTAAACCTCAATGAGGCACGGGTTAATATTATCCAAATGAGCTGAAACTTAGCCAATCTCATTTTCTAGTCAATTGGCAACTTTTTGGGGGGTCCCCCCGAAAAAATTCGAAAATTGATTTCTTGTGACCACCCTAGTGTGCATGTATAATGTGCATTAATGGATGACTTATACTATATGCGATTTACCAGTAATGTACCAATTATGCAATTAAACTTATATTGGTCGAACTACTGTAACTCGAACGAATCCTCAGTTTCCTGAAGGAGTGATATTTTTTTATGGGAGAAAAACACATCTTAATTATCCTGTACAACTCAAATTTTCTATAACTCGAAGCATTTTCCTTTTCCCTGAGCACTTTCAGGTATCGAGGTTTGGTCGTATCAGGGCCGAAACTAAGGGGGGGGGGCAGAGGGGGCATGTGCCCCTGGCGCCAGAACGAAGGGGCGCCAAATGAAGGATTATACCTTTGGAATGGATCATTTTCTTCTGATGGACTGATGTCTTCCATTATTATGAAACAGCCATTATAAATGAAGTGTTGGGTGAAGATGAAAGAGCAGTCGTAAAAAGTTAGAACTCTTATTTTCTGGTCAGAATAGGGAAAAATATGGCCTTTTTTTTTTTTTTTTTTTGCTTTTTCATCTTTACCTAACACTTCATTTATAATGGCTGGCTGTTTCATAATAATGGAAGACATCAATCCATCAGAAGAAAATAACTCGGTGAAAGCGGAAACTCGGTTAGGCGGGACTCGGATAATCGGGACTCTACTGTATGTTTCATTTTAAAAATGATCTTTAGAATATCTTCGTTGGTGTTCAGAGGGATCCGCCACTGTAGATTACGTAGTTCAGTATTCCATATTTTATGATTACATATTTTAAATTTTAAAATAAGTCGGCTATTAGAAAATTGGTAAAATTCTCTTTGTAAATATACTTTATGGAAGGCGGAAGGGCGCCAAAATCCATGTTTGCCGCGGGTGCAAAAAAGGATAGTTTCGGCCCTGGGCCGTACTATTATTTCAGTCAACATTTGGTTGGACAGTTTTGATGCAGTTTTGATTCCAAAGGAAGTCTCTGTACTTTTTCTTACTTATTTACGAATATGAGCATCTACGACACCGGAATGTTTAAGAACCTTCATCTGGTAGGATATTTGAACCATTGTTACTCATGAACAATTTTATTGTGTTAGATGCCTATACTAAGGTAGTGTTTAGTAAATACATGGCACATAAAAACCGACGTAATGGAAAGCATAAGCAACCGTAATAAAGTTAGTATTTATTTGTTTAAGGGCGTCCAGGACACATAAAACTTCAAATTTTCTAAAAAAAAACTTTTATTGTACTTATATCATTTCTCTGTTTTCTTCTGCTTAAAATGATGTTTAAGTCATGTTTCTATCTTAATTTGAAAAGGAAATATTAAATTTTTCGTTTGGTTTGTTTTCAAAATATAACTTTCAAGCAATGGTTGTCGTGGAAACAACATCTTGTGAAAATGTGTTTTCCTTCATGATGGGGTTTTTCACCATTTCGCGTATTTAAATTGTTATAATTCAAGAACCGTGAAAGATAAACGGTTCAAACTTGGAACATGCCTTTTTCAATTGTTTTACTTAAATTTTGATTCAGCAAATTTGAAAAAATAAAAATTATTTACTTTTGAAAATATGATTTTTTTTTTTTTTTGGGGGGGGGGGGGGGTTACATCTTTTTTTTTTTTTTTTTTACTTTAAAGATTTTCAATTTTTATTTAAATTAATATTTTTTTAAAATACTGAATCAAAATTAAAATGTGTACATTTTTGTTTATTTAAATAAAATAACTGAAATTCTACAAATAATATTTCGAGTTATAACGATTTTAAATTACACCACTTTTTTAATAAATTTTAAATTTTAAATTTAAAAAAATTATGAGAATTTTTATCATGTGAATTTGTTTACAAATAATATGGTTAACCTTCACATAACATTTCAAAATTTTAATTCGATAAATAAAAATTATTTTAAAATGCATCCCGGACCCCCTTAATGGTTTTCATAAAAGAGCCTTTACTCCAATCTTCAGAGAGAGAAAAAGAAAGAAGAGAGGGAGCAGTAGCAAAAACATACGCACGTATTACTTTGTAGATATTTCTCCAAACTTTTTCTTTAATTAATTTTGTGTTGAACTAGAGGTTTTTATTATGAAGCCTTGGAACAGTTATATGGTAAAAATTTTAGAATGTTTATACTTTTCTTTACTTTGGTTTTTCACATTATATATTTATATTAAAATAAGGGATTTTGTACGAATCTTATCATTATTTGGATGCTAGGAGTTTTATGTTTTAACCCCTTGGGGACGAGCCACCGGTATACGTGCCGCGCAAGGTGGTCAGAATCAGTGATTATTCTCACCAGTAAATTTTTATTGTAAATTTTGCCTTATTTAATTCGCCCATCTTCCCGATTCAAAAGGGCAAAATTTTCTGTATTTAAAAAAAGGGGATAAAAGATTAAAAATTCTGTAAAACACGCTCGTCCTGAAGGGGTTAACTCTTAAATCTCTCCCTTTCACCAAGCCAGTGGTGGGAGAGAGAAATTTGCTTTTCTCTTTGGATAAGAGGTAGGCTGCATATGTAGGTATATGCATGTCTATGAAATTCTTAAATGGATTAAATCTTCAAAAGAAACTGTTAAAACTAAAAGAAAGAATAAAATAAGATTTTTAAAAAATGCGGGGTTGAATGAGTGTCGGTTAAATTCTAGATTCAGTCTTCCTATCTAAGAAACATTCAATAAAAAGTTGAACTTGGAGTGTATTATGCTTCCAGTTGAACTTGGGCGGGCACAATTTAATATGTAAAACAACTTTTTCTGAAGGCATTCAACATTAAATTCTCTCGGGCCTTTATTTTTAATGGTGTTCTGAAAACTAAAAATATCAGCGTAAGACGATTTCATACTTTTTATTGTCATTATTTCCTTTAACTTTTTAATTTTAGACTGCAAAACATCCTGTTTTACAAATGATCGAACTTGATAGATAGCATGGGAATGTTCGTATAGAATAAATGAGGATGAACTACCAAAAGTTCTTATAGACAAATTCTGCCCGACAAGCAGACAATGGAAGAGAAGACAAAGAATGAACTGTAAGAATGCGATTGAAGAGCCATTGAAGTATTAACAGGAAAGAAAAATCATGCGTTAAGCATAGACTATGAAACACTTTCCAACACTTCCTGAAATCTTTAACAAAACTTCGTTATTTAGGGAAATAAGGTAAATAAGATAACTAAAAAAACATTTTAGAAAGCAGATAAAACATTTAAAAATCTGATTTCAGCAGTTACCTTCCATAGTTAAATATGTATTCCAATTCTTTTGAACAGTCCTGTATTTGATCTGTAGGTTGATATATATACTATATAATGGGGAAATATATTTTAGCGAAGAAACGCATAACAGGTTGAAATTTCTCTTTAAGCTGGAAACATACTTAAATACTTTTATTCAGCCCTGTAGTTTACCTAGTATCTTTATTACATGCCACTATTTAGCTAAAATTTAATTCAAACTAAAACACGCTTAAAACTACTGAAATCACATTTCCAGAAATTATCATCCATAGGCGGCCGTGTATCCAATTCTTTGCGTAGCCCAGTATATATCCTTTTATCTATATTATACGAACATTTCTGAGTAAACTAAATGCCTTTCAGCGTAAAAATGCATAAAAGATTTAAAAACAGTTTTAAGCAATCTACGCTCATACTCAGTAAACTTTACGAATTCTTTTGTGTAGCCCTGTATATCAACTATAGTATTTATGCACACCATGCAGTATGCATAAATATAGTGAAACTTAAAAGCGTATATCATAATTACAAATGCATTTCCTGCCATCATCGCTGTTATACAGTACTTCGGATAGAGCATAGTATCTGAAATATTTTGCGTGGCCCTGTAAATGCTACGCAGTTCGTATTATACATGAAATAACTTATAGTCATCGACGTATAAAAATTTCATTGCATATGAAATAGTTTAACTTAATTGTATGTAACGGAAAACTTTTGTGTGGCCCCGTAAATGAATAATAACTATTCTTTGCGCCGCATATTATACAGAATGCATATTTCAGTGGACTTCATAAATGCAAATCAATTTTAATATTTTGAAAGTGCGTAACCCCATTAAAAATCATTTGAAACGTTTTTTTCCCATTGGCCGTAATGTAACGGAATACTTTTGACTGACCCTGTAAATGAACTAAACATGCTACAGACTTCATTTGAAATAGGGTTCGTGCTATGGTAGAGGTCACTAACATCCAAAAATTTCAGACCGATCCGAGCATATTTACAAGAGTTAGAGCGCGGACAGACTGCCAGGCAAACCGACGTCATAAACACTTCTCAACTTCGTTGGAAAGTGTTTAAAAAAATCTAGACCGGGCGGCGGCGACACGAATGACTACGTCATCGCGTTACGGGATGAAATAATGATGCAGGACAAGATTTTTAGGAGTAGATTAAGGAATGAATGGTCTGCCTCGACATTTCTTGGTATGATAGACGCAGCAGCGGGCGCCAACTCGTCATTTTGCCGTCACTATCACGTCATCGAGTTACGGGATGAAACCGGTGCCAAATTAAAGGTAAATAAAAGCCTTTTAAGAATATTTTGGTCTGCCTGCGCATATCCTGGTAGAAACCCCCGGCAGACTAAAATCTATAACAAAAAATACGTCATAATGTACAATTAAAACCCTATAAACATAACATTTTACATTACATTGCCATATAGGGTAATTCCGGGATTTCTGCCGCAAATTTTTTTGATTTTGTGTATAAAGTAAAAAAAAATCATGCTGTGCTATTTAATGTTAAATATACAACGCGTGTACTGCGACAAAAAAATTCAAAACAAATTATTAATATTTTTTAACAATTTTTTTCTAAAACATTACACTGCGGCGCGTCACCCGTACATTCAGGCTGAGACGCCGCACTTGTGCGGTAGTTGCCGCGCTTGTAATAAGAACAGAATGAAATTATAAATAAAAATATTAAAAAATATATTCATATCTGGAATATAATTAACGATGTAATGACAAAATGAAACTAAATGAGTACAAAGAAACGTATTAGTAGATTCAAATTAATAATTGTTGCCTACTTTCACTACTAAAATTATCGACTTATTTTTTTACATTAAATTTTAATTGTTATTTCAGCAACAACGTAACATCAATGTATTAGAAAGGGAAAAGAAAAAAAAGTAAAATTGTGTTTACATAATTTATTTGTTAACCCTTTCGGGACCGGTGGCTTTTACACAAATTTTATTCGGTTGGTACCACTTTTTTTAAAAGAAGTTATCTTTACTTAAATAGTCATGAAAATGCTCTAATTAAAAAAAGCAAATATTATTTTTCTTTTTTACTGGTGCCAGAAACAAATTTTGTAAGCTCTTTATGAAGGTACTTATATGCACCTATGGTCCCGAATGGGTTAAGAAACCTGTTTTTTCGACTACAATCTACAGAAAAAGTGTCGAAAAAGTACAGTCTTTATGTAACTACATATGTAAACATACATTATGTAAACACATGGTGCAACGAAGCCAATTACACTTCCTCTTTTATGGAGTATTTTGCAAAGAACGTCTGCGTTACGCGTAATCCAATTTTTCATTATTATCATCTTGACTTGTATCTTTCTTGCCCTTCTTACTTTTTATTTTCCCCTTTTTCGCCTTTGGTTTTGGTAAACTTGATAACATGCCTAACATGGTTAGTCTGTGCAATAACACTTAATCATCCCGTACAAAAGAAACTGCGGCATGTATACCGGAATAGCAGTGCGGCATGTATCCCATTTTGCATGGTGCAAACGTCGGCCATCACAGTTACCTGCCATCGCTAAGGGGAATGGCGTAACCATACACACAGTACTCTATACAAACACTGCATTTAGTTTTGACTTCGAAATCATGCATGCATTTAGTAATTAGTGTTTGAAAAGTATTTAAACATAACGTGTTTAAAAGTTTGGACAGTGAAATCATGCACTTACGTCAAATTAAGCATTGTACTTCTACAAGTAAACATCAAAATGGGATTCACGCTATACACTGGTTAAAATAACCTCATTGCACCCCTATACTGTGCGTTTGACGACCATCTATCGATAATTACAAGAAATACAAGGGGTGCGGCATCCATCCTGTGTGCGGCGACTCTCCCGGAGTTACCCTATATTACTTCGAATCAACTTTCAAGATGAATTAACGATTTAGGAAAAGCTTATTAATAGTACGTGAGAAAATGGGTGATTCGGCATAACTTGGTACAAAGCGAGAATTACATGGCAGTAAGATTAAAAAAAAAAAAAAAAACCAGCAGACTAAAATCTATAACAAAAAAGTACGTCATAATGTACAATTGAAACCCTATAAACATAATATTTTACATTACATTGCCATATATATTACTTCGAATCGACTTTCAGGATGAATTAAGGGTTATGGAACAGTTTATTAACAATACGTGAGAAAATGACTGATTCGGCATAACTTGGTTTTTTGTTATAGATTTTAGTCTGCGGATGTTTCTACCATGATACGCGCAGGCAGACTAAAATATTCTTAAAATACTTTATTTTACCTTTAATTTGGCACCGGTTTTACCCCGTAACTGGATGACGTGATAGTGGCGCCAAAATGACGACTTTGTTGGGGTTTTTCTCTTCTTCTAATTACACTTCATTTTTAATTTACTCAATTAACTGTCACTGATGATATTAGTCTGACCTTAAATTTTTAAACAAGGTGTGAACAGTTCACCAACACCTGGATGTTGTTACAAAAAGAGGACAAAGAAAAATAAGCAATTTGCTTGGAACGATACTAATTTGATTTTGAAAAAAACAACTAACTTAAAGTAAATCAAAAAATTACTATTAGAAATGTGAAATTAAACCTTGATTATTTAACAGCAACAACATCCTCAACCATTCACAACTTATGAAGAGAAAACCACCAACACTTCTGAATTTGAGAATACAATGCATTCACAACAAAATAAGAAAAGCTAAATTGATTACCCCAGAACTTCCCAACCGAAAGGCAAACTCTTGAGTCCGCATTAGATCAAATAATATGTTTTGATAATTTGAAAGGATTTAATATCAAGATTGTGACTGCACTTATACGCTCAAATTCAGGGGCCAAATAATCGTATAGTGTAATTAGCATTGAAAACCATAAAATCTGATGACTTTCACTTCTGAAAAAATTCTTTCCCAAGCCACTCATTTATGTATCAAAATTTATATTGATTATTCCAGTGGCTATCTAGATTTCAATATTCATAGTTTTTTTTTTTTTTTTTTTTTGAAACACTGCTTACTCTTTTCAGAATTTAATTACTTATATATAATACTTTATTTTTTTTTTTTTTTTTTTTTTACTGAGGGAACATATGTGCGACTGAATTTCCGTCTAAAATGGATCCTGTTACCATATTACTTAACTCCTTAATTTAAAGACTTAAGACCCAGCATAAGTATACCCAGAAAAATAAGTTAATAAGAGGGGTAACACACATTAAAATTAATCCACACAACACTCATAAAATGAAAGGGAAATGCATAGTAAGTATAAAAGTCATTAATCAAAAAAAAAGGTAACAAAACCCTCAATTCATTTCGCACAGTATTCCTCCTTTAATACTTAATCTTATTACTGATACAGAGTTAAAAGATCTTAAGATTCTTTAGTATTTATTTCATTTACTAATGAGATTAAAACCATTTTCTTTTCTTTTATTTTAGAGATTAATTTAGTTGAAAGAGAAGTGAGCAACGCAGAGCAATACATTTGACATTTTATTAAACTTCAGATCTTATTCAGAATTTAATATTATTTTTGCCAATATTTTGCAGTGAAATTTCAGTATAAAAAAAAATCAATTAGATACATGACAGGGTTTAACTCAAAATAGTTTTTTATTTAAAATATTCGTTTAACTATTATCATATTGCAGAAAATTTTCAATACAACAAAAAAGCAATCAGTTACTTAGCAAAGAATATCTCAAAATAGTTTTCACTTTAAAATAGCCATTTTAACACAACAAATTGCGAGGGTATTTTGATTCACTCTAATACTTTTGACATGAATAAATATGTAAGAAATAATCAAAACAGCACAGAAATTTCTACTTACATTAAAAGCAATTCAAGAGAAGGTGTAGGCTATAACATCATTTTACTCTTCTTTCTTTATTTTTTTTTTAATCTGCTTGGCAGTCCTTCTAATAGGGTGGAGACAAGGTTCGTCGGCGTATACTTTTCTTTATACGAATGGATGTTGGTACTCTCCCATCGAAGCTATTTTTGTCCATATTAACTCTTTCTTTAAACCCAGGGTAAACACGGGTATCACTGACAGTTCAAAAAAGAGAAAAAAAACATTCAAAGGATCACCTATCCACTTTCAGTGAAGATGCACTGAATCTTCATTTCCTCGACGATTTCATTACACACACAAATCCAATTTCTATGCTGCGAATCTCCTCAGACGTACCTGAATTCTGAAATCAAGGTTAAGACAAGCACATGCTGACTGTGTTTCACCACTTTCGGAGAACGTCCATAGTTTTTTTTTTTTTTTTTTTTTCTCTTAGTTTCTCAAGACAACATGAGCCTCCAAATCTTCAATGCTAAAGAATCCTGTTCCAACGGTGCGAGTGGGATCAATCATGGCTGCCACTGCACCCACGCTTGATAAGAAAAAATTATTTCAAAGATCGCAGGACCATCTGACACGTCGGTTTTCCTGAGAGACTCTCTTCTTTTCTCCTCGTCTTAACAAACTCCAAAAAACATCTGACCACTGGTCAGGGGGAGGGCTAAACGAAAGCCTCCTTTCCCCCTACCCCCACTCACTGAGAGAAAAAAATCACATCCTTTTTGACCGAGAACTCCTGTCTTAACTAACTTATTCCCCGTATCGTGTAATAAAATTTCACACGTGCACTCTTACTTGCTGACGTCAGACGCTCCTATTCGCTAACCTGGTAGGGTTCAACCATTTAACTACAAGGGTGTGTTGTCCACTTTCCACCCTACACATTTTTCTAATGGGCCACCCACCTTTAAATGCCAGGCAAACTATCTATTTCTCACGGCAGTTGCCCATAAAATCTCCCAAATTGTCTGTTTGACAATAACTTTTTAAAAGGAGGGTAATAAAACTACACCAAGCATTTTACTTAAAAGGCTCATAAAATTTTATATATATAGCTGGCCACCCAAACAGGCTTTTAGGCTGTGCTAACGAACGAGGTGTATGAAATTCACATGGAAAACACGTTTTTACTGCATCCTATGTGATATTACAAAGGCAGACTGAGGGTGTTTTGATTTTACGAGCTGGCGTTGCAATGCTAACACCGCTCTATAATGGGGGAAATATTTGACCGTTTTCAACAGCTGCCTAAATCCAAAGCTAAATGAGAAGTTTCGCCTTTTTCTTGGAAAAAAAAGGGACGGGACATCTTGCCTGTGTTTACGTTCTCAGATAAAAGATTACACGTATCCTAGTATTTCTTTCCACTGAAATAATACGTGTTTTTCTAGATCTGAAACTGAGAAAAAGGAATTCTCTGGCATTAAGTAATATTCTTAAACTATGCAAATTTTGTCTGACATTTTTCTTTGAAAAAGGGGGGATATAATTAAAGAAAATTAATAATTTTAAGATGAAAGCATACAATGTTATATATATATATATATATATAAAGAGGGGGGATTTTAATAATACCAGAATTTGTCAAAATAAGGGTATTGTTAAATATTGTACAACATAGCTCCCCTATCTTGAAGAAAAAACAAAAAAAAATTTCTAAAACACAATTTTTTTTTTTTTTTTTTGGAAAGGTAAACGAAAACTAAACTCCCAGCGGAGAACTCAATTTTTCCACTCAAAGTAAGTTAACTAAGGATATTAAATTAAAAATTGGGAGAAGCGAAAATATTAGTATGTCCATTGCAATGCTGGGGTATCATCGACATGAGCACTTGATACTCGAACAAATCAAACAGCGACTCGAAGAGTCTCGAAGCACTACGTACCTGACACACCACTCTGCACAGTCCGGAATGTGCAATATGAGCTGCTTACAACGAATCGATTACCTGAATACTTCCTTAACAGACAGGAACTTTAAGTTGAATAAACCAAAAAAAAGTTAAATATTAAGCCATAAAAGTAATCCACAGCCAGCTGAATCCCAATCCCAGCCGTCACACTAGCACAAAGTTATCTGCACAACATAATATTTATCTATAATTTTACCTATTTATCTTTTGACCTAAACATGTAGACAGTGAACTCTCATTTTAGTACTACTAGTATTCTTACTGAATGAACACCACACCTGAACATACAGGCCCATTACATCTGCAATTGAGCCTAAAAAAATTCTAAAATAGAGAAATTTAAATTAATGTGGAGGAATAAATATATGAAGGACTGCCAACCGGTACTTACACATATGCATAAACATCAATTAGACACAGGCTGGAGATGCAGATGCATACACATAAGAAAAAAAATCAAATCTTTTGCAAAACACATAACAGTATCTGATTCATAACTTTAAAAAAAATCATTGAAACTAACTTACAGCATTAACATATTATATACATACATATGTTTAAATAGAAAAGCATCAATAACATTACAGGGTGTGTAAAATTTGTATTGTGAAAAAAAAATTTGTAACCCCTATCGTGAAAAAGTTCATTGTCCAAAGGGTGGGGTTTTAACTTGAAATTTACAAATGCACTTACAGACCATTTGTGCAAACAGTGTATGTCTGCAGTTCTGTACTACTAGGAATACACTACCCATAGCTTAGAAAAATTTAGAAAAAGGCAAAAATAAACTACACAAACAATGCAAGGATGGGGATGTATTGTCTACAATCATCCAATAAACATGCCTGCCAAATTTAATCAAAGAGAAAAAAAAACAGGAAAGAATAATAATAATAATAAAATAAATAAGGAGAATTTATACATATACACATATTTACAGCTAAAGAAAATAAAACATGTAAAGCATAAAGAGCATGAGCGTGTGCTAGTATGGCAGTAGATAACTCACATCAAAAACACAGAGAAGTATACACATAATATCATTCCGAAAATTTTTGCAAAATACCCCAAAATTTATTTATTTCTGAGAGAAAAAAAAAATTATCTATGTAAAAGATATTGGATACACAATACAAAATACACTTAACTAAACGTAAGTAGACATTTAAACATATCGCTTCAGTTGCAGCACCTAATTTTCGAAAAACACCTGAAAATTTCAAACTCCCCAAAATTAGCTTAAATTTTGGCTAAAATTGGCTAAAAACTTTTTAGAAAACTGGTGCGGAACGGTATGCAGGCCATAATATAACACAAAACATGAGAATTTTTCCAAATAGGACATATAAAGCTCCAAAAACTGCTACTAATATTTACGGACGACAAATCAAAACAAACCCATTTTGAAGCTTCAACATTTCCGATATTGAGTTTTAAATTAAATACATTTACCTAAACACAGATTAAAACACATATAAATACAAATTAATTAAAATATATGTACAGAAAACATTAAAAAAAAACAAATAAAATCGTTACTCCCTATAATCTGGTCGCACACTTCTATCCCGAAACGAATATTCGGTTCGTGTAGTCGACCTGGATCGACTGACGCGTTTCGATGTCGCGACAGTTCGTATCGAATCACCCGACGTCCCTGCATTGTTGCTATCTGGATGATCACTTTCGTCCCTGACCCTTTCAGCAACGCTAGATGCATCTGGTGAGCAACCTAAACATTCCCCTCCCGGTGCAATCTCTGGTTGCGATTCTATTCCTCTCGGAGCTTCCTGCGTTTACGGGGAAAGAGCAACAATTTCTGTTGGATCCCTACGTGCGTCATCGGGAGTACTGCCTCTATTTTGATTAGTTTCGATTTCCCTGGTGCTTTCACTTACATTACGTTGCATTACAGGGGGCGGTACCCATGCATAGCATCTCCTACGTCTACTAGTGCGGGGGTGGGTTGCTCGCTCGCTACTCTGAATCGGTTCTGTTTCATCGATGGGCGGACTGTGAATCGAATCCCCATTAGTCGTTTGTTGTTGTTGTGGATTGTTTTGGTCTGCAATCGTTCTGTTTTTGAATAAAGTGAGCCTGTCAATATGCACAACTTGAGTATTTTTCGGGTTAGCAACTGGCGCGATTTTAAAATTAACATCATTTAACTGCTCTATTATAGTGAAAGGACCATTATTTAACTTACTTAATTTTTTTGTATGACCTGGCTCAATTTTAGGTGTGTAAAGCCACACAAGATCACCCACTTTTAGATTTTTACAAACTGCTGTTTTCTCTCTGTACTTTTCTTGCTTCTCAGCTACTGAAATAAGATTGTTGTGAACTTCAGCATACACTTTTTGAAGGGCGGGGATTATGAGTTCACAAAAAGATGGTGCATCGTTGTAATTGATTCTAGGTGGTTGTGAAAATAGACTATAGGGAAGGTTTAGGTTTCTTCCATACAGTACGGCTGCCGGAGTAAGTTTTGTTGAAGAGTGTACAGCAGTACGCATTGCAAGAAGGGCAAATTTGAGCTTAGTATCCCAGTCAGATTGATTTTCATTCACAATATGAGAGAGTGCATTTTTTAATGTACGATTTTGGCGTTCGATCTGGCCATTGCTAGAAGCATGATAGGAAGTTGTTCTGATATGCTTTATGCCAAACATATTGTACACATGTACAATTGCTTCTGATATTAAGTTTTTACCATTATCTGTTGTAATATAACACGGTGCTCCATATCGCGATATGAAATCAGCCAAAGTGTCTGCTATCACATCAGATGTGACCGAACTGACAGCATATGCTCCTGGCCACTTTGTAAACGAGTCAATGTAGGTAATTATATACTTATTTCCAGAAAAGGTCAGTGGCAAGACTCCAATTATATCTAAGTGTACTTTATTAAGAGGGAATTGGGGGGTGGGAAGACGTTGCAGTGGTGCAAGATTGTTTGCCTTATGGGCTCTTTTTTCTTGGCAGCTAATACATGATTCCACTAGGTGCTTGACATCTGACGACATCCCCGGCCAGTAAAAATGCTCACGGATGCGGTCAATCGTTTTTTGGAACCCCTGATGACAGGCAGCTAGAGAGTCATGTGTTAGAGTGAATACTTGTAAAATTAATGCTTTAGGAACAACTAATTTGATAGGATTATTTAAAATTAAGGAATCTCTCTTATCTTCACATACTAGGATATCATCTCTAAAAAAAAACTTCATGTATTTAGGTGAAATTTCCAAACCTTGCTCTAATTTCTTTACAATCTCACAACACTTCTTGTCCGCTTTTTGGCATTCACTAATTTTTTCTATAAGGTTGGAGTATGGTTCAAAGGATGTCTCTTTAGCAACTTGAATATTGAAATTGCAGCTGACTGCACATGTAGGCTCGTCTACCTTAACAAAACGGGATAAAAAGTCTGCCACACTATTACATTTACCACGGACATAACTTATAGTAAAGTTATAGTCTGATAGAGTACAAATCCATTTTGCCATTCGTGACGTCGGGTCTTGAATCTTTAACATGAAAGTTAGTGGTGCATGATCTGTATAAATGGTGAAATGAGTGTTGGCAAGGTAGCATTTAAAATGGGCAGTGGCCCAGACAAGAGCGAGAAGCTCCCTCTCAGTGGCCGAATATCTTACCTCAGCATCTTTGAGTCTCCTGCTAGCAAAGGCAACAGGGTGTATCATCTTGTTCTCGTCAAGTTGTGAAAGGACTGCCCCTAGAGATTCACTACTTGCATCTGTATATATAATGAATTCTTTGTTAAAATCTGGCAAGGTGAGACATGGTTTTGAGATAAGCGCTTGCTTAAGATCCTCAAATTCCTTTTGGGCTGCCTCATTCCAGACAAAAGGCCCAGTTTCTTTAGTTAAATCTATTAAATTAATTGCTCTTTTAGTAAAATCTGGGATAAAACGCCTGTAAAAAGAAAGTGTGCCGATAAAAGATCTGACACCTTTACGAGTAGTAGGAGGTTGCAATTTTTCAATAATTTCAATATTTTTATTAATGGGAGACACTTTGCCACTATGAATTTCAAAACCAAGATATTGAATTTTATCTGTTAAAAATTTACATTTGCTAGGTTTAAGTTTCAGTTTGTGTTGGCGAAGCCTTTCAAATACAAGATTGAGTTTCTTGATGTGAGACTCAATGTCTTTCGACGAGACCACTATATCATCAATGTAGACCAAAATACCCAAGTTTCCTAGGTCCCCAAAAATGGCGTTCATAAGTCTTTGGAACGAATTACCAGAATTCGCCAAACCGAAGCAGTTGCGGGACCACTCAAATAATCCTTTATGTGTTATAATGGCTGTCTTATGCTTGTCCTCAGGTCTAATAACTTGTTGAAAAAACCCACTCGTGAGATCAAGAGTTGAAAAATATTTAGCACCTGACAAAGAATCTACAGAGTCTGTGATATTAGGAATAGGGTACGCATCTTTTACCAAATTCTTGTTAAGCTTTCGAAAATCGACAGCTAGGCGATAACTACCATCTGTTTTTTTCACTAAGATGACAGGAGAGGCAAATTCTGACATTGAAGGTGACAAAATATTAGCTTCTAACAAAATATTCAATTGATCCTCCATTTCCTGGCGCAGTTTGTAGGGAACTCTATAAGCTTTGCAGCGAACCGGTTTGTCAGAAGTTAAGTTTATAGTATGGGGAATTGTGTCACATCCGGGTAAATCGAGTACCGAGGCTGCAAACACATCTTTATTTTTATCAAGGAATTCTTGCATTTGAGTTTTTAAAGGAGGTGTTAAGTGATCCAAATTAATTTCTGAACTCCACTTTAAATCAGCGTGATCAAAATCTGCTATTGGGGTGTCAAAATTTACATTACAGGTTAAGTTACATTTATTTGGAGTTGAATCACATTTACTTGAAGTTAAATTACATTCATCATGAGTTAAATTTAAGTTATCTGTACATTTAAGAATTTTAGCTACAAACGTTCCTTTATTTAAGTGAATCATATTGTCTGAAAAATTAGCAAAAGATAAAAATAAACCATGCTCTTGTGTGCAAATGGTTCTGGAAATAAGGAGGCCTTGATGCAAACTCCTAGCAAGGGGTTCTAACATAATAGGATCCCCAACAAACACTCAACTTATGGCCGAAAGGCGTATATGTCGCGGCCAAAAGGAGTTAAGGCCATTTGTAACCAAACAATGTTGTGCCGTAAATGACCCGCCGCTAGTTGCGGCAGCTATTGCCGAACCGCTAATGTTTCGGCATTGAGAAAACTGTTGCATTTACTTTGCCCGGCAACTCTTAAGGGGCAGTTTCGGGCAAAAATGTAATGGTCCGTCATTGTCTAGAAAGTTGAGGGCTAATATCACCTAACCCGAATGTTTAATTAAAGAGAGGAAATGTATTTTTCTCTTCATTTCTTTCAAAGTAAGTTTAATTATTTTAAATCTGGGTTTTAGTAAAAATGTAAATATGCCGTGAGATTTATATTTAAAGCAGTAAAATAGATTACATATTTTTATTTAGTTTGAAAATATTTTATAAAAATCAAAAATTGTCCCGAAAATGTACATGGGTGGTTTCCGGCAAAATTGTAATGGTCCGTCATCGTCTAGAAAGTAGAGGGCTAATATAGGCTAACCCGAATATTTAATTAAAGAGAGGTAATGTATTTTTCTCTTCATTTCTTTCAATGTAAGCTTAATTATTTTAAATCTTGGTTTTAGTAAAAATATAAATACGTCATGAGATTTATGTTTAAAGCAGTAAAATAGATTACACATTTTTATTTAGTTTAAAACTATTTTTCTAAAAAATAAATTTTTAAATGTAAATAAACCTTGTACTGAAAAGACTGCTGCTAAAATTTTATTCAGTATCATTTGAGACATTTTCAGTCTAAAGTACAATACTGAAAACAGAATTTTCTGTGTAAAGAAAAATTATAATCTAAAATGTGACAAAATAAATAAATAAAATAGAATGTTTTGTGAATCAAAATGTTTAAAATATATGTACTGCACACCTTAAATTCCTAATTATAATGCATAAAACAAAAACAAGATTTTATTTATTGTTAAAGGGTTTGACAAATGTTCCATGAAATCCTTATGGATTTTAAGAAGGGGGGGGGGGGAGGGCAGGGAAAAGTAAACATTGCCCTTAAAATTGTCTATGTGCAAATATAGTTGTTTCAAAATGTTCTGTATAATAAGAAATTAAAGTCAAACGAACTATTATTTTTTTTTCTCTGTGTGTGTGACTGTGACTAGTTGTCAGTTTAAAAAAATAAGTTATTTGACATTTTTCAAAACCCTAAAAGTAGATTAAAAAAAAAAATCCTAACAAATCCTAAAAAAATAACAAATATTGCCTTTACCGGCCCGGCAAAGCCCAAAGTTAGGAGAGCTAGGGAAAACGAAACGAGGTTTACCTTTTCCCACACATTGTTTTCCCCAGCGGGGATTTTCGTAGATATATTTAAAAATGTTTTCGCCTTTGTATTGAAAACTTCAGCTTTTAAAATTATTTTTAAATTATATATGAAATTTTAGAGTTATAAAAATATTGAAAACTCAATTATATTAAAAGATAGTTTTTTAGAAAGGTGTGCAACTTTTGATTTGTGGGGACTTCTAGGGATTTTATTAACTTGTTTACTTCTCAATCTCAAGTGAAAGAATCGAATTGAATCGCTTCGTTCTGCCTCACGTCCCTCGCCGGCGACGCCATGTTTCTGAAGTAAAAAGCTTTATCATCAAGATAAAAGGTAAGATTATTTTTATATATTATTTCAATAAGTTTATTACAGTTAGTTAAAATTAGTTCTCATCACTCCACGGGACAGATTTGTATTTAAGCTAAAGCAATGCAATCACGTATCGATGAGTAGGCTTAAATGCGGTAAAGCTGATGTTTTTAAAATAGACAATTTTATAAAAGTCAAAAGAGTTATTAAAAGCTATTCTTTGTTAGATTATTTTTCTATGATAAACTAATTATGTACATAATGGGAGCAGCTTTATATTTATATGTAATTTGTTTAGTATTTAAAAACGAAAACGCGCAGTTTCATTTCCTCCATACTATGTGTATTACTAATTAGTACAATTAATATATCAAGCAGTTTCAGGAAATTCAACTTTTAAGAATTTCATTCTAATTCTCTACAATCAAAAACAATTAAACAAAAACATAATTTGAAGAACAAATTAAAAACAAACACAAACTTTATTTCCTGCATTGCTTAAGCCTGAGAAGGGATAGATATTAAGATATTTCATTCAATTAGTTCTACATTTAATGTTAAATTTTGTAACAAATAAGTTAAGCCAATTGAAGATTAAAAATTATAAGTAAAATTCATACATATGATACTTAAAACACCCTAAAAAATTAGATTCCATTCAAATAAAATTGAAATAAATCTTAAACTTCTACTATTTTTAATTGAAAATATTTGAATTGCAGATTTTGTATTATGTTTATGACAATTGTACATAAAATTTCCTAGTTTTACATTTGAAGTTGGAATTTTTAAATATACATTCAATAATGATGTGGGACATTATTTACCTAGAACAACTGTTGAAAATTAAACTGCACAACAGGTTAGGGAATGAAAAAGCAGACAATCTTACATTCATGCCAATTCTGTAAAATTCTTTATTTTTCATATAAAAATGTGTTATTTAAAAGTGTTTGTTTATACATTATTTTACTGTGCAGCCCAGTAAATAAATGAATTTGTACATATTCAGCGGTAGAATTGACAAAAAAATGTCACTGGTCCAAAGGACCAGTAAACATGAGAGTTTACTGGTCCGCAGACATTGTCACTGGCCCGCTACATAAAATTCTATTATGTACCTTTAACCCTTCAAGTGACACCCCCCCCCCCCCTTCCTCTTCCTATTAGAATATAAACCAAACTTCCTTTCAGTTACCCAAAATTTTCAGCATAATAAAATGTAAAATTATAATTTGCTAACAATTAAATAAACAGTACATGAACAAAATCTATAAAATTATTAATTATAATTATGTATTTTATTTCCGATTATTTCAACTGACTAAGTTTTAATGCAATTTTTTATTATTTTTTTAAAATAAAATAAAACTCTGTGGTTTGTGTTTGGTTGCGGTTTTCTCAGGGATGGGAAATTTACGTTTATCTGTCAGAGAGGGAGAAAAAGCTACTGGTCCTGCGGACCACTAAATTTTTTAAATTAGTAGTCCGATTGAATTTTTAGTGGTCTCGGACCAGCGGACCACTAAGGATTTCGAACGCCGATATTTATACTAGCATCCAGGGGTGCAGAAAATGTTTCTACTCCCAACATTTCCCCCAATCCACATGAAAATTTCCCCAAAATTTTACGGTATGTTGTAGGAGATAAATGCTGTATTATCGTAAGTTCCAATATTTCTCAACTTATGCACGAGTATATATAACAGGGGTGGTTCTGAGTGAAAAGCAAAAATTCTGAAATTCACAGCAAATTTTCTGAAAGGTTACAGCACAGTGGGGGAAAATGGGGGGGGGATCCACTCCCAGCACTAACTGTTTTTTTTTCGCGGCCGTTTGATGAAATTTGCGATCTTCTGATGAAATTAGCGCTTTTTTCGCTTAAATTCGTGGTTGTTTTGCGATCGTTTGACGAAATTTCAGTTTTTTTCGCGATTTTTTGGTAAAATTTGCGTTTTTTTCGCGATTGTTTGCCGAAATCTGCGTTTTTTTTCCCCGAAGAATTTTGCGGTTATTTCGTCCCTTTTGACGAAATACGCGGATGTTTCGCGATCTTTTGACGAAATATGAGAGGTTTTTTCACGTTATTTTGATGAAATTCATGATTATTTCGCTATGTTTTGACGAAAATCGTGGTTATTTTGTCCCTTTTGATGAAATTTGCGGTTTTTTCGCGATCTTTTGATAAATTCGCAGTTTTTTGCGATCGTTTGACGAAATTTGTGATTGTTTCGTGATCTTTTGACGAAATTGTGGTTGTTTTGTGATCTTTTGACAAAATGTTCGTTTATTTCGCCTTCCTTTTAGTGAGTTTTGTGGTTATTTTGCCCTTCTATGAAATATGCGGTTGTTTCACGATCTTTGATGAAATTTGCGTTCATTTCACGCTCTTTGATGAAATTTGCGGTTGTTTTGTGATCGTTTGATGAAATTTGCTCTTATTTTGCGATCTTTTGACCAAATGTGCGTTTTTTCGTGATTTTTTGACGAAATTTGCATTCATTTTGCGAAAATTTGATGAAATTTCTGGGTTTTTTTTGCGTTCCTTTGACGAAATTCGCTGTTATTTCGCCATGTTTTGACGAAAATCGTGGTCATTTCGCCCCTTTAGACAAAATTCGCGGTTGTTTCACGCTCTTTTGACGAAACTCGCAGCTGTTTTGAGATCGTTTGACGAAATTTGCAGTTGTTTCTCAAACTTTTGATGAAATTTGCGTTCTTTTGACGAAATTCACGGTTGTTTTGTGATCGTTTGGCGAAATTTGTTCTTTTTTCGCGATCTATTGATGACATGTGTGGTTTTTTGCGATCTTTTCACAAAATTTGCCTTGATTTCGCAATCTTTTGACGAAATTTGCATTCATTTCGCAATCTTTTGACGAAATTTGCATTCATTTCGCGAACATTTGGCGAAATTTCCGGATTTTTTTTGCGTTCCTTTGACGAAATTCGCTGTTATTTCACCACGTTTTGACGAAAGTCGTGGTCATTTCTCCGCTTTAGACGAAATTCGCGGTTGTTTCACGCTCTTTTGACAAAATTCAGTTGTTTTGCAATCGTTTGATGAAATTTATGGTTATTTCGCGATCTTTTGACGAAATTTGTTGTTATTTTGCGATCTTATGACAAAATTTGCGATTATTTTGTAATCTTATGATGAAATTTGCAGTTATTTTGCGATCTTATGACAAAATTCGCGTTTTTTCCTTAATTCTTTGACAAAATTCGCAGTATTTTTATGTCCGAATTTTCAGATTGATGAACGATTTTTTTAAATTTTCAGAACTGCATGCCTTAATTTTTTGGAAAATTCAGAACAGAATCACCCGATATACGGTACATATTATTCTGAGATCGATTTTGTGAATTTCACCATACGGATCTTTTTATTTATAGTGAAATTTTTCTATCTCAGGAAATTATGGAATTTGTAGTTAAAATCGAAATCAGTTGTATTAAGTTTCTGCAAAATTTCCCCTGATCCTAGGTCGCCGGATCGGACATATTCTGCACCCCTGCTAGCATCTAGCATGCATATCTCAATGCTGATTTTAAAGTCTAATTTTCTAAAAATGTCTGTGCGTATGTTGAAATGATTTTAAATACTCCTTTAAGTTCTGCAAAACTTGAAAGAATTTTTTCATCTTTTGCATTCATCTATTCTAAGTTGAGAAACCATTTGCAGCAACCTAATCCTACTGCTAAAAAACTTTTGTTTTGTTACACCAGGTTGCAAGAAAAATAAGGATTTTAATGAAATTTTTAAATACAGTTATTATTGTGTATTACAGTAGACTCCCTCAAATCCGCACAGATTGAAACCACAGGTTGTGTGGATTTTAGAATTTTACAGATTTCTGGTCATGCTTTGTTTACATTTTTAAGCAGTAGTTTGAATGTAATAATGCAATCAAAATTGTAATGAATGCTTACAATATAGTAAAATATGAAAATATTTAAGTAAAGTAATAAATTAAGATAATTTTAAAAATGATTAAATTATTAAGAGCAGAGGTCAAGTAAATAATTAATAGTATATAATTAAATATGCATAATATATATATGAGATACATTTTTCTTGAATTATTAGAATGAAACTTACCTCATAAAGGTACCGACTAATTCACATCAAAATAACAAGGAAGTTTTATTTCAAGTTTAGCCAGACTTAATAACTGAAAAAGCTTGATTAATACATAAATATATCTGGTAAAAATATTGCAATTACTTGTGATATCAGCAATATCTTGATATATATATATATTTTTTTTTTTTTTTTCTTTTTTTTTTTCAGAAATAAATTTATACTTCCATCATAAAAAAGCATGAGTTCAGTCCTATTAACTAGAATTACATATTAAAATATGTACAGAATGATATAAAAATAAAAGTGTGTAATTTTGTCCCTACATCTGAATTGAAAGTTTCATTGTTTACATCTGCAATGATGTGTGTATTTTAGGCATTTGTGGGTTTTTTAGGGTTGCAGATTTAAGTGTGTCTACTACTTACCTTAATAAAATTGATGTAAATTAAAAGCACCGTCTTTTATTAGTTTCATTCTGCCTGCTGTTGGTAAATGATCTAGATACTATTTACTACTAGTTTCAGAAGTCTAATTAATTTAAAAAATATGCTAGTTAAATTGAAATAACTTTTAATTTTGTATAGTTTGGACAAAATTTCTTTTCTCGAAGCAGCCAATCATTGAAAAGCTTTAGACAGGTGTGCGATTTTGGCAAGAATAGCAGTTTCTTCCGCTTGGAAGAAACCTATTTCTTCCATTTTGCAAGAAACTTGCTTGAAATTTGAAGAAAATTTTGGTTTTTTCCATTTTGGAAGAAATTTGCCAATCTGTAAATCCAAATTTAATATGAATTAGCTGTAAACCACCTTTTTAGGTGTGTTCGTAATTATATAAATACGTAGCACCTATAGTCGTCGTTCAGTCCGTCCGTCTGTCCGCATGTAACAGAGCAAAAACTACCCAACCGAATAGTCTGAAATTTCAAATATGTGATTGTTGCAAAATTTTGTCGAGCCATTTCAAATTTTATGAAAATCGGATGTATAGTTTAATTACAGGGACAGTCAAAAGTTTTTCTTTACATTACGGCCAATGGGAAAAATTATTGCAAGTAGATTTTAATGATATTAGAGCCTTCCGAATGATCTGAAATTTTAAAGATATAATTGTTGCAAAATTTTGTCGAGCCATTTCAAATTTTAGGAAAATCGGATGTATAGTTTAATTACAGGGACAGCCAAAAGTTTTTCTTTACATTACGGCCAATGGGAAAAATTATTGCAAGTGCATTTTAATGGTATTAGAGCCTTCCGAATGATCTGAAATTTTAAAGATATGATTGTTGCAAAATTTTGTTGAGCTATTTCAAATTTTAGGAAAATCGGATGTATAGTTTAATTGCAGGGACAGTCAAAAGTGTTCCGAAAAAATTATTGGAAGTGCATTTTAATGATGTATCAGACTATGCACGTTATGAAGTGCAAAAAATTATACATTCAGTACAATATGGGGTGCAAAAAATAATTTTAAAACTAGTTATAGTACGAACGCACCTCATTTGCCACGTTTGACGAGCAATTTCCAACTTGTTTAAAAAAGTAGTGTCTTTTTTTAAGTGGTCAAAACTCAAAACCAAAAAAAAGCCAGCCGGCTTTCTGGGGCTTGGCTAAAAGCTGGCAACCCGGCTTTGGAAAGAGAATATTTTAATACTTCTATCTTCCCCTTTTTCTTTAACAGTGAATGTTCAGTTTGTTAACTTCCCTCATTACTTATATTACTTTACAACTTATAAAATGTTTTGTTTTGTGAATAGAAAATTTGTTCTTGCGAGTTGCTATGTTCTACTAACATAATTGAATTGCATAACAAACTTTTATTTTCATGAATTTTAGGGGAGTGCAATGATTTTAAATCAATTCAGAGAGGGTTGTGCACCTTACTCAGCTCTTTTGGCATTCAAGCAAAGGTAAATATACTTGTCAATTTTCTATATTTATAATGTCACTAGAATTTTTTGCATGTAAAAATGGAAATGCACTGTCACTATTGTATTATATCGTAGGCGAACAAGGGTGGAGAAATTCATCATTTTAGTTGCCACTGGCGCATAATGATCAGTAAATGAATTTTCTGACAGGATGAGTGAATTTTTAGTTAGTCTTTGAAAACTGCAACCTATAGAGATATGCCAAAAACTTTATTTATTTATTTTTTTTTTTTACTAGTTAACTATATTTTGCAACTTTCCAAATTACTGCGATGTAAACATGATACTAAGTTTTATCCTATATTAAACTTTCCTCTGTTATATATATTTCTTAATTTTATAGAAAAATAGAAATGCATTGTAGTAACAGTAATTTTTGCAGCCGCATAAATTTTGACATAACAATTTTCAACTGTATGTTGCATCTTGCTGGCTGGTAAGATTTACTAGAAATTCCACACGCCTGGCTATTGGTGAACTTTGGAACTCTTTACCATGTTTGCTGAATTTAAATGTACACTTTTTGACCATTTTTTACACTTATACAGTTAGAATACTTATTCTTTACACTCTTTTCCAAAGTTTCTCTCAAACTTTCATTTTTCTTTCCTTAAATTATAAATTACATTAAAGTTACTTTAAATAAGGATAAATATATTAAAATACTAAAATGTAGGTGGAATATTTATTATTGTTGTAGTAACGAGTTCAGTTTCATTGTCAAAACACAAAGCTATGTTTATGTATGTTACAATATTTTTTTGTGAGGTATTCAGCTATAAGTATGCAAAATTTCACTCCTCCAACTTAATTAGGGTTCACTTAGAAAGAATTGTTTAAATTACACATGTGGGAGCCCAAAGGATTAAATGTACGACTTTTTCAAAATTTTATGATTTGTCGTTTGATGTGAGGTATTCAGCTATAAGTATGCAAAATTTCACTCCTCCAACCTAATTAGGGTTCACTTAGAAAGAGTAGTTTCAAATACACATGTGGGAGCCCAAAGGGTTAAATGTACGGCTTTTTCAAAATTTTAGGATTTGTCGTTTGATGTGAGGTATTCAGCTATAAGTATGCAAAATTTCACTCCTCCAACCTAATTAGGGTTCACTTAGAAAGAATTGTTTAAAATACACATGCGGGAGCCAAAGGGTTAAATGTACGACTTTTTCAAAATTTTATAATCTGTCGTATAATGTGAGGTGTTCAGCTATAACCTATAAGTACCCAAAATTTCATGTCTCCAACATAATTAGGAGCTCACTTAGAAAGAATTGTTTAAAATACACATGCGGGAGCCCAAAGGGTTAAATGTATGACTTTTTCAAAATTTTATGATTTGTCGTATGATGTGAGGTGTTCAGCTATAAGTACCCAAAATTTCATGTCTCCAACATCTATAGTTTCTGAGAACGGGCTCTGTGACGGACGGACAGACAGAGGAGCGAGACGAATAGGGTTTCGTGAGATGAACGAAACCCTAAAAATATGAAAGGGGAGAAAAAAGCTAAATTGCATGTTTGATATATAATATTACCGCTTTTTACCTGTGATTCCCAATTTTACCAAGTATTTCTTAAAATCTTTCACAAGATGATGTTCTGATACTATTAGGGAATTTTCCTCTTGTGTGTATGTGCAGTAATTAGTGTTAGCTCTAGAATAAAAGGGCAGCAATGCAGGAATGTCTCTATTACTAGAAAGTAACTAACACTGTCACCACTGCTATTTTTTGTGACCAGGGGTCTTTTTTCGTTAATATTAAGAAAAATGCTGCATGCAAAAATATGGAAATCGGTCGTATTCCCAGCAGCAGAATTTTTTTCTGCAGTCTGCAACACAAGTAGAAACTTTAAAAACAGTCTGCAGAACTTAAGGACAAATGCCCTATTTCTAATCCCTCATGCACTCCCCCCCCCCCCCCACCACCAAGTATTTGTGATTAACATAAAAGGAAAGTATTTTTTTAAATAATTTACTTTTGTACTCAAAATTTTTAACATCGCTATCTGAAAAATCTTCATAAAATTTGTCAAAATTTCTGTGAAGTTAGTAAACAGAATAACAGTAAAAATAACATATGAACACCAATTTCTAAAACTTTTGAAAAGATTGATACAATGTGATAATATCAAAAATTATATATAGATGTGATAATACAGAGATGAAAGTGCACTAAAGCCACTTTGAAGCAGCAAAAAACCTATATTTTGTAGCAGTAAAATCCATTTTTGTAGCAGCAAAAATTTAATTTTTTAGCAATAAAAGCTGTTATTGGAGCAAATTGAAATTCTTAGAAAATCAAATTTGAGTAATTCATGCAAATACTATAAGTAATTCTAATGCAATGTTTTATTTAGCAATCTTAGCTAGTTGTACAATTCAAAATTTAACATGCTTTCACTCAAAACATGGCTAACTAATATTTAACCTGCCAGTCAGCTGTAAAAAAATCTCGTGAAAACATCAATGTTGCAGCAAATTTTTCCGCGATTCTTTGACGGAATTCACCTTTTTCCCCTCGATACTTTGACGAAATGTGCGTTTTTTCACGCTCTTTCGACGATGTTCGCGATTTTTCTACGTTGTTCGCGATCTTTCAACGATGTTCACGTTTGTTTTTTTTCGCAATCTTTCGATAATGTTCGCATCTTTTCATGATCTTTCGACGATGTTCGCTGTTTTTCGCAATCTATCGAAGATGTTCACGTTTTTTCGTGATCTATCGAACATGTTCGTGTTTTTTCGCGATCTATCGAAGATGTTCGTGTTTTTCCACAATCTTTCGATGATGTTCGCTTTTTTTTTTTTTTTTTTTGGTCAATCTTTCGACGATGTTCGCTTTTATTGGTGATCTTTAGATGATGTTCGCGTTTTTTGGCGATCTGTCGATTATGTTCGCTTTTATTCGCGATCTTTCGACGATGCTCATGTTTTTTTTCGCAATCTTTTGAAGAAATTAGTCTTTTTTCCGCCGATCCTTTGAAAAAAAATTTGCGTTTTCTATGCGATCTTTTGACGATATAGGGTTTTTTTTTTTCACGATTTCGTTCTTTAGCGATCTTTGCACGAAATTACCTTTTTCCCGCGATTTTTCGACAAAATTCGCCTTTCTTCCACGATCTCGTGACGAAATTTGCATTTTTCCGCAATCCTTTGACAGAATTCGCGCTTTTTTCGCGATCATTTGTCAAAATTAACGTCTTTTCCCGATCATTTAACGAAACTCGCGTTTTCTCACCATCCTTTGTGGAAAGTTGCTATTTTTTCGAAGCCCTTTGACGAAATGGGTTTTATTTTGATTTTATGACAAAATTTTCACCATCTTTTGACAAATTCGCCTATTTTCCACGATCTTTTGACGAAAATCTCATTTTTTTAGCGATCCTTCGATAAGATCCGCGTTCTTTCCATGATCCTTTGACGAAATTAGTGTTTTTTCGGCGATCCTTTGATGAAATTTGCGTTTTTCTGCAGTCCTGTGATGAAAGTTGCTATTTTTTCGTAGCCCTTTGACGAAGTTCATGTTTTTTCAGCGATCATTTGACATAAGCCATAATTTTCCGCCAGCCTTCGAGGAAAGTTGCTATTTTTCTGCAGCCTTTTGACGAAATGTTTCCTTCTTGATCTTATGACAAAATTTCGTTTTTTCTTCGCAATCTTTTGACGAAATTCACGTTTTCTTCACGATCCTTTGACAAAATTGGCTATTTTAACTGCAAACGATTGACGAAAATGTTTTTTCGGCGAACATTTGTCGAAATTCGTGATATTTACGTCCGAATTTTCAGACTAATGACCGATTTTTTAAAAATCTATAAAGCGATCAAATATATTTCTATAGAGCGAGTCAATCCCCTACGAGGATTGACTCATTTAATAATGGGCGTTTCATGATCGCATGTCTAGTTTTCTCTGTGAATTATTATTTATATTTAAAGGAAATCGGAGCTTCGTCAATAGTATGTCTCGTGGATCGTATTATTATGGCACATGGCAAATAATTTTTAACAAACTTTTTTTTCTTCTAAATTTTAACAGTTGAAAAATAGTTTGCAGACCTTCTCAGGAGTCTGCGACGTGCGTCACAGCGTTGCGCCGATTCTGCGCCCGGGGTCGTATTATAAAGAAATATTTCATAAACATGCTGATGCAGACAGTTTTCAAACCGCAGAATTATTTTAAGAAATATTTAATGTTAAAGTTGGTCAAAATCATTCCATTAAAAAAAATTTATAGGAGCAAAAACCATACATAAGAAATTGAATCATTTTTGGATCATTTTATACATTAGAAGTTCCCAATGTGCAGACTGCTAATTTTTTTTTAGTTTGATTCATTTTTTGAGGTTTTATTTCCATTTTTAATTCAATTTTTCAGCATTTTGAGAATAATTTTCTACATATTTTAGTAACGAGTGTTATTTTAAATTGTTGGCAATTTTAAAAACCATGGAAAGAATGTTTCCTTCAAATTAAAAATTTATTTACACATGGCTATTATAAACAGAAAAAAACTTTCAAATTAGAATTAATAATTACGTGTTAAATGTAAGAAAATATTGAAAATTATATCATTGAACTATGGATTTTAAAAGAGAAAGAAAATGTTAAAATAAAAAATTCATTATTATGCGTTAAAAGTCATAAATGGAGGAAATTATGTCATATTTAAAATGGCCAAATATTAATGCAAAACAGTTTAAATTAAAAAATATATTTGCATGAGACATTTATTTCAAATTTTGAAATAATCTTTTCAAGTATTGTTGTAAATTCTAAGACAGTGCAGATAATATTTCCTTTCTAATAAAAAAAGTATTTTCACGTGAATATTAATAGGATTAAATGATTACATGTTAAAAGCAGGAAAATATTGAAAATTGCATCATAAGAATACATTTACACTTGAATTTTAAATGAGAAAGAAAATTTTAAAATCATTATTATGCGTTAAAAGTCATATTACATTACATTAGCTTATTTTCAAATTTTTAACTAATTTTTTTTTTAATCAGACAAAAACAGCCATTGTATCTCTTAACAGCAGTTGATTTGGTCTTAAAAATCTGCAATCAATGGAAAACAAATGGAAACCCGTTCACAGAAAGATTGTCACTGTTTTTTAAAATTGTAATTCAATTTTTTTAAAGCCGATCAAATTAGAGACCTTTTAGAATCTGGGGTGTTTAAACGGGGGTTGGCAAGTGTAGCTCTTTGGGGGCAGAGCCCCCTAGTTTAATAAGAGAAAGGTAGGGGCAATCCTGTCCTGTTCAAAAACATATTGTGAATTGATCTGCTTAGAATTCCCTCTTATCATGGAATTTTGTGATATTTTCTCAAACGACTGGAAAATTTCACAACATAGTTTCAGGATTTGTCCCTGCGGCTTATTGGTGAAACTTTTTTTTTAATGCAACTGCTATATGAGTCTCTCCCCCCCTCCCCCCCCCTTTTTTTTTAATTACCTTTTGCTCTTACTGATTGAATTTTTTTTTTTTTTTTTCTTTTTTTTTTTTTTTTTTTAATCGATTGGTGGATTTTAACTTTTTTGTTTTTCCTTCCACAACCAATAGCAAATTTCACCTTGGCCAATTGACAAAATTCACATTTTTTTTTTTTTTTTACGGACGATGATGTATCTTGAGAGGAAATTAACCAAAAGGATATGTTAAAAAGAGTAATAGGTACAGACCATTGGGTGCATAGTTTTGAAAGGGGTCTTCGGGTGCTTAAAATAGCAAAAAAAAAAGGCTGCCAGCTGTTGTACCTTGTCAAATTGGCTTAGAGTCAACACTAGTAGTGTTCTCTTCAGTTTACTTAATAACTGTTTTTTTTTTAAATATCATTTCTTATTACATAATTTCTGAGCTGTAATCCGCAGATCAAACAATCATGTTTCGACCCATAAATTTTATTTAATAATTGGAGTTATAAGTTACATTTTATGAAAATAAGATTTCATCCCCGTAGCAGAAACTGTGCAGCACGGCAGCAGTGCTGCAGATTATTTTAGACCTTGCAGATTAATCTACCAACTTAAAAATAAATATTAGGTTTAAAAAGTTCACTAAAAATTTACTTTGTTTTTATAGTTGTGTTTCTTAGTGCATTTTCTTTGTAAAATGCAACTTTTGCTTATATTATGGTTTACTGTAAGTATTTATGGTAGTAGCTTGGTTCACCATTGTTTGGTCGCATATAAATTTTAGTTTGCTGCTGACAGACATCGAAAATTCTGCTACTGGGGATTTCAGGAAAGAAACATAATTGTTTGATCCACAGATTATAGGCCAGAAATTACATACATACAGATGCAATTTGTTGATAAGAATAATCATTGTTGGGCAGTAAACAAAAAGTTCTGAAATCAATTCTGGGTCTTTGTACAGAGAATTGTTTTAGAATTTACCAAACCCAAAAATATTTTATAAGAGTCCTAAAAGCTGTGACATGCAATAAAGTGCATATGTAGAATTATTATTATTAGTCGGTTTTATCACTTATAATTCATTTATTTCAAATGTTTTATTATATGTATATATATATGTATAAAGTTGCAATTTTAAAAACATTTTTAGCATCAACAAAATTTTTTAAAAGTATATTTACATTTTTATTGAGTTATACCCATTATTAAACCTAATAGCATATTAGTCAGCACGCTACTGGTCGAATGTTCGACTCCCAGCATGCAAAGGTAACTTGGCATTTTCATTCCTTTGCAGCCGATAAAATGAGTACCAAGCTATTTGGAACTAAACACTGAAGTTTTTGCATATTAGTCTGTCCACTTGACCGGGACATATGCTGTATAGCCCTTTGGGCCCCAGGGTCAAGTAAATAGGGATGGGCACTGTAGACCCTCCTTAATGAATCATAAAGTCACAGGTTTAGTTTTTATACTCATTCTTATTCATTACTTTTTACTTCAAATATTTCTTTATAAATTTAAATATGTATTTTTTAAATTTTAAAGATTTTTTTTTCACCAATGAAATATTTGAAGAATATATTTTAAGTTAGCATTCAATTTTACACATTGCCTAATAATTTTTATTTAATCAGTTTTATTATACATATTTCATTTGCAAAAATATTTTAGCTTCAATAACATTGTGGAAATTCATATTTTAAGCTATTTTTCTGTTTTACTCATGATTAATGTTAATTATTCAATACTGTGTTTGACTTTGTCTATATACTTTTTTTCCCCATAAAAATTAAAACAAACTTTCTTTTTTTTTATGTAGTATATCTGTATCTGTATAATAAGTGTTATAAGGTAACATCTGCTGGTTCTTTGCAAGTTTTATTTATTTTAATTTATAGCATAAGTTTTAATTTATTTTTGTTCGTAAATGCATTAAACTAGCAGATGCTGTTGTTCAGTAACTATGTAATAGAACTGTGCTTTCCATGTTTTTTTTTTTTTTCCAGGCCAGCAACCATTTTTTTGAGTACACTAATGATTGCAAAATACTTACTAGTCTTTAATATATGAACATATATATAAAAAAAAAAAAATACTCAGCTATAGAATTATTTTGTTAAAAGTTAAAATTTTGTTACTTAATAATGTTCACTTTCAGTAAACAAAATAAATAAAATATTTTTAATAAGCAGATTTATTCAGAAAGTTGCCCTTTCGGATTTGAGAACAACCTTAGAATAAAAAAGAAACTCAAGATATGAAGTCAAATAAAAAAAAAATTGAAAAATTGTGTGCTAGCGAAGCACATGTTTACTTTTAACTAAAATATGCAATAACATATATTTAAATCATCTATTGCATAATCCAATCCACTATTTAGATCTGACAAAAAAATGGGGGGAAATCGAGATAAGGTTCGCTTGAGACATAATAGAAAAAAGTCTCATAAAAATGCCTAAAAAGATATATTATTAATTTTTAGTTTAGACATTTAAAAAGTAATATGTATTATAACATAGCTTAGAAAAAAAAGCCTGAGTATTAAGTCTGATGGCTGTTTAAATGTGTTAGTGGATGACAACTTTTATAAATACGAGTTGGAACCCGTCGAAATTCGACAAACTAAAATGTTAGAAAGGAACTGTCAGATCTTATTTATAATAAACCTACAAAAATAATTACAATAAAAAATTCATCTAACATTGGTTGTCTCACTCTTAAAACAAATAATATTTTTAACCTAAAATTACTAAAATATTATTTCCACAAACTTCAACTGCTTAAATTATTGAAAAATTAAACACAATTAGAATAAGTAATCAAGATGAGTAATTATGATGAATTTATCGATGGAGACTTTTATGTTTGTTTTTATGGGATGAAAAATCAGTAAAAAGGATTTCGCTGTGTCACATCATAAAATTTTCCCCTGTGAAATCGAAATTTTATGTTATTTTCACATTCCCATAATTTACATACGCACCAGTCAAATTCAAAATTTGAATGCATTTTAATGCGCAATATATTATTAATGAATGCATTTCTAAACTTAAAGTCACGTTTGTCCGATACAACTTTTCATGTGAACATTCGCACAAACTTTAAGTTCTAATCTCAATACCCGCGAAAAGAAAGAAAAAAAAGAAATTTGCCTTTAGTTGTCATAGTATTGGCCATTTAGTATTGGTCAAATATTTAGTTTTATCAAAAAAATGATCGTTTTGTTTTAAATATGACGTAATTTTTACTCACTGAATCATTTTCTCTCAAACTTAGTATTAGCGTAATGTAAAAATATTGAAATGCAACTGATTTATGAAGATGAATGCGTGTTTTTTTTTATGTCTGGCATCATTTTCTGTTCAAAAATTATAAAAAGGTTACTTTTATTTGTATTGTGAAAATGGCATCAATAAGGATTAGGCCTGGGCCTTAAATCGATTTAACTCTTAAATCGATTTAAAGCTTACATCGGAAATCTGATTTAACCATTGGTCTTAAATCGATTTAAGCTAAAATCGGAAATCGCGATTTAGCTAATGTCAAATCGCGATTTAGCCAATGTCTTAAATCGCGATTTAGCCATTATCTTAAATCGCGATTTAGCCATTGTCTTAAATCGCGATTTAGCCATTGGCTTTAAATCGATTTAAAACAAAATACTGATTCAGAGCTAACATCGGAAAACCGATTTATCTACTTTGATGTATCTACCACTTACATGCCAAGCTGGTGTTAAATCGATTTAGGAGGATCCGATTTAAGCAAACATCGCAAGCCTCAATGCTTTCCGATTTAAGACAAACAAGGCAAGCTGGTGTTAAATCGATTTAAGACGATCCGATTTAATGAAAACAAGGCAAGCTGGTGTTAAATCGATTTAGCAGGATCCAATTTAAGAAAAATGCGATTTAAGAAAACGATGATTTAAGTAAGAATTGATATTTATTTATTTATTTTGTAAACAAGATTCAGAGTACGAGATTGGAATGTGTATTTTTCAGAAATTAAGAACTTATAGAGTGGAAAGTTGAAAGGAAAAAGTAATGTTTAAATCTTAAAATCCAAATTCATCGAATTTCAATTTATATGCTAATGCAATCTTTTGATGATAAATTAAGTTTTCACATATTTGAGTAATATTGCAATATGTATTTTTTATTTTCTAATATTCTGTAATTAATTAAAATGTTTTAAAGTAGAATCCTGCATTGTTTCAAAAGATTGTTTTCCTGAAATTCATTCAGCATTTATATGATTAAAAATAATAATAATAAAGTTTTATATTTAAAATCCAAACTCATCAACTTGCAGTTTATACTTTTATGCATTCTTATGATGAAAAATTCATTTTTTACATGTTTTAGTAATATTTTAACATTTATTTTTTATTTTCTATTATTTTGTAATTAATGAAATTATTTTAAAGGTATAGTTATGCATTGTTTTGTGTATCACTATTTGGCCATGATCCACATGAAATATTTTTCTTTTACTAATAACATTTTTTTCCTGAAATTGATTGAGTATTTATGGTTGGAAAAAAAAAAGAAAGTTTCATATTTAAAATCCAAATTCATCGAATTCCAGTTTTTATTTTTATGCATTCTTTTAATGAAACATTCATTTTTCACATGTTTGGGTAATATTTTAATACATATTCTTTATTTTTTATTATTCTGTAATTAATTAAAATATTTTAAAATAGTCATGCATCAGATTTGACATCCGATTTCAATGCCAGTCACATAGATTGAGTATCTTGCTGAAATTGATTCACTATTTATATCCAAATTCATCCATTTTTAGTTTATATTTTTATGCATTATTTTCATGAAAAATTAATTTTCATATGTTTAGGTATTATGGGAATATTTTAGTTTTAATTAATTATTATTTTGTAATTAATTAAAAATACTTTAATAAAGTTTTGTAATGAGTCAAGTAACTTTATTGTTACAGCAGAATGAGGCAGGGCTGGAGGAGGCATTCATTAGATTTTTCTGCAGATCTGCGATTTTTTGCTTTTTGACATTTTGTTATCATTAAAAAGAGATATATTTTAAGATTATATTTTATTACTAATCTTAAAGGATGGCAACAACCACGAAAAAAATCAGCAATTTCAGTGATGTGCGTCAAGGGTCACACTTTCAATCCTTCTCCATCCGCTATATAAATGTCAGCATTTATGTTAAACAAATCTTATTTTAATCTAAAAGTTAAAAAGATATGAAATTGCACCTTATTTCTCATTTCTCCCCCCGCCTTTTTTTTTACTACTTTTCTCATCATGGTAAATGAATAGTTAAATTCATCATTGATGTCTTTTAATATGCTTCTGTTTTACCTCAGTAACTTTTTAAATCTGTGTCTGTTAAAAAAAAAAAAAAAAAAAAAAAAAAGGTGTATGTAGGCTGTTAGCAATGAAGTGCTATTTGAGTGGGCTAGGGGAAGCCCCCCCCCCCCCTTAAGGAATTTAGATTGTAGCATGCATAACAGGTCAGACAACAACAACAACAAAAAAATTTTCTTTTATATTACTTCTTATAGAATGAGTTTATAAAATATATTACAATAGGTCACTAATTTTTAAAATGAAAAAAAAAAACTAGTGTTTTGGGACATTCAAAGCTTTTTTATGTGTAAATTATACCTCTTTTCAAAATTATTTGACAAATTAAAAGCTAAGTATACTAAATAATACAGGAGTGGGGGGGGGGGAGGCACATAAAGATCGTATTTTGTTACTAAAAACTAAAAAATAGGCTTCCATATTCTAAAATGTAAAATCGGTGTTAAATCGCGATTTAGCACTAAATCGCGATGTTGGATGGATGATAAATCGATTTAAGAAATTTCTACATCGCCCAGTCCTAATAAGGATATAATCAATAAAAATAATAAACCATGACTATTTCCCCTTTACTTTCAATATAAATGGAGTACTTCAGTTGCCACAATTACAAAATTTGTATTAAAAACTACAAAAAAAATTATAACTCAAAAATAAATTAAGATACAGCTTTCAAACAAATTGCATTTAAAAGAGCATTTTTTTCCTTATACGACGGTGTTAAAATTTAAAATATGCGATGTTTAGAAGTTTAAAAATATGCCGTAGATATAATTGCAAAGCCGAAATTTTAATCCAAATTTCAAAGTGTTGCCATTCGCAAAATGACGTATGCGTTACGCACAGATATGTTTGTCCTTTATAATATAGATACTTTCCATTTTAAGATCAATGTTTTCAGTAGTCTAAAAATCTGGTAAAAAGGTATTTCTGTTTATTAACTGTTGCCTTTTTTTTTTTTTTTTTTTTTTTTTTTTTAACTGGCAGTTTCTCAGAAGTGTCAAATGTCAATACACAATACTTCTTGAAACGTGTAAAGACTCTACTGCTAAATTCAAATCATTCCGGGAATTCTTTATAAAAAGCTTTACTTTCAATAAAAGATAATTATTCAGGTAGTGTTCTAACAGAAAAATCAGATATCTCAGATGGCAAATAGTTCAAAGAAATTACTTTGAATAGCCATGGAAAAAGCATATTATATTTATGAAACTACACCATGTATTTATTTATAGTATTAGTAATCAAAAGATTGTTTATTAAGATTTTCGAGGTATCAGTGTTTCACTATGTAGAACATTTTATTCATGGAACATAAGACTAAAGGATGGAACATAAGACTTTTACTATAAATGTTTAAATTCTAAATGATTTCAATTTTCTACATAATTGATTGTAATTATTTAATTTAAATTATTTTTAAATGAAGTTATATTACTTATATATCCAACAATGTTTATTTTTATCAATAAATATGCATGTGTATGTAATAGAAAAAAAAAATATATTTTTTAAACCCGGTTTAAACCAAAAAAAAACAGTTTTTTTTTTTTTTTTTAACAGGTTTTTTACCAATTCTGCTGCAAAATGTAAGAAATATAGAGATGTCAAGCAATGCATGTGTATGTAATAGAAGAAAATATATATATTTTTTAAACCCGGTTTAAACAAAAAAAACCCAGTTTTTTTTTTTTTTTTTTTTTTTTTTTTTTTTAACAGGTTTTTTACCAACCCTGCTGCAAAATGTAAGAAATATAGAGATGTCAAGCAATCATTAACCATGAAGTAAATATCTTGCTATTCGACAATTTGTACATTTTACAAAAAAAATCTTTTAAAAAATCAATAGTTTGTGCTTCAGAATCAATTGTGAAAGTTCTCTTCTCAAATTCCACAACCTTTTAGACTTTTTGTGTGTTCCTGAGAAGATAAAATTAAATTTTTGCGGTGTGTCATCAGAAGTGCATTTCTGTATGTGTGCATCATTGCAAATGAGTTAAGGACTAACATTCAATAGGGTTTGGTTTTTGTTTTATTTATTGCTTTTTAAAAAAGAAACATAAAAAACTTCAGTTATGAACTTAGTTTTAAACAAGTAAAATTGCAATTTATTAAAATGCATGGAAAAATGTTTTAAGCTGTTACTATAGCAGGAACTTACATAGTCATTGAAAAAGAAATGGTTGAATTTGTAAGAACTATTAATATTTGTTCACTATTCAGCTACTTGTTGTAATGTTTAAGCAGTTTATTTAGCATTTTTCTAATACTAATAATATTCAGTGTTAAAGTAATTAATGAAATGTGTATGTAATCTGAATTATAATGCAACTAATTTCACTTTTAGATGATACCCAAAATTAGCTAGGTTTTTAATATTGAATGTCTTCAAAACTAATCATTAAAACTTTGTTCATTTACTAGTATGACAATGGGTCGCTAAACATTTCTTTAAAGATATTTAGGCATAAATTTCTAATCATTTGCCTATTCTGGTTTTGCTCTGCAACAATGGCCTCCCCCCCCCAAAGTACATAAAGAGTCATAAAGTGCAGCACATTTTTTTAAATTAACAGTATTTAGAGTAAAATTTAATTCTGCAATAGTGTCAGCTTTATTGTTTCTTGCATTCTTTTATTTAACTTGATCTCTGTATTAAGATGAAATTTTGTATTCTATTTTTCACTCACTTCCCGATATACTAAAATTAACGAAACAATGTACATAGGCATGTTTCCAATGGCAATATAATATTTTAATATTTTTTGAACTTAATAATTTTAAAAGCAGTCTTTTGTTAGCCAGGTGCAGGTAATAAATCACCAAATAATTTTTATAATTATAACGATTTATGAGTTACAAGAACAATTGAGTTAATTATGCTTCAAACCACGCTCTCCCTTCTGGTGGGGAACTGCAAGACCGAATTATTTCAAGTACTGGAAAGTAGAAAATATAAGTGATAGATAGTAGTGTATCTCCATAATTTGATTTTTCAATATGATTTTTTAAAAACATTTGAATTTTGTTCTGCAAAACTAATTTTTTATTTCTGTTTTTTTCTTTTGTTTTACAGAAAAATATGAAAATCTGGAAGTAAAGTTCTCTAAGAAGATGGCTGTGAATTTTCAGCTCTTTTATCAACGTTTGTTGACTAATAGCACGATTCTAACAGGAATAATTTTACTTGTAATGTATTTGTAATAAATTTGATCAACTTGTAAATAAATTAAAAAAATATTTTTGATTGCTTTACATTTTTGGTGAAAAATAAAATTGTGTGACAAAATGGCATTCAGTTCTAGTGTTTTAATATATTTTCTTTTTAGAAAAGTGAAATAAAAGGAATAAAGCATTTCTCCTTTCTCCTTCTAAGAAAACCACCTTCTTTGCTTCATAACAAAAATGGGGGTTAAATAATTAATAGTTTTTATATATTATGTATAATTCAATAAATATCTGGATTTATGTAGATTATATATTTTAAACTTTGACGGCCTGAAAAAGTAATATGGTACAAATTATACATTAGTATTGCTTGGAGATGACACATTAAATATTAACTGCTCTTCAAAAACTGTTATGATTTAAATTAAAGTTTGTCTATAATGAGTGTTGAAATTACAATTTTAATATGGATAATATTGTATAGTGCAATTTGAATTTTTGATAGTCTAGGTAATATTGTTAAAAAATGAAATATGAAGTGCTCATTACTTAATGATCCTTATAGAGTAAGAAAAACAAAGATATATTTTTATTATGAAGTTCATTTGGAAAAAAACATGAACGATTAGTGCCTGAGTAGCGGTTATATATTGTTAAAAAAAAAAAAAAAAAAAAAAACTGCCACCAATATTTTGGAAAAATATTCTTTGCCTTTAATAAATTCTAAGATTGAATAATGAAAGAAAAAAAAAAAACTTTAAAAGTGGTGCCAACTGGCCTTCTGTCAATTCATAATAATTTTGAAAAAAAAAAAAAATGTATGCTGAAAATTAATTTCTTTTACAGTTCATGAAATGAGGTATGTCAAGGATGGGTTGTGTGTGTGTGTGTGTGTGTGGGGGGGGGGGGGGGGGGGGGTAAGACCTTAACAGACTACAACAGCATATTACATTATAGACACACTTTTATCCCCCCCCCCATTAATTATACACCAAAGAAATTATTGTAATGAAGTAGCATAATTTAAAGTACCAAATTACATATAATCTATCTTAAAAAATCGATTTAAATTCTAATGATCAATAAAGTTAACATTTTCTCAGTTTACAAAAATAAAACTCCTGTGGTCTTGTATTTTATTTTCCAGTTGGATAATTAAAAGAAACATCCAGGTAAGAAATTCTGTGTAAAACATGGTACTATAAAAGCGTCGGATATAATTGTTATATAACAATTTTGAATGGAAATGAAGAAACTAGTTAAAAAATTGCTCTTTTGGCTAGCATATGTTCAATATTTTTTAAAAATACATTAAAGGCTTTGTTATCAAATTTTCTTTGTTAACTGTAAATTTGGTTCTTGCAGCTGTTTAGGAATCTCAATATTTATAAAAACTAAAGCAACTATAAAAAAGAAATTTTTTAGGTGAATATGTCTCTATAAAAATATTTCAGGTTGAATATTGTTGAACGTTCATTTACTAACAGCAAATTTGAAATTTGTTCTGTTCAAAGGTGATGAGCAGATAAGGCTCAGTTATGCCTCCATTGGAATTATCTTTTAAGGCTGTTCTCAACTGCTCTGCTCAACAAGCGCAAAACCTTTTGACATATTTACAAATTCATTTTTTAATGGAAAGATATAAAATTGGAAAGCCTGACCTTGGAAGCGATTTGGAATCTGTGTTTTCGATTTTTTGATCAATCAATCAATTACCAATCGGGTTATAAGAGATTTTGATCACGTGACACGTCATTTTTCTCCCCCTACTGACTGGATTTTCTTCTTTCGTTCGGAACTTCAGTTCAAAATGCCCAGTTTGACAGTATTTTCTGAAAGATCTATTGCGTTTACAAGAAAACTGAAAAAACAGTTCGATGGCATAGTTTCCGAACACCTAGTTTCATGCGTATCCGAACAAAAATGAATTAAAACTTACGTCAGAAAGTTAACCCTTTTGATTTGAGAACAGTCTTAAATGTTTTGATAAAATTTAGGATCTAAATGCATTTTGTTCTGTAAAATTTATTCTTTTTTAATTATTTGACTTTTAATAAAAATTGTTTTTAACTTAAGTGTATGTTAAAGTAAAACATGTATGAAAGTCAGGATGGTGTTATGAGAACATATTTAAAAAAATAAAATTTCCTAGACCTGTTCCAAATTTTACATAGTATAATTTAATATACAATATGTGAAAACAGTTTATAATATAAACTGTGTTCAGATAAACACTTCAAAACCAGTAAATTTAGATTCTAATTTTTATCAATATTTTTTAGAAGAAAAATTTTCTGTCCCCCCCACCCTCCCCCCCAAAAAAATCATTTACTGAACTTTTGTGGCGGGGGGGTTAAACAATATAATTTCGACCAGCTTCGGGCTAGTTTCTGGCTTGCATTCATTAATGATGCCCATTGATGGCACTAATGTGGCTAGCTTCCGGCTTGCATTCATTAATTATGCCCATTGATGGCATAAGTGTGTCTGGCTTGTGGCTAGCTTTTATTTAAAATGACCCTTAATGGCATAGCTGTGGCAAGCTTTTATTCAGGAATGCCATTAAATGTGTAATTGTGGCCAGTTTGCGGCTTAATACCAGTTTTAGATGACCGTTAATGGCGCGTTTGTGGGCAACTTATTGTACTTGCGGCCAATTTCCTTCCGGCCTTATTGTGTCCGGCGTGACACTTTTTTGACGGAGCCGTTACGGCCAATGATAGCGGGCCGCCATCAGACACTTTCGGCCAAGGCTAACGAACCCATCAGTGGCCCACAAGTTCTGTGTTTGTTGGGTCATTTACGCTTACATTTAATTCTTTACTACACTTAACATTTGTCAAAATTTTAGTTTGGGGAGGGATTGTTATTTTATCACATAATGCGGCTATACCTATGATGGTTTTGTCATTACTCTCATTTTCATTAACTTTATTTTCACTTTCACTATTCTCATTGTCACCACTTAAATCCTCCTCAATATCAGCAATTTGCACCGCATCAGGTTTCTTTTTATCTACTCCTTGCTGTATCCTACCTGTGTCTTGCGAAATAAGGTTTACTTGGTGAACATGAGTAGTTTGTGGTATATTGTGGTTATCTATGGTACTCTCAACTTCCTCGGTGATTTTCTCCCTTTGCAAGTCACTATTACTTTCATTTAGTAACTTCTTTTGCCCTCTATTACCTAATTCTTCCTTCTCATTACTTATGGTACCCTGAACTGCCTCTATACCACTACTACAGGCTACTTTTTGTTCACTATTAGCTTTGTTTACACTTTTGCACTGGTAGTTCTCACAAGTAAATTTCCCACAATTTGTACACATTTTTGCTATATTACATTTACATTTACAATTACATTTACTTGAATTATTTACAGCATTATTTACAAAGTTTTGACACAATTTGGTACTATTCTGACACTTTTCTACATCCTCGGTTACTGTGCTAATACTATGGCAACCTGAATTTCCCTCAACTTTGGAATGATCCTGGTCTTCAGTTGTTTGTTTACCTTGTGTTTGTTCAGAGCTTTTAAGACTGACAGTATTATTTGAACAATCAATGGTAACTCTGTACTTTTTTAAAAAAGGCATTCCTAAAATGGCAGACAATTCATCCGCCAGTTTCCCTGGGACAACAAAAAATTTAGCACTGCACAGAATATCATTAATTTTAAACGTTGCTACCACACATTGATTTAGATTCATTTTCTCGCCAGTTACAGTCACAATGGGTGTGCAACATTCCTCTACGTTACTCTCCAAAAAAAAATTTAGCATAGCACTACTCAAAAGATTTATCGCAGACCCAGAATCGCATAATGCAGTGATAGTTTTATTATTTACAATCATACTCGTCACTGGGAGACTGTACACTTGTGGGGAAAAAACACTATATACTGGGGTGGAGTCGTGCGGCTTCTGTGGGATCAGTCCGACCATTTCAGATCCAGCCTTATTTAGTTTAAAGGTACTTTAGGAGCACCCTGTGTATTGCTGTCACTGCTAGGTTGATTTACATTTACATTATTCGTTTGATCCCTGTTACTATTCCCTTGATTATCAGTATCCCTATTGCTGTAATCATTCCTATCCCTATCACTATAATCATTTCTGCCCCTATTGTTATTACCATTTCTACCCCTAGTTCCCCTATAGTTAAAGTCCTGTCTATCTCTACCATTGTAATTATAATCATTTCTGTCTCTATTTTCCCTAAAATAAGTATTATCAGGCTGTCCAGGATACCCTCGATAATTGTTGCCATAGCCCCCACGGCCCCTATAGTTACTAAACCTGCCCCTACCATAATTGTTTTGATACCTAGCTTGCGGGCAATCTCGTGCAAAGTGGCCTATCTCAGAACAGATGTAACACGAAAAATTACGCATATTTGTTCTTTCCTGGCTCTGCACCTCGCTCCGTTTATCATTACTTTGCACCAAACTTTCAATTTTCGCTGTGAGTAATTCTACCTGTTCCCTTAGTTTATTTATTTCCTGCTGTGACTGTTTCGATTCGCTTTTTGGGTGCACAGCGGCACACGCTACACTTTGTTGTACACATTGAGGTGTAAAAGGGGTACTAACGTCATTTTGCAGATTGTAGAAAGGGTTTACACTAACACTCCTACATGCTTTTTCTTCTAAAAGCGCAACTCTGAGGATTTCTTCGAGTGTCTGTGGATTTTTTGTGATAACCCCCCTCCTAATTTCAGGGGAAAGGTTACCAAGGAGCATCGAGTGCAAAATAGCATTCCTATTTTTTCTACTACATCACCCTGCAGCCCATCAATATCCAACGCTTTAAGCGACATATCATATGCCCTATCATAGAAATCCTGCACAGACATATGGGGTGTTTGCTTGAAACTGAAAAAATTCGAGAGTGCTACATCCGGAGTGATATGGTGGGTATATCTTTCCTTAAAAAATTTTATAATATCATCTACTGTTTTTCCCTTATTAAGCTTATATAATCTAGCTGCTCCCCCACTTACTCTACTAAACAAAGCAAACTTTTTTTCTTCCTCTTCCCATTTGAAAAAATTAGCCAATCTATCAAATTTTTCAAAAAAATCATTGAAGGGCACTGAATTTGCCTCACCACTAAAAGGTGGAATGGAGGAAATATTTTCCATAAGTGCATTCTTCTTTTGGACCAGTGCAAAATCTTTGATGTGCTCGTTAGTAGCCATAATTAGTACAAGAAAATTTCAAGAGGGGTGTAACTATTCACAGAAAAGTAAATTCATAAAAATAAACACCAAGAAAACTCTTAAAATTACACCAGTATGGAAAAACAATATCCACAGCAATCCTCAATCAGTAGTACAGAACCACACACTTACCTTTCACATGTTTATATAAAAATGCAACACAATTTTAAAAACGACAGACCAGGACTAAATGTCACGGTTCCATTCTTGTTGTCACGGTACCATTCTTGTTGGGATTTTTCTCTTCTTCTAATTACACTCCATTTTTAATTTACTCAATTAACTGTCACTGATGATATTAGTCTGACCTTAAATTTTTAAACAAGGTGTGAACAGTTCACCAACACCTGGATGTTGTTACAAAAAGAGGACAAAGAAAAATAAGCAATTTGCTTGGAACGATACTAATTTGATTTTGAAAAAAACAACTAACTTAAAGTAAATCAAAAAATTACTATTAGAAATGTGAAATTAAACCTTGATTATTTAACAGCAACAACATCCTCAACCATTCACAACTTATGAAGAGAAAACCACCAACACTTCTGAATTTGAGAATACAATGCATTCACAACAAAATAAGAAAAGCTAAATTGATTACCCCAGAACTTCCCAACCGAAAGGCAAACTCTTGAGTCCGCATTAGATCAAATAATATGTTTTGATAATTTGAAAGGATTTAATATCAAGATTGTGACTGCACTTATACGCTCAAATTCAGGGGCCAAATAATCGTATAGTGTAATTAGCATTGAAAACCATAAAATCTGATGACTTTCACTTCTGACAAAATTCTTTCCCAAGCCACTCATTTATGTATCAAAATTTATATTGATTATTCCAGTGGCTATCTAGATTTCAATATTCATAGTTTTTTTTTTTTTTTTTTTTTTTTTTTTTTTTTTTTTTTTTTGAAACACTGCTTACTCTTTTCAGAATTTAATTACTTATATATAATACTTTATTTTTTTTTTTTTTTTTTTTTACTGAGGGAACATATGTGCGACTGAATTTCCGTCTAAAATGGATCCTGTTACCATATTACTTAACTCCTTAATTTAAAGACTTAAGACCCAGCATAAGTATACCCAGAAAAATAAGTTAATAAGAGGGGTAACACACATTAAAATTAATCCACACAACACTCATAAAATGAAAGGGAAATGCATAGTAAGTATAAAAGTCATTAATAAAAAAAAAAGGTAACAAAACCCTCAATTCATTTCGCACAGTATTCCTCCTTTAATACTTAATCTTATTACTGATACAGAGTTAAAAGATCTTAAGATTCTTTAGTATTTATTTCATTTACTAATGAGATTAAAACCATTTTCTTTTCTTTTATTTTAGAGATTAATTTAGTTGAAAGAGAAGTGAGCAACGCAGAGCAATACATTTGACATTTTATTAAACTTCAGATCTTATTCAGAATTTAATATTATTTTTGCCAATATTTTGCAGTGAAATTTCAGTATAAAAAAAAATCAATTAGATACATGACAGGGTTTAACTCAAAATAGTTTTTAATTTAAAATATTCGTTTAACTATTATCATATTGCAGAAAATTTTCAATACAACAAAAAAGCAATCAGTTACTTAGCAAAGAATATCTCAAAATAGTTTTCACTTTAAAATAGCCATTTTAACACAACAAATTGCGAGGGTATTTTGATTCACTCTAATACTTTTGACATGAATAAATATGTAAGAAATAATCAAAACAGCACAGAAATTTCTACTTACATTAAAAGCAATTCAAGAGAAGGTGTAGGCTATAACACCATTTTACTCTTCTTTCTTTATTTTTTTTTTTAATCTGCTTGGCAGTCCTTCTAATAGGGTGGAGACAAGGTTCGTCGGCGTATACTTTTCTTTATACGAATGGATGTTGGTACTCTCCCATCGAAGCTATTTTTGTCCATATTAACTCTTTCTTTAAACCCAGGGTAAACACGGGTATCACTGACAGTTCAAAAAAGAGAAAAAAAACATTCAAAGGATCACCTATCCACTTTCAGTGAAGATGCACTGAATCTTCATTTCCTCGACGATTTCATTACACACACAAATCCAATTTCTATGCTGCGAATCTCCTCAGACGTACCTGAATTCTGAAATCAAGGTTAAGACAAGCACATGCTGACTGTGTTTCACCACTTTCGGAGAACGTCCATAGTTTTTTTTTTTTTTTTTTTTTTTTTCTTAGTTTCTCAAGACAACATGAGCCTCCAAATCTTCAATGCTAAAGAATCCTGTTCCAACGGTGCGAGTGGGATCAATCATGGCTGCCACTGCACCCACGCTTGATAAGAAAAAATTATTTCAAAGATCGCAGGACCATCTGACACGTCGGTTTTCCTGAGAGACTCTCTTCTTTTCTCCTCGTCTTAACAAACTCCAAAAAACATCTGACCACTGGTCAGGGGGAGGGCTAAACGAAAGCCTCCTTTCCCCCTACCCCCACTCAGTGAGAGAAAAAAATCACATCCTTTTTGACCGAGAACTCCTGTCTTAACTAACTTATTCCCCGTATCGTGTAATAAAATTTCACACGTGCACTCTTACTTGCTGACGTCAGACGCTCCTATTCGCTAACCTGGTAGGGTTCAACCATTTAACTACAAGCGTGTGTTGTCCACTTTCCACCCTACACATTTTTCTAATGGGCCACCCACCTTTAAATGCCAGGCAAACTATCTATTTCTCACGGCAGTTGCCCATAAAATCTCCCAAATTGTCTGTTTGACAATAACTTTTTAAAAGGAGGGTAATAAAACTGCACCAAGCATTTTACTTAAAAGGCTCATAAAATTTTATATATATAGCTGGCCACCCAAACAGGCTTTTAGGCTGTGCTAACGAACGAGGTGTATGAAATTCACATGGAAAACACGTTTTTACTGCATCCTATGTGATATTACAAAGGCAGACTGAGGGTGTTTTGATTTTACGAGCTGGCGTTGCTATGGTAACACCGCTCTATAATGGGGGAAATATTTGACCGTTTTCAACAGCTGCCTAAATCCAAAGCTAAATGAGAAGTTTCGCCTTTTTCTTGGAAAAAAAAGGGACGGGACATCTTGCCTGTGTTTACGTTCTCAGATAAAAGATTACACGTATCCTAGTATTTCTTTCCACTGAAATAATACGTGTTTTTCTAGATCTGAAACTGAGAAAAAGGAATTCTCTGGCATTAAGTAATATTCTTAAACTATGCAAATTTTGTCTGACATTTTTCTTTGAAAAAGGGGGGATATAATTAAAGAAAATTAATAATTTTAAGATGAAAGCATACAATGTTATATATATATATATAAAGAGGGGGGATTTTAATAATACCAGAATTTGTCAAAATAAGGGTATTGTTAAATATTCTACAACAACTTGGCGCCCGCTGCTGCTCATATCGTACCAAGAAATGTCGAGGCAGGCCAGTCTTTTCTAAATCTACTCCTAATAATCTTGTCCTACATGAAGATTTCATGTCGTAACTCGATGACGTGTTAAAATCGCCAAAATTAAGATTTGGCGCCCCGCTCTGCTCGTCTCGTACCAAGATATGATGAGGCAGACTTAAATATTCTTATTGTACTAATATGTACCTTTAATGTGCCAAATTTTCAGACCGTAACTCGTTGACATGATTATACCGCCAAAATTAAGAATTGGCGCCCCGCATTGCTCATCTCCTACCAAGATGTGACGGGGCAGACTGAAATATTCGTATTGTACTAATCGGTATTTTTAATGTGCCAAAATTTCAAGCCGTAACTCGATGACGTAACAGTAGAGTCAAAATAGGGAATTGGCGCCCCATTCGTCTCGCTTTATACCAGGTTATGCCGAATCAGTCATTTTCTCACGTACCCCAGCAAAGAAAGAAACATTGGGCCATCAGCTGGTAAAAAGATGGCAACCAGCAGTGCTATCAGCGGTAAAGTGCAAGGGTGCCATTACTTAAACCTGTCGAAAAGTGTCCAAGCCGAATGCAGCTGGCCCATCAGTGATGGCCAACAGCAGGCCAGCATTGGTATGCCATCACATTACTTCAATACGGCACTTTTCCTGCAGTGCTAGCAGCTATCCCACTGCTATTCCTTTGCTGGCCCAGCACTTTTCCTCACAAAAATTTCTTATGGAATTCTATAAAAAAACGAAGTATTATATAATTATGGCTCTTTTTTCTATAAGCTAGTTTCACCAAGAGCTATAGAAGTGCTTATAATAGAAATGTCTATAGAAATATTTGAACTGCATGTGGTCACCCTCTCAAGTACTGACCGCGTTCGATGCTGCTTGGGTTTCGTGATCGGACATGAACAAGTGCTTTCAGCGTACGATACGATTGCTCGTAGTTTTCAAGCTCTCATTACACTATTTCAAGTTTGTTTCTTTTGTGATTTACGTTCCCAATCATTAAACTGGTATGGAAATTATTCTATTGTATAGAAATCCTATGTATTTTATACGCTTTTTTTTATTATTGCTTCTGAACTGCGTAAATTATGAAAACCGAAATCCTTTGTAACCTAGTAAAACCACATTTAAGGAGAAAAAAAAAGTGCGTTGAATTAAATAATTTATTTATTTATTCAGTTACTTATTTATTTTGTTGGTGGCAGTGGTACTATATTTTTTACAGTTTCAAAAAAAATTAGCTTCACAGCTTAATTTGTGTTAAGATATTCATTTCAGATTTGTGTTCAAATACTCAATGTCTTTGATATTCGCAGCGCCACCTAGCGTAAGGGTTCCCAGCAATAATACTGCAAAAGTTCGTGCACTTCCATGTAGTGGTGGGCCAGCGCATGAGATAAAATGGATGCCCACCAGAATTTTATCTGATGATTTCCAACAGCAAAGTTGACTGAAGCTGTCCAGCAGTGGTCATGCAGTGGTAGACCATCAGCCAGCACTTCTCCATCATTGCCAGCACCTATCTTGCTGATGGCCAGCAATTTCCTCTTTGCTGGGACTGTTAATAAACTTTTCCTAAACCCTTAATTAATCTTGAAAGTCGATTCGAAGTAATATATATAGCAATGTAATGTAAAATATTATGTTTATAGGGTTTTAATTGTACATTATGACGTATTTTTTGTTATAGATTTTAGTCTGCCGGGGGTTTCTACCAGGATATGCGCAGGCAGACCAAAATATTCTTTAAAAACTTTTTTTCACCTTTAATTTGGCACCGGTTTCATCCTGTAACTCGATGACGTGATAGTGGCGCCAAAATGACGACTTGGCGCCCGCTGCTGCTCATATCGTACCAAGAAATGTCGCGGCAGACCAGTCTTTCCTAAATCTACTCCTAAAGATCTTGTCCTGCATCATGATTTCTAGAACTCCTATTATAGTAGCCTTAATGATTTCATACCGTAACTCGATGACGTAATCATTTGTGTCGCCGCCGCCCGCTCTATCCCAGCAAAGAGGAAATTGCTGGCCAGCAGCAAGATAGGTGCTGGCAATGATGGAAGAAGTGGTGGCTGATGGTCTACCACTGCATAACCACTGCTGGACAGCTTCAGTCAACTTTGCTGTTGGAAATTATCAGATAAATTCTGGTGGGCATCCATTTTATCTCATGCGCTGGCCCACCACTACACGGAAATGCACGAACTTTTGCAGTATTAGTGCTGGGAACCCTTACGCTAGGTGGCGTTGCGAATATCGAAGACATTGAGTATTTGAACACAAATCTGAAATGAATATCTTAACACAATTTAAGCTGTGAAGCTAATATTTTTTTAAACTGTAAAAAAGTATAGCACCACTGCCACCAACAAAATAAATAAGTAAATGAATAAATAAATAAATTCTTTATTTCAACGCACTTTTTTTTTCTCCTTAAATCTGGTTTTACTAGATTACAAAGGATTTCGGTTTTCATAATTTACGCAGTTCAGAATCAATAATAAAAAAAAGCGTATAAAATACATAGGATTTCTATACAATAGAATAATTTCTATACCAATTTAATGATTGGGAACGTAAATCACAAAAGAAGCAAACTTGAAATAGTGTAATGAGAGCTTGAAAATTACGCGCAGTCGTAGCGTACGCTGAAAGCACTTGTTCATGTGCGATCACGGAAACCAAACAGCATCGAGCGCGGTTAGTACTTGGGAGGGTGACCACATGGAAACCGCTGAAAGTTCAGATATTGTTATAGACACTTCTATAGCTCTTGAGGAAACTAGCCTATAGAAAAAAGATCCATAATTATATAATACTTTGGTTTTTTTTATATAGAATTCTATAAGAAATTTTTGTAAGGGAAAGTGCTGGGCCAGCAAAGGAATAGCAGTGGGATAGGTGCTAGCACTGCAGGAAAAGTGCCGGATTGGCATTGTGATGGCATACCAATGCTGGCCTGCTGTTGGCCATCACTGACGGGCCAGCTGCATTCGACTCGGACACTTTTCGACAGGTTTAAGTAATGACACCCTTGCACTTTACCGCTGATGGCACTGCTCGCTGCCATCTTTTTTCCAGTTGATGGCCCACTGTTTCTTTCTTTGCTGGGATCATTTGAAACGATTTTTTTCCATTGGCCGTAATGTAACGGAATACTTTTGACTGTCCCTGTAAATGAACTAAGCATGCTACAAACTTCATTTGAAATGTGGTTCGATGCTATGGTAGAGGTCACTATCATCCAAAAAATTCAGAACAATCCGAGTATGTTTACGAGAGTTGCAGCGCGGACAGATGGACAGACAAACCGAAGTCATAAACACTTTTCAACTTTTTTGGAAAGTGTTAAAAATGAAGTGATGGTATTGCCCTGGGCAGAAAGGAGTGGGAAAGAACCCTCAACAATATATTTTCTAGGCAAGGAAACCCGAAATTCCTAAAGAAGAAGAACATTTTTTTTTTTTTAATGAATACAAACTGAGCTTGCACAAAGGTTTTGTGTGTGTAGATGAGGCGGTGGTGTTGGGTATTTATTGAGTCCAAACAGCCCCTTCAAGCAAAATTTGTACTCCCACGTTCACTTTTTGCCTCGCACATCTGTATATTTATCTGAAAAATTATATGTTTCGCATAAAATTTACCATTTTTTGTCAAATATAAATTTCGACATTAATTCAGAAGTAACTATAAATAAGGTTTTTTTTCCGTTTTTACGAACTTTAAGTTTACTTGTGTGCTTCAGATTTCTACACCTAAAGAAAAGTGTCTCATTTGCACCTGCAAAATCCCCCGCTCCTATTAAAATTATTCAACATAGTTGAAAACTGTTTATGACTTCCGTTCGTATGTGTATCTGTCTGCTTATGTGCGTTCCATCATTTTGATTATGCTCGGATTGACAATGTTTTCCAACATGCTTAGGGTGCAGTAATCCATGCTATAATTTTCTTAAATCGGCTCTGACTATCGCAAAAATTAAATGTTATTAACTCTCATGAAATATGTTCATGACGTTTGCAGTTATTTTTTATTAACATACAAAAGGATTGCTATACGTTATGTTATACGGGTGATAATTATTTGAAATGTGTTTTAATTGTGTTAAGCTATTTCCTATAGAGCGAAATCGATGTAAGTTCACTACACCCACGTAAATAGCGCTTGAAAGATTTATAATTGTTTCACATGTGTTCTCTAAGTACAATAGTGCGTTATAATTTTTTCACACGGTTATATAACAGAAAACTGATGAATTAGGTTATATTGACAGCAGTTGCTATAGGTAGATTTATTCATGTTACTCGGTTTCATTTCATCGACATTTATTCATTATATTATCTCATTAAACCCTGAACTAATGTCAGTATGCCAAGTGATTCAGGTAATGCGCACAATTTGTATAAAGGGACGCTCAAAATTATCCATATAAATTATTATCTACGGGCGACTACAGCTTAAAACACTCTTTAATGGGATTAATCGTTTAATAACTGGACAATGTTTTATTATTGTTATGAAATGTTAAAAGATGTCTTTCCCGTACAACCTCTGAGGGGAAAAAAAAGAAGAAAAATGAAACACTCCAATACCATGTTGTTTCAAGCACCGTTTATGGTACAGAAAAATAAAGGTACAAATCAATAGGGAATATGTCAAATATTAACTTATATTATACATGTATTAACCTTTGAGGTACATTTACGTATTAAAATTTGAAATAACTCTGAGTTTTTCAAAAGTAACATTCAATTTTCAAAAAAACCTTTATAATCTTTTTTAAAACGTACGCCCAGACTCAAAGTTTCAATTTATTTGAACTAAAAGTTTTAGAAATGCAATTATTCACAGTTTTAACCCTGTAATGCTAAGTTACTTTCACATTTTTATTTATGCATATTTTTTTTTTCATTATTTCATGGAACGAACATATGACTTAAAAATCCTAGCATAAGTATAATTTTTTAAATTCCAGTGTTTTGTGATATGAAATAGGAAATATTAAATTAATATTCGAAAAAAATTTTAATTAAAATCCATAAAATTTTTTATTCCAATTTACTGATAAATGATACCCGTACGGGTATGCAAAATTTTTGCTTTTTTCCAAGTAGAATTTTGGGTATTCTTAAAAAAAAAAACATCATGGTAGGGGATGATGTATGTGACATATTCCATGATCGTATGCTGAATATACTAATTGCCGGACTTCAATTTAGAGAAAACCTCTAAAATCGACTCTTTATAAAATAATATCTCTGAAAGAAAGCTATAAACGCCTTCAAAATTTCTATATAGGCTAATGGAAGAGTGTATTTTTAATAGTGTCAATTTCGGAACTACTATTGAGAAAGTCAAAGTTTTTTATTCATTTTAATACACGAATGGCACCCTATCAAAAATCTGCAAGAATCAAATAAAAGTGGGATTATTCCCAGTCGCTTAAACAACGTTCTTTTTTTCTACGGCAAACGTACTCAAAAGAGCATGAAGTGATGCGGATTTTTTTTTTCCGCAAGTGTACATTTGTTGTTGTAAAAGTAGTTTTACAGGCATTTTTGAATAATAAATAGGATACTTTAGTCAGATTAAAGGTTTGTTTGGGAAACAAACTTGGCGACTAGAAGATTTTTGGGGCAAAATTTGGTAGCAAACACTGATTTGAATAATTTCAGAAATCAAATTTCTATGATATATACCGTGTATAAGCCGATCCGCATATAAGCCGAGTATACGACTTTTTAGTGAAAAATCGTCCAAAATCGGGAACTCGTATATATGAGCCGGTGTTAAACAAACGTGATGAAAAATTCAGCGAACGAAAACTTAGCACTTTTTTTTGTGTGTGCATAGCTATTAACAAATTGCGCGCTCTGAAATTATTGATATCTCCTGGAGATCTTCGGTATATCCCCAGTGGCCTAAATTCTATTCTTCAACAATCGGACGTTTTTCTAAATGAGTCATTAAAAGGCAGGCTCCGAACGAAATGGACTGAATGGATGTAACCTGGTGATGCAGCTGTGACAAATGGAGGTATACATTTTTTTTTTTTTTTATGTTGGCATCGTTGCTATCTCTGAATGGGTGAAAGAAGCTTGGCTTAAATTAACACAAGAAATGATCGTTTGATCTTTTTTTTTTAAATGCTGCATCAGTAACGTTATGGATGGAACTGAGGATGATACCATTTTTGAAGAAGATGGCGATGATGATGAGCTAGTTACTGACGATATTCATCCTGATGTACCAATGAGAGAAAGCAATTTTAAGGAGTTGCTTGAAAATTTTGATAATGACTTGGGCATTTAAAGATGATTGGTGACTTGCTTCATTATAAAAGAATGGAGTATTAAATTATTTTTAGAAATTTGTAGGTATTTTGTGTATTTATATTTACCATCCTTTTCATTTTAATCAAATTTTGAAATTGCCAACCCCCCTACTGTCGAGCCCAAAAAAATGTCCAAAAAGTCTCGGCTTATACACGGAAATATGCAGTAGGTCGAATCATCGAGAGAGATCCAGATTATCTGTGATTGCGTAACAAGAGCACACTGACAGCTTTCTCACTAAAGCAACAATATAAATAATATTGCTCGAAAATCAATAAGTGACAAATAGTTACCTAGAGATCAGTCAGTGTCGAAACTAAGGGTGGAGTAGAAGGGGCATGTGCCCCGGGCGCCAGAACAGAAGACGAAGGGGGCGCCAAATGAAAATTTTGTTTGTCGCTTTTTTTTTTTTTCACAACTATGTTTAGCACGGTATTGTTTAAATTGTTCTTTCTGGAGTATATCAAAGCATAGAAGGATCTAAGGATGATATGGGATAAGGATCTTGTATAAAGCTGAATTTTTTTCGATTCCTTTTACAAGGTTTTAATGAATCAATACTTGACAAAGTTGATTACGTAATTCAGTATTGCATATTTTATGATTACATATTTTAAATTTTAAAATAAGTCGGCTATTAGAAACTTAGAAAAATTCTCTTTGTAAATTTACTTTTCGGAGGAGGGGGGGGGGAGGGGGCGCCAAAATCCATGTTTGCCCCGGATGCAAAAAAGGCTAGTTTCGGCCCTGAGGTCAGTGATATGTCGCTTCCTTTGTACACTTGGAATTGTTTCTAGCTACTCCTTGCAAGTTTAGAGATAAAGATTTGAGTCTCTGCGATTCGCTGTGTTCTGCCGTAATACGTTGTCTTCGGGCATTTTGTGAAAAGAATTGCGGTGTATGAGTCATGATTGTCATATATTCCGTGAATAAACCGCTTTTTTTTTTTCTTTTTTTTTTTCTTTTTTTTTTTTTTTTAAGAGAAACTGCCTGTTTATTTACATATATATTTCGCACTCTAAAAAGATGAAAATTCCATTACGATATTTTCGTAATGCGTTACATATTCTATATATGACTCACGAGTTTTCTTTTCTTTTTTATTATTAGACTAGCAGGCTTCCAACGCTAAGCTGATCGGTTTCTCCTAGGGATGGGCATTATTTAACGTATAAGGATAAAAAACCCTGTTACTATGCTGGAACCTAATATTGAATTATTATGTTACCGAAAAGTCCCTGTTAATTAAATAACATATGGTTTTAAATGGCAGCGTCTTTATTCATTTGCCTTAATCAAGAATTCAATTTCGTGCCTTTAAAATAGAACAATATTAACAAAAAACGTCCTCGATCGTTTCTTTTCAGACGTGCGTCCTCATCTTCACCCTCTAGTTATGGGCAACTCTGTTAGGTGTGTTGTGTTAAAAATTTATTTTGCATTTCACCAAACCCTAATGCATGAATAGTAATGACTTGCAGCACTAATTAAATGCTTTTTCGGCTTGGTGCCTGGTGCTGGGTCATCAGCATCATCACATACTCTCACCGATTCTGATGGCACAAATTAGAGCATAAACGAAACACTGGCACAAATAGTAAATCAGGAAAACATCTGAAAATTTCTAAGAAAAAAGCTCATGCTTGACATGTTTTGTATTCATGAATCGTAGATATTGTCTTCATTTAGCATTTCCATAACAAAAAGTCAAATTTGACTTATAAAACCCATGAAAGTTTTGTCTAATCTTTGATCTGAGCAATTTCTTTTCAACTAAAAATATATTTTCGTGCCTTTTTTTTTGGGGGGGGGGGGGGGGGGCTTGCTTCTAAATTTCAACGAGTGATTTTTGTTGAATTTTGCAATATATTTCATTTATATTATGTAAATGAAAAAAAGCATTGATTCCTCCCCCCCCCCCCTTTAAAAAAATGCGGCGAAACAAGAGTTCAGATTCATTAAATTTATAAAAAGTACCTTTTTGCAATATTTAAATAAAATACATTTATTTATAATTTTATCTCTTAAAAAATTTAATTCCCGATTTTGAATAGGAAATCTATTTCCAAAAATAACAAAACATTGTTTAGCTACTAAAACTTCAATTGATTTCAACTGAGGGCAGCTGAAACTAACCGCAGATTCCTTAATTCATTCTGAATCACGCCATCAGTAAATGTAGTTCTTGACATATAAAAAGTTCTTTTATGGCTTAATAAGCTTTTGAATAAAGAAAGATATAGAATATCTTTGCAGTTATTTATCTGTTAAAATTTTCTGCGGTCAATATATCATTTGCTTATTTCGAAACATTTGGTACAACAGTCTTTTAAATTAAAAAATACGCTGCAGGATAAATTTATCTAAATAGGTAATTTTTTCGGAGTGAAATGACATTTGACTAAGAGTTTTTATTTACTCTTCATGTGTTTGTAAAGAATGGAGCGTTTTGTGTTGGCGGTTTATTTGAATATTTTAAATGGTTTTTACAATGTACTGATGGAGTTTTTTTTTTTTTTTAGGGGATAGGGTGGGGCGAGGGGGATTCCGGCACTATAAATTTTGTTTTTTGGCAAAGTTTTTTTTATTATTTTTGTTTTGTCATTTTTTTTTAATTTGCTGGAAAAAAAAGAAAGGAAATAGCCTCCTATAATTTGTGAGAAAATTTAATTTTAGTACAGTTGTAATTAATTTGAAAAACATACTTGTACAAACGAAATTTGTTTGGAAGAATTGCATTTGATTAAAAGTGTATAAATAATATTTTTGTGTTCTTGTGAAATTAGCTTTGAATATGTGTTGCTAGATAGATATGGCTGCTATGAAGTCGGGAATCAAATTTCTATTTTTTAATACTTTCCAACGTAGTGGAAAAGTGTTTATGAATTCAGATTGTCTGTCCGTCTGTCTGTCCTTTCTTTAACTCGTGTAAATATTGGGCCGACTGCCATGAAATGGATATATCTTATTTGGGTTTAGTATGGCATGTTCAGTATTGTAAAGGAAGTGTGTATAGCATATTTGGTTCATTTACAGGGCCACTCAAAAGAATTCCGTTACATTACGGTACATGGGGGGAAATCGCTTGCTGTGTATTTTAATGATATTACAGTATTTAAAACATATTGAAATTGATATAAATCACTGAGGTGTACTACAAGGTTCTTACTATAGAATAGGATGTGCATAGAACTTATCGTTTATTTACAGGAACGCACAAAATTATTTGGATATCGGAGAAAATGAACAATAATTGAACTTTTGAAGCCACGAACGATAATTGCTAGGAAGAGCGTTTTTATTTGTGGTATGCGTTTTTAAATTTAGCTATTTTTTAAATATTACTTGGTGTGTATCAATTCCAGATCATATACAAGGTCGAACAACAGTTCTCAACAACATTCGTTTATTGGTTGAAATTGCTGAGTGGAAATTTTAAAATGTATTATGCGTTTAACTGAACTAACTTTTTGCATACTATGTAGTATACATACATATCTGAAGATCTTATACAGGGCTGAAAAAAAAACCCATATATTTTAATGACTCTTCATGGTAATGGCAGAAATCGTGTTTTCAAATACATTATGTGTTTTCCAAATTTTTCATTAAAACGTCTATTCTGAATGTGTTGGAAAGTGCTTCATAATCTATGCTGTATGCATGATTCTTTTTTCTTTGGGGGGGGGGGGGGGATTAGAAATCGTGTTGTTAAAACTGTGTTAATTATTATACAGGGTATCTCCAACAACTAATTTCTAAACCGTTAGTTTTAAAGGTATATTTGTTCTGCATCAATTGTTTGCAATTGCAATTTACTCTGCATCACATAAAAATCGATTTACATTACAATAATTACTTTTCAAATAGATGAGAAATTACAAATGTTATACAGATCCTCTGTCCTATAAGTTTTATTTAGAAAACTTTTTTTCCATGTTCTAACAAGTAAAACAGCAAAAATGTATTCTTTTATGGTCAAAACTTACTGAGTTACAATACTTAAAATTTTATGAATTTTCAATGTTTTAATCACCATAAACGGAAAAACACGTTTTTAGTGTCAGAAATCGCTAAAAATGCATTAAATTCAAAGTATCATGACTAGGTAAGTTTTTGTCTTGCAAAAATTACGTTTTTAATCACAAAATAATTTTTATTCATCTCAATAGAAAACAGCATTTATAATTATGTCAAAAAATTATTCCAAACATTTTGTTTAAAAGCCTTTTTATTAAAACATCCGTTGATCGGATACGCACGATTAGTTATATGTTATAAAAATAACAGGTTGTTGGAACCTGTTACCTGTACAAGTGTGGAACGATGTAACCTGTTAACCAAAAGTAACTATATTTCGCATCTCTAGTTTCTCCAAAAGATCATTGAATTAAACAAACTATATCGGTGAATTTGACGGTATGTTTTAAAGCAATGCGGACTTTTAGAATGTCCTTCTGCATTGCTGAAAACGATACAAACGCCATTACTCTATCGTATTTTCTAATGTGTCAGACAAAATTTGGGGTATTAAGGACCAACACCTTTAGTTGATCATTTATAGTTGGATCTGGCAAAGAACGATAAAACAAAATGCAACGCACTAAAACCATCTCTGAAAAGTTATCTAAGCAACAATGCAAGTCTCTTCAACTTCGTTCAGTATAACTCTTTAAAAAAGCTGGTTTTTTTATAATCTGGTTCATCTGATTATAGAATTTTCTCCCATAGCTCTATAACTAAGGGTCTGTACATAAATAACGTTATAACTTTAGGGGGGAGGATGGTCTGGCACTTGATGTCGTAAGATATCTCTAGGAGGAAGAAGGGTTGCCTTTTGATAACGTTATCATTTTTGATCCAGTCAACATTTTCTTTCTTTCTTTTTTTTTTTTTTTTTTTTTTTTTTTTTTTAGCCTTTTCTTTACATCAAAATAGTCTGTTATCTTTTTTTTTTTTAAAGTCTTTTGTATTTTTATGAAAATACAAAGTTATAAAAACTTTAAGTGATTATAAAATCTTTTCATTCCAAAATATGAAATATCCCAACGTTCGGCATTCTTATTCTTCTGCCATATGCGCCTCAATGCGTTGTTAGAGAAACCAGGTTCGGAAGATAGGTGTTATGTTTACCAGAAAAAAAAAAAAAATGGGAAGAATGTTATCCACCTGTTTTGTGGAAAAGAAGTTCTGCTTGCTCCCTCCCCGTGCAGATGGCAAATGGGAAAAAATAATGTTACTGTTGAATGCATTATGTAATAAAAAGCCATTATTAAATACTTTTAAATAGAAAATGTTTCTTTAAAATCGTATTTAATATAAAATTATTTCATAATTAATATATTTTATTCTCTACTTTTCTTCATTTAGATCAGTAAAGTATGCAAATAATAAATGTATAACTATATCTGTATATCATTGCAAACATAGGGTAGATGTGCCAGTAATGGACACCCTTCAATGTTTTTGGTTTATAATAAAATAACCAATTAAAATTTAGCTTTTTTTTTTTTCATAACTCCCCTTTGCATATTTTATAATCTTGCATTATTGTTGAAACTCTTAATCAAACCAATCAGGAAGCAGAAAATAATGTTTCGAAGTTCCACTGTTTTTCACTGAAAAACTTAATGAACATGCTAAGCACTGGCTTCATTTAATAAATTTATATATTCTTTATTTTCTTGCAAAATTTGCAGCTTTTTGTTTTAGTAGTAATAGAAAACTTTGAATTTTATATACCAATAGCAATTTATAAAATGTCATTTATTTTTAAGGTTTTAAGAGGAATGTCCATTACTGGGATGCTTAATTAGTCATTTTCCAGTAATGGACAACACTTGCAGACATTGCTAAAAATGCAATTTCAGTAATTTTTATAGTGCATAAAATATTTTTACTTAACTGAAAACCTAAATAATCAAATTTAATTTTTAAATTACACTTACCAAAATGTAATAACACCAAAACTTTTATAAATAGCTGCTTTTAAGTTATTTTATATGGTTTATAAAATTTCAATGTTTTATTCTTCTTTTTTAATAAGTATTGTTTAAGGACGCAGTCAAAGAGGGGCTCATAGGGCTTGTGATATCGTACCTTCTCCACAAATTTTCGACGGGGGAAGCAACAGGCATTTCCGTGGAGGACAATAGTCTTTTGTGTAAAGGCATGAGAAGTATAGAACTGTTAATAAAAAGTGAGAGTGTCTACCTATGAATGGTAAAGTTTGTTATTACATTTTTCAAATCTATTTTAGTTGTTCTAATAAAGGACTTTGGTAAGAAATATTTATTATTTTTCAACGTTCATCTCACAAGAGCTTAGTGAACCAAAAAGCTCTGGCCCACTACATCACAGGCTCAACCCCTCCCCATTTAAATAAAAACAATTAAGTTACAGAAGTTGTTAAAAATATTTTTTCTGTCTTGAATGTTTGCTTATTCATCTCTGACAAAAAAAATTATTGCAATATTAATGAAAGTTATAATAATCATGAAACTGTAAATCTGCAAATCAGTGGCCTCAAACATCAGTTCTACAGTTTTATTTTAAAGTTATTTTATTTAGTATTTAAAATATTTAACTCACAATATCATTTCTTTCATATTTGTAATGTTAATTATTACAAGTAATGTATCAAGTAGTCTCTGGAAGTTTAACGGTTAAAAATAGTGAGACGAAACTATGCACTAATGCTCAAAAACTTTTTTTTTTTATAATTATTACCTTTTAAATCCCCAACTATCTCAGTAATTTGATAGCTGTAATTGCCTGATATTTAGTATTTTAAACTATCCATCTAAATTTCTAAAATAATTAAAATATCGATTCTCTGATAATTACAATAATTGATGCAAACAGTAAATGATTATCACAAATATTTTATTAATTACTGGTATCCTAATTGTTAAATTTATTTGAAAATAACTATTTTGCTTCATTAGTATTCTTTCATTAAATTCTGGTTCTAAATACAGTCATAAAAACAATTATATTTATTACTTTTTATGGGGTGTTCATTACTGGAACAGAGGGTGTCCATTACTGGAACAGAGGATGTCCATTACTGGAACAAAGGGGTGTCCATTACTTGCATTTTAGGTGTTTTGATATATTTCTGTTATTTACAATTAAATTTTGATTCGTATTGAGAAATGAGACTATGAGAATGGTTAAATATTGTTGATAGAGTAATATACTATTGAAAAAGCTGAAATATAATAATTATAACTATTACTTAAAAAAACAATTTTTAAAGAAATTCCTTAAGGATGTTCATTACTCACTCATCTACCCTGTAAAAAGAAAATTAAAGAAAAAAAATGAAAAAAAAAATTTAGACAGTGATAACGGTATCATTGTGAAGGGGTATAGAGTTGAGGAATGACAACGTATGATATCGTTAGGAGGGAGAGGGTCCAAATTGCCAAAAACTTGATAAAGTTATATATGTATACATAGCAATGTATAACAATATGTTATATACTAAAACCTTCCCTGAAAAATTATCTAACTGACAGTGCAATTTCCATCAAAATTCATTCAGTAGAACTGATTTTGCAAGTTATAACTAGCCGAAACAAAATTCCCATTTGTATTTTATATGTGTAGTAGAAAAGGTTTTTTTTTTTCTATTTTACACAAATATTCCTTTGAGTTATGTATGTTATAAGCGTTAATATTTCAAAAGTTCTTTAGTATGAGTCTATCAAAGTTATCAAAACGTATACAATATTGGCTAATTATTATTTGTACAATATTGGCGTTTCATTAAAAATATTTTCTATGTAAAGTCAATATTTGAATAATACTGGCGTTTCATTGGAAACAATTCTAATATAAAGCCAATATTTGTACAATATAGCGCTATATTGAAAATCTTTCCAACGAAAGTGAATATTTCTATAATTTTGGCGTTGAATTGGAAATATTTCCAATGTAAAAGACGTTCTTTATGCAATATTGGCGTTTTATTGACAATATTTTTATGTAAAGACGATATTTCCTCAATATTGGTTTTATTGTTTTACCATTAGCTAAATATTTCTTGCCAACAGCGGAAAATTTCGGCAAAAGATCAACACCACAATATTTGTTCAAAATTACATGCCAATATTACGCCAATAGGCTTACTACTAGGGTTACTATGTGAAATTATTGTGCTCCTGTAGGTACAAAACCATTTGAAATAAAAAAGTGTTTTCTAAAAGTCAATTTTAATTTGTCTTTTTGTTTAAATTATATTAATTAAATTTCTAATCAAAAATACTACATTATCAAAACTGTACAGCTTTTTTGCTTGTTTTTGTTTTGTTTCGTTTATTATGTATACATAACTATTAGTTTTAAGTCGATCTAAACGCCTTTATTCCGAAATCCTTAATAAATATTTCTAAGCAAATTCTTGAAGTAGCTTTTTTTCAAATTCGGTCAAATACTAAATCAATAAAAAAAAAGGATATAGATACATTAAAATACTTTTAAATTATTACTCGAAAAATAAACTTTAGTACCAACACGAAATATCTAGCTTCTTTTTATCTTGTTTCTAGCTGAAAAGAAAAGTCATTTTCGTCTGCTCCATCCGGATAACCAAAAGGGAATAAAGAATAAAAATTTTAGCAGAGTTTTGATTCCTAAGGGAATAGTTGACAGTCAAACGTAATGGAAGTAAGAATTGAAAGTAGGGGGAATAATAAAAAGAAAATAAGAAATAAAATATTTTAATAAAATTACTTTTTTATAAAGATTAATTTAAACTATTTATACTTACCCTTATTTATAAATCATAGAGCAAAAATGGAGTTTAACATTAGCAAGCACGAAATATCTACCTTTTATTTAGCTTGTTTGTGGTGAAAAGTAATCTCATTTTCGTCTGCTCAATCCGGATGGGGTAATCTCGCTCTGCACGCTTTAATTACCTTTTCCTCCCCAAAGGTCAAGAGGGGTGGGGTGTGAAAGTTGAAGGGACAGATATGGCGCATTTGCGTCTTGCTGCCTTTTTTTTCTTTGGCGGTCAGCGAACGGGGCTTCGCCAAAGCACTGAACTTTCCAAAGGCCGTAAAGCAGAATTAGAACAATTTTTTAAACGAGCCGGGCCGACATAAAAATTTAAACGAAACCGATAAAATATTCAGGGCCCGACTTAGAGTATAGAAGACCCCGGGGCAAGCATCATTCTGCTGGTGTTGGTGGTTGGGGGGGGGGGGGGTGTCTTCTATCTATCTATAGAATTTTCTTGCGAATAATGTGGAAGTGGCTAGTACTAAACTTCATACATATATGTATGCATAAATTTTGTACCCGGTACTGCTCACATCTACATACAGGGTATCACAAAAAGATGGTCACAACTTTAAGGCTGTTCTCAACTGTTGGCTCAACAAGCGCAAAACGTTTTGACACATTTATAGATTCATTTTTTAACGGAAAGATATAAAATTGGAAGACCTGATTATGGAAGCCATTTAGAATTGAACTGTGTTTTCGATTTCTTGATAAATAAATTACCTATTGAATTATAAGCGATTTTGATCACGTGACAAACACGCTTTTCATCCTTTCATGAGTGATTATTCTTCTTTCGCGCGGAAATTCGGTTCAAAACACCAACTGGCGCACTTTGACACTACTTTCTGAAAGATCTATTGCGTTTGCAAAAAAAAAAAAAAAAGGGACAAAACAGCTTAATTACATAGTTTCTGAGCAACAATATCTGCTCGATTCATGCATTTCCGAACAAAAATAAGTTAAAACTTATGTCAAAGTTGTCCTTTTGGATTTGAGAACAGCCTTAAGAAAAAATACTAGTCGGACAATAGTAGAAAAAATGATAAATTGGTTGACACGAATATTTGTTTGCAAACTTTTAATTTGTATGTTATAAGACGTCTAAAAGAGAATGCCACAAATTGGTCATCATTAATGATTTAACATGCCACATTACGAGGAAAACGTTAAGAATGTTCTCAAATCCGAAATGGCAACTTTCTGACATAAGTTTTAATTTATCTTTGTTCGAAAATGCATGAAACTAGCTGGTGCTGTTGTTCAGAAACTAGGTAATCGAGCTGTTTTTTTTTCTTTTTTTGGAAACGCAATACATTTTTCAGAAAATAGAGTCAAAGTGGTCGTTTTGAACCGAATTTCCGCGCGAAAGGAGAAAAAACACTCAAGAGCGGGCCAAAAACGGATTTGTCACGTGATCAAAATAGCTTATAACTCAATAGGTAAATATTGGATATTGATTATTAATTGATTATGGATATTGATTTAAAAAAAATGGAAAACGCAGTTCAATTCCAAATCGCTTCCATGGTCAGTCTTTCCGTTAAAAAATGAATTTGTAAATGTGTTAAACGTTTTGCGCTTGTTGAGCAGAGCCGTTAAGAACAACCTTAATGTAGAATTTCTTTTGAAAACGATGACATACTAATAAATTTTAATCATTAGTTTTCTAATGATGTAGTTTGTTTTTTGCATGAGTGTTGTGTGTGTGTGTGGGGGGGGGGGTGTACTGGAAGAAGGGGGACCACACTCCCTTCCTAAATGTTTGAATATATGAATTTTGGTCACTTTTGGCTAATTTATATCATTTGACACCTTTTAATGAAAATCCTGATTACTCTCATGGGCCCCTTGGCGGCAGCTCCGCATGCCCCTGCATAAGTCGGAAAATATGAAACTGAACATATGAATATACTGACAATACTGAAAATATGAAACTTTTGTCATGGATATGACTTGGATATGATATGACATGGATATGATATGATATGGATATGACTGTTCTCAAATCTAAAAGGGGCAACTTTATGACACAGGTTTCAATTCATTTTTGTTCAGAAAGGTATAAAAATATGCATGTAGAATATAATTAATGTAACTTTTATTATAATATTTTTATTTCATTAAAACTTTACAAACAATAATTATTAAATACAATATGCAATTATTTGCCGCTGGATGTAATTGAAATTTTAAGTGAAAATTTCCTGTTAACTTTTATATAATATTTTATAAATATAGACAAAAAAAAAAAAAAAAAAAAAAAAGGGGAGTTCTTTTTATGCAATATAATATATTCGTTTATCATACATTGTATATATATATAAGGTAAGTTAACTTTTATTATTTAAATGTTAATAATGCATCGTAATTTAAATAATGATTTTTAAAGCAGTAGTCTATTACTTTATTTTATGTTACTAAATTACTATTCTCATTAAATTATTAATGCAAATTGTTTATATAACATAATATTTTGAAATTAAATTAATTTTTAATTATATAAAATTTACTTGCGTATTCTGCGATATTGGAACTTTTTATACCTCCTCAATCCACCCTTTTTTGTTTGTTTGCTTCCTTAATTTCTTTATGTTTATTATTTCTGACTTACTAATCTGAAATTAATTCAAAGATAATTTAAATGAAGGTGGTCTTATATGATGAAAAAATTCAAAGCAATTTTATTAAAATAAGTATTAATTTAATTTCTGTATATTTTTTATGAACAAAAGTTTTCATGATTCAGCCATGAATCATTTTTATCATTCCATTTAAGAAAAAGAAGCATTACATATACCTAGAATAAGGCCTTATAGTGTAAGGCCCAGAACATAGAGTAAAGCTGCCTTTTCATGACACACATATCTAAAAAATTAGTTTTAAACATCCATTTTCTTAGAATTTTTAAAGATTACTTACAACCTCAATAAAATTATTTCTATAAATAGTTTACAAGTTTTTTAAAACTGCAATATTTTATTTCAGTAATGGTTGTTACTTTTTATTTGATGAAAGAAATAAAAAATTATGCTCCGTTTGCATTTCAAAAATCTAACAAAAGGCCCTTATAAAAAATATCCTTGTATATCTAATAAAAAGAATAAATTTATATAAACTGAAATACTACACAATCAAAAACATGGCACAAACAGATATGATAGAATACATGTAAAATTTATTACAACCTTTTTCCATTCCCCACCCACCCACCAGTGGCGTAGCCAGGATTTCGTTTCGGGGGGGGTCCAAAATTTTTCCTTCAGGTTATATATATATATATAGTAAAACCTGTCAAGATGACATCGTAAATATTGCTGGAAAATTCCGTTTTACGCAGGTTTTCGTATTATTAGGTGTATTTGTATAGTATTCTTTTCCGTAGCACGGAAGATTTCTGTTTAAGGCAGAATTCCGTTATAGGCAGATTCCATTTTTACAAGTTTTGTGTATTTATATAAATATACTTATTTATGTCATATGAATAGAATAAAACTTGTTAAAATAGTAATTGTCTATAACAGGATCCTGTCTTTAACGGAAGCGTTACATGGTATTAATATGAATTGCGATACAATTAAATTTGCTGAAAACCTGTCTGAAAGGGGATTTTCATTGTTCTTTAGTGAAACATAGTGAAACCTGCGAAAGTGGAATCTTTCTAAAACGCAATCCTGTCTCAAACGGAAGAGTTTCAGAATCCCTGCGAAACGAACAATAGATCTTATTGAGGTTGTGTATCTTAGAAGCATAATTAATTACACTTCTTTCTATGGAAACCTGTCTAAAATGGAACTTTTTACCAGTCCCTTTGAATCTTGTCTTGACTGTGTATCTATAATAGAAGTATTTCGAGTAACTTTAAGAATTTAGGTATAACCTTATTTAATTTCTTAATTAAAAAAAAAAGTATGGATAAAAAATGTAAGGTCAATCTCTATAACTGCAACTAATAATACATTGAAGTTACATTAATATTTACCAATGAAAAAGATTCACTATGATGAAAAAAGCTGAGAGCATACTGAAGAGTTAAACTTAATTAACCCATTCGCTGTCATCGACGAGTATATTCGTGGCTTTAATTTATTAATTACTTTGTCACCACTATTTTAGAATTTTAAAAAATGCCTCATTTATTGGCAGAAACTTCGCTGTATTAGTAAAGCGAAATTTACCTTTCTGAATTTGTGGTAGCAAACGACTTTTAACAAAAAAATTGAAAATTATTACTTTATAGTTTTGGCAGCGAATGGGTTAAATCAAGTTTCATATTACATAACATTTGCCTACAATAAAGTTAGGATCAAGTGGTTAAGTTTAAAACAGCAATTTCCATGTTTAATTTCTTGCCATTGAATTAAGAACTTGTGCTGTAATAGATATTGGATAATGATTTCACATACGTGTCAATCGCATGAGACATTCATGCGATCCGCCGCGCTCCCCATGCGAGCTTTTGAGATAACCCAGATAGCATGAACATTATCAGCAAGTTTATTTTTTCTGATATTATCTTGCCGTGACAAATTCGAATTGAGAAATTCGCAGCAAATCTCTCGCAAGGTATACCATCACCCACTTGCATGAGTAGTTTGTTGTGAAACTGATGCAAGACTGTCTTTCATTCACGAAAGTGACGAAAACAAAAAATCCCTCTGTTGAGAGAATAAACAATCAGCACATACACAGAAATTGCAGAAATTTTATTCGGTAGGCACCGCTTTTTCTAAGCGCTATACTTATTAAATACCAAAAAATGCTCGAAATGAAAAGTACAAATATTACCTAAACTTGTTTGTGGTGATAAAACCGATGCATGCACCTTCTGACGGCGCTTTCGCATCACTAGACTTGATCAAGTCTATGGACCCCTTCGAAGGGGTTAAACTTATAGTGTGACATGGAAATATTACTACTTTGCAGTAAGTCTGCAGCATTTTTGATTACTTGTTTGCCGTTAGTTTGCAATGAATTTGATACAGTATGAATTTAACTTGCACGACAAGTTAGCTGCAAGTTCAAATTGTGGTGACTTCGAAGTTTGGGTTATCTTGTTATGACCTTTCAGTCTTGTCATGCTACGCTTACTGGAACTTTGCAGGTTTTCAAAGCAAATCTGTTGCAAATTTTCTGCAAACTAAAAATGCTATGTGGGAAGGTTTTAACTTTAAGAAAAATATCTTGTATTTTCAGCTACAGAAACTAGTAATATAAGAAGCACACACATCAAATATAGTCCATGCTGGAAAAAGCAGTTTTGTTACAATTGTCTTATTCAGCCATAATTCTTTTGGGTTTCCATGTTTCATGTCTCGCCACTTTTGTACCATATTCGATCTAATAGTTGCTTCCGATATCTGGTCGTCTTTAAGGAAGTTAAATTTTTGTAAGAAGTTTATTTGTGATGGATTAGCACTATTTTGGAAGTATTAGAATGTGTAAAAAATGGTTCATGGTGGTTTCTGTTTTTGTACTTCCCAGCCAATTTATTTTAGATGGTTCAAAACAGCTTTAGAACATTCTCCAAGTTCAGCAGTAAGCTTCGGACGGGTCGGATTTATGCAGCTCTGGAAGGGATACTTAGGAGTTCAGTGGAAGGGGGTAGCGCCCTTCTAGACCATTAATAATCATAAAATTCCGAATCTCCCGATTGCACCCTTAAACAACTTGACAGGAGAGTCAAGAATCTCAACTCTGTATATTTCAGCATTCACAGTTGCACTGGTAAAAATGTGTCGGTCACTGCGGCCATTCAAAATGATGTCCGTCTATACCACAATTCCACGACCTTGTATCGATGCCTTTCACGGATGTTTGCAGCCTTATTGCATGTGATTTTCTCCCTCCATATGGTAACACATCTGTGGTAACTCTCTCAACAAAGTCGGGATTCATCGGTAAAGAGAACTCGACTCCAGCCCGTGGTACTCCAATGACGATGATCTCTGCACCACTTTAACCGGGCGCATTTCGCTACTGGAGTTAGCGGAACACAAATCATAGGTTTCCTTGCATGCAGCCTGTCACTCACAGTAAACCAGGATAGTCAAGTTCTTGTTGCTGCAGCAAACTCCCTGCAATCTGAACTGACGTCAGTTGCCTGTTTCTTTTAGCAATCGTTGGCAAATTACAGTCCTGAGAGTCTATTGTGGTGCGTTTTCTACCTTGACCTGGTTGTCTGTGGGCATTATACCAGTGTCTTTAAACCGTTTACAGATTCTTGACATGACGCTTTTGGCTACTTATAAGTCTTTACAGACCCCTAAGAGTGTCTGTCCTGCTTTCATTCTCCCTATCGCACGCAATTTCTCAAAATCGGTCAAATGTCTTCTGGACGACATATTCTACCTATTAGAAGCAACGTTTTACCTAATTTCACGTACATTCCTTAAAATTATACTTCAAATTACCCACGTGCGCTCCTTTTCACACGTGAACCGAAAGAACGGGCTGAGGCTGAAACATTTGCATATATTTCTGTAGCGAATGTTAATCCCATTGGACTACGTGATAACGTTGACATTGACTTACCTTTCTGGAAGTTCCCTTAATAGAATTAACATAAAGCACCTTTTTATGGTTGTTCCTTTATTTTTTCTCGCCAGTGTATTTTGAAAGTGGTAACAAAACACCGGTCCACAAATATAGTTACTTTTATTAATTGCAGGCAGTAGATTTAAAGTAATTGTTAATATTGTCCGTTATAATGTGAACAAAGATAAGGGTCACGAAACTCAACCAATGTACCGTTATTGCGCTCGTATAAACTCGTTCTTTCCCATAAGGGTCGACAACAGAACCCCATCGAAGTCCAAGATAAATAGAAGTTTTACGTTTAATCTAGTTACAGTAAATTTGTGTAAACGGAATAGCAGGTATACTTGTTTAGTTATCCTTCCGTCTCGGGACATTAAAATGTTTTTTTATGAGAGGATTCCGTGTTTTCAGAAAACCTGCCAAGAAGGATTCACAATTGGAACAAATTTCATTTCAGATAGGTTTCAAACGTTAGCAAGCACAAATATATAGTGTTGTTTTCGTCGAATCTTGAATTGTTTTCATTTGAGATAGGTCATCTTCACACATTTTCCTGTAATAGATTTATGCTCTTCAGAGGTGGTGTTATAGCAGCGGTTTCCAACCTGCGGTAGCGTACCCCTGGGGGTACGTGGCGTGTCTGCTGGGGTATGTGAAAATAATATCGGGAATGGAAGTCACAAAAATGTTAGGAATATCAATGTAATTTGCATCGATTTATTATATGGTTGTGATTGTGATAAGAAGATTACTAATGGAAAAAAGCATGTTTACGTTATCTCCTTGAGTGGAGGGGGTGGGAGGGGGACGTGTTTATGAGAAATGGGGGTACTCCGAAATGAAAAACCTAAGAAAGGAGTACGTGAAAGAAAAAGTTTGGGATGTGAGATCGTTTTAGCGGTTTTAAGGGATACTGTGTAAACGGAAAGTGTTTATCATGGAAACCTGTCTAAAACGGAAAAGTTCATAGTCCCGAAAAAAGACATACCTTTGAATTATACCTTCTAAGACGAACACCTCTCTAAAGCGGAATTTTTTATAGATCCTTTGTGATTCTGTCTTAGCAGTTTTTACTGTTGTATTTGTATCCATGATTCAGTAAACCAGGTCTACTTTCGGGGGGGGTCCGGACCCCCTGGACCCCCCCCTTGGCTACGCCACTGCCACCCACCCACACACATATTTTTTAATTAATCAATATTTTTGTAATAAGCATAAAACATGCGTGCAGGTTAAAAAAAGGGAGGCACTTGTTTTAAATTCTAATTTCTACTAAATAAACATCCCTAATGTCAAATACAAATTAAAAATATAAAAGTCCTCTCTTCAAGCCCTGACTTTTCAATGGTTCCCATAACTGTTTTATTGCAGCGCATAAGATTTTATTTGCCTCTTTAATGTAAATCATATTTTTAAAATATTTCAAAACAAAAGGTGCTCAATGATAAATTCAGGAGGTAGCCTTGGTTCGAGTGTGTGTGCATGTATGTATGTGTGTGTGTGTGTGTGGGGGGGGGGGGGGGTAACCTCACTGGAAGATTTTAAATTTATTCCGCAGGTTTATAATTCTCTCCGCAGGTTTCTCGTGCGAAAATTCAAAGCGTTCAAGTTCAAGCGGTTCACTTTGACAGTATTTTTGATAGATCTTTTGCTTTATCAAAAAAGGGGCAACACCATTCCAGTACAAAGTTTCTGAATACGAAAATCTGCCCATTTTATACCTTTCTGGACAAGAATTAATTCAGAAATGTCTCAGAAAGTAGTTCCTTTGGATTTGAGAACAGCCATAATAAATTACAAAAATATTTTCAAAAATATACTTATATTATACAACTTCAAAAGTTATTATATTTTAACCTTCTTTTGTACTATCTATAATATATTGAAAAAATTTCCTATAAATATGTACGCTGTAGTCGTGACCCGACCGAGCATATTTAATTGTTTATTTCATGGGCCGGAGCAGATCTGTTTTTACTTATTTTTGTACGGGCTGACCCTGAATTGTGAAAATATAAAAGAATCGGGTCCAGTCCGAACTTTTAATTTTACACTGACCGGGTCAGGAGAGTTTCCGTGCCGGCCTGGCTGGGCTGAACCCGGTCCTGGAAATTCGGCCCGTGCAGACTTCCAGCTCTGACCCAAATTTTCTCTCTGCTGATTGTTAGCGTGACAACGTCAAAATATGTTGCAACAGAAATGTTAATAAATTAAAGCAATAAAATATGTGTATACAATATAATTAATATAGATTTTATTGTAAAGTTTTTATTTCATTAAAACTGCACAAACAATAAATAAATACAATATGTAATTATTTGTCACTGGATGCGACTGAAATTTTAAGTGAAAACTTTCAATTACCTTTTATATAATATTTTATAAATTATATTTATGAAAGAAATATTATAAAAAAAAAAAAAAAGTTCATTTTTCTGCAATATAGTACAGTGTTTAGCATACATTGTATATATCAGTAAAGTTAGGTTTCATTATTTAAATGTAAATAATGTAACTAAATTTAAATATTGGTACTTAAAGTAGTAATCTATTATTTTATTTTATTAAATTACTATTCTCATTAGATTATTAATGTTCATTGCTTATATAACTTAATATTTTCAAATTAAATTAATTTTAAATTATATAAAAATTACTCTTGTATTCTGTGATATTAGAACATTTTTCTACCTCTTCTCCCTTTTCTTTTTGGTTGTTTGCTTGTTTAATTTATTTATGTTTTTTTTTGACTTAATAATCTGAAATTCAATTAATTTTAGAGCAATTAAAAGTTACTCTTTTTGAAAGACAAAATAAAAAAATTAAATGAAGGTGAATGTCTTATATGATAAAGTACGAATCAAAGCAATTTTGTTCAAACAAGTATTATTTTAATTTCTGAATATTTTTTATGAACAAAAGTTTTCATGATTTAGCCAAGAATTATTTTTATCATTTCATTTAGGAAAAATAAGTATTATTACATATACCTAGAATAAGACCTTATAAAATAGTGAAAGGCTCATTACATACAGTAAACCTGCCTTTTCATGGCAAGCATATCTTAAAAATTAGCTTTAAGCATACATTTTGTCAGATTTTTTATTTAATTCCTTGACACCACGATAAAATTATTTTGATAAATAATTTATAAGTTTTTTAAAACTGGAATATTTTATTTCAGTAATAGTTGTTACTTTTTAACCTGATGAGACAAATAAAAATTATGTTCTGTTTTTCTAAACTCTAAAAAAGAGGGGGTCCTTATAAAATATATTCCTATACGTCTGATAAAAAGAATATATTTATATAAATTGATATATTGAACAATCAATAATACGAAACAGACATAATACAGTACACACAGTACACGTAAATTTACTGCAGCCTCCCCCCCCCTCCCCAGACACACACATTTTTTTTATTAATCAATATTTTTGTAATGGCATAAGACATACCAAGGTTTAAAAAAATGTGCATTTTCTTTAAATCCAAATTTCTACTAAATAACCATCCCTAATATGTCAAATATAAATAAAAAATATTATAAACAGTCGTCTCCACAAGCCGCACTCCCAGAGTAAAACCTGCATTGCTGCAATGTAACTTTTCAACTGTTTTATTATAGATCACAGTACTTTGTTTCCTTGATGTAAAGCATATTTTAAAAATATTTCAAAACAAAAATTCTCAATGATAAATTCAGGAGATGGCTTTGGTGTGTGCATGTGCGCGTTTTTTTTTTTTTTTTTTTTTTTTTTGGGGGGGGGGGGGGGATATTTTTGGAAGTTTTGCTTGAGTTTAATGCTTATTAATGTAATTTAAGTGCAAATCCTCCCTGCAACCACAGAAGCTTTAAAAATTCCTCCTGGAGAAAAATGGCCTGATTTTAACCCTAGAAATATTAAAGAAATATTAATGTTTCTAAATTACTTAACGCACTTAGTTTTTACTTATTCTCGTACTAAATGTGGCAAAAAGGGTATACATATAACATATTAAATGAGTTAAAAAAATATTTTTAAAAAAATTGCTAAAAAATTATTAAAATTTACAAATTACTTAACGCATTTAGTTTTTACTTATTCTCTTACTAAATGTGGAGTAAGGGGAAAATAAAGGGGATTCATATAGCGCATTATAAAACATATTAAATGAGTTAAAAGAAAATTTTAAAAACGAAATTGCTAAAAAAGTTATTAAAATGTACAAATTATTTGACATATTGAAATTTTATGTATAATTCTCTTAGAATTATTTACAAAAAATCTATATAACTATGTGTTACAAAAACCAGACGTTGAAATTTTTTTCTCAAAAACAAAACTAATAAAAAGTTATGTTTTCTAAATAATTTAAGCATATTTTTTTATTCTCTTGACAATTGTAAACACACACACACACGCATATATATATATATACACACATATTATAAATTTGAGATGCATCAAATTTTCAAAATAGAAAACTGTAATATTCATTTTAATAAAATCATAATCAAAATACTTGCATTGTACTTATTGCATACAATTTTATATCATGTAACCCAAGCACATCTAAACAATAATATTTTTTAAATTGCAGATTATCTTAAATAAATCTTTTTCGGAACTTGTTCTTGCCCAGTATATTAATAAACATGAAATATTTATTAATAGAGAGAAGGTACAGTTTTAAAAATAAATATTTATTTTGTACGCGATTTTCTTTTCCAATTAATTTTGTGGCGGGACCAATCCTATATGTTGATTATTTTCTATATAATAAATAATATTCAGTTAGCCAAACGAGGGATAAACTGCTTAATACAGTAACCCTACTCGTGCGCCGTAGCTTAGGGGGCATTTAAATCGGGGGAGAATTCTATTGTTCGTGTGACCCGTGCCCAGCGTAGTCTCACCATCCGGATAGCTAGAAGAGAAAAAGCAGCAAAGTCTTAATTCCTATGGGGACAGTGACAATCAGTGGCCCTAGGCGTAACCAGGGGGGGGGGGTACCCTGGGTGGCCGGGCACTCCCCCCCACACACACACACACACTTCCGCAGACTCAAGCACAATTATTTAAAAAAAAATCAAAATCTACAAAAGAAGAAAGAAGAAAAAGTTAAAGCAGAGTTCAATTAGTTTAGTTCAAAAAACTAATAGCCTAAGTTTTGAACCGTGATAAAATAAGAAACCCACGTTCATTTTTTTTATATTATGTTGTTTATCTTTTTTAAAACTAGAATATTTACAAGAATGTGTATTAGTACGTCAAAAAGGTAGTTTTATAATCCCACTTTGACGTCTTTTGTTTGTGGGAGATTTTTTTTTAACACTGTTCTTTTTATTGCATGTTTCTGCAATTTCATCAGAAATTAACACAAGTTCTTGACGAGGATAGAAATATAAACTATTTGTCTCTTTGCTTTCGTAGTCTAAAGTGTAGAAAGAAACAAAAAAAAAAATTGAAAGAGAATGCAGATGTGAAACAATAGTTCTAAAATGTGATTAGCCAGGGGGAGGGGGAGGGGGTTGTACAGACCCTACCTCCTTTGAAAATGAGAAATAATAGCACAGAAAATTCAAATTAATCTGAAGGTTGGTTGGTTGGTTAAATTTCGTGTTTCGCGACCATTTTTTGACATTCGTAAAAGAAATTTGGTTGCAGTCTTTCAAGTCAATATAGTAATTTTTTTCCTCTGAAAATTTTTATACGATTTTTGGAGTTTCTTCTCGTTTTGCGGCGTTCTTTTGAAACTAGGAAAAGGACCCGGTTTTAATCTTTTATCCCAGTGCAGTAAATTTTGAAGAAATTCGCGATTTTACTCTGCGATCATCTCATGATATTTACAATTTTTTCCCAAAATCGTTTGACGAAATTCATGCCTTTCTACGCGATATTTTGTTGAAATCCGCACTTTTCACAAAATTCGTGTTTTTTACAGCGATCCTTTGACGAAATTCGCATTTTTTACCGCGATATTTTGATGAAATTGTCATTTCTTTAGCACAATCCTTCGGTGAAATTCTCGTTTTCTTTCCACGATCTTTTGATTAAATTAAATTTTTCCGCAATCTTTTGACGAAATTCGCGTTTTCTTTCTGCGATCCTTTGACGAAATTCTCGTTTTTACCGGGATTCTTTGAGGAAATTTGTTTTCTTTTGCGACTGTTTGGCAAAACAGATTTTTTTTTTTTTTTTTTTTTTTTTTTTTTTTACAGGGTCATTTGTCGAAATTCGAGATAGTTTTTCGCGACCGATCGGGAAAATTCTCGATATCTTTCCCTACCGATTAAAAAATTCTCTACTCTTTTCTGCGACCTTTTGACTAAATTTGCAACATTTTTTCGTCAATCGTTTATCGAAATTCGTAATTTCTTTAGCGCAATCTTTTGCGAAATTCGGGATTTCTTTCTGCACTCTTTTATCGAAATTCACGATATTTTTCCACGATTGTTTGAAGAAGTTTTCAATTTTTTCCGGGACCGAATCACGAATTGATTTTGAGAAATTCCATAAAAGAAATAAAAATCGCAAAAAAAAAAAAAATACTTATTGAAGAATCACAGGTCTGTAAAAGAATTTGGAGGGGGGGGAGGAAATATTGCACAGCATTTTTTATTATGCGGGACTTTTTCTTTTCTGTGCAAAAATCGCGCGATCCCGCACGTTATTTAAAACCCTTCCCGTCAAAGAAAACTTTATTACTAGTGGAGTTTCGCTGTTTTTTTTTCTTTTTTTTTTAACGAACATAGAATTAAACAAATCTAGGATTGTGGGGGAGGGATGACTGCCTTCGGCAACGTACTCCCGAGCAAGATACGACCACTTCTGTTTCAAAACAAACGAATACTGAATTATTGCGATTTTTTATTTCGAGCCAGATTAAATTTTCAGCTTTCTTGTAAGAACTGATTCTACATTCTTCCAATTCGAATTTAATCATGGTAGTTGCAAAAATTACAGGAATGTTTTTTCTGTTTCAAAAAGGTCAAAAAATCGCCTCAACGCACGAAAAACCCCGCTAAAAATCGCATTACAAATTCGGAAAAGCTTAAAAAACCACTCGAAACGAAATTAACTAATTGGGTAAAAGATTTAAACGGGATTTTAGATCTCATGCAATGTCCCTGTGCCTATAGAAGTTTCCAGCATGATTAAAGGCCTTTTTAAATCTTTATAAGAAGTTGGGGTGCCAAAAGGTTTTGCACTTGTGACCACATTTAGTCACTGGTCTTATGTCACTGCTGCAGGGAGATTTACATTTTTTTTAACTATTAGATTTAGTTTTGATATTTTGAGCCCTTTTCACCCCCCCCCCCCTCACGCAAACAAAAATCGCGTTTGAGCTCTTTTTAAAAGAAATAAAACACAGTTATACCTTGTAAGATGAAAACCTGTCTAAAACGAAAATTCGACCGGTTTCATGGAGTTCTGTTTTAGAAGGTGTTACTATATAAGATATTGTTTCTATCCAACATGTTCAGGCTAAAAAGTCTGGGCACCCCCCCCCCCCGTTCAAAAGGCTAGTTACGCCTATGGTGGCGTAGCCAGGGGGTGGGTCCAGGGGGTCCGGACCCCTCCCGAACGAAGAACTGGTTTACTGAATCATGGATACAATAGTAAAAACGGCTAAGACAGAATCACAAAGAAGCTATGAAAAATTCCACTTTAGACAGGTGTTTGTCTTAGAAGGTATAGTTCAAAGGTATGTCTTTCCCCGATATTGTGAACTTTTCCGTTTTAGACAGGTTTCCGTTATAAAAACTATCCGTTTTAGACATGTTTCCGTTATAAAAACTATCCGTTTTCACAGTATTCCTTAAAATTGGTAAAACGTACTCACTTCCCGACTTTTTTCCTTTCACGTACCCCTTTCTTAGACTTTTCATTTCGGAGTGCCCCCATTTCTCATAAACACGCCCCCCTCCCCCCCCCCCACACACACACAGAACGAGACATGCTTTTTTTCATTAGTAATCTTATCACAACCATGTAATAAATTGATGCAAATTACATTGACATTTCTAACATTTTTGTGACCTTTTCTAACCATTTTTGTGACTTCCGCCATTACCGATATCATTTTCACGTACACCAAGCAGAACCGCCCGTACCCCAGATTGAAAACCGCTGCTGTAGTACACTTCTAAAGAGCATAAATGTATTACAGTAAAATCTGTCAAGATGACCTATCTCAAAGGAAAACAATTCAAGATTCGACGAAAACAACACGTTTATGCTTGCTAACGTATTTGAAATGAAACTTGTTCCAATTATGATTCCTTAGTAGTAGAAAAATGACAGTCCGGCTCCAGCAGGAGGAGTGAGGAGGGAGCAAAGGAGCAACTTTTCCTCCTGCTCCAGAGCAAAAACTACCCAACCGAATGGTCTGAAATTTTAAATGTATAATTGTTGCAAAATTTTGTCGAGTCATTTCAAATTTTATGAAAATCGGATGTATAGTTTAATTACAAGGACAGTCAAAAGTTTTCCGTTACATTACGGCCAATGGGAATAAATTATTGCAAGTGCATTTTAATGATGTTACAGCCTTCCGAATGATCTGAAATTTTAAATGTATAATTGTTGCAAAATTTTGTCGAGTCATTTAAAATTTTATGAAAATCGGATGCATAGTTTAATTACAGGGACAGTCAAAAGTTTTCCGTTACATTACGGCCAATGGGAATAAATTATTGCAAGTGCATTTTAATGATGTTACAGCCTTCCGAATGATCTGAAAATTTAAATATATAATAGTTGGAAAATTTTGTCGAGTCATTTCAAATTTTATGAAAATCGGATGTATAGTTTAATTACAGGGACAGTCAAAAATTTCCGTTACATTACGGCCAATGGAAAAAAAAATATTGCAAGTGCATTTTAATGATGTTACAGCCTTTCGAACAGAATGAAATTGATATGCACTTATAAAGTGCACTAAAATATACATTCAGTACAATATGTGGTGCAAAAATTATTTATAAAACTAGTTATAGTACGAACGCACCTCATTTGCCACGTTTCACGAGCAATTTGCAACTTGTTTCTTTTTGAATACTTTAGGAGTGAATTTTTATCGAGATTAGGATGCAAATCATATTTTATGGTGTTACAATAAACATGAAAATGCTATAAAAATAAAATGTAATAGATGTACATTATTTTAACTAAAAATATCTGCACATATATTTTTTAAAGAGATAAAATATATGGTGTTTGCCGTCTAGTTTTGTAGTGAATAATATATGATTAGAATGCTTGTAAATTTTCGACTGAAAGTATAAGTGAGTATTTTGCTTATACTAACGTGATTTTGAATATCATTTGTTTCTCATGTTTTATAATGTATTTTGGTCTGTTATCCACACGGTCTTAAAATATGTCATCTTAAATAAGAAATATATATACTAAAACCTTCTCTGAAAAATTGTCTAACTAACAGTGCAAAGTCCAAAATCTTGTAATATGTTAATATCACAATCTTGGTTTATTAATAGCATTCTCTCTATCACGGAAAATATAAAGCAACTGATAAATCATTTTTAAATAAATAAAAAGAATAATACATTATAAAATTAAAATATTTGTTAAAATGTATCAATCAACCTACCAAACAAAGCATAACGAATGAAACACAAGCACAAACGCACAATCACGTGATTAAATCGCCCGCTTCCATCCTTTTTGGAAGTGGCTATTCGTCCGACCAATCGGACTTTTAGCTATTTTAGGCAGAACGTCCGACCATCGTATACGCAGGCGCGCCAGTTAATGATCGGACGAAGTCGCTTTTTCATATCTCCGACTTTTAAAATATAATTGTTTATTTATTTTCAATACGCATTAGTGCATTTATGCAAATTAGGTCATTTTCTTTTTGGAAGAAAGTTACTTATATTTATAAATATTAATTTAGTAATACAGTCGGACCTCTATTTAACGAACCTCTATTTTGCGAACTTTTCCTTGGAACCAAGAACATTTGGCGAATTTCTTCGTAAAATAACCTCCAAATAGCGAAGTGCATTCTCTATTTAACGAACTTTTTCTTGTGATCTAAATTTTTTTTTCTCCTCATTTCTCAAAATATTTCTGGACATTTCAAACTTATTCTTTCTTTAAACACATTTTATGATGTTCAATGGCCTTTAACTGGTTTTACATGCACCTTCTTTGTCAGCAGTGAAAATGTGGTAAGTACGGAGGACGAAGACGATAATCCCTTAGAGTAACTTAAAAAATGTGGATACAAATGAGAAAAAAAGAAGAAATTAACCATGATGTGCTGATTGATGATTCTATTTCACTTCATTCTGAAATTGAGACCTCGGAAACGCTATCCGAATTGGATATTTTCGACAGTGTGAAAAATAAAAACAATACAGCAATGAATTGCGATGCGACGAATATGATGATGATGGAAATGATCATGATGCAGGAATTAACAAAATTTCGTATGATGAAATGCTAAAATCATTTGAAACAATCCGACGCGGATTATAGTTAGAAGAAAATACTCATGAAGGTGTTTTTGGTGCATTGAAAAGATGCGAGACGTATTATCAGAGAAAGCACTTTTTAAAAGAAAAAACTCTGACAAAATTCCCATAGTTTTTCAGACACTAAATTTAAGAACGCATATGTTAATGTATGGTTAAAATTATTTGTTATAATAATAATAAATACGATAATGTCATTAAAATTCGTTAATTTTAATGTAAAACTATTTACTTTAAACAGAAAATACAGTGTATTCCCGGACAATGTTTTATTTTCCTTGCAGATTTCAAAGATTTAAATACATAGAAATAATGAATTGATGATGGATATTGGTGGGTAAAATAAATAAAACAAATCGATATAATTTATTTAAAAAAAATGTGATTAATTACTTTTAGTAAAAATATTTAGTATTTATGAATTTAAAATATGTTTTATGTAGTTTAAAGTATTTTAAAAGGTGAATCTCTATTTAATGAATTTTCTACATAACGAACTTTTTTCCGGGATTTAGCGACTTCGTTAAATAGAGGTTCGACTGTATTTGTCTTCAATTATTTTTTTTTTTTTTTTAACGTTAAATTTCGTTAAGCAATTAAGTGTACTAAATATTTGTTTCTATTTTTATATTATTAATGTTATTGATTAATTATTTAATATATTATTATTATTTTATTATATTATAATTAATTTCTTATAATAAATTTAATAATTTATTATATTATAATTAATTTATTATTGTGAATTTAATAATTATTTATTAACTAATATTGAAATATTAACAATTATAAATAGTTTGTAATTGTTTTATATTATACTATTAGTTTATTTTATATAAACAATAATAAATGTCTGAATATTTAATATTTCTTAATTGTTATATATATGTTTAAAAACTGTTTAGCATGAGGAAGTCTGACAAAACAAATTGTAGTTTAGATTATTTCATGTTGATATTTTGCATTTTTAATAAATAGCAGGCTAGGTTGGGTCATAGGCAGACATGTTCCAAAATCGTGCCCCTCCTTGGATTTCTTTCTGTCGGCGTCTATATCTCTTAATATTTGAATTTATATCTTATTATTTTCCAAGATTTAGAAAATCGGGTTGGGGGGGGGGGTGTGGCTTCACTTCATATTCCATGAAAATGAGCAGTATTACCTAATTTACGTAGTCTTTTTTTTTTTTTTTCAAATTGTACAAATTAATTTTACCCAATGAGTAATTATTTTTCGTTTTACTTTTAAAAAAGGTATTTTTCGGTTAGCCAGGCACAAGTGTTATATATACATATGTGTGTATATATTCTTATTTTACATACTGGTTTCCTATGTTCATTTCTAAATCATCTTTAGAACTTTATCAATTTCTTCATATATTTGTGATTTCAAATTTATTATATATATACGATTGTATACATTGGCCCCCGGCTAACCGAAAAGTACCTTAAAAAATAATAAAATTGCTTAAACACAAATTTACAGTGTCCACTGGTGTACTTTGTATTGTTTCTGGACGTAACATCAAAAATAACATTGATGCTCCCTGCAAACAAGTTTTTTAAAAAAATTACATTACTCACTAAATAATATGTTCCAAAAAGTAGCATATTACGCAACAAACAATGACAAAACTAGGACTTACTATAGTTTCTCATTACCTCTTATATACTATTTGACCACTGAATTTATTGAATTCACGATTCGTCTAAAACTTTATTATACACTCAAACATATAGACTCAAATCAAAGAATCTTCCACAGAAAGCATTTCATTTTTTGATAAGGAATCCCATTTTCAAAAATAGTAAGAATAATAAGTAAATGCTTTTTGAAAAAAAATAGTAAATTTTTAATTTAATAGATAAATACATTTAAACTTATGACCTATGCAGTAAGATAAATCTATAGCTATACTTGTAAAAGAAATGCACCTAAATAACAATTTAAATAAAATTTTATAAATATATATTTCAAATGGGGAACTTCCTATTATTTTGGCATCAATACTTTTTCAATGAATGAAAATAATCACCCCGTCGCTAACAAGACATGCAGATTTAACTTAAAATACATCGAACAGATAAAATTAAATAAATGAAAATGAACGTTTGAGATAAAGAAACTTTTTTATGAAACAATAAATTTTTAATAAAGTAATTTAACAACAGAATAAAATAATTATTTTTTTTTCAATGTTCAAAGCTTATTTATTATTATATTAAAGTTATTTTAAGAATACTTTCTTTAAAATTTTAAATAACTGTTTTGTATTAACTTATGCAATAATTTATTCATATGAAAATAAAATGAATAGTAGTTTTTTCATAAACAAAACATTCTAAAAGCATAATGTTGTAATAAAAGACAACTGGAAATGGAAACTTTAAAATACAGTAGAATCCTTTAAATCGGCATATCATGGGACCAAAAATTATGCAGATTTTAGAATTTTGAAAATTTCTTGTCACTGTTTTGTTTACGTTTTTAAACACTAATTTGAATGTAACACTGCACTCGAATTTATAATGAATGTAGAGTAAATTAAAGTCATGTAAAGTAAATTATTAAAATATTAAGTAAAATAATAAAAATCAAAAATTTTAAAAAATGTATAGAAAAAACGAAGGTCAAATAAATAATAACGCATAACCTATGCGCATAAAAATAAAGAGAAATTTTTCTTGAACAATTCAATGAAATTTGCCTCATAAAATTACAATAATAATTTATTTAAGAACTTAACATAAAAAAGGTTTATTTCATGTTTACTCAGACAAACCAAAAGAGCTTTATTAATACGTAAATGCAATTGTTAATTAAGCATGCAATCGCTATTAATATCAGAGCTCTGCTAACTTGTATTTGGTTTGGTGCCCCACCGTAGAGGCGATAGCTTTGGGGCCTATAGCAACTATGGCCTTTTTCCTCAAATGATCCTTATTATATACAGAAACAACAACAAGTCACAACAATTTTTATTTCTTGTTCCATTACATATTTATATAACTACAAAGCGACATTCACAAATACATCCATGTCGTACCCGAGGATTCGAACCCGGGCCGCCGCCATGGCAGCAGCTGTCGCTACCAACCACGCCACTGGGCGACAAACTAACTTGTAATATTTTAGCTGGACAAGCTGTAAACAAATATACACGCATGCGCAAACGATGGTCGGACTTTCTGCCTAAATAGCTAGAAGTCCGATTGGTCGGGCGAATAGCCACTTCCATCACTTCCATAATTTTTCTGATGGATTTTTTCCATGGAAGTAGGAATACATTTCCAACTTCTTTGATTTTTTCTGCTGATGCAAAATTTATGTGCGGTTGATTGAATGCTGATCAGGCTGAAGCGGATAAAGTAGGTCAAGTGACGCTTTTCCCGAATATTTTGAGTAATATCTAAGTGAACATAGGCATGTATTCCTGTTACGAAAACCATGTTTTGGAAGGATAAAGTCGTTGGTTTTACCTGTTTTAAACCATAAAAATTATGAAATAATTGAATTATTTGAAAATTCCTTTCTTCCAGAAGACCTACTCCATGGCAAAAACTTCTGAATGCGCGCGCGGCGTTAGCTACTCTTCTGAACAGACCCATTGATCTGTGTGCGTTAACTTTCAGGCGCAAGCGCACAAACAGGAAGCTGTTGATTATCTAACGATTTGTTTTTGTTATTTATTCTCAAGTGCAAGTTGTGAGATAAAAAAGAAATTTTGTTCGGGTCGGTCACATTAAAGTTTTATCAATTTGCTTGAATTAAGAGCTTTGTCGTATTAAAAATTGGCAGCTATGTGTAAGTAATTTCTGTATATTTTTTTTAGCTGATTTTCATTTCATTTTGATAAGCATATTGTTAATTTTATTGAATTCATTATAAATATTCCGATTTAGTTTGATAGATTTTAAATTGATACTGAAAAATTAAAAAAAGATGAGTGCTCGGGCGAATGAAGTCAAATCGGTATTCACTATTTTCGAACAGTTCCTTTCACCATTTTGTGAGTATAACCCAATTACCCTTCTGTTTTTATCCTCTTTCCAGTAATTTAGCTCTCAAATCTTTAATTTTCCTTTTATTTTATTTATTTTTTCTTATGTTAGAGCTTTCTATATTGTATACATTAATTCAGAAGAGTCATTACTAATTCGGATTTCGAATTATTTATTTCTTATGTGTGTTAAAAAGAGACACAGATTTTGCATCAATTTGTTTAAAATTTTGTAGATTGATAGAGGTCAGAAGTATTAAAGATCCTGGATGTAATAAAGTGAACCACTCAAAAATAAGCAAGAAAAGTTAATATTAAATTTTGTAAAAATTGATAGATCTATATTTATACTGATTTAGGAACAGGGTTGCTCTGCATGGTTCAGTTCCACTAAATCCATAGTAGTCAGCATGTCCAAATGCTGAGAATTCCTACCTCGCTTGCTACTTTTATTTTGGATGTTTATTTCTATTTCATACTTTTTGGCCAGTTGTAGGGTAGATGTACCAGTTTTGGCCACATTTAGAGAAAATTTGAAATAGAAATTTTACATTTCTTGATCGATTGAAGCATATTAAATCATAATAACATCATTCTTTAGTAAATTTAATTGTCTTTCTGTTAACTATAATGACTTTCTACCGAATATTTTAGATTGTGAGTAATAACTCATCAAGTAATTTATTCCAATTTGTACCAGTTTTGGCCACCCCTACACCAGTTTTGGCCATCTCTATGCACCAGTTTTGGCCACTCCAATATCATGTAGTTTAACAAACATTTTAATTGATAATAAGTAAAAATAAAGCATTTTTATGCAACATCTATTTTACCACACACATATTTGTTTGCTGTATTAAGAGAATTTTGCAAATTTCTTTATGAATTGATAAAAACATCAAATAAAATATACTTATGTTGATTTTAACTGAAAATTTCAATTAAAAAACAAAAAATATATTTAAATTTGATTAATAAAAGGGACAACAATACCTATAGGACATAAAGATTAACTATTTAATCAGTTTTATAATTATTCATGGATTGTGGCTTGTTTAGAACACTTGAATCTTCATCAAAGAGTTATATTTCTTGAAAGCATTTTCTGATTTTTGTTTGATTTTCATCAAAAAGTTATGAAATCATCTTTTGGTTTATATTAGCTTGTGCCTTATTTAAATACCTTGCCTCTTTGCAAGTTATTTTAGGGTGTGATTTCAGAAGCAAATCATACCATTTCATACCTGGTCTTCCATCTTGAAATGGAGTTTCTATCTTGCCGGCTACAATTTTCTGGGCAGAACCTTAAAAGTTATTCCATTTTTATAGGAAATAGTATTCTGACAATATCTAAAATCCACTTTTCTAATTTATTTTTAACTTCAATTCCTAGTACCTAGATCTACTACTTGAGATTCAACATTATTAGAGAAAAGTGGTGTCCGTCCTGCAAACTTGTGATGTAAGGCAAGAACGGGTTACTCCAAAACTTTGCTAGCTTGTAGTGCTTGCATTACATTTTGAATGGCCTTAATTTTACTTCCTATCTTAGAGCAGTGTTCCCTCTAGGCCATTTTTTAATAGCACAGAATCTCTTTTAAACTTGGTAAAAGGAATCCTGTTTTTTTTTTTAATAATGTGAAATACATTCTTACTTGTATTTAGATATCTGTAGTAAAGATTTTCACAATATTTAGTATTTCTAAATCCGTGTGCCTGAAATATTGCAAAAATTATGGAACTTCTTCATTTCTTTAGGAAAAATACAAGCAATTAAATCATGCTATAATTTTATTGAACTTTTTAATTTATAAGTTGTAAAATCTTTCAAAATTTATGTTTTAGTTTATTTATCATATCTAAACATTACATATCGCCTCCCCTTTTGTTTTATCAATACTAAACACAATACTATATTTTCTTTAGCAATGTCATTCTTTAGTGACTAGCACAATGTCTTTCTTTCTAAGCTGAATGATCTATTGGACAGAGAATAACAAAATCTCTTTTATAAGAACTGCCATTAGCCTTGCTTTTATTATTATTATTGAAGCCATTACTATATAAAACAAAATTAAATTGATTTTTCCAGATGTTCTTAAATTTATTAAATGGCTAAAATTCCCTCTATAATGAATCATGTGGCCAAAAGTGGAACATAATGTTGTACCCTTTTTGGCCACCCCCATGGCCATAACTGGTACATATAGCAAATTTAATGCACCAGTTTTGGCCACCCCCCATTAAACTGTTAAAATAATTAAATTAAATGTAAAATTGCAGTAGAGAGAAAGCTTACCTCATAAAACCTAATAGCAATTTATTTCAGAACAAATAGAACCCAATAAGTGTCTAATGTTGAAAGATTCTGAAAACTTGTCAGCTAAGCAAAAATCTTAATACATGTAAGCACACACTACAGTTTCACACATTTATTTTTTTTGCAAGTCATATTTTATCAAAAAATAAACAAATGATATTGTAAATGATAAAAGAGAGTTTGCTTAAAATATAAAAATGCCTATTATTTGTTAGCATTAATTCACAGGCTAAATATTGGACAAATTGATCCAATGTGGCCAAAACTGGTACAGTGGCCAAAACTGGTGCATCTACCCTACCTACCACATTTTTATTAATTTAATTATTGTTTATAAAACAGAAATTTCACATCTAATCTCATTTATTAGGATGTTTTTATTTTATTATTATCAGGGCTTAACACATTTTCATCTGAACTTGGCACCAGTTCTAAAAAACAGGTGGCACAATAACAAAAGTAGAATTTTATAGATAGTAAGCCAACATGTTTTGGTCTGCAAAATTCACTTATAAAGTGCCAAACTTACAGTAGTGTTGGTGTACATTTAGCTTTTGTTTAATTATTAAAGCAGAACAGCAATCAAAGATAATAAATAAGGATTTTTTGGAGGAGGTAAAATAAATTTTAAAACAGGGTTCCTATGTGTCAGGGAAAACAGGAAAATCTTTAAATATTTGAAATGGTCAGGGAATTTTTGTTGCGTAAATACGTGTTAAGTTCCCTTAGAAAGGCCCCCTAGGTCTTATATCCCTCTTGCAGATAATCGACCATCATAAATAACACCAGGGACTTTTTGATGTACTAGTAGTACTTTCCATCAGAATATTGGTTATCATCTAGGGATGCAACGGATACCCGGTTGATTTTTCAATATCCGAAATACCGTCGGATATCCGAATCACAATCACCGGATATCCGACTTCTCTGCCGGATATCCGGCAGAGTGCAACAAAGCTAATATATAAGGATAACAGAAATCGTTTGACCCCAAACAATGCCGAACAATTTTGTTTATAATGTAAAATATAAAAGTAAGTTCACTATTCATGAGTAAAAGGTAATTCTCAAAAGTTTAAAGAATTGTCAGCTTTCCTAACATTGATATTTGAACTCTTTATAATAAATTTAAGAATTTACGTTTACTTCGTTTAGAAAATTGTACCTTTACTTTCAGAGTGTAAAACAAAATTTGAAGTTGTTTATTAAAGTATGACTTTAATTTTCTTTCTATCTTTTAAGTTTAACAATTAAACAGGCAACTAAACAAACAATTAAACAGGATTTTTAGAAGAAAGTATTGTAATAGAATTTTTTTCGATTTCTGGTTTTCGATGGATTTAGATGTTTTAGGGGTCAAATATCACAAAACATGTTTATACAAAATGTCTGTCTGTCCGTATGTCGCCATCGTACCATCGAAAAGTGAATGAAGTTATGCATAGAATTTAACCCTTTTTTTGTGAATGTTTTTGGCTATAGCCAGGCGGCCCTCCATCAATATGGAAACATTCCACTGGAGGGGGGGGGGGGGCATGGTAATCGCGATTTTTGTGCCCTTTTCATTATTGTACCATCGAAAAGTGTATGAAGTTATCCATATAATTGAACAAAATTTTTTGTATTTGTTTTTGGCTATGTCCAGCAGGTTCTCCTTAAATAAGAAATATTCCGCCATGATGGGGATATTTCCAATAATAGTGATTTTTGCCATCGTAATGAAGTTATGCATAGAATTGAACCAATTTTTTTGCGAATGTTTTTGGCTATAGCCAGGCGGCCCTCCTTCAATATGGAAACATTCCACTGGAAAGGGGGGGGGGACGCTGTAATAGCGATTTTTGTGCCACTTTCATTCTTGTACCATCGAAAAGTGTATGAAGTTGTGTATAGAATTGAACCAATTTTTCGGGGGTATGTTTTTGGCTATGGCCAGCAGGTCCTTCTTCAATTTGAAAATATTCTGCTGGAAGGGGGCGCTATAATACGGATTTTTGTGTTATTTTCATTATTTTACCATTGAAAAGTGTATGAAGTTAAGCATAGAATTGAACCAATTTTGTGGTGTATATTTTTGACTATGGCCAGCAGTTTCTCCTTGAATTTGGAAATATTCTGCCAGAATGTGGCACTGTAACAGAGATTTTGGTAAAATTTTCTCAATTTTTCGCAGTTTTTTTTTGTACTGTATATTGGCGGCTCGTGAAACGAAGGGAACTTTGCATCCTGCTAAGCTGTCTATTCACAAACAGCTGATGTACAACAGAATAACAAAAAAATTTTTGATTTTAATAAATATGATCGAGATTAACTTATTCTTATTCTGATTAATTGACTGAAGCAGAAATTTTAGACCAAAATCAAAGTTGGTATAATATTTAACTAATAATATTGAAGTATTAATATTTGGAACTACTTTTTGAAATATTGTTTATTAAGATGTATGAGATAGAAGAAAGTTTTGTGATTGGCAAATCCAACTAGTTGTTTTTGTAACTTCATTATAAATATTTAAAATTAAAAGTAATTTTCTTTTTACTTTTAAATATAAAAATAATTTAACTTAAAATAAAACTAAACATGACTTAGAGCAAAAACAATATTAAACAATTAAAACAGAAAAAGGGCATCAACTAAACCTATGTTTGGAGAAATAACTCTTTAATCATGGGTATATTAGTAGATATTTTATGTTTAAATTATAAAAAGAAAGTATGTAGTATTTCTTTGTGAAAATACTCTACAATTATACACATTAATTGGTTAAAATTTGTTGTACAAATTATCAGCATTTCATTGTACAAATTAATTATTAGCAATTATCGATATAGGCAATCCTATATTCAAATCCAGTCGCAATTATCAGCATTTCATTGTACAAATAAACAGAATACTTTAATGTTTAAATTACATTTTTATGCAATATTATTAATATACATTACAGGGCTTGAATGGCAGATACAGGGCTTGAATTTTGAAGCGGGATGGCAGGATTTGTGCCCTATTTATTATGCCCTATTGTGAGTGGGCGGCTCCTGTTTCCAAAAAATCATTTTCTGAAAATGTTTCTTTGTAAAACGACGAGCAAGTCTTAGCACCGACTGACAAATTTCGTTATATTTTCTACTATCGATGGGCAGATTTCACAGTTTCTCCTTACGACAGATTGACAAAATTCATGGTTGTTTTTCTGCATCTGACTGAAAAATTTTGCGCTTTTTCTCCACGACCGACTGACGAATTTCACAATTTTTTCTAGAGACCGATCGATGAATTTCATGATTTTTTTTCTCCTCGAGATCAATTGATAAATATAGCAATTTTATTCTGTGACCGATTGGCAAATTTCCCTGTTTGTTCTTGCGACATACTGGTGAAAGTAACGATTGTTTTTCTGCATCCGATTGAAAATTTTTGCGTTTGTTCTCTGTGACCGGCTGGAAAATTACACGATATTTGCTCATGACAGATCGATTGACGAATTTTGTGATATTTTCCCGCTGCCGATTTCCCCTGCACTTCAGTTTTCTTCTTGCGACCGGTTGACAAATTTTTTTATTTATTTTCACCATGATTGACGAAATCGGCGATATTTTTTTTAATGACCGATTTATGTATTTTGCGATGTTTTTTCCCTATGCCCAAAATAGCAAATAACTAAAAGGGCAGTAATGGCCACCGGAGACCAATCCCTTCCAAATTGGCCAATAATCAGCACTCTACAAAATGAAATTACACTTGTGGAGCACATGAAGAAAAAAAAATTTGGTTGAACTTAAAAAAACATGTTTAGAAATAACAAACTAGTTGATTCTTGCAATTCACAGATTAGGACATGACTTTTTGAAATCAACCTTTTATCGTGTAATAGAAACAATCAATGACTATTTCCTTTTCAAACTTTGGATATGGATTTAAAATTCCAATGCTTAGAACATAAGTTCAATTAACAAAAATATCAGAGACTACAGTTTTGACTATAATTCCATTAAGGATATAATAAAACAAGTTTGTTCAGAAGTGACATACAATCACCGTAGGATATTGACAATAGAATCACCGATATGCATTATTCATGCACTTTTAACTTACTGTTAAAAATTAATGCACATCAGATTTTGCAAAGTTTTCTAAAATTTTTTAACAGAGCATAACCATGTGTTTCCAATAATTTCTAAAATTATAAAAGTTGGTCTGTGCTGTTTGTCAAAAGTGTAACTTGTGAAAGAGGCTAAATCATGCAAAATGGAATAAAATCTAAATTAAGAAATTCTTTAGGAACCCAATTGTTAATTGCCCATAACATTAGGTGAAAGTTGAAAGATAGACATGGTATATATATAAAACTTGATTCTGTTCCTTTGTTTTAATAAAAATAAACATTTTGGATAATTATCTTGAGTTGTTAATTTAAATTATTTTAATGGTATTTTGTCATGTCTGTATAAATGTAATTCTTTAAGTGGCACATAAAAAATAACGGTGTTTAAAGATTTTTTTTCCCTTTCTAACAGTTCAACTCCCCTGCATTTTTAAATGTTGGGTGGGGAACTCCCCTCCAGGGGAAAACTTGAATTTCAAGCCCTGATATTCAAAGAGATATGGGTTGTTCTCTACAATACTTGCAAATTTGGCCAGCAGTCTGACTTGAATGATGTATATGTAAATTTTCATAAAAATTAGATAAATGGTAAGAAATCAGTCAATTATTGAAGATTTTAATAGCAACAGAAATTGTTTTAAAAATTTGACTTAACAAAAAAAATAAAATAAAAATTTGTGGAAAAAATAAAATAAAAAATGTGAGGGAATGATGAAATAAGACATTTTTACTAGTTGTAGGGGGAAAATGCAAAATTATGAAGAAATCCAAACTGTTTCCTTTAAGAGAAACACTTAATATATAATGTATGATAAAATAAAATTTTTGATATTTACAAAAAAATTAATATTCTGTGTGAGGGAATGACTGCTAATAAAAACGCTTCCGGATATACTGACTAAAAAAAATTCTGTAAAATTAACAAAATCTTACACCACCAATTTATGTTGCTGGACTGACAAGTGCTCAAAATAGCTTCTTCTCTGTGAAGGATGCTAGACTGCTACTGCTCATTAGTGGTAAATATTTGAGATAATAGCAATGTGTGAGGGAATGATGGTCTAACATGGGGAAACATATAATTGATTGAGTAGACTATATAATAATAGTAAAAATTAATATTTTTATTATTTTTTGTAATGTATCAAATAAGAACTTTATTTTGCTTAGGGTATTTTTAATTATTTTTATTTCTGGATGGAAAGAAATAGGCAATAAAAATGGGTAGTACAGGTGGGGGGAAAGGTGAGGGAATGATGTTTGCATGATATATATTATATTTTTAAATACTAAATTTATTTATTTTTAAATTTTACTTTCTGCTCCTAATAAACTATGTTTAGATCGTCTAATAAAAATAAAAATAAATAAAAATGTAATAAAATTAAGAGCATTTATATGGCTGGGAAGCACTTTTTGCACTATTGCAGAGAATAACCCATATAGTTTGTGTAAATTATATTTCAATAGGTACATTTAAAATGCTTTAATGATGTGTGAAACATGCTTGTAATTTATTGTTCTGAGATGGCGTTATATAAGGAAATAATTCACCATATAACTAAAAACATATCTAGTGCCGGATATCCGAATCCGGCAGGCAAAGGAGCTTCGGATATCTGATATCCGGCAAAATCCATATCCGGTGCATCCCTATTATCATCGTAAATGAAGAAATTTTGGATTAATTATTCATCCAATCTAAAATTTTATATAAAATTTATGCAAACGATATAGCAATAGCATAATATGAAAAATAATTAAAAATCAGACATACAACACATACTTTTTTTTAGCATTTATCTAGATTAAAATTGTCTATTGTAGAGGTTTTCACAAAAATATATAAGCTGAATTTTTATTGAGAAAGGTCAGGGAAATTTTTTAAAAAGGTCTGACAAAACCTAAAATAGTCAGGGAATTTTTTTTTACCAGAATTGTGTAGGAACCCTGTAAAAGCTTTTTTACTTTGAAGAAATTTTATATTTTTGGTCTTCTACTAATCTACAACACTTTTAAGTAAATTGATGACTGCAAGATTTTTAGCCTCTCCTTGTTAATAATGTCTTTTGCTGCAATGTTAGTTTTCATATTTTTATTAATGTTTATAATAGCGTTGTTTGATTTAAATAAATTTAGAACTAGGTTGCTGTATTCAATGATATATATATATATTTTTTTATATGAACGCGAAGTGTTCATACATCCGTAAATTAGAAATGAATTGTTCAATGTTTACTCTGATATAGTCACGTACTTTAAAATATTTAATGATGCCATGATGTTTTGTGAAAGTTGTTGAGAAATGAAAATTTTAATCATTAAATCGTTACTCTGATTTGAAAAGGTACTTTAAAAATTTCACGTTTTTCAATAAATTTATGTTGAAATCGTTTGTTTTATTTTGAATCTCATAAAAATCAGCTTTCCTATGTTTTCTAATGTGTCGTTATTTATAAATGTTGTATTTCCCATGATTTCAGGATGACGACGTAGTAAAAAACAGTCTGGAAGCATTCAGGAAAGTGGACCAATCACGTTAGTTTTCAGGTTGGAGTATGCGGGGTGTTTGGCGTTTGTCAGAAAAGTCGCCAAATGGGGTGTCTCAGCTGTTCTGGGAATCTGCCGGGTTTTTTTTCTTCACAAAATGGGCCCCAGAAAAAAAAACCTGCATCGACCCCTGTTTTAAGAAAGTGAATGCAACTGCATGAAAAATATTATTTACCAATAGTGCATTCCTAAAAAATACTGATAAATGCTCTCTCATTTTTAAATTGTTTTCTTTCTTAAATTATCATTTCATTTTTACAAGTTAGAGCTTAAGCTAAAGTTAAATCTATTAATATAATATAGTATTTTCAGTGGAATGTTACTTCCTCTTAAGCAGATTATAAATAATTCACAAGTCTGTTTAATGTTTACTTACATAGACTTGCAAATTACAGTATCCCATATGTTGATGATTGATCAAGTAATATTGTCAATACTTTGTCTAATATTATAAATAATTAAAAAATAAAATTATAATAAGTAATTTGACTGTTTGTCTAACATAGAGCAAGGGTGGTTGTGTTCAGGTAATATACCTGAATTTTCAGGTATTTATTTTATTTTCAATACTGGAATTCCAGTTTTTCTAATAGTTAAATTCATAAAATAACACTACAATATCAATTTCATATGATTGTTAAACATAATTAAAAGTAGGGTAGATGCTCCAGTTGTGGCCACATTGGATACGTTTGTCCAATATTTAAGCTGTGAATTGATGCAGACAAATAATATGCATTTTTACACTTTAAGCAAACACCCTTTTATCATTTACAATCTCATTTGTTTATTTTTTGATAAAATATGACTTACAAAAAAAATAAATGTGTGAAACTGTAGTGTGTGCTCACATGTATTATGATTTTTGCTTAGCTTCCAAGTCTTTCAATATTAGGCTCTTATTGGGTTCTGTTTGTCCTGAAACAAATTACTATTAGGTTTTATGAGGTAAGCTTCCTCTCTAATGCAATTTCACATTTAAATTAATTATTTTAACAGTTTAATGGGGGTGGCCAAAACTGGTACTTTAAATTTGCTATATGTACCAGTTGTGGCCATGGTAGTTGGAAATGGCAAAAAAGGTACAACATATGTTCCACTTTTGGCCACATGATTCCTATAGTGAGACTTTTAGCCATTAAATAAATTTTAAGAACATCAGGATGAAACAAAATCAATTTAGTTTTGTTTTATATAGTAATGGCTTCAATAATAATAAAAAAAAAAAGCAAGGCTAATAGCAGTTCTATCAAAGGGATTTTGTTTTCTCTGTCCAATAGATAATTTACTTTAGAAAAGACACTGTGCTAGTAACTAAAGAATGATATATTGCTAAAGAAAATATAGTATATTGTGTTTAGTATTGATAAAACCAAAGGGGAGGGGCGATATGTCCTATAAGATAAATAAATTAAAACATAAATTTTGAAAGATTTTATAAAGTTCAATAAAATAGCATGATTTCTTGTATTTTTCCTAAAGAAATGAAGAAGTTCCATAATTTTTGCCAGATTTTGGGCAAACGGATTTAGAAATACTAAATATTGCGAAAATCTTAACTAGAGATATCTAAATACAAGCAAGAATGTATTTCCCATTATTTAAAAAGAACACCGTTCATTTTACCAAGTTTAAAAAACACAGAATTCTTTGCTCTTAAAAAATGGCCTAGAGGGAACATTAAGGTAGAACATAGTAAAATTAAGGCCATTCAAAATGTATAATGCCAGCACTACAAGCTAGCAAAGTTTTGGAGCACCAGAAATATAACTCTTTGGTGACGATTCACGTGTTTTAATCAATCCACAATCCATTGGATAATTATAAAACTGATTTAAATAGTTAATCTTGAGGTCCTACAGGCACTGTTGTCCCTTTTATGAATCAAATTAAATATATTTTTTGTTTTTTAATTGAAATTTTCAGTTAAAATCAACAAAAGTGCATTTTACTTGATGTTTTTATCAATTCATAAAAAAAATTGCAAAATTCTTTTAATATATTAACAAATATATGTGTGGTAAAATAGATGTTGCATAAAAATGCTTTATTTTTACTTATTATCAATTAAAATGTTTGTTAAACTACATGATATTGGAGTGGCCAAAACTGGTGCAGGGGTGGCCACAACTGGTACAAATTGATATAAATTATTACTCCCAATCTAAAATATTCTGTAGAAAACAGGGTTGCAAAAAAGCCGGCTAAAATTAAAAAAAGCCAGGCCGGTGGCTTTTATTGGTTTTAACCGGCTTTTTTTGGCCAAAATTGGCTTTTTTTGGCCATAATTGGCTTTTATACAATAAAGCATTGTAATTATAAACTACACATTTTAAAGTGTTTTTAATTAGTTTTAATGACATTTAATTGATTTACAGTTTAATAAGTAACCCAATTTCTCAATAATGAGGACATAATACTGGAATAAAACTTAGATGATTTTGCTAGTGATTTGTATTCAGAATTGCAAATATGTCTGCTAAATTTTAAAAGGGCCATACCAACTGCCAATTTTTTTATATTTACTGCTTTATAAAATTAAAGAGGACAATGGTTACTTAGTTATGTTTTATTACTTAATTTTAAGAGCTATTAACATACAAGTCTTATTTTATTTCTAGCAAACATTTAAAATTATACATAGTCATATTAATAAACACCACCATTTCTCACTATTAAAAACATTATGAATAGCATATGCATGAATATGCGTAGCAACAAGCTTTTCAAAATTTTATTTTGAGAATTTTTTTTTTTTTTTTTTTTTTTTTTAAATGCTCTACTTTTTTATACACTTATGTACCACTCTCCTCAAATAAAACATCTTTTCTAATTTCTCGTTTCCATTTTGATATGTTATATTTTGTCATTAAGGCTGTTAAATCCAAAATGGCAACTTTCTGACCTAAGTTTTAATTTATTTTTGTTCAGAAATGCATGAAACTAGCAGATGTTGTTGTTCAGAAACTATGTAATTGCACTGTTTTTTCTGGGTTTTTTTTTTTGCAAACGCAATAGATTTTTCAGAAAATAGTGTCAAAGTGAGCGTTTTGAACTGCATTTCCACACGAAAGAAGAAACCACTCAGAAAAGGGTGAAAAAACATGTTTGTCACGTGATCAAAATCTCTTTATAGCTCAGTAGGTAATTGATGGATCAAAAAATGGAAAACACAGTTCGATTCCAAATTGCTTTCATGTTTCATGGTCAGGCTTTCGAATTTTACATCTTTCCGTTAAAAAATGAATTTGTAAATGTGTCAAAACGTTTTGCGCTTGTTGAGCAGAGCAGTTAAGAACAGTTTTAATTAAATATAATCTTTAAAATGTGTAGTATATGTGGAGCTATATAGTATAGAATTTCAAAACACCAGTTTGGAGCCTAACATATATCCTTTTCAATGTTTATATATATTATTTTTTTTTTCAGAGATAATGCGTTCACAGTTGTCTTCTAGAAGTTATAAAGACTTATTTATTTGATAAAATTTAATAGAAGTCTATTATTTTTTTTAGTAGAAAATATTTATAAATGTATTAAAAATTAATTGATCCAAATTTAAAACAAATTTACTGTAAACCAACTTTAAAAAATAAAAGCTGACTTCTTCCAATAAAAGCCGGCTTTTTTTAAGTGGTTAAAACCAAAAAAAGCCGGCCGGCTTTTTTTGGCCTGGCTAAAAGCCAGCAAACCTGGTAGAAAATCAGTATAATTCACAGAAAGACAATTAAATTTGCTAAATAATGATGTTATTATGATTTAATATGCTTCAATCGGTCAATAACTGTAAAATTTCTATTTCAAATTTTCTCTAAAGGTGGCCGCAACTGGAGCATCTACCCTAATATATTTTATAATGAGAGAAACGGACTTCCCTGCTATAAATTATATGTTCTCTCTCCATACCAAAACTTCTCATTAAAATTTCACGTATTTTTTCATGAATTCACAGTCAACCCTGATAAGAGTTGCAGAATTCCAATTTCACGTTTCTTCTATAATTGAAATTATTTTAATCTCTGTAACAGACCTACAGGATTGTCAGATTTGTTTTTTTCATTCTGGAAAAAACCATCCAGGACAAAATATCATTTTGTCCACTTTTAATAAATTGAAATTTCTATATTAAAAATGCAGAACTTAACAATAATAAATAAATATATTTTATTCTTCCCATTCAAGAAACAACTTTTATATCAAAATATCACATATACATATTTATAATTTTTTTTCACTTAATAATAGTTTAATTTAATTTTATATAATTAATTATATACACAACAGTATGTGAAACATTTTGTGTAGACATGAAAAACTAAGTTTTGTTCATCTGGAAGCTTTTTTTATGCAAACATGTTTTTGTTTATAAATAAAATGTATGTACAGAGCTGTATAATATAGACGCACGCCGTGCGTGGAAAATTTTTAGAAAAAAAAACGCAATTTTTGTTTATAAAACTTTTTTTTTTTTTTTTTAATACCAGAGAATTAAAAATATTCCCCGATTTTATGTACGATTTATTTATTGTTAGCCAGAAGTGATTCTGTTCTGACTTTTCCGAAAATTTTTAAAAAATCTGCCATCAATCCGAAAATTCAGACATAAAAAATACCACGGAAAAATATTGAGAATTTCTACAAATGGTCACCAGAAAAAAAAAATCGTCACTCGTTCGCAGAAAAAATCATCAATTTCGTCAATGCATCGTTGAAAAAAGGCGAATTTCGTCAAAGGAACGTGGAAAAAACACGAACTTCTTCAAAGGGTTGTGAAAAAAGATTTTCGTCAAAGAATCTCTGAAAAAACGCAAATTTCGTCAAAGGAGCGCAGGAAAAAAATGAATTTAGTAAAAGCATAGTGGGAAAAGACCGTATTTTGTCATAAGATCGCAAAAAAAAACGCAAATTTCCTAAAAGAATCGCTGAAAAAAAGTAATTTCGTCAAAAGATCACAGAAAAAATACGAATTTCGCAAAAGGGTCGCGGAAAAAGCACGAATTTCTTCAAAGGATCGCGGAAAAATGCGAATTTCGTAAAAGATCTCAGAAAAAATGCAAACTTTGTCAAAGGAGCGCGGAAAAAAAAAACTAATTTCTTAAAAGTATAGCCGAAAAAAGCCCAAATTTTTTCACAAAATCTCGAAAAAAAAATGCAAATTTCGTAAAAGAATCGCGGAAAAACTAATTTCGTCAAATAATCGCTAAAAATAAACACAAATTCCATCAAAGCGCCGCGGAAAAAGTGCAAGTTTCAAAAATCAAGAAATTCGTCAAAAGATTGCAGAAAAAACGCGAGTTTCGTCAAAGGAACGCGGGGAAAAAACGTGAATTTCGTCAACGGAACGCAGAAAAAAACATAAATTTAGTCAAAAGGTCGCGAAAAAAAACGTGAATTTCGTCAAAGATGATCACGAAAAAAATGTGATTCAGTTGTACCCCTTCTTATCATTAATTTTTAACTTTATTTTTTTTAAACCAAAATAATTATTCTTTAATTAATATTAATTTTTAATTTAAATGGTAATTATTTAAAAACTACTGTTTTTAATTCATATCGTTAAAATGATATAACACGTTATTTTATTAAACATTAAATTAATTTGCAGAAAGTTTTTGACCCAATATTTATGTGCGCAGAAAGTTTTTGGTTTTATACAAGTCTGGTCAATAATAAGTTATAATGTATTAAATAGCAATTGTAAAACATATACATTTGCAGTAAATTTTAACTTGTTTATCTATCATATGGCAGTTCCATTGAAATTAATAATCAGTTTACAAAATTACAAATAGAAAAATTTAAATGTTTGACAGCCTCAAATCCTTTTTTTTTTTTTTTTTTTTAAGTCATATGATGAAATAACATGTTGATTTTAATTAAGAAAATGTTACATTGAAATGAAACCTGTGCTTGTAATGACATTAATAATTTAATGCAGTCACCTCTCACTTATACGCATTTGAAGGAATTGATTTAAAACTGCGCATAACTGAGACCCACACATAACTGAGAGAATGTTGATGTATTTCTTTATCCACATTATGGGGAAAAAAAGCATTTTGCAATATAAGAATTATGATTAATAACATTTTATAAAATAAAAAATATAAAAATTAGTTTAAAAAAATACAATAAACGTAAAATTTAATTTTACGTAGAAAGAGATATAGTACTTACAAAAGAAAAAAAATGCTAATTAATCCTCTTTAAAGAAGTCATCAATGGTCGTTTGTTTTTGCTTAGGTCGTGTTTGTACAATGACGTTTTCTAATGCATTAAAGTGCGTCATTGTATTTGATGCTACATCAGCATTTTGAAGGTAACATTTCAAAGTGTCCAGGGCTCCTAAAGCAGCAGCATAAGATGGGACAAACACGGTATCAGTTTCATCATTATCATCCTCTTCTACTTTTTTTTTCAGCATTCACGTCATCAAAAACAGTTTCAATATCCCTTATTGCCGTCAGGGTTGCAAAAAATCCGGCTAAAATTAAAAAAAGCCAGGCCGGTGGGTGGCTTTTATTGGTTTTAACCGGCTTTTTTTGGCCAAAATTGGCTTTTATACAATGAAGCATTGTAATTATAAACTACACATTTTAAAGTGTTTTTAATTAGTTTTAGTGACATTTAATTGGTTAAGAGTTTAATAGGTAACCCAATTTCTCAATAATGAGAACATTAATACTGGAATAAAACTTAGATGGTTTTGCTAGCGATTTGTAGTCAGAATTGCAAATATGTCAGCTAAACTTTAAAAGGGCCATACCAACTGCCAATTTTTTCATTTTTACAAAAATTAAAGAGGACAATAGTTGCTTAGTTACATGTTTTAATACTTAATTTTAAGAGCTATTAATATACAAGTCTTATTTTATTTCTAGTAAATATTTAAAATTATACATAGTCATATTAATAAAAACACTATTTCTCACTATTAAAAACATTGTGAATAGCATATGCATGAGCATGAATATGCTTAGCAACAAGCTTTTCAAAATTTTATTTAGAGAATTTTCTTTTTTTCTTGTTTAAATGCTCTATTTTTTATACACTTATGTACCAATCTCCTCAAATATTATATCCTTTCTAATATCTCATTTAACATTTCACTCTCCTCAAATATTATATCCTTTCTAATTTCTCATTTAACATTTATAACTTAATCTCTCCATATGGGCACACAAACATGTTTCCATTTTGATATGGAATTTGTCATTAATTAAATATAATCTTTAAAACGTGTAGTATATGTGGAGCTATTAACATAGAATTTCAAAATACCAGTTTGGAGCCTAACTTATATTATTTTCAATGTTTATAATTTTTTTTTTTTTTTTTTTCAGACATAATGCCTTCACAGTTACCTTCTAGAAGTTAGACTTTTATTTGACAAAATTTAATAGAAATCTATAATTTTTTTAGTAGAAAATATTTATAAGTGTATTAAAAATTAATTGATCCAAATTTAAAACAAATTAACTGTAAACCAACTTTAAAAAATAAAAGCCGGCTTTTTTTAAGTGGTTAAAACTAGGGATTGACCGAATCAGCAATTTTGCCGAATACCGAAGCTTCGGTATTCGGCAACCGAATACTTGAAATTTTTTAATATGCATTTTTGCATATATTAGCTTTTTTAATAAGCTTTAATTGAAATTAAATTCTCAATAATTTAATTCAGTTACATTTTTATTCTATAATCTAATTACACAAAAAAATTTAATGACTTCTTTCCACTCACAAATTCATTAACCCATCGCTTATTTTTTATTATTTTATCACTAGTCAATAACCAAAAATAACCTATGAAAGTATTAAACTATACAGGGTATTATTAAGGATAAGGATTGTCAGAAAAACAAAAGTTCATTCAAATAATAAAAAACAATGTTATTAATCTGATTTACTGATTGTCTAACTCTAATTATAAACATATTGAATAGGGATGTTCTCAAAATACAAAAAGTATTATATAAATTTGTACATTTAACTATTTTCTGTCAAATTATTGATAGAATATTTTGATTAATATTTTAACATTGTGGTGGTGAAGATAAGAAATTTGAGCGATTTTGATATAATGGTTATAAAAGCGGATAGGCATAGGGGTATACTTATTTGATGTGTGTATTTTCTTTAATATACGCCTTAGATATACCGATGTGAACTCTGAAATACTTATTTGATGTGCATATTAAAGAAAATACACATTAAATAAATTTAAATTAAAAAAAACTAATATAGAAGTAAGTAAAATTAAATGATAAGGTAAAGATGCGCATCTTCCTTACTTTTTTTTTTTCTCTGTTGTAGACAGAGTTCTTTTGATTTCACACCTATGTAGACTATTTTAGGAAGGAAAAAGTTTTTTTTTAATAAAAAATGGCCTTTGACACTTGTTTTTTGTAGTGCAGCTGAACTCTGAACTCATCCACATAATATTGAAACTCATTGTTTAGCCTATTCTACTGCTAAGTAAAAGAGAATTCTTCTACTTCTAAGAAAGTACTTATCTGCAATTATTCGGCCGAATACTTAAAAGTATTCGGCCGAAGTCGAATATTCAGTTTACATGCCGAACCACTGAATACCGAATCAACTATTCGGTATTCGGTCAATCCCTAGTTAAAACCAAAAAAAGCCGGCAACCCTGATTGCCGTTGATGTTAAGTTTTCATCAACATTGACAAAATCTTGAAAAGAAAGAGAATCTTGGCTTATGCTGTTCCATTCTTCCACGTCTACGTTAAAATCATTGCTGTCGTTTTCATTTTCCTGTAATGGAATAATTTCAACATCATTTGAAGAAAAAAAGGCTGCTTTTCTAAAGCAGTTAGAAATTGTTGTGGCTGTTACGTTATTCCAATAGGAAACCAACATATGCATAGCATCCAGAATCCAAATTTTCTTGAATTCCTTTTTCTGCTCTAGGGATATGAACATTCTTCTCACCAAATCTTTCCTATATTGTGCTTTAACTAACCTTATAATACCGAGATCTAATGGCTGAAGTCTGCTAGTACAATTTGCAGGGGAAAATATAACTCGTGTATGTGTCAGCAATGGGAGATCTGGAGGATGGGCGGGACACTAGTCCATAAATAGCAGAACGTTTCTTTCTTTTTTTGCCATCTTCATATCAAATTCTTTCAAAAGGTCTAAAAAATTTTCGATGTCATCCAGGCTCTGATGCTACTTGCATAAGAACATGGCAATTTCTTGATATTTTTTAAACACTGTGGTTTCTTCGATTTACCAGTCACTATTGGTGGTAACTTTTCAGATCCGTCCGCATTGCAACCTAAAAGCATAGTCACTCTTTCTTTGCTGTGTCTGCCACCATGACATGTTTCTCCCATAAAATCCAGGGTTTTGTTTGGTGTTGTGAAATCACGTAACTCCTCTTACCCCTGGAATAAAAAACAAGAACAAAAACGCACCTGCAGTGTGTTATGTCAGACCGAATGATCCAACTGCGCAAGAGCGGACAGAACTTTTTTTCCTTTTTTCTGTGAGAATTGACTCAGATTTAGATTAGAACAGAAACTAGATATGAACGTAGAGAAAAGAGAATAACTTTTAAAAAAGAAAACTTTAATACTCGAATTGTAATATAATGTAAATAATTTTTGTTTTGTGAGTGTCTAAGCATGTTGTGTACGTCTACAAGAATGTTTAATGTAATATAGCTTTTTTGTTTCGAAGATTCAAGACTTATTATTTGGATGTTGTATTATTTAATGCACAGAATCCCCGGCTATTTCTCCTTATGCGAAGGAAAGAACAGGTAGGACATTTAACTTTTATTTTATGATTGTATAAGTTGAAAGCTTTTTATTAGATAATAAGATTAATAAGAAAATTAGAAACAGAGAATAAGATCAGTAGTAACATTTTGGCATCCCTTCCGTGGATATAACCTAATTATGGAGATAAATAGAATAAGATATTAAGATATTAGAATAATTAGAAATTATTTATCAAGCTATTTAATTTGAAGAACTGAAAAAATATTGAGAACTGTTGAATATATAGAGAAATGTACTTTTTAATAGAATTTAGTTGTTGTTGTTATTAGTTCGCAATGGCTGAAAGTTTAGTTATCGCCAAAAAAGAAAGAGCTGTGTTACGTGAAAGCATAAATAAGTTTATAAATAAAATAGAAGCCATTTTGAAAGAGGGAAAACCAGACATTTTTGATTTGGAAGAGGTAGTGGAACAGTTAAGTGTGACAGAAATGGAACTGACACGAGCAGACGGGGAAATTAAAAAATTGGTGCAAGAAGCACAATTAGATACAGAATTACAGGGCGCTCGCGAATTTAAAGAGAAAATTACATCATGGCGCTTTAGAGCAAACAGAAAAATAAAAGAGTTAGATAAAAAGAAAACACAGGATGATTCGTTTTCTAAACGAGAAAATCCCTTAAAGGAAAACGTAAGCATTAAATTACCGAAACTAAATATCACAAAATTTTCTGGGGATTTTGTTGAATGGCTTTCGTTTTGGTCAGCTTTTGAAACAACCATTCACAACAATGACACATTAGATCCAGTAGATAAATTTAACTATTTAAAAAGTTTTCTAGCCCCCATTCCATTAAAAAGTATAGATGGATTTTGTGTCACTGCAGAGAATTATTTAAAGGCCGTCGATATTTTGAAAGAAAGGTACGGGAATAAGGATATGTTAATTTCGGTACATACAAATAAACTTCTTAATTTAACTCCACTCAGACACTCGAATGACACCAAATCATTTCGAAAACTTTTTGATGAGATACAAACGAACATTAGAAGTCTAGAGTCGCTTAACATTTCATTAGACTCTTATGGAAGTTTATTATCCCCCATTTTATTTAAATTATTACCGAGAGACCTAGTTTTGGAATTTAATAAAACGCATGAAGACTCAATTAATATCCAAGATTTAATATCGTTCTTACATAAGCAATTAATATCCAGAGAGAAAATGTATGCGTCATCACTGATTTATTGGTTCAGAGCGAAAATGAGACTACTTGTGGATTTTGCTTTGGCAGGCACCAGACAAATAAATGTTTTAGCACTTGTAATTTACCGTTTGAAAAAAGACTTGATTTACTGAGAAAGATAGGCCTTTTTTATATTTGTTTATCCCGCGGACATATTGGGAAATACTGTGTATCGAAGGATTTATGCTGTATTTGTAATTCGAGACACGCCCAGATAATGTGTAATAAAGAAATAAATTCAAAAGGGAAATCTACTAATTCAGAGAGTAGCGATGTTACGAGACCAATGCTGTCAAATCAGGATATAATTTCTAATGTCTATTTACAAACTTTGATAGTGGAGATCCGTAATGATAATCAATCTTCCGAATTTATTCGTATCATTATAGATACTGGGAGTCACAATAGCTATATAACTAGATATGCTGCAAATAAATTGAAATTAAGGAAAATTCGATCAGAAACAATTAGACACGGACTATTTGGAGGGGTAGAAAAAACGAGTAAACATAATCGCTATGAATTTACGATCAGTAATTTAGATCATAGTTTCCGATTTAAAATACAAGCTTTAGATGAAGGAAAAATTTGTTCAGGAGTAAATTTATGCCGCGATAGCGAAATGATAAAAATCTTAGAAAAAAGGGGAGTTCATCTGACCGATGTTCGTGAAAATAATCGACTATGTTTATATGAGAATAATCTGGAAGAAGTACACATTTTAATCGGCGCTGACATGGCGGCGAAATTATTCACAGATAATATAAAATATTTTCCTGATTTGGGTATAACAGCTTTTGAAACAGTTAGGCTGGACAATTATGGGGAAAACAGAGGGTAATGGAAATGATTCAGAAAGTTCATTGTTAGTTCTATCGCTGTCATTATTTACTTCAAATGCCAGTTTATCACAACTGTGGAACTTAGATACCTTGGGTATCACTAATGAAGATTATAAAAATAAAGACGATTTAGCAAGAGAGACTTATAACCATTTTCTTGAAACAGTCAAACGTGATGAAAGTGGCAGCTACGAAGTGACACTACCCTGGATTGTTGATAATTCAATTTTAGCGAGCAGTCGCGTATTAGCAGAGAAACATTTGCGCAAGACAGAGCAAAAACTTATCAAAACAAATAAGAAAACAGAATATGAAGAAATTTTTAATTTGTGGAAGGATAATAATATTATAGAAGAAATTTCAGACGATAAGGAGAATAAAGTACATTTCTTACCCCACAGACCAGTAATTAAAGAAAATAGTGAAACGACGAAAATGCGTCCAGTTTTTAATGCCTCCGCACATAATGCAAACTCTCCTTTTTTGAACGACTGTCTCACAAAGGGACCTAATTTGATTGAAATAATTCCGAGTATTTTGAATCGTTTTTGTAAATACAAAATAGGTATTTCTTCAGCCATTGAAAAAGCATTTCTCCAGATAAAAATCACAGAAAAAGATCGCGATTTTTTATGCTTTCTCTGGTTCGACTCCAAACATAATTTGAAAGTTTATAGACATTGTCGCGTAGTCTTCGGACTCACTTCAAGCCCGTTTTTATTAATGGGTACACTAAACCATCTTTTAAGTCAAGTACGCGAACAGTGGGAAAATACAGCACGAATTTTGAAAGATTCATTTTACATTGACAATTCCATTACTAGTTTAAAATCGATCGCACATACTGGAAAATTTATAACAGAATCACAGTGTATTTTATCATCAGCTCATTTTAATTTAAGATGTTGGCGATCAAATTTGCCTCAGGCCATGATCGATGTTTCTGAAGAAAATACAAAGTTAGCACCAGTTTTGGGATTGGTCTGGGACTTAGAGCAAGATAGATTAATGTGTAAAATAGAAGAAAAAATTGAAACGAAAGAACCACTCACAAAGAGAAAAATTTTATCGGTTACCCAAAAGATTTTTGACCCCATAGGATTCTCCGCCCCGAGCACTCTTATTCCAAAATTAATTCTTCAGGAAACCTGGAAACAGAAATTAAAATGGGATGAAGAACTTCCTGGAAATTTAAGAAAACAGTTCGACTTCTGGTTAAAACAAATTAAGTTTTTACAAGAAATTCAAGTTCCACGTTGGTTGAATGTATCGCCCGAAAATGAAAATAACATTTCCTTGCATACCTTTTCCGATGCGAGTAGACACGCCTATGCCACTTGCGTGTATCTTAGATGTCAAACACAAGAAGGAGTTAAAGTTCAGTTAGTCATTGCTAGAAGTAGAGTAGCGCCCGTTAAAAGAACTCATAATTCCTCGACTGGAGCTACTCTCGTGCCTCATTGGAGCTAGACTCGCTAAAACTATCATGAGTGATCTTCAGTTAAAACCAGAGAAGACAATCTTTTGGAGCGATTCCTCAGCAGCTTTAGGGTGGATAAGAAGAGAACAATCTTGGGGCACATTTGTCCACAATAGAGTTTTAGAAATCAGAAGCCTTACCCAAGTTGAAGATTGGCGACATATACCAGGAAATTTAAATCCGGCAGACCTCCCATCCAGAGGATGTTCCTTTGAGCAATTGGAGAAATCACGATGGTGGGAGGGACCAGCTTGGCTGTATTTACCGGAAGATCAGTGGCCACAACTGGAAGAACACCCTGACGAGGATATAATAAATAAAGAAAGGAAAAAGACAATCCTAACACTTTTAGACAATGAGGACACTGATTTACACCGTTTTTATCGATATTTTTCCTCTTATAGAAAAAACATAAGAATGATTGCATTTATATATCGTTTTTATAACAACACAAGAAAGAAAGAAAGAATTTCATCACCTAACATCTCCGTTGATGAATTTGAAAAAGTCGAAAAAATACTACTCAGATTAGTACAAAAGGAATCCTTTTCAGGAAACACAGATCCCAAATTATAAGAGCCTTAAGACCATTAAAAGATAAAAACGGACTTTTGAGAGCAAAAACAAATATAATCTGTAGACAAGACAAAGAAGATTTTCGTTATCCAATAATTTTGCCCTCAAAACATCCTGTGGTACAGAAGTTAATTTTTGAAAAACATTTAGAAAATCATCACGCTGGAGTTAGCATACTAATGGCTCAACTTTGAGAAATTTTTTGGATTTTGAAATCAAGAAAGTATATCAGAAACGTCATTAGACAATGTGATAAGTGTCAAAGATTCCAAACACCCAGAACAGAGGTCGAACCAGGAATCCCACCTGAAGACAGAATCAGAGATGCAGCTATATTTGAAGTGGTGGGAGTCGATTTAGCCGGTCCTCTATACCTTGCCGATGGTTCAAAGGTGTGGATAGCTTTATTCACCTGTGCTGTCTATCGAGCAGTACATTTGGAGTTGACAACATCTTTATCAGCTGAATGCTTTATGCAGTCCCTAAGAAGATTTATAGCACGGCGAGGCAGACCATATATAATTTACTCAGATAACGGAAAGAATTTTGTTGGCACTAACAGAGCCCTTTCTAGTGTGGATTGGCAAGCTATAAGTACATTGGCCTCCATTCAGAAGATCAGATGGAAATTCAACCCCCCTTCAGCCCCCTGGTGGGGAGGGTGGTGGGAACGCCTCGTGCGAACAGTGAAAGATATTTTAAGAAAAGTTTTGGGTCGCACCTCATTAAATTACGAAGAACTGAGCACAATACTCTGACTGTGAAAATGTTGTCAATTCGAGACCGATAACATACATCTCCGAAGATAATCGCGATCCCGAACCTTTAACTCCATTGATGTTCCTTCAAGAACTGTCTACATCCGGTGTCCCAGATATAGATGCATTAGACTCCCAAGATCTTAACAGACGAGCAAGATATCGTCAAAGAATAAGAAATGATCTGCGAAACCGATTTAGAACAGAGTACTTAGGACAGCTGCGGCAACAGTCTATGAAGAAGAATTCCAAACCTTTGCAAATAGGAGACATCGTTCTTCTGGAAGATACCAACAAAAGACGTCTTCACTGGCCTTTAGCCAAAATAATTAATATATTTCCCGGAAAAGACAAAATAGCAAGATTGGCCAAAGTCCAAACAGAAAATGGCATTTTCCTCCGTCCTTTCCAACGCCTGTTTCCTTTGGAAATTGATGCAGCCAGCAATTCCCCATCAGATAACATAATTCAACAGAAAGTGAACTTTAATGTCCATAATGAACAACGAAAGACTACTCCAGAAGTCGATCAGACTAGAATCAGTGTAGAAAAGAGCCAACCCAGTGACAGATATATCTCTCCTGTGGTTACCAGAAGTGGGCGACTAGTGAAACCGCCTCTGAGACTCCGATCTGGACTTCTAAATTGTTGAGTTCCTCCCATGGATCACAACTCAAGGTGGGAGGATGTTGCAAAATCACGTAACTCCTCTTACCCCTTGAATAAAAAACAAGAACAAAAACGCACCTGCAGTGTGTTATGTCAGACCGAATGATCCTACTGCGCAAGAGCGGACAGAACTTTTTTTCCTTTTTTCTGTGAGAATTGACTCAGATTTAGATTAGAACAGAAACTAGATATGAACGTAGAGAAAAGAGAATAACTTTTAAAAAAGAAAACTTTAATACTCGAATTGTAATATAATGTAAATAATTTTTGTTTTGTGAGTGTCTAAGCATGTTGTGTACGTCTACAAGAATGTTTAATGTAATATAGCTTTTTTGTTTCGAAGATTCAAGACTTATTATTTGGATGTTGTATTATTTAATGCACAGAATCCCCGGCTATTTCTCCTTATGCGAAGGAAAGAACAGGTAGGACATTTAACTTTTATTTTATGATTGTATAAGTTGAAAGCTTTTTATTAGATAATAAGATTAATAAGAAAATTAGAAACAGAGAATAAGATCAGTAGTAACATTTGGTAAAAGACGGTAAAATAAACCTGTTTCGTCGCAGTTAAAAATATTCTTAACATCAAAGTTTTGAATTAAATTTGGAAGATCTGCAATCCATTCATTAACAGTTGAATCTGAAACAGCTGCGCTTTCACCACTCAGGCAATGATTTGTTAAACCGTGTCTTTTCTTAAGTTTTCTAAGCCATCCCCAAGAAGCAGAAAAATTTTCGATTCCCAATTTTGTTGACAAAGTGAGTGCCTTTTCTTTGAGTAACTCACCACTAATGGGTAAATTAGAAGCTCTCATTTCTCTAAACCACTGAATTAAAGTGGTTTCTAAAATCTCAAATTTTCCTTTCTGAATTCTTGTTCGTTTCTTCGCTTGTGTAGAATACTCACTGTTCATTTTTTTGATCAAGTCCTTGTTCTTTAAAATCCCTCTGAGCGTTGATTCTGGCAAATCGAATTTTCGAGCTAAACTTATTTTTGACAGTTTAGGATCATTTTCTGCTGCTCGTATAATCTCCATTTTGAACGATATTGTTAACTTTCTTTTACTCATTTTTATTGCACAAAGAAAACAAAAATAAAATCCAGGTGCTACCGTAATAGCAAAGACGGAAAGAAACACGCGAGTAGATTGATAAAAAGAAAAGAGAAAAAAAGAAAAAAAAAAAACCATTAGAACTGAGGGGAGAGGGTGAAATGTCTAATTGTAACAACCTATTCACCCTTTCAGGTGCCGCGGAACGGTCTTTTGACCTTGACACCTGCAGAAAAAATTTTATAGATAAAAAAAACTTTTGAATGTAATTCATAGTTTGTGAAATGCGTTTTATTTTCGCGTATAACTGAGAGAGACAATTCAAAGTTCCGCTTATAAGTGAGAGATGTATAGCATTATTTTCCTATTCCTCGTGACGGGACCTTACGAAATTCGCGTATAACTGAGAGGCGCATAAGTGAGAGGTCACTGTATATGCATAAAAACCTTCAGTATATATACGCATTTTACTATGGGGGAAACCTCAATAAGAAGTAGTAAAATATAATGATAAAAATTTTCTTTTAGTTAAAATATTAAATGTAAAATAACCAGAAAATAATAAAGAAATTAACAGAAATGCATAAGATGCATACAGCATACTATGAAATTTTATTATTCGAAATACATAAAGGCTGTAAAATATTAGTCTTCAAATGCTTCAGGATCAGGAGAAAGCTGTTTGCCGTTAGAATTTGACATTTTAAAGCCATTACCAATATTGCAGCCATTTGTACTCCAAGCCTATTTCTAAGTTTCTTTTGAATCATGCTGAAATTGGAAAAAATATGTTCAATGCTTGCTGATGAGGCTACGTAATGAAAAAGATGACAAGCCTATTTCTAAGTTTATTTTGAATCATGCTGAAATTGGAAAAAATATGTTCAATGCTTGCTGATGAGTTTACGTAATGAAAAAGATGACATGCGAAATTTAAAATATTTTCTAAGTCACTATATCTTTTCAGAGATTCCCACCATTCTGCCGGTGATGCATTATTTATGATTACACCAGAAAAATATGTATCAGGAAATTGAAAATTAACATGGAAAATTCAACAACCAATGGCAATTTTTTTTTTTTATCAATGTCTTTCATCCATTTCCTTGCTATTTCTTCTTGGTCATTAGTAAATCCCTCACTGATGTATTTTGGATGCAGCAAGTATGATAAAATGTGAGCGGCATGTACCAACATATAATTAACATTATCTTTGGGGATTTATTAGATTATGATTAATATGCTGTCATTTTATTTTAATTAAATGATCATTGAAATATATATATATATATTATTAATAAATAATGTAGGGATATAATTCTATTACATCATAGCAATAATTTTATATGTCAAACATATGGAAAATCAGATTTCCATTTTTTTTTTTCCCCAATTTCTTCTGGCATCCCAGACTTTTTTATAAAAAAGTGGGCAAAATAGCAACCCTGGACGAATCCCTTTTCCCTTTCTTTTCCTAGAATTCCTTGCTTACTGCAATTGGAAATATAAGAAATGCCATTGTACCTTATTAGTTGTTAAATTAGGGGTCTGTCCAGGATTTTCTTACAGTTTTTGTGAAAAAGTGAATAATATTTAAAATCTAATCCAATTTTGTGAATCTAAATTTAACATAAGGTTCTTTGTATGTTTTTAACAAGATTGTTTATGTATAACAAAGTTATGTAATAGGTACTGGTGGCAGGGTTGCAAAAAAGCCGGCTAAAATTTAAAAAAGCCAGGCCGGTGGCTTTTATTGGTTTTAACCGGCTTTTTTTGGTCAAAATTGGCTTTTTTTGGCCATAATTGGCTTTTATACAATAAAGCATTGTAATTATAAACTACACATTTTAAAGTGTTTTTAATTAGTTTTAATGACATTTAATTGATTTACAGTTTAATAAGTAACCCAATTTCTCAATAATGAGGACATAATACTGGAATAAAACTTAGATGATTTTGCTAGTGATTTGTATTTAGAATTGCAAATATGTCTGCTAAATTTTAAAAGGGCCATACCAACTGCCAATTTTTTTATTTTTACTGCTTTATAAAATTAAAGAGGACAATGGTTACTTAGTTGTTTTATTACTTAATTTTAAGAGCTATTAACATACAAGTCTTATTTTATTTCTAGCAAACATTTAAAATTATACATAGTCATATTAATAAACACCACCATTTCTCACTATTAAAAACATTATGAATAGCATATATGCATGAATATGCGTAGCAACAAGCTTTTCAAAATTTTATTTTGAGAATTTTGTTTAAATGCTCTATTTTTTATACACTTATGTACCACTCTCCTCAAATAAAACATCTTTTCTAATTTCTCGTTTCCATTTTGATATGTTATATTTTGTCAAATCGAAAATGGCAACTTTCTGACCTAAGTTTTAATTTATTTTTGTTCAGAAATGCATGAAACTAGCAGATGTTGTTGTTCAGAAACTATGTAATTGCACTGTTTTTTCTGTTTTTTTGCAAACGTAATAGATTTTTCAGAAAATAGTGTCAAAGTGAGCGTTTTGAACTGAATTTCCACACGAAAGAAGAAACCACTCAGAAAAGGGTGAAAAAACGTGTTTGTCATGTGATCAAAATCTCTTTATAGCTCAATAGGTAATTGATGGATCAAAAAATGGAAAACACATTTCGATTCCAAATCGCTTTCATGTTTCATGGTCAGGCTTTCGAATTTTACATCTTTCCGTTAAAAAATGAATTTGTAAATGTGTCAAAACATTTTGCGCTTGTTGAGCAGAGCAGTTAAGAACAGTTTTAATTAAATATAATCTTTAAAATGTGTAGTATATGTGGAGCTATATAATATAGAATTTCAAAACACCAGTTTGGAGCCTAACATATATCCTTTTCAATGTTTATATATATATATATATTTTTTTTTTCAGAGATAATGCGTTCACAGTTGTCTTCTAGAAGTTATAAAGACTTATTTATTTGATAAAATTTAATAGAAGTCTATTATTTTTTTTTTTTTAGTAGAAAATATTTATAAATGTATTAAAAATTAATTGATCCAAATTTAAAACAAATTTACTGTAAACCAACTTTAAAAAATAAAAACTGACTTCTTCCAATAAAAGCCGGCTTTTTTTAAGTGGTTAAAACCAATAAAAGCCGGCCGGCTTTTTTTGGCCTGGCTAAAAGCCAGCAACTCTGACTGGTGGTGACTTCAGCTGTTTTGTGACAGATTAAATTTTATTTTAAAATGATTAAATTTGTGAAAGTTTAAGTTTGGAGACAGAAAAGTTTGGGCAAAGGTCTGTGATATAAAAATTATTATTAAAACTTTTGTGAAGGGTCGTGTTTTAAGATTTATGAAATTGTGAAAGTGTGTTGAAGGTGTTGCAGCAATAAACCACATGTATTTTATTTAATTGAAGTGTTTTTTAAAATACAACTATTATAGTATAATATATTTTTACAGTTAATGAAAAGACACAGCAAATTTTACCATGGGCAGCCAGTGCATTGTGTCTTGGTTATGCTATGTACGTCACTTTTGTATTGTTCAGAAAAAAGGATAAGGTGAATAAAGCTATTGAAAAAGACTCAAATAAAGTTGTTCATACTCTGGATATAGAAGATATTGGGAAAAAGACAGTCTTGTGCCGATGCTGGCGTTCTCAAAAGGTATGTTATGTTTTATTTCAAACTTGTTTTACTCAGTTTAATTTAAATTTTTAATTACACTTCAATTGTGAATAGCACTGATCTATGATCAAAATTCTAAGCCAGGTGGTTAAAAGAAACATCTTTTTCAAATACAGTAATTTCTTAACATTCATGAAGTTTACATTCCATGCTGTCATGCATTATCATTATTAAAACATGTATTACTAATAAAATAATTCATTAAATGAGAGTTAGACAATTTTCATTCAAAATTTATTTTGTTGCAGTCCATTTACAGTCTATCTTATGCTCTACAAATAGTATTCAAGAATGTATTACTTGTGCGGTTTATGATGCCCAGCAGTTTGAATGTATTTATGTAGTTTTGTTAGAATTTATTGATTAAAGTCTATCCAACTCTGCTAAATAACTCCCTTTGATATTATTTTATTAAAATTAGACACTTTTTGACATGGCGGTCATGTAAAAAACAAGTGCCACCAAAATTTAGTAGAAAAAAATAAAGATTTTAAAATTTTGATAATTAAAATTTTGTGCTTGGAGGATGGGGGGGGGGGGGGGGGACTGATTTCATAGATTATTCTTAATAATATCATTCACACTTGGAAAAATAATCTTTTTGCTAATGAAGAGTTACATAACCATGTATCAGGTGCATTGTGAATCGAAATCAATGTTTTATAATTTTTTCTTACTACCCACCGAATGTCACAATATATTAGTTACACTTTAAGAAAAATATTATTTATGAAATACACTAAAACCTCCTTAAAGCGACCATGTTCCGTTCCAGTAAAAAAATTGGTCGCTTCGAGAGGTGGTCTCTTAATGAAGGTCATGTTTAAATCTAGAATTTAACTGTTGAAAAAATTTAACAAACAATTAATGTTAATAAAAGACTCATTCCATGTCAAATCAACACAGTTTCAGACCAAAATCTCCCTTGACCCCTCGGATTTTGATGAAACTTGGTTTATCAAGTGTCTTTACATAGTTATGAAAGAAAACACTTAAATTATTTTTTTAATAAATTTAGTTTTAATTTTATTAACAATTAAATACAGCATTTTTCATTAAAATTTGCTATATCTTGAATCACTTAATTGTAATTTTCTTAAAAACTAAATGTGATACAAACTTTGTTTATGTACCATTTTAAAGCTCTTTTTATGACCTTTAATTTGGTATGCAACAAGATAAAAAAATTTAAAATTTAATTTTTAAAATTCTCAAATTTACTTCATATTGTGCATATACTCTGCTACCGGATGAAGCGAACAAGATTGGAAAAATGTTTACAGATTTCTTGCAGTCAAGAAAAGATCAAGTCTAATTTATTTTGAAATGTAAAATGAATTGAAAATTTATTTTACATTGTGAGGTGGACACAAATATATTTCATATAAATCAGAAAATCATTTTGCATAAAATGTGATATGCATATGTATGTAAAAATGACATTGCCAACACAACTTAACTTTTTCATACCATATTTTCATGTTCTATTTACATTAAATTATTACATAAATTATTGCAAACAAAGTATAATATTTATATTTTATCTGCATTTAAAAAGTTATCTATATTAAGTATTTATAAAGTGATATTAGTAGAAATATTAAGTATACATAAGAAAGATTAAACATGTGTAATATAAAGGTGGCCATCTGGAATCAAAAATGAATCAGTTCATATATGAGATGTTTGTGTCAGATATACTTCACAAAGTAAAATAAATTTTCAATTTATATAATAAAATAAATTTTCAATTTATATAATAAAATAAATTAGACAATCTTGTAATTATAAAAGGATCTATAGTGTTTATAAGGTATATACATTTTTGAATTATCAAATAATAATATCCAACTTTTCATTTATTGTTTATGTTCTAATATATTTAAAATGGAAATATTTATTTAAAATGTGAAAAATGTTAGTTTATGGCATTTATATAATTTTTAGGGTTCCGTACTTAAAAAGTAAAAACGGAACCATTATAAGCCATTTTACTCGTAAACTATGGAACGTGGAAAGTTCAAATTCGGGAACGTAATAAAGACCATTGACCCACATATTTTCAGATTAATAAACATTCATAAATATATTTAGTAAAAATGTAGTGGGGCTAATTATGATACTTGAAAAAAAAAAAATCTTTTCTTTGTATATCGTGTGAAAGCTTTTGTAATGCTGAACTCAAAAATACTTCCCTTTTTAATTTTACGTATTATATTTTCAAAGATATTGTGAAAAATGTAGTGCAAAAATGGCCCCCCCCATCTAATTCCGAATCTACTGAAACTAAAATTCTGAAAAAAAAAAAATAGAGGTAGTAGACGTTAATTTAAACCTTGCTGGAAAATTATAGCGATCACCATAGGTCACATAGTTTTTGAGAAAATCGCATTTTTCTGTTACACACAAATTTCGATTTACGAGCATTCAGAAAAATTGTTGAGCATCGCTGGATGTACCTATCGTAGCATAAGTTTAAAAGCATTGTTGATAATGAATTTCGAAAAAAATGATCGGTAATTAGTCGATATTAACCTTTAAAGATACGGCCAGTTTGGACATACATAATGACAGGGGAGGCGTACTCTATGCCTAGTTAACAAGTTGTAATGTTACATATATGTAAAGTAATGTCCAGTAACAGTATGCAAGCAACAAATGTCAAATTGTTAAAAACATACTAATTTCAGGGGTCACAGGGCACAAAAAATTGGAAATAATGAAAAAAAGACGGACATTTCAACATTTAATGTCTTAAAATGTATATGACTTTAAAACAAAATTTTAATTGGAATAAAAGATATAAGTATGTTCTTTCATTTCACGTATTTAAAAAATTGCAGGATGCAGAATTAGTATTTATAGGGAGCTCGAAACTGTTAGACATTTGTCGAACAGAAAATTGGCATAACAGTTTGCAGGATTACAAAATAAATATTGCAACTAGAATGAAAATTTTAGTGCTTACTTATACTTCAAATTGTGATAATTACCTTGAACTTAAGTAAATTTGTATTTAAAGCATTTTTATATTTTTATTGCAATGTTGCATTTAGCTAATACAAAATTTTGAAAATTTCAATAGTATAATCACATAAAAAAAAATATTTTTTTGAACAATAAAAAGGAAATTTTAGGTTCAGTTTAAACAGACTAACATGAAATATATGTTTTGAAAATTTCATGAAAAAATATTCAGAAGTTTTTGAGGTATCCTGCGCGTTATGCCCAAAAAACGATATTTAGAGAAAAATGACTTCAAAGTTTTGGAAACGCCGCTTCAGCTGTTGAGCGAGTATAATTTTAAAAGCCATAACTTCTGTTCTAATGGGAATTTCAAGGAAACAATTATATCAAAATGTTCAGAAAAGATTGGAGTTCATGGAGCATCTAAAAAAAAATTTAAATTTCTAAAATGTTGAAACGTTAAGAGTCCTACGACCACTTAACCTTTTTCAGTGCGGAGTAATTCTGTTTATAAACTATGAAATAATGGACTGACACCAGAATAAACGAATTTATTAGAAAATACGAACTTGCTTACTTTCATGTACATGATAAAAGGAAAATTTTAATTAAATATTCTTGGTGTCGTTTGTTTTGGAATTAAAATTAGGTGTGCTTCTTTTTAAGGATACTGCCCTTGAAAGGTTTAATTAGAATGAATCACATAAATACTGTGGAATTTGCGACTAGTTTGTATTGAGTGCATCTCTCAATACGCCTCGAGTGACTTTAAAAGTTAATTAAACCTATCTGTAAAAACGCGGCACTGACCAAGGCGGTGTTGCAACTTTGCGACCTTCGTTTGAAGCGCGCTTAGCACAATGCCAAATTTAAACTTTGAACAAAGGTTTTGTTTTATCTACACTGTAGAAATATAGGTTACTTCTAGGCTGAATTTAGTTTTATGAAATGCCAAATAAAGTTTAAATATGCACTGCTTTTATTGTCAGTACCGAAAATTAAGTTCATCATAAACAGATTAGGATAATATTAAAAAATGAGTTATACAGAATAGCTATATTTGATATTATTTAAGTTCCATATCTCTTTTTGAACTTTCATGCTATATCCATTTACATTTTTCTAATATATACTGTTATACCCAACCTTACGTATAGTTTTTTACAAAGTTTTAGTATTATTTTAGCAACGTTTTTTATAGTACAATTACAAATTCATATATTTATTCTACGGAACCCTCTGTGCACGAGTTATACTTGCACTTGACTGTTTATTTATTTCATTACTTGTCATCAGTTGAAAATGAAGATATTGAAATACGTTAAAATTTTCACTTTACATGTGAACTTCAACTTCATGTATCTTCTGATCACATAGAGATCCCATCATAAAACTAAGGTCATAAAAAGAGCTTTAACATGATATATAAACCAAGTTTATATCACATTTAGTTTTTGAGAAAATGGCAATTAAGTAATTCATGATGTAGCAAATTTTAATGAAAAATGCTTTAATTAATTCTTAATAAAATTAAAATGAAATATATTAAAAAAATAATTTTAGTGTTTTCTTTCATAACTATGTAAGGACAGTTGATAAACCAAGTTTCATTAAAATCTGAGGGGTCAAGGGAGAAAAGGTGTGTTGATGTGACATGGAAAGACCCAAAATTTATTTTTCACATTAGGAAAACATAAAAATTTAAGTATCAAAATAAAAGTTAATTACATAAGTTAATTACTGCAGAGTTTAAAAAATGAATATCTTGATGTTTGCGGTTTCCTTTCAAAGTTCAGTAAATACTGCATTTTTTTTTTTTTTTTTTTTTTTTTTTTTTTGACGGGAAAAAATAATGACGATTTTATTAATTTATCTATTTCTTTGAAAGTTTCCTAACAGATTAGGGCAAGGGAGTTTATTGACCGTCATTCTTAATTCGTCATCAGAGTTAAATTCATTGCCTAAAAGGTACAAAGGGGTTTAAAAATTTAAAAGTTACCGGAATTAAAAAAATATATCTAAACTTCGTGTAGAAGTTTGATGAATAATGCACACTGCGGAATTGTTTTTCTGATAAAACCTTCTTCTAGCAACCAGGAAAAAACAGAATGTTTCATTTTCTTCAAAGAAATTGGTTGCTCGTGGTCATGGAGGGAGTTCAATTGGGATGGTATCTGAATGGAGGTAAAATGAGTATTGAGCCGATGGGAATAAATTTCGTTATATGATCATTCAGGGAGATGGTCACATAAGGAGCTTCACTCAGGGATGATTCCGTTCTGAAAAACTGAGGCAGTCATTTCTGAAAATTAAAAAAAAAAAATCGGTCATAAATCTGAAAGTCCAACATAAAATATCATGAATTTCGACAAATGGTCACCAAAAATTCAATTTCATCAATATTTCGAAGAAAAATCGGCAGTTTCGTCAAAGGATCGCGGGAAAAACACTAATTTTGTCAAAAGATTGCAGGAAAAATGCGAATTTCGTCAAAGGATTGCGTGAAAAACGCGACTTTTATCTAAGGATCGTAAAAAAACTGCAAATTTAGTCATAAGATCGCAAAAAAAAACAAGAAATTTCGGCAAAAAAGTGCGAAAAACAGCAAATTTTCTCAAAAAAACGAGAAATTTTTGTCAAAAGAGTGCGAAAAAGGGCAAATTTCATCAAAGGAGCACGAAAAAACACAAATTTCATCAAAGGGGCACGAAAAAATGCAAATTTCGTCAAAGGAGCACGAAAAAACACAAATTTCGTCAAAGGAGCACGAAAAAACACATAGTTAGTGCCAGGAGTGAATTCCCCCCCCCCCCCCCCCCCCTGTTGTAACATTTCAGAAAGTTTGCTGTGAATTTCAGAATTTTTTTTTTTTTTTTTTTTTTTTTTTTACTTAGAATCACCCCTGGTTTCCCTGTATATGTTTGTTTGAAATACTATTACCAGGGGTCGATCCAGGTTTTTTTTTTTTTCTTGGGCCCATTTTGTGAAAAGTAAAAGTTATTTTTGTGAAAAATAATATTTTGTAACGAAAGATGAAATTCTGTTAATCAAATTCGAACCAAGCAATTACTTTTCTTTGAGTCCTCCTGCTAAAGTTTTCCTTATAGGTGAACTTGTTTTGGTTGCAAATTACACATTTAAAACCTAACAAAATAAAAATAATTAATAGAGTATGTTTTTATGGAATGGAATTTTGTGAAGGGGCCTATTTTATGGAAAGGAATTTTGTGAAGGGGCCTGTTTTATGAAAAGGAATTTTGTGAAGAGACATTAGATGGATTTTTGTGAAGGGACCCTAAATAAACCCCAATTTTACTTGGATCGACCCCTGATTACATAAGCAAAAAAAAAAAATATCTATATTCAATAATTATTATTATATAATATCAAAAGATCCTGAGTGTAATGTCATATGTTTTTTTCAAAAGCAAAAAACAGTTAAATTTTGGAAGGATGGGAGACTGGACTTGAGATTTTTATTTTTTAATTCATTAAAAATATTTTTTTTTTCAATTTATTCTGCTTTTTTGTAACAATAATGAGTCATGTAAATCCCGACTTTTCCATTAATCCCCTTACCTGCCCCCCCCCCCCCTTCCGGTACCAAACTATTCCCCACATTTCGTAAATTTAAAAATATTTAAATTATTTTTTTTCTCCTTTATTTGTAATTTTGTAGTAACATTAAATAATCATCTAAATAACTGCCCCCCCCCTTTCAAAAAATAAATCCCTCTTTTTGTTTCCTTTGCACCAACCACCCTTGCACACACAATTTTAAATCTTAAAAAGTTATACAATGGAGCACCGCTTATACGTTTTTCGTTTATACGTTTTTGTCATTTATACGGGGTTTTTTTTTAATCGTCCCGGCAAAATCCAATGGATATTAACGTTAAATAATTTCATTTATACGTTTTTCCTTAAACCGCAGATTTCATTTATATGTTTTTTTCAATAATTCAATAAGACAGAAAATGTGCATTTAAACCTCAGATTCCCAACTCCCGATTGTCCAGTCTTACAAAAGGCACCTGCCCTAGTTGAACAAAAGCCTTACTCTAAGGAATGTGAACATCTCACTTGCTGTAGATAAGGGTTGTTGTTATGCTCTCCCCAGGCCCATTAGGGCAAGTTCTTTTCACAACAGCTTCAGTGTCTGGATTTGTATCGGTCATTAGCGGTCCATGATGACTTTGCGTAATAGAAAATCTCTGTCGTTAAAGGAAAAAATGTGCATTTTTAAAAAGTGGATGAAAACCAACATTTAAAAGAGTGGATCTTTCCAAAGAATTAGGTTTACCAGTTTCAACTTTAAACACAATATTTACAAGCTTAAAGATCATCGAGGAAAGCCATTATCAAAGTGGTTCTAGTGCTTCAAAAAAACTTTGAGTCCAAAGCGGAAAATTTGCTGATGTTGAAAAATTGCTTTTACAGTGGTTTAATCAGAGTCGTAGTGTAAAAATTCCCATTAGCGGTCCTTTGCTTATGGAGAAAACACAAGAAATTTCGAAGAAGCTGAATGTGGAATGCAATGCATCATTTTCTTCAGGATGACTTCACAAGTTTAAATTAAGACATGGCATAAGACAAAACTGTAAGTGGACAGTCTGGAGATGTTGACTGTGAAACAGTGGATGATTGGATTCAAAACCAATTGCCAGATCTGATAAAAGGATATGAAAGAAAAAGATATTTTCAATGCAGATGAAACCGGTTTCTTTTATAATCTTCTGCCATTTAAAACTCTTGCAATCAAATCGATACGTGTCATGGTGGAAAAAAGAGCCAAGTGCGATTAACAGTGATATTGTGTGCCAATGCCGATGGATCAGAAAAATTGTCTCCTTTGATTATTGGCAAATCAAAAAAGCCCCGCTGCTTCAAGAATGTGAAAGCATTACCAACAATCTACCTGGCCAATAAAAAAATCATGGATGACAATGTCCTTCTTTACCGATTTGCGATTGTTTAAAAGAATTAGATGATAAACCAGAAGCAACGAATCATTTTATTCATTGATCAGTGTCCAGCTCATCCGCCTGATACGGACTTTCTAAAAAACATAACTGTCAAATTCTTCTGTGCAAATTGTACCAGCAAATCGCAGCCACTAGATTTAGGAGTCATAAAATCCCTAAAACAACATTATCGAAAACTTTTGGTGAAAACAGCTATCGCCAGTTTAGACCACGGTGACTTCGAAAATGTGAACATTAACATCTTACAAGCTATGAATTTCAGAATGATGACTTGGCAAAATGTTTTACTCAAAACGATAAAAAACTGCTTCGACCTTAGCAGATTTTGTGGATCTCCAGTGGATGTCAATCCTATTGTAAACGCCGACCCTGATCATTTTGCCCCACCAGAAAACTGGTCAAATTTAAGTGATGTTACTACATTTGAAGATTTTGTGCGATGTGATTCTTAACTTGCAATGTGTTCTCTTCTAACAATCAATGAAATGATCGCAAATTAGGAAACTAGCAGTGAAGAAGAGGATAACTGCACTGAAAAGCCACTGCCAAGTTTTCAACAAGCTTTGGCGGGTTTTAACAACATGCATGAATACCTCATTAGCACTGATTTGAATGATAATGTTAAGATGGTACTTTTAACTGTGAACAATGAACTTTTTTCTGTGCATTCCAAAAATTCCATACAACAATTTCCAAAATTCCGTATAACAAAATATTTTGTGCATGGTGAATGAATATGGATAGTAGTAAGTTGTAAATTATATCTGGAATAGGAAGTTTAGTATTACATACTTCTTGTATTTCATGTATTTTAATTTATCACTGATTTTTTTATTGTTGGTAATTACGGAAATGTTCGTACTTTTGAGAATTTCGTTTATACGTTTTTATACATGTTTTTTTTCTTGGTCCCTTGAAAAACATATAAATGGTGCTTCACTGTATTTTGTTCTCTATTTGTAGCAAGCTTTCTTGTAACAATAATTAAATAATAATCTAAATTAAATCTCCCCCATCCAAAATTTAAGTGAAAAAAAAACTTATTTTTCCTTTCTCTCTCCAGCACACAAAGTACTGAGTACTTGGTATATAGTCAGTACTCGGCTAAATTTTGGTCGAGTACTCGACCAATACTGAGTAGTTGTAAGAATTATTATTCATTATTATCATTATTGAAGACAAAGGACTTTATAACTGATCTGTAAAAGTTATTTGAATATAAATGTATAATATATGCAATTATTCATAAAAAATATTTACTTAGTACCTATATAAAAATGTTTACAAAATACACAAAAAGTTAAGAAAAACCAATGCAGTTCAAAATTTAATTTTACATCTATACAAATTAAAATAATTTTTAAAACTAAGAAAAGACTGTGATTTTGCATACAGAAACATTCTGTAAAAACAGAAAATATAACTAATAAAAAAATATAATGAAATTTGTTATCATAAATTATTTTTTCTGAAGTGGTGGGCCAGACCTGACTTCTTTTTTTCCAGGCCGAATCTGTGCTTAACTTCATTTCTCATAGAGGTCTGCACAGTCCAAAATTTTCAAGCCCTGGCCTGTGTGAAAATCTTCGGCCTGACCCTCCTCCCCGCCGCGTTCACAAATTCACAATCACTCAACTTCCAAGCGCGCTTCACTCCAACCTTAATAATTTAGAACATACAACTTTACTGTTGGTATGTCTTTAAATGGTCAAACTTAAACTGCTGCAGAGTATTAGTTAGGTGAAAGTATTCACTGGTAGGAGTGTAAAATATACTGAATAACTGAAATGTCATTTTGTGTAAAGATTGCTTGAAATATAAATGAAGAGACAAAAAGTTTTGATTTGGACTTCAGACTAACGTTTATTAGCATACGATGACAGTAGATCATAAAAGATAACTTGGTTCAAAAACAATACTCACAAATACAGATATAGATGATATGACAGCAGGTGTAGAAACATGATGACTTGACTCACAGTAAAATAACATCTTGAGCAAATATATCACAGACAACTTGTTAATTAAAAACTTATAAAAACAAAAACACTCACTTACACTAAAAACCTCCATGAATGCCGATAAACTGTTCGAACACTGAATTTTCTTGACAACTTCCCACTAAGGAGAAGTAAAAGCGATAATTCCGTCCTTCGATGAAGTACATATATACTGCAGTCAGATTGACACGTGAACGATTTCTCATCACGGGATCTAATGAACTGCTCGTTAGAGTCAGATAATGTAGACGAATGCGCGAACGCCGTTCGCAGAAAATTTTCACAGTTTACAGACAGTTTTGATGAGTTTTTTTACAAATTTCTTTATAAAAAAAAATTATCAAGACCCCTGGGCGGAGAATCGGTGCGATGCACGTCGCAGACTCTTGAGAAGGTTTGCAGACTATTTTTCAACTGGAGAAAAAAAAAAGTTTTTAAAATTTTTAAGAAACAGTCACAATATTAAGGAATGGTTTGTCTCAAAAACAGTAGATAAACTGATGAGTAAGAGTTCGTCTCTTCCATTCATTGACTAATAACTTTTTTATTTTAACATATATTTATTCATATTTCAGTTATTTTATACATTAATAAAATAACAGTTTTGTTGAGCAATCATAAATTGATATCTTTATATAAGTTAATGATTAAAATATTTCACATTTTAATAAATATATTTTTTTTCATTAGTTTTTCTTTCATTCATTAGTTGTCTGTATTAAGCATACCAGTCAATACTACATTACATTTCTTGACTGAGTTTTAATAATGCTTGTAAATTAATATTTTTCTTCTAGTGGTGTTGCTCAGTGGCACTCCACTCGCATATGACTTTTCATTTTTGCTGTTAGTGGCGATATAGGACTCTGAAGGGGCGCAGCGTTTTTTTTTTTTTTTTTTTTTTTTTTTGTAGAAAATTTTTAAGAAATTATTTGAGTTCACAGACAGTTTTACATTTTATCTAAGTCTGCTGCTCGTATCATTATAGATATGCAAATTTTGAATCTATGAAATGATTCAATTTGATTATAGCTGGCCTCTGTCGCCATGTAATTGAGAAACATTCGTTAGTTCGATATGTCACTATCCGCTGTAAGCATTATGTGGACAGCTTTTTGATATGGAGAATGCCAAGACTTAACGATGTTTATGAAGTAAACATCTGGTAAATAAATTATGTAAAAGATATTTAAAGTTAAAGTTTGCCAAGAAAAGGGTAAGTAACTGTTATATTTAAGTAAATAAAGTTAAATTATTAATTCGATTGTAATGGAAATGATATGTATAAAATAGCCATAAAACTGGTAATTTAAACTGGTAAAATACATGGGAAATAAGTGAAGAGACAATGAGAACAGTGTTGATGCTGCCATCAATGCCCCCCCCCCCCCCCCCTCATTTCTTCATAGAATAAGAGCTATCTGTTAGAACAGATCTAAAGCTCACAAAAAAAAGTTAAATATGAGTCCAAAGTTCAAAAATTTTAAAGTTATTATAAAATAAAAATGAATAAAAGTTAATATAAAATTTTAAAAACAAGCGAAAGTTATTAAATTTCAATTAATATTTAACTGACGAATAAGAATCTTAAACACTATCAAAATCCAGAACTACATCCTCAAGAAAAATCTAAGCCAAAAAAAACTAAGTGAGTTTAAATCTTTTAAATTTTAAGATTAACGCCAGGTAACCGCAACTTTTCTTACGATTTCAGCACTGCATGAAACCCGGCCTGCAATGAAAAAAAATTAGCTTCCACCCGACTCAAAATGTGACCGCGGTTTGATTTGCATTTGGATAAAATCTGGTTACTTACTTGGTGCATAATTGTAATTCATATTCAGGTCGACTTTAGTAATATAAATGTTTTCTTTAATTTTATTAAAATCAATTGCTAAAAATCTGAAATAAGTTGAATCTAATATAAATGTTGCTCACTATATTGCTAAAGCCTCATATTAAATTTGTGATTTTGTTTCTTTTTTAGTTTCCATACTGTGATGGGAGTCATAATATCCACAATGAAGAAACTGGAGATAATGTTGGCCCTGTAATTGTAAAGCAAAGAGATGCTTAGTTATGTAAAAGAGGTGCTAAATTTAATAATAAATTTTGTTAGTACTTACAACTGTTTATAAAATTATTCTTTTCCATTTTTGTAAACTATGTTTATTATGTGAAGGAAAAATAATGCAGGTTAAAGAACATTCACATGTTCTGCTTTTGGAAATTTATGAACAAATAATGTAAAGTAAAAATGCTTGTCGATTCTTTAAATAAAATTGTTTTTGAATAATTTTACATTTTGTGTCCTGTCCTGTAAATTTTAATTAAGCTGAATTAGAAAATGTAATATTTTTGTATTATTACTTTCTTCTATAGTATTTGGCTATAGCAAGTAGGTCCTCCATGAATTTGGAAAAAATTCGCCGGTAGGGGGCACTGTAATAGCGATTTTTGTACGATTTTTAATATTGTACCATCGAAAAGTGTATAAAGTTATGCATAGAATTGAACCAAAAAAAAAGTTCTTGGCTATGACAAGCAGGTCCTTCCTTAATTTGGAAAAAAAATTTGCCGTTAGGGGGGCTCTGAAATAGCAATTTTTGTGCCATTTTGAATATTGTACCATGGAAAAGTGTATGATGTTGTGTATAGAACTGAACCAAATTTTTTGTGTTTGTTTTTGGTCATGGCACGAAGGTCCTTGAATTTGGAAAAATTCTTCCGGAAGGGGGCACTATAATTGCAATGTCTGTACGATTTTCATTATTGTACCATCAAAAAGTGTATGATGTTATGCATAGAATTGAACAAAATTTGATACGTAATCTCGATATGTGCATATTTTATAATTTTTGACTGTGTTTCTCAAAAATGACTAACAATTTTGATGAAAATGATGGATTAGATGTTTTTTGGTTCTAGAAATCAATCTTTCAATATCTCATCTGCAGGAAAAAAATTTTGTATGGAATACCCGCTCTTTGCACAAGTGAAAATCATTGCAGAAAACAAAAAATGTATCATATCTGGCACAAATTCCAATGAAATATAAAACTATTTCAGTATTTGGTATGCAAAATGAAACAATTTATTATGTTTTATCCACTCAAAGGATAGCTAGTATTCTACAATCAGACCCAAATGCATGGTTATTATTAAACTAAAATGATGCTAGCATAGCAATAATATTGTTTTAACTGTATAAGCATTATGATTACACTAAAAATAATATTATAATGAATAACAATGGCATAACTTTCAGCAGATTTCCAGAGTAATTTTCCCTGATTAATTTAGCATTATGTTTTATACCTTCATATGAGACCCCACTTTAATCTTCATCCTAAAGTGTATGGACCGCCATGGCATCCTCAGCCGACCTTCCCGTCATCCTCTTGCGCCGAAGCCAGGTTGATTCAAGACTACTGAGAGGGGGCTGATGTCCACCATTTGTGGTGGTTGTGGTATCAATATAAAATATAGCCTATGTTGGGCCAAAGACTGTTACCGTCATTTAGCTGCCATTATATTTTAAATCTGTTCAGTAGTTCCAGTGATTTCCCCATACAAACAAATTTCTTCCTTATAATATCAGTATAGATTAAAAACCAAAATCGCATCTAAATATAGAAAATGATCGCATATTTCCATTGTTCTTTTTAATAAAACATAAAAATATTTTTAAATGAAAATATCTAGAAAGATGCAATGTGTGAATTAATAGACTTTTACACTAAATTTAGTGTTTTTCAGGGTTTGGCCAGCATTTTGAGAAATTTTGCTACTGTATGCCGGTAGCGAAAGAGTTACACTTTTCCTAATAATGGTCAGAAATAGTGAAACTACAATAGTCACTACTTTTTCTAGTAGTTTGTAGTGTAACATGCTACATTTAAAGTAATATAGCGGCTAGTGCAATGCAAAAAATCAGTAGTTTGCTGTTAGCACTGATGCTGCTTCAGTAGATTCTTAAAAAAGTGTTACTGTTCAAATTATATCTGAACTTGTCTCTTTTGTGCAAAATGCCTTTTACATAACAATTTGTGAATGTCCGCGACAAATTACTGTAAGAATAGTAAATAAAATGTATGCATTGTACGGTTATACATAAATATTTTATGCACAGTGGTTGTCCCTTGTTATATCATTTGTTCAGATGTATAGCTCTGCTTTTATGCAGCCCTAAAAAATGAATAAGCTGTAGTTTAATTGCACTACTATAACTTTATAATAAATGTATATTGTATTGCGTATCTCTCTTAATTTTGCTTAGCAAATTGTGATAGTATAAAGTGTATAAACTAGGGGAAGGTTTTCCTTTGACAACTTTGCAATATTTTAATTTTCGTAACTTAACTATTAAGGCTAAATTCAATTTCTTTGTTTTATTATAATCTGTATCATCTGGTTTATCAAATGTAATTTTTTCAAATTTCTAGAATTACTTTTATTATGGTTAATTTCATTTAAAAAAAATAATAGCATTGGGGTCAAAGGTACAACACATAGTTGTACATGGGTTGTTGTACCTCTGACCAGCCAATTAGACAACACAACAATGAATTAAAAAATCATTTTATTCAATATCATTGTTTCTTGCGGCTTAGATGCCATATCTTCCCTTAACCGTTGTTGTTTTGAATTGTTTGGCGATTTTTTGTTGGCGTGTTGGTGGTATTTACGTATATGACAAACTCGATATGTAAACCCCATGTGACGTGTCATGTTCTGGCAACCCCTGAGAAGCTTAGAATTTTGTGAATGTATTTTGATATTGTGTTCTATCGTTGTCTTTTTATTTTTATGTTAAATTTGCTGAAGTAATTAAGAAATATGAGGAAATTTTGACAAGAAAGGGAGGTTTGTTTATAGCGTGTCAACGCGTATTAAGCCTATTTTGGAAAATGACGGCGATGTTATGAGAGATATTTCGTGCTGGAGGTTTCAAGAAAGCAGATGTCTGTTAAGGTATGTTGATAATTTTATGTATATTTTTCTGCTTTAAGAGTTTTTTACATTTTGAGATTGAGCAAAACGAGAACTGCTGAAATTTGAGAATGCTATACCGCGAGAAATGCTGAATTCGGTGATGTTTTTTTTTTCGGTAAATGTGCTCGAAGCGCTCATACAACTATTACTGATTGCCACTTTAGCGAGTTTCGTTTTTTATGTATATTTTGCTGCTTTAAGAGTTTTTTACATTTTGAGATTGCTACAAAACGAGAACTGCTGAATTTTGAGAATGCTATACCGCGAGAAATGCTGAATTCGGCGATGTTTTTTTCTTCTTGTTGTTGTTGTTGTTTTTTTCGGTAAATGTGCGCAAAGCGCTCATACAACGATTACTGATTGCCAATTTAGCGAATTTTGTTTATTATTTACATTTCATTTTCATTAAGCCAAACATGCGTATAAACCGGTGCTTGGCGACATTTACTACTTGGCAGAAAAGGGGTTTTCACGCCAAGAAGAATTCCAAGACCCCAGTGGGAACTTATGACATCTGTTCCTTTCTTGCATTTAGGGTGTTACTTTTGTTTGTGTTTTCAGCTTCAATAATTAGCTTTTCAACAGTATCAGTCAGCATACGAGATTTCCCTTTATACCGACCCCTATTTGACATTTTCCGTGCTTGCAGTTTTGGATGAGGTCTCACAGTTTCAGGTTTTATGATAAATGACGTTAAATTTGAACTGCTACATTGAGGGATGATATTGTCAGTTTGAACTGCGCCACCCGCTGATGGTTTATCAAAATCAGTTTCATTTAGCATAGGTCTGTCTGTTACAGTAGCTGCAAGAAATTCATCATCAGAGAAAACATTATCATTGAAAGGCACAATCCCTGTAACCTTAAAACCTTTCATAATATTGTTTGGAACCACGGCATTAGAATCTGCTATGCCCGCAAGTTCAGCAGTGTTTTAGATTGAAACAGGCTTTCTAACATTTCTTGGAGCAACCATCCAATTATTTACAGCTTGAATATAAAAGGCTTTCAAAGGACTATAAACACTCTTACCAAGGGGTTGCATTTTATTGCTAGAGCGTGGATGAAACGTCATTAGTCACACCTCTAGCCTTGGCTAAAACAATTATTGGTATGGTAATATGAGATTCATGGTTATCAAATAATAATACTGCTGGTCTTTCAGTACTAGGTCTAACATTTTTCAGAAAATGTTGAAATAACTGTTGGAATATGGTCTCATTTCACCAGCCTTACGGGTTTGGAGCCCTGATTAATCCAAGAGGTGTTCTGTGAAGCATAAATGGTTTAAAGTTGACAGGGGGGAAACAAACAAAGGGGGAATGATGTTTCCGGATGCATTAACAGCAGTAATCATAGTGATAGTTATTCCCCTTTCGACAGACGTTATCGCTCTAACTTATTTTTTTTCCTTTGAGGGCTATGAGTTTAGGAGATACATGAACCTGTGCTCTTACTGCAGTCTACATATTTTTTTTATTATCATTATTTATTAAAAACGAAAATAAAAAAATATCGTAAACTAATTTCAAGACAGTTGTAGTAAGTAAGTCATAAAAGTTTAAATGTTTAGAAATTTTTTAAAGAGTCTTGTACCTTTGACCTGGTCAAAGGAACAACTGGTCATGGTCAGAGGTACAACACCATGCTAGTGCAAATTGCAACGCATGCTACAGTTTTAGGGTTAGGATAATCAATTTCACAAGCCGCACCATATTTATAAAAGTCTATAGCTACCATGTCAAATTATTTCTATCAACAAAGACATAGCACAAAATATATTATTAGGCAAAACATTAACAAATAAATACTACATTTTTATCATGGAAATTGATTACTATTATTCACAAGAATGCCCTTTGACTTGAATAATCCACAGTAGGATGCACAAGCCCTCTAGTGAAGGAACTATGCACTAATTACACCAAAATTCATAAAATGCTGCTAGATAGCGCTATAGCCTAGGTGGTCAAAGGAGCAATATGGTCAGAGGTACAACACCTCCCCCTATAAGTTTTTGGAGACTAACACAAAACATTTTCTTATAACAATATCATCTTAATTTTTTATGAAAATAGCATGCAAACCAATTTAATACATCTTTTGTGGGGGTGTCTTGGTGATCTCCTTGTTTATAACTGACTGACTTTTCAGCTTTTGTTATTGGTGAAAATCCCTAGATCCCCCCCGGATTTGCTTTTGCAAATCATACCTTAGCAAGCTACTATCTCAAGGGTCAAATCCTTTCCTGGAACCCAGCTTACTTTGGCATTGACCTATGTCTTGCAATAAATTTCTTTGTATCATAGTGTCTAGTTTGCAGGCTTACTATGTTAAAAAAAAAGGAGATAAATGATTTTGCTTTATCATTGCATGTCAATTTAAATAAAAGAAAATATATATCATATAAAAATATTTAATACAATAATATTAATTTCATGTATTATGTAGTGCTCCATTAGAATTTGAAATTAATGTTTTTCATTAATTTGTAATGCATAATCTGTGAAATATGAATTAATGAAAGTTCATTTTTGAATTTATATATATACTAGTATATTACCCACCATCAAAAATGACAATGTGATCTCAATTTCATTTTCATAGGACTGTATACAAACAAACAGCATGAAGATTTTATTATTGAAAATTTTGTATTGTAGAAGAGTACATTTTAAAAATGACAAATGATTTCTACAAATACAAATGAAGAGGATATTTTATTTTACTCTATATTCAATTTCTGAATTAGTTCAACAATCAATAAAGGCTCCGATTCTAGTCTTTAGAATTGGGAAATGAAAAATCAGTGAAAATTATGTCATGTTGATGTAATCATATCAATTTTTCTCTTTAGTTTTATTAATATGAAAATACATTTCAAAGTAAGCATAATGTCACCGGCACAAGCTTTTCAAACATACTTAATATACGTACTTTTATGCTTAACCATAGTATATTCAAATAAAAGTATATTTCCTATTTAATTGTAATGAAAAAAAAACTAATGAAGTCATAATGCAGAAAGATAAAGTAAGCCCAATAGACAATATTCTCGTGATGTCGTAATAAATATAATTTTTTTTCGCTTATAAAACTAAAGTACATTTCCATAAATTTTTTTACCGAAAATAACTTGCAAATCAAAAAATCCACCCAAAAAGCCATGTGTCTCAATATTTTTCATTATTACTGTTTCATCTGAAACAATGGAAGTAATCTGACTGTCACCATTTTGAAGAAATTTCATAAAAAAAACTTATAAAATCAAAATATAAAACTGAATATTTTTTTTAATATCTAGTGCGGGCACATTTACAAAGGAACAGATTTCATTTAAAAAAGCAGTTAGCAAAATCAGTTCAGTAGAAAGCTCAGCGCAGATGATTAAAGAAACAGCCGTGTTTTAAATTTATAGATGGCACGGTTCGCCCCCGGAATGGTTACCTACACTTGGATTTTATATAAGTAGATATAAGATGCACAGTGTGTAAAGTGCTGCTGCAGTGTAAAATATGTATAAAACATTTTGCTGGTAATTATTAAATCGCATGAAAATCAACAATACAGTAATAAACCAATAATTATAATACATTATAAAAATGTATATCTAATAATGTAAAATACACTAATTAAAAAAAAAAAAAAAAAAAAAAAAAAGTAAGAGGAGAAAAAAATCCACTCTCAGAATTTAAAACAACTATATATGTATAATTTATACATATATACAGTCAAGCCAAGATTTAACAAATTTTTCGATTTAGTAAATCTTTTTATTGTCCAGGCGAAAATGGAACAAAAATGCTTCAATTTAACGAATTTATAATCCCGATTTAACAAATAACTTGCGATGTCTAAAAGTTGAAGAAATTTTCTAATATTTATAAAAAAATTTCAATATCCCTGATTGTCAATTTTCTGAATATGTACCTTGTGATGCAGAATTACCTACATGCATCCTACTTGCAGCAGGGTTATTAATAGACGTAGTAGTCAATCGGATGAAGAAGATGAAATAGATATGAAGCTTGTAACATACATTCAAAGAAACAGTTAGCATATTTTGTATTTTCACAACTTTGAAAAAACATAGACAAAGGTGTTTGGAATACAAAATTGAAACAAAGCAAACAAACATCTATAAAAGATTTCTTTTCTAAAAAATAATTTTATAAAATTTGAATAAATGAGATTTTTTCTTAATTACAATGCTTGTGATTAATAGTAGTATATAAAAAATAATCATTATTTAAACAGCATATTTTTTTAAGCAGCAAATGTTTAACACCATTATTGAGGTAAGTGAGCATTGTTCTTTTTATTTATGGCCTTTCTTCAACTTGATCTATTGTATAAAAAAATTCCTTTTTTTCTTTTTATCCCGATTTAATGAAAAAGGTTGCTACCTTACGAAGGATTCGTTAAATCGGGGTTCGACTGTATATTGCTCATATGATAAATTATCTTTTACTTTAACATTTGTGAAATTTTTGTTGTATCATTTAAAACATATTGATCTGCATTTGAGTCTTTATAACTGCTGTAACTTGCGAATAAATTTTTATTTCTTTAAATCTATTAATAAAAGCAATTAAGACATTTGTTTTTCAGCCACATAAGTAAGAATAAAAGACAAATTTCGTTAATTAAAGGGCTGGAAATTGAAATGACAACTTCAATTTCAAAAATACTCTGTCTGACGATTTTGAATGAACGTGAAGAATTGGACTATATTTAAAAAATTTTCCAGTAAGTAAATACCAATTAGATTTTTCTTATCCTTATAGATCAATTACTTTCATTGGCTTTAATGAATTAATTAGAGAAGCACAAATTAGCATAATAATGAAGATTTCTAAGTGTATGTCTAACATTGAAAACAGATATTTTCCCATCTACCCTTACACTCTAAATAAACTTTAAACCCTTTATTTAATGTTTACGGTCGAAAATTTTGATTTTACTGTATTTTAATTTAGTTATATTTTAATATGCGTAGAAATCTACTATTCTTAAAATAATAAATTTTAATGTTTAAGTGTAGAATAATGGCGATTCAAAAATGTATGCATTTTTGGCAAAAACTTTCGGGCCAGGCTTAATTTAACTGACCTTTAAATGGACCAGGCCACGCTGAAACAATGATTTTCATACGGGCTGGCTCAAAACTAGGACTGAAAAGTTTGGGCCATGAAGACTAGGAATGAAACCAGGCCCGGCTCTGTACACAAAAATTAAGTTAGGCCCGGTCCGGCCCGAGCCTTCAGAAAAAAGTATGGCCCGAACAGAGTGGAGCCCGGTCCCGGCCCGAGTGCCGTTAATGAAAATCGGCCCAAGCCCGGCTCGTGCAGATCTCTAATCTCACCAGTGTGCGAGCACTCTACCTTGACGTCACCAACTCCGTGTTGAGAAGAGGAAATTAATAAGTACTATTTGAAACATATGCTAAATTTTGACCCACAATTTCTCAAAATCCATTTGAAGAAATCCTTTCTCTAGTGTAGTTTGGGATAAGAACTCTACAACATACTTTAAAATAATCAATATCGGTGAGCACCATGTTTGGTGGTCCCCTTGTGAGATGTGCCTTGTGCGTAAGTGCATCGCCACTGTCGTCTTGTTTTATTAGCGCCGGATGCTGTTCTAGTTACCAATCTTGATACAACTCAGTTATCACTGATTGGACTGAAAATGTGAATTCTTTGTCGTGTCTAAAGTATTCTTGCCCTCTATACTTGGTAACGTCCAAGAAGATAGTAAAGGAAAGGTTGGCAGTGCCTGATCACTTATTTGGCGAAACTTAATTGCCATCTGGCGATATAACACTCATTTCGGCGACATAAAATGATTTTATGATTGCGCTTGGAAAAATCTTTTTCAAGCAGTATTTTTTTTTTTTTTTCGTCTTCTTTAGAAAAATTAAATATAATTGGTTATTTACAATCTATCATGAATGCACATTATTGAAATTAGATAAACATACGTCGTTTTCCAAGAAGTTTAGACCTTAGAAAGTAATTATTTTGAATTGAAAGAAGAAAAAAACATATTGTTGCAATTTAACATTACCTATAACATTTTGTTATTTTCTTAAACACAGTCATTTTTTTCATTCAGAAATGGTCTTTTAAAGTAATGCAAATCTTTTTCTAATCTTAAAAAGATATTTTTATTCGTTTGTTCTAAATTGTGAATTCAGTCACATAGTCATGTTAAAACTTTTGTACTATATTAATATAATTATGCCGTTTGTTCCAATCAAGACTCCCTTATCATATATCGATATATGATAAGGGAGTCTTGGTTCCAATATTCCCAATAAACATAAGTAACGATGTTATATGTGCATTGGCAGTACGAAACCCAGGGAGGTAGGTTTTAGAACGGATATGACTGTGGTTCACAGCCTTTTTTAATGGAGAATATAAACATGAAATAAGCTAAACTATAAAATAATAGTAATAAAAATTCCAGTGCAGGACAATTTTTTAAACATATCGATATAAAAACAACTTAAAAATTTAACAAATAAGAAAGATTAAATATTCAAAAATAAATTTCTACTAGGATTAAAAAGAGAGAAGAAGAAAAAAATAAAATAAAACTAGAAAACAGGAATTCTGCTTTTTCAGAATTTAGTGCCGCCTCCGATGAAAAAAAAATATATGTATATTTAAATAGTACAAAACATATTTCAATTTTAAGACTTAAAGCACACGCTTTTATTTTATGTAAAATGACGTCATTCGCACCCGCTTAAGAATTCCACATTTACAATCCACTCTTAAACATCTACAGTAAAGCATACATAGGACGCCACTATCACAAAATAATACACAAATGCAGCAAAAAGATGTCGTCATTAAAGAAACTCGACAAAAAGAACGGCTATCTAATGATTCACAGGCCTTCATTTGTTTGTAACATTAATATAGATACTTAAAATTAAATATAGTTTATAATAGCTCCATGTTTTAGCAAAAATCATTCGTTCATATTTTTTCAAAATCGCACATATTTTAATTACATTTTCTTTCGGTTGTCATGAGAAAATGGTTACAAAAATATATAATTACTATTTTAAAACTATTTTTCCTTTACTTTCTACAGAAATGGAGAACTTCCGTTGTCAATATTATTAAGCAAATAGCTCTAAAAACTACAAAAAAAATGAATATTTCAAAAATAATTGGAGATACAGTTTTCAAACAAATTGCATTTAAAAGTACTTAGGAGAGTGTGTGAATTGGTGCCGATGGGATACGAACGACGGATGTCATGATCAGGAGGCTAGAACGTTAGCGTCCAGCAAGAGGCCAAGCCAGTTACTCTAAGCTAGTAACTCGCTTTATACTGATCATGTGAGATGAGATCGCTACAATACTTTCTTTTCCCAATACGACAGTATAAAAATTGAAAATGTGCGATGCTTAGAAGTTTAAAAAATTGCTATAGAGTATTTAATTGTACAATGATACATCTGCTTTGTTTTATGGCTGGCTTATACAACGTAACGTTATTTTTTTAGACGACACAAAATAAGCTGAGAGAAAGAAATAGCATACCGGTAGCTAATAAAAAAAGAATTGAGCAGTAATGTTTATCAACACAAAAAACCCTTAACAGGTTAAAAGTTTGTGACACAGCACTTTATCTTATTGCTATAAGAATTTTAAATATGGATCTTAAAAATAATGATATCAAATTTTAAGTGACGCTATGCTATGAATTAATTAATATATATATACATACATACATTTATATTATTTATTTCATCATTTTATTTTTGTTTTACTTATAATTACATGTGTAATAATTATGTTAAATTTAAAAGGATGTATAAAAATTTATTCATTGATGCTTTATCAATCACATCTTTCATAAATTCAAAATATGAGTTTTAAAAGATATGATATCAAAATTTAAGTGACGCCTTGATGTAGCTTTAAACAATTTGTTTTAAAATTCAATTTCAATTGTTTTCGGTTTGGCTAAATATATTTACACATGTAACCAAAACTTTTAATTTACCAATACACTGTTAAAAATATCACTCTCACTGAACCTACACAATGCACTGTAATGTTATTTATATGAAAAATTTGATTTATCTTTTGTGCCATGTACGCTATCCAAAATCAAAAGTAAAATTTATGTAAATGATTTTTGTGCGTTGCTGGGCAACCTATAACTATGATATGTTCCCGCACCATGTTGGTTAAATCAAAGTAAAATTGCGTAATTTGTTATTTCTGTTTGTATAAATATTTTTTTATAAAATATAATTATGAGTGTAAAATTATAATGTTTATATATTTAAGTAAAATAAGAGTGTAAGTTCATACAAAAATTATTAAGTTGATTTTAAATAGTAAATATATATTTTTAAAAAATTGTTGTATTGTAAAATGAATGTATAATGTTGATTAGAGTTCGGATCTCAGACAACAACAATAGCCAGACGCCATGGTGTCGTTTTATGACAAGCCAATGGAAAGTGGTGTATAATTAGAAATCGTAAAATCATAAAAACGTTGGAATCAATTTATGGCCTCAATAAAAGTGTTGGGATAAATTTATGGCTTTTCAGACCACCCAAACTTTAAGGCAGATAATAATATTAAAGTATATGTAAGGGGCCATTTGCAGACTGCTAGCTAATAGGCCTATCGAAGTATAATAAAAATCTTCTCACATCCAATAACAGTGGACTAGACAAAAATAGTTCCACCCACTGCAGGAGCTGGTGTGCAAGAAGAATAAGGTTTAAAAAAAAGATAGTCTGGAAAAAGATGTAGAGGACGCAGGAGCTCTCCTGAAAGCCCGTGCAATGAGTCCCGTAAGCCCTAGTAAAGCCCAGGCGAGATGGACATATCGGATCGAGCCTAATCAAGCCTAATTGAGGATGACTTCCTGAGGTACCTATCGGAGTGAGCCTAATCAAGCCAAATTGAGGATGTCTTCCTGATGTACAGATCGGAGTGATCCTAATCAAGCCAAATTGAGGATGCGTTCCTGATGACACATTGCCATGATCCTAAGCAACGCAACAACTCGGAATTTGATGAATAAAGGCCACCATCCCGTATATTAAAAGAAGGTACTATTTTAAACATTTTCTTTTACCACTTAAGATCATATGAAAAATCTTAAAAAATACTTTTCTGATATTTTACGGTAGAGAGTTATCTGAGATCCGACAAAACCAATAATTAAATAAGAATAAGGTAATTTTAAAAATGAAAGAGAGTTATTCTTTTAGCAAAAAGAAACAATTATAATAATTAGAGTACGTGAAAATATTGTCCTTTTTTTTTAAAGATTAAACATACTTAAAATAATGTGAAGCAAACAAAAGTGTTGCTTTCTATTTTTTGAATTAATATTATGTTTTTCTGTATATAGTTATGTTCAATGTAAATAAAATATTTAATCAAGTTTTAAAAAGTTTCTGTAATTATTTAATTAATAATATTTAAAGTGTGTCAATTTATTTTTACAGCTTAAATTTTAGTTTAATTCATAAGTGGAAGAGTTCGTCTAAATAATTCACAACGCAAACTCTTAATTTTATTCGTAATTATTCAAATATAATAATTACATTTTGACGCGAATTATAATTTAATTTTATGAATGCTTCGCGTTGCTCTTCTACTAGAATTTAGGTAAATACGATCACTTATATTATTTGAATTTATCTAAGGTATATAAAATTATATACCAATTTGCTATGAGGTTGCTTGGATGATTTGGACAAATTAACAATTTTGAATATATTTAATAAAAAATAAACAGGTGTAATTATCTGTCCAGCATGCGTCATATTATCCATTTGCATACATTTCGTTTAGTTTTGATACAATAAATCAAATTCTAACCTACAATTTTTTGCTTAATAATTGAGTATCCATTTTCATTGAGCAACAGTTCGAATATACATACATTCCATACAGAAATCAAATAGCACAGGAAAACATCAATCTTCCACGGCATCAAATGAAATTAAACTCTAAGAAAAAAGTTGCCAAAGTGAACTGGTAACATTAAATCGCCAAGACATCGCCAAAATATAAGTTCATATCATGATAAAGCAACGATAAATGACTAAATCTCTTAAATATAATTGCTGTTCATAAAAGATATTGAAGCTTGGTACTAATCTGAGTTTTCGAGACCCAAATTAAATTTTTTGGGGCCTATTTATCAGTATTTAAAATTGCAAATGTAGTTGAGAGGCGTTATATGGAATAATATTTTTACATTTGAAAGACAGATGGCAGCACCACCAAACACTAATTTCAATAATTCAGAAATGTAAACGGGATTGATTAGTGATGGGCGATTCTCGAGAATTCGACAATCAAGAAAAATCGTCATCGTAAAAAATCACAATCGATACAGCCATCGATTAATTCCTAGAATCTACAATCGATTATAACGAGAAAAGCTAAAAACAGTTATTGGAAAACTTAGCTATTATTCTGGCCGACAATTTCATAGTAGTGATAGGGCTTAGTGATGGGCGATTCTCGAAAATTTACCAATCGAAAAAAATCGTTATCGTAAAATACACAATCGATACAGTCATCGATTACTTTCGAGAATCTACAAAGGAGATGTTCTAGAATCGATTATTGAAATCATTGTTTTTACATATATATAAGGCAGATTTTATTAAATATAGGGTAACTGAAAACAGATGGAATAAAAAACAACAAACCAAAGGGAGGCTATAAAGGAGCCATAAGACTGGAAAAGTCTTGTAAGGGTGCCTGGTTGAAAAAAGCTGAAAAAACGCGAGTAGCTATGAAGTGGTAAAGGGAGTTTAAGTATCAAAAATTAGAATTTTTCGGCAATTCGCATCAAAATGGCCAAAGAAATAAGAATCAAAAGCACCCCCTAGGGGCAAAAACATGAACTAAAGGATGATAAAAGGGATCAAAAAATTTTATTGATTTTTCTACGTCATTTGAGATTGGATCTTTAATTTCCCCATTTTTAGAAAGTCTTCGACTGGAATACATTAAACGAACCCCCGCGGGGAGCAAAGTAGGGGGAGGGGCAAGGAAAGTGCATAATATGAATAAGTGGTCACAGGACTTTCCAACGATATGTCACATGAGTGGTTCGGCTAAATTTAGAAAAGTGCCCCCGCGCGGGGGCAAAGTAAGGGCGATATATAAAATGAAATAGTAGTCACAGAGCTTTCCAATTTTCATATATTAAAAATTATTTATCGAAGGGCTCCGTAAAAAAATTCGATCTAAAATGTTTAAAAACGCTACGATTTCAAAAAAGTTCAAAAAGTGCCTCTCTCAGGGCACCAAACTAGGGAGGGAAGAAGAAAGGTTCATAATATGAAAGAGTAACTTTCCGATGATAACCGAAAACTTTCCGATGATATATCAAATGACTGGTCCAAAAAAAGTTTGAAATCTACCCCTCTCACAAGTGTTCCCTCTTTTATCCCAGAATATACCCGGAAATCACGCAGTCCCACTTTTAAAATTTTATATTTAATAAATAATATTTATCGGAGAGCTCCATTAAAAAACCTCATTTAATGATATTTATTGAAGAAATCTCTACAATTAAAAAAAAAATTCACCCCTGCACCGCTCTCCCCCCCCCACGCCCCCTTCCGGAATTCAACTCTGGGAGGAGAAAGGTTCATAATATGAAAGAGTGGTGAAAGGATTTTCCGATGATATGTCAAGGAGAGGTTTGGTAAAAGTTTGAAAATTACCCACCCCCCCTTTGTCCGCTCTCGCGCCCCCCAGAATTCACTCACCTTCCTCTTTGAACTTTTTATGTTTAATAAATAGTATTTATCTGAGTCTCCAGGTATGGGGCAGCTGGGCAGAGCTAAAATAAGAGAAACATTGAAAATTCGGGGCAAAATGACACTAAATTTAACAGTAAAGTTTGAAACTAGGACTATACAGAACTGAATACATAAACCACTATGCTTCATAACCCACATCGGTTAATAGCAATAAAAAGATAAGTGTTAGTTAAACTGATGGCATTGAGCTCACAAGTTATTCACACTAATTGTATATTATACTCTTATTTCAAAGAATAATGTCCCTCAAAAAATAAATGAAGGGAAATATCCCCCATTTGCCCCTTTTATACTTAACCAATGAACCTCCAAATCTAATCAGGGAAACGCCTTAACTATAATAAATCAGTATATCAAATTTGAAGCAAATCATATAATTCTGCATGAAAAAAAGAAACATATCGCTAAATTAAGGGTGGTCTAACCCCTTTAACCTTTTATACTTAACTAATGAACCTCCAAATCTAATCAGAAAAGCTCCTTATCAGAACGAACATAGAAAAAAAAAATTAAAGTAAATTTAATAATTCTCTATGAAAATCCATTTATCTAAATTAAGGGGAGGGGACTTTCCCCCTTTTCGCCCTTGTATACTTAACCAATGAACCTCCAAATCTAATGAAGGAAGCGCCATATCGGAATAAATCGGTATATTAAATTTGAAGCAAATCGAATAATTCTGCATGAAAAACCCTTTTATCTTAATAAAGGGGGAGACTAGCCCCTTTTCTTTATACTTAACTCATAAACCTCCAAATCTAATCAAGGCAGCTTCTTAACATAATAAACCGGTATCCCAAATTTGGAGCAAATCGAATAATTCTGCATGAAAAACACATTTATCTGAATTAAGGTGGGGTCTACCCCCCTTTCCCCCCTTTATACTTAACTAATGAACCTCCAAGTTTAATCAGGGAAGCTCCTTAACATAATAAACCGGTATACCAAATTTGGAACAAATCGAGTAATTCTGCATGAAAAACCCATTTATCTAAATTAAGTGGGGGACCAGCCACCCTTCTCCCCCTTTATCCTTAACCAATGAACTTCCAAGTTTAATCAGGGAAGCTCCTTAACATAATAAACCGGTATACCAAATTTGAAGCAAATCGAATAATTCTGCATGAAAAGCCCATTTATCTAAAATAAGAGGGGACCAGCCCCCTTCTCCCCCTTTATACTTAACCCGTAAACCTCCAAATCTAATCAAGGCAACTTCTTAACATAATAAACCTGTATACCAAATTTGGAGCAAATCGAATAATTCTGCATGAAAAATCCATTTATCTAAATTAAAGAGGGGGTCTACCCCCCCTTTCTCCCCTTTATACTTAACTAATGAACTTCCAAGTTTAATCAGGGAAGCTCCTTAACATAATAAACCGGTATACCAAATTTGGAGCAAATCGAGTAATTCTGCATGAAAAATCCATTTATTTAAATTAAGTGGGGGACCAGCCCCTCTTCTCCCCCTTTATCCTTAACCAATGAACTTCCAAGTTTAATCAGGGAAGCTCCTTAACATAATACACCGGTATACCAAATTTGGAGCAAATTGAATAATTCTGCATGAAAAGCCCATTTATCTAAATTAAGGGGGGCCCAGCCCCCTTCTCCCCCTTTATACTTAACCTGTAAACCTCCAAATCTAATCAAGGCAACTTCTTAACATAATAAACCGGTATACCAAATTTGGAGCAAACCGAATAATTCTGCATGAAAAACCCATTTATCTAAATAAAGGAGGTGGCCTACCCCCCCTTTCCCCCCTTTATACTTAACTAATGAACCTCCAAGTTTAATCAGGGAAGCTCCTTAACATAATAAACCGGCATACGAGATTTGGAGCAAATCGAATAATTCTGCATGAAAAACCTATTTATCTAAATTAAGGAGGGGGGGGGGAGACCAGCCCCCCTTCTCTCCCTTTATCCTTAACCAATGAACCGTCAAATCTAATTAGCGGAACGCCTTATCAGAATGAACATAAAAAAAATTGCAAATGGAAGCAAATCGTACATTTTAATCAAGAGTTATCGCGTTACGTACATGCATACACACTAGAGATGGGCAACATCGTTCCTTTTAAGGAATCGTTCACCGAAAGGAACAAGTTCATTGGAGTCGTTCCTTTCGGTATCGTTCCGAAAAAAAGGAACGAATCCGAGAAAAAGGAACGATTCCGAGAAAAAAGAACGATTTTGAAAAATAAAGGATTCCAAGGGGAAAAAAACACTTCCGAGATAAAGAGAACCACATGCAATCCATAATATTTTTTACTAATTTATTTTCTTATGTACCCATCCATTTTCTTAGGCATCCAGTCGCTTTAATTTTGTAATGTTTTGGACAGATGATTTTGTTTTTAAGAGTTCATTTCATTGATCAGTGTGTGCAATTAATTTGCAGTTATTTCTAACTTTATGATTTATGGTATAAAGCATAATTCCTCTTGGAAATTTAAGGGCGGTGCAGGGTCTATTCGATTTTCAGTGTAATCATTGGTTTCTCTTGAAACTATGTCGTCAAATGACCGTCCATTTATATTATTATTTTATACAGTGTGTCTTTACTCTCAACGATGTTCAGTGGCTAAGTCCTAAACCGTTAGTCATAGACCTATAGTTCCAATTACAAAAATGTTTTAAATAAGGTAAAAAATTATTCTGAAAGTCGTTTGGATCAATAAAAATATTTCTAAAAAAGTTACGAAATTTAATTTTTTATACGGTCCTCCGCCCTATAAGAGATATTTAGTAAAAATTTCCTGTTCTCTTAAAAGAAAGACAAAAAAAAGTCCCATTCATCTAACACTAAAATTCATGAAGTTATACGAAACTTTGAAATGCAAGACTTATGTCACTTTTCTGCATCCGAATACACATGAGTTTAGCCATGCTTCTAGGGGTCGTAAACAAAGTGCTTAAAGTATTTGAAGGATTTATTTCATGTGTAGCTGCGCTTTGAAAGAAATCGTATTACGACAGATTTTTGTAAGGATTTGAAGCTGTTTCTTTTCAGGATTTTTTTAACAAAAACTATGCTATTTTTATAAGCTTTTATTTAACCTATTAACAGCCAAAACTATAAGTAGGAATTTTCAAATTTCTTGTTGAAAGTCGCTTGTCACCACAAATTCAGAAAGGTAATTTCCGCTTTATTAAAATATCAAAATTTCTGCCAATAAATAAGGCAATTTTTTTAATTGTAAAATAGTGGTGACAAAGTAATTAATGTAAGAACGAGCAATTATTTTGACCGTTGCGTGAACGCAACACCAGCGGGTAACGGGTTAACTTGAAACGATCGTATGTATGTCTTTCCAGTTCAAAATTTGTACTCGAAATTCAACTCACTTTAAAATATGCGATCGATGTTAAATTTTACATATTGACGTAAATCAGATGACAATGTAATATTATTATGATTTTCAGTGGTTACCATTATGTACTTATTTTACAGGGTAACACAAAAAATTTCGGATAGATTACTGCCAACAAGTTTTCTAAAAAGTTTTAGATTAGATAACACAAGACTGCGATGGTTGTGTTTTTTTATTTTTAAAATTATGTATTTTCAAAATTATGATTTTTATGTATTTTTTAGCGCTGAATCCGAAAATTATCTTCATTTTTAACCATCATGTTAGACTTTTTTGTAAATGGTAAATTTCAAAATTAAAAAATAACGAAAATCTGATACTATAAAATGGATGTAAAACTTCTTTTATTCAATTTAATTTTATTTAATTCAAGAATTTACTCAATTTTTGGCTTATACTGGGATTCTTACAGCTAAACAGCTCGGGGATCCGATGATGTGGGAAGGGAAGAGGTTCAATTAAAACTTTGAACTTTTAAACTTTGAAATTTACGATTTGCGAAAAATCCTGACGTGATGGTTAAAAATGAAGGTCATTTTCGGATTCAATAGTAAAAAATACATAAAAATCAATTATCAAAAGTTAAAGAAATAACAATCACATCTATTTTATACTATCAGAATCAGATTTCCGAAAATTTTTCACTTTTTAGCTTTCAAATTTACGATTTGCAAAAAATCTGTACTTTGTGATAAAAAATGAAGGCCATTTTTGGATTCAGTGTGCAAAGAATCGAGGGTGTTGCTTTTCAACATTTTATTTAACGAAAATTCTATTATTTTTTTCCTGTTATATGTTTAGTACAAGCTGCATATTTTGCATTAATATTTCAGAATGATTATAGATTTCAAATTTATAATGCAATGTTAATTTTACTATCAACTATATTTTTTATATATCTGAAGATTATTTATATTTCTAGTAAATTTGTAAATGACCCCTATTTCGCAGCAAAAAATATGCTCCAAGTTGAAACAGCCATTACTTCGGTCAGTTTTAGTCGTAGAATAATAGGACTTTTATTTGTCTTACTTGTAAGTGTAATAGGAAAGTTTTACTAACTATAACTTGAAGGACCGGGTGATCGTATAAAAAATTAAATTTCATAATTTTTTAAGAAATGATTCTATTGACCCAAATCACTTTTTAAATACTTCTTTACCCCCATTTAAAACATTTTTGTAATCGGAACTATATGGCTATGACTAACGGTTTAGGAATTAGCTATTGGACATCGTTGAGAGTGGACATCCTGTATAGGAAATTTTATTATTGCTCTGATATTTGTCACCAGCGTCTAGGAATTTTTAGTCTCATAGATTCCTCTTCAAAATCTACCTCTAGGTAATCTTAATTTCATTTTTCATTCTGAATCTCATTTTTCATTTGGATGGCCCTACTGGTTTGGATATGTAACTAGTTAAAGTAGATTACATTTTTGTTCCAGTGTCCGTACTTTCAATAACTTTATGCCCTTTATCGCCTTTCTCCTTAGCTCCCTAACTTTACGCACACAGGATATTTCGCATAATTCATCAACATTATTATCACCGCCTTCAGGATCTGGTTCAGAAGTGAAACAACCTATTCTATAGCAATCATCTTGTAGTGCAATTCAGTGATATATATCAATTTTAATGCATTTGAAATAGCTTAATGTCATTAAAATGCGCTGCAAACGATTTTTTCCCGTTGACCATAATGTAACGAAATACTTTTGAGTGCCCCTGTAAATAAACTATTAATGCCACACTCTTCATATTGAATACCAAACATCCCATGGTAAACATCATTAACATATATCAATTGCATGGGAATCCGAGTATATTTACGGGAGTTTGGCATATCACACACTGAGACGATAGAACGACATAAAGCGCAACATGAAGTGCAAAAACCGGTCGAAACAAAGAACGAAGTTGTTACAAACTTGTTACAAACCAGTTTTTCTAGCGAATTCAAGCGACATGTCTTATGTGTCGCCTTAGTGTGTGACTTGCCTTAGGGCGTGAACAGACGGTCTGACGGACAAACAAACCGCATTCATAAACATTAACTTTATTGGAAAGAGTTAAAAAGTAAAGCACGTTTTTGCACACTGTCTTTCCTGAGTGACTGATGTATGTCTTGCCTTTTACCCTAACATCGTTATTTGTGAACTGCTGTTAACTACGTAGAATTTCAATAAACTTACAACTCTTTTTGAATCTCCAATTTCACGAGAACCTACAGGAATTTCTCTAATTTCACACCCTCATCCGCCGTCACCCTCTCTCCACTTATATCATATAGAACCTCAGTTCGGTGCGAGTGAATTGCAATGCTAATATGTTTGTTTGGATTAGGATCTTTGGAGCTTCATAACTCATAAAGTCATGGAACACTTGTGTTACACGAAAGGGTAGAAGTTCCTTCAGATGATTTGTAAACAGATTCATTAGCAGGGCTATGGCTAGTTATATGTATAAGATAATATTATATGCATTAATATTATAATATATATATATATAGTAATATATATGATTTTATTCATATATAGTACATATTATCTCCGCCAAAAGATATAGTGATTCACTAAACTTCAAAGTTCTATTTCTTTAAATTTGAATTTTGCTAACATTTTAACTGAAAAACGGTTTATTGGTTTAATTAAATTAAACAAATTAAAAGTATGTCCATTATTATTACAGAGTGTAGTAGTATATAAAGAACTATCCTTTTGACGATGTTTCGGCCGTTGAATGAAAGATATCTGTTGCAAACGTGTTATAGATAATACCAACCTTAATTTTTTGAGAATTTGACAATTTTTTATTCGGAGTTAAACTTTTTATTGTCAAAACTATTTAAAATAGATAAAACATTTTGTTAAATTCGAACTTTTCAGAAAACTTTATGTAATTTAAGAAGAAAAAAAGAAAATAAATAAATAAATCTTCTAAGTAAAAAGAATAACAATAAGAAAGGAAAATACATAAAATTTAGTATCGTATTTGCAGTAAGTTTTACCTCAATAAAAACGGAAATTTGATATTAGGCTTGAAACATTAAATTTAGTTTAGCATGAAGGGAGCCTCGATTTTATCGAAATTAAACTCAGATATGTATTATCCATCACCACAGTAACAGCCATTAATCGTGGCATTGATTTCGGGATTTACGAGTATCAATAACGATCAAGAAATCTGAATTATTATAAGAAATTATTACGATAATCGATTTTTTTTTTTTTTTTTGCTTTTATTTTACGTTGAATTAAAACAAAGTCACAGTTATTTAAATTCTAATTATTTAGCAAGAAATAGAAGTAAAATAACAATTGAAAAAAACTGTACAAAATCACAACGTGCATTCTTTGGAAACCAATAACAAAATTCGTATATTGTAAAACTTTTTAAATGCAATATTAACCTTCCGCATACCAGACCGGTGCAACAGACCCGATAGATACATTCAAATTGATTTTTCACATTTAAAAAAATGAAAATTTTGTAAATATGTGACTTTTTCTGGAATGTTCTACTCAAAAGAATAGAACATCCCAGAAAAAACCCATATTTACAGAAATTTCAGTTTTTAAAATAAATTAGAAATATCATTATAAATGTACCTGTCGGGGCCATTGAACCCCTCTGGTAGGCGGAGGGTTAACATAAATCTATTAAACCGAAACAAGCATAAAATATGCAGCTTTATATATGTCGCAGTGTTGGAGAAAGTCCGATAATCTATATGTAGCACGTGATTTTTCTTTCCCGTTTTTATACTCAAAACAGCCATTAAGAGAGCGAACCGCGGTTAAATTATTTCAATCCCACGCACCACTGTTACTGTTATCTTATTATTATTATTAGACATTATGCTTTTTGAAATATTCATTATCTTAAGAAAGAAAGAAACGTTTTACAAAAATTCCTTGTTCTAACAGATTTTACTCTATGTAATAAACCTCAATGTAAGTTGATTAAAACAACAATCTTAGGGAGTTTCGAGATTTTTTTAATCATCATCTTCAGGAGAGAAAAACAAGACGCCAAACTGTGGAAATAAAGTGGTACTCGAGCGCTCGTAGCTGGTCATATATTTATTTTGACAAAGAGGATTCTCAAATTGAAATTATGTTTGAGGAAAAAACATGAAATAGTGAAATATGCATGAAAGTGCGTAACTCTACAATTATTAAAATAATTGAAAATCAGTTATTATTATCCTATTAAAATACAATTTTTATGGCCTAGTGATATATTTCTTACATTATTCAAAACTGTTTCTAGTCAGATTTAATAAAATATTTTTCACTAGTAATTAAACAAGCATTTTCTTTGTTTTTCTTAAGGCTGTTCTTAAGTGATCTGCTCAACAAGCGTAAAACGTTTTGACACATTTACAAATTCATTTTTTAACGGAAAGATATAAAATTGGAATGTTTGACCATGGAAGCGATTTGGAATCGAACTGTGTTTTCCATCTTTTGATCAGTAAATTACCTATTGAGTTATAATCGATTTTGATCACGTGACAAACATGTTTTTCCACCCATTTTTGAGAAATTATGCCTCTTTCGAGCGGAAATTCGGTTCAAAACGCCCACTTTGACACTATTTTCTGAAAGGCCTATTGCGTTTGCAAAAAAAACGGAAAAAACAGCTCGATTACATAGTTTCTGAACAACACCTGTTCGTTTCATGCATTTCCGAATAAAAATAAATTAAAACTTTTATCACAAATTTATCCTTTTGGATTTGAGAACAGCCTTAAGAATTCATTTAGAAAAAATTCATTTCGTATGATACATTTACCAATTAGAAAACGTATTAGTGTATTAAAGTACACATGGTGTTCCATTACCCTCGGGGTCCAGGTACTCAATCGGTAAAGCACGTAAAGTTTCTGGGTTCGAATCCCATCTCGGTACTTTTTCACTCAGGTGTAAAAAATCCAATTCGTATAAAATATTTTTTTAAATTATTTCTTTCAGATTAATTTAGCACAAGAAGATGAAATAGTAATGTAACGCCCTACTCCGCCCGCACTTCAATTTCTTTTTTCTTTCTTTCTTTACTTTTCTTTTTTTTTTTTGAGGATGGTGGGGGGGGGGGAGGGGCACACACATTAGAAGGATATTTTGGCAATAAAGTCAGCTTTAATAGAATCAAAATCTGTTATTTTGAAATAAAATAGCGTATTTTAATTTATTAAAACTGACCAGTCTACAAGAAAAGAACCGATTCCCGAGGAATCGGTCCTTTTCGGAACGGTTCCTCGGATTCGGTCCTTTTTGGAACGATTCCGAAATGGACCGACTCCGAGGAATCGGTCCTTTTCGGAACGACTCCGAGGAATCGGTCCTTTTCGGAGTCGGTACATTTTGGACCGATTCCGAGGAATCGTTCCAAAAAGGACCGATTCCGAGGAACCCTTCCAAAAAGGACCGAATCCGAGGAACCCTTCCAAAAAGGACCGAATCCGAGGAACCGTTCCAAAAAGGACCGAATCCGAGGAGTCGTTCCTTTTCGGACTCGTTCCGAAAAGGACCGATTCCTTTTTACAGAATGGAATCGTTCCTTCAGTTTCACTGCCGGAATCGTTCCTTTGGAGTCGTTCCTCAACAAATGACACATCTCTAATACACACAGAACTGACGGGTACATTAGCTCTCCGGCTTAGATAGCCTGTGAGCTAAAAAGAGATTGGATAAGAGATGGACTCCTTTGAGAAATTATGACTTAAACCAGAAATGCGTAAGTTTGACTCTGAAAGCTTCATTTCTATCTCACATTTCGTCAAATCTCATCTCGATGATTTTTCCAGCATTTCGACGCTTCCAGATGGAAAGCTGCTCGATGGTTGGTTCTCTCGCGGTTTTAAACCTTTCGGGATGGGAAGTCACTCGAGAGTTTCTCTTGCCCTTTTCTACCTTTCCTGATGGGAAGCTTCTCGCTGGTTTCTCTCGTCCTTTTCGAAATCTCCCAATGAAAAGCCTTTCGAGGATTTCTCTCGCGCTTTTCAACATTTCGCTATGAGAAGCTTTTCGAGGATTTCTCTCGTCCTCGGCAGGGAAGAAAAGCAAGAAAATTTATCGAGAGTACCAAGGGACGAGTTAGAGAAAGAGGCTTGACAATGAGCTGTGAAATGAAGCCCTAATTTTCAAAGTTTCTCTTATTTTAGCCCTACCAAGATGTCACATACCTGGAGCCCTCCGATAAAAATTATTTATTAAATATAAAAATTTCAAAGAGGAAGATGGGTCGGGTGATTTCGAGGGAGGAGGACGTGAGAGTGGACTCATGCGGGGTGCAATTTTAAAAATTTTACCGAACCCTTCCTGTGGCATATAATCGAAAAACCCTTTGACCACTCTTTCATACTATGAACCTTTCTTCGCCCAAAGGGGGATGGGGAAGGGGCGAACAAATTTTTTAAACCGTAGCCCATTTCTATAACAAATTTAAATATCACTTTAGATGTGGGTTTTTTATTCAGTCTTCCCGTAAATATTATTTATTGAACATAAAAATTTTAAAGTGGCGGCTGTGTGAATTCCGGGGCGAAAGAGTGGGCCCACGGGGGAGGGAGGGGGAGCAATTTTCAAACTTTTTTTGGACCAGTCATGTGATATGTCATCGGTAAGCTCTCGGATGACGCTTTCATATTATGAGACTTTCTTCCTCCCCTTACCAATTTGGCCCCCACTGCGAGGGTAATTTTTTCCGTTTTTATCATTTTAGATCGCATTTTTTTATGGAGCTCTCCGCTAAATATTATTTATAATATATGAAATTTCGACACTTTTTCAAATTTAGTCAAGACCCCTCGTGTGAGATATCGTTGGAAAGGTCTGTGACTACTTATTGATGTTATGTACCTACGGTGTCCCCACCACCACTTTGCCCCCCCCCCCGGGGGCACTTTTCCAAATTTAGCCAAGACCCTTCATGTGAGATATCGTTGGAAAGGTCTGTGACTATTTATTGATGTTATGCACCTCCGGTGACAGTCTCCCCCAATTTGCCCCTCCCGGGGGACACTTTTTCAAATTTAGCCAAGACCCCTCATGTGAGATATCGTTGGAAAGGTCTGTGAATACTTATTGATGTTATGTACCTACGGTGCCCATCCCCCCATTTTGCACCCCCCCCCCCGGGGGACACTTTTCCAAATTTAGCCAAGACCCCACATGTGAGATATCGTTGGAAAGGTCTGTGACTACTTATTGATGTAATACACCTCCGGTGACCGCCACCCCCACTTTTCCCCCACGGGGGTGTTTTTCTAAATTTAGCCGAGACCCCTCATGTGACATACTGTTGGAAAGGCTTATGACCACTTACTCATGTTATCCACCTGCCGCACCCCTCCCCCCCCCTTTGCCCCCACGGGCAGGGCATTTTTATAAATTCAGATCCAGACTTCTCATGTGACATATACAGTCGTGGCCAAAAGTTTAAGACCACCGTGTAGAAACTAGCGTTTTTACAATTGAAACCACTGATAACGTCATAAATCAAATCGATTGCGTCAGATGGAGTCATTTCCATCTGGCAGTGGAGTACTGTATTCACTTTTCGCTTGATCTTTGAGTAATAAACGCCGCAAATGCAATTGTTGCTTGTTTTACAAGTTATTAAAACCTATGAAAATGGGTCGAAAATCGTCAGTTTCTGAAGCTCAACGCGCACAAATTGTTATTCTTCATAATGAAGGATATTCTGGACTATTAATTGGTGAACTAGTAAGACGTAGTAAGAATGCAGTTCACATTGCGATCAAGAAATTTAAAGAAACAGGGACTTATGTTGATGCCAAAAGGTGTGGTCGACCTCGTAAAACCACACCTAGGGATGACCATGTCATTAGGAGAATAGCAGTTCGTTCTCCAATGAGTTCCGCAAGCAAGATACTGTCAGTACTGCTTACTAAAGGTGCGGATGTCAGTCGTAGAACAGTAAGTCGGCGTTTGTTCGACGACTTTCATTTAAAATCCCACAAACTTGCGAAAAAACCCAGGTTAACAGCAGTCATGAGAGCTAAGCGCTTGGACTTTGCCAAGAAACATGCCAAATGGACAATTCGTCAGTGGCAACAGGCTTTTTTTCGGACGCATCTACCATACAGCAGTTCTCTACACGCAAGTACTATGTCCGTACACCTCCTGGATAGCTATTCCATGAACGTTACACTTTACAGACTGTTAAACACTCACCAAGTGTCATGATTTGGGGTGGAACATCAGTGAACGGAACGGCTGCATTGTTCTTCCTACCACCAGGAACGACTATGAATGGCAAAAAATACGTGGATTTGTTAAAGGAGAAGTTAGAATTACACATGGCCGTTAATAAATGCACAATTTTTATGCATGATGGTGCACCAAGTTATCGCTCTAAAATTGTTACTTGGTTCTTGAAGACGAAGAAAATTCAAATCCTTAACTGGCCTGGAAACAGTCCCGATTTGAATCCAATTGAAAACTTATGGACTCTCTTAAAGCATAATGTCTCTAAGAAACAGCCAACAAGTGCTAAGGAACTGAAAAAAGCAATTAAGGAAGTTTGGGTGAAAGAATTATCAGCTGCATACTGCCGAAGTCTGGGAGAGAGCATGCCAAACGTTTGCAGGCCGTAATAAAAGCTAACGGCGGACCAACAAAATATGGATTTTTCTGTAAAATTTGTGTTTAATGTATGTCATTTATATGCGTAGAAATGTAATATTTATGTAATAAACTGAGTTTATAATTGTACTGACGAGTACGTATTCAATTTATTGTCTGGATCTTAATTTTCAGTGGTGGTCCTAAACTTATTGCCACGACTGTAGTTGGAAAGGCCTAAAGACAAGTGACGACTTAATCATATTATGCAGCTGCTGTGCCCCTCCGCTCGCTTTGACCCCTCTCCCAAGAGATCTGGTCCGAGGTTCATTCGTTTCGATATTATATTTTTTGCACGATTTTGTAGTGCGTGCACACCACACCCGCCTGCTATCATATATCAGTGCCGTATATAGCGGGTAACCTGTTCGTGATTTCATATTACAAGATTACGTATAAATTAGGGGCCCCGATTAAAGGAGGGGCCCGCTAGCGGTCGAAGTCACATAGTCTTTATTAACATCGACTCATTCCAGTTCACCCGCAGACGATTCTTGATAAATGTATGACGTATATAATACATAATATATGATTTATAAAAGAAATTTGCAAACTGTAGTCATCGAGAAAAAATTTACACAATCGAAAAATATCGAGATGCCCATACAATCGAGAAAAACATCTCGTTATCGCCCATCACTAGGATTGATTTTACTAGATTACGTTTCTAATCTTCAGTACCGTTTTTTAAAGTGAAATATTAATTAGTAATACTTGTTAAGTTGGTAACAAAAAAAAAAAAAAAAAAAAAAAAAAAAAAAACATGAGCTTGAGCATTTATTTATTATTTTTTTACGCATAGAGAGAGTTTAAAGTATGAAGTTACCATTTTATGAATTTAATGAAAAGTAAAAGAGAAAAATGTACGCATTTTTATTTGTTCAATCGACATTTTCCTTTTATTTACAGTTTTTTACACATAAAAATTCGTATTTTCCTCAGCGAAACGGACGATACATATAAATAAACTATACAATTTAAATTTTTTTTCAATTATCCTAAAAATTTAAAAATATATATGATTTTTAAAAAAATCCCTGCCGGCTCGGGCCTACAGGCGGAGGTAGATTTCGAAGTTAAGTACTAAATTCACCAACAAAACTTAAATCAAGATTAGAGATAAACCCAGTTCCTTCACTAAGAATGGCACTAAGGGAGCTAAACATTTTGTGAAAATTCTAATATACACGAATACACACACGCATGTATATGGAATAGGTTTAAAAATGGCTAAAGCAAATTCTGAGAACCTCAAAGTGTTAAAATATGTTAATAGTCCATAGTCGGGTTTTTATTATGTTTTAATAAGTTTCTTCAAACTCGCATGACGTTACATATTCACCTGCTGAGGTCCATTAAATTTCTAATATGACGCAATATATATATATTTTTTTTTTAATTCGTCAAACTATTTATTTCATTTTGAGTTTTCATGCGGAAATCTTGCTCTAGAAAACTTATGACGTAATATTCAATTTGCTTTCAATTCGTCAAACTGTTTATTTAATTTAATTGTTCACGTGAAATCTTGCAATAGAAAAGCAATTGTTGTGGTGAAAATTTTATTGCTTTTCTTTTAATTGTTGGCAACTGCTATAACGAAAAATATTTATTTTTTTCCTGTCATTGTTGTGTAAGAGCTGGTTTTATCAGAATCATGTTAAGACGGTATTCAAAATTTTGAGCCTTCCCCATTTCCGTTCCCTTGGGCCGATTTTGCCCATTTTCAATCCCCGCCGAGATATTAACCATCTCAAGGTTGTTGGCGTGTTTGAAGACGATCCGTGCATAATTGCGACTTTTATCGTGCGGACAAAATTTAGTACATACATATATAAACTTTTTAGGTGGGGGTGGTTTGGGGTTCCTGGGGTCCTATAATGAAAAGTTATGAAGGAATTTTTCAAAAGTCGCACCATGGTAACGACTGCAATAGGTAGTATTTCTTACGAAATCTACCTAAAATTTACTTTTTTAAATTTTGGATGTATGACTTTTTTTTTTTAAAGTCTCGTAGTCTTCCATTTACAGTTAGAATTACGGCATGTATTATTATTATTATTAAAAACGTAATGGTAGAATAACGGCCTGTTTTTTTCTTTTTTTTTTATTATAAGGGTAATGGAAAAAATAAAAACGCATAATTTAAATTTATGTACCGCAGAAAAACAGAAATTCATTTGTGTTAAAAAAAAAAGTCCCTACCGGCTCTGACCTACAGACGGAGGTAGATTTCGATGTTAAGTACTAAATTCACCAACAAAACTTAAATCAAGGTTAGAGATAAACCCAGTTCCTTCACTAAGAATGAACTCTAGGGAGCTAAACATTTTGTGAAAATTCTAATATACACGAATACACACACGCATGTATATGGGATAGGTTTAAAAATGGCTAAAACAAATTCAGTGAACCTCAAAGTGTTAAAATATGTTAATATTTCCATAGTCTGGTTTTCATCATGTTTTAATACGTTTCTTCAAACTCACATGACGTTACATATTCACCTGCTGAGGTCCATTATATTTCTAATATGACGCAATATTTTGTTTGTTTTTTTTAATTCGTCAAACTATTTATTTCATTTTGAGTTTCCATGCTGAAATCTTGCTCTAGAAAACTTATGACGTAATATTCAATTTGTTTTCAATTCGTCAAACTATTTATTTAATTTATTTTTTCACGTGAAATTTTTGCAATAGAAAAACAATTGTTGTGTTCAAAATTTTATTTTTTTTTAAATTGTTGGCAACTGCTATAACGAAAAATATTTATTTTTTCCTGTCATTGTTGTGTAAGAGCTGATTTTATCAGAATCTTGTTAAGACGGTATTCAAAATTTTTAACACCCCCATTTCCATTCCCTTGGGCCGATTTTGCCCATTTTCAATCCCCGCCGAGATATTAGCCATCTCAAAGTTGTTGGCGAGTTTCAAAACGATCCGTGCATAATTGCGACTTTTATCGTGCGGACAAAATTTAGTACACACACATATATATATATATATAACCATTAATTGAACATAACCTACCACCATCAAATGTTATGAATTAAAGCTGTAAGTATTTAAAAAAAAAAAAAAAAAAAAATAATAATAATAATTTATTATAAGAATTATTATGGAAGAAAAAGAAAAAAGTGGACACCGATAAAAAAATGGAATATATATATATATATATATAAACTTTTTAAGTGGGGGTGGTTTTGGGTTCCTAGGGTCATATAATGAAAAGTTATGAAGGAATTTTTCAAAAGTCGCACCATGGTAACGACTGCAATAGGTAGTATTTCTTACGAAACTACCTAATTGTAAATTAAAAAAAAAAAAAAATGTAGACTGAACAAATACAATTTTCGGTTTTAAAATATTCTTTTTTCCGTCTTATGTAAAAATTGGCTTTCGGCGGACCTTAAAAACCTTTCGTTTCCGCGTTAGGCAGATACCGGCTTACGGAGCACGTATTAATGTTATTTTCAAACGATTCGCCGGGACTTGAAAGTCTTTCCGTAGTAGGCAGATTTCCAGCTTACACAGAGTCCGCCTTAGACAGATATTACAGTATTTTTATTTTTAAATTGTCCCAAAATAGTGATATGTGAAACTCTTAAAGAAAAAAATCAAAATAAACAGATACATTCTTATAGAAACATAAAATCAAATTTACTTTATTAACTGACTTAAAAAGGATAAAAAAAAAAAAAATGCTTACTGCTTGAAAGAGGACAGACCTCATAACGTATGTATTGCAAGACCAGCGCTTAACCGACTGAGCTACAGAAGATTTTGTTTACATATACATCTGACTTGTGTGCTTGACATCTAGGTCCGCTTATAAGTCATCGTCAATATACAGGGACGAGATAGCACAATGAAATTTACAACACAGAGAAATTACATCCGGGAGCTCCACAAAGAGTGTGCAATGGAGCCAGCGAGAGTCGAACTCGTAGACCTCTGCCGCTCTCAATGATTGGCGGCTGGCAGCGCGGTGTCCTAACCGCTCGGCCACCGAGGCCCCGCTACAGAAGGCGTGGAAACCCACGGTGCTCGCTCTCTCCCCTCAAAGGTCAAGAGCTCTTTGGATTAACGCATTCGATTAATCTGCAGGGATATATCAGGGCATCCATTTTGTAGCCTGGTGAAGTATAGAATTTTAAAAAAGGTTTTTTTTTCTCTTTTTTGTTGAGAACTTTTATCAAATACTACATTTCTTTAAAAATATTACATTATAATGGAATACAATAATTTAAAAAAGTTCTTGAAGTAAAAAAACTGTGTCTGTAATGTTTCGCTCTTTTTTAAACATATATTTTAGACCTTTTTTTTCATTTCATTAAAACTCTGCCACAATGTTTTTACAGAAATTACGAAAAGAAGCTCCCATAGGTGTTTAACATTAGCTATCACTCCTTGCTGTAGTGTTTCTTTGAATAATAATAATAATAAAAAAAACATATTGTAGCTTTTTGTTCCGTTTTATTTAAACTCTGCCACAAAGTTTTTGCAAAAATTACGATCCGCGAAGTTTTTTTTTTTTTTAACCATTTGGAAAAATGGTTATTGTCCTCGTCAGGGTAGGAAATCAAAAACATATCTGAAGTTTTTTATTGGTTGAATCCGTATTTTATTCGTTTTCTGATGGGTCTATACAGTAATCTATAATTTGCCTTTACTTCCAACAGAGATTGATACTTCTGTTGCCACTATGACAAAAAGTAATAAAAACTACAAAAAAAAAAAAAAAAAAAAAAGAATTAATAACTCAGAAACAAATTGAAATACAGCTTTCAAACAAATTGCATTTAAAAGTACATTTTTTTTCTCTATACGACGGTGTAAAAAGTAATAGTGTGCGATGTTTAGAAGTTTAAGAATGAAATTTCATTTAAAATTGGTCGTCAGATTTCTTGGAAATCTGACGATGGAAAAGCCTTTTCCCGAACAGCCAATGAAATATTTGGATAATACGTAAGTTTCACGAAATCTGGCGAGTCGCAGGCGATTTTTGTCGCTTGCAATTTTTACGTGTAATAACACTATTAATGTTTAATTCATGGCCTACGTAATGTATGACCAGCTCCGTAGAAGTTTAAAAATTTACAGTACTGAAAATTGTAAAACTGAAATTTCTTTTAAAATTTGTTCATGATGGGTCCAGGAATGTTAATGGTTAATTCATGGCGTACGTAATGTAGGATCAACTCCGTGCGATTTTTTATGTCTTAAATTTTAGTCTTCGAAAAAAATCATTTTCCAAATGGTCGTTGTAATTTGTTAAATTGCTTTCTTTTTTTAGAACTTTTATCAAGTACATTTCTTTAAAAAGACTTCGTTATAATGGAATATAAAAATTATATAATACAATTTTAATTAAAATATTGTTCTAAACAATCTGTGCTGATGTAATTTTTTTTTTTTTTTTTTTTTTTTGGATGAAAAGGCATTTTTTCTTTTAGGAATTTATGTCATTTTCACCAACAGAATTGTCTATGCGTTTAAGATTAGTGCATCATTTCCATCAATTATTTTTAAAAGTTTCAGATTTTAGTTTTATTGGTTACTTTTGATTTCAAGGGATAGAAGAAAAGAAATTTAGAAATAAGCTAATAAATTTTGGGAACTTTAATGCAAGCTAAAGTTTATTGAATATGACATTATTCTGACGCAATCACACAGTCATATCATGACTTGTTCCATATATGAAAATGATCTTTTCTTTTGAAAATGGTGTCAGTTTCATCATCCGAACTAATTTAAAATCTGTGATTATGTCACCTTTTAAGGACTTTATAAAAGAAATATGTCCCTCCGACAACATGGAGCTTTTAAATATTTACGAACACATTTTTAAATGCAAAAGCATGACGTTTGCAGGCATGACTACTGAAGGGATTTGGCATCGAATAGTGTTTACCAATCGTTGATCAATGAGTTACTTATATATTTATAAGCGATCTTTTCCACGTGACGACAGATTTTTCTTTGACAGTATTTTATGAATGATCTTTTGTTTTTATTAAAAAATGGAAAACACTCGATCGCATAGTATCTGCATGAAAACACCTGCCAATTTCATGTGTTACAATATTCCTTTAAATATGACTACATTTTCATTTGGGGAATATCCTTCAATCTACTATAATCAGATTTTATTTTTTGAAACAACTCAAATTACCATGTTTAATAATCCGGCGAGGTTTGGACAGGGTTTTGAGGGCTTAGCTCGTAACGGGCACAGCCTCTGGTACATTAAAAAAAAAAAAAAAAAAAAATTGAATTATTATTTAAGAGAAAAACTCTCTTAATCTTGTTCAATTAATAAAACTTTAAATTTTGTATTTTTGTCGGTGAATTAAAATAAATAAAGAAAATTTTCTTTTATTCTAAAAAAATATATATTTTTTTAAATCTAAGGGAACTTTTATTTTTCTAAAACCGTCATTGATTTTTGAGAAATAATCCGTTTTAAGCTTTTCAAAGAGCTTATTATAATTGACTGGAAGAAATTACAGTTAACATTTGACAATTATTTAGTTATTTATTAGGAAAGAATCGAATTGAATAGATACATACACACATATTTAAATCATAAGAATTAAACAAGATTTTTACATTTTACTCCTGCCGGTTTATAAAGGACGGTTTAAATTGCGCTGGCAAGCATTATCTACATTTTGCTTTTACTTTTAAGAATATACAAAGTGTTTTTAAACTAATGGAATAAACTTTCAGGTGTATTTGTGAAAGAAAATAGGTCACAATTCACTTGTTTAGTAAAAAATGTATTGTGCTTCACTAGACGTTTTAGTTCACAAATTTAACAATAATGAACATACTTTAGTGAGACTTTGATCATATTAACTTTGCTTTGTATAAATATGAAGGCAACATTGGTAAGTGCCCTGAATTTTGGTTGGTGAAACGCTGCACAACGTCACCGACGTTGTGCAGTTCCGTTTAAGTAAAGTTTTCTAAATAATATTTTTCAGTGACCAACTACGCGGAATGTGTATACGATATGTATAAATACGCGATAGTGTCAAAGTGGACGTTTTGAATCGAACTTTCGCGCGAACGTGGAATAACCACTCAAGAAAAACATGTTTGTCACGTGATCAAAATCGCTTATAATTCAGTAGGTAATTTATTCATAAAAAAAATGGAAAACACAGTTCGATTCCAAATCGCTTCCATGATCAGATTTTCCTATTTCATATCTTTTCGCTAAAAAATTTATTTGTAAACATGTCGAAACGTTTTGCGTTTGTTGAGCAGAGCAGTTGAGAACAGCGTTAACAGAAGATTGCGCCGGCATTGCAGAAAAAAAGAAAAAAAAATCGTATATTTTGTGTTTTTTAAAGACGTACTTACCGGGATATGAAAATACGAAGGTTATCATTTTTTCAATTCATTCATTTGTAATCATTACAAGAGATTGCATTGCTGGTAATTTGTTTTACGCATAACTCAAGAACTACTTGGTGGAATGCTCTGCAATTATTATATAAGCATAACTCTTGTACTTTATATTACAAGCTTATAGAAATCGATTTCCGTTAAAAAATTCATAGATTGCAATTCACATATAAATCCCTTTGTTCCACAAATTTCCATTTTTCATATGTTTACTGTGATTTCAAATCCATGCTCCAAGTGTTATGGGGATTGTTTCATAGATTTACTGGTATATGATGGTTTATACAGCATTTTTAATTTGAAGAAATTCCTTTATCATTTATACATTCACAATTTTTGTTGATAATTTGTAATGGTTTAGAATGTTTTTTTTTTATATATAATGGTTTAATCTTACAAAAAGTTAATATATATATATATATATATATATATATATATATATATATATATATCATCATCATCATCATCATCATCATCAACCGTTTTCAATCCACTGCTGGATGTAGGTCTCCCCTAGATTTTTCCAATATTTCCTGTCTAGTGCTTTAGTCATCCAATTTACACCGGCTACTTTTCTGATTTCATCACTCCATCTTACTTGAGGTCGTCTTCTTGGCCGTTTTACATCTCTGGGATACCACTGTAGAGTGTTTGTGTTCCATCTATTGTCTTGTCTTCTTGCGATGTGCCCAGCGCATTTCCATTTTAGCCGTTTAATTCTTTCAATGATGTCAAAAACTTTCGTCTGACTTCTTATCCAGGTTATTCTTTTTCTGTCTCTTCTAGTTATAACTAGCATACATCTTTCCATACTTCTCTGTGTTGTTTGTAATCTTTGGACCATCCGTTTTGTTAGCGTCCATGTTTCTGCTCCATAAGTTAGGACAGGCAAAACACATTGGTTAAATACCTTTCTTTTCAAACACAGGGGCATGCTACTCTTCAGAATAATATTGTTCTTCCCAAAAGCACTCCATCCATTTCTTATTCTTCTATTGATTTCATTCATGATACTATTATCAGATGATATTTCTTTCCCAAGGTACACATAACTTTGCACTTCTTTAATTTCAGTGTTGTTGTAGACGATTTTCTTTTTTGATGCAAATGAATTGAACCTTAGTCTTTTCCAAGTTTATTTTTAATCCCACATTAATGCTAGCTTCTGCCAAATCTTTTAGCATATTTTCCAATTCTTCAGGACTGTTACTGAAAATTAAAATGTCGTCAGCGAATCGGAGATGACTTAAATATTCCCCATTTATTCTAATCCCTTTGTTTTCCCAATCCAGCTTCTTGAAAATATTTTCTAAGACAGCAGTAAAAAGCTTAGGCGAAATGGTGCCTCCTTGTCTTACCCCTCTTCCAAGCTTGATCTTTGCTTTTCCTTTGTCCAAGCGGATGGTTGCTGTTGCTTTCTTGTAAATCTTCTTTATAATATTGATGTAAGGTTTGTCTATACCAATGTCCTCCAGAGATTCTACTACTGCTGATGTGTAGACCGAATCAAATGCTTTTTCATAATCAATAAAGGCAAGGCAAAGAGGTAAATTATATTCCTTATGTTTTTCTATGAGTTCCCTTACCGTTTGGATATGATCCATTGTGCTGAATCCACTTCGGAATCCTGCTTGTTCTCTAGGTTGAGCTGAGTCCAGAGCTGATTCAAGTCTTGTCGTTAAAACTTTGGTGAAAAATTTATAAATCACTGACAGTAAGCTGATTGGACGGCAGTTTTTAATGTTTTCCTTCTCTCCTTTCTTGTAAAGTAGCACCATCACAGCATTATTCCAATCTTCTGGTACATCTGACTTCTGGAGACATTTGGAAAACAGTAAGGATAGCATTTTTGCAAATTCTTCTCCTGCTTCTTTGATAAGGTCGATTGTAATTCCATCTTCTGCGGGGCATTTACCTTTTTTCATAAATTCAATGGCTTGTAAAACTTCGTCTGTCGTCACTGGGATTATGGCATCGGTTTCTGTTAAGTTTTCTCGTGGATCACATAAGTTGATTTCCCTCTGATCTTCACATTTATATAAATCGTTATAGAATTTTTCGACAATGTGTACTATTTCTTTATTGATTTTGGTGATTGTTCCATCTGCCCTCTTTAGTGCAAAAATACCTTTTCTTCCAACACAAAGTTTTCGCCTAGCTGATTTTAAACTTTTGTTATCTTCTAGAATTTTCTTGACAAGATCAGAGTTAAATTTTCTGATATCTTCTGTAACACATTTTCTTACCGTTTTACATAATTCAGCATATTCAACTCTTGATTTAGGATCGTTTTTCTTCATTTTAAATTCTCTGCGTTTCTTCATCAATCTTCTTGTTTCTTCTGTTATTTTCTTTGTCTGCTTTACTTGTGCATCGCCGGCTATCTTCTTTGCAATATCTTGTAGAGTACTGGTTAGTTTCTTGTTCACTACTGTAACATCTTGCTCTTCTTCTAAAGCTGATTGTAGTACTTGGAAACGGTTTTTAAGTTCCAAATGGAATTCTTCTTTATGTTTCTGGAGATTTATTATATCGATTGATTTCTTTGAGTGTTGCAAAAGCTTCATTCTTTCCACTTTAGTATTTAACAGCAGTTTGCATCTAACCAACCTGTGATCACTTCCTGTATTGAAGTTATTGAGAACGCTGCAATCCTGAATAAGATGCTTTTTGTTTGTTAAGATGTAGTCGATTTCACTTGTTGAGCCATTTGCACAACGCCATGTCCATTTTCTTTGTGGCTTTTTCTTAAAAATGAATTCATGATATACAACTGTTCACATTCTGCAAACTCAATCAATCTGTTTCCTCTTTCATTTCGCACCCCATATCCATGATTTCCTACTGATAACTCATCTTTCTCTTTTTCCCCAATTCTAGCATTCCAGTCTCCCATTATTAATTTTCTGTAGCATTTTCCCTTTTGATGCATTGAAGCTACTTCTTCATAGAAATCCTCAACTTCTTCATCAGTATAGCTTACTGTTGGTGCATAAACTTGGGTAATTTGCAGCTTGTATCTTCTGGACACTTGTTTAAGGGCCGTGATTTATTTTGTGAATTCATTGTAAAATAAGGGGGGTAGGTGGCCAAATTCCTCCACGCTGACCAAGCGGGTTGGACGAAGCCCATCCGCGTTCGTTCCCCATGCACTAGGCAAGGGTACTAACAGGCTGTACCGGTGGAAGGTGCGGATTGGACATTAAGTCTCCGCTCCCAGTCGATTCCTTTAAGTCCTCCTCGAAGGCAATTAAAGGGTCTTCTCCTGGTTAATAAGCAGAGGCTATTAAACAGCCCATATATATATATATATATATATACACTGCTCAAAACAATTAAGGATATTTGAAGTTTTATATAAAATAAAGATATAAACGAAATTTTTTTTGCCGAAAATAGAAGAAGAGAATCACAAATGCAAATTTTTCTGGTTTTCAAACTGTGGAGTATGCAAATTTTGAGTTCGACGTCAAAAACGTCGCTTCAGCGGCAGCGAATGGAATTTGACTTTCAACTGGATAAAAGAGAATGAAGACAAGGATGATCGGCATTCAGTGATTGCTTTGTTTCGATGAGTACGATGTCTCAGCGAAATCATTTGACAGATTCAGAAGCTTTGAGAATTGTTGGTAGGTTAGAAGGGGGCCAAACTCAAGACGAAGTAGCGCAAGCCATTGGAGTGTCACAAAGTGTCATTTCCAGGATCTGGAACCGTTTTTTGGAGAGTGGATGTGCAGGCCGAAGACCAGGGCAAGGTCGTAGACGGGCAACAACGCCCAATGAAGATCGGTATTTAGCGTTAACAGCTCGGAGACACCGAACCATGAACGCTACTCTTCCCCAACAACACCTTCGCTCGGCTACAGGCACCACGATTTCAACTCAGACTGTCCGAAACCGGCTCCATGCTGTAGGTCTGTATGCTCACCGACCGATGGTATGTGTTAGATTAACATCAAGGCATCGTCGCGACCGCAGGGAGTGGGCAACCGAGCATGTCAACTGGAGGAGAAATGAATGGAGCAATATTCTGTTTTCTGACGAGTCCCGTTTTTCTGTGCATCCGGATAATAGGCGTATTTTCATCTGGAGGGACCGTGGCAGTAGCAATAATCCTGCGTTCGTGCACGAAAGTGTCAGATTTGGCGGTGGAGGAGTGTTGGTGTATGGTGGCATCTCCATTGACGGGCGCACTGACCTCTACATCATTCGAGATGGAGCTCTGACTGGTCGCCGATATAGGGATGAGATCCTCAGACCTATTGTAGTCCCTTACGCTGCAGCAATCGGAGATAACTTCATTTTAATGGACGATAACTGCAGGCCACATCGTGCAAACCTGGTGGAGGATTTCCTTTTCGAGGAAGGAATCGTTCGAATGGAATGGCCAGCGTGTTCTCCAGACATAAATCCAATCGAGCACGTTTGGGACGCTCTAGGAAGACGAGTTTCTGGCCGCCAACAACCCCCACAAACTCTCCAAGAACTGGAAAGAGCTCTTCTGGAAGAGTGGGGCAAAATACCCCAACTCGTCATTAATAGCCTCATTGAGTCCCTACCTCAAAGGTGTTCAACGTTGCTGGCCGCCCGTGGAAGCCATACCCCCTACTGAAAATGATTTTCTTTGAAGAAAACACCTTTTCTTATTCTTTTTTTCTCATATGCACAAATTGTGTTTTTTTCCTTTAGTACACAAATGCGCAATAAAATGCATTTTTTTTCTGCCAAACATGTGTAATTTATTCTCATATAATCTACTATGTCTGTCGACCATGTATCAATCAGCTAAACAGTTTACCAGATACAAAATCCACCTAAAACTGCAATATCCTTTAATTGTTTTGAGCAGTGTATATATATTTAATTAATTACAAATATTTTTTTCGGAAAAAATTAGGACTTGTAATCTAAGTTCTTTGATTAAAAAAAAAAAAAATCGATTTATAAATACTTCAAGTATGTGAATTATAAACTCACAGCTTATTCTGAAAAATAGTTCTGGAGCTATGCTTAAAGAACTAACCGCATTGCATTCTGCGTTGTAATGATTAAAATACATTTAACATTTTTTAGAGTTCAAAATTTTAAATATCTATAAACTGTACACTACTGGCACGATTGACTTCCAGTTTGTTACCCTAATAGATTGTTAATTTAACAAGAAAACTAAATAATGTCAAAATAAGGTGCTCGTATTGAAAATTTCAGAGTTTGAAATTTGAAACAATTTCAGTATGAAGAAGACCCCTAAGCATTTTTTTAGTATATATATATATATACTAAAAAAATGAAATATATATATATATATATATATATATATATATAGTCAAACCTCGTTAACACGAACACGCTTAACGCGAATTACTTTTAGTACGAACTGTTTCCGATTGCCCCGTCCTGTTGTATATGATGTATTTAAGTTCGGATATCACGAACTACTTTTAACACGAATAAAGAAAGTTTGACATTGAGTGTTCGCGTTAACGAGGTTCAACTGTATATATATATACAACATACATTGAAGAAAGACATATTTGCCTATTTCAAAAAAACAAAAAAAAAAACATAACTGCCTATTCCTTTTTTTTATTATTGTACAATGGGGTGATTAAAATGTATCTCTTTCCTTCTTTCTTTCTTTTGTTCGACTGCACTTTAATATCTCCAGATTTACTTGATAGTGTACCATTTATTTATGAAATTTGTCACCATATGAAAATAGATAGCACTTAGCTAACGCATATAGTTATTTACAAAGAAAAAAGTACACAGAAAAGAAAAAAAAAAATCTCTCAGTAAGATTACAGAATGAGTCCCTTTTATTAGAGAAGCCTACGTAGTACTAACACATTAGCTGAATTGGCGCATATTTCTTGAACATGTGCGGTGCCCATAAGTGTACCTGATACATAAATTAAAAAACCCAATTCCACTCCATCCAGGCAACAAAATGGATGCTTATATGGATCATCCCCAGACAAATCCACCATTTCAAAGAAAGGATTAGTTTTTCTCTCGATGCGAGGTGGGGGAGAATGATGAATAGCTTTCTTATTGTTTGATTTGAACCGGGCCCCTTGGGCCGGAATCTACAGAAGGTACGGACGAGCGTCTGGGGAGAGAACGACTTCTAATAGTAGCACTTAGAAAAAATTCGGCTTCCGTTTCAACAGAGAAGAAAGGGATAAAACAGTCTGCATTCTTCCCTCAACCTTGTGTAACTTTCCCTTTTCGCTTGCAATAATTATCCAGCTATGGGAACATTAAAATTATAAATAAAAAATGTCGAATGTTGAATTTTATAATTTGATTCTCAGAAAAAAATGATTTTTTTTCAAAAATAAATAACATAATTTTAAAAGGAAAAAAATAAAAAAGAAGAATGGCTGTTATTTATATAAAAACCTTTTATATATAAATCTGTAAAAATTATTTTTATAATTTTAGCTTCATATTTTAATATTATAATATTTCATTATATATATATTAACATATTTAAAATAAAAAATAAGTAGATTTGTCAATTCTGCATTATATTTATATATAATATAGTTATTTGGCAATTAATATTATATATATATAACTATATTAAAAAATCTGTGTCCACAAAATACTGTTTTTTTTTTTTTAATTTCTTTTTTCCTTTTTCACATCGGAAAATTCATTTTTACCGTTTTCATTTTTTAGTAAGTTTTATATATTAATCATTTAACTTTCTGTGTGTTTACTGTTTGCCTATTCTTTTTTTAAATAAGGCCAATTGTCGTAAATGTTTGATATTTTGTTAAGATTAGCACCAACCTCATCGTATCCTTTTTTTTTTTTTTTTTTTTGCAAACTTATGTCGATATTTCCAGTTTGGGGAATTCGATTTGAATATTTTACAATGCTTTTTTAATTTATCATTAAATGATTTTCTGAAAGAGATATGGAGGGGGGGGGGTAGAGTTCGGTTTAAATTCTTTAACTTATAAATGACGAAAATATCAATTTTCCTGTTTAATTTACTGCATCTATTTGACATTAAACGGAATTTCCCTTCCAGAGTTGCAAAGTTCTTTTTTCTTTCTTTTGTATATACTAGGGGGCTAGGCCCCCTACGAGCTACGCTCGCCAACCCCCGTCCAGACACCGTAGACTCTAAATGCACGCTAATTTGATCGGCTTTAAACAGATTTCGAAAGATTGAATTATAATTTAAAAAACCGTGGCAATCTCTCTATAAACGTATTTCTATTGATTTCTCTTTGATTGGGGAATTTTAACGCCAAATCCGTTGCGGTACTACTTGATTATCCCGTCGACCAATTTCGCCAAATTATATAAATCGCCAAATTATACAAATTGACATAATTTTTATTTTAAATAACGAAAAAACAAATAAATTAGTACAACATTAATAAAAATACAAATAAAACGTCGAAATAAAAATAACTTGATGACGTAGACACGTGTAACAACATTTCAAAATAAGCTAATATAAAAGGAATTAAGTAAACAGAGTCTTTGTCTCCTGGTATTTTTTAACAAAGTGAAAAGAAAGTTCTTTTAAATGAGACATTTTAAATTAATTGTTTTTAATCTGACGTAATTTTGACCAAACTATTCTTTCTCTTTTTAATATTCACGGGAAAATACTTGTGTTAGAAATTAAATATTATTTGCGCTTTCCTAACAAAAATAGTTGAAAAGTATCCTCTTAAATTATCAAATAAATGTCTAGCGCAATTTCTAAATTTAAACCGTTTTGCAATATTATTTTGTGTTCATTTTATGTAATAACTGTAATGTGACGTAAATATGACGTAATTTCTCCTATTTAAGACTTCTAACGCATGTTAATAAATTTATTGCTTTACAAATTCCTTTCTCTCTTAAAATTCACGTGTAATTATACTTTTTATGACATAATTATTAATAAGTTCCTGCTTTTTGTACATAATTATTTAATTCTAATTCCAAATGTTTTTTTCTGTTTATAATAGTCACGTGCAAATAAATTTTTAATTTATTTACACGTATAAATATTTTTTTTTTTTTTTAAGCAAACATTATTGCTTCCACTGTTTATACAGTTGGCAACAGTTTAAATTAATATCACTTTCTAAAATCTGTTAAAAATATCTCTAGAAATGCTGAAAATCTGAATTTAAAATAGAAATAAAACCTCAAAAAATTAGTCAAAATAAAAAAATTAATGCAATCTGCACTCCGGCAAATTCTAACGCATAAAATGATCTATAAATGATTAATTTCCTATGAACAGTTTTTGCTCCTATAAAACTTTTTTAGTGGAACGATTTTGTCCAACTTTAGCATTAAATATCTCTTAAAATAATTCTTCGATCTGAAAACTGTCTGCATCAGCGTGTTTATCAAACATTTCTGTATAATACTACCGATTTTCATATTTTTGTATGCATTATTTTTCTTAATATTAACGAAGAAAGACCTCCGGTCACAAAAAATTCAAAACCGGCGGCGGCGGTGACAGCGGTAGTTACTTTTTTTTAGAATAGAGAGATATATATCAGTGTGATTAAACATTAAAATGTTAAAACTTCGACCTGTTTTTCAATTAACTCGATTTTTAAATGGATAATCCTCATGGTTCATAAAATTAAGGACGGGATTTTCCTTAATATAAATTGACTGTTGATGAGTATTTGCTTAGTATTTTTTTAAAGTAAAAATATTGAGCAAATAGTCATTTGTACATTATTTTTGCAACATATCATGACATTTCGTTTATTTTTTTTTAACCCTTTATGTCCCAAATTATGAATTCATGAAAACTTCATCTTCTAAAACATTTTTTGTGAATTTTTGAAACTATGTTAGAAGATTTACACACACATTTAATAAATTTTAGAAGGATTTTGCAATTTAAAGTCAATCAATTAAATTTGTATTTATAGGAATTTTGTGCAATATTTATAACTTCATTCAAATCTTTTATTTTAAATAATATTTTTAGTATTTTATAGAATTAGAAAATGTACAAATATAGAAATATAGGAATAATTCCGAACTGAAACTTTTCACCCTCAAACTTTCAAAGCCAAAAAAGCTAAAGAGAGGGGGAAAAAAAAAAAAATCATCCTTTTAAGAATAGTTTTGTTTCGTTCAACCAATAATGCTTTTGGAATAAGATAACGTAAAGTACCTATAACTTATTCTAAAATGTACTACTACTAATCAATGCATATTTTATATCAAGTTATTTTAATGGTACGTTAAAGTAGCGTCGGGTAGAGGTCTGCACGGGCCGGAATTTCCAGGCCCGGCCCGAAGGAAAGCTATTTTGGCCCGGCCCGGCCCGGTGTAAAAATTGAAAGTTCGGCCCGAGCCCGGCCCGGCCCGTACAAAAATCAGTGAAAACAGGCCCGGCCCGACTAAATGTCTACAAAAAATTCCGTTTTTTCTCGACATACAATTAAGATTCTTTTAATGAATACTACATACATATTTATGGGAACATGTTACAGTATATTTTAAATTACTATGTGTTCGTAAAATAGAAAACACACAATAGTAAATGTTAACGATTACTTACAGTGTTTTAGTCAACGTCTCTACAGACGTTTCAAAATTTAAATAAGGGTTCATTAAAAGATTATTGTAGTTTAGAATAAAGGGTTAAAAAACATAACTTTTGAAGCTTATAATAAAAGGTAGATTTGTGAAAATATTTCTGTCATTTTTAAGGCTTTTCTCAAATCCAAAGGAGCTACATTTTGATGCATTTATGAATTCATTTCTTTTCGGAAACGCATGAGATTGGCAGGTATTCTTATTCAGAAACCATGTAAATGCCGTTTTTTTAGATAAAAGTAATATATCTTTCAGAAAATACTGCCAAAGTTAGCGTTTTGAATCGAATTTCCGGAAGCGATAGCACAGGAAAGGAGAAAACGTACAGTCACGTGACAAGAGTCTCTGTTATCTCTGTACGTAATTTATGAAAAATGGAAACGCTATTTGATCCCAATTGCCTTCAATACTCAGCCTGTCAATTTTATGCCTTTATAGTTAAAAATGAGTCAGAAAATGTGTCTGAGAGTTTCGCATTGTTGAGCAGTAAATATGAGAACCACCTTAAGGTACATTTCCAAAGATACTGTTAACAGAAGTTCATTATCGCTATTAATACTTTTACAAAACATAATGCCTGTCCTACACATCCTGAGAACGATTAAGACCAGTTCCGTCCCGCCACAAGTCTGCCGAAAAAAATTAAACCCGGGATCAGGCATCATGTAACTGTACGATGCCGATCTCTACGATGGACATGTTACATTTCTGTATTGATGATGTTAAACTCGCATCGGCTCGTAACGCACATTTATACTTCTCGAAAAAGTCATATTCATTGGAAATGACCTCGTATTTTATCTGCCCCTCTCAAATTCTTATATCGGGCCGATAGGCCCGATTAATTTTTTTTATCGGCCGGTCCCGGCCCTTCAGGCCCGTTCAATTTTTTTGTCGGCCCGGCCCGTTGAAAAAAATTGTCCTAATTCTGCCGCCCCGCCCGGCCCGTTTGAAAATTCTCCTCCATTCCGCCAGCCCGCGGGCCGGGCCGGGTACGGGCCAAGCCCGGGCCCGTGCAGACCTCTAGCGTCGGGGCATAAAGGGTTTAATAATTAATTATTCGGAAATTTGGTCCTTACAGTTATAGAGTGCACACAGAATTAAAAATATGAAAGAGAATGTTGTAAGAAATTAAAAGGAAGTGTGGTTTTAAAATCTTCTTAATAATTTTTAAATTAACTTTTCAAATCTTATTGCAATAATTAAATTTTTCCTTTATTAAGTCATTTTTCTTCATAAAACCATTTAATAATATGTCAGTAAGATATTATAAAATATTTTTAAAAAAAGTACAAAAATTCTTTAACTGTAAAATTTTACACAAGCTTACCCCCCACCCCCTCACACACACACAAAAGAAAAATTTTCGAATAAATATATTATCTATAAAAAAATACTGCAGAATTGACAAAACTACTTATTTTTTAAGTCTGTTACAAAAATATATTAAAATATAATAATAATAAAATATGAAGCTATAAAAATATTATATCAGATTTATCTAACAAAAGATTTTCACATAAATAACAGCCATTACTAAAATTCTATTTTTTGAAAAATTATTTCCTTTTGAAAACATTTCATTTTTTGCAAATTCGATGTTTTTTTTTTTTCTGCTGTGTTGTTCAAATTATTCTTAGCTGTTTATAATTTAACAATTTCCATAACCGAATAACAAATGCAAGCAAAAAGGGAAAGCAACATGAGGCTGAGGGAAGAACGCAGTAGTTTTTCCCTTTTCTCCACAGCTGAAAAGGAAGGAGAATTTTTTCTAAGTTCTACTGTTAGCAGTCGTTCTCTCCCCAGACGCTCGTAAGGTACGGAAACATTCCTCTAAAAGTTAAACAGAAGAAATTATGCGCACGAATACAGAGGTGCAATTTCGGTGAAATTCCCATAAATGGCGGGAAAATATAGTCCGATTTTTCATGCTTATTATATAACGAATAAGAGTCTTCCAGGAAACAAACATGGTCTTATTCGGTTCATCTAGAATAGATTCCTATTATATATTAATTTTGATAAGATCGCCCATGCCATTTTCGGAGAGGAAAAATGTGAAATAAAAAGAAAACTAGAGTTTTTCCGGAAACAGCTGTTATCTTATTCCCTTCACATAAAACAGATTCATATTATCTATCAATTTAAAGAAAATTGTCCGAGCCGTTTTCCAGATTTTGACTTTAGAAACTTCTTCCGTCGCTTTCGCTTTAAAAATAACTATTTAGATCTCAAAATATACTGCACGTAGAAATGTAAAAATTTCAGAATAGAATTAGACTGCTGATATAAGACTGTTCTAAAAAAATCAGAATAATAAAAGCTATATTTGCTGAGTTATTGAAAAGCGGCTTTTCGGGTTTTCTTTGAAGTCGAGTTAGTTGTATATATGAGTTCCGCCATCTACGAATTCTACGATACGATACTATACGATTTTAGGCTTAAGGCTGCGTTACTGGAATACTATCGTCTTCCATGATTTGCGTTAAGTGGGACTGCACCCCCACCCCCTTGTGCCGAGATATTTTAAGATATATTTGAAACAAATCAATTTAAAAAGTAAAATATATCTAAAAAACGATTACTGCGGGGAATTCAAGGGACCCAGCGCACACACACACATCTTCCAAAAAATTATTACTTCCTCTAAGTGTTTAATTAAAGTCGATTGATAAAAATACATCCTGCTATTCATTTTCAAAATCGGCAGAGAAAAGAAAATTTAGGTAATTAAATTTCCAAATGTATTGAGGGACAGTGCCCCTTCGCCCCCCCCCCCCCCCACACACACACTTTAGCTCTCCTAACCGGTGCCTACTTTGCGTTGCATCGATCTGTTTTTCAAATGTACAGTGAACCAGCTGTACAGTGCGAGTGCTGTAATTGTCTTAAAATGTAATGTATATATTATTATAGTATGAATTCAGACACACTGTCACGTTAAAACTATAGTACTATATTGTCATAATTATTCATTATCTTCCACTATTGCTTTCTTCTTATCTCCCCCCCCCCCCCGTCCCCTTAAAAAATCAATCCCAGAGTCTGATTTATTTTGCAATATAATGTATAATTTATTATATTCAAAAACACTATAATTCAATATACATACATATATATATATATATATAATAAAGATGAAATCACAAATATATGAAGTAAAAGGATATTTAACTTGGTAATTAATACAGCTTAGTTTTAGCTGTTCAATTTCATTTTGTTCATTTTAATACATACATATATATATATATATATATGCCTTTGAATCAAATTTTATCTTACAAGTTCATATAACGATGTTAACCTAAATTCTAAATGAAGATCGCATATAAAAATATAATACATTAATCATTATAAAAAAAAATATTGTAGTAAAGCTAATTTTCATACAGAACCCACAAAGAAAACTCAAAATGTTGAAAAACCTAAATAGTTTAATATTATAATATGTAAAACTTATAAAATAGTTGAATAAAACAAAAGTGGAAAAATTAATTTCAAAATGTGGAGGAGCAATATTATCCAGAGTAAAAATTTACAAAAAGAATGCAAAGAAAAACGAATATCAAGATTATGAATAACACTTATATTGTGGGACTTTTCAACATGGGCAATATCCCACAAATATAAGCAAAACACTATTGATTTCTAATTGAAAAAAAACATGTATTGCAATTAAGAGCTATTTCTCAAATTGCCCAATCAACTGCGCAACCAGATTTACAAGAAAATTCAAACTGAGAAAATTAACAAAAGCAAAACAAAACCATTAAATTCCATGAAATATAATGAAAAAATTAATACAACTGTGAAATAAATTATAGGATTAATAATTAAACAGAAAGAATGTAACAGGTTGTATATTAACTATGTGAAATAATTTTAAAAGAAATTTTGTTTAAAATGATATTGAAATAAATTTTAAATGTATTTAAATTATATGAGTTAAATAATGGAAAAATAGCTTAATATATCTCTAAAATAAATAATTAGATTAAATACTATACTGAAATAATGTAACATAATTTATACTAATAATTTTAATCAATATTATAAATTTATATTTCCAAAAGTATTAATTTTGTGAAGTCTATAGACACAACGGTGTGGGGAGGGGTTGGGGGGGAGAAGTTCTTACCCGTCCGTAATAAGGGTGTTACACTGGTAAGCAATGTTAAGTCTGTAAGCAATGTTACAGAGTGAAGAGTTGTTTCACGTGAAAATAAAACTACGTTTTACGCTTTTACTGCAAAACTGAGAAACTTTAGAGTACTTTAAAATAAAATTATCATATAACGAAATTGCAATATTCAATTCAATCCGCAAAAAACCTTTTAACATTTGTATTTTCTTAGTGCTTTTTAAATATTCTTGCTTTTTTCACAGGTTTAGTGTCCCACCCTCCGCCCTGCACACACCCATGTTTCTGTTAAAAATGACTCGGTGTTGTTATGACTCTGTTAAAAATGACTCGGTGTATTATTTATTTATTTAAATTTATTTTATATTTTATTTCTTTCTTTCTTTTTTATTGATACAGGTATACGACATATTTTTATGTACAAATACAAATTGCATTAATTATATTGCATACAAGAACAACATTACATTAAACAATGTTACTTAAAGTACAATAAAAATATTTACAATACATTTAATTAAACAATGTTACTTACAGTACAATAAAAATATTTATAATACATTTAATTAAACAAATTAAGTTTTTAAAAAATCAAAAAGTGTTGATTGTTTCAATGGTGGTCTAGTTTTAAGTACCCCTGCTTGAAGCTTCTCAAGGAGGTTGAATGAGTCATCTTCCATATTTGATGAAACAATGTATACTGGCGAAGAATATCCAGGGAAGTATTCGCATCTGAGTAAGAAGGAGGTGATGTCTCGCTTTTTTTGTATCATCAGCTTCATCACCATCTTCTGTATCTCAAGTTGCATTTTTATTTGCGATGTCTTCATAAATTTGATCTAAATTTCTGAAGTCGGTTGTTAAAACATCTTCGTCACATGTGTAAAGTCCATTACACCTTCTCCTTTACCTGTACTCATCTGAATTGCAAGAAAACTTGTTTTTCTATCGGAGGAAGTTACCTCGTTTAACATGTTTAAAAGGATCGGGGGGGGGGGGAAACAACTACGTGAAAATCGTCGTTAAATAGAAACAATTCCGTCTTTAAATAGAGATTTTTTTTTACTTAAAGGAGCCGGGACCGCAAAATATCGTCCTTAAATAGAGATCGTCGTTAAGTAGAGCGACGTTAAACAGAGAGACGACTGTAGTTTCGAAAATAAAAAACATATATTGCAGATTTAAAACTACAATCTTCAAGTCTCGAACTTAGCGGAAATGATGGGGACGTTATCGTAAGTAGGTTTGCAGCTCTCTGTGTGACACCTGTTTACTATCGCCAAAATTTTACCAAGGCGAATAGATACATCTTTGTATAAAATTGATATAAATATATCATAACAATGCCTTATTTTAACTTAAATCAGTTTCATTTAATCAGTAGATCTCTTTTGCATTAAAAATTTTGAAAAAAAAAATCAGAAACCGAGAGAGATTTTATTAAAATAACCCGCGTACTTCTTCTCGCGGATGTATAATGTTCATAGTATATACTCTACTATCAATTTGCTCGTTCCACAAGTATAGGTCTAACGAAAACTGTCTATGGCGGAAACAATTCTTAAATGAAAAAAATTCACGGGCCGAAGGAAGGAGTACCAAAACATTTTACCTGCTAAAACGGAAAACTGTCTGAAATGGGATTTTTTACTCTAATGACCTCATTTTCATAGCTTTTATTGTGTATATTTTTAAAAAGAAAGGGAAAATGTTTCACAAGTTTGCCACTAAGCCTTGTGTTTTTGCCAAGCCTAAAGAAAATTCTTAACTTTGGAGGGGATGATCCTCCTCCATCCCCTCCCAGTAGTTAGATAGGCCCATGCCTGCAACGTATGAAATGGAGAGATTTCCCATATAAGTAGGAACAATCTACAATATACAAATCCAATTTTCAGTACCACCGTCCTCTTTATCGTACTAGGTTTTTTTTTTTTTTTTTTTTTTTTTTTTTTTTATCTCATTTCGTTGCTATGTCTGAAATTTTGCTAACAAACGATTTTATATGTATGTATGTGTGTGTGTCATTATTATGTATGTATACATGTATAATATTTATAAGTTTAAAAAAATTTACAAGCTAATAAAAAAAAGTTTAAAAAATAATTACAAGTTGTTATAAATATTTTACATTTACAAGTTTTAAAAAAGTTAAAATTATTTATGTTAACAAAAATATTTGAAAGTTAGCAAAAATTTTGTGTGGGTGTGTGTGTGTAGTATGTATTTGTGCGTAGGATTACTTATATACATATGATATTTATAAGTTTTTAAAAATTTAAAAATATTTATACACTATTAAAAAATTCACATCTTAATAAAATAAAGTCTTAAAAAATTTACAAGTAAATTAAAAAAGTGTTAAATAATTTATACATTATTTTTTTTTAGTTTAAAAAGTTAATAAAAAAGTTGTAAATGATTTTAACTTACTTTTTAAATCTTTACAAAAATATTGACAAGTTAGCAAAAACTTGGTATATATGTGTGTGTGTGAAAGAATAAGTTTTAAATAGTACACATTTTTAACGGTTTGTTAGAAAGGCTTGTGCATAAGTTTTAAAAAAGTACAGCAAATATAAAATTATTTTTTTTTATTAAAACAAAACAATTTATATAAAAGTTATCTTTACAGGACAGCTTTTATTTACAGAAGAATATCTACATCTCAATTCCACATTACTAATACTAATCAATATTTTCTTGGCTAATTTCATAATGTCCATATGCTAAACTGGATATTCCATTAGCTAAAATATATCTCTCGTCATCAAAGGGTTTCAGGCTAATGTTATTCTGAGTTAATGTATATAAGTTTTGAGCATCTTGTGAAATCCTTGTCTGCTTCTCCATGCGCGTGTTTAGTTGTTGCAAACATTGCAAGTATAATCTTCATGCATTATTTTCCGTCGAACAGTATGACTGGAAACACTCTTGCACGTTTCTCTTCTTCTTTCAGGGATTTCAGAGAGTACTTTTTTATTTCAAACAGACGAACTCTGGAGTTAGCTTACCATTCAGCTCATCTTTAAGTTTGCCGTTTACCGATCACCTTTTTTTGTTGATATCAAAGTAGAGTGGATGATTCTTTGGTTAGTCAGAGAAATCGAAATGTTCCATGTCATGATAAATATTATTTGTTCGTATATAATTTGTTAGTGAATCCGTATCTGTAAAGAGTAAGACGGCTTGATCTTTGTATGTTTTCTTGTTGAAATTGTAGTGAAAGTAATACCTAACTAATATAGAGATTTCTAATATTGCAAATCCGGCATAGATCGGTCGGTCCATAAGTATGTTAGCCTTCAACCTTTCGACGGCAGTCAAATCCTCATCATATGTTTTAAATGATTTAAAAGTAGGTGAGGTAACTAGTTTTTTGGCTCTTTTTTTTATTATTTCAAAACGCAATGTTTCTTCTTTTTCGAAGATCCTCCATAGTCTTCCGGGAAACAGAGTTGTTCGTCAATTTAAAAAGATTCTTTTCAAAAGTGAGTTTAGTCTCATTTTTTTTCTCAGTACTAAAATTTAATGTATTTCTGAAACCTGAAGCAATGTCCTTGATTAAATTTGAAGGCTTTAATATGCACTACGGTAATTCTTAATCCAAATAAAATTTAACCCGTTCAGGACCATGGGTGCATACCCGTAAGGCATGGTGACGTCACGGCGACGTCGTTGTGAAGTCACACTGTGATTTTGTGACCGTCGATGTGACGTCAAGTGACGTCGATGTGACGTCACAGTGACTAGAATGCGAGGTCGTTATGGCCGTTTTAGAGGTCGTTTGTGACGTCACATTGTGACCACTCTGTGAAGTCACGGTGTGACAAATTTGTGAAAAAAGTGTCATTTGTGACTATTTTGGCATTAACTTTGTGACGAACCTGTGACGAAAGCGACAATGCTTTGAAGTCACACTGTGACCAATTTGTGAAATATGTGTCATTTGTGACGAACTTGTCATAAACACTGTGATTTCAAATGAAAATCAAATTTCAAATTAATTGCTTAAAAGACGCAAATAGTGAAAAAGATTCCATGCTGGGACTCGAACCCGGGCCATTAGTACAGCGCACTGACATTCTACCGACTAAATCACATGGAACGATACCCAGGCTGGAAAATTTCTCACTATTACATGATGGCGAGGCTACAAACTCAGCACAAGATGAATATTTAGCGTGAGCCACCAATATGATGCAAACACGAAACTTAATTAAATCCAGCATGGATTGAAATTATATTAATACTTGGAAATTTTTCCAGAGAGAACCATTCGCCTTGCATACAATATTTCAAATGAAAATCAAATTTCAAATTAATTGCTTAAAAGGCAATTTTAATTAGAAATGTTGTATGCAAGGCGAATGTTTCTCCCTGGAAAATTTTCCAATTATTAATGTAGTTTCAATGGATGCTGGATTTCATTAAGTTTCGTGTTTACCCCATGTCGGTGGCTCACGATAAATATTCCATCTTGTGCTGCGTTTGTAGCCTTGCCAACCTGTAATAGTGAGAAATTTTACAGACTAGGTGTCGTTCCATGTGGTTTAGTCGGTAGAATGTCAGTGTGCTATACTGATGTCCCGGGTTCGAGTCCCGGCATGGAATCTTTTTCACTATGTTGGCCTTTGCGCCTTTTAAGCAATTAATTTGATATTTGATTTTCATTTGAAATATTGTATATAAGGCGAAGGATTCTCTCTGGAAAAATTTCTAAGTATTAATACAGCGATGAATTTTGAAATAACCTTTTTCTGTAAATATAAAATCTTATCTTTTTACCGTACTTTTTAGCAAAATATCGCTATTTTGGAGTCTTATTCTTCTAAAACATTTTAAATTTTTCCACTTAAAAAACAATGCTTATCAACTGACATATTTTTTTATTCAGTTCTATGATTGATATTAAGTTCTATGCTTGATATTGAGTTCAAGCTTGATATTTAGAATGTGTAATTTTTTTAATTTGTTGTGATTTGTCATTGCTTTATTAAATACGAACATGGAGACTAACGGATATTAATACAACTATTATTTATAGAGCGGCATGATAAGCGATATTTATTTAAATTTTTTATTCCAGTGTATATTGTATTTTATGAATATGAGCTAAATAGATTTGGTATGTTTTATAGGAAAAGACTGATCTGGGAAATAGAAAAAAAACGAGTAAGAAAAATCATGCGTTAATCATAGATTATAAAATACTTTCCAACACTTTCTGAATGATTTAACAAGACATCGTAATTTAGGGAAATGACGTAAATAAGATAACTAAGTAAACATTTTAGAAAATTCATAAAACATTTGAAAAATTGATTTCGGCAGTTACCGTCCATAGCCAAATATGTTTTCCAATTCTTTTGAACAGCCCTGTATTTGATCTGTAGGTTGATACACTGAGAAAAATGAAGTACTCAAAAATAAGTAAACCGACGTACTCATATCGAATTGACTATTTTTGATAAAAAATGAACCCATGCTTTCTCTATTTTGAAACATCACATGTTATCAAACCCAAACAAACGAATAGTTTTGTACCCTGTAATGGTTCAGTTCATTTATGGCGGCATAAATGATGTTTATTAATGTAAATATTAAATTATGCACAGCATTTTAAAAATAATTTAAAAGTGCTTGGAAATAATGCTCTTGTCATAAAAATATTCGATTTGAGTATCTTGTTAAGAATTTTGCTATTTTTCTTAATAAATAATCAATTAAACATTTCTTGTTAAGAACTTTGAACGGTAAATAAATGTCAGTACATTTTTACTTCAAATTTTAGGTTTTTCTTTCTTTTTTTTTTGGGGGGGGGGGGGGGCAGTACATAACGATTCATACTTGATCACAACCAATGAATAAAAAATGAGTACATGTGTTTCTCAACTTTGAGTACATTTGGATCGGAGCTATTTTGAGTATGTGACGCATTTAAAATTGAGTACTTTTTACTCAATTTTGACTTCCCATTTTTTTAAGTGTATATATACTATATAATGAGAAAATCTAGTTTAGCAAGAAAACGCCTAACAGGTTGAAATTCTTTTTCAGCAATTTATACTAATGTATGGAAACATACTTGAATACTTTTGTACAACCCTGTAGTTTACCCAGAATCTTTATTACACGCCACTATTTAGTTAAAATTTAATTCAAACTAAGACACTCTTAAAACTGCTGAAATCACATTTCCAGAAATTATAATTTATAGACAGCCATGTATCCAATTCTTTACGTGACCCTGTATATCATTTTATCTATATTCTACAAACATTTCTTGGTAAATTAAATGCAGTTCAGCAAAAAAAAGCATATCTCATTTAAAAACAACCTTTAAGCAATTTGCGCCCATACCCAGTAATCCTTACGAATACTTTTGTGTAACCTTGTATAGGAATTATAGCATTTATATACACCATATACTATGCATAAATATAGTGAATCATAAAAGCGCATATCATAATTAAAAATACATTTCCAGCAATCATCGCTAATGAACAGTACTTCGGATACAATATAGTATCTGAAATATTTTGTGTGTCCCTGTAAATGCTATATACGTATTATTCTTATTATACATGAAATAATTTATAGTATGTAAACCTCAGCGACATACATCAATTTCATTATATATGAAATAGATTAACATAATTAAAGTATGCCGCAAACAATTCCCTCCACCCCTATATCATTATGTATTTGAATTCCTTTTTTAGCCCTGTAAATGAACAATAACTATTTTTTGCATCGCATAGTCAACAGAATACATATTTTAGTGCACTTCATAAATGCATATAAATTTTATTCTGTTTGAAAGCGTGCGTAAAATCATAAAAAAATCATTTGAAACGATTTTTTCCCATAGGCTGTAATGTAACGGAAAAATTTTGGCTGTCCCTGTAAATGAACAAAGCATGCTACAAACTTCATTACAAATAGGTACCGTGCTATGGTAAACGTCAATAACATCCAAAAATTTCAGGGCAATCCGAGTATATTTTCGAGAGTTAGAGTGCGGACAGACTGCTAGACGGACAGACGGAGAGACAAACCGAAGTCATAAGCACTTTTCAACTTGTGTCCTATATTATGTATCCTGTATTATATGAATTTTTCAAAATATATACTAAGCAGTTTAATCTATAACTTCCCATCAGACATGAAAAACACTTTGTTTCAAAGCTTAAATATCCTATTTTACTTTTTAGTGCCAATAATTAAGCGTATCATAAACGTAGAAAATGAATTTACAATAGAAGAAAATTTAATAACCGATTCAGAATGTCTATAATTAAATGTTTGATTAAAATCACAAACAGAAAAAATGCTTACATACAATTAAAAAAAATAAATATACCAATTTGAAAAACACTAAAAATAATAATTAGTATTTATAATTGTACTATTAAACAACAGCAAACTCAATAGATAAATTAAATGCATTATTAGATTTAACAATATCTCAAAAATATTTCCATATGGTATAAGGAATTCCTATTATTTCATAATTTCGGCAAATGTTAAATCTGAAAACATTGGTCTGAAGATTTAGGATTTTGAAAGATAATTTAAAATATTATTAGCACTAAAAGAAAATTCTTTCAAATATTTCACTACTGTAATATGTAAAAATACAGTTTCCCAGTATAATGTTAATTTCTAATCTGAAACAGTTTCGTAATCTCATGATAATCGAACATCATATTTAACCCCAAAATAATAATAACTACAAGTGTTAGTAATCAAAAAATAGTAAGAATCCGATAAAATAATTCCAAATCATTGTCGTTCCATACATTTTCAATCTCAAGTAAGAGTAAATTAATGTTTATATTAATTCCAGTATGAATGTAGGCATGCACAGTCTCTGCGCAGTTTTTTTCTTTTTTTCAAGCGATGGCAGATTAAGATATTTTTCTTTACAGTTATCGAATTTGAAAATATCGCTAGTGACAGTTAAAGATCAGTCTCTTACAAATATAACATAAAACTATTTAACTCATATGTACAAATCAGGAATAAAATATTTAAATTAAATAAAACTTACATATACGTTCTATTAATATCCGTGTATCCTAAAATGGTCATTTCCTTATCTTAAAGTGTTGTAGACGTGGTGAAGGTGATGTTCTAAAAACAGTGAACTATTTATTTCCCGCGTCTTCTCATGTTTATTTTTTTGTGGGCAGACGATTTTCAAGCAGATGGTCTGGTACAGATTATTTGTTTTTGCATGCAAGAGATATGAAACTTGAATGCGCAGTAATTTTCTGAAAGTATGGTTAATTAAAATTGCGCCTTTTAAGCAATTAATTTGATATTTGATTTTCATTTGAAATATTGTATATAAGGCGAAGGATTCTCTCTGGAAAAATTTCTAAGTATTAATACAGCGATGAATTTTGAAATAACCTTTTTCTGTAAATATAAAATCTTATCTTTTTATCGTACTTTTTAGCAAAATATCGCTATTTTGGAGTCTTATTCTTCTAAAACATTTTAAATTTTTCCACTTAAAAAACAATGCTTATCAACTGACATATTTTTTTATTCAGTTCTATGATTGATATTAAGTTCTATGCTTGATATTGAGTTCAAGCTTGATATTTAGAATGTGTAATTTTTTTAATTTGTTGTGATTTGTCATTGCTTTATTAAATACGAACATGGAGACTAACGGATATTAATACAACTATTATTTATAGAGCGGCATGATAAGCGATATTTATTTAAATTTTTTATTCCAGTGTATATTGTATTTTATGAATATGAGCTAAATAGATTTGGTATGTTTTATAGGAAAAGACTGATCTGGGAAATAGAAAAAAAACGAGTAAGAAAAATCATGCGTTAATCATAGATTATAAAATACTTTCCAACACTTTCTGAATGATTTAACAAGACATCGTAATTTAGGGAAATGACGTAAATAAGATAACTAAGTAAACATTTTAGAAAATTCATAAAACATTTGAAAAATTGATTTCGGCAGTTACCGTCCATAGCCAAATATGTTTTCCAATTCTTTTGAACAGCCCTGTATTTGATCTGTAGGTTGATACACTGAGAAAAATGAAGTACTCAAAAATAAGTAAACCGACGTACTCATATCGAATTGACTATTTTTGATAAAAAATGAACCCATGCTTTCTCTATTTTGAAACATCACATGTTATCAAACCCAAACAAACGAATAGTTTTGTACCCTGTAATGGTTCAGTTCATTTATGGCGGCATAAATGATGTTTATTAATGTAAATATTAAATTATGCACAGCATTTTAAAAATAATTTAAAAGTGCTTGGAAATAATGCTCTTGTCATAAAAATATTCGATTTGAGTATCTTGTTAAGAATTTTGCTATTTTTCTTAATAAATAATCAATTAAACATTTCTTGTTAAGAACTTTGAACGGGAAATAAATGTCAGTACATTTTTACTTCAAATTTTAGGTTTTTCTTTTTTTTTTTTTTTGGGGGGGGGGGGTGGCAGTACATAACGATTCATACTTGATCACAACCAATGAATAAAAAATGAGTACATGTGTTTCTCAACTTTGAGTACATTTGGATCGGAGCTATTTTGAGTATGTGACGCATTTAAAATTGAGTACTTTTTACTCAATTTTGACTTCCCATTTTTTTAAGTGTATATATACTATATAATGAGAAAATCTAGTTTAGCAAGAAAACGCCTAACAGGTTGAAATTCTTTTTCAGCAATTTATACTAATGTATGGAAACATACTTGAATACTTTTGTACAACCCTGTAGTTTACCCAGAATCTTTATTACACGCCACTATTTAGTTAAAATTTAATTCAAACTAAGACACTCTTAAAACTGCTGAAATCACATTTCCAGAAATTATAATTTATAGACAGCCATGTATCCAATTCTTTACGTGACCCTGTATATCATTTTATCTATATTCTACAAACATTTCTTGGTAAATTAAATGCAGTTCAGCAAAAAAAGCATATCTCATTTAAAAACAACCTTTAAGCAATTTGCGCCCATACCCAGTAATCCTTACGAATACTTTTGTGTAACCTTGTATAGGAATTATAGCATTTATATACACCATATACTATGCATAAATATAGTGAATCATAAAAGCGCATATCATAATTAAAAATACATTTCCAGCAATCATCGCTAATGAACAGTACTTCGGATACAATATAGTATCTGAAATATTTTGTGTGTCCCTGTAAATGCTATATACGTATTATTCTTATTATACATGAAATAATTTATAGTATGTAAACCTCAGCGACATACATCAATTTCATTATATATGAAATAGATTAACATAATTAAAGTATGCCGCAAACAATTCCCTCCACCCCTATATCATTATGTATTTGAATTCCTTTTTTAGCCCTGTAAATGAACAATAACTATTTTTTGCATCGCATAGTCAACAGAATACATATTTTAGTGCACTTCATAAATGCATATAAATGTTATTCTGTTTGAAAGCGTGCGTAAAATCATAAAAAAATCATTTGAAACGATTTTTTCCCATAGGCTGTAATGTAACGGAAAAATTTTGGCTGTCCCTGTAAATGAACAAAGCATGCTACAAACTTCATTACAAATAGGTACCGTGCTATGGTAAACGTCAATAACATCCAAAAATTTCAGGGCAATCCGAGTATATTTTCGAGAGTTAGAGTGCGGACAGACTGCTAGACGGACAGACGGAGAGACAAACCGAAGTCATAAGCACTTTTCAACTTGTGTCCTATATTATGTATCCTGTATTATATGAATTTTTCAAAATATATACTAAGCAGTTTAATCTATAACTTCCCATCAGACATGAAAAACACTTTGTTTCAAAGCTTAAATATCATATTTTACTTTTTAGTGCCAATAATTAAGCGTATCATAAACGTAGAAAATGAATTTACAATAGAAGAAAATTTAATAACCGATTCAGAATGTCTATAATTAAATGTTTGATTAAAATCACAAACAGAAAAAATGCTTACATACAATTAAAAAAAATAAATATACCAATTTGAAAAACACTAAAAATAATAATTAGTATTTATAATTGTACTATTAAACAACAGCAAACTCAATAGATAAATTAAATGCATTATTAGATTTAACAATATCTCAAAAATATTTCCATATGGTATAAGGAATTCCTATTATTTCATAATTTCGGCAAATGTTAAATCTGAAAACATTGGTCTGAAGATTTAGGATTTTGAAGGATAATTTAAAATATTATTAGCACTAAAAGAAAATTCTTTCAAATATTTCACTACTGTAATATGTAAAAATACAGTTTCCCAGTATAATGTTAATTTCTAATCTGAAACAGTTTCGTAATCTCGTGATAATCGAACATCATATTTAACCCCAAAATAATAATAACTACAAGTGTTAGTAATCAAAAAATAGTAAGAATCCGATAAAATAATTCCAAATCATTGTCGTTCCATACATTTTCAATCTCAAGTAAGAGTAAATTAATGTTTATATTAATTCCAGTATGAATGTAGGCATGCACAGTCTCTGCGCAGTTTTTTTCTTTTTTTCAAGCGATGGCAGATTAAGATATTTTTCTTTACAGTTATCGAATTTGAAAATATCGCTAGTGACAGTTAAAGATCAGTCTCTTACAAATATAACATAAAACTATTTAACTCATATGTACAAATCAGGAATAAAATATTTAAATTAAATAAAACTTACATATACGTTCTATTAATATCCGTGTATCCTAAAATGGTCATTTCCTTATCTTAAAGTGTTGTAGACGTGGTGAAGATGATGTTCTAAAAACAGTGAACTATTTATTTCCCGCGTCTTCTCATGTTTATTTTTTTGTGGGCAGACGATTTTCAAGCAGATGGTCTGGTACAGATTATTTGTTTTTGCATGCAAGAGATATGAAACTTGAATGCGCAGTAATTTTCTGAAAGTATGGTTATCAAATTATAAAAATATTCTAAAGCAAGAAATGCATAGATGACTAAACTCTGAAGACTCTTTCTACGTGCTCATTAAAAGGTGCAGATTTAACTGTAATAGAAATTTTTTATTTTAAAACCACAGAAGTGTTTCGAATAATCCTGGTCGGTAAAAAAATAAATAAATAAATAAATTTCCTCCCAGCAAACTAAATATGTAAAGTGTATAAATTTAATATTCCTAATTCTAAATATATTATCCAAATGCTAGATAAAATTGAAATCATGAAAAAATATACATTCACTATCTTAGATATCAAATTGATAAAATATAGCCTGAAAATTTAGTTTATTAATGCTTGTATCGTGCACTTTATTTATTATGCCCCCCCCCTCCCCTTTAGTGACAGAAGTTACCATTTGCTATCCACTAATATATTTTTTTCCTTATGCCATGTAACTCGTGACTGTTTAAAATATTTCTCTTCATTTTCAAAGATTTTTGAAGTTCATATTTTTGTCACACTGTGGCTTACAATATGGTGGTTTTTTTGTCACATATGTGACGTGACGTACGTTACATAACAGTGACCTCACAATTTTTTTTTAATTGCCAGAAAAACATAATTTTACAGTAAATAACATGTTTTGAAGAATTTTCGTAATTTTTTAAAGTTTTCTAAGAAGTTCACATCTCAGTCACAATGTGACATCACTGAGTGGTGGCATTTTGGTCACAGATGTGACGTGACCACAGTGACTTACAGTGACGTCACAACGACGTCACCGTGACCATGCATGCTATGAGGGTATATGCATCCTCAAAAAGACCATGCAGAATTTGTTTTAGTCACCAGTAAAAAAGAAAAGTAATATTTAGTTTCTTTAATTAGAGCATTTTCGTGATTGTTTGAGTAAAGGTAACTTTTAGAAAAAAAAAGTGGTGCCAACCGAATAAAATTTGTGTAAAAGCCGCCGGCCCCGAAGGGGTTAAGATTACGATAATGAGCTGTGTGATTTCCCTTATTATTCAGATTATGTAGGAGTTTCGTGGTTTCTACATATTTCCTGTTGTTAAGTAAGCTTCTTGCATAGGAAGACAACATCTTTTCGTTTACAGTCACTCTTTCTGGTTCAGTGGGATCTTCATTGTGTAATATGTGTAAATGCTTAGGCTATTCAAGATCCACCTCGAAAATATATCTAGTTTTTGAAGGTTTTAAACAAAGTTAAAATATGTAAAAGGTTTTAATATACTTTTACAAAAAAATTAAGATCAGCATCGACGTTAACCTAAATTTTTTTAATGAAGCATTCAAAGAGTCATTCATTTGTTTGTAGATTTGCTGGAATTTTATTCTGAATGACAACAGTGTCGTTTGTTTAGATCTGGTTTCTATGTATATAATAACTTAATTTTAATTTAGAACTTAATACATTATAAATGGAGGGTTTGATATTCATGTTTTATGTGAAAATATGCTGAACAGACATGATTTCAAGTAGAAGAAATTATCATTTAGCTGTCATATGTTAGTATATGTTTTTCATTGAACTTAACATAGCGTTTAGCTACGGTCGATTCGCAGATCAGAGTGGTTCGCACCGGCATGGTTACCTACACTTTCCTGCACTCGGATTTTAATATAAGTAGATGTATATACGTTTGTCACTGTCACGGTATTTTAGTTTGATCTGCGAAATATTATTATAATATACAATATTAGCAATATTTCTGATATTATTAACAGTCACAGAAGCGGTCTTTCTTTGGTCACCAATCTTTTTTTTTTAAATTATTTCCGTGATAGGTTGTCTCAAAAATCTCAAAGAAAAGGGGAATTTTATGTTAGCCGGCCGCATCTGATAAACAGCAAACTATTGTTCCCATAGCCACTCATTTAAAATATTAACCATTCACTCTTTTAATTTAAAATATATACATGTAAACTATACATATCATATACCTTTAATATAGTCTCTTTTCATCCATTTCATAGAAAATTCAAAAGGATAAAAATAACAAATAATACTACAAACAAAAATATTCTACTTAATCATCAATGTATTGTTTCTAATTTACACATGTGAAAAATAAAATATGCTACTGCTGAGAAAAAAAAATGCGATTGGCGACATTTGCACCCGGCTAACTTAAAAGACCGAAAGAAAACCTCCTCGCGTAACTGGTTTCTACGAAATTTGTAAGCGAAATCTAAAACGAAAATTTTCGTAAGGAAATTGTGATAGTCAAAATAGACCACTCCGACGCCTATATTAGTGAAGAATCAAGTTTGATGTCAAATATCAGTTAGGAATTGTTTGATTAAATCCGTTTACGAATATTTCTCCACAAATCGACGATGGTTAGTCAAATAGGAATGCAGTCATTTGAGATCTGTCATAAACGGGTTCACCTGATTACAGAATTTTTTGTACTTTTCCAGTATAGGGGCCTTGGCGGGGTTTTTTTTTTCAAAAGCATGGCGCAATTCGGGCTTCAGAAAGTGAGATTTGTGGAAAAATTATGTGATGGATTTACACGTTTTAGGGTCAGAGATCCTAAAAAACATGTTTATAGAAAATACCCGTGTGTCCGTGTGTCTGTCGCCATTATACCATCAAAAAGTATATGAAGTTATGCATAGAATTGAACCAATTTTTATTTTCAAGTTTTTGGCTATGGCAAGCAGGTCTTCCCTTAATTTGGAAAATTTCCTACGGAAGGGGGCGCTGTAATAGCGATTTTGTGCCATTTTCATTATTGTACCATCAAAAAGTGTATGAAGTTATGCATAGAATTGAATCAAATTTTTGTGTGTGTTTTTGGCTATGCCAAGCAGGTCTTCCTTGAATTTGGAAATATTCTGCCGAAAGGGAGCACTGTACTAGCGATTCTTGTTTAATTTTCTTGATTTGTAGTAGTTCTATTGTACACCGGCGGCTCGCAAAGCGACGGGAACTTCGCATCATGATAAGCCGGCTATTCTCGAACAGCTGATGTACAACAGAATAACGGAAAACTATTGATTTTAATAAATATTATGATCGAGATTAACTCGTTTTTACTCCGATTAATTGACTGAAGCAGAAATTTAAGATGAAAGTCAAAGTTGGTGTAGTATTGAATTAATAATATGTTAAAGTATTGCCATTTGTAACTACATTTTGAAATGTTAAGATGTATTATATAGAAGAAAGTTTTGGGATTGGCATATCCAACTAGTTTATTAAAACATATCTGCTGTTGGCAGATTCTACAAATTTCGCAGTTACTTCATTTCCCTTTAATACCTGTATTTATTCAATCCTATTTTTTAATAAATTTCCTCTAGGTTCCTTTAATTAGCATCTAAAATAATTTATTAAGTTTTGTTTTATTACTATAACATACTTAATAATTTTTATATTTATTGGGTGTAGTAAGAAGTTTTAAAGCGTTTTTCAGAGATATGAATATTCAATTAAGAGCTGAGAATAATACCTTTATTCATCAAAATAATCTGCATCATTTTCTAACACCTTCCGCCATCGGTCGGGTAGTTGACGGATGCCAGCAGTGTAGAACGATTCGTCTTTTGACGTGATGAAGTCGTCGACCCAGTTTTGCACTTCGTCTACTGTCCGGAAGTCTAGAGAAGACAAGGCATTCTGCATCGACTGAAACAAATGATAGTCTGAAGGGGCTATGTCGATACTATACGCCGGGTGTTCCAAAACTTCCTAGCCAAGAGTTACTAACGTGTCCTTGACTGGTTTTGCAACATGAGGCCTGTCGTTGTCATGGATCAGCAATTTCACGGGGCGCAAATCTTTGCCCGTAAATGGAAGTTTTCAACCGATTTCCTGGTTCAGTTGAAGCAATTGTTGCTTGTAGCGTTCAGCAGTTACACTTACACCAGGTTCCAACAGTTCGTAATAGGGCACACCCTCCATATCCCATCAGATGCAGAGAAGAACGTTTTTGCAGTGAATGTCTCATTTCGGCGTTGATCTTGTTGCTCCGCCGGGATTCAACCAATATTTTTTGCGTTTCGGATTGTCATAACATATCCATTTTTCATCTTCCGTCACGATTTTCCCAATAAAGGATTTTTCTGTTGCTTGTTTAGCAGATTCATGCATTTCGAGACACGCTCATCCTTGTTCCTCTGGCTCAATGCATGTGGCACCGATCTTCCTGCCTTCTGAATCTTTCCCATTGTGTGTAAATGATTACAAATCGTTTTTTGTGATACTCCTAATTGTTCGGCAAGTTCTCTCTGCGTCAGAGATGCATCTTCATCAAGCAGTGCTTGGAAATCCTCATGACTAGCCTTCACTGGAGCGCCGCTACGTTCTCGATCGCTAACATCAAAATCGCCATCTTTAAAACGTCGAAACCGAAATTCGCATGTGCTTTTCGATACGATTTCCCTCTCTAAGAACAGAACAGATTGATTGATATTCTTTTGCAGCACTTTTTCCTCGGGGAAATTCGTAACGAATGCAGTGACGAATAAATGACTTATGGTATGACATCTTTCACCTTTGAAATTTCAACTTTACTTTCACTTTTCACAGTTCAGTACTGATATCCTTTTCTTTAGATTTCTTTAAAAAATCCATAACTTTGTACTTCAAATCATCTAAATTTATGCTATTATACAGATCCTCAAAATCATACCCGTAAGGCATGGTGACGCCACGCCACGTCGACCTCGTTGTGAAGTCATACTGTGACTTTGTGACCGTCGATGTGAAGTCATAGTGACCAGAATGTGAAGTCTTTATGGCCGTTTTAGAGCTCGTTTGTGACGTCACATTGTGACCACTTTGTGAAGTCACGGTGTGACAAATTTGTGAAAAGTGTGTCATTTGTGACTATTTTGGCATTAATTTTGTGACGAACCTGGTGATGAAAGCGACGATGTTTTGAAGTTGCATTGTGACCAATTTGGGATATATTTATGACGAAATTGTCATTAAGAGGCTACTTCACTCAAGCGGAAAGATCCGTTCGGTAATGCTAATCCTATGGAAAACATTTATAAAGATATCTCGGTTGCATTTCAATATTTTTAAATGATTTTTTTGCATAGGATAACTGAGGTTGATCTGTACGAAGTCCCTTTTTTCCTTTTTCGATTTTGTTTGCAGATATTTTTCAAGAGGATACTTTCACTATCGAAACCGGTTCCGAAAGTGAAAGTGTCCTCGTTAAAAATGTCTGTAAACAAAATCGAAAAAGTAAAAAAGGGCCTTTGTTCAGATCAACCTCAGCTATCCTATGTAAAAAAATCAATTAAAAATATTGAAATGCAACCGAGATACCTTTATAAATTTCTTCCATGGGATTAACACTAGTGAACGGGTCTTTTCGCTTGACTGAAGTAGCCTCTTAACACTGTGATGATTATGTGGCTATTTAACTTCTCTTGACGAAAATCTAACAATTAAAAAAAAAAAAAACAGGGTCGTCTGAAATTATACTTACTGCATGTCATCTTTCTGTTAGAATTGGTTTGGAAGCCTGAAATCGCATACTCACAATTTATGAACAAATACTGTATATAATATGTAAAAATAGTCGCATATGGTATAGAGATTTTCTTCTAAATTAAAGTTAAAAATTAAATTTTCATCACATATCTTACAACTGTAACAAATTGTGTTGTTTTTAATATTTGAAAAATATTCCCTTTCAAAAATATTATACATTTCCCTCCTCCACATGCTGAAAATTCCTCAGTTTTAATTGTATTCATAACTGACACACAATGACTATTTTCTGTTGCTGTGGTGGACCAGGCGAAAAGAAAAAATATCTTTTTTTATTTCTTTCATTTTGTAGTAGGTTATTGCAAACTTTTTTTGTCTTTAAGTATTTTTGCACTCTCTTTAAAAACTTAAAAGCTTTTTCTTACTTTAACATCCAAAGGTATCAGCACCTATCTAAAACTGTACATATTGCCAATATTTCTGACCAATAACACTGATATTGAAACAGAATTATCTTTTGTTGTAATATTTCCAACTGAATGAAAACGTGTCCAGGTCAGGATTCGAACTAGGGACGTTTGGCATAAGCTGCCAATGTTACTGGGATGTTAGCATTATATTAAGCATATAAAAAACAAAAATCCTTCTATATATAAAAAAAAGTTTTGATTTGGAAATGGACCAATGAACATCTGCGTAGATATTCCGGGTAGATCCACATCCAATTTGAATGCTTAAGCATGGCCTTTCATTGTTAATATTAAAAAAACTGTTGCATACAAAAATATGAAAATCGGTGGTATTATAGAGAAATGTTTGATAAACACGCTGATGCAGACAGTTTTCAAATCGAAAAATTATTTTAAGAGATATTTAATGCTAAAGTTGGGCAAAATCGTTACATTAAAAAGGTTTTATTAGAGCAAAAACTATACATGAAAATTTAATCATTTTTAGATTAGTTTATACGTTATAAGTTCCCGGTGTGCAGATTGTATTTATTTTTCTTATTTGACTCATTTTTTGAGGTTTTATTTGAATTTTAAATTCAAATTTTCAACATTTCGAGAGATATTTTTTACAAATTTTAGAAAATGTTATTAATTTAAACTGTTGCCAGTTGTATAAACAGTGCAAACAATAATGTTTACTTCAAATTAAAAATTTATTTTACACGTGACTATTATAAACAGAAAATATAAAAAGCAGGAACTCATTGAAAATTACGTCATAAAAATTATAATTACACGTGAATTTTAAAAGAGACAGAATATTGTAAAATAATAAATTCATAAACATGCGTTAGAAGTCTTAAACAGGAGAATTTACGTCACATTGCACTTATTATATAAAATGAACAAAAAATAATATTGCAAAACAGTTTAAATTTAAAAATTGCTCGAGACATTTATTTGATATTTTAAGATGATCATAATATTTCATTTCTAACAAAAGTATTTTTATGTGAATATTAAAAAGAAAAAGAAAAGTTTCGTGAAAATTACGTCAGATTTAATTCTCAGATTCAAATTATAATTCAATCTTCCGGAATCTTTTTAAAGCCGATTAAATTATCGTGCTGTTAGAGTCTGCGGTGTCTGAACGGGGGTTGACGAGCGTAGCTCGTAGGGGGCGGAGCCCACTAGTAAGCATACAAAATTATTGGCTAAAAGTTATATTTTTTATGTTTGCAATAAACATAAAATTACCATACTTCTCATAATACTGTCAATTTTCTAACACAAAATTGTAAAGAATACGAATTTACCTTTTAGTCCAGGCAAGAAAGAATTTTACCTAGCAAAATTAATGGTAGTTCTGGAAATCGGCTTAATTTATGTTTTTTGGGTCGCTGAATCCGAATTTGTAACTTCCCACCAAAATTTCCCCCGGCAACCCCCCCAAATGTTGGTAAAAAGCTCCCCAAAAAAGGTTTTTATTAAAAAAATCAATTTTTTTATTGTTTTAGGGGAAAAGTATAAAAAATTTCAGATAGTAGACAAAATTTGCAACAAATTAGATATATGACATAATGACTTAGGATGAAGGGGAAGGGGGGATCTGCCTCGGAACATGCGCGCGGTGCTGCGTGGACTAAGTTGCGCAATTCCACTTAACCACTCACACGTTTACATTCGCCCTCCCATCTCTCCTCCGAACTTTCCTTATAAGGTTTACTTTAAGTTTTTTGGGTCGCTGAATCCGAATTTTTAACTTCCCCCCCCCCCCCCGAAAACCACTCAAAATAATTGTTATTAAGTTAAATTTCTTATTGTTTTAGGGGAAAAGCATTACGAAATTCAGAAGCTAGACAAAATTTGCAACAAATAGGATATATTACATTATGACGTAGGATAAACGGGGAGAGAGGGGGCTGCCTCGGAACATTCCCTGCGCGCTTTTCTCAAAAACCAATTTTTTTCAAAAAATCAATTTTTTGGGGGGTTGCCGAGTGAAATTTTGGTGGAAGTTACAAATTCGGATTCAGCTACCCAAAAAACTTAAAGTTAGTCGAAATCCTGAACTAGTATTAATTTTTCCGGGTAAAATCCCCTATTGCCTGACTTCATAACTTAGTGCACGTAGCGCCGCAGTGCATATTCAGAGGCAGCCCTCCCCCTCCACGTTCATCCTACGTCATAATGTCATATATCCTATTTGTTGCACATTTTGTCTAGTTTCTGAATTTTGTAATGCTTTTCCCCTAAAACAATAAGAAATTTAACTTAAAAACAACTATTTTGGGGGGGGGGGGTTAAAAATTCGGATTCACCGACCCAAAGAACTTAAAGTAAACCTTATAGAGAAAGTTCGGAGGGGAGATGTGAGGGCGAAGGTAAACGTGTGAGTGGTTAAGTGGAATTGCGCAACTTAGTTCACGCAGCACCGCGCGCATGTTCCGAGGCAGATCCCCCCTTCCCCTTCATCCTAAGTCATAATGTCATATATCTAATTTGTTGCAAATTTTGTCTACTTTCTGAATTTCTGGATACTTTTTCCCTAAAACAATAAAAAAATAGATTTTTTTTAATAAAAACTTTTTGGGGGCATTTTACCAAAGTTTTGGGGGGGGGGGGGGGGTTGCCGGGGGAAATTTTGGTGAGAAGTTAAAAATCCGGATTCAGCGACCCAAAAAACATATAGTAAGCCTTTTTCCAGAACTACCATGAATTTTGCTAGGTAGAGCCCCTATACGGTCTCTATTGCTTGGACTATTTGTAAAAAATATATTTTTGGCATCACCAACCTTTTTAATTTTATAAAATTTAATAAGTTGCTTTTAGCAATAACGATGTGAAACTGCTCAAATGATAAATAAAACTTTGATGTGAAAGATTAATCACCGTATCGCTGTAGGTTGAAAATCCTATGAGCAATTTATATTAACTGTTGTGTTGGAAGTTGGAAGCAGTAAGAAATAAAATAATTTTTTTAAACACTCTGAATAAGTAACTTTGACTTCTGTGTTTGTTGCAGATATACAACACGGTTGTGAACCATTCTGTCTACAAATTCTTATTTATTATAAATTCATATTTTGAGCAGATGTCGGTTTTTTTAAATAAAAGTATGCAATACAGATTGTTTTGGAACATTACTTAACTCAAAATTAAAAGTTTAAGCATGCAAAAATTTTTATTCTATAAAACGATTTTTTATTCAGTAATTTAATTAGCTTCGAATGTTTACTAATTATATGAATTATTGATTACACATTTTTTTAACTTACGAAAATGTGATTTTAACCAGACAGTTTAAAAAAGGGAAAATAAATGTGATTAAAATGCAATTTAAGTAAATGATTTTAACCATCTAATTAAAATCGTTGACATACTATTTTTTATTTCAACAAAATAAACATTAAATTTATTAAATTTTGTTGAATTTATAAAAGTTAATGACATTTATTTCTTTTATATCATGTTTTTATATGAAATTAACTGAAATCGTAATAAAAGAAAGCATGAAAAATAATTTTTTCTTACTTCTTTCTTCTTGACATCGTCCTGTGTAATTCCATTTTGGTAATCCAATAGAACTTCTTTGGAAGAATTGAGTCTCAATGCAATACAATGACATTGACCAGCTGAGATTAACCGGTCACTGCACATTGTAATTTTTCGGACAAATATTTTATGTAAAATATCTCCTGACCGTATTCCTATATAACTTTTGTAAAATTTAAAAAATCCGTGCCAACTACACACATTCATAACACAGCTACTATTATTTAGATGCTGCCACTGTTCGAAAAAAAGAAATACACTGTGTTTTAGAGGTCTGCACGGGCCGACATTTCCAGGCCCGGGCCCGGCCGCTTTTTCAAGAAGGCTCACGTTTTGAGCACTTTATCGCCAGAGTAGGGTTGGCGCGGGGATGAATTCAACGCTACGCACCCTTTTTTGTTCGTGACGTCGTACGCGTAGCGAACAGCAACCTCATTCCTTTGCTGAGAGGAAAAGATGTGCTTTTTTTCATTTGTTTTTTCCGCAAATGTAAAAAGCTAGACGAAATGTTATTTCGCCGTGGTTTGCAATTAGAACCTTGCTTAAAACAAAAATCTTTTTCGGATTAAAATAACTTTTAATTGCACAAATATATATAATTCAAACATAAGTTATTTTTTTCAGTTCTATAATATTCATTTATTTCATTAATTCGCTATATGTTCGAAGAAATAGAGAACGTATTTTAAAAAACAGACGCAAAAATTTTCTTTAATAAATATAATTGTATTGATCATGTTTTTATGACACAATTGAACATAGTTTTATTAGTATTATTACAGAATTAATTTAGTTTTTTTTTATTATTAAGCGGCATAATTGTGTGACGTGTTGATTGCATTAATAAAACACATTTTCACTGAAATAATTCATTAAAAATTAAATGTTTTTAATTTAATTGCGATTAGAAGTTAATAGGAAGTTGAAACTAAAATCAATTCGATTATAATTAGATTGAACGATAAAGCATAAATTATTTAGCCGTATCCAGCAATTAAATCTATGAGCTAAAATAATTGTAAGTTGATGCATGCAATTAAATCAATTACTATTACATTTTAATATTGTTAAAATTTTATCATTATTTGAGTTTTTATGAAAAAGGTCTGTCCCTAGTGCACAAAATTAAAAATCTTTAAAATTCTTCAGTTTTTTATTTAAAAATTTTTGCCATATTTTTAAATATTATTTCGCCTTAGTTGTTTTATTTATTATTTAAAAATAATAATTCGTCATATTTGAATAAATCATGTAAATTCTTCTCTCGAATGAAATCCCCCCCCCCCCCCCCACACGCACACACTTTATATTTCGTCATTCTGCACACATATTGCTCTATTTATTAAGTTGAAGTGGCAATAAAATAATGCTCAATCGTCTGAGGAACCTCCCATTGCGAATTTTCTCTCCCCCCCCCCCATCCTCTCCTCCATCACACTACGTTTTGCCCTTTTAAAATTCATTGTTGCCTTGCAGAAAAGATTAGTTAAAATTGTGTCTGAAATGTTAACTATTCCTTCGCTTATCCATAACAGTGCATAAAGTTTACTGCTTTGCTCTATCTGTTGATTTTTAAGTAACAAATAAGTAATTTACCATAAAAAAAGATAAGGAAACAAATAGAATGAAAGATTTAAAAAAATAATAATAAGGATTAACCTTTTGTGCACACGCTTTCATTTTTTTTTTTTAAATTCTTTACAGTTTTTTAAATTTTCTGCCCTATTTATTACTTTGAAGTAACTATAAGTAAAAGACCAATTATTCAAATTCTGCCCCCCCCCCGAAAAAAAAGAAAAGCTTGTCGCCCCCCCCCCCCAAAAAAAAAAGTTAAATATTCCAAGTTTTTAATTTTTTGGTTTGTTTTTTCTATTTGTTAATTGATAAATTTAACTATTTAAATCTATAGCCCCTCACTATCATATACAGTTAAAAAATTTCTCTAATGATTTTATTTGTTACTTTGAAGCAACAAAAGATAGTCATTCAATCTTCCGTCTACCCCATCTCCCCTTAAGAATTTCATCTCACATTAAAAAGGCAATTTCTAAACATCCTGTTTGGGGGTGTGAAAGGCTTTTTTTTTTCCTTTCCTGGTTTGGCCTATTTTCACCCGACTTTGGGGGTTGTTTCTGCAGAATGATTTGGTATTAAATTAATTATATAAGTTCATCGCAGAAAATATAGTAATTTTCTGCCACAGGTATTTTTTTAAATCTGTGTTTATATACATCAAAATGCACTGAAACTGCATTAATTCATGATCCCCATAAATCCATCTTTACATGTAATCAAATATCTCAATATATGAAGGTAATGAGTTTTTGTTTAAGAGGTATGGAATTAATAATGCTCAATTGAATGAAAATTTAGATTTTTGAGGGGATCAAATAATCAAAATTTTAGTCTATATCATCAAAAGTAATAAAGGCCTTCGATAAAACAGAGTATAAGAATTCGTAATACAATTTCTTTCGAAGAAGATTTCTTTTCATCTAGAACACATAACTGAAAATATTTCTTTAATTTAGGTAGGACTGTTGTTCGTCTTCCGCCATTTCGGTTCAAAACAAAACACAAGACGACGATTGGCGTTAGAGCTGGCTGAACGCTCTCGCTTTCGCCAACTCGCCAAGGCTGGTGCTGAAAACGTGAGCCTTCTTGAAAAAGCGGCCCGGCCCGACTCATTGAAAAAAAATTCGACCCGGCCCGATACAAAAACTAAAAGTTCGGCCCGGGCCCGGCCCGTAGAAAAAATAATATTGGCCCGGCCCGATAAAAAAATTAAAAGTTCGGCCCGAGCTCGGCCCGGACCGGAAAAAAGTTAAAATCTCGGCCCGAGCCCGGCCCGGCCCGAGTGAATTTCTACAAAACATTGATTATTACGTCGAATTGGTTAAAAATTTGTCTCGTACGAGGAGTTCTGAACAAAAACATTTATCTTAACTTTGTTTTCATGTGTATAATCTTCATTTTTATGGAAGTGCCACAGGCTGCGATATTTATTTTTTTTAATGAATCTCTATTTCTTGTATTTAAATGTTTCAGTTATGATTAATATTGTTAATCCATATTCCATGTATAGAAGTGTTAAAAATTTCAAAAATGCTATACAGTAAAATCGTCTAAGACGGAATTTCATAGAAAAGGGAAAAAAATGCGTTTTAGACAAGTACCCTTCTTAGCAAGTGTAAATGTATTATGTATTCTTTTCTTACTTATTAGTATATTCATTTTACATGGATCAACACGTTTTTCAGTTTAAAAAAACGTTCCGTCATAAGCAGGTTTTCTTTTCACACATTTTACTATATTTTAATTTACTATATTTGAATACGCGTAGAAATCTACTATTCTTTTAAAATAATAAATTTTAATGTTTAAGTGTTGGATAATGGCGATTCAAAAATGTATGCATTTTTTGCAAAAATTTTTGGGCCAGGCTTAATTTAACTGACTTTTAAATGGACCAGGCCACGCTGAGACAATGATTTTCATACGTACTGGCTCAAAACTAGGACTGAAAATTTTGGGCCGTGAAGACTAGGAATGAAACTAGGCCCGGCCCGAGCCTTCAGAAAAAAGTATGGCCCGGGCCCGGCCCGAGTGATGTGAATGAAAATCGGCCCGCAGTCCGGGCCGGTCTCGGGCCACGGGCCGGCCCGTGCTGATCTCTGTGTGTTTTCTCTTGTTATCGTCTGCAGAAAACAAAATTCGCGAGCAGATGTTTTAGGTAGCTTTCATTACAAAAAGCTACCTATTGCAGCCGTTCGGAGGAAAGCGATTTCAAAAAATTTTGGTATATTTTCATCGACCATGAGCCCCAGACCCCGAAACCACCCTCCGTTCAAAAGTTGATATATATATATATATATATATATATATATATATATATATATATATATATATATGAACCGATTTGGATGAAATTTCATGTATACATAGTGCACACCAATGTCTCGACTGAGTTCGTTGGCCAGCTTCATCCGCCGTCTTGTTTCAAAATGGCGGCCATTTAAAAAAATTTTAAAAATTTAAAATTTGAAATGTGGTGCCAGAAAATTGAAAAATATTTTTTTCTTATGTGCTTGATCTTGATACAAAGATTCCGGAGCATTTTATGATTCGTCTATATCTTAAAAAATAGCTGAGTTATAGCACTTTGAATTTCTAGCTTGGCTGACATTTTGAAACGACCTGATATTTGTCATGCGATAACAGGCGTATTTATGAACCGATTTGGATGTACCTTGGTGTATACATAATACGTACCAATGTCTCGACCGAGTTCGTTGGCCAGCTTCATCCGCCATCTTGTTTCAAAATGGCGGCCATTTAAATTTTTTTTTTTAATTTTAAATTTAAAATCAGGTACCAAAAAATTGGAAAATGAAATATATTTTTTTTACATGTGTTTGACCTTAATACAAAGATTCCGGAACAGTTTTTGTTTCGTCTATATCTAAAAAAATGGCTGAGTTATAGTATTTTTAATTTCTATTGTGGCTGACATTTTGAAATGACCTGATTTTTGTCATGCGATAACAGGCGTATTTATGAACCGATTTGGATGTAACTTGGTGTGTACATAGTACATACCAATGTCTCGACCGAGTTCGTTGGCCAGCTTCATTCGCCACCTTGTTTCGAAAGGGCTGCCATTTAAAAAAATTAATTTTTAATTTAACATGAGTTATCAAAAAATTTAAAAATGAGAGAGATTTTTTTTATGTGTTTGACCTTGATACAAAGATTCCGGACCAGTTTTTGTTTCGTATATATCTTAGAAAATAGTTGAATTATAGCACTTTGAATTTCTAGCATAGCTGACATTTTGAAACGATCTGATATTTGTCACGTGATGACACGCGTATTTATTAACCTATTTCGATGTAAGAAGGCATGTGGATAGTATATCGTAATGTCTGGACCAAGTTCGCTGACTAGATTCATCAGCCATCTTGTTTCAAAATGGAGGACATAAAAAAAAAAAAAAAAAAAAAATTATATTTAAAGTGAGGTGCAAAAAATTAGAAATTGAAAGTATTTGACCATGATATAAGGATTCTGGAGCATTTTTACTTTCTTCTATCTTTACAAGAAGAAAGTATTGGATTCGTGAAAAATTTCGACTTCCGGTTTTCGACGGATTTATACGTTTTAGAATGCCCAGAACACGATTTGATGGTTTTTAGAAAATATCTGTCTGTCATTCTGTCACTGTCACTCTGTCACTCTGTCTGTGAGTCTGTATGTGACAAAAATTTTGTGGGCGCTCTATCTCAAGAACTAATGCACGGAATTTCACAAAACTTCATATTTAGTTAGAACTTGATATAAACTGGACTTGATTAGTTTTTGGTGAAAATCGCCCAGCAGGTGGCGCTGCTATGCGGAATTTTTCACGCTTTCTGCAATAGCTATATCTCAAGAACTACTGCACGGATTTTCATAAAACTTCAGATTCAGTTAGTCCAAGATATAGTTTGGTGCTGATTAATTTTTTGTGAAAATCGCCCAGCAGGTGGCGCTGGTATGCTACATTGTACATGATTATCGCAATAGCTCTAACTCAAGGAAAAATGCACGAATTTTCACCAAACTTCAGATTCAGTTAGTCCCTGATATAAATTAGTGCTGTTTAATTTTTGGTGTAAATCGCCCAACAGGTGGCGCTGCTGTGCTGCATTTTTCACGATTTCCACAAGAGCTCTATCTCAAGAACTATTGCACGGATTTTCATCAAACTTCAGATTTAGTTAGTCCTTGACATGAATTGACGTATAAATTAGTACTGTTTAATTTTTGGTGTAAATCGCTGTCCAGGTGGCGCTGCTATGCTATATTTTTGTTATTTCTTGTACTATTTAAAGGATTTAATTGACGTGATTTATATAGAAGAAAGTTTTGTGATGGCCACAACATACTAGTTTATTTTGTCTTTATCTTAAAAAATGGCTCAGATATCAGAAATGTGGGTGACATTTTGAAAAATCTGATTTTTCGCCTGCGACAGAACTTGTATATATCAACCGATTCCGATGTGAGTGAGCATGTGCACAGGAATTACTAAGGTCTCGACCAAGTTTACTCGTTAGCCTCATCCATCATGTTGTCTTAAAATGGCAGGAACTTCAAGATATCGCCGAATTTGGCAACCAAATATAAGTTACTTTAAATAAAAGCAGCTTGGATAAAGCTGACTAATTTTGCGAAATTCTCATTCATAATAATTTAGTATTGATAAAAATTAGTATTGAATCTCCTATAATCGGTTTCCACTAAATTGAGCTTCGTGTGTTTGAATATCATAAGCGTTTTTAAAAATAAGGAATATGAAAGCTACCTCTTCCTCCCGGCACTGGCCGGAAGGACTTTTTTTACCGTTTATTTGTTATCGTAGATTTGTAAGTTAAATGCGTAATACTTTTATAAGAGCGTGTTTAATTAAAATTTTCTGTTTGAATATTTTTTTTGTGCATTTCACTTTTGCTTTGAATCAATTTCGAGACAATTCAACTAAAAATGGATTGTGAAGTTTATTTTTCGTAAATTATAAAAAAAATTGTGTTAGTCATGATTAGGGTACGGTACATAAAATAAGACATTATTTAAATTTCTAGTGTATGTAAAATCAATACAATAATGCAAGGCCCTTTGGAAAAAAAAGTTAAAGTTTGTATCACATGTAATAAATACAAAATATGTTCATAAAAAATATAAAAAAGTTATCGGGAAAGAAAGTTTTTTCTTTATAATATTTTAATTTTTTCTATATTAATTTCCTGTAAAAAAAAACACTTTGTACAATAACTATTTTTTTTTATAAAATTTCTGGGGAAAAAAATCAAAATATGAATAAATATGTCACGCGTTTTGCATACATTTTGTATGTATGTATTTTTATATTCAGAAAATATTAAATTTATTAAAAAAGTCAGAAACAAATAGCAACATTTATTTTTAAAGAGTCACTTAAACTAGTTAAACATTAACAGAAAAATAAAAGATTATTGAAAGTATAAAAGAGACTTTATTTATTTTAATAAAGTATACTACAAAATCAATCCGATTCAAGCTCCAAAATCCATTATGAAGCCTATAAAGTAGTGATGCAACGAATAGTGGTTTGGCCGAATAACCGAATACCGAATATTCGGCCAAGTTAGAGCCGAATATTCGGCCTATTCGGCCGCCGAATAATGAACTTATTTTTGCCTAAAAACAAAATATAGTATGCACTATGTGCACAATTCTTGTATATTTCACAATTAAAATGTATTGTTTTCTTTTAAAAAATTATTTATATACAATATTTAATTTTTTAAAGCATTATTTTACTTTGAAAAAATATTCGGCTATGTTCGGCCTAAAAATTGCCTCAATAATATAATTCAGCCCCCCCCCCCCAAAAAAAAAAAAAAAAAATTCTTAGCGAAAGTTGCTCATCAGGTACTGTCTAGTTACATTTTAATAGATATGTGTGTTGTTGTTACATTTTAAAATAATGACAAAATTTTCAAAGTACTAGGAAACATAAGTTTCAGCTTTCAGATAAAATAAAAAATAAGAAATCTTAATATCTTAAGAAAAACTACTGGTAGAAAGGAATATCCTCTAAAATAGTGGAAAGAAATCATTGTAGACTTTATAAAGCTCACAATTAACAAAATTTTTTTTCATCTTTATTATTTTTTTTTCTTTGCTGTCAGCAGTGAAGCCTCTATAGAAAGTGCCCCTCAATGTGAAGAAGGAAAAGAAATTAGTAATTTTCTTTCCCAGCCACTGCTAGAAAGACAACAGTGTCCTTTGGAGTGGTGGGCGAAAAATTCAGAAGACTTTCCAAACCTTTCACGATTAGCCAAAAAGTACCTTTCTGCACCAGAAAGTACCATATATAGTAAGAGATTATTTTCAAAAACAGGTAACATTTACGAAAAAAAAAAAAAAAAAAAAAAAAAAATAGGCAATCACCTGAGAATGCTGAATTATTATTTCTGCATCACAATCTACGTTTATTGAAAACATTTTAACTGTTTTTTAAGGCAAATATAAACATTACAATGCTATTCTTGAAAAAAATATCTAAAACGTAAATGCATATGCATACTAATTAAAAGAATTTAGTATTTACATTTCTTTCATTATTTAATAAGAAATAGTAACACACTTAAAAAAATCACTTAAATTATATTTAACTTTTAAGCGTATTTTACTAAAAAAAAAACCCTTAAGTATTGCAACATATCACTTAAATATCTTAAACATCTGTATCTAATCAATCATATATTTATGTTCTTTATAGGTATAATTCAAAATATTATTGAAAGAAATATATTTTTATGTAACAAGGGATAAATGTTAAACTTCCCATTATGATTAAAAAAAAAAAAATGAATTAGCTTGTATAGCTGTATTAAAACAATTTTGAATAGATTTAATGTTAACTTATTACAGATACTTTTTGTGCTTACTGATACCGCATAAAATTTTTTTAACATGATTCCTAAATTAGCCTCTTATATAAAAATGCGTAGATAAAATCCATTCGCAGTATGAAAGTTAATGGGAGAAAAAAGTGTTAGTTAATTTCAAATAAAATTTTCATTATACATGATGAATATAAATTGTCAAATTAAAAAGTTATACTGTGTAAATATAAAAACATTTATTACAGTACTATTCGGCCAAGGCCGAATAGTGGACTTGATATTCGGCCGAAGCCGAATATTCAGCAGACAGGCCGAATGGGCCGAATATTCGGCTTCGGCCGAATATTCGTTGCATCTCTACTATAAAGTACTGTTTAAAATATTTCTTATCACTTTCAAAGCTTTCTGAAATTCATATTTTTGTCACACTGTGAGTTTACAATATGGTGGTTTTTCGTCCCATATGTGACGTGACATACGTTACATGCAGTGACATAACAATAACGTCACAATATTTTTTATAATTGGAAGAAAAATATTTTTTACAGTAAATAACATGTTTTGAAGATTTTTTGTAATTTTTTAAAGTTTTCTGAGAAATTCACATCTCAGTCACAATGTGACATCACTGAGTGGTGGCATTTTGGTCACAGATGTGATGTGACCACAGTGACTTACAGTTACGTCACAATGACGTCACTGTGACCATGCATGCTATGAGGGTATGTATGCAATCCTGTAATTGTTTTTCAGCTTTTTTAGACTTTTTACTAGTTCATAACTATTTTTTATTATTATCGACGAATATTCATTTATGGCTTGATCGAAAATCTTTTGTAATATATTCAGCATGTTATTTACACATTCCAGATAAGTACCAAACCCACAAGTTACGGTTCTAAAAGTAATTGGGTTTTTATGGAATTTTGGAATCATAACAAGATAAGGAAATTCCGCACTTTTTTGCTTAGATTTTATTTTTTTTATAGAACGCATTCACTCTTTTTACAATAACCTGTTTAGAATATTTTAGTAGTTGATCATTTCCCTCATTATTGTAGGTTTCCCTTAGAATATCTCCATATAATTTTTTGCATATTATAGCATAGTTAGTGTTTGCTTTATCCACATATGTAATGATAAAATTATCCTGTGGATTTTTTACTGATTTAATCAAATTTTTGTAAGATTCTCCCGAGACACCCTCAAAATCTTTATGGTAAGAAGCGCAGAAATTCTTTTAAAATATAGTATCTCCATTCCTCAAAAACACTTCTTGATAAACCATATTTATATATTAATTTTTGAATGAACATATCTATATTATTTGACAAACGTTTTGTAGCTAAACCTCTACTCACAACACACATATATATGTGTATATATATATACAGTGAAACCTCCCTGAAAGACCACCTCTTTAAAGGGACCACCTCTCATAAAGACCGTTTATTTATGGTCTATAATTTTTTGCTATAGGCTCAATGTTAATTTTCCTCCATTAAAGAACCACTATTTCCCGTCTCCCTCCCTGGAAGACAACTTTTCAGTCGAAGAGTAGGATTATTTTCCTCTGAATGAAAAAATCTCGAAATTCCACTTCTCTCCGGAAAACACGCTCAGCTAACTCCACTTTCTTAGACATGACGAATCAAGGTCATAATAATATAGAAGGCTCAAAAGCCTCATTGCTTTAAAAATGTTGATGCAACAGAAATAGGAGTGATTTGGAAATCTAACAGAAAAGCGTCGATGACATCTACCATTTTTGAAAGTTGGTTACATGACTTTGACAAAAAGATGACCAAACAGGGTAGGAACATTATCCTTATTTTGGATAATGCTCCATGTCACTTGTATGATGCACAGCTGAAAAGTGTGAAACTTCAATTCCTCCCTCCTAACACGACATCTAAAATTCAATCGTTAGCTCAGGGAATTATTCATTGTTTCAAGCTGGAATGCAGACGTTTTGTTTTACGAAAGCTCATTTCGCTAATAGATGAGACCACAAATGCGTCTGACATTGTGAAATCCATCAATATACTTGATGCTATTCGATGGATAAAATGTACATGGGATAACGTAATGACGCAAACAATTGTCAATTGGTTCAGTACTTGTGGACTAAGCAACGCATTCATAGAAAAATCCATTGATGATATCAGTGCCTTAGAAGATGAAGTGATTCAGCTATCAAATGCAGCTAAAGTTGATTATGATCCCAAATCGCATGAATATGAGGAAGCTGTTGAGTGTTACGATGATTTATCTGAAGACTGAGAGAAACTTATTATAGAAAATCTCGACAAAGTTAAGACTTTAAAATTTTTATATAAAAAAATAAATTCTACAATCATTTATAAAAATGAATGATACTACAATCAAGATTTATAAAAAATCTATTTTAGGAGTACATTTCTGATTCAGACAACAAGCCAGTTAAAGCTTCTATTTTATGTCAAGAAACACTTGTTGAAATCAACAGATTGATAAAAAGTTCGATACCTGTTAGAGATGATACAAAAATAAATAATTTGTTTAAAGAGATCAAAGAATGTTTAGAAACAAAGCTTGTTAATGAGAAATTATTAAAATCAAAGCAAACTACAATTAATTCCTTCTTTAAAGATGCATAGACATGAAATATAATAAACTACATTCAATAATATTTTTTTTTTGTAAGTATGTATTTCATGAAGCTTTGTTTTACCCATCACCTCTCTAAAAGACCGATTTTTTATAGTCTAATGGGTGGTCTTCTTAGAGAGGTTTCACTGTATATATATACACATAGTTCTTGTTTTCACTCTAGAATCAAAATGTATATATATATATATATTTTTTAATTAATCTAATTTTTATTTAAAAAGAGAAACAGAAAAAAAACAAACATGCAAATGCCCATTTAAACGATACGAAATATTAATTCAATAAACTATAATGTTTGAGCATACTTATTATATCAATATCTAATCTAAATTTTAATGTTAAACGTGAATTTATTTATATCTTTATTTTCAGTTTCAATAGAAAATTATTCGTACACCAACCGACAGTTTTAAATGCCATTTCAAATTTGTTTCTATAGAAACGATAAATAAAGAAATAATTTTCAGTGTAAAGATAGTTAAGAGGATAAAAAACAACATAAGATTATGGGGATTTTTTTGTTTTAAAAATATCTGTTAGAGTAGAAAAAAAAGGAACTTGAAAATCATTCTCTTCTCTCACCCTTTTCCGAAACTTTTCTTTCTCTTTCAAACAGAAGAAAAATTTTACAGGCAACAAAATAAATGAAAATCGAAAGAAAACGTATGATGGAGGAAAAGAGTTTTTTATTTATTACAATAATCAGACATGAAAGTTGAAGCTCCCCCAAAAAGCTGAATTATGCACGTAATTTTTAGTTATTACAATATAAATGCACATAAACATGCAGGAATAAATATTATCAACGAAAAAAAAAAATAACTTAGACGTGTAACATGTAAAGTAAATATGCTAGTAATGTTAAGTACCTTGTATATTAATACCATTATTATTTTAATTCCCAATTATTTCCGTTATTTGTACTAGGATAAGTTCAAACACATCTTCATGTTAAAACTTCTGCAGTATATTAGCTATATCAGCATAGCTACTCAAACTGGAGCAAACAACATTGAAAAAATAATCAAAAGACAGACATAGTATTCCAAAATTTGCATGTGCATGCATTATGAGTGTGAACGCTCGAAATCCGCTAATCATCAAGGTGTGTGTTCCTTGGTAATATATCACTATTTTTTTTTTTTTTTCCACAACATTAAATTAAGTTTATTTACAGAGTACATAAGGACGTTATAGATGACACCACATTATATACAGTTATGTACAGATTCTAAATTTCGATTTCCAGTGCACAATACCTTCATACTACATTTCAAAACCCCCACTTCACTATATTATTAAATTACTAACTACTAAAATTATAATACTTCGGTGCTCGTAGCACCTGACACTTTCGTTTTATATACAGTACAGCCCCGATTATCCGCGGAATTGGGTGGCAAGGGCACCGCGGATAACAAAAATCGCGGATAACCCGAAAAAGACAGAAAATGGGGTGCAAGCTCAAAAAAAAAGAAAATTCAACATGAAAACTATGTTTTAGTGTACATAAAAAACATAAAATGTTTAAAATACATATGCGCAGTACAGCCGAAACCTTTGCTTTACGTCTAAACCACTAAAATAAAGAACAGTAAACAAGAAACAATGTCATACATACTGTACAAAAAGTGTTGAGTTACAACTTATTTTTTTTTTTAAATCAGTCACTTGTTTTTGCCTCTTGCTTTAGAAACACTTTTTCTATCTCAAAAATTAAGCTATTCTTGATATGCTCCCCTGGAATTTATCATAATATTCTTAGTTAATTGTTAAATATTTTAATAGCTGTGCTTACGTTTAGTTAATAAAATCAAGAAAAGACATCAAGACTTTATAACTGATATTTTAAACATGGCAACCGAATCTAGAAATATTCTTCTATTACTTTCGAATACATAAATTTTTCTGTTTATATTTATTAGTAGAGCTTACTGTATTTTCCTTGCTTAAATTTAAAAATTTGGCTTAAATTTAAAAATTTGACTTAAAATTTGGCTTAAATTAAAAAAAATATATATATTTCGCTTCGCGGATAAACCGCACCGCGGATAATCGTGGCTCTACTGTATTTAAAACTCTCGCCGGCCAAACATGCACGGCCTACGTCTACACTTCCTGAAAACCTCTTCCACTCTCAAAAACAGTGTCCCCCTTCCTCTCCGCGCGCCGACGTATCACGTGACATTGGCGCCAACAGAAATTAAAAGAGAAGTTATCCAGACATCACACCCCCCCACCCAAGATTGAAAATGGGGGAGGGGGTCTTACACTTTCTATCTGAAGTTTAGTCTGGAGAAGTCGTCATACTTCATTTATTTTTTTAACAAATTACCCAAATGAAAATACAAATTAATAAATATATATATAAAAAATACAAACTAAAATTTTGAAGTAGTCTGGGCACACCGCCTATAACTCTTCTTACCTACTAATACAAAACAGAATTAATACTTAATAATAACAATAATAAATGCAATAAACCAAAAACATATACAAGATATAGATGCAGGAACAATTAAATTAATCTTAACACTTTAAAGTCTAAAAAAAAAAGTCCAAACAGTTTGGAAAGGTTTTCAAAGTTTGTTTTCTTATCCAATAGTCTCAAGTCTAGACAGAGCGTCTGCATTTATCAACTTGGCACCAGGTCGGTGCGAAATCGTAATGTCATACTTTTGCAATGCTAATGCCCATCGCTGCAGTTTGGACGATTGGGAGGGGCATTTTTGGTGATGAATATTAATGGATTATGATCGGTGATAAGTTCCACAGGTGAACCGAAAATCCACGTTTCGAACTTCTTTAGACTCCAGATGACCGCATAGGCCTCCCTTTCAATGTCGGCCAAGCCTGTTGAGTTTTGGTGAGCTTTTGACTGGCATAGCTTACCGGGTACAGTACTTCGTCTTTTCGCTGTGATAAACACGCGCCGATGCCGACTGCAGATGCGTCGCACTCGATGACAAATGGCACTCCTATAACGGGAGTATGTAGACTAGGTGCTTCGATTAGACCTCTTTTCAAATCATTAAATGCCCGGTCATGGTCTTCTGACCAACACAACTGCTCTGGACTGTTCTTTTTCGTCAGTTCCGTTAGAGGATATGCTACTTCAGCATATTTGGGAATGTAATCTCTATAGTAATTACAAAGACCAAGAACACTTTTCAACTGTTTATTCGTTTGAGGCACTGCTAACCTTCGAATGGCCTCCACTTTTCCGGGGTCGGTCCGATGGCTACCGGACCCGATGATATGTCCTAAGTACTTGATCTGAGGTTTTGCGAATTCACATTTTTTTCAAATTAACTGAGAATCGTAAATGCGATAACTTAGAAAATATCTTTCCTAGGTGCATCAGGTGTTCAGAAAATGTTTCAGAAAAGACGGCTATGTCGTCTATATATACTCTGGCGAACTCCTTGTAATTGGACAGTGCTTTCTTCATCTCCCTTTGAAAAGTCGCAACTGCGTTCCTGAGCCCGAAGGCCATTACTTTAAAGCGATACTGAGCCCTATGAGTTTTAAAGCATGCGAAATTTTGACTATATTCTTTCAATAGTATGGCCCAATACTCTTTCAATAAGTCGATGGTGGTTATCACATTGGCCCTGCCAATACTGAATAAAAGATCGGTGGCATTTTCCATAGGGAAATCATCAGTTTTCGTAATAGCATTCAGTGCTCGAAAATCTACGCACAGGCGCAAGGCCCCGGCCCCATCCTTCTTCATCACGCACACTACTGGGTGTGGTGCCTCTGCCTCACTTTCTTCAATCAGACCTAGTTCCAATAACTCCTCAATTTGTTTATCGACTTGAGGTTTCAAGACCTCTGGGATTCGGTAAACATAGGGCTTTTTGCGTCATTTATTCGTATTTTATGCTCTCCTACCTTAGCTATTTGCAATTTTCTGGAAAATAACTCTTTATACTTATAGAATAAATCAAACATTTTTTTTCTCTCCACATTTCCTAAATGACTTAGATCAACTTCCTCTATATCAAAAATGTCAGAGTTATCTTTCATACTGGGGGTGGGATGAACCTCCCCTAATTCTTCCTTATTTTCGAAGATCACCCCCACCGCCTGTACCCTAGGAGTAAATTTTCTGATCTTATTTACGTGGACATTTCTAATATTCCCGCTTATTAATTTCACTTTGTAAGAATCAGGGTTACAGCGCGCCACTATTTCGGCTGGCCCGGTCCACCTCGCGTAAAGTTTGTTCGTGGAGTCCGGGATTAATAAATATATCTGGTCCCCCGGTCTAAATTCCTTGTAAATTGCTCTTCGATTAGCGTACTTCGCATATGAGCTTTGCTTAACCTCCGATACTATTGCCGCTTGTTCCGCCGCCCTTTCTAAATTAATTTTTAACTCTTGGAAGTATTCGGTCACGCTCTTTCCTAGATTTATAGGTAGTGGGTTTGCGCCTGCCCATGTAGATTTTAATACCGCCAGTGGCCCTCTGGCCTCCCTTCCGTACATTAATTTGAATGGCGATACGCCCGTAGTGCTATTAGGAATTTCTCTGTACGCAAATAATAGATAGGGAATGTGTTTATCTCAATTTTTAGGGTCACTGCGAATTATATGGTGTAACATACGTTTCAATACCTGATTATATCGTTCAACTAATCCCGAACTCTGTGGGTGCCCCGGCGTAGCAAATATAGGAGCCGTCCCCAGCCTAGCATGAAACTCTTGTATTAAACCTGATACAAAATTTCTGCCCTGATCACTCGCTATTACGCGGGGTATTCCTGTTCGCATAAATATCTCTAACAATGCATCGCACGTAGCTTTAGCCGTAATTGTCCGTAACGGAACTGCCTCTGGCCATCTCGAATGTTGGTCTACCAAAGTAAATACGTATTGATGCCTACGCGCTGAAGAAGGTTCAATTTTTCCAATTATGTCAATATTTACAACGTCGAACGGAAGTTCCGGTCTCTCAATTAGGACAATGCGTATCTGATCGCTGGCCCTCTCCCTGCTTCGTAGTTGGCAATCCTTACACGATGCACAATATTCTTCCACATCCCGCGACATACCTGGCCAAAAAAATGAATAACGAATTCTCTCTTTTGTTTTTTTCATGCCGAGATGATTAGCGAAAATCGACTAATGCGCAATTTTTTAAATTTTCCCCCTCCTCACCTTTGGTACCAGTACCACTAATTGCATAACTTGATCTCCCGAAACTCTTTCCTTATGATAAAGCAAATTGTCTACCATAACAAACCCATTTTTCTTTTTTTCTGCATCTTTGAAAGCTTCCTGTAACGATTCGCAACTTTTCTGTTGCGCCCTGTAAATACTCGCATCCGACTGATGACCCACATTTAAATCTCCACTATTATTTTTCTTTTCAATACAGCTAATCATTAACTCTCTTTCTGCAGTTTCATTTTGACTTAATAAACATAAATTCTCATCATTCATACTTTGTTGTCCCATTTCGCTACCCCCTGCTTTTCGATATTTAATTTCTTCCCCCCTTTCGGACTGCATATCATCCGTAAACACTTCACATAATCTATTTTCTTCCCCTCCACTCTGAGCTGATCATAATAACTCATAAATCGTTGGTGTGATAATACATGACCCATAAAACTTATCTGTTGCTGCGAACAAAACATCAACGCTGTTAACTACACTATTTGACTGTCCGGAATCTAAAGCTATGGCTAAAGTTATAAGGTCAGCGGTTATTTTTTCTCCAAAAGCAAATATCAACTGAATTTTTGAATTTTCATTAGTTTTAAATGAATCTGGTATCTGGTTTGAATTAATTACTGGAATTTCGGCCGCATTATCAATTAGTGTATTCACTTTCCGCCCCCCCTAACCAGACATTCTGGTATTGCAAAGGTTGCGTATTTATTGCCTCATTCCCAGAACATAAAGCTGTCACTTTAGCAACTAACTTTTCATCATGTTTATTTTTCTCAATACCAGATTCCCTTTTCGTTTGATTGCGGAAATTTCCCATTTTATTTTGTTCTTTATTATTCGGACAGAAATGCAAATGAATTGTTTGTTACACAGCCTACAAATGTCATTAGTTTTTCTATCGCGAGAAAGAGCATTATTTCTGATATGAGGTGGGATATATTTCCCATGATTCATACCTCCGGGCTCATCATAGTTGCGAAAGGATTTTATAGGTCTATCATATAATTCCGAAAAAGTTCTACCCTTTGAAGTAAACCAATTATCGCATAATTCCGCGATTTCTCGTGGTTTTAACCAGTCATCCATTTGCTTTAATTTAACATAACTCCGCGTTTCTGAATCTAATGAACTTAATAATCTATCGGTAACAATTAATTCATTAAGCGTATCAAAATCATTTACTTTCCTAAGCTGACGATAAAAATCCCAATTCGCTCGGATTCTGCTTATAATTGTAAATGGTTTTCATTTTTCATTCTTTTTGCCGTAAGGAAATTTTCTAGACAAGCTTCCGGCGTAGGTTGAAATTCTTTTAAAATTAAAGCCTTAACCTTCGGATAACTCTTCATTTCATTTGTATTTACATAAACTAATAAATGTGCCGTTTTCACATTTTCTTTTTCAATTTTAAGTAGCTCGGCTTCACGTTTTACTTTTTCTATTCTATCTGGTACCGTAGTAATTAAAAATTCTTTTATAAATTCAGTATCCTTAGCATATTGGTCGCTTCCCTCAATGAGTGTTTTCAAATCTATAATTCTGTGCTCAGCCTCAACTTTTAAGCCTAATTCAGTTGCGACTACAACTAAATCCTCTTTTCTCAGCCCTTTAATGCTAAACATTTTTCTTTTTACTTTCAAAAACTTTTATTATAACTTCTACATACAAGGGGTGATCAAATGAAAAGGTACAAAACGACGTAAAAACGTAACACTTAAATATTTGCATATTCCGCCATGGGAGAACGTAGCGAGACATCTTGGGATGCGATTGGAGTCTCTGACTGGGATCGGAGCATGATGCACGGGCGCCCGCATGCGCAGTAGAGATCAGAGGCTCTTATCAAAAGCGGCGTCCAAATGATGCGGCAGTCCATAAGAGGACAGGATGGCGTTCGCGTTGAAAAATTCGACAATTGAGGAGCAGCGAGGTGTTATCCGTTTTCTGACAGCGGAAGGTGAGAAACCGGTAGCTATTCATCGCCGGATGGTGACAGTTTACGAGGAGAAATGTGTCTCTGACAAGTCTGTCAGAAAATGAAGTGCCCGTTTTTGTGCAGGCCGTGAGAGTCTGGGTGATGAACCGAGACCAGGTCAGGCAAACACTGTCATCACGAGCGATCTCATCGACAAGGTGGACGACCTAGTGAGAAGTGATCGGCGTGTCACATTGCGAATGTTGGCGGTGAAGGTGGATGTTAGCTATGGAACCGTGTGGACAATTGTTCACGACAGGTTGCGATATCGGAAGGTGTGTGCCGCTTGGGTTCCGAAGCAGCTCACCGACCAGCAAAAGGAACTGTGTATGGGCACAACTGCAACATGGGCACTACAACATCTGTTTCGGTATCAGGAAGACCCCGCTTTCATGGAGCGGATCGTCACGGGTGATGAGACCTGGTGCCATCACTACGAGCCAGAGACAAAGCGGGACAGCATGCAGTGGAAGCATGCGTCGTCACCTCCCCTAAAAAGTTCAAAGCCGTGCCGTCAGCAGGCAAGGTGTTGCTCACCATCTTTTCCGACGTTCAAGGTCCGCTACTTGTGGAATTCCTCGAGCACAGAAAAACCATTAACTCCGATGTGTACTGTGAGACACTCCGACGCCTACGCAGGTCCATCAAGAACAAAAGACCGGGGCTGCTCACGGAGGGTGTGGTTCTGCTCCATGATAACGCGCGTCCACACGTCTCCAGAGTCACACACATGGAACTGGCCAAGTTAAAATGGGAGACGTTAGACCATCCGCCCTACAGTCCGGACATGTCGCCCTGCGATTTCCATGTGTTTGGTCCACTGAAGAAACATCTGAAAGGGAAGCGCTTCAACTCGGACGACGTACTCAAGGACTCTGTGATGGACTGGGTCTCGTCACGGCCACAGGAATTCTGGGAACAACAAATCCTGCGGCTTGTTCATCAGTGGGATCGTTGTGCTCAGGCCTATGGTGAATATTTTGAATAAAGTCTACATCTGCACCCCTCGTACCGTTTCGTACCTTTTCATTTGATCACCCCTTGTATAACAGATATTTTCATCTTAAATAAATAAATCACGCAATAAATGTAATAATATAAATGGCATCTTTCCTCTGATATGCTTAAATCAATCTCATATCTCATAATAATAAATTACATTATATTTCCTTATCTACTGAATCATCTTCAAATATTATCTTCAATTAAAAATAAATAAACATGCATCTTACTTCTTATAACAGCTGTCGTTCTCGTAAATAAAGCGTGTGAACGCTCGAAATCCGCTAATCATCAAGGTGTGTGTTCCTTGGTAATATATCACTAGGTTTTTTTTTCACAACACTAAATTAAGTTTATTTACAGAGTACACAAGGACGTTATAGTTGACACCACATTATATACAGTTATGTACAGATTCTAAATTTCAATTTCCAGTGCACCATTAGATACTATACAAATAAGATGAGTAACAACTACCTATTGCGACCTTCCCGAAACGTTTGAGACTGTTGTCACTAGAGGCTCTGAAGTTGCGATTTGGTTACCATTGACCTTATGGAAGAGTCATATCTGTATGAGATATTTAATCTGTGGGCTGAAACGCCTCTTTGATGACATTGCCCATTAACATCAACTCCTATTCTGCAAGTTGATAATGCAAGTGCACTTTGTTTGGCTAAAAATCCCGAGTTCCATCAGCGAACTAAACACGTGGATATTCGATATCATTTTGTGAGAGAAAAGTGTTTAATTGGTGAAATCAGTGTCCAGCACATTGATGGTGAACACCAAATTGCAGATATTTTTACAAAAGCCTTACCTAAAAAACGTTTTGAAATGTTAAGGACTCTCCTGGGTATGGTAAGGGGGCCATAATTGCAAGTTCAAGGGAAAGTGCTAATATTATGAACTTCAATTGACAATATTAGACTGTTTTCTTATCTTTATAATTCTTACTCATACTCCATAAATTTAATGTTTCTTTTTCTAATATAACTTTTTTCTGTTGACTTGTGTGGCAACAGTGTGGTTTGTTGATATCGCAGCTTGTTCCATGGCGAAAGTCAGTTAGCTTTTTTCTATATTAAAATAATCGTCGTAATGTTTATTTCATATTTATTTGTCTTAATTAAGTTAATTTAATCTTGTTTGTTAATTATCTGCTGAATTATTCAAGTAAATTATTAACTCCTTTGCAGTCAAAATACACAAAGTATTCTTGACTTGTTGCTGCTTTTATAAGGCAACTGTTTAAATTCTTGATTGTCAAATGGTACCATATACTACAAGTCTTAAATGATTTCAATTTTGTTTGTTAATTCAAAATATGTTAACATTTTATATCAAATATTAAGATGATAATTTTTATGAGATCAAATAGAAGGTTTTGTCATTAAAATTGTAATATTAGCAATTTTACCGTATACTATAATATAATGTATACATTTTGAGTCACGACAGTACTACTAATGTATTTTCTTTTTTTTTCTTTTTTTTTTGACATACTTTTGGTCACCATTCTTATTTTTGCAGCACTTTAACTTTATTTTTTTTACTTTAACTTTTAAAATTTATTTTTCTCATTGTTATTCAAAATTTTGTCATCCCATTTCTGTAAAAGGTTTTTACTTAATTTTACCTTTTATATCTTTTGGTCTTCCAAAATTTTAATCGGTGAATGGGGGTAATGTGAGATAAGTTCTCACAGTTTCTAAATTTTATATAGTACATATCTGTTCCTTTTCAGCTGTTTTACATCGGTAATTATTTAATGTCAGTCAGTTATTTTTGTTCCAGTTACGCAGCGCGATGGATGGCAGCGCCTAACATCGGCTACTAGCGTAGATCGCTCTTTGCCTTTCTCGGGGTTTACAAACAGCGCTTTTTGCCGATGCGTTATCAAACTCTCGCTCTTTTTTGAGTTGCTCATGCGTCGTTTGGAGGTCTCGTATTCTCTCACTGGTCAACTGTCATCGAAAGTGCGTATCTTCTCCGTGAGACGTGCGTTTATTTCGCATTTGCGAATTAAAATAATCTTTTTAATTACAGTTTACCATTTGTTTCTATAGAGACTCCGTCATTATTTTAATTAGCTAATAAATTTAAATCTGTTCGTTTGATTACTTTAGTCGCTTCGCTCCGTGTACCTTATTTAAATACAAAATTTCATTAATTTTAAATCAGAGTACTGTTTTGTGGGATGCTGATAAGATGTAAAGTCTTTTGCGCAGTTTTGGTTTGGCGTAACGCGGGCATTTGCCTGGCGTTCAAACACCTGCTTTAAATGCACGTTATTGTACTTAACAGTCGATAATTCTTCGTTATGTGAGATTGTGTGCCATGCCATAATAATTATATAATATGTGCTGCTTTTTCTTACATTAAAGATTTAAAGAATTCCTTCGGGATTTTTATTTTATAAAGAGTTTGCCAAGCTGTAAAATATAGACCAGTGGCGTTCGTAACACCAGTTTAAATCTTGAATCCTGATGAAGACTAGGTACATAGACGAAAGTACTTGATTTTTTAACATATTTTAAACTATTTTAATCATCTTTTAGGTAGTGAAAACATCATTTGTATAATTTTATATTCAAAATATTGTCATTCTATCAAAATATTTAATTGATCTCTTTATTTTCAAAATTCGTCAGATGGATTAATATTTGGGAATAGGAATCACAGACGTAGATAAGGTTTGAATTTAACGGATTAAAAACCTTCTCAATATACATGCAATAGTCAATATAATGTCAAGAAATTCAAGTAAAAAAGGGAAAATCCAAATGAAGGAACAGCTGACCCCATTGGATCTACTCGAGTGATTCGCCAGGCATGTAAGGTAATGACCTTACATGCCTGGCGAATCATGTGCCCAGTGACGAATTTAGTGAATTGCCCAGGGAGGGCATTCGGTCCCTCCCTAAGCCAAAACGTCCTCAGGAGTGTGTGACAGGTGCGGCAGCACAGGGCCTCCCGCCTAGGAAAGCCTCACATCCGGAAAAAAGGTTTTATATGTAGTTAATAAAAAAATTAAACATTTAGCTTTTGCATAAATGTTAAAAAATTAGCATTCATTGAGCAATTCACTTTATTCCGCATAATATTTTTGCCTGTTATTAAACGTATTTTATTGTGTGTTTTAATTTATAAACTTGACACCGAAAAGGAAAGTTGATTCTGCTCTTTTCTCAGAATACGATATGCTTATTTAAAATAAAACAAGTTACAAGTGTGACATTTTTCAGGAAAGAACTTGAGCTATTCACGACCCGTGTGAAAAACATTGGTCCGGCTCTTATAAAAATAGATGAAAAAGAGCTTACATACAATGAAATCAGACACAAAACATGCAGATATTTCTTAAACATTATCGTAAAATTAAAAGTATTTTAATAATATTACATACAAATTTATGTAAGAAAAAATTAAATTACATCATTTTCAGGTTATATGTTCGCAATTCAAGAACTACAGGATAATAATGTTAATCGTGGGAACGAAAGAAAAAAGGAGCTCATGCGTTTTTATATTTTGGACTTTACCCATGTGACGTCAAAGTAGATATATAAAAGGAAAACACCACTAAGCGTGCAGAATGTTTTAACGCTGCTTCCCCTTCGTCCAATAAACAGTCATTTTCGCAGGCTATATACCTACAGAGGCGTGCCTTTTACCATTCCTGGGTAAAATCCAATAGTAATAATGCCATAAAGTAAAGTCTCGCAGACAGACACCATGAGGTCTCTGTTCACCTGGAATTGTGTGTATTTTCGGAATACAAATGAAAATTTTTAAATAGGAGTCGACTACGCATTAAAATTAGTTTCAACTTCGATTTTTCAAATGTAACATCCACTTTTGATATTTTATTTGAGTTCCTTAGGTCAAAGCCGCCCGGAAAAGGGCATAGGTTTATGTACTTAAAAAAAAATCTTCATAGAGTTATGGGTCCTTACGCCATGCTAAATGCCAGTGAACACACACTACTACACTACTTTGATCTTAACCACACACGAGACAACGATTTTATTCTGATGACAACTGAAACTCAATCGCAATAGTACTAAAGTAGTATTTACTCGACTGCCATGAAGGGTTATGTGTTTCACGCGTATCTGGGCATGTGGATTTCTTTAAACCCCCGAAACATCCAACGGCTGGATAGATTTTAATGAATGGGGTCTCTATCGATTCATTTTAACAGTCCGATGGTTATAGGTTAGGTTTTGTTTTTATAAATTCAAAATGGTGGTAGAGACGAAAAACAAATTTACGCACTATATTGAGTGGTATATCATTGGATAGGTCTTTCAAAATGAAGACGATGTTTCATTGACTATTTTACAGTCAGAAGCTCCGTTTAAATATTACACAACCTAGAAGTTGTGTAGGTAGGATCTCTAGCTTTACTGTACCTCTAACCTTCATAGACATCTATAGGCCTCATCAAAACAGTGTTTATAGATAGGAACTAACAATTAAACACAACTTAAAAATCATAAACACAAGTAAAAAAAAAAAAGGTAAGTAATATAAAAAATAGTTTCACATTGATGAGAAACAATTAATTAGTTCGCTTTTTACGCAGTCGGGTTTTTTGATTTTTTAAATTTAATTTTTACTTGTTTAAAATTTATTTTATTAGATATAAAACCTTGGCTTTTTCACGACAGACTGCAAAAATGGTCTGACTTCTCTCGACGAGTGATTTGAATGAATAAGCTTGTTCCGAATATAAAGAAAAGTCACATTAATGAAAAGAAAATTTTATAATAATGACACTGATTCTTTTTATAAAAAAAATTAATGCAGATCATAATTCGCAAAATTTTAAATACAAATTTATGTATAATTTTGATAATTAAAAATGTGTTTTTGAATCGAATAAATGCCTGGAATATGCTTGGGTCGGTTCATTGTATCTCATTTAAAGAAAAACATTCGAATTAGATGGCTTTCTGGAAAGATATAAATTAAAGTTTTTCATGTGTATTTAAGATTAGTGAAATCTGTCCAAGACCAGGACCCGACTAAGGCTATGGGGGGGGGGGGGGGGCAAGCATCATTCTGGGGGGCCCTCCTTCTATATATATATAAAATTCTTTTGGAATAATGTGGAAGTGGCTAGTACTAAACTTCATACGTATTATATGTATGCATAAATTTTGTACCCGGTACTACTCCCATTTGTAAACAGGGTATCACAAAATGATGGTCACAATTTTAAGAAAAAATACTAGTAGGATAATAGCAGAAAAAAGGATAGATTGGTTGACACGAGTATTTTTTTTTTTTGTTTGTTTTGCTTATCTACTTACGTTATAAGATGTCTAAAAGAAAATGCCCCAAATTGATCATAATGAATGGTTTTAACCCCTTGAGGGGCAAGCAAAAATATCTCTAAATATCGAATTCTTACTGGAATTATCGAAAAATTTTATTTTTAAATAAGGAAAAACAATTTTTCAACGATTTTCCCTCAAAGTTAAAAATATAAAATTCAGTTAAAATTTTCTGGTGAGAATCTTGTTTAAAATAGGTGGGATATATTTTATCCCACCGCCCCTCAAGGGGTTAACTTGCCACATTGCGAGGAAAATGTTAATAAATAATTTCTTTTGAAAACAATAGAATACTAAGTTGTCGTAATAAAATTTTAATCATTAGTTTTTTAACCATATAGTTTATTTTTTGCATGGGTGCAGGGGGTACTGGAAGTAGAGAGGGGAAGGGGACTGCACTTATTCCTAAATGTTTGAAAATATAGGAATTTTGGTCACTTTTGGCTAATTTTAATCATTTGTAACCTTTTAATGAAAATCCTGATTACTCTTATGGGGGCCCCCTAAGAAGGGAGGGCCCGGGGCAGCTGCCCCGCATGCCCCTGCATAAATCGGGCCCTGTCCAAGCCATTACAATCTCTCTAACAATTAAATTCAGTTTTCTCTTATGTTATTTAGTTGCTTGGAATTTCTGAATTATTATAAAATTACACGTTTTAAAGTTCCAAAATAAACGCAAAATATTTACTCAATAGGCTTTATTTCTGTTTCTGCACTTTATCAATTTTGTGGCCCCTGTCACAAAAAAAAAGTGAAGGGGGGGGGATCGCCAAATTGAAACTTTGCTTTGCCCCGGGGGCGGTTTTTTCTTCGCACGGTTCAGGAGAGAAGATCCCAATTTCAAAAATTGCATTCATATTTGAAAAGTAGACATAATTCACAGTTGAGCAGTATCTCTCATAGCTTCGTGCGATAGTTTGGTGATAAATCATATGCTGGCTGGTTCGTTTTTTTTTTTTTTTCCCCTAATGATTGTGCATATAAACTCTTTTTTTAAATAATGTGATTTAAAATGAAAGAAAAAAATTGCCTAAGAAAATCGTAATTTTAAAGTTCTGTAAGTTGAAAAAAAAAAAAAAATGTAGAAAATTTTCAGGAAAAATTTTTTTCAAGGATTTCGTTAAACAAAAGTTCAATATCACTATTTACTTAAAAATAAAACCTGACAAACCGACATGGACTTGTACCAATTTTCTTTCCTGGAAAGAATTATAGTCCAGGGTCTACTTGTTTCGGATAAAATAAAAATCCAGGCCCGATTCTACTCAGATAAAAGTGATCCCAGGCGCTGGACTGACCAAGAAATGATGCCCTCAGGTCCGGCCCGAACAGAGTTTGCAGAAAAAGCCCGATCTTGACCAGGACTTGTGTTGGGGTTTCAAACTAAACTGTAGATACAGTGCTTATGCCCCTGGACTTACCAATGTCATAACACTTGTGATTCATTTGTTATTTTGAAGTTATAATATCAAATGTTAAAAAGTCGTTGCTGTTGATGATTTTAGATAAACGGTAACCATTATTTCAACGATTATTAGCAATGCACTAGTAAACTAGTATGTGTTGTGTGTGTGTGTGTGGGGTGGGGGGGTGGGGGGGGGTAACTGGTTTGGAAAGAAAAGGTCTTGCCTTGCAAAAGTTTTTTGCACCGGGCCTTGTTTTCACAAAGGACAGCTCTGTCCGGAGTATTGAAGTGATCTTCCTGTCCCCTGGCAGACTTGCTTATTGAAGTACGAATCTGCAGAAATCTATCCTGGAGAAAAATGTCTAACATGTGTACAACCGAGATAAAAATTGGGCCCCGAAAAAAATACAACATTAAAACATAGCGTGAAAATTGTGTATGTTTTATGGAATTATTATACACTGATTGGGAAAATATTAAAACTAAAAGAAGCGTACATCAGTTTTGATGTAAACAAGGACAAGGAAAATATTAATATATTATGTTTAAGACAAATTAAAAACTATTTGATGATTCATTTAAAAAATAGATTTTTTCTAAATACCCTAAACAATAATAAATAAAATATAATATTAATACATTATTAATTTCACCCACTTTAAAATTTAAATGACCCATGCTGTTCCCTTTAAAAATGTCAAACGTTTCAGAAACAAATATTTCGTGATAGTGACCGAAAGTTCATTGGTTTATTACTTTTATGAGGATTTCTCATTTTGTTTGTTTCTAAATATAATTGTTTTAAACGATTTTTGTTGAATTATTTTGATTTCAACTTAATTTTCACTCATGCGATTTATTTGTATTAGATTGTACGTCATTGAACTCTGTTCTGACTAATACAAGATGGCGGCTGTCAGTGGTGGTATCGAGGGCCTGTGTTGTGTAAATCATTGTTTTGGTTTGAAATGTACACTTAGTACTTAAATGAAATGGACGAAAAACACAAAGAATTACTAAAATTCCATAGAACTCGATTTTTACAATGCGTTGATATTGATCGCTTAATTCCTCTTTTGCAAACTAATGGTGTGTTAAGTAATGATGACGTGACCGATCTCAGAAAATATAGCAGTTCTGGAGCGAAGGCTGAAAAACTCTTAGATTTATTGCCTTCTAAAGGCTCTCAGGCTTTTCAGGCCTTCTGTTTAGCCTTAGAAAATACCTATCCACACTTATTAACAGTGATGTTTCTAGGTGGTAGCAAAAAAATGAGCGGTGAGTGTTTGGGAGACTCATTTGAATCTACATTTGCATTGTTATTTTCTCGTGCATATTTAATTGTTTTGTTCATACGTGATATATGTGTATTATATTTCAAGCCTGGCCCCCCCAAAAAACAATAAGCATGCATATGTCTGCATAAACCATTGCTCCCACTATGTTAAATCGTGTTTTTTAAAATTAAGTCAATTTAATATTTTAAAATGTTTCTACGGTTGATTTGATCCCTACACAATGATCTCCTACATTTAAATCTTGATATATGCTCTGGTGATAACATTAATATTAGATTTTTCATGTAACATGGTAACCATTAAGTTTGTAAACACATTTGTTTACAAACACCCATTGCTGTATTTGTATATGAAACATTCAGAGCTTTTTTAATTCATACCTCATTTCATCTTTTAGAAAAGTACATACACATAATAGTTGCATTATTTGTTATTATTTAACTTGTGTCAATTTAGATTTTGTAACAATTGCTGCATGTAACTCACCATGTTAATTTTTTAATCTTGTATGATAAAAATACTATGTCAGGTGCATCCGTAAAATTGCAGCCGTATGATTCAGTAAAAATATAAATATAAGTATGCTTTTTGTATTGTAAAATAAATTATGATTCATTTATTTTACCAGCCATTAAAGATTAACTATGCCTAAAAGTATTTATTGTATTTATATTTTAAACATATCTGAAAATATCCAAGTAGGCAATCAAAATGTAACCTCATAATATGGTTTATTTGATTTTAAATGCTATGAAAACTACAGTTTTTGTTTAGGGGTAAATGTCACTTTTCTCCAAAATTTGTGTAATTTTTAATTTCACTGTAAAAGCCTTAAAATAAAAATTCGTGTATCAAAATATCCAATTTCATAACCAGTGTGCTTGCATAAGTTTTGTGGCAGATCACTATACATTGATTAAATGATAGTTTCAAAATATTATTTTAATTATAGTTTTATGGGCTCCCACATATAATTTAAATGATACATATTCTTCTATACCTAACATAAAAATGTGACTATTATGCTTTCTGTAGAATTATGAATGTGAATTAGATTTATGTTTTTACTTGTCCTGATTTGGCTTTCCAAATTCTAATTGGAATGGAAATCCTAAAATAGAAATTTAATACTTACAATTTTAGCATTTGCAAATGATTTTCAGTATTTATGATTTTATAAGTAAACATTTTCTTTACTGAAGAAGTTAGAATGAATATAAAGCATGTAGTAACTTATTATTACCAAAAGTTTTCTAATGACATTAATGCCAATGATGTGTGAAAAACTTAAAGCATCAAAGGAGATGTAGGTCACAATTAACTTGTGTTGCATGATGTTTGATTTTGCTCCTCTGTATACTTGTTACAGTTTAAATTCTTAAGTTTTTCTTTGATTAAAAAAAAAAAAAAAAAATACAAATTTTTACTCTATAATAGATGGGTTTGTGTTTCTAATTTATACTATAATCCCTTACAGCATTTAAACCATTCTTATGATATGTATAATATATAAAAATATATATCCATGTTGTATATTTTGTTTCTGCTGAATATAATTGCATGAATAACCTTATAAATATGAATAAGCTCTGATTTAGAACATTGGAAGTCATAAGCAATTCTGGGCCCCTACATACATTATTTGTTTTGCATAATCTTTCAATTGACATATCTTCAAATAATATGAAATCAGAAATTTACTTTGTGGCTCTAAGCCTGGCCTACTATGCACAGTGGAAAATCAAATTCTGATTATAAGTGATATTATATCCTGTTATGCATTAACATATCAGGGGTGATTGTGCTCCGGGTGTAGCCCGGATTTCCGGGTTTTTCGGTCGATCCTTCCGGGTTTGTGAGATCGTTGCGTTTAGCGGAAAATTTGGACATTAAAAAATATCGAGAATTTCGACAGATGGTCGCCAAAATAAATCAATTCCTCAATCGACAAAAAATCGACAATTTCGTCAAAGGATTGCGGGGAAAAAGTGAATTTCGTCAAAGAATCTCGAAATAAACACAAATTTCGTCAAAGGATCGCGAAGGAAGCGCAAATTTCGCAAAGGATCGCGATAAAACTAAGTGTTTCGTCAAAACATCGAGGGGGAAAACGCGATTTTTGTCAAAAGATCGCGGGAAAACGGATATATCGTCAAAGGAACACAGAAAAATGGATATTGTCAAAGATCACGTAAAAAAACATTAATTTCTTTAAAGAATCGCGGAAAAAACGCGAATTTCGTCAAAAGATCGTTGAAAAAACATATAATTAGAACCGGGAAGGATTTTCCCCATCCCGAAATTGCGAGGAAAATGCGATTTTTGTCAAAAATTGCAGGGAAAACGCGATTTTCGTCAACAGATTGTGGGGGGAAAACGCGATTTTCGTCAAAAGATTGTGGGGGGGAAAACGCGATTTTCGTCAAAAGATTGTGGGGGAAAAACGCGATTTTCATCAAAACATTGTGGGGGAAAACGCGATTTTCGTCAAAGGATCGCAGGAAAGGCGGAAATATCGCCAAAGGATCCCTGGAAAACGCGAACTTCGTGGGAAAAAAACTAATTTTTTTAAATAATCGCGAAAAAACCTGCAAATTTCACCAAACGATCGCGGAAAAAACGCGAATTTTGTCAAAGAATCTCTAAATAAAACAAATTTCGTCTAATGATCTCGAAATAAAAGAAATTTCTTCTAATGATCGCGAAATAAACACAAATTTCGTCAAAGGATCACAAAAAAGTTGCAAAATTCACAAAGGATCGCGAAAAAAAAAACCAAGATTTTCGTCAAAAGAACGCGGGAAAAACGGAAATGTTGCCCAAGGATCGCGGAAAAAACGGAAATTTCATTAAAGGATCACGAAAAAATAACAATTTCTTCAAAGAATCGCGGAAAAAACACGATTTTTGTCAAAGAATCGCTAGAAAAACGGAAATATCGTCTAAGGATCGCAGAAAAAACGCAAATTTTGTTAAAGGATCACGGGGGAAAAACATGAATTTCTCAAAAAACGCAAAATTCGACGAAAAATCGCAGAAAAAACGCAAATTTTCGTGAAAGGATCGCAGAAATAACACATAATTAGAACCAGGAGTGATTCTCTCCCCACCCTCTCTTCTGTAACCTTTCAGAAAAGTTGCTGTGAATTTCAGATATATATTTTTTTTTTACTCAGAATCACCCCTGGTATTGTGTTATCCATCTCAATTTCAGTACAAAAATGCCCAGAATTGCATATCTGTAATGTGTAATACCCAAGAAGAAAGCAGGAAAAAAAATTTACCTTGTGTAAGAGTAAAGCTTTAAAAATAGATTTTTATTTATTTTTTTCTAATACTTAGCCACTTAGAAGTAAAATTGGATTGGTTTTGACATTTTTGTACTGTTTTCAAATAACTAGATATGACTTGCATAAATCTACTAAGAGATAACTCTTAACACATAATTTGTACTTGTTTCATGAGTACTTAGAATAAATTCATTTACTGAATGTAGAATTCGAACTTTGCATATAGCAAGATAAATTGCACTCTCCATTTGATGAAGTCATTTAGCTTTCTGTGAAATGAACATAAGTTTACCAAATTACGTTTTTCTGCAATTGTATATTTCAAACAACAGCAGAAATATGCCATTTGATTGCCATGCTGTTGCAGCATCAGTTATGCAAATTGATATTGGTATATTTTGCATCGATAATTTTCAGGGTTTTTCACTTTGTATCGATTAATTTTCAGGGTTTTTCACTCTGAGTCACAATCACCCCTGACATATGCTTTATTTTGAATATTTATAAGTTAATAAAGTGTATAAATCTAAATAATTTGAAAAGTGTTTTTTCTCCTTATAAAACAATTTGATAAAAATTGATAATTACTATTTTTTTGTTTTTTAAATTATAATTCTGTAAAGGTAGCTCTAATATTTATTGCAATTTTATATTAAACATTGAAGGTGTTAAAAATAGGATTTAAATTTCAAGCATTACTTCAGAAGAGAAGAAAAAAAATTCTTATTGTAAGTTTAAATTGATCAAGTGCAGGATGTGCCTCTTTTGGTCCTGTTAAGGTTCCCTTTCCTTGCACTTCTCAATATAATGCAAAAAAAAAAAAAAAAAAAAATTGTCTATAGGTAAAACACAATGATAATATTTTTGATCTAAATTAGACATAACTCAGAGCCTCATTTAATAAGAATTAAATTTGAATAATTTTAATTTCCATTTTAACTCATGACATGGACAATTTTAAGATGTAACTTTCAGTAAGGATGATAATTAATATGACATGGCAACTTTATATATGGGCAAATTAATGTAAATATAAAGCCTTTGAAAGCGAATTTCATTGGCATAACTCAAATTCTCATTTTGACATTGAAAAGTAAACTAATACATGAAAATAAAAAATATGTTTTAAGATATCGTAAGAGATAAAAGATTTGAGGAAATTCGACATAATTATGCACATTAAATGCAAAATAAATTGAGTAATATTTTTCATTTATTTTAGTAGAAAATAAAAGAATAAAATTAATGGTAAAATTTGTCGTGTTTTTGAAATGTTACCAATCTGTTTTGTATTCAGTAATACATATTATTTAAAAATAAATTTAGTTAATCAACTTCTTCAATTGTGCGATCAGAGACATTCTGTCCTGCTAAGTGCTTTTGCCCAGAACCCTGTGTGTTGTTATGTCACCCTAATGTTTTTCATACCTATGATTTATTCTTGAATATTTCAATTATGAATGTAACGAATATTTGGTCCTTGCTGAATAATTGGTTGGCTGAATACAATTGGATGTTTCTGAAGAAATTCAGAATATATATTCATGTTTAAGTACATAAAATTTGCAGATATTCTTATTCATACACTAAGACATCAAATAGCACTTCTCTATTTCCTTTAAAGACTAAGAATCTTTTAGAAATGGTGTCAAAGTTGAAGATTTAAGATAGTTTTGCAGAGACAACTATTGGAGAACAATCAATTATAGATGCCATACATTGATCAACAAATGAAAAATGCTATTCAATTCTAAATCACTTAAATATTAATGTGTGCAAATTTCATGTGCATATAAAACAGGCTTTGTTAAATGTGTTAGAAAGATTTGCACTGTTCAGTAAATATTATTAATTTTTTAAGAACAACTTTAAATATGTTTAATTCAAATTATTGCAGAATTATATTTCAGTAATGTTATTAAAAAATCTGTTAACACTAACTCAATTTGAAATTGTATGTTTCAGTTGCATATAGTCTTAGTAAAGTCATGTTTTCAGGGCTCAACTGTGATTTCTAGGGACTCTGGGCACAGACTTGATACAGGGTCCCCAGCAGTGTTCTCGCTGGCTTTTGACCAACATTAGCGATTTTGCGAATAAGAAATTAAAAACAGTAGCCAAATGAATATAAATGTTAGCAAAATAGATTCGACGAGAAACACTGAAAAATCTATCTTTAACCACTTATTGTATCCATTTTTTGAATATGTTCTAAATTAACATATTTTTTTATAATTACTTAAAAAATAAGAAACTCAAATATCCGCTATAGAAACTGTTAAAAATAAATACATTCTAAATGCCTCCTAAATGTGTAAATGTTTCAGACATTCTTTTAGCAGTCTGAATAAAAGTTAAAAACAGGTATCTTTGATTTCCCGTTGTGAAAACATATACTAAAAATTGCTATGAGATTTCGACCGATAGAAACAATTCTCCAGACAATGATACTATACGTACAACTTATAAATAGAATCGTTAATTTCAACACCACATTTCAGTAAAACTTTTCAGTATTTGGCATTTGTTGCGAAAAATTTTGTTTATGTTTTTACCATAGCAAAACCGGCGCATAGGCAGTGATTAACTGACAAAAACCTATCGCATAATCCTTTTGTGTCTTTGGCTGTTGCTAAACTGAATTGATATTGAGTCTGTATCTCTATAAATAGAGCAATGTAAATGGCACGGTGCGATTAAACGTGTAAAGATACATCAACCGTTCAGAAACACGGTAAGTCTCTTTTGTATTGGCATACACATAAATAGAGCAGAAATTGAGCATTCGCAATTTGGCAAGTCTGATTGTTAGTTTACTCGCCAAATGAAACATTTTGGCGTAATGGCGAGCGGCAGCGAGAACCCTGGTCCCCAGTCCCCATGGCTATATTATGCAGTAAAGTTAAATAATTTAAATAATGTATCTCTTATGCAACTGTTAAGTAAAGTAAACAAAAGTAAACATTTTTATTGAAAATTAGTCATAAATGTAATTATTGTGCCAATTTATAAAAATATACTAAACATATTTAAAAAAAATTGCCTGAGGAGAATTTGTTTTTAAAATAATAGAATGTCAGATTTATGTATGAGTATATTCAGTATGAATAAATTCACAATGAAATATGAGTGTAAATTCAAGATGATGAGAAAAAATAATTTTATGATCTAGTATTAGGATCTTGCTATTTTACAACATAAAATTATGTAATTCATAAAACTGCAGAATTTTTAAAGACTTTGCCTGCATATTTGGGGGCCCATGCCCCATATGCTCACGTTTTAATCTGACCCTTGTTGTTTTATTATTAGCATAAAAGTGTTTGAATTACAAAAATACACAAAGCTGTTTAAATGTACAAATAATATAATATCAATTTTAATTTGTGTTTAATTTATTTTTATTTTAGAAATTGAAAAAGAAATTATAATTAAAATGCACTTAGAATCATAAAATAAGATACTGAATGTTTGTTATTCGCCTTTAATCACTCTTTGTTATACTCCTAATTTCAATGACACTTTTGCTTTTAATAATAACTTGTTATTGTGTAAACTGTATGTAATAAAATCTAAATAGCTTAAGAAATATTTTGTCAAATTCATAAATGGTAATTTTTTCAAATTTTATGTATTGTTTGAATAACTATATTGAACCACATTCAGTAGCAGGCTCCTAATCTATCTATATACATATTTTTTAAGAGAAAATCTACCCAGAATTCATTCTAGGCATTTTTTGTGGGGCGGGCCGCCCTGCCTGCCCTGCCCTTCTTTACAATATTTGACGCCCCGATGCCCCCACTGTCCGAAAGCCCCGCCCTGCGAGCCCTATCACTCGGAAAATCAACCGAGGGAAAAATATCGCCCTTTAAGTTAATTTCATTGCTTATTTCAAGCAAACTCTAAACTATTTGTAAACATTATATAACGTGCTAGCCCCATTTTGCTCCTAATCTGTTCCTTTTCACCCCCCCCCCCCACCACATCCTCATACAGACACCAATTATTTTCAGTAAAATTCCAGCACTGGCGCAGTCATAAATCTCTGTCTCTATACCCCGTTTCTCGGCTACCATGAAAACTCAGCCGAAATAAGAAGGAAAAAAAACTAGAAAGGTCCTTTGATAAAATTGGCATTTTTTCGCGATTCTCTGATGAAATTGTTTTTTTTTTTTTTTTCCGTCGAACATTTCTCAAAATTTGCGATATAGTTTATGCCCAAATTTTCGGATTTATGACCGATTCTTTTTAATTTTCGGAAATGACTGCCTTAATTTTTCAGAAAAGAATCACCCCTGCATTGCAAAGTGTCATGGATGGGGTAAAGGGGTAGTAGCCAAGACTTTTTGGGGGGTGGTGTCAGGGTGGAAGAGTTATTAGTTATTTATCATTACATTAATGTGCCCTTTTTTTCTTCAAAGTGCCCTTTTATGGCAAAGTGCACCCTGCCTGCCCTTGATCCTAGAATGAACTCTGCAGAAAGTGGAATTTTATTCCATGCATTTAATTTAAAATATATTGGTGTGATTTCTGCAATGTTTCCACATTGGACAAAAATTATGCAAGTCTTCTTAATTTTTCACATTGCTTTAAGTATTATGAAAACTATGGCTAAATTAAAAATATATGAAAATGTAATTTGCTAATTCCTTATGCCAACTCGGCAAATTAATTTTTAAGTCGTATTTAAACTTTGCTTGCTTAACAACCTTTCTGATCTATTTTCATTCTAAATGGACTGTAAATTGTATTGCAAACTCAAGAATTCTTGCATTTTCATATATTTATGACTTATTCTGCTCTTTAAAAAAATACTTTTTATGCATTTTTAAGGCGTAAACGATGATTTAATGAGAAATAGTCCATCCTCAGCTCCTCAGTCATTATGTTCTCATCAAGATGATCTTTCACAAAATGTTTTAAAACAAGATCTCCATATTGTCAATAGTGATCGAGATGTCTGGCGAAGGAATCATTCAAAGGTATTTAAAAAAAAAAATCTTTTAACACTTTTAAACAAATGAAAAAATTTATATGAAATGTATATCAACAAATTTGAAGTACTAGTGTAGGCTCCTGAGATTCCAAGAGTATGGATTGAAATACAGTCGACTCTGTGAAATCCACACACTTAGGGACTGAGGGCTTTGCGGATTATAGATCATCCCTTTGTTTACATTTTATTTTTTAGAGTCTGGCAATAAATTTGAAACAACTGCACACAAATTACAATAACAATGTAAAGGAAAAACATAATGCAACATTATTTTACTGATTGTATTCATTTTTTTAAACATTCACACAGCATAATTTTAGTTTGTTTTGCTTTGTTGTCAATAATTTTTTTCTGTAATCTATGAACACTCATTACTTTTTACTCTGAGATAAAATTTTGTTGCCTAGGAAATTTAAGTATTTATATCCAATTTATATTTAAATATTTATTCATTGGAAAATTGATAACTTATGAAAAAAATACTAAATTTAACTTTATCTAAGAGTTTAACTGTTAATGGCATTTTTATTTACATTCCAACATGTAGTGTGGATAATAGATATTGGTGGATTATACATCGGCAGAATTCTGACAGAGTTGACTGTATTCAAAAGTCTAGACACTTTTTAAAAAGATAGAATATTACATTAGGAATTTGCTGTGTTCAAATTTAACCTTTAAGGGGACATAGTGATTGTACCTTTCAAAACATTTTATATTTTGACCATATTTGTTCAATTCGTCATAAACAAAATAACCTTTGTTCATATTAAAATGCAATGATTACAACTTGTACAAAATAGCACAGTGTTTTGCAATTAAGTAAATATACCTTTTAAAACAAAGTTAAATATAGTATATAAAAATTTAAAGAGCAATTCGTCTCTTGTTAGCCGCAACTTTTTAAAGAGTGACAGTAGTACCTATGTCTGTATATCAGATTAAAGTTAAATACAGTAGACTTCCTCAAATCCGCACAGCTTGGGGCCAGAGGTTGTGTGGATTTTAGAATTTTGCAGATTTCTGGTCATTGCTTTGTTTACATTTTTTAAATAGTAATTTGAATGCTTGCAATATAGTAAATATATTAAAATTATAAAGTAATAAACTAAAATGATAAAAAGTAAGATAATTTTTAAAATGATTCAATTATTAAAAGTGAAGCTCAAGTAAATAATTAATAATGTATAATTAAACATGCATAATAAATATGATATATTTTACTTGAATTATTCAATGAAACTTTCTTCATAAAGGTCAGTATTAATTCACATCAAAATCATAAAGTATGGAAGTTTTATTTCAGGTTTAGCCAGTCTTAAAACAAAAAAAAGTTTGATTAATACATAAATATACTTAGTAAAAAGATAGTGAACCAGCAATATCTTGATTTTTTTCAAAAATAAATGTATACTTCTTTCATGACAAACCACAAGTTCCAGTAGCGCCAACTTTTCAAAAGTATTGGGTGGGCTCAAAATGTTTTTAGTATAATAACCCATATGATTTTTTCCGTTAGTGTGTATGTGTGTAGAAAGAGAGAGGGAAGGAGCGAATGACTAAAGATAATAATTCAAAGTTAAATTATGTTTTTTCTAAGCAAATTTTTAAATTATTATAAATTATTTTATAAATAATTTTATTAAATTATAGTCTTATAAGTTCTTTCAGGGGTCGATGCAGGTTTTTATTCTTGGTGCCCATTTTGTGAAAAGTAAAAGTTATTTTTGTGAATTTTATTATATTTTTGTGAAAAATAACATTTTGTAACGAAAGGTGAAATCCAGTTACTCAAATTCTTACCAAGCATTTATTAACAAAAACTTCTTTAAATCCTCTTGATAAAGTTTTTTTTTTTTTTTTTTTTTTTTTTTTCGTAACCTGGTTCTATTTAGAAACTAAACATTTTAAAACAGTTTTTATGAAAAAGAAATTTACGAAGGGGCTTATTTTATTTATTTAGAATTTTGTGAAGGTGCCTGTTTTAAGTTCATTTTTGAGAAGGGGCCCATTTTATTAAATTTATGTTTGTGAAGGGGCCTATTTTAATAAATAGATTTTTGTGAAAGGGCCTTAAATAGGCCCCAAATTTTGCCTGGATCGACCCCTGTCTTTCCTATAAATGCATTAATATTTATTTTAAATAACACTGGAATTTCTAACTATTGAAAGTGCAAAAAACTAAATGTCAAGAAAAGCATACATTTTAGTCACCAAGTATTTTTAAATTTTAAAAATCCATCACAATAACTTTTTAGGCCGGAATAATTTATTATATTGTATCATATTGTTTATGACCTCGTTTCTTATAAAGTTATTAAAAGTGGAGAGAATAGAAATGAAGTTTTCCAATTGGAAAAATAAATAATTTTTTTTTTTTAAAGTTTATTTATTTTTTTTTTTTTTAGTCTTAAATTATTTTGTTAATTATATCCCTTTTTGTTACTGTTTCAGTCCTATAGAGTTTTGCTTGTAAATTGTATATTAATTAACTTTACTGGGAAAAAATAAAAATAAATAAATTGATGCATATAATTTATAAAAGTTCTTTTCTTAAAAAAAAAAAAAAAAAAAAAAAAAAAAAAAAGTTGTCTAAATTTATTAGATATTTTTAGAGGAAAATGTTTCGTGGGAGTTTGTATTATTTAAATATATATATATATATATATATATGTGTATTTAAAATCATTTTATTATTTCAGTCTGATCGAGACAATTCTTATCGGAGACTTACTACTAGTGGTGACAGCATGATTTCTTCTTTAAGCACTTTAAGTAAGAGCCATGGTAAGGTGTTTCTTTTTTGAGATAATACTAGTTATTTTTAGTTATGAAGTGTTTGCATTTATTTTTTTAACATTATTAAAATTCTAAGTTTCTGAACTAAATTCAATTTTTATTTAAATTTAAAATAAATATTAATAATGAATTGGAGAATCCGTTACATGTTTTACAATTATGATATCATATTTCTAAATAATTGACACTTCTGAATAGCAGATTATCTTCTGCATTCCTAAGATGTGTGCTATTCAGAGGATTTACTGTAATGGTGATTGTTATTTTTTCTTTTTTGAACTTTCTGTACTGTTAAATTTTACAAATATATGTTTTGTGCATTTAGATTTTGCTGTTAATCAATTTTCATATTGAATTAATCATATTGCTTAAAGTACCCATAAGATGTTATTACTTTATATTGAGACTGTGACAATCTACTTTTTTCTTGATAAAATTTATTATTATTATTATTTTAAATTAGTTTAATTAATAGGGATTAGAATCTTTCATATTTTGGGCGGTTTCTGCTTTAAAAAAAATCGTGTAGTTTTCTCCACCTTAAATTTCTGCCTCTCCCTTTTACCGTGACCACACACTGTGTTTAAAAGCTTTAAAACTTTAATGTCTTTAATTATTATTTTTTTTTGTTTTGTTATTTTGCAGTAACAATAAATAAGAAACCCAGTCATCTAAATACCCCTGCCATCTCCTAACTATTGTCACAAATTTTTGCTCAGAATGAGCTAAATTTAGAAGAAAGTATTTTTGCAGCCCTTCACAAATTTATGTTTTCATGAAAACAATCCCTTCACAAAATGTGTATCACATAATGATTTAAACTGTATGTTAAAACATTTTTTTATAAAAGTTTCCAATTACAAAGCTTTAGAGTTATTTTTCACATAACAAAAATTTCTAATGTTATCAGAATTGATTTTAAAATTAAGTATATAAATGAACTGAAATGCACTGAAATAAAAATATATTAATTGTTACCAAAGTATAAAAGTTATATGGACTGTTTTTTTTTTCTTTTACTAAAATAGTATAAAAATTTCACAGAAATAACTTTTCCCACAAAGTGGGATCCAAAGGGAAAAATACTGCATCAACTCTTGGGGGGGGGGGGGGGGGAGGAGATAAATAAAATCACTACCTTTGCCAGTCTACATTGAATGATTGATATTAGTGTTTTAAATTTAGTTATTTTCTGACATTTTAATGGAATTTTAATAAAAACATGTGTTTATCAATTCTGTGATTTTTGTAATTATAAATAGTTTATTTTAGTAATGTAATCTGTGGTATGTTTGACAAACTCTGTTCTGATAGCTCGTTTTCCAATTAATTATTGTTAAATAAGAATAACCCAATGATTTTTATTCAGCTATCTGCAGTTTAAGCACAAAAAGAGTAAAATTATACATAGAATGACACTAAGTGTATAACGCTTCCGGGGTTGAACTCATCCTTTTCCTGATAATCCAAACGCGGCCACGTTAGGCTTAAGCATTCTGATGCCGTATTTGCCGACTACCTTATGGAATCTGGGTATCTATTCGTTGTGTAACATATTCTTCTTCAATTTTTCTCAAACCTTCAAAAAGTATACAATTATAATGCTTTAAGATCTAATTTAAAAATAAACAGATACCAACAACAGGGTTCCGATGTATACAAGCGATTACCGTTGCCATTCATAAGCACAAATTACAAATCCAAAAACAAATGAATGACTCTTTCAGCTATTCATTAAATGCTCTTAAAATATTTTGCAAAAGCATATTAATATTTTGAAATGCGTTTTTCACTTTTGTTTACATTTATTGACAGTTTGAATTCAGTATACACGGTTAAAAATATCGCGAAAAAATACCTCTGTTTTTCAAGGCTATCTATTTTCTGACCAATGAGAACGCTTCATGGTGTTCAGTGAATATAGCTATATTCTGTGATTCATTCCCGTGAATTATTTTGTACCGGATTAACGTTTCCTTTCTAAAAACAAACGTATTTCAAATTATTTAAAGGCTTTATTATGGTTTTACAAATATTTTAAGAGCAAAATCGGATGTTGACCGTATTTTCTAATGATTCGTTCAAATGAGTCATTCAATTGCTTCTGGATTTGGATTGTGTTGTACATGTGGCATCACGAGTGAATGTTGATTTGATTTTCAATCTTAAAACGTTGAGTAAAACGTGCTTTCTTTTCCGCAAAAGTTACATTTTTAGACAGATTATTCAAAATAAATTAACATTTAAGAGATTATATTCAATTATCTAATATTCTGCTGCAATAACTTCAGTTAAAATTAGATTGGTTGCTTTATCTATCCCTATATGAAAGTAAACAAACGATTCATTCGTCTTGAACTTTTAAAATATTAAAACAAACGTTTATATGCTCTGTTGCGCCATCTGTCGGTAGTTTTAAAAAAAAGAAATTTTCTTTTTAAAATGTTTTTTGAATTCTGAAGACATTGGGGGGAAAATGAATATTTCTTATAAAATGAAATTAGAATATCAGAAATATGTAATGCCGTATATATATCAATACATTATTATAATAAATAAATTTTTGTATTTTGTAGGGAAAATAAATTTGTAATTTAATAACAGAATTTGAGAAAATAAATTGTTAATGCAATTAAGAGGTGCAATTTACTTATGTGATAAAAGATGATTTTTAATTATCAAAATTTATTACAGGTTTCTTTTATGCATGTTTAAAAAAAATCGGGATTTTCTCTGTTCAACTTTTTAAAATTTAAGTTATATAATTATTATTTTGGCAATTAATAAAAACAAATAAACTTTCTGTTGGAATTGTCTTTTATTTTACCCCATACCATCAGATAAAATAGTTAATTGACAATATGTTTTAAAATAGCATTATTAGTACTAATTTGAATGTTTTTGTGAAATATTTCTTCAAATTTTGTGAGTGAAGTTCATTTGCATACTTTATGTCAGTATTTTACCAATTCAATTAATAATTTTCTTGCAAATTAAGCTTAAATGAAAAATGGGCTGTTTTTACTTTACCCCACCTCACCCTATCAGTCAGACAAGACAAAATTTATTACTCCACAATTCTTTTTATAATGCAATGCTATATATATTTTTTGAAAATGCAAACACGTCATTCTGACGGGCTATATTCTAGTTTTAAATAAAATTCATAAACTTTGGAAGCTAATTCACCTTGATTTATAATAATGATAAAAGTTTTTTTGGAACTTGACTTTGTAAAAGCACCAAAATAACCTTTTATTGTGTAGGTTTTTTATATGGAAGTGGTGAGTATTAATATACTTCCATTTCCTTGAAAAAAGTATTGTGCCAGGGTTAAAATATTGAAGCAATTTATTAACCCCTTAACTGCGGACAAAATCTGACACGATCTCCATTGCCTTATTTAGTAACATAATTCTGCCATTAAATAAGATGGTGATTGGTTTTCTGAAGAAAAAAAACAAAAAGAAAATGCACATGTTATAAGTGGGCAGAACATGGCTTTGATGGGAAAAATTGGCCTGCTGAGCTGACAGTTTGTGGTTTTTATAATGTATGGAAGCATTCTCAAAAGCCGTATATATACGCCTGCGACAGTTTGACAGATTTTCTAATATGTATAGTATTTATGTACATGTACAGTATTACAGTGGAGAACTATCATAATGTAAAAATTTTTCTCATTCTCGATAGTTTACACTGGCTTATCAAACGATTGATTTTGCTGTATATTTTGAAACAGTTTTGTAGTAGTATTTTGAAATAGCATAGATTTCCACATTTGATAATTCTGTATTGTATAACTATTATGGTTTCAGAGAGGAGTGGCAAAAACCCGGGTTAAAAAAAAAAAAAAAAAAAAAAAATGGTTTAAACTAGGTTTTTTTTTTTTTTACTGTGTATTTTTCAATATAATTTCCAATTACATATAGATGTATATTTGTTGATAGAAGTGAATATTGTTTGATATTATATAAATAATATAACTTCATTTGAAAATATTCAGATTAAATAATTACAATTTGTTTATAGAAAGTTGAAATCGTTTCTAATTTAAACATTATTAGTAGCAGCTATGTCTTATGTTGAAAGAATAAACTGCTCAACACAGTGAAACATTAATACCTTGAAAATCTTTTGATTAATAATAGTTATAATATTTTATAAACTTTAAATCTAAATGCATAGCTGACAACCTTTCACTAATTTTCCGTAATGCCTGTATTAATTTGAGCCAGGTTAGCCACATTTCGAACCAGAAAATTTATTTTATGAATGCTTATTTATTTAGCTTCCACATTCTACATGGAACATATTTCATTTATTTTTAAAAATTCTGGTTTGAAACTTACTAAACCAGGGTCAAATTAATGCAAGCATTACGGAAGATTAGTTTGAGGTTGGCACCTATGTAAATGATCTCTTTTCTCCCTTTTTTTTAAATACCCAATCTCTTATGTGATTTTTATGATAGGAGCCCACATCAATAAAAGATTTTTCCTACTTTGATTGTAAAAATCTTTTTGCAGTGAAAACTAGTTCACTGAACATTTTTAATATTTCTTCTTGAACTAATCATTAATTCAATTTATGAACAAATTCATTTTGAAGATATCTCCAAATGGCGAACATTTTTGTATAAATATCAGAAGTTTTTAGTATTATTATTATTATTATTATTTGAATATTTCTTGTTATTTTTTTTTTTTTTTTTTTTTTTTTTTTTTTTTTGTGTGATAACTTCAAGTCAACATTTTTGGCCATTAAATGCTGTAAGTAACAGAAAAGATTGATTGATATTATTGAATGTTATAATATCAACCACTTGGTTTAAACCATGCCGATCCTGGTTTCAGATACTCTTGTATTTGTGATTAAAAATAAAATGTAGTTGTGACCTGTATTATTGGTGTGACCAGCTCTTTGGACAGGCAGTTAAATATGTTTGATTTATGTTTAAGATACTGTTCGAAAATTGAATATGCAGGTTAAAGGAAGGAATGAAGAACAAAAAATGGCAAAATTACTTTTTGTAGTCTAAAGTATATTTAAGCTTTGTTCTACACATTGGTAATAAAAATGAACTAAAAACCAGTCTCTAGAAGAAAATATAGGACCTTGAATTTTTTCTACAGCAAAAACAAAGAACTGCAGTGCCATTCCCTTATTGAACTTGCCTGCAGCAAGCTTAACTGTTCTTGTTAGTCAAGTACTACTCTATACCTAAACAGGATTCTGAAATTCCAGTAAAAGTTTGGTGGCGATTGAATGAAAACTCTACCCCTTAACAGTTTTCTTTAGATTTCTCAAAAACTTGAGTTTTGGATTTATTCTCTTCTTAACCCTGAACAGTGTTGAATTCAGGGGGTGGCCTTGGGGATGACATCCCCTCCCCCCCCCCAGAGTAATGAGATTCCCCCTGGAAGATTTGAGATTTTGTGGTTTTAATGGTCAAAAAGTACAATTTCCCCCTGGAACTCTATAATGTCCCCCCCCCCCCCACAGAGCCACAGAAATCCCACCCAGAGAAAAGTGTCTGAATTCATCACTGGCCCCGAAGATTCAATGCCCCACCAGTGGCTGAGAGGTTCTGCTCTCAAAGCTGGTAGATGGGAGGTGCTGGGTTTGAACCCAATCGTGCCCGTTGGCCTAATCATTCGGAGTTTTCCATGGTTTTCTTCGAACCTTGGATTTCCTTGCGTAAATACGGATTAGGCTCTCTTCGGAAGACCCCCACAGAGGCCACCCCCCCCCTTCGGGCCCATATCCCTAGTGTAGATAATTGGCCGTCATAAACAACACCACACCACACACCGAAGATTCAAATTTGTGTTATCATTTGTTTTTGCATTAAAATTTCTTTAGTCACTTTATGTAAAGTGGAAAAAATGTATTATGATTGAAACTAAAAATTCAGTCTAGGAAAGAATAACATGATAATTAATGTATGGTCATTTTTATTTAGGTGTCAGCACCAGCGATCACTCTTTGAATTCTAATAGAGAATATGAATCAGTTCATCCTATAAATGATTCACATCACAGGTATACTGCCAATGATTTTATGCATAACCAAGAATCTTCATTAAGGGATTCAGATTTTTATCAACAGAAAAAGGTAAATATATGTCAGAAAATAAATTGTATTTATTATCTAGTTTATCTTGAAATTAACTTTATATAAATTAAGGCAGGGGTGTGAAACTTTTTTGCATCATAGGGCCACATTTTTTGAGAAATATTTGTCTGTGTACATATACTGTACTAATGCTAAAGATCAGAAGTTTTTTTTTTTTTTCTTTAAGGATATACATATTTCTAATTCTAAACATTTTACGAATTTAATTAGTAATTAGAAGACATAAAAATAAAATTAAACTGTGAGAATTTCTGCTAAGCCAGCTTCAAAAGTACTGTAGATATTCATGTAATTAAAAAAAAATTGTGTATAGTTTATATATGTCAAAGTTGTGTATATTTGAACTAACCTTGGGCATTGTTAGTTTCATAAAAAATGGAGTGGTTTTGAGAATTGAACATAGCTGAAAACCTTCTGGGTTTTTTTTTTTTTTTTTCTGAGTCAAATGAAAATAATTTGGACCAGAAAAATTGTTTCATGTAACGTTACTTGCTTCTACATGGTTATAAATTAGTTTCTTTTATTTAAGCCTTTTCTCAATTTCTCTGCTCAACAACGCAAAACTCTCTAACACATTGCTGACTCATTTTTAAACGTAAAGGCATAAGATTAGAAGGGCCAGGGCTTAATTTGCGCCGGAGCCCACCAGAGCCCGGCTCCGGTACTTCTCTGTTTTTAGTAAATATTTAAATATTATTCGGAATTCCCCGGAGCTCATAAATACAGGGCTCCGGAGCCCAGTACAATAGCGCTTCCGAAAAACCAAAGCTTAAATTACCTTTTCCTTTCCTTCCCATCTCCAAGCTTTTGCATTATTTTTACCAAAACACTTATATGTGACGTAATGTGTCACACACGTAGGAGATGGAGATAAAACGCACTCAATTTTTATATCAGTTTTTAGGCTTAGACTGACTCGAGCTCGATCTGTATTACATTTAAAATTTTATTTATTCATGTATTGAAAAAAAATCCTCTTTTAAAATTACGTATCATATTCCACTTCAAATCATTTTAATGCTATTTTGATCAGAATGAAGGGGAAACAGAAATCGTGTTTTTCTATTTCAAATTTATATCGGCGACGTGTTAATACGGCACCACTCAAGAGAGTGAACAATAAATTTGCTTTCAGTTCGATTTTCTTTTGTGACAGTAGGATAATTTTTTATTGGCTGGGTTTTCTTTTTATTATTTCGATATCTAACCTGAAAAGAATATCTTCTGCTTTATCCAACAAGCATCTGCTTGACGTTTTGTCTGTTCGAGGTTTTTTGTCTTCTATTGCGTACGAGTATAAAAATCACGTTAGTGATTTTTCTATTTATTTTGTATCATGAACGGTACCCACGCTAAGGCTCTGTGCACCTATACGAAGTCACTTTCCTTTGTAAGTAGATATAATTACCATGTACTGTTATTCTGATATAAAGCAATCGAGCAGCGTTTCCCCTTTTTCTATAAAAGCATAGATTCTTTCCGATAACGTTGTCAAATTTTTAATTTTATCTGATTTTCAGGGACTCACCGCAAAAGATTGTTATGCGGACGGAAATGATTATAGTTTAAGATATGCACCTTTTACAGGAAATTGTAAAACATTGTTCCATTCTTCAGCATATAAATATTCATTTCTGTAAATTTCATTAATTTTTTCTTAAAAATGCATAGCTGCGAACTATCCCTTTTTTGTGTTAACACCATTTCCTAATCATAATCGTTACCCTACTTAATCGCAGAATTCTACAATTAATTAACATAAAAAATTGGCACGGATTTTTACTATTCAGAAGAAGTGATAACTAAAAAGTGGAATATAGTTGACAGCTAAGTATATGCTGATAGATATACAGTAAACTCCCGACTATCCGGTCTAATGTGGTGGAAGGGTAGGCCGGATAACAAAAAAGCCGGATAGGCCGGAGTTCCATAAATATTTACTCATTTCCTGGACCCCCCCCCTCCTCATTATATTAAAAACACGTGTCACACATTCTAAGATAAATTTTATACATACAGTACATGCAGTAGTTTCAAAATAAGAAAAACATTAACGTAAAACGTAAGCCTAATTCGTAAAAAAATAGTAAATCTTTTTTTATTGCTTGTTAATAAATGATTGCACAAATATGAAAAGTTATGCATAAGATAAAAGAGTCAAAGCTTAGTTTTTAGTTTTTGAGAAAGTAATTGATAGATGACTGTCTCTGATATTGCATTGTGTAATCCCTTCTTGCTCCTTCTTGTCGTGTGTTAGCACTTTCCTTTGGAAAAGAACATGCCTGTCTTGGCCGCTTGCAACATTCCTCATTTTTTTTACTAGGCCGGATAGTGCGGAGGGCCGGATAGTCGGGAGTTTACTGTATTTAAAATTTTTATTTTGCTAAAGAAAAAAATGCTTTAAATTTTGCAATTAATGTGCGAAATATAAATATGCAGATTACATTGGCAGGGGTTGAGGGGGGGGGGGGGAAGGAACGGTACAGTTGTTGTACCGGTAGCGCAGAATATTAGGGCTCCGGAACTTTTTTTGTTAGAATTTAAGCCCTGAGAAGGGCTGACTATTGAAGCGATTTGAAATCAAAATCAGTTTTTCATTTTTTTATAAATAAATTAGTTATCGAGTTATAAGCGATTTTGGGTAGTGTGATGGCTGGTTTTTCTAATTTCTTGTGTGGCAAATTCGGAAATTTGATTTGAAACGCCACCTTTGACAGTATTTTCTGAGCGATCTTTTGCACTTGCCAATTTCATGTGTTTCCGAATAGAAATGAATTAAAGAATATGTCAGAAAGTAGCCCCTTTGGGTTTGAGAACAGCCTTAATAAAATTTGTTTTATTTGACATTAAAAAAAGGGAAGATTAAATGCTATGCTCTGAGATTGCTTGCATTATCTGTGGTCATGTAGGTGCAGACAAATATAAATAAATCTACAGCTACATTGGGTTAAAATTGCTCAAAAACAGATTGCTAGGTTAATGATTTTCTTAAAGCTCCTATCCTTTTAACGTTGTTTTACAAAATGTAATATAAAATAATGCACTGCTACAAAAAGTTGTTAAGCAAAAATGTTTAAAAAATTTTTAAATGTCCAACTCAATGAATATGCAAATATGTCACACAAAGTAATTTTTGATTTTCTTTCTTTTAGAAATGCTTTTAACATTACTGAACTTATCAGCCAGAGCATTGTAACTAGTCCATATTATTATATTCATCAACTTACACATACAAAATGTTTACAATTTTTCTTGAAATGGAAGGCTGCATGTTGTGGACAGCTCTGGATTAAAGAGACAGAAAGGTTTGAACGAATTGATAAAAATTGACTGACGTTTGATTGTGGATTAGGAACCCAGTAATAAATTTAGACTGTTACTTCTTTTTGTATTTTATTTATTTATTTTATAGAAAGAAAAAAAATGTTAACTTGTATAAACAACAAAAATTTTAATTTTGTATGATGAAATTTTGCAAAACTAGTTTTGCTATGACTTTGAAGTCCGTGTTCTGTATTTTGGAGCCATTTCTTTTTTATACTGATTATAACATTGTCTCTCTGACTTTATACCTGAAAAACAAACAAATATTTAAAAATATAATAATAAATTAAAAATTTATAAAAATCTATCATTTTGTCGTATAACTATAAACGGACAAAAAAAAAAAAAAAAAAAAAAAAAAAAAAATTGGTTTGCCTTCAGGTATAGTTTGTGGAGAATTTAATTATGTTTATTTTTAAAATAAGAAACATTTAAATCCATTAAATTGTTTGAAAGTTATTGTGACTAAACTGCTAAAAAAACAGTATTTTGAGATAGTTGCATTTTAAAGTTTTACCATTTCTGGTCTGTGTGGCTCATTGCTTAAGGATTGTATGACCGTAATTTTAAGATTTTTCCTATTTGACCAATTGTTCAATATTCTTAAATGTTCAAAAAATATAAATAAAAATAATCATTTTTTTCCTCATTTCAAACCTTTCTGATAGCGTTAAAGTCTCAATAAAATTAGTAGGGCTTTTAAGAATTGGATATTTAATAAAATACACAAACAACATATTAAAAATGCAAAATAAAATCATAGGGTAAATATATATTTTTAGCTTTAAACAAGCTCCTTCTCAGTACGGCAACAGATAGAGTCCATTTAGTTGTTTTTAAAAGTTCAGAGCAGGACCAGATACTGTAGTGGAAATCGCATACGCCTCAATTAAAGCGGATCTTTTAAAGCTTGTTTAAAGCTCGAAACATCTTCTGTATGATTTTATTTTGTGCTTTTAACATGTTATTTATTTGTATGTTTTATCAAATGTCGTATTAATTGTTATGACTCATTCAAATGTAATTATGTTTAAATATTTGAAAATAAAGCTTTTTAACTATTATTTTTAGATTTTAATTAGCCATCTTTTAGATGGCATAAAAACAAATTTAATGTCATCTCTTTTTAACTTTTCATTTACAAGGACTTCACAAATAAGTACTTACTTTTCACCAGTAGTCAAGTAGTTATGAAGTTTATTTAGCATTTTTTTGTGGGCATTGTTTCATTGGAACTGTCCTGTAATAATGATATTAGTCATATGATACAGAAGTGGAAAGTGCCGAATTGTATTTATCTTGTTAAAGTATTTCAGATCCATAGATAAAAAATATTTCAATAATGTAATCTTGATTTAAACTAGGTAAGTAATTGCTAAATAAATCTGCTTGAATACCCTGAACTTTTTTTAAGTAAAGGTTTTTATTTAGTTTTCAATAACATAAACTAATAGTAACAAATTTGAATAACACTTATCTGATAAGTTGTGGTTAATGATGTTTCAAAATTTTATCCTCTAAAACACTAAGAACACCTTAAAATGCTTTTTTTTTTTTTTTTTTTTTTTTTTTTTAACCTCTTATATTTCATTCCTTAATTTCATCCCTTATATTCATTTCCTTAAAAAATATGTTGTTTTGAAAGTACTTACAATGTCTGTATTTTTTTTTATTTTGGAAAACTGGTTTGAACAGGTTCAACATATTAAATGGAAAAAGACTTCACTATATAATCTGAAATTAATGAATGCTGTTTTAAAATGAGAAGTACTGATGATATAAAAATTTTTCAACTTATGAATATAGATTTTAAAATATATGTAATTTGACCTAACCTATGTTTTTTTTCCCTCTTGATATGGGCTTTGGCAAATTTTCATTTTTCATTAATAATGATTCAAAAGTTTTTTAATTACATATAGATGAAATTATTTTGAGGAAATACTTCATCATTTTATTCTAATTATTTAAATGCATGTGCACTTGAAGAGAAATTTTATAACTATTTTTATAAGCAGTGAATAGAATATGATGCTAGTATTGCAATATTTTAATTTAGAGTGCTCCTAAGATGGAAGAACAAAACCAGCGCCATGAAACCCTAATTCTCAAAAAACAGTACAATGAATTGTTAGCAGACAAACACAGATTAGAACAAGAAATTGAAAGGCTAAAGCGCTTTAGAGAAGAAGACAGAAAAGAAGTCAATGAGCTGCAAAGGCAACAGCAGGTAAAGGCAAATTTTACTTAATTCTTTAAAGTATGCCCCACCAGTGGCTGAGAGGTTCTGCTCTCAAAGCTGGTAGATGGGAGGTGCTGGGTTCGAACCCAATTGCGCCCATCATCCTAATCGTTCAGAGTTTTCATGGTTTTCTTCGAGCCATGGATTTCCATACGCAAATACGGGTTAGGTTCCCTTAGAAAGACCCCCACGAAGGGTACTCCCCCTCGAGCCTATATCCCTAGCGTAGATAATCGGCCATCAAAAAATCAACCAACCAACCTTAAAGTACATTTTTTAAGAATAATTTATATTTATGTTCAGATAAAATTTGTTATTCAAGGGGTCATGAAATTGTTGAAAAAAAATGCAAAAAATTCTTAATTTTAAATTACAATGTTGATTGGTTAATTTGTAGTAGATCATTTCCTGCCAGAGGTCACCCTACTGTCAGATCTCACTCCCTGGAACTTTGGCTGTGGCTGCATTTATGAAAATTGATTTATCAAGGATAACCCAGTCATTTATCAGTCTTAAAGTTACGACTAAATATCTTTTCATATCAAACAGTGTTGTAGATATGTGCTGGATTTTGTAGTTCCAAATATAATTTTAAGAAGATATTTAATATTGCAGCCAGATAGTAAAAATAAATTTTCTTTTGATGACTGTAAACATTTTTTACTATACCTCAATTGCTGCTCTTTCTTATTGTGACTGTGGGAATTTTTTAAACTGCTTTTTTTTCTTTCACCATTATTTTCTGATCTAAGATGCTTATCTGTGAAATTTCATTCCATTATACTCATGATTTCCTAATAATGGACTTGCGAACACCTTATCTTTAACTGTATCCACCCTATACAGTAGTCTCTCTAAAATCCGCAATCTTCTGAAATCCGCTTGCATATCAAAACGTAAATAATGAAATTCCCAGTTACGATGTATTCTTTACAATTGTTATTCCAAATATTAGCGAATGAAAATAAAATTATTTTTAACATAAATTTATGAGAAAATAGTAATGACACTGAATATTACGTAAATAAAACGCTTTTATTTCACAGAAACCTACACACAACAAAATGTAAAACAATAGAGATTGATGTGAAGAATAAACAAGCCCACAAAGGTCTCAGTAATGGCACCATCTATCGGCCACTATAGAAAGTAGTGAATTAATTTATTTTATATTTCATGTAAGGTTGGCAACACTCATTTCATTATTATTTTGCATTTGCTTTGAGTTGTATAGACCAACAGCAAGTAATGACTGTTTACAGAATTGAAAAGAAACTTCATCAAGAGAAAATGAAAGTTCTCAAGCAAAGAACTAATACAAGAAATGTTTAAAAATTGTAATAAAAAATAATTTTGGGTATTAAAATTATAATGTACAGGTAAATAAAAGGGATTCAAGTTTTGTTTTCTTAAATTTAATTATTACAAACTCTTCTTGTAAATGGAGACAGATAAGTTAAAAAAAAAAAAAAAAAAATCATTTAATCCAAAATCTGCAAAACTTTAAAATCAGCACAGCCTCCAGTCCCAAGCTGTGCAGATTTTTGAGACTCTACTGTATATAATATATAAATGAAAAATTCAATGTCCCAAGTTTGTCTGCAACAGTAGCTAATGTAATTCAGTAGAAAAGTTTAAGTAATAAATGTAACATTTTTAGGATTTTTCAAAGGTATTATATATTTTTTACCATAAACTATTCTTAATTTAATTTTACTGCTATTATGTGTATATGGTCTTATATTCTTTAACTATTCAATCGGATTTTAACATTTTTGAGTGTCTAATGAATGAAAAATAACATAAATAGATAGAATAAATTACTTCCATTGCCGATGCAGACACTGAAGTGTTGAAATGTCTCTTTACAATTTTAGGAAATGCTAACTGAAAATGGAGGTGAAGCAGCTCACCAGCTGTACTTAAATGTTGTAAGAAAATGTGAGGCTATGAAAGAAGAGTATGATAATTTGCACAAGCGCTATGCTGACCTCGTTGCTTCACACAGTGCTACTGTTTCAAAGCTAGAAGTAACCCAAGAAGAGCTAAGCTGTTGGCGGAAACGTTATGAAGAAATAGCCCATGAGCGCAATGCTGCTATGCACGAGAGAAATGGGCTACAACAGCAATGTACTGCTGCTATCAGACAGTGGGACAATGCTTTACGAGAAAGAAATGAAGCCAGGGAACAACTAGCCAAGGTAAGTCTTTATAATTTCTTTGTTAAAAATTTGTAACTAGCCCGCCCCCCCCCCCAAAAAAAGATAAACAAAGCATCATATTTTTTAATTATATTTCCTCCGTTGGGTGTGTAACGTTGAATAGGTTTTAGGAAAAGAGACGCCTAATTTGATACTGTTAAAAAGGAGTTTAGAAAACTTATCACGGAATATCTTAATAGTAGCAGAAAAAATATGATTAATGTATTCTGACAAAAATAAGGATTTGAAGTGTGATATTAATTTAGCTTATGCAGTCTTACATTTTCTTCATTTTCTCATTTTTCACGAATTTGTATAATGTTTTAGTGTTCTTCTTTGATATATGTAAACTAGTAGATTTTTACTTCCATTTTTGTGCAAATTAACCAAAAAAATTTTTCTGAAGCGAAATTGACCCTTTTAGGCCAGAGAGACATGAATGTGCAAATGTCAAAATTTTGAAAATAGCAATTTAATGCTTACTGTACCCTCATTATTCATCTGTTTTACCTTTGTAATGTTGCTTCAAGAGGTGATATACATATGTGTTTCCGGCAAAATGTAACAACAAAAAAAAGATATCCAACCAGCTAATAAACCCAAAAGTTTGCACATTCAATATTTTTGGCGTGAAGGGCTGGCAGGGTAGGAGTGGGAAATTTTTTTCATTTATTTTTCTAAACTTTTCTAGTGTTCGGTATATTTAAATTTCTTTAAGTCATGTACCTCAGCTCGATGTAGAAATAGATGTTTAGTATAATAAATTAAGAACAAATTTCCTTTTTCAGTTAAGAAGTTCTAGCAGTAATGCAGTAGACTCCCTTAAATCTGTGACCCTGAAATCATTAACGCCTAAATTCAGTACATGATTTCAGATGTAAACAGTGAAACTTACAATTAAGTTGCAGTAACAAAATTCAAGATGGTGCTAAAATCAGCGGCGGTCACAACTTATTTTTATTAATTTTTTTTTTTTTTTTTTTTTAAATCATGCTCTTTTGGCTATTAGAGTTGATTAATTACTAAATAAAATTGTTACTTTTGATTTTGATGTAAATTAGCATATCCATAGCAAAACATTCGCCATATTGTAGGTCCTGTGCAATATTCGCAAGTGTAAACTCACTGAATTCTAATTACTTATTTAATTATTTTTCTTTCATTCATTTCCCTATGTTTCAATTTTTATTTTTATTTTTTCAATATTGTATATGCATTTTAATATTAATTCTGGTTTAATATGACTTAACTCAAGCTTTTTCATGAAGAAAATATGAATTTATTTTTAAAAAAAATCAAGATGCCGTTAATATCAATGGCAATTACGATATTTTTTCCAAGACATTTTTTAGTTAAGCAAGCTTTTTGTTTATTAAATCTGGATAAGCATGACATAAAATTTCATTATTTTATGATTATGGTGTAATGTGTAAATCATATTCTTATCTAAGATAAAAATATGGTGCAACATTAGCATTTGTACAATACCTGCAATTGTAACAGTTGAAGTTGTATTGTTTATGTTTACTTTTTTGTGTTTGTTTAGGTTTTTATCTGTAATGATTTTGTGATTTCATATGTAATTCTGCCTAATATGGCTAATTCCAATATATTTCTAATGAAAAACAGGAAAAGAAAACATGTTAGTAAGTTTGACAATAATCCAAAAAGTAGAGATCATAAAAAAGCTTGATTCTGGTTTTAAAGCTAAATTTTTATTAATTTACACCATTATTTTATGTAATTATTAATTGTTAAATTAATAAATTATTTTACTTAATTATTTTAATTTACCTTATTGTAAGTATTCATTATCATTTCCAGTGCTTAACTACATTCAAATTACTGTTTAAAAAATGTAAACAAAACAGAAATCTGCAAATTTCTAAAATTTGCACAACTCTGGTTTCAAGCTGTGCAGATTTGAGGGAGTCCGTTGTATTCCTAACTCTCTAGAATTCATTGTAACATAATCTTGTTATACTGTAATTAAACATGACATTTTCAGTCATAATTAAATGATTTTTTATTTTATTGCATGGAGTAAATTAATTTTTTTATAATAATTTGTTCTATAAGATTTTCAGATACTTGTCTATTTTTCCATTGACCAGTTTCTCCAAAAATTAACTGTTGCCGAACAGTGGAATTTAACGTCAGTAATGCGTTAGCCTGATGTCACATTCATTATTCATTTACGATTATGGCCGAAAGCCTCATCTATGTATCCTGGGAAGATACCCCACCAAAAAAATTAATACTAGGCAATAGGCATGTCTCCCATACAAAAAGTCACACGATAAAGCTTTTCATATCAAAATTTCTTCTTTACAATTTTGTATATTACTGTTATTTTCTGGAAGTGTTATATCCTCCTGAGACCTGGCATCTATTTAAATGGATGTTTTGCTTTCTCCTTCTATTGCTTTAAATTTAATTTCATTGTAGCAATCTAAAACCAGTTTGGCATGGTAATGTATGAATCAAAAATCAACATTTAGCTTTTGGATTTTGGCAACGGTAACTACTTTGTTTACAAAATGTCATAATAAATGAGTCAAGTTGGAATTCTATGTTCTGCTGGTAAGTTTCGTTTTTATGTTATTTTAATTTGTTAAACTTTTTTTTTTTTTCCAATTTTAATAGCAAATGTTAATACTTGCCTTATGTTCTTTATAATAAATTCTATTCTTCCCCATACTTTTAGCATTTTTAAAATTATTTTAAAGCGAGTTATGGCCTGAACATCCATTTAGATGGATGTGCTGTAAATCAAAATTAAAAAAAAATCAAAATTTATCAATTTCTTTAAAAACATCATTTTTGATGCCTATATGTTGAAAAAAAAACTTATATTAAAAAAATATATATGCATTATATTTTGCTTGGGTCTCAGGAGGATAAATGCCAATAATAATGGAAGTTTGGAAAGAACATTACTTTATTTAGACAGAAATTGTAAATGGATATAATATTTACAATGATATAACATACAATATTTATTTCAAAATTAGACAAAACTTTGAAATTATGATCCAAAAAATTATCAAAATTTGCCACAATCATTCTGCTAGCAGAAAGCTCTAATACTAGTCAAAATAGCAATGAAACAGTCATCCTTTTTATGAATTTGACACCACATAAATTCACTTAAATATGAATATTTTTAATATGAATTCCAAATAATAGAATATGTACATTGCTTGCTAGCACTGCATTTGAAATCAAACTTGATGTCATATTTTATATGTGATTTAACTCCAATCTTGAAATCAAAATATGACATCAAGTTTGATTTCAAGATTGGAGGTAAATCACATTGTTTGTTGGCAATTCTTCCCCCCCCCCTTCCCCCAATAGAGATTGGTCAATGGGCAAATAGACGGGTACCAATTTTCATTATTGTTTTGACATGTTTCCTTTTTGGGAATAATAACACTAAGTCTAAAAATAAAAGATTTATATGTTGTTTTCATTAGGAATACCACCAATGTTACCTTTACCTTTCTGCTCTAAAATTGAATATACAGTCGGACCTCGTTATCCCAACACCCAGTTTTCACGTCACTCCGCTTATGACGACAGTTTTTCAAAGTCCCGATTTTCTGTATATGATTTTAATGTAAATAAACTCCGGATTTTGCGTCGTTGAATAATTTTCAACTCCGGATATCCCGACGGTTTAGGAAAATTGTCCATTTTTCATAACCCATCTTATAAGCACAGAAATTAAGTGGTAAGAAATGTCTTAGCCAAACTTTTCACAAAAGTGTCTAAAATAACCATTGAGATAAATGAGAAATTTTACTTCAATCCTTTATCTGAATAAATAAACCCACACACTATGAATGACCCACTTAAGCTCCAGATAGACGTATCAGTTTACTCGCAGTCTTTTTATTCTTGTCAGGCGGTGCTTTTTTGTGGTTACCCGGCGTTTTTCATCTGACTAAAACCGAAGCATTTTCATTGCATTGAAACGATCAGAAATTATTTACATCCATTTCTGAAACAACGAATATCGATTACAATTCAATGTATAATATTGAAAAAAAGAATTGTAGGAAGCACATCTAGTCATAAGCAAACCTTAATTCCTCAATATTTCATGTAACAATTAAAAACAAGTCATCATAAATCTGATTTTTATTCTTTTCAATTTTGTTTTTGTGTTTATTTTGTTTAATAATAATGTTTTATTGCTTAAAACTTTAAGAACAGTTATTAATTTAAAATTGATTTAAATTAATTAAAAATACAGCTTTTTATAAACGTATTTTTCTCCAACTACGGTTACCGCAACACCCCGCTTATGACGACACTTTTTTCTGGTCATGAGAGTGTCAGGATAACGAGGTTCGACTGTACTATCTAAAATAACTTATAAACCATATAAAAAAACTTATGTTGATATTTGCATTATATATTGGACCTGTTTAGTTATGTATGTCAGGGTATTTGCATGATTTTATCTATATAATTTATTTTTATGGTTGATTTATGAAAAGTTCCCAATAACTAAGCTAAACACAAGTGCCATTTCTTTCTCAAGGTTCAGCAGCAAAGAGATGAAGCTATGAAGGAAATCAACCAAGCAATGGCTGTAAGGATCAAAGCTACCAAAGATCTTGCAAGATTAACTGAAGAGCGCAATGCAGCTGTTCAAGAATATTCTCTTATCATGTCTGAAAGAGATACAGTTCACAAAGAAATGGAAAGAATGCAGGAAGAATTGAATGAGGCTCAGAAAATCATTAAAAATTCTGAGAATGCTAAAAAAGCAACAGCTGAAGAGGTAAATATTTCGTTAGTTTATGTGTAATACAGTGCGTCCCAAAAATATAAGCAAAAGCATAAAATACAATTCACAGTAAAAATAAGAATGGGATAAATTTTTTTTTTATATGTGTCTTATTAAAAACACTACGTGAAGCACAAGTTAGGATTCATTTGTATTAAAAAACACAACAAATGCTGAATTTGTTTAGAAAAACAGAAAATAGGGTGTACCAAAATTATAGACAATATTTATTTTACGGATTATTTAAGGTTGATAAACAAAGTTACAAATGTTAGTATGTATTTAATTGTGTTTTCATTGTCCTTAATCATCTCAAATAAACGGTTTTCCATCGAAAGTACTAAGTTTTGCATTACCTTTGGGGACAGTTCATGCCCTGCTTGCTGTGTCGCTGTTGTAAGGTCTTTGGTCGAAAAATATTGGCGTCCATTTTCATATACTTAGATCCCCTCACACGTTCTCCATGGGATTTAAGTGTGGACTAAGTGATGGCCAGACCATGACATTGATATTATTCATATTCATGAATAGGCACCCTGTCTTGTTGAAGTATACAGCTTGATCCTCCAAGCACATCCTGTAGTGGAATAAAATGATATTCTAAGATTTACTGATAGTTCTGGGAGTTCAGTTTGTTGCTACAAAATGCCAAAAATGTTTGTCCATTAAATCCAAAACTACCCCAAATCATTACTGATCCTCCACCTTGCTGTCTACTGAAGAAACTTCTTTCACTTCTTAAATCATACCAGTAAAATTATATACATCTGATCCATTCAAGTTCTTTTTCTCGTCACTAAATGTTGTTGACATTCATTTGTCACCATAAGACATCATTTTCTTAGCCCAGTTTAAGCGTGCAGTTTTATAGTGTTTTTTTATGCATGATTTCTTCAACATTTTCTTGAAAGTTATTCGTTTATATTCCAGTATCGTGAATGGTATTTTAGGGCTAAAATACAGTAAACTCTGTCTAAGGCAGAATCGATCAGGACCAAGAAAATTTTCCACTGTACACAATATTCTGCCTTAGACAAATTCTATGTCCATGGATTTGCAGGGACTTGAAAATCTTTCCGAGTTAGACAGGTTTCCGTCATACATAGAATCCACTTTACAGAGAGTTTACTGTACTCCAGTCTTAAACATATATCTGTAATTTAATTATTATAATAACTTTCTTGCAGATGGAGACATTTAAAAGAGAGATAGCAGCAGCCCTCCAGGATCGAGATAGATCATTAAAAGAATGTAATGAGTTAAGAGAGAAATATGGTGATTATGTAACTGGGCGAGAAGACAGTCAAAGAGATAAAGATTGGAGAAAATGTGAATCTCATTGGGATTCTGTGGGCCGAGAAAATACTAGGAAAGAGCATGAAAATGATTGGCAGAATGATGCCATGATCAAAACACATGGACAGTGGTTAGATGATTTAGATCAGGCCAACAGGGAAGTAGAGAGTTTGCGCCGTCAAGTTGAGCGATTGCAAGCTGAATTAGTTGGTAATTATAGTTTTACTATGCAATTTTAATTATAGTAATTCATTTTTAAATTATTGCTTTTGAGGGTTTTTTTTCCAGATCATGGGAATTTTTCCTACCTATAAACCAATTGGTGAGGCAATAATTGTTTAGGAAAGTAATAAAATAAATCTATTTATGGCTACTTTTATGCTTGTATAATATGTAGTCATTTTGTGATCATAAGAAAATATTTATTTTGAAGTTTAATATTTTCTTTTTTCTCTTTAATGAACGGATGTTTTGTTAAAGTATAGGTAAAATATAATGACTTCAAATTGTTAAATTATAAATGAAGTTTAATTTGAAATTTGTTTTAGATTTGATCAGAGCTAGAAGTAAAGAAATTATGCATGTAGAAGTTTATACAGGTTGTTAATAACAAAGAACTTTTTCACTTCAGTAGTGGTGGCAAATTATGTACAGATAATCTTAGCATTTTAAAAATTAAAACTATAGTTGTAATTCAAAAATCATTATAATACGAAGACTTGTCAATGTTAACATACAATACTATACAACACTGGTTTCTATCAGAACCACCGAAGTTAAGCAGCATCAGGTCAAGTCAGTACCTGAGAAATTGACTTCTGGGGGAACTACATTATTCTGCTGTTAGTTCTGTGCAGATTCCACAGATCTACATTCAAAATTACTGGTGCGAAATATTGTCTCGCTAGGAAGTCTTTGGTAGGTATGAGAGAGATCTATATCTGGGATAGACTTCCCCTTCAGTAAAAAGAAAAATTGCGAGTAAATTTTTGAGAAGTTCACCCTCTCTTCAGACTCTGGTAATTACTCTTCCAGGAGCGTACCACGGAGCTTTCCAGGTCAAGAATTCAAGAAAATAATAGACAGTTTAGAAGGATTACACTGCAATTTCTTAATAGCACAATTTTTATGGTGTATTTATTTAAGGGCAGTTAGAATATAAAAAGTATCAATTAGAGTTAATATTTTGATTCTTTTAATTTTTTTCCTTTCAAACAATGTATTACTTTTGTTTCTACAGCAACAAGAAGTTTGAAAATTTTAAGCAATTCTGTTTATTTTCATATGGTCTTACTCCTTGACCATATCATTTTAAACTCAGTTTTCTCAATATAGTGTTTTTTTAATTTTGATATATCTTTTTATAGAAACTGTTATACATTAGTGTTTTTAATTTTGCTTAAACATTGCACAGCTATCTCTGTTCAGTCTAAAGTGAACCGCTGTTAGCTAATATATATACTTCCTTTTTAAAAAAAATCTTTAATAAAATGTACCTTTTGCTATTTAAAAGGGTTTCTATTTCAGATTAAAATAGAAAAACAAAAAAAAATACTGAAAAATATCTTGTGTATAAAATTGACTTCAGTTTATTAAGAATTATTTGTTTAATGCATATAAAAATGTGTATATCTTAGTGTTTTTATATGTAGTTTATGAGAGAAGGTACACTAATTCAACATGACTGGTATAGGGCATTTTGACTGCCCTTAACATGTCTCTCTAAAAGTTTTTCTTGTATATGAAATTGGTCTCTTACTAAAACATGCAATAATTAAGAGATATAAAGCACCAAATAATCAGACTTTTATTTGTAATAAAGAAGCATAATTTTATAGAACAGTTTTTTGATATAGTAATTAAAGTGAGTTCAAACAAACTATCCAAATCCTTTACCAACCTTGTCCCTTTTTTATACCATAAGTATGCAATATTTTTATAACAAGCTAATACAAAATAAATTATAATTAGCTAATACAAAACTAGTCTCAAAAAGTTTTATTTCTTTTGAGAGGTATACATAATCTGATTTTAATTCTCATAAATTTAGCCATTATATGAGTCTTTGATAAGATACGTTTCATATTATACTATGACTAATCTTGGTATATGAAAGTACATCCATCATGTTTATCAAAGAATAAATAGATATTCTGCTTTCATATTATTTTATTTAAGGGTTGCGAGCAGGTCCTCGCTGACTTTTGACCAACCTTAGTTATTTGGCTAATCAGTAACAACAACAACAACCAAAAAAAAAAAAAAAATTAGCCAAATGAAAAAAAAAAAAAAAAAATTAGCAAAATATTTGACATGAAACACAGATTCTAAAATTGCTGTTTAACCTCAATCTCCAATCAGGCTTGGTGCCTTGTGCTGGAACACTATTCACACAACCCTTGCTATATCTCTTTGGCTGATATGAAAGTGAAGTGGTACTATGTACTTCATCTCTGAAGAGGAGAAAGAGCAACCAAACTATAAAAAAGAGAAAAAAAATTGCTTTGCCCCCCTCCCCATGCTTAGAATTTCTTCCTTTTGTAGAGGAAGCAGTATTTCAAGGGTGGTGGTTAATGATTGATTATTTAGTGTTTTAGAACATAAGAAATAGGATAGGAAAAAAGTTTTTTAAAGATTATTTATTTATTAGATTATTTTAATCTTTGTGTGCCGGAGGGAGTGAGATGGAAATTTTCCTTTTTTTTAAAGTGAGGAGGGGTGTATTAGCACTAAAATTAGGTGATTGTTTATTATTACAACTAATTAAGAAGTGTCTACCAAACAATTTTTAAAGTTAAAAAATAATAAGATTTAGAGTATTAAAGAATTTCAAAATTTAATAGTTGGGAGTGAGAGTAACGGCAGAAGTGCAAATTTTGAAGGGAAAATATTATTTAAATGACCGAATGATTTATTTTTCTCTAACTACAGAGTTAAGAGGGAAAAAAACAAAAATAATAATGAATTTTAAATATTTTAAACTGTGATTTCTGTGAAAGGGAGGGTGGGCATGATAAAAACAGGGCTCCCAAATGGTCCCTTCCCCACCCCACAAAAGCCCCCTTTTTTAGAAAAAGGACCCCTTTTATGTACTTTGGTACACCTAGTCCCCTTTCTGTGACTGTAAAAAAAAATTTAAAAATTTACTAATGTAGAAAAATTGCCGCAAAATGCAAAAAGCTCTAAAAATCACTACAACTTCAAATATCGCAGAGAACAAATTTTACTATGGTGGGCTAAAACATTGTAAATAGAATTCTTTCTCAAATGTAAAATGCTGCAAGATGTGAAAAACATGCATTAAAAATCACTAAAAATTCAAAAATTACAGAACACAAAGTTTTATTCCTAATTTGATTTCTGTGTAAAGGGAAGGTGGGCATCATAAAAACAGGGCTCCCAAATGGTCCTTTTCTCCTCCCCCACCATAAAAGCCCCCTTTTTAGAAAAGGTCCTGTTTTATGCACTTTGGTCCACTTAATCCCCTTTCAGTGACTGTAAAAAAAATTCAAAAAATTTACTAATGTGGAAAAATTGCCACAAAGTGCATTAATGAAAACATGCATTAAAAATCACTAAAAATTCAAAAATTACAGAACACAAAATTTTATTACTTTAAGCTAGAAGTCAAACCGAATACCACCAAATGTCAAAAAATCGCCACAAAATAAAGAAAAAATTAAAAAAAATTATTTTAAAAAAATTTGCAAAAAATCAAAAATTGCTGTACGAATTCCAGATAAATTTGAGAGATTGAAAGGAGGACAAAATTTAATAAACTGGGCTGAAAGATTGAAACTGGAATCCTTTAACAAATGTAAAAAAAAAAAAAAAAAATGTCACAGGATGCAAAAAATCTCTAAAACTAACTTAAGAAATTCAAAAATCTCTATATAAATTCCGAATAAACTTTATTGAAATGAGACATTTACTATATTGTGCTAAAAAATTGAAACTGGATTCATTTACTAATGTGGGAAAATCACTTCAATAATATCTCTAGAAATTAAGAATATTGGAGAAGACAAAATCTATTGTAGTATGCTGAAACATTGTAACTGGAATTCTGTCACAAAGGAAAAAAAAAAAAAAATGGGGATTTACATGTGTTAGGTTGACCTAAATAGGATTTGGCAAGTTTTTGAAAATCTGTCTTTGCATGTGATACAAATTTTGTAGATACTCTATCTCAAAAACTAAAACATGGAAATTAATCAAACTCCATATTTAATTAGACCGTAGTACATACAGTTGCTAAGGTAGCCTCATGTGCAGTGATCTCTTCAGCACAAAGACTTGCAAACAAATTTTCTTTATTATTATAGATTTAGTTTTGTTTTCGATTTTAATGGATATGTATGTTTCAGCTATTAAAGGAAATCTTAATTATATTTTCTTCTTGTTTTTTATACTTTCTTTAATATATAGTTATTATAAGAAAGTATTGGAATCATGAAAAGGATTTCCATTTTTTTGATGGATTTGCACATTTATCTGAATCATTTGCACGTTTATCTTGGTTGATCTGAATATGATTTGTCAAGTTTTTGAAAATCTTGAAAAAGTTTTAAAAAGTAGCCTAAAAAGTTTTTTGTAAGGCTCCCTGAAGCAGCTTTATTATAAAATTATAATTATATTGTTTATTTGTTTTAGCTGTGTTATGTTGTAAAAGCTTTACATAACATTTCCCCTTCTTAAATTTACATAAACTTAATTTTGTATATTCTGTTAATTTTAATAATCTACTTCCTTTCACCATCTTTCAATTTTGACAGCAAAATTTTATTAAGTTTTAAATATTAAATCCTAAATCTTTACTTTTAATTATCTCATTTAAAATTACATTTATATTCTATTATCTTTTTCCATTTCTCTGGTAAACTTTCATAAAATTACTGAAATCGTTTGCCAGAGAAACGAAATTCTAACTCCTATAGTTTCCCTTAATTTTTATTGCTTTCCATTCACCTCGCATCCCAAAAGATGCAATTTTTAAGAAGGTTTTGTCCCTTATCTCAGAACAGACAGGAAATTCCTTTCGACGTCATAGGAACTCCCACATTGCAAACATTCCTTTCTCCCCGCTTCTTAAGTGCGTTGCCATTCCATGGTCATAATCCTACTACAAAATCTTTTTCGCCGGAAGTGTTAGAGACAGACCATCTTTAGAAATATTCTGATTGGCTGAGGTTGCCGAGATCGTTTCCAGATTTCGGCAGGCGTTTCAAAAAAAGCCAGTTTGTAAGAAATTCTCGGAGTATGTAACACGCACGAACCTTTAGGGGATTTTTCCCCCGTTAGGCCTCAGGGTCTGGCCGAAGCGTAAGAACATTCATTGAACAAGTAATTCCTATTAAAATATGTTTTATGTTGCAAACTTTGATGAGAACACTGCCTATTGTAGTTTTAAATCAATGATCTACAAGCAGATAAAAAATCCTTCATCTTCAACATTCTATAAATAGACGACAGATTGTGCCACTCTTCATTTTCTTCAGTCATCCTACGAAATTATATATATCTTCATCTAATTGATTCTTGTGGTTGATGTTTCTCCAAATAGTCAAATTCCTGCGAGAACTCCAATAGAAAACGTGTTACTTTTGATTGCTCAGAATGATCGTCTTTTTACAAAAATTCTATGCGTCACCTTAAAGCATTGGTGTTTGCGTTTCTTTACGATTAAACAAGGTACTTGCAAAAGAAATCTTCATTCATATCTCAGTGTATCAAATAATCAGAAACTATCAACTTAAAAAGTTTTTATTCATATCTCAGTGTATTAAATAATCAGAATCTATCAACTTAAAAACTTTGCTGACTTTATTTGAAAATATAAACCACTTACATCATGAAGATAAGTGCCCCATATACTATTCTCATACCGATAAACCTAACTGTGTGCTGGATATTTAAATTCATTAAGTGTTATGATAAGATGTTTATATTTTTAGAATAGATATTTAATATTTTTATCTCCTACTGGATCCAGTATTCATAAATTGAAAATATTTTGGTGAATAAAATCTCTGCAATATTTAATCATCTTAGATTGTTTGTGTTTCTTGGGGTGAGTCATTATTCATTTTTCTTTTTCAGACTTATTTAAATTTGTTTACATCGCTATTGCATTTGCCACTATACGATCATGGCCATAGTGTGATTTCGGGGAATGTGAATTGAATTTATTTCGATCAGATTTAAATATTTCTTTTCGAATTTTCATTTCAATTTACATATCCCGGAATCATACTTAACAAGCTGTTTTTCCGCTCCTAGAATAAATTGAATGTCCCATGATCTATGTTATTTTTGTCTTTTATTATTGTCACTTAAGTTATGTCTGTCTCTTGATTTTTAGCACTGATCTCTCGAAAGTAAATTCTCTAACCTTATCTGTTCTGTAATTTTGTATACTTTTTTACTTTTCGATTGTACAAATTCATCTTTATTTTGCTTCAACAGAAGCGCAACAAGAAGCTGAAGTATGCAAAAGAAGAAGAGATTGGGCTTTCAGTGAGAGAGATAAAATAGTTTTAGAGAGAGAGAGTATTCGATCCTTATGTGATAAACTGAGAAAAGAAAGAGACAGAGCTGTTAGTGATTTAGCTGAGGCTCTCAGAGATTCAGATGATGTGAAAAGACAGAAAAACGAAGCCTCAAAAGAACTTAAAGAATTAAGGTAAAAATATATCTCTCTCACTATGGTTAAACAGAGAAAAGTACCTTCTTAAACTTTCAAATAATTAATTTCATAGCTACATTTATGGAATTGTGTCTAATGTTTTGTTATTTATTTTTTTTTTCTTTCTTAAGTATGTAGTTTAATTTATTTGCCATAAATTATGTCAGACTGAAATTTTACTTGCTTTGCTTTAATTATGCACATAACAGACATACACATACATTAAATCTCACACTGAATTTATTTTACTTTAATTATCTTTTACAGGGAATTGTTTTTAAATGTTAGTTTGAGTTTTCTTCTAATATTGATTTTTTTCAATATCATTTTCTGCAACTAAAATATTGTTCATCATTTTTTTATTAGTTGCATATTTTTCTAAAAAAATCTTATTTTCCCAATGCAATTTTTAACTTCATCAGTTGGTTATATGCCGTATTTCAGATTCGCTGTCAGATGAATTTGAATTTTGATTGGCAACAATTTCTTCGATTGTCAAATCTTCAAATGTTGAAACACTTTTGACTATATTAATATACTCAATTGCCGATAGAGGATGCTCAATATCTATTAATTTGTGTGTTTCGTCTTGTAGTTCTTGAAGTGCTGTACTGTTTTGTTTTTTAGTACCGTAATTTCGCGCGTAAGCGCCGCGGCACATACGTAAAAAAAAGTTTTAAAAATGCTGGGAGCGGCGCTTACGCTGATGCGGCGTATACGCCAATTTCACATTTTAAAATCTTCTTTTTATCTTACGCCAAGCTTTTGACTATTTTTGGAAAAGCATTTATAAACATTCAATATAAGATTTATAAACGTTAAAAGACGAATGTAATATTTTGCATATCTTATTTCTTGCTACACAGCGTCGCGCATTTACACAGAAGTAAACAATCATTGGCTGTTGTCAAATTCAACCAACTAAACTTATGAATACAGGAAGCATTATGCGATTTGCATCACTTAGACGATAACTTACTTTTGAATTAAAAAAAAATTAAGTTTTATAAAATCTTACAAAAACTTTAAAAGACCTATAAAAATGCAAAGTATGTCTTAAAAAGGAGTTTTTAAAGTTTAATTGACTTAAAATAAATTTTGGTATGAAGTAAATCGCATTAATCACAGGTGCGATCGCAATGAATTTATTGCCGAATGTCAAAGATAAGTAGCGCTACAATCAAACAACTCAACCGAGCAACTAGCAAATCAAAACAAATGCAGAATCGGCGATTTGCATGTTGAAAAAAGGAAGCGGGTGAAAAAAACGTAGCATGGGAATCTAGGACAAAAATTAGGAGATAAATTAAAATGCGTCGATATTTAGGAATTGCAAACATTACATGAATCCTATTTCTTCTAAGATTTTATCAATATTTTTTGTTAATTTTAATCAGATTTTGCTAATACTTTTTTTGCCTTGCTGCTTACGCAGCTATTTCGTTTTTTAAAACAATTTTTTTACAGTGCGGCGCTTCTGATGAATTTTTTTTAATTTAATGTATTTTTAGAGGTGCGGCGCTTATGGTGGGTGCGGCGTGTACGTGCGAAATTACGGTAGATCCTTCAGATTTAATCAATCCAGTATGTTTCCAGCAGTTAACAATAGTTTCTGATGAAATTTCATACCACGCTTTTTTATCATGCGAATAGCATCATGTAAAAGGCTTGGAGACAAATCATCTTTACTGATTTTTTCAATGATATGGCGGCAATGACACTTTCGATAATGAGCTTTGAATGAGTTTATTATACACGCATCCAAAGATTGTAAAAATCCAGTACACTCAGGAGGTAAAAATTCAATGTGGATATTGCTCATTGGATATGCTATGTGACAAGGGGCATTATCCAAAATCATTAAAATATAGTGTTTGCTTCTTTTCATTTCTAAGTTAAAATTCGCTGACCATTTTTGAAATAATGCTGCAGTCATCCAAGCATTCTTATTATTCTCATAATCTACATAAAGAGCAGGATTAAAATTTTTAAAACACCTTAGCTTAGCTGATTTTCCAGTCACTGTCATAGTTCTTTTATCAGATCCATAACTATTCGTACAGAACACTAGAGACCCACAATCTTTTTTTTTTTTTCTTTTTTGCATCCTTTAGCAGGCCCACTCGAAATTGTTTTATCTGACTGCAAGCAGTTAAAAAAGCCACTTTCATCCATATTGTAAACGTCCTTTGGTTTATATTCTAAAATCAACGCACTCAGTTTTTATGACCATTTAACACAATATCTTCACCAACACCTGCAGTCTCACCACTTCGTATGTACCGAGAGAATCCTCGTTGCTTTTTAAATCTGTTCAACCAGCCATGACTGTATTCGAAATCTGTGATATTCATTTGCTGGTCAAGGGCTTTTGCCTGCTCTCTGATGACCTCTCCGTTTATGGTAGCATTTTTAGCACTCATTTGTTATATCCATGTGCAAAGGGCATTCTCTAAGTCTTCATGTTTCGCTGTTTTCAGTCTTTTTATATTTGACATCTGGTTGTTGGTGTTAATTCATTTTTCTGTATTCATCAAAATGTCTCCGATGCAGCACCTGCTAACAGGCTTTTTCCAGCATGTAGAAAAATGATTGGAGATATGTTGCTGTGATGCATTCACATTTCTTTCTTTATATTCACAATTTCCAAAATTGATAAAACTGCTCTTTTTGCCATAATGAGTTAAAATAAAGAGACAGGATATTTTACAGATTTAGCTGGTGAATTCTTTGATGTTGCAATCAACGTCCGACCGAAACTTTGAATGAGAGATTTTGAATTGCACACCGTTTTTTTTCCAGAAATCAACATAAACTGCAGGCAGTCTTTCATCTATTCTGCATTGTTCTCACCTGAGAGAGGAGAGATCCTTTCGGCCAATAGCATGCCACACTTCCCCCCACCACGTACACACTCCAGAAGTGCATCGGGTCACGTGACTTGCCAGTCGGAATCGGAACTTTCACTTGCTCGGCAGCTCAGCGTGTGGTATTTTTCTTCTCCCAATGGCAGGCAGAATGGGTGGCAGGTGCATTTTGGCAGTTTTTGGGTACAATACGAATTCGGAACAACTTGCGAATACGCCGGAGTCCGCCATCTTGTTTCTTTGTTGATCATCGCTGATTTTAAATTTGTTTATTTGGATTTATTTATTTTTGTTGTTGTTTATGTCTGTGGTTGTTTACGTTGTTAAATTAAGCATAAAGTGGTTATGCTTATGTGGACCAACAAAGAAACAAGATGGCGGACTCCGGGCATATTTGCAAGTTGTTCCACGAATTCTTTGCTATTTAATAAAGTTTGAATTGAGCTTGAAAACAATTGGATGCAGGAAAAGGAGGTGCCCTTTGAAATTCTAACAAAAAAATTAAAAAGAAAGATATGCAAAGAAATTACAGTATTTTCTAGAATTTTATTTTTGGCGGTATATCGAGTTGGTGTTTTAACAGATGCATTACATTGAAATTCCTATTTGGCAGATTTGTTCATAGACACAATTGACTGTTAAACGGAACTGGTGCTATTTCGAAATGGCACTAAATCAGGGTGCCAAATACAGTCAACTGTATTTAGCATGATGAAAAAATGTTTTTCTTATAAATGAATAGAAAAATCTAAAAACAGTCAAATCACCTAGAATATGATTTAATATGAAATATTGATCACTTTATCTCAGTCATGAGATGTACTTAAATTTTCATCTTTGGCAACTTTTTTCATTCTAAGTGATCCTGTACATTTATTGTTAGCTTAAATTTATTTTCATTTTTGATATTGTTTTCTAAAGTATCAAAAATGTAAAAAGTAATCATACAAACATTACATTTTATTTTATTATGTAAACATCTTTTTAAATATCACTAAATTAAAAGAATTTATCATTGTATAAACAGAAAAATTTTCCAGCTTCTTTTTCTTTTACCTACTTTCATGCGTGTAATATGGTACAAAATACATAAAACAGTGAAAAGATAAGCCTTAAGACTAATGAGTCATTGCAGATAATAAGGGCGAACATAACATGCGAGATTGCTGTAGTAATTTGTGCAGTCTCTCACAAGTTCCAATTCACCTCCAATACTCCAAAATTAGTTTTATAAAACAAACTGATAGGCTGACATAAATGCAATAACGATAGATGTGTATTTTAATCTATTGATTCTTGAAACTTGTGTTTTGCAAGTTCTCACTCAACTCTACAATGAACAAGTTAAACTTTTATGAAAAAAAAAATATTTTTTTTTTCTTATACTCTAGAGCAGCCATACTCAACCTGCGGCCCGATGGCCTTTTATATGCAGCCCGAGACACACACAATCCTCAATCCATATTTATAAAATTTTGAGAAGTGCATAAAAAGTATTTAAGATAATCATTTTTTTATATATTTTTTATGGGAAGATAGCATCTGCCCAGTTATTTATAATTTAAAAGTTCTTATATTTGCATAATTTTATTTAGTCAAAAGTTCGTCTTGCATATTATACAGTCCTGTTTGCATTACAATGTGTATATGTTTTTTAATCTTCACCACTAATCAAACATTATTTAAAACAAATTAATTTTGGCAATATATTTTCACATTTTGAGAAAAAAAAAAAAAAAACTTTTATTAAACAAATTCATAAAAAACATTTTTTAAAAAAAGAATTTGGAATGTCTGCAATGTAGTATTTTTATCTTTACTATATAGCTAATTCTAATTATATTCATTTTTTTATACTGCCTTCGTTATACTTCTTTTTTTATGTTACTATTTTAAGTACTTAAAAAAAAATTATTATATGATTATAGTGGATTGTGGCCCACCTTACGATGCAAAGTTATGTTTGTGGCCCGCTAGGAAAAAAGGTTGAGTATGACTGCTCTAGAGTCTAAACTAACTTACTCAAACCTGCAGCCTGTAAACAATTTATGTGCAGTCCAAGGCATATCCATATGTATGAAAGTTTGAGATGTGCTTCATTTTTTAAAAGATCTTTACTATTTTTTATCTATTTTTATGGGACGACAAAATCTGTGCTGTTATTTATGATTTAAAATTATGTTAAAATAGCCTAAATTTCATTTGTTTAGTCAAAAATTCTTTTTACATTTACTTTTTGTATTACAGTCACACTAATAAAAAATTATTTAAAATTAATTAAATTTGTACTATATATTTCCAAATTTAATGAGATAAAAAGTATTAAACATTGAGTAAAAGTATGATTTCTTGAGAAAAATATATTGATTTAAAAAAATTTGTAGAACATGATACTGCACTATTTATATTACGTTTTATACTTATTAAATAGCTAATGCTGATTATATTCATTTGTCTTATTGCTTTGTTATACTATTTTTACTATATTACTATTTTAATTATCTTCATAATTGCATTAACATAAAAAATATATATTGTGTAAGCGTAAGGTATTGCAACCGACCTAAATAGCAATATGTGTGTTTGTGGCCCACAGAAAGAAAAGAAAAAAAACATTGCTGCTAGACTATGGGAAAAAATAAATATAAAATTAAAATAATAATTATAATAAATAAAACATAAACATGCTAGCAGAAAAAATATTTTTTTATTACATTCCATAAGAGGCACACTACGCATTGTCACCCCTATTTAACACCAGATAGAAATAATAGATCATTTAATATATTTTAACTACTTCACCGGCAACATGTATGTGGACATGTATGGGTGCTTTTACCCCCGACTTATCTAGGAACAAACGGTGAAGTGGTTAAATTTTACTTTCTAGAAATGAGCTGTCAATTTTGGAAAGTAGAGCAAGTCCATTTTGTAAAAAAAAAAAAAATAATTTAATGCTAAATCTTATTGCAAATGAGCGTAAAATTTATATTTTTAATCAATTCACAATAAATATTTTTAAATATCAGTATAAATTTTTTATTAGTAATTTGTTTGGTCAATAATATTTCAAATGCTTTGATTTTGAAAGCGATTCAAGTCCATTTCGAATAGAATTATATTTTATGTTGCATAATATTATAAAGTACTGTCAGAATATCATCATGAATACTTTAAAAATCTTCACTATCTAAATTAAAAATGTAATTATAAGCATACAGCTTATTACAGAATGTTTTTTTTTTTTTTAACCTTTTCCTATAAAATTATTATTATTATTAATTGCAACTTTTCTAAAGAAGAACAAAATATTGAAATAAAATAAGCAAATAAAATAAAGTATTCAATGTTTTATTATTATAATTATATTCCATTCAAAGAAAATCATCTGATAACCAGACTGGTTATTGGATTTAGAAAAGTATCAACACCTTTTCCTATTTATTGATGTATTACACATGTTGAGATTTTTCATAACTTCCAGTTTGAAGTTGTTTTCCAAGCCTTCTGAATAGCATCCAACAATTTATGACAATAACATCAAGGAGATAAAATATTTTAAAGCATCATTTTTTGTTCTAATTTTTACTTAATATTTTCCCAAGAATGCATATAACAAATCCACACTTCCCACATGATCGTAGTTCTGCACTACCTGGGGAGAATCAATTTCTATAAACTTTTTCTGTTCTTTCTGATTTTTTGAGTTGGCCAACAAAAGGTGATGACAAGATAATAGTTTTTTATCATACCACATTATTGTAATAATTTCTTTCCCATCTAAATCAGTCACCCATTTCTTTGAATAGACTCTTTTTTGTTCAGTTTTCAGGTCTTTCAATGAAATGATTTGTAAATCTCTGCCCAAACTACCTTCATGGTTTCCAGAAATTTTGATCTTTTCCTTGTCCAGGTAAGACAACAATTCTGGAGCTGTGTAGTAGTATTCAAAGAGCAATTTACAGTTTTGTTTACTGGGTATTCACCTTTCAAAATGAATGATATTTACACCCACACTCAAGTGAGGTTCTTTAGAACATCTCAAATCTGAGCTGTTCTTCATTCCCGAATGCATTTCAACATCTTATGCAAGCCTTCCTCTTTTCCCTTTTGACAACAGATACTGTACTTTAGTTTGGGGTTCTCATTGTTGTAGCTATAGTTGTGGGTGAAGCTAGGCACGTTAGATACATTTTACACAACCTTCTAATGAACGTTGATGCATTAGGCTAAGAGTTTGATGCTTTCTGCTGTGCATTTTCAGTGTCACTAGCAAAGCTGCGGAGTCGGTGGGAAAAATGTCCGACTCCAACTTTGACTCAGACATATTTTAATGACTCCAACTCTGGACTGGCTAATGTACTAGTGTTGCCTGTTGGTCAAAATAATGATGAAATATAAGAAAAATAAAGCTTAAGATCTCACTATTTCGACATTATCTTTTTAGGGCTTCAAAAATAAAAAAAATTATATTTTCCGCTTTATCAATTTTACAATTTCGTGCCTGCAAACCCCAAAAATCCAACTATCAAAGTTTAAAGAACACAAAATGGAAATTTTACTATTTTGGATCTGCGGACTGAGAAGAAAAAATGAAATTGTTACAGTTTAGTTGTTATTTTGCTGTGTCTTCCAGACTAAAAAAAAACTTCTATGGAAAGTAGGAAAAATAAAGATGATTTTGGATTGGGAAAATTATTTTGGAAAGAATTCGGATTCTGTGGATTCTAATGAAAAAATAAAAAAATAAAATTGTTTGAATTAATTGTACAATTTTGGCTTTATTTCAAGTTCTGCAGACCTGAAAAATACAGAATTCAAAAGGTGAAAGATAATGAAATTGCACTATTTTATCGTTATTTTGGGTACCGCCGATTCAGAAAAAAAGAATTAGAATTTTTGACTTTTGCTCATACAGACCGGAAAAATTTGAGGGGGAAAAAAAGGGAAAAGGGATCTATTACAATGCTATACCGGATTTGTAGTTTTTTTGTCTCCAAAAATAGCAAAATTTGTAATTTTCGCATTTACCTTCGGTCAGAGATCTGCATGATCTGAAATTTTAAGACCCGTCCCCTAAAAAGTTCGGCAATGTCTTTATTCTCACCCCAATCATGCCCATTGAAAATTGTTCCTATTTTATCTGTGTAGTTTGATTCTTTCAAATTTGTTATATTGGGCTTGTCAGCTGAAATTTATTATATTGGGCTTGTCAGCTGAAATTTATTATATTGGGCTTGTCAGCTGAAATTTGTTATATTGGGCTTCTCTGCTCAATTTTTTTTTTTTTTATCAATTTGATAAGGCTCATTAATATAAATTGTCTTAACATGGCCTGTTAACAACTTACAACAACTAACAGCCTTAACAACTTACATGGCCTGTTTGTAAAATTGCCTTCATTTTCCGGGTCTTGGGTCCTTGCAGGCCTTTGTACCTCAGGTTTTATCCACAAACCTGAAAAATACAAGGGGAAGTACTTATGTACTAAACATAAAATATTTACTACAGTTATGAATTAAAACAGTTTTCATCTACTCTGTACATGGGTAAGTACCCTGTATGTAATGTATTCTGTACCTACCCCTGTATCTACTTTGTACACCATAGTAAATTGGTGATCTTTAACTTGAGTAGTCTGATATAGTCAATAAATAACAATGATAATTCATTTTATAGATTTAAAATTACATGTAATTAGTTTAATTTCACTTTAAAATGTCTAACAAAGAAATATGGAGTTGGGCGACTCCGACTCTGTAGCCCTGGTCATTAGTGCTAGCATTTGCATTTTTCAAGACTTCTTTTGCAGCATTATAGTCATAAAAAAAGCAGAAAGTATACGCTATAGGCAGAGGGTATGCGTTAGAGTCATCAATTTTCATGGTTAGGGTATATGCTATAGCTTTATTTGAGCCATTGGGGGTATATGGTGCTTCTTAAAAAAATCCAGACGGTATATGGCATATACCTCCGTATACCCTCTGCTACACCCTTGTTCCTTTGAATTTAAAATAAAAAAATTTAAATTGAATCAAAATTGAATGTATGAGTATAATGAGTCAATGCACAATGTGACACATCTGGAATGTTCCTTTAAAGAAACTTATCAACACCTTAGTATAAAAAACGTGCAGAAAACGTAATTGCATCTCTTCACTATACAATTTTTCCAGCATATAACCATTTTTATTTATTTTTTGCATTTAAAACTCTTTTCAAATTGTTTTTGTTGAAACTTAAATTCACATAACCACTTTGCAAGGCACAAGAATTAAATTTTATCTTTTTTCATTTTAAAAATAGCAAAATTAGACTAATTTTAGTTAGTTTACAGAGTTTCTTTTCAAAGTGATTTATTTTATTTATTTGCATTTTTAATAGAGAGAAGATGGAAGCACAGTTAGAAAAAGAATCCAGAATGAAGCAACTGAATTCAGTTGGAAATAATCACAGTAGGGATTCTGCAATTGATGCTGACATGCAAGAATGGGATACTGAAATTGTGGAAGTTTCACTTGTATGTATATCCCGTTATTTCATATAAGTATTTATATAAGAATAGAATGCAAACTAAGAAAAGAAAAAGAGAAATATTCATTTTTTTATACAGTCCATTGCAATTTCCATATTGACGAATTTGTGCAACTTTTTTTATTTTAAATAATTTTCTTGGAACTGGGCAGGTCTTTTATTACTTATTCATAAATATTTGCTGAAGATTGCTATTGTTGGAAAAAAAAAATATTAAAATTCATTCCAAAATTGTTTGTTTATTTAAAGTGTTATATTTTGCTTTATAATAGTGTTTCTTACTAATAGTGCTGTAATGAGTTATATTTAATCTCAGTTGACTTCTCAAGGTCATTTTCCCGGTCCTTATCTTAAGTCAGTAACTATGGCATCACCGCGTTTTGCTATCTGACTGCTCTATATTCTCCCATGACAATGAAAGGATGAAATGAGAAGGACAGATTTTTTGAGAAGCCAACTGAAATTACATAGAGTATAGTTACTCTTGAATTTTATTGCTCAGCCAGTTAGTTCTGAAATACATTTATAAAAGGATTGAGATCTGTTATGCATTTTATGAATTTTTATATCTTTAACTAGTAGCAAAATTGTTTTAAATGTCTTTTTTTCATCAATCAGCCTATATACAAAACCATTAAAAACAACTCAAATTTACCACAGAGAAGCACAGCAAAAAAAAAAAATTATAATTAAAGGAATGTAATGGAAATTTGTAGAACCAAGGTAGAATCCTCATGCCTAAATACCTTGGCACTACAAATAAAGTGTATGGTTTCATCTTCGTATTAGTCATTAAAAAAAAAAGCTAAATAATATGAATTTAGGCCTACCAACACAAAAAACCAGAAAAAAAATTGGAAAAACAATTAAATTAAAAAATAGTTATAAATTATTTATTGAATCATTATGTGATACTTTGAGAAGATAATATTGCAACTTTCAAAAGAATTTCCTATGAAAAGGTATCAGATAACTACAAGTAGAAATCACATTGATTCACACTAAGGTAATGTGCAATTGCAGCAATTATCTAAGTGTATAGTATTTATAAGATTGCTAAAAACATTTAGCTACCATTGTTATATAATTTAAAAATATATATATAAGATACCATTATTAATAAGAAAAAAGTTCAAAATGAATTTTTGCATTAAAATGAAAAGATATCAAAATATAAAATATCAGATATATTCTCCTTCTCCTTTTTGTTTAATGATTATTCTTGCATAATTAATAGCTTTTCTTGCTTTTGTGTGGCATAAAAATCCATATGTATATATATATATACTTTTCTCTGTTTTATATGGAAAAATTTCTTGCATACCTGCTTGTGCTGTCTAAATTAATGTTTTGCTTCCAAACTTAATAGCCAGTAGTCCCCCCCCCCTTTTTTTTTAAGAATTAAGTAGTATTTTCAACCATTCTTGATCTTGTTCAGTTATATTTTGAAATTTAAAATACATATCTTCTAGAGGTTTTATTGTATTTAAATGCTTTTCATATAAAGCAAAAAGTTTTGCTATCAAGCACCATAAAATTATAAATCTGATAAATTCATTTTGGAAAGAAATGGTAAAACCATTTCTTTGTCATGTGAAAAGAGCCACTCATTTGAAGGCAAGCACAATCACCATGTTTGTTTATAATTTTATGATGTTTTATAGCAAAGTTTCCCCCCTTAATTTCTTGGTACCAATTGCTAAGTATTTTTTTTTTTTGCCTTTCATTGAGCATGTTATTTTTCATTTAAATAAGTATTATGAAGTTTTCTAAGCACACATAAAAATATTGTTTTAGAAATTTTCTCCTGAAGATGATCTTGGTTTAGAGTTTGGAGGTGGAAAACCCGATAACCAAAATTCCTGTGATAATCCCATTTTTGTAAGGAGCATAGCAAAGGGCAGCAGAGCTGAAGGAAAACTCAAGTATGAAATTATTTTATCACACAAGATAGTTTTCTAAAATTTGAGTAGGGGAGAGGGGTGCACATGTGAACAATTTTTACATTTTTGACTATTTCTCAAAATTGTTATGAGCTGTTGAACCAAAAATTGATTTACAAGAATATTTAGAATTTGTTTGTTCATTTTGTGAAACTTTTGGATGCATTTATCAAGAATTTCTAACTTATATCATCATTCTAAAGATTGTTTAAATTTGTTCACATGTGCCCCAGTGGAGGGATAGTTGTGAACATACCTGGGGCACATGTGAACACATGCATAAATAAGACAAAAACAATTTTTTGTAAATGAAAACCATGATAAAAACCAATTAGATGCCCTCTTTCTAGTTGTGTGAATAAATCAATAACTGTTTCAATATAGATACATGAAATTATTGGTAAAATTATACACTAATATACCTACTCCTTTTAAGTCAAGCATAGCAAAACTGTGTTACTTTTAAATAAGTTATTGAATAATTCTGTTATTGTGTTATTTTTTTTCTAAATGTTGTGCAATGTGTATAGCAAAATAGTGCATCATGGTTTTAAAAATTGGTAAAACTGTGATTTAAAAAAAAATGGTGATTACAATACTACTTATCACTTTTTTTTGGCCAACTAAATTTTACTTTCATAAAATTAAATATCTTACAAGTACTTACTTTACTATGGACTAAGAAAAAATAAATACGTTTTAAAACTGGAAATCATTAAATAATAACAAATAAACATTGGTTTTTACAGAAAGCCACCACTTTTAATTGTTATCTAACTTCCAGTAAATTAAAACTGTGAAGCAATCCTAAAATCATTGAATTTATAGCTCAATGTTTGACAAGGGTAATTAAATTTTAAACTAAAAAAAAAAAAATCACAGATTTAAAAAATACACTTGTGAAGTGTTCACATCTGCCCCCATTAGGGCTGGACGATACATCGATAAAATCAATATAAATTATAAATCGCGATGACGATATCAAAAAATCCTATACAACGGTACATCACGATTATCGTAATCGTGATGTAAACCGCGATTATCATAATCGTGATGTAAACCGCGATTATCGTAATCGTGATGTAAACCGCGATTATCATAATCGTGATGTAAACCGCGATTATCATAATCGTGATGTAAACCGCAATTATCGTAATCGTGATGTAAACCGCGATTATCGTAATCGTGATGTAAACCGCGATTATCGTAATCGTGATGTAAACCACGATTATCGTAATCGTGATGTAAACCACGATTATCGTAATCGTGATGTAAACCGCAATTATCGTAATCGTGATGTAAACCGCAATTATCGTAATCGTGATGTAAACCGCAATTATCGTAATCGTGATGTAAACCGCAATTATCGTAATCGTGATGTAAACCGCAATTATCGTAATCGTGATGTAAACCGCAATTATCGTAATCGTGATGTAAACCGCAATTATCGTAATCGTGATGTAAACCGCAATTATCGTAATCGTGATGTAAACCGCAATTATCGTAATCGTGATGTAAACCGCAATTATCGTAATCGTGATGTAAACCGCAATTATCGTAATCGTGATGTAAACTGCGATTATCGTAATCGTGGTGTAAACCGCGATTATCGTAATCGTGGTGTAAACCGCGATTATCATACTTTTTCATTAAACTGCAATCGGCGTTTTTTCAACTTCGAGTACTCAAAATTCTACCATTCTAAACCACAGGTTATTACGATGACCATGATACTAATGGAGTATTTTATCCCTGCCTAAACCATGATGACATTAAATACCAAATAATCGGTTTCGATCATCATGAACATGATACGTCTCACCCTAAACCATGATCACTCCTCAAGATTCTCCCAGCTTCAATCTTGATATTAACCGAACCCTCAGTTTTCGATAAGCATGATACTATCATGGTGTTATCATGGTATTACCATGGTATTACGCTGTGATTTCTCTCAGTGTAAACAGTTTTTCTAAAGGGGAAAAGTGATAGTTTCGGTGTTCAGGTTCAGATGACGGGCGATAAATATGATACAGCTGGTTTTTCTCATGTAGTTGCCGACAGCAAATGATATTGTTTGTTTTGTTTTATCTTCAATCTGGTTCAGCGGTTTTGAATGAATATTTGTTCGTTGTTAATGAACAATATGTGAATCAAGGAGATAAATAAATGAAATATTACATTTTATTTGCAACAGTGAATTTAATTGGACAAATGAAATAATACTTTCATAGCAATATATATTAATGTTTATTCCAGGTTCTTTTTTTATGCAGATATTTTTACTTCTCTGAAGCTCGTTTTTTTTTTTTCTCCTGGTAGTTTCTTTTAAAAATTGACATATGTGAGTATTTGGTATTTACTGCCTCTGTCATTGTTTGTTTGTGGGGAGTGGGGGAGAATATTTAGATGTCAATATTTATTTAATGTCACTAGAATTCAAAATAACAAACAGGGCAGAAAAATTAAGCAGTTAAAGTTTGTGTACGGACAATCAAAAGAGGAAAGATGTAAATTGTTCGGTGTGTGTGTGTGTGGGAGGGGGGGTTAGTTTTTTTTTCTTCATTTAGCGGACATTGGTCGAAACGCAGGAGATCCTCATCCAAGTTCCCCCGATAGAACAAGCATAAGAGATAGTCTTAAAGTTTAAGAAAAAAAATATTTTTTAATGCAGAATTTTTAAGTTTAAACTCTTAGGGCTGTTCTCAAAGAAATATTATTTCACGCAAAAATTTCTAGCACATTCACGGATTTTTTAAATGTAATAGCAAGAAATTAGTTGAAAGTGACAGTAACTCATTAAAATCCTTATCCACTATTGCATAAAGTTATTTAACCCTTTACACTCCGTTGTCACCGCTGTGGCGACACCATCTTTCCTTTCAAAATTTGTTTTTGGCACCTGTAATAAAGGATAATAAAATTTCCTTACTTAATCTTAGCATTTTTGAAATTGTGTACTTGAAGGAAACTTCTTTTATAAAAGTGGTGCCGACCGAATAAAATTTGTGTAAGAGACGCCGGAGTCCAAAAAGTTAATTATTGCGATTCATGTACACAGCATACATGGACGATGGAAAAACGAAATTAAGGGGAAGGTAAATTTTGAAACACATTTGATTATGATTCGAAGATCACACAGAGTTTTATTTTTCTTTAAAAAAAAAATGGAGAATATAAAAATGAAATAAAATAAGCTAAGAGCTTTTGTCGGGAATGCCGACGTATAGTAAGACAATTTTAAGCATAACAGCACAACAGCAATATAAATATTATTTAACAATTATAAAATATAAACAATTCAAAAATTGACTTTAACCAAACTATTATTTTTCTCTCTCTGTTAACATTTTTTTTTTTTTTTTTTAGTTCTTTTACTTTCTACTATCTTTACAAGAAGAAAGTATTGGATTCATGAAAATTTTGTCATCCGGGTTTCAACCAATTTATATGTTTAGAAAGTCTTGAACACGATTTGACTATTTTGAAAAAGCTTTGTCCGTCTCTTTGTAACACAAATTTTGTAGGCGCTCTATCTCAAGAACTAATGCATGGAATTTAACAAAATTTTAGATTCTTTTATATCTCGTTATAAATTAGTGTAAATTACTTGACAGGTAGGTGCATTTTTTACAATATCCGCAATAACTTTATCTCAAAAACTAATGCACGGATTTTTGTCAGATTTCAAATTCAGTTATACCTTGTAAATTGGTGCTGATTAGTTCTTGGTGTAAATGGCCCAACAGGCGGAGCTACTATACTGAGTTTTCACGATTTTCGCAATAGCTCTGTCTGAAGAACTAATGCGCTGATATTTATCAAACTTCAGATTCAGTTAGACTTAGACGTAGACATAAATTTTACTGATTAGTGGTTGGTGTTTATAGCCCATAAGTGGCACTGTTATGCTGTATTTTTCAAAATTTCCGCTATAGCTTTTTCTCAAGAATTATCGCACGTATTTTCATAACATTTCAAATTCAGACAGACGTTGACATAACTTGTTGCTGATTAAGTGTTAGTGTTAATCGTCCAATAGGTGGCGCTGCTATGCTGCATTTTCCACAATTTTAGCGATATCTGTATCTCAAAAACTAATGCACAAATTTTAATCAAACACCTTATTCTGTTACGGTTTCACATAAGTAGATCCTTCTTAGGCTTGGGTGTATACTGTCCAACAGGTATTGCTTTTATGATTTTTAGATTAGGAATTTTGGATACAGACATCTAATAAGGTTGGTGCTGAAATTCAATGATTTGTTTGAAGTATGCGATGCTTATATTTCCTTTTAACTGCATACAATTTAGTGCACCTATATCTTTAGAATATTCATGATGGGCATAGATTGTTATTTAATTTTGCCTCTGTGATAGCGAATTTTGAAGTAATAACACATAGAAATAGAAGAAATTTTTGCCATTAACACATCCTACTAGTTTCTTTTAGCATTTATTTATTTAGATTTGCTTATTTATACATAGTTTTTTATTAATCTATTTGAGAATGATATATATATTTTTTTCTTTTAATTTTAATCCTTAATAAAATATATAATGTATATTGAAGTTATACATATGAACAAAAAAATATATGTACATTTATAATATATGTCGGAATATCGTGATATAAAGCTGCCGATTTATCACGATATTTCATTTTAGACATCGCCCAGCCCTAGCCCCCATATGTTCTGTTCACAAGTGTTTCATCTACCAACTTAAGCTTAACTTATAAAAAAAAAATATTTTTAATTGAAATAAGGAAACAAAACTTTTTGTAGATATACCTAATTAATGCCACTATAGAATGCAATGCTGATATTCCACTTTAAAAAATGTCTTAAACGAATTTTTACTTCAATAACTTAGAAGACTTTTTTACTTCATACATTCTAAAACAAACAAATTACAACTACCAGAAATCAAAATGACTTATTGTTCTGAAAATTCAGCCAAAAGGTAGTACCAGTACTACCATCTATTGGTAATTTTTTGAATTTTTTTTATTTCTTATTAACTGAGTGAAATATGTACTGTTCACATGTGCCTCCCTCTCCCCTATTTCTTTTTTATAGTGTCTTCAATGAGATAGAATCCTTGGCGAGAAGAAGGAAAACTTTCGCAAGATTTTTCTGGCACCCTAATCACTTCTTCATACACACAATTAATTTGTTCAATATTGATACATAAAGGAGCAATTCACCTAATATAGTAAAGTAATTTATTTAATACATAAAGAGGCAATTTGTTTAATGTAAGCAGTAATAGAGAGATGATAAAATTAGCTAGACAAGAAAAAAAAGCTTTTGCAAGTATTTTCTGGCAGGTGTTGAATTCAGACACTTTTCTCCGGGAGGGATTTCTGTGGCTCCGGGAGGGGGGGACACCCTCCACGCCTCCCCCTGAATTCAACACTGTTTTCTGGTACATTATCCCCTATTTCATAAGCACAGTTTTTTCAGTATTTACATAATCTATATTATATAGTGGGTAATGCTGACGTCCTTCTGATGGTGGCAACGAATTGACCAATAAATTTTGCCTTTGCTACAATTTTAACTTCTAGACATTGCACAACTTCAATTTTTTACACTGTCAAATAGAGAAGAAAATGTACCTTCCAAAGTAATTTTTTTCGAAATTGTATCTGAATTTATTAATTTCTTTATGGATTTTGAAATAATTTTTAAGCATGATTTTTTTTTTCACTTAAAACAATATGAATAGTCCATTTGTTTCCAGCTAATATTTCATAACTATCAAATTAAAACTTCTTCCATAAATAAATAAATAAAATAATCTATGTACAGAAATCTGTAACTCAATTTTCCATGATATGTTAAGTTATTTTAAAGAATGATTTAAAAAAAAATTATCTCACCAATGAACATTTGTCAATTAATCGTAGCTAATAACCATCGCAAAAGGACCTGTTCATAATCCAGGCAGGACACAGAGTATGGAAGAGAGCTTCCACAATGGAAGAAGTAGTAAGTTTAAAAATTAACAGAAAGCAGACTAGAAAAACTAATTTATACTTTTGACATTTTGCATATGTGAAAAAGAAATTTCTTCATAACATATGATACTTTTATCTATCATCATAATCATTCAAAAAATGTTCGAACAACCTGTGGATTTATGTTTTTCGTTGTTTTTAAAATAACATTTCCAGCAATATAAACCAATATACTAAAGCTAAAAAGAAAGAGGCAGCATTACTACAATTTGCAGTTGACTGCTTTTGTTTGACGAGTTTTTTCCTTTTTCTCAGTGTTTATGTATTATCTGTGCCAAGAATACATATTGCCATAAATGGTTGCCAATTGCTAATCATATTTATGAGTAAACTTCGTTACTGATTCAAATTCATTTTAGCACTGCTTGGGAATTATTAAGCCCATTAAGGTTATTGCATTATATGAATTTTGACAATAAATAAACAAACCATGTTGAACACCAAGTTTTCTTATGTTAAATTTTAGAGCATTTTAATTGATGTCTATGCTAAAATGCCCCGGACACTATTTTAGACTTGCCATGGCAGAAATCAAAATTTATTGGAAGCCAGTTCTTTGCTCCAGAAATATATAAACTGTAATCCGGTTGTGAATGAGATTCTATTTCCTCATTCAAATTGTCCTTTCTTATTTGAGTATGGTATCTGCATTTATCTACATTGCATCTCCATATAATCTATATATTTAAATCACAAACCAGTATTTTTCATCATCTGTCCTGCGCTTTCTACTCAACCAATTTTAATAATTATTTTTTTAATTGAAATCTGTTCATTTGTAGATGATCCTGTGTTTGCTATTTTATAAAATATTTTCATTTTTAAAAGTTTTTAATGAAATTTCTTCAAGATGGTGGCAATCGAGTTACTTTCATTGTTACAGAGAAAATGTAAATAATGGGAATTACTATATGTCATTTTCTCATTGCAGTTTAAAAAAGCTTTTTAAAAAATTTGAACAAAAAATTATCTCACATTTATTAAAACACATTTTTCTCTCATTAAGCTGTTGTGTTTTATTATTTTTTCATTTCACTGATACAGAGCATGAGATGCTAATATCATGACGGAGTCGAAATGCTTCAGTGAGTGAAAATGTCATCATATTTAAAAGTAAATGATCATTTTCTTTGATAAAACTAAATATTTTACTACGAATACGTTTAAAAGACATAAATTTCTGGACTTTTTACTCACTGGTACTGAGATTAGAACCTCAAGTCAAAAGTGCAAATGTTCACATGCAAAGTTGTAGCAGCCAAACGTGACATTAAGTTTGGAAATATATTTTTAATAACTTATTGTGCATTAAAATATTTTTTAAATGATGAGTATGAATATGAGAAGTGTGTAAATTTTGTGATGGTGAAAATGATGTTACGTTTAGATTTCAGTGAGAAAAATTTATTTTTGCATCAAAGTGAAGTAATTTTTTTATACTTATTGAGTTGTTACTTTCGAGTTAATACTTATCTAATTATTTTCTCATGTTCAATAAATCTTGTTTTTTGTAATTTGTATTAGACTAAAGGTAACCACAGAAGTCTTTGAACATCATCACAATTCATACACCATTCAAAAGACAATGTTATCTATGAAAAAACTAATCCAGTGTTTCCCTTAGCATAATTTTATTATGGCTAATTGACCTGAAGTTTGAATTACATTAGATCCTCAATTTTGATTATGAAAGATGAATGACAGAAAAATTTGTTTAAACCTATCAAAGCACATCTTTTCAAAGTCTAGCCCTAGTTAGATGGTTTTCTTGTTTTCGAATTAGTATATAAGGCTTATGTCATGAAACTCATCCTAACTGCTTGTGATTAAATAATTTTACCAGAATTTTTAGTGCTTTTTTTTCCTAACCCGTTAAAACATATTTTCCCAAATCAAATCCTAGCTAGACAGTTTTCTTGTGTTCAAATTAGCATAGACAGCAAATTTCCTGAAATTGTTTGCACAGTCTTCAAGATTGTTTGTAATTATGTTGCTGATCATTGATAAATAATATTGGAGAGCATTCCAATTATGCAAAATTAGTTAAAAAAATGTTTAAGCCTATCAAAACCAATTTTTCTGAAGTTGAGACACAATTAGATGGATTTCTCATATTTGAATAAGGCTTATTTTATGAAAATTGTCAGAACTGTTCCTGATTTATGGCAACGCTTTCTGTGCTGAGACTGTTTTAACCTGTTAAAATGAATTTTCCCAAATTTTTGAAATTGCTAGATCATCTTCTCATGTTCGAATCAATATAGGAGCCACGTTTTGTGAAAATTGTCAGAGTCATAGTCACTATTCAGTGCTGAGTTGGTTTTAAACAAAACTGACTTTCTGAATTCAGATATAGCTAGATCATTTTCTCGTGCTTGAATTAGTGTAGAAGATACAGTACCAGTTTTTAAGTACAAGGAACTGTATTATGTTATTTTATGCTGGCATGAAAATGTAATTCAGCGGCATAAATATTTTCAATTATTACTTTTTTAATAACTTCATTTTGTTAATTATGCTTAAGGCAATTTTTTTTCTGTTTTTCTTTTTGATCACAAAGCCCACAATTTTACAATACTTGAATAGATATTTTTAAATTTTTCTGTAAATGGATGCAATAATTCACCTTTTATTAAAGCTCTGATATATATTTTCTGATTGATACATATTCTCCTACTTTGTTTCAGGTATTATGATTTTTCTTACACATTATTAATATTAAATTAAGAAACTCTTGCTAGAAATACATTTCTGACATTACTTATCTGATATCCTTATTTAAAAAAATATATCATTGTGTATTTTTATTTATTTTTCCCACCTAATTTTTTTTTTTAGAGTGAATGACTTCATTATTAAGATAAACAACATTGATGTTTGTAATGTTGATAGAAAAACTGCAATTGAAGCTATTAGAAACTGTAGTGGAAATGCATTATTGGTAATCAATTATTATTATATTATTATTACCTCTATCAGTTTATATTCTTTATAGATTATATTTTTCTGACATAAATAGTAATTTGTTTACATGGTCAAATGTTTCCCCAAAAACGTTTTTTGTTATTAGTTGATAAAGTTGTATGTAACAGAAATCGAATGTTTAATTATCTGTACAAAAAAAGGGTAATTTTTATAAAAAAAATACCCTTCTATTATCAGGAGTTATTCCTGTGCTTTTTATTTTCAAGAAATTGTCAAAGTTTCATGAAAAGAGCCCTTTTTAAATCTTCGGAACAAAACAAAAGAATGTGTGAAAAAGTAATAGCAGTAACACACATACTTTTGCTAAGTCTTGTTTTCTTTTTTTTATTATTCATTTTTTGCAAAAGAAGGCACTCCTAGTATAAAAGCGAGAAAAATGTTTTTTGCTATTTATTCTTTTATTTATTTTTTTTTTACAATTCATATGTTAATATGTTTTTTATATGCAACTTATTAGTTTTAAATGTTCTTAGAAATGTTTTGGCTCCCTAAATCCTCCTCCCCCACCTTTGCCAGTATAACAAATACAATAAAGACTTGTAGAGGTATGATCTTTCTCCATGTAGTTTCTATAGTATACCCAGATTCAAATCAGATATAGTCCATTTTACCTTAACTTGGCAGTGTTGATTATGCTGCAAGAGCCGAATTGCAGCCGTTGCCATAGTAACCAGGGGTTGCTCGAAGGAAAGAGGATTCTAATAAGCAAAGAAAAGCATCATTTTGGCAGAAAAATATAATGTGTGTGCAAAATTCAGCGCGTTTTGAAGTTCTTATGGAATTAATTTTATTAGATAATCATTTATTAAAATAACGAATGACATTATTATTCTTTTCTTTTTTTTTACCATTTTTTAAATTGATTGCAGCACTATTTTATGTTACATTAGCTGACCCACTGGATGTTGCCTGGCCCACAAAATGTGAAAAATATTTAAAAATTGCGATTTTTTTTTTTTTTTAAATGTTGCACGAATTCTGGAAAAACTTTATTGAAAAGATGGCAAAAATTACTGTAGTAATGTAACAATTTGAAATCAAATTCCACGCACAAATGTCAAAAAATCACATTGAAACATAAAAAATCACATTGAAAATTCTCTAAAAAATTTAAACCGCAGAGGGCAAAATTTCCTATATTTGAGCTCCAAATATGAAACTGAATACCTTTTACAAATGTTAAAAAAATCGCCTCAAAAAGCAAAAAATTCTAAAAATCTAGAAATTTTTAAAAATCGCTGTACGAATTCTGAATGAATTTTACTAAAAGCAGCACAGCAGGTTATCTATATTGGGGTAAAAGATTAAAAACAAATTATCTGAAAATCTATTTAAAACAGAAAATTTGTTATTTATACCAAATCACTGGCAGAAATTTGGAAAATGCTAGGTTTCATGCCCTCTGACTGAGCCTGTCTCATCTTTAATGTGCATATAATTATAGGTATTAGGATGTAAAAAAGTCATGATTTTTTAAAAAATTAAAATAATCTGAATTTTTTTCATTACATCAGATTTAAAAAAAATTTAAATCAAATTTTTATGACCCCCCCCCCCCTCCCCTGCATTAAAATAGAATTGTTACCAATTTTATGTTTCCAAAGCAATTACAGCTCTGATTGCTAATATAATGTCTGTTTTTATGCTTTAAATATTATAATTATTAGTTAGAAATTATATAAACTGCAAATGACTAATTTCATTAGTTAGTAGTATATAATAACATTATGTACATAAAAATTTTATAATTATTAAAGAAAATTATATTAAATGCTACAGATATTTATATGTATTGTAATAATTAAAAACTGCATTTAATATTAAAGCGTTAATACTGCTTAAAATTAAGGGGCTACTTCACTCACACAAAATCACCCACTTGCTAATGTTAATTCTATGGAAAAATATTAGGTAGCTTTCTTTACAAAAAAGCTACCTATTGCAGCCGTTCGGAGGAAAGCGATTTCAAAAAATTTTGGTATATTTTCATCGATCATGACCCTCAGACCCCGAAACCACCCTCCGTTCAAAATTGATATATATATATATATATATATATATATATATATATATATCTGACCTATGTCACACTGTAACTCCCGTAATTATGAACCGATTTCGATGTAATTCGGTGTGTACATAGTACATACCAATGTCTCGACCGAGTTCGTTGGCCAGCTTCATCCGCCGTTTTGTTTCAAAATGGCGGCCATTTAAAATTTTTTTACAAATTTAAAATTTGAAATGTGGTACCAAAAAATTGAAAATGGAAAAATATTTTTTTCTTATGTATTTGACCTTGATAAAAAGATTCGGGAGCAGTTTTTGTTTCGTCTATATCTTAAGAAATGGCTGAGTTATAGCATTTTGAATTTCTAGCGTGGCTGACATTTTGAAACGTCCTGATTTTTCTCACGTAATAACAGGCGTATTTATGAACCGACTTTGATGTACCTTGGTGTGTACATAGCACATACAAATATCTCGACCGAGTTCGTTGGCCAGCTTCATCCGCCATCTTGTTTCAAAATGGCGGCCATTTAAAAAAAATTAAAAAATAAAAAAATTTAAATGAGATACCACAAAATTGGAAAGTGAAAAAGATTTTTTTGTATGTGTTTGACCTTAATACAAAGATTCCGGAACAGTTTTTCTTTCGTCTATATCTAAAAAAAAAAATGGCTGAGTAATAGCATTTTGAATTTCTCTTGTGGCTGACATTTTAAAACGACCTGATTTTTGTCACGCGATAACAGGCGTATTTATGAACCTATTTGGATGTAACTTGGTCTGTACATAGTACATACCAATGTCTCGACCGAGTTCGTTGGCCAGCTTCATTCGCCATCTTGTTTCAAAAGAATTGCCATTTGAAAAAAAATTAAATTTAAAATTCAAAATGAGGTATTAAAAAATTGGAAAATGAAAAAGATTTTTTTTATGTGTTTGGCCTTGATACAAAGATTCCGGAGCAGTTTTTGTTTCTGAAAATTTGTTCTTTTGTTGATATCTTAAAAAATGGTTGATTTATAGCAGTTTGAATTTCTAGCATGGCTAACATTTTGAAACGATCTTGTATTTGTCACGCGATAACACACGTATTCGCCTATTTCGATATAAGAAGGCCTGTGGATAGTATACATCAACACCTCGACCAAGTTCGCTGGCCAGATTCATCAGCCATCTTGTTTCAAAATGGCGGCCATTAAATTAATATATATATATATATATTTAAAGTGAGGTGCAAAAAAATTAGAAATTGAAAAAGGTTTCTTTCTTAAGTATTTGATCTTGATATAAGGATTCAGGAGCATTTTTTGTTTGTCTTTTCCTTAAAAAATGGCTCAGATATAGCAGTTTCAATTTCTATTGTGGGTGACATTTTGTAAAATCTGATTTTTTGCATGCGACAGCACTCCTATATATTAACTGATTCTGATGTGAGTGAGCATGTGCACAGCAATTACTAAGGTCTCGACCAAGTTCACTGCTTAGCCTCATCCACCATGTTGTCTTAAAATGACAGGCACTTTAAGAAATTGCCGAATTTGGCAGCCAAATATAAGTTACTTTAAAGAAAAGCAGCTTGGATAAAGCTGACTAATTTCGCGAAATTCTCATTCATTATATTGATAAAAATTAGTATTGAATCTCCTATATTCGGTTTCCACTAAATTGAGCTTCGTGTGTTTGCATGATATAAGTTGGCTTTTTTTAAATAAGGATTATGAAAGCTACCTCTTCCTCCCGGCACTGGCCGGAAGGACTTTTTTTTAATATCTCGTTTGCATTTCAGTATTTTTTTTTTTTTTGCATTGGATAGCTGAGGTCAATCTCTACAAAGAACCTTTTTTTACTTTTTCAATTTTGCTTGCAGGTTTTTTTTTTTTTTTTTTTTTTTTTTTTTTTTTTGGGGGGGGGGGGGGGGGTGGTCTTGATTTTCAGAACAGGTTTTGAAAGTGAAATTATCCTAGTAAAAAAAGCCTCTAAACAAAATCGAAAAAGTAACACAAAGGGTCTTTGTGGAGATTGACCTCAGCTATAAAATGCGGAAGAAAAAAAAATTAAAATATTGAAGTGCGAATGAGATATTAAAAAAAATTCTTCCATATGATTAAGATTAGCTAGCGGGTGTTTTCATGGGTGAAGTAGTCTCTTAATAATTATTAAACAACTGACTCTCTAATTAGGAACATAATATACAGTTTTATACTTTAATTACTAAAATGTTAATTAATAATTTAGTATTCATTACTGAAAGAAAAAATGGCAGGACGTTATTTCCAATATGTGTTTAGTAACGATATAAGAGAAAAAAAAAAATTAATCAGCCGATGTCATTCTTTCATTCTTCTTTAGCTCCAATTTGCTATAAGTGTATTATTGCAAAAGAAGGATAAAAAAAAGTACTGGCTATTTATTCCTGTACTTGGGGGGGGGGGCTGTCCATATATGATGTCACACTTTTTTTTTTCAATATTTTTGACCTCCCTCCCTCCATTTGTCACAAAGTGTCTCAGTTCACCATACCCGCTCCCTCCCTCCCTCCCTCCCTTGTCACATGTCACGCTATATTACGAGGACAGTATGATAAGTACCTGGCCTTGACCAGAGATGGTGCTACTAGAATTTAAAAAAGGATTTATTTAGCAAAAGTGATCTTTCACATCAAATCTGGCCATTTACCGTGTCACTAAGTTTAGTTTGTGAGTGGAAGCTATTTGAATAAAACAACTTTGGTAATATTTCAAAAATGAAAAAAATTGAATATTGAGCAGTGATAAAAAACCTGTTTTTGAAAAAGAAAACAATTGATGAGATTAAAGCGGAACTTAGAAAAGTTTATGGGGACTATGAACCTTCGTTACCAACCATAAAATATTGGACAGCTGAATTCAAACGCGCCATACAAGCATTTTTGATGAAGAACGTCCAAGTCACCAAATGAAGTTACGACATCAGAAACGATTGAAAATATCCATGATCAGAGACTGAAAGTGCACAAGATTTCGGAGACTGTGGACATCTCAATTGCACGGGTGTAAAAATTTTTAATAAAAAATTTGGATATGAAAAAGCTTTCCGCAAAATGGGTGCCGCAATTGCTCACTATTGACATTAAACACATTCGTATGCCAATTTCAAAATAATGTTTGGCGAAGTTAAAGTGAAATCCAAATGATTTTTGACATCGATTCATAGCTGTTAACGAAACATGGATTTATCACTGTACACCAGAAACTAAAGAACAGTCCAAACAGTGGGTTTTTCGTGGCCAGCTTGCGCCAAAAAAGGCCAAGGCGACTTTATCTGCAAACAAAGTCATGACTACAGTAATTTGGGAGTCATACAGCATATTTCTCTTCGATTACCTTGAAAAAGGTAAAACGATTAATGGAGAAGATTATTCCAACTTATTGGATATTTTCAATCAGTGTTGTGAAAGAAAAACATCCGCATTTGGCAAAGAAAAAAATTCTCTTTCATCAAGACAATGCATGCATGCACACCAGTGTCCTCGCCATGGCAAAATTCTATGAATTAGGATACGAACTGCATGTCCATCCACCATATTCGCCAGATTTAACCCCTGCAAATATTTTCTATATCCAAATATGAAAAAAACGGCTTGATGGAAAAAAAATTTGGCTCTAACGATGAGGTTATTACTGAAAAAAACGCCTATTTTGAAGGGTTGGAGAAATCTTATTTTTTAGAGGGAATAGAAAAAACAGAAAAACATTGGGCTAAGTGAATCTAACTAAAAGGAGATTATGTTGAAAAATAAAATACATTTTTGACATAAAAATGTGTTTTTCTTGTCAAGGCCAGGTACTTATCATAGAGCCCTCGTACATAAACATATACTTGAAGTTCAGAAACAAAGCACTACATTATAGGTTATATTTCAAATTTTATTTTTAAACTTTAACTATCTGTTTTAATGACATTTGTGAGCATAACAATAAAAATGATTTGTGTACTTATTTTGTATGAAGTAAGATTAAGGTTTACAATAAAAAACATAATTGATATAAAATAGTAATAAAATATTAATATGAAAGAACAATTGAAAAAGTAGTATTTTGAATCTGAAATGGAATTTAATATATTTGGCTTTAAATCTTATCTTTATTTTATCAACACAAAATACTTTAATTTCAAAATAACTTCAAAATTTAATCTGTTGATTTTTGATGATTTTATTTTAACCAAAATGCATGATGTCACATTTCTTCTTACCTCCTCCCATCCCTTGTCACAAACTGTCACAATATCATGAACTCCCCCCCCCCCTCTAAAAGAGTCATCATTTGTGGACGGCCCCTTACAGGACTTTATCATTTTCTATGTAAAAGGTGGATAGAGATAATGCTTTACCCGACATTTTATAATTCAAATATAAAAGTAACAAATTTTACAAAAACTCAATTAATAAACGAATAAATAATAACAGTAATTAACAGTTAAAAAAAAAATGAACACGTTAAAGTGAAAAGTAAAAGCAGAAGCAAGCAACAAGTATTATTAAAACTATTCATAAGAACAATAAGAATGCGAGGAGCATTGGAATCGGCATGGAAGCTAAGCACGCCAGATATTATCGTTGAAGATTGGTTCCTCGCCAATGGAGAGTTTTTTTATGCCGTTGTTTTTACTTTCTACATTCGCTTAAATATAATTTTTTTTTAATTAAATACTTTTAATGGAGGAATTACTTTAAATATATGCTTCAAATTGCCGAATTTTGTAATTTATAAACATAACCATATAAATTTTTATGCATTTTCACCATTTAAGATTAAAAAGTAACGGAGAACTGTTTTTTAAGGCGGGATGCCACTGTTTCTACCTTTCACAGTGCTGCCAAGTTGATGTGAAATAGAGAGTAGAATGATTTTCTCTGCTATTGTGTGTTCTCAAGTTCCAATGATGACAAATTTGTCATTCTTATGTCTATTCCTGTATATCTTTGTAAATAAAATAGGACAAGTATTCCTCTGGGATAGAAACTAATAGTTTGTTATAATTTGTTATTTTTGTATGTATACAATTTATGATAGTTTAGTTGATCTCATTTAAATAAATCCCTATACGTAATGCAGCTAAAATTTTCAAAGCATTGTGAAAAGTTTAATTTTTTTATTTTTCTGCTGTAGATTGTGAAGCGAAAGAAAATGACTAATAGCAGAGGTTTGAGTAATGTTATATTAAATACGCATGGAGGAAAGCATCATGGATTAACTGTTGAAAATGGTGTATACATTAGTAGAATCACTCCAGGATCTATTGCTGCTAGAGAAGGATCTATTGCAGTAGGAGATAGATTATTATCTGTAAGTTTATCTTTCTTCTGTATGTATAAATTCTTGTATTCTATTATATGTGCGTACAAGTTGTCATTTTGTTGAACTGAATCTTTTTTATTCAATGTGAGTTTTGGAACATTACTTTATAAAATTTGATTCTTACACTTCTGCAGACATTTCTTTCTCTAGTAATTAATAAAACCGAGAACTTATTTTAAAAGCCATAAATTTATATATTTTATTAAAATGTAGCAACAAATATAATACTTGGATTATTTTACCTATATTTTCAATTATTCTTTTTCTAATTTATTGTGTTTCATTTTTCTACGACAAAATTATTACTTTCTTCAATTATTTGTAAAAGTTAAAAACATAATAAATTTTCAATTATCATATACTTCTCTTATGTACTTATACTTCCAAATAGCTTCTCCATTTAAGATTAATAAAAATTTCTCTAATACTTTTTAATCATTTTGGTTTTAAAAGAAGGTCAAATGTATATTTTTGAATTGTTAAAAATTCTTAATGTTTATGAGGAATAATTTTGGAAATCTGATTATTTAAATAAAATAAAATTTCAAAAGTTATTAAAAAAAAGTGCAAGTAGCTGAGTGCACAAAAGTTTAATGATAGTATTGTGTTGTGTTATATTCTCAATTATTTGTTAAAATGTTCACTTCCTTAGTTAGTATGTGATCCATATTTATAGCTATGCTTATTATTTCATCAGATTAATGGAAAGTCTATTGAGAGTGTAAAAAGTGCTGGAGATTTGCTTGATCTCAGTAGCTCAACATTAACCCTTCAAGTATCGAAATGTATTCCTTGTCCAAATTCTCCTCCTGGTTCTTATTCTAACTATCAGAATTCTGAATCTCATTCTGAGAAAAAGAAAAGTTCTAGTCCAAATGGAAATCATGGTATTTTTTCTTTCATTTTGTATATCGAAGTTATATTTAACAGTCAATAATTAAAAAATGTTTTTGTCTTTATTTTTGTGTCAGATTGTTTTAATTTAATGATCTTGTTAAGCTTACATTGCCTCAGGTTATTTTCCATAGTTTTAAAGTTAAAACTAATATTTTGTATATTATTGACATTATTTATCTTTTGAAAGAAACTATTTCATATGTTTATTTATTTTTCAGCCTGAATATGTGTAAAAGCAAATTAAAATATTCAAGCCAAAAGTTAAGCTATTTAACGTCTCATCTATTTGGACCATTGTATTGCAAACAAGAAAATTTAAAGTTATTGAATGCAATGATATTTATTAAATGTCATAACAAAAATCCTGAGGTTAAAGATGAACTGATTACATTTGCTTTAATTCTTCATTTGAAGTATGGTTGGATAGTACTTTTTGTACTTTTAAAATCTATTTTCTGTCATCATTATTAAAAAACCCTTATACTTTTATGCAATTTTCAAGTTTATCTTATGAATTTTAGCTTTGCTTTATTACTAAAATTAAAAAGCCCAATAATTGCTATCTGTTATTACATTGCTGACTTGGGAAAACTATGAAGAGGACCCTGTTAAAATGCTGAACTACTAACTTAACCTGTCAATTCTTAAGTGGTAATACTTGATATATGTGCATGACTAGTTTTTCTAATAAGATTAGGAAAGTATTAAGAAACTGTATAAGTTTTATTTAAATGTAGGTAAATTAATTATGTGATTCCGGAATTCGTTGATATATATCAGTGGATATTATTATCATATATATCCAATATTTATTTTCAAAATATCAAGGTGTTTGATATTTTCATATATTTGAGATTCACTTTCAAAGTATCAAGATGTTTGAAATTATCTATATTTTCCTGTATTTGATATTTATTTTCAAAATCTTGATGTGCAAGATATTTATGATATTTTCAGTCAAAACAAGTTTAAGTGAAATTTTTGACTGTTATTGACAAAAAAACATTCTGTCAAAAAAGAACTTTTGTCTCTGGTAAGTGATATTTTTAGCTAAAAAAATAAAATCTCTTTTCCAAGCTTTGTTTGAAGCTTTTATTTTTAAATGTGGGACATAATTAATTCAGGACAGCTATTGAAAAATAAACTGTCTCATTTAGATAATCAGTTATTTATAGCTTCATTTAAAAAGAATTTTTTCTGGTTTTAGTTTAGTTGGGCTTAGAAATAAAAAAGAGATACTTGATACTGAATCCTATATATATATATTTTCTTTGTCTGTGTATAAAGCAAATTATTTCTGTTTTCAATTAGTTGATCTTCAATTTTGTTTTAAGTAGTTAAAAAAAAAAAAGAATGCATTTTTAGAATATTGTTTTATTAAGTTTTCATGTTCACTGCAATATGTTTTAGTTTCTAGTTTATATTTTGCTTGAAAATATTTATTATCAACAGTAAGTTGGCTATTTTGAAAATATCAGATATACATCAAAATATCTGATTTTTTTTTTTATATTTTCGAAAATATCACAATATTTACAAACCCTGTGTGGTTCAATTATATGAAAACAGTGTAAATGATTCTGAAAATGACTTTGATACATGATCTCTATAAAATATTTGATTTTCATAAAATTTGGTCTCACACAGGTTCAAGTCATGTCTAAAGATGCATAGTCTAAAAGTTAAGCATTAATCTATTAAAATGCTAAATCTGTTAAATTTAATGTAAAATATCTAGTTATAGCAGTGTCAAAACCTATGTATTTGAAAGTATCTCACCTGTTTAATGAGAAAGGGAAATTTTTTCTGCTCTCTATTATACAGTTTTTACTCATTTAATAACCTATGAGATGCTACACTTGTTTGCAAGAAACTTGTTTATTTTTTCCATTCGTAAATATGATTTGTCATTTCTGAATTCTATGTTTATGAAACTCAGTCGTGCTTAGAGCACTTAAAGGAGAAAGTCTCTGTAAGTCAGCTGACCAAAAGATCAATCTGCTTCCCCCTCCCCATCCCATTTAAATATACATTTATTTACTTTGAATTTTAATCTCTTAATTTATTTGGATGTATGTTATATTTTATATTGCAGTTTTTAGTTGTATGTTTGTAGTAGTATCTTATATCTTTCTTTTATTTCCTTATTTCAGTCAGAGATAGTATTTCTTCTTCACTTGACAAAGAAGCACTTCAAACATCACCTAAAAAATCTCTCTTGTATGAGCCCGATGATAAATCTGTGAAGTCTTGTAGTAATCAAATTGAATTCAGCAAAAAGTCTCCTGGTAATTCACCTCTATCTCCAACTACAAAGCAACATAAAGATATTTCTGATAATCGCACTCGTTATCCCTCATCACAGCCAACACTGTTAGACCGAGCTTATAATAAAATTTTTGGTGATAAACGCACATCAAAAGAAAAGAAAAATTCATCAAATGTCCATTCTCCATTATTAGGTCATGATGAATGTGACCCAATAGCAGAGCTTGATTCAGTCTTAGAAAGTCATAGTAAAATGAGCATTAAAGAAAGTTCTAGAAAAGCAGAGAAAAATGGTGGCACATGGCCAAAATATAAGGGACCTCTAATACAATACAATGAAGTTGGTACTGTCTCTAGGTGTTCAAGTCGAAAGGCATCTGAAAGGAAGTCTCTTGTCACTGTTAGCAAACAGTTCAGCTTGTATGATCCAGACATTCAGTGCACATCCAAGCAGCCTTCCGAATCTCGTGTAAATCACTTATTAGACGACTGCAGTGATAATGAAAATAGTCGTCTTTCTGTGACTATGAATAGTGATAGAATATCGGTGTTTGTTGATTGTCAACATGGACATCAGACTTCTAACTGTTCAAAGAAATCTAGTATTCCTATTATATCACCAAGTGCTAGCAACACACAGACTTCTAGCTCAGGGTCTTCATATGCTTCGCCAGACATTGGTAGCCCTCATAAAACAAATATATCTGGTCAAAGCAATGAACAACTCAATGACATACGGCCACAATCTTACAATGGAAATTCTAGCCCTAGTTCTCTATTAGACTATTCTGTTGTATCTGCATATCCAAATAAAGATGTGCTTGAGTATTATAAAAACAGAAATCGTTCTCGTCCAAGATCTGCCTTGTTTGGAATATCAGATTCGGATTGTCTGAGCTCTCTAGAGTCTAGTGCATCAAGTCAGTGTAGTAAAAATCTTATGAGCTTGGGGGTGGATAGGACATCATTTAGTCATTCAGATGGCATGCCTCTGTCTTTTTCCTCTCCAGACAGACCTTTAAGTACTCGCTCAGGACATATGTATCCTGTAACAGTTCCTACTAGCCTCACTGCTTCTGTTATTAGTCCTCCTAACCTTTTGCGAAGCAGCACGCCATTCTATACATTAAGCACTGGTCAGCGAGGCATTACTCATTCGCATCATCCCCATAATCACACCACTGGAAACCATGGCAATACTCTCATAGTGTCTCCATTGCCTTCCTCATCTAGATACTCATCTCCCCCAGGTCTTTCTGTGTATACTTCTCGAAGTGGAGATTCTTTGTTAAGTGTTTCTGTCACTGAATCGATGCTTGTGGATTCACGTTCTTTCCATACTCATGCTGATAGTGGCCGTTATTCTCTAAAAGACAGTGGCCGTCATAGCTTCACCCCTTCACCATCACCTTGCCCATCTCAGTACAGCTATTCCAATCCATCTCCAACTCAAAGCATTGACTTGCAACACTATCATCATAGTTCATCCTGCCAAACACCAAAACGTGTGGTTCCTGCTCATGCTCACGTGCACACTGTTTATAGAGAAGATTCTTACAGTCCATCTGTTCCATCTGTTGCTGATGGTTTATTGACATATCCAAAAAGAAACCAGAGAATCCGCATACCATCTAATCCGAGTGTTACATCTAAGTCTTCTGCTGGAAAAGTTTCTAGTAGTTCCATTGAAAAAGCATCCTCTGTTTCTGAAAGAAGCAGCCCATTACCACCTTTTACAGTTGAGTGGCAAAATCCTGATGGAACTCAATCTTTAACAGATTATAGAGGAAGAATGTATGTTTCTAATATGCATTTTTACAATTTATTAAATATGTTTTATAAATTAATCCCCACTTTACAAAAAAAAGTAATTGTTCATTTAACATGACTTCTTCATTTTTATTTTTGTATGTGTTGGAAAAAGTTAACATTCTGAATCTTTGCAAAAAATTATTCAGAAAGCTTGGCAAATTTATGCAACTAAATTCAGAATGTGTAATTATAAGTTTTAGCTTTATTAATAATCATATTTACTTAAAACATTAATCCTAATTTACCTTTATTAATGACAGTATTAATAATCTGTACATTAATATACTTTTGCTTTTAGTTTTGTTTCTCCTGAATTGATAATGAGTGAATTGTAGGAAATTACCATAACTTTTATATTGAGTATCATCTTAATGCTTATATTGAGTATTTTGTACTTTTATTGTAACTTTTTGCTTTAGCTTAACAAATTAGATTAACAAAATTTAAACCAATTTGTTAATCTATTTTGATAAAATCTTTAATGTCTGTTATATTAAAAAAATATATATATATATTAGCATTTGGCATTTTGGGACCTTTGAATGGCTTTACAGAGCGAGAAAAACACAATAGTTATATTCTGTAAGTCATCGCATTTGTTTCCCTTTTCATAAAAAGATTAAAAATACAATTTTAATAAAAATAATATAAGATAATGATAAAAAATGTTTAATGCAATAACAGCATCAATCATTTAAAAATTGATAGTTTTGTATTGTTTCTTTTCATCATTTTCAATAAAAGTAAAGTTTTAAAATATTAGGGATGTTTTGTTCTGTTTTATTGAAAATTTCTGCTTTTTATGTAACTCCATGCATTTTCTTTTAATTAATTTTCCCTTTTTTAATAAAATAGAATGGAATCTACACAGTGCATGCTGGAATGTATATTTCCTCTAAGTTATTTTATTATTATTATTATTTCCACACTTTAACATTAGAAGAACCTAAAGGCATTATACTAATGTATTTATAACAATTATAATTCTAAACCTACTGAACACTATCACAAACCATCTTAGTCATACCTGTCTATTGAAAACTTTTCATCTCTCAATATTTGGCATATGTACTAAGTGGTAAATTTAACTGTACTTTGCCATTCAAATTATGCATGTTCCCTGTCTTGTGTATATTTTAGCAACATTATTCACCAAAAACTTTTGCAGGTAAATAAGTAATTTTTTTTTTCAGTCTGCTAACTGAAAAACTTGGTTAAATTGTTTCAAATATTCTATTTTAACAGAGCTCTAGTACCACTGTATCCCTATATAAATTGCACTTCTAGGTCCATGCTTAGTGTGCTGTACTCTAGACTTGACTTTGCATATAAAAAATAAAAATGTTAATTCTGTGTTTTATGTACTAATAATTGGCTAATTTCGTTTTGCTCAACTATTTCCACTAAATATTAAATAAAGTTTAATTACATGCTTCTTACTTGCTTAAAGTTTACTGTTAAATAGCTTGCTTTAATTAAATTTTACTAATATCTTTAATGATTAATATGTTTCAAGCTATAGATTTCATTATTGAAATAATATAATCAACAAATTAAAAAAGAACGAATATCTTTTGGACAACCCTGTAAAAACTAATGTAGCAAAAGCGTTCAAACTGTAGGTTATGAATAAGTGCCTTATTGTAATAAATTGTGTTCATTTTTATGAGACTAGCATGTATATTCGTAGAGAAATTAAAGTTTTTATGAAGAGTCCCAAATTTTGCCAAGTTTTTTGCTTATAATTTGTAGAGTTCTTAATATAAAAAAAAGTTATTTTCAGAAAATATGACAAGTAACATTGTACACAATACCCTGCGATCAGATGAAAAAATAATAAAAATTACATGAAAAATGAGCAGTTTTACTAAATAATGATTCACTGCACATGCCCGGATGTAAACAAAATATAATTTGCATAATGTGTTACCTAAATGTATAGAGTAACTTTTGTGAAAATCTTAGAAATATAGTTTGAAAAGCCTGAAAATTATCGTTTATAGAATAAGCTAAAAATCTGTTATTCCAAAAAGGAAGCAAAAAGATGAGGGGCTGTATCAAAATACAAGACTTTTACAAAAGGTGCTCTATACATTTAGCTAACACAATTATGCACATTATATTTTGTTTACATTCTGACATGCACAGTGAATCATTATTTACTAAAACTGCTCATTTTTCATACAATTTTTATTATTTTTTCATCTGATCGCAGGGTATTGTGTGCAATGTTATTTGTCATATTTTCTGAAAAGAACTTTTTTTTATATTAAGAACTCTATAAATTATAAGAAAAAAACTTGGCAAAATTTGGGATTCTTTTCATAAAAACTTTAATTTCTCTACGAATATACATGCCATTCTCATAAAAATGAACACAATTTATTACAATAAGGCACTTAATCATAATCTACAGTTTGAACGCTTTTGCTACATTAGTTTTTACAGGATTGAACCAAAAGATATTCGTTCTTTTTCAATTTGTTGACGGTCCCCTATGGGGTTTCGGGGGAAAAATCTTCACGTAAATATATGACCTGTAGTATTCTGTTTACGCACCTGGAGTTTCAGGATAATTCCTCATGTATTTTTCTAGATATTTAAGAAAATGTCAAAAATCGCAAGTGGTCGGTCACCTTTGGCCATATAGTGTATTTACTGTGCTGAATTAGATAGTCAACAGCCAAACAGTTTAGGAAGAGGAGAGTCACAAGTATATCATTGGAGTTGCTGCATAAGAACTTTGCTTTGCTCAACTCAATAATTTTAATTAACATGAATTATGTAAAATGTTAATTAAAAAATTAATTTCTTATATTAAAGAAATTAAAAGAATATTCTGCAAACTTTAAACATAAAAAAATATTTTAAGATAGTACACTTTTTTAAACTTAAAAACAATGTATTGTGGTGTAATTTGGTGCTAAATGAACTTGCACAAATAATCTTGGCTAATGTCAATTTACTAGTTTTAATTATTGTCCATATACACAAAGCTTAGTCTAACAATGTATATCAACAAAAATAAAATTATATTTTTTTGTAAATTCTTAATTACCACTGTAAGATTTTTTTTTTTTTTTTTTTTTTCAGCCACTTAATCTTATTATTAATCATAGCAAACAGTAATAATACTTTTATTTTTAAGCCAATTAGTCAATTTTTCTTTTATTAAGTTGAAAAAGTATCTGCCATGTTGTGATATAAAGTTGCAGAGTATGTAGAAAATAAATACCGCACCAGTTTAATTTAAATTTGTGTTTGCTTTTATAAAGGCTCTTTATTATCGTATCTATCGGCAGGATTATGCAAATAATTATATGCTTGTAGCTACAATATTTAAATACCCTGAACATGCATTTACTGTGAGTTTAATATTTATATATTTGTTTATTTCTGTAATAGTAATCTGTCTATGTAGTCGGTGATTTTCAAGGATAATAAAATCTGACAAAATATCAAATAACATATAAATAAATAAATTTGTTGGTGTATTTTTAAATGAAAATAGTGATGAGAATATATGACCTTTTTAATTATTTTTCCAATAAAAATTACAAATTTAATTATATTTTGTTGTACAGTAGGGCGCCGATTATCCTAACTCCAATTAACCAAACTTCCAATTATCCGAACATCCTATTTCTCTCAAAATTTTTTAAAAACCGAACTTCCAATTATCCAAACATCCTATTTCTTTCATTTTTTTTTTTCCTTTCAGATTTAGCATTTGAAATCAAATCCCGGATTAGTGTATCGTTGGGCAGCAACTAGAAATAGAAGAGAATAATAAAAGGCTTGGGGAAAGGGGTGAAATTGAAGAAAATTAAAACGAATGCTCTGAAAATGACCCAGGTCCGTTACATAACGAAGACTTTGAATGTTTAGAAACAGCTATGAAATGGCTCGAACGGCCGAAGAGCGATGATCCCATTCAACTAAAGTATTTAAGTAGACTTCGAGATTTGGCAGCATTGAAAAGAACGTCTTCTTTGAAGCAAGCAACAATCAAAAGCTTTTTTGCTTAAATTGTAATATATGGAGTTCAGAAAATGATAAAAGAAAAAAGGAAAATTTTAAATTATAAAAAAGTAAACAAATAAAATTCAAAAGACAAAAAAGAACAATTTTTAAACTACCACTGGCAGCACCACTAACTAGCTGCCAGTCTTAAGCCTGGATAAAGTGTGAAGGTTTTAGTATACTCAGGAACATTCGTTAAATTGTCTGTCCGTTTATCCGAACTTTTGCTTATCCAAACTAGGGATGGTTCCAACATGTTCGGATAATCGGCGCTCTACTGTACTTGCATTTTATATTTAAGCATCAAAACACTGATGTTAATACATAATCATGATGGCAAAATATGTATAATTCATTCTTATTTCAGCCCAAAGCCAGGTGATTTAAGAAGTATTTGCATTGAGAAAAGTACAGAACCTCTTGGCATCCAGATTAGCTGTGGTGCAGGAGGTGGGATATTTGTTTCATCTGTAACAAAAGGTAGCCTAGCTGATCAAGCTGGACTTCAAGTTGGTGATCATCTTTTAGAAGTAAGTATTAAAAGAAGTAAACTATTTGAGAAACTGAGTAAAAAAATTTTATTCCAAGAACTTTTTTAATTCATTGTATATTAAATGGATTTCCAGTCGATTGTAATCTTCAGTGGAATTGTTTGATAAATGAAGTAATATAAATTGAAATAAAATTTATCTTTGAATGTCATTGTGTAAAATTATTACATAGGGAGGTAACTTTTAGTCAACATCATATTGGCATGAAATATATAATGTTTATAATTTCGTTTCAACCTAAATGCTGTTTTAACTTTTTGGGGGATAGTATATTGGTAGTCCCACACTTATTGAATAATAGAAAAAATCTTTAAAAATTGATTGAGTCTATTCATTCTGTTTTAGGTTTGTGGAATAAATATGCGTAGTGCTACTTATGGATTGGCTGCAAATGTTTTAAGACAATGTATTGATAGCATTACTATGCTTGTCCAGTATAATCCCGAAAGTAAGTTTATCTATTAAAAATGTGTATTCCATTCTAGTTTTGTTTCCGTTATAACATTTTATTATTCTCTTGACATTATTGTGAGTTCAGCTTTAAATGCTGTACTTTTTAAACATATCAATAATATAGTTTTCTTAAAAATGGTAGATGTAATTTTTAAATCCCTATCTTCTGGAGAAGAAGTTTCTTTTGAATATTATTGATCTTAGATGTGATTAGCAAAACTTAATAATTAAATCGTTATTCATTTATATCAACTATTGTTACTATTCTTACTATGTACATATATTTGCAGTTATGAGGTCTCAAATCAAAATATTAATTGTAGTTTGTTTTTTTTAGTATATTTTAACAAATCTATTAATGATATATTTTGTTGATTTTAATATTTCAATTGTGTTTTGTATTCTTAGATGCACAGGGATAGGAGTTGTCCTAATTTTACGAATTTTTTTTAAAGAAAAATTAACTTAAAACTTTCTGAAAATAGAAATTGTTTTCAAAAATCAACATATATACCAATACCAAGCCAGGTAGCTGTTTAATACTTTGGCTGTCAACTGACTACTGGTGGTCGCATAATTTTTTTGCTATATTGTATTTGTAGTGCCAGCAAGCAGTCTTTACAAATCTTACTTTTTGGCCAACTGACTGCCAGCTGACATTTACACTGTTTATAAGCTATTGCTGTGGAATAAATTTTGGCTTATCAGTGAAAAGAACATTTGACTACCAGTGGTCATATAGCGGCTAGAGTGTTAATGCTACATAGTATTATCTTGCTGCAATTATTATTCACTCACGTTTGATTTGAGTATTTTTTAAAAATTGCTAAAGGCTGAGAGCTTTCTGTTTCGAGCAAAGTACTTCTTAAAGTTTGTACTCACATGATCACTTTGTATTTTGCTTGCTTGCTTGACTTTTTTTTTTTTTTTTTAATTATTACTAGGGGGCTCAGCCCCATACAAGCTACGCTCGCCAACCCTCGTCCAGACACCGCAGACTCTAAATGCACACTAATTTGATCGGCTTTAAAAAGATTTCGAAAGATTGCCACTGTTTTTTAAATTATAATTCAATCTCCCTATAAACAAATTTCTATTCATTTCTCTTTGACTGGGGAATTTTAAAGCCAAATCCGCTGCAGTACTACTTGATTATCCCGTCGACCAATTTCGCCAAATTATATAAATCGTCAAACCACTCGCCAAATTATACAAATTGACATAATTTTTATTTTAAATAATGAAAGAACAAATAAATTAGTACAACATTAATAAAAATACAAATAAAGCGTTGAAATAAAAATAACTTGATGACGTAGACAAGTGTAACAACATTTCAAAATAAGCTAATATAAAAGGAATTAAGTAAACAGAGTCTTTGTCTCCTGGTATTTTTTAACAAAGCGAAAAGAAAGTTCTTTTAAATGAGACATTTTAAATGAATCGTTTTTAATCTGACGTAATTTTTACCAAGCTATTCTTTCTCTTTTAAATATTCACGTGAAAATACTTTTGTTAGAAATAAAATATTATTTGCGCTTTCCTAACAAAAATAGTTGTAAAGATCCTCTCAAAATATCAAATGTCTAGCGCAATTTCTAAATTTTACAATATTATTTTGTGTTCATTTTATGTAATAATTATAATGTGACGTAAATATGACGTAATTTCTCCTATTTAAGACTTCTAACGCATGTTAAGGAATTTATTATTTTACAATATCCTTTCTCTTTTAAAATTCATGTGCATACTTTTTATGACGTAATTTTTAATAAGTTCCTGCTTTTTGTACATAATTATTTAATTCTAATTCCAAATGATTTTTTCTGTTTATAATAGTCACGTGTAAATAAACTTTTAATTTGAAGCAAACATTATTGTTTGCGCTGTTTATACATTTGGCAACAGTATAAATTAATACCATTTTCTAAAATAATGTAAAAAATATCTCTAGAAATGCTGAAAATTTGAATTTAAAATAGAAATAAAACTTCAAAAAATGAGTCAAAATAAAAAAATTAATGCAATCTGCACTCCGGCAAATTCTAACGCATAAAATGATCTAAAAATGATTACACTGCATTGTATAGTTTTTGCTGCTATAAAACTTTTTTAGTGGAACGATTTTGTCCAACTTTAGCATTAAATATCTCTTAAAATGATTCTTCGATTTGAAAACTGCCTGCATCAGCATGTTTATCAAACATTTCTGTATAAAACCACCGATTTTCATATTTTTGTATGCATTATTTTTCTTAATATTAACGAAGAAAGACCTCCGGTCCCAAAAAATTCAAAACCGGCGGCGGCGGTGACAGCGGTAGTTACTTTTTTTAGAATAGAGAGATTATTAACAATGTACTTTCTGTAAATAAACTTTAAAAATTGAATAAGGGTTAGAACTAAGTTTGAAAAATAATTGAACTGCTATTTAAATTACATATCAAATGTCCTAAAATTTTGTAAAAATAATTCTCTAAAAATTTTCAAAAGTTCTCTCCTAACCCTGGATGTGTCCAAATATATTTTTCATACAATAGAAAAGGGAAATATCTTTAAGATAAGCTTTCATTGCTAAAGAAAATTGTATATAAAACTGTTATGAAATAAAGCCCTTGGAGATTATCTGAAAGACATTAACATAGGAGAATGAAGGTTTTTTTTAGCCCCCAGTATGCTATTTCTTTCTCCCAGCAATTAAAGTGTCGTCTCCAAAAAATAACGTTCCATTGTATAAGCAGTCATAAAACAAAGCAGGTGTATTATTGTGCTGTTAAATCTAAGCATCACACATTTTCAATTTTTATACTGTCGTATTGTGAAAAAGTACTTTTTAATGCAATTTGTTTGAAAACTGCATTTCAATTTATTCTTGAGATATTAATTTTTTTGTAGTTTTTAGCACCATTTAAGTTTGGCAACTCAAGTACTCCATTTCTGTAGAAAGTAAAGAAAAAATAGTTGGAAAATAGTAATTATATCCCTTTGGTGCCTTTTTACCATAACTACTGAAAAAAAAAAAAAAAAAAAAAAAAAATTATGTAATTAAAATACAAGCTATTTCGAAAAAATATAAATGAAAGATTTCTGATAAAACATGGATCTATTATAAATGAATTTAATTATCTATATAACAAGCAAATGAAGGCATATGAATTATTAGATAGCCAATTTTTTTTGTTGTTGTCGTTGAGTTTCTTGAGTGACATCTGTTTTTTTTGGGGCTTGTGTATTATTCAGCGATAGTGACGTCATATGACTACTTTACTGTAGATGTTGTTTTAAGACCGGATCATAAATGAGGAATTCTTCAGAGAATGTGAATGAAGTCATTTTATATAAAATAAAAGCATGTATTTTAAGTCTTAAAACTGAAATATGTCTTGTATTATCTGTATTTATATATATATATATATATATATATATATATATATATATATAAGGCGACACTAATTTCTGAAAAAGTAGAATTCCTGTTTTTTTTTCCTTCTTTTCTCACTCTAATTCTTTTTTTTTTTTTTTTTATCTCTAATTTCTGTTTTTCATAATCTTTTGCAACTTTTCCATTTAGAATAGGATTTTTATCATTATTTAAGTTTTGAAACACATAACTGAAGTGCATTTTTAAATATCTTTGCATGAATGTATTTGGCATGCTTTAAATGAAATTTCTGTATGAATCTAGAATTTAGAGAAGTGGTCCCTGATAATGAAGATTCTAGTGATGCTGCTATATCCCCTTGTGAGACGCCTGTTTTGCCTCCCAAATTGAATCATTCTAAATCTAAATCAATGGATGCTTCTAGTGAAGATGTTCCAAGTTCTCCCAGTTCAGCTGCTTCCACGCTGACCAAGAAGAAGATTGCATTGAGGTATTTATTTTTCTTTTCAAGTAAGAAATTAATGAAATTGAATGACATTTAACAAAATGTGCTACTAGGTAAAGAAATATAAGATAACTCCAGACAAGTTGAGTAACCTAACCCTCTGATGTATGGTAACATCGTGTGAGATTGAAAAAGAAACTTCAGTAAACTGTATATATTTTATTTTTAATCCTTTATTGTATGTGAACCTCATATGAAATTCAATATTACCTGTGAAATACAGTAATAGATGGGAGTATCATTTTATTTTCAAATATTCCCTTGGAAAATCCATCTTTTGTAAATTTGTTTCCGTTCTGTGTTTTGGAATACTATTCTGAACTTTGGATCAAAACATGATCATTTTTTTCCCTTTCTAGTAAGTTGTCCAAATTTTAAATGATTATTTAAAAAAAAAAAAAAAAAAAAAAAAAAGATTTAATGATGAAGTATAATTTTTAGTGCTTCTAATCATTATATCAAGATCATTGTGATTTTATAATATTAGATTTCTAAAAATTCAACATTGTATATTTTTTTACTTCTATTTTGTTTAAAGTGCAAAATAAGTTTTCCATCCATTTAAAAATAATACATGCACGAGCTTTGAATGTGACTGGACATGGAGTTTGCATATGGGTAATATTCATTCAGCAAAAGGGATTTCTGTAACATACACATACCAGTATTATGTTCTGGGAACTTTTTTAATTTGGCATATTTGACTTCTTATTTATATAAATATATTCATATCAATGGCAGTTAAATATTTTCTACTAAATTCAGATCAGGATTACAAAAATATTTATGTTAACATCCATCCAAAATTTGGTAAGATAAGCGAATATTAGATTGTCTATGAAAATGAATTATTATACGATGCATTCTGAATAAAGTGAAATATGGTCTGAATTATTCTTTTATCAAAATATCCTTTTCTTGAATGTTAAGAGAAATGCAATAATGTATTTTGATAAAAGTCGAACTTTGTGTTGACTGTTTTTAGCTAAGATATATGTGATAGTACTATACAGTAGACTAACTAAATTCTGCACATCATCACAGATGTAAACAATGCATTTTTCAGTTCAAATGTAGGGACACAATAAGGCTTATTTATTTTTATATCAATTCCGTATATATTTTAATATGTAATTCTCGTAATATGTTCAGTAGTATATTACTCATGCTTTTTCATGAAGGAAATATACATTTCTGAAAAAATTCAAGATATTTCTGATATCACTGGTAATCACAATCATTTTGCTAAATATATTTATCTGTTAATCAAGCCTTTCTGGTTATTAAGTCTGGGTAAACCTGAAATAAAACTTCCTTATTTTATAGTTTTTATGTGAATTAGTAGGGTACCTTTATGAGGAAGTTTTATTGAATAATTTAGGAAAAATGTTCTTTATCTTTATTATGCATATTTAATTATACATTATTATTTACACAACCTTTACTTTTAATATTTTAATCATTTTTAAAATTATCTTTATTATCTTTTTTAAAATTATTTTTAAAATTTCTATTATTTTAGTTTATTACTTAATTATTTTAACATTTTACTATATTGTAAGTATTCATTATAATCTCGATTGCATTATTACATTCAAATTACTGTTTAAAAAATGTAAACAAAGCAATGACCTGAAATCTGCAAAATTCTAAAATCTACACAACCTCTGGTCCCAAGCTGTGCAGATTTGAGGGAGTCTACTGTGTCTATGAGTATAATATACATATCTATATTATATTGTGACATCGTGTTTTCGACACACTAAAACCTGTAGGAATTCAACAAATATTTCCGGGCAGTACAATAGCCTTTTGTTGAAAGGAATGCAGGAGAGGATAACGAAGTTTATCTATCTCCTGGAAAAATGCCTAAGGGTGTGTGAAAGTCTAAATTTCTACATCTTGGAGAAATTGCGGGGGACTGACCAGTGGGAGAAGATCTCATCAGGCCCCTAGCTGAGACATTAAAAAAAAAAAAAAAGTGAAGGGGGTTAGTTAGTTTCAGTGTAGAAGGCTGGACAGCTAGACTCAGACTTTGGAGAGTGATGTTGTAATGTCATAATAGTGTATATGGAGTATGATAGTTATACACTCATGTGGAGTGTTTTTTGTGACATCAGAATTTGTTAAGCAAACTGAGTGTGTCTCACAATTCATTTTAATTTTTATTTATATTTTACCTTAATGTAATTGTTCTAATAAAGAACTTAGGAAAGATATCATGTGTATATTTAAACTTTATTTATGTATGAGCTGAGAAGGGTGAAAGCATCGGATAATTCACCACAATATATGTAAATACTATTATATGTACAGTTATATGTAAATACTTCTGCGATTGCCATCAATAATTCTACTGCATTATATTAACTATTGAATTACAACATAGAAAGAAAAAAAGCATTTTCTGTAATTAGTATTATAGGTGCCATTCTTATTAAGGTGTATTTCCCTGGCATGGATCTTATAAGTCAATAGACATTAACTATAAAGGCCAAAGTCAATGAGTCACACAGTTTTGAAAACTCCTGAATTTTATAGAGAAAGGAGAGCAAAGAGAAAAAGATCTGTAGAGATCTAGAAGAAAATCATTGAATTTTAATCAGATTGCACTTCAAGGGTTAAAAGTGGGCAATACTGACAGTATTAAAGGAAATGTCATTATCATAAGTGGATTCCAAAAGTTCTTTGTTTTGCTGAACCATACTCACTAAAATACATCAATTAGTATGCAGCCCGATTGTGACACATTAGCCAAGACCATTAAAGGAGAATGAAGATAGATTTTCTAACCTTCCTTAACTGAATGTACAGCCAAGGTTAGTGTGAATCAAAAAAGAAAATGTTTTATTTTTCAACAACTAGGGGGCTCGGCCCCCTACGAGCTATGCTCGCCAACCCCCATTCAAACACCGCAGTTTCTAAAAGCACGCAAATTTGATTGGCTTTAAAAAGATTTCGAAAGATTGAATTATAATTTAAAAAACAGTGGTGATCTCCCTATAAACGTTTTTCTATTCATTTCTCTTTGATTGGGGAATTTTAAGGAAAAACCAGCTGCTGTTAAAAGATACTATTGCTGTTTTCCTTTTTGATTAAATTAAACCAGTTAAACATTTCAAAATAAGCTAATATAAAATGAATTAAGTAAACAGAGTCTTTGTCTCCCGGTATTTTTTAACAAAGCGAAAAGAAAGTTCTTTTAAATAAGACATTTTAAGCGGGCTCTCATGTCAAGCACACAAGTCGTATGTTTGTTGTTCAATAAATAAATGAAAGACATTTTAAATGTATCGTTTTTAATCTCACGCAATTTTCACCAAACTTTTATTTCTCTTTTTAATATTCACGTGAAAATGTTTTTGTTAGAAATGAAATATTATTTGCACTGTCCCAACAAAAATAGTTGAAAAGTTCATCTAGAAATATCAAATAAATGTCTCGCGCAATTTTTAAATTTAAACTGCTTTGCAATATTATTTTTTTTTCATTTTACGTAATAAGTGTAATGTGACGTAAATGTGACGTAATTTCTCCTATTTAAGACTTCTAACGCATGTTAATGAATTTATTATTTTACAATATCCTTTCTCTGTTAAAATTCACGTTTAAATATAGTTTTTATGAAGTAATTTTCAATAAGTTCCTGCTTTTTATACGTAATTATTTAATTCTAATTTGAAAGTTTTTTTTCTGTTTATAATTTTTTAATTTGAAGCAAACATTATTGTTTGCGCTGTTTATACAGTTGGCAACAGGTTAAATTAGTACAATTTTCTAAAATAAGTAAAAAATATCCCTCGAAATGCTGAAAATTTGAATTTAAAATAGAAATAAAACCTCAAAAAATGAGTCAAATTAAAAAAAATATATACATTCTGCACACCAGGAAATTATAACGTATAAAATGATCTAAAAATGATCAAATTCTGATGTATAGTTTTTGTTCCTATAAAACTTTTTTAAAGGAACGACTTTGTCCAACTTTAGCATTAAATATCTCTTAAAATAATTCTTCGATTTGAAAACTGTCTGCATCAGCATGTTTATCAAACATTTCTCTATAATACTGCCAATTTTCATATTTTTGTATGCAATATTTTTCTTAATATTAATGGAGAAAGACCTCTGGTCACAAAAAATTCAAAACCAGCAGCGGCAGTGACAGCGTAAGTTACTTTTTTTTTTTTAGAATAGAGAGATATTGTTTAATGTGAATGTGGATATCATTAAAGTCTTTTCACAAAAACCCCTTAAATTCACCAAATGTTATTAGCTAAAATATGCCAATTGACGGTGAACTCAATTACGGAATATTACTTAATAATTTTTAAAATCCGTGCATTAGCAAACTTATTATCCCTGATAAGCAAATGGACATGAAGCATAAATGTTTATTTGATTTAAGCTGTTTCTGTTGAAAAAGATGAAATACATAACAACAATAATATATGAAATGCTACCATGATCAAAAAGAGTTCTTGATTTCTCTATCAGAATCTTTCAATTTGGCAAAAGATTAAGCAAACAAATTAAATTTTGAGTAAAAGTAACATATTGAAATGCATAACTTTCACTTAAGGGAGACCAAACTGGAAAAAAGAACATAGAAAACTGGAACACAAAAAAAGAAGTTAAAAATATTAATCTCCCGAAGAGATGTTTTAAAAAATGTGAATAATAGGAATTTAAGATCTCACTGACCAATAGCCAAATGACTTCAACTGTATTCACCGAAATATCACTAACTCTTTGTTAATATCCTAGTTTTCATCTTGTTTTTCATTCCAGATTTTTGTCCTTGTGATTTTTCTTTTTTGTAAATGTCTAAATTTATGGACGAATGACCGATTTTTTTTCTCTTTAATATTTAGAATTGAATGCCATAATTTTTGGTTCAGAATTGCCTACTTGTGCTAATTATGTATACTACTATAAAATTTTTGTTGGGTGCGTAAATTAGAGCCTAAGTTATAACTGTTTTAATGTATTGCGCCTTATATTTATTCTATACTAAATTTTGAGGGGTTTCAATAAAAAAATAACAAAATCCCTTCATATAATCATGTATATATATATATTTGTATAACATTTGATTGAGTTGTGTTAATTAAATCTGAATTTAGAGCCATATTGATATGTCAAACTCTTAGTTGTAATGTAGAAATATAGCTGAGAGAGAACAGTGTTTGGTAATGAAGGGATTTCTTTTCTTGCTTACTTTTTGCCAAAAATCGCATTGAAATATACAGGTATTGTGCTCATATTAGCCGTGATTCAGCTTTTGTAGCTTGTAAAAAGTGTGAAAATCTTATAGTTTTAAGTAATGAACCATTTTTAACATGCAAAATAACTTTTGTGTTTTAACTTTTAACAGTGTCTTCATTTTAGATGGGCACATATTAAACAAATTCAGTTGTATATTTGAATGCAATATGGAGAAATACCACTGTTGTAAATGAGATTGTTTTAAAATACTGCTTTGAATATAATTAGGGTTCTTTTACAACAAATCAAGCAAAATTATTTCAAACATTAAATAAATAATACCGTAAAGTACCGAAAGTAAGCCCCCTCATATATCTGATTTTTTTTTTCTTTTTTGAAAAAGTTTCATTTATAAGCCCTCCCCCTTCAAGTTTTATTGTCTGACGCTTTCAATCCTTCTGATTTTTCAGGAAATTCCTTATTTTTTTTACCCGGCCCTCCTAATTTTCCTATTCTTTGTACAAAAGTTCCAATTATAAGCCCCCCTTAAAATCATTAGAATTTACTGCTTGCTAAAGGGGGGCTTACTTTCGGTACTTACCAGTAAGTTGAATTAAAGACTTTTGTCTCCCTCAATTTCCTGTGATAATTTTTTCTTGTTTTCAAGTATTTTTTTCAACAGAATTCTTTATAATTGTGTGTTTGTCAGTATTATCACTCCTTATGCATTTATACACATTAAGATAGAAGATGTGTCTAATTTTGCATCTACATATTGTAGAAGATAATTTATAGTGCATTGATTATCATATGTTATCTGAGAATTGAATTATTTTTCTTGATAGTTGAAGTAAAAACATGGATCATTTAAGTTTTAATCAAAATCAGAGTACTTAAATCCTATGTGATACATTCAGAAATTCTTCATTGTACTTTTTTTTTTTATCCACTTACAGCTTTTCTGCTTTTTACTATTGTTTTATTTAGGCAGATTAAAAAAAAAAAAAAAAAAAAAAAAAAAAAAAAAAAAAAAAATCACCCCTTTTTTATTAAATATATAAACAGAGAATGAAATATTAATGAAGTAGATACTAAAGTTGTGAGTGTGTTAATAATGATGATTAAAAATTAATTTTTATTTTCTCTTTCAGTTTGTTGCCATCTGAAAAAAGAAACAAAAACTCAAAAACATCTAGCTCTGAAGCACGATTAGTGATTTTAAAGAAAGCTACTTCGAATTTGGGTATAAGCTTGCTTGGTGGCAACGCTGTTGGAATCTTTGTTCATGCTTTACAAGATGATTCACCTGCTCAAGGCCCTAATGGCTTAAGGCCTGGAGATCAGATCTTAGAGGTATTTTAGACTGTGTCATTATATTTAAAATGACTATTATTATTCATAATTGTTAAATTTACTCTTTTATTGTTGTGACTACATGCCTACTAGAAGAATTTATTGCTACACAATAGTTTATATGCGAGACCAGACAGAGGTATAATAATTTTTAAATTATGGGACGCTCAAGTATTCAAATAACCTGAATAATTAAGTTTATCGATAATTAATCAAATATTTATGAGAGTAACTGATTATTCAAATTAATCATTAAGGGCGTTATCACAAAATCAATATTTTAATTATTTTAGACAGCAGATTTAACATGATAATTATGATTATCAAATTATGAAAAAATGGAATTTAAGAGGAGGGAAGGAAAGACCCTTCTCTTCTCATGCAATAAAAAGTTTTCGTAGAAAATAAACATTAAAATCAGTGCATGTAATTCTATTTCTTGTTACAATTTTAAAAAGTTAAATCTCCTGAAACTCCTTTTTAATACTATTAATGAAAGGAATGAAATTGCAGGTTGAGAGTTTCAAATATTAACTAAAATATGTTCAAAATACAAATGTGACTTACAGAGCTGTCATTGAGGGTACAGATCTGTAGATTTAGCCATTATAAATGTAACCTATTTTGTAATGCTTGTTTGTAGATATGGTTGTGTTTTCAGAGATTATTTATCAAATAGAAAATAATAGTATTTGTGACAGATAGCCCATGTTATTTAAAAAAAATTCTTGATTTGAATGGGGAGAGCGTGAGATCCACGAGGCCATCTTCTTTTTATACACCAGTGAAGCCAGAATCTTTTAGATCATATTACATGTTCAAAGTTGTTTCACTTTTCCTTTGCCTGCCTTTTTTTTTCTGCCAGAGTAATTGAACTATTAAATGTTGAACCTCCAAAAGAAGTTCCTTACAAAAGGGATTATTTTCTTTTTGAATTTGAGCAAAATGGTTCAAGTTGGATTGTTTATTGCTCTAAATGAAGTATCAGAAATTGAGTTAGCAAAGGTTTCACAGAAAATGTTTTAAGAACCAAGGAAAAATACATTGACAGAATATGATAAAATAAAAATATTAATATTTGTAGTTATTTTAATAATTTAATTTCTAAACTATATGCTTTAAAAAGAAATAATTTAAAATTCTATAAATTCTTCATAAAGAAAGTTATTAAATCTGTCTTTAAAAGAACCATTGGTACTTATCTTCTCTAAAACACAACTTTTTTTTTTTTTTTTTTTTTTTTTCAGCAGTGATTTTGGCTCATTTTGAAATATATATTCACTTTAAATATTTTCTAAACATTATCAAAAAGAGTACCTTTTTAGATTTGTTTTATGCAAACTTAGTTGATTGTTTATTTTGTTATCACTAGTGTCTTCATTATCTTAATGCAATAGAACATGTATAATACAAACCCAATTAAATCTAAATACAAAATAAACCTATATCAAAATAGTTGCTGGTGTTAAGAATGAAACAGTTGAATCAAATGACATTAACATTATCGTAGAAATGAAAATTTCAAATGATGTCATAATTGAAAGTTTTAAACAAATTTCAAAACTATCTTATATCATGAAATCATCTAGCTACAGTCTTAATTGATATTGAGAAATCTTTCAAACTGCCATATATAAATAAAATTTATAAAAAAAAAAAATACAGGCTACATACCTTAAAATTACTTGCAAGTAAAATTTTAAGGTAATAATATTTAGTTTTCAAAAAATAAAGATATGTGTCTTTTAATATTAATTAAATAATCATTGAGAAATGTGATAAGTATAAACTTTTGATTTGTATTGAAGTAAAATTTGATACTTCTCTGTTAAAGAAAACCAATCCCTCATGTGCTGGTTAAGGTGAATTAATATAATTAATATTTAATAATAAAACTTAAAATATAATTAAGGAATTCTAATTAAATCTTTCAAAATCATTATGGAAATTAATTAGTTATTTTTGTTGCATTATTCTAAACATTGTATGTAAGCTAGCAACCCATTAGCTAGATATATGGAAATTTCTTAATTTTTATTAGTGTTGTATTGAAATAGGATGTTACAAAGTCCACTTATAACAAGTAATTTTCACATTCCCTTCATCTTCGTTGTAAGTTATTTCCACTGTATTATATCACTATGTCATAATGAGTTGTAACAAAATGATATCTCTAATACTTTTAAGAAGACATGCATATAGGCATCTCATAATGAGTTTCTCTGTACAATATCTGTTCTCTTTTTTTCCCTTAATAAATTCATATGATGCACAGTAAAATTAGTTTATATATTATAGATAAATTAATTTATTGTAGTATAATGGAATTGATCTGAGGCATGCTACAGCAGAAGAAGCTGCCTATGAACTTGCAAAACCTGCTGATACAGTGAAAATTTTAGCTCTCCATAATTATGAAAGTAAGTTATATAAGCATGATATCATTGCATTTATTTTATTTGGTCAGTTTTTATCGACACTTATTTTACTGTGAAGTGATCCCAGTATATTGAAAGATTTATCCTATCAAATAATTGTAAACTGTTGCTTTTATTATCACTTTTTTTAAATTGAGCCCAGTTTTTTATCTTCTGTTTTTTAATATTAAATCTGTTCCTCAGAGACAGAAAGAGACAAATTAGTAATAATAAATAAAATAGAATTTAAAATATTGAGCTTTTGGTTCTAAATCTTCATTGTTGGCATGCTCATACATGCATGCACATTGTGTGTGCACATGTGTATTATATTTGGATAATATTTTGTTAAACTTTCAAATGCCTGATTTTTTTTTACTTAGTTTACTTGAGTGAGTTATCCTGGTTTTATGAAGAACTCTGAAACTTTGCTAAGTGAATTTTAGAATGAGAAAATTGATTAGTGTAATTAATTTTCCATGCTTTAATCTAATGTTAGGGTATCAAGAAATTCAAGACCAGCCGGGAGATTCGTTTTATATACGAGCCATGTTTGATAGGATGAGTATTAATGGATCCTTAGCATTCCAAAAGGATGATATCTTGTATGTTGACAACACCATGTATAATGGTGTACCTGGTCTATGGCAAGCATGGCTAGTTGATGAAGAAGGAGAAAAAATCAAGTGTGGATTTATTCCTAGCAAATATAAGTAAGCTAATGACTTAATAATTGATTCTTTGAAAAGTGTTTATAATGAATAGATTTGTAATAAGTTTGTAATAGATTTGTAATAAGATTTGTACTTTTACTTTTGCTAACTCAAAACAGACTAATCTTGCAAACATAATTATCTTTTTTTTTTTTTTTTTTTTTTTTTTTTTTTTTTTTTTTTTTTTTTCTTTTCTTTTTGCTTAGTTTTAATGTTATCTGTTTGACTTTAATTGACTAAAAGCTAAAATTTAAATTATAATTTGGAGGAGAATAAAAACTGTTAAGTTTAGTAGTTTTTTTAGTTTAAGCTGCTAAGTTTCACAATGTCATATTTATTTTGTGATTTTTTTTAACTTGCTTTTCAGTGTAAATCTAACTATTTTTACTTTTAATCTAGTTTATTATGAACACAGTTATAAAATATTGCAACAAGGGTTTATTTTGAATTATTTTCTTTTTCTTCACCATAAAAATACACTTTAATCTTTTATGATAAAGGAAGTTGGTGCATCAGTATTTTGATCATAGTATGAACACATACAGACCTGCCAACTGCTACGAAAAAATCGTAGTTTCTACGATTTTGAGCTAAAAACTACGATGCTACGAAAATCGGCCTAAAACTACGATTTTTTGCTAAAAACACACATGCCGAAAAAAATCAATTTCGTCAATCACTCGCAGAAAAAAATGTCAATTTCATCGTCAAAAGACCGCAAAAAAGCACGAATTTCATGAAAGGATCACGGAAAAAAGCGCAAATGTGTTCAAGGGATCGCGAAAAAAATCTTCAAATCTCGTCAAAGGATCGCAAAAAAAACTCGCAAATTTTGTCAAAGGAGCGCGAAATAACGCAAATTTCGTCGAAAGATCGCGGAAAAGACGCGAATTTCGTCAAAGGATCGCGAACAAAATGCGAATTTCGTCCAAAAAATCTTTAAAAAAAACGCGAATTTCGTAAAGAATCGAGGGAAAAAAAATCCGAATTTCGTCAAAGGATTGCGAAAAAAACGGGAATTTGTCAAAGGATCGTAGAAAAAAAAACCACGTTTCTTCAAAGGATCGTGAAAAAAACCCAAATTTTGTCAAAGGATCATTGAAAAAAACACAAATTTGGTCAAAGAATCGCGGATTTGGTCAAAGGATCGCTGAAAAACATAAATTTCGTCAACCAACCAACCAATCTGTAGATTAATTTGAATTTTGGGTGCTACGATTTCTCATTTTCAAAGGTTGGCAGGTCTGCACATATGAAACACTTGTAAATATATTTTATAACGACAAAAAAGTTATAACAATATTCCTGTGAAAGAATATCTCCATTCACGTGCCTTGTGATAGAATTCCACCTTTTTCCCTTTTAAATAAAACATGTATGGTGAATAAGAGAAAAGTAAAATAAGATTAATTTAAGCACCATGAAATTTCAGATTGTTAGTTCCTCAAAATAGCTAGTGCAGTTATATCTAATTTAATATTAATTACTGAAGATTTTACTTATAGAACCTGTGTTTGATTCAGCCTTATACAAACATTGTTATATTGAGTTATTTTTACATTTTCATTTATTATATGAATGGTTTAACAAAAATATTATCTTTACATTTTTTTATATATACATAAAATCTTCTATTTACAAAATATCATTTGGTTATTCATTGGCCCAGGCATTACTAGTGATTTGCCAATTTTCTTTGTATAAGAAAAGCATAAAAAATTAAAACATTTTCATTATTTCACAACTTTCTTTAAAATAAATGAGTAGAGAAGTAAAACTAATTAAAGAATAGAAGTTGAAACAAAATGACACAGGCTTAATTTGAACTCTCATTCTATGAACAAAAATCTTCCTCAAGTCAGAACTGCTCATTCAGTTAATAAAATCGTCAGATATTTAAAGTGAATTTTAAGATCCAATATCTCAAAAATTATCAAAACAACAACTTTGTTATTTATTTTGTGATTGATTTTAATCATTAAAGTTTTCCATGATGCTGCATGAAAAAACATTGTGGGTTTCCAAAAATAATCTTCTAATTCATTCTAAACTTCTTGCAAAGTTATATAAAGTAGTGGGAGATTCTCCAAAAATCTATTTATTTAGGTTCTCCTGCATACAAAACATTAGTTACAGAAAACAATGAAATGAAAAGATGTGTCAAAGCATGATTTAGAAATTTCATCTCCAGTAAAATATTTTCCTCTGTAAGGCATATTAGGTATGAATTACAATAGATTTTAAGATTATGAATATGTTTTAAAATTCTCCAAATCTCCCAGCTCAATTTTATTTTATCTTACTTCACAGTTACCTATTTTGACTGCTTTATATTAAGCTGGAAATAATTACAACAAAATTTAGGTGGAAAGAAAATATTCTGAGTAATGTGTAAATCTAAAATGTGTAAAATTTATTGAACCATTCTAAAATTAGATTTTCTGAGATATTTTAGTGAATGTAAATAATATATTTTGCTAATACAAATATTTGCAACAACGCAATTATTCATGATTTAATTCAATAAATATAATTGTTTTTTAAATCTTTATTCATTTCAACTGTAAAAAAATTATTATTTTGCTGTTATTTAATAATTATGAAATTAAGAAATAATAAATGTTTAGAACGTTTTAATTATGCTTTGATAATTTTTTGTTTTAGACAATGCAATAAAATACAATTATTTCTAGATTAATTTTAACACAATTATTCTAATTGGTTAATAATTGATATGAGATGTAAGTTTCCAACTGGGCGAAAAATGTCCGGGCCAGGATTCAAACCAGGCATCTCTTGGCTGAAGCCACCAATGCTCAGCCATCTGAGCTATCCCAGACGAATCTAGTGGATCTAATTCACTCAGTTAACCTTACTGATTATAGCATCTGTTCTGATATGTGATATCTGAATTAGCTCAACTTGAGATTTATTCTGTTGAGCTGATTCAGATATCAGACCAAATGCTATAATCAAAAGGTTGGCTGGGTGAATTAGATTCATCAGATTTGTCCAGGATAGCTCAGATGGCAAAGTATTGGCGGCTTCAGCCACGAGATCCCTGGTTCGAATCCTGGTTCGGGCGTTTTTCGCCCGGTTGGAAATTTACATCTCATACAATGATTTCTTCCTATTTTTTTGCAAACATAAGCATTCTTTTTTTCCAATCATTAAACCCTTTCTTTAATATTGTTATTTTTATAGTAATGAAAAAATGATAAACCTTTAATTTTCTATAATTTTTAAAGGGTTGAAGAGGAAATTATGATGAAGAGAAGTATTGGAGATTTGGAAGGAGCAGATGGAGGTCGTAGGGGATCAACAGCTGCCAGGCGTAGTTTCTTCCGTCGCAAACGGCATCATCGAAGTAATTCTAGAGATAGTAAAGAATTGGCATCCTTTTCTGATGTTTCGATAAATAGTTGTAGTGACTCAGGTATTTTAGGGGAAGAATTAGTGCCTTTGACTTACCAAAGAGTTGAAAAACAACATTGTAAGTTCAACATTATTTTATTTTATATATATTTGAGCCTGCATATTATAAAGTCACTGAGGCTTTGAAAAACTTGGCTATATCTCATATAATATAAAAGTGGAAATAAATAATAGAAAGAGGTTTAGCTATTTTTCTAAATAATTTAATCAATTGTTTTAAAATTTTTATATTTTATAAAAAAAAAATCAGTAACTTTTCCCTAAACAACTGAATTTAAAATTGATTTACATAATTATTTTCATTCACATATAAGTGATACATCTTCTAAAAATCTACATGTGATATGTACATCAGCAAGAAAACTCTGATTCTATTCAAAATTCAACAAAGTCATCTTATTACCTTCATTCTGTATTCCCTTTTGATACATTTTATTCGTATATCTAAAGGTTGGATTTTTAATATGGCATTTGACAGAAAATGGACATAGTGTAATTTTTTGAAAGCTGTATGTATGTTTTGAAGGCATTGCGGGTATTAAACAAAAGCAAAAATGTCCTTATACTGCTTTGGCACTTCGTTAACAAATTCTTTCAACCATTCACTTTTCTAAAAATTTTTGAAGTCATCAATGTCTTTTAATTATTTCCTTATTCTACAGGTAATTCAACATTTTTCAGATAGCAAGGATTCTTAGATTTTCTGATAACTAAAATTTTCCTCTTAACCACTCAATCCATATTGCAGCAAAACAATGCAGTTAATTTGATTTTGGATTTTTGTCCACCAGTACAGGTTTCTATAGAAATTGTATGAAATTTCAATTTATTTTTACTTTATTACAAATGAGGTAAATTGCTTACCTTTATTCTGTACTTGTACAAATCATAATTGAAAATTGATACTCGTAGAGTAGAAGTCTGCACAGGCTGGAATTTCCAGTTCTGGGCACATCCCGTTGCAAAACTGAAAGTTCAGCCCGTTTGTATTTTCGTGGTTCACATCCCGTCCCGTGCAAAAAGTCAATGAAATCAGACCCAACTCAATTCCACAGAAAAAGCCATTTTTATTAACATATAATTAAGATATTATACTACAGTGCTACATACATATTTATGAGAAAATTTAACATTATATATTGATATATATTTTAGTTATTACTTTGTGTTACTTTATTTTTTTATATTACTTTATGTTTGCAAGCTATAGAGTGCAGAATAGCATCAGTACCGGCCTGTCGTGTAGGCCCAGTATGTAGAAAGAAAATGTAAATCTCATCCTTGCCTGCACCAAGTCTGCTGAAATAATTAAGTCCTGGTTCAGACATGATGCAACATCCAATTCTGATCTCTATGCTGGACATGTTATATTTCTGTACTGATGTTGTCAATCTAACATCAGCCCATGCAACATATTTATACTTATCCTCGCCTCAATCACATCCATTGAAAACTGTTCATATTTTATTGGCTTAGTTTAAATTTTTATATAGGGCCGAATTTTTTTTATCCGCTCGGCCTGTCTCATTTAAAAAATTGTCTTTAATCTGCCAACCTGGCCTGTTGGAAATTTTTTCTTCATTTTGCCGGGTCAAGCTCAGGCTCATACAGACCTCTGTCGTAGAGTAACGCAGGTTTTTTAGATGCTTTTAGTAATTAAAATAACTCAAAATAAACAAACTATTTCACATTTTGAAATGATAGCTATATTGACCTTGATTATAAAAGATGAAAAAATACATATTTTAGAATATGACAAGCCAAACATAATTTTGTCAGCATCACATGCAAAACAGAACAGAACATTACATAATATGCTGTTTGGAGATGGCTGTATTAAAATATTTTAACTATTTAACCACTAATTAATTATTTATATTTTATTTAAATCTAAGCTAAATAAGATTTATTGCAATTGATTAAATCATAATTAGCTTAGATTTAAATAATAAAATATAAGTTATTAATTAGTGGTTAAATAGTTAACATATTTTAAAACTGCCATCTCCTAACATATATGCTGTAAAGAAAAAAAAATCAACAAAGTCCTTTTCCAGAGCTGGATCAAGTACGGCTGTCTGGTGGCAGAAAGGAAAAATATAACAATATGTGAGTCACTAGGTTAACATGAAAGTACATGAGTATTTGTAACATCCCCCTCTTAATCCAGCTGTTCAAAAAAAGAAGTTAAATTTAATTTATTCCTTAATTTTCAAAATTGGAGTCTGTGAAGAGTCTTTGTTAAGATATCAGCAATTATTTTTTCTTACTGTAATAATCAACAAGCACTATATTTTGTTCCTGTAAATGTCTAATATAATGACACTTGACATCTGTATGTTTACTTCTTAGAACTATGTTTCTCATTTTGTGACAGTACAATACAAGATTTGTTGTTTTCATATAGTTGAATAGGTAAGGACTGTTTCGGACCTAAGTTTTCGAGTAAAGTCAGTAACCATTGTTTTTCTTGCACAGCATTTGCAGCAACAATGTATTCTGTTTCAGCAGAGGACAATGCAATATAATTGTCATTTTGAGAACCATGTTATTGGATTGTCTTCTAATAGGAAGATGTTTCCGCTCGTAGACTTTCTCGTTTTGTTGCCAGCCCAATCTGTATCAGAGTAGCAGGTGAGGATGGGGTAATTTCAGTTGTTTCAGGTGTTAATTCAATTTCTGGACATGCTAGAGCAGTATTTAAGTTATCAAAAGATTTGGGAACAAAATCAAGAAGTAATGCAGCTATATGATCGTCATTTATGACCTCACTAACGGTCTTTGACTATTTCAAGTATTTGAGCAATATGTTCATTCGTGTTGCTGTCTTCTAACATTTTAGTTGCACATAATTTTCAAAGTAAGAACAGCTTACTAGATAAATTCATTCTTTTGTGAATTGCCTTAATCTTATTCCATGTAGCTTTTGCAGAATTTTCATATTTGATATGAATAATTTGAGAATCTAATATGCATAAATTGATCATTGCTGTTGCTTGTCTATTAATTTCATCAGGCCTCATAATCTGTAGGAATTATATGATCTTCCAATTTATTTTGTAATATGAAGAAGGTAAATTGCTGAGCTTTATTCTGTATTTGCATAAATTACAGATCAATAATTGAAGATCGATACTTGTAAAGTAGCACATAAGGCTTTTTAGATGCTTGTAGTAATTAAAACAAAACACAAATTAAACAGACAATTTCTCATTTTAAAAATGGTAGATATATTGACTTGACTATAAAAGATAAAAAAATACATATTTTTAAATCTAAATTTTAGAAATTTTTGCTGAACTTCCTTATTCTGTTTTTAAATGATTCCCCCCCCCCCCCCCCCATAAATGTGCATATGCAGACTAGTTTTTAATAATTATTGTTTAAAATAAATTTTTTGGCTCATTGATTATTTCATTGTTGTAAGAAAAAGTAAAAATTGAGCTTTTTTTAAATTTTATGTATAATTATGAAATCCCTTTTTTTTGGGGGGGGGGGGAGGTGGAGGGTTATACTTCAAAATAAATATCTGTTTTTGATGGGAAAAAAAATCTATATTGCAGCTTAATTTTAGAAGTATATTATCTTTTTAGATGAGTCATTGCGACCAGTAATTATTGTTGGACCACTAAATGAGGCAGTTGTTGATCAGTTAGAGCAAGACTTTCCCCACGTTTTCCAACGCTGCATTCCAGAAAAAATGAAAGGATCTCTGTCTATGATGGAAAGAGGCCTCCAGGAACTGAAATTTGTTGACTTTAGGAGGCGTGGAAACCATTTTGAATGTACTACTGTTACAGCTATAAAACAACTCTGTGATAAAGTGAGTGTTACGTTTTTATTTTATATGTGAGTATTTTAATCAGCAGGTAAGTAGATATGGGGGTTATAATTTTGTGTTGCCTAGTTTAAAAGTTCTAAAAGTAAATGTGCCCTAAGGAAAATAATGATAGAAAGAATTTTTGTTCATTGCTTCAACAAATATAAACAAACAATATAGGTTTATTTATAAAATTTGAAAGGATGCTTAAATTTATATGTAGTGCATCAGTTTTCTGTCTTGTTTAAAATGCTATCACAGCTAGTACTAATTTGTAATACTTTCTTAAACTAATATATATTTTGAGATATAAATGTGTTCAAGTAACTTAAAAAAAAAAAAAAAAAAAAAAAAAAAAAAAATAAAAATAAAAGCTAAAAAAATACAATACATTCATTCATACATGAGTTATAATCATTTGTAGCAATTATTTATTAATCAGTGTAGGCTTTAACCTTAACTCATTTTGCAAATCTACATATATCTGCAGAAAACTGTGTGAATAGTCTATAAATTTTTCTCACGTTTGACCATTTCCTTCATATGCACTAACTTTAAAAATCATAATCCACATTAGTGCACCAAAGCTGGTATTTGGGGGTTAAAACCACTCCCAGATAAGTTTAACACAAGTAAGATAAACACAAACTTTAGCTACGGTGAATAAATATGTAAAATATAAATTAAAGAAAAGTAAACTACTAAAAAATTTAGCATAAAATTCTTTAAAGCCCTCTCAAAAAAGAACCCTATCGGTGAAGGAAGGAGAAGAGGGGTGGGGTGGGGGGAGAATGAGACAACAGCAATAACAGCACATTTACTTTGCTGATACATTTTTTTTTTCCACGGATTGAGAATCTTTTATGAATCTTTGAAACGGTTTCAAGCTTATTATCTGACCTCAAGATGGATTTGTTTTGGCTGGGTGTTTTGCTTTGCATTAGTTATTATGCATCACATACTTAAAAATATGCATAAGGAAGTAAAAAAAAAAAGGAATAAGTAAAACAATTAAAAAAAAGTGCAGATATAAAACATCAAAATTATTTTCTAATAATTCAAAGCACCTCCAGGTTGAAAAATCCCGGCTTTACCACTATTATCAAATAAACTAGTGAAAGAGAAAAGTCATTCAATGTCGTGTTTTCTGAAAGCTGAAGGAAAAAAACTGAACTGGGGTGATCCCTATTTGACCGAAAGAATCACAGAGGTCTTTCCCTTCTCAGTCATAAATTTTGTCAGCTTACATTGATAAGGAGTGTTGGGCTTCACCGAAATTGACAGTAAACAGCCGTTTGACAGGACCAAGGGGGTAAGCACTAGCTTCCTCTGAGAGAAACAGGAGATTTTTTTCTGGCTGATCAGGACTTTTAAGCAGAAAGTTTAAATGAAGAAAAAAACAGATTAGGTAATCTTCCTTAATCAGGCCCTGACACAATATTGGTGTCAAATATGATTAATCCTATGCACAATACAGTTTAAACTTAATTTGGATATTATTGAAAGGGTGTTACAAAATCATGCTTGTACGAGTATAATATGTCAGTTGGCAGTGACCCAAGTTATAGATGATTACCCAATAGAATAGGTTTTAAAGTATTTACATAATTTGTGTTATGGTTAAAATGAAAGTGGATATTCTGCAGAATAATTACCGAAATAAGCTTTTTTTGTTAAGCTATATACTGGAAAGCTTAAATACATAACCACAAAAAAATATGAAATGCTCACACCATCTCTATCGGTTTCTCCTCATTTGGCAGAGGCATGATGGTATGTATCTAAAGTTGGTTGAGCTGGTTAACTAATGGAGTGGAGTACAATTGCAATATTTCATTTACAGAAAGAGCTATTTTTGGATGATTTTAGTATGTTTCTTCCCTCAAAATTGATTAGAATGTATTAACACAAGATCTCACTTAAATGTTTGGAATGACCACTAAAAATGTTTTTTCAAAACAAAACTTATGATAATACTAGATTTGTATATATTAGATATAAGTGTAGTAAGATCATTGTACATTTGCAAAAGTATCTTTGTTACATGAGATTTTATTAAATTTCTGCAACAGATGTTTCCCAGTTGGCATGTAAGTAAGCACTGCTATTAAACTATTAATGTTATTAATATAAATGAGATGTTTATCCTAATAAAATCAGTGTACAGCACAATTATAAAAAATTGTGACTATAAAATTATCAAGAAAAAGGGTTCATATTTTTTTTTTGCTTCATGTGAAGAATGAGTATAATGCTAGTAAAATAATATTTTTTCTTTAAATAGGTTTATTATATATTTTTATGTAGTCCTTCTTTGCAGAAAAAAAGTGGGAGGGAGGATGGTAACATTAGTCCTTTTGTTGTCTACTCACTTAACCGTAATTTCGACTCATTATCCGAAAAGAATAAAAGAGAATTGGCAGTAAATGCTTTGCAAAATTTTTCTTGGGACTAAACGGACAGATCATTATTTGAATTCTAAATTTGAATCATTTTTGTAGTTAATAATATACAGGGTATGTCTAAATTAATTGAATAAACTTTCAGGGGTAATAAATAATAATGCAATCAAGGGAAACAAGTTTTGTATTCTACAGGAAACTAGAGTCACAATCTACTTATTCAGTCAAAAAATACAGGAAATCTCATTCGAAACCAAACTCAGATTATTGCTCATAACTTTAACAATAATAAAGCTGTTGTAGCGATATTTTCAACAGACTTATTTTTCTTTCACTGAAATATAGTATTACATAAAATACTGGAAATGTTCAACATTTGTGTCCAAACAATAATGAGTTAGTAGTAGCTACTCCATTGTTGAGAATGCAACTGACTGTACGTACAGCCTTACTGGCTAAATTACACTGCATTTCCAGTACTTCCCAAAATGTTATCACTTTTCATACAAAGTAAAGTTAATCTGATGCAAATGGGTTTAGCTTGTAGTGAGACACACTGTATTTTTTACTGAATTAGTGGATTGCAACCCTGGTTTTCTGTACAAAAATTGTTTTTCTTGATACTTATTATCACCCCTTAAAGTTTGTTCTATTAGCTTAGAAACACCTGTGTATCGTTTTAAATATATATCTTTTAAATTTGTTATTTATTTTTCTTTTAATTTTAATAGTTTTATTTATTTATCTATCTGAGTGTTGTATTATATTTTGTTATATAGGTATTCATTTTTTTTTTCTTCCAGAACTGTCATTCTCTGATGGATGTTAGTCTTTCAGCTGTTGAGCGTTTAAATCAATGCATGATTTATCCCATAGTCATATTTTTGAAATTTAAATCAACCAAGCAAATTAGGTAAGCATATTTGAATATTTAAACTTAAATCTTCTCTCTTTCTTTACAAATAAGTAAATAAATAAACAGCATTATTAAATTTATTGGTATTTATTTTCAGAGAGGTAAAAGATTCCAGATATTTAACAGAAAAGGTCACTACCAAGGCAGCTAAAGAAATGTATGAACATGCTCTAAAAATAGAAAGTGAATATAAACAGTTGATTAATGGTATGTAATCATTGAGGGTTGGAACATTTTCAATAAACTGTATTTGGACTCTTATAAAAAAAAAAAAAAAAAAAACACATATATATATATATGTGTGTGTAATATTTTAACTGCAAGTAACTGAAATGTATTTTGTTTTAAAGTTTTTAAATCATAATTATAAAGTATATTTTTTAGAATTTTTAACCCTGGATTGGAAGAATTACCCTCATCCCTTACCTTCTTTATTGGAAAAAGGAGTCAAAATGACTCATTCCTCCATTCGAGTTAAATTTGTTCTGTAAATGAGTTCTTATGTAACCTGTGATGTTGATTTGCATGTTTGCATTTTTCTACTTTATAGCATTTACTCAAGTCTAGGGTAAGAATATCACTGTACCAGGCATGTATAAAATCATCTTTGACATTTTCATATGCATATTGTTTCTTGCAGAATGGATGAATGAGCCAGAGATTTCCTTTTTAGCTTCACAGTTTTCTTTGACTGGAGAATATAATAATAAATTCCATTTTATTTTAGAAGCAAAATTAAAATTCCTTTTATAACACAATTGTTGTTATATCTAATACTTAAGGATCTACTTAGTGGGTTTGATTTCTATGAACATGAAAAACTTGGAAGAAATTTGCAGCTTCAAAACTGTATTTCTTCTGTCAAGATTTTCTTAACTGAATGCATACTTCTAACTTTTTTGCATTTTTTCTTGCTTCAATTTTGAATAGTAATTTTTGCCTTATTTAATCTCAGAATTTCAGCAATTAAATAAACATAGTTTACTGTTAAAAAATAGTGTAAAAGTTGGCAGCTGTGTGAATGAGAAGAGTTCAGATCACGTCTATTTAAAAAAAAAAAAAATTACGTAATAATATGACCAAAAATAACGGTTGTTAATATGTAGTAAAAAATTTCACTCTAACAAATATTTCATAACCTCTTGGTTACAATATTTTATTAATTTATCATATTTCTATACTTATTTTTTAAATGAATATTATTAATATAAATATTACTTATTACACTGGTTTAATTAAAATATTATTAATGATTTTGCTGTTGCAATTTATTGTGCAACATTTAATTGATTGATTCCCCTGTCCATACCCTGTTTTCTCAAATTATTTTAGACATCGGAATAGGATAAACTGAGCCAGAAACATTCTATATCTACTCCTCATAAGTTTATCATATGTTATGCAACTGTTTCTTAACTTATTCTGGACAGACAAAAATTTTTGTAAATATTTTTGACTGTGTGTTGTCTAAATAGTTCAATGAACTTAAAAATATATGTTTCTCTGAAAAAATCATGGACTCACCCCAATTTTATATATTAGTATAGATTATGGCTCATTTTAGTAGAAGTTTAGTGCTTTTAATGATACATAATGAGAAACTCACTTAGTGAATCTATTTCACTCAAACAAAATTACTTACATATTCATGAATTAAAATTGTGTAAAGATATATAACCACTTCCCCCTAAACAATTAATGAGTGTCTGGTAATCTGGATGGTTTTCCTTGAAATAACAGTGATTTTCAATTATCTAGGTACAAAAATTCCTTCTTCTTTTTTTATGTTAATTTTCAGGTATTTTGATATATGGATTTAAAAATTCTAATTTTTGATAAGTGTTTAAAAAATAATTTCCTTTTATCAGTTGTACTGAAATATCTTAAAATTACAATGTTAGTGAACTTCCTTAGTATGTCTCAAATATAGTGGTAGTTCTAGTAAAACTTGGTATCAACTTTAGTTTTCCTTGGGAAAAAAACTCTTCTCCTTTTTTTTTTTTTTTTTTTTTTTTTTTCCAAATAATAATAATTCAGACAAAATGCATACTTTATTCTTAACCCGTTGGGGACGAGCGACCGGTATACGTGCCGGCGTTGTTGGCACTTACATCCCGTGCGACCGGTATTCGTGCCGTCGCTGTTGGCATTTACATCCCGAGCGACTGGTATTCGTGCCGTGAGTTTGGAACGTTTTTCGTTACTCGTATTTCAAAAAGTATAATGCACAAAAATTTTTTGTTGATCATATTTGAATTTATGTTAGTGAAGAACACATTTTCTTTTAACTAGGAAAGCAAATGGAATGCCATTAATATTTTTTTATCCATGTGAATTTAGTTTTTCAAAAAAATACTTCAATGAAAAAAAATGTGTTTATTTCATCATCAATTTATGTTTGACTGATGTTTCTGAAACATGATCTCTTTTCGATCATAAATCTTTTACGTGTCTAATAAAGCTTTATTTTTTATTTATCGCAAAGATTTTTCTGCAGCACTTGGAAGGGAGAATGTGTGGGTCAACTGATAAACTGAAAACATATGACGTATGAGTATGCTTGATTTGCGCGTCTGACTAAGAGTCGCAATTAATGCATGTTTTCTATTACTCTTTTTTTTTTCTTTACTTTTATCTGGATTAGAAATGGCTTATTTGTAGGTCTACGGGTGCGCATTTTCTATTAGCTTTTTTTTTTTTTTTTTTTTTTCTTTTATCTCGATTGGAAATTGCTTATTTGTCTATTGTTGTGATTACTGAGCTCTGGGATTTGTTCCTTGAGAATAAAAGGGTGACTCCACTTTATACTTTTTTTTGTTGCGGCAAATTCAGTTGAGAAGTAAAAAAAAAAAAGAGAAAGAGAGAAAGAAAGAAAAAGTTACTGATTGTGGGTTACTTTTGTTAATTTTTTTAATCTTACCTTTAAGAAATTTTATACATCGCTTCAAATTAATTCATTTTAAATTAAATTAACTACATTTAAATATCGTTTTTCCCAAACTCATTAAAGTGTCAAAAAACGCAGTCTTCGGAAAGTAAAATTTCTGAGAGTTAGGGATTCTAACACAATTGTTGAACTCTGACTATTTTGATAAATAAGCGCATACATTACCGTACATATTTCGAATAAATGGTCAGTTTTACCCATTATAATTTAATACATGTATTCGATATATTCAATTATATATATATATATATATATATATATAGGGGCTATGGGGGGGGGGAAGATGTAAACATAATTTCTTATTAACAAAACAGGTGGACAACATTATTTCTTTTTCATTTACTAGCAAACAGAAGTATCATTTCAAACATATTTCGCATATGTTATATCGAACAGCGGATTATATATGCATACACATATGACAGAAGAATAGGAATGCCAAACGTTGGGTTTTTCCATATTTTGGAATTAAATAATTTTATAATAATTTAAAGATTTTAATAACAACTTTCTATTCTCATAAAAATAGATAACAGACCAAAAAAAGATAAACTATTTTGATGTAAAGACCAAGTTACCAAAAAAAAAAAAAAAAAAAGTTTGGTTTGTTAAAACATGATAACGATATCAAAAGACAAATCCCCTTCCCTTAGCGATATCATGTGCCAGCACCCCCCCCCTCCCTCCTAAAATGATAACGTTATATATGCACAGCCCCATATATATACGTATATATCCAATTTTAAAAATACTTTTAACATTAATGACATTTTTGATAAGTATATTTTAAATTATTACTCAGTTCCATTTATTATTTTTAATTATTATTCAATACTTTTAATTTCATAAATTTATTTATATTTTTAAATAATTCTAATACAGAAGATATAAATAAATATATTTTAACAACAACTAATTGTTTGATGAATGTATTTTAAGTTATCATTCAAGTTTACTCATTATTATCAAATACTCTTTATTTGATATTTCGTTTTATTATACGTAACTATATATTTTTTCTTTTATTTTTAAAAATATTTTTAACATTTAACAACTGTTTAGAAATGCATATTTTAAAGTGTAGCTCTAGTGTATTTATTATTACTTATTATTATTCAATACTTTTTATTTGATAGATATATTATGATTGATTATATATTTACATGTAATTTTTTAATTTTCAAAAATATTTTAAATAAAATTAAGCATTTTCAAACTATTTTTATGTATATCTGTATATTAAGTATTAAAATGTAGCATGCACAAGTTGCTTGCAAGTTTTATTTAGCTATTTTATTTGTGAATAAATCAGCTTTATTAAAACACTTATTTTGCTTAAGGAATGTGTTAGAAATAGAAATAAAACTATTATGTTTTTTAACAAAATTATTTTTTATTTGAGCAAAATGTTTCATATGTAAGTATTTTGTGACCATATTATATCATTTTTTAACCTAAAAAAGTGCTTAAAATATGCATTATATATACTAAAAAAGTCATTTTTGTACTAAAATAGTTGAGAAAATAGCTCAATTTTTTGCTTGAATATATATAATAACAATTTATTCCATGTATGTGTATCTCAAAAGGTTATATGGAAAAATGAATCTTTTATAATTTTTTAAAGAACACTTTACAAGAGTTAGGCTTAGCTTCGCAAAATCCTTCGGCCCAGAAGAAGAAATCAAATTTTCCCGCTCCGTCCTCAGATGCGCACTTCAAAATGCGCACGCAGTCGCGAACAGGTTAAATTATAGTTAGCTATTCCTAAAAAACAAGTCATTATTAAAGTCAACAATGTTTTTGTTTTAGATATTTATATGTGTTTTTAATATAGTCTTTTAAGAAAAAAATTCTTTATAATACTTTTAATTGTAATTAAAACCTTACTATATAAAGTTGTTCTTTTATTTCAGCTATTATTCCAGGCTCCAACTTGACTTACATGTGTACTCAAATAAAATCCTGTGTTGAAGAGGAGCAAAGCAAAGCTTTATGGGTGCCTAGTGGTTCACTATAACATACCATCTCTTATAACTAATTTTCTTCTAACTCTAAAAATTCTTCTTGGATAATGAACTAAAAAAAAAAAAATACATCTATTTGCTCATTTGCATGTTCATTGTCTGAAAAGTTGAATGAAAAAACTGTATAGGAAACATAATTATGTACAGAGATATACACTGTGCTATTTTATGTGCTCATCTGTCAAAGGGATACTTTCAGATTGAGTGATTTTAAACAAACAAAAAACTTTGTTGCTTTGTTGTTAGACTTGTACAATTTGTTGTTGTAACATTTTAGGGAAAACTTTTTCATTGCATGGATGCAATTACAAATATTTGTATGTATTTCATGAATTGAATGCAATAGAGTATTGATTACTAGTGTATTAAAATAATGTATTTTAAAATATTTATAATGCAATTCTTTTTTTCACTCTCATCATGTTTATCTTCTGAAATAATCTCAATAGTAGAATATATCAATATTTTTGCTGTTGAATAATTGAATTGATCTTTTCAAATGCATAATTTAAAAAATAATATTGCATTATTTATTTTAAAGCATGGTGTAGTGTAAAATTATTTTAAATTTGCCTTTCTCTTAGATTATAAGAACTGCATTTCCATATTTACTGATTGTATAGTTTTTATTTGCTGTTTTGACATCAACTTTATTATTAGAATCATAATGATATATAAAATATGTATATTTATATTTTAAGTATTGCCAAATGTGTTCTTGGACAACATTTGAGGTTTATTTGATAAATGAAAGAATATTAACAATGAATATTATAAAAAGCACATTGTAAAGCAAGTTTTATGTCTATGGGATACTAAACATTTTGAGAATAAGCACTGGACTTTCCAACAAGATTTTGCACTGGTCCATACATTTAAAGCTACCGAAGATTTCTGAATAGCAATCAGCCATATTTTAATAACTCACAAAAATGGGCCACTAATTCTCCCATTTTAAACTTCTTTCATTTTTCTTTTTTGGAGCATGTCAGAAAGAAAAGTTACTGTAAACCTCACAAAAAATTTGAAATATTTAAAGAAAAATCTTAAGTCTGTTTGAGGTACGAATGAGTTATGTCAAATCTGTGAAACGTTTCCAGAACATTTGAAGGCTGTCTGTTGTCAAATTAAAAAGCAACCTCACTGAAAAAAAAATATATAGATAGTACATATTAGCAGCTTGAGCATAAATAATAATGTTAGATTTTAGTAGTTTAACAGAAAGAAAAAAAGAAATATGCATTAGCAAATCATTAAGTAACAAAATAATAAACATTTTTGTATTATTAAAATACTGTTCTGTTTAGCATTTCTGGTTTAAAATTTGCTTATTCAAAAAGAAAAAAAAATTGTTTCAAATTTCGCTTTTAAAAAGAAACATAGTGTTCTGTTTGTCTGAATAATTCTTTTCTTTATATATCAGAATAAAATAAAAAAGTTTGATAATAAATTAATATGTAATAAAGCTTTTTTTTTTTTTTTCCAATACTTACTGTGTATCTAATCTATACTCTATTGCTTTCATATTTATAAATTTTTTCTTTAAATGTATTTTATGCAATCATGGCAGCTTGCAGTATATGCAATAAATGAAAATGTCAGGGAAATTTTGTGATTTTGTTGTAAAATGAAATGCTCTCTTTTAAAAAGGCACCACCCTCTCTCACATGCAGATTTGGTTATCAGTATTTGTCATCTGAATTATCAATCGTTTTAAATCATTTATAATTGTTATTTTTACTATCAACCATGTCTTTATATTACATTATCTTCATGTGATAAAAATTTGTCGCATTTAATTTGTTGCTGTTTACTTTTGATTTTATATGACAAAGAACAATGATATCACTTAGATTTAATAATTTTGCCCTTTTATATGGATTCTAAGAGTTAATAGAATTGCATATGTAATTGAAGAAGTAAGGAGGCAATTGAATATTTAATATAAAGTAAACAATCTGAAAAATGTACAATTAAATATCAATGAAACTTACTAGTTGTGTCAAGGCTTCTGAGGCCATTCTTCAATTTAAAATAAAAAAAATAATAGAAGATATTCCAGTGGTCTGTTTCTGCTTTTATTTGATGTTTGCTTTAAAAAAAAATAGTTTAAAAAATTTATCGCAAAGCAAAAGGTTTTCTCTCTTTTTTATATATATACATATACGTTAGTTCAATTAATTATTTTGTAATGCTAGTTAATGTTCAGATTTTAACATACTTTTGATTTAATGTTTTATCAGTCATTGTCTATTAAGCAAAAATTTTGAATGCTTAAAAATAAATTCAAAACTATACTTAGTTTTCAGCAAACCCTTGTGTTTTCTAAATTTAAAAACTCAATGTATATTGGCTGAGACTGGTAAATATCACTTATCTAAATCGATGAAATGTTGATTTAATTTTTTTTTTTTTATTGTTATTTTGTTACATAACTTAAATACAAGTTAATCATTAAAAAGAAGAAAAAACAAGCTTTCGCTGTGTTTCTGAATATTTCAAAATAGTATCGTATCATTAAAAACATAAATAAGTAAATGATTTTAAATTTTTATTCAGCATGAAGATTTCTGTAATATGAATAATATATTATATATATTTAAAATATTATTGTGAAACTAAAAATGTATAAAAAATGTATATAAGAACTTATGAATTATTTTTAAATAATTGTCTTGATTGTAGAGCTATATTTGTATTATAATTTTCTTTTTTTTTGTTTTAATATTGAAATTGTTAATTTTTAATTTTAATATTTTTTAAGGTAAATTATAAATTGAAGATTTTCTGTGTGTAATGTTTTTAAAAGAAAGTTTTAACTTTTTTTTCTTTGAAGAAAACAGTATTAAACAGCATGTACTGTGTATATTAACATTAATATGTTGTAAAATGTGTGATCTTTTTTTTTTTTCTCCCTTTGCAATCTTTTCATGAATAATTTTTCCCCAATTGTTTAGATACATTCAGTGTCTCACATTATGTGATATCTTTGTGTTACTGTGTTAAATTCCATGTATTATATTGAATTATTTATAAAGAAGCTTATGCATTTCTCATAAAACTGAAAAACATATAGAAATTTGCTATTTACATTATAGTATTAGATGATACAAGATAAAATAATTATGTAATTATTAAATTCTTTTCAGTTATATTATGTTTTTTTATATTTTTATTAATGGTGGTTATTTTGTATAGCTTGTAATCTTTCTAACAGCTAACATTAACTATGAAAAATTACCCAATATATTATTAGGCCAAAGATCAATGCTTCTTATGTATATATGTATTTTATCTAGAAGAATATTTAAAATTATAGATATGTAAATTTTTCTTATCCATGATATTTCTCTCAAATTTTCTCAGTTATCAACAGTGCAGCTATCCAAATAGTAAGATTCAGTGCAGTAGTGTCTTTTTTCTTGGCATAATTCAAAATATGGCAACAAGTGCATAATATTTTTGAGTTATAATTTACCACAAAAATTGCCTTTTCTTTTTTTTTCTTCCTTTTTTCCAATTATTTTTTTTAAAATAAAGAACTAATCATGTTGTCAATCAGAGTTTTTATTTAAAAAAATATATTCCTTTAATTTTATATATTTAAAAAAGTCATAAAAAAAAAAAGAAATAAGCTTTAACTATTTATTACTGATGTAGAATAGCCATTACTCTGAATTTTGTAATGGCTATATGGCCTTCCTGAATGGTAGTATAGATATTAAGTTTTTCATTTTTAAGCATATTAATGATGAAACTGGTATAAGTATGGGTGCTATATATTGAAAAATTTAATATTCACATTAATTTCATTTTATGTTACCTTTTAATATTTTCTTTATTACTAACGATATTCTGACATCTTTTCACTTTTATGTCTAATCCTGGTCTAATTAGCCACCAATTAATTACTGCCAACTTTTTAAAACCTCCTGAACAAGTTCCATTTATCACTTATTTGTTATCAGTATTATTTGCAGCATCTAAGTTGACTATGAACTACCACTACTATTTTATTTATTTATGATATTTTCTTTCTGTGCAATTAATATATATTAGCTTTTTCAGACAAATTTTCATCTGAAATGTTTGACATTTGCCAATTAAAAGTGACATCGTAGTTCTATTGGTATAATTATAATGATATGAAAAAGTTATTGTGGCAAGAAAAAAAATTTACTTTTTTTAGTTTTTATGTGGATATTAACAAACTAATCAATAAACGTAATTTTTATTTTAAAAAAGAGGATAGAGCTTTGGTACATAAATAAAAAATTATAAGTTTCTTCTAATTGTAAATCTATTTTTTGCAACCGCTTATAACATTCATAATTAAGTTCTGAAGTGAAAAGTGTGAATTACAGTTGGGGGTTGAAAGGAGACGGGGCACAATAAAACTTCAAATATCCTTTTCTTAATGAAGTTGGTGCTTTCATGTAAAAAAAAACAGTGGCACTCTATGAATTTAAGACTTTGTTTTTCCTGTTCAACCTATCACTAGGAACTGTAAATCTACCAGTATCTTAAAGTATTTGTTTGTTAATCACCATAGCTATGTGAACATCGTAGTGATTTTTGTGTTGATAAAAATTTTGCTGTATTGTAATCATTAACCCCTTAACTGCCCCGGACGTATATATACAGCTATAGAAAATACATGCATCTGGGCCATTATATATAACAGTATAACATATGTATTTTCTTACTATTATTTCAGAAAACTAATATACACCTTCTTTAATTGCAGAAATATGCTATTTAAGTAAGGCACTGGAGATCGCGTAAGATTTCGTTGGCAGTTAAGGGGTTAAAAAAAGGGGTAGGGGGATACTTTTCCTGTTAGCCTTAATTTTTGCATTTTTTCATTGATTTGATTTTTTTTTATCATCTATATCCTTTTTCATGTCTTTCTATATATATATATATATATATATATATTAAATGCTGGATGTGATTATTAAAAGTTATTAAATTATAATAGTCAAATGAAAGTGTAATAATGGAATTTTAACAAGATTACAATAATTCTTGCTTTATCTTTTCACTCACTTGTGATTCAAAAGTCCTTCTTAATGGTAGAATAAAAGAATGATTTTTACTCCTGTTAGAAACATTTGTCTTGCTGTTTCAAGAACTCTTACTGTTGTTATATGTTAATTCAATTCTCTACTATTATGATACATCCGAAGTAATTTAGGTGATGTGTGCCAAACACTTTTTGTTATAGAGTCTATTCTTTACCCCCCCCCCCTCCCCACCCCACACAAAAAAAATTAATCTTTTTAAAAAATCTGATTTTGTTATTTTTTAATATTTGTATCATGAGAAATATGAAAGATATTTTATTTTTTTCCTATTTTTCATTGTATGATCTATATTTAAAATTTTTATTCCCATGTGAGCTACATTTTAAAGTGTGAATATAATGCAAAGTAATGGCTAATCAAAATTTATTTGAAGACTTCTGTCATTAATGAAAATGTGTGTTAAATACATGCCATTTCTATCAATAGTTTTCTGATCTATATTAGTAAATTTTACCATGTGCATTTATATAATATTTTTATAGGTCCTTTCTTTCTTTTTTGTTGTTTATCATAATATAATATGGATTTGATCAAGCAAGCATTTCTCTTTTCTATCCTTGGAAATAAGTACTATTTTCTCTTATGGTTATTAACTGTTCTAAAATTCAAGCTATAATTTCTAACCATCGAAATGGAAGGTTTTTTTCCTTTTCAAATTTTGCTTTGATAGTAATAAAATTATGTCCAAATTGCTCTTTCATATAAGATTGCAGTCAGATAGGGTGTTATGTGTTATGACTTTCTTGTTCTTGAAATTCCCTTTGATCTCTGGTAAAATTATCTTTGTTTTTTTAAAGTGATGTTTTTTCTTTTTAAAAAAATCCTTTTAACATGTTGTTAAAGAAAATTTTATAGAAATATATTTTCTTATAGTATGAATTATCAATTGAAATTCTCTCTCTTTTTATTCTTTATTACATTTTTAAAAATTTGTAGATATTTATTATCCAGTTTTTTTTTCTCCATACTTTCTATTTAATAAACTTCTTTTTTTTTGGGGGGGGGGGGGGGGGTGGTTTATGATAATTTCAAGTAATAGTGGCATGATATTTAATTAACTTATAATATGATGTGATTTATCAGTTTTTATTGCACATTTTTTGTTTAGTCTTAATATTTATTTTTAAGATAATTACATTATCTTTTGGTATTTTCACTTGATAGTTTGCTTTTTGATCAGTGATATTTTCACCATTTTTAATATCAGTTTTTACAAACTTAAAAATAGATATTTTTATTAAAACTGTGTAAGTTTTTATTATTATTAGTTGTTTTCTTTTAGTAGTTTCTGAAACAGTTATTTAAAATTTTACTCAAATAATTAATTTTCTTTCTCAATTTCTTTATATTTTTTCAATTAGTTGTATACTTTTATGTTATGCAAAAGGGGTTTTCTTTTGGAAAGGTGGGAGAAATTTTCAATACTGGGACAATTGTTTGGTTTGTTATTAATGCAAAAAATCAGTGCATGCATTTTTAAAACAAATCATTAATTTCATTCTAGATTTATACCTGGTATGCTAGTTTTTTAATTTCAAACTGCTTTCTGAACAGTAGAATAAATGTTATATCTTAATGTATACCACTCCAAGGAAAAAACTTCAAACTTTTGTAAGATTCCACTCCATCACTCTTGATAACAAAACGCCAAAATATCAGATGCTTTAATTTTTGTAAAAATTACTCTTATCTATTGTCGCAAAAGTGCAAAATAATATATCTAATATTGTCACATAATCTGTAAATACATTAAACCAAAAATTAGAACTGTGGAAAATTTGGAACTTCTTTATTTGTGACATGAGCTACTTGTCTTTAATTATATGCAACATTTTTATTGGCAGGTTAGTCCTTTAACATGCATGATGTTATTCCTTCATTTTTACATAAAATAACACTTTAAATTAATAATGGGATTCCAGCAATACCGAAAATGCATTTTTACAAAATTTTTTTGCTATCTCCTGTTGAGAGGGACACCTATTTTTAAAGGTGTTGGCGGAGCAAAACACCCTCAGACTTTGCAGGAAGAAACAAAACCTATTACTACATTCATATACTTCTTTTAAATAACATAAGTAATTATAAAAACTATAATTTTTGCCTAAACTTAATTTTTTTTTTTTTTTTTTTTTTTTTTTTTTAAACACACTTCTATTGTTTAAAAATCAGTATTTGATTCAAAGGTTGCTGTTGCTACACAAAAATTTCATTCATTTAGCTTTGACTTAATTTTTTTATGCTGGTATCATTATTTGGGGATCATTTTAACTATGACCCTATAGCGGAATGATATAATAAGAGGCTGTTTCAGAAACATGTGGTATAAGTAAATAATGCATACATGCTATTTATTTTATTTTACGTCTTACTAAATAAGAATGATGGTAAGAAATATGATATAAGTTATAAATTGAATATACCCTTATCATATGTTTTCAAGAAAAAATTGTATTTATTCTGGTATAACATGAAATTGTTACAGCTAAGAAGGCATTTGAAAAGAAAACTTTTTCAATCTTCTTTTCTTAGTTTTTTGAGCAAAGTAATTAATTCTATATCATCTTCAATGTGTCCAATAAATTTAAAGATCGTATATTCTCTGCAAATTTTTCACATTGGAATGGGCAAGACATCTATCTACTAGAAGTAGAATCTTTCACTTTTATACCCGTACTTCCTTATCCAAGTGTTTTATTTCAGCTTCAAATAGCTAAGGGTGTTATCCAAGTCTTTTTGTTGTGTAGGTAGTTTATTGGAAACATTTTAATTTTTTTGTAATATGTTGGACATTTAGTCTTCCCAATCACTGCCAAAATTTCTCTTTTCTGTTCCAATCAAGTTTCCACACACAAGAACTGTAATTCTGTCCGTTGACAATTTCCCTCCTGAATACTTTTCATTTGTGAATAAAAGAGCTTTATCAGGGATAAGCTTAAAGAAGAAGCAGTCTCACCTGTGTTCAAAATGTCATTGACTGTGGAGCCTTTTCGAACTTTTAGCCAATCCTGAACATACTTGTTGTTGACACTTTATTCTTCATCACACACCTTGTACCAATCTATTTACTGTGAGAGCAAACCCGAGCAACTTGGTAACCTATTCTGCTTTTATTGTTAGCATTGTATCACCAATTAGTATGTTCAGACTTCTTTGCTGTTTAAACCATTTTATCAATACCCCATCTATGTCTACTTTATCCATCTTCATCATTCACTTAACATTCTTCCTACTTTGTTCATGCTTTATTTTTTCAGATAAAGCACACATTTGCATTTACTGATCCAAATTCTTGACAAACTTGAGTTTCTTTTCCCTTTATTCAATGCATTAATAATGTTAGTTTTATTTCCTGAAAAAGAACTTTTCTTTTTACCGTCATAATGTTCAACTAAAGACACACAAAAAGTGTAAAGGAAACTGATGATGTCACTGCCAGGCATCATTCGATTACACTCCTTTCTCCACCTTATCGATTCCAACTGGTTCATGGTTTTTTAATTCTACCCTTATTGTATAGACAGATAAAGAGAATAAGTTTCATCCATTCAGTTGTCCCCTCCCCCCAACTTATTTTCCCTTCTGATATTGTACAACAGGTTAAAAAAACTGTAGGCATAACCTTGAGCCAGCTGTCACTTCTGTGACTCAAATCGGTGGCGAATGGGACATTCTTGTTGTGAAAACAGTTGATGCTTTCCCATTTCCCAAGAATAAATAAAGTAGTCCTGTATATTTTTTTACGCAATAACTTGGGTTGTCATCTAAATTATCTCACTATGTCTAAGTTACTATAACATTAATGTCTGTTATTATTGAATTGTCACTATAACTGAGGAAGCTATGGCCACATTCTACGGTAAATAGCTTTCAAATGTTCATTAAATTTAATAATAATAAAAAAGTTCATGAATATGCATCTTTATGGCAAAGATGACTTGCGTTAAATGGCTTTAAAAATTCAAAGTATTAATGCGTAAATCAGCATAAAGATTCTATGGAGGTGAAATTACACTTTTCTACTTGTACTTTTTCTTCTTTTTAATTATTGTTCTAGAGTATTATAAACCTCAATAGCTTATGTAAGTCAGGGTATAGGCATATAGAATGGCAGCAACACTCTAAAAGAGAAAATAATAATAATAATCAGATGTGGTTTTTATTATATTATAAATGATCATATTTTCTTTCTTTACATAACATTTAATCATCATTTAGGCCAAGCAGTGATGAGAAATGCTTCTGTGTAATCTGCTGTAATTCTTAGTGAAAATGTGGTTGATTTTATACTACAGTTTACTCTTTGTTTTTGTGGAAACTTAAAATTCATCGACTTAAAATTATGCTATCTGCACAAGTTGAGAAATAAACAGAAACAGATATATTGATTTTTACTTTCCCTCCAAATTTTTTTTTTTTTTAAATGATAGCTTTTCAATACTATTTGTGTAGTTTTAATTAATTATTTACCTTTTAAAAAATGTAAGTAGAATTTTTATGTTTAAAAATTTGAATTTTTGTAAATACTTTCACTATACAGTAAAATTTGTCTAATTTGTATTCATAAAATGTACAAATTCGTCTGACTCACACTGAATTTGTAAATGTAAACAAAGAAATTTAATTCTTTGATAAGCTCTCTCAATAATTTTTAATTTGCTCTCCTTTCTGAAATTTTAAATGTATAGTGTTTAAAAAGAAAAAAAAAATTTACTTTCAGTTTGACCAAAGAAAATCACAAATTTAGCAAAGCAATCAACATTTTCATTTGTGTGCCCCAAACCGGTCAGATTATGCAAATGATCTTAGCAGCATAGCTCCAATGCTCAAAATAGTTTAAATATAAAAATCTTTGTTGCCAGCAAACTATGCATAAAACTTAATTCATCACATAAACATTTGTAGTATTTTTGGAGCTGGTTTAAAAGGAATTTTAAAAGTCTGTTGTTAGATTTACAAAAATGTTGAGGAGTATGCGACCCCCCCCCCCCCCCCTCCTGCTCTAGAAAACACACTGGTTGCAACACAAAAGGTAGTAAGTATTAAAATAACAACATTTTATGTGTTACTCAAGATATTAAATCCAAATTTTCTGTTAAAATTAATAGTACCTAAGTTAATAAGAAAATTTCGACATAGAACATAACAAATAAGAATGGAAAAACCTTTGCTGAAGTTTTAGCATTTGATCAGAAATATTTAATGCTGCAAAATAATGTTATGTCTAGTAACTGGCTTTAAGATCAAGATAATATTTCAAACCAAACATTTAAAGTAAACAATTGTTGAATGAATGATCAAACAGTAATTTCTGTGTTGTTTAATCATAATTTTACTTATTTGCATTTATGTTTTAGTTTCATGTATTTCAATACATTAACAAAGAAAAAAAAATTCTAAACTGTATTAATCTTTTTGTATGAAGTATGTAATAAAATATATTTTAATTAAGAAAAAAAAACGTGTTTATAAACAATGTGTATCAAATTAAAAAAATTTTTGTTCTAGCTTTGATTCAGTATTACTTTGACAGATATTTCTGCAAATGAAAGTTAAAATTCTAGTGTTAAATTCACCTTGAGTAAATAATTAAAATTCATATAAAAAAGCACAAATGTACTAAAATTTCTTGCAGGTGCATACATATAATATAAAATTATTTAAGATATTATATTTATATATATATAATATGTATTTTTAAGATATTTCTAATGTATTTTAAATAATTTCATATTATATGGAATTTTAATTAGATATTTCTACTTTTTTCTTTCCTTGGATCCATAATTATTTGCATTTTGTGACATTTCTTATTCTTATCCTTTTCTATATATTTTTTCATTTTTTAAGTGAATACTTCTATAGGTGCATCATACTGTTTTCCTTGTGCGACAAATTAAGCTCATCAGTCATGCTTGGAAATTTAAATTCTTACTTATACAATCAGCTATTTTTATTGTTTATCTGTCTCGCTTGGAAATGACATGCTTATTATTTATGCAACAAAACCCATGACTTTAACTAAAACGGGTGTATTTTTGTAGATTTTATTTAAGTATTATGTATTGACATATATTTACATGTACACACACTTGAGTGTCCTTCTATGGCAAATTATTGAAAAAAAAAATAAGTTGCCATAAATATAACCCAAATTTTAATAACTAGGTAATTTTGCAAAATTCTCATTCAAATCCGATTTTGACTATAACTAAGAATCTTTCATATTTTGGGTTCATGTCAAAAGGATGTTTTTGGATACCAAATTTTGGCACAAAATTAACTGCATTCTTGTTACCAGGAGTGAATTTTTGTGGAAAAAATTCCATCTTATATGAATTATAATTTCGATTACATCTTTTTAAATAATTATATTTTACTTTCAATAACAATTAATGTTTTACTATATAATTTAGTTGTGAGTGTGTGTGTTGTCATACATAATATATAGATACATATGCATAAATATTTGAATTTTACATTTTATAGATTGGAAAATTGAAGATAGATCAAAATAACCTGTTGGATAATGAATGTAAACAAAGAAAGAAAGCATACTTTGTATAATATATATATTGCTTCAAACCAATTATGCTCACCTTAGAAGTTTTCACTTCGCCAGCGCATGCTTTTAAGCACACATTTTTTTCTTTTAATAATTTTTCCTCTACCCTCAATCCATTTCCCACTTTTAGTCAAGTCAGATTAACTATATTTACCGTTGTCCCTCTTTACTTTAATTAAAAATCTGTTTATGGTATGAGTCAGTCGCAGCATTTATATTAATTTTTCGTTTAAAAGTGTAGTATAATATGTTCTAAGTTATTTACGTTATGCCCTCCTCTTGTTAAAATCATTTGATTGAATTTAGAAATTTAAGAGCTTTAAAAGATTCATTACTTTGTTATTCTGAAAGTTTCCTATTAATATTCCTGTAACAAAAAATAAAATTAAAAATAGCCATTCATTTTATATGCTTTTTTTTGTTTGTTTGTTTAATCTTTTAAAAGGATAAGATTGATTATGATTATAATCGTGTTGAACCAATAATATAGTAGGATTATTCTTCTATATAGCCTTGGAAAATAGAAAAAGAAAAAAAGTAAATAAAAATAATTCAGTTTTTACTTAAAGGAAATAATTCATTAAAAACAAATATTATCTATTCTACCAACTTTAAAAAGGATGATGAAATCATATATATATATATATATATATATATATATGCAGGCTTGTCAAAATTAAACTTCCTTGTTGCATCCCAATTCCGTGTAGTGCATTGTGTGGGTCATAATGACATGAAATTTGAATAGACACTTCAAAGGTTGTGCTTAAGATTTATTTTTAAAAATTGATGCTAGATAGCACTATATATCTTGTGAATTATGATTTGCATAGGTAAATTTCTTAAAGATTTCTCCCAGGCAAAAGAAGCAAAGAAGGAGAAGGCTGCTGTTGTGATCTAAACACTCTGTTTAGATAAGAGAACATATGCAGAACACTTTTTGTACTTTTTCTTTTATAAATATATTTTAAGCCTGTGACTTGAAATGCTTGTTGTTCAAATTCCATGTCAATCTGGCACATAGGCAATCCTATGCAGTCCTCTGAGTTGAGAAACTTTCATTTTGACAGCCTTGTATGTATGTATATATATAAAATAAGAAATGTATTCAATATATTTTTTGAAACTGTAAGGGGAAAGGAAATTATGTCATTGTAAGTTAAGTTGGGATTATTTTATTATCTGAATAGAATATTACAACCAAAAGTTTTTTTTATTCTTAAATAATTATTATACGTATTTTTAAATATGTTTACTTTTTTAAATATATGCATAATGTTTTACAACTATTGAAAGCAATGTATTGAAAATAAACTATTTTGATTATATTTTGTTATGAATTATATTTGTTAGTTACAAGTATGTGTTAAAAGGTAATTTTATGATGCTATGTTTTAACATTAAAAAAAAAAAAAAAAAGAAGTTCATGGACTTTTTTTTTTTTCGTTCCTTGCACTTGGGGTATCTTGTAGAAGATTTTAGTTTTAATTTGCATAATCTTACTTCCACTTCTAGAAATATGATGTTAGTGGTACTATCCATGTTCATTAGAAAATGAAGTATTTTCTTGAGAATTTATTTTAATAAACAGTAATGATACATATGAAAAAAAAAAAAAAATTGGTGCTTCTATCAGTATTTTCAATAGTAATACATTTTTAAGGATAAAACAGAGCAAAAAGATATGGCATATTTTTTTATACATATTCGTGTGATGTATGAGGTGTTGCAGGTGCAGATACCAAACTAAACATATGATCTCTTTTGAAAATTTTCTCATGCTTGCGATGTTTCACATTTGCTTGAATGAAATTCTAAAAACATTTGTAGTTTGAATCTGTATTGCTTTATTTGTAAAAGGATGTTATCTTCAATTTTTACTAAACAAAGCTTAACAAGTACATCAGTCATCTGATTGTTTTTGCAATATGAAATTTATCTTTTATAGTAAGAATTTTTGAAAGTGAACAATATCTATAAATATCTTTACTTGAAAATTTAGTGTTGTTTAATTCGTGTGATAAATTCTGTAATTTTTTTCGCAATCTTCAAAGATATATTATTTCGTGTTAAATCATTCATTTAAATAATTTTTTTAACCATATAGATTGAATATTTATTGTAAACAAACAAGTAAATTCTTTTTTTTAAATTAATCTTCTTAAATTTATTAAAATATTAATATGCTATTCAGATTTTGTTTATATATGATGTTAACATCATATAATGTGCTTTATAAAAAAATATTTTTTTAATGTTTGATTATTTATAAAGTTTGTTAATTTTGTGAAAAAACTGCATTGAAATTTTGCAACTGCAACTTATTTTAATAATCACCCTTTTAGTTTAATTAATCAAATGCATTTTGAAAATGTTTTATGTTTGTTATCAAAGGAAATATTTATTTTTATTTAATCCAAATGTGTTTGTTGTTGTTGTATGGCATTTTTTCTGATACATGACATGTCAGTTTAATATGTGATTAACATTTTTAAAAAAAGTTTCATATTTTAAAATTTTAGCTATAAGTGAAAATAGAATTATTCAAAATTTTCTGACTAAACTTTAAGGAATAGTAAAAGTGTATTAAAATAAACCAATCTAATTCATCTACAATGTCCAAGCATCAATGATGGCAAGGGTAGGGATATTAAACCCGACATCAAAATTCCCCTCCTAGAAGGTTTGAGATTTTGTGCCTAAATATGGTATAAAAGTGCAACTCACCATCAAACATCTGTATCCCCTCATCCCTCCCTCCATCCCTGTCACGAGCCCACCCAATAATTTGATCCCCCCCCCCCCCATAAAATTTAGTTTTACTGTCGTTTTCAAAATAATTTTGTTTGAAAAATAGTAAAGACATCAATTAGACTTGCAGGAGCACTGAAATGTATAATTAAATTCAGCTGATGTATAAGTAAATTTTTCTCAAACAAATTTCTTGCATATTTTGTCATCTGTTTTAATGTCTTGATTCAATAAAGCATTTAGGTGACTGAAATATATGTTTGTTTGATTTTATATTTAGTTTCTTGCAATTTCAATAGTTAGCCCTTTTTTACTCTATTTATAATAAATAATAATGTATTTCTAGAAAAGAATGTATGAGAATTTAATAAAATTATTTATCAAATTATAATTAAATTTTAATAATAATTTTATAATCACCTTAGAAAAAACATAATTGAACTTTGAATTATCATCTTTAGTCATTTGCTCTTCACACACACAGACTAACATAAGAGGGAGAAATTGTATGTGTTATTTCACTCAAACATTTTTTAGACCACCCAATATTTTTCAAAAGTTGGCACTACTGGCCAAAGCTGCCTTTTAAAAAAATTCTGAGGGGCCACAGTTGATCATGGAAATCACAGAAGTCAATCAAAGTGATGAAGGGACATACCTCCCACTGTGACTATTTATTTTATATGTTCAGGTGAAATATCCTGAAAATTTCCATTGAGAGAGAAGATGCCCTTTTCCACCCACCCATATTCCACATACTCGGCACCTATGCCTGCAGCTCCAGAAATCCAGTTTTGAGAAAAAATGTTTGAATTTGACACTGCTTATGCATTTACTATATTAAAGCACTTTTTATCACCTGTAACTACCTGATCTAAATATGTATTTTGAGCAGTGGAATTGCTTTACAATTAATAATTATAATAACTTAATTGAAAAAATTAATCTAATTTTAAAATCTTTAATCTTTTATATTAAAAAAAATATATTTCCTTCTATGAAATCTTATTTCATACTATTTAAATGCATACTCATTACGTAATCTTGGTGAAATCAGAAGATTGTTGGTGTTTTGTGGAAGAGGAAAAATCGAAAAAAAATGTTTTTGGATGCACTTTAACGTTCTTCAAAAGTCAGATTATCAGATAATTTTGATTAGTTGAAGATATTAGCTTAAAAATTTATTTATGTAGTTGAAAACAACAATGAAAAAGTTAATTATCATATTCTTTCGACAGAGTTTAAATGTGTCAAAATTTCAAAACTTCTGTCTATTTTTGGATAAAAAAGAATCCAATAAAACTTTGGATAGACTGAGTTTAACTTGTAGGCATGAACTTTTGAGAAAAATGTATTCAAAGAATTTTATTATTGAATATTGCATATGAAGTGCCAATAGATTTTTTATAAATATACTTTGAATCATTCTTACTATTATTAGATTAACATTCTCCTTTTAAACTTTGTTTGGAGAATTTCGCAGGATCCAGTAATAGGCATAAATGAAACTGCTCTAGAAAGATATTATAGTATTTAATGTGTGGATAGATTTAATTTCAAAATTTATTACGCTACCTTTTGGCATTCAGTTTTAACTGCCATTCAGAATAAAATCTTGCACCATTCTCTACGCTATAGCCTAAACCTGCCATTTTGAATTTTTCTTGCTCACCATCAGAAACTTTGCAGCTTGTGAGAATATTTTACCATTGTTAAGATATAGTTCTCCGTCCTGCTGTTGGAAACAAATCTCTACAATTCAGAATGTCCGACAGTATGCTTTTTGACATGGAAAAATGAAATACAGTTTTTACTGTGTTTAATTTCCATAATATTTATGCAAAGAAATACTGTAATACTATATTTTAATGCTAATACTATACAAAAATACTTACCCCATGAAATATGCATTGACCTGTAGCCTCCCCATGGACATTTTGTTGTAAATCTCATATGGAATATTTACTTTATCTTTTTATGCTGTTAAAATTTCTTTTAAATTTGAATATCTTTTGCTCAAATTATTCATTTTAATCAATTTTAAAAACAATTGAAATAATATTTAATCTATATAATTGTTTTCTCTTTTTTTATGTTCTGTGATAATAACGTGTGTTTAATTTGTTAAGTATTGTAAACCATGATCATGTGCATATGAAATACCATTATTTCCTGCTTCTAATTTAGCTGTACCATGATTCCTCTTCAACTGCAAAATTAATATTTTATCATTTAAATTAGGTTTAGCTATTACTTTTGTTCTCTTTTATAGTATAAAATTCAGAAAAAATTTATGAAATAGTAATCCATTGATTTCAGACAGTAAAATTAGTATAAAAAAGTGTTAAGTATAAATTTAATGTATTAAATAATAATGATATACTAAATGTGGCAATAATACAGAAATCATAAAACTGTAATGCAGACAATATTCTCAAGTTTTCGCTCCATTAAAATATATCCCTCTGTATAATTAAGTATGCTTAAAAAATATTGCTGGCTGAAAAATATCCAATTCCATTGTGTCAATTTCATTACATCAGTCTGTTGACATATAAATTACACACAAAAATGATCACTTATTAGACAATAATAAATATAATAAAAAGAATTGCCTATTTATAATTTTTTGTTGTAATAATATTCATTCTTAACCTTCTCTGTAAAAGAAATAAGTAAAGTGAGAAAATTGTAAGATGGGATAAGACAAATTACTGGATATATTTCAAAATTACTATTAGATATATTAAAGCCATTTTAATGTATCGAAGGCTTCATTTTCATAGTAAATTAAACAGTGTTATTTGTGATGGTCTTGCTTATACTACAATAAACTATTTAATTCATCGATTAATGCATTTTCAAAAGACATCACTTTTATTTCCACAGTTATTTTGAAATGATTTTAAACTTTGTTGTTTAATTTCTGATATAACTCAATTTTTAAAATATTTTTTGTCCAATAGTTAATGGAATGCTTAGTTTAAAAAGTAAGTATTTTAATTTTTGTATAATTTAGGTAATAGTACTTTTTTTAAAATGTCCTAAAAGAATTTATATGTTTGGTTTAATAAACAAATAATAATTAAATAATAATAAAGATTTTTCTGAAAAAATATAGGAGTCTTCTGTTGGATAATAAACAGAGAGAAATACGTCAATTGTATTAGGCAGAATCAATTGGGGCCAAATAAAAATTTTCACCATCGCCAGTATTGCACACTAGAGAAAGTTTACACTATAGGTTCGCTGGGATTTGAAAATCTTTCCATCTTAAACAGAATTTCATTTTACACTGACAACGGAACCACTATTGGTGCTGCTCGCACTTAGAATCCAGACCTGGTACATTTTGTAGCCCTATACATAAAAGTTAGAGACCCAATAAAATATCTCTGTTAGAATCATATTTTATATTTTTTTTATACTTTTAATTTTTTATTATTGGATTTTTATTTGTTTATTTCATGCCAAAAGTGAGTTAAGCCGCCAAATAGGGCACTACATTTGTCCGCCCACTTTATCCGAAGAGTAAATGTGCAGTGCATATTATTAGAACTATATCAGATTGCAATTTTTTTTTTTTTTTTTTTGTAATTGATAGCATAAGAAACAAATATTAGGTTTTTCTTTTTTTTTTCTATGCAGATGATAAATATATAAATAGTAAATATAATTCTATAAAAGCTTCCAAGATCATTGAAAACTATTTTTTAGTGAAATACAAAATAAGCAAACTATTCTTTTTTTTTTTTTTTAAATCGAATGGAATAAAGTTTCAATTGTTTAAAATAAAATGTTGCTGTATTAAATGGTCCTTTGGTAAAGGTAATTATAAAGTAAATTAATCACAATTTAGAAAAATTATTGTGGCTAATTAGGTCGGACATTACAATTTCTACTAAAGTCCAAACCACTCCTCACACAAGACAAACAGCTATGACATTTGACTAGGGTTGCCAGAAAGCTCTACTTTTGAATAAAAAAATGCCAACTGTTTCCCCGCCAAAAATGTGAATATAATGTTGCAATTTTTCAAAATCAAATTCTTGGGCTCTTGAAGGAATTTTTAAACTTTTTTCAATATTTTATACTTATTATTAACTAATTTTTATTTTTAAATGCTTTTCTTTTAAAAACTTCAGTGTTAATAGTCTGATAAGGGGTCTCGAAAATTGCATTTTCAGAAAGTTATACTGCTGTAAAATCAAGATATATTATTTTAACAGAAAAATTTTATCGATTCTCAGACTTCCTAATATAGGGCTTTAAAATGCACCAGGTTTCAATGCTAGGTGCGAGCAGCATCAAAAGTGGTTCCCTTGTGAGTCTACCTTAGACAAAGTTTGTTATAAATAATAAATGTTTTTTTATTTTATTTAAAACACTTCAAAACTATGTTTTAAAATGGCTAACAACATGTACATCCCATACACAGAGTAAACTGTTTATGTAAAATTGTACTAATTTAGGAATAAATAAATGCTTCAGTGGATTAAAATTTTAGTTAGATTTATTATTTTGAGAGTTCTGAGTATAAGAGAATGGAGATGAAGCATTGTAAAATTATTAAAATATTTTCTGTTATTAATCCACATTTCTAGGTTCCTTAGACTAACATGTACAGGAAGCAAAATAAACTAGCCAATAAGAGGGACAGACAACTGGGGGGAAACGACATCTTTGCAGCATGATAAACAGTAAAAAATGAAAATTAAAATGAAGTTTCATTGCCACTGTATTACTAATTGGTGAGAATTTTCTTTAAGAACACAAGGTTTATAGAAAACAAAGATCCTTTAACTTTGAACTATAGAACTTTTAATTAGGTTACCAAATGCAGAAATTTTTTGTAGGTTACCAGATTCAAAAATTTATGTTCAATGCCGAATGACCAAGATGTATGGTACAGTTTCCTATGAGATTTTGATAATTGGGATGCATAAGCACAATTGAAAGTCACGATTAACAGTCGTGTGCCCTCTTTTAGAAGGAAGGAAGGGAGTATGTATTTTTTAGAAGGAAGGAAGGAAGTATGTTATGTATTTTCATAACTACCAGAAACATAATTGCATATTTATTGAAGAGTTATTTTATTTTGTTAAGACGAGAGATGGATAATCATGAAAAAGAAGAAAATGAAATGTACTTTAACTGAACAGCTCGGTATAGCAATACTTATAAAGATCTAAAAGTTACATGCAGAATAAAGATTTTATTGTTATTGTTTTTTTTAATGCAGACCTAAATGATTGAGCAGAAAAAGAAACAAATAGTAATTTTATGACAACATACACAGATAATAAAAAAAAGGGGGGGGATATTTTTATTTTGTTTTATTCTTTTAAATGAAATCTAGAATTTTAGTGATTTAAATAAAATATTATAAACATTGTAAACGACTTGAACTTAAAAAAAAAAAAAAAATAAATAATAATAAAACAATTCAATTTGTAATTTGTAGGAAATCTAATTTCATTTTAATCACCAGTTTCTTACTGTTTGTCTTTCTGTAAAGATATTGTTTGCTCCGAATGTCACCGGGCTATCTGTTTTTTGTTTCATTCTTTTAAATGAAATCTAGAATTTTAAAGATTAAATATTGTAGAATTTTATAAAAAGTGGAAAGTTTAAAAGTGTGTGAGTAAGTATCAAAGGGGTACCAAGGATTATAAAAAAATAATCTCAAAATCCCATAAAATTAAAATAAACAGCTAGTTCTGAAAGCAAATCTTTTAATAGTTCTTTTTCCTGTTATTGCAATGTTTCTCAAAATATAGCTTCGTCTGGCAAAGAGAGCTGTAAAATTATTTCTTTTAATACTAATTGCTTATTTCTTAATATTTGAGAAGTTTTGTTGACTTTCATTTTTTAAGAAATTAAACAGTATAAATTTTCCACAATTATTTATGTATTCTGTATTATTTTCTGGATGATGACTTGATATGAATTAAGCAAAAAAAAGAAAAAAAAAAAAAAAAAAAAGAGTGATTAATTCATAGAGTGAAGTAATTTTTTTTTTATTAGACCCTAACTAAAAGATTTTTGTGCCTGAGGCACTCTCTAATTTTGTGGTTCATCTAGATGTTCTATAGTCTTTTTTTTTTTTTTAGCAGAATCCTTAATTAAAAAAAAAAAAAAAAAAAAAAAAAAAAAAAAATTCCTAGAGTCATTCTATTTGACTTTTCTGAACACTTTAAGAATATGTGTTCAAATAAATAGTAATATCAAAAATTAGATCCTAAGTTTAGAAAAGTGAAATGTTTCCACTGGTGAAAATGACCAAGTTATAAAGAAAATGTGCACTTTCATGAAGCGAAAACATTTTTCTAAAATGATGAGGTAAATTTTAATGAATTTTCATTCTGTTCGTGCCAAGATTAAGGCCTGTAAATTAAAATAAATATTGAAATTTAATTTACATAGTCATACTAATGAGTCTTTTAAATTGTTTTTAAATAAAGATATTTTGCCACTTTCCCTCAACAAAGTGCAATACCGTAATTTCTAGCGTATAAGCCACAGCTCAAGTTAATCTGTTTCCAATCAGAGATTTTATTTAATAAAATGTAACTTATTTCTACTTGACAATTATTTGGCTTTAACTACTTAATAAATTTTCTGGTTTGAAACACCTATTTTAGCCGGGGGTTATACGCTGGAAATTAAGGCACTTAAATTTCTATTAACTTTTATCTGATTAGTTAAAAGTCACTAATTTTTTTGTCTTGTCACATGCTCTATTGGCATACAGAGGAGAGGAGCATGCATTTTGCTATATCTTTCTGAACATACAATATATGATATACTTTGAAAATTCATTTCAGTACTGTTTTTGAAAATATTATATTTTATGTTATCATTAAGTTTCAGTTTAATAACTACTCTTATGTGTTATTTTGTGTTAAAAGCAGTACATTATTAGTTTATACTTTTTAAATTCTTTTTTCAACAACCTCCCAGTAATTCTGACATACTCCTGGTTTGATATGTGCCAGAATAGTAACAGTTTACTGTATTTATATTCCATTTTCTACTACATATATTTTATGATCAGTTGCAGTTGCAGAGGAATAACTCTTTTTAAAATTTTAGTTAATCTCTAGGCATACTAATAAATTTTAACTTTTGAGAGTTTTTTTTAACGCCTATTTAGAGATACTGTTATTGAGTTATGTAGTTTAAACTATATCACCCTTGTAGTATCCTTATTGTATTCTTTCCAAACTTATAAAGTATTTGATAGTATTGTTCTTATCAAAGCTGCATTGAAAATCACTGTTGAGGTTTTGAATCCTATTACTGTTTTTATAGTTGACTTTTTAGTATGAGCTTTTAACATACTGCTCAAAGAGTTTGAGCAAGTTTTTGCTAATGTTATCGAAATTGTAAGGAAAGCAATCTTGTTGTATATAGTTAGGAAGCTTTTTCTTTGAAATGCAATAAATTTATGTTTTGTTTAAATTAATTTCAAATTGTGTTGTTTACTTATCTTAAGATGGGGTTTCTGTTAATGTTCTTTTACATCTTATTGTTACAAACCTACTGCACTGTTTATACCTTTATGTATTTGCTATTGTTAAGTTTTTAGAGAGCATGGCAATTTTGTGATAATTTTGTTTTTATTATGCAAGAATACTGTTAGTTTAGTTTTTTAACAGATAAATCTGGTTACATTTTTTTAATTTCAGTATTGATTTTTTATTATATTTAATGTGTTATGGGAAATTGGTTTTCATTTATTTGAAAATGCCAGTCATGTAAAATGCAGCTTTATATTGTTCCCAAAAATGTGTGGATATTAGTTTATTATGTAAAATTGTGTGAAATAGAGAGTAAAAACATTACATTGTTATGAGATTGTCTTTTTTCTCCTCTAATTTAATGTCTTCCATTCTAACATTAATTTCTTTATCACATGCATATTTTGTGTATTAGATATATTATATGCAAACATATAATTTTATTTAACTTACAAGTTTTTTATTTAATTTTTTTAAATATTCGTATTTACTACATGAAATTATACATTAGCATTGAGTGTCAAAATTTAATTTGTGGATGAGAACGGTTTTATTATTATTTTTCCCTAAATATGATTCGTATTAAAAAAATTAATTTTTGTTACCTCGTATGTTTATTAAACATTTATAACAAACAGTTTAAGTTTTAACATGAAATTTGAAATTAAAAACTTTACTCTCGTAATTAACTGTTTCCGTGATTGATCTTTGTTTTGTAAAACCTATACCGATAGTCAACGACAAATTGCAATGTCTAATATTTTAAAGTAGCTTTTCTGGCAATTGAAAAAGAAAGAAAGAAACACATTTTCTGCTTACAGTGTTTCAGTGCGTGAATTGTTATTATAACTCTTTCCAAATATTTTAACATCCGTCTTCAGTTTTATTTAAAAAAAGAAAAAAAGATTTTCGGAAGGTATGGAAAGTGTATTTTCAAATGTAATGTCGATTGAAATGATAGAATTTGACTAACTCTAGAATCTTTTTCGCAGTGAACTTAACAAGATTTTATACTTATGAAAAGTAAAGAGTAAAGCCTCAATCTGTCGATAGAGAGAACAAACTAGAGGACTGTACGGGCCTGAGTTTAATTTTTTTCCAGACTCGTGCTGGGCTCGAGGTTTTTTTTTTTTTCCTCCTGAAGATTCTTGTTGGACGAATTGATCGTTTTTCAGATTTGGGCCGGATTAAAATTTTCCGGGTAGGGCTGAGAGCTGAGATCTTTTTTGTTCTTTACACAGGTAATATCGTGGAACTTTCCGCCTCAGTTAGTAGAGAAAGTTAATAAAATAACGCTTCTTTGTTTCATTTGTGTTTTTTAAATATTTTTATATGTTGGTAGATCACGTGAAAGCTAGTTTGCCTGAGTGCTATAAATGACTTATTTTTCTGCGAAAAAATTCTAAGCAAGATTTCAGTATGTCCAAGATTTTGTATATAAACAAACGTTATTTAGGAATCTGAGTAAAATCTTAGACATTTGAATGGATGTAAAGTGATGAAAAGCTAGCAGGTGAAAAGTTTCAAACAGTTAAATAAAAGAATTCTTAACGCTGTCATCTTTTGAATTCATCGGTTTTTTTTTAGAGGCATAATAGGGCGAATACTAAAAGCAGTTTATAAAGAATGATAAACGTTAAGGAGATTAAATTATTGATTATTTATTGTTGGGCGTAAAATAATAATAACAAATAGTGCAGAAAATGAATTTTGAAGAATTTAAACTTTTTGCCTGGGTAGGGGAGAACGGGAACTTCGAGGGGGTCATTTAGCTTATTACTTATTATTATAACACATTTAAAAAAAAGAACAGAAAAATTAAAAGAAGGTAAGAAAATTTAAATATTTACAACTTTCTGAATTTGTGGGAGAGAAGCTCAAACTTTAGTGAAGAAAGATAATTTAAATAATTGATTGTTTATTTATGATCACTATAGAGCAGCCATACTCAACCTTTTTTTCTCGCGGGCCACAAACACAAGTTTGCGACGTTAGGCGTGCCGCAACACATGTATAAAAGAGTAAGAAAAATTGAGTAATTAAAATAGTAAGATAGCATAAGTAGTATAACAAAGTTAATATTATCAGTAAGATTGAACATTTGTCGCCGAAGAAATGTTGTGTTACTAAAAGGTTTTAACCCCATTATTTCAAAACAATAAACTGGTATATTTCTAAGGCAAATGTATGGATTGGAAATAGTGGTGTAACAAATTTTTGGTACCAATTTTTTTTTCGCGACAAACATTAAACTAATTATATAATAGTGCAGAATTTTCGAGTTCTAAAGAAAATAATTTAGGAAGTTTTCTCCTATAAATCTTTTCATCAATGCAAAAAAATTACTTTTTTTATATGCAGAAATATAGCGCAAATTTAATTAATTTAAACTAATGTTTGATTAGTGTTGACGATTATGAAATATATACACTTCTGTAGCACAATTAAGACCACGAAGACAAGAATTTTTGGCTAAGAAAATAGCATTTAAGATGTTTTAACATAATTTTAAATTCATTATAAATAACAGGATAGATTTTTCCTTCCCATAAAAATATATAAAACAACAGCGAAGGTCATTACTCTTTATGCTTGCCCCTCAAAGGGTTAAGGATTAGACACCAGAAATTTTAAGATAGATTTTTAACTTTATTTTACTTTTTGTGCATTTCTTAATTAATTTTATAAATATCGATTACTTATTATGTGTCTCGGGCCGTATATGTGGCCGTCGCCGGGCCACATGCGGGCCGCAGATTGAGTATGGCTGCTATAGAGTGATTAAATAGAACGGTAACAAAAAATAAAACATTTGAAGACTTTAAATTTTAGACTGTGTGCTCGATATACGGGTGGCGGCAAGTTCGGCCGGGGGGAGGGGGTGATTATTTAGTTTTTCCATAAATGAATAAACAACTCAAAGTTACAAATTAATGACTTTGAAAGTTTTAAAACTCTGTGTGTTAGAGGAGGTCGAGTACAAGGGAAGAAAATTTTCAGGATGTGGTGGGATTTGTGTAAAATGTTTAAAAAAGCAGAAGTCAACTGAAAGGCGGAATCTCAGCCTGGTTTTAAGATTCTTATATTTTTAAAGCATCTTTTATAAATTCTTAAAACTACATTGATTTTTTTAAATGTCTTAAGTGATCATTCATATTGCTTTTTTATTTATTTTTTATTTTTTTACTGACTTTTGCAAGGTCGCGCCAGTGGTGTTCGGTGCCTCGTTTTATAACAACTTAGCGAGCAGAAACGAAATACTACAAAATATATTAATTATAAGTTTATATATATATAAATATGAAATTATACAACGAATATGTAAAAGAAAAAATACATAAAAGAAGAGTACAAAAATTAGAAGATACAAATAATTTACGTCGTGTATATATATAAAAAAAACTGTGTTTCAGATTTCATAAAATGTCTTTAAACTCATTTACAGCTAAATGAGTAGTTAAAATATTCCACTGATAAACAGAAAAGAAAAAATATTTCTCATGTTATAGTAAAAATAAAAATCAGTTGCTTCATGATTAATATTCATAACGTCATTGACTATCAGTTTTAGACTACTATCTGAACTTGGCACAAAAAGTGCACGAAAACTTGAATCTCTTATTTTTAGGGTTTCGTTCATCTGACGAAACCCTATTCGTCTCACTCCTCTGTCTGTCACAGAGCCCATTCTCAGAAACTATATACGTTAGAGACTTAAAATTTTGCATACTTATAACTGAACACCTCACATCTAACGACAAATCATAAAATTTTGAAAAAGTCGGAATTAACGGACGTTATTAATTTAAAAAAAAAAAAAAAAAACAATTACAAGATCGGAAAGGCATTCATAATTCAACAAAAGCATGGACTTTTTTAACAAATTACAAAAACGATCTCTTCCACATATTAAAAACAGGTGTCATTTTAACGGCAGATAAGAACTGGCGATTTCTTTTATTCGCGATTACTTTTTTTTCTATGCATCGCAGGAATTCGAAATCAGTACCACAATACGGGGGAAAAATCAGCTTTCAGAAATTCTAAAAATTAGGGAGGGTTGAAGCGCGTTAATTTTTTTTTTTTAAACCTTAGCGTTTTTTACCGTTTTATGTTCGGTTTTTTGACGGAGTCCCGAGATAAATGCTACTTATTCAACATAAAAATTTCATAAGCGTTGATACCACTATTTTCGAATAGTAATTTCAGCAAATATCTTAAATTGTTGTTTAAGACTGCCACCTTCTCGATTAATATATCTACGAATAGGTATTTTAACGGAGTTTCGTTCAGATAGTTTTATTAAAGGTGTATTCCAAAAAATATTTTTCCACTCTCAACAGCTCGAAATTTTCTGACTCATTTTTAACAGCAAAAAATCCCTGCATTCCCAGGGAGATTTCGAAGTTAAATACTAACTTCACCAATAAAAATTAAATCATGATTAGAGATAAACCCACTTTAACAATTTTATCTGGCCGCTTTTGTCGAGTTTTTAATTTCATTTTTATATAAGAGCTGGTTTTACCAGAATCATGTTAAGGCAGTATTCAAGAAATATTTTTTCATGCTCGTCAACTCGAAATTTTCTGACACATTTTCAGATTTATTTTAAAAGGAAAAACATGAAACTTGCAGACGTGATTTTTAAAGAGATTTGAAAGCGACCTATGTTTTTATTTTTCGTTCAATTAATTAGAACTTGATTTATAAACAGTTATTTTCTCAGTAGGACAATATTTTTCGTTTCCAACACAATCGCTTCCAGAAATTCGGTTCAAAATGCCCACTTTGACATCATTTTGTAGAATATATTCTACCTCTATCAAAAAATTGGCCATTACGGCACATTATATAGTTTCTGAATAAGAGAATCTACCAAATGGATGCGTTTGAAAGCAAAAATGAATTTAAAAATGAGTAAGAAAATAAGCAGTTTGGATTTGAGTACATCCTTAACACGATATTTTTTTCTTTAACCTATATGTATTTTTAATTTGTTTTTGCTGTAAGAATTGGTCCTATCAGAAACTTGTCAATATAAAAGTTGTAGATAATATTAAGAAGATATATAATAAATTCATGGGGATTTGATATCTTGTGAATTGACGAAGTTATGGATTTTTTTCTGCTTCAACCCCCCATTTTTAGGTGCGTTCGTAATTATATAAATACGTAGCACCTATAGTCGTCGTTCAGTCCGTCTGTCTGTCCGTCCGTCTGTCTGTCCGTCCGCATATAACAGAGCAAAAACTACCCGACCGAATCATCTGAAATTTTTAATATATAATTGCTGCAAAATTTTGTCGAGCCATTTCCAATTTTATGAAAATCGGATGTATAGTTTAATTACAGGGACAGTCAAAAGTTTTTCTTTACATTACGGCCAATGGGAAAAATTATTGCAAGTGAATTTTAATGATGTTACAGACTTCCGAATGGTCTGAAATTTTTAATATATAATTGCTGCAAAATTTTGTCGAGCCATTTCCAATTTTATGAAAATCGGATGTATAGTTTAATTACAGGGACACCCAAAAGTTTTCCGTTACATTACGGCCAATGGGAAAAAATTATAGCAAATGCATTTTAATGATTTTACAGCCTTCCGAATGGTCTGAAATTTTTAATATATAATTGCTGCAAAATTTTGTTGAGCCATTTCCAATTTTATGAAAATCGGATGTATAGTTTAATTACAGGGACACCCAAAAGTTTTCCGTTACATTATGGCCAATGGGAAAAAATTATTGCAAATGCATTTTAATGATTTTACAGCCTTCCTAATGGTCTGAAATTTTAAATATATAATTGCTGTAAAATTTTCTCGAGCCATTTCAAATTTTATGAAAATCGAATGTATAGTTTAATTACAGGGACAGTCAAAAGTTTTCCGTTACATTACGGGGAATGGGGAAAAAATTATTGTAAGTGCATTTTAATGATGTTACAGACTATGCACTTATTAGGTGCGTTCGTAATTATATAAATACGTAGCACCTATAGTCGTCGTTCAGTCCGTCTGTCTGTCCGTCCGTCCGTCCGCATGTAACAGAGCAAAAACTACCCGACCGAATGATCTGAAATTTTTAATATATAATTGCTGCACAATTTTGTCGAGCCATTTCGAATCTTATGAAAATCGGATGTATAGTTTAATTACAGGGACAGTCAAAAGTTTTTCTTTACATTACGGGCAATGGGAAAAATTATTGCAAGTGAATTTTAATGATGTTACAGACTTCCGAATGGTCTGAAATTTTTAATATATAATTGCTGTAAAATTTTGTCGAGCCATTTCCAATTTTATGCAAATCGGATGCATAGTTTAATTACAGGGACACCCAAAAGTTTTCCGTTACATTACGGCCAATGGGAAAAAATTATAGCAAATGCATTTTAATGATTTTACAGCCTTCCGAATGGTCTGAAATTTTAAATATATAATTGCTGCAAAATTTTGTCGAGCCATTTCAAATTTTATGAAAATCGAATGTATAGTTTAATTACAGGGACAGTCAAAAGTTTTCCGTTACAGTACGGGGAATGGGGAAAAAATTATTGTAAGTGCATTTTAATGATGTTACAGACTATGCACTTATGAAGCGCAAAAAAATATACATTCAGTACAATATGGGGTGCAAAAAATAATTATAAAACTAGTTATAGTACGAACGCACCTCATTTGCCACGTTTGACGAGCAATTTCCAACTTGTTGTTTTCGTTTTAATTTTTTTTCAGTAAGAATTGGTGCCATCAAAAACGTGTCGATATAAAAGTTGTAGATAACATTAAGATAATTTATAATAAATTTAATTGGATTTGATATCTTGAGAATTTACGAAGTTATGAATTTTTTTCTCCTCAAAATCTTATTTTTTTCGCCCCTTGAACCCATTTTTTCTTTTATCAAAAATCTGTCATACATAAATTTTTGGCCCATTTTTTTAGAAGTAATAATAATTTTAAACTGAGTCATATGTAATAATAATAAAGAAGTTATGGATTTTTTTCGTTTTTCACAAAACTCCTCCCTATTTCCACCCCCTTGGTACGATTTTGCCCATTAACGAGATTTTATGCCCTTGATTTTATGCATCAGTTTGGAAAAGATTTGTGCAGAATTATAGAAGTTATCGTGTCCATATAAAAATGATATATATATGTAGATAGATATATAAAGTTTTTTACTGGGGTTGGTTTTGGGTTCTAGGAGTCATGATAGGTGTAGATCAGCAAATTTTTTTCGGAAATTCGAACATAGGTGAGATCCCAATATGTAGTATTTCACACGAAATCTACCTAAAACATGAAACTTGCTGAGATGATTTTTGAAGAGATGTATAAGAGGCCGTGTGATTTCATTTTTCGCTCAATTAATTAGAATTTGATTTTAAAACAAATATTTTCTCAGTATGACCATTTTTTTCATTCCCAGATCTCCCGTTTCGGAAAATTCGGTTCAAAACGCCAACTTTGGCAGCATTTTTTTACAATATTTTTTACATTTATCAAAACTCGACAAGTACGGCACATTATGAAGTTTCTAAATAAGAGAATGTGCCAGTTTGATGCGTTTGAGAGTAAAAATGAATTTAAAAATTAATCGGAAAATAAGCAGTTTGGATTGGAATACACTCTGTGCTCCCTGGTGTTGGAATGTGGAACTAAAAGAACGCGATTTTATTTAAATTAGGAAATCTAGCACGGCGATCTATTTGAAACTTTAAGATAGTTTATAACATATAATAAAAAGTTTTAAAAACAATGGCGCAAAATTTCGGGGGGGGGGGGGGGCGCTAAAAAGTTTTTTAAAACCTTAGCGTTTTATGTGCGGTTTTTAAGGATTTAATAATTATCATTCGGCTTTATTAATTAAAGAATAAAATATTTTAAAAGTAATATTAAACGAAACCCTCTGTGCTATTTGTGATCCCACTTATCCACTTGTTTTAGTAAATTTTTTGCCGCGTGAATTAGATCCATCCTCGTATTCCCGACCTCCTGTATTTATGTCTAAATTTGTTTTTGTTTTTTTTCATTAAAATGGTTAAAAATAGTATATCTGAAATAGTTTCCTCTGTGGAATCTAAAATCGGACAGAATGCTAACAAATGCTCAAGTTTTTTGTAGTGTTAAAGTTAAATTTTTACGTTCTGAATTAAAATTGATTAATTTATCACATTCATTTTAAAAGAATAATAACATTTAAGTGATTCTAAGAAATTGATGTATATGAGGTAAATCTATAAAATATAATTAAAATTTGAAGAATTATTAGCCCCCAGTATGCTATTTTTTTCTCCCACCTATTAATGTGTCGTCTCCAAAAAATTTTATGTTGTATAAGCCAGCCGTAAAACAAAGCAGATATGTCATTGTACGGAATAATTTCTACTGCAATTTTTTAAACTTATCGCACATTTTCAATTTTTATACCGTCGTATTGGAAAAAAAAGTACTTTTAAATGCAATTTGTTTGAAAACTGCATCTCCATTTATTTTTGAGATATTTATTTTTTTGTAGTTTTTAGCACCATTTGTTTAATTTTGGCAACTCCATTTCTGTAGAAAGTAAAGGGAAAATAGTTAAAAAATAGCAATTATATCTTTTTGTTGCCATTTTCTCAAAAAAACTGAAAAAAAAAATGTAATTAAAATACGTGCTATTTTGAAAAAATATAAATGAATGATTTCTGATAAAACATGGAGCTATTATAAACTAAATTTAATTTGAAGTATCCATATTAATATTACAAACAAATAAAGGCCTATGAATCATGAGATAGCCGATATTTCTTTTATCCAGTTTCTTGAATAATGAAATTTCTTTTTTTGGATTTGTATATTATTCACGTCCTAAGCATATTTTACTGTAGATGTTGTTTAAGACTGTATCGTAAATGAGGAATTCTTTAGCGGATGCGGATGACGTATTTTTATATAAAATAACAGCGCGTGTTTGGAGTCTTAAAACTGAACTATCTATCTATCTATCTATCTATCTATATATATATATATATATATATATTTCATCGGGGGCGACACTAAGTTCTGAAAAAGCATAATTACTGTTTTCTAGTTAATTTTAATAAAATTAAAAAATATATATTTAAAATATTTTTTCCTCTCTTGTAATGTTTGGCGCCTGCGTGCGCCGTACACATTGCAGAATAGGTCTGTTCGCCCCTGCCGGTGTGGACCGGCCCATAAAGTGTGATAAAGTAAACGAGCCAACCTGGGTTGAAGTTAGCTTCAGACTTCCATGCGCGTGGAAGTTCATTTTCTCGCCAAAAAGCTTGGCTACAGGGTTGGCGTCAAGCGCGCTGGGACGTTGAGTGATTGTGAATTTGCCTCCCGGGCCTGGAAATTTCGGCCCGTGCAGACCTCTACTACATATAACCCTCTAAGACCCGATGTATTTGTAAACAAGGCTAGTCATGCCTGTAGAAAGTAAAACATGGATTGCAATCGTTACCTGTTGATAAAAAATGATACTTTACTCTATTTGAAAACCAGAACTATCGTTCGATTCAAGTTTTTATTACATACGACTCAGAAGAAAAAATTTAAATAAATGTCTAACCCGCACGATCGTGCGGGTTGGGTCTTAAAGGGATAACGCTATATAGTAATGTTAATATTTTGGTATGATTAAAACTGCACATCTGTCATCAAACCGTCATGCCGTTCCGATCCGAATGATGATATTTTCCGGGATAATGCAATACCTTACACAATAGAATGAAACAAAAGTTCCACTGTAAATCACTCTATCATCTTCGTTATAGTCCGAATTTATTTTCTAACATTTATTTGAATATCCTAAAAAAAAAAAAAAACACCTATGAGGAGAAATATTTACAACAGATGAACAAGTCGAAGAATTTTTGTGCGGTATACGTTCTAGTTCTTTCTATTGTACAAGAATAAAAATCTCCCAATATGCTAAAGAAATTGTGTAAGTTACCTATAAAAATAACATTTGTATAATTTTGGTAAATAATGTTTCAAAAATAATGTACAGTAGAACCTCGATTATCCGAAGTAATTGGGACCGACCACCTTTCGGAAAATCGAAATTTTTGGATAATCGAGAATGCTTACATAGGCGTAACCAGGGGGGGTGCCCTGGGTGCCCGGGCACCCCCCCCCCCCCCCCGCTTGCGCAGACTCAAGCACAATCATAAAAAAAAATCGAAGTCTACAAAAGAAAAAAAAAAGAAGTGAAAGCAGAGTTCAATTAGTTTAGAAAACTAACAGCCTAAGTTTTGAAGTGTGATAAAAAAAAAAGAAACCCATGTTCTTTTTTTTTATTTTAAGAAAATTAGGTTGTTTATCTTTTTTAAAACTAGAATATTTTCAAGAATCTGTATTAGACATAGTAATTCAAAAAGAAAAAAGAAGTGAAAGCAGAGTTCAATTACAGTCGAACCCGGTTAAGACGCTCACGGTTAATACGCGATCCCGCTTAATACGCGGATTTTTTCCGATCCCTTGAACATCGCCTATAAGGCTAATGCAAAAATATCACGTTTAATACGCGAACGGTTATTACGCGATCCCGCTTAATACGCGATAAATTTTCGGTCCTTTAAGAGAAAAAAATCACGCTTAAGACGCGAATTCATTGGTCAAGATACAAATTCCATCTCTCTTCTCGAGTTTTGCAAATTTAGTGGATTTTTTTTTTTATTATTCAGAAAAAGAAGCACCGTTTCCGAATAATATTATTTACTTTATTTAACAACGAATTAATTAAGTAAAAAATTACTAATCGGAAATAGTGGAAGATATTTCAATAAAACAAAAACCTGCTAAATTTGAAAAACTGCAATACTTCTCTGATTCCGCCTCCTCACATTTTTTTTTGTCTCTAGCTTCGTGCATGTTTTTACGGTAGTAGAGAGATTCAGGAGATTAATTCAGTCTACGCAGTTACGTCATAAAAAATATTATGGTTAGAGATGACCAAGCATGTTGTTAGTGAGGTTTTAAACGTACGTTATATTAGTACTATGTTTTATAATACATATTATGGGCAACAAAAATGAATCTCGTAAAGATTAAACTCATATGACTGTGGTTGGATAATTTTTTTATGTTTTCTTTACTGTTTGCTATGCTAACAATATTTTTTTACACAAAAATTAATAAGGATTGTCTTTCCTATATTAAAAAGATGGATAGATTACAATGGTACTCATTATTACAAGTGCTAAATATGATTTTAAAAACTGATAATTTTAAAAAGTGAAAAAAAAAATTGAACATTCCTATCTTTGTTTTTAAAAAATTACTCTAGTAGAAAAATTATTGTTGTTGTTTAATTTTTGGTTGCAACGTATTAATCGAAAATAAAGCCACGTTGGGATCCATATTTATTTTCCATTATGATTTCAGTCGATCCTATAAAAACAAACAATGAGTTAAAGTGGAATACAATTAAATTTTAATTTAAATGTACGTAAAAGACACAATGATTGACCATTAACATTTATATGAAAGCTCTAAAGTTTATTTAGACTATTAGATATGTAAACAAGTTCAGTTCCTGCAACATTATACAAATCACGTTTAATACGCGATTTCGCTTAATACGCGAATTTTGTCCACTCCCTTGAAACGCGTCTTAACCGGGTTCAACTGTAGTTCAGAAAACTAACAGCCTAAGTTTTGAAGTGTGATAAAAAAAAAAAGAAACCCATGTTCTTTTTTTTTATTTTAAGAAAATTAGGTTGTTTATCTTTTTTAAAACTAGAATATTTTCAAGAATCTGTATTAGACATAGTAATTCAAAAAGGTGGCTTTATAATCCCACTTTGACGTCTTTGTTTGTTGGAGATTTTAACTCAGTTCTTTCTATTGCATGTTTCTGCAATTTCATGAGAAATTAACGCAAGTTCTTGACGAGGATAGAAACTATTTGTCTCTTAGCTTTCGTAGTTTAAAGTTTAGAAATAAGCACAAAAATCTTGAAAGAGAATGTAGATGTGAACGATAATTCCAAAATGAGATTATCCGGCGGGGGTTAGGGGGGGAGGGCGTACACAGACACTGCCTCCTTTGAAAATGAAAAATAAAAGTTCAAATTAATCAGAAAATTCAAATTAATCTGGAGGTTGGTTGGTTGGTTGAATTGCGTGTTTCGCGGCCATTTTTTCACATAAAATACGATTTTTAGAGTTTCTTCTCGTTTCACGGCGTTTGTTTGAAAGTCGGAAAAGGAACCCGGTTTCAATCTTTTAGCCTAGTGCAGTAAATTTTGACCAAATTCGCGATTTTATTCTGCGATCATTTCATGATATTTACAATTTTTTCCCAAAATCGTTTGATGAAATTCACGTCTTTCTACGCGATTTTTTGTCGAAATCCGCATTTTTCACCACTAACCTTTGACAAAATTCGTGTTTTTTAGCGCGATCCTCTGGCAAAATTCGCATTTTTCAAGGCGAGATTTTGACGAAATTAGTATTTACTTAGCACAATCCTTCGATGAAATTCGCGTTTTCTTTCCACGATCTTTTGATGAAATTCGCTTTTTCTTTCCGCAGTCTTTTGAAGAAATTCGCGCTTTCTTTCTCCGATCCTTTGATGAAATTCTCGTTTTTCCGCGATCCTTTGACGAAATTTATTCTCTGTTGCGACCGACTGACGAAACTGATTTTTTTACAGGGTCGAAATTCGGGATAGTTTTGCGCGACCGATCGGGAAAATTCTCGATATCTTTCCGTACCAATTAACAAAATTCTCAATTCTTTTCCGGACATTTTGACGAAATTTGCAAAAATTTTTGCGTCAATCGTTTATCGAAATTCGTAATTTTGTTGCGCAATCTTTTGACAAAATTGGCGAATTTTCTGCACTCTTTTATCGAAATTCCCGATATTTTTCCACGATCCTTTGAAGAAATTCTCAAATTCTTCCGAGACCGATTCACTAATTGATTTTGAGAAATTCCATAAAAGAGATAAAAATCGCGGACTCACTGAAGAATCACAGGTCTGTGAGCGAATTTGGAGAGGGGAAATACTGCACAGCATTTTTTATTATGCGGAACTTTCCTTTTCTGTGCACAAATACCGCGATCCCGCACGTTATTTCAAACACTGTTCCTCAAAGAAAACTTCATTTCTAGAAGAGTTTCGTTGGTTGTTTTTTTTTAACGAACATAGAATTAAACAAATAAAGGATTGGGGGGGGGGGGGGGACTACCTTCGGCAATGCACTCCCGAGCAAGCTACGACTTTTTCTGTCTCGAAACAAGCGAATCTTGAATTATTGTGTTTTTTATTTCGAGCCAAATTAAATTTTCACCTTTCTTATAAGAACTGATTTGACATTATTCCAATTCTAATTTAATCACAGCAATTGCAAAAATTACCGGAGAGTTTTTTCTATTTCAAAAAAAGTCAAAAAATCGCCTCAAAGCACGAAAACCCCCGCTAAAAATCGGATTAAAAATTCGGAAGATATTAAAAAACCACAGGGAAGGAAATTAACTAATTGGGCAAAAGATTTAAACCGGATTCCTTTTGGGAATGTCGAAAAAAAAAATCACCGCGAAATGCGAAAAAAACCCTCTAAAAATAACGTTAACCGTTCAGGACCGACATCGTACTCGAATTTTATTCGTTTGGCACCACTTTTTGTCAATTATTTCACTTATTTTTATAAATCACGAAAATCTCGTAACTAAGTAAAATCAATTTTACTTTTATTTTTTACTTGTATCAAACTCAAGCGTTTTAAGCACTTTTTAAGTGTGCATATATGTTCCCAGGTCCTCAACGGGTCAAAAAATTGTTAAAAATTGAAAAATCGCTGTAAGAATCCCGAATCTCGAAAACACTTTATTGAAAAGAAGACAAAGTTTACTGGATAAAATATTGAAATAGGATTCTTTTTTACTAATTTGAAAAAATTGCCGCAAAATACGAAAGAATTCGCATAAAAAATTAATTGAAAAATTCCAGAAATTGTCTTCGATATGCATGAGTTCAGTTTATCTAATATATTCGACACATTCTGTAGTAAAAACATGAATTACCGTATGTACCGCATGTATTATCTGAGATTTATCATCCGGTAAAATTTCATCTACAAGACTTTAGCTGAGATAATTTTAGATCTCATGCAGTGTTCCCCTGTGCCTATAGAAGTTTACAGTATGATTAAAGGCCTTTTTAAATCTTTATAAGAAGTTAGGGTGCCAAAAGGTTTTACACTTGTGACCACGCTTAGTCACTGTCTTATGTCACTGCTGCAAGGTTTTAGATTTAGTTTTAATGTTTTGAAACCCTCACTGTTAAAAATTTGCAGCATTCTGGCAGGTCATTTGACCGTTTTTTCCGAAAACGGTGAAAACAACCGTAATTTAACACTATTCTGACCATATTATTGGCCATTTTATGGTCAGAATATAGTTAAATTATGGTTATGAAACCGTTTTTTCAAAAAACGGTCGAATGACCTGCCAGAATGCTGCAAAATTTTTAACAGTGCTTCTCACCCCTCCTCACGCAAACAAAAATCGCGTTTGAGCCTTTTTTAAAAGAAATACCACACAACTATACCTTCTAAGATGAAAACCTGTCTAAAACGGAAATTCGACCGGTTTTATGGGGTTCCGTTTTAGCAGGTTTTACTACATAAGATATTGTTTGTATCAAACATGTCTAGGTTAAAAAGTCTGGGCACCCCCCCGTTCAAAAGGCTGGTTACGCCTATGTGCTTTAATTTTAAGATTAAGGGCAAATATATGCGCTATTTCTTATTATAGTAACAAGTGCTTCATAAAAATAAATCAATAGCAAAATAGAAACAAGAATTAACTACCTGGATTTTAATTTTGAAATTAAGTACCTTTTACATATTTCACAAGGGTTTGAAACAAAGTCTTGTTTGTTGAAGTTTTGATTGCCTTTGCTTTGCAGCTCTATCATGAAGTTTTTTTAAACACTTTTGGATCACCAGTATCGCGATCATTCTGCTGCTTTCTACATAAAACTTTTCTATTTTTGCAGCATCTCTCTTCATAACACTAACGACTGCAATACCAATGCCGTATTCTTGAGCTTATTTTGTCATACTCTCACCCGATTCTTCATGATTTATGATTTGAATGTTTTCTTAATGAGGTTTTTTTTTTTTTTTTTTTTTTTTTTTTTTTTTACACATGATAAAAATGAAAATTCTTACATTAGTAAAAATCTCATACTAAAAACTCTCATACTCTCAAAGCTCAAGTTAAATTCAAAGAAATTCTAAGAAAAGTGATCTAAAATATTTATCTGTACTTGTGGTTCAGAAAGGACTGCTTGCACACAAGGAATGTGATAGTTAAAAAAAAAAAATAAATAAATAAATAAAAAAAAAGCTTTAAAAATGGATTTTGGTTAACCGAGAGTTTCGGTTAAAAGAGGTTCTACTGTATTAAAAAATGTTTCGTTTATTATTTGGCCCACCCTCTTAATTTAATATACCCTTGAAAAATGTGATCTAGGTCAATGTAAAGCCCCGCTTAATGAAATGACTTCTTCCATTGGCAAAATGATTTTCATTGTAAGAGTAGTTCGTTTCCCCTCATTATTCCTAGAGAACCTATAAATTCTCTTTTTTTTTTTTTTTTTTTTTTTTTTTTTTTTTTGTCTAGTTTTTTATTGGAGTCCAAGTTGAAAGTACGTGACTGAAAACCATGATTATGAGTACCTAAAGACACGATTTAAAGAAATCACGTTTATTAGAAGAGGTCCCTGCAGTTTTTAAGTTCAAGGCTGACAACTTTGACTGTCTTAATTGAGGTTCATGACCTAAGAAAGAACATCGCTTATGATTATATTTTTTTCTTTTGTGATCAAAACAAGAATATTTTGAATGATCTGGATCATTTTAGTTATTAAAACTCTAGAAAAATATCTTACTATTTTGATGATTTTAAAATATGCATTAGATGGAATGATATTCATTAATTTCAATTTTTTTGTCCCACGAATGAAAAATAAAGAATATTTCCCTTTCATATTTAAATTTTTAATAATCATATTTGCTAAGGCATTGTTTTTACTAATAATTTTAGAAAAAAAGATTAGTGACAGATTTACGCACATGAGTACCTATGATATACGATTTGTACTTGTTATTATATTTTTTCTTTTAAAGATATGTTTTGCATCCCAACCCACACTGGTGCTAAAATAAATTTTGCAGATAGGACAAGTTTTTATGGGTTTTATTTGACTTTTCCCTTTTTTGTGCCCTTTTCACGATCTGGCTGTCCTGTTCTGTTTTTCATGATAGAAGTTCCTTTCTGTTCTATGAAATGAATTGCAGCGCATCTTTTAAAATAAAAATTAAAAAACATCATTATGATGTCATTTCTAGAAAAGTAGGCTCCATCCTAAATCAAATCAAACATTTTATTAAAACACCAGTTTTTGGCAATTGAAAATAATAGCACATCTGAAAACAATAGTTACTCTGTAACAACCCCCCCCCCCCCCCAAAAAAAAGAAAAAAAGCGTTCATAAAATCGTTATTTCCGGTTTCCGCCATTTGCATGTTTGTCTTCAAACAACGTGCAGCTATTGATGACGAAGGAATGGTTTTTTTATTTCCGTCTTAATTCATATTTATATGGTATTTTATTACCGAGCTCTTATATTTTACTCATGTGACGCCAGTTTTGCGGTGTATTTTTCTTAAAAATTACACGCTATTTATATAAGTGATTTTAATGGTATTGCAGGTTATGAAAAGATTCTGTGAATAATTAACATTTAAAAATACCTTTATTTATTCATTTGTTGTTAAGATAGAAGGTTACTAGCCTTTTGCTCACTCAAAACGAAATAAAATAGAAAAGTTTTAAACGAATTTATGTTAAAAAAGTCAGATGTGGGTTATGAAAATGTAGACTCGTAGCAAAATGAAACCATTCCCAACTGATTCACCGCAACTAATAGTCTAAAACGGATTTTTTTTTTCTTTTCTGCCTTAGAGGTTATACATATTTGCGTCACACTTCTAGAGGTGGGGAGGTATCCATAAAATTTGACACAATGCGTCAGGAAGGAGGGAGGGTTTACCACCGATGCTAACAACAACAAAATAAAACTGCCACATTACCTGTCGCATTAGACCACTAACAGTCACGTGATGGTCTTTTCAAGCACCTGCATTCGGGCATCACGTGACTAAAGTGATCTGAAAAAAAAAAGAGGCACGTGAAATGCACCACGGCAGTCTGTCGTTTCGGTTGCCATACCACATTGTGACGTTCTATCTGAAATATAACAATTAGGCATGCATTATTTGCAAGCATTATGATTAAGTTAATTAAAAATGTATTTATAATCAGGTATTATTAGGCACACACACATATATATCATAATCCGTTTTCAATCCACTGGTGATGTAGGTCTCCCAGATTTTTCTATAAGGAAAGGGCATGTTTACAAACAAATACCTCCGTCAACCAATCTACCACTACGTTTTTGTCGTTACGATAATTGCAGGAATCGTCTTGGCGACGTAGACCAATCATATCACAAACCTGTTAAACATAGACCAATCAACTTGATGAGACTCATCTGTACAATAGGAGCCGTAATAAACGCACAGATGTTTCTTGCTGATCACAGTAATTCGACCGACAGTGACGTCAGCTTCCCTTTCCCTATTGTTTCCTGTCTAACGCTTTATACCACTGAAAGGAGTTTGTACTCCATCTGTTGTCTTCTCTTCTTGCAGTGTGCCCAGCCCATTTCCATTTTAGCCGTGAATTTCTTTCGATGATGTGAAAAACTTTCGTCTGCATTTTTATCCAGGTTATTCCCTTTCTGCCATCTCTACTTATGCATATTTCGCTGTGCTGTTTTGTTTGTAATCTTTGTACTATCCGTTTTGTTAGCATCCATGTTTCTGCTCCATTAGTTACTGTAGGCAAAACACATTGGTTAAACACCTTTTTTTTTAAACAAAGTGGCATGTTACTCTTCAGTATAATATTGTTCCTCCTAAAAGCACTCCGTCCATTTCTTATTCTTCTATTGATTTCATTCATGATACTGTTGTCCGATGATATTTCCTGTCCAAGGTACAAGTAATTGTGCACTTCCTTAATCTCAGTGTTGTTGTGGATGATTTTCTTTCTTTTGTGTGCAAATGAATTTAACATCATCTAGTCTTTTCCAAATTTATTTTTAGTCCCACGTTAATGCCAGCTTCTGCCAAATCGTTTAGCCTATTTTTCAGTTCTTCAGAGCTATTACTAAAAATTAAAATGTCGTCAGCAAACCGGAGATGACTTAGATGTTCCCCATTTATTATAAACCCTGGTTTTTCCAATCCAACTTCTTGTATATATTTTCTAGTACAACAGTAAAAATCTTTGGCAAAATGGCGTCTCCTTGTCTTACACATCTTCCAAACTTGATCTTCGCTTTTCCTTTGTCCAAACGGATGGTTGCTTTTGTTTTCTTGTAAATCTTTAGGATATTGATGTAAGGTTTGTCCATACCAATGTCACCCAGAGATTCTTCTACTGCTGAAGCATAAATCGAATCAAACGCAAGGCAGAGAGATAAATTATATTCTTTGTGTTTTTCTATCAGTTCCCTTACTGTTTGAATATGATCCATTGTGCTAAATCCACTTCGGAATCCTGCTTCTTCTCTTGGAGTTTAGAGCTGATTCAAGTCTTGTCGTTAAAACTTTGATGAAAATTATACTAATCACTGACAGTAAACTGATCGGACGGTAAGTTTTAATGTTTTCCTTTTCGCCTTTCCTGTAAAATAGTACCATCACGGCATTATTCCTGTCTTCTGGTACATCTGACTTCTCTAGACATTAGGAAAACTGTGAGGCTAGTATTTTTCCAAATTCTTCTCCCGCTTCTTTGATAAGGTCAGTTGTAATTCCATCTTCGTCAGAGCATTTACCTTTTTTTCATACATCTATTCTTGGATCACGTAGGTTGATTTCCATTTCCCTTTGATCTTCACATTTATATAGATCGTTATAGAATTTCTTGACAATATGTACTATTTCATTATTGATTTTGGTGGTTTTCTATCTGCCCTCTTCAGTGCAAAAATACCTTTTTTTTCCAACACACAACTTAGCTTTCCACGCTTAGCTGACTTTAAACTTTTTGACAAGAGCACAGTTAAAGTTTCTGATATCTTCTGTAACACTTTTTCTTACTGTTTTACATAATTCTACTTATTAAACTTTTGATTTGGGATCGTTTTTCTTCATTTTAAGTTATCTGCGTTTCTTCATCAATCTTTTTGTTTCTTCTGTTATTTTTTTTTTTTTTTTTTTTTTTTTTTTTTTTTGTCTGCTTTACATCTGCTTCACCGGCTATCTTCCTTGCAGTTTCTTGTAGAGTTGTTAGTTTCTTGTTCACTACTGTAACATCTTGCTCTTCTTCTACAATTGATTGAAGTACCTGCAAACGGTTTTAAGTTCCAAATTAAGTTCTTCTTTATGTTTCTAGAGATTTATAATATTGACTGATTTCTTTGAGCATTGCAAAAGCTTCATTCTTTCCACTTTAGTATTTAACAGCAATTTGCATCTAACCAACCAGTGATCGCTTCCTGTATTGCGGTTATTGAGAACTCTGCAATCCGGAATAAGATGTTTTCTGTTTTCCAAGATGTAGTCGATTTCACTTGTTGGGCTATTGGCACTACGCCATGTCCATTTTCTTTGTGGCTTTTTCTTGAAAAATGAACTCATGATATACATCTGTTCACATATTGCAAACTCAACCGTAATCAGGGACATGCAGACTTCCGGGAATTGAGGCCGCGATTTGTTTTGTGAATTCATGGTAAAATAAGGGTGGGGAGGGGGAGTTGGCCAAATTCCTCCACGCTGGCCAAGCGGGTTGGAGGAAGCCCACCCGTGGAAGGTGCGAACTGGACATTAAATCGCTGCTTCCAGTCGATTCCTTTAAGTCAGTGGTTCCCAACCTTTTTTTGGCCGCGCCCCACCTAAAATCATGGTGTCCCCTCCCCATCCCTTCTATATCATATAAATATTATTACATAAAATATGAACTTCAATTTTCCCTGAATGATCCGAAAATAGCAATAACTCTGATAAGTGATTTCACATTCTTTAATTTATCAAAATCATATTTTTTCATTACAAGTATGTTTTTAACATGAATGCAATGAGAACATGGATCTTCGCATTTACATCTTCAAAAAATTTTATCGTTTTTTGGCAACTTACCTCAAATTTAAAAGTGATAAATAGTCCACATATTTACTTTCGTAAAAGTTCGTGAAATTCTCACATTTTGTATTACATCTGATAGAATTAATACATTTAAAGTGAATTTTAGTACTTTATTAAAAACAAGTTATATTTGTTTATTACTGAGACTGTATGGATAACATAATTCACAAGTAACATTTCCGGATTCGCACTTTTATCCATTTTAAGTAACTATTTTTCTTTCCCCTCATTACATACTTCTTTGATAGCGGGCTTTCTTTTCCCATTATTAATTGGCCACCATGTTTTCTCCAATTTTAAATTGCATATGACATGAAGTATGTTTATACATATTGTGTATGTAGTCTGCAGAAAAGCCATAAGAAGTTTACTTTCTATCCATTTCCTTCCGTGATGCGCAAGGTGATTTATTAATTTCATAAAAGTATTATCCCATTTAGATAATTCAAAACATTTTTTAGGTTAAACATGTCCAAATATCAATTTTAGATACACCCTACGAAATTTCATATGTAAAAGTTCATTCATGTGGCATATTGCACTAATAGATGTATAAGGTTTTAAAAAAAAAAAAAAAAAATAAGTAGTAAAATATTAGGTGTGTTTCACTAAAATAATATTACAACCAACAGAAAAATTCAAATGATTTTCTATTTAAAAAAAAGGTGTCAAAATATAAAAAATAAACCACATAATTATTCCGGTGCCAGTGTATTTTGAAATTTTAAATGGGAACGTTTCGAAAATGAATTTTTATTCACTTATTTTTAATTTTTTTTTTATCTATTATTTCTATTTTTAGAGTATGACAAAAAAAAATGACAGAACATTTGTTAATAAGAAATCTGAAATTGCCCCTGAAAAGTCATATTGACCCCACTGTGGGGCGTACGCCCCACGTTGGGAACCACTCATTTAAGTCCTCTTGAAAGGCATAAAGGGTCTTTTCCTGGTTAACAAGCAGGGGCTGGGCTGTTAAACAGCCTTTATATATATCATACACATATATCTTTTGAATTGCAACAGCTTCAAGTAAAAGCACACAGGATGTTAACGGTTTTATAATATTCATATCAACAGATCATAAATTGTATATAACATTGTGAGGGAAAAATCCCCACTGGATTATTCATATATTGTAACAGGTTTTTCTGTTAAAAATAAATTGCATAAAGCATTTTGATTCTAATTGGAATAAATTTACTATCTGTCAAAAAACCACACGTGTTTTTCTCTCCTCTGCGAAACGTTAAAAGTTACACGTTGTTATAATTATCATAAATATGTGATATCCTTAAGATAAAAAAAAGAAAAGAAAAAGAGTAAAAATTAAAGAAGATACAAATTCTCCGATGCAATAAACCCTTAGGTATCATCACTTAAAGGCATTTAGGATATCTTCCTACATTCAAAGCTAAGGTGAGAGTTGAATGGCCTGCCTCGTCCTTACTTCTAACTCGATGACGTCATGGCTGATCTCACAACCGAGTGGCTACGCTGAATCCCGTTACGCTAAGCAGTTAGTGAATATGTTTAAAAATGAAGAGTTTTCTATTTTCTTCTCTTTTTTATCTAGAGAGAAATTCATAGTTCAGATACTCATACGGGAAAGGAAATCGAGCAAGATTTAATGAATAAAAGAAAAAAAAATTAAACTTAACAAATAAAATAAAATAAAAATATAATGCGTGTAAAAATTTAAAAAGTAACCCTTTTTTTCCCTTAATTGATGAGAGGACTATTTCATCGGCATACATTTGTTTCGTACCTTATTTTGAACACTTTTACAATTTATATTGCCTCCTCCAATAAATCAAAATTTAAATCTCATTTCAACATTTGTGGGACATCCGAAAAATGATGCTAATGTTTGTCATTTATTAAGCAGGACGGACCAGACGATGACTAAAGGTGCTACGTATTTATATAATTACGAACGCACCTTAAAAGATCTGAATATCTCGTGAAATTTAAATGCAGCTCATCGGGTTAGCTAGTATACATTATTCTGCAAAATTATAGCTTTGTCTAACAAAGCATGCCCAGAAGCAGAATTAGCAGAAATGTCTATGTATGTCTGCAACGCACTAAAATTTATCTGCGACCCAACAGTGCTAGACTAAGCCTACTAAAACAACAATATCCCATAAAATAAGAAAAATTTGCCTTTAAGAAAATGTAATGAAATTATGAAACAAATATTATAAATCTAGAGACTTAAAAGTACATTTCAGCTTTTTTCTAAGCCCAGCCTTTCTTTTTAAGCTAGTGGATTAATCTGCAAGTTTTAAAATAATCTGCAGCGCCCGCTGCCATGCTGGACAGTTTCTGCTACTGGGAAAGTATGTGTGTCTAAAAATATCTCATTTAAGTGATATCTTGATAAGCTGATAAGATGCTGTCTAAGTAAGTTAAATGCATTATTGTGGCATAGAGCTTTATTTCCCACTTTCAGTATCTATCTTTGCCTGAGAATGTGTTTATTAAAATATTTCATTTAGATAATTCAGAAGGCTATTTAGTGCAGTCAATAATATTTATGGCGCAAAGCGTTATTCCCTGCTCGGATTTTCAACGTTATAATAGCTTAGACGAATTAAAAAAAATCGATTTTAATATCTGTGTTTCCGAATACATATTACGCAAATGGGTTTATTCCATGTCTATTTAAGATTTTTCTCTCCAATTTATGAAGTTCTGTGAATAAGGTGAACCATATTTTTATCTTCTCAAAGCTTTAAAATTGATTGAACTCGTTCTCTGTAAATGAAAATGCTGCCCTTTCGACCTTAAGAATGAGCTCGATTCTGATGATGGATGATCCCATCTCGATAATTAATAACTACTTATTTACTTCGCATCTCGAATTTAATGCCCGAAGTATAATTGAATGATTCGTGTCAAGGCGTTTCTTGTCAATCCTACGGCAATCTTACCTGCGTTTTATGAAAGATTTAAAAAATAAAAATGTGCTCACAAAGATTGAAGTTTTCACGAAAAGAGGAGATTGCTTATTAAAGAAAAGAAATGGACCACGAAAGAAAGAAATTTTCTACTAGGGAAAAAACCTCTGCAGACACCTCCCTACGCTGAACATCTTTTCTGGAAAGTTTATATGCATAGAATTAACATTAAGCCCAACCTCTAAAAGTTGGACACTTCTCACTTTTATAGTCTTTTCTTTTCCTTTCGTGCTATTCATGAAATTCCCCATTAAAATTTATCCTCTCCTGGAAATAGCTGGGACATTCTCACAATCTTTTGACTTTTATGTCCCTGAATAGTAATTTTTATTTTAGTACATATTCTTGTGGTTTTTTTTTTTTTATTATTTCATATACTGGGAAACGTACCATTGCATGATTGCATAACAATATTAACGAGATAAATAAGTTTTGGGCGATGTTGGGGGTCCAAATACCAGGAAAACTCCTATACCGTGCCGTGTCCCTGATGCTGATTTTTAAGTTTGGAGCTGTCTGTATAAAATTGTTTCAATAAAAGTAATTCGATGTAATTTTTTTCCAAAACTGAGACTATTGTTTTATATAAATATGTAGCAAAAAATTAACCTGCACACAATTTTACGGTTAATATTATTTTTTTAACTCTGTCCCTGGGTTTTAGATTCCTTACTGTCCCTCTTCTAAAATTATACAGAAAATCACTTCAGATGGAGCCACAGAATTTTTTTCAAGTTTTTTCTCAGTTTTATTTTCTTGCTAGAGAAAGAATGTCTAAAATTCTTTGACAGGAAATTTACTGCAGAATTTAAATAAGTATTTAAATATCAATTTCAAGCACCGTGGCTTTATTGATAGTCTTATCGCCCCCAAGGTTTATTCCTGCACTTTTCATGGTAAATGAATTTTTTTTGTTAAATTTAATCCAATGTAAATAACTGTTTCTAAAAATCAATGAACACTGTGGCTATCACTTAGTCTTAACATGATTTGCCTAAAAATAGTACCGTCTCATCCTTACCATCCCTTTTTCCTATACCATCACCTTTTTTTCCCCCTTCCGTCCCTTCTTTAACACTCCTTTAACCCTTAAATGCCTGATTTTTTAAAAATCATTGTAATAATGTTTTTCGGCTTTCATTTTTTAAATAAATCATTGGAAAAATACTTACAAAAATCATATTTTGTTTTAAGTATGGTTTATGGCTAAAAAACAGTTTGTTACTAATCGGCAATACTGGTCTTTAATTGAAAAAATAATTTTCCTTGATAAAATTCTATAATATTAAACACACAAGAATTTTAGGAACTATAATGAGAAATAAATTTTACTTGTTCACTGCAGAATAAAACAGGGTATTTCGCAAGCTTCCAAACAAAACAAAAAGAACAAGTAGCAACAATTGAAAAAATAAATCTATCTTTATTCTTAAACAGCACAAGTGTTGCCATGTATATGTTGAAAATTGATTTAATAATATTTTCAGAATGTATTTTATTGGCAACATAAGGAATTATAGCTTCAATATTAAACTAATTTATTTTAGAAGCCTAAATTGGGTATGTTGCCGAAAAGCAACACCCGGCATTTAAGGGTTAAGACAATGTTCTACCAAAATTTTGTACTAAAAATACTACATTGTTATTATTTCTTATTTGAATGTCCTGTGGGTACTATGCAAATTTATTATAAGTAAAAATTTAGAAAAAAAAATAGAAAGTTATAGTGGTAAAATGGTAAGGAAAATTAAACTTACAAGTTTAACTTAAACCTCAGTTAAATAAAAAAAATTTGCTGCTGACTATTTTCCCTTTATTTTGAACCATTAAGGCATTCGTCTATCAGATTAAAATGTTATTTTAGCAAGTTTAATTTCACCAGATTTTTATTCCCGAAAGTCAAAAGATTGTGAGAATGCCCCAGCTATGAATATTGTATCAAAAAACCAATATTTCTAGAGTCATCATACCTTCATTAAAAACAATTTTTCCATTTCACTGTTTTGCAATTTACGAGTATATCACCCGAATCAGATGTTTTAAATGCCTTATTCTGCAAAAGCTTACCCTCTTTGCAAAAATAGAAAAGGTTTTGTATTATCAAGTGTTTGGAAACTAGAAAGAAAATTAATACTAAATAGCAAGTTAAAACAAACAAAAATATAAGCTGAAGTTATCAAATATTTCAAATGTCAATCGTTGTGCTTCCTTCTGATGAGTAGTGTTAATTAATAGACACGTGCGTTCTTTTTAGCTCACAGGCTATCAAAGCCTGAGAGCTAATGTGCCCGCAGGTTCTGTATGTACGTACAGTGAGCAAAAAAAGTATTTATACACCAGGTAAATTTGTTGTAGCATATGTATAACTAAATATAAAGCAACTAAGAATTAAAAATACCAACACTTTTACAAAACAAATAAACATATTTAATATCTGACTTAAATAATTATATTTAAAATATGAAAACATAAAAAAGTAGTATTTGTACTGCCAAAAAAATATTTGCACACTAGCAATAAAAATAGAACTAGAGAAATTATTTATAAGTTAAAAACAGTGCTAATATTTAGAATGCATTTTAGTATGCCTTTTGCTTCAATTATAGCTTGTAATCGTCTGGGCATTGATTCTATTAATTTGTGACATGTTTCACTGCTGATTTGTAGCCATTCTTCCCTAAGAGCTTGCTTAAGTTCTGATTTGTTAGAAATTTTCTTTTTCCTTATTTTCACATCCAAAATATGCCATAAATTTTCAATCGGATTGAGGTTTGGTGATTGTGGTGGCGTTTTCAATTGATTTTTTACATTATAAAGCAACCATAACCTCGTAATATATGCAGTGTGTTTCGGATCGTTATCCTGTTGGAAATAATATGAATTAGGAATTCCTAATTTCAGAGCACTATTAGATAAATGATCTCACAATATATTAATATATTGTTTAGCATTCATACTGCCTTCAATAAAGGTCATTTCGCCAACTCCGTTAAAAGACATGCATCTCCAAATCATTACATGACCACCGCCATGTTTTACAGTTGGTTTCAAGTTTTTAATTTGAAGAGAAGTATTTGGCTTTCGCCACACAGTTTTCTTACCATCTGAGCTAAAAATATTGAACTTGCTTTCATCGGAAAAAATAACAGTTTTCCAAAACTCTAGTGCAGGGTCGGCGAACCTATGGCACGTAAAAGAACATTTTTGGCACGCCGTTGATTGAGGTTTTTAATCAAGATACAGTGACATTCATTACTCAAAATATACCGACACAGATGTGTTGAGCTTATTTACATTCGATATTGAAGAATTTAAATTACAGCTTATTAAATTCCAATCTAGTTGAAAATGGACTGAAAATTTTATCAAACAAAGGCAACATATGGAAAATATCGAAAAGATTATTAAGAAATATAAGTAAAAAATGCTGATGATAAAATTACAGCAACTTGGAATTTAATTCCAGAGTTTTTTTTTTTTTTTTTTTTTTTTTAAGAAACTGGTACAGTAGACTCCCTCAAATCCGCACAGGGAACCAGAGGTTGTGTGGATTTTAGAATTTTGCGGATTTCTGGTCATTGCTTTGTTTACATTTTTTAAACAGCAATTTGAATCTAATTAATAAGGCAATCGAAATTATAATGAATGCTTACAGTATAGTAAAATATTAAAATAATTAAGTAATAAACTAAAATAATAATAAAAAAAGTAGATAATTTTTTTAAATGATTAAAATATTAAAAGCAAAGGTCAAGTAAATAATCAATAATGTATAATTAAATATTCATTATAAAGATGAGATGCATTTTTCCTAAATTATTCAATGAAACTTTCCTCATAAAGGTACACTACTAATTCAAATCAAAATCATAAAATAAGGAAGTTTTATTTCAGGTTTACCCAGACTTAATAATCGAAAAAACTTGATTAATGCATAAATACGTATGGCAAAAAGATTATGATTACCAGTGATGCCAGCAATATCTTGAGTTTTTTCAGATATAAATTTATTCTTCCTTCATGAAAAAGCACAAATTCAGTAATATTAACAAAAAATACAGATTAAAATATCTATAGAATTGATATAGAACTAAAAAAGTCAAATTTTGTCCCTACATCTGAACTGCAAGTTTCATTGTTTACATCTGTAAATTATGTGTGGATTTTAGAGAGTTGTGGAATTTAGGGTTGCGGATTCGAGGAAGTCTACTGTATTTGCATTTAAAAAACTTTTCCGCCTATCTATGACTGCATATAATTATGTTCTCAAGTGATAATATTAAAACTGAAATATAAACCCCTTGTCAGATAAAAACCAGTTCAGCCTGCATTCTGTTAAATGGACTTAAGTATGAACCTCAGATTTCCCCCCCTCCAAGATGTAACAATAGAAATCGCATTTAATCGCATAAAATTTTATTATTATTATTTTCTGAAATATAGCTATTTCTACAAATACAGTAAACTCTCTGTAAGGCGGACTCTGTGTAAGATAGAAATCTTCCTAACTCGGAAAGTTTTTCAATCCCTTGCGAATCCATAGACATAGAGTTAAATTTGTCTAAGGCGGAATATTGTCTACTACGGAAAATTTTCTCGGTCCCGATCGATACCGCCTTCGCCTTAGACAGAGTTTACTGTATTCAGGGCCTGTTTACGGAACAGGCCCGTGAAGCCCGTGCTTACCCACTGAAATACAAAGGGCCCCCAATTTTACTTTTCAAAACTAAGTTTTAGAAAAAAGAAACTCAATCACTGTAAAAAATACATTTTTTTTCTTATGAAACTGTTTTTTCTTACTATATGGCAATTTGTAATTCACAAAAAATATTTTGAAGTTCACATATTCTCAACTATAGTTCCATATTTGTCATTTACAAAATAAATTAGTAATTTACGATTAAACATATAATAAAATACATTTATATAGGTAGTTTTAGTTTAATTAAAAATGTTATTTATTCTAAACTTTGATGGTAAAATTTCAAATTATTCAAGCATACAAAAATGAGATCTAGTAAATAAAAAAGCAATTTGTAGAGTAATAGGAGGCCCCCTGTGTGACTTCGGGCTTCCCCTATTCCTAAGTGTTAAGCGGACCCTGACTGTATTACAATGTAATACTACGTGTATGTTGCCCATATTTTTAAAATCTCAATAAATAATTTTCGAGTAATTTTAATTATTGATTTTTTTTTTATCCATTAAATTCGTTTTATAGATGGCACGTCATAGCTGCGAATTATATTTTTGGGGAAAAGTTGACACGCACAAAAAAAAAAAAAAAGGTTCGCCAATCCTGCTCTAGTAGTTTGTTGACATAAGCTTTTGCAAATTCAAGTCTTTTCACCCTATTTGTTTCACTAATAAATGGTTTTTTTCGAGGGGCTCTTCCTCGAATATTTGCATCATGAAGAATATTTCTAATTGATTGTGGTGTAACTATTGTTCCCGACGTTGAAGCGACATCAACAGCCAACTCTCTAGCACTTAGAAAAGTCCTTCCGGCCAGTGCCGGGAGGAAGAGGTAGCTTTCATATTCCTTATTTTTAAAAAAGCAATCTTATATTATTCAAACACAAGAAGCTCAATTTAGTAGAAACCAATTATAGGAGATTCAACACTAATTTTTATCAATACTAAATCATTATGGTTGTAAATTTCCAACTGGGCGAAAAATGTCCGGACCAGGATTCGAACCCGGGACCTCCTGGATGAAGCCGCCAGTGCTCTGCCATCTGAGCTATCCTGGACGATTCTGGTCGAACTTTTTCACCCAGCTAACCTTGATGATTATAGCATTAGAATAATTGTGTTAAAATTAATCTAGTGTAAATCATTATGAATGAGACTTTCGCGAAATTAGCCAGCTTTATCCAAGCTGCTTTTGAGCTATTTCTTAAGATAAAGACAAAACAAAAAATGCTCCGGAATCCTTATATCATGGTCAAATATTTAAGAAAGAAATCTTTTTCATTTTCTAATTTTTTTGCACGTCGCTTTAAATATATTTTTTTATTTAATTTAATGGCCTCCATTTTGAAACAAGGTGACTGATGAAGCTGGCCAGCGAACTTGGTCGAGAAATTACGATATATTATCCACATGCCTTCTTACGTCGAAATAGATTAATAAATACGCGTGTTATCACGTGACAAATATCAGGTCGTTTCAAAATGTCAGCCATGCTAGAAATTCAAAGTGCTATAATTCAACCATTTTTTAAGATATATGCGAAACAAAAACTGCTCCGGAATCTTTGTATCAACGTCAAACACATAAAAAAAATCTTTTTAATTTTTCAATTTTTTGATAACTCATTTTAAATTTTAAATTAAATTTTTTTTTAAATGGCAGCCCTGTTGAAACAAGATGGCGAATGAAGCTGGTCAACGAACTCGATAGAGACATTGGTATGTACTATGTACACACCAAGTTACATTTAAATCGGTTAATAAATACGCCTGTTATCGCGTGACAAAAATCATGTCGTTTCAAAATGTCAGCTACAATAGAAATTCAAAAGGCTATAACTCAGCCATTTTTTTTAGATATAGACGAAACAAAAACTGTTCCGGAATCTTTGTATTAAGGTCAAACACATACAAAAAAATCTTTTTCATTTTCCAATTTTTTGTTACCTCATTTTAAATTTTAAATTTAAAAAAAATTTAAATGGTCACCATTTTGAAACAAGATGGCGGATGAAGCTGGCTAACGAACTCGGTCGAGACATTGGTACGTATTATGTATACACCAAGGTACATCCAAATCGGTTCATAAATACGCCTGTTATCGTGTGACAAAAATCAGGTCGTTTCAAAATGTCAGCCACTCTAGAAATTCAAAGTGCTATAACTCAGCCATTTTTTAAAATATAGATGAAACAAAACCTGCTCCGGAATCTTTGTTTCAAGGTCAAACACATAAGAAAAAAAATATTTATCAATTTTCAAATTTTCGGTACCACATTTCAAATTTTAAATTTTTTTTAAAAAATTTAAATGGCCGTCATTTTGAAACAAGATGGCGGATGAAGCTGGGCAACGAACTCGGTCGAGACATTGGTACGTTTTATGTATACACCAAGGTACATCCAAATCGATTCATAAATACGCCTGTTATCGCGTGACAAAAATCAGGCCGTTTCAAAATGTCAGCCACGCTAGAAATTCAAAGTGCTATAACTCAGCCATTTTTTAAGATATAGACGAAACAAAAAATACTCCGGATTCTTTGTATCAAGGTCAAACACATAAGAGAAAAATATTTTTCAATTTTCAATTTTTTGGTACCACATTTCATATTTTAAAATTTTTTTTAAATTTAAATGGCCGCCATTTTGAAACAAGATGGCGGATGAAGCTGGCCAGCGAACTCGGTCGAGGCATTGGTATGCACTATGTATACACGAAATTACATCCAAATCGGTTAATAAATACGAGAGTTACAGTGTGACAAAGATCAGATATATATATATATATATAAACTTTTGAACGGAGGGTGGTTTCGGGGTCTGGGGGTCATGATCGTTGAAAATATACCAAAATTTTTTGAAATCGTTTTCCTCCGAACGGCTGCAATAGGTAGGTAGCTTTTTGTAATGAAAGCTACCTAAAAGGGTTTTTTGAAGATTCTTTTACGATGGCTCTCCTTTGCCTGGTATTTAGCTTTCTTGGACGCCCAGTTCGCGGCTTATTTATTGTCGAACCAGTTTCTTTTTTCTTCTTAATTACATAACGAACACTAGAAAAGTTTAGATTTAATTTTTTATCTATTCCTTGGTAACTTAATCCAGAATTGTGAAGAAATATAATCTTCTCAAGGGTAGCAACAGACAGTTCACACGTTTTCGGCGCCATTAGAACAAAAACTCCCCAGAATCCCTGCTCCAGTTAATATATTACGTGACTTTAAAGTGCGGATCTAATGTACTGCGGGACTGATATGCTAAACATTTGCATAATGTTCACATTTAATGCCTTTTTTAACAGTCAATGCTTCTTGTGCAAATACTTTTTAGGTATGAGAAAATATTAATTTATTTTTTAAAATGTGTAATATTACTGTTTAAGGAAAATGGGTAGTTATTTTTACTTTCTTCTTATTTAAATAAATGAATAATTAAGAGAATAGTATCAAATTTGCTTTCTATGGTTATTTATGTGAAAAAATCGTCTGCGTGCAAATACTTTTTTTGCTCACTGTACGTAACGCGATAATTCTTGATAGAAATATCAGATCTGCTTCAAAATATTTTTTCTAGGTTCATTCTGATAAGGCGCTTCCCTGATTAGCTTTGGAGCTTCATTGGTTAAGTATAAAGGGGAGAACGGGGGCAAATCCCCCCCCCCCCTTAATTTAGATAAATGGTTTTTTCTGGCAGAATTTTCCGATTTGCATCAAATTTTGTAAATATGTCCATTCTGATAAGGTGCTTCTCCGATTACTTTTTGGGGTTCATTGGTTAAGTATAAAGGGAGGGAACGGGGGCTAACCCCCTCCACCCCTTAAATTAGATAAGTTGGTTTTTCAGGCAGAAATTTCCTATTTGCATCAAATTTTGTAAATAGGTTCATTTTGATAAGGCTCTTCTTTGATTACTTTTGGGGGTTTCATTGGTTAAGTATAAAGGGGGAACGGGGGCTAACCCCCCTTTATTTAGAAAAATGGGTTTTTCAGACAGAATTATCCGATTTGCACCAAAATTTGTAAATATTTTAATTCTGATAAGGCTGTTTCCTGAATACTTATGGGGGTTCATTGGTTAAGTATAAAGGGGGGCTCGGGGGGCCTAATCCCCTGCCCTTTAATTTAGATAAATGGGTTTTTCTGTCCGATTTGCTTGAAATTTAGTATACCGGTTTATTCTCATAAGGCGCTTCCCTGATGAGATTTAGATGTTAAGTATAAAGATGGGAAACAGAGGGGTGGAGGCTAATCCCCTTTAATTTATTTTTCGATGGCGTTATTCTTTGACATAAGAGTATAATATACAGTTAGTGTGAATAGCCTGTGAGCCCAATGCCATTAGTTTAACTGGGCACTTTTCAGTTTATTGTATTTATTGCTATTAGTTTTGTTAAGTTTATACGCATTCTAATCACAAAAGAATTGATAATTTATCGCTGCTTCTTACTACATTATACTGATTTCATGACCTATTTTATTTCTATAATCTGTATTAGATATTTTAACCCTTTATGTCCCGACGGTACTTTAAAATATCATTAAAGTAACTTCTTATAAAATTCATTTAACACATCGATTAATAGTAATACAGTTTAGAATGAATTATAGATACTTTACTTTATCGTGCCCTTTACTTTATCGCATTATTGGTTGCGCAAAAAGTACTTTAAAAAGGATGATTTCTTTTGCCTTTGCATCTTTTCAGCTTTCTGGACGTTGAAAGATTGTGGGGGGAAATTTTTCAGTTTGGAAATATTCTTACGTTTCTATTGTAAGAGCATTATATTTGTACATTTTCTAATTCTATAAAATACTATAAATATTGCACAAAATTCCTATAAATTCAAATTTAATTAATTAAATTTTAATTGACGAAAGTCTTCTAAAATTTATGATTGCGTAAATTTTCTAATGCAGTTTCAAAAATTCACAAAAAATGCTTTAGAAGATGAAATTTTCATGAATTCATAATTTGGAACACAAAGGGTTAACATAGAAACATAATCGGAATTGTACAAATAATGTCTGATGTCTTTCACTCAGTTCAACTTTCGAACACATATAAGGAAATATGTTCGAAAGTTAACCGAACATTTTTCTACCATTTGAAAGTCGATGGCTACCTGTAAATACCCCTTTTAAAGTTGCAGTAAAATACGAATATCATGTTTTAAATTTTCATTGTATTTGACTGCTATAAAAAAAAGTTCAGAAACGTTTCCTGATCCTGATATAACAGAAACGTTCGAGAACATGTAATGTAACTTTAGATATGAAATAGTATTTATTAAATGTAAAGTTTCAGAGTTACTCATGATTACTAAAATCTTTCCGTTATCTCCAAAATCCACAAAAAATGATCCAATCAGAAACTTAAAAAAAACATAGGTTTCTGGAGTTGACGTTTTGGAAATAAATGGGTCTTTTTTTATTGCCTTTAATTTTCCGAAATGCTATAATATAATTTTGATGGTGAATAAATAATATTTCATATTAAAAATGAATTAATCCGTCATTTTGGTGAGCAAAGGAATTCAAGAATGAAATAAGTGATCCCATGTTGAGCAAAAAAAAATTACATACAAGAGATTCTCGGCAGATCTCTTTTGCTATTACTTGGGCAACTATTCTGTATCACCTGGAGAGAACTTCTAACTAATTGCTCTTGAATTGAAACTATAGTTGCGTTCTTAATTTATCATCCGAAAAAAAAAAAAAAAAATCTACTTATATAGAAACTATACATGTCATTATCTTTACGGTTAAATTTCACTTAACTACACTGTATTATGAGTTGTTAAACAGATCCAAAAACATATTTTACCTTTTAATGTCTTTTAAAGGTGGTTTTATGTTCAAGGTGTTCTAAATTAAACTACACGTTTACGAGTGGGTTAATGCAAAAATTTTCCATCAGAAAGTCCTGAACATTAGCATTTAGGGAATGTATTAAGGGGGTTTCCCCCGTGTGATGGGCTCAAAAAATCGATTTTTTTTTCTTTTGCATAAATTGATTCCTTAACATGTCTAGAATACGATGATAAAATAATATTCTAAAATTCGAATTCGTTATAAATATATAGCATTTAGAAGAAGCACATGTTTGGAGCGCCGAGTTAAGTGGTTTACACAAGGAAATTTCTAGAGTCACTTATTTTATCGTTGCGAAAAATGCCAGAATGGAAGCAAGAGCAGAGCAATCCGCATTGAAAGACCGCCAAGAGGGAGAGGAAGGAATGCTCTATGGACCAGGCATCGCAGATTGATGGTAAGTTGAGATTTTCATCGTTCTAACCGCACTTGAAACTTTAAATGCATTTTTATCAAAACGTTGTTTTTCAAGCTTCCCTCCATCATATCTCGAGAACGGTTTGATCGATTCACTTGAAATTTATAGAGTGGACTCAGCAAATGTAGACGCAGGGAGTGAACTAGAATCATTCGAAAATTCCGAATATTTCTATTTTTTTCGTAACGAAAAAATAAAAATATCATGAGATTTGAAAAAAAAATTTCAGAAGTCTGCCAAAAAACCCAATTTTCAATATTTTCTAATGATTCTAGTTCATTCGATGCATTTAGGCTTACAGATTAAAACGCCGTTTTTTTTTTTTTTCTCTTTCAGATAAGCCAACCAGCCGAAATCGTGGAGGAAGTGAGCGTCCTTTTTTTTTGGAGGCAGGTGTCTTCAGAGAGGTGTAACTTACGTTCTAATAAAGATTTTTGCTTGAAATTTGTTACATATTCTTGAAATAGCAATAGATGTATAGTAAAAAACTCAAAGTTCTATTTTTTCATTTGTCGTCAAATTTTTTTTCCAAAAAATGCTTAAAATACAGGTCGTCATACGGGGAAACACCCTTAAGTTCGAAAGATTCACTGGGATTGTTTTATTATGTTCTAGAGCAAAAACAAGTCAGTTCCAAAAATCACCAACAGACGGCGTACATAGAATACATAACATGAAATGATATTATTCATCCACCGCAGACAAAACATATTTCATGTAATAGCCGTCAGTATCTACTAGTATCTAGAATAGTAACATAGCATTTCAATGGTTGAATTCAGTGCATCCGTTGTAGTTCTAGTTGGAATGTGTTACGCACATGCCGCGCTGTACTGTCGTTCAACCCATTAAAGATTGACATTGTGTTTTCGCAACATTATGTTTTTGATTTTTTTATTCTATTGTGTATATTTTTTTCAACGAATTTATTATCACATATTGTATATATGACTTTTATTTTTAAGGGAAAAAAATTGTTAATTGATTCGAGTTGTAAAAAATTAGAAATATGAATGAAATAGTACGGAATGTTTTGAAAATTTTGATTGATCAATTTCGGATTATGTTCATATAGATGCACTATAAAGGATGAAATAAGATTCAGCAATTCAAGGTACAGATATTGTAGCAGTCAAATTATACCTATGTGTAGCAAATGTAATGTACCGCCGCATAGTAAATGATTCAAAGATTTTCACATGGCAAAACTGGAGTTCATTTGTACTGACGTTGTGTTTTCGAAACAAATGGTATCTCGCATAAAAAAAAGTAATAATAAATTGTAATATCGCTTTTTTCCCCTTAATTAATCATTCATATGTGTAAAATAAAATTTTATGTCATTTGTGTCAAATATAAGAAGGTGCAATCCTTAATGGGTTAAGATCGGAGAACTGGAATCACGAGACACCAAGTCTTTGATCTTTTTTTTAACACTTTCCAACAAAGTTGAAAGTGTTTTATGCATTCAGTTTGTCTGTCCGTCTGTCCACGCTCTAACTCCCGTAAATATATCTGGATTTTCATGCAATTGATAAAGGTTATTTAGGGTCACCCAAGCGTGTTTGGTATTGTATATGAAGTATGTAGGATTAATACTTCATTTACAGGGGCACTCAAAAGTATTCCATTACATTGTGGTATAAGGGGGAAAATCGTTTGCAGAGTATTTTAATGGCATGACGCTATTTCAAATGTACTAAAACTGATATAAATCACTGAATTTCACTACAATCACGTTAGAACAGGGCATTCATAGTATTTTTTATTCATTTGCAGGGACACACAAAAGAAATCGGTTACAGCACTGTTGTTGAGTAATAATTGCTGGAGTGTACGGTTTAAAATTCGGTATGAGCTTTTAAATTTAATTAATTTTTTGCATGTTACACGTTATATATAAATTCTACACCTCATATACAGGGCTGCGCAAGAGTATTCACGTACCATTCTCCTTATTAAAGGTAATTTCTGAAGGAGAATTTTCAACTGAAGTAGTTTTGCTACATTATGCTGAATGTGTTGGAAAGTGTTTCACAATCTATGCTTGACGCATGATTTTTTTTTCTTTCTTGTTTCTCTCTCATCTAGAAAATATTCCCATTACATCTTTCAATAGCGGATATAAGGGGTGGGGACTGGGGAGGAATTTGATGGGGGCTATCGCCTCTCCCCTGGGCTTATACAAGACCTATAAGCCAATATATAGCCAAACAAGCTTTTTAAAAATTATTTAATGTCAGTGTCCCATAGCTAACTTAACAAGTTGGAAATTGCTCGTCAAATGTGGCAAATGAGGTGCGTTCGTACTATAGCTAGTTTTATAATTATTTTTTGCACCCCATATTGTACTGAATGTATATTTTTTTGCACTTCATAAGTGCATAGTCTGTAAAATCATTAAAATGCACTTGCAATAATTTTTTCCCATTCCCCGTAATGAAACGGAAAACTTTTGACTGTCCCTGTAAATAAACTATACATCCGATTTTCATAAAATTTGAAATGGCTCGACAAAATATTGCATCAATTATATATTTAAAATTTCAGACCATTCAGAAGGCTGTAACATCATTAAAATGCACTTGCAATAATTTTTCCCATTGGCCGTAATGTAAAGAAAAACTTTTGATTGACCCTGTAATTAAACCATACATCCGATTTTCATAAAATATGAAATGGCTCGACAAAATTTTACAATAATTATATATTTAAAATTTCAGACCATTCGACTGTAACATCATTAAAATGCACTTGCAGTAATTTTTCCCATTGGCCGTAATGTAAAGAAACACTTTTGACTGTCACTGTAATTAAACTATATATCCGATTTTCATAAAATTTGAAATGGCTCGACAAAATTTTGCAACAATTATATATTTAAAATTTCAGACCATTCGGTTGGGTAGTTTTTGCTCTGTTATATGCGGACGGACGGACAGACGGACTGAACGACGACTATTAGGTGCTACGTATTTATATAATTACGAACGCACCTAATAAATATATCTTTAATAAACTTCAAAATATTTCATACTGAACTGCAGCTGACCACAGACACAAAGAAACAGGAAGCCTTGTATGCAACCATTCTTTTTTGCTTAATTCTGAAATCTTCCGAGGCATCAAAGCTGGGCGCGGATAATGAGGGGCGCCAAATTTATACTACCAATCCCATTTTATTATTATATATATATATTTTCTTTTTTCTTTGGCCGTCGATCATTTTCGCTGGGATTTTTTTCTCTCTTCGTTCTTCTTCTTCTTCTTCTCTTTTTTTTTTTTTTTTTTTGCAGTTTACAAGCAATAACCACGGATTTTAAAAGCTCTGGAAGACCTTATAGAAATTAAGAAAAATCAGGAAACTTACTCGAGAGACTTGCTTTTAATTACTGTACCGAAATTATAAATTATTTTTATCCTTTATATTACGTTCTGCAGGCTTTTTTTTTTTTTTTTTTTTTTTTTTTTTTTTGCTTTGCTTTTTTAATACTTATCGATTAAAAAGACCACTTGTTCCCAACTAGGTTGTTAATGATTTTTACCTTGCCAAACAAAAAGGTGAGAAAGGCAGAATCAGAATTTGTCACAAAACTTCATGATCTCTCTAATAAATAAGTGTAATTTTCTGTTCTGTTATTTAGCTATTTGGAATTTCTGAATTAAAATTAAACCTTTTAAAGTTCCAAAATATTTATACAATACAATTAATTAATTTTTCTGCACTTTATCAATTTTGTGACACCTGTCACAGAGAGAAGGAGGAGGAGGAACGGGGGTGCGCTAAATTTAAACTTTGCCCCGGGCGTAGTTTTTTCTTCACAAGGTTCTGCTTCTTGGAAATGTGTAGTTTAATCTGGGACACCTTATATGTATTCATAGCGCACAAATCTGTAACGTCAACAATACTTTTCAGGTGCAGGAAGAATCTGTTTAATATGTTCGTTTCTCATTTCTGTATTCTAGTCGGAAGAATCCCCCTTTAGCAAATATTAGAATAACCAGCGATGATTTATAACGTTGTCGGAAACTCATAAGGCTGCGTTGGATGTTGTGGATGCGCCATAATGACATGAAACTTGGAAATGAAAACATTATATCATGGGGTCGAGCTTCATTTAGTACAGAAAGTATTCCGCGTAAGTTCTTTTGTCGGTGGAATGCTCTAATCACAGTAATGGAATTCTCGCCATTCTGAGAAAAAAAAACATTTACTAACAAGAACTTTGTCTTTCATGGTTGTCATTAAGTATCAGACAGCTTTAAACTCATGCTATACTCAGTGTCTGTCTTTTTCTTTTATCGAAATCATAAAATGTATTGGTTATACTGACTGCAGAAGTTGCACCTATGCAAATTATAATACTCCACAAGATATACAGTGCCGTTATGACATCTTTTCATACAATGTTTTAAAAACTAAATCTTGAGCATTTAATAAAATCTGTCTGTTGTCAAAATTTTATGCTATTAAGATGTTACATTGCTCTCTGAGTTGGGAAGTCTAATTTCAACAACTTTGTATATCTAAATACCTTGTAATTTTCAATTTTTGAAATACAACTTGTTTCTTACAAGTGAGCATTAGCGTAGAAAATAGGGGGCTCAAGGAGGCCCAAGCTCTCCCATTTAAAATAAAGGAAATTTTTAGGGTTGTTAAAAAGTAAAAACGGAACCATTATAAGATCACTCCTGTGTCTGTCTGTCTGTCACAGCCACTTTACTTCTAAACTATGGAACGTGGAAAGTTCAAATTGGGCGAAGTAATAAGGACTATTGACCCACATATTTACAGATTATTAAACATTTACAAATATTTTTAGGGAAAATGTAGAGGGGCTGATTAAGTTAGTTATAAAAAAAAATTCTTTTCTTTATATATCGTGTAAAAACTTTCGTAACGCGGAACTCAAAAATACATTTCTTTTAATTTTAGGTATTATATTTTAAAAGATATCGTCGAAAATATAGTGCAACGATAGGTCCCGCCCCCCCCCTATCTATTTCCGAATCTACCTAAACTAAAATTATGTAAAAATTAGGGGCAGTAGACGTTAATTTGAACCTTGCAGGAAAATTATAGCGATTACTCTAGGTCACATAGTTTTTGAAAAAAGCGCATTTATCCGCTACACACAAATTTAGATTTGCGGGCATTCAGCAAAAGTGTTGAGAATAGCTTGAGGTACCTATCATAGAAGTATAAAAGCATTGTTGATAATGATTTTCGAAATAATATATAAACTTTTTTACCAAAAATAAAACCGACTTCAAAAACTACTGCAAAGTAAAAAGCGCACTTTTTGCTTTTATCGTGCAATCTGATTAAAATTTACATGTTCTCATTTCTTGATACAATTCAGATGTTTTCATGTATTAATTTAGTTTGCTTCTGTATTATTTAGCATTTTAAATAATGGTTGGCAATTGAGAATTGTAAATATGACTGCCGATTAGAAATTGTGAAGAAACATATTGGAAAAGATCCATTAGTGAATTTGAATGGGAATATCGCCAAATTAGTCAGTTACAGCCAAGTTGGCTTCATTTATGACAACTTATTTTGGTCGCCAAATTTGGCGATATTTCACCAAATGGCGCCAAGTCTGGCGACAACTTGGCGATAACGCATATGAATACATAGCTTTATGCTTATGAATGAAAAACCGGTTACAACAATGAAAGATAATTTGCGAAAAATCCTTTATTTTATTGGTTTTTGTTGAATTACTAAAAAACTACTCAACCAATTTCGATGAAACGGAAGTGGTACCAATTCGAGAGTATCCTCTTTCAATTAAAACCAAAATCACATAAATCGGACAAAAAGTTCTGGAGCAATCGGTGAACATACATAAAAAAAAAAAAACATACATACGCGTCGAATTGATAACCTCCTCCTTTTTTCGAAGTCGGTAAAAATTAATTGCTTATTAGCCGATATATTAACTTTTAAAGACATGGGCGGTTTGGACATAATGACAGGGGCGGCGTACTCTATGCACCATCGGATTTTAAAGCCTAGATAACAACTTTTAATGATACATTTGTGTAATACAATGTCCAGTAACAGTATAAAAGTAATAAATGCCAAATTGTTAAAAACTGACTAATTTAATTAGAATTAATCATATAAATACTATGGGATTCGCGACTAGTTTGCATTGAGTACATCTCTCAATACGCCTCCCGTGTCTTTAAAAGTTAATTAAAAACCTATCGAGAAAAACGCGGCACCGACCAAGGCGGGTTGCTACTTTGAGACCTCCTTTCAAAGTGCGCTTAGCGAGATGCCAAGTTTAAACTTTGAACAAGAGTTTTGTTTTAACTACACTGTAAAATGAAACGATTATTACGACGCTGAATTTAGTTTTATGAAATGGCAAATGAAGTTTAAATATGCACTACTTTTATTGTCAGTGTCGAATTAAGTTCATAATAAACAGATTAGGGTAAGATTTGAATAAGAATTATACAGAATAGCAATATTTGATATTATTTAGCCTTCTGCTTGAACTTTTACGGTATACTCATTCATACTTTTCTAGTATATAAACAGCTATACCAAACCCTACGTTGTATAGTTTTTATGAAGTCTTATTTTTATTTTAGTAACGATTGTTTTCATAATACAGTTAATAATTCATATATTTACTATACGGAACCCTCTGAACGCGAGTAATACTCGCACTTGACCGTTTATTTAAAAGTCACATGAGTTGTCCCAAAGACTATTTGTTACTTTCTGTGTTCAATGTTTGGATAATTCATTTCTTAAAGCACAACTCCGTACATAAAGAATCATTTTAAGCATTGATTACGTATCTAAATTGCAGATCAGGGACCCCTAAGGGTCATTCCATGTCAGTTCAGGCAGGCATGTAACCCACCATCACAGATTTTGATGAAACTGCGTGTGTTTGTTCCTTTTATTAAGATATGATTCCAAGTATTTTTTTTTTTACTCCTTGGTCAAATAGTTTCTGAGAAAAAAATTGTCAAAATTTTGAAAAACTGCAATCAGTTGGCATTCTTGACTGCTCGATTTTCAAATGTAGCATGACATAAATATGATCATATTTCAATATCTATTCCACAAATCATCTTCAAATAATTTATGCATAATATATAGAGTACGTATTTTATGAAAAAAAATACTGTTATGCTTATATAACATTTTAAGTGTGTCTAAAAAAATGTTTAATCTTTGAAGTCGTGATTTTTTTATGAAAAATAATGCATTAACTAAAATAGCATTATTAACAAAAGGCGGTATTTTTATTAAATTTATTTTTTGTGGGGGATATACTTAAAGGTGTTATTTACCTGATTCTGAAATAAAAGTAGTGGGATTTTGGGTGTTTTTAGTAGTATTTCATATTTAAAAATATTTTGAGGCGTATTTCAAATCAAATCAAGCAGAGTCATTCCATGTCAGTTCGCCTAAGACATTTAATTCACTGTCACAAATTTCAATGAAACTGGGTATGTTTATAGCTCATTTTAAGACAGGATCAAGGAAATTAAAGGTGATTACAAGTAAAATATTTTTTAAGATAAAAAAAATATCTAAATTTTGAAATTTTTTAAAAAACATTTTTAATGGCAGATCTATATTCAAAGACTGCATAAAAAAAAAGTCATTTCAATATAAAATCACTAAATAAGTTTCAAATAATGTATATGTGACAAATAATGTAGGCAGATTATTATTTATTGTTGTTTGTCATGTTTAAATGCTAAGAGTGTGTTTAATCTTGTGAATTCTTAAAATCAAGAATTTTGTGAAAAATAATGTGTTAATCAAAAATTTATTATTAACCGAAGGCAGGCTGTTATTACTTTTTTTAATTGCACGTAAAAATATCTTTTCAATTGTTATAAAATAAAAATAGTGAAAATATGAGCAATTTTAACAAAATTTTCATAAATTGTGAATGTTTAATGATAAATATTGAAGCTTTTCATGCTAAGATGTACTAAAATGACTACGATATCGTGTATTTCTACTCTTGCTTAAATATAATACATACAATAATAAAATAACAAATATTATTTACAGCAATAAAAATTAAATTAAATAGTACCAGTTCCTTTACCAACACTACATTGCTCAACAGCCGACTTAAAATCAACAGCCCACTCTTATTGAAAAATACTTTCAACTGTTCAAATAATAAATAAACTGCATTTAAAAATTTTAATATCAACTTATTATCTTAAGACGATAATAATAACTAAACAACATGATGAATTTATAAATCAGCTTTTAATTGAAAAGTCATGAAATGGTCCCTTTAAATATTGTTGTTCATCGAGTCAATCAAAACAAATTATATAAAAAAAAATAGTGAGTCTAATATGCCGACTGCAATGACACTTCTAACAAAACTAATTAATTCATTACCATCTGAAATCCAACCCGAAAGATCAAAAAAAAAAAAAAAAAAATCATCTGTAGTGTGAATGTGACATACTCAGTGGTTGTTGAGGTAGGAATGTCTTTGTGACATTTTCACCTGTACCTCAATAAAATATAAACATGTAAGCTTTTTTCATTCATCCAAATTAAGTAAAACAATTATAAAATTTTGTTGTCATTACACCAGATGTTAAATTTTTCGTTACATACTATTAGATAAGTTCTTTACTTTTAGACATTATTGACATAATATCATAAAATTTACTATATGTATTTTCTATAAGTGTATAAACAATATATATATGCTTTATTAAACATAAATGAATAATTTTAAAATAATTTGTTTGAGAACAGGGATATATATACACACATATATATGTTGAAAATCCATCTTTCAGCAATATTGTGATGAAATAAATCAAATTACCGTAATTTCCGGTGTATAGCCCGCGGATCAAACAATCGTGTTTCGACCCAGAAATTTTTAAAAATAAAATGTAACTTTTTAGATCACAGTAAATATTGGTCTTCAAATACTGAATAAAATTTCTGGGTCCAAACTGAATTGTTTTATCTGCGGGCTATACACCCGAAATTACGGTACATATCATTAGAAACTGAATAAAGTTACAAAAGTGCAACTCATTAAGTTTTAAATATTTTTTTAGATATAGTTATTTGAAAGATATAAATATAATGGATTGTGCATTTTTTGGATATATTTAAAGCACAATACGTCAAAATTTTCTTCAAAAGAGTGAAATTTGGTATTTTTTTTCAATATTAGCAGCTCAATGCTAAATTTTCAATATTAACAGCCAAATATGAGTTTAAAGATTAGGACTGTCATTTTGAAAATTTCTATTGGGCGGTGAGGAGCTAGTGATTTTTCTCTTTTTTGGAAAGGGATAATTGCTCTTCGCCCTAGAAGTTTTACTAAAAAACAATATTGTTTATTTTTTTCCTTAAGAAACGAACATAAAAGATAATTTGAAAAATAAAATAAATGTAAAATAAAAATATTTCCAGGAATGATACATTGGATAGGTTTTACATTTGAAAATATTGATAATTTTAAATATGATTTAAATACTACTAAAACCAACCAAAATCCCACTATTTTTATTCCAGATCCAGTTATAATGTAGTATTATGTACAATTTAACATTAAAAAATTAGTCATAGAAACTCCGCCTCTGATTGATAAAGATTTTTTAATAATTTCATTATTTTTTGTAAAACATTTTTGATTTCAAAGATTATACAATTTTTTAGACACATTTAAATATTTTTTAACATTACAGCAATATTTTTTTCATAATCTACATACTTTATTTACCTTGCTTAAATTATTCGAAGAAGATTTCTTTATTAGTTATTGAAATATGATTTTATATATAAAATGAGGCCTTTGAAAATTGAACAATCATTAATGGCAACTCGTGGCATTTTTCCAAAATTTTGATAATTTTTTCTCATATGTTCACTATTTTTATTTTATAACCATTTGAAAGATATTTTTACGTACAATTAAAATAAAGTAATAACACCCTGCCTTCGGTTAATAATCAATTTTTGATTAACACATTATTTTTGACAAAATTCTTGATTTTAGAAATTCATAAAATAAAAGACACTCTTAGTGTTTAAACATGATAAAAAACAAGAAATAATAATCAGCCTACATTATTTGTCACATATACATTATTTGAAACCTATTTAGTGATTTTATATTGAAATGACTTTTTTTTTTTAATGCAGTCTTTGAATATCGAACTGTCATTAAAAAAATTTAAAACAATTTTTCAAAATTTTCATATTTTTTATCTTAAAAAATATTTTACTTAGGATGAAGAAAATTAAAGGTGATTACGTCTTAAAATAAGCTATAAACAAAACTATAAACAGTGATTAAATGGCTTAGGGGAACTGACATGGAATGACTCTGCTTGATTTGATATGAAATGCACCTCAAAATATTTTTAAATAGGAAATACTACCAAAAACACCCAAAATCCCACTATTTTTATTTCAGAATAAGGTAAAGGACACCTTTAAGTATATCTCCCATAAAAAATAAATTTAATAAAAATACCGCCTTTTGTTGATAATGCTTTTTTTGTTAATGCATTATTTTTCATAAAAAATTCCCGACTTCAAAGTTTAAATATTTTTTTAGACACACTTAAAATTTTATAAGCGTAACAATATATTTTTTTCACAAGCTACGTACCCTAAATATTGTGCATAAATTATTTGAAGATGATTTGTAGAGTAGATATTGAAATATGATTATATATATGACATGCTACATTTGAAAACCGAGCTATCAAGAATGCCAACTGACGGCAGTTTTTCAAAATTTTGACAATTTTTTTCTCAGAAACTATTTCACCAAGGAGCAAAAAAAATTACTGGTGATCATATCTTAATAGTAAGAACAAACACACGCAGTTTCATTAAAATCTGTGATGGTGGGTTACATATTGATATTTTACTGCCTGATTTGACGTGGAATGAATGCCCCCTAAGTTAGCTCCGAAAACCGTACTGTTATTTTGATTTCATTTCATTTAATATATTTAAACTTTCAATGAGTAGTATTTATTTCCTATTAGTAGTTTCAGGAGATTTGATTCTTATGAATTATAATGGGAAATACAATTATATGCACTAATACTTTAAAGACTGTTTACTTTCAATGAAAACTTTTTATTATATCAGAGAGACTTTTCTCCCATCACACAGCCCACTACCCGGTTGTCTAATAATTTTTAAATTGTAAACTCTCTACAATTTTTAGTATATTATATCTTCTGTCTAAAATGGTTAAAATGTTGATTTTGCGAAAATGGCATTAATAACTAATTTAAACGATTAACTATTATCGTAAATGTATTATTAATTATTGACAATCCTAATTGTTCAACTTATTTAAAAATAACTGCTTGAGTCAATCCCATAATTTTTGAATTGTTATGTAACTGCAAATGAAGAAAGTTGTTCAATTTCCTGATGGAGTTTAATAGAAATTGAATTTTCTATTTATTTGTAGCTTGCAATATTCTAATATTAGAGATTGTATTTTTTTCTCTTAAATTTCGTTGTTATGTATTGCAACAAACAATTTGGATCTTCATATACTTGATGGTAGTGTATAATTCTTTTCACATAATAAACCCATTCAACTATTGTAGTTATTGAAGTTTTAAATATTTTAATATGACTCCCATTTCGTAGGTGAAAAAATACTTCAATTTTAAGCATCAGTAACCCGATCAATTTTGGTCGTGTGAATTTTTAATGCATTAATGTATAAATGATTTTTTTTTCCTTTTAACAAATATATTTATTGACTCTAGTGATTTCTAAAACAAATTTTTACCTCATTTCAAACTTTTCATATCTAGATTTTTTTTTTTTTTTTTTTTTTTTTTTGTGACTAATGATTTAGGAAAAGTTTTGAAGACAATGATAATAGGAGACACTCTGTGTAGAGTTCATATGATTTATGTAAGGTTAGAAAGTGTTCTAGAATGTAACGTATGCCCAGATTGTTATTCTTCTTTTCCATGCTTCATCTTTTGTTCAGAGCTTGTTGAATCGTTCGTTTAACCAGCTATCTGTTCAAATCGATTTCTTACAGTTGTCTTTATAACGAGAAGTAAAAGCCACGTGATCGATAAGATCCATTGTTTTCCATTGGGTGGAGTCTACAACGATGTGACGTTAATTCACATTAGTCATAGATCTTTCCATCAAAATGTTTCCTGAAGTATCATTGTTTGTAAAGTGCCTGAAAAATGCTTTTGGATAATCTACTTGCTCGATCAGAACAACTCATTTAGTTCATACAACACAGAGCCTTTGATTTTAAAAATTTATCCTACTAAATGGAAGCTTTAGCAAGTTGGAAATGTAACGTCTTAAACTGGAAGACAATGAATGCATTTTAGGTAGCTTTCATTACAAAAAGCTACCTATTGCAGCCGTTCGGAGGAAAGCGATTTCAAAAAATTTTGGTATATTTTCATCGATCATGACCCCCAGACCCCGAAACCACCCTCCGTGCAAAAGTTGATATATATATATATATATATATATATATATATATCCATATATATATATATATATCTGACTTTTGTCATACTGTAACTCTCGAATTTATGAACCGATTTGGATGTAATTCGGTATGTACATAGTACATACCAATGTCTCGACCGAGTTCGTTGGCCAGCTTCATCCGCCATTTTGTTTCAAAATGGCGGCCATTTAAAATTTTTTTAAAAATTTTAAATTTGAAATGTGGTACCAAAGAATTAAAAATAGAAAAATATTTTTTTCTTATGTATTTGACCTTTATACAAAGATTCCGGAGCAGTTTTTGTTTCGTCTATATCTTAAAAAATGGCTGAGTTATAGCATTTTGAATTTCTAGCGTGGCTGACATTTTGAAACGTACTGAATTTTGTCACGCGATAAAAGGTGTATTTATGAACCGATTTGGATGTCACTTCGTTTGTACATAGTACATACCAATGTCTCGACCGAGTTCGTTGGCCAGCTTCATCCGCCATTTTGTTTCAAAATGGCAGCCATTTAAAAAAATTTTAAAAATTTTAAATTTGAAATGTGGTACCAAAGAATTAAAAATAGAAAAATATTTTTTTCTTATGTATTTGACCTTTATACAAAGATTCCGGAGCAGTTTTTGTTTCGTCTATATCTTAAAAAATGGCTGTGTTATAGCATTTTGAATTTCTAGCGTGGCTGACATTTTGAAACGTACTGAATTTTGTCACGCGATAAAAGGTGTATTTATGAACCGATTTGGATGTAACTTCGTTTGTACATAGTACATACCAATGTCTCGACCGAGTTCGTTGGCCAGCTTCATCCGCCATCTTATTTAAAAATGGCAGCCATTTAAATTTTAAAGAAAAATTTAAATTTGAAATGTGGTACCAAAAAATTGAAAATTGAAAAAATATTTTTTTCTTATGTATTTGACCTTGATACAAAGATTCGAGAGCAGTTTTTGTTTCGTCTATATCTTAAAAAATGGCTGAGTTATAGCATTTTGAATTTCTAGCGTGGCTGACATTTTGAAACGACCTGATATTTGTCACGTGATAACAGGCGTGTTTATGAACCGATTTGGATGTACTTTGGTGTGTACATAGTACATACAAATATCTGGACCGAGTTCGTTGGCCTGCTTCATCCGCAATCTTGTTCCAAAATGGCGGCCATTTAAAGAAATTAAAAAAATTTAAAATTTAAAATGAGATACCAAAAAATTGAAAAATGAAAAAGATTTTTTTTGTATGTGTTTGACCTTAATACAAAGATTCCGGAACAGTTTTTGTTTCGTCTATATCTAAAAAAATGACTGAGTTATAGCATTTTGAATTTCTATTGTGGTTGACATTTTAAAACGACCTGATTTTTATCACGCGATAACAAGCGTATTTATGAACCGATATGGATGTTACTTGGTCTGTACTTAGTACATACCAATGTCTCGACCGAGTTCGTTGGCCAGCTTCATTTGCCATCTTGTTTCAAAAGGGTTGCCATTTAAAAAAAATTAAATTTAAAATTTAAAATGAGGTATTAAAAAATTGGAAAAGGAAAAAGATTTTTTTATGTGTTTGGTCTTGATACAAAGATTCCGGAGCAGATTTTGTTTCTGAAAATTTGTTCTTTTGTTTATATCTTAAAAAATGGTTGAATAATAGCACTTTGAATTTCTAGTATGGCTAACATTTTGAAACGATTTTGTATATGTCACGCGATAACACACGTATTCGCCTATTTCCATGTAAGAAGGCATGTGGATAGTATACATCAACATCTCAGCCAAATATAAGTTACTTTAAATAAAAGCAGCTTGGATAAAGCTGACTAATATCGCGAAATTCTCATTCATAATGATTTAGTATTGATAAAAATAGTATTGAATCTCCTATATTCGGTTTCCACTAAATTGAGCTTCGTGTGTTTGAATAATATAAGTTGGCTTTTTTAAAATAAGGAATTTGAAAGCTACATCTTCCTCCCGGCACTGGCCGGAAGGACTTTTATGATAAATATAAAGTATTTGTCCAGAAGTGTAAATTAGATAATGTGAGTTTCCGTATGCTTTTATTTTAAAGTTTTCCTGTTGTCTCTGGCGCAACGCAAGGCACAGAGCAGAGGATGATTCACACATTGAAATCTTTGCCTGTGCAATGAAACTAGAACTCAGGGTTGGCAACTTTCTTCCACACTGCAAATAGAAGCGTCTTAAATTTACACACATATGTGACTGAAAAAGAATTTTAGACACTTAAGTGTCTTAATCTGAAAATTAAGACACTATAGATGTCTTAATTTAAGATACATAAGCGTCTTACTATGACCATGGTGTAAACGAACTGAGAATAATGTCTAAAATATCCGCAAACGTCTTATTTTAAGACACTTCATTGCTTTAAACGTGTCTTAATTTAAGATGTTTTGATTCTTCCGACGCAATAACCACCAGGGGGCACTAGCACTCCCAGTTGCGCATGCGTTTTAGATGTCTTCGTTCGAAGTGGTATACGTTGTAATTCAAACAAAGTTTGTTTTTATGTACGCGTGTATTTTAATTCGTTTTTTGCGAAATGTGAAGTACTGTGATTTTAATTCGTATTAACTTGGAGTATTTATTTATTGAATACATACATCTGACGTGTGTGCTCGACATCAAATGTCTCTTAGAAGCTGTCGTCGATACAAGGGCGGGATAGACACAGAACAGAAGTAGACGGCGGTTGAAGATTACACCCGGAAATTCTACAAAGCGTGTGCAATGGGCTTAGTGTTAACTCGTATCAATTTATATCAATAATATTGTGTTATTCATCTTCGTCCTATCGAAACTGGCAAAAAAAAAGAAACTTTTGTCTGGCGGGTCCTGTTTTTAGGATGAAACATCTCATTCTTTAAATATGGCTAGTCGGATGTATTATGGGATTACCTTTTAAACTGATGAAAGTCTTTCTCCCTCACTGTGGTTGTGGTAGTTTTTAAAATTTCAAATCGAGGAATATTTCTTACCTCTTGCAGCAACTCAAGTAAGTTTCATTATAGTAGTAAAATTAGTGTATTTTATGATTTTATTTATTGTACTAAACAAAATCCTGCATGAAATTTAATTAGTTTTGAATCTGTTCGCAAAAAACCCCACTAATTCTAGAAGTATATATTTTTAAACTTATGACGTTCTTTTTTATTACGAATTATATATTCAATGTCAGTTCTTAGTTTCAGTTTCAATGGATAATTTTTATCTCGCAGTAAATGACGGCCACAAGGAAGTAAAGAAAAAAAAAACTTTGAAAGATGACCTAATGCTTTCTTACTTCCTGGCATAAAACCGCAGATTAAAAAAAGATAAATAAAGTAAATGAGACTGGTCTATTATATGAACCTGCCTGTAAAAATATACATATGTATTTGATTTGCAATCAACTCTAATACTGATTTTTTTATTATTTTTAATAAAAAAGTAATTTGAAATTTATAATGGGAAAAAGTAAAAACCTCTAACTAGATTTCGTATTTAAAATTGTGGTAACTTTATTTATATGCACTTATACGAAAAATACAAAAATGACAGATGTTACTGTATATATTTAAGACGAAAGAAGTTTGGAAATCATAAGTTATTTTTTCCTCATGTTTTTAATATAGAATATGTACTTATTTGTTTTTATTGATAGTTGAATAGCTTTTGTGAGTACCCTCTGATCTACATAAAAACTTGTCCATGTGGAAATATAATTTTTTTAAAAACATAATTTTTAAATAAGTATTTTCATTTTTTTTGGGGGGGGGGAGGGGGGGGATTTTGCATGAATTTTTATAAAGCTGATATCTTAAATCTTGCACTGATTATAATGAAAGTTTTGAACTTTTAGAGTAGGACAAGTTTAAAAACGCAAATATATTTAACAAAATACCAAAGTCATTTTTTCCCCAATGTTATTAAAGTAGAATATTTATTTATTTATTTTCATTATTCATAGTTAAATGGCTGTTGTGATTATCAAGTGATGTATATGTAAAATTGCCTATGTGGCAATATATTTTTTTATATTTTAATTTTTTTTGGGGGGGTGGGGGGGGGATTTTTGCAATTTTCGTACATCTGATATTTTAAATCTTTTTCCACATTCAACCGAGTATAATAAATATTTTGAACTTTTAGAGTAGGACAAGATTATAAAATATATATATATATTTATCTATGTACCTTAAAAGCCCTTAATAGCGAACACTTCGGGACCGCGGAATTTGTCCGATAATTGGAGATGTCTACTTTTTTGAGGTAAAAATATACAAATATGTATGTCTGCTGATTAAAAAAGTATTCGTTAAATAGAGGTGTTCGCTATTCGAGAATCTCCATTAACCTCCACAACGGATACTCCCGAATACCGGACATCTCAATTTAGACAACTATAATGCAGGGTTGCGTTTTTTGCAAAAGTACTTCTTGATTAAAGGAAGGGCAAACTGGGAAGTGCCCCGTCCCCCTACGACTGTAGTGCCCCCAAATTTGATGTGCAATATTTGTAAAGCTTATATTTTAAATCTGTTTCGAAATTGTACTGATTATAATCAATATTTTGAACTTTTAAAGTAAAATAAGGTTAAAAACAAAATAAATTTTAAAAAATCTAATATTTAGATAAATATTTTTTGTTTTTTAATCTTGTTCTACTCCTGAAGTTCACGATATTGATTATAATCAGTACAATGTCGTAAAAGATTTAAATTATCAACGTAACGAAAATTGTATACCAAAACTGAGAGCACCAAAAAAATCAGGCTGTATTGGGGGGGGGGGGGGCAGGACCACAGCCAAATATTTTTCCAGGATTCAACGTGGTCAAACATGGCTACGTATGATGCTTACAAAAAAATGGATGCGATTCAGACGTTTGAAGTGTCTGAAATTCAGACGCAAAAAGTGTCTGAAAAAATTCAGACATTTTAAAATGTCTGAAAATTGAACACTCCATTTCAGACACTTAAGTGTCTGAATTTCAGACATTTTAATTTAGAGTGCAAAGTGAAAAAAACCGCGGGAAAAAACTGGCCGGAAGAAACTGTTTTACTTTACCGAATTTGGAATATAAGTTGCAACTTTGTAAAATACAATAAATGCATTTTCTATAACCTTCATTTTCTTAACCCTTTCAGGGGCAAGGTACTTGTATTCGTTAACTGTTGAAATAATTTAATGACACCAGTATTTACAGTCGAATTTATTTGTAAACAACTAAAAGTACATTTTCGCGTACTTAATAAAGATGAAAATTTCATTTCAAAATTCCGGTGCCAATGTGGCACGGCATCACCGCCCTTCAAGGGATTTAAGGGGACCGGGAAAGCCCTATCGCCGCCATGTTAAATTCACCAAATTTATGTACCTTACCAAATTTATGTACCTATGTTCTCGGAAATGGTGAAAGATAGAGGTCTAGATTTTTTAGAGCAGTTAAAATAACATGATTTACGTATTTTCTTTCTAAGATAGATCTTTCTAAGACAGACCATTTTCTTTCTAAGTGAAACTCAAAATTAATTATTAATTATTTATTGAAAGTCATTTTTAAATTAGCATTTTTGGTAAGATTTCACTGCCTAAAATAAATAATTCTCAACAAATCATTAAATCCCTGTGTTAAAGTATACAATATATCATGATGTAAGTATTAAATAAAAATCTGAGTTCTTAAGTTTAATAGATATTGAAAAAAGGAACATAAACATAAAAAATCCAAGTTTTCAGAAAAAGTCAATTAAAGATTTAAATGGCCATTAAGCTGTGAAGTATTCTTAGAAAGAATGATTAATTTCAACACTTAGTTTTTTTATATATAAACATGTGTGACACATCGTTGGAAAGATAAAAGTTTAAACTATTTAATGATATAAAAAAGAAAATCGATTTTTTAGTTGAATTTTGCTTTCCCTGTCCCCTTAAGAAAATTTAATTAGAACTATAAAAAGTTAATTATATGCTAAATTAATAATTACATCAGTTTTTTAGCAAGATCACACACCTGACTAAAGCTCTTCAATCGTTGGATACCTGAAGAAAAGACATTTTATCCAAAATACACAAAATCCATTAAAAGTTATCCATTTAAGTTTAATTAGGATATTTTTGTTATTATTAGTTACACTTCTTGAACTGGTAGTAAGTATATAAATAATTTATTTATTGTAGGATGAAAGTTATTTTATAGAATATTTAAATAATAAACAATTCTTATAATTTACATCCATTTTATTAAGGAAACTAATACAAGGTGAGAATAGTACATCGCAGGTGTGTAAGGCGAGGTGCAAATGAAAGAGATGATAATGATAAATAATATGAGACAGATCTGGAACTAGGGGGGGGGGGGGGGAGGGCAGATGGGGCATGTATCCCGGGCGCCAGAACGAAAGGGCGCCAAATGAAGGATTACACCTTTGGAATGGATCATTTTCTTCTGATGGACTGATGGCCTCCATTATTATGAAACAGCCATTATAAATGAAGTGTTAGGTGAAGATGAAAGAGCAGTCGTAAAAAGTTAGAACTTTGATTTTCTGGTCAGAACAGGGAAAAAAATGGCCATTTTTTTAAAACAAATTATGGCCATTTTTCACCACTCTGCCCAGAAAATCAGAGTTCTAACTTTTTAAGACTGCTCTTTCATCTGCACCTAACACTTCATTTATAATGGCTGTTTCATAATAATGGAAGCCATCAGTCCATCAGAAGAAAATAACTCGGTTAAAGCGGAAACTCGGTTAAGCGGGACTCTACTGTATATTTCATTTTAAAAATGATCTTTAGACTATTTTTGTTGGAGTTCAGAGGAGGGTCATGACTCCCGTGACCTGCCCCCTTGGATCCGCCACTGCAGATCACGTAGTTTAGTATTACATATTTTATGATTACATATTTTAAATTTTAAAATAAGTTGGCTATTAGAAAATTAGTAAAATTCTCTTTGTAAATATACTTTGCGGAAGTAAAGGGGGGGGGGGGGGCGCCAAAATCCATGTTTGCCCCGGGTGAAAAAAGGCCAGTTTCGGCCCTGATATGAGATAGTACCCATGAAAAAGTTTTAGAATATTATTCTTTTAAATGCAGCATTGAGATATAAGATATACATGCTATTATAAATAAGAACATGAATGAGATTCAAAGACTAATTTGTTTACTTAATGTTTTGCATAATATTATTTTAAAAATAAAGTATTTTTATAGGAAAAATGAAGAATTGGTTGGTAAAATGTTTTTTACTGAAATCTCATAAGCAGTGAATAGACATTCCCCTATCCCTAAAGTTGTAAAACCTTCACCTATAAATACCTGCTAATTAAAATATGCTGCTAATTAAAATATCCTGCTAATTAAAATATGCTGCTAATAAATACCTGCTAATACCTGTTATTAAAAAATAACTTATTCTTCTAAAAATGATATTTGAAATATTAATTAAATTTTCCACTTTAGATTTCATGTGATTATGCTTTGAGTTTAATTCTTTTTTATAGTTAATATATTTTAATTTTGAACGTATGTTTTGTTTTTTGTTGCCTTCTTCCAGTTTTTTCCATTTCTTCCACTTTCTTCCGTTTTTTTCCAGTCCTGCTAGAACGCAATGAAATGGTCATAAAAAAGAATTGCAAACAGTCTTTTTGCTACCATGAGAACGTGATGTGTAAAAACCAGCCTAAAGAAAAGCTCATAACAGCCAGGATAAATTTAACATACAGCTACTTCAAGACTTCATAAAAGGAAATCTTTTTCTTGGAAAAAGGAAAAAAAAGGAATGTGAAAGACTTGATTTATCATGTGTTGAAGTGGGATGCATTCGAATTTTATGCCTTTACTGACGTTAGTAAATTGTGTTTAACTAATTAACATTATTAATAATTTTATTTATTTATTAAAAAATATTCGATTCATAGTCAATGATTATATTCAGTCTGATTCTCAAATCGTAACATAAGTAAAGGCATTTTAAATTTTATGATGAAGTATCACAGTGTTTTAATATCCTTATCTCACAATAATTTTTTACTGTGTCTAGCGCACGCAATGAAAAAAAAATCTTACAGCTCATATACAAAATATTAGAATAATAACTTCTTTTACAAATTGAAAATATCTTTTGGTAATTTACTGTCTATTAATGCAAATATGCAAACGATATTTTTATTTAGAACTTGTTGTTTATAAAACTTATTTATTATCTTAAAATTAATATCATTTTGAAAAGATTAATTGAAAAAAAAATTTTTTTTGAAAAGTCAAAATATTAGAATATTTTATTCAAGTGGTTCAAAATATTAGAATATTTTACATTAATTCTCCTTTAATTATCACTAATTCATAACTGGTGGCATCATTGATTAAATTCAGACGATTTTATTTAAAATCAGTATTCTTATTGCAGTTTGTTTGCTTTTTCGTCTTAAAATAGGTCGTGTGAGTGATATTCCTGAATCTATTAAACTTAGTATGGTTGATTGTATCGGCAAGGTAAAAATCATTGTTATATAGCGAATTATTTACATTGTTCGCAATCAAGTGTTAGTAAAATACTAACACAATATTTAAAAAATGGAAATTTTCAAAATAATCGCCGAAATGGCGGCCAAAAACCAAAAAACATCTGCTGGAGATGACAGGAAACTGAAGCGTATAGTTAAGAAAAACGTTTTAAAAGTTTGCGATTCTTGCACCTAAATAGGAAAGAAGAAGGAGTTGACGCTTCTATATCGGAAACATTAAGACGTCTCCGTAAATTTAAGTTTGAATCTCGTGTACCGAAAACAAAACCTCTCATGACTGCAAAACAAAAACGTATAAAATTGAATGGGTGTAAATCAAGACGTTTATGGAGCGAAGAAGATTGGAAAAATATATTATTTAGTGATGAAAGTATGTTTTGTGTTTCATATGGTAATCAAAGTATTCGAGTTTGGAGAATGAAGCAAGAAGCATTTGATAAAGAATGCCTTAAACGTTCCGTAAAATTTGCTGCTAGTGTCATGTGATTTGGGGTTGCATGAGTGTAAAAGGACCTGGAAAGTTATGCATCGTGTACAAAAAGGTTAACTCTCAGATATATCAAGAAATTTTGGAATATTACATGATTCCATCATCAGAAGACTTATTTGAAGACGATTTCATCTTTCAACAAGGTTTAGCGTCACCGCATACCTCAGTGTCAACTAAGAATTGGTTCCGCCAACGCAACATTAAGGTACTTCCTTGGCCATCAAACTTACCAGACCTTAATTCCATTTAAAATTTATGGTGTATAATGAAGAAAAACCCCAAAAAAATCCTCCTTCAAGTAAAACTGAGTTAGTGGCACGTATAAAGTCTATTTGGGCTAATATTGATAGAAATGTTTGTAAACACCTTGTATATAGTATGCAAGATCGATTGTACGCTGTTATGAAAGCTAAAGGGGATGCTACAAAATATTAACTACCATTTACTTCATATTCATAATGTAATATTGTTGCGTAAAATAAGATATTCTAATATTTTGAACCAATCTAAATTGTATTCTAATATTTTACATGTGTTTCAGAAAGCTGTATACCTAATTTATTGTACTGTATTTTATATTTTGTAAATGTTAAAATCTTATCTAAACATTCCAAATTTAATTTATAAGAAATTTAACTGCATTTTCTTAGTATCAAAAGTAAATAAATGAAAAATAATTTTTTCTTATTACTTTTCTCAATTATTCTAATATTTTGAATATGAGCTGTATACAGGCTCACTGTCACAAAATCCAACAGAATGACTATGGATAACTAACTGGTAACAGCACACTATTGTGAGTAGTTTCTATCCATCTATTCTCTAGAATTACAAAGCGTGTGAAAATTCTCAGCAACAACACCTAATGACTTAACGTCAAGACAACTATTCTCGTAACTAGAAAGAAACTACTACTTAACATCGAAGCATGCCAGGTATTTTCATTAGATATGCACTCTGTGAAAATCTTAGTATAGCTTCTTCGTTTCGGCTGGAAATTATTTTGAAATTTGAATGATTCATACTATTATAGGAAAAGTTTTATTCTTAAACCAGAGAACATCATTAAGGCGCTGCAGTGCTTGGCTTCTTTTTTTTTTTTTTTTTTTCTAAGTCAAAGGAGTCGTCTGTACTCAAGACAAATTCAAAATCTTTTGTTTAAAAATGAATGTGCTGTGCGGTGAGTGAAAACTAACGTAAGGAAAACAGACATAAGCAAATTGAATTTAGCACGAATTCATCGTTTCACAAAAATATCCTTCTTCTGTGTAAAATGAAAATTAAAATTAAAATAAAATAAAATAAAACACACATACACAGAAAGTGAAAGGCAAAAGTTCAGAAAACAGCATCAGGAATGTGTTTTCTTTACTGTATTTTATAAAGAACAAAGTTTCAATACGTTCGTTGTTTTAGACAGCTACAGAATATTATTATGCGTTGAAAAATGACCATTGAAACGTTTATTCTTTTAAACCACATCCAAATCAAGCCTTTGACTTTTTTTTTCTTTTTCAATGGCAATATTAATTTTTGATCTCGGTAAAATTTTCAAAATCATGAAATTAAACTGATGTAGCAATAAGCATTATAAGTAAATTAATTAGAATATGGATATACGTATCGTTAATAACGCATATATATATTTTTTTTCAAATTTACGTTTGTAGCTTTTACCAGAATTAATAAAAACATTAAATATTTTTGCGCTTCCTATATATTACATCCTTTTCTGTGTTTTTCTGGAAAGGCGAAAATGTCTGAAAACGAATTTTCTCAAAGCAAAATTAAAAATTAATTAATACAATAAAACAATATTAGTTAATAGACTAAAACTTTTAAAAATCCGGGTTTAACTGTGTATTACCATTTATATGAATCAGATTACAACAGTTTGTTTTACAATATTTTTCAAAATAGTGCTTAGCAATATCATTTGAAAAAAAAAGACAAAGTTGCTTTAAATCAGCCTTTTATAAATATAAAAAAAAAAATTTCAACATATGTTTGTGCATCTACTCACATTAATATCGATAATAATTTATGGTTTTAACCCTTTAGCGCGCAGCTTTGCACATATGCAAACAACAGTGTTTTGAATTTAATAGATTTTTTTAAATTCGTATATACCTAATTCACAACAAAAAATTAAAATAGCAATATTTGCTTTAATTAATAACAGACATTCCGTATTTAAATAAAGCTAATTTAAGCATTGAAACTTTCTGGTGTAAAGCCAGATTCTCTGAACTACGTAATTTCTGGAACGTATTCTATCAGGGGAATTAAAGGGATAGAGGTTAATTTTTATAAAATAAATAATTATATAAAATAAGGTATTTGGAGACATACTTATTAAAATATTTACTAATTTGCAATATTTTAGGGTAAAACAGCCACACGACAATAGTTTTTACTTGTATTGCAGATGTGCAACAGTAGAAAAGATTGACGTATTATATGAAAAATGTATCTCTGATTTTGTTCATTATTTTTCCTGTGTAATAAACCTTTCAGAGAATCGTATATAATTTTTTCGAAACAAAATAAAAAATCGCGCATTTAAGGGTTAAAATATATAATTGTACACATAGACGGCGATCAGAAGTAGCGCGCTACAAGCAGAAACTACCACCCGGGACCCTAGGCTAGACTTTTTTGAGGACCCCTTCCCCTCTTTCAAAGCGATATATTTCAGTGTTTACTGGCACTAAAATGGAAAAGAAGTACTTTTAGTGTAGCTAAATACTTAAATTTAATAAAATTCAAAATGTCACAATTCGGTAAGTTTTTGTCGTAAAAAAATAGGATTTTTTTAAATTTCCTTCCTAGATGTAGAATAATATTTTTCAAAATGTAAGTTATAAGGACCCAGGGACCTTATAAAACAAAAGCTATACTTAATTTGTACACTTTTTTGCAGTTGGAAGAATGTTTCTATCATCAGCGGCTTCAATGACGATCTCCATAGCCTCTATTTTGAATCATCCAGTATGATGCGATTCTGAGAACATTTCTGAATCTTTTGCACACTGTTTTTTTTTTTTTTTTTTTTTTTTTTTTCAGAATAGACTTACAGTAAGTAAATTAAAAAAATAATGCATTTTCACATAAACATTTATATGGTCTCTAACCTCAAAAGAACTTTATTAGTTTAACAATGAATTTTACAAGAATAAGTGGGCAAGATCGGGTGATCACCCAGGGCGCTAAAAATTAAAGGGCAAATAATAAACAAAATATAATAAAACACTCATACTACAATATATATTAAAACACACATACACACATAAATAACGCCTGCATTCAACAGTTAAATGTATATATAAATATTATACAGACATACAAACAAAAAATACAATAAACCCAACTAGAGTAAAAAATTAGCCAGAGCCAGAAATCGAACCCGGGACCACATTATACAAGACTGCTGCTCTAACCATAACCACTAAGCTACTCCGGCCGATGCCTAAGTCTGCAATTTCTCACTAATAAACCATGTTGGGGAAGTCATCCATGTAATAGTAAAATCTATTCATCGTTGTCCGGTCATCCAAGGCTGTCGTATAGATGGCTGGTGACTTCCCCAACATGGTTTATTAGTGAGAAATTGCAGACTCAGGCATCGGCCGGAGTAGCTCAGTGGTTAGAGCAGCAGTCTTGTATACTGTGGTCCCGGGTTCGATTCCTGGCTCTGGCTAATTTTTCACTCCAGTTGGGTTTATTGTATTTATTGTTTGTATGTCTGTATAATATTTATATATACCTTTAATAGACAAAATATTTGATTAAAATTTAATAGCTTCTTTAAAAGGTATCATTTGTAGAGATGCTGACAAAATCTCGCCCAGGATGTTATGGCTACAAAAAGCCACCTCTGTGTATATCCATCAAGCACTGGAAGCCGAAAAATGCTAGAATCCAATATTATCTTATGATTATCAGAAAAATTAAAAGGGGAGTAGCATTTGGAATTACAGTGAATCAAAACAAAAGCTGGACAGCAACAATATTCGATTTTGCTACTTAATATTGTTTTAACCAGTTGTGATATCGTAATCCATACCTGCCAACTGCTACGAAAAAATCGTAGTTGCTACGATTTAGACCTATAAACTACGACGCTACGAAAATCGGTCTTAAACTACGATTTTTTGCAAAAAACAAAAGCATTTTTTGTTTCTAGTTGCGATTTTTATCTCGTGCAGCATATTTTTCAGGAGTGATTCTGTTCCGAAATTACCAAGTATTCATTTCCGAAAGTTTAAAAAAATTGGCCATTAGTCCGAAAATTTGGACATTAAAAAATGCTCATGAGAAAAAAAAATTCTGGGCTGCAAAAAAACCTTCTTAACATAAAACACTCTAATCGTGTTTTTGTAAATATTTATTCAGGAATTCCCTTCCTTAGAAACAAGGTGCCATTTTAAGAATTCTGGAGGGGTTTCCTTGAGGGCCAAGGTTTGAAATAATGTGCAAAATCGCACGATTTGCGATAAACTATCGCGAATTTCGACAAATGACCGTGTGAAAAAAAAAATCAATTTCGTAAATTGGTCGCAGAAGAAAATAAAGCATCGTGGTAAAAACGTGAATTTTGTCAAAATATCGTAGAAAGAAAACGCGAATTTCGTGAAAAGATCAGTAAGATAATGCAAATTTCATCGAAAGATCGCAGAAAGAAAACACTAATTTAGTCAAAGGATCGTGGTAAAAAAACGCAAAATTCGTCAAAGGATCGCGTAAAAAATGCGAATTTCGTCAAAAGTTCATGGTAAAAAGTGCGGATTTCAACAAAGAATCGTGATAGGAAAATGTGAATTACGATTGTGGGAAATAAATTGTGAATATCCTGAAATGATGGCGGAAAAAAAAATGGCGAATTTCGTCAAAATTTACTGCACTGAGCTAAAAAATTGGAACCAGGCTGCTTTTACAAATGTAAAAAAAAAAAAAAAAAAAAAAAAAAAAGACGCTGCGAAACGAAAATAAACTCTAAAAATCGTATAAAATTTTTCAGAGGAAAAAATTTGCTATATTGAGATGAAAGACTGAAACCTTATTCCTTTTACGAATGTCTGTGAAACACGAAAAACCAACCCACCAATCTCCAGATTAATTTAAATTTTGTGTGCTACGATTTCTCAATTTCAAAGGTTGGCAGGTCTGCGTAATCTGACAATTTTTTTTTTTAAGATAATTTCTTCAAAGATTGTAATAGTTTTATTTAAACTTAATAAAATGTTATATTAAATTTTAAAATAATTTTTTAAAAAATTGGGCATTTTTCATTGTCAAAATAAAACTTGGACACTTTTTTCACTTTTACTTTGTATTGTCATTATGGAAATTTTTGAGAGAGTGTTAATTTGTGGCGCCAGTCCAAGTTAAAGCCAAGAGACTGAAACGTGTGGAAATTTCCTTTTGATTGATTAAAAATTCCAAAAATGGAAAAAGTGCAAACTTTTGTTGATATGAAAAACTTAATTGTTAAATTATGGAAAGAGCAGAAAACTATACGATATATTGCAGAAACTGTGAAAAAGCCACGTTCAACAGTGCATTAAATAATAAATACATACAAAAAGTAGATTTTTGCAAAGACCTAGTGGAAGTGGTAGGCCGAAAAGGATTTCTTCGTCTCAAACAGAAAGACGGATTGCGAGATTTGTGAAAGAGAATCAGTGGCGTAGGAACTTTGTACAAACAGGGGGAGCCGGGGCATATTGCGGAAAGGTAATGGCGTGGATCATTTCGTTCATTTTGGAGGGTTCTTTCATAGTGTTGCACGTTTCACAAACAGAAGTGTAAAATAGAACCATATCAAAAGATCACCAACTCTTTAATCCAATTAAAATAATTTTTAATAAATATACTTGATACATAGAAACTTAATTTATGTGCGATCCCGAATACAATATTCAAATTTAAGGCTTCTCCCACTTCCATTTACCAAAAGTTAAAGTGCTTTCTGTTGTTAGCTTACAAATTCTTTACAAATCTCTTCCAAATCAATTTTAAAGGCCTCCTCTTTATAAATGTGTTATCGGTGCAGGTAATTTGTGGCATAAGGTTATATAAGACCCCTTTTTTCTGGAAATCGGGAGACTTGTAAACAACGAGAAAAAGGGTGAAGGCGCAAACAAGTGTGCTCACCACCCCCTCTCTCCCTTCTCTTTCTTGTTTATTGTGCGAATTTCCTAGAAAAAGTATACTTTATTTTTTAACTCAGCAATGTATCGTAAACAGATGTGGTGTGAGAATTTCTCCCGGGGGAGTTGAGTCCGTCTGAAATATTCCAGGGGGAGCCACAGCTCCCCCGGTTCCTACGCCCTTGAAGAGAATCTTAAAATTTCTGCAGTAAAGATAGCCAGAGAGTTGAAGGAGGCATCTATAGTGAATGTGCATCCACAGACTATAAGAAATTTTTTTACATTCCAAAGACTATAGAGCATACACACCACAAAAAGAGTCAGATTCGTCTCTCAAAAATGCAAAAAAAAGTTTTGAATATGCTACACAATGTGTTGGAAAGCCACAAGAATTCTGGAAATCTGACATTTTTACAGATGAGTCGAAATTTTATTTGTTTGGATCTGATGGTCGGCGTTTTGTATGGCGAAGGGAAGGAACAGCGCTAAAATCAGAAAATATAAAATTGACTGTAAAACATGGTAGCGTATGCATTATGGTATGGGGTTCAATGGGAGCTGGTGGTGTTGGAAATCTAGTGTTCATTGAAGGTACAATAAAAAAAATGATGCATTTGAACATTCTAAAAGAAAATTTATCAGAAACAACTTTAAAATTAAATTTAAATGGAAATTATTCTTTTGTACAAGATAATGATCCTAAGCATAACGCTTGGATGTAAAGGAATGGTTTTTATACAAACTGAAAAAAGTGCTATCCCATACTCCCCAAAGTCCGGATCTAAATCCTATAGAACATTTGTGGGCTTATATGGAGAAACAATTACTAGAAAAGAGATTAAGAATAAAAATGAACTAAAAACTGCTATTCTCAATATATGGCAAATGTACCATCGGATTTAACTGAAAAAACTAGCCCTTTCGATGAATAAGAGGCTACAAGCTGTAATAGCAGCAAAAGAACATCATACGAAATATTAGATGGTTTTGTTTTAAATTTAAAAGTGTTTTTTTCTTTTTTTTTTGGCCCATTGTGTAAGTGTCCAAGTTTTTATTTGGTATTGAATGTTATATCATCACCACGTTTTATAAATTTATAATTTAGATACGAGTTTTACTAAAGTAAAATAAAACTGTGTAAATCATCTTAAAAATTCTTATTATTTAAAATAAACTTTTACTTTTAAAGAACAACATAGAACAAAATAATTAAATAATGAAATCAGTAGAAGCTGTTGTCCAACTTTTTTTTGGTTCACTGTACCTACAAGATTTAATAAATGAGTGAAACGAAGAAAATTGCACAAATTCTCTTTTACATAAAATATTATCCCGATATGAGGAAAAAACCTAAAAGAAAATCTTAGCACCGGGGCCTTTCATTCCGGACCTCAGACTAATGGGTTAACATAGCCTAATGGGTCCAGCTTAATGGGTTACAGCCTTGTCAGCCTAATGGGTAATCCGCCTTTGATAACAAGTAGTGACACTACAATAGACGATGATTTTTTTTTTCATAGTTTGTAGTGCATCGTGCTACTTTTTGAAAAAGGCAATATAACGAGTAGCGCGATACAAAATATCACTAATTTGTAGAGAGAATTGATATTACTTTTAACGTTACCCATAAACAAATCAAAGTTGTTCTTACAAATAGCATGGTCTCCCTTACCTTTTGAGTAAAATAATGCAACAATCTTCTAGATTGTTGCATTATTTTATTCAAGTTAGTAACAAACTTTTTACTCAAGTCAGTTATTTTTTACTTATTTACTTATTTTACTCAAGTCAGTAACAAACCCTAGTTTTATCGTTTAGCAAAGCACTGTGTGAACCATCGTATGTCAAAAATGTCCTTGTTTATTGGATTGTAATTTTGAAATGAAACTTTTGTTAAAAATGAACGAACATGTTTTTGCTGTTGATTATTCTCTCTCTCTCTTCAGAAAGGGTTAAAACAAACGCGCGTTCAGGTGATCATACTAAAAATTCATTGTTAACCCTCTCGTTGCGCAACCCGAGATTTCCTCGGTGATTCAATTTTTCCACTGGCGACTATTTTTTAATTCAACTCGGACCACTTTTAAATACAAAAATTTCCATAGAGACTTTAGCAATATTTGCAAGATAAATCCTTCTATATATATAAAAAAGTAACGAATTGAAAATGGGCCAAAAGATTTGGAAATTGATCAATGAAAATCTGCGTAGATACCGCGAAACGTATCTGATTTTCCTTAGCGGGAATTGTGCTTGGCGAAAACCATGAAGGTAGAGCATTTAGATAGGATGGGCTGGGAAGGGGAAGAATCTTCTGCATTTCGATATACTTCTGCTTTTTGGCGGTTTTCTTAAGGGTCGATGGCAAAAGTGACTTTTTCAGAAAGAAGATAATTTCCATTAACTAATGAGAAAAGGTGGGAGGGCGGCATCTGCGTTTGGAATGTGAAAATTGAATGAATAGAAAATAAGGTATCGCGAAACGATCCAGAATGGAAACGCGAAACAGTTACGTTTGGGGGTTGTCTCGAAAACAGGGATTGCTTGGCGATACCAAACGGAATCCCGAGGCGATTATGCGGGGGGTTGGTGAGCGACCTAGTATACTACAGGGTTGACCTAGTATACTACAAAATTGATTTTCTTAAAATAGTGGTGCGAGAATATAAAAATAGTTTCCAGTGACAGTCCTGATTTAGCCTGATTTAAATGTTTAATTGTTGATTCAGGTTTGGATTAAAAAAAAACTATTTTGCAAAGAATATTTTCATATTTAAACTGTGAAATATATATAGATTTGAAATATGTAATAAAAAATATGCACAATTTTTGAACCTATTTTGATAAAAACAAGTTACGCAGCGAGATGGTTAACCAACTAAGCCAAATAATTGGCAAACTTTTAACTAATTAGAAATAATTTTTTTTTGTGTGTGTACGAGACCAGGATTATGCAAATACTATTATGATAGGCAGCAACTGAAACTTATTTTTCTTGCTTCAAAAATATCATTCGTCAGCATCAATTTGATTCGCTTATTTCATGATTACTCGCATTTTTTGTTCGTTGATGATTCGGTGCAATTCAACAATATTAACAATTACATTAATAATATTCATAATATTTAGTGGTCATAGCGTCATTGGATTATATTTTTATGTATTTAATTCTTTTTTTCAACATAATTTTAGATTGTACAATTAGTAACACACTTTAAGAATGTGTATGTGTTAGAGACGTAGAAGAACAAAACGTCATGTAAACGTATAAGCAGAAATTTTGTGTTTCGGTGAAATAATTATCACAGGGACAGATTTTTTTTTCAGTGCGTGATTACGTATACTATATAGAGGAAGTTCGAGGATTATGAAATGGTTGGACAATGTAGAATACTTCAATATCTGGCGCATACAGTGTTGCAGTCAAAATTAAATCTGCCATAGGACTTTCTAGAACTCCCATGAGGCGCTGCACTCAGTTCTGTTTGGATACCTGTTGTTGGAGCGACACGGTGAAGTAAAATCTTATTATCAATTTTTGCTTTTTTTCAAGTAAATTTTATAAAATTCGTATTAATTATAAATTCTCATTGCCAGTGGTGTTAACCAAGTTCAGTATAAAGTTGAACAGTTGTATTTAATGCTGTGTTAGTCAGTTTTCCTCTATACTAATTTGTTGACAAGTGAAGAGGTTATGTTTTTCAAGATGGTGCGTTTCGGGCAATATGGAATATCAGCTGGGCAACCGTTTCAAGACGAGTCTAAAAATTAAAAACTTTTTTTTAAAGAATTTGATGATTTTTAGATGATGTACTAAGGTTTATTCATTAAATAATTTTGGTTATTCTTTAAATCATGGTTTTTCTTGTAATTTCAATATTCCTTATAACGCTATTCCATATCACCCGACTGGTTTCCATTACTCGAAAAGTGGAACTTTAAAAAAAGAAAGCTGTGTCGATGTGGGTTAGGATAAACTCTTTCGACACTTAAACAATCACATTTTTAATAACAATCTCACACAAAATATATACAATTCGCGTAAAGCGCATAATATATGAATGGAACACACATAGTTCCGGTTATCACAAGACAACTTCTCTAGGTGCGATACATTTTGTACACTACCGAAACTCTACTTAAACCCGAACAATCATAATTACATAGATTCACTTCACTTCATGTTTGGCAAAATATCTCAGGATATTTTGCCGAGAGTGGCAACAGCGCCATCTATATGCTATAAAAATAAGGGAAGGCAGTCATTTTGTTACAACCCCCCCCCCCCCCCCTCTGGTTCCGCGGACGTCCCGGTGAGAAACCAGTAACTTTTTTAGGTGGTCTGCCGCGTTTCCTAATAGGTGCAACAGGCACAATGTCAGAGTCATTACACCGTTTCAAAGCTGAAGTATGACATGTAGCAAGAGTTTCATTTGGATTGCCCATGCTTGCTATAAGAAATGTGGTGGGTGATTTTTGAGTTAAAATAATGTATGGTCCATCACGTTTAGGCAAGAACTTTGCAGTTTTATTGCTAGAGGCTTTACTTACTGGATGTAAGTCAACCCAAACCTTGTCTCCTGGAGCAAAACAATATCCTGGTTTTCTTTTACGGTCAGCGTATTTCTTTCTTTGATCTTGCTTAGCTTCAACTTTGTCCTTAATTTCTTTGGGGAAGTTTGCAAATTTCTTGAGGTATGGTGTGATTTCAAGTACAAAATTGTCATTGTGAATTACAGCACGAATGTCGTGTTGAACATCGTCTGTTGTTCTTAATTCTCTCCCAAATTCTAAAAATGCTGCTGTTTCTCCAGTGGTGTCACACTTAGCAGTATTCATTGCAAAACGTATTGTTGGAAGTTTCTCTTCCCATGAACAGTGGTCATTCTCTACTAATATAGCCAATCTCGGCTTGAGATATCTATTTTTTCTCTCCACGGGGTTTGCCTGAGGATGATATATGGGAGTTGGGTTTTGTTTGATACCTAAAAGAAAACAAAGTTGTTGCATCACGCTACTAACAAATTGTGGTCCGTTATCATATATTATACGTCTGGGTAGACCATATCTAAGAATAACTTCTTCGAGCAACGTAGTTGCCCACTGTGCTGCAGTAGCTTCTGTAAGGGCAATTAGTTCAACCCATCTCGTTGCACAGTCTTCTACTATGAATATCCATCTCTTACCATTCTTACTTTTTGGTAAAGGGCCAAAAAGATCAATTGATAGAACTTCAAATCGTTGTGAATACACTGGTGTTTGCAACAAACCGGATGGTTTTTGATTAGAAGGTTTATACCTATTACATTCAGCACAATTTTTGACATAATCTGCAATGTATGAACGCATTCCAGTCCAATAATATCTTTTGGATATTCTATTTAATGTACCTTCAGCACCGTAGTGACCAGCCGTAGGTGAGTCATGGTGTTCTTTTAAAATTTTCTCCCTTTCATGTGAGGGGGCTACTAATTGTGCTTCTTCTGATTCCGAAGTTGGGGAATACCTGTATAAAACTCCTTGGTTCATAATATAACCACGTTCAGTCCAGTTAGTGTAGTCTAATGTTTTTTCTTCATCTTCGAAACTTTTAATAATTTTCTTTAATTCTTCATCTTTCATTTGTTCAGCACGTAGATCACTAGGCATTTTAGCAGGGATATCAATCATTATGGTGCAAATATCACAATCTTCTTTACTGATATGATCGCACGCAGGACGAGAAAGCATGTCAGCTATGACGTTCGCTTTACCTGGAATGTATTCTATTTTCACATTAAATTCTTGCAACTGTAAAGCCCATCTGGCAAGTCTTCCAGAAGGTGACTTTAAGCTCATGAGCCATCGGAGAGGCTGGTGGTCGGATGCCACAGTAACTTCTGTTCCATCGATGTATCCTCTGAATTTATTAAGAGCTCAGACAACAGCAAGAGCTTCCCGTTCCGTGGTGTGATAGTTGCGTTCTGCAGGGGTCAGTAATCTACTAGCGTACTCAATCGGAGGCTCTTCCACACCTTTACCCTGGAGAAGTACTGCTCCAAGAGCATAATTGCTTGCATCGGTTCGAATGATGAAGGGTTTTGTTTCATCAGCCTGTTTCAATATTGGTGCTGAAACCAGGCATTCCTTCAAGGTTTGAAATGCATTTTCTTCATCGGCACCCTAATGCCATTGAACATTCTTCTTAGTGAGGTTATTCTTCTAAGTGGTCGGGATATTTTTGCAAAATCTTGTATAAAACGGCGATACCATGAACATGTCTGTAGAAACGATTGCAGTTGTTTTATATTCTTGGGAGGCGGGATCCTCACAATAGCAACAATTTTCCCAGGATCAACTTCTAGGCCATTTGGAGTGATCCAGTGTCCTCAGTACTTTACTCTGGTACATGCAAAGTTGCATTTTTCTCTATTTGCAGAAAGTTTCCATTTGCCTAATCTTTGAAAAACAGCTTCAAGATCAGATAGATGTTGTTCAAAACTTGATGATAAAATAATGAGGTCATCAAGGTAAGAGAGAATATTTACATCTGGAAGTCCGTTGCAAAAGTTATCCATCGTCCTCTGAAACGTTGCAGGAGCGTTACGGAGTCCAAAAGGCATTCTTCGAAAGCGGTATGTTCCAAGAGGACATACGAAAGCAGTTTTATCACGATCAGGCCCATAGACACTCACCTGATGGTAGCCAGCATTCAGATCCAGAGTGGTCATGAACTGGGCAGTCTTTGCCTGATGTAGAAGATCGTCCATACGAGGAAGTGGATAGGTATCCGGTATAGTCACCTCATTGAGCTTCCTGTAGTCTACACATAGACGTACACTTCCATTTGGCTTAGGTATGAGCACGATTGGTGCAGAATATGGAGATTCGCATTGCTCAATAATTCCTTTGGCAATATCATCAATTTCTGTTTTCAACAACTCTTTCTTAGCTGGTGGTAATGATATTGAACGATGTTCTCTAGTGTTTATGTGATGTTCGACGACGGGTGTTGCTTCTCCCCCTGGTTGAAAGGTATTGGAAAATTTTTCAAGCAAGTCATTAAGTCTCTTTCGTTGTATTGCAGATAGGTTTTGACCTTCATTTTCTCTTAACATAACTGTGTTAACTTTGACATTTGGTGTTGAGATTTCAGACGTCGTTTTGAAAGGATCATCAACAAAAGGAATTTTATTTCTTGGATTGTTCTGGAAATACCAACTTTGGCTTCGCATATCCAACACAATCCCCATTTTATTCAAAAAATCTATGCCTAACAATGTTCTATTTCCGGTGGCTTCGGGTAACGCAAAAATCGTTGTATTAGTTCTACGACCTTCTATTTCAACAGTGATTGTTGCTTGAAGAACATTAGTTTCTTTTCGTAAGCCATCAACAAGCGTTATACTTACACTGGTCTCTTCAAACAAAGTTCCTTGGTCACGGAGAAGCTTGAACAACATTTCCCCCAGCAATGGAATGAGCTGCTCCGGTATCTGAGCAAGCTACCCCTGTAATACCATTTACCTTAATATACAACATATGTGTTGCCTGTGTATTAATATAACAAGATTGGAGATGGAGGGAACTAAAATTTGCTGATTTTATTTGCGTAGATGGGGAACAATTAGGACATTTTGCTTTCACAAAACCTTGTTTCCCACAGCCATAAGAGCTTATAATTGGACGCTTATCATCGTTTACAAAGCGTGAATTCGTATATTTTGAGGTAGGAGAAATATTTTTGTAATTTCCAAAATGTTCACTAGCTTCATTTTTGGTTATCTGATTTTTCCAGAATTCCTGACCATTTGAATTTTTCAATAAAACATGTTTCTGTGTTTCACGTGATTTTGAATTACTTGCTGATTTTTGAAAAGGGGGTCTAATATTTTCATATATGTCAAGCTTTTCGGCCAACACGACAGGGTCATTTAGTTTGTCCCAACCATCTAAATAATGATTTTTATATTCTGGTGGGCACTTTTTTTTTAATCTGATCAGCGATTATTAGTTCTGATAGCTTTTCAAATGAATTAACTTCTAATTCGGATAACCAACCTTCAAAATAATTTCTAATTTAAAAATAAAAATCTTTCCAAGTAGAATTCTCTCTTTTTTGATGTCGGCTAAATAATACCCTAAACTTCTCCGCTGTTAATTTAAATCTTTTTAACAATATGTCACGAATATGTGCATAGTTTTTGAACATTTCTTCAGGCTCTCTTGCTATAAGTTTAGCAATGTCGTTCGGAAGAACGGCGATTAATTGTGAGACCCAAAAATCTTTGGAGACATTTAACATTTTCATTTGACGTTCAAACATTATCAAGAACAACGACATATCATCTTTTTCCGGATTAAATGGTGGTAGGATGTTTTTAATATCTATACGCATCTGGACCATTTGATTTTGTGGTACAGTTGTCGCGGTATGGTTTTGAGCTTGCAGCTTAAGTTTTTCTAACTCATAAGCTCTTTCCTCTGCGATACGTTTGTTCTCAACCCTTTGTTCTTCTATGCTCTCTTGTTTTTTTCTATTTTGTTCTTCTATGCTCTCTTGTTTTTTTTCTATCTTCCACTATAGCAATAAATGCCTCTTTTACAAATTGTTCATCGTCTTTAAAAAGGACGCACTTCATAATTTTTTCACGCAAGACTACTATTTTATCATCTGCATCTACCTCAAGCTCTAATTCACTAGCCAAATTATATAACAGGGTTCCTACGCAATTCTGATAAAAAAAATTCCCTGACTTTTCCAGGTTTTCCCTGACTTTATTTAAAAATTTCCCTGACTTTTCTCAGTAAAAATTCAGCCTATATATTGTTGTAAAACCCTCCACAATGGACTTTAATTTAGATAAATGCTAAAAAAAAGTATATGCTGTATGAATTTCGGATTTTTTAATTATTTTTCCTATTGTTATATAGTTTGCACAAATTTCATATAAAAATGTTTGATTGGATGAATAAAATTTCTTCATTTATGGCGATAATGAATGCCCAGCGGTGTAGTGGTCAGCACGCCTGTCTGCCGCACCGCAGGTCGAGAGTTCGACTCCCGACTGGGCAAGGTTCACTCAGCCTTTCATCCCTTTGGGGTCGATAAAATGAGTACCAAGCTTGCTTGGGAACTAAACACCGAGGGTCTCGCGTTAGGTTGACCACCTGGCCGGGACGCATGCTGCATAGCACCTCGGGGCCCAGGGTCAAGAAAACAGAGATGGGCACTGTCGGCCCAGATCCTTCTTGGATTGTATAGCCACAGAGTTTAGTTTAGTTTATGACGATAATAGAAATTCCGATGGAAGTAGTAAATCAAAAATTCCCTGACTTTTCCCTGACCTTTTCAAATATTTCAAAAATTCCCTGACATTTCCCTGACTTTTTGCCTAAATTTTCGAATTCCCTGACTTTTCCCTGTTTTCCAGGTTTTCCCTGACCCGTAGGAACCCTGTATAAATCAATTTTTTTTTCCTTTAGAAAGAAACGCCATCTTTTCTCAAATCAGTTAAATTTATGCTTAAATTATAAAATTATATGAAATACTTGACCCATTAAATAATCAAATAACAAAACAACTACCTTCCCCTTGCAGGTAAATATGCATAAACTTCCATAAACAATTGATGAAATATTCAAAAAATAATTTAATACCATACTAAAATTTATCTCTGATTAAACATGAGCTCACGCAAATATTAATGCAAAGATATTATTATCAGTTAATATGCAACTTTTTTACCAATATAATTTACCGTATATAACTCTCATAAATGTCTAAATCACAAACTTTTAAGTATATCAAATACCATGGATAATTTGATGTGAAAAAAAAATTTCATTCACAAATATATATGAAAGCAACAAAATATCAAAATAAAGTACTTACTTACTTCTTTAAAATAATCAACATGAAAAAAAAAAAAACAATCCAACGTTACTGAAATTATTTTTCTTTTCTAATATACTACGCTGTGCACAGTTAAAACAAATAACCATAAAATTCACTTACTCAAATAATATTGCATTGAGAAAAAAAAATTACCAATAAAAATTATATAACTCTATCCTTTTCAGAAAATTAATCTTTCATAATACTCTTAAAGAACAACAAAAAAAAAAACACATACATAAAACAGCATTTAAAAATAAATAAATAATGATCAAAGCTTTTAGCAGAGCTAGCTAGCAAAAACAACAAAAAAAAAAAATCAACTTTTTACCGGTAAGAAAACAAATAAAATTTATCTTTAGATAATCATTCGATGTCATGTGACAATTTCAGATTTCTTTTAAAGCACACAGAATAACGTCGCTAGCAGACACGGAAAGTTATTCCGAAAACATTTTAGAATTGTGTAAATAATTTTCGATGATCACAAACAGCAATAATGTAACAAACTGGAAATTTTTTTCTTTTTATCACTTTTAACAGCACACTTTTACATTGCGAACTCTTGAAGCATATCTCACGCAGAAATATTCCAGGAGAATGGCACTAATATGCAAGAAATTGCTTTATTGTCAGGAGACAATATTTTGAGCCGGGTAGGGCGGATACTTTTTTTTCACTTTATTTATTATCAAAGAAACGATGCACTGATGTACACTTTAGAACAGAAGTGGTTCTTTTTCTCTTTAAACTATTCTTGAAATGTCGATTTCTCACAATTCAGAATCTAGGTGATTCTTTTTATTCACTTGATTGCCAGGGCGACATTAAACACTTTAAAACCAAAGCACTTTTCTTGAAATTATGCTTTCACATTCACAGAATTGAGAATGGTTTCTCAAATTTAAGAATCGTTGCGATTCTTTTGATCCATTTACTTTATCGTCAAGATGACGATTTCGTTTTCGTTTAAAGATTTTTTACGTTGGGCGCCATTTTGTGTCGATGTGTGTTAGGATAAACTCTTTCGACACTTAAACAATCATATTTTTAATAACAATCACACACAAAATATATACAATTCGCGCAAAGCGCATAATATATGAATGGAACACACATAGTTCCGGTTATCACAAGAAAACTTTTCTAGGTGCGATACATTTTGTATACTACCGAAACTCTACTTAAACTCGAACAATCATAATTACATAGATTCACTTCACTTTATGTTTGGCAAAATATCTCAGGATATTTTGGCGAGAGTGGCTGCAGCGCCATCTATATGCTATAAAAATAAGGGAAGGCAGTCATTTTGTTACAAAGCTAAATATTGATATGTATTTTTTCTTCCATTTTAAAGGCATTAAAAATGTGTTTAAGAAATTGTCAAAGTTTGTTCTTTACTAACTTTTAATGTATCTCAATTTTTTTCTGTTGACTTAAAAATAAAAATGTAAATGGTATAACCAAAATACCCGAACTTCCTCTATGCTGGGAGTATTTTTACTAGTTGTTACGGGAGTCGATTGAATTACTTAGAGAAATTAGTCTTCTAAAACTAGGGAAATAATGATTGCTTTTGAAAAGTACATGATAATAATAATAAAAAAACTAAAAAAACCAGAAAAAAAATGATAGCCAAGATTTCATCTGTTCTCCGTTTTGGTAGTCCGCCGTTTTCAAGATGGAAATTTCTGTTTTTAAAATAAATATGAGCAATAGCGAAATATTAAAAAAATCTCTATAATAATCACATATACTTATGCACCATTTATATGGAACAGGTATCCGTATTGCATATTACCACACCTGTATTTTATCGCCTTGCCTTACTCGGGATTCGAACCGCGATACTCGCCATTAGAGGATGAATGCGCTATTTCCTACACCACCTGGCCACATCCAACAACTTGTTTCCAAGCCAAAACATCAATGGACAGTATTCATGGGATGTCACAATGGAAACACGTGGTGTAAAAGATGTGACTGGCGCGTTTGTTTACCTTATTGGGACATTTGATGCATTATAAATACAGATAAATGCATGCTTAAAATACTTCAGATTTATTTTGTACAAATTATTTTCGGAAAAATACTTATACAGTAGAGCGCCGATTATCCGAACAAGTCGGGATCGACCCTAGTTCGGATAAATGGACAGACAATTTAAGAGATGTTTCGGACTATACTAAATCCTTCACACGTTATCTAAACTTAGGACTGGCAGCACCAGTTAGTGCTGGCATGTTTAAAAATTGCTTTTTTTTTCTCTTTTTTATTACTATTTTTTTTGTTTACATTTTTACCATTGCATTTTTTTTCTCTTTTTATCATTTCTGAACTCCAGAGATTATAATTTAAGCAAAAAAGCTTTTGATTGCTGTATACTTCAACGAAGACATTCTTTTCACTGTTGCCATACCTCTAATTCTTCTTAAATACGTTAGTTGAATAGGATCAGCGTTCTTCTGCCGTTCGAGCCATTTCATAGCTGTTTCCAAACATTCAAAGGCTTCGTTATGTGATGGACCTCGGTTATTTTCGGAGCATTCGTTTTCATTTTCTTCAATTTCTTTTTCATCATGAGTCTCATCCACAATCTCATCATCATTTAAAATCTGATAATAAAGGTTAATGTACTTCACTATTTAACCACTCGTTAATTTCATTTTCTTCATAGCTTAGGATTCTTCCCATCTCTTTTATTGTTTTTATATTCCTCATTTTCTGATCCACTATCAGTTTTTTCTTTATTTAAAATTTTATTCCAAGCCAATGGATAATTGGGAATTCGGTTAAAATTTTTTTGGGAGAAATAGACTGTTCGGATAACTGGAAGTTCGGTTAAAAACATTTTTTTAGAGAAATAGATAGTTCGGATAATTGGAAGTTCGGTTAATTGGAGTTCCGATAATTGGCGCTCTACTGTATACATATTAATCAAAATCCATATATACTTATTAATAAAAACTTTAAATTTTCATTTTATAAATAAAATGAAAAATATGGATGCAACTGCTTTAAAATAGAGAAAAGAATTCATGTATAACTCATACCTGTCCCTGAAAAGGTCTAAAACTCCATATAAAAATAAAATATAAGCATAAATTTTTTAAACACAATGCTTTTCAATGGCGCGATTATGAATGTTATTCCCAAACAGACGAATTTTTGTAGCCTTGAACACAGAGGGAGAATATGCCATTATACATTAGCCACTACGGAAATTTAACTGGATATTTCCCGTTATATCTTAATTGAAAAGGAACATTTCCGTCTGTCTATCGCGTAAAGTTCATTTTTGTTTTTAACATTCAACAACCCAGCAAAGAAAGAAACATAGTGGGCCATCAGCTGGAAAAAAGATGGCGGCCAGCATTGCCAACAGCGGAAAAGTGCAATGGTGCCATTACTTAAACCAGTACAAAAGTGTCCGTGCGGAATGCAGCTGGCCCATCATTGATGGCCAACAGCAGGCCAGCATTGGTATGCCATCACATTGCTTCAATCCGGCATTTTTCCTGCAGTGCTAGCACCTATCCTACTACTATTCCTTTGCTGGCCCAGCACTTTTCCTTACAAAAATTTCTTATAGAATCCTATAAAAAAAAACAAAGTATTATAGAATTATGACCATTTTTCTGTAAGCTAGTTTCACCAAGAGCTATATAAATATCTGTAGAAGTGTCTATAATAGAAACGTCTATAGAAATATTTGAAATTGCAGCGGTTTTCATGTGGTCACCCTACCAAATACTAACCGCCCTCGGCGGTGTTTGGTTTTCGTGATCGGATATGAAGTACTTTCAGCGTATTCTACGATCGCTCGTAGTTTCTAAGCTCTCATTACACTATTTCAAGTTTGTTTCTTTTGTGATTTACGTTCCCAATCATTAAACTGATATAGAAATTATTGTACTGTATAGAAATCCTATATATTTTTATACGCTTTTTTTACGCTTCTTTTTTATTATTGATCGTCAACTGTGTAAATTATGAAAACCGAAATCCTTTGTAACTTAGTAAAACCAGATTTAAGGAGAAAAAGTCCTTCCGGCCAGTGCCGGGAGGAAGAGGTAGCTTTCATATTCCTTATTTTAAAAAAGCCAACTTATATTATTCAAACACACGAAGCTCAATTAGTGGAAACCGAATATAGGAGATTCAATACTAATTTTTATCAATACTAAATCATTATGAATGAGAATTTCGCGAAATTAGCCAGCTTTATCCAAGCTGCTTTTCTTTAAAGTAACTTATATTTGGCTGCCAAATTCGGCGATTTCTTAAAGTGTCTGCCATTTTAAGACAACATGGTGGATGAGGCTAACCAGTGAACTTGGTCGAGACCTTACTAATTGCTGTGCACATGCTCACTCTCATCGGAATCGGTTGATATATACGAGTGCTGTCGCAGGCAAAAAGTCAGATTTTTCAAAATGTCACACACATTAGAAATTGAAACTGCTATATCTGAGCCATTTTTTAAGATAAAGACAAACAACAAATGCTCCTGAATCCTTATATCAAGGTCAAATACTTAAGAAAGAAACCTTTTTCAATTTCTAATTTTTTTGCACCTCACTTTAAATATAATTTTTTTTAATTTGATGGCCGCCATTTTGAAACAAGATGGCTGATGAAGCTGGCCAGCGAACTTGGTCGAGATATTGATGTATACTATCCACATGCCTTCTTACATCGAAATACGTGAGTACGATATACGATATCCGAAATACGATAATACACCGAGAATACGTGTGTTATCGCGTGACAAATACAAGATCGTTTCAAAGTGTTAGCCATGCTAGAAATTCAAAGTGCTATAATTCAACCATTTTTTAAGATATAAACAAAAGAACAAATTTTCAGAAACAAAAACTGCTCCGGAATCTTTGTATCAAGGCCAAACACATTAAAAAATCTTTTTCAGTTTTCAATTTTTTAATACCTTAAATTAAATTTTTTTTAAATGGCAACCCTTTTGAAACAAGATGGCGAATGAAGCTGGCCAATGAACTCGGTCGAGACATTGGTATGTGCTATGTACGGAGACAGACCAAGTTACATCCAAATCGGTTCATAAATACGCCTGTTATCGCGTGACAAAAATCAGGTCGTTTTAAAATGTCAGCCACAATAGAAATTCAAAATGCTATAACTCAGCCATTTTTTTAGATATAGACGAAACAAAACCTGTTCCGGAATCTTTGTATTAAGGTAAAACACATACGAAAAAAAATATTCTCCATTTTCTAATGTTTTGGTATCTCATTTTAAATTTTAAATTTTTTAATTTTTTTTTAAAATGGCCACCATTTTGAAACTAGATGGCGGATGAAGCTGGCCAACGAACTCGTCGAGATATTTGTATGTATTATGTACACGCCAAGGTACATCCAAATCGCTTCATAAATACGCCTGTTATCACGTGACAAAAATCAGGACGTTTCAAAATGATAGAAGTTTCCATGCTGGAAATTCAAAATGCTATAACTGAGCCATTTTAGGTAGCTTTCTTTACAAAAAAGCTACCTATTGCAGCCGTTCGGAGGAAAGCGATTTCAAAAAATTTTGGTATATTTTCATCGATCATGACCCCCAGACCCCGAAACCACCCTTCGTTCAAAATTGATATATATATCTATATCTATATATATATATATATCTGACCTATGTCACACTGTAACTCCCGTAATTATGAACCGATTTCGATGTAATTCGGTGTGTACATAGTACATACCAATGTCTCGACCGAGTTCGTTAGCCAGCTTCATCCGCAGTTTTGTTTCAAAATGGCGGCCATTTAAAATTTTTAAAAAAATTTAAAACTTGAAATGTGGTACCAAAAAATTAAAAATGGAAAAATATTTTTTTCTTATGTATTTGACCTTTATACAAAGATTCCGGAGCAGTTTTTGTTTCGTCTATATCTTAAAAAATGGCTGAGTTATAGCATTTTTAATTTCTAGCGTGGCTGACATTTTGAAACGTCCTGAATTTTGTCACGCGATAAAAGGCGTATTTATGAACCGATTTGGATGTAATTCGGTGTGTACATAGTACATACCAATCTCTCGACCGAGTTCGTTGGCCAGCTTCATCCGCCATTTTGTTTCAAAATGGCGGCCATTTAAAAAATTTTTAAAAATTTAAAATTTGAAATTTGAAATGTGGTACCAAAAAATTGAAAATAGAAAAATATTTTTTTCTTATGTATTTGACCTTTATACAAAGATTTCGGAGCAGTTTTTGTTTTGTCTATATCTTAAAAAATGGCTGAGTTATAGCATTTTGAATTTCTAGCGTGGCTGACATTTTGAAACGTCCTGAATTTTGTCACGCGATAAAAGGCGTATTTATGAACCGATTTGGATGTAACTTCGTTTATACATAGTACATACCAATGTCTCGACCGGGTTCGTTGGCCAGCTTCACCCGCCATCTTGTTTAAAAATGGCGGCCATTTAAATTTTTAAGAAAAATTTAAATTTAAAATGTGGTACCAAAAATTGAAAATTGAAAAAATATTTTCTTCTTATGTGTTTGACCTTGATAAAAAGATTCGGGAGCAGTTTTTGTTTCGTCTATATTTTAAGAAATGGCTGAGTTATAGCATTTTGAATTTCTAGTGTGGCTGACATTTTGAAACGTCCTGATTTTTCTCACGTAATAACAGGCGTATTTATGAACCGACTTGGATGTACCTTGGTGTGTACATAGTACATACAAATATCTCGACCGAGTTCGTTGGCCAGCTTCATCCGCCATCTTGTTTCAAAATGGCGGCCATTTAAAAAAATTAAAAAATAAAAAAATTTAAATGAGATACCAAAAAATTGGAAAATGAAAAAGATTTTTTTTTGTATGTGTTTGACCTTAATACAAAGATTCCGGAACAGTTTTTCTTTCGTCTATATCTAAAAGAAAATGGCTGAGTAATAGCATTTTGAATTTCTCTTGTGGCTGACATTTTAAAACGATCTGATTTTTGTCACGCGATAACAGGCGTATTTATGAACCTATTTGGATGTAACTTGGTCTGTACATAGTACATACCAATGTCTCGACCGAGTTCGTTGGCCAGCTTCATTCGCCATCTTGTTTCAAAAGGGTTGCCATTTAAAAAAAATTAAATCTAAAATTCAAAATGAGGTATTAAAAAATTGGAAAATGAAAAAGATTTTTTTTTATGTGTTTGGCCTTGATACAAAGATTCCGGAGCAATTTTGTGTCTGAAAATTTGTTCTTTTGTTGATATCTTAAAAAATGGTTGATTTATAGCACTTTGAATTTCTTTGAATTTGCTAACATTTTGAAACGATCTTGTATTTGTCACGCGATAACACACGTATTCGCCTATTTCGATGTAAGAAGGCATGTGGATAGTATACATCAACACCTCGACCAAGTTCGCTGGCCAGATTCATCAGCCACCTTGTTTCAAAATGGCGGCCATTAAATTAAAATATATATATATATTTAAAGTGAGGTGCAAAAAAATTAGAAATTGAAAAAGGTTTCTTTCTTAAGTATTTGATCTTGATATAAGGATTCAGGAGCATTTTTTGTTTGTCTTTACCTTAAAAAATGGCTCAGATATAGCAGTTTCAATTTCTATTGTGGGTGACATTTTGAAAAATCTGATTTTTTGCATGCGACAGCACTCCTATATATTAACCGATTCCGATGTGAGTGAGCATGTGCACAGCAATTACTAAGGTCTCGACCAAGTTCACTGCTTAGCCTCATCTCATCCACCATGTTGTCTTAAAATGACAGGCACTTTAAGAAATTGCCGAATTTGACAGCCAAATATAAGTTACTTTAAAGAAAAGCAGCTTGGATAAAGCTGACTAATTTCGCGAAATTCTCATTCATTATATTGATAAAAATTAGTATTGAATCTCCTATATTCGGTTTCCACTAAATTGAGCTTCGTGTGTTTGCATGATATAAGTTGGCTTTTTTTAAATAAGAATTATGAAAGCTACCTCTTCCTCCCGGCACTGGCCGGAAGGACTTTTTTAAGATATAGACGAAACAAAAACTGCTCCCGAATCTTTTTATCAAGGTCAAACACATAAGAAAAAAATATTTTTTTAGTTTTTAGTTTTTTGGCACCACATTTCAAATTAAAATTTTTCTTAAAAATTTAAATGGCCGCCATTTTTAAACAAGATGGCGGATGAAGCTGGCCAACGAACTCGGTCGAGACATTGGTATGTACTATGTATAAACGAAGTTACATCCAAATCGGTTCATAAATACGCCTTTTATCGCGTGACAAAATTCAGGACGTTTCAAAATGTCAGCCATGTTAGAAATTCAAAATGCAATAACTCAGCCATTTTTTAAGATATAGACGAAACAAAAACTGCTCCGGAGTCTTTGTATAAAGGTCAAATACATAAGAAAAAAATATTTTTCCATTTTCAATATTTTGGCACCACATTTAAAATTTAAAATTTTTAAAATTTTTTTAAATGGCCGCCATTTTTAAACAAAATGGCGGATGAAGCTGGCCAACAAACTCGGTCGAGACATTGGTATGTACTATGTACACACCGAATTATATCCAAATCGGTTCATAAATACGAGAGTTACAGTATGGCAAAAGTCAGATATATATATATTGATATATATATATATATATATATATATATTCAGACAGCCGGAAATTAAGGGCCGTGATTTATTTTGTGAATTCATGGTAAAATAAGGGGGGTAGGTGGCCAAATTCCTCCACGCTGGCCAAGCGGGTTGGAGGAAGCCCATCCGCGTTCTTTCCCCATGCACTAGGCAAGGGTACTAACAGGCTGTACCGGTGGAAGGTGCGGATTGGACATTAGTCTCCGCTCCCAGTCGATTCCTTTAAGTCCTCCTCGAAGGCAATTAAAGGATCTTCTCCTGGTTAATAAGCAGAGGCTATTAAACAGCCCAGGAACTTGAAGAAGAATTAGAAAGAATCAACTGGGACATCCTAGGATTATGTGAAGTAAGAAGAAAAGGAGAAGAGAAGATAGATCTTGCCAGCGGACATGTATTATACTACAGAGGCACAGATGATGGAAGAACAAGCGGTGTAGGATTTCTGATTCATAAAAGGTGGAAGAATCACATGGTAGAATATGATAGTGCATCAGATAGAGTTGCAAGGTTAGTAATACAAGTGTCCAGAAGATACAAGCTGCAAATTACCCAAGTTTATGCACCAACAGTAAGTTATACTGATGAAGAAGTTGAGGATTTCTATGAAGAAGTAGCTTCAATGCATCAAAAGGGAAAATGCTACATAAAATTAATAATGGGAGACTGGAATGCTAGAATTGGGGAAAAAGAAAAAGGTGAGTTATCAGTAGGAAATCATGGATATGGGGTGCGAAATGAAAGAGGAAACAGATTGATTGAGTTTACAGAATGTGAACAGTTGTATATCATGAATTCATTTTTCAAGAAAAAGTCACAAAGAAAATGGACATGGCGTTGTGCAAATGGCTCAACAAGTGAAATCGACTACATCTTAACAAACAAAAGCATCTTATTCAGGATTGCAGCGTTCTCAATAACTTCAATACAGGAAGTGATCACAGGTTGGTTAGATGCAAACTGCTGTTAAATACTAAAGTGGAAAGAATGAAGCTTTTGCAACACTCAAAGAAATCAATCGATATAATAAATCTCCAGAAACATAAAGAAGAATTCCATTTGGAACTTAAAAACCGTTTCCAAGTACTTCAATCAGCTTTAGAAGAAGAGCAAGATGTTACAGTAGTGAACAAGAAACTAACCAGTACTCTACAAGATATTGCAAAGAAGATAGCCGGCGATGCACAAGTAAAGCAGACAAAGAAAATAACAGAAGAAACAAGAAGATTGATGAAGAAACGCAGAGAATTTAAAATGAAGAAAAACGATCCTAAATCAAGAGTTGAATATGCTGAATTATGTAAAACGGTAAGAAAATGTGTTACAGAAGATATCAGAAAATATAACTCTGATCTTGTCAAGAAAATTCTAGAAGATAACAAAAGTTTAAAATCAGCTAGGCGAAAACTTTGTGTTGGAAGAAAAGGTATTTTTGCACTAAAGAGGGCAGATGGAACAATCACAAAAATCAATAAAGAAATAGTACACATTGTCGAAAAATTCTATAAGATTTATATAAATGTGAAGATCAGAGGGAAATCAACTTATGTGATCCACGAGAAAACTTAACAGAAACCGATGCCATAATCCCAGTGACGACAGACGAAGTTTTACAAGCCATTAAATTTATGAAAAAAGGTAAATGCCCCGGAGAAGATGGAATTACAATCGACCTTATCAAAGAAGCAGGAGAAGAATTTGCAAAAATGCTATCCTTACTGTTTTCCAAATGTCTCCAGAAGTCAGATGTACCAGAAGATTGGAATAATGCTGTGATGGAGCTACTTTACAAGAAAGGAGAGAAGGAAAACATTAAAAACTACCGTCCAATCAGCTTACTGTCAGTAATTTATAAAATTTTCACCAAAGTTTTAACGACAAGACTTGAATCAGCTCTGGACTCAGCTCAACCTAGAGAACAAGCAGGATTCCGAAGTGGATTCAGCACAATGGATCATATCCAAACGGTAAGGGAACTCATAGAAAAACATAAGGAATATAATTTACCTCTTTGCCTTGCCTTTATTGATTATGAAAAAGCATTTGATTCGGTCTACACATCAGCAGTAGTAGAATCTCTGGAGGACATTGGTATAGACAAACCTTACATCAATATTATAAAGAAGATTTACAAGAAAGCAACAGCAACCATCCGCTTGGACAAAGGAAAAGCAAAGATCAAGCTTGGAAGAGGGGTAAGACAAGGAGACACCATTTCGCCTAAGCTTTTTACTGCTGTCTTAGAAAATATTTTCAAGAAGCTGGATTGGGAAAACAAAGGGATTAGAATAAATGGGGAATATTTAAGTCATCTCCGATTCGCTGACGACATTTTAATTTTCAGTAACAGTCCTGAAGAATTGGAAAATATGCTAAAAGATTTGGCAGAAGCTAGCATTAATGGGGGATTAAAAATAAACTTGGAAAAGACTAAGGTGATGTTCAATTCATTTGCATCAAAAAAGAAAATCGTCTACAACAATACTGAAATTAAAGAAGTGCAAAGTTATGTGTACCTTGGGCAAGAAATATCATCTGATAATAGTATCATGAATGAAATCAATAGAAGAATAAGAAATGGATGGAGTGCTTTTGGGAAGAACAATATTATTCTGAAGAGTAGCATGCCCCTGTGTTTGAAAAGAAAGGTATTTAACCAATGTGTTTTGCCTGTCCTAACTTATGGAGCAGAAACATGGATGCTAACAAAATGGATGGTACAAAGATTACAAACAACACAGAGAAGTATGGAAAGATGTATGCTAGGTATAACTAGAAGAGACAGAAAAAGAATAACCTGGATAAGAAGTCAGACGAAAGTTTTTGACATCATTGAAAGAATTAAACGGCTAAAATGGAAATGGGCTGGGCACATCGCAAGAAGACGGACATCGCAATAGATGGAGCACAAACACCCTACAGTGGTATCCCAGAGATGTAAAACGGCCAAGAAGACGACCTCAAGTAAGATGGAGTGATGAAATCAGAAAAGTAGCCGGTGTAAATTGGATGACTAAAGCACTAGACAGGAAACATTGGAAAAATCTGGGGGAGACCTACATCCAGCAGTGGATTGAAAACGGTTGATGATGATGATGATGATGATATATATATATATATTGATACATATATATATATATATATATTGATACATATATATATATATATATATATATCAATTTTGAACGGAGGGTGGTTTCGGGGTCTGGGGGTCATGATCGATGAAAATATACCAACATTTTTTGAAATCGCTTTCCTCCGAACGGTTGCAATAGGCTTTTTGTAATGAAAGCTACCTTTAAAAACGTGCGTTGAAATAAAGAATTTATTTATTTATTCATTTACTTATTTATTTTGTTGGTGGCAGTGGTGCTATATTATTTACAGTTAAAAAAAAAAAAAAGCTTCACAGCTTAAATTGTGTTAAGATATTCATTTCAGATTTGTGTTCAAATACTCAATGTCTTCGATATTCGCAACGCCACCTAGCGTAAGGCTTCCCAGCAATAATGCTGCAAAAGTTCGTGCACTTCCATGTAGTGGTGGGCCAGCGCATGAGATAAAACGGAAGCCCACCAGAATTTTATCGGATGATTTCCAACAGCAAAGTTGACTGAAGCTGTCCAGCAGTAGTCATGCAGTGGTATACCATTAGCCAGCACTTGTCCATCATTTCCAGTACCTATCTTGCTGCTGGCCGGCAATTTCCTCTTTGCTGGTGGAAAAAATACATAAATTTTCCGTTTATTTCAAGAAAATGTAAGATTCCCACTCAAAACAAAATGCTTCCCTTTAAAGACAGAAATTTTACATTCGGATTTCGAATTCGGAATTTTCTTACTACCATTTGTAATCATTACTTTTCAAAACAAGTAGTTGTAGCTATTTTTAATTACATTTTTAAACAGAGAAGTATTTGAGTTGTAATTTTCCAACTGGGCGAAAAATGTCCAGTCCAGGATTCGAACCAGGGATCCTACCTGATTCCTAATCCAGGGCCTGAAGCTGCCAATGCTCTTCAAACTGAGCTATCCCGGACGAATCTGAAGGGGTTAATTCACCCAACTAACCGTATTGATCATAGCATTTTGTCTGATATATGAATCAGCTCAACAGGATAAATCGAAGATAATGGAACTCCAGTAATTATTCTAATTGTTAAATAAATCATATGAATTGTAATTTTCCAGCAGGCAGAAAAATGTACAGGCCAAGATTCGAACCTGGGATCTCTTGGCTTACAATGATTTATTTACCAATAATGAATCATATGATTTATTATGATTCATGTGATTTACTTACCAATTAGAATAATTGTGTTAAAATTAATCTAGATGTAAAATTAATCTAATTTAGTTCGCTAGAAAAAAATAGTAGTTTTTCCAACTACTGCGTATAAGTGTGTGTATGATGGTAACAGGGCCGAAGCTAGCCTTTTTTGCACCCGGGACAAACATGGATTTTGGCGCCCGCCCCCTCTTCCGCAAGACTATATTTAGAAAGAGAATTTTACTAATTTTCTAATAGCCGACTTATTTTTAAATTTAAAATATGTAATCATAAAATATATGTAATACTGAACTACGTAATCTACAATGGCGATCCAAGGGGGAGATCACGGGGATCATGACTTCCCTCTGAACACCAACAAAAATATTCTAAAGATCATTTTTAAAATGAAATATACAGTAGTCCCCCGATTATCCGAGTTTCCGCTTTAACCAAGTTATTTTCTTCCGATGGACTGATAGCTTCCATTATTATGAAACAGCCATTATAAATGAAAAGTTAGGTGAAGATGAAAGACAGACGTAAAAAGTTAGAACCCTGATTGTCTGGTCAGAATGGGGAAAAAAAAGGCCATAGTTTTTTCCCCCCATTCTGACCAGAAAATCAGAGTTCTAACTTTTTACGGCTGCTCTTTCATCTTCACCTAACACTTCATTTATAATGGCTGTTTCATAATAATGGAAGCCATCAGTCTATCAGAAGAAGAGGTTCCATTCCAAAGGTATAATCCTTAATTTGGCGCCCCTTCGTTCTGGCGCCCGCGGTACATGTCCCCTCTTCCCCTCCTTAGTTTCGGCCCTGGATGGTAAAACAAAACATAGTAGTCATTCATAAGTAAAAAAAAGTAAAAGCGGTCTCGCCGTATTACCCAGGTTAATAGAAGAAGGGCGATCGGTGAACGGTCACGAAGCCTGGAGGAACATCTTAACCAGACATCTATCCATCCTCTTGAAAGTTTTTTCTTCCGCTTACGAGAGTGCTGCTTCTTTTTTTCTTCTTTTTTACATATTGCCAATTTCATTAGAAAGGAATTCCGATTTGTTGATCTAACCAAAGCGAGAGTGTTTTCACCCGGCATATTTGATCGGGGGCAGATTAAATTTCTATGATGAGAAAGTTGCACTGGAAAATAAGATTAATATAAATATATTAAGTGAAATCTCGTCAAGTATGACGGGTGGAAAAACGTTTAAAAATAAGCGAAAAGTATAATATCTTTCCCACTGTGTTTACTGATACGCGACAAAAAATATGAAATGCCCACAATGAAAACATTCAGAAACTAGTTGGATGTGCCAATCCCAAAACTTTCTTCTATCTCATATATTTTAATATTTCAAAATGTTGTTACAAATGTCAATATTTCATTTTTATTAGTTCAATATTATATCAACTTTGACTTTCATCTTAAATTTCTGCTTCAATCAATTAATCGGAGTAAAAACGAGTTAATCTCGATCATGATATTTATTAAAATCACGAATAGTCGGCTTATCAGGATGGGAAGTTCTCGTCGATTCACGCGCCATTGGTATGCAATAGAACTACGAAAAATTAAGAAGATTACACAAAAATTGCTATTACAGCGCCTTCTTCCGGCGGAATTTTTCCACATTCAGGGAGGATCTTCTTGCCATGGCCAAAAACATACACAAAAATTTTGGTTCAATTCTATGCATAACTTCATACACTTTTTGAAGGTACAATATTCAAAATGGCACAGAAATCGGTATTACAGCGCCCTCTTCCGGCAGAATTTTTCCAAATTCAGGGAGGACCTTCTTGCCCTGACCAAAAACATACGCAAAAAATTTGGTTCAATTCTATGCATAACTTCATACATTTTTCGATGGTACAATATTCAAAATGGCACAAAAATCGCTAATACAGCGCCCCCCTTCCAGCGGATTTTTTCCAAATTAAGGGAGGACCTGCTTGCTATAGCCAAAAACTTAAAAAAAGAAAATTGGTTCAATTCTATACATAACTTCATACACTTTTCGATGGTACAATATTCAAAATCGCACAAAAATCGCTATTACAGCGCCCCCTTCCGGCGGATTTTTTCCAAATAAAGGAAGAACCTGCTTGCCATAGCCAAAAACTTAAAAAGAAAACTGATTCAATTCTATGCATAACTTCATACACTTTTTGATGATACAATGGCGACTGACACACGGACAGACAAACATTTTCGATAAACATGTTTTTTGGGATCTCTGACCCCTAAACGTGTAAATCCGTCGAAAACCGAAAGTCGAAAAAAATTTCGATTACAATACTTTCTTCTAGTGAAGATAAAAGAAAGTAAAAATTATAATTATTCTTGAATTCATATAGAACTTTTCCAATAATAGAAAGCAATTGCTTGCTCAATCCACGAGTGTAAGGATAATGGGCGTATCTGACACTTTCGCACATAAATTAGCCCTGTACTTAAATTGTTTAAAGTCCAAATTTCAAATAAAATATTTTTATGTTAACCCAACTTTTATCTATACTAGGGGATCGTACCCGGGCTTCCCGGGTTAAAGAATATAGGTGAAATCATTTTTTAAAATTGAAAACTAATAATTTTTTTATATTCCATAATATTTTTAGATTGACAACTTACATTAAAAAAGCATTTTTCATATGGAAAATACGAATTATACAATCAAATAAATTTTTGAAATTTATCAAAAGCGATATTTTCTTATTAGCCGCATGCTAAGAGTTATTTGCCAAGATTTTGCTACATATGGCTTCCTTTTATATTCTGATAATTTCAGAGCTTATACATGTCTGGTAAATTTGTGTTTTATTTATATTATTTTATTTATTTATTCATAGGGAATTTTTTAATGGATATTAGCCGTAAGAAAATGATGAAGTCTGTATTTTGCTTTAAGGGCAAACGGATTAATCTTTCGTAATCGAGCTCCGCGCGATATAGATAAATTTAAAAAAATTCATGCTTAAAAATTGTTTTTAAAACTATAGACAATCAGTAAACTGAGATGGACTTTGCAAAGTTGTTCCATTAAAAAAAAATCTTATTTGGTGATCTAAAAATTTAAATTGTACGATTATAAATATGTTAGATTTGTTGTTTTTTCAATATTATTCTTTTATTTGTTTATAAAAGAAGTATTAATTTCGTTAATTTATCTTTCACAAATATGTTAGATTGGTGGTTTTTTAAATATTATTCTTTTATTTGTTTATAAAGGAAGTATTAATTTCGTTATGCAAAAATAGTCAGAAACAAATGCTGAAAAATGTTTGTTGCTTTATGTGAAAAATGTTTATTATTATTATGTATTGAAACCGGCACTTGATAAGATAAACTTAAAAAAAATCATGTTTAAAAATTATTTTAGAAAATATAATACATCAGTCAATTAAGATAAAGTTTTTAAACAAATTGCATTTGAAAGTAAATTTTTTCTCTATGCGACGAAAATTGAAAATGTAACGATGGTCAGAAGATTGAAAAATATACTTTATAAAGATACTCTAAATTTTTGTAAAATATTGCGTTTTATCAGTGTGTGATTTCGATTACATTATTTTTAAATGTGAAGCATTTTCACCTGAGAAGAATTTCAAAGCAGCTGGGCTGTGAAAATGACACACTTCTACAAAACATAATTCAGGTTTAAGAAATAAAATACACGCTTCTTTATAAAATGACGTCATTTGCATCCGCTAAAGCAATCCACTTTTAACAATCCAGTTTTAAACTTCGTCTATAGAAAAGTGTGCATATGACGTCATTATCACAGAATAACAGACAATATTCTTGACATAGCCCATCTTTTAATTTCAACTTTTTTTTTTAGGTTTTATGAGAAAATGGCAGCAGAAAGATACAGTATCTCCAATTTTCGACTATTTTCCGTGGGTAGCGGTCGTTGCAGCAACTGGGAACCTGAAAATTTGAGCATGCGCATCAGCTTTTGATTTTTTCTGAGTGAAGAACCAGATCGAAAATAAACACCGTTTTTTTAAAAAAAAAAGGAAATCTAGCTATACAATACTGAATGTTTTAGTAGTTGACTCCATTCAAGAAGGATAACAACAGATTAAAGACTATGAAAATGAAACATTTTCTAAATTCTAAAGTTGTTGCAACTTATGCAGTTTTATATTTATATTAAATAAAAACAATAAAAAATTAGACTCATTCATAGATTTTTTTCTTCATAAAAACAACAACAGAAAGAGATTTGATTATTTTACAAAAAAAAAAAACATTACTGGATACACGAAACTCGCTGTGCAGCAATCTCAAAAATCGTCAATGCCACGGTCAGTAACGCGCGTATGAAACCGAAAAAAACATCACTGGACACTCGAAACTCGCTGTGAAGCAATTACTAAAATGCACGAAACTCGTCAATGCCCCGGTCAGTAACGCGCGTATGAGCGCTCCGCGACCATAAACCGAAAAAAACATCATTGGACACACGAAACTCGCTGTACAGCAATCTCTAAAATGCACGAAACTCGTCAATGCCGCGGTCAGTAACACGCGTATGAAAGCTCCGCGCCCATAAACCGAAAAAAACATCATTGGACACACGAAACTCGCTGTACAGCAATCTCTAAAATGCACGAAATTCGTCAATGCCGCGGTCAGTAACGCGCGTATGAGCGCTCCGCGCCCATAAACCGAAAAAAAACATCATTGGACACACGAAACTCGCTGTGCAGCAATCTCTAAAATGCACGAAAGTCGTCAATGCCGCGGTCAGTAACGCGCGTATGAGCGCTCCGCGCCCATGAAACGAAAAAAAAAACATCACTGGACACACAGAACTCGCTGTACAGCAATCTCTAAAATGCTCGAAACTCGTCAATGCCGCGGTCAGTAACGGGTGTATGAGCGCTCCGCGCCCATGAAACCGAAAAAAACATCACTGGACACACGAAACTCGCTATGAAGCAATCTCTAAAATGGACAAACCTCGTCAAAGCCACGATCTGGTAACAACAAACTGGTAATAACAAAAATCTATTTATCGTCTCGCCAAATTGTTATATGTCTGCAGATTGAATTGGCAACTTTTTTCAAAACGCGCCAAAATGCCATTTTTGTAAATGATTGCCAATCTGAAACTGCGAGATAAACAAACCAATGTGGCGGTTACTTTCAAAACTAAAGTGATTTTATCAGCGTTTTAAAAAAGAAAATTCAAGAAATATTAAAAATTACAAAAATATAAACTACAAAAATGAAGTGCTTAAAATAACTTCTTTTACCATTATGTTAAAGTTCTGATAAAAGTAAGACTCATTTGTAGATATTATTCTGGCACAGATGCCATCTACGCACTACGATGGCGCGATTTTTTTCTAAATCCAACTTGGCGAAAACCTCGTTTTCGAATACCAGTTACATATATATTTTTAAAAAGGGAATAACAATAAATAAAAAAAATGTTTAATTAATAACTATAGAACAAAACAATTTATATAATTTTAAAAAGAAAATAAAAGTAAATAAACAATTTATCAATAAATAAACAACAACCGGTTACCATATCAAGCAAAATAACGGCACTTTAGCGCCAGTTAAGTACCCCGGTGCGTATATGACATTGGCGTCAGAAAAAAATCTCGCCAACGAGGTGCGTATATGACATCTGTGCCGTTATTTTTTCTTAAAAAACAACAGCAAAAAGATATATGATTATTTTACATAAGAATTAAGTGAAAACACGAAGCAAAATTCCGTATTTTTCGAGAATATGAGCCTTGTCACTTTTTTTAGGCTTCAGAAAGAGAGATTTTCTGCCAACTGATGTAAACAGCCATGAAAACAAACCTGATAAGATTTTTTGCTTATTTATTAATTATAAGAATACTCTTAAATTTATCAAATGACTTTGTTTAGTCGTTATTATCATTACTAATAAAAAAATACCTAACTTAAATCAATAATTAAAAAATAGGTATATATTTTTTAAAACGGTGTTTATTTTCGATCTGGTTCTTCACTCAGGCAAAAATCCAGAGCTGACGCGCATGCTCAAATTTTCAGGTTCCCAGTTGCTGCAACGACCGCTACCCATTTTCCGTTTACTTTCAATGACTTTCAATGGAATGAGGTACTTTTGTTGCCACGATAAGAAAAATGGTATTAAAAACTACAAAAAAATTCATATCTCAAAAATAAATTGAGATACAGTTTTCAAACAAATTGCATTTAAAAGAGCATTTTTTTCCTTATACGACGGTGTAAAAATTTAAAATGTGCGATGTTTAGAAGTTTAAAAATTTGCAGTAGAGAAAATTGCAAAGCCAAAATTTTATTTCAAATTTCAAAGTGTTGCCATTCGCAAAATGGCGTATGCGTTACGCACAGATATGTTTGTCCTTTATAATATAGATAGATACATAGATAGCAGCATCGATTTTCTAAACCATCATTTTCATACTTTAAAATTATATATTAGTTTTCTGTTGCCTGCAACGCGTGAAAATTCTCCTTTCAACATTTTCCAATACAGTTGAAATGTGTTTATGAATTCAGTTTGCCTGTCTGTCTGTCTCTCGTCTATCTATGCTCTAACTCGTGTAAATATACTCGAATTGTCATGGAATTTATATATGTTACTGAGTTAAAAAATGATATAACATATCAATTTCTTGAAATCCTTAAATTCACCTTACAATAACAAGATTAAAATTTGTTTAAACTCAGAATACTATTTAAATTACTCAAATACTACAAAAACTTGTAATTGTAAGGTGAATTTAATGATTTCAAGAAAGTGATATGTCATATCATTTTTTAACTTAATTTTGTTATTAAAAAGATATAGTATACTGAGAATAATAACTTGAGTAACCGCAACTTTTGTAGAACTATAGAACAGACCGACAGCATAGCCTCAGCCCCTTTTCACTTTGAAGTTTGGATCAGCCCATATGGTTTAAAGGACTCAACCTCCGGCTTTTATCGTTTTTAACCCTGATGATGAACACGAATATGCTTGAAAGTACTAGGTTTTAAATGTATCTTATTGTGAATGAAGTCTTTGAGTAATTGAAATATAATTTTGTGTTTACAAAATTTTAAAAATATGTTATTGAGGCTAACCATGGCCTGTACTGTACGGTATTGAAATGTGTAGCATTTCTAGTTCGTTTACATGGCCACTCAAAAGAATTCCGTTATATTACGGCCTAATGAAAAAAAAAACGTTTACTATGTATTTTAATGATGTTACTCTATTTCAAATCTATTGGAATTGATATACATATCAATGACGTGCGCTACAAGATGTTTATTATAGAATAGGGTGTGCAATGTGCATAGCATTCATCGTTCATTTACAGGACCACACAAAATAATTCGGTTAGAATACTGTCTATGGACAGTAATTGCTGGAAGTGTGTTTTCAGTTGTGGTACACGTTTTTAAATACAACTAATTTTTTGCATATTACTTGTTCTGTATAAATTTTATACATCATGTGTCAGAGCTAGAAATTAGGAACTCTAAGTAAAGCGTCAGGTGGCACCTGCAATTTTTTTTCTAGGTGAAAAATTGCTGCATTCATGGTTGCAATTTTATGTGATATCATGTTATGTTATGTTAAATTATTTCGTTTCTCAATCATGTTAACAATAATATTGTTTCTATTTTTATACGTTAAGGACAGGGGGATGGGGCTGTACATATTAATAACTACATCTGTGTTAATAACTAAAACAAAATAAAAACTGGCTTTCGATAAAACTGTAAAACCTGATTGAACTGCAATATTTGGATGGATTCTAGAAAAATGTTTACGACCCAGCAAAGAGGAAATTACTGGCCAGCAGCAAGATAGGTGCCACCACTACATGGAAGTGCACGAACTTTTGCAGTATTAGTGCTGGGAACCCTTACACTAGGTGGCTCTGCGAATATCGAAGACATTGAGTATTTGAACACAAATCTGAAATCAATATCTTAGCACAATTTAAGCTGTGAAGCTAATTTTTTTTGAAACTGTAAAAAATATAGCACCACTGCCACCAACAAAATAAATAATTAAATGAATAAATAAGTAAATTATTTATTTCAACGCACATTTTTTTTCCTCCTTAAATCTGGTTTTATTAGGTACAAAGGATTTCGGTTTTCATAATTTACGCAGTTCAGAATCAATAATAAAAAAAAAAGCGTATAAAATACATAGGATTTCTATGCAATAGAATAATTTCTATACCAGTTTAATGACTGGGAACGTAAATCACAAAAGAAACAAACTTGAAATAGTCTAATGAGAGGTTGAAAACTACGAGCAGTCGTAGCGTACGCTGAAAGCACTTGTTCATGTCCGATCACGAAAAACAGGCAGCATCGAGCGCGGTTAGTACGTGGGAGGTGCAGTTCAAATGTTTCTATAGACATTTCTATTATAGACACTTCTACAGGTATTTCTATAACTCTTGGTGAAACTAGCTTAGGGTAACTCCGGGAGAGTCGCCGCATACGGGATAGATGCCGCACCCCTTGTAATTATCGATAGATGGTCGTCAAACGCACAGTATAGGTGCGCAATGAGATTATTTTAACCAGTGTATAGCGTGAATCCCATTTCGATGTTTACTTGTAGAAGTACAATCCTTAATTTGACGTAAGTGCATGATTTCACAGTCCAAACTTTTAAACACGTTATGTTTAAATACTTTTCATACACTAATTACTAAATGCATGCATATGATTTCGAAGTCAAAACTAAGTGTAGCTTTTGTATAGGGTACTGTGTGTATGGTTACGCCATTCCCCTTAGCGATTGCAGGTAACTGTGATGGTCGACGTCTGCACCATGCAAATTGGGATACATGCCGCAGTTTCTTTTGTACGGGATGATTAAGTGTTATTAACGTTTCCTTTTCTTTTTGCACAGACTAACCATGTTAGGCATGTTATCAAGTTTACTAAAATCAAAGTAGAAAAAGGGGAAAATAAAATGTAAGAAGGGCAAGAAAGATGCAAGTCAAGATGATGATAATGAAAAATTGGATTACGCGTAATGCAGACGTTCTATGCAAACTATTCCAAAAAAGAGGAATCGTAATTGGCTTCGTTGCATCATGTGTTTAAATGTAGTTACATAAAGACTGTACTTTTTCGACACTTTTTCTGTAGATTGTAGTCGAAAAAAACATGTCTCTTAACCTATTCTGGACCATAGGTGCATATAAGCACCTTCATAAAGAGCTTACAAAATTTGTTTCTGGCACCAGTAAAAAAGAAAAGTAATATTTGCTTTGTTTAATTAGAGCATTTTCATGATTATTTAAGTAAAGGTAACTTCTTTTAAAAAAGTGGTGCCAACTGAATAAAATTTGTGTAAAAGCCACCGGTCCCAAAAGGGTTAACAAATAAATTATGCAAACACAATTTTACTTTTTTTCTTTTCCCTTTCTAATACATTGATGTTACGTTGTTGCTAAAACAACAATTAAAATTTAATGTAAAAAAAAAGTCGATAATTTTAGTAGTGAAAGTAGGCAACAATTATTAATTTGAATCTACTAATGCGTTTCATTGTTCTCATTTCGTTTCATTTTGTTATTAAATCGTTAATTATAGTCCAGATATGTATATTTTTTTTATATTTTTATTTATAATTTCATTTTGTTCTTATTACAAGCGCGGCATGACTACTGCACAAATGCGGCATCTCAGCTTGAATGTACGGGTGACGCGCCGTAGTGTAATGTTTTAGAAAAAAATTTTAAAAAAATATTAATAATTTGTTTTGAATTATTTGTCTCAGTACACGCATTGTATATTTGACATTAAATAGCGCAGCATGATTTTTTTTATTTTATGGACACCATGGGACTTTATACACAAATTCAAAAAAATGTGCGGTATAAATCCCGGAATTACCCTATAGAAAAAAGAGCCAAAGAGCCATAATTATATAATACTTTGTTTTTTTATAGAATTCTATAAGAAATTTTTGTAAGGGAAAGTGCTGGGCCAGCAATGGAAGAGCAGTGAGATAGGTGCTAGCACTGCAGGAAAAGTGCCGGATTGAAGTAATGTGATGGCATACCAATGCTGGCCTGCTGTTGGCCATCACTGATGGGCCAGCTGCATTCTGCTCGGACACTTTTCGACAGGTTTATGTAATGGCACTCTTGCACTTTACCGCTGATTGCACTGCTGGCTGCCATCTTTTTTCCAGCTGATGACCCACTGTTTCTTTCTTTGCTGGGGAACATATAAGGAAGGAAAAATATTGCGTAATAAAAGAAAATTATATATTAAAAAAAAAACACCCCTCACAAAAATAGAATTTTATCATCCAATATTTATTTTAGACAATCTTACAGCAATTACAGTAGAACCTCTTTTATCCAAAACACTTTTAACCAAAACTCTTGGTTAACCGAAATCCAATTTTAAAGATTTTTTTTTTTTCTATCACATTCCTTGTGTGCAAAATCCATTTTGAAAGCTTTTTTTTAAATATCATATTCCTTGTATGCAAGCGGTCCTTTCCGAATTACGAGTATACATAAATATTTTCTATCCCCTTTCTTAGAATTCCTTTGAATTTAACTTGAGTTCCCGTAAGCTGCGAAGTGGAACAAAAAAATGAACAAATTAGCAATTCTGAAGCTTTTGAATATTTTGCAAAGGTTTGGCATGACTGGAGCAGCAGAAAGGCTGAGATACTAGTGAACTAATAATATTAAAAAACTCCGTGACTCCCTTCAAAGCAAAGGCAATCGAAACTGCGACAAACAAAACATTTTTTCAAACCCTTGTGATCTATGTTAAAGGTACTTAATTTCAAAATTAAAATTCAGGTAATTTATTCTTGTTTCTATTTTGCTATTGCTTTATTTTTATTAGGCACTTATTACCGTAATAAGAAATATTGCATATATTTCTCCTTAATCTTAAAATTGAAGCCTTCTCGATTACCCGAAAATTTCGATTTTCCGAAAGAGGGTCGATCCCAATTACTTCGGATAATCGAGGTTCTACTGTACTTTGAAAAATTGAAACCAATTAAGATATTTAGTTTTTAAAATCGGGCTCTCTGGTGAAAAGGAAGTGAACTTAGAGGTGGGAACTTATGTTAAAGTACGAATCAAAGCGTTTGTAAAACAAAAATTTAAATGAAAGAAAGCTAGGTATCGAATTTAGCACCTAGGCAATATTTTTGAGGTCATGAAATGCAATAATTTAGTTGCATTTGACGACTAACGACCGCTAATTTCTAACCCTACACTGCTTCACAAAAGATATAGAATTCATTTCCGTTTATTGATGAGAATTGTTGAAGATAAATTTTCAACTGTGCGTTTTTTAACTGAACTAAGTTTTAGCATACTATGTAATATATATGTACACAAATCGATAGGACACATACAGGGATGCACAAAAGAATTCAGAAATTTTCCCGACTATTGATGGCATTTGCTGAAATTGGATTTTAAAACGTGTCTTCCAAATTGTTTACATAGGCATCATCTTTCCCCTTATTAAACTGTGAAGTTTTGTTGCAATATTCTGAATGTGTTGGAAAGTGTTTCACAATCTATACTTAACACATGATTTTTCGTTCTTGTTTACACATGAAGCTGGTGTTTCAGAAAATCGATGCTGCTATATTAGAATAGGTAAATGTTGGGTAAACGTAAAAATACTTATAAATGTATAATTTTAATTAATTTTACAATTAATTTCCAGCAGTGAAATTACGCTCGAAATGATTGAATATTAAATACGTGAATTTTTTCACATTGAAAACGAAGCGTAAAACCAACAGAGTGAAAAATGTCCAAGCCGCGGGAATCGAACTCTGATCCCAGGAAAACGCTCCAATGTTCGACCTTTGAGCTACGAGGACGATACCCAGCCTGACATCTCTCGCTCACATAATAGGTTGCTGAAAATTAATTAAAATTGTACATTTATATGTTCACCAATGGTGGCCTTTATTTCGTCTCACATTTCGCCGCAGGGTTGTGTGCTCGTGGAGACTTTTCCAACTTGTGCTGCGGTTGCAGCCTTGCCAACATATATGAGGGAGAGATGCCTGGCTGGGTATCGCCCTCGTAGCTCAAAGGTACTTGTTTGTTATTCCAAGGATCCGGGTTCGGTTCCCGACTTGGATATTTTTCACTCTTTTGGTTTTATGCTTAGTTAGCAATGTGACAAAAATTCACGTATTTAATATTAAGTAAAAATACTTAACTAGTAAATCTGCAGATCAGGAGCCTCAACGTCAGCTCTGCAAGTCCTTGTTTTTAGACACATTTTGGTAATATTCAGTTTCCTGCAAACCGCAATTTAAAGTTTTCAAATTATGTAATTATTTATAAGAATAATAAATACGAAGTTTCCAGACATTAGAAGCATTAAATTAAAAACGTTATGGAAGGATATTTCGAATTTTTCATGAACTGTTAATTCTGGTATATTTTTTAAATAATAAAGTAGATTTCTTCAGGGGGGGGGGGGGGTCCGCCCCCCTGAACCCCCCGTTTTCTTATTAATTTACACACGTAACTTTTTATTGATTGCGCTAATGGTTAGCGCAAATCTTAGATTTCTTTTTACACTTCCGAGCCATATTTTTCAATACTGGTAACACAGAAAATGATTTACATTGACGCAATTATATTAAACGTTTAGGTTTTATGAATAAAAATGCAATTTCCTTTAAAAATAAAATAATTTTCATTCATATTTTCTGAAATGAGGCGGCATTAAGAAGTAACACCCGTCAAAAAACATTTTTTCAGGCAATCTAGTTAATGCTTGGTTTTTAAGGATGAAAATATTTATTTCCCGTTACAATGACGTCATTTTCGACAGCGATAATTTTGCGGTTCATAATTTTGATATTTACTATATAATTGCTTTTCAAAAGTTTTTTTTTTTTCTCTTTGGAATTTTCGATTAAGAATTAACATTTCTGTTAGCTGTGTGCAGACGATAAACCACGAGATATTAGTAACATTTTTTTTTTTAATAATAAGAATTAATATCATAACACAAGCCCTTTTTATTTCAACCTCAAAGCGTGTTCGTTTTATTTTTGATATATGAGATCAAATTCACCTTCTTTTCGTATTTTCACTTTATTTCTAATATGAAGGCGTATTCATGTCTATTTTTACCCGACTACGGCAAAGCCAAAGGAGGGTTATGATTTTGACAGGCTATGTATGTATGTATGTATGTATGTATGTATGTATGTATGTATGTATGTTCATCTGTTCCCTCGTAACTTCTAAACCACTAATCAGAATTCGACAAATGACATATCATTAGAAGCGTCTTAATTGTCCGCTGGTTATAGGCTATATAGATTTTCACCAAATTCAATGTGGCGCCTTCTAGCGGACAAAATATACAGAGTAAAAAAATAAAGTTAAGCTAGATATGCCGTGTTTGGTATCATTTTAAAGCGCTTCACTTGTACATTTCGAATATATATATATTACTAGCATTTGCTTGTGACTTTACTTGCATTTATGGGCTAATTGCATATAATTCACATCTTTTCGTTCTTAATTTCTTTGGTACTTAGTAATCAGAATAAGACCACTGCAGTGCCATTAGAAGGGTCTTGATCTTGATATTCTGTTGGTTGTGAGCTATAAAGTTTGTCACCAAATTTACTATTATGCCCTCTAGCGGACAAAAAGTATAAAATAAAAATATATGTAATGTGTTTGGTATTACTTGAAAGAGCTTCACCAGTATTTATATGCTTATACATAATTACAAGACTGCTTTGAAGATGTTTAAAAAAAATGAGCGATAAGAGTAAAGCGCGGATCACGGGAACTGTAATGTAGAGCAGCGTGAACGTTAATAGAATAATTTAATGCACTAATGTAAACGACATAAGCTGGGAGTACCTCCACGCGGTGAAGGCGGAAACAGTTTGATAACTGGCTAAAACTCCCATAAAAATGTCCTCTGCATTATATGCCTTCGGGCTTATGTTGTTATATGTGCGTGTGTATCTATTTGCCTATTCGTTGTCACGTTGTGTACCCGGTAACGCAGGGAAGCAACCACAGCTTAGATAGATTAAGAAATCTTCCTAGGTCATCTTAATACATGAAACCTTCAATCTACATTACACATTTACACATTACACTAACGACCTCATCCACTAATCGGTCCATTACCCATTTGCTGCCATCGACGGATATGTGCGTCACTACTACCAAATACTGGAAGCGTCATACGTCAAAAAATAAAGTTAAGATAAATATGCCGTGTTTGGTATCATTCAAAAGCGCTTTACTTGTACATTTTGAATATATCTATATATTACTAGCATTTGCTTGTGACTTTACCTGTATTCATGGGGTACTTTTATACTTTTTCAGCGTAGTTTTTTGTCGTAGTTGGGTTTTAGTTTTTTTACTTTATCTTGTTTATTTCATTTTCCTCTCGCACATAAAAATCTTTCAAATCAAAATTAACTATTTAGGATAAATTTTTATTCCGGGATTGAATTTTCGTGGCAACGGCAAAAAAAAAAAAAAAAAAAAAAAAAGATTGTTAAATTTTATAGCAAAATGTCGATTTATTCCTTATGAAAATAATGAACTTTTTAATTTAAAAGAAAAATATTTGAACAAAATAAATAGAACATAGTCTTTCTTTATTTCTGTGGTAAATTCCATCTATATGTAAATACACAAAGGCATTAATTCGTCCCTTTTGACTTTGATTTAATTTCAAACAATTACACATACTTTCGCATTTACGATATTTTTAGGTGTAGTTCGCTGCTAGGTAACAGTTAAAAGATAATAAAAACAATTAAATATGTGCTTAAAAAGAAAATTTATATTAAAAAAATATTTTATATTATGAAACACATATATAAAATCCCTCCATAAAAGTTATACACTGAATTTAAAAACTCTGACAAATGTATACACAAAATTTCAAACTAATATGAATAATGTATGGTTATAATAAGGAAATTTCATCATCCTTAATTTAGCATTTAAATCCTTCAATCATATGAGCGATTTCTTTTCAACAAATAAAAATGGAGAAATCGTCTGAATTGCTATAGGAAAGCATTAAGTCGCAAAATAAAATGTTCTATATATTCCGAACGAATGAACCAAATTTAACCAAAAACTATACAGCTAAATCCGGGGATTTCACCAACATGCATCCTTAATTTTAAGATAATCGGATGCTTTTTACGGCAGTTATCGCGGAACAGACAGACAGACAGACTAACAGAAACCAAAATTTTTCGTGTCTCCACAGTAAGCCTTCACTGACGTTTCGGCAATTAAAAAGTTAAGGCTATATGCCCTTTAAGTACAAAACTAATTTATGTATAAAAGTGTGAGACACGCCACCAAGGATTTGTCATGCTTACTTCATTATAATTTCAATCGTTTCTTTCTTTTCAGATTTAGCTCCAAATTTGATTTCAAATTGCACCAAGTAGAAGGTAAGATAATAAATTCTAACTAGAATTGAATTAGGCATCCGATTTTTACAAAATACTTCAATAAACAAAAATTTATTTAAAACATTTTTCGTTATCTTTGAGTGAAGATTGCAGGAGAAAATTAGTAGTTTAACTAAAAATACTAATAACAACGAGTTTTTAAAAACGAGTTAAAAATACCTTCTACAATAACATATAAATATCAAATATTATATTTGGTCTAGGAATTATTTCGTGTGGTTTTTAATAAAAAATTAAAGCTTTATTTCAAAAGCAAAATACATAAATACGTTAACAAAAATATTGTCCATCGCTACCCACTACTTTTTTCCATCTTTCAGGTAATTTACGAATTCCGTGTCGAAAGAAGTCCTCACTCTTCGAAGCGATCCAATCAGAGATCCATTTTTCTATATTTTCTGAAGAAGTGAACCGCTGTCCAATCAAATCGTTATTCATGCAATCAAACAAGTAGTAGTATGAAGGAGTAATGTCTGGTGAATACGGCGGGTGGGGTAACACTTCCCATCCGACATTCTCCAAATATGTTTTGACCGGTTTTGCGACATGTGGTCGAGCGTTATTATGTCTGTTATCCCATTCTGGTCGTTTTCTGGCCAGAGCTTGTTTCAAACGCATCAACTGAAGTCGATAACGTTCTCCATTAATAGTTTCACCAGCAGGGGCGCCATTTGAGGGGGGCTGGGGGGGGGGGCTATAGCCCCCCCCCCAAGGAATTTGATTTTTCAGAAAATTTATCAACCATCTATTGTCAGACTCAAGCAAAAATTAAAAAATTGCTCAAACGCTAAAATAATTTATCAGATTTGATTGCAATAAAAACATATGCATTAAATGAAAGCTTTATGCATAGAAATTAACAATTATAAAAAATATTTTCTATTCGAACTTTCTTAAGGCAAAACATACATCGTACTTTGGATAATTAAAAAAATACATGAGAGACATTTTCTTTTATCAACTGCTTCCCAGCTGTGTACAACTTGATCATAAGAAAACCAGTGCCCTCATCGCTAGAAATTCAGGAGTAGAGTTCTTTCAGATAGTCTTTCGTTTTTTTTTCTGGGGGGGGGGGAAGGGGGAGTTGAAGAGACGAACGTAATTCAAGTTCTTAATTATCCGACTTTACTTTTTTCGGATTATTAGTGTCACAGTATATTTACTGCAATCATTGCAATGTTATCAAAATATTTAATTATTTGCTTTATTAAAATCGTATTATATATTAGACCGGGAGGGCGGCCAGGGCTGCGGAGTCGGAGTCGGGCTGATTTTTGAGCGAAAGAATCGGAGTCATCCATTTTACAAGCAGGCCTGCGTTGTCGGAGTCGGCCCATTTTTGAGCGAAAGAGTCGGAGCCGGAGTCGGATCTGTTAAAATTCCCGGAGTCTGAGTCGCCCATTTTTCCCACCGACTTCGTAGCCCTGCCGGCAGAACACACAATTACCTCATCGAGTTCACAGCTGAAATTCCTGAATTAGTTAAAACTCGATACGCATATTAAAACGCAATTGCTCTGCCATGTCATAGCTTGGTGTGGAAAACACCCGAAAACCTTATTTTAGCGATCGCCTCGTCGATTTACCATTGTGTTTTCCTGCAACCAAAAGTATGAAAACATCGAGGAATGGGAGCAGGAAAACGCAATAGTAAATGTGCGAGTCAACCGCTAAAATCGGGTTTTTAGGTGTTTTCCACCACGATATGACTTGGCAGGCCGATTGCGTTTTAATATGTCTATATGGTACACTCTCAAAATTCTTCAACGCCTAGAAATGGAGTCTGTGCGCACCTGACCAAACAATTTCTTCAACCCCAAAACCGACAGACTTCCACCAAATACCAAAGTAAAAGAAAATTACGCCATATTTTAACTTTTATAATAAAGAAGTCTATAATTTTATCCCTTATGTACAAAAATGAACAAATGGGTTATTATTATGGGCCACCAGTCAAATGTATAGTTTTTCATTTGAAAAATATTCAGGACTTGTTAAAAACCAGGTCATCCCGACTCCGACCGAAAAAGATAAAGCACAATCCGAAAAACTTAAAGTGCACCTCACTCACAACGAAGAAAATACGTCAACCTATCCTGACGCACACTGTAATTTAATGTAAATACGAAAACCGCTAAAAAGATTTCCATTGGAAGGCAACCTGAACCGAAATGAAAGAAAATTAATTCAGATTTTAATACAATTATTGTAAAAGTAGTGAACAATTATATCTTTAATAAATATCTTATAATAAATTATATTATAACTTTACCTTTTAAGTGGGAAAATGAAGATACATGTGTAGTATTTATTAATGTTCAAATATGTAGCTTTTTCATTTGAAAAATATTCAGGATTTCTTTAAAAAATAGTACTAACACGAACCCATCTCAAAATACTGAAAACGCAATCCGAAACAATAAAAGCTTTACCTTACCTTTTACCTGCAGAAAATCATTAATGAAAATTTTCATATCGCTATACATCACAAAAGTTGCAAATTTTGTGACCTATTCATGACGTTCGTGGGCTGATTATTTCATGACTGATTGAACTTCGTGCTTCTTTTTGCGTGATCATTTGACGAAATTTGCGATTTTTTTCCGCGACCGTTTCACGAACTTCACGATTTTTTTCTGCAACCGTTATCGAATTGGTTTTTTTCTCGCGACCATTTGTCAAAATTCCCAATAATTTTCAGCGACCAACTGACGAAATTCCATGTTTGTTTCTGTGATCTTTTGATAAAATTCGCGATTCTTTTTCAGGATCATTTGTTGAAATTCGTGATTATTTTTTTCTACAACCGACTAAAAATATTTTTAAATTTTTGCGCAATAGTTATACGAAATTCCCCTGGATTGTTTGACTAAATTTTCGTGATTTTTTGTGCACACTTTTGACGAAATTTGCGCTTTTTTTTCGCGATCCTTTTACAAAATTTGAGATTTTAGTTTGTACAATCATTTGACAAAATCTGCATTTCTTTTCGCGATCTCTGGTGAAATTAGCAATATTTTCCACGGTCGTTTGGACAAATGAGCGTTTTTCCACAACGATTTGAGGATTTTTTTTTCAAAGTTTGCAAAGTCGGCCATTTTTTTCTGTGATTTCTGTGGGGGAGGGGGGTAATTTTACCACTCTAGGTTTCCCTACCCGGTCAACATATCCAATTCAGTTGGCAAGGATATATCAACAGCTTACGTTTGTATATCTAACAAAGATATAGCAAGTATTATTTAGAAGGACTGGTAATATTCCTTGACTTTATTCGGGGAAGTAAATTTTGTTTATTTAAAAGTGTAAAAAACAAACATAGGCATGAAAGTGGCTAATAGTGCCGAAAAAAATGTGAAATTTATGAACGAAGGGGGGATGACGAGCCGATGAACGAAATTTGCGATTTTTCCGCGCCCGATCAACGAAATTTTCGATTTTTTTCTTGCACCTGATTGATAAAATTCGCAATTTTCCCGAAGCCGGTCGACGAAATTCGCGTTTTTCCGAGCCTGATCGACATAATTCGCGATTTTTCGGAGCTCGATCGACAAAACTCGCGATTTTTCCGAGCCCGGTCGACAAAATTTGCGATTTTTCCACCCCTGATTGACAAAATTCGCGAATTTTTCCTCGTCCGATGAACGAAATTAGCGATTCTTAACTGACTAACGAAATTTGCAATTTTTTTCCCGCGGTAAATTGACGAAATTCGCGCTATTTTCTCGCAATAAACTGACGAAACTCGTGATTTGTACGCAGCCGATCAACGAAATTTTCAATTTTCCGCGCATCATTGAGAAAATTCGCTATTGTTTCGTGCATGATCAACGAAATTTGCGATTTTTCCGTGCCTGATCGACAAAATTCGCGATTTTTTTTCGTGCCCGACCAACGAAATTTGAGATTTTCCCGCTCCTAATAGAAAAGATTTGTAATTTATTCGCCCCCGATCGACGAAATTCGTGATTTTTTCTCGCAACTGAAGAAACTCATGATTTTTACGCAGCCAATCAACAAAATTTACAATTTTTCCGCGTATCATCAACAAAATTGACGATTTTTTCGTACCCGAATAATGAAATTTGCGATTTTCCGCGCCTGATTGATAAAATTCGCGATTTTTCCGTGCCGGACCAACGAAATGCTCGATTTTTCCGATCTCGATCAACAAAACTCGCGATTTTTCCTTGCCCGATAGGTCAAATTTGCAGTTTTTTCTGCGCCTCATCGACAAAATTCGCGACTTTTCCGTCCTTGATTAACGAAATTTAATATTTTTCCGTCCTTGATTAACGAAATTTGCTATTTTTCCGCGCCTGATGGACAAAATTCACGATTTTTCCGCACCCGATCAACGAAATTCCCGATTCTAAACTGACTGACGAATTTTTCATTTTTTCTCGCGGCAAATTGATGAAATTCACGATTTTTTTCTTACGACCTATGTACAAAACTTTTTTTTTCCATAATGACAATTGACAATTTTTTTGCAGTTATAAATTGACGAAGTTCGCGGGCCACACGTAAGCCCATCGCGGGCTACTTTTGGCCCGCGGGCCACAGGTTGTGCATGCCTAGTTTAGCATATATGATAAAAACGAAGAAAGTATATCGTAAATATCTTACGAAATTATTAAACTTTATAGATGATAAATGAAAGTCTCAAGATAATTATGACTGAGCGTATTGAGATAGTCAAATAGGTTTTAAAGCGCTGATGTTGATTCCTTTTGAATTATTAATGTATGTCTCTAAAAATTAGTGGTGAAGTACTATGATGAATATGTGTAGAAAATTGCGGTTTGGAACTCCAAACTGCTTTTTTTGATAGCGATATATCTTGTTTCTAAATGTACAAAATTTGATGAAACTGGAGGATTGAAGAGCTGGGAATTCGATGCCCGTTTTTTTTTTTTTTTTTTTTTTTTTTACCAATAAAGGGCTTAATGCATTTTATTTTTTCTGTGTATGGCATATTTATTCACATAGACTCCACTCCGGATAAAAATTCAAATTCTGAATTAAGCATAAGGAATCCTGTTACCCGTGTACGATGTACGTCTACAACATAAAAAAAAGGTCAAAATTAAATTTTCGAATGAACAAAACTTATATTCATTTCTTAGTACTTCAATAAAAGTTAATCAAATTTTGTACGTTTAGTAACAAGATATATCGCTATGTAACAAAGCAGTTATTGATTCCAATCCGCATTTTCCTATACATATTAATCATGGACTTTCTTCCCTAATTTTTAGATAAATTTATTAATAATTCGAAAAGAATCGACATCAGTGCTTTAAAATTATTTGACTATCTCAATACGATACGCGAAGTCATAATTATCTTGTGAATTTCATCTATAAAATTTAATAATTTCGTAAGATATTTAACACTCCCTTTCTACGTTTTTGTCATGTACGCTAAAATTTTGGACATGAGTGTATATACATATGGGTCTTGCTTCTGGAGAAACTTACTTTACAAATACTAGGGGATCGTACCTGGGCTTCCCGGGTTAAAGAATATAGGTGAAAAGATTTTTTTAAATTGAAAATTAATAATTATTTTATATGCAATACATTTTTTAGATTGCCCACTTACATTTAAAAAAGCCTTTTTCATATGAAAAATACAAATTATACAATCAAATAAATTTTTGAAATTTATCAAAAGCAATATTTTCTTATTTGCCGCATGCTAAGAGTTATTTGACCAAGATTTTGCTACTTATGGCATCCTTTTATATTCTGATAATTTCAGAGCTATACATGTCTGTTAAATTTGTGTTTTATTTATATTATTTTATTTATTTATTCATAGGGAAGTTTTTTTTTAAAATGGATATTAGCCGAAAGAAAACGATGAACTCTTTATTTTTTTAAGGGATTAATCTTCCGTAATCGAACTCTGCGCGATATAGATCAATTTAAAAATATTTTATGCTTTAAAATTCTTTTTAAAACCATAGAAAATCAGTAAACTGAGATGAACTTTGCAAACAAATTCCATTTGAAAAAAAAACTCCTATTTGGTGATCTAAAAATTTAAATTGTACGATTACAAATATGTAAGATTTGTGTTTTTACAATATTATTATTTTATTTGTTTATAAAAGAAGTATCAATTTCGTTAATTTTTCTTTCACAAATATGTTAGATTGGTGTTTTTTTAAAATATTATTCTGTTATTTTTTTTTATAAAGGAAGTATTAATTTCGTTATGCAAAAATAGTCAGAAACAAATGCTGAAAAATGTTTGTTGCTTTATGTGCAAAATGTTTATTATTATTATGTATTGAAACCGGCACGTGATAAGATAAACTTAAAAAAAATCATGCTTAAAAATTATTTTAGAAAATATAATACATCAGTCAATTAAGATACAGTTTTTAAACAAATTGCATTTGAAAGTAAATTTTTTCCCTATGCGGCGAAAATTGAAAATGTACGATGGTCAGAAGATTAAAAAATTGCAGTAGCGAAAATTTCCAGACCGAAATTTGACCGTGAAGTATTGCCATTTGCAAAATGACGTCAGCGTTACGCACATTTACGTTTGTTCTTTATAATATAGATACTTAATCAGTAAAATATAATAAAGATCAGTTATTAGGATGTGGTTATCAATTGAGGATCTTATGCTTGGTATTCCGGAATGAAAAACAGCAATTTTCACCTTCTCAAAAACTGCATACGCACTTCTCATATCCATATTCATCATTAAAAAAAAAAAAATATTTTGTTTGACCATTTAAAAATCATTTTAACTCAAAACTGGAAGTCACGATTGTCAGCAACATGTTTTATGTGAACAGACGCCCCCTTTACTTGAGATTCTAATCTCAATTCCGGAGAGTAAAAATTTCTGTAATTTAAGTTTTTTAGACTCATTTGTGTTAAAATGTTTAGTTTTATCTAAGAAAATGATCGTTTTCTTTTAAATAGGACTTCATTTTCATTTAAATAAGCATTTCGCCTAGTCTCTGAAATTTAGTATCAGTACAAATGCAGAAGGAAAAACAGTATAGAAAATTTATGAGGAAAAATGCGTGTTTTCAAAAGCAGTATGTCATTTTCCGTTATTATGCCCCTAATATAATATTCTGCTCCTAATGGGATTTTGCGACACTAAACCTTGTATAACAATTTCCATCATCAATTTTGCATTTTTATCAGAAAATAGCATGAATAAAGATAAAAAATACATCATTATTTCTCTCTTGTCTGCAATAATAAAAGCTATCTAATTTTCACCATTTTGAAGAAATTTCATAAAATGCTTTTAAAATTTAAATATAAAAGTGGGGATACTTAAAAAAAAAAAAAACAGATAGTACGATTACATCTACAAATGAAGAGATTTCAGTTTAAAAAATATATTAGTAAAAATGGCTCAGCAGAAAGATCAGGGCAGATGACTAAAAAACACGCTTGTGTTTTAAATATATAGATTACATAAAATTAGGAAAAATTAACTTAAGCAAATTATGTTATTTTGATAAAATTATAGTAGAATGTCCTAAAGAATAGCATTAAAATTTTATTATTCGAGAGAAATTTGGACAAAAATTTCAGGAACATGATGTTATTTTAAACCACGAATTGTTTGTTTGCTTGTCTAACTCGGCGAAGCAAATCCATCCAGGCGAGAATCATCAATTTCTGTAATATAAATCACTATTAATTGCATGTCACCTCTATTCTATAAAGACACTCTAAATTTTTGTAAAATATTGCGTTTTATCAGTGTGCGATTTCGATTACATTATTTTCAAAAGTGAAGCATTTCACCTGTATAGAATTTCAAAGTAGCTGTGCTGTGAAAATGGTGCACTTCTACAAAACATAATTTAGGTTTAAGAATTAAAATACACGCTTTAAAAAAAAAAAAAAAAAAAAAGATGTCATTTGCATCCACTAAGGCAATCCACTTTCATAATCTAGTCTTAAACTTCGTCTATAGAAAAGTATGCATATGACGTCATTATCACGGAATAACAGATAATATTCTTGACATAGCCCCTATTTTAATTTCAACTTTTTTTTTTCAGGTTTTATGAGAAAATGGCAACAAAAAGATACAGTATCTCCAATTTTCGACTATTTTCCGTTTACTTTCAAGGACTTTCAATAGAAATGGGGACTTTTGTTGCCACGATAAGAAAAAATGATAATAAAAACTACAAAAAAATTAATATCTCAAAAATAAATTGAGATACAGCTTTCAAACAAATTGCATTTAAAAGAGCATTTTTTTCTTTATACGACGGTGTAAAAATTTAAAATGTGCGATGTTTAAAAGTTTAAAAATTTGCAGTAGAGAAAATTACAAAACCAAAATTTTATTTCAAATTTCAAAGTGTTGCCATTCGCAAAATGACGTATGCGTTACGCAAAGATATGTTTGTCCTTTATAATATAGATACCAATAACAGATTAATATTAATCACAAATGAAAACTTGTTTATAGGTAATTTCAACATATCCTTTTAAACATTGTGATCATCAGGAAAAGCTTGGATTACGTACGAATAAATTTAATTTAAGATTATCATCTAAATATATTAATAAAATAATAATAATGACTATAATACAATATTATTTGAATAATTGTTGTACAATTGCAATTTGAATTATTAAATTTTATTTGTGCTTTTGTAACAAAATTCACACTTTTATAGCACGATTAACACGATTAGCCCATTTTTCAAGAACAGTGGACAGATCTATATTGTCTGTTAATTCTTTGTGGTAACTGAAAAGCATCAATGATTCCAATCTGTCATCAGCCATAGTTGATCTAATAGCAGTCTTTATAAATTTTAGTCTGCTAAAAGCTCTTTCATTAGATGCAACTGTCACCGGAGCTGTCAACAGAATTTGGTAACATTGATGAACTAAGGGAAAGGCACTTTTGTTCTTGGAAGCAAATTCCGCTGCTTCTGAAAATTAAAATTTGTTTGCTTGGGGAATATTTTAAAGACAAAAATGCGCCAAAAATACGGGATTTCTTAATTCTTTCTAACGACATACTTTAAAGCGGGGTAAAAATTTGTTGTCACTCCTGTTTTTTCCAACTAAACAAAATTCAGTAATAATAATAATATAAAAAAAAATCGAATACAATTGAGAAAGGAAAAAGAAAACGAAAGTATTATTTCTGATACAAGTTAACTCGTATAGATTGTAAAATATCCAGATTATTTCGAGATGAAAATTCAAAGTATTTGGGTGTTTCAATTTCATTCGGTATCATATAAATTTCTTGAAACACATTTTTAAATCAATCTAAAATTACGTAAAAAAGTAAAAAAAAAAAAAAAATTAACATCTTTTTTTAATAAAATAAAAAGAAAACACAAAATTAGTAGAAAAAATAAAACCATAATTATTTTCGATTAAAGGTAAAATTCGTGTAGAGTGGAAAATATCCAGATTTTGATAGGGTAAAGTACTAAATATTTGCAATTCAGTTTTGAATTTTCATCGGATATCACCTAAATTCCGTGATACACGTTTCTAACTAAATTTAAAGTTAGATTAAAAAAAAAAAAAAAAAAAAAAAAAAATAGAAGTTTCTTCATTTCAATCAGTATGTCTTAAAATTTCCAGACTAAACTAAAAACTTTCCGACTATAAATAAATACAGCTGGATCTCGATATCTCGAAGCCAAAGGGAACAGTAAAAAGTTCAGAATATCAAAGTTTTCGATCAAAATATCAAGGTTACAAATAATATTAACATTTCTGGAATATGTATATAAATATTTTGTTTCCTCATATCGAGGTTTTCGAGTTCACAATATTTGACAAGTCAAAGTTTTTCTGAATAGTTTTAATCACAAAAATAAAATCCGTAATATTTCCGACTAAGTATAAATTTATATAGGTTTTCTTCGTTCTAAATTGTTTTTTCTAATTTTCTAATTAAAAACTACAAGGGGAAAAAATCCGACTAAGAATAAAATTTTATAGGTTTCCTTCGCTCTAACTTGTTTTTCTTATTTACTAATTAAAAACTACAAAAACATTTCTCCAATTCATAAGTTTTTATACGTTAATGCCATTTTCTTTCGACTAAACTTACTTTTTTCCGATCGAACGGGAATTTTTCCGACTGATTTTTCCTTTTTCCAATTTATAAGTTTTTATAGGTTAATGCCATTTTTTCCGACTAAACGTACTTTTTCCGATCAAACGGGAAATTTTCCGACTGATTTTTTCGTAGGGGGGTGTTGCACCCCCCCCCCCCCCCCCCGCCAGGATTTACGCCCCTGGTCACTATAAACTTCCACCAAAATACGATGACTTTCAATAGCACTTTTCTTCAACCCCCGCAAAAACACTTTATCAGGCACAAAATTTGACATTTTCAGTTGGTTAAAAATTGTTCTTTTTTATGCTTAAACCAAATGGCATATACTAAACTGGATGCGCAATAACAGTAGTTTTAAATGCATGTTTTAACAAACGAAACTATGGGACAATACGCTAGTTACGCCATCTCTTGTAAAACCGCACGAATTAATTCTTAGACCAAATATTACTTTTTGTTTTTTTAGCAGTTTTACAGAAAGTGTGAATAGATATAATAATAGAATGGTGTATCATTTGCATGTATATATGTATTTAATTGAATTGCATTACAAAAACAAATAATGCAAATGCAATTAATATCTGTAACTAAAAGAATTAATAAGAAAAGTAATCCAACATCCTTAGTGGTTAATTAATGTGATAGCTTTCCTGTACTTCATTAAATGAAGGTCAACAACAAGTGTAAAATTAATAAATTCTCGCTTAATTATTTAACACAACATTGTAAAATTGTTTTAGAGTGCATTATCCTTGGCATATTTTATTCTTCAATCGAATTATGCCGCGGATAAAAAGGTGTTTTAGAAAACGCAGCGATAGCTGGCAATAAAAAGCAACAAAGATAAATCAGATCTAATAAAGCATTGTCAAAAAGGGGAAAAAAATTGGTTTTATCCTAACGCAAATGAAAACTTAGAAAGGAATTTGGACAGTTTTATATGTGAGTAATAATAATAATAATAATAATAATAATAGCTGTAATAGTATTGATAAAGTAATATAGTACATTATATTTATTGGCAATATCCTTATTTCAAAATTAAAATATAAGCACTTTTTGAAAATCAGATTTTTTTTAATTTTACATTTTAAAAAGTAGTATTATATTGCGAAATATTTCTGTTCCCACTTAAATTTTTAAATGCATTATTATTCTTGAATGCATAATAATATCAATTTTCAATCTTTACAAATTGAAACAAATTAATGAAAAGCCTGTTATACTAACACTAATAATACTAATAATATAGTATATATTTATTGGTAATGTCCCATTTCGAAATAAAAATATAACAATTCAAAATGGGATTTTTTTTTTTTTTTACTTTAAAAAATTAGCATTACCATTGTGGAATGTTTTGGTTTTCATTTAAATTGAACAAAACAAACAAAGAAACACAGAACAAGCATTTTTTTTTTTTTTACTAGGTTTTTTTACTAGGGTTTTTTACTATTCATATACATTCAGTCAAGCATACAGGGTGTTTCATTAAACACCTAATTTGGATTCTTGTTCAAAACTTTGACAGTAATGAAATTACTTTAATGAAATTTGAAATAGATTCATCTTTCTTTGTGTGAAATGTAAGCATATCACGAGAATGTGTCAAAATGTCTACCATCTTTATCCAAATAGAGTTGGATAAGGATGCAGCTAGAGTTGGATAAGACGCTCCATATTTCAGAATATGTAATTAGCATTTCATATAGTTTCACTTGCCGAAATGCTGTTCATACAAAGCAAAGGAAGTCAGTTGAAAATTGCATTCAAATAGCCTTATTTTTTGTAAAAGTTATGAACGATAGTTTCATTTGGATTGGGGTGAGACACCCTAAAGTTTTGAGTGAAAAACTGGACTACTACCCTGGCTTCCTGTACAAAAATTATTTGTCTCGGTGTGCAGTACAGACTTCATTAAGCTTAAGCACTATTCATTTTAACCACAGTGTTTATGATAATATCAAAATTACAAACATATAATAAATTGTAAGAAGCATGGAATAATAATAATAATAATAATAATAATAATAATAATAATAATAATAATGAATAATAATAATGAATAATAATAATGAATAATATAATAATAATAATGAATAATAATAATAATAATAATAATGAATAATATAATATTAATAATGAATAATAATAATAATTATTATTATTATAGTATAGTGCATTTTTATTGATAATATCCTAATTAGAAATGACAATATGGGATTTTACGCAATGCTTTTGTTTTCACTTAATTTTTTTTTTATGATTAAATACATTATTATAAAAATTTAAATAAAATATTGAAGACAATATAATGAAGTCTATATGCGTTTGGTGTTTTTTAATTGATAGCTTTCATTGTGCGCTCAATGAACACACAACGCCCTTATGGTACAGAATTTCCTTTTTAAAAAGAGAAATACAATACAATTTAAGTGAATAGAATTAGTTGACAAGATATCTAGATCTCAATAAACAAAGAGACAAAATTAATAATAACACACAGTGCTTTGATTGTTCGTTAGAGAGAATAGTAACTATTACTATAAGTCCCCAAGTAATTATGGTTATTATCTCTCCCATCTCTATCGCATTCAAAATAATTGCTAGCATTTCAGTTTTGATAATGTGATTTTTAAATGCTAAAGAAAACTTTGAAAATGTAGTACGTAATACAAATAGTAAATTGATCGATTTATTTGATAATGTCACCTTTTCCATTAGTATTTGATGGCGAAATGTGTTGTTATCGTTATCCGTATCAAACAAAACGTTTGGTTTTTTTGCTGATTTAATTTGATAGCTCATATAACAGTGATTTTTTAACTCGCGATACAAATCCGTTATATAGAATAGAAAACTTTAACTATGACTATATAAATAAAATATAAAATGACCCTTTCCCACGCTGCATCCATTATATTTCAATTACTTTTTCTAACATTCATCTATTTTATGTTGGAATTATTTAACATTCATCAAATATTCTATCGTATTTTAAAATATAACTAGATAATACACTTCAAACCTTGACGATAAAAAACTTAAAGTTTCGACAGAAAAAATGTCCTTAGCATCTTTAAACGTAAGAAATTTTTACAGAATATTTGTTAGCAACAGTTAAAATAAATGAAACCTCTCCTTTTATAACCAGGTTGGGAACAGGCTGCATATTAACTCGCTTTACACGGATACAGTCAACAGAACATTTTCCAGAGAATTTAGTTTTCAGATCCAAAAAGGAAAATTTTTTTCTTAAAAATTTACGAATAAAGAAATTTTTAAAGTTAAATTTTATCAATTTTCTCAAATATAAAAGATTTAACTGTATTACAGTACCAATGGAATAGATAGCACCACAGTTTTTCATATAAATACTTCTTCTTCTTTTTTTTTTTTTTTTTTTTTTTTACAAAAATTAATAACTTTTATTTCTTAGTATTATATCGGAAGTAATAGACTAGTTCGGCTATTCTCCTGTCTATTATATAAGATATTGCATATTTTTTTGTGTGGCAGACAGGGTTCACTTTGCCGCTCGAAATCACGACAAGATGCTTCATTTGGCGAGTAAATGAACAATCAGATTCGCCAAATTGCGAATGCTCAATTTCTGCTCTTTTTATGTGTGTGTGTGCCAATACAGACGAGATTTCTTATCCGCGTTACTGAACGATTGATGTCGATTTTCATATTCAATCGCACGGGCACGGTGCCATTTACGTTACTCTCACGTATTTATAGACATACTGACTCAGCATTAATTCAGTTTAGCAACAGCCAAAGATACAGAAAATATTATGTGATTAGATATTTCTTTATTGTCAGTTAATCACTATCTATGCGCCGGCGTCGGGTCGCGCTGGTAAAAAGCCAAACAAAATTACTCGCATCAATCGAAAAATAGAGAAAGATTTGCTTACATGCGGCGGGCGTTAGCTATTTACCAAACTATTTATTAGTTGTATGCAAAGTATCATTGACCAGTCAGTTTTTTCTATCTGTTAGAGTCGAAATCTTATAGTAATTTCTAGACAACAGTAAATCAAAGGTATAGCTGCTTTGAATTTTTATATAGACTGCTAATAGAATATCTGAAACATTTATACATTTAGGAGATATTTAGAATGTACTTATATTTAATAGCATCTATAGTGGATATTCGAATATAAGCAATTACAAAAAATTAGGTTATTTTAGAACATATTAAAGAAAAGGGAACACAATAAGGGGTTAAAGATAGATTTTTCAAGGTTTCACGCCGAATCTATTTTGCTAGCTTTTTTAAAATTTGGCTACTGTTTTTCAATTGTTATTCGCCAAATCGCTAATGTTGGTCAAAAGCCAGTGAGAACCCTGGTGGTAGATCGATGTTTTTGCCATCTAATGGTTAAACATTAGTGTGTCGCTTTTTTTTTTTTTTTTTTTTTTTTTCATTTTCCATCATCATATGGTTTTCATATTCCAGTTTCAATTTATAACTAAATTCTTTTCATTTTTTTTTTTTTTTTTTTTTTTTTTTTTTTTTTTTGTTAGGCAACATCTATCTTTAAAATATGTTTATGATTTTTTATGTATTTAGATTTCCTGGTAGGTTTATTTATTAAGACCTTTTCTACATATATATTTTTTGTCGTAAGAATTAATTTAAAATATTAGTACATGCCATGTTTAAGTAAGAGATTCGGCAATTTTTGTTATAATTTTTGTTATCGAATGTGTTAGCTATTTTTTTATCTTCTCGATCAATTATAATAAAAAATATGTCAAAAACTGTAGATATTTTTTGTTTATTTAATCGACAATTACATGACAAAGCTCATAATTTAAAATTTTAAATACAAAATTATTAATTAAAAAATATATTGGAGGTGGTAAATTTTATTTAATAATGAAGAAGAAAAAAAGAAATTCTGCAACTTTTCCACCTGAAATAAAATATAATTTACATTATTGAACTGAGTTATCAGAAAAATAACAATATCGGAAAAACGTTTTATGCCAGGAGAGGGGTTTAAACACACGTTCGCTTCGGAGAATCAGAATTCTGTTTTTTGGCACCTTAGACCACTTGGCGAGCTCGACTTCGACGAATTTTCCTCTGAAATGAAAGAACTTTAAAACTGATTTTTCACTCTCTTTAACGATTGCAAAGCAGTCTAAAATGCTTATTGCGCATGCTCGTATCAGCCGAAATTGACCTTTAAAGTTCAGTCTTGCGTTTTAAATATATAGATTAGCTGCGTAGTAACCAGATGCGGTGCATTGCATTCTATAAGTTCTTTCGATTTTGTGTGAAAAAATAGGAATGTAATTTTATTTTATATTTAAAAAAGGTTTTATAGTATTAACATTATGAGATTTCTATTTATCAATAAGAAAATGTGTTTACAATGCAGGTTATCTGAAAATTAGGAAAATCACGCTTCTCAAAATACATTATTATCATGCATTTATAGTACTAAGTCTTGTTTTTGGTGTATTTTAATATGTTTAAGAGTCTGAATTTAAAGAAAGAAACAAATAAATGTTTCCTTCTATGCTCCTTCTTTTCCTTGCCTCAGTTGCAATGGGGATATTTAAAACGGCCTTCTCTCTTCCTTCTTTGTTTCACTCGTTCTTTGTTAAAGGCCTCGAAACTTTCCTTTGAATTTTCTTGGATGAGGTCTCCTTGAAGGTCGAAATTCTGTCTGCTAAAACTCATAAATTATTACATTGGGAAGACAATTGTAATGTCGAAATATTATCACTGAGAGAGAGATCAGTGTTTGATTTTCTTCTCTTGTATCTTCACCATTTACCTAAATTTAATGCATTATATCGGCAGTAATAGACTATCTCGGCTATTCACCTTTCTAATTATATGGAATAATGCCTTTTTTGCGTCACGTGTATGTTCGTGCCGACCGACGATTAAATACTCATGTGTCGCTTTGTTTTTCATTTTCCATTATCATATGATTTCCATATTCTATTTTTGGTTCAATTTATGATTAAATCCTTTTCATTTCCTTTTTTGTTTGCAATATCTACCTTTAAAATATGTATATGATTTTTAATATGGTGAGATTTCCTAGTAGGTTTTATTTATTAAGATCTTTTCTACATATATATTTTTTATCATGAAAATTAATTTAGAATGCTACCTTCAGATGAGAAATTCGGTAATTTTTGTTGTATACGAACGTGTGAATTACTTTTTTTTATTTGAAAAGTATATTATATATATACAACAGTAATTCAAAAATTCATTTCCTTTCCAAACGTAAGAAGATATCCCATAGCAAGGTACGATTACGATAGTAATATTTTTACAACAGATGTCAGTGTTCGTAAAAGAAATATGAGCCATGAGCTTAATTCACCTCTATCTAAATGTTTCCGATCGAGTTATCACTTTAAGAAAGTTCATTTTCGTCAACAAAAATTATATCCATAATTTGTTCATTTTCAGAATACCCCTTTAGTCGTTCAACTGAGCAGATGCTTCGACAAAATACTGCACTATAGGGGTGGTCAAGCTCTTAAAACTCAAATTTCTGTACCAAATAAGGACAACTCCAACTTTCAAATCACACAGAGATGTTGGGGTACCCAATTTGAAGGTATTTTATTAACGTGAAAGTGTTCATGTAAAATGCGCAAAACAGTTGTGTTAAATAGATCCAATGTTACAGCGATCAAACCTTGCTTTTAATCTCCTGGACGAGAGTAATATTTTTAATGTCAACACCACCAATGGCTGGCCCATTCAATTTTATATATTTTAGAAGCAACTAGCAGATTTTTGCTCTTACTAAACATATAAAAGAAAGAACGCAAATGATTTCAACAGCAAAACTTTCAAATTTATTTATTTGATGCTGCCACTGTATGTATTGCTGAAAGAAGTGAAAAAAATCAGTTTAAGGGGGTTCGGGACACATTTTCAAATAATTTTCATTTATTGAGTTAAAATTTTGAAATTTTTTGTGATGGTTAACCATATTATTTGTAAGCAAAATCACATGATAAAACTTCTCATAATTTTTTTAAATTAAAAATTTAAATTTTTTTAAAAAAAAGGTGGGTAGTTTAAAATTGTTATAACTCGAAATATTATTTGTAGAATTTAATTTTTTTTCATTTAAATAAACAGAAACATATAAGTTTTAATTTAGATTCAGCATTTTCAAAAATAGTAATTTAAATAAAAATTAAAAATATTTAAAGTAAAAAAAAAAAAAAAAAAAAAAAAAGAAAAAAAAAAAAAAAAAAAGATGTAACTTTTTTTTTTTTTTTTTTTTTTTTTTTTATGATGTTTTCAAAGTAAATATTTTTTTTTCAAAATTGTTGAATCAAAATTATAGTAAAACAATTGAAAAAGACATGTTCTTAGTTTGAATCATTTATGTTTAACGGTTCTTGACTTATAACAATTTAAATACGAGAAATTGTGAAAAAACCCATCTTGAAGAAAAACGCATTTTCACAAAAAATCATTTTCATGACAATCATTGCTTGAAAGCTAGATTTGAAAACAAACCAAAACGAAATAATGAATATATCCTGTACCATTTAAGATAGAAACATGATTTAAACGTAATGTTTTAAGCAGAAAAAAAGAGAAATTTTAATGCAATAAAATATTTTCAGAAAATTTGAAGATTTTTGTGTCTCGTACCCTCTTAAATCTGGGAATAAAACGTTTCTTTTCTTTTTTTACCTAGTAACTCTAACTAAATGTCTGGAAAAGGAATTTATTGCAAAATATTTTTATGGAACGGAAACTTTAAAATCTTACTAACAAGGAAGGCATACTCAGAATTTGTTGAAAAGAAAAAGCTAGTGAAACTACTCATGTATGTAATAAAGGATCAGTCAAATTAACGGCGGAATTCCAAGTAGAAGGTCTGTAAAAAAATAAAATACATTCGAATATTTGGCGCTAAAATACGAAAACGACACGCGATTTGGCGAGCAGGATTTTTCCTCGCCAAAAGTAAACGATTTTAATGCATCTAAATTTTAGAATGCGCGGTATTGAATGAATTTAAACAATGAATGAGTTTATTATATTTTTTGTGTGTGTGCGTGTGTTAGATATGCATGTTGCTGTAGTTATTTAATTTTGTCACTGGAAAAATATTTGCTGTTTTGCAAGTTGCAAATATCTATTTTAAGTTATAGCCAACTGATATTTTATTTTTAATTATTTAATTTGTTTCTTTTATATTTTTCAAGTTGCAAATATTTACTTATAGGTATTATTATATTTGCAGTAATATTAATTTAAAATGTTCTATAAAGTAATAATTCACCCTTTCTTTTTTTTTTCATTTCCGATTTGAATGAAATTTTGCTATTGCTTTATCCTCCAATCCAAGATTTTTAAAATTTAACTGGCTATTCAAGAATATACATGAAGAATACTGCCGTTATACATTTCATATCGAAGAAGTCGTCGTTTTCATAGCAACAAAATCAAATCGACAGTGCTCCATCGGACTTATTTTAGAGCTTGAAAAAAATTAAATCTAGTCTTAAATCGTAAAATATGATAGTTAAATTTCATTATAAATACATATCAACATATCTAAGCAAAACTAAACTTAAAACAAATTAAAATCGACAAAACTAAAGTTATTAAAATTAAACTTATTTAAACAAATTCAACATAAAAAGTTTTTTTCCTTAAAGACTATTCGACATAAAAGCGTATTTTTTGAAATTTTATTTAATCGCCAGCCGGTGATAAATCGCCAAATAAACGAAACATTCATTATTCTTTTACGGACGCTCTATCAAGATTTCGCCGAATTTTTTTTTATAAACATATATGCACCATTCTGTATTTTTTTTTTTTTTTTCAGATTTTTCTGAGTATGCCCATATGGAGACCTTCCTTGTAAGTATAACTTGTTTTACATAAATTCAATACAGTTTGCTCATTTTCAAAAGGCCTTCTTAATTACATTCCTAAATTGATAATATCAATCCTTTTGTGCATATCATTAAAAATATGAGGTTCTTTTTCCTTATGAACACGACAATGTAAAATTACGACAAAAATAATCGATCGAGCTCATTTCTTTTAAAGGTCAGTCTCTGTTCTCAGGTAGTTGCTCCACAAAACACAAAACATAACTTAAATCAAAAATTCATTTCTTTCAAGTACATAAGAGGACATCCTACGAACAAGGTATGATAGTAATAGTAATATTTTTGCTCTAGATATCACAGTGTTCGTGACAGAAAAATGAGCCATGAGCTTATTTTACCTCTATCTAAATGTTTCCGACCGAATTATTACTTTAAGAGTGTTCATTTTCGTCAACAAAGATTACATTCATTTGCTCATCTTCGGAATCCACTTTGGTCGTTCAACTCAGTGAGACGAACGGTCTTCGGGTCGAAGATGCTTCGACAAAATCACTGCAATTTTTTCGGAGATTATTCTGTCCAAAATTCATTCGGTTGGAAGCGAAGTGAAGCGAGAAGCAATTTGAGATTTAAATTTTGTGTTGTTTCCAGATCCGACCTCATGTTGTTGAATCCTAGCATTTTCTTTTCTTTCTTTCTTTATTTTTTTGTCAAAGGAATGACGATGAACACTTACTATAGCGGAACCGACATTTTACCCAAGGGGTTACAGTTACTGTAGCGGGAATCTTTTCCTATTTTTAATCTCAGAAGAAAGTTCTATGAAAAAAATTTTGCTAATAGCAAAGTTTCTAAACTGGTTAGATAAAATACTGATTTGCATTTAGTTCAATAACTGTCGATGCTTTCGCTTTTTTTGAAGAAAGATCGGAGATATTTTAAGGTGTTTACAGTTGAAAGATTTTATTTGAATTTAACCCTTAAATGCGCGATTTTTTTATTTTGTTTCGAAAAAATTATATATGATTCTCTGAAAGGTTTATTACACAGGAAAAATAATGAAAAAATCAGAAATACATTTTTCATATAATACGTCAATCTTTTCTTCTGTTGCACATCTGCAATACAAGTAAAAACTACTGTCGTGTGGCTGTTTTACGCTAAAATATTGCAAATTAGTAAATATTTTAATAAGTATGTCTTCAAATACCTTATTTTATATAATTATTTATTTTATAAAACTTAACCTTTAACCCTTTAATTCCCATGATAGAATACGTTCTAGAAATTACGTAGTTCAGAGAATCTGACTTTACACCAGAAAGTTTTAATGGTTAATTTCGCTTTATTTCAATACGGAATGTCTGTTATTAATTAAAGCAAATATTGCTATTTTAATTTTCGTGTATGAATTAGGTATATACGAATAAAATAAATCTATTAAATTCAAAACGCTGTTGTTTGCATATATACGCGCACTAAAGGATTAAAATAAAATAAAATTTTCAGAATTATCAATATTTAAAATATTTTACAAAAGTAACTAAAGATAATAACTCTGATGCAAAGGAATTTTTGAAACTTGATTACAACATTTAATATACTTAACTATGCTTATGCTCAGAATTCAACCGAAGAATTTCTTATAGCAAGCCTTACAAAAGCCGACTTTCTGTGTGAAAGTTTCTTTTAAAAATCAAAATAATAAATATAACATTTACTAATTCAGAGATTTTAGATGACATTCAAACTTTGTAACGAGTCTTAAAATTCTGGTAAAATATGGTGAGTTTTTTAATCAAATTATTCAAATTACAACTTTTGAATCCCTGTCAATAATAATAATTAGGTAGTATGCTATGGCTACCACACAGTTTTCTTCTGTGTTATTTTAATATATATACATTTAAATAGCTATGTTATATACCAATAATTACGAAGTGCAGTGCAATTATTAGAATTTAACTCCCAAAGTAGTGATCATTGATTTTGAATAACATTGTTCAGCTGAACCCTTTTGTTGGGTGTTCAAACACAAAATTGGATTAAAATATATACAGTGAAATACGTTTAACTCGAAACCGCTTAACATAAAAAATCGGTTAACAGGAAATGACATAGCGGTCTGGACAGTATACTAAGCGATTTAATACATTTTTTTTCTTTTCACACGAAACAAAAATCATTTAACACGAAAAAAATTTGCTTTTTATCTCGTTAGTTTGAGTTGAAATTGGTGAATTTTGAGTTAAAACCACTGAATTTCGGGTGAAAGTAACTGAATTTTCTGGGTTTTTTTTTTTTTTTTTTGTAACTTAGCTTATATGTTTTATGAGCACAATGGCTGAGAAATCGGAAAGCAAACTGCTATTTCGGTTCAAATGAAGATGAAGCTGTTTAATGCAGTTGATGAAAAAGAAGGGCGAAAACAGAAATCTGCAAAGAGTTTGGCACTGCCAATTCAACTTTATCAACGATAATAAAAAACTGGGATCCCATTACGTTAATGTTTGAGTGCAGTATGTTTAAGCCAGAGAGAAAACGTATGAGAACCGCTAAACATGAAGATTTAGAGACAGCTTTGCTTATTTGATTCAAACAAGCTAGATCTCTGAATGCTGAAAAAGACACTTAAAATAAAAAGAAAAGAAAAGCTATCTGATTTTTTCCAGAAAAAACAATATATTTTTTAACCTGCTTTTCATCCTAATGAATGCAACCGACTAGTAGTTTAACAGGAAATCGAAATAAAATTTTACGACGTGGAAAATATTTGTGAGTTTTGTTCTTTTTTTTACGAATCTTTTAACACGAAAAAAAAATTTCGCCCCCCCCCCCTCAATTTCTTGTTAAACGTATTTCGGTGTATTTTAATAAATAACTTCAAACCTAAAATTTGGCTCGCATTGCTATCAAATAGATTGTTAGATACAGCTATAATGTTCATCCCCCCCCCCCCCAAAAAAAAAAAAAAATCATAGTAGTGTCCCTGGTGAGTGAATAAAGCCAAAATTGAGCCCACATAATTTTTAACAAACATCTTACACATTGAATTTTGTGAAAATCCATTCCATTGATGCCAAGATATAGCTATTACGGAAATCAAACAGACAGTAGAGCAGAGTCACCTGCTGAGCGATCTACACTCAAACTTAATCAGAACAAGACCAATTTATGCCAAAGTCTTACTGAATTTTATGAAATTCCCATCCCAAAGATGAAGAGATATAGCTATCACGGAACTAATGAAATTTGCTGCACAACAGTGCCACCTGTTGGGCGATATACACTCAAACCTAATCAAAACTCAATTATGACATGGCCTGGCCTAACGGATTGTGAAGTTTGGGGAAATTCTGCGCATGTAATAGAACGATCATTTTGTCACACACAGACAGACAAATCGAAATTTCCTCAAAATAGTCAAGTCGTGTTCAAGACATCCCAAAATGTGTAAATCCATAAACGAAAGGAGGTCGAAAATTTTCACGATTGTAGTTTTTTTCTTATATTCATAGAAGAAAGTAAAAACAGAAAAATTTATCTTTTTTTAGAATCGCAAAAAAAATCTGTGTTCTGATTTCTGTTAAAGCGAATGGAATATGTTTTTAGGGTAAACGTCTAAAAAAAATACTACGAGCTGTGTAAATAATTTAACATAGGTTCGACTTCGCAATATTTTGCGCTTTTGAAAACATTTCTTAAAGGCAGTCAAACTTTGTCCCCTTCAGCCAAAAAAGAAAAGATTTTATTTTAATCATTGTATAAAACACTTGTAAAAAGTGAAAATATGCAGACTTGAAAAAAAAAAATAAGCAAAATAATAAAAAAAGTACCATTTCTCTGCTAACTCAGCCCCAAATCATCCTATAAAATACCAATCGATAAGTATGGTCTATTAATGAATGCTATACTTAAATTTTACTTTTGGGATCGTCTACAGATAGAAATTGTATAAAACTTTAAACTTTTCAATACTAAAAACTTATTTGCATTATTCGGTAAATTTTACCTTTGGATACCAAACGGTACGTCATGTAATTTAGGAATTATGTAATTTAGACAAATGTAAATAAGTACAAGTAATAAGCCAAAATTACGTACACTAATAACCATATCACAATATTAAAATATTTATTTGCTTAAAAGACGTTATAAAAACACATTAAAAATAAATCAAAAATCTATATTAACATGTTTCAACTCTTTCACTGAGTCGTCATCAGAATGTATAACAGAAAATTACAAATACAATGCATATGAAAAATGGAAAAAAATCATCGAATATAAACAAGTAATCATATAACGCTCCCTACATTTTCGCGATCGCACGTGTTCCCTCTATGTCGCGACTCCGTAAGTTGTCCAACCATTCAACCCATAAATTCGGGATACGAAAAGATAATGTAACGTTACAAACTCCTGAACCTCTTAAATAAATTTCAATGGACCCTCTTATAAATAATTGTAAATAAAAATTAGACCTGTACATAGAACATAGTACTATAGAACAAAAATTCAATATCAGATGTAAAGAACATATAGCGGACATAAAATATAATAGAGGTAATATTGCTTTATCCAGCTGAATCAAACAGAGAACATTAACATACTTTTTAACGAGAGTAGAATAATCTACAGATCTAATTTTTATTTACAATTATTTATAAGAGAGTCCATTGGAATTTATTTAAGAGGTTCAGGAGTTTGTAACGACACATTATCTTTTCGTATTCCGAATTTATAGGTTGAATGGTTGGACAACTTACGGAGTCGTGACATAGAGGGAACACGTGCGATCGCGAAAATGTAGGGCGCGTTACATGATTACTTGTTTATATTCGATGATTTTTTCCATTTTTCATATGCATTGTAGTTGTAATTTTCTATGTTATACATTCTGATGACGACTCAGTGAAAGAGTTGAAACATGTCAATATAGATTTTTATTTTACTTTTAATTTGTTTTTATAACGTCTTTTAAGCAAATAAATATTTTAATATTGTGACAATTTAGGCATTTGTAAAGTTTTGTACTCCTAATTTGAATTCATTTTTACTTTCCTCTATCTTCAATAGAAGAAAGTATTGTAATCGAAATTTTTTCGACTTCCGGTTTTCGACGGATTTACACGTTTTAGGGGTCAGAGATCCCACAAAACATGTTTATAGAAAATGTTTGTCTGTCCGTCCCTGTGTCGCCATTGTACCATCGAAAAATATATGAAGTTATGCATAGAACTGAACCAATTTTAGGTGTATGTTTTTGGCTGTGGCAAACAGGTCCTCATTCAATTTAGAAGTATTCCACTGGAAGGGGGCACTGAAATAGCGATTCATGTGTCATTTTAATTATTGTACCATCGAAAAGTGTATGAAGTTATGCATAGAATTGAGCCAAATTTTTTGTGTGTGTTTTTGGCTATCGCCAGCAGGACCTCCTTGAATTTGGAAATATTCTGCCGGAAAGGGGAGCTGTGATAGTAATTTCTGTACAATTTTCTTGATTTTTCATAGTTCTATTGTCCATCGGCGGCTCGTGCAGCTACGGGAACTCGAGTCCTGCTAACCCGGGTATTTGCAAATAGCTGATGTACAAAAGAATAACAAAAAAACTATCAGAAAGAATCTCATTCCTAAAATACTAATAGAAGTTCTTTAATTATATGAATGAATAACTCTAAATATTTCAGTAGAAATAATAACATTGATGTTCAACACAACAACTTTTACACAATAAGAACTTCTACACATTAAAACATTAAATTTACTCAGAACCATTAAACTAATAATAGAATATAGTTCAATTTTAAAATAATCATACCTACAGTAATTTATAATTATAATGCTTTACCGGAAAATGACTTGAAAATAGAACACTTCTTGAATGTGTTTTTGTTAATTGTATCTAGGTGTCGTCTGTGAAAGTCTCATCTGTGAACTAATTGTTATATTATGTGTTGTCTCAAATTTTAAATAACCTAAATTGTCTTGTTTTAAATACTTTTACCTTTTATTAAATATTTAACTTTAAAGGATATGACAGAAATTTCCCTCCTCTGTAGTCCTGCTAGTATGCTAAGTCATTAATTTCCCTAATTATTAACAGCTAATTAAAAATTTATAACTCATCTCTCTTATCTTATTTATTTAGCCAGGGCATTGGAGGGGAATTTCGTATTAAATTCCTTATCTCTTAGCATTAACCTTTAATTAACAAAATCTATTATTATCTCCATTCCTTATTATAAAAATTATTCATTATTAATTAACCTATAATTATATAAAAATAGTGCTATGCTGCAATTTAACTTTAATCTTAAATATTTACTTTTAATATACTGTTCTCTTGGGCTCGCCCTGACATTTTGTTATACTGTTTATTAGTCATTCTGTTTGTTTTGTCATTTTAATAATTTTCATTAAACAGGGTCTTCCAACCTGCTGGGACTTCTGGGCTCGTTCGCGGGTACTGGGGTTTCAGCGGGAAGGGGTATATGTGTTTTCCCCCCATGGACTAATCAGCTCCTATACCGAAAGGTTGGCTGTCCACGAGTGGGTGATTAGTGATTAGTGATTAGTGGTTTTAATAAATATCGTGACCAACTCGTTTTTACTCCGATTAATTGATTGAAGCAGGAATTCAATATGAAAGCCAAAGTTAGTATAGTATTGAACTAATAATATGGAATTATTAACACCTGTAACTACTTTTTGAAATATTAAGATGTATGAGAAAGAAGAAAGTTTTGGGATTGGCGCATCCAACTAGTTAAATGTTGCAAGACAGATTGCAATGCGGGTAAGTTTTTTCAGAATAACTCAAAAAGTTTTTGGCGAATGAGTTGTAATTTTGGGCCCGCATATTTGAAGCTTCTAAAAATCGATTTATGTTAAATAAAATTACAATTCACAATTTGTTTTCAAAATTTAATTAAAAAATATGTACATTTTGGAAATTAATTTTCGGAAAAAAAAATGTGAATTGTAACCTTTAATTTTTTAAAAACAGATATCGATTACTAGAACCCCGCTCAAACACCGCAAAGTCTAAAAGCACGCTAATTTGATCAGCTTTAAAAAAATTTCGGATGAATGAATTATAATTAAAACTAGGGGGCTCTGCCCCCTGCAAGCTACGCTCGCCAACCCCCGTTCAGACACTACAGAATCTAAAAACACGCTAATCTGATGGGTTTTAAAAATATTAGAGAAGATTGAATTATACTGAAAAAAGCTGTGCAGATCTCCCTGTAAACGGGTTTCCATTCAATTCCCTTTGATTGCAAAAATTTAAGGGCGAATCAGTTGCTGTTAAGACATCCAATGGTTGTTTTCGTGTTTGATTAAAGAGGATCAGTTAAACATTTGAAAAGAAGCTAAAATAAAATAAATTAAGTATACAGAGTCTTTGTCTCCCGGTATTTTGAAGCAATCTCTATAACAATAGCCTAAGTCATGTGACTATAATCAACAGTTCCAGGCGGACCACTTCGCTTTTTATACTCTAGGTGCCCTTTTGGTACTTTAATGTTAGCCAGGCACAGGTGATAAGTCGCCAAATATTATTCTATCGCCACCATTTCGTCTATATTATAATAGTTCAAGTCATAAACTGCCATAAACAAATACGGTCTGATCCCTTCGCCGTTCATATGAAAGTTTGGCACAGATGTCATATATTGACATCCCATATGACATTACATATCATATATTGTATTGTCGCGATTTTTTAACGACGCCAATTTGGGGAACGCATCAACAGCATAAACAACAACATCCGGCTTACCATATCAAGCAAAATAACGATACTTTGGCTCCAGTTAAGTGCCCGTTCCGTATATGACATTGGCGTCAGAAAAAAAAATCGCGCCAATATGGGACCGTAAGTTTTCCATTTTGATTAAAAAATCAAAAAAATTTTTTTCGAATAAAACTACATAAAATTTGCCATGGTTGTAAAGAATTCTTGGTACTGTTACGGTAGCCGGATGCAAATCTCGCCAATAGCCCTTTTTTTAACTCGCCAGTTAGCTTTTTTTTTTTTTTTTTTTTTTTTTTCGAGTGGTAATATTTGGCCATATGTCATATACGCACAGCAGGTTTGGCGTGATTTTTTTTTTTTTTTTTCGAAAATTTGGCGAAAACTTCGTTTTTAAATACCAGTTACATATGCATTTTTGGTATTACTTAGTTATCCCGCCTACCAAAAATCTATCGCCAAACTATAAGATTAAATGCCAATAATGGTTGATCGTAAATGTCACATTCACTTGACTTTAAGCAAGTTACACGGTGTTTATGTCATCAAATGATTTTTATTTCGACTTTTTATTTGTATATTTATTAATGTTATACTTTGTTCTTTCGTTATTTAAAATAAAAATTATGTCAATTTGTATAATTTGGCGATTTATATAATTTGGAGAAATTGGTCGACGGAATAACTAAGTAGTACCGTATTTTTTAATTATTTTCTATTATTTTCTAAAGGAAATATAAAAAAAAAAATTAATAATTATAGAACAAAATAATTTATATAATTTATAAAAAGAAATAAAAGTAAATAAACATTTATTATCAAATAAAGAACAATAGCCGGGTTACCATGTCAACCTTTTCTGAAATATGAAAAAAAATATATCTGTTTGATTAAAATTTAAGTTGCCATCATTAGAAAAATGTATATAAAATTAGAAAAAAATTAATATTTCGAAAACTAATTCGAATTTAAAAATTCCAATACCAGTTTTGAGATCTGCGGATCAATTCTGATTTTTGGTGTTAATTTCATCGCAAAGAATTCCATATTTTAGGAGAAATCGCTTGAAACATAATCAGTTGTTTAATCAGTCGATTCATATATCCGTTTCATAAATTCGATTCATATATCCGTTACATAAATTCGTTTCATTAGGATTTTATATATATAGGGTAGATAACAGTGGCGATCACCCTGCTAACGGGTTGTTTTCATCTTTGATTAAATCAGATCAGTGAAACATGTAAAAAAAAAAGCTATTAACTATAAAAGGAATTAAGTAAACAGAGTCTTTATCTCTCGGGGTTTTTATAAGTTTTTTTTAGCTTTTAATAATCACGTGAAAATACTTTTGTTGTTAGAAAGGAAATATTATTTGTGCTCTCTCAGAATTCTCAACAATAGTTTAAAAAAGATTATCTCAAAATATCAAATAAATGTCTCGCGCAAATATATTTTTAAATTTAAACTGTTTGGCAATATTATGAATTGGCAGTTTTAAATATGACGTAATTTCCTCCATTTACGCTTTTAACGCATATTAATGGATTTATTATTTTACAATTTTCTTTCTCTTTTAAAATCCACGTGTAAATATAGTTTTTATGACATAATTATAAATATCTTCCTGCTTTTAATACGTAATAATTTAATTCTCATTTGAAAGTTTTATTCTGCTTATAATAGTCACGTGTAATATTATAATATATTGTACTATTGTATTATAATATATTGTACTATATATTATAATATATTGTGTACTATTATAATATAAACGAAATAATGGCGATAGAATAATATTCGGCGACTTATCACACCTGTGGCTGGCTAACATTAAAGTACCAAAATGGCCGCCTGGAATATAAAAAGCGAAGGGATCCACCTGGAGCTGTTGATGATAGTCATATGACTTAGGCTATTATTATTGAGATTGTTTTCAATTCTAAAAATAGCGCAAAGAATAATATTTCCTAACGATTAAAAATTTATTTTCACGTGACTATTAAACACAGAAAAAAAAAAAAAAAACTTTAAAATTATTATTAAATGAGTACGTGTTAAAAGCAGGAAAATATTGAAAATTATGTCTTGAAAATTGTATTTACACGTGAATATTAAAAAGGAAAGGAAACTTTAAAATAATAAATACATTAATATGCGTTTAACCCTTTCTCGGACAAGGCACTTCTATTCGTAAAATCTTGAAATCAGTGAATGGCACCAGAATTTACAAACAAATTTCGATATACAAAAATTCTTTTGTTCACTTACTTAATAAAAGGGAAATTTTCATCCCAATATTCTGGTGCTAATGTGGCATTTAAGAATTAAAATTAAGTGGTCCAAAAATGAACCACCGCCCTTGAAGGGGTTAAAGCAGCAAATTTTAGCAATTGTAGTAAATTGTATTATATCAATCGTTTTATAACGCTGTTAAAAAATACCGAGAGACAAATATTCTGTTTACTTAATTCATTCTATTTTAGCTTCTTTTCAAATGTTTAACTGATCTTCTTTAACCAAACACGAAAACAACCATTGGATGTCTTAACAGCAACTGATTCTACCTCAATATTGAATGGAAACCCGTTTACAGGGTGATCGCTACAGGTTTTTTCAGTATAATTCAATCTTCTCTAATCTTTTTAAATCCGATCACATTAGAGTGCCTTTAGATTCTGCAGTGTCTGAACGGGGGGTGGCGAGCGTAGCTTGCAGGGGGTAGAGCCCCCTAGTAAAGCTATAAAGTTTATCATCTTTTTATTTTTTTTTATTTTAAGACTATATACCACTGGCAAAAATAATTTTTTTAGCCTGTTTTATGATTTATTCGCATTTGGTGTATTAGCGAATGGCTAGTGAAAGCCAGTGTTGCCAGATTGGGGACATTTTGTCCCCAGATTGTAGATTGTCACCGCTTTTTTAAAATAGAAATATTAGGCCTATTTAAAAATAGATTAAAAATTCTGAAAAATAAGGCGAATTATACTATTTTAAAAAGTGGTGACAGTCAAATAATCTGAATTAAAAAAGTTCCCGATCTGGCAACACTGGTGAAAGCTCTACTAAACACTTAAATTTCTAAACGGAAAAATAAACATATATGTACACTATATAGCCATTAATCATCGGACACTTTCAGTTTTAGACATTTTGTCGAATATTTAAAGGTATACTTGTCGGATTTTTCAGGAATTTCAGGATTATGAAGAATATGTTTGACTTCATATTTATCAGTGGCGATTTGATCAGGGCAATTAGGGGGCAAACAAAAAATCAAAGTAAAATAATAATGTTTGGGATCACCATGTAAACCAAAATGCACAAAATGATCTATTGCTATAGTTTACGAATATATGGATATTCTACAATATGTGAATTCATTTGTGGAAGAATACAGGTATATTCATGGAGTTATATCGATTTTTATAAAAAGTTCAAAAAATTTTTGCAAGTTCTTTTTATATAATTTTTTTATCAAATTTAACACCAGTTTCAGAAAATTTGACAAAATGTAGCAGAAATAATATAATGCAATTGGAAGGTAAATATATTAAATATTTGATGGAGTATGAGCAGTTGTATAAAATATTTGTTATCTGCGCATGCGCGCACGATGAAAAATATTTTTTCTTCTTCATGATTTGATAGTCAAATCCATGGAGCAGCTCATAAAAAAAATGACAGTCAAGTATCGTGAAAATTCAGAAAGATATCGGCGACAGAGTGAGCTAATTTTTAGTTGTTCTCTTAAAAGGGCTAAATGATAAGGGGTTTTGCATAAATTGTCGTTTTTAATTATTATTTTTTTTTTCATTTTTAATCAATGCCTTAGTTCTTCTTGGAAAACCACCAGAACGATCCTGTTCCAAGAAAAAAAGAAGTATCGAAATCTAGGCATTTCTTCTAAATCTACTCGTTGATATTCATTAAATACAAACTCCTTTGCCCAATAAATCATGAAAAAAAAAATGTTTTTATCGTGCGCGCATGCGCAGAAAAAATATTTCATACAACTGCTCATATTTCAGCAGATGTTTAATATATTTACATTCCGATTGCACTATATTATTTTCAATGGATTTTGTCAAATTTTCTGAAATTGGCGTCAAATTTGGTAGAAAACCCTGCATGATATAAACAAAAACTTATAAGAATTTTTTGAACTTTAAAAAAAAACCGACATATCTCCATGAATATACGTGCTGTACTTACACAAATGAATACACCTATTGTACGATATCCACATATTCGTAATAACGCGTACACATAATAGCGGTAGATCATTTCGTTTACTTTATTTTTCAGGGTTATCCCAAATATTACTATTTTTCATTGATTTTTTGTTGGCCCCTAATTGTATATCTTCAGATATTCGACAAAATATCTAAAATTGAAAGTTTCTGGTGATTAATGGCTATATAGTGTATATATGTATATATATAATTGTTGGTACGTTTATATTTTGTCTATTTTCCTGGGATTTCACTTCACAGTTGTTAATTGCAAAAAGTCTTATCATACACACACAGACACACACACGTATATATATATATATAATTAACATGAAATCACATTTATGACAATACAAAAATTAAACACAATAAAGTGAAAATGCAAAAATAAGAAACTATGAATATCTTATCCTCCTGAGACCCCGCATCCATTAAAATGGATGTTTTGTTTTAACCTACTAATCACATCAAGCAAAGCATTTGGAAGCAAGTCCTGATTACTCCAATATAATATACACTTCAACGTTTACTTTTAAGTTTTTAGAATCTAGCAACGGCTTCTCGTTTGTCTGTAAGGCGCAGTGGGTGAGTCAACGTGGTATTCGACCAGGTGTTAGTAAGTTCCAATTTTTCTTTACTCATTTTACTTTTTTAAGCACATTTTAGAGTTATGTGATGTTAATTTTAATGTTTTTGTAGTACCCTAGCTAGTTTTTAACTGTAATTTGGATATAATTATTGCTTTAAAGCTCAATTTAAAAACATCCATTAAAATGGATGCTGGGTCTCACTTGAGTAACGTTATATAGTTAGTTTTAATATTAGTTTTGGTTTTAATCATGTACAAGATTTCCAAGTTTTTTATGTTTATTTAATCTCTCTGTAACGTTTTAATTACTTTTTATAAAAAGACATATATAAGTAATATATTTTATGAAATATTACATATTTTTGTATTTTATTTTAGCCAAAAGATTAACATTAGAAGCATTAGAAAATAATAGCAAATGGGGATGACTTCATTTTCGTGATTCTAATGATGACTATTTTAATATTAATAAAATTTATGAACATTCTTCTGAAGCTGAAAATGAGGCTACTAAACAATCACTCAATAATTTTGCTGATGGCTCAGTTAGCCAAACTAACGGTAGTGAAATAGCGAAATATCAAAAGCTCGATTTAATTTGGAAGATATCTTTGCAGTAAGTTCAAGTTATGCTTTATGTACATATAAAGTTTTTTTTAATATGTAAATTAAAACAATTACTTCGACTAACTTTTTCTTTTGTTAGAAATTCATAAATATTAAGAAAAAAATTAAATTAATGCAATAAAGAATATTTTTCACAAGCATCATGAAATCGGATTTTAATTATGTTTTCTTTTAGGTTTGCTCAAGTATTCCATATCCTCCTGATATTCCACAACAGCTAGAACAAGAAGCAGAAGTGCACATAAAATTTAAAGCACATCATTATTTTAGACATTACATTGATGATAATAATATGTATTTAAAAGAAAACTAAACTAAAAGAAAACTAACCAAGTTGCAATATGTTTTTGTACATTACCAGTGAAAGAAATTGCTTCAAAGATTTATATTTGACTTAAATATGTGTAAAATAATTTTGTGTTGATCATTAAATTAATAATAAATATATATATATGTTTCAATTCATTATTAATTTAGTGCTTTTCAGTATCACTTTACATGTGAAAAGTTGAAATGAACTGTGTTTACATTTCATCATATTTAAGACCTGAACATCCATAAAAATGAATATGGTCCTTACCAAATTAAAAAAAAAAAAAAAAAATTAAAAATCTTTAAAAATAAATTTTTTTTTACCCTTTTGATGAAAATAAAGTAGTAAAGACAAAGATAAAGTGTTTCAAATTTTCTTGGGTCTCAGGAGGTTATAGATTCGTCAGAGGAGCTTCATAAGAATAATTCATGGTAAAAATATGTTATATGTATTGACACTATAAACATTCTCTGTATTTATTATCAGCACATTACCGTATAACGCCAGAAAATAGACTTGGAATTTATGTTAGGACATTATAAAATTAACTGAAAAACACAGAGATAAATAACATATCACAAGGAAAGGTTGGAATCATTTGATAGCTTGCGAGTCTCGCCATTTAACTATAATAGTGTGATTTTGTGTTAATGAGATGAGTGTTTGATCAAGGATGTATTTAAGGTGTTTTTGGAATAGAAAGTTTGGAGATATCATCATTCTATCCTACATATGTGACAATAGACATTTCCCCCTGTAACACTTAACAACTTTTTTATTTGCCATCTTGTCTGATAATGTGTTGTTGTACTTTCAAATACCTAATTAACGATTCTATTGTTCGTATGTACATCTGACAGCAGAATCATGGTAGGGTTTTATATGATTTTAAGATATCATAAAGATGGTGTAGATACAATTAAGAATCAATGGAACCGAGCAACAAAAAATACATTTATTTTTATTTTCAAAAATATTAAACCTTTTGCCGCCAAAGCTCCTAATTAGAGGTAATAAATTAAAAATTTTACAAAAATTATGCAGAAAATTATACAAACATTATACAAAAATTATACAGAAAATTATACAGAAAATTATACGGAAAATCACTTCAGATGCAGCCACAGAATTTTTTCAACTTTTTTTTTTCTCATGCAGAGGTATGCTAGAGAAAGAATGGCTAAAATTATTTGACAGGAAATCTACTGTAGAATTTAAATCAGCATTTAAATATCAATAATATCAATTTCAGGCATCGTGGCTTTATTGGTAGTCTTACCGTCCCCCCCGTCCCCAAGGTTTATTCCTGCACTTTTCGAGGTAAAATATTTTTTTTTAATTAATAACTAATTTTAATTAATAACTAATATTTTAATTAATAACCAATGTAAATAACTGTTGCTAAAAATCAATGAACATTGTGGCTATCCCTTAGTCTTAACATGATTTGCCTAAAAATAGGTGGTAATTTTCCTTACAGTCCCCCTTTTTAGGGTTTTGTTCATCTGACAAAACCCCATTCGTCTCACTCCTTTGTCTGTGTGTCCGTCTGTCCGTCACAGAGCCCGTTCTCAGAAACTATGCATGTTAGAGACTTGAAATTTTGGGTACTTATAGCTGAACACCTCACATCAAACAACAAATCATAAAATTTTGAAAAAGTTGGTAATTAACTGAATTACGGGCTAATTAACTTCTAAAATTAACCAATCCACATTTTTAACGCAGGTTCAAACGGACCTTCTCCAAATCATCCGTGTTTCTCCTAAGGGTTGCCAGTAAAATCAGCCGATGCATGGTTACCACGGAGGAAATTAAGCCGAAAAATGAAGTGTACATTTTAAAGCAAAATCGCATATCAGAAAATATTGGACCAAGAAATTTGTAAATGGAATAGACAGACGCAGAAAAAAATCTACTTTCATTTGGAAAAAGTCGTACATTTAACCCTTTGGGCTCCCACATGTGTATTTTAAACAATTCTTTCTAAGTGAGCCCCTAATTGTGTTGGAGACATGAAATTTTCGGTACTTATAGCTGAACACCTCACATCATACGAAAAATCATAAAATTTTAAAAAAGTCGTACATTTAACCTTTTGGGCTCCCACATGTGTATTTTAAACAATTATTTCTAAGTGAGCCCCTAATTATGTTGGAGGCGTGAAATTTTGCATACTTATAGCTGGACACCTCACATCAAACAACAAGTGATAAAATTTTGAAAAAGTCGTACATTTAACCCTTTGGGGTCCCTCATGTGTATTTTAAACAATACTTTCTAAGTGAGCTCCTAATTAGTTTGGAGGCGTGAAATTCTGCATACTTATAGCTGAACACACATCATACGACAAATGATAAAATTTTGAAAAAGTCGTACATTTAACCCTTTAGGCTCCTGCATGTGTATTTTAAACAATTATTTCTAAGTGAGCCTCTAATTAAGTTGGAAGCGTGAAATTTTGCATCTTATAGCTGAACACCTCACATCAAACGACAAATCATAAAATTTTGAAAATGTCGTAGCCTTTGTGGCTACGACATTTTAGACCGTGGCTACGACACGGGCTACGACATTACGAACCCTTGTGCGGCTACGACATTACGAACAGGGCTGTGGAGTCGGTAGGAAAAATGACCGACTCCGACTCCGACTCCTGGATTTTTGAAACAATCGACTCCGACTCTTCGACTCCGACTCCGGCATACACTCAGGGTTTCTCAAAAAGATTGAAATGCGCTTTAATTTTTTACTTGTTGGAGATATATAGATAATGCAAATTTAAAAAGTGTTAAAAATAAAATAGTAATTAAGATTAAGGATCGACCGAAACAGAATTTCGGTAATATTTCTATTTTCGGCCGAAAACGAAAATTTCAAAAAAAAAATGTTTAAGTAATTAACACATAATAAATATGCATAGTTATTAATTAATTGTAGGTGTAATTATACCTCTGGTCCAAGTTGGCCCTCTGTGTCTCTGACTAAAACTTTTTATTTTCATATAAAATAAAATGTAATTAGTAATTCATGAAATGATTTCATAATTATGAATTTCGTCTAATTAAAAAATCTTTTACGTATACATACATCGATTTATCTTTTATAATGAATTTTGTAAAGGATCATCTGTTCTATTAGAACTTTCTCAAAGAATATTTGAAACATTTCTGTTTCAAACTAAAAAAATTCTATTAAAGTTAAGTCTGCAGCTTTTCAAGAGCGAGTGAAAAGCGTCTTCAATTTTTAGTCATATTTCTTGTGTTTTTAATTTGCACTCACATCTTGAGTCAGTCGTGACTGATAATTATAAACAGTGAAGTTCATAGCAATAAATTAAGAATGTCTCATATGAGTCAATACAGCTCGAATCAATTTCCTAAGGAAAATACGAGAATTTTGGAATACAGATATTTTCGGTCCGTTCAGATTTTCGGCAGCATTTTCGCCGAAAACGAATTTTTGCTAAACTCAGATGTTGAGCCGAAAATGAAATCGAATTTTCAGTTGATCTCTAATCAAGATTATATTCATTAAACGTTTATATTGAGTTAGAGTAAGATTATACTGAGTTCGGCCACTAATTTTTAATAACCTATCCTTTTAAACAATTTTTTATACAGTCCTGAATCCTAAAAATTCTGTTTCTAATATTTTATTTTTATAACCGCCGCATAACGAACGTTTATAAATTTCGATTCGGAATATGCAATACATTAAATAAAAATAGTAATTATTTTAAAGATCTATTTGCCTAAATATAATTTAAGTTACAGATATGAACAAATAATTTCTATCTTGTCAGCTGCAAATTAAAATCAAATTACGGAAAAGAACATATGCCTGCTTAAGAAACAAAGATATTTTCAATTTGAACTTTGAACAGAATGAGTAAAAGAAAATAGTGCTTCGACCGCACTTTATATGAAAGATTGTAAGTTGTCGTCTCCTTTCATTCATAGACGTAAATGCTATTATAAACATCTACAATATACTAATAAAATCTTAAATAAATTAATGCCGATTTCGGTGGGTTTGGGGGGTGGGGGAGGTAAAAAATCGACGAATAAGGAATAATCATGAAAATAAGTGAGAAAATAGAAAAATCTTAAAAACATAAGGACAAGGGGGGGAAAAAAAATCCAGCCATTCTGAGGTATGAAATAAGTTTCTTCACTTTCCTTTCAAAATTCATGAAATAATTTTTTTTTCTACAGTAGGTTAGAATTACGGTCCTCCATTGGATAGGATAACCAAATTTTGCCGGAACCAGATAGACTTTAAATATTAGATGTAAATTTCCAACTGGGCGAAAAATGTCCGGACCAGGATTCGAACCCGGGACCTCCCTGGCTGAAGCCGCCAGTGCTCTGCCATCTGAGCTATCCCGGACGATTCTGGTCGAACTTTTTCACCCAGCTAACCTTGAAGATTACAGCATCTGGTCTGAAACCTGGTTCAGCTCAACAGAATAAATCTCAGGTAATGGAATTCCAGAAATCGCTGGATACGAACTTAAACTAGATTAATTTTCACACGATTATTCTAATTGGTAAACAAATCATATTAGATGTAAATTTCCAACTGGGCGAAAAATGTCCGGACCAGGATTCGAACCCGGGACCTGAATCCTGGTCCGGACATTTTTCGCCCAGTTGGAAATTTACATCTAATATGATTTGTTTACCAATTAGAATAATCGTGTGAAAATTAATCTAGTTTAAGTTCGTATCCAGCGATTTCTGGAATTCCATTACCTGAGATTTATTCTGTTGAGCTGAACCAGGTTTCAGACCAGATGCTGTAATCTTCAAGGTTAGCTGGGTGAAAAAGTTCGACCAGAATCGTCCGGGATAGCTCAGATGGCAGAACACTGGCGGCTTCAGCCAGGGAGGTCCCGGGTTCGAATCCTGGTCCGGACATTTTTCGCCCAGTTGGAAATTTACATCTAATATGATTTGTTTACCAATTAGAATAATCGTGTGAAAATTAATCTAGTTTAAGTTCGTATCCAGCGATTTCTGGAATTCCATTACCTGAGATTTATTCTGTTGAGCTGAACCAGGTTTCAGACCAGATGCTGTAATCTTCAAGGTTAGCTGGGTGAAAAAGTTCGACCAGAATCGTCCGGGATAGCTCAGATGGCAGAGCACTGGCGGCTTCAGCCGGGGAGGTCCCGGGTTCGAATCCTGGTCCGGACATTTTTCGCCCAGTTGGAAATTTACATCTAATATGATTTGTTTACCAATTAGAATAATTGTGTGAAAATTAATCTAGTAGACTTTAAATACTTTGGGTCAGGCTTTGACACTTTTGATTTGACCTGATTTTTCAAGAGAAAATATGAACTGAATATTTTTCAAATGAAAAATCTATATAGGTATTTGAATATTAATGAGTGTATTTAAGTTCATTTTTATACAAAAAAGATAAAATTGTGGGCTTTTTTCATAATTGTTTATTCTATAAAATATGAACTAATTTTCTTTCGTTTCGAATTAGGGTCATATTGCCGATTTTTTTTCCATTTTCGGATTTGGTTGACGAATTCCTTTTTGTCGGGTTTCGGGTTGACTTTCAGCAGAAATTTCAGATTCGGGACGGGTGAAACCCGGCCCTTGGAAAGACTCTAGTTGGGGCTTAGAAATAGAAGAACGTCTAAGTTTTGGTTAAGAAATACACTGCTGGCCATTAAAATAGCAACACCAGGAAGGAATGATCTGACGAACGTCAAAATCACATGAAAGGAAGAAGAGGTTGGAATGTGCAAATGATTAGTATTTCAGCGCATTTAGACGAGGCAGGCGGGAGAAACGACATCTGAAGCGCTGCATAAAAGAAAAGAGTTGCATAGTGGATTTCTCATTCGGAACGCGCTTTGTAAGGTCGGTCTTTGCTCAGAATATCGTGTTATGCCTCGAATAATAAGAAGAAACGCTTACCACCAAGTGTCGGTATTCGATAGAGGCAGTATCGTTGCCTATCGAGAGTGTGGATTATCTTTCCGTGATATCGCCCATTGCATTCGTCGCAATCCAACCACTGTCATGCAAATATGGAATCAATGGATTGCTGAGGGTCATACTGAACGGCATGCAGGATCTCGACGCCCTTCCATGACTCACGCCGGAGAGGACAGACATATTGTGAGGTCGGCCCTGCAAAACCGTACAACCACATCTCGAACCATTAGTAAGAAAATGGGCATGTTTGAATCGCACCCAGTATCCGCTCGTATGGTTCGACGACGTTTGCAGCAGTGTGGACTGTCAGAACGGCGACCAGTACTGCGGCTTCCCTTGACAATGCAGCATAGAGAGAGTCGGCGACTCTGGTACGCTGAAAGACAAAGCTTGATGCATGACTGGCAAAATGTCGTCTTTTCAGACGAGTCCCGGTTGTATGTGCTGTATTCTGATGGCCGTATACTTGTCTGGAGGCTCCAAGGAAAACGCCTGTCGCCTGCTTGCATTCGATATCAGCACAAGGGCCCTGTGCCTGGTGTGATGGTTTGGGCAGCCATTGGGTACACGACATGCACATCTCTAATTCGGATCGACGGACGGTAATTTGAACGCAGATCGGTACATTTTTGACATCTTACGCCCAGTGGTTGTGCCCTGTCTTCGAGGCCTGCCAAACGCCACCTTCCAGCACGATAACTCAAGACCACATGTTGCACGTCGTGTTCTGATCTTCCTCGGTACACAGGATATTCGATTGCTGCCCTCTCCTGCACGGTCTCCAGGTCCGTCACCCATCGAAAACATCTGGTCATGGATTGCTGAGAGACTGGCCCGCCACCCCTTTCCAACTAATACGGTTGATGAAGTGTGGCATAGACTTGAAACAGCATGGAATGAGTAGCCCGTTTCTGTCCTCCAAGCCCAGTTCGGCTCCATGCCTAACTGGATAAGGGCCGTTTTAGCTGCCAGGGGGAGCAGCTGTTTCTACTAATTTCGCACCTTGTAAACCTCCAAACTGTTTACAAATTTAATCATTTTGTTTTCATGCCATACTGTTTACGTACAATAAATATCTTTTTTGTATTTTCAATCTTTCATGGTGTTGCAATTTTAATGGCCAGCAGTGTATTTAAGAAGAAAACAGCAGTTTTTGGTTTTAATGAGAAAAATTCTGTATGAGTTCAGTTGTCCGATATTGTAGTGATAGTGGCATTAATCAATTTCATATTTTTAACACAGTCTCTTTGATCTGAAATACTGAAAAATAAGGCAGTATAAGTTGGACAAAGGATCCATTGTTGTTTGAAGTAGATTGTTGCATTCGTTAGGGTCCGATTCGAACGGTGGTTCGGACTGAGTTGGCGCAAAATGTTTTTTGTTGTGGGCCAGTCTGATAATTATTATTGCGGGTTCGGGTCGGGTTGACCCAATTTTTCAAAAGGAAGCTCACAATATTGTTTAACTTATAAATCGAATAAGTAAATATATATTCCTTTTCCTAAACAAAAGATAAAAGTGCTGTTAGAAAAGGGCTATTTTTCATAATTCCAATAAAATTTTGATTTTTTTTTCATTTCGGATCGGGTTCAGGGTTCAGGTTTCTTTCCGGTTCGCTTCGGATTGACTTAAAATATAAATTTCAAGACCCGACCCGAACACAGATGGACAGAGGTAAAATTGAAACATCTATTTTTGTCTGAGATAGATTCCTTCATTGGGTTGTGTAGTCGGACCGACACGGGGTTCGGGTTGAGTTGGACTTAATTTACAAAAACAATAAAAAAACAAAACAAAAAACTTTCAAAACTCATTTTAATTTAATTATTGTATAATAGTGTCATCTATGAGCTAAAGAAGTAAGTAAATGAATCAATTTAATGACTGATGTAGGGAAAATATCACATCCGCCCTTTTGCCCTTTTTTTTACTCATTAACGTGTCAATAAACTGAAAAATAACTAAATATTTATTAATGTATAGAGTTAAAAAATAAAATAATATTTCAGTTCATAAATTTAAAATTAAGCATAATTGGTTTTATTTTTTATTTCACTTCAAATTCTTCAACAAAAAGTTTGGAGTCGGAGCCTTTCGTTGTGGTTACGACATTACGAACCCTTTGGGCTTCCACATGTGTATTTTAAACAATTCTTTCTAAGTGAGCCCCTATTTAGGTTGGAAGCGTGAAATTTTGCACACTTATAGCTCAAGATCCCAGATTACACGTCAAATAATAAATTTTGAAAAAGTTTTATGTTTAACCCTTTCAACTCCAGCTTGTGTATTTTAAGCAATTCTTTCTAACTGAGCCCCTAATTAAATTGGAGATTTTAAATTTTGCATACTTATAGCAGAACACATAAGGCCAAGCGACAAATCATAAAATCTTGAAAAAGTCTTACGTTTAACTCTTTGAGCTACCACATATGTATTTGCAGCAATTCTTTCTAAGAGAGCCCCTAATTAAGTTGGAGACATGAAATTTTGCATACGTATAGCTGAATACCTCAGACCACACTACAAATCATAAAATCTTCAAAAAGTCTTACATTATTTACCCCTCCGGGCTCTAACTTGTGTATTTTAAGTAATTTTTCTAACCTCCGCCCTTTTAACCAGGGGAAAAATTTTCAAACTTTTGCCGACACCCCTTTGACCGTTCTTTCATATTATGCACCATAGCCTTACATATTTTAGTTCCATTTTTTATCGCCAGGTGCGCCAACTGATCTCGGGTGTTATACGCCCAATCCCCTCGACCAATATATCTACTGATAGTATGTAAAACGGGTTTTCGTTCGGATAGATGTTTGTTTAGAATCGAGTGCGCCCCCTGGTTGCGAAATGTGGAACTAACAGATTTTTCAAAAAGATAAAGTGTTTTGAAAGGAATATTCAACGAAACCCTCTGTGCGATCTGTGATCACACTTACCCACTTGTTTTCCTTACCGTCCCTTTTTTTCCCTTACCGTCCTTTTTTCCCCTTACCGTCCCTTTTTTCCCCTTACCGTCCCCCTTTTTTTCCTTACCGTCCTTTCCTTAACATACCTTTAAGACAATGTTATACCAAAATTTTGTACTAAAAATACAACATTGTTATTATTTCTTATTTGGATCTTCTGTGGGTACTATGCAAATTCATTATAAGCAAAAATTTAGAAGAAAATAAGAAGTTAGAGAGGTAAAATGATAAGGAAAATTAAACTCGCAAGTTTAACTTAAACCTCAGTTGAATGAAAAAATCGTCACTGCTGACCATTTTTTCTTTATTTTGAATCATTAAGGCATCATTCGTCTATAAGTTTAAAATGTTATTTTATTAAGTTTAATTTCACTAGATATTTATTCCTGAAAGTTAAAATTTTGTAAGAATGCCTCATATATTCATATGCCTCAGGAATTCAAAAAATAAAAAAAGGGGGTGGGGGTCAATAAAAATTCACAAATTAAATAAATAACGTCCACATTTGTGACCGCTGAGCGTTAATGGTAATTAATGAGTGAAATGGTTTCTTATAAAATAAAAAACTAACAGCAAATTTATTTCTTACATTTCTACAAATTATTAAAAATTAATATATTTAATATATCTGATATTATTTTTATCAAGTAGTAACGATTTTTTCAAATAATCCAACAACAGTGACTGCCGAATACTTCGCGCTTTTTATCCGACTGAAAAAAAGGGTTATGTGTTTCACGCGTATCTGGGTATGTGGATTTCTTTATACCCTCGAAACACCCCAACGGCTGGATGAATTTTAATGAATGAGGTCTCTATCAATTCGTCTTAACGGTCCGATGGTTATAGGCTAGGTTTTGTTTTTATAAATTCAAAATGGCGGCCGTAAAATACAAAATGGAGGTAGAGACGAAAAAAAAAATTCACGCACCTTATTGACTGGCATGTCATTGGATAGGTCTTTCAAAATGAAAACAATGTTTCATTGACTATTTTACAGCCTGAAGCTCCGTTAAAATATTATGAAACCTGAAAGTTGTGTAGGTAGGACTCTAACTTTACTGCAACTCTAACCATCATAGACATCTATAGGCCTCATCGAAACAGTGTTTATAGATAGGAACTAACAATTAAACACAACTTAAAAATCATCAATACAAGTAAATAAAAAAAATAGGTAAGTAATATAAACAAGTAAAATAAAAAAAAAAAAATGAATTCAATTCCTACTTAGGTCAATAAGAGAATTTTTTTTCTCCCATTCTTCTTCCCTCTTCAGAGGTGCTTAAAATGCCTTGATCAAGAAGAGGGCTCTCTCGGCCTTAAAATACCTTGATCAAGAAGAAGGTTCTCTCGATTATTGAAAATTAATTAATTTAATTTAATTAATGAATTAATATTAGAAAAAAACGGGATTAACATCAAGTGTCATCCACTACATGTTTAAAAAAATTTATTTGATCTTGATTGGATGAATAATAAGTATCTTATTAACGATTGAAAATTTGAACAAGATATATATAGCGAGAGTGTGAGCTAATAGTATTGAAAAAATAGTTTCACATTGATGAGAAATAATTCATTAGTTCGCTTTTTACGCAGTCAGGTTTTTTGATTTTTTAAATTTAATTGTTTATTTTTATATCTCTAACTGTACATCGGAAATAACATTATCAATGCAGCCAAACCATAAAATTTTTGCTTCTCTTGGTGAGGGATACTGTAATGAATAAGTTATTAACAATTTTTTTTTATTTTTATTACTGTCAGTAATTATAATTATAAAAAAAAAAAAAAACTAAACATCCACGTATGTGGTCAAGGGCGTGAAGAGGTTAAATACTTGTTAACCCTTTAGTGCGCAGCTTTGCATATATGCAAACAACAGTGTTTTGAATTTAATAGATTTTTTTTTTTATTCACATTACCTAATTCACACCAGAAAATTAAAATAGCAATATCTGCTTTAATTAATAACAAACATTTCGTATTTAAATAAAGCGAAATTAACCATTGAAACTTTCTGGTGTAAAGTCAGATTATCTGAACTGCGTATTTTCTAGAACGCATTCTATCATGGGAATTAAAGGGTTAAAGGGTAAGTTTTATAAAATAAATAATTATATAAAATAAGGTATTTGGAGACATACTTATTAAAATATTTACTAATTTGCAATATTTTAGCTTAAAACAGCCACACGACAATAATTTTTACTTGTATTGCAGATGGGCAACAGAAGAAAAGATTGACGTATTATATAAAAAAAAATGCATATCTGATTTTTTTCATTATTTTTCCTGTTTAATAAACCTTTCAGAGGATCATATATGTTTTTTTCGAAACAAAATAAAAAATCGCTCATTTAAGGGTTAAACCTATGCTAGTAACACGCTGATGTTTTATATTTTTTCAATAAGAAGAAATATAATGAACGATGCGCACCTAATCGTAGCTTGAACAAATGAACATACAAAAAGGCACACACTGCAGAAAAAAAGCATAGATTTTACAAATATATCTTATCCCTGAACACAAAATTCCTAGCTATTTAATTCGATACATTATTTGACCTTCTTTTTCCCTACTTATACTTTGGTTTCATATATGAAATGGATACTACGAAATCAGACTCCAGATTAAGCTTATTTCTAGGTATAGGTATAACAGTAAACACAGACGAGTTGCTAGAGCTATTTAAACTAAGCTAACGCAGGAATTTTTGCTGTATAGAAACTGAATCATGCTTTGTTAATTTTTATACTTTCCAATTAAAAGCAAAGACGAATTAGATTAGAGTCAAAAATGGAAAAAAAAAAGCTAGTTCATAATCAATCAGCTTTTGAAATGCATTTATCATGTAACTGTGATAAATCCTCTGAAACATTACGGCGAGCCTAGCTTCTTCTGAAAAATTCAAAGTTAAAAACAGTTATATTGGATTAATTTAGTGCTGCAAATTCATTCATTAATTTTAAAACTGCTTCTCTCGATAGTAGTTTAAAAATTGGTTGTCCGATAGTTCTCAAGACACAAAATTAACATTATAAAGTAAAAACACGTCCGTTAGATGTCTGCACGGGTCCGTACCCGGCCCGGTGAAATGAAGGCGAATTTTCAAACGGGCCGGACCGGGCCGATAAAAAAAATTTATCGGGCCTACCGGCCCAATATAAAAGTTTAATCGGAGCCGCTAAAATACACTCTAAACTGAAATGTCTGAAATTCAGACACTTAAGTGTCTGAAACGTAGTGTTCAATTTTCAGACGTTTTAAAATGTCTGAAAATTTTCAGACACTTCTTGCGTCTGAATTTCAAACACATAAGTGACTGAAACTGGAGTGTTCGATTTTCAGACGTTTTAAAGTGTCTTAAAATTTTTAGACACTTCTTGCGTCTGAATTTCAGACATTTCAAGTGTCTTAATTGCGGCCATCTTTGAGCCCTTTTTTTTGCCAATATGAAGCCATCTTTGACCACTTTTCTTTCTAAGTCATATACGCAGCCATATTTGACCACATTGAATCATTTTTTATAAATGAGAATAATTTTTTACCATAAAGCAGAGCTAATTGCAGCGTGGTAAAACTAGGATGCTTCTCTGCCCCCTGATTTTAAGGTACCCCAAATTGGGTACAAAATTTTTATAAAGCTGATATTTTATATCAGTTTTGACTTTATTATGATCGTAATCAGTATTTTGTAGTTTTAGAATAGGATAATATATATAAATATATTCACCTAAATATGTATTTATGCGATTTCATATATGCCCTACGGTATCAAAAATGTTTATTAAATTAATTCCAGTCCAAAGACCTAGTATTTATTCGCCCCCCCCCCCCCCCCACCACCACTACCACCACCGCCACCTTCATATATTGCTACAAAAAAAAAAAAAAAAAAAAAAAAAAAAAAAAGACTGCTCGATGCCATCAAATACATATTTGGATAAATATATCCTTTTCTTTAACCTAATCATATTCTAAAAGTACAAAATATTTATTAAAATAAGTATAAGATCAAAACAAATTTAAAATATCAGCTTTATGGAAATTTCATACCAAATGTGTGGGCCCGTAAAGCTAACGTCCCATAGAAAAAGCCCAGTTTGTCTATGCTGCAATCAGCTCTGCTTTATGGTAACAAATTATTCCCATTTATAAAAAATGATTCACTTCTTCGGAAAGAATTCCATCCCTGCTTTGTTGCACAATTTTTTTTCTATTTAAATTAGATATTCCCAGTCAATTAGTTTAAGCATTTTTTGGATTTTTATTTCTGTGTTAAATAAAATCTAGCACTAGATTTCACAAAATTATCAGCATATGAGATCCGAACATGAAAAAAAAAAATAAACACCTCCTACAAACTCTGCAACTAGAAGACAACAATAATAGAAGAAAGTTACTGGTACCAATCGTCTGGAAATAAAGTTTACTTTTAAATGATGTATTTAAAATTTGCATAGGGGCCATCTACATATCAAAATTAGACCAAACTTTGTTTTTTTTTTCAATGGATGCACCCAATTTTGACACTATATTTTAAATCTTCGGTTCAAACTATGCCTAGAAACGAAATTTCTAGTCATTTGAATGATAAGTTTTTGAATTATAAGCATTCAAAATTTAGAGCTTCTAATGTTAAATTGCATTTTCATATTTTTATTAATATCTCCTGAAATTATAATCCTAATATGATAATTTTGTATGTGGTTATAATACTAAAAAACCTAAACATATATAAAAACATTGAATTCGTAAAATTGCATACCAAATTTGGGGGCACAAAAATCGATGGGAAGGTGAGGGGGCAGGGCCGCGGATTAGTTTCCATGTTTTAATCAGGTCCTGCTTCTAGAAGAAACACTACCCCGCTTTATATTTTTCTAAATAGAGCTGTCCGCTATTCGGGAGTGACCGGTTATAGAAGTTTTACTGTATGCTTCAGTAATAACGGACATTCTCGAATAGCAGACACCTATATAGCGATCACTTTTTTCAATCCACAACATTTGTGGATTGAAAAGCAGATTAATAATATATTGAAGCATATTTTGTATAATTTGTACTCGGTATGCTGGGTATTTGTACACTCTGGACTTTTTTAGGTAGATTTCGTAAGAAATACTACCTATTGCAGTCGTTACCATGGTGCGACTTTTGAAAAATTCCTTCACAACTTTTCATTATATGACCCCAGGAACCCAAAACCACCCCCACCTAAAAAGTTTATATATATATATATATATATATATATATATATATATATATATGTATGTATGTATGTATGTACTAAATTTTGTCCGCACGATAAAAGTCGCAATTATGCACGAATCATCTTCAAACTCGCCAACAACTTTGAGATGGCTAATATCTCGGCGGGGATTGAAAATGGGCGAAATCGGCCCAAGAGGGTGGAAATGGGGAGGGTTCAAAATTTTGAATACTGTCTTAACATGATTCTGATAAAACCAGCTCTTACACAACAATGGCAGGAAAAAAATAAAAGTTTTTCGTTATAGCAGTTGCCAACAATTAAAAAAAAACAAATAATAAAATTCTCACCGCAACAATTACTTTTCTTTTGCAAAATTTTCACGTGTAAAATTAAATAGTTTGACAAATTGAAAACAAATTGAATATTACGTCATAAGTTTCCTAGAGCAAGATTTCAGCATGAAAACTCAAAATAAATAGTTTGACGAATTAAAAAAATATGTATATTGCGTCATATTGGAAATATAATGGACCTCAGCAGGTGAATATGTAACGCCATGTAGGTTTGAAGAAACGTATTAAAACATGATAAAAACCCGACTATGGAAATATTAACATATTTTAACACTTTAAGGTTCTCTGAATTTTTTGTAGCCATTTTTAAAACCTATTCCATATATATGTGTGTGTGTATTCGTGTATATTACAATTTTCACAAAAAGTTTAGCTCCCCACAGCTCGCTCTTTGTGAAGAAACTGGGTTTTATCTCTAATCTTGATTTAAGTTTTGTTGGAGAATTTAGTACTTAATATCGAAATCTACCTCCGCCTGTAGGCCCGAGCCGGCAGGGATTTTTTACATTTGAAAATAAAACCTCTAAATAGCGGGCAAATTCTATGGTCCTAGGGTGTCTGCTGTTGAGAGGTTTTATTTAATATATACAGTTATAAATATATTCTAAAAAAGTTAGAAAATGTTGTTTTTTTTTTTTTTTTTGACAGTATAGGAAATGTGGTTCTAATAACTTCCAGTACCAGCGGCTTACATTCATTACGCCCCCCCCCTTCCCCCCACTACATATACAGCAACAAAAATTTAAACACATTGATGACTTAATATATATATATATATATATGAACATGTAAATATATGTTTGGATAAATATATCCTTTGTCATTAACTTCATCCTAATCTAAAAGTATGCAATATGATATATAATAAGTACAATAAATTGCTTTGCGCAAATGGATGCATTCTCGTTACAAAGGAACAATTTAAAATGTATTTATAAAACATTAAAAATTTCACGATAACTCCGATTCTGATGCTTTTATGATTATTTTTCAAGTTTTATGCCCACCACTTGAAGCAAAAATGTTCATAGCATTTCCTATACATAAATTTAATTTTGTTACATGAAAACATTAATTTCGAAAATGTAAAAGAATTAAATGATCTGTCATTAAACATAAAAATTCATATACGAAATCATGTTAATATTATCTGTAACTAGAAATTACAACGGTAGGGTTTATTAATAACAATATCATTTAATAACTTGATCTTTTTAATTATATTTTGCCATGTAGGCAATTTCTTTTACATATAGCATATGGTAATCCCCAGAGCTACTAAGCTATCTTTAAAAAGTTAAACACATATATATTTTTAATAACATGCAAGAGAAATAACATCTAATTTCAAAACTTATTTTGCATTAAAAATATATATTTAATTGTTATTTCTGTATCTTTTATAAAAATGAACAAACGTTGAAAAAAAATCCCCCCAATTTTATGTGAAAAATGCAGTAAAATATGAAAATAAAGTCTTTTTTCCGTTCTAAATCTGTAATTTCTTTTTAACAATCAATAAATCAATATTAATAAATTTTTTCAATATCTGAAGTTGTACAAAACTTAAATATAATTTTAAGCAATTAAACAAAGTAAATAATGATTCATTTCCTTACTTATTTTATTGTAAATCATTATATAGCTATTATAGAAAAATATTTTTAATAAAATTAACTATTAAAAAAATGGCATTATATTAAATGGCTAATATTTACTGACATTTTTATAGTCAGATTAATAGCTTGTATCCACAACAAAAACTATATAGTGCTGCAACTGCTTATTTTTTTTTTTTTTTTTCATTTTTTGGACAAAAATATAATACTAAAAATGTTGACAAATTTGGGTGTCAATGTACACAAGCAATAACTTTTAATGCTTAAGCAATGATTTAAGCAATGATGATATTATTTTATATGAAAAACATTTATTTATAAATCGAATACTTTAAGAATTATCAAGCAAGTTAGTTAATTAATCCTGAAAATGAAATAAATTTAGTCGAAAATAATAAAAAACACTGTCATACTGAAAAATATTTATTCTATATAGAAAGATACAAATATGATAAACACATGTATTCTTTAAAAAGTGATTTAAATAATTAATATTACATAATTAATATTGTTCAAGGAAAATTTCTATTTCCAAATAAAAATTATATTTTTGTAAATAATCACATTCTTACCTTTTTAGTATTTCCTTAAATGTAATAGAGTAAATCCATGTAATATAAACAGAAACACAAAAATATAGACACTTTCTTCTTACATATTTCACTAAATATTCAGATGAATGCTGATAATTGAAAAGCATATAACGAAGACATTTTTTTTTTCATTATTCAACATATTTTTTTCATAATGATATAATTTAATATAATTGCAGAATTTAATTCAATTCGCTTTTTCGAATCACATTTTACTCGCACTTTCTTATTCTCCAATCTCTCAAGTACAATTATTGAAATTCCAAAAATGCACTTTATAAGCTGTGTATTAGTAAGCTGCATATACATCTATGTGGATGGCACAATTACATTACTCAACGTATCATTTTTATAATAATCGCATATATTATTCTATAAATGAATTATTCCAAAAAATTGTTCCAGCTATGTATATATCACAGTCACAGAATATAAATAATGTTACACATAAAAAAATTGCGGCCAACTTTGTTAAACAGGGAACTACCTCATTGAAAGCATTGAAAGAACCGTTTTAACGCGCCAGTTGCCAACGGACATTTTTGAACAAAGAGAAATAGGCGAAATCAGCATTTTAATTACCACTGCAGTCGCTGATCTCAGCCTACTGTTTATAAACCGTTATAAAGTGCTTGATGAGCTCATTTGAACTTTTTATCAGCGAGAAATAAATCATTGAATAAGAAGAAATAAGAAAAGCTTTATTTTCTTTATTAGGTGTTTTTCTTAATGTGTTACATTTATTTGAGTATAGTTTTTGCAGTTTTTTTATTTTTAGACATATAGAAAACATACTTTAAATAAAGATTTTATTGTAAAACTAGAAAATAACATATCGAATTTTCGGTGGTCATGAAGAGAGCAATTGTCCATCCCTGAAATTTAATTAATTATATTTTCTATACGTTTGATTATTTAAAAAATACTTTTTTCTCTTCCAAATAGCAATATATTAATTAAACGCTAAGAGAAAATGCTGCTAAGAATTTTTCTCCAGAGGAGCCCCCCCCCCCCCTTAACTTCTCGTAGAAGACGATTTTAATTCTGTTCTTCTGTTAGTGTTCATATATATCAAATTTATCTTAAATGAGGAGGGGCAGTTCAAAAAAAAAAAAAAAAAAAAAAAAAGACAGAGAGAGGAGAGAGAAAAAGAAATCAGTTCTCCATTGTGAAAAATATCGTTATAAACTTATTTTTAAACGATTAATATTTCTTAATTTTTAAATTTCTTAAAAATTGTCTTACACGAGGAGCTCTGGCATAAATTCTTAGTTTAGCCTACTTCATGTTTATATTCTGCATTTTACAAAAGCGGACTGGGCTGTGGACCCCAGGCATATACAGTGAAATCTCTCTGTGCGACCACCTCCATTAAGCGACCACCTCTCTGAACGACCATATTTTTCATGGAACGAAATTTATTCCCACAGGCTCAATACTAATTTTACCTCCATTCAGAGACCATCCCAGTTGAAGAGACCATCCCATTCAGAGACCATCCCAGTCCATGAGCGACCCATTTCTTTGAAGGAAATGAAACAAATCCCGTTTTTTCCTGGTCGCTTGAAGAAGATTTTATTAGAAAAATAGTTCCGGAGTGCGCATTATTCATCAAACTTCTAAACTAAGTTTAGATTTTTTTTTTTTTATTCCGGTAACTTTTAAATATTTAAACCCCTTTGTGCCTTTTTAGGTAATAAATTGAACTCTGATGACAAATTAAGAATGACGGTCGATAAACTCCCCTGCCCTATTTTGTCGGGAAACTCTCAAAGAAATACATAATTTAATCAAATCGTCTTTATTTGTTCCCGTCAAAAAAAAAAGAAGAAGAAAAAAAAACCGCATTTATTGACTGGACTTTGAAAAGACTTGGAAACAAAAGTTATAAAATATAAAACCGTAAAATCAAAGCAAACGCCAATGTATTCATTTTTTAAACTCTGCAGTAATTAATTTATATAATTAACTTTTGTTTTGATACTTAAATTTTTATAGTTTCTTTTACTAACGTGAAAAATAAATTTTAGTAACATTAATTGTAACCTTTTTTCAAAAATTAAAATCTAGATTTAAACATGACCTCCATTAAGAGACCACCTCTCGGAGTGATCACTTTTCATTGGAACGAACGTGGTCGCTTTAGGGAGGTTTTACTGTATGTTCTAAAATCTTGCTCCTCAGTACGTTTCTTTCTCCATCTACTCATAACTCTTAGTATTTAGGTGAGCGATTCTCCCTGTATACGATCATGATAACAAGTAATTTTTGGAAAACTTTATATTTTGTGAAAAGGAATTATTTAACTATTTATTGCGCCAAAAATAACTTAGCTCCAAACCTTAGTAAGCGAACTTTTCTAATTTTCTCAGATGTCCCATGATTTCTTCATTTATAAATAAATACTAAATTAAATGGATGAAAGAGTATTTTAAATATTTTTCATCCATTCGGAAATATTTTCTGATAGCGCTGATATACATATTGCAATACAATTATACGTACAGTCATCACTCATATGATACAATTGTATCGCATTCAGACACTTAAGTGTCTGAATTTCTAAATGTCTTAATTTCAGACATGTCACTATTATTCAGACATTTTTCTCCGTTCATTTATAACATCATCATAGTAAGACACTTATGTGTCTTAAATTTAGACATCTATGATGTCTGAAATTTCACATTTAGACACTTAAATGTCTGAATTACTTTTTCAGTCACATATGTGTCTGAATTTAAGACGCCTCCATTTGCAGTGTATGAGCTATTTTCAATGAATATGACTTTCGCGAGAATGAATATAAATGTGCATCACGAGCCGATGCTAGTTTGACAACATCAATACAGAAATGTAACATGTCCAGCGTAGAGATCGGCATCGGACAGTTACATGGTGACTGATCTGACATAATTTTTTTTTCAGCAGAATCGTGCCGAGCCGAGATCAGGCTTGCATTTTTTTCTACACAGCCGAGCCGGACCGGAACTGGACTTAATTGTTTTCAGGATGTGTCGGGCAGGCAATATGTTTTGTAAAAATATTAATAGCGATAATGAACTTCTGTTAACGTAATCTTTGGAAATATACCTTAAGGTGGTTCTCAATTTCACTGCTCAACAACGCCAAACTTTTAATACATATTCTGACAAATTTTTAACTGTAAAGGCATAAAATTGACAAGCCTGACTCTTGAAGAGATTTGCAATAGAATAACGTTTTCCATTTTTGATAAATAAATTACTTGTCGAGATATAAGAGATTCTTGTCCCGTGGCCGAAAGATTTTCATCTTTTACGTGCTGTCACTTTCAGAAATTCGATTCAAAACGCTAACTTTGACAGTATTTTCTCAAAGATATATTGCATTTGTCAAAAAATGTATAACGCCATTCGATTACATAGTTTCTGGATAAGAACACCTGCTAATTTTATGCGTTTTCGAAAAGAAATGAATTCATAAATGTGCCAAAAAGTAGCTCCTTTGGATTTTAAAAAGCCTTAATCAATGACATAGAAACATTTTCATAAATGTAATTCTTATTATACAGCTTCAAAAGTTATGCTTTGAACCCTCCTTTTTTTTCTTTTATTCTAAACTTATTTTTTTCAATGAATCTTTATCTGAATGATGAAACGTCTAAGAATCTAAGTAATCCTTAATGTTACTATTCTGTATTTTCTATCTTGCGAACACATCGTAATTTTAAAAGATACTTTAAAATTATCCCATAAATATGTATGCAGTGTTCTTTAAAGGAATCTTAATTATATGTTAAGAAAAATCTGGATTTTTTTGTAGAAATTGAGTCGGGCCAAATCGGGTCGGGCCGGGCTCGGGCCGAGCTTTTAATTTTTATACTGGGCCGGGCCAAGATAGCTTTCGTTCGGGCCGGTTCGGCCTAGGGCAGACCTCTACTGTGAGTAACGCTGACATCATATTAACTGTAGCAATACCTAATAAATTTCGCTTTCACTGCAATTTTTGTAACTTCTAAACATCGCAACATTTTTTTTTTTTTTTTTTTTTTTTTTTTTTTTTTTTTTTAAGTACAGTAAATTTTTGATTATCCGAGTTTCAGCTTTAACCGAGTTATTTTCTTCTGCTGGACTGATGGCTTCCGTTATTATGAAGCAGCCATTATAAATGAAGTGTTAGGTGAGGATGAAAGAGCAACCGTAAAAAGTTAGAACTCTGATTTTCTGGTCAGAATGGGAAAAAAAGGGTTTTTTATGCCCCCCCCACCCATTCTGACCAGAAAATCAGAGTTCTAACTTTTTACGGCTGCTCTTTCATCCTCACCTAACACTTCATTTATAATAGCTGTTTCATAATAATGGAAGCCGTCAGTCCATCAGAAGAAAATGATCCATTCCAAAGGTATAAGTTCGATTGAAAAAAACTATTTAATACTTTGCGGAGAAAGAAGATGCTAAACCTGCAATTTTCATGACACTAATAGAATCACATAGCTGCCAATTTGTACGGTTTTGTTACCTCTAAAATTGAATAAAGGTTTTTGCCATATTTAATCGTTGACAGTTGTTTAGATTTCGGCGATTGAATTAGGTAAAGATTACTGGTAAGTTTTAGAGGTAAGAAAAAAATCTTAGAAAGTGGTAGCTATGAAGTAGCGTAATACTGAAGAAAAAAAAGAAAAAATCTATCAAGAGCTTTTTCAAATAAACAATTTCATTTCCCTTTTTTCTTAAAAGTAGCGGAAATGTACTTCAAAGAAATGTTACTAGTACCATTAAAATGAATGAATTAAGTGAAAATTTATATTTCATCTCCTTAGTTGGTGACGATTTGTGCCAATCCGGTTTATCCGAGTTTTTGGCTTATCCGAGGTGAACTTGGTCCGTATTAACTCGGATAATCGGGACTTTACTGCATAGCAAATTTATATTTAACCGCAGAAAAAACAATTTTAAAAAATGCATTCAATATTCTAAATAAGTAGAAAAAAAAGTTACAGAGAGCATAGTAAGCTACACTATAGGGCCAAAGGTGATCGGCCACTTGCGATTTTTTAAGTTTTGTTAAATATCTAGAAAAATACATGAGGAATTAACCTGAAACTGCAGGTGTGTAAACAGTATAGTATAGGTCATATATTTCCGCGAAGATTTTTTCCCGAAACCCCACAGGGGACCGTCAAAAAATTGAAAAAGAACGAATATCTTTTAGCTAACCCTGTAAAAACTAATGGGGCAAAAGCGTTTAAACTCGAGATTATTAATAAGTGGCTTATTGTAATATACTGTGTTCATTTGTATGAAGATAGCATGTATACTCGTAGAGAAATTAAGGCTTTTATAAAAACAATCCCAAATTTCGCCAAGTTTTTTGCTTATAATTTGCAGAGTTCTTAATATAAAAAAAAACGTTCTTTTCAGAAAATATGACGAACAACATTGTACACAATACTCTGCAGTCAGAATTAAAAAATAATAAAAATTGGATGAAAAATGAGCAGGTCTACTAAAAAATGTTTTACTGCGCATGCACGAATGCAATCAAAATATAATGTGCATAATGTGTTAGCTAAATGTATAGAGCACAACTTTTGTAAAAGTCTCAAAATCATAGTTTGAAAATTCTGATAATAATCGTTTATAGAATAAGCTCAAAATTCGTTGTTCCCAAAATGAAGCAAAAAGATGAGGTGTTGTATCCAAATACAGTAGTACGTGCAATACTATGTATGCTAAATTGGCACTAATCAGTGGATATAGGATACAACCCCTCATGTTTTTGCTTCATTTTGGGAACAACGGATTTTGAGCTTATTCTATAAACGATTATTATCAGACTTTTCAAACTGTGTTTTTGAGACTTTCACAAAAGTTGCTCTATACATTTAGCTAACACATTATGCACATTATATTTTGATTGCATTCGTGCATGCGAAGTAAAACATTTTTTAGTAGACCTGCTCATTTTTCATCCAATTTTTATTATTTTTTAATTCTGACTGCAGAGTATTGTGTACAATGTTGTTCGTCATATTTTCTGAAAAGAACGTTTTTTTGATATTAAGAACTCTGCAAATTATAAGCAAAAAACTTGGCGAAATTTGGGACTGTTTTATAAAAACCTTAATTTCTCTACGAGTATACATGCTATCCTCTTAAAAATGAACACAGTATATTACAATAAGCCACTTATTAATAATCTGGAGTTTAAACGCTTTTACTACATTAGTTTTTACAGGGTTATCCAAAAGATATTCGTTCTTTTTCAATTTTTTGACGGTCTTCTGTGGGGTTTCGGGAGAAAATCTTCGAGGAAATATATGACCTATACTATACTGTTTACACACCTGCAGTTTCAGGTTAATTCCTCATGTATTTTTCTAGATATTTAACAAAACGTCAAAAATCGCAAGTGGCCGGTCACCTTTGGCCATATAGTATATATGTATGAAACTGTAATAATATTTTTTAATAATTCCAGGAACCGGAGCAATATTTTCCATACTTTTACGAACCGGAGCAATATTGTCACAATTTCACGAACCGGAACGATGTTCCGGTTCGTGAAATTGTGAAATTGCTCCGGTATATGTCGAGCCCTGCGATGGAGTCGAAACATGTAAACAGTTTATTAAAACCTTTCTTACTATTTTTGTAGCTCTTACTATTTTTATTTACTACCTTTTAGCAATTAATTAACTTTAAACAATGAGGATATTTTAACGAAATTTGCAACAGGATTGCCCCTTTTGTATGAAATATTACAATATCGCAAGTACATAGTAGAAGTAGCCATCATCAACATCCGGATGCCACTGAAACTAGGGAAGTCCGGAAATCTGGATTACAAAATCTAAACAAAAAAATATTTTTAAGGTTCCGTACTTAAAAAGTAAAAACGGAACAATTAAAAGATCACAAATTTATTTAGAAAATAAATAGGAAATTTATATTAGGAAATTTATATTAAATTTAAAAAATCAAAAAACCCGCGAACTAACTAATTATTTCTCATCAGTGCGAAACTATTTTTTATATTATTTACCAATTTTTTTTATTTACTTGTATTGATGACTTTTAAGTTGTGTTTAATTGTCAGTTCCTATCTATAAACACTGTTTTGATGAGGCCTATATAAATAGTCTATGATGATTAGAGTTGCAGTAAAGCTAGAGATCCTTCCTACACAACTTCCAGGTTGTGTAATATTTTAACGGAGCTTCTGACTGCAAAATAGTCAATGAAACATCGTCTTCATTTTGAAAGACCTATCCAATGATATGCCACACAATAGGATACGTAAAAAAATTTTTTCGTCTCTACCGCCATTTTTATTTTACGACCGCCATTTTGAATTTATAAAAACAAAACCTAGCCTATAACCATCGGACGGTTAAGACGAATCGATAGAGACCTCATTCAATAAAATCCATCCAGCCATCGAGATGTTTCGAGGGTATAAAGAAATCCACATACCCAGATACGCGTGAAACACATAACCCTTCTTGGCAGCCGGGTAAAAAATGTAGAGTGTCTAATGAAGTTACTTGAAAAAAAAAATCTTTTTTTATATATATCGTGTGGGTATCGCGTAAAAGCTTTCGTAACGCTGAACTCAAAATTACATCTCTTTTAATTTTAGGTATTATATTTTCAGAGATATCGTCGAAAATGTAGTGCAAAAATATGTCCCCCCCCCCCCATCTATTTCCGAATCTACTGAACCTAAAATTATGAAAAAAATTAGAGGTAGTATACGTTAATTTAAACCTTGCAGGAAAATTATAGCGATTACCCTACTAGGTCACTTAGTTTTTGTGAAAATCGCATTTTTCGGTACACACACAAATTTTGATTTGCAGGCATTCAGCAAAGGTGTTGAGGAGCGCGTTAGGTACCTATCGGATCAGAAGTATAAAAGCATTGTTGATAATGATTCGAAAAAAATCGTCGGTAATTAGTCGAGAAATTAACCCTTAAAAACGCGGACGGTTTGGACATACATATTGACAGAGGCGGCGTACTCTATGTACCATCGGCTTTTAAAGCCTAGATAACAACTTTTAGCGATATATTTGTGCAATGCAATAACCAGCAGCAGTATATAAGCAATAAACGTCAAATTGTTAAAAACAGACTAATTTAATTAGAATTAATCACATAAACACTATTGGATTCGCGACTAGTTTGCATTGAGTGGATCTCTCAATACGCCTCCTGTGTCTTTAAAAGTTAATTCAAAACCTATCTGGAAAAACGCGGCACGGACCAAGCCGGCGTTGCAACTTTGCAACCTCCTTTCGAAGCACGCTTAACACAATGCCAAGTTTAAGCTTTTAACAAGGGTTTTGCTTTAGCTACACTGTAAAAAGGAAAGATTATTACTACGCTTAATTTAGTTTTATGAAATGCCTGGTATACCCATTTATACTTTTCTAGTATATACAGCTATACCCAACCCTACGTTGTAATTTTTTTTACAGTCTTATTATTCTTTTTTTAATTTCCTAGATTTTTTATCCTAGATTTTTTTAATTATAGTTAATAAATCATATATTTATTGTACGGAACCCTCTGAGCGCGAGTAATACTCGCACTTGACCGTTTATTTTATACTGATATATATATTTTTAGCTTGCTAACTAACTACACCAAAAAGCATTTTTATTTGAAAAAGTAATTTTCCATTCTAATAAAATTTTGAAATTTATTAAAAGGGGTACTTTCGTATGAGTGAATAGACGAAGAAATCGCCAAAAAATTCGCTACTTAATTTCAGCAGTTCTTTTTTATTTTGATCCTTTCACTTGTTTGACCCTTTAAGACCGAGAGAGTTTTGGTAGAAATTAAAAGTCTTGGTGTTTAACCCTAATTAACAGAATCACATTTGATTGAAAGAAAAAATTAAAAAAAAATATCCGATGTCAGATTGCATTACGAAAGGATCCACATAATTGTTTGGGTGCATCGTCGGCTTTAAGTCACACAAAAAGAGGAAATTGGTTTTCCTTTATCCTTAGAATCACCTACACAATTGTGTAGGTCAGGTCTTAAAGGGTTAAAAGCGATTACACTTCTGTTTTATTTACATTATTTTACTTTACTGATCAAGTTTAAACTTCGTTATGAAATATCAGCCGTAAACAAATGCTGGACTATTTATATTAACTTTAGTGCAAACGGATTTATCTTTCAAAATCAAGTGTAAGTGATAAAGCTAGAATTTTTTACAAAAAAACTAGGAGGCTCTGCCCCCTACGAACTACGCTCGCCAACACCTATTCAGACACCGTGGACTCTACAACAGGCTAATTTGATCGGCTTCAAAAAGATAACGGAAGATTGAATTATAATTAAAAAGTCAGTGTCGATCTTCCTGTAAACAGGTTTCCATTCATTTCCCTTTGATTGGGTATCACTTTAAATCTGACGTAATTTTCCTCAAAGGTTTCTTCCTCTTTTTAATATTCAAGTGAAAATACTTTTGTTGTTAGTAAGGAAGTATTATTATTTGCGCTCTCTTAGAATTGGCAACAAAAGTTTTAAAAAAAATCTCGAGATATGAAATAAATGTCTCGTGTAAATATATTTTTAAATTTAAACTGTTTGTCAATATTATTATTTTGCCATTTTAAATATGACGCAATCTCCCCCATTTACTGCTTTTAGCGCTTATTAATAAATTTATTATTTTAATATTTTCTTTCTCTTTTAATATCCACCTGTAAATGCAGTTTTTATGACGTAATTTTCAACATTTTCCTACTTTTAACACGTGATCATTTAATTCTAACTTGAAAGTTTTTTTTTCTATTTTTAACAGTCGCGTACAAATACATTTTTAGTTGAAAGGAAATATTATTATTTGTGCTGTTTTTACAATTGGCAAAACAATTTAAAATAATAATATTTTCTAAAATATGGAAAAAATATATCTTGAAATGATGAAAATTTGATTAAAAAATAAAAAAAAAAAAAAACCTCAAAAAATTACTCAAATAAAAAAAAATAAATGCATTCTGCACACCGCAAGTTCGTAATGTATATCCTTAGAAATAAGGATTAAATTCCTATGCATAGTTTTTGCTCCTATTAAACTTTTTCAATGGAATGATTTTGAGCAACTTTAACGTTAAATATCTCTTTAAATAATTCCTCGATTTAAAAACTGCCTGCTTCATCGTATTTGTCAACCATTTCTCTATTATACTATCTACTACCAATTTTCATATTTTTGTATGCAGTCGTTTTCTTAATATTCGCGAAGAAAGACCTCAGGTCACAAAAAATTCATTTACGGCAGCGGTGACAGCGTTAGTTACTTTTTTTTTTTTTTTTTTTAGAATAGAGAGATTCATGTTTGAAAATTATATATATATAAAAAAAAACTTAAAAAATGAATAAATTGCGATATATTTTTCAAACAAATTGCAATTCAGTTTTCAGACAAATTGCATTTGTAAGTACATTTTTTTCGCGATTCGACGGTGTAAAAAACGAAAATGTGCGATGTTTAGAAGTTAAAAAATTGTAATAAAGCGAAATTTATTCATCTGCTGTTGTCAACATCAAAATGACATCAGCGTTAAGGAACGGCACTTTTGTCCTTTATAATATAGATAGACGCTCCCCAATTCCGAATGTAATGTACAGTACATAAGATTTCCTATACCAAAATATTATGTATTTCCATTACATTTCGCACAAAGCAAGGTATGACTGTTAAAAATATCTTTATTTCTGTAATGAACAATAGTAGTTATTTTAGGTAGATTTCGTAAGAAGTACTACCTATTACATCCTCCGCTATGTTGGAATTTCTGAAATTTTTTTGCAGATTTACGTCGATCATGACCCCTAGAACACAAAACCACCCCAGTTCAAAACTTTATATATCGATCTGCTTATCTGTCTATATATATCACTTTTTTATAAACACGATAACTTCCATAATTCTGGACAAATCTCTTCCAAACTGATACAGAAAATCAAGGGACAGAAAATCTCGGTCAAGTTCGATAATGGGCAAAATCGGACGAAGGGGATAGAAATGCGGAGGGGTTTTGTGGAAACAGAAAAACCCTATAACTTCTCAATTATGATACATTTCGAATCAGTTTAAAGTTATTATTACTTCTACGAAAAGGGTAAAAAAATTATGTATGAGAGATTTTTTATATCATTAAAAATGGCCTCAAGGGGCGAAACAAATAGGATTTTAAGAAGAAAAAAAAATCACAACTTCGTAAATTCGCAAGATAGCAAATCCACTTACATTTATTATAAATATTCTTAATATTATCTACAACTTTTACATTGACAAGTTTTTGATTGGACCAACTTTTACAACAAATAAAATAAAATAAAATAGAATAAAGAGAGGGGGTGGGGGTTGTAGAAGAAAAAAAATCATATATCCGTTAATCCGCCAATAAAAATAAGGCAATAAATAGGTGTCATTGGCGTGATGAAAATTTTTGACAACCCTCAGAGATACCGTACAGGGTTGCATTACTAAACGTGCGCGTGTCTCAATAAAAAGAACGTCAAAATTTAAAATATAGTGTGTGGTTCATTTAATGAAACAATTACCACACGGTTTAAATTTATTATATAAATCTTCTTCATATCATCTACAACTTTTGTCGTAACAAGTTTTTGATAAGATAAACTCTTAATGGATCATATTACTAAAACTATTCTCAATGGATGAAAAAATTAGGGGTTGGAAAAAAAATAACTTATTAACATGATTCTAATATTAGGTTGAGCAAAAAGTTCTGGGAAATTTTTAATTTAATATTTACCACAATTTGTATCGTATGTATCACAGTTGGGTGGCGTCGAAATTCTTCCACACCCCGCCTACAGTCCAGACGTGTCTCCATCGGATTATGTCCTCTTTCGATCAATGCAACCTTTTTTTTTTTCAAGGGCCGTCGATTTGAATCCTTTAATGAAGTTGAAAAAGCATGTCAAGAGTTTTTTTATTCCAAGGATTCGCCATGGTACTATCAGCAAATCTGGAATCTGGCAGAACGATGGTAGAAAGTCGTAGACTATGATGCTCTCTACTTTGAAAAATAGTCCTTGTTGCTTTTGTTGTTAATTTGCACATAACAACGCAACTTCCACAAATTTCCCAGAACTTTTTGCTCAACCTAGTAGAACCAGCTGTTACAGAAAAATGAAACTAAAAACCCGTCAAAAGCGGTCAAATAAAATTGTTAAACTGGGTTTATCTTTAATCTTGATTTAGTTTTTCTTGGTGAAATTAGTACATAACTTGGAAATCTACATTTGCCTGTGGGGGCGAGCCGGCGGCGATTTTTAGGTAGATTTCGTAAGGAATACTACCTATTGCAGTCGTTACCATGGTGCGACTTTTGAAAAATTCCTTCATAACTTTTCATTATAGGACCCCAGGAACCCAAAACCACCCCCACCTAAAAAGTTTATACATATATATATATATGTATGTATGTACTAAATTTTGTCTGCACGATAAAAGTCGCAATTATGCACGGAACGTCTTCAAACTCGCCAACAACTTTAAGATAGCTAATTTCTCGGCGGGGATTGAAAATGAGCAAAATCGGTCCAAGGGAATGGGAATGGGGAAGGTTTAAAATTTTGAATACCGTCTTAACATGATTCTGACAAAACCAGCTTTTACACAACAATGGCAAGAAAAAATAAATATTTTTCGTTATAGCTGTTGCCAACAATTAAAAAAAAAAGCAATAAAATTCTCACCACAACAATTGGTTTTCTAATGCAGTGTTTTCACGTGAAAAATTAAATTAGATAAACAGTTTGACGAATTGAAAACAAATTGAATATTACGTCATACGTTTTCTAGAGCAAGATTCTGCATGAAAATTCAAAATGAAATAAATAGTTTGACGAATTAAAAAAAAAAAAAAAAAGTATTGCGTCATATTGAAAATATAATGGACCACAGCAGGTGAATATGTAACGTCATTGAGTTTGAAGAAACGTATTAAAACATGATAAAAACCCGAGTATGGCAATATTAACATATTTTAACACTTTGAGGTTCTCTGAATTTGATTTAGCCATTTTTAAACCTATTCCATATACATGCGTGTGTGTATATTAGAATTTTCACAAAATGTTTAGCTCCCTGGAGCTCATTCTTAGCGAAGGAACTGGGTTTATCTTTAATCTTGATTTAAGTTTTGTTGGTGAATTTAGTACTTAACTTCGAAATCTACCTCCGCCTGTAGGCCCGAGCCGGCAGGGATTTTTTAAAATTGGAATGAGATATACTAGATGTGACTTCGGGCTCTTTTTTTCGGAGCCTGAGGTCCACGATTTGAAATCCGAGTCCGTCCAATTCCGAAAAGTTTTCTGTCATCAGAGCCCGAGCCGATACCAAAAGCATACACTAGAAAATTGTTAATATTACTTTTAAATTGTTTGAAGATTGATTTATCTTACATAGAAATATCACCTTACATAGAAATAAATCTATATACAGTCAACTCTGTGATCCGCACATTTAGGGACCGAGGGTTTTGTGGATTGTACATTTTTGCGGATCATCTCTTTGCTTACATCTTATTATTTTTTTTTAAAGCCTGACTATAAATTAGGAAGAACTGCATGAAAATTACAACGGAAAAGAAAACCTAATGCAACATTGGTTTAATATATTTTAATAACTTAGATTAAAGGAAATTTAATTTAAATTATATACAATAAAAATTTTACTGATCAGTTATTATTTTAAACATGGACACGACACAATGGTAGTTTCAGTTTTGGTTTGTTGCCAATAATTTTTTACTGTTTATGCACACTCATTACTTCTTGCTCTAAGATAAAATTTTGTTACTCAAGGAAATTTAAATATTTATATCCAATTTATATTTAAATATTTATTAATTGGAAAATTAATAACTGAAAAAAATCCCTGCCGGCTCGGGCCTACAGGCGGAGGTAGATTTCGAAGTTAAGTACTAAATTCACCAACAAAACTTAAATCAAGATTAGACATAAACCCAGTTCCTTTACTAAGAATGAGCTCTAAGGGAGCTAAACATTTTGTGAAAATTCTAATATACACGAATACACACACGCATGTATATGGAATAGGTTATAGGAATAACCTATTAAAATATGTTAATATTTCCATAGTCGGGTTTTTATCATGTTTTAATACGTTTCTTCAAACTCACATGACGTCACCTATTCACCTGCTGAGGTCCATTATCTTTCCAATATGGCGCAGTATATATTTTTTTAATTCGTCAAACTGTTTATTTCATTTTGAGTTTTCATGCTGAAATATTGCTCTAGAAAACTTATGACGTAATATTCAATTTGTTTTCAATTCGTCAAACTATTTATTTATTTTATTTTTTCACGAGAAAATCTTCAAATAGCAAAGCAATTGTTGTGGTGAGAATTTTATTGCTTCTTTTTTTAATTGTTGGCAACTGCTATAACGAAAAATATTTATTTTTTCCTGCCATTGTTGTGTAAGAGCTGTTTTTATCAGAATCTTGTTAAGACGATATTCAAAATTTTGAACCCTCCCCATTTCCATTCCCTTGGGCCGATTTTGCCCATTTTCAATCCCCGCCGAGATATTAGCCAGCTCAAAGTTGCTGGCGAGTTTGAAGACGATCCGTGCATTATTGCGACTTTTATCGCGCGGACAAAATTTAGTACATACATACATATATATATATAAAATCCCTGCCGGCTCGGGCCTACAGGCGGAGGTAGATTTCGAAGTTAAGTACTAAATTCACCAACAAAACTTAAATCAAGATTAGAGATAAACCCAGTTCCTCCACTAAGAACGAGCTCTAGGGAGCTAAACATTTTGTGAAAATTCTAATATACACGAATACACACACGCATGTATATGGAATAGGTTTAAAAAATAGCTAAAGCAAATTCAGAGAACCTCAAAGTGTTAAAATAAGTTAATATTTCCATAGTCGTGTTTTTATCATGTTTTAATACTTTTTCTCAAACTCGCATGACGTTACATATTCACCAACTGAGGTCCATTTTATTTCCAATATGACGCAATAATTTTTTTTTTTTTTAATTCATCAAACTATTTATTTCATTTTGAGTTTTCATGCAGAAATCTTGCTCTAGAAAACTTATGACTTAATATTCAATTTGTTTTCAATTCGTCAAACTGTTTATTTAATTTAATTTTTCACGTGAACTTGCAATAGAAAAGCAATTGTTGTGGTGAGAATTTTATTGCTTTTTTTTTTAATTGTTGGCAACTGCTATAACGAAAAATATTCATTTTTTCCCTGCCATTGTTGTGTAAGAGCTGGTTTTATCAGAATCTTGTTAAGACGGTATTCAAAATTTTGAACCCTCCCCATTTCCACTCCCTTGGACCGATTTTGCCCATTTTCAATCCCCGCCGAGATATTAGCCATCTCAAAGTTGTTGGCGAGTTTGAAAAGGATCAGTGCATAATTGCGACTTTTATCGTGGGACAAAATTTAGTACATACATACATACATACGTACATACATATATATATATATATAAACTTTTTAGGTGGGGGTGGTTTTGGGTTCCTGGGGTCCTATAATGAAAAGTTATGAAGGAATTTTTCAAAAGTCGCACCATGGTAACGACTGCAATAGGTAGTATTTCTTACGAAATCTACCTAATATATAAACTTTTTAGGTGGGGGTGGTTTTGGGTTCCTGGGGTCCTATGATGAAAAGTTATGAGGAATTTTTCAAAAGTCGCACCATGGTAACGACTGCAATAGGTAGTATTTCTTACGAAATCTGCCTAAAAATATATACCAAATGTAGCTTTATAAGTTTAACTGTTAATGAAAATTTTCATTGTTTACATTCCAATGTGTAATGCGGATAATAGACATTTGCGGACTATACATTGGCGGATTTCACAGAGTTGATTTTACTAAATGCTCCCTCATGGTTATTTTCAACGTTGCTTTCGCTAGAGAGTCTTTCACTTGGGACGTGGCTGGGAACTTACGAATCTTGCTTCCGCAAAAGAGTCGGACTAGAGTAGAAGAATAAAGGGCTGCGGACGAAGATGGGCCGCTCGCCGCGGCGGAAAAAAAAAATGGCCATAATTTTTTTTTTTTTTTGAAAAAAAAAATTATGGTCATTTTTTTTCTCATTCGGACAAGAAAATCAGAGTTCTAGCTTTTTACGGCTGTTCTTTCATCTTCACCTAACACTTCATTTATAATGGTTGTTTCATAATAACGGAAGCCATCAGTCCATCAGAAGAAATTGATCCTTTTCAAAGGTATAATCCTTCATTTGGCGCCCCTTGTTCTAGCGCCCGGGGCACATGCCCCCTCTGCCCCCCCCTTAATTTCGGCCCTGAGTACAGACATGGAAGTATAAATAAATTTTAATAAGTTAAGTACAGATTCAGTACCAACTAAGAGAGTATCAAAAGCGATATGCAGTATGAACTTTTTTATGGACTCACATTGGAATCAATGCGTAGTTTTAAAAATGTGGCACAATATCGAATTGTCATTTTTTTTTCTGTTTTGATAAATACATGCCGACTGGTTAAAGAATCATTAACCTTGCAGTTCTTTTTAACATTAGTCGTTATCTCAACTTAAGGCTGTTAGTCACTCAGCTTCCGACTTCCCCTCGCTAAAGTTAAAACCATGGTTTAAACTTTGTGCGCTTCTTAACCCTCTCGCTGCGCAACCCGAGATTTCCTCGGGCAACGTAAAAGTAGTAAAATTTGCGCAGCCCGAAATTTCTTCGGGGGATTCATTTTTCGACTGGCGACTATTTTTTTAATTCAACTCGGACCACTTTTTAAATACAAAAAAATCCATATAGACTTTAACAACATCTACAAGAGAAATATACTGCAAAATTGATTTTCTTAAAATAGTGGTGCGAGAATATAAAAATAGTCATTTTGCTAGCCATATTCTCCACAATCACATCAAGAAAAACCTTACTACTCAGTGTGCTGTTTGTTGTGCAAAAAAATCTGAAACTGGCAAAAAAAATTCGCAAAGAAACGCGAATTTGGTGCAAAGATTGTCAAGTAGGACTTTGCCTCGAACCTTGTTTTGAAATTTATCACACTAAACTTCATTTCTAGTATAATTTTTGTTAGTATCTTGCCTATTTTTATTAGTATATATGTGTTACCTTTCTATTTCATAAAATAAATCATAATTTAACCAAGATTAATTTTCAGAATTTCACTTTTTTATCATTATTCTTCAAATGCAGTTTTCTGGCAGTCTTTTTTTATTATCTAAATCTATATAAAAAAAAAATTCTTTTACAAAAAATGTTTACATATTTAAACTCTAAAAAATATATACATTTGAAATATGTAATACAAAAAATGTGCAATTTTTGAACACATTTTGATAAAAAAAAAATTACGCAACGAGAGGGTTAAAGGATGTCTCTTTTTTTTGCTAGTTGTTAAAAGTATTCCTAAAATATGTAAGGGAAAGTAGGGTAATGACGCTCAGAAGGGTAATCCCGCTCACCCAATATCTCTAAACAAAATAGAATTGAAAACGTGCGATCGGTAACGGCACATAGCGAACTTCATCGTAAGTTCCCAGTAAGGATATGGTGACAGTCGGAAGGAAAGTATTTTTGTGTCCTCACGTTATTAGTTTGCAGTTGTTTTATTATAAAATTCTACTGTATCTAACTTGAATTTAAGTGTACACTCTCATTTTCAAATACTAATTTACTCATTATGTCTACAAAATATATACATTTAGCTGTACTTTCATACTTTTATTTATTTTTGTAGTGCGTTGTTACGCCAGTTATAATACATTAAAATCCAAGATGGCGGTAACGGGTAATGGCGCTCGCGTGGAATTCCGGAAGAAGTGTTGCCAGTGGGCAACTTTTTTAGGTAGATTTCGTATGAAATACTACCTATTGGGATCGTTCCTATGTTGGAATTTCGGGAAAATTTTTGCAGATCTACACCGATCATGACCCCTAGAAACCAAAACCACCCTCAGTAAAAAACTTCATCTATCTATCTATCTATCTATCTATCTATGTATCTATCTATCTATCTATCTATATATATACATATCACTTTCTTCTGGACAAGATAACTTTCGTAATTCTGCACCAATCTCTTCCAAACTGATACATAAAATCAATGGACATAAAATCTCGGTCAAGTTCGTTAATGGGCAAAATCGGATCAAGGGGATGGAAATAGGGAAGGGTTTTGCGAAAACAGAAAACCCCCCATAACTTCTTAATTTTTATACATATCAAATCAGTTTAAAGTTTTTATTACTTCTAAAAATAGGGCCAAAATTTTATGTATTACAGATTTTTGATAAAGTTAAAAATGGGCTCAAGGGGCGCAAAAAATAGGGTATTTGGGAGAAAAAAATTCATAACTTCGTCAATTCTCAAGATATCAATTCCAATTAATTTTATTATAAATCTCCTTAATATTATCTACAACTTTTATATTAACAGGTTTTTGATAGGACCAATTCGTACCGAAAAAAAAAAAAAAAAAATTAAAAACGAAAACAAAAAGGGGGTTTGAAGAAGTAAAAAATCCATAAGCCAATTCAAAAGATATAAAATCCCCATGAATTTATCATATATCTTCTTAATATTGTCTACAACATCTGTATAGACAAGTTTTGGATAGGACCAATTCTTACAGCAAAAACAAATTAAAAATACATAAATTAAAAATACATAGCGGTTAAAGAAAAAAATCATCTAAGTAAGGGTGTATTCAAATCCAAACTGCTTATTTTCTGACTCATTTTACAATTCATTTTTGCTCTCAAAGGCTTCCAATTGTTCAGTTTTCTTACTTAGAAACTATATAATGTACCGAAATGGTCGATTTTTTGATAGAGGCAGAATATATTTTTAAAAAATGCTTTTAAAGTGGGCATTTTGAACCGAATTTCCCGAAGCGGATTGTGTTGGAAAAATCATTGCATTAAGGATGCACTCAAATCCAAACTGCTTATTTTCTTACTCATTTTTAAATTCATTTTTGCTCTCAAACGCATCCAATTGCTAAATTCTCTTATTCAGAAACTATATAATGTAAAGTAATGATCGATTTTTTCATAGAGGCAGAATATATTTCTAAAAATGATGTCAAATTGGGCATTTTGAACAGAATTTCCCGAAGCGATTGTGTTAGAAACGAAAAATATTGCCCTACTGAGAATATAATTCTTTATTAATCAATTTTTAATTAATTGAAAGAAAAATAAAAACACAGGTCGCTTATAAATCTTTTCAAAAATCACGTCAGCATGTTTCACATTTTTTAGGTAGATTTCGTATGAAATACTACCCATTGGGATCGATCTTATGATGGAATTTCTGAAAAAGTTTTGCAGATCTACACCGATCATGACCCGTAGAAGCCAAAACCACACTCAGTAAAAAAATTTATCTATCTATCTATCTATCTATCTATAACACTTTCTTCTGGACACGATAACTTTCGTAATTCTGCACCAATCTCTTCCAAGCTGATACATAAAATCAAAGGGCATAAAATCTCGGTCAAGTTCATTAATGGGCAAAATCGGACCAAGGGGATGGAAATAGGGAGGGATTTGTGAAAACCGAAAACCCCCCATAACTTCTTAATTTTTGTACATATCAAATCAGTTATTATTATTTCTAAAAATAGGGCCAAAATTTTATGTATCACAGATTTTTGATAAAGTTAAAAATGGGCTCAAGGGCCGCAAAAATAGGGTTTTTGGGAGAAAAAAATTCATAACTTCGTCAATTCTCAAGATATCAATTCCAGTTAATCTATTAAAAATGTCCTTAATATTATCTACAACTTTTATATTCACAAGTTTTTGATAGGACCAATTCGTACCGCAAAGAAAAATTAAAAACGAAAACAAAAAGGGGGTTTGAAGAAGTAAAATATCCATAAGCCAATTCAAAAGATATAAAATCCCCATGAATTTATCATATATCTTCTTAATATTGTCTACAACATCTATATACGCAACTTTTGGATAGGACCAATTCTTACAGCAAAAACAAATTAAAAATACATAGCGGTTGAAGAAAAAAATCATCTAAGTAAGGGTGTATTCAAATCCAAACTGCTTATTTTCTGACTCATTTTACAATTCATTTTTGCTCTCAAAGGCTTCCAATCAGGGATGTAGTGGAGGGTATACGGGGGTATACGCCGTATACCCTCTGGATTCTTTTAAGGAACACCGTATACCCTCTGTTTCTCAAGAAAGCTATATTATATATACACTAGGGTATACCCTCTGCCTTGAGCGTATACCCTCTGCTTAGAACGTATACCCTCTGTTTTCTTTACGACTACACCACTGCTTCCAATTGGTACGTTTTCTTACTCATAAACTATATAATGTACCGTAATGGTCGATTTTTTGATAGAGGCAGAATATATTTCAAAAAATGCTGTTAAAGTGGGCATTTTGAACCGAATTTCCCGAAGCGGATTGTGTTGGAAAAATCATTGCATTAAGGAGGCACTCAAATCCAAACTGCTTATTTTCTGACTCATTTTTAAATTCATTTTTGCTCTCAAACGCATTTAATTGGTAGATTCGCTTATTCGGAAACTATATAATGTACCGCAATGATCGATTTTTTGATAGAGGCAGAATATATTTCAAAAAATGATGTTAAAGTGGGCATTTTGAACGGAATTTCCAATTGTGTTATCACTTTCTCCTGGACACGATAACTTCCGCAATTCTGCACAAATCTCTTTCAAACTGATACATAAAATCAAGGGAGATAAAATCTCGGTCAAGTTCGTTAATGGGCAAAAGCGGACAAAGGGGATGGAAATAGGGAGGGGTTATGTGAAAACCGAAAAAACCCCATAACTTCTTAATTTTTGTACATGTCAAATCAGTTTAAAGTTTTTATTACTTCTAAAAATAGCGCCAAAAATTTATGCATCACAGATTTTTGATAAAATTTAAAATAGGCTCAAGGAGCGCAAAAAATTGGGTTTTTGGGAGAAAAAAAATTCCTTACTTCGTCAATTCTCACGATATCAAATCAAATAATTTTATTATACATCTCCTTAATATTATCTGCAACTTTTATATTCACAAGTTTCTGATAGGACCAATTCGTACCACAAAAAAAAATAAAAAACGAAAACCAAAAGGGGGTTGAAGAAGTAAAAAATCCTTAAATCCGTCAATTCACAAGATATAAAGTCTCCATGAATTTATCATATATCTTCTTAATATTGTCTACAACATCTGTATAGACAAGTTTTGGATAGGACCAATTCTTACAGCAAAAACAAATTAAAAATACATAAATTAAAAATACATAGCGGTTAATGAAAAAAATCATCTAAGTAAGGGTGTATTCAAATCCAAACTGCTTATTTTCTGACTCATTTTACAATTCATTTTTGCTCTCAAAGGCTTCCAATTGTTACGTTTTCTTACTTAGAAACTATATAATGTACCGAAATGGTCGATTTTTTGATAGAGGCAGAATATATTTAAAAAAAATGCTTTTAAAGTGGGCATTTTGAACCGAATTTCCCGAAGCGGATTGTGTTGGAAAAATCATTGCATTAAGGATGCACTCAAATCCAAACTGCTTATTTTCTTACTCATTTTTAAATTCATTTTTGCTCTCAAACGCATCCAATTGCTAAATTCTCTTATTCAGAAACTATATAATGTAAAGTAATGATCGATTTTTTCATAGAGGCAGAATATATTTCTAAAAATGATGTCAAATTGGGCATTTTGAACAGAATTTCCCGAAGCGATTGTGTTAGAAACGAAAAATATTGCCCTACTGAGAATATAATTCTTTATTAATCAATTTTTAATTAATTGAAAGAAAAATAAAAACACAGGTCGCTTATAAATCTTTTCAAAAATCACGTCAGCATGTTTCACATTTTTTAGGTAGATTTCGTATGAAATACTACCCATTGGGATCGATCTTATGATGGAATTTCTGAAAAATTTTTGCAGATCTACACCGATCATGACCCGTAGAAGCCAAAACCACACTCAGTAAAAAAATTTATCTATCTATCTATCTATCTATAACACTTTCTTCTGGACACGATAACTTTCGTAATTCTGCACCAATCTCTTCCAAGCTGATACATAAAATCAAAGGGCATAAAATCTCGGTCAAGTTCATTAATGGGCAAAATCGGCCAAGGGAATGGAAATAGGGAGGGATTTGTGAAAACCGAAAACCCCCCATAACTTCTTAATTTTTGTACATATCAAATCATTTAAAAGTTTTTATTATTTCTAAAAATAGGGCCAAAATTTTATGTATCACAGATTTTTGATAAAGTTAAAAATGGGCTCAAGGGCCGCAAAAATAGGGTTTTTGGGAGAAAAAAATTCATAACTTCGTCAATTCTCAAGATATCAATTCCAGTTAATCTATTAAAAATGTCCTTAATATTATCTACAACTTTTATATTCACAAGTTTTTGATAGGACCAATTCGTACCGCAAAGAAAAATTAAAAACGAAAACAAAAAGGGGGTTTGAAGAAGTAAAATATCCATAAGCCAATTCAAAAGATATAAAATCCCCATGAATTTATCATATATCTTCTTAATATTGTCTACAACATCTATATACGCAACTTTTGGATAGGACCAATTCTTACAGCAAAAACAAATTAAAAATACATAGCGGTTGAAGAAAAAAATCATCTAAGTAAGGGTGTATTCAAATCCAAACTGCTTATTTTCTGACTCATTTTACAATTCATTTTTGCTCTCAAAGGCTTCCAATCAGGGATGTAGTGGAGGGTATACGGGGGTATACGCCGTATACCCTCTGGATTCTTTTAAGGAACACCGTATACCCTCTGTTTCTCAAGAAAGCTATATTATATATACACTAGGGTATACCCTCTGCCTTGAGCGTATACCCTCTGCTTAGAACGTATACCCTCTGTTTTCTTTACGACTACACCACTGCTTCCAATTGGTACGTTTTCTTACTCATAAACTATATAACGTACCGTAATGGTCGATTTTTTGATAGAGGCAGAATATATTTCAAAAAATGCTGTTAAAGTGGGCATTTTGAACCGAATTTCCCGAAGCGGATTGTGTTGAAAAAATCATTGCATTAAGGAGGCACTCAAATCCAAACTGCTTATTTTCTGACTCATTTTTAAATTCATTTTTGCTCTCAAACGCATTTAATTGGTAGATTCGCTTATTCGGAAACTATATAATGTACCGCAATGATCGATTTTTCGATAGAGGCAGAATATATTTCAAAAAATGATGTTAAAGTGGGCATTTTGAACGGAATTTCCAATTGTGTTATCACTTTCTCCTGGACACGATAACTTCCGCAATTCTGCACAAATCTCTTTCAAACCGATACATAAAATCAAGGGAGATAAAATCTCGGTCAAGTTCGTTAATGGGCAAAAGCGGACAAAGGGGATGGAAATAGGGAGGGGTTATGTGAAAACCGAAAAAACCCCATAACTTCTTAATTTTTGTACATATCAAATCAGTTTAAAGTTTTTATTACTTCTAAAAATAGCGCCAAAAATTTATGCATCACAGATTTTTGATAAAATTTAAAATAGGCTCAAGGAGCGCAAAAAATTGGGTTTTTGGGAGAAAAAAAATTCCTTACTTCGTCAATTCTCACGATATCAAATCAAATAATTTTATTATACATCTCCTTAATATTATCTGCAACTTTTATATTCACAAGTTTCTGATAGGACCAATTCGTACCACAAAAAAAAAAAATTAAAAACGAAAACCAAAAGGGGGTTGAAGAAGTAAAAAATCCTTAAATCCGTCAATTCACAAGATATAAAGTCTCCATGAATTTATCATATATCTTCTTAATATTGTCTTCAACATTTATATAGATAAGTTTTTGATAGGTCCAATTCTTACAGCAAAAACAAATTAAAAATACATAGCGGTTGAAGAAAAAAAATCATCTTATTAAGGGTGCATTCAAATCTAAACTGTCTATTTTCTTACTCATTTGTAAATTCATTTTTGCTCTCAAACGCATCGAATTGCTAGATTATCTTATTCAGAAACTATATAATGTAGAGTAATGATCGATTTTTTGATAGAGGCAGAATATATTTCAAAAAATGATGTCAAAGTGGGCATTTTGAACAGAATTTCTCGAAGCGACTGTGTTAGAAACGAAAAATATTGCCCTACTGAGAAAATAATTGTTTATTAATCAAGTTTTAATTAATTGAAAGAAAAATAAAAACACAGGTCGCTTATAAATCTTTTCAAAAATCACGTCAGCATGTTTCATATTTTTTTCTTATTAAAAATGAATCTGAAAATGTGCCAGAAAATTTCGAGTTGTTGAATATAGAAAAATATTTTTTTTTTAATATCGCCTTAACATGATTCTGATAAAACCAGCTATTTTATAAAAAAGAAATAAAAACTCGTCAAAAGCAGACAGAGAAAAATGTTAAAGTGGATTTATATCTAATAATGATTTATAAAAATTGCAAATAAAGCCTTTGTGCAACAATATTAAAAAGCAGAAAAACCAACGTTTAAAATGCACAAATTATTTGTGCATTTTAAACGTTGGTTTTTCTGCTTTTTAATAATGATTTAGTTTTTGTTGGTGAAATTAGTATACTTAACTTCGAAATCTTCCTCTGCCTGTAGGCCGGGCCGGCAGGGATTTTTCTTTTATTTAAATTCAAATTTATTGATTAACACCACTTTTTTGAAATGGTAAAATTCCCCTGTTTTCGCCTTAATTAATGTGCCATTAAACAAGGAGAATTTTACGATTTCAAAAAAGTGGTGAAAATCAAAAAACATAAATTTAAAAAAAGTAGCCCACTATATGTATATAACACAATATGTGTGCACAATATGTGTAAAGTGGTCGCAAAATGTCTGCAGTGGTGTGAACAGCCTACACAACTACATATGTGACTTTTGTCTTACTTAAATGTTGTATTCAAACTCTGAGCGCAATTACCCTAACATGTCGGGAATTACCGCTCAATCGATGGTTATTTAAATAAAACGATAAAAAACATTCCTAAAACTTTTATGCAAATTAGTTGATTGCAAACTGTTCCTTATGCTTTGGAGTTATACTTCGTTAATAAAATATTGATTTTTTTGTCTAAATTTGACTAGCTATTCATGTTTTTCCTTAAGTGAGCGCCATTCCCCTACTTTCCCCTATACTTCATTTTATGTGGTGTTAAAATCTTACTAACAGTTCGTCATTTTTAACACATAAAATATTAAATTAAGCATAGATTTTAGAAATATTTTGAGAACTAAGAAAAAAAGAGTAATCCTTTAAGAAGAGTACACAGAAAAAAGAAGTTAAAAATATTAATTTCTTGGTGAGATATTCTAAATATACGAATTAATTCTACGCCAATAGGTTACGCTTATGTTAACCCTTTATGTACTCAATTATGAATTCATGAAAATTTTATCTTCTAAAGCATTTTTCGTGAATTTTTGAAACTACATTAGATGATTTACATAATCGTTTAATAGATTTTAGAAGGACTTTAGAAGAATTGAAGGATTAATTAAGTTTGAATTTATAGGAATTTTGTGCAATATTTATAACCCCACTCAAATATTTTATTTTAAATATTTTTCTTAGTATTTTGTAGAATTAGGAAATATACAAATATAATGTTCTTAAAATAGAAATATAGAAATATTACCGAATTGAACCCCCCCCCCCCCCCCACGCCAAGAAAGCTGAAAAGATATGCAAAAGCAAAAGAAATCACCCTTTAAAAATATTTTTGTTTTGTGTAACCAATAATGGTTTTAAAACAACATAACGTAATGCATCATATAAATCATTCTAAACTGTATAACTACTAATCCATGTATTAACTGAATTTTATAAAAAGTTATTTTAATGGTATTTATGAGTACCGTCAATAGATAAAGTGTTAAATAAGCGAGGGGGATTTGGAAGTTAACTGACTAACAGCCTTAAAGAAGAGACGAGTTTTATACAGGTTATATCTGGAAAATAAAGGAAAGAAAAGACTCTTTTGAAACAAAGATGTTAAAGACAGGGCAAAGATATAATATCGAATATTGGTATATGGAAAATATCAGCTTTGACATGGATGTTAACCTCTCGATATATATATATATATATATTTCAATTTGTTACATCCTATATATCGATACTCTTTAGAAATTAAGGAAGTTCGGACACTTAATTTTAGGTAGATTTCATAAGAAATACTGCCTATTGCAGTCGTTACCATGGTGCGACTTTTGAAAAATTCCTTCATAACTTTTTCTTATAGGACCCCAGGAACACAAAACCACTCGCACCTAAAAAGTTTATATATATATATATATATATATATATATATATATGCATATATTAAATTTTGTCCGCGCGATAAAAGTCTCAATTATGCACGGATCGTCTTCAAACTCACCAAAAACATTGAGATGGCTAATATCACGGTGGGTATTGCAAATAAACAAAATCAGACCAAGGGGCTTGAAATCGGGAAGGGTTTTGTGAAAACCGAAAAAACTCCATAGCTTCTTAATTATAATACATATCAAATCAGTTTAAAGTTATTATTACTTCTAGGAAAAGGGCCAAAAAATTTATGTATCACAGCTTTTTCATAAAATTAAAAATGGGTTCAAGGGGCGAAAAAAATGGGGTTTTAAGGAGAAAAAAATTCACAGCTTCGTCAGTTCTCAAGATATCAAATTCACTTAAACTTATCATAAATCTTCTTAATACTATCTACAGCTTTTATATTGACAAGTTTTTGATAGGACCAACTCTTACCGCAAAAAAGGGGGGTTGAAAAAGAAAAAAATTCATAACTTCGTCAATTCAAAAGATATCAAATCCGCTTAAACTTATTGTAAATCTTCTTAATATTATCTACAACTTTTATACTGACAAGTTTTTGATAGGACCAACTCTTACAGCAAAAACAAATTAAACAAAAATAAGGGTTGGAGGAGAAACTATCGTATTAACATGTTTCTGATAAAGCCAGCTCTTACAGAAAAATGAAATTAAAAACTTGTCAAAAACGACCAGATAAAATTGTAAAGCGAGCCGGTAGGGTTTTTATTTTATTTTTATTTTTTATTTATTTATTTTTTTTTTTTTCAGGTTGGAAAAGAAAGCTTGAAGAGGCTTTCCTTGAAGAAGAGGGTTAAGATAATTATTCCTATGGTGGTGGAATGCATTCAATTTATTGATGTACGGCTTATAATAACAAATTAAACATTATTTGCATTTTTCTTATTATCTAATTTTTTTTTTGCCTAAATGATCCTTTATCTCATAAACTCATAAACAAGATGCACCTTTTAAATTTTGAAACACGCGTTTTTCTCTCATGTATGTATAGTTTAACACAAGCCTTTTGTAATTTGAAGTTTTGTTATTTTTTAATGAATTTTTAAATTTAAATTTTTTTGTAGCTTGCAGTAAAAATCATAGGATTATAATTACAGCCAATTTCAAGAAATCCCCAAGTTAAAGTACGTAAAAATACATAGGGAATAAGCTTTGAAAATTTCAGTTGATTCTTTGGAACAGTTCCTGAGATAAAGTGTCATCAATATGACAAATTTAACATTGTCAAGATACAAGCGTCCGAACACCCTTAATATTTTATATGTGAAAATCAACTTTAAGGATTTTTCATGTACATTTCTAAATAAATCTAACTCAATTGATGTTAGCTCTCAAAGAAAAAAAAAGACAATTAAAAAACATTTTTTATCAGCTTAATCATTTAATATAGCTAAAAATTTTAGGTAATGTGAAATTATCCTTATGGAGTCACAAAAAGCATCTTATCATAATTAATACATGATTTTCTACTAAACATCATTAGCGAAATCAGAAACTAGAGAAAATGACCCACCTTTTATTGCATTGTCTCAAATGACATTGTGTCTGCTCGCCAAGACATCAATGATATTTCGGTGTATTTTGTGTTTTGTTTTTATTAGTTCATGAATCTTATCTGATAGTTGAATTGTTGCGTATTTCTCGAATGCGTTAATGTGGTAGTTTTGTTTGTCTAAGGAAAAATTTTTATTATTACTATTCAACAATTAAAGTTTATAAAATTGATTATGACTCCTAAAAGTGATGTTTTAAGATATTTTACAAAAAAATAGTAAAGCTGTTTCAAAGTATTTTTAACCGAAAAATACCAATACAGGAATCCTCCGATTTACGTATTACGCGACTTAAGTAAATTCGCAGTTACGTAATAAATCTCGAAAATTACATTTGTGAACATACTAGTGCGTTTGATACGCAGTTGCATACTTTTCATATTTATTTTGTAAATAAAATATCTAGATATAAAAACCACAAACGTAATATAGTTTATATATTAGATAGAGTAATATGTTTATGGGGTCAATCAAATCTGTAACAAAACAACTTAATCTTTATTGTTAGTTTTTCATAGTAGTCATCTAATTCGTAATAAATACAGTTTGTGCTTATCAAGGATTATATTATTTTGTGAGTGCTATTCATTTATCTTGCCATCAAAAATTCATGGAGAATAGGTTAAATTAGTCCTCTTTTAATTAGTCCTCTTTTAATTTTTTTTTATAGTCGTTTGACGTAGATTCAAAATTGTTATAAATCCATCAATGTTAGATTTATAAATCCCGTATTCTACACTATATTTCAAGTGTTCTTTAAGTTTGTTTTTATATTTTTGCATACTTTTATAGTTTATATACGAGTATGTACTGCCGCATGATGCTTTATTCATAAAATAATACGGTGTAAATAATATATATATATATATATATATATAATATCAGTTTCATACAAAATTTTACATAAGCAATTTACAAATTCGACTTACGTAAAATTCAAGTTACGTAAAACTTTACGGAGCGCATTACTTACGAAAATCGGGGGATGCCTGTATTAAAATATCTGATGCATTACCACAATAAACTATTCAGCGTTCGACATCAATAAACATAACTGAAATATTAGCTTATACTAGTTTTAAACGGATTACCCCGAAAACAATTTCATCGACTTTGCAAACACTAATTTTTAAAACATGGGTGTGAAAGAAGCAATTTTAAAATGAAACGCGACATAAAATACAACTTCCAGAAATAAAACATTAAAAAATAATGAAAATATTCCGAAATTTCGAAAACCGATATATCGATGTTTTCTGTCCGATTTTTTTCAGATATCGGTATTTTAAATATGATTTCTAAAAAAATCGATATTTAAAATTTTTTTGCTTCCACTAATTAAGAAGTGTCGTGACATTTCATTAAATAAATTTTGTACGGTGATACGATACAAGATACGTTCTTGGTTCATAGGTTTAATGGCACACATAAATTAAGCTCAAACGGGTTAATCTTCCGTTATTGGGGTGCACGCGATAGCCATAGAATTATTAAACAATCCCGCTTAAAAATATTATTTTTAAATTCATAAAAGAAAAATCCCTAAATTGAGATACAGTTTTCGGACAAGTTGCATTTGAAAGTATTTTTTTTTTTCTATTTTGACGGTGTAAAAATTGGAATTGTGCGATTTGTAGAAGTTAATAAATTTCCGACAAAAGCAAAATTGATTACTTGGATCGTTGCTATCGTCAGCATGATGTATGTCATCGTTATCCACGAACATATTTTTGCATTATAATAGCGATGCAAAAATATTAAATATAAAAAACAAACATATCTCGCCTACAGTGCCAGATTTACGGCAGGGCATTCGGGGTACGGGCCCAGGGGCCCTGATTTTCAGGAACCACCAAATGCTGCTGAAGGCTTTTTATTTATTGTCCAAAATCTGATGTGGTTTTAACAAATAATGGAATTTTATATTTCATTCTACATTCTATTGTGTTCGTATTGTATTTTTATAACATCGCATATTTTGCCTGAAACAACTATATTTAATTGCTTTATTATAGTGAATATTTTCTTTTATCTTTATCACTAAAAAAAATATTGTATATTTAATCCTGTTCGTGTTTTCGTCAGATTATTTAAGGGTTGATAAGCTTAGCTCGTAGGCGGTAGAGCCCCCTAATAGTTTAAATAATTGTAGTTTGGTACTGAGGAAAATTTATTGTTAGTTGTTGCATACTTTACCATTCCAGATATATAGACTTGCATAAAAAAAGGTAATCAGCACCACATAATTTATTATAAAACTTTTACTCATTTAAATTTCATAATCGTGAAATAATTATTTAAAAGTAAATTAGTATTTATGAAATTTAATTTTTAATGATATTTTAAAGTAATTATTAAAATCATTAGTGGTTATCTTATTAAGTACCTTTTAGAATGTATGAGGACATCAGAAGCCAAGGGGTACAAGAGACAAAATTTCGATTTGGAATAAATTGAGTTCAAAGATAATTGACGTTAAAGTTGAACATCATTAATAATTGACAGAATTGAAATAGGAAACTGCTGCTTGTTTCACAGTGGTCTTTGAACTCTTATTTCAATAAATGTGAAAAAAGTAGAGTGCAATTTTTTCTTTAAATTTATAATTAATCAATATTGATCATTATTCGGCAAAGTGGTTGATCTCTAAAACACAACACATAATTAGAAAATCACTTATATTTCTTTACCTGAAAAGAAAAAAGCATATTCCCAGGTCGTCTGTGCACTTAGTTAAATTTTTTCAGTTTTGTCACTTATACCCCTTGGCTTGTGGGGTCCTCATATATATTTTTACTCAATCCCCTGTAAGCATCGGTGCCAGGGGGGCACCGTAAGCGTCTGTGGCCGGAGCCCCCAAATTTATAAATTGGTCCCTGGGCCAAGACCAGTACCGTCTCGAAGGGACGTTAGTATATCAAGACGGTGTTGCCAAGACTCGCAATAAGTTAATTTAAGTAATAATTATTATAAGTGAAAAATATAATTGTAATTTGATTTCGTCGAATTTGTAGTTACAAATTTTACAAGAATTATGCAATTATGGAGATATTTTGATATTCACAGAATAGAAAATAAATATTAAAGAGCTACTAATACTATACGTCCGAATAATTCTTTCTTGACTAGTTAGATAAGTAAAGGATACTTACACCACGACAGTTTCAGATCAAATGCAAAGAGACAGATGGTTCGGAATTTCAGAGCATCATTTTTTCCTGTTTTTTCTTCACGACCACCTGTCTCCTATGAAAATTTAATAAAACTTGTTTTTACCACAATTCCCATTCCACTGATGACGTCCAAACCACTGGGAACATAAAAAAAACTATCATAAATCGATTTTCAGAAATATAACGACAATTTTTTATGTTTACGGGGTTGGTACCGAGCGCGTTTACAAGATTACGAATCCTGCTTTATGAAGCTGCCATCTTTACTCAGGTTTCTTCCAAATCGTAAAAATATTTCGCGCGATCTGTCAATGTTTGTCAGAGGATCTCGTAAATTTGGTTTTTATGAATTCGGCATTGACGACAATCCATTAACTTTTTTTTTTTTTTTTTTTTTTTTTTTTTCAAAATCGGGAATTTTGCGTTATAGACATTAAAATAAAATAAAGACTGTATGCTAGCAGAAATGTATTGTTGAAGAGTAAAATTTAAGTTGAAAATTATTTGTTTTAACCTTTTTAGTGGTTTACCCAGGGGTCTGTCAGAGTAAGAGTTCAAAGGCTTAAAAAATGTAGCGGTCAAAAATTCTACCAGGCTTTGGTAAGAATGTGAATAAGAGGCTGGTGTGTTTCAGGATCTTCTCTACACTGTAAAAAATAATTGTTGTAATAATTACAGTATAATACTGGAAGCTGGGGTGCCAGTATTATACTGTAAAATTAACAGTAATAAACAGTAAATAAACAGTAGTATACTATTTTATAAATGAAAATGCAGAAACATACCACATATTACTACTTAGCGGTATATTACTGTTTATTTTACGGTTTATTATTGCTATTTAACGGTATAATTGTTGATTTTACAGTATTATACTCGCACCCCAGCTGGCAGTATAATACTGTAAAATCAGCAATTCATTTATTGCAGCGTATGATTTTACAATTGAATAAGGCAAAGATCAGTATTACGAAATAGTGGTAGTAAAGTGCTTATAAAAGTAAAGACTGCGGGAACTTTTATGAAAATAATATGCAGTGGCACCGAAAAGGTCTTCACAATTCGGATCAAAAAACAGATATCATCCATTGGTGGCGTAAACCATCAGCTATAGAGACTATTGTAGTACCGAGCCCTGAATTAATTTTACATGCAGTATATCCTTGTAGAGAATTCGAAAACAGTAATCTGTATCGCAATCCACAGTAGTCGTCAACACATCTGAGGACTAGATCTACAATGAGGTCTCGTGAAAAGCCAGATTAGGAAAATCTCATATAAAATTTTCATTCTCCGGGTAACTCCAGTCAGTCACTCTCCCTAAATAGTGTCTGTTCCGGGACTGCCAATTTCGGTCAATAGTTTTGGTTACTTTCCAGTGATGCAATGTCACATTCCAGTTGGTGTCGTCCACTAATATACAGGTTGGTTAAAAAAAGATAAAGCAGACTTTAAAAGGTAGTAGTGAAAATTAAAACAAATATTTTTTGTATAGAATACTAGGATCGTCATCTATGTTTTGCTCACCAGTATGGAGTGTGTCTTGGCGCATAAATATCACTCATAACTTTAACTAAAACAAATACATTTTAAATCAATTTTTGTCACAGACTTCTTGTTTTCTGTGGAATGCATTGATATCATTAAAAGGAATGGAAATGAAACCGTATGAACTGCCCATTCATTCGGAAATAAGGAGCGTCTAGTTCAGCGTTATTTGGATAAACATGTTGGCCACTTCTGCCATTTCTTGTGATATCCTTACGTTTCACGCAAAGAAATGTAGTTCTATTTCAAATTTCGTTACAATAGCTTTATTGTTGTTAAAGTTATGCACAAAAATCCAAATTCGACTGAGACTCTCTGTATTTTTGACTGATTTAATGAATTGTAATCCTGGTTTTCTACGCAAAAATTGTTTGTTGTAGTGTGAACTGACATCTCTTAACGTTTATTAGCCACCGTTACGGTATGCTATTTCTTTCTTCCAGCTTATTTTGTGTCGTCTCCAATAAATAACGTTGCCTTGTATAAGCCAGCCGTAAAACAAAAGCCGATGTTTCATTGTGCGATTAAATACTCTACAGCATTTTTTAAAATTTCTAAGCATCGCACATTTTCAATGTTTATACCGTCGTATTGGGGAAAAAAGTACTTTTTTAATGCAATTTGTTTGAAAATTGCATCTCCTTTTGAAATATTAATTTAGCGAAATTTGTTTCATTCTGGCAACTCAAGTACTCCATTTCTGTAGAAAGTAAAAGAAAAATAGTTAAAAAATAGCAATTATATCTTCTTGTTGCCATTTTCCCATAAAAGCTGAAAAAATGTAATTAAAATACGTTCTATTTTGAGAAAAATATAAATGAATGATTTATGATAAAAAAAAAGGAGCTATTATAAACTACATTTAATTTTAAGTATCTATATTAATGCAAATTACATCATTTTACATAAAATAAAAGCGTGTGCTTTAAGTTTTAAAATTGAAATATGTTTTGTACTACAGTAGAGTCCCGATTATCCGAGTCCCGCTTAACCGAGTTATTTTCTTTTGGTGGACTGGTGGCTTCTATTATTATGAAACAGCCATTATAAATGAAGCGTTAGGTAGTAAGATATCGTAAGATATATCTAGGGGAAGGGGGGGGGGTTGTCTTTTGATATCGTTATCATTTTTGATCCAATCAAAATTTTCTCTTTTTATTTGTAACTTGGTCTTTACATCAAAATAGTATGTTACCTTTTTTTCAGTCTGTTATCTATTTTTAAGAAAATACAAAGTTATTATTAAAATCCTTATATGATTATAAAATTATTTAATTCCGAAATATGGAATACGCCAAAGTTTAGCATTCCTATTTTTCTATATATATATATGCATATATAATCCGCTGTTTGAGAAACCATATGCGAAGTATATTCGAAATTATACTTGTGTTTACTAGCAGACTTGTATAAAACCAAAAACTTTCCGCGCACGCAAATATTGGGTCAAAAACTTTCTGCAAATTAAATTAATGTTTAATAAAATAATGTGTTACATTATTTTGACGATATTAATTAAAAACAGTAGTTTTAAAGTAATTTCCATTTAAATTAAAAATTAATCGATATTAATTAAAGTATAATTATTTTAATTGAAAAAAATAATAAAGCTAAAAATCCATGATAAGAAAATGGGAATTCTTATCAATTATTTTGTCAATACATTTAGAAACAGCCCAATCCTTAATATCTATTTGCACAAAATACCAGTCACCCTGTTCACAGAAAGAATACGGCATTGCTTCTGAAACAACTGAATCGCATTTTATAGGGAGAGGTCTATTCATAGGTGTCACCATTAAAGAGAACTGATGCAGGGATGAAAGTGCACTAAAACCATTTTGGAGCACCTTTGGAGCAGTAAAATCCATTTTTGGAGCAGTAAAATCCATTTTTGGAGCAGCAAAAATCTAATTTGTAGCAATAAAATTAAAATTCTGTTTTTGGAGCAGACTCAAATTCTTATGCTAATAAACTCCTAAAAATTAAAATGATTGCTATCTTGAAAATATTTTCACATTTGAAAGAATAATTACTCAGATAAAATTTCTGCACACATTTTGCTAACTCTGGGCTAACTAAACGACAATTGGGTACAGATTGCAATAATGAAAAATTAGCAGCAGGAAGAAAAAAAAAATCAGTTTATTTGGCTTTAAAAAATATATTTGGCTTTAAAAAATATTATTTTAGAGCAATAATTTTAATTAATCAAAGGAAAGCCTATGAATACAACATACAGGACTCCCACTCAACTTTTACAGTAAAAAATGGTAAAAGGGGATAATTTTTTTTTTTTTTTTTTTTTTTTTTTTTTTTTTTTTTTAAGGGACAAAAAAGGAACCTTTGGGGACCTAATTTCAGCAAATCGTAAAATAAAATAAACAAAATCCGTGCAATCATTTCACGAAATTAGCGTTTTTCGCGATCCTTTGACAAAATTAACGTGATTTCACAATCTCTTGCCAAAATTTGAGTGTTTTTTGCGATCTTTTGCCGAAATTCGAGTGACTTTCACAATCTTTCGAAGAAATTTGCTTATTTTTCGCGATCTTTTGACGAAATTCGCGTATTTTTGCGATCTTTTGACGAAATTCGCTTGTTTTTCGCGATCTTTTATCGAAATTCGCGTGTTTTTGCGGTCTTATGACGAAATTCGCGTATTTTTTGCGGTCTTTTGACGAAATTCGCGTATTTTTGCGATTTTTTGGCAAAATTTGCATGTTTTTTGCACTCTTTTGACTAAAATCGCATATTTTTCGGGATCTTTTGGCGAAATTCGCATGTTTTTCGTGATCTTTGGGTGGAATTCGCTTGTTTTTCGTTTCTTTTGTAGAAATTTACAGGGTTTTTTTTTTTCTATCTTTTGACCGCGTTTTGTTCGTTTTTCCACGAAACTAGCGATCCTTTGAGAAAATTCACGTTTTTTTTCGCGATCTTTTGACGGAATTCGTGTATTTTTCGCTATCTTTCAACGAAATTCGCGTGCTTTTTCCGGTATTTTGGCGAAAGTTGCTGTTTGTTTCGCGACCTTTTGACAAAATTCGCGTTTTTTCGCGATCTTTTGACAGCGTTTTGTTTGTTTTTGACGAAATTCCTACTTTTTTCGTGATCATTTGACTAATATGGCGTGTTTTTCGCGATATTTTGATAAAATTCGCAAGTTTTTCGATTTTGACAAAATCCACGTGCTTTTTGCGGTCTTTTGATCGCGGTTTTTTCATTTTTTGACGAAATTATCTTTTTTCTTTCAGGATCCTTTAAAAAAATCGCGTTTTTTTCCGCGGTCCTTTGACGAAATTCACGTTTTTCCGCGATGCTTTGACGAAAGTGGTGATTTTTTTCTGCTAACGATTCATGAAATTGTTTTTTTTCGGCGACCATTTGTTGAAATACGCAATACTTTTTAAGTGATTATTTTTTATGCCTGTATTTTCGGGCTGGTGGCCGATTTTTTTTAAATTTTCGGAAAATTCGGAACAGAACTACCCCTGGCAAACAATAAATAAATCATACATAAAAATGGGAAATATTTCTACTATTTCGGTATTTAAAAAAAAAAAAAAAAAGTTACAAAAACAAAAATTACGTTCTTTTTTTTTTTCCAAAAAAATTTTCAGCAAAGTTCCGAATTTTGCGGAAAACTTTCCGCGCACGGCGTGCGCGTGTGCGTCTATATTATGCAACTCTGTTTACTAGTAAAGAAAAGAGAAAGAATGTTGTCCACTTGTTTTGTTGATAAGAAGTTCTAACTGCTCCCCCCCTCCATGCGGAGCAAGTGCAAGAAGACATTATTGCTGTTGAATACATTATGTAACAAAAAGCTATTATAAAAATCTTTTAAATAGTAACAATTTCTTTTAAGTGTTATTTCATATAAAGTTATTTCTTATATAAAATTACATTTTATTGACTTCTCTTCCTTTGAATCATAAAGTATGTGAAAAATAGATGTAACCATTTTTGTATATCACTCCAAACAACAGAAAAAAAAAAAAAAAAAATAAGCAATTTAACAAATTACAACGACCATTTGGAAAATGATTTTTTTCAAAGGCTAAAATTTAAGACATAAAAAATCCCACGGAGTTGATCATACATTACGTACGCCAAGAATTAAGCATTAATAGTATTATTACACGTAAAATTTGCAAGCGACAAAAATCGCCTGCGACTCGTCAGATTTCCTGAAACTTACGTAATATCCACCTGAAACTTACGTATTATCCAAGCATTTCATTGGCTGTTCGGGAAAAGGCTTTTCCATCGTCCAAGAAATCTGACGACCCATTTTTAATGAAATTTCATTCTTAAACTTCTAAACATCCCACAATATTATCTTTTACACCGTCGTATAGAGAAAAAAATGTACTTTTAAATGCAATTTGTTTGAAAGCTGTATCTAAACTTGTTTCTGAGTTATTATTATTTTTTTTTTGTAGTTTTTATTACTTTTTGTCATAGTGGCAACAGAAGCATCCATCTCTGTTGAAAGTAAAGGGAAATACAGATTACTGTATAGACCAATCAAAAGACGAATAAAATGCGGATTCAACCAATAAAACGCCTCAGATATGTTTTTGATTTCCTACCCTGACAGTGAACACTAACCATTTTTCCAAATGGTTAAAAAAAAAAAAAAAAAGAATTTTTAAGCATTAATAACGATACTATTACAGGGTGGGGGGGAGGGGGGTCCGAGGGATGATAACGAATGATATCGTAAGGGGGGATCTAAAATTACCAAAAAATTGATAACGTTATATATGTACTGCCCCCAAAATAGTCAAATCCAATTGATACGGACTAATTTTCTTGAAATCCGCTTTCTTCCATTTGAAATACTTTAAATATGATGCCGGGCATGTCTCATGTGTGCGAAAGTGTTGAAGTTAATCATCAAACCATCCAATCCTACTGCCCAGTGGTTCTAGGGAAGGGGCGTATATTCAGTCGAAATACGACGACAGAATACAAAAAGAAGTTCGTCTGCAAAAAAAAAAAAAAAAAAAAAAAAAAAAAAAATATATATATATATATATATATATATATAAATAAAAATAAAAAATGTAGTTGTTTTAATCCGTCCCAGTGAAATCCGCCAGTTTAATCCGCCAGTGAAAAAGTTAAATAATGGAATACAATTTTGTAAAATTGCATTCTCTCTATGGACGTGTATCTTGACGAGTGCGTTATGGGTTTTCATGCCCCGAACGAGTGTACTCGTCCGTACACTTTCAGCTGCACGAATCGAATGAACAGTGACCAGTTTCAACAATTAATAACTGGTATCGCATGTTTCTTTCTCAACTATGGAATTCGAACTTATAACCTTCAGTATAGCTGATCACTATGTCCTTATGACAGGATCATTTAATTCTAATTTTGCGACTTTAAAAATCCATCGTTTGCTTAGTGAACCTAAAGAGTGGAGTATTTCGCCGCAAGTAACACAAAACTAATGAAATGTGCGATTCAAGCGATGTACTTAATAGTGGTACAGACAAATAGACAGCATACGGCGGAGATCACACGGGATCACATATTATTCATGAAGAAAATCTTTAAATCATATTCAGTTAATTGAAAAAACACTTAAATACAACATAACAAGCGAATTTAGCGCAACACGTTTCGGGAGAATTAGTATTTCTTCTTCAGTTGGAAAGAGATGTATTCTATTATAACGAAAGCAATGGCGGGACTCCAGACCACTGCAAGAGTAGAACCAAGAAGCAGCTCTCACATTGGGAACACATCTTTCTGTGGTGAAGTAGAAAGTCTAATTCTTTCGAAACGCTGCACGTTTTCTTAATTTCATACGGTGTATTTAAGAAATTTTTACAACAGTATTATATTTTAACCATTATTTAAAATATTTGCTTGTCATATACAGGTAAACAAGTTGTTCGCGATATACCAACTGTTTAATATTACATAATTAGTTTTAAAAATCCCCATTTTTTGTTACCATTACAATATTAACTTAACTAATTTAATAGAAATAAGCATTAACTCAAAAGCGCAAATTCTATTCATTAACAAGCATGTTAAGGTTTTAAAAAAAATTATGCAGATTTTGACCTTTAAGGGGACCGGGAAAGCCCTATCTCCGCCATGTTAAATTCACCAACTTTATGTATCTTTTTCTCAGAAATGGTGAAAGATAGAGGTCTATATTTTTTAGAGTAGTTAGAATAACATGATTTACGTATTTTAACAGACCATCTTCTTTCTAAGTGAAACACAAAATTAACTATTAATTATTTATTGAAAGTCATTTTTAAATTAGCATTTTTGGTAAGTTTTCACTGCCTAAAATAAATAATTCTCAACAAATCATTAAATCCCTGTGTTAAAGTATACAATATAACATAATATATGTATTAAAAAAATCTGAGTTCTTAAGTTTAATATATATTGGAAAAAAGGAACACGAACATGAAAAATCCAAGTTTTGAGAAAAAGTCGATTAAAGATTTAAATGGCCATTAAGCTGTGGAGTACTCTTAGAAAGAATGAATAATTTAACACTTATTTATATATATATGTAAACATGTGGGACACATCGTTGGAAAGATAAAAGTTTAAACTATTTAATGATATAAAAAAAAATATATCGATTTTTTGGTTGAATTTTGCTTTCCCGGTCCCCTTAAATCGCGCTTTTTCAATTCAACGTTTATAATTTCCTTATTTTGTAAAATATAAATCTTACAACTGTGATGCAAATTCCAGAAGTATCACAAGACATTCTCCAAGACGAAGAAGATGAAAATCGTGACAGGACAATAAACATGACGAGCGCATAAAAATTTTATATGCGGCTCATAAAAATTACAAAAACATGTTTTATGTGATAAATCAGCTGAGACCCTGTGCTTCCACCTGCTTTTAGACATAAAAATTTCAGTATATATACGGGCACCTCTCAGCCAGAAAATCACATCGAGTTGACCAACTCAAGCCTCAAATCATGATTTGGTTGACGGGTTTCTCCGTACTTTTAGTACTCTTCTCTCAGTACCTTTGCAGCGAAGGTGGTAAGGGCGCCAGTCCGTGGACCGATCACGACAAGGCGAATAAATTCATGACATGTTTGGTTGAAGATATTGCCATCTCACCTGTATTCCCAACACAGGAAAAACAGGATCTGGAATCGATTGTCGGAACGATGATGTCTGCGATATCGTCATTAAGCAGCACGTCAGGCCGGGCTCAGATCCAAGCCATGGACATAGCGTTTGCGTCATCGCTCGCAGAAATCGTCGTTGCCGAGGATGTCGGAAATCAACAAGCTGTCAGTATGAAGACATCGGCACTCTCCAACAGTGTACAAAATTGTTTCAGGTCGGCATACGGCTTTGTCAGTAAGAAATTTATAACTGAAATGCAAAATCTGATAACAATGCTATCTAAAGAAGCTAATTCCGAAGTCAATGAAATAGAGTCAGACAAATATGCGTTTACAGATGCAGGTGTAACAGCCTTAAGAGCAAGAAACTATGGAGAATCAACGGCTGAATCAAGTGCAGCGTGGATGTCGGCAAGTTCCGAATCAGCAACTGGAGAAATAACTATCAAAGGATCTTCAGGAGGTAGTAGTACAGCCTTTAGAAATTCGGCATCCAATTTATCTCAAAGCCTTTCGAAAGCACTTGCATCTTCTATGTCCTCTTCTTCAGTCTTCCAGTCAGTTTTCGGAGCTGGATTGTCTCCTCAAGCTCTGTCGCAAATGACTGTATCCGCAAGTCAGTCAGCATTGTCTCAGTTAGGTCTGCCATCCGCTCAAGTTAGCAGTATCAGCTTCGCTATTCAAAAGTCACTCTTAAGTGTTGGATATGGAGCAGGTAACACCGATTACGCAGATGCTATATCAACTGCTCTAGCCTCAGGTTTGCAGTCCGTAGGTGTTTTGAACTCTAAAAATGTTAACTACATTGCAAATTCTTTGATCGCAGCATGCGAACAGTCATTCACATCTATAGCTCCTCAGTACGGAATCAGGGTGTTGCAAAGCGCTGCTACAGCTAGTTCTGAAACTTCTGCCACTATATCCTCCACAACGAAATCAGTTGCAAGTCAGTTTGCTGCCAATGCATTTGGAGCTAATAGTCCAGCCTATGGAAATTCGGCATCCGATTTATCGCAAAGCCTTTCGAATGCAATTGCATCTTCTATATCCTCTTCTTCAGTCTTTCAGTCAGTTTTCGGAGCTGGATTGTCTTCTCAAGTTCTGTCGCAAATGATGGTATCCTCAAGTCAATCAGCATTGTCTCAGTTCGGTCTGTCATCCGCTCAAGTTAGCAGTATCTGCTTCGCTATTCAGAAGTCACTCTTAAGTGTTGGATATGGAGCAAGTACTGCCGATTACACAAATGCTATATCAACTGCTCTGGCCTCAGGTTTGCAGTCCGCAGGTGTTTTGAACTCTAACAATGTTAACGGAATTGCAAATTCTTTGATCGCGGCATACGAACGATCCTTTACTTCTCTAGCTACCCAGTACGGCATCAGGGTGTTGCAAAGATCTGCTACCACCGGTTCTGCAACTTCTGCCACTACATCCTCCACCACGAAATCAGCTGCAAGTCAGTCTGCCGCCAATACATTTGGAGCTAATAGTGCCGCCTATGGAACTCCGGAATCCGATTTATCTCAAAGCCTGTCAGATGCACTTACATCTTCTCTGTCTTCTTCTTTAGTCTTCCAGTCAGTTTTCGGAGCTGGATTGTCTTCTCAAGCTCTGTCGCAAATGACTGTATCCGCAAGTCAGCCAGCATTGTCTCAGATAGGCCTGCCATCCGCTCAAGTTAGCAGTATCTGCTTCGCTATTCAGAAGTCACTCTTAAGTGTTGGAAATAGAGCAAGTACCGCTGATTACGCAAATGCTATATCAACTGCTCTAGCCTCAAGTTTCAAGTCGGCAGGTGTTTTGAACTCTAACAATGTTAACGCCATTGCAAATTCTTTGACCGCTACATATGAACAGTCATTCACATCGCTTGCTCCCCAGTACGGAATCAGAGTGTTGCAAAGCGATGCTACAGCTAGCCCTGCAAATTCTGCCACTACATCCTCCACAACGAAATCAGCTGCAAGTCAGTTTGCCGCCAATGCATTTGGAGCTAATAGTCCAGCCTATGGAAATTCGGTATCCGATTTATCTCAAAGCCTATCGGATGCACTTGCATCTTCTCTGTCCTCTTCTTCAGTCTTCCAGTCAGTTTTCGGAGATGGATTGTCTTCTCAAGCTCTGTCGCAAATTACTGTATCCGCAAGTCAGCCAGCATTGTCTCAGTTAGACCTGTCATCCGCTCAAGTTAGCAGTATCTGCTTCGCTATTCAGAAGTCACTCTTAAGTGTTGGATATGGAGCAAGTACCGCCGATTACGCAAATGCTATATCAACTGCTCTGGTCTCAGGTTTGCAGTCCGCAGGTGTTTTGAACTCTAACAATGTTAACGGCATTGCAAATTCTTTGATCGCTGCATATGAACAGTCATTCACATCTCTTGCTCCCCAGTACGAAATCAGGGTGTTGCAAAGCGATGCTACAGCTAGTCCTGCAACTTCTGCCACTACATCCTCCACAACGAAATCAGCTGCAAGTCAGTTTGCCGCCAATGCATTTGGAGCTAATAGTCCAGCCTATGGAAATTCGGTATCCGATTTATCTCAAAGCCTATCGGATGCACTTGCATCTTCTCTATCCTCTTCTTCAGTCTTCCAGTCAGTTTTCGGAGCTGGATTGTCTTCTCAAGCTCTCTCGCAAATGACTGTATCTTCAAGTCAGTCAGCATTGTCTCAGTTAGGTCTGTCATCCCCTCAAGTTAGCGGTATCTGCTTCGCTATTCAGAAGTCGCTCTTAAGTGTTGGATATGGAGCAAGTACCGCCGATTACGCAAATGCTATATCAACTGCTCTAGCCTCAGGTTTGCAGTCCGTAGGTGTTTTGAACTCTACTAATCTTAACGACATTGCAAATTCTTTGACTGCGGCATACGAACAGTCATTCACATCTCTAGCTGCCCAGTACGGCATCAGGGTGTTGCAAAGATCTGCTTCCGCCGGTTCTGCAACTTCTGCCACTGCATCCTCCACCACGAAATCAGCTGCAAGTCAGTCTGCCGCCACTGCATTTAGAGCTAATAGTGCCGCCTATGGAACTCCGGGATCCGATTTATCTCAAAGCCTGTCGGATGCACTTACATCTTCTCTGTCCTCTTCTTCAGTCTTCCAGTCAGTTTTCGGAGCTGGATTGTCTTCTCAAGCTCTGTCGCAAATGACTGTATCCGCAAGTCAGCCAGCATTGTCTCAGTTAGGCCTGTCATCCGCTCAAGTTAGCAGTATCTGCTTCGCTATTCAGAAGTCACTCTTAGGTGTTGGAAATAGAGCAAGTACCGCTGATTACGCAAATGCTATATCAACTGCTCTAGCCTCAAGTTTGCAGTCGGCAGGTGTTTTGAACTCTAACAATGTTAACGCCATTGCAAATTCTTTGACCGCTACATATGAACAGTCATTCACATCTCTTGCTCCCCAGTACGGAATCAGGGTGTTGCAAAGCGATGCTACAGCTAGTCCTGCAACTTCTGCCACTACATCCTCCACAACGAAATCATCTGCAAGTCAGTTTGCCGCCAATGCATTTGGAGTTAATAGTCCAGCCTATGGAAATTCGGTATCCGATTTATCTCAAAACCTATCGGATGCACTTGCATCTTCTCTGTCCTCTTCTTCAGTCTTCCAGTCAGTTTTCGGAGCTGGATTGTCTTCTCAAGCTCTGTCGCAAATTACTGTATCCGCAAGTCAGCCAGCATTGTCTCAGTTAGACCTGTCATACGCTCAAGTTAGCAGTATCTGCTTCGCTATTCAGAAGTCACTCTTAAGTGTTGGATATGGAGCAAGTACCGCCGATTACGCAAATGCCATATCAACTGCTCTGGTCTCAGGTTTGCAGTCCGCAGGTGTTTTGAACTCTAACAATGTTAACGGCATTGCAAATTCTTTGATCGCTGCATATGAACAGTCATTCACATCTCTTGCTCCCCAGTACGGAATCAGGGTGTTGCAAAGCGATGCTACAGCTAGTCCTGCAACTTCTGCCACTACATCCTCCACAACGAAATCAGCTGCAAGTCAGTCTGCCGCCAATGCATTTGGAGCTAATAGTCCAGCCTATGGAAATTCGGCATCCGATTTATTTCAAAGCCTATCGGATGCACTTGCATCTTCTCTATCCTCTTCTTTAGTCTTCCAGTCAGTTTTCAGAGCTGGATTGTCTTCTCAAGCTCTCTCGCAAATGACTGTATCTTCAAGTCAGTCAGCATTGTCTCAGTTAGGTCTGTCATCCGCTCAAGTTAACAGTATCTGCTTCGCTATTCAGAAGTCACTCTTAAGTGTTGGATATGGAGCAAGTACCGCCGATTACGCAAATGCTATATCAACTGCTCTAGCCTCAGGTTTGCAGTCCGAAGGTGTTTTGAACTCTACTAATGTTAACGACATTGCAAATTGTTTGACCGCGGCATACGAACAGTCATTCACATCTCTAGCTGCCCAGTACGGCATCAGGGTGTTACAAAGATCTGCTACCGCCGATTCTGTAACTTCTGCCACTACATCATCCACCACGAACTCATCTTCAAGTCAGTCTGCCGCCAATGCATTTGGAGCTAATAGTCCAGCCTTTGGAAATTCGGCATCCGGTTTATCTCAAAGCCTGTCCGATGCACTTGCATCTTCTCTGTCCTCTTCTTCAGTCTTCCAGTCAGTTTTCGGAGCTGGATTGCCTTATCAAGCTCTGTCGCAAATGACGGTATCCTCAAGTCAGTCAGCATTGTCTCAGTTAGGTTTGTCATCCACTCAAGTTAGCAGTATCTGCTTCGCTATTCAGAAGTCACTCTTAAGTGTTGGATATGGAACAAGTACCTCCGATTACGCAAATGCTATATCAACTGCTCTAGCCTCAGGTTTGCAGTCCGCAGATGTTTTGAACTCTAACAATGTTAACGACATTGCAAAGTCTTTGACCGCGGCATACGAACAGTCATTTACATATCTAGCTCCCCAGTACGGCATCAATGTGTTGCAAAGTTCTTCTACAGCTAGTTCTGAAACTTCTGCTATTACATTCTCCACCACGAAATCAGCTGCAAGTCAGTCTGCAGCCAATTCATTTGTAGCTAATAGTCCAGCCTATGGAAATTCGGGATCCGATTTATCTCAAACCCTTTCGAATGCACTTGCATCTTCTCTGTCCGCTTCTTCAGTCTTCCAATCAGTGTATGGAGCTGGATTGGCTTCTCAAGCTCTGTCGCAAATGACTGTCTCTGCAAGTCAGTCTGTGTTGTCTCAGTTCGGTCTGTTATCCTCTCAAGTTAGCAGTATCGCCTTCTCTATTCAGAAGTCACTCTTAAGTGTTGGATATGGAGCAAGTGCTGCCGATTACGCAAATGCTATATCAATTGCTCTAGCCTCCGGTTTACAGTCCGCTGGTGTGTTGAATTTTAGCAATATTAACGGCATCGCAATTTCTCTGAGCGCTGCATTCGTACAGTCCGTGACTTCTCTAGCTTCACAGTACGGCATCCAGGTTTCGCAAAGCGCTGCCAGTACTGGTTCTGCAACGTCATTCAAGACCTCCTCCCCTACTACTTCTCCTGGAAGTCAATCTACTGCCAGTGCTTTTGGATCTATTTCTGGATCTTCGGGAACTTCTGCTTCTTCACTTGCATCGTTGTTATCTTCTTCTCAGGGTCTAATTTCGCCTGCTGCAACCTCTAGAATTCAAAGTTTAGCTCAAAGTATGCTCCAAGTTTTTGGTCCAAATGGGTTCCAGGTTAATTCTTTTGCTGAAGTTTTGGGTTTGACGTACTCTACGCTTGTAAGCTCTGGCTTGTCTCCTCATGAAGCTCAGGTTGAAGCTCTTATGGAAGCCATGGTTGCTATGGTTGAAATCCTGTCTTCTGCGCAAATTGGATCCGTGAATCTTGCATCGACTTCTTCTATTAGCCAATCAGTAGCTTCGTCACTGACTGTAGCTTTGGGATAAATTTCTTCATCTTCGTGAGATTTACACGTTACTATATGAAAATTTAGAGAAATATCTGTATCTCTTGTATTTATTTTAATTATTCGTTTAATAAATATTGCATCATATATCCAGTTGTTGTTTTCTCTTTTTAATATCGCTTTTACTTGCATTATTGAAAAAAAATCATTCGATGCAGCTAACTCGTAGTGCAGAAATCTCTAAAATGCTCGAAGTTCGTTAAATCCGCGGTCACTAATGCATGTATAAGCGCTGCGTGCCCATGAAAAAAAAAAAGTCAATAAATGTAGCTAACTTGTTGTGCAGAAATCTCTATAATGCACGGAATTCATTAAATCCGCGTTCATTAATGCATGTATAAGCGCTGCGTATCCATAAAAAATAATCACTGTATGCAACAAACTCTAACTTGTGTTAATATAGTTGGGTTGCTCTGTAACTGATATATGTTATTGAGATTTACTATGCCATGTTCGGTATTCAAAATAAAGTATGTAGCGTTCATAGGTTATTTGCCGAGGCACTCAAAAGTATTCCATTACATTATGGTCTATAGGGAAATGTCGTAATTATCTTTGCGTCTGTCTGTCCGCATATAACCGCGCAAAAATTACCCAACCGAATGATTTGAAATTTAATATACGTATAATCGTTGCAGAATTTTGTCGAGTCATTTCAAATGTTATGAAAATTGAATAAAAACTTAAAAAGATAATAATGAAAGTTTTCTTCATTTAATTAAACCCTATCATATGTTATTAATTCAGTGATAATCCAGGATAGTTAATGATTCTAGGTTGCCATGGTGATGACGTCCTATTTAAGATGGAGTCATATTATTTCCGTATTACTGAATTTAATATATATAATCGTAATAAATTTTACATTCATGCATTTTTGCATAAGAGTGTAACAGCTATTGCACTAAGGTCTGAATATTTATAAAACTAGTTATTTTATGAACACACCTCATTTGCCACGTTTGACGCACAATTTCGGGCTTGTTTTTATTAGTTTTATAGATTGCTAACAAAATATTAATTGTTGATAACATTAAAAAAAAATAAAATCTAATAGAGATTTTGTTTGAATGAACAATAAGAATTATTTTACAGATTTTTTCTAATTTTTGTTAATATTTTCCGAATGTTATTAACAATTCACATTTCGTTAAAATTCCATTAAACTAATAATAAAAATAAACGGTCAAGTGCGAGCATTACTGGCGCACAGAGGGTTCCGTAGAATAAATATATGAATTTCTAATTGTATTACTAAAAAAAAAAAAAAAAAAAAAAAAAAAAAAAAAAAAAAAAAAAAAAGTTGCTAAAAGAATACTAAGACTTTGTAAAAAACTATACAACGTAGGGTTGGGTATAACTGTATATATTAGAAAAGTATAAATGGGTATACCATGAAAGTTCAAAGAGATATGGAACCTAAATAATATCAAATATAGCTATTCGTATAACTCTTTTTTTAATATTATCCTAATCTGTTTATGATGAACTTAATTCGGTATTGACAATAAATGCAGTGCGTAGTTAAACTTCATTTGGCATTTCATAAAACTAAATTCAGCGTAGTAATAACCTTTATTTCTACAGTGTAGCTAAAACAAAACCTTTGTTCAAAGTTTAAATTTGGCATTGTGCTAAGCGCGCTTCGAATTGAGGTCTCAAAGTTGCAACACCGCCTTGGTCAGTGCCGCGTTTTTCCAGATAGGTGTTTAATTAACTTTTAAAGCCACTCGAGGCGTATTTAGAGATTCAATCAATGCAAACTATCGCGAATCCCACAGTATTTATGCGATTCATTCTAATTAAATCTTTCGAGGGTGATGCCCTTAAAAAACGGACACCTAATTTTAATTCCAAAACAGACAAACGGCACCAAGAATATTTAATTAAAATTTTCCTTTTATCATGTACATGAAAATAGGCAAGTTCGCATTTTCTAATAAATTCTTTTATAAATTCTGGTGTCAGTTCATTTTTTCATAAGTTTATAAATAGAATTACTCCGTGCCGGAAAGGATTAAGTGGTCGCAGGACGCTTAAAGCTTCAAAATTTAAGAAATTTTAATTTTTTTAGATGTTAAACTCCTATCTTTTCTGAATATTTTGATATAATTTTTCCTTGAAATTCCCATTAGAACAGAAGTTTTGGCTTTTAGAATTATACCCGCTCAGTAGCTGAAGCGGCGTTTCTGAAACTTTAAAGTCATTATTTTTCAAATGGCGTTTTTTTGGGCATAACGCGCAGGATACCTTAAAAACTTCTGAATATTTTTCATGAAATTTTCAAAACATGTATTTCATGTTAGTCAGTATAAACTGAACCTAAAATTTTCTTTTTATTGTTCAAAAAAATATTCTTTACGTCATTTTACTGTTGAAATTTTCAAAATTTTGTATTAGCTAAATGCAACATTGCATTAAAAATACAAAAATGCTTTAAATACAAATTTATTTAAGTTCGGGAAATTATTACAATCTGAAGTATAAGTAAGCACCAAAATTTTCATTCTAGTTGCAATATTTAATTTGTAATCCTGCGCGTAAACTGTTATGCCAATTTTTTGTTCGACAAATGTCTAACAGTTTCGAGCCCCCTATAAATACTAATTCTGTATCTTGCAATTTTTTAAATACATGAAACGAAAGAACATACTTATATCTTTTATCCCAATTAAAATTGTGTTTTAAAATCATATACATTTTAAGACATTAAATGTTGAAAATGGTCTTTTTTTCATTTTATCCACTTTTTGTAGTCCCGAGACCCCTTAAATTAGTATGTTTTTAACAATTTGACGTTTATTGCTTTTATACTGTTACTGGACATTACATTACACATATATATCATTAAAAGTTGTTAACTAGGCATAGAGTACGCCGCCCCTGTTCTTGGGTATGTCCAAACTGATCGTACATTTAAGGGTTAATATCTCGGCTAATTACCGATGATTTTTTTCGAAAATCATTATCAACAATGCTTTTATTCTTCTGCAACGATAGGTATATTCAGCGATGCTCAACAATTTTTCTGAATGACCGTAAATCGAAATTTGTGTATAACAGAAAAATGCTAATTACTCAAAAACTATGTGACCTAGGGTAATCACTATAATTTTCCGGCAAGGTTTACATTAACGTATACTACCTCTAATTTTTTCATAATTTTAGTTTCAGTAGATTCGGAATTAGATGGGGGGGGGGGACATATTTCTGCGCTACATTTTCAACAATATCTTTGAAAATCTAATACCTAAAATTAAAAGGAATGTATTTTTGAGTTCAGCGTTACAAAAGCTTTCACAGGATACCCCACATGATATACAAAGAAAAGATTTTTTTTTTTCAAGTAGCATAATTAGCCCCTCTACTTTTTTACTAAATATATTTATGAATGTTTATTAATCTGAAAATATGTGGGTCAATGGTCTTTATTACTTCCCCGAATTTGAACTTTCCACGTTCCATAGTTTACGAGTAAAATGGCTGTGACAGACAGACAGACAGACAGACAGACAGACAGACGGACAGACACAGGAGTGATCTTACAATGGTTCCGTTTTTACTTTTTAAGTACGGAACCCTAAAAAATAAACGGTCAAGTGCGAGTATTATTCGCGCACAGAGGGTTTCGTAGAATAAACATATGAATTAGTAATTGTAATAAAAAAAACCGTTGCTAAAGAATACTAAAAGACTTTGCAAAAAACTATACAACGTAGAGTTGGGTATAACTGTATATCTAGAAAAGTGTAAATGGATATACCAAGAAAGTTCAAACTGGCATGGAACCTAAATAATATCAAATATAGCTATTATGTATAACTCATTTTTTAATATTATCCTAATCTGTTAATGATGAACTTAATTCTGTACTGACAATAAAAGCAGTGCATATTTAAACTTCATTTGGCATTTCATAAAACTAAATTCAGCGTAGTAATAACATTTCTTTCTACAGTGTAGCTAAAATAAAACCTTTGTTCAAAGTTTAAATTTAGCATTGTGCTAAGCGCGCTTCGAAAGAAGGTCGCAAAGGTGCAACGCCGCCTTTGTCCGCGCCGCGTTTTTCCACGTAGGTTTGTAATTATCTTTTAAAGTCACTCGAGGCATATTGAGATATCTACTCAATGCAAACTAGTCGCGAATCCCATAGTATTTATGCGATTCATTCTAATTAAATTAGTCTGTTTTTAACAATTTAACGTTTATTGCTTTTATACTGATACTGGGCATTTTATTACACATATATATCATTAAAAGTTGTTATCTAAGCTTTAAAAGCCGATGGTACATAGAGTACGTCACTCTTATCATTAGGTATGTCCAAAACGACCGTATCTTTAAGGGTTAATATCTCGGCTAATTACTGACAATTTTTTTCGAAAATAATTATCAACAATGCTTTTATACTTCTGCTACGATATGTACCTAAGCGCTGCTCAACACTTTTGCTGAATGCCCGCAAATCGAAATTTGTGTGTAACATAAAAATGCGATTTTCTCAAAAACTATGCAACCTAGGGTAATCGCTGTAATTTTCTTGCAAGGTTTAAAGTAACGTCTACTAGCTCTAATTTTTTCATAATTTTAGTTTCAGTAGATTCGGAATTAGAGGGGGGGAACATATTTTTTCGCTACATTTTCGACAATATCTTTGAAAATATAATACCTAAAATTAAAAGAAATGTATTTTTGAGATCATCGTTACGAAAGCTTTCACACGATACTCCACATGGTTTACAAAGAAAAGAGTTTTTTTTTTAAAGTTACCTAATTAGCCCTTCTACATTTTTACTAAATATATTTATGAATGTTTAATAATCTGAAAATATGTGGGTCTATAGCCCTTATTACTTCCCCCCAATATGAACTTTCCACGTTCCATTGTTTACGAGTAAAACGGCTGTGACAGACAGACAGGATTCCTTTTTTTACTTTTTAAGTACGGAGCCCTAAAAATATGAAAAATTGTTTTGCAGTAGAATTTGTTTCTCGCATTATCTCTAAATTAGTCTATTGATGCTCCGTTATATTATTACTATTATTATTTTAAAATAAGGTAACATTATTTTCTTTTAAATATAAACATTTATTTTCAAAATCTGTCATAATTATTTATATGTACTAAATTGAATCGTCAAAAATTTAAATTGTGTGATTTCATTAAAATTCATTTATTTGAACCTTCTTGGAGAATAAAATGTATTAAGCAAAGTATAGCAATAATAATAATACTTAAAACTATTCTAGCAATGCGTTCAACAGAAATTTTATACCTAAAAGTACACGTACGAAATCATTTGTTATTGTATAGTATTGAATGTTATTTTTAAATGAAATTTCATACAGCATAAATTACTATAATATTATAAAATAAAATGCGTACGTAAAAAGTAATTAAAAAATAATTAACTTTGAATAAATTACAATTCACATAATACTTTTAAAAAAATCTATTATTGTTGTTAGGCAAAATTACACAAGCCTGCGATGATTGTGTTTTTTAGCTTTTGATAGTCGATTTTTTATTTTATTTTTTAGCGCTGAATCCGAAAATGATCTTCATTTTTAACCATCACGTCACAATTTTTCCCAAATTATTCATTTCAAAGAAAAAAAATAGCGAAAAACTGATACTATAAAATGGATGTGATAGTCGTGTTTTTTTAATTTTTGATAACTGATTTTTATGCATTTTTTAGTGCTGAATTCGAAAATGATCTTCATATTTAACCATCACATCGCGATTTTTTTGCGAATCGTAAATTTCGAAAGTAAAAAGTCAAAAAATTGCGAAAATCTGATACTAAAAAATAAAGGAGATAAACAAAATAAACTGCAATAAACAAAAAATCACATATTTCTCATAAGTATTGTCAATTTCTTAATATAAAATTGTAAAGCATACGAACTTACTTTTGTAAAAAATCTATTTTTGGATGTATCCAGCCTTTTATTTTACAAAATTTACAAAGTTTATTTTAGCAGTAACAATTCGAACCTGCTCAAATGATAAATAATACTTTGGTATGGAAAATTAACTAAATATCGCCGTCTGTCGAGAGTTCTATGAAAAATTTTAACTGCTGTGTTGGGAGATAGCAGCAATAAATAAAACCATCTTTTAAAACCCACTGTATAAGAAGCATCGACTTTCGGGTATGTTGCAAATATGCAATGCGGTGACACAAAGAGTTAATTTAAATCTGAAGGGACGTTTACATTATGGCGCTATTGTTCTAGGCGTTGGCGGTCCTGACTTTAAATTATAAGGCCCAACCAATCATCAGCGCGTAAACAGCCACTGAAGCACTCTGATTGACTGGAAAACCTGTACCCAGGGATGTAGTGGAGGATACCCTCTGGATTTTTTTTAAGGAACACCGTATAACCTCTGTTTGTCAAGAAAGCCATAGTATATATACACTAGGGTACACCCTCTGCCTTGAGCGTATACCCTCTGCTTAGAACGTATACCCTCTGTTTTTTTACGACTACACCACTGCGTGCCTGGCAGGCCTCATAGACCCAGTGTGACGACGGTTACGCGATAATGTAAACGCAGCAAAACAGCACATTTGTGATGTGGCTGGGTTGAAGTGAAATAAGGAAAGTTAATTGAGATCAGATTGCATGGAATAGTTTAAATGTGAAACCCTAGGAGCAGAATGGAAAGCATATTCATGTATAGTGGTCGTTAAAGTAACACAACATCATTCATTAGCAAGTCTAGATTGGTGACGATGAAGTGGTCGTAGTGAATGGACAAAAATAAATTCAGGAAAAATGCGACAATGAAGAGCGCATTGTTTTTTCTTATTCTTTTAGGTAGCTTTCTTTACAAAAAAGCTACCTATTGCAGCCGTTCGGAGGAAAGCGATTTCAAAAAATTTTGGTATATTTTCATCGATCATGACCCCCAGACCCCGAAACCACCCTCCGTTCAAAATTGATATATATATATATATATATATATATATCTATATATATATATATATATATATATATATATATATATATATATATATCTGACCTATGTCACACTGTAACTCCCGTAATTATGAACCGATTTCGATGTAATTCGGTGTGTACATAGTACATACCAATGTCTCGACCGAGTTCGTTGGCCAGCTTCATCCGCCGTTTTGTTTCAAAATGGCGGCCATTTAAAATTAAAAAAAAAAATTAAAACTTGAAATGTGGTACCAAAAAATTAAAAATGTAAAAATATTTTTTTCTTATGTATTTGACCTTTATACTGAGATTCCGGAGCAGTTTTTGTTTTGTCTATATCTTAAAAAATGGCTGAGTTATAGCATTTTGAATTTCTAGCGTGGCTGACATTTTGAAACGTCCTGAATTTTGTCACGCGATAAAAGGCGTATTTATGAACCGATTTGGATGTAATTCGGTTTGTACATAGTACATACCAATCTCTCGACCGAGTTTGTTGGCCAGCTTCATCCGCCATTTTGTTTCAAAATGGCGGCCATTTAAAATTTTTTTAAAAATTTTAAATTTGAAATGTGGTACCAAAAAATTGAAAATAGAAAAATATTTTTTTCTTATGTATTTGACCTTTATACAAAGATTTCGGAGCAGTTTTTGTTTCGTCTATATCTTAAAAAATGGCTGAGTTATAGCATTTTGAATTTCTAGCGTGGCTGACATTTTGAAACGTCCTGAATTTTGTCACGCGATAAAAGGCGTATTTATGAACCGATTTGGATGTAACTTCGTTTCTACATAGTACATACCAATGTCTCGACCGGGTTCGTTGGCCAGCTTCACCCGCCATCTTGTTTAAAAATGGCGGCCATTTAAATTTTTAAGAAAAATTTAAATTTGAAATGTGGTACCAAAAATTGAAAATTGAAAAAATATTTTCTTCTTATGTGTTTGACCTTGATAAAAAGATTCGGGAGCAGTTTTTGTTTCGTCTATATCTTAAGAAATGGCTGAGTTATAGCATTTTGAATTTCTAGCGTGGCTGACATTTTGAAACGTCCTGATTTTTCTCACGTAATAACAGGCGTATTTATGAACCGACTTGGATGTACCTTGGTGTGTACATAGTACATACAAATATCTCGACCGAGTTCGTTGGCCAGCTTCATCCGCCATCTTGTTTCAAAATGGCGCCCATTTAAAAAAATTAAAAAATAAAAAAATTTAAATGAGATACCAAAAAATTGGAAAATGAAAAAGATTTTTTTTGTATGTGTTTGACCTTAATACAAAGATTCCGGAACAGTTTTTCTTTCGTCTATATCTAAAAAAAATGGCTGAGTAATAGCATTTTGAATTTCTCTTGTGGCTGACATTTTAAAACGACCTGATTTTTGTCACGCGATAACAGGCATATTTATGAACCTATTTGGATGTAACTTGGTCTGTACATAGTACATACCAATGTCTCGACCGAGTTCGTTGGCCAGCTTCATTCGCCATCTTGTTTCGAAAGGGTTGCCATTTTAAAAAAATTAAATTTAAAATTCAAAATGAGGTATTAAAAAATTGGAAAATGAAAAAGATTTTTTTTATGTGTTTGGCCTTGATACAAAGATTCCGGAGCAGTTTTTGTTTCTGAAAATTTGTTCTTTTGTTGATATCTTAAAAAATGGTTGATTTATAGCACTTTGAATTTCTAACATGGCTAACATTTTGAAACGATCTTGTATTTGTCACGCGATAACACACGTATTCGCCTATTTCGATGTAAGAAGGCAGGTGGATAGTATACATCAACACCTCGACCAAGTTCGCTGGCCAGATTCATCAGCCATCTTGTTTCAAAATGGCGGCCATTAAATTAAAAAATATATATATATTTAAAGTGAGGTGCAAAAAAATTAGAAATTGAAAAATGTTTCTTTCTTAAGTATTTGATCTTGATATAAGGATTCAGGAGCATTTTTTGTCTGTCTTTACCTTAAAAAATGGCTCAGATATAGCAGTTTCAATTTCTATTGTGGGTGACATTTTGAAAAATCTGATTTTTTGCATGCGACAGCACTCCTATATATTAACCGATTCCGATGTGAGTGAGCATGTGCACAGCAATTACTAAGGTCTCGACCAAGTTCACTGCTTAGCCTCATCCACCATGTTGTCTTAAAATGACAGGCACTTTAAGAAATTGCCGAATTTGACAGCCAAATATAAGTTACTTTAAAGAAAAGCAGCTTGGATAAAGCTGACTAATTTCGAGAAATTCTCATTCATTATATTGATAAAAATTAGTATTGAATCTCCTATATTCGGTTTCCACTAAATTGAGCTTCGTGTGTTTGCATGATATAAGTTGGCTTTTTTTAAATAAGGATTATGAAAGCTACCTCTTCCTCCCGGCACTGGCCGGAAGGACTTTTTTTCTTCTTTTTTTTTTTTTTAAAGTAGTTAACGGAGATATCTTTAATTGAAGAAACACCAGATATCGAGAGCACAATATTTGTAAGCGATATGCTTTAACTCTTTATGTACTGAATTATGCATTCCTGAAAATTTTACCTTCTAAAGCATTTTTCGTGACTTGTTTAAACTACATTAGAAGATTTACATAATCATTTAATAAATTTTAGAAGGATTTTAGAAGGATTGAGTGATTCAGAAGGATTAATTAAATTTGAATTTATAGGGATTTTATGCAATATTTATAACCTCACTCAAATCTTTTATTTTAAATATTTTTCTTAGTGTTTTGTAGAATTAGGAAATGTACAAATATAATGTTCTTACAATAAAAATATAGAAATATTTCCGAGTTGAAAAATCCCCCCCCCCCCCCCAACGCCAAGAAAGCTGAAAAGATGCAAAAGCAAAAGAAATCATCCTATTAAAAATATTTTTGTTTTGTGTAATCAATAATGCTTTTGGAACAAGATAAAGCAATGTATCTATAACTCATTCTAAACTGTATTACAATTAATCGATGTATTAAATGAATTGTATAACAAGTTATTTCAATGGTACTTAATAAGTACCTTCAGTAAATAAAGGGGGTTGACCGCACAAAAGTACAATTATCCGGCAAAGATATCAGAGCATTACATTTTCAACACGCAAGGTGTGGCTATTAAACATCGAGACTAATGCTGTAAAATATTTTATTTTAAATTTATACATATTTAATTATTACCTCCTTCAATACACCCCTCCTTTAGCCCCACAACGCTCCATGCGAATTTTCGATTGTTTGACACAGTGCTGGAAGTCTTCTTCTGTGAGTTCTTTCATGACGCGTGCCGCTTTTTCTTTCACTGCTACAACGATCTGTAACCTGATTCTTTTTAATGCAGATATGAGCTTGAGGAATAGTTAAAAGTCACATTGGTTCATGTCAGGCGAATAAGGCGGATGTCCAACACTGGGATGTTGTAGTTGGCTAGAAACTTCTTGAGAGACAATCAGGGACGTAGTGGAGGGTATGCGGAGGTATACGCCTTATACCTTCTGGATTGTTTTAAGAAGCTAATTGTTTGGTAATTAATTACAGAATTGTATTTTTTGCACGGTAGACCACGTGGCATGGAAAGAAATTGTGATACATTTTTATACTAGAGTTTGATAATCGCAGTACAAAATTTTTTAACTATTGATTTTACAAATTTGGTTCTTTTGCATCCAGATGTTATTTCGTGCGCTGATTGATAAAATCTAAATAAAAAAAAATATCACGACAACTTTCCGATTTATGAAAAAATTGATTTTTAAACTTATAAAAGAGATGCTTTTTCGCACAGACAATTGACGGGAATTTGTTAACACAAAATAATATAACACATAATAAGACATATTTTATACATTTATAGCACATAATAAGAATTTTATAAATTTAAGGTGAGTTCAATTTTTGTTGGGGGGGGGGGGGGGGGGCAAACGAGGGCTCCGTCAAAAATCGCCACCCTCTCGAGTAATACATATACTGATAGGTTGTTTAACGCAGTTTCATTCAGATACAGTTTTGTTAAGAATAGAGTGCGCTCCCTAGTGGTAGAATATGGAACTAACAGAACGCGATTTTGTTAAAATTAGAAAATCTAACACGGCGATCTGTTTTAAACTTTAAAATAGTTTATAACACACGATAAAAAATTATAAAAAAGAATGGCGCGCGCCACATTTGGGAGGGGGGGCTGTCTCGAACCAAATTACGAAATGTAACAAGGCGATCTGTTTGAAACTTTAAGATTGCTTAGGGAGTGTTTACCATAATTTAGAAGGGGTCCCATGGCGATAAATGTACTTGAAGGGATTATTGAACGTTTTGAAAGGATTATTGAACGAAACCTTCTGTGCGATCTGTGATCACATTTACCCACTTGTTTACTTTTTCGATTTTGTTTTCAGATCTCTTTCAAGAGGATGCTTTCCCTTTCGAAACCGGTTCCGAGAATGAAAGTATCTAAATTAAAAATATCTGTAAAAAAATTGAAAAAGTAAAGAACGACATAATAACCACAGCTAGCCAATGCAAAAAGAATTGATCAAAAACACTGAAATGCAAACGAGATATCTTTAAAAATTTCTTCCATAGGATTAACATTAGTGAGCGGGTCTTTTCAGGTGACTAAAGTTGCCTCTTAAATTAAGACGTACATCTATAGACCCTAATGAAAATATAAAATTCCTACCTGGCGAAGAATCGAATAACGAACAATTTGGAAGAACTTTTCAACTGGCACGATTAAGATCATGCAACTCCATAACTAATGAAAAGTTAGGTGTTAATTATTCCATAAATTTTCAAGAATAGTAAAAAAATATGATTTTATATGACACCAAGGACCCGAAATGTACCGGAGCAAACTGGAACGATATTACGGCTCGAGAAATTATGATAAATATCGTTCCGGTTCGGGCAATTAATGAAACATACTGTTACAGTTTATATATATAGTTTATTGTGCTCTCTGTTAATTTTTTTAAATTATTCAGAATTTTGAATGCATTTTTTAAGTATTGTTTATACGATTAGAAATAATTTTGTCTACACTTTAAAAAAAATATTTTTTAGTCAACAATAATTCTGAATTAGCGTTCCGGTTCGTGGATTTTTCTATTTCGAGCCTTATTAAGGGGAGGTTCCAGTGAAAATGAAAAAAAATAAAAATACAATTGAGGATATCAGATGCCAAGGGGTACAAGTGACAAAATTTTGATTTGGAGTAAAGTGAGTTCAAAATAATTGACGTTAAAATTGAACATCAATAATAATTAACAATAATTAACTGAATTGAAATAGGAAACTGCTGCTTGTTTCACAGTGGTCTTTGAACTCTTATTTCAATAAATGTGAAAAAAGTAGAGTGCAATTTTCTTTAAATTTATAACTAATCATTTGATCATTATTAGGCAAAAGTGATCTCTAAAATGCAACACATAATTAGAAAATCACTTATATTTCTTTACCTGAAAAGAAAAACGCATATTTCCAGATCGTCTGTGCACTTTTTTCATTGTTTTTTTTTTTTTTTTTTTTTTTTTTTTTTTTTAATTTTGTCACTTATACCCCTTGGCTTCTGGAGTTCTCAATTCACATCACCGCAGACGAACAATTTTTTCTGGAAAATAGTGGTATCAACAAGTTGTCCATTTCCGAAATTGAAACATTTTCCAGCTATTAATCATAGTCTCGGTGCTAACAAATATGTTAGGAAAACTACTTTCAAGGGGGAGGGGGATCTTTTTGTGGGCGGCTTGTTAAAATATAAAAAATAGAGTGGAGCTGTATTTTTTTTTTCTTACCTTCTACGAACTAGAAAATTGTAAATTTATATCGTTTTCTTCTAAAAAGCCTTAGTATGGATCGTGTGAGAAAATTCAATGTAAACTTTCAAATTTTCTATTCTATTCGTACCGAAATATCGCACCATATTCTCTTTCAAATACCGAAATCTAGCTAATATAAAATTCTAATTTGGAATTCTGATATTCAAGGATGCTCCATAGAAACGTAGAAAATTATACAAGTGTTGCAAAAAATTTTCTACTACTAGATTCCAAATTTTGGAAAAAGTCTGAAGGAAGCATTTTGAAAAATCATATTTATTTTTTCTTGGATGTTTCGTTATTTTAAAATTTTATTACGCTTTATCCGACTATGTTTTATTGCTTTTCAACATACTTTATTATACTAAACAACTTCTTCTGATTTATAGAGATTTAAAAATTTGAAAAACTGAAAAAAAACCCCACTAAATAATTATTTTGACACCTTAATTAAATTTTGGAAAATACACACAATGAAAATACACGCACTCGCTTTTAACCTATTTAGAGATCGAATATTGCAATGGAGGTTCAAGTTTAAATTTCACGTTATTTCAATATTTTTAAATGATTCTTTTGGCATAGGATTTCTGAGGACGATGCCTAAAATGATAGATTTCTACTTTTTCGATTTTGATTGCAGTTTTATTTTTGAGGATGCTTTCTATTTCGGGAAAATTAAAAATTAAAAATGTTTCGTTGGTTCCGAAATTGAAAGTGCCCCCCAGTGCCCGAAATTGAAAGTTGGTTCCCCCCAAAAATATAAAATAATTAATTAATTAACTTAAAACAAATTGAAATTAAAACAAAATAAAATAAAATAGAAATATTACTACCAAAATCGAAAAAGTACACAGACATCACGTAGCTATCGACCTATAAAAACCTATGCAAGCAAAATCATTTAAAAATACCGAATAAAAATTCCCTTTTCTACAAAATCCGCGATTTTTGTTGAATCCTCCTTCATCCAGATGCCGCTGTAACTACTTTGAACCAATATAATTAAATGTAATTTAATTGCAAATGAAAAATAAATGCAGGATGCGAGAAATTTTTATAAAACTTATAAGGAGTATTTATTTTATCTCTAAATAGTTGAGAATAAAAAGGAGTTATTCAGATCGTGACAAAATTCTTGTGATCGTGAGAAAATGACAATATTATTAATTATTCACAAATATTGTTTGTACACGCGCACACACTCACAGAAAACATATCAAGTCATTCAGTTAAAGATTAAGGCATTGCATGTTAATACATCGCTTATAAACATGCAATGTCATAACCTGTGAGCTAATCAATAGCATATATATATAATTAATTAAATTTGAGCTAAGTATAAATAAAAACATGCTTCTGCGTCCACACATATATACTTATTTATTTACAGAGAAATTAGAATTTTATGACAGTTTTATGGATCTAATGAAAAAAAAAATACATAATTTGAATTCCTCAGACGTCAAAATTTTTATTTAAGTCACTTTTATTTATAGTTTTTTATACGAATTAAAATCTATTCTTCTCAGCGAAATCAGTCAAAATGTGCTACATAAAATTAAAATATGGTATTTTAATTTTATCTCTTCTAATACCTAATAATTTAAAAGTTTTAAAATTTTTCGATTTTTTTTTTTAAATTTTGAAAAAATATATTTTTCAAAATCTCGGCATCTTATGTTTGGAGTTAGAATAACTGGTTTTCGGCAATAAAATCTTTTCATGGGCATTAATATTTATTAATTACGTAGATTTGCAGGTGGTTTTTAGTAAAAGTGTACAATATTGAAAATAAACAGGGTGGTTTTAGAATGTTTACTCTTGTTTGTGTTAAAGTTTTGATATCCATTTGCAGCAGACCGAGTGAGCACGGTTCTTTGTTTTAAAGTTTTGCGGAGATTAGACGTAGTTCTTTAGTGTGGTGTAGTAATTAAAATGAAAAAACATGTCTAGTGAAGAAGTTTCTAAATTTACAAATATTGAAGAATGAATTTCAGCAGACTCAATTCAAAAAGAAAAGAAAAATCTTGTCGTGGTAACAAACCCACAATGTTCCGAGAGAGAAAATTAGAAGCCTGGCGTCCTACCAACCGTACCATCCGGCAGCTCAGAGAAATGTGTAATTTATTTGATTATGTATTAAAACGTCGAAATTGGGTGATTTTGGGGCTTGTTTTTTAATACCCCCCTGCATATTGCATTTTATCCTTGTCATATGTTATGTTTATCTATTGACTGTACTCTATCAATGCACAAAGGGTCGCCAGATTCCGTATCCCCGACCTCGTTTCCTCTCCTTGTGAGTCTCTCTCGCTGGCATGATTCTATGTTTAAAACACTAATTTTAACCTTTGCCCTGATGTTGGAGCTTTAGAAGCTCCGAAACACCTGTTTGCACCCTTTTACATACACATATTTACAATTTGTGGTATTTAGCGTTGTCCATTTATTTCTTAATATAACGGCACAAAGCACAACGTTCTAAGTATTTACTGTACCTGTTTCAACAAACCTGAAAATGAAGGCGAAATAATCAATTAAAATGTGAATGGTCACCACTCACCAGTGCTTTGACAAAACCTTTAGCCACAAATAACAACTACCAAATGATCAGACTTTCCCATCCAAAATAAATTTAGTCTAAGAATCAATCACCCGGAACATTAAGAAGTAGAAGAATCACAGTTGCAAAACTTACTGCCTGCAGGAAAATAACTTTTCACTATCTTATATTATAATGCGAGCAAAAATTGTGTGTGTGTGTAAATTTTATCTTAAAAACGGCTCTAACGATTTTGACTAAATTTTGTATATAACCATTTTTGGCACGAGAAGACCATTGGGCTAGGCGGTCCTGTGCTCGAGAAAATTCGATTAGTGGGTTATTTTGGGTCATAATGGGTCAGGGTCAAGCTAATTATATCTAGAGAACGGCTCAATCGATTTTGACTAAATTTTATATCCAACCGTTTTTGGGTACGAGAAAACTATTGGGCTAGGTCACATGTTCTAGAAATTTCGATTTGTGGGTCATTTTAGGGTCACTTCGGGTCAAGCTAATTTTATCTTATATTATATTAGCTACCGCTCTAACGATTTTGACTAAGTTTTGTAATCTATTGTTTTGGATTACGAGAAGACCGATGGGCTAAGTTACATGTTAGAGAAAATTCGATTAGTGGGTCATTTTTGGGTCACTTTGGGTCAAGCTAAGTTTATTTAGAAAACGGCTCTAACGATTTTGACAAAATTTTGTGTTCTATCGTTTTCGGACACGAGAATACCATTGGGATAGGTTGCATGTTCAAGAAAATTCTATTAGTGAGTCATTTTGGGTCACAATGGGTCAGGTGTCAAGCTAATTGAAGCTAAAAATAGGCTCAAACATTTTGACAAAATTTTGAAATATACCGCTTCTAGGCACGAGATGACCATTGGGCTAAGTCATGTGTTCGAGAAAATTCGATTTATGGGTCATTTTTGGGGTCACTGTGGGTCAAGCTAAGTTTATCTAGAAAACGGCTCTAACGATTTTGACGAAATTTTATGTTCTATCGTTTTCGGGAACGAGAATACCATTGGGATAAGTTGCATGTTCAAGAAAATTCGATTAGTGGGTCATTTTGGGTCACAATAGGTCAGGTGTCAAGCTAGTGGAATCTAAAAAAAGGCTCAAACATTTTGACAAAATTTTGAAATATACCATTTCTAGGCTTTAGATTACCATTGGGTTAAGTCACGTGTTCGAGAAAATTCGATTTATGGGTCATTTTTGGGTCACTGTAGCTAACAGCACACAGCTAATAGTTTCTAAAAAACGACTCAAACAATTTTGACAAAATTTTGCATTATATCGTTTCTGAGCATGAGAAGACGATTGGGCTAAGTCACATGTTCAAGAAAATTCGATTACTGGGTCATTTTTGGATCACTGCGGGTCAAGCTAATTGTATCTAAGAAAAGGCTCAAAACATTTTGACCAAAATTTGTATTATACAGTTTCAGGACATGAGAAGAACATTGGGCTAAGTCGCATGTTTGAGAAAATTCGATGAGTGGGTCATTTTGGGGTCACTGTGGGTCAAGCTAATAGTATCTAAAAAAACGGCTCAAAACATTTTGACAAAATTTTGTGTTACATCGTTTCTGAGCTTAAGACTATTAGTGCATTCACTGTGTGTCAAGATAATTGTATCTAAAAAACGACCCAAACGATTTTGACAAAATTTTGTATTATACCGTTTCTGGACATGAGAAGAGCATTGGGCTAAGTCGTATGCTCGAGAAAATAATTCGATTAGTGAATCATTTTGGGGTCACTGTGGGTCAAGCTAATTGTATCTAAAAAACGGCTCAAACAATTTTGACATTTTTTTATTACATTGTTTCCCAGCACGAGAAGACCATTAGGATAGGTCACATGTTCGATAAATTTACATTAGTGGGTCCCTTTTGGATTACCGTGGGTCAAACTAATTTTATCGATGAAACGACTTTAACGATTTTGACTAACTTTTGTATTCTATCGTTTTCGGGTTCGAGAGGAGGTTAGATCGCATGTTAGAAAAAAGTTGGTTAGCGGGTCATTTTAGATCTCTATGTCTCAGGATCATGCCAATTGTATCTAAACAGCAAGAATGATACAGTGAGAATAAAATATGGAATTGAACACAAAACTAATTTTAACGCTAATTTTGACCGAGCTTAGCTCGGTCACTAGCAGGTGTACCGAGCTACTACGGTGTACTAGCAGGGATGATTGAGCTTAGCTCGGTCATACCTGCTAGTACATAATTATTTTTCCATAACACCAACTTTTATAAATTTCAGACAGACAATAACAGTTGCAAAGGAAAATCCTTTTTTTTTTCTTTATCGCACTTAAATTATAGTAAAATCATAAAACTTAACACTGTAATTAATTATGCGATTTCAAGCATAAAGGATCAGGGTCCATAAGCCGCGTTTTCGTCCCATGAAATAGGTTAAAATTCGATTATGTTATACTGATTTAATTATTTCACTTTTTAATATTAAACAGTATATATTGTACGATTTTAACAATAGTTTTTGCATTTTGTTCGGCTTTATATGACTTACACAAGCTCAAAATTCGTATAATTCGTAGTCTTGATTTAAAATACGCAATTTCTGCTATTTTTACCCCAATTTAGTCTCTATTTTTAATATTTTACTATGCAACACTTTTATTTTAACATATCTTGTATATTTTGATGAGTTTTACAATATATGTGAAGAAGAAAGTCTTGTACGATTGTGCTCATTTAAATAATTGAGGTAAAAATAGCAGAAATTGCGTATTTTTCATCAAAATTACGAACGAACTTTGAGTTTGTGTAAGTCATATAAATCCGAACTAAATACAAAAACTATTGTTAAAATCGTACAATACATACCTTCTAATATTAAAAAGTGAAATAATTAAGTCAGAATAACATAATCGAATTTTAATTTCATGGTTCAAAAACGCGGCTTATGGACCCTGATCCTTTATTAATGAGAATTTTTTAGCATCTAAGAACAAATATTCGAATCAACATCACCCAAAAGTGTTAAAAATGATTTAAGAAAAGCAAGAAAAACCCTGCATTGCACTTTGATAGACATACATTTTATTAGAATCCGACCAAAAGTTCGATTTCATTTTCGTTGAGTTTAGACCCAACATCTGAGTTTCGGTGAAAAAACAGCCAAAGAAGGATCTAGAAAGGTTCCAAGGAGAGGGCGTTATTACAAACAATTCCCCTGAAGAAAGAACAACGACGTACTACATATACACTAGAGAGTAGACGCTTAATATAACAATTCTTCATTATAGTAACTTTCTTATTATAACGACTGATCGAAAAAAATTTATGTAACCATTCAGGCAGAATTCTTTTTGCATCCAATAGAACCACTAATTAGACCAAGCATTCCAATAAAACAAGGCTTTCCAGATTTTCTAGCAATAGTTGATTAATATTTTTTTCACTAGACATGTTTTTTCATTTTAATTACTACGCTACACTAAAGAACTACGTCTAATACCCGCAAAACTTTACAACAAAATGCCGTGCTCAATTGGTCTGCTGCAAATGGCTATCAAAACTTTTAACACAAACAACAATAAACATTATAAACCCACCCTGTTTATTTTCAATAGTGTACATGTTTTGCTAAAAACCACCTGCAAATCTACGTAATTAATAAATATCAATGCCCATGAAAAGATTTTTTATTGCCGAAAACAGTTATTCTAACTCCAAATATAAGATGGCGAGATTTAAAAAATATAAATTTTTCAAAATTAAAAAAAAAAATCGAAAAATTTTAAAACTTTTTAATTGTTGAGTATTAGAAGAGATAAAATTAAAATACCATATTTTAATTTTATGTAGCACATTTTGATTGATTTCGCTGAGAAGAATAGATTTTTATTCGTATAAAAAACTATACATAAAAGTGGCTTAAATAAAAATTTTGACGTATGAGGAATTCAAATTATGTATTTTTTTTTCATTAGTTCCATAAAACTGCCATAAAATTCCAATTTCTTTGTAAATAAATAAGTATGTATGTGTGGGCGCAGAAGCATGTTTTTATTTATACTTAGCTCGAATTTAAATAATTATATATATATGCTATTGATTAGCTCACAGGTTATGACATTGCATGTTTATAAGCGATGTATTAACATGCAATGCCTTAAATCTTTAACTGAATGACTTGCTATGTTTTCTGTAAGTGTGTGCGTGTGTGCAAACAATAATTGTGAATAAGTAATAATATTGTCATTGTCTCACGATCACCAGAATTTTGTCACGATCTGAAAACTCCTTTTTATTTTCAACAATTTAGAGATAAAATAAATACTCCTTATAAGTTTTATAAAAATTTCTCGCATCCTGCATTTATTTTTCATTTTCATTTAAATTACATTTAATTATATTGGTTCAAAGTAGTTACAGCGGCATCTGGATGAAGGAGGATTCAACGAAAATCGCGGATTTTGTAGAAAAGGGAATTTTTATTCGGTATTTTTAAATGATTTTGTTTACATAGGATTTTATAGGTCGCTAGCTACATGATGTCTTTGTACTTTTTCGATTTTAGTATTAATATTTTTACTTTATTTTATTTTGTTTTAATTTTTATTGGATTTAATTAAATTAATTAATTATTTTATATTTTTCGGGGGGAGGGGGGCACTTTCAATTTCGGAACCAATGAACCACTTTTTTTTTTTTTTTTTTTTTTGAATTTTACAGAAATAGAAAGCATCCTCAGAAATAAAACTGCAATCAAAATCGAAAAAGTAGAAATCTATCATTTTAGACATCGCCTTCAGAAATCCTATGCAAAAAGAATCATTTAAAAATATTGAAATAACGTGAAATTTAAACTTGAACCTTCGTTGCAATATTCGATCTCTAAATAGGTTAAAAGCCAGTGCGTGTATTTTCATTGAGTGTATTTTCCGAAAATTAATTAAGGTGTCAAAATAATTATTTAGTGTTTTTTTTTCAGCTTTGCAAATTTTTAAATCTCTATAAATAAGAAGTTGTTTAGAATAATAAAGTATGTTTGAAAAGCAATAAAACATAGTCGGATAAAGCGTCGTAAATTTTTAGAATAACAAAACATCCAAGATAAATTAAATATGGTTTTTTAAAGTGCTTTCTTATAGACTTTTCTAAAATTTGGAATCTAGTAGTAGAACAATTTTTTGCTACACTCGTATAATTTTCTATGTTTCTATGGAGCATCCTTGAATATCAGAATTCCAAGATAGAGTTTTATATTAGCTAGATTTCGGTATTTGAAAGAGAATATGGTGCGATATTTCGGTGCGAATAGAATAGATAATTTGAAAGTTTGCTTTGAATTTTTGCACACGATCAATACTAAGGTTTTCTAGAAGAAAACGATCTAAAATTTCAATTTTATAATTCGCAGAAGGTAAAAAAAAAAAAAAAAGTACAGCTCCACTCTTTTTTTTCATAATTTAACAAGCCGCCCTCAAAAAGATCCCCCCCACCTACAAACGAGTTTTTCCAACATATTTGTTAGCACCGAGACTATGATTAATAGCTGGAAAATGTTCCAATTTCAGAAATGGACAACCTGTTGCTACCACTACTTTCCAGAAAATATTGTTCGTCTGCGGTGATGTGAATTGAAGACCCCAGAAGCCAAGGGGTATAAATGATAAAATTGAAAAAATTAAACAATGAAAAAAGTGCACAGACGACCTGGAAATATGCGTTTTTCTTTTCAGGTAAAGAAATATAAGTGATTTTCTAATTATGTGTTGTGTTTTAGAGTCAACCACTTTTGCCGAATTATGATCAATATTGATTAATTATAAATTTAAAGAAAATTGCACTCTGCTTTTTTCACATTTATTGAAATAAGAGTTCAAAAAACCACTGTTAGACAAGCAGCAGTTTCCTATTTCAATTCAGTTAATTATTATTGATGTTCAACTTTAACGTCAATTATGTTTTAACTCAATTTACTCCAAATCGAAATTTTGTCACTTGTACCCCTTGGGTTCTGATGTCCTCAATTGTATTTTTTCAAAATTTTCACTGGAACCTTCCCTTAAGATGTTATCAGGGCTCGAAGTAAAAAAATCCACGAACCGGAACGCTATTTCAGAATTATTGTTGACTAAAAAATATGTTTTTTAGTCAACAAAACAACAAAGTCAACAAAGTTTAGTCAACAAAGTTTTTTTAAAGTATAGACAAAATTATTTCTAATCATATAAATAATACTTAAAAAATCCATTCCCAACTCTGAATAATTTAAAAAAAGTAACAGAGAGCACAATAAGCTATATATCTAACTGTAACAGTATGTTTTATTAATTGCCCGAACCGGAAGGATATTTGTCATAATTTCACGAGCCGTAATATCGTTCCGGTTTGCTCCGGTACATTTCGGGTCCTTGGTGTCATATAAAATCATATTTTTTTACTACGCTTGAAAATTTATGGACTAATTAATACTAAGCTTTTCATTAGTTGTAGAGTTGCATAATCTTAATTGTACCAGTTGAAAAGTTCTACCAAATTGTTCGTTATTCGATTCTTTGCCAGGTAGGAATTTTATATTTCCATTAGGCTCTATAGATGTGCGTCTTAATTTAAGACGCTACTTTAGTCACCTGAAAAGACCCGCTCACTAATGTTAATCCTATGGAAGAAATTTTTAAAGATATCTCGTTTGCATTTCAGTATTTTTAAACAATTCATTTTGCATTGGCTAGCTGTGATTGATCTGTACCAAGGGTGTTTCTTACTTTTTGATTTTTTTTACAGATATTTTTAATTTAGATACTTTCATTTTCGGAACCGGTTTCGAAAGTGAAAGCATCCTCTTGAAAAAGATCTGCAAACAAAATTGAAAAAGTAAACAAGTGGGTAAATGTGATCACAGATCGCACAGAGAGTTTCGTTTAATAATCTTTTAAAACACTTTCTTTCAAAACGCCCAGTACATTTATCGCCATGGGACTCTTCTAAATTATGGTAAACACTCCCTGAACAATCGTAAAGTTTCAAACAGATCGCCCTGTTATATTTCGTAATTTTGTTCAAGACCCTCCCCTCCCCCCCCCGAAATGTGACGTGCGCCATTCTTTTTCATAATTTTTTATCATGTGTTATAAACTATTTTAAAGTTTAAATCAGATCGCTGTGTTAGATTTCCTATTTTTAACAAAATCGAGTGCCGTTAGTTACATATTCAACAACTAGGGAGTGCACTCTATTCTTAACAAAACAGTATCTGAACAACCTATAAGTAGATATATTACTCGAGGGGATGGCGGTTTTTGACGGAGCCCTCGTTTGCCCCCCCCCCCCCCCTGCCAACAAAAATTGAACTCACCTTAAATTTATAAAATTCTTATTATGTGTTATAAACTATGTCAAAGTTTAAAAGCGATTGTCTCTGTAATTTTCCTAATTTTAACAAATTCCCGTCAATTGTCTGTGCGAAAAGCATCTTTTATAAGTTTAAAAATCGATTTTTTCATAAATCGGTAAAGTTGTCGTGCGATTTTTTTAAAATTTAGATTTTATGAATCAGCGTATGAAATAACATCCGGATGCAAGAAAACCAAATTTGTTAAATCAATAGTTAACAAATTTTATTCTGCGATTATCAAACCCTAGTATAAAAATGTATCACAATTTCTTTCCGTGTCACGTGGCCTACCGTGCAAAAAATCCAATTCTGGAATTAATAACAAAAAATTAATTATCTTCGCCTCCGATTGTCGAAATTAAAAAAATAACGACATATTCTGAAAGAGAATGAAATTTTACGTCGGGTGGCGTAAAAAATCGATATTTAAAAACATTTTGGTACTATATAAAAATTCTGAATCCGTTTTTGTCCGCAAGACGCACCTGTTTTATATTCTCTCGTTATCTGCGAAAATTCAATGCCATCAGACATCTGTCGCCTTCACAAATGAAGGAAAATAAAGATTTTTCTCTCGACTTTCAACGAATTTTCGAGTTTTTATGTTATGATCGAGATAATTTTTAGAATTTCTGAAAGCTGATTTTTTCCCTGTCTTGTGTTACTAATTTCGAATTTCTGAAATGCGTAGAAAAATAAAAGTAATCGTGCCTTAAAAAATCACCAGTCCTTATCTGCCGTTAAAATGACGCGTGTTTTTAATCCGTGGAAGAGATGGTTTTTATAATTTGCTAAGAAATCCATGCTTTTGTTGAATTATGAATGCCTTTCCGATCTTGTAATTTTTTTTCAATTAATAACGTCCTTTAATTACGACTTTTTCAAAATTTTATAATTTGTCGTTTGATGGGAGGTGTTCAGCTATAAGTATGCAACATTTCAAGTCTCCAACATACATAGTTTCTGAGAACGGGCTCTGTCACAGACGGAAAGACAGAGGAGTGAGACGAATAGGGTTTCGTCATATGAACGAAACCGAGGCTAACGAAAAAGACAGGCTACCGCGGTGGGTCCGATTATTCTTTTTTTACAGACCGCTGGAATCACGTGATGCTCGAATGCACCAATGAAGGTGTGCAAAAAGAGCATCACGTGACTCCAGCGGTCTGTAAAAAAAGAAGAATCGGACCCACCGCGGTAGCCTGTCTTTCTCGTTAGCCTCGAACGAAACCCTAAAAAAGAACAGATGTTGAGATCAATCTCATCTGTAATTTCAATGCAAATGAAAATCATTTAAAACCTTCATTTAAAATCATCTTTTCTATGCAATGCAATGCAATGCAAAAAAAAAAAAAAAAAAAAAAATCATTTAAAAATATTAAAATGCAAAGGAAATATCTTAAGGATTTATAAGGAAATGGTCATATTAACAAGAAATAATACTTTAACAGAAGTGACATAGTTATCTGTAGCCTTTCAACAATCGAGTATCGAACTTCAGTTTGGATACAACTCCTAAAATAGTCTCATTTTAAAATATTTAATTTCTCTGAAATTAATCGTACGAATTTAATGAAAATTTGTTTTTAGGCTAATTGAAGGGTGTAGAATTTTTTTTTATGGTGTCAAACTTGGGTATTGCTATTGAAATAAAACAAAGTTTGTGTTCGTTTTTATATGTAGATGACCCCTAAGCAAATTTTACATACATCATTTAAAAGTAGACTTTATTTACAGTCATTTGGTACCAGTAACTTTCTTCTACAATAATTAGTTGCGGAGTTAGTGGGAGGTGTTTACTATTTTTTCTACGACTGTACACGATTGACAAATTTAATGCTAAATAAACTCATGTAATTGTGGCATGTTCTCCCATATACATGAGGAAGATGCCACCAGTTATGGGGTAAGATACAACAACACAGTTAATAAGCAAAATAAGACAAACATTTGAACATTACCTGTGAATTAACAATAACTATGGAAAAACAAACAAATCTGTAAACTGAATTTTTTTTTTCAAATTTACTTTGCTAAAACTAATAAGGGTACAGGTTTGAAGGTTAGCCTGCACAACATTTCATTCAGAGCAAAAGATCACCATTGCAATCTTCGTGCAACCATTTCTTGCATTTGATGCACTGAATCCAAACATACACGAGACCTTTTTTAGCATAAAAGTATCTTTACATACAGCACAAAAATCATCATCATTATCCTCATCAAAACTATTGGCCACTGGTATAACAGAGGGATTTCTTCACTTGAAGAAGACGAGCTTACATGTCTCTTTTTCTTCTGTTTTTCGAAGGTTTATTTTTATTTATTTTGCCTTTTCCTGATTTTCTCTGGCCTTTTCCCGCATAGTTTTTCTCCCCTCTGATGCAGTTAAGATCTCTGCTGTTTGTTTCTTACGCCCGGATGGTTTAGGTTTTCTGGCCTGATTCCTTCTAGACAAGAAATCCCGTTTTCTATGCTGGTGGAGGCAAATGGTGACAGTTCACCGCCACTAACTCTGCTTGTGGAAGAAATTGCTGATGTAGGCGCGCATGATTTTTTGGTGGAAGCAACTGCTGGTGTAAGCCTATTGTCATATGCGCCGCTTGTGGAAGGAACAGCTGTACCATTGCTGGAACCATCAGAGATAGAAAACGCATGCTCTGGGATTGCATGTGGGTTATAGCGGTAAATCCCAATAGCTGAAAACACAGAAGTGCAATTTCCTACTGTGGCTGCCTTGCTCCAAGCTGTATTCAGAAGAGATCCAAACTGAAGTCTTGAAAAGTTATGATCTGGCTTGTTGTGGATCCAGGTGTTCAGGGCTTGTCGCCAATATGTTTTCAATGGTTTAAAAATGAGCGATCAAGTTACTGTAAGTACTGCGTGGTGTGATTTGGAAGACAGAAAAGAATTACTTAATTTTCTGTCTCCAATTTAATTGTATTTCTGAACCATGTTGCGTCTTCCCCCAACTATAGGTTGAAGATGCCACACACTCTTATTTCTCTATTGCTGCAAAGTTATGGTCGCTTCTGCTTGCCCTTGCCTGGTGTGTGTAACAGAATGCGAAACTCACTTATATTGCTAATATCTTATTTAAAATAAAACATCTGTTCATGAACTTTACATATGCGCAACGAAATATTATAAGGGCTTTACTCACCAGGTTTAAATAGTCATGAGATCCAAAAATAACGTCGATTGAGGGCGACAAATTAAGATAAATTACGTGCACACAGGGGCAATACTCCTCACACAAGCGGGTCAGTACTGCCATCTGTTGACAGATAAAAGGGCCAGGAACAAACCTGCAGTTCCCCCCAACTTGGGTCTTCCCCAGAATTACCTTATATATAAATATACAACTGTACTTTACTTATGATGTCGAAATATTGCCCCTGAAGTCGAGTTTCACATCATAAGTTTAATTTTTATTCATATCTCGTTCTCTTTTTTGCGTTCCTTTTGTAATTTTTCTTATTGAATTTATATAATTTTCACTTTGATATACTGCATTTAGGATAATGGGTTTAATGGTACTATCAATGATTTCGTTTTTTTTTTTTTTTTTTTTTTTTTCAATTTTTTATTTGTTAAAATGTTTTAATTAATTACAAAAAGTTTGTCTATATATGTCAAATATTTCTATTTTCCAATTTTTTTTTTTATGCATTCAACTTCTTGTTCATATTAATATTTTTTCAAATTTTAAAATTTATAATGTTTGAATCTTATTTAAAACCTCATTTATAAATGTTTGGATCTTGTTTTAAATCTTCACTTATAATTACTTCATTTAATAATATGTTGTTCCAAATTTAAAATTTATAATGTTTGAATCTTGTCTTAAAACTTAATTTATAATTTATATATTTCAAATAGATGACAATTTGTAATATTTTATAACGGTGATACTAGTATATATTTTAATAATTTGAAAAGAAATTGGAATTTTGGAATATAATTAATTCAATATAAAAGTTGGGGGGGGGGGGGGCGTTTTCTCAATTTCGGGCCCTTTCAAAATTTTCTAAGGAAAGCACGAGCTTCTCCTGCCTATTCGGTAATCGGGGCCTGGGACCAAACATTAGAAGAAGAAATACCACTTGAAAATTTTACTTTGTCTCCAAACCGAATTTGTGTTCTAATAAGAATTATATTAAATATATATATATGTACCTACATACCTACAGACCTAAATATACAGTTATTTCCTACGTCATAATGTAGCTTTATATTCTGGTAAGTGTGGTTATGCGATCATTTCAATTGTTGATGAATTTTCATTAGCTTATCTTTCTTCTTAATTCACGTTAGAATTCACGTCTTCCTTGGCCCAAATGAATTCCTAATATATTATCGTAAAGGTAAGCCAGTCATTGTTCTATAGCCAAGAATAAAATTTGAACTGTCACGACTGCAGAGTAATACGGAAGAAGGTGACACGATCCAGTTCGTGATGACACTTCCGATTGCGGGTGCGTCCTTTCGCTTGCCAACAATCGGTCATCTCTCTGTCGGTCACTATGAGATCTGGGAGACGGAGGAAAAACGCAATTATCCACATGACTACTTGGTGGTTCTTGGATGAATCGAATAGCACGCTAACAAGATATTTCTAAGTACAATGCGAAATAGGAATGTGGGTCGATTAATTGGTTTTGGTCGATTTCAGTTTATTGGGTTATTTTTAGAAGCAGTGAATTGTTAAATATGAAGTGCATTGTGTCTTGTTTATAATGTAATTAAAGATACTTTAAAAATCGTTTGATTATGTTTATGTATGCAAACGGAAAAAGAACATTTAGTCAACATACAATTCTTCTTATTTTTTTTTTTCGTATGTGTTTGTCTGAATTATGAATGTGAGGATAGCTAACAGATCCTTTCATAAAACATCACTGAGAAGAAAGATTTTTTTTTTCTACATCTTGTTTCATGCGAACACCAATAATTAATTAATATCTTGTGGCCGTCATAAATTTTTCTTCTATATTTTTCTAATAGTAAGTTAAATAATAGTTTTTAATTTAAATAATGCTTTTACACACCAATATCATTACGAAGTCTAGTGGAATTAATTTCTTTGAATTTAACTCTGAATTACGGTGATGAACGAATAAAAAAAGCACAATTCAATAGCGACTCCTGTTGGGTGTTCAAATATAAAATTGGATCACGATGTGTATTCTTAATTATTAGCTTTCAAACATAAACTCTAGTTCATTTCTACCCAATAGAAACTGAGATACAGCTAGAATGTTCACCACAAAATAAACTGCACGGCACCTTCTCCCCGCTCCATTGTTGAGGGGAAATGCGAAAATTGAATCGACGCAATTTTGTATAAAGTTCTCGCATATTAAATTTAATGAAACTCAATCCTATAGAAGGCGAGATAAGTTATCCATGAAACTGTGAAAAACACAACAGAATGCTACCTGATGATTGGAGTGATATACACTCAAACTTAAAAAGCTCCAATTTAAGTCAAGATCTAACCGAATATGAAGTTCGAAGAAATTCTATCCAATAGATGCCAAGATATAGCTATCATGGAAATCGGAGAAGACGTAGCATAGCAGAGCGACCTGTTGGGATTTGGGATTTAGATGGCAAAACTTAATCAGCGACTGTATGCACCAATGTATAACAGAATGTGACTTTGAAATTTCGTTCTAAAAATACTCAGCTATAGTGGAAATCGTAAAAAAAATATAACAAAGCAGTGCCATCTCTTGGTTGTTATCAACGCCATCTTGCAGCAAAATCTAATCAGCACTATTTCATTTCAATATCTAACAGAATATGATGAAATCATCTGCATTAGATCTTAAGATAGAGCGTCCACAAAATTTGTGTCAAATATATAAAGAGAGACAGTTTTTTTTCATGACGGTCAATCATCTACACGAGGGATATAGGCCCGAAGGGGAGTGCCCTCCGTGGTTGGGGGGGGGGGTGTTCTAAAGGAATCTAACCCGTATTTACGCAAGGAAATCCAAGGTCCAAAGAAAACCACGGAAAACTCCGAGCGATTTGGCCGACGGGCGCGATTGAGTTCGAACCCAGCCCCTCCCGTCTACCAGCTTCGAGAGCAGAACCTCTCGGCCACTGGTAGGGCTCATAAAGACAGATAGGAAAATATAGTCAAATTGTATACAGGACCTACCAAAACATGTAAATCTGTTAAAAAACGGAAGTTAAAAATTTTCACGATTTCCACACATTTCTTATGCACATAGAAGACAATAAAAACATTTTTGGAAGTCTAGTGAATAATATATCTGGTCTAGAATACATAATCTATAAAAAATAACAAAAAGCTCCTTTAAATATATTTCTAACCCTAATTCAAACTCTTATTATTTTTTTTTTTCGTATGTGTTTGTGTGAATTATGAATGTGAGGATAGCTAACAGATCCTTTCATAAAGCATCACTGAGAAGAAAGATTTTTTTTTTCTACATCTTGTTTCATGTGAACACCAATAATTAATTAATATCTTGTGGCCGTCATAAATTTTTCTTCTATATTTTTCTAATAGTAAGTTAAATAATAGTTTTTAATTTAAATAATGCTTTTACACACCAATATCATTACGAAGTCTAGTGGAATTAATTTCTTTGAATTTAACTCTGAATTACGGTGATGAACGAATAAAAAAAGCACAATTCAATAGCGACTCCTGTTGGGTGTTCAAATATAAAATTGGATCACGATGTGTATTCTTAATTATTAGCTTTCAAACATAAACTCTAGTTCATTTCTACCCAATAGAAACTGAGATACAGCTAGAATGTTCACCACAAAATAAACTGCACGGCATCTTCTCCCCGCCCCATTGTTGAGGGGAAATGCGAAAATTGAATCGACGCAATTTTGTATAAAGTTCTCGCATATTAAATTTAATGAAACTCAATCCTATAGAAGGCGAGATAAGTTATCCATGAAACTGTGAAAAACACAACAGAATGCTACCTGATGATTGGAGTGATATACACTCAAACTTAAAAAGCTCCAATTTAAGTCAAGATCTAACCGAATATGAAGTTCGAAGAAATTCTATCCAATAGATGCCAAGATATAGCTATCATGGAAATCGGAGAAGACGTAGCATAGCAGAGCGATCTGTTGGGATTTGGGATTTAGATGGCAAAACTTAATCAGCGACTGTATGCACCAATGTATAACAGAATGTGACTTTGAAATTTCGTTCTAAAAATACTCAGCTATAGTGGAAATCGTAAAAAAAATATAACAAAGCAGTGCCATCTCTTGGTTGTTATCAACGCCATCTTGCAGCAAAATCTAATCAGCACTATTTCATTTCAATATTGCTGGACAGATAATTACACCTGTTTATTTTCTATCAAATTTATATCCAAAATTGTTAATTGGTCCAAATCATCCAAGCAACCTCATAGCAAATAGGTATATAATTTTATATACCTTAGATAAATTCAAATAATATAAGTGATCGTATTTACCTAAATTCTAGTAGAAGAGCAACGCGAAGCATTAATAAAATTAAATTATAATTCGCGTCAAAATGTAATTATTATATTTGAATAATTACGAATAAAATTAAGAGTTTGCGTTGTGAATTATTTAGACGAACTCTTCCACTTATGAATTAAACTAAAATTTAAGCTGTAAAAAATGAATTGACACACTTTAAATATCATTAATTAAATAATTACAGAAACTTTTTAAAACTTGATTAAATATTTTATTTACATTGAACATAACTATATACAGAAAAACATAATATTAATTCAAAAAATAGAAAGCAACACTTTTGTTTGCTTCTCATTATTTTAAGTATGTTTAATCTTAAAAAAAAAAGACAATATTTTCACGTACTCTAATTATTATAATTGTTTCTTTTTGCTAAAAGAATAACTCTCTTTCATTTTTAAAATTACCTTAATCTTATTTAATTATTGGTTTTGTCGGATCTCAGATTACTCTCTACCATAAAATATCAGAAAAGTATTTTTGTGATTTTTCATATGATCTTAAGTGGTAAAAAAAAATGTTTAAAATAGTACCTTCTTTTAATATACGGGATGGTGGCCTTTATTCATCAAATTCCGAGTTGTTGCGTTGCTTAGGATCATGGCAATGTGTCATCAGGAACGCATCCTCAATTTGGCTTGATTAGGATCACTCCGATCTGTACAGCAGGAAGACATCCTCAATTAGGCTTGATTAGGCTCACTCCGATAGGTACCTCAGGAAGACATCCTCAATTAGGCTTGATTAGGCTCGATTAGGCTCGATTAGGCTCGCTCCGACATGTCCATCTCACCGGGGCTTTACTAGGGCTTACGGGACTCATTGCACGGGCTTTCAGGCGAGCTCCTGCGTCCTCTACATCTTTTTTCAGACTATCTTTTTTTTCCTTATTCTTCTTGCACACCAGCTCCTGCAGTGGGTGGAACTATTTTTGTCTAGTCCACTGTTATTGGATGTGAGAAGATTTTTCATTATACTTCGATAGGCCTATTAGCTAGCAGTCTGCAAATGGCCCCTTACATATACTTTAATATTATTATCTGCCTTAAAGTTTGGGTGGTCTGAAAAGTCATAAATTTATCCCAACACTTTTATTGAGGCCATAAATTGATTCCAACGTTTTTATGATTTTACGATTTCTAATTATACACCACTTTCCATTGGCTTGTCATAAAACGACACCATGGCGTCTGGCTATTGTTGTTGTCTGAGATCCGAACTCTAATCAACATTATACATTCATTTTACAATACAACAATTTTTTAAAAATATATATTTACTATTTAAAATCAACTTAATAATTTTTGTATGAACTTACACTCTTATTTTACTTAAATATATAAACATTATAATTTTACACTCATAATTATATTTTATAAAAAAATATTTATACAAACAGAAATAACAAATTACGCAATTTTACTTTGATTTAACCAACATGGTGCGGGAACATATCATAGTTATATGTTGCCCAGCATCTCTCCCTGTGTCAGAAAAAAAAATAAAAACTGATTGCTGGTTTTATTTTTTTTGTAAAGCTTAAAAGAATGTCCGTGTCCATATGACTGTGTATCTACACAGTCTTTGAGCGAAGACTGTAAAGTTCAATTATCAATGGTTCTGGTATATTTTATAAGAAGTTCTTCTATTTTTCATAACAGAAAGTTCAACACATGATAGTATAGTTGTCTGTTGACATTCACATTTATAGAAGACCTCTGTACTGAAAATCAGACGTTTTTCTCGAAGCCTTTTTTCTTTACCACACACATGTTTAATAATTTTGTAACTTTACAGTTTAAGTGCCCAAAATACATTCAAAGCTATAATTTTGTCTGAAACTAATATGCCGAAATAAACCTCATTATAAGAAAAATAATGGCATACGCATTTGACATATTATTTCATCACATACAACCTTATGACACAGTGTTTTATCTAAAACACATTTTATACTGAATAAAAGTAAATACAATGCTTGTAATATGACATGTTATATTTTCACATAATTAATCTGATGTATTCAAATTATAATCAGAAAAATATTGTATACAAACTTGTTACATTATTTTATTTATTTGTTACTTCTAACATGTATGATCTGTCAAAATGTACAAGCTAATTCATCTCCTTTAATATATCATTACGCAATGCTTTCCAACTTTACCCGATACGAGAAAAAAAAAAAGTAAGAAGAAGGAGAGAGGAGAATAAAACCAGTTATTGAACGTCCCCGATTCTCCCGAAAAGTGGGGTTGGTCAAGCTACTAATTCCTTTCTGCGAGGTGAATTGTGCTGTGACAAAATTTTACGACTTCCCAAAGGTATGTATTTAAAACCATTTCATGCTTGTAATTACCGTATTAATTAGTATAATTTCTTGATATACTTTCTTCTTAACTCACTGTGCATGCCTGTATGTAATTTTAAACATAATCTATGCATAAACAGTGTATGTATTTGTATCGTATCTAATGTAAACCTTCTGCTTTTTTATTATTATTATTTTGCAGGGGAAAAATGGCGATTCTAGCATCTGAATTCTCCTGCCTCATACTGGAACTGAAGCGAGGGTGGCTTTTTATGCATTCAGGTTTAAATCTAAACCAAATTGCCTTTCAGGATTTAAAAAAAAAAATGCATATAATTTTCTTTAACTGATTACATTGTATATTTTTAGACCTTTCTAACAAACACAAATTTTGATTCATGATATTGTTTACTATTAAAATGTAACCAACACGGAAAAATGACTTCTACGGCCTCTCAAAAATGCAAAATATGCACTACGCTGATCTTAAAAATGCACCTTCATTTAATACTGTTAAATAGTGTTGTCAGAAAATGCCATTGACGAAGAAGAGAACAATTTTTTTGTCTTAAATTATTATTTATTTAGCCAACAATTCTATCTTAAAAGATTGTTAAATTTTCATATTTATTTATTTTTTTACTGAATGAAATAAAAATTTATTTATTCAAAATTTTATTTATCATTAACATTCCGTATGTGAATTCTACTGTCTAAACTTTAATGATATGTTTAAAAAGTAAAAGATACTAGATTATTATTATTAATCAAACATTAATAATTATTATTTAATTATAAAAAAAAATGTAATTAATACACTTGTATAATTAAAATAAAAAACAAAAGTAAATGATAATTACTACGTAAAATCGTATGCAGCCATCTATGAGTACCCGGCCGGACCAAAGAACTTCTGCCAGCAGAAAAAATCTTTGTATACTCACAAACAACCACCTCCAATTTTTTTTATAGATCAAGTTTTTAAAATAATTACTGTACGTACTATAAAAAAAATTAAATAAATAAATTTATTAAGCCATACTACATATTTTAATAAAATTAAGGTCAATATATATAAATATATTTATTTATTTATTTTGTTTTCTTATGTTAAATTGGCCAAATTATATAAAAAAAAAATTTATGAACTCACACACTCAAATTTATCAATATTATGTATATTTATATGTGTTTAATTTAGAATTGCATTTAATTCTAAGGGAAAGTAAAGAGAACAAAAAAAAATGCTTAAATTCTAAAATAACATAAATTTATAAATATTTCATTTAAAAAAAAAAAAATCTAATTTCTAGCTGATTTCAGCAAGATGTCATTTAATATTTATATTAAATAATTTTGCTAATACATTTTATTAATTATTAAATTTGCATATTTTTATATATACAATAAAAATATAATAGTCTTACATAAAATTTTACACTACAACAATGTTATTAATTAATTTAACTTGAATTTAAGCCTACTTTAATTCTAATTGACTACCGTTAATAAAAGTAAATTAGCTTATCAAGTTAAATATAATATAAGCTATGTTTGTCTAATGTTAATTTTGCTGAAAATTCCATAAATTTTAACTGTAAATGCTAATTGCTATACCTTTTGTTATTTATTTTGAAAACAACACGAACTTATATTTTTATTTATTATTTTTTTATTAAATCTAGGAACTATTGTTACTGAGCTAGACACTCCATAAATGTGTAAAACCTAAAAATCAAAAGTTTTCCTAAATAAAACTCAAAATGCTGCTTTTTACAATATAATATTACTAATTTTATTGTTTCTGAGCATAACATCTAGTAATTATACCATACTTAATTTTTTCTTCGATTCCTTTTTCAGCCAAGAATCCTGAAATTTATGCCTAGGTGATGACTATATATTGATGTATCTGTGAATAATTTTTCTACAAATATTTTGTTGGTGTTGGTGCATACCCAGCCGTAGGCCAAAATTGCACCCTATACAGAAAGCCTTTGGTGAGAAAATTTTAATTTTACTTCAATTATTTATTTGTGTATTTTTTTTTTTTTTTACTATAATTTTTGTGTGCAATCATGTTGAAATAACTTGCCTTGTCCATTGTTATACATATATATGTTTTTTAAAAACCAATGTGCTACACCAAAATCCTTTTTTTTAATTTTTTTTATAACACTTTTGTTCATAAAACTTATCCCTGCTGTCTAAATTCTAGACTTTAGCATATAAGTTGTACTTGAACTACCGGAATAAATCTTAGCACTTTTTGTATATTTTATTATATTTAGGCTTATAGCTGACCGCTATCCTAATATAGAGTGCACTAATAATTTATTCCTTGTCAACCATATATTTATATAAGAAAAAAATATATATATGAGTATGCTATAAAGCTGTTCTAACTACCCTGAACCTATAGCTTACACCTACTCATTTTAAAGAGTAATTCTGAAATTCTGTCATCTAAATTGTAAGGCTATTAGCAAAGGCTACCCTTATAGAAGACAGAAAAAATTCTCTCTTTTTTTTTTTTTTTTTTTTTTTTTGAAAATTACTCCAACATTATTCACTATTAAATTAATTAAGTTTTAATGTTATTTGGCTTTGTTAAGATTTTATACTTTCTAATTCATATTCGAAAAGAAAAAAAAAATATAACTTTTGCCTGGAGAGAAATATTTCACTGCTCCATTGAAGTTTTGTGAAGCACATTACATAATTTTATAAGTATGTTTTCGGGTGCGCCCTGCACATTTGCTCAATATTGTAACCCTGAGACAAATTGGCGTTCCCATGTTCCTATCCTTTCTTATTATTATTTTGAATTTTAAAAAGGCAAGTTATTAATTTTGTTTCAATTTTTTTTTACCTAAAAGAAAAAAATTTATTTTTAAATTTTGAAAATTTTTAAATTTTGAAATTCGATTAATTATGTATTTTGATTTATTTTTAATACCAATTCATATCCCCTGTATAATATTGGGGAGGGGGGAAAGGGTAATGATCTTGTATAACATCCCCGTATAAGTTTGTATATGGTGTATAACCATATAACGACATATTTTGATCATAATGATCTATTTGATACTTTAAATATGGCTCTACATTCTCAGAATATTTATTATTTTTTTTATAATAATTCTTAGTAAGTTTGTCACCCTTTTGACTCGTATTTTTGTTCAATTTGAACCAACAATTTTCAGTTGAGTGTGATTTTCTTTGACAAATGTCACATTTAGTTTTGTAATTTTTATCACCCTTAATTTTTTTCTGAGACCCTTGTAAATTCGTAATTTCCGCCTCTGTATGACCTGTTGCATATTTCGGAGCGTACAGCTGATCCATATGTCGTTTGATCGGCTCTATTGATTTATCTGGAACATATTGTAATAAATAATTAAAGTTTCTAAACTTTTTAGTAACTTCGTAGGGTCCTTGAAATTTTGGCTCTAATGCGCCTGGTTTTCCAATACATTTTAAATATACTGTTTGACCCAAATTTAAATCCTTTACTTTTTCGTATGCCTCTTCATCTATATATTCTTGCATCATTTTCTCCTGGTTTGCAAGGGATTGAATTTTGATTTCCTTCATATGCTGTATTCTGCTTTTAACATAAGAGTGGGTATATATTTCCTCAGAAGGAATATGGGCTGTGAAGGGATTTTTTATTTCCCTTGCGAAAAATAGCAGTGAGGGACTATATCCCGTAGCGCGGTGTTTCGAGGAATTATACGCTAGTTTAAAAAAATCCAGTCTTATGTCCCATTCCGTAGTGCGTTTCGACATAGCTACAATTGATGTTTTTAATATTTTATTGGTAACTTCACAAAGTCCATTTCCTTGCGCACGGTATACACTCACAAATTTCCTTTGTATGTTTAAAGATTCCAAATATTCTTTCATAATTTCGCTTCTTAAATATTTTGCATTATCTATTTTCTCTATATTACAACATATGTATGAAAATATTCTAAATTGCATAAATACATAAAAACAACAACACTAAAATTAAAAAAAAATTTCTTAGGAGATGAAGTTGTTTTGTAGATTATTCTTTTACACACATAAATACCCCTAAAATATTTATAATACACGTATATATAAAAAACAACATAATTTCATTTAACAGAAAAATATCTGTCTTTTTCTACAGAAAAAACAATCTTATTTTTTTTTTTTTTTTGTAAATATTGTACTACTACTTCGTAGTACGACTCATAAATTTTCTTTTGTATCAAGGTGATACAATTTCAAAAATCATGATCTATTGACATTTCAATCATTTTTATACCAGACATATTATCAAATTTTACTTATTATTCTTCTTATTATTATTATTTATACAGTATATAAAAAAAAAATTATTTTTACAAATGTGTCATCTGTGATGTGCATGCCATTATTTCTCAATGGTAACTGAGATCCAACCAAAAGAGAAAAGAGAGAAAAAAAAATTGTAATTCCTAAATTTACCTATTATAAATCCCAGAATTATTTTTTTTCATTTCTTTTTTTTTTTTTTTTTGCTAACATATATTATTCATTTTATTTATATAAAATTATTATATGTGTGTCGTTATTGTTACAATAATAAAATTAATTTTAATAAAATATTAATCAATTAAACTTAAATACCTACAATATCTTTAAAATTGCGACATTAAAATAATACTTAAATTTATTTTCCTTTATTATTATTATTATTATTATTATTTCTAATGACCTCAGATGAACGTTCCTGAGTCATAGCACCATTTTACTATCTAATGACCTCAGATGATCGTTCCTGAGTCATAGCACCATTTTACTATGAAGGGGGGATGCTGGACAGATAATTACACCTGTTTATTTTCTATCAAATTTATATCCAAAATTGTTAATTGGTCCAAATCATCCAAGCAACCTCATAGCAAATAGGTATATAATTTTATATACCTTAGATAAATTCAAATAATATAAGTGATCGTATTTACCTAAATTCTAGTAGAAGAGCAACGCGAAGCATTAATAAAATTAAATTATAATTCGCGTCAAAATGTAATTATTATATTTGAATAATTACGAATAAAATTAAGAGTTTGCGTTGTGAATTATTTAGACGAACTCTTCCACTTATGAATTAAACTAAAATTTAAGCTGTAAAAAATGAATTGACACACTTTAAATATTATTAATTAAATAATTACAGAAACTTTTTAAAACTTGATTAAATATTTTATTTACATTGAACATAACTATATACAGAAAAACATAATATTAATTCAAAAAATAGAAAGCAACACTTTTGTTTGCTTCTCATTATTTTAAGTATGTTTAATCTTAAAAAAAAAGACAATATTTTCACGTACTCTAATTATTATAATTGTTTCTTTTTGCTAAAAGAATAACTCTCTTTCATTTTTAAAATTACCTTAATCTTATTTAATTATTGGTTTTGTCGGATCTCAGATTACTCTCTACCATAAAATATCAGAAAAGTATTTTTGTGATTTTTCATATGATCTTAAGTGGTAAAAAAAAATGTTTAAAATAGTACCTTCTTTTAATATACGGGATGGTGGCCTTTATTCATCAAATTCCGAGTTGTTGCGTTGCTTAGGATCATGGCAATGTGTCATCAGGAACGCATCCTCAATTTGGCTTGATTAGGATCACTCCGATCTGTACAGCAGGAAGACATCCTCAATTAGGCTTGATTAGGCTCACTCCGATAGGTACCTCAGGAAGACATCCTCAATTAGGCTTGATTAGGCTCGATTAGGCTCGATTAGGCTCGCTCCGACATGTCCATCTCGCCGGGGCTTTACTAGGGCTTACGGGACTCATTGCACGGGCTTTCAGGCGAGCTCCTGCGTCCTCTACATCTTTTTTCAGACTATCTTTTTTTTCCTTATTCTTCTTGCACACCAGCTCCTGCAGTGGGTGGAACTATTTTTGTCTAGTCCACTGTTGTTGGATGTGAGAAGATTTTTTATTATACTTCGATAGGCCTATTAGCTAGCAGTCTGCAAATGGCCCCTTACATATACTTTAATATTATTATCTGCCTTAAAGTTTGGGTGGTCTGAAAAGTCATAAATTTATCCCAACACTTTTATTGAGGCCATAAATTGATTCCAACGTTTTTATGATTTTACGATTTCTAATTATACACCACTTTCCATTGGCTTGTCATAAAACGACACCATGGCGTCTGGCTATTGTTGTTGTCTGAGATCCGAACTCTAATCAACATTATACATTCATTTTACAATACAACAATTTTTTAAAAATATATATTTACTATTTAAAATCAACTTAATAATTTTTGTATGAACTTACACTCTTATTTTACTTAAATATATAAACATTATAATTTTACACTCATAATTATATTTTATAAAAAAATATTTATACAAACAGAAATAACAAATTACGCAATTTTACTTTGATTTAACCAACATGGTGCGGGAACATATCATAGTTATATGTTGCCCAGCAAATATCTAACAGAATATGATGAAATCATCTGCATTAGATCTTAAGATAGAGCGTCCACAAAATTTGTGTCAAATATATAAAGAGAGACAGTTTTTTTTCATGACGGTCAATCATCTACACGAGGGATATAGGCCCGAAGGGGAGTGCCCTCCGTGGTTGGGGGGGGGGTGTTCTAAAGGAATCTAACCCGTATTTACGCAAGGAAATCCAAGGTCCAAAGAAAACCACGGAAAACTCCGAGCGATTTGGCCGACGGGCGCGATTGAGTTCGAACCCAGCACCTCCCGTCTACCAGCTTCGAGAGCAGAACCTCTCGGCCACTGGTAGGGCTCATAAAGACAGACAGGAAAATATAGTCAAATTGTATACAGGACCTACCAAAACATGTAAATCTGTTAAAAAACGGAAGTTAAAAATTTTCACGATTTCCACACATTTCTTATGCACATAGAAGACAATAAAAACATTTTTGGAAGTCTAGTGAATAATATATCTGGTCTAGAATACATAATCTATAAAAAATAACAAAAAGCTCCTTTAAATATATTTCTAACCCTAATTCAAACTCGGAATTCATCTTATATATGTGATCCCAATAGGATTATAGAATGAGGATCTTGTAATATTTTATACGTGATAAACGTAATCAAATAGTGCATATATTATAAAAACAAAAATTACCATAAATGATAATGTGTTCGAATTTTCTTAACTGGCACTGCAAAACATTTAAGTATGTTAGAAATATTTTCGAAAAATAAATGTGTTTTGCGTGAACTACACTTATCAAATATAATGTTAATTTAAGAAGATGCAGTACCTTTGATGTGCCAAAAAATTAATTTTCTGTTTTTAGATTATTCACATCCTTTAATAATTTCAAAGCGCAAAATAAAAACTCATTTAGAAATTTGCATTTTTATTCAAAGTTATGGCTTATTTAAACAAAATTCTGACATTGGATCACATTATTGTTTTAAATTCATCCAAAATTGAGAGAGAATTTACATAAACGTATAAGAGGTGCCAAAATTTGCGCCTATGCGCCATGAGGTTTTAATTTTGCGTTTTCACCACTCTTATTTATATAAAAATAAAGGATTTTCTGCTCCATCCCTCCCCGAAAAAAATCTTGACAAACATTTAATGTTTAAAATTAAACTAATCATCGATACACTGATTAGAAGACATTTTTTTTAAAAGATGAATCTTGAGTTGAGCGTTTTGTTTGCATTTTTGAACAGTCTGCATGTGATGCTAAAACTGCTAAAACTAAATATAAAGTTATATTTTAAAAAATGCATTTGTTAAATGTGCGGAACATTTGTTTATATATATTTTTTAAATTTTGTTTTAAAATTTATTCTAATTTTTATATTTAATTAAAATGTTTTACAAATATTTTGGTTTTAGCGTGTAGATTGTTTAAAAAATGCATACACTGTTGCAATTTCTTGTACTTATGTTAAATGATTTCAGAGTAACAATGCACTCAAACTCCATCCTTTAGAAAAAAAAAAAATCTTGAAGTTTGAAGTAGCATTGTGGTTCAAATGATATAGGGGAGACTGGGGATGAAAGGGACACTCAAAATTTCAGGAAGAAAATAAAATGAGCAAAGTTTCAACTTTGGCTCAAGCGATGGCGATACTTATTCTGTCTTAATGATTCTTATAACTAACATCAGCAATTGTAGCATTGTAGGTGATGAAAGCAAAACCTGTTTTTGATATAAAAAAGTAAATTTTGATGTTGCTTTTCTTTTTTCTCTAAAACAGTAATATTGTGTTTAGCATTATAATATTTATGTTACTTAGCACTGTAAAGTATGCACTTTATTTGAGTATCAGTATATTGTGTTAGCTAAAATACTGTCATGCATGAATACATTTTCAATTTCGCTAAGTGGGTATGGGCTTGAAAGGGACAGTAACTGAGGGATTAAAAGGACATGTCCTTTACAGCCCCTTCAGGTTGACCCTCATGTTATCCCTATCAAGCTTCCTTTAGTGAAGCTCAATAAAAAGAGTTAGCTTTATTTGGTCCAATCATCTAATGTGAACTATGAATTGTGCATATGAGTATTCAATTGCTTTGAACTCTCCAAATATGTCCCTATCTTGTCAAACAAACAAACAAGCTGGAATTGATTGGTTCTAAGATTTTATGCAACGAAAAATTCACTACTTTCTTTTAAGAAACCTATAGCTATTAGTTTAACAAGAAGTACAAGTTTTAACAAAGCTAATGTAATATTTAAAAAAACCTTCAATCGCTTATGGATCGCTATAAATTTACATAGAATCTATATAGTATATATAAGCCGTTCTCTGTGTGTATGTCCTTTATACAAATCTTTAATTTTTGACCGATTTGCACGAAACTTCATGTACATAGGCTTTAGAACGTGGAATAGATCCCTATCTGCTTTAAAAAATTATCAGACCACTATTTATCCCTTTTTTCTACGATCTTTCATAATTTAACATTATAGAAATATCTCTTTTTAAATATTCAAATTCAAGTTTCTTTCCTGTTGCCACACATCTAAAAAACTGCTCAATAATTAAAAAAATTGTTGATAACTCGAGTACTTTGTTTTATAAGCCAATAAAAATTCGGATTGTCTCATTATATTTTTGCTGTTTTTGAAATTGACGACATTCGAAGAAGAAAATGCACATTTTTCATATATTTATGTAAAAACTTTAACTAAGCATGTTTTAAAATTGATCTTAGTAGTTACTTTAGTTGAATGTTAAAAAATCTATTTTAATGAAGTCGTTTCAATATCAAGAAATCAATTAAGGAAAAAGATAATAATAAAAAATCGTTTGCTAGATATGACGTCAATTTTGTCAATATAATTTCAAACTGGTTCTAAAAACTGGATGCTACAATTTATTTACTATTTCTTTGTAATGCTGTATCTTTAATTATATCATTTAGATAAATGTTTTTATACCTGAAATGCAGTGATAACATTCTACGATTTATATCGAATACGGTTATATAAAATACGATTTTTCTACGATTTATATTAAATAGAAATTATAGCTACTATTTTTTAGGGTAAGCTTTTTTTCTTTTTTAAATAAAATTTCATGACTGATAGACTTTTCTGTTAGACGTTGAAATAATGGGATGCATGATGTTTAAAGATCAAATTGCAGTAAAAGCGTAACTTATGGTACGGTTAGGTTGTTGCCACCAACAATATGGTGCTAGGCGTTACTCATAGATATGTCTTTTCTTCATAATATTGCATTAATAGCAAACGGCTACATCTTTCTTAATTGGGTTATAGGTATATTTAAAAATATCTCCGTGATTTAAAATTAATTTAAAATGGATAAACAGTCCGTAAATTGAGATAAGCTTTTCAAACAAATATTACTGAAAGCACTTTTTGTATTCTATTAGATGTTGGAATAATCAAATGTGCGATGTTTAAAGGTCAAATTGCAGTAAAAGTTAAATTTATGGTTGGGTTAGGTTGTTGCCACCAGCAATATGATGCTAGAGTTACTCATATTTCGTCAATGTCTTTACTTTATAATATTGCATTAAGAGTAAACAGGTATATCTTTCGTAATTGGACTGCATGTAGGGATGAGATTTCCACGTTTTTGCACCCGGTATATTCTTAGTGAAAATGTTCTGTCAAATCGTGAGAGTGTTCCGATTAAATTAAATATCATTTTCTCTAACAAAATACTGGTGTGGAAAAACGCGGAAATCTTATTCCTGGCTGCATGCAAATTAAAAAATATCCATGATTGAAAATTACTTTAAAATCCATTCACATGAAAAAATTGAGATACAATTTTCAAATAAATTTCATTTGACAGAATCTTTTAGGTAGCTTTCATTACAAAAAGCTACCTACTGCAGCCGTTCGGAGGAAAGCGATTTCAAAAAATTTTGGTATATTTTCATCGATCATGACCCCCAGACCCCGAAACCACCCTCCGTTCAAAAGTTCATATATATATATACATATATATATATATCTGATCTTTGTCATACTGTAACTCTCGTATTTATGAACCGATTTGGATGAAACTCTGTGTGTACATAGTACATACAAATATCTCGACCGAGTTCGTTGGCCAGCTTCATCCGCCATCTCGTTTCAAAATGGCGGCCATTTAAAAAAATTTTTTTTAATTTTAAATGTGAAATGTGGTACCAAAAAATTTAAAATTGAAAAATATTTTTTTCTTATGTGTTTGTCCTTGATACAAAGATTCCGGAGCATTTTTTGTTTTGTCTGTATCTTAAAAAATGGCTGAGTTATAGCACTTTGAATTTCCAGCTTGACTGATAACTTGAAACGACCTGATTTTTGTCACACGATAACAGGCGTATTTATGAATCGATTTGGATGTACCTTGGTGTATACATAATACGTACCAATGTCTCGACCGAGTTCGTTGGCCAGCTTCATCCGTCATCTTGTTTCAAAATGGCGGCCATTTAAATTTAAAAAAAAAATTTAAATTTGAAATGTGGTACCAAAAAATTGAAAATTGAAAAATATTTTTTTCTTATGTGTTTGTCCTTGATACAAAGATTCCGGAGCATTTTTTGTTTTGTCTGTATCTTAAAAAATGGCTGATTTATAGCACTTTGAATTTCTATCGGGGCTGACATTTTGAAACGACCTGATTTTTGTCACGCGATAACAGGCGTATTTATGAACCGATTTGGATGTACCTTGGTGTATACATAATACGTACCAATTTCTCGACCGAGTTCGTTCGCAAGGTTCATCCGCCATCTTGTTTCAAAATGGCGGCCATTTAAAATTTTTTAAAAAATTTAAATGAGTTATCAAAAAATTGAAAAATGAAAAAGATTTTTTTTATGTGTTTGACCTTGATACAAAGATTCCGGAGCAGTTTTTGTTTCGTATATATCTTAAAAAATGGTTGAATTATAGCACTTTGAATTTCTAGCATGGCTGACATTTTGAAACGATCTGATATTTGTCACGTGATAACACGCGTATTCATTAACCTATTTCGATGTAAGAAGGCATGTGGATAGTATATCGTAATGTCTCGACCAAGTTCGCTGGCCAGCTTCATTAGCCATCTTGTTTCAAAATGGAGGCCATTAAATTAAATAAAAAATTATATTTAAAGTAAGGTGCAAAAGAATTAGAAATTGAAAAAGGTTTCTTTCTTAAATATTTGACCATGATATAAGGATTCCGGAGCATTTTTTGTTTTGTCTTTATCTTAAAAAATGGCTCAGATATAGCAGTTTGAATTTCTAATGTGGGTGACATTTTGAATAAAATCCGATTTTTTCCCTGCGAGAGAACTTGTATATATCAACCGATTCCGATGTGAGTGAGCATGTGCACAGGAATTACTAAGGTCTCGACCAAGTTCACTCGTTAGCCTCATCCTCCATGTTGTCTTAAAATGGCAGGAACTTCAAGATATCGCCGAATTTGGCAACCAAATATAAGTTACTTTAAATAAAAGCAGCTTGGATAAAGCTGACTAATTTCGCGAAATTCTCATTCATAATGATTTAATATTGACAAAGATTAGGATTGAATCTCCTATAATCGGTTTCCACTAAATTGAGCTTCGTGTGTTTGAATAATATAAGCTTGCTTTTTAAAAATAAGGAATATGAAAGCTACCTCTTCCTCCCGGCACTGGCCGGCAGAACTTTTTCTATTCGACAGTGTGAAAAACGAAATTGTATGATGATCATAAGTTGAAAAAAATTTCAGTAAAGGCAAAATTTATGGGTTAGGTCATTGCCATCATCAGTATAATGTCACAATTGGCATTGTGTTGGTAGTTTTTTTTTTTTTTTTTTTTTTTTTTTGTATATTCTGCAGATGACTCAATGAAAGAGTCGAAACATGTAAATTTTTAATATTTTGTAAAGTTTTTTTTTTTATTGAAATGACGCTTTTTAAGCAAATAATTGTACTTTAATGTATGTTATGACATTTGTTTGGAATATATATTATTATGGTATAGTTAAGTGTAGACGCAATTAAGCCTATTTTACTTATATTTCTTATTCGTCTTTTTAACGATTCGTGGACGGGAATGCACCAATCTCAGTTATTGCCATTGCCGTATTATTTCATTTTAATGTATTTTACCCGAGAGGACCCTTATTATTGACACGAGCGAAGCCGGGTAGATCTGCTAGTATAATATATAACTGTGATGTAACAAGTTTAATGGCTGAGCGCAAGCCACCTAATATAGTAGCAAAACGTAGTGAAAAATAATTTTCTCACGTAACATCAGCTGAACGTGGTAAACTTGTCACACTTTTGTGTTTTGTTTCTGCATCTGGTAACTCTGTTCAACAGTATCCGTTTTCCCAAGAAAGAATTTCAAGGAGGTCATGCTTGGGAGGTACCTCATCCCAAAGGTTTGGACTTGCTCATCAAAGTTGGTGTATGACCGCAGAATTTTTTGAAAGCAATTGTGCATTAGCTAAATAAACTAGTTGTTCCAAAACTGATCCTGCGCTTTTCTTATTTGATAATTATGAAAGCAATATAAATATTGAGACAATAAAATTTACGAAAGGTAATGGAATAATTATGGTTATATTCCTGTCGCACTGTAGCCACAAACTCCAGAAAAGTACTCGCAATGAATTCAGTGTACATTTTTTCAGAAAAAAAAAGAAAAACAACAACAAAACCAGTTTGTATTTACTGATACTATTGACAAGAGAGGCGTGAATATTAATGATACTGTGGTGAAGTTACCTAAACCCGTAACTGGTGGTGAGACAGCTAGAGCTAAATCTTTCTTAAAATTTTTGACTGATTTAAAGTTGTTTTGTGTCAAGTATAGACCTAAACATGTTATCTTTATTGTTTTATTTGTGTACTGTTTGTATTATTTTTATTTGTGTATTATTATCTTTTATTTTTCAATAATGGAATCGCAAATAAAAAGAAAAAACGCTCATAAAAATGTTTTATTTGTGTGTGTCCCTTTCAACCCTGCACAGTGTCCTTTTCATCCACTACAATGGGGTTAAAAGGGACATTTCTCCCTATACATATAAATGCGTATATATTTTAAATTACTGTTCTTAAGGATAAGAGGTTTTACTAGTATCAAAGAAAAGGTTTTAGACGAGAATTAGACGCAAATTTGAAAGTGATATCTTTTAATGTCATTATTTTATAAACTTTTAAAGACAAAATGCTCCTTTCATCCACCATCTCCCCTATAGCCTTATTTGAACAGACTATAAACGCAGATAATAGTACGAGTTTTTAAATCCGTTTCTTTGCACAGTGTTCAAGAACTTATTAACGAATCAGAATTTTAAAAAATATAATTGATTTTTATCATGTTCAAAGAGAGAATGCTTGAGAGTTCTACAAACAGCTTGTATAAGTTGCAGTATTAATAGAATGGTATTTGAAAAATCTATTTTGAATTTAATAGATCAATTGTGTATGTAGATTTGAAAGATATTGATATAAAGGATTTTAATTTTTGTTTTTAGATGATTTGTTTCCCCTCGGTGTGTGCAATTAAAATCGAAAACTCTGCTTGGCTTAAACATTATTTTGATTTTATCAGTAAAAAAAAATAATGGTTACATTATTAATGTCTTATTAACAATGTCATCACATCTTAAGTTATTGAACTTTAATTTGGGTTAAGTTTCCATTGTTTATAATTTGCCAAAACAAAAATGCAATTGTCTTTTATCTTAGGGTTATAATTAAATATATATATTGTAAGTTTTCTTCAAAAGATTGTTCCGTTACAAACTAAATAACAGATTCAATTAAATATCATCGTAATAACATTCATGTATATTGTTAAAAAAAGATCAATTAATTTTCATCATGTGAAAAAGAAGATCACCATTTAATACTTAACCTTCTGTATTACACTTGTTTATTCACCTGTGATGCCAACAAAAGAATTCAACTTGTTGAAGGCGAAACACTAAAAAAATTGGGATAAGGTTGTAGAGTAGTGTGTTCTCTTCTTTAGAATGTGGGACAATCAAAAACTGTACTGGGTCGGAGTCGTGATATATGCGTTTTAAAGAACAATAGACGGGCGCGTAAGAAAGGATTTGTTTTGGTCATTAAGCACATGTTATGAATCAAAACATAAATTTCGTTTTTATTTCTACGATGATGATTAACTGAAGTTTCACATGGAATTTCAGTAAATGTTTTATTCTTCTCATTCAAAGTTGATCCAAATTAAAAATTATGTATTGTAAATTTCTAGATCTTTCAAATTAGGAATAATATTAATTTTATAATCTGTACGAGCATGTTTTTAAGGGGAGATGCCTCTGTAACGCCCATTAAATTAAAAATCTTTATGTAGGTTTTTTGTTAAAAACAATTGACAACTTATTTTCAAACGAAAATCACCATTTGATTAGACAAACTTTAACAAATAATCTCCATAAAAGCAAAATTAATCTGATCACCAGGCAGCTGAGAACATGAGAATGATTCTTAGTCTTCCACAGCAACCTTTTGACTGGCAGGTATTGCTTCTTGGTAACAACGGTTCTGAAACAAATAAGTGCTTTGAAATTTTTATAACGAGTTTTTAAGTATTCATTTTCACAAAAAATAATATATCGTTATTAATTTGCACCGGAGCAATTGACACATGGAGTAAGTGTATACTATACATCACGCCTAGCACACGTGTCTATTGTAAAAAAGCGACCCTCTAACCGGAAGAAAGTTTGGTTATCAAGCTTATTATACATCTGTAAAGCAGTATTAGTTCATTATTCTACAGTATGGTGTGTTTGTGAGTACCTCTGTGCGAACTGTCAGCGTTTGCTCTATAGGCATACCCCGACTTGCGTAATACTCGACTTACGTAAGAAATTTCGAAAATTACATTTATGAATATACTAGCGCGTTTGATACACATTTGCATACTTTTGATAATTGTTTTATAAATAAAATATGCAGATAAAAACCACAACAATATAGTTTTATATATTAGATGTAGTTATATTTTCATTGGGATATACAATCAAATCTTTAACAAGACAAACCCAAATCTGATTAAAATGAGCCAAAAAAAAAAAGCCCTCTGTTTAACCGTTACAATTTTGTTAGCTGAATTCATTATATAACGAAACCTAATTTTAAAGTTTCGGTGAATAGGAACGACTGTATTTTTTCTTCCAGCTTCAGAGCTGTTCGTTTGATGTAGATTAAATGCCATAAATTAATTCATCAATGTTAAATTTATAAATCCCATATTCCACAAGATACTTTTTATTTGAAAAGTGTTCTTTCAGTTTGTTTTTATATTTTTTCATACTTTTATAGCTTATATCCAAGTAAATACTGCTGCATGCTACTTTATTTATAAAATAATACTGTGTAAATAATGTATATATATTATATATATATATAATAAATATTGCAGTTTCTGATGAAATTTTACCTAAGGAATTTACAAATTCGACTTACGTAAAATTTGACTTACGCAAAAGTTTACGGAACGCATTACTTATGTAAGTCGGGGGATGCCTGTAATATAGTCGAGTAAAACAAGTTCAGTAATCGACAAGCTGTTTCGAAGAGAGTTTCTGGAGAATTTGTATCAATGTGATAAGTAAACCTTTAACCCTTTATATCCCAAATTATGAATTCATGAAAATTTCATCTCCTAAAGCATTTTTTGTGAATTTTTGAAACTACATTAGAGGATTTACACAATCATTTAATAAAATTTAGAAGGATTTTCCAATTAAAATTAATTAATTTAGTTTTAATTTATAGAGATTTTGTGCAATATTTATAACTCCACTCAAATCTTTTATTTTTGAAAAAGCCAAGAATAAACCCAAATAAGAAGCGAAAAGTGCAGGAAAAGTTGCTCAGAGCAAGGAACTGAAATCCAAAGAGCCCAGGAAGGAAAATAATTAAAAATTATGTTCAATTTGTTTGCAAATGATTTTATTAGACCAAAGTAGTGTCCATTTTTCTTTTTCATTTGTATATTAGGCTACAAACGTGTATTAAGTTGACAGTAAATTTTTTTTATTTTTTCAATTTACTATTCCTAGTCAAATGCTGTGTCAATAAGCTTTCAAATACCACAACTGACTGATTTTTATTTTGATATGATTGGAAGTATTTCCTCATTTTTAGAGAGTTTAATAATAACAATAATAATAACACGTATTCTTTAAAAAAAAAATTTAATTCAAACTGTTAGTTATTTAATTCTCATTTGACTTTTTAACTATTTGAAAATACGGATGCAATCAAATAGAAATTGCGTGTGCGTCCATTTATCTTGAGTAATTCAAGATCACCGGGCAAGTTTACACACGCGAATTGCAATTTAAGTTGTTTTGTTATGGCAGTTTAGTAAAAATTAAATTTACTCACGCAAAGCAATCTTGTTAGGGATCATTTGAAGAATACTTTAGATTCGCTTTGGAATAAAAATGCGTTTTAAAAGCATTGTCAAAGATTTTTCCCGTGTACACTTGCTCCGGTGTACACTACTTTTTCTACAAAAGTATTTGAAATGAAATTTTAGACAGAATTTTTTCTTTTTAGAAGGCACATTTGTCAAAAATTAATTAATTAATTAATTAAAAAATATAAAGACAAATTGAATGGTTCAACAGATACGTAAGTACATGTCTCATGTAGCGGCACTCCGTATTTGAAGTCGACAGCTTAATTAATAAGTTTCCTAGAATACTCACCAGGTCAAAAAACAACATTTTGAGGAAAATGCATTTAAAAGTTTTGGAATAGTTTTTGAAGCTTTTACAGAAGCTTTAACAGAAGTTTGTAGAAACGCGTTTTGTTTTTGCCTTATTTTTTTCTATTGACTGCTAAGTAAGGCGGCATTGAACATGGAAAGAAACACAGATTTTTTTAAAGCTAAAAACTAAAAATAAATTTTTTGAAGTTTTACACCGACATCTCTTCTTAACACTTTAAGTTGGCTTGTTTTATTTTTTGCTACTTGCTAAGAATATCCTATTTTCTTCTCGCACATTGTATGGTCTTTGATTGGAATCTATGGATTCTTGGATTTGATTGTGTTCTTGGTAGCTCTGAACTCTGATTCTTTCTTAATTTTTTGTATACTTCGTTATTGGACGGTCATTAGTTCTGCGAAAACAATCCTACATAAGTGAGTACGGCGGATAATACTTTCATTAAACTTAAGTACTCTTGTTATACACCTTTTCTGGTATATACGTCAGCATGTTGCTACATCTACTGATTAATGCTTATTATTGACTTCGACTGCCTGTCGGTGCGTGTAAATACATGCATGTAGACATAGATGCCAACATTTCTTAATTATTTAGGAGTCTGATCTAAGAGAAACGTTTAAAACCATAAAGTGTATTTAAGGAAATGTGCCTTCTTTCGATAAGGAATTATTAAATTTAATTTTAAATTTGTTTATTAAATAAAGTTTCCGGTTGCAAACACTTTTATCTTGGATGAGACTCTGGAATAATTAAGGTATGTTGGCATCTATGATGTAGTACGCGTTTGATGTTGCATAGTATGTGTTTTTGTGCAATAGTTGCACAATATTTCGACGCGTTGTTTGCCATTTTGTTCTCATTAATTATGTCTTGCTGATGCGCGTGTGAACATGAACATATTTCATTTCTCTGCATATGTGTGTATATATCCCCATACATCTTTCTTAAAACAGTTTATGACATTTTAATTAATTTTTCAACTACTTTTCAGCAGTGAAATTAAGCTTGAAATTATTGAATATTAAAGACGCGAATTGTCACTTTGCTAACTAAGCGTAAACCAACAGAGTGCTGCGGTAGCAGTCTTACCGACTTATATGAGTGAGACATGCTAAGCTGGGCATCGTTCTCGGGGCTTAGTGGTAGAGCAGTGGAGCGCTATTCTAGGGGCCCGGGTTCGATTCCCCGCTTGGACATTTTTCACTTTGTTGGTTTACGCTTAGTTAGCAATGTGATAATTCACGTCTTTAATATTCAGTTTATGACATTTTAGGAAATATGTTTCAAGCATTTTCTGTAAATAATAATAATAATAATAAAATAGAGCTCATTTGCATCAATCTGTATAAAGGGAATAAAAAATGAAGGAGTATACATAGTCATTTATTTCTATTGAGTTCAAAGAAAATTTGTTTTATCAAGTCATGCATTTTTTTAATTTTTTTTCTACAACAAGGAGTAAATCAATTCAAACAAGCATATCTAAAACTGCAAGTGTTATATTTTTGTAAATAAATAGCATTGTAGCATTCACGATTGAAAAAAGTTGAATAACGTGTTCTATTGTCTACTTGACTATCTGATTTCTAACTTTCATGAAAACGTTTGGGCCGTGACAAAATTCGAATATATTGTTGAGAAGATCCAACGCGTGTTCCTTGTAGATGTGTTTATTATAGCATTCACATTATTATATTTTTTAAAGACTCGCATAAAAATTGAATACATTATCTTCTGCCAGCTGTTATTGTTTTAAATACATTTTATTGATATTTTTTTCAACTAAAAGAAATTTTAATGGATTAACAAAAAAGTCATTGTAATATTGAACAATCTCTATTTTTAATTTTAAAAAATTACAATGGTAACAAACAATAAAGATGGTTGTGTTTGAAAATGGTGATGATGTAAAACCAAGTTATCTCTTAGAGTTCTTTTTCTTTGAAATGTAATTTAATGATTTTATATTTTTTCTAGCTCACAGAAATTTTGATATTGCGTTTAATTATTGCATTTGACTCTAGGAAATTTCCTATGAACGAAAAGCAGTTAAAAACAGTAAAAAAAAAAAGTTTTACTAAGACAGGGCATTCTTGCTTCGAATACCACTGGATAACTGAAAGGCAGTAGAATCGGCAGCTTTCAGAGTTGTTTATAGATAGTATTTAAAAAACTCTAAAAAAGAAACTTCCGATGTATTATTGATATACAGTGTAAAAGAGGAACAAGTGTTAAAGAGGGGACAACAGTTTGTAACTTTCAAAAAACTTTTTTTTTTATCGTTTTTTGCATTTTTTGATAGTTTATAGTGTCTAGAATAAAATTCAAAAATGACTTTATGCAACTCGAACTATTGCAAAGTTACAGCAACAGATATGCCGATGTAAGTAGTTGCCGCTAAAGTAAACTTTAAATGAACTTTTTTTTCTTTTTAAAAACGACATTTTTTTAAAACCTATCCGCTTGAATTGCCCCGCGAACCGCTCGACCGATTTCCTTTAACTTTTAATAAAACATTCAGAATTGAAATCTCTATGGCGGTACGTAGGATTTTTTTTTTTTTACAAGCATTAAAAGGAAAAAAAAACATTTGTTATGGGGGCAATTTTTAAATTTTTTTTTTAAATGCCATCAATTTTCACAAACATTAAAATTTTGAAAAATGTCTAAGGTATGCCAAAGACAATTTGATAAATAGCTTAATTGGATCGAGAATTTTCTTATTTTGATGTTTCAGGAATGCTCAGTGCAAGCGGCCACCTGACACTACATTTACAAGGAACCATTGTTTATATGGATGCCGAGGACTAAACATGAATTTTCGTGAGTGAAAAAATTATGAAACCCTTTCCAAACATAACTTAATACATTGAATCTCACCCCCTCCCTCCAACTGTTTACCTTGCTTTTAAACAAATACTTTTGTAATTGGAGATTTTTTGTAAACATTTTTGTAATTGAAACCATTGGACACCATTGAGAGTGGACACCCTGTACAAAATATATATGGTGTTGCGACTTACCTAACTGAACAAACATACAATTTCGGCCAGCGAGTCAAAAAGGTTCAGTATGGCTGCTTTTGTTCATATAGTTAAGTACAAGAAATTTAATATAGCACTTATGAGAACGATTTAATTAAAGAACCGAGTTTAATATGCTTAATGAGTGTTGTATTTTCTTCGTTTTCTTTACGGAAAATGAAAAATATTTTTACATTTTCCGTTATTTTTATTCTAGCTAAATAAACCCAAATTATTTTGCGCATGTTGAAAAGTGTGTATGAATTCGGTTTTGTTTGTCTGCCGTGTGCCTCTCCGTGCTCTAAAGCACGCAAATATACTCGAATTGCCATGCAATGTATATATGTTATTGAGGTTTACTATGACATGTTAGATATTGAAAATGAAGTATGTAGAATTTATAGTTCGTCTACAGGGACACTCAAAAGAATTCCGTTACATTAGTCTAGGTAGAAAATCGTTTGCGGTATATTTTAATGGTGTTACACTATACAGGGTGATTCATAACTATTTGTCAATAATCGACATGTAGGTTAGGAAGACGATAACAAGCAAGAATCATATAAGAACATAGGGTCGCAAATGCAATGCGGACGCTCCACATGCCCACAAAGTTGGGGACGACTATCGACTGCTGTCGAAACCAATGTGCCCAGTCCAAACGGTGCAGGTAATCACCGGCGATCACAGGCTGCACACATTGCACATGGTACGGATGCAACTAGTCCGCGCGTAAGATACGCCAAATGCTGGATTGAGACGTAAGTACATGTGCTGCAATACGACGAATACTCGTCCCTGGGTCATTTTCGACTTCGGACAGTACGGCTTCTTCCAGTCTATGTGTCAGCGTTGTTCTCTGAACACCAGTATCGATCATTCGTGTGTCGAAACGTCCCATTTCCCTCAATCGATAATGCAGACGTGCGAGCATGGTATGAGTAAGAATACGCCTGGTTGGAAACCGGGAACGATACAGCTCCCTAGCAGCTGTTCCCCGCAAATGGCCGAGGTGCAGTAAACGAGGTGCATATCCGCCAATTCACTATTCGTGTAGCGATGCATCCTTCCTTTATCTCATACACCCGAAATACGCTTTTCCTCGCTTCTGCCTGCCCAGCTGTCCTTGCGACTTCTAGCGCCCTCTTGCGCGTCAGAGTTGCGTGTGCGACCCTATGTTCTTATACGATTCTTGTTTGTTATCTTCAAAATACCTTTGAATCAAAATTTATCTTACAAGTTCATACAACGATATTAATCAAAATTCTAAATGAAGATGGCATGTAAAAATATAATACATTAATCAACATGTCGATTATTGACAAAGAGTTCTGAATCACCCTGTATATAGGTTATAGCAATGGCATACGCCTTTAGAAATACTAATTTATTTATAATTGTTGAATTTTTGCTATACCTCCGGGTAGCTCTGTAATAGAGCAGTGCCAATGACCCTGATTCGAATTCAGGCCTGGGTACTTTTTCACTCTGTTGGTTTCATATGCCTTATATAGCAAAAATTCAACAATTATAAATCAACCGGATGTTATAATATTTCAAACATATTGAAATTAATATATATATATGACTGACGTGCATTACAAGATGCTTACTATAGAATAGGGTATGCATAATATTCATCATTCATTTACTGGGACACACAAAATAATGCGGTTACAGTACTGTCTAATGAACTATAAGTGATGTAGGTGCGTTTTCAGTTGTGGTACGCGTTTTTAAATTCAACTAATTTTTTGCATAGTACTTGATGTGCATAAATTCTATAGATTATATACTGGGTTGCACAAAAGACCTCGAATACCTTTCCGTTTATTGACAGAAATTGGAGCAGGGGATTTTCAACCGTGCTATTTATCCTTCATTATCAAAGCATTTATCATTCATTTACATGGTCAAAGAAAAGAGTTCGGACATATAATGGGAACGGGAGGGGAACTGATAGCAGCGTATTTTAATTAAATTGCCGCACTATTGCAAACATGATGAAACTGATATAAATTATTGAGATTTACTACATGATGTTTATGCAGTTGAATATGATGTACATTGCATTTATCGTTCATTTACATGGACACACAAAAGATTTCGGATGCAGTAGTGCTTCCGAAGTGTTTGCTATTTCAGTTATGGCATGTATTTTTGAGTTTAACTAAATTTTTGACTACTCCGTGGTGTGCATAAACGTTATAGACCATATACAGGGTTACAACAAAGAATTCGTAAGCATAACTGAGAATGGGCGTGAATTGCTTAAAGGTGTTTTTGAGTTTGATTTATGTATTTTCAAGCTTATTTAGTATACTAAGAGATGTTTTTAGAATATACACAAAACCATACACAGGGCTATATTTAGATCTGGTTACATGACCGCCTATGGATAGTAAATTCGGGAAGTGTGGTTTTACTAGTTTTAAGCATGTTTTTGCCTGATTTAAATTACATCCATAATATGTGAATGCATAAAAATATGTATGTAATATACAGGGCTGTACAAAATATTTCAAGTGCATTTCCGTCCATAGGTAGAAGTTACTGAAGATGAATTTTCACCACATAACACCACCTGTGTTATGGGTTTCCTAACTGAACTAAATTTTATCATACTATGCAGTATATATGCATATCTAAAGATCATATACAGGGCTGAGCAAAATAATTCGAATATTTCTCCGTTATAGATAGTAGTAGCTGAAATTGGGTTTTCAAATGTGTTATGCATTTTCCAAATTGTTTTCTTAGACGTCAACTTTATTAAATGGTGAAGTTTTGTTATAGTATTCTGAATGTGTTGGAAAGTGTTTCATAATCTATGTTTTATGCAAGATTTTTCGCTCTTGTCTTCTTTCAAAACAGAACTGTGAAATTTTTTATTGTATTTTAAGAGATTTCGTTTAGGTTTTCATAGAAATAACTTTCTATTTACAATATCCTAAACTTTGTCAGCATGTTCCATTTAACGTTATCTGAGAACAAGCTGCTAAAAATCAACAAAACCTACACTCTAGCCTACTTATCGTTGAAAAAAGAAATGAATAAGTGATTAGACTAGTCAAGATCCTATCATTTCTAATCCATTCAAGAAGTTGTTAAATATGTTAGACAGAACTCTGTCAACTTTTATAACTAACTTTTAAAACCTATAATAAACTAACAAAAGAAATGTTGGACTACATCATTTATCTTTAGGTAAAGCCTTATTGGCTTAGTTTCTTTTGAAGAATGACGTGAAGTGTGTTGTTAACACGCTCACAGACCCAGAGATCTGCAATGCAGGTTGAATGCTTAAACCATAATATACGGTTTTAAGTTATTATGATGAAAAAGCTGTTCGTTAACATTAATATTTTGCATCCAAAAACTGAAAATTATATATTTTAATCCAGAAAACGGGTTTTAAGCTTTGTCAGTTTTGAAAAATGTAAATTATGGGAATATCAGAAAAACTAGTTTTAGCATTATTTTTAGCGACTAAATGTTAATTCTTTCAATCTGCTTTTTTTTTTCTTTTTTTCTGCATTTCTTAAATGCACAGTTGTAAAATTCCCATGCCTCATATAATATACATTACTGTAATCTGTAATCCTTTTTTATATTTTACAGTAATGTATTACTATACACTGTTAAAATTTTTGCAGTATTCTGGCAGGTCATTCGACCGTTTTTTGAAAAAACGGTTTCATAACCATAATTTATGTTATATTCTGACCATAAAATGGGCAATAATATGGTCAGAATAGTGTTAAAATTACGGTTGTGTAACCGTTTTCGTAAAAAACGGTCAAATGACCTGCCAGAATGCTGCAAATTTTTAACAGTGTACAGTGAATATTTTTAAGAAGGTAAATACATAGTAACTTGGGAGATGGAAACCAATTAATTGTATTTTCATTATTTTTTACTATAAGATATTTTCATTCAGATCTGGAACTGTTTTTCCGAATTAGATGTATTAGAGAAACGAGGTAACACTGTACTACTTAACCCAGTTGTGCCTGAATTTTTGTTTTTTCAAATTTGTTGGTAAAATCGCATTAAAATGTGCGAAATGAACTGGAAAAATACAAAAAAAAATTATGCTATAAAATGTTTGTATTTATTTGATAAAATGTAAACTTACTGAATATGGGAATATGCATAATATTTATAATAATATAATTTGCATAATTATATATTTTGTCTAAATTTATATAAAATAAGCTTTTAAATTGTATATTATATACTATAATTAGTATTTTTATGAACTACTAAAAAATTATATTTAGTCTTTACAGAGACTAATAACATTATAAATATTATTAATAATAAAATAAGAATAATCGTATTTGAGGCTTAAAAACAATTTATTTCATAATCATCTTGAAAAGGACTTTACATAAATAACGGTCTCCTAAATGGCTAACAAAAATATGTACCCACTTGAGCTTAGCGACCTATATTTTGTACATTACAAAAATGCATAAAAAATAGGCTTAAACATATAATATCACAATTTTAAAAAATATGTATTTCAAATAAGTCTGTCTACAAGCTAAGATTAGGACTTATTTATTTGGATGCTTGATAGAAAAAATACGAATAAACTTACTTTTTACATTTCGCCACCTTAAAAAATGAAAAATCTATAAACACCAAAAAAGACTTCATTTAAGCAAGTAAATATCCATCTTATGCTGTCATCTCTCGGTAACAGATAAAGATATTTATAGATAATAATTTCATATAGTTTTCATGTTATAAATAAGAAGAAAATGATACAAATTTATCGAAATTCGAAGCATCCCAAAAATGGGACGCTAGGCATAAATGGGTTAAACTCGCCAGAAAAATCTTGGAAAAAAGGACTACTGAAGTGTTAAACTGTTATTGCTTCTGAAAAATATCACTTGTATGAATACTGGGCTTCATTTATTCTGAGTATTTATGAATAGTTTCACAATTCAATTCATAAGATTTTTTTTCACGATATCGTGACATGTAAATGGTTTGAAAGCCTAACACTCCTAATTCTACACTTTACATATTCTTGCATAAACAAACAAACGAAAATAATGCACGGTCACTTTTGCAAGTTTATTTTCTATCTCAGCTAATAGAATTTGAAAGTAAAACTACATAGGCGTGAAGATGATATTTTCTCTACTAGATAATCAAAAAGGTAACTCATTTTTTTCTTCTTCTTTTACGTTTTAAAGAATGGGAAGATTATAATTTAAGATCAACAGTCAGTGATTTAAGGCAAGTGTCAGCTTTTGATGACAGTTACGCAGTCAATATGCACTTAATATATGATGTCTTTCTAGTAACTACTTGTCAATCTTCAATAAAAGTTAAGCGCTGGTGGGCCGATAACGTGGGCTTATGCTTAAAAAGAACGAAAAGAATTAATGATCAAAAATAATTTGAAAATAGGGGTCCTTGCCCTACCGAATCTTCAAAGTGTTATTAGAGGTTAGGCCTATTCTTCGTTAACGTAGTAAGACAAAGCCTTGCAAATTATTATTGATTTAAAGTTTAAAAAGTAACATAATAAAATATCATCACCAGTTTTACTGGTTGTGTTTTTTGGCGTCACCCCCAGCCACTACACTTCATCTCTATTCTTTTTCTTTACTCTATGGGTTTTCACTTTTCTCCACAAAAATGGAGTAATTTAGTTGCCATTATTAGAGAAATGTCATTAAAATTAGAAAAAATTAATATCTCAAAAATTAATACGAATTTAAAAGTTCTAATAACATTTTTGACATCAGCGGATCAATACGAATAATTTGTATTAATTTTACCGCCAAATGTTCCATATTTTAGGAGAAATAGCTGCGAAACATAATCAGTCGTTTAATCTGTCGTTTCATAAAATCGTTTCATGAAGTCGTTTCAGTAGGATTCTATTTAAGTACTGCGCGGAAGCGCAATTCTTATTTATTTCCAGTGTCACTTCACAATGTTAATTTAACATTGAAAATCCTATGGAGATCATAACTTATATGGCGCGTGTTCATGTTTTTATGTTAAATAAATAAGGCATTTTTTATTCACATCACAACATTTATTAAAACATTCACAAGACGAACAAATAGAACATGAAGAATAATAAATATCAATCTCAGATATCGTCTGTTGCCATGCGGCTGGTATAAATTCTCAACTTTCAAAAATGACTATTCCTTCATCCATGGAGCGATCACATTGTAAGATGACCACGCATGAAAATAAACGCATTAGAGAAATTTAATTATTAGAGAAATTAGAGAAATACTACAAGAGTATACCCCCATTAACGAAGGAACGATACAACAAAAACAATGTGAAAATACAAAATGCATGTAAATAAGACAATATATTTATTAAAAAAAACAATCAATTGTATGAAGTATGGTTTATTTCAGTTATCAGTCTTTTAGGAAAGCTTACTCGTCTGCCTGATTTGGTAGTTGATGCTTCTGATTTTATTGGCTGGCTATCTACTGGAAAACTTGTAGTTTTATGATTATCTGTATTACTTGGTAAATCATTGAACACAAATGCAGGCTTAACTCTATCAAGTGAAACACAACTTTTCTTTCCATTTATGATGATGGTTATGTGCTTGTCATTTCTTGATAGAACTTCATGAGGGCCAGAATAAGGCTGAGATAAGGATGGAAGGACTTTATCTAATCGGAGAAACACATGCGTGCAATCCTTCAATTTAGGGTGAACAAAAATTTTTGAGTGTCCGTGAGCAGATGTATATGAAGGTTTTAAACTATTCATTCTCTCTTTCAATTGTTGGATGAAATTATTGTTGCAAGCAGGGTTCTCGCTGCCGCTCGCCATTGCGCCAAATCGCGATAAAATGCTTCATTTGGCGAGTAAATGAGCAATCAGACTTGCCAAATTGCGAGCGCTTTTTTTTCGTGCGTGTGTGACAATACAGTTGAGATTTTTATCCGCATTACTAAACGATTGATGTCGCTTTTCATGTTTAATCGGACCGTGTCATTTACATTACTTTATTTATGAAGATGCCGGCTCAACATCAATTCAGTTTAATAACAGCCAAAGACACACAAAGGATTATGCTATAGGTTTTTCTCTATTGTCAGTTAATTGGTATCTATGCGCCGGCGTCATGTCGGTAAAAACACAAACAAAATTATCCGCATTACGCGTCAAAAATATTATAACGTTTTGCTAGAATGCGGCGTTGAAATTAGCCATTTACCATACTATTTATTACTTGTATGCAAAGTAACATTGGCCGGTCAAATGTTTTCTATCGGTTAAAGTCGAAATTTCACAGCAATTTTTAGTTTATATTTTCACAACGGTAAATCAAAGATAGCTGTTTTGAATTTTTATTTAGACTGCTGAAAGATGTCTGAAACATTTACACATTTAAGAAACATTTAGAATTTACTTATTTTTAACAGTTTCTGTACCAGATAGTCGAATTTCTATATTTTATAAACAGTTACAAAAATTAGGTTATTTAAGAACATATTGAAATAGGGGACACAATAAGGAGTTGAAAATAGATTTTTCAGTGTTTCACACAGAATCTATTTTGCTAACATTATTTTTCATTTGGCTACTGTTTTTTATTTCTTATTCGCCAAATAGCTAATGCTGGTCAAAAGCCAGCGAGAACCCTGGTTGCAAGATACCAAAGATGGTATTTCTGAACACATTTCAGCTGGTAGTGTGAGTGAAATGCCATAAAGTAACTCAGCGCTTCAAGCTTTTATATCGGGTTTCACAGCAGCTCGTATCCCAAGTAGAACTGCAGGCAAGCTCTCGGTCCACTTACTATGCTCACGAGCCTTTAATGCATTCTTTAAGACTCTGTGGAAGCGTTCAACTAAACCATTTGCTTGAGGGTGAAATGATGTCGTTCGTATGCGGTGTGTGAACAGAAGTCTTGTCAGTTCTTTGAACAGATTTGACTCAAATTGTCTACTTTGGTCGGTTGTTATGATGATGGGGCAACCGAATCTAGATATCCATCCGTCAAAAATGGCACGGCAAACTGATTCTGCAGTTATATCTTTTAAATGTATCACCTCTGGCCATCTTATAAATTGATCTATTATTGTTAAACAGTATACATTTCCATCTGATGGAGATAATGGACCTATCAAATCTATGTGAATGTGTGAAAATCTTGCTTCGGGTAATGCGAAAGTACCTAGACTTGTTTTCGTGTGTCTGTGTACTTTTGAACGTTGGCAAGCACTACAATTTTTGACGCATTCTTTCACATTTTGCTGCATATTGGGCCATACATATCGTGATGCAATAAGATTTAAGGATGCTGCAACCCCCAGGATGAGCTAAATTATGGAAATGTTCAAATACCGTTCTACGAAAATTCGCTGGTACGAATGGCCTCGGAGAACCTGTTGATAAATCACAAATCAGTTCTGTGGCAGACATTGGAGATGGCATGCTTTTAAACACAAGAGAAGATTTGTTGTCATTTTGCAAGTTGCGTAGATCTACATTATCTTCTTGAGCTTTTGCAAACTCCTCAAAGTCTAAAAATGAGCTGGAGCTTTGATCTACTTCAATTCGAGATAGTGCATCAGCAACTATATTGTTGGCGCCGCTTACGTGAAGTACATCTGTACTAAAATGAGATATGTAATCTAGATGTCGCCATTGGCGCGGACTACATTTGTCTGGATTTTGTTTGAAGGCATATATCAGAGGTTTTTGGTTTGTATATATGACAAAGTTCCTTCCTTCGAGCATGTGTCGAAAACACTTTACTGACGTATACATTGCCAAGAGTTCTCTGTCGTCGTAGACCATTTTTGCTGATTTTTTGAAAGCTTGATTGATAAAAAAGCAATGGGTTCCCAATACTTTTTTATTAAGCTACATAAGAGAACCGCCAAGGGCTTTGTCGCTTGCGTCAATCTAAAGGGTTAACTTTGCGCCGGAAATGGGATGTCGTAGGAGAGTTGCATTGGCTAAAACTTGTTTGGCGTCCTTAAAACCCTGCTCAGCCTCCCCAGTCCATTGAATTAAGTCGTGTAAATGTTTTTCAGAGTGTCTTCTAGACTTTTTTGAATTCTTTATTCCTTCCAAGAATTTATTTAATGGAGCCAATATGTGAACAGCTTTTGATATACATCGACGGTAATAATTAAATAACCCAAGAAAACGTCTTAACTGTGTAAGAGTAGTAGGTTGAGGAAATTTTAAAATACAATCAACACGATCTGGTAGGGGCTCAATGCCAAATTCAGATACCTTAAAACCTAGAAAATCTATGGATGATACGCCGAAAATGCATTTTGATGGTTTTAAGCTTAATCCGTATTCTTGCAATCGTTGAAATATGATTTTCAGATGCTCGAGATGCTCTTCTGGTGAGCGAGATACTACCAGGATGTCATCAACGAAGACATACAGAAATGGAAGATCTCGTGTAATATGATCCATGAACCGTTGAAATGTAGAAGCTGCGTTGCAAAGGCCGAATTGCATTCTTGTACACTCAAATAAGCCAAACTGTGTAATAATGGCACTTTTATGTACATCATCTCGATGAATTGGTATTTGGTGGTAAGCTTTTATGAGATCAAGGTGGGAGTATATTTTTGTACCATGAAGATTCGAAGTAAAGTCTAAAATATTTGGAATGCTATAATTATCTTTTATTGTTTGTGCATTAAGTTCTCGGTAATCTCCGACAGATCTCCAATCTGTAGAATCCTTTTTTGGAACCATATGAAGCGGTGAGGCGTAATTGCTTTTGGATGGCCGTATGTGACCAAGATCAAGCATTTGCTGAAATTCGGCTTTGGCTAATTTTAATCTGTCTGGAGCTAATCTTCTTGATTTGGCGTGGACAGGAGATCCGGTAGTTTCTATGTGGTGGAATATTGAATGTTTTATTTGTTGATCAGCACGAGGAGGTTTAGTTATATCTGGAAATTTAAGTAGTAATTTATGATAAATACTATTTCCCGAAACCGTTTTGATTGAATGAACAGATGCTGCATGTAGATGACCGGGAGTAGCTAAATTTGTAACATTATCCACTAACTTTTTATTACGAAGATCTGGAATTAGATTAAAATGATATAGAAAATCTGCGCCAATAATTGGAGTGCTTACATCACCTATTAAAAAGGGAAAGCGAAAAGTTTTTCTGAGATTGAAATCAAGTGTCAGAAGCTTTTCTCCATATATAGGGGTATTTTTCTTGTGGAAAAATGACGCTGGAATAATACTGATGTCGGAGCCTGTGTCACATAAATAATTTATATTGGTCTTTCGATCCTTTAAAAAGAGGCGACGAGATATTTTATGCAAGGTGGCTGTCACCACTACACCTCACCGTCTGTGTTTTTTGAAAATGAACAAGGTTCAGAGCATTTCTTGGCCTTTTTACTAAATTTCTCGTGATACCAACATAGCTGTCTGGAATCTTTTGAAATGCTACGATTCCTTCCAAAGGAACGCCGACGAAAAGGACTGCGTGACCTGCGTAATTCCAGTTGTTTAATTCGATCGTTCAGTTTTTTAATTTCCCATAAAATTTCTGAATTAATATTTGATGGTACTGAAACAGAATTTACTGCAGTGGGATTATATTCCAAAATTCAGTCAGCAACTTCGGCTGCTTTGTCAAGTGACAACGGTGAGATAGATGCTAAAATGCTCTGTACATATGACGGTAAATGCGAAATAAATAATTCCAACATCAATTCATCGGATACTTTGTGGGACTCAGCTCCTCTTTGCATTACTCTTAAAAGATCACTGCGTTTACGATCTCCGAGCTGTTCACCAGCTAACAATTTCCTTATTTCGATTGTGAGGAGTCGCTTGTTCGTTTTATTAATTCCATTTTTAAATCCCCATATGGTGTATTATCGGACGGTTTGATAATTAAATCCCGTACGACAGATGCGGCATCTGGAGGTAAGTTAGCCGAAATATAATTAAATTTAGTTCGACTTTCTGTTATGGCCTTTGGATGAGCTAATTCAAATGAATGTTCACACATGGCGAACCAAAGACCGACATCATTAAAGTTGTATGGTGGAATACAAACAGCGCTAATTTCTGACATTTTCCAAAATAAAATGAAATATTACTCACTTATTACAGAGTTCTTTTAACGTGCTCCAGTACGGGTCACCAATTCGGCGCATGTTCATGTTTTTATGTTAAATAAATAAGGCATTTTTGATTCGCATCACAACATTTAATAAAACATTCACAAGACGAACAAATAGAACATAAAGAATAATAAATATCAATCTCAGATATCGTCTGTTGCCATGCGGCTGGTATAAATTCTCAATTTTCAAAAATGACGATTCCTTCATCCATGGAGCGAGGAGATTGTAAGATGCACACGCATAAAAATAAACGTATTAGAGAAATTTAATTATTAGAGAAATTTAATTATTAGAGAAATTAGAGAAATACTACAAAGTCGTTTCAGTAGGATTCTATTTAAATACTGCGCGGCAGCGCAATACTTATTTATTTCCAGTGTCACTTCACAATGTTAATTTAGAAAAGCCTATGGAGCTTATAAATTTTTGACTTTTTCTTCCCACCTTTTTGTCCCCGACAGGGGCGCGCCGATCCAGTGTGCAAAGTGTGCACCGCACACAGGCGCCAGAATAGTAAAGGCGCCAAATAGTTTAGGCGAAGCTGAAAATTTTGAAAAACTTTTATCCAATTTAAATTTATTAAAGCGGTATTCAAAATCGAAAGTGTGTCTTTTCTGATGACACGTTTATGAGTTCATTTTTACTTTTAAGATATATGAAATTTGCAGATGCTCGTCAGTGGCGTAGCTTTAGGGTAGGGGGGGGGGGTCTCAAACCGAAAGGCGCCATGGTGTCGAAAGGTCACGGTCGTAAGGCGCCACGGAAGGCTTAGGGTCGCCGTCATGCGCCTAAAATAAATTTTAAAAAAGCGCTAGAAGCATAAAAAAATCGGAAGGGCGACCGCGAATGCCCCTTTTGACGTCTCTGCTCTAGATCAGACCTGTCCAACTTTTCAGAAAACAGGGCGCACTATAGCTGGGGGCAAACATAAAAGGCTCCATTATTCAAATAATTGAAAATATATAACACTTCTATCTTCCTGCAGTATTGGTAGAGATACACATACTGACGACATAAAAACGAGTAATATATTAAATGGCACAATGGTAAAGCAGCATAAGACCCCAGGCACGGTTCCCATGTAAAAGTAAATTGCCGAAAAAAAGCACAAATCAACCACAGCAATCGGCTACATTACAACAAAAATAATAAATAAATAAAACAGGATGGAGCTCAAAATGCAATGCATTTAAAAAAAAAGAAATGAAAAACGCTATTCGATTCCAACCCAATTTAATAGACATGCATTGTAACATTGCATACTTTTACATTTTATGCTTTTACGCATAAAAACGAGCCCATGAGCATGTAAAGAAGTTTCATGTCATTTGCAGTAGGGAAACATGTTTTTGAGAACAACCTTAAAAGGAATTACGTTTTATTGAAATTTTAATTGAATATTTTATAAATTTGCTTCGAACAAATCATAATAGATCAAGCGCTTCACTCGCGTACAGAGAGTTCATACAATAAATTTATTAATTTCTAACTGCAATCTTACAAAATATAGTTGTTAAACGAATAATAAGACTTTGCAAATAACTCGGAATTATTTTATTAAATATTTTTCAATAATTGTCTTCAATAATTGAATTCAATTGGAATGAAAAACGCTGACTCTTTATCATTGTGATCCGTCTTACCTAAAACAAAGGCCTTGTACAAAGTTTAATATTGCCATTGTGCCAAGTACGCTTTGAAAGGAGGTTACAAAGTTGCATGGCCACTTTGGTCTGTGCCACGTTTTTTTAGATAGGTTTTTAATTAATATCTCAGCTAATTACCGACACTTCTTTTGGAAAATCATTATCGACAGTCCTTGGATGATTTCGCATCGATAAATACCTCGAACTCTCCTCAACTCCCTCGCTGAGCGCCAGCAAGATAAAGTTTATGTATAAAGGAAAAATGCGATTTTCTGAAAAATTGTATGACCTGGGATAATCTCTATAGTTTTCCTGAAAGGTTTAAATAAATTCCTGTACTTCTAATTTTTTCGTAATTTTATTTTCAGTAGATTTGGAAAAAGTAGGGGAGACATAATTTTGCCATACATTTTTGACCAATTTCTGAAAATATAATAACGATCCCCCCCCCCCCCCCACCGCCATTTTGTCTTAAATACGTACCGGTTCACTGTGTGAAAATGGGGGGGAAAGCTGCTAATTGTTGAGATTTGTTATGTAAATGTTTTTCTTAATTTTTGGAAAATTGTATGGGTAGTAATGAACAAATTAAAACTTTAAAATGACCTCTACTGATAAAAAATGAGTTAAGAGGAGAGGAGTGAGTGCTTAGTAATATCCAGGCGAAAATGTTTAAAACAATATGTCACATGAAAAAATTAATATTCTACCCCACGAGGGGAATGCCACCTAATAGTCTGGGGTAAAGTCCTGCATCGGGTCGGGTTACCCGCTTTTACCCGAACCCGACCCGACCCGCACTCGACGCTATATTTTCGCGTTGCCGGTCGGGTCGGGTTGACTTTAACTATTTTTGTTTCGGGTCGGGTTCGGGTTGACCCGATTTTTTAAAAGAATGTGGAAAATATTTTTTCACGTTAAAAGCCTGTATAAAAACGCAGATCAAAGTTTCACAAAAGCAAAATGCGTGCCTGTCTGTTTTGTCTTTAGTCGTCCTTTCACGAGCCTTCGAAATAACAAATTGCGTTATATTTTTATCGTATTTTAAAAATACAATACGCAGCAAAACGCTAAATGGTCCTTCCTGTCTATCACACAGTAGTTGTCAAAGTTAGAAGTATCAAGACTTATAGAACATTAGCAATCGCAATCTGTTTTGCAATGATTAAAAATGAATTTAACATTTGGAGATTCAAATTTTAAATCTTCACAATTCCTAAACTACTACACTGTTAAAAATTTTGCAGCATTCTGGCAGGTCATTCGACCGTTTTTCAAAAAACGGTTTCAGAACAATAATTTAACTATATTCTAACCATAAAATGGCCAATAATATGATCACAATAGTGTTAAATTCACGGTTGTGTAACCGTTTTCGGAAAAAATGGTCAAATGACCTGCCAGAATGCTGCAAATTTTTAACAGTGTAGGCTAAATGCCTTTCTGTTTAGTTTCCTTAAGTAAAATTTAATGACAAAGCCAAGTATGATGTAAAAATTATAGCGTTTGTATTGAAAATTTCAGAGTTCGGTACAATTTTAGAAGTATGAAGATGAGCTTTAAGATTTTTTTTTTATATAACTTGAAAGAATACATAATTTCCAATCGAATGTTTATTTAATTGTTTTCAGGAAAAATTTGGTGAGTAAAATGCATGAGGTCATTATTTCATTTGACCGACTGCACCTTAAAACCGTCAGATACAAATGATATTGATTCATGAAATTGGCCATCATATGAAATTAGAGAGCAATCATCTTAGACTGATGTAGTTATTTGCAGAGAAAAAGAGTATCAGGGAAAGAAAAGTCTTCTGAGGAAAAATTAGAGAATGTGTCCCCTTTAATGGAGAACTACCATCGTACACTGTTAAAAATTTGCAGCATTCTGGCAGGTCATTTGACCGTTTTTTCCGAAAACGGTTACACAACCGTGAATTTAACACTATTCTGACCATATTATTGTCATTTTATGATCAGAATATAGTTAAATTATGGTTATGAAACCGTTTTTTCAAAAAACGGTCGAATGACCTGCCAGAATGCTGCAAAATTTTTAACAGTGTAATATAGTATTACCGTGGTAGCGCTTGAAGTGACCAATGTGGTACTAATATACATTAGCTGAATCAGTATTGCACAGATATTAAGTGCACCTGTTACACAAATTTAATTAAAATTGTTCTTTTAATAAAATTTTTGTGAATTAATACATTATTTTTTTACACTCTTCATTATAATAAAAAAAGAGACATTTAAATTCAATATTTCAATGTAAAATGTTGAGGTTCTTTAAAATTTAAGAGTTGAAGGAAGCCTAAAGTTCTAAATTTTCATTCGTTTTCAGCAATCCATTATAAATTTTTTCACAGCTGTATTTAACTGAAAAATAAATACCTAGAAAAATACCCAAAGTGGTTATTTTACATCACTGGGTGCACCAGGACAGGCTTTCGACTATCCTCACAAAAATTTTGAGCCTCGTACGTGCCGTAGATTCTGCTAGCCATCACACACGGACAGAGCAAAACTTTGTTTTATTAGTATTTTTAATTTAGAACTTGGATTCAATGCACGAAAATTGAGAATTCGAAAAAAAAAATGTAACAGAGAAGGAAGTGTTAAGAGTTTGACAAGGTAAAGATACGCTTAGCTTCTTAGCAATGTAAACGTCAAAATGAATATGCATTTTTCATAGCAATTGTTATATAGCCAGCATAGGTAGTGATGGGCGATAACGAGATGTTTTTCTCGATTCTCTCGATTGTATGGACATCTCGATAGTTTTCGACTGTGTAAATATTTTCTCGATGACTCCAGTTTGCCAACTGCTTTTATACTTCATAAATTTATCAAGAATCGTCTGCAGGTAAACTGGAATGAGTCGGCGTTAATAAGGACTAAGTGGTTTCGCCCGCTAGCGGGCCCTTCCTTTAGTCGGTCCCTCTAATTTATACATAATCTTGTAATATGACATCTCGAACTGGCTTCCCGCTATATAAGGCACTGTATAGCAGGCGTGGTGTGCACGGACTATAAAATGTTGTAAAAAAATAATCTCGAACCGGATTCCTGGGGGGGGGTCAAGGTGAGGGGAGGAGCACAGCAGCAGCATAATAGGAATAAGTCGTCATGGGGCATTAGGCCTTTCCAACTATATGTCACATGGCACATGAGAGATCTCGATCTGAATTTATAAAAATGTCCTCCCAGTGGGGGCAAAGTGGAGGGAGGGGCGCGGGAGGTGCATAACGTGGGTAAGTGGTCGCAGACCTTTCCGACAATATATCACAAGGGTGTCTCTGGTAAATTTAGAAAAGTCACATGAAAGTTCCCGGCTAAATTTATAAAAATGGCCCCCGTGGGACAAAATTGGGGGGAGAGGACGCGGGAAGTGCATAAAATGAGTAAGTGGTCCCAGACCTTTCCAACAATATGTCGCATGAGGGGTCTCGGCTAAATTTAGAAAAATATCCCCATGGAGGCAAAGTGTGGGGGAGTGCCGGTTACCGGAGGTGCATAACATCAATAAGTAGTCTCAGACCTTTTCAACGATATGTCACATGAGGGGTCTTGGCTAAATATAGAAAAGTACACCCGTGGGGGAAAAATGGGGAGGGTGGACACCGGAGGTGCATAATATCAATAAGTAGTCACAGACCTTTCCAACGATATGTCAGATGAGGGGTCTTGGCTAAATTTAGAAAAGTTCCCCGTGGGGGGCAAAGTGGGGGGTGCATAACATGAATAAGTGGTCACAGGCCTTTCCAATATGTAACATGAGGAGTGTCAGCAAAATTTAGAACAAGTGGGTAAGTGTGATCACAGATCGCACAAAGGGTTTCGTTTAATATTCCTTTCAAAACACTTTTTCTTTTTGAAAAATCTGTTAGTTCCACATTTCGCAACCAGGGGGCATACTCGATTCTAAACAAACATCTATCCGAACGAAAACCCGTTTTACATACTATCCGTAGATATATTAGTCGAGGGGATTGGGCCCATAGCACCCGAGATCAGTAGGCGCACCTGGCAGTAAAAAATGGAACTAAAATATGTAAGGCTATGGTGCATAATATGAAAGAAGGTTCAAGTGTCGGCAAAAGTTGGAAAATTTCTCCCCGGGTTAAAAGGGCGGAGGTTAGAAAAATTACTTAAAATACACAAGTTAGAGCCCGGAGGGGTTAATTATTATATAAAACATTTTAAAGATTTTATGATTTGTCGTGTGGTCTGAGGTATTCAACTATACGTATGTAAAATTTCATGTCTCCAACTTAATTAGGGGCTCTCTTAGAAAGAATTGCTTCAAATACATGTGTGGTAGCTCAAAGGGTTAAACGTAAGACTTTTTCAAGATTTTATGATTTGTCGCTTGGCCTCAGGTGTTCTGCTATAAGTATGCAAAATTTAAAATCTCCAATTTAATTGGGGGCTCAGTTAGAAAGAATTGCTTAAAATACACGAGCTGGAGTTGAAAGGGTTAAACATAGACCTTTTTCAAAATTTATTATTTGACGCGTAATCTGGGATGTTGAGCTATAAGTATGCAAAATTTCACGCCTCCAATCTAAATAGGGGCTCACTTAGAAAGAATTGTTTAAAATACACATGTGGGAGCCCAAAAGGTTAAACGTACGACTTTTTCAAAATTTTATGATTTGTCGTTTGATGTGAGGTATTCAGCTATATGCAAAATTTCACGCCTCCAATCTAATTAGAGGCTTACATAGAAAGAACTGTTTAAAATATACATGTGGGAGCCCAAAGGGTTAAATGTACGACTTTTTCAAAATTTTACGATTTGTCGTATGATGTGTGGTGTTCATCTATAAGTATGCAAAATTCCAAGTCTCCAACATGTATAGTTTCTGAGAACGGGCTCTGTGACAGACAGACAGACGGACAGACAGACAGACCGACAGAGGAGCGAGGCGAATAGGGTTTCGTCAGATGAACGAAACCCTAAAAATGCCCCGGTGGCAAAGTGGGGAAAGAGGCAGGTAGGTGCATAATATGAATAAGTGGATTTTCTAATGATGTATCACATGAAGAGTGTCGACAAAAGTTAGGAAAGTGCTCCCTTCCCCACCCCAAGGGGCCAACTACCGCACTCCCCGGAATACAACCCAACTTTTTGAAATTTCATGTATTATAAATAATACCGGGTGGATCCGTAAAAAAATCCGATCTAAAATGATGAGAATGCAAAAAAGTTTGAAAACGACTCCCTCCCCCTCACATTGAGAGCAAAATTGGGGAGGGGGAGACGAAAGTCTCATAATATGAAAGAGTTATCCAAGAGCTTTCCTATGATATGTCACATGACGGGTTCAAAAAATGTCTGAAAATTGCTTCCCCGACCCCTCTCCGCAGTGGGTCCACTCTTTCGCCCCGGAATTGATGCAGCCCCCACTTTCAAAATTTTTATGTTTAATAAATAATAAATACCGGAAGACCCCATAAAAAAAATTCACATCTAAAATGCTATTTATCATAGAAATCGCTACGGTTTTAAAAATTTGTTCGCCCCTCCCCACCCCCAAAATTCAATTTTGGGGGAAGAAAGGTTCATAATATGAAAGAGTAGTCAGAAAGATTTCCGAAGATATATCACATGAGAGGTTTCATAAAAGTTTGAAAACTGCACCCCTGTGGGTCCACTCTCACGCCCCTTGAATACTCCCGGAATTCCCCCAACTCTTAATATTTTTATATTTAATAAGTATTATTTTTCTGAAGGCTCCGACAAAAAACCCATTTAAATGATAATTATTCTAGATATCGCTACAGTTTTAAAGATTTGTCCGCGCACACCCTCACCCCCCGCATCCTGAAATTCAACTGTGAATGGGAGAAAGGTTCATAATATGAAAGGGTTGTCAAATTCCGATGATGTATCACATGATGTGTCCGGTAAAAATTTGAAAATCCCCCCCCCTCCCGTGTGTCCACTCTTGCGCCCCCCGAAACTCCCCAATCTCTGTCTTTGAATTTTTTTTATTTAATACATAATATTTATCGGAAGGCTCCATCATTTCACTGCTCATTGTCATACCTATCTCTCTTTCCAGCTCTCCCCTCGATATCTCTTCTCGGCCCTTCTTGACCGAGAACGAGAAATCAGTTTTCTTGACAATAATCGAGAGTAACATGTCGAGAATGGAAGAAAAGTGATTTCCCATTCTCGGCCTTAGTTAGAACCGAGAAGACATATCTCGAGGTAAGCGAAAGGTTTTCATCGAGGAGAGGTATCTCTCGAGGTAAGCGAGAGGTTTTCATGGAGGAGAGGTATCTCTCGAGATAAACGAAAGGTTTGCATCGGGCAGACTTTAGTTGAGGTGCGAGAGAGAGAGAGAGAGAGCGAGAGAGAAATGAATGAGCATATTCCATCTACGTCATGATTACGTAGGCTGGGTTGGCTAGCGTAAAGGAGGGAAGTCACCGAAATGAATGTGATGTAAATACCAGCTTAGAAAAACAGTAATGGAGCCCTTTCTTATGAGTTAGAAGTTCTTTGGGTATTTATTTAGCTTTCACAGTCAGATTGACACTTGGTGCGTTTTTGGTTTAAGTCATAGTTTCTCAAAGAAGGATACAGATTAGGAGGCGTGTGATTTTGTTACATATATTTAAGTTGAAAAGGGTTTAATTCAGTTTGTGTGGGGCATTTTTCCATTTTTACGTTCATCTATCTTTACAAGAAGGAAGTATTGGATTCATGATAAATTGGTCAGTTTTTAGAAAATATCTGTCTTTTATGTGACAAAAATTTTGATAACGCTCTATCTCAAGAAGTAATACGCAAAATTTAATAATACTTCATATTCAGTTAGACCTAGATGTAAAATGGTGTTGATTTGTTTCTTGTGCAAATAGCCCAACAGGTAACGCTGCTATATTTCAAAAACTAATGCACGGAATTTAATCAAACTTCATTAGCTATTGCTAGAGATTGGAACCAATTCCTTGTTAGACAGGTTCACTCTTAGCAAATATATTTGTTTGGTTCCCTTTCCGATAAAGCTCTTTTGTTTTCGATCAACTTTGAAATTCTACAGCATTAGACATTTAGGGTAACTTTGATCTGTATTAAATCGTTTGCCTTTACCGAAAAAAGGAAAATGCTGTTCGATTCTAATGAGTTCGTGAATGTCTCACAAAGATACTACTTTGGATTTAGGTACAGATGGGCAACAGTCATGTTAGGGGCCCATTTAGAACCTGGAAATCAATTCCGTTTTAGACAGATTCCGTCTTAGCTGGTTTGTCTAGTTATCCTCCCATTTTTTGATAAAGCTCTTTTTCTTTTGACCAACCAGAAAATTCCACAGAATTAGACACGCATTTAGGAACTTTTCCTCAATCAAACCTTTTACTTTTATCGAAAATGTGAAAATGCAAATCGATTCTAGCTAATGCACCTAAGAATAAAAATGAGTTAGAAAGGCGCTACTTTAGATTTGGGTACAGACAACGAAGAGTTATGTTTCAATCGCTAGGGACCAAAGACCAATTCCGTTTTAGACAGTTTCCCTCTTAGCTGGTATCTTTATGCGGTTATCCTTCCATTTTTGGATACAATGCACCTGAGAATAAAATTGAGTTTTTAAATGAATCAAAAAGTAACTACTTTGGATTTAAGTACAAGTACAAACAGAAAAAAATATTTTGGAATCATTAGGGAATGGAAACCGGTTTCCGTCTTAGGTAGGTTCTCACTTAGCTGGTATATGAGTCCGGTTATTCTTCTGTTTTTCGGTAAAGTTCTTTTGTTTTCGATTAATGGTGAAATTCCCCAATATTAGGCTCGCATTTACGAAAATTGAAACATTTGCCTTTAGCGAAAAAGGAAAAAATTCGATCCTAGCTAATACGCTTGAGAATAAAAATAAGTTCGTTAATGTGTCAGAAAGTAACTATTTTTAATTGGAATGCAAATTTAAAGAATCATTTTGGCATCGATAGGGAGTGGTAAGCAGTTTCCGGTTTACACAGGTTCCCTTTTTAGCAAGTATATTTGTCTGGTTTTTCTTCCCCTTTTTCGATAAAGCTCTTTTTTTTCGATCAACGGGAAATCTTACAGCATTAGATATTTAGGGGAACTTTAACTTGTATCAAATTTTTGCCTTTATCGAAAATGTGAAAAAACTATTCAATTCTATCGAATGCGCCATAATTACGCGATTTAGACATCGCACTTTCATTAAAAATAAAATGGAACTTATAACAAAACAAAATTAGCAAAAAGATATTACAATCCTTGAATAATTTAAATAATATTTTTAAAAGTAGGTAGAACTGAAAGTATTTTCTTAAGTTATTTAGCGTTCCAAAATAGCGTTGTTCTTACCATTAAAACTTTGAACATATTTCTTGATAACATATTGATCTTATATTTGAAAAACTTGTTTGAAAAGAGTGTTTTGAAAAATTCTGAGGGGTTGGGATTAACGTGTTCAACTCATTTTGCTGGCATCTGGTTCATCTGTAGTACTCTCAATTTACTAGACTTGCATACATAATTCACATTGCCATACATAAAATAAAATTTGATATGAAAATCCATGATACTTATTATTAATATGCTCAAACATTACAAACTTAAAATGTTTTACAGTGTTTTATCGAAACATTAGTATGCACACTTTATTAAAGAAATGTATACGGAACATATCTTAAAGATATTAATCATTTAGAGTTTATTGGCCTGTATTAAAATATAGAATGGCACATAATATTCGAAAGATAAATACTATAGCGGAGATGTTGTAACATTAAAGTTAATTTCTTAAACGCATTTCTAACAATTTGTTAATTGTCATAAACCATTAGTACAAAAAAGGGGGTAGGTTTAGGGATTAACATTTCTTTCAGAAGGCTTAAAAACTAATAAGATGTATTACATAACAAGTTGTATTAAGATTGTTAACAAATGTTAGAATACAGCTTTCTAAAGGCTTCATATCAGGTGCCCCTCCATCAATTGAAGTTGAATGAAAGAGTTAATGAAAACGATAGCAGCAAACTACATTACTGCTTCTGTTTTTTCACAACCTTTCATTTAGCTTCAAAGGAAGATCTTTTTTCAGAGCATCTCAGTGTTAAATTTACATCGATTTCTAGGTATGTTGTTTTACTCCATCTATCTTTAGTTGCCACGTATTTACTAAAAACTTAAAAATTACTCTATAAGCCTGTAAAATAATAATCAATAATCGATATTGTAAAAACATCTCGATTGTCTCGATTGTAGATTCCGGGAAGTAATCGATGACTGTATCGATTGTATTTTCTTACGATGACGATTTTTCTCGATTGGTAAAATCTCGAGAATCGCCCATCACTAAGCATATGGGTTCTGTATTTGCTTAGATGAAATCAAATGTTCCGGGACTGCAACATTTTCGAATGCACCCCTGATTATAATCTACGTGTGGTAATTGTTTAAGGCGCATCTTAATTGACGTTACATTATTTTAAAAGAAATAAAAGTACTATAACAAGCTCCGATGTAATACGGACACCATTAATTTGAGAAAAAAAATTTTCTACTTTAATGTGTATTTACCGTATTACGAGCACTCCTTTCTTTGTGTCATAGTGCTACCATTGATTAATTCAATACAGCTATATTTCCAAATTAAAGTTTATTTGAACTGTTTTAAGTTTTAAGTATAAATATAAATAAAGATCAGATCTTAAAAATTCCTGGAGTAAAGGAGGTAAAAGAAGCTGATTTATGTAGGAGGTATGCCATTTGTGGGGAGGGGAAGCAACCAGCTGAAGCACCCACTTTTTAGGGATGTCCGTTATTTGTATAGCTGCCAACATTCCTTATTTTTAAAGTCAAACAACAATATTTTAAGCCAGAAATTTAATTTAATAAATGAAATAAAAAGAACCCTGTAGAAACAAGACACATTTCATTAAATAAATTTTCTGGTTAAATTTTTCTTATTTGGTCTGGGGAAAACCACCGGAAGGTTGGCTCGGCAGCTATGCATTTATACTCATTGAAAAAAAAAATGTATATATATATATTTTTTTTTTTGGGGGGGGGGTGTTTAGGAATATGGGGCGCCAATTGAAGTTCTGCACGCAGGCGCGCATACTTCTGGCGCGCCCCTGGTCCCTGATGCCACAAATTTTTTATTCTTTGTAATTTTAATGATATTGTAAATTCAAACTACGAAAATGTTTGCCTGACGTCAGGGTCAAAACGGATGATAAAATAAATGGCTTTGCATATGGGTGATTTATAATGCAGAGAGAAACATAGCCTAAGCTTTATTTATATTATTCAAATATTTTTCCTAATAATTACAATTTTCTCTTTTTTCATTGAGAATCAACGGACATTTTTACTGTAAAATTTAACATTTTTTTTTTCTATTGTTGCAAAAAAATAAAAAACCGTAATAATAATTTATCTAGGGTAATTAATTTTCAGTTAAATTACTTCCACGTGAAAAATGAAATTTGAAATTTTTTTTTTTACGAATTAAAAAGAAGATAACTATGGCGTCATACAGGAAATAAAACTGATATTTTCAAACAATTCTTAGTAATACAAGAAGCATTAATAAGAGTAAGTACAGAAAGCATGTGACTATGATGTCAAAAAATTGCAACATATTTCACCGATACTGATTTTTAAGCATAAATATCAATTACATACAAATGTGCCCATTCGATTAAAAAGGTGTAAACTTTGTGATTTATTTATGCTTTCCTTTTATTTATTCGTTGATAAAGTTTTAATTTCGTTAAGGAATACTAGCCGGAAAGAAATACTGAACTATTTATATTGTTTTAAGACTGCGTAAAAATTGAAATCGTCGGATGCTTAGAAGTTAATAAATTTGCAAATAACCGAAATTTATTTTACAGGTTTCATCATTAATGTGACGGCAGCATTACACACGGGCATGTAATATATATATATATATATATATATATTGTTCATATCCAATTTCTTTTTGTGCTATTAAGAAATATAAAATAATATATATATATATATATATATATATATATATTACGCTATCATATGTGGCACAGAAATCGCGATTATTTGTTTATTGTTTAACGGCAGTGCCCGAATGAAACGCATCTCATTGGTTACTGAACAGCATTTAATGCATCTCCATACCTATAAGGGATTACTGTAGGGGGACCTCATGTCGCCAAATATCGCCTAGTTTGTCGCCAACTTGGCGATATCTCTAATATTTCGCCAAATTTCCATAGACTGCTATTGTAAACCAATAGGGTTTACTTGCTTACATAAAATCAACAAATTGAGATATTTTAACGCAACAAAAACTAATATTAGCTTAAGGGATTATACAATGCTTAGTATGCTTTCCCAAACATAAATTTTAAGGGAGACCAAACTGGTCCCCAAGGGCGGCTAGTCATTTGTAAATTTTAAAAAGACAGAGACTTTTAACGTTAAGTAAACTTAATGAAGTTACGTTAAGTAAACTTGACGAAGTACCGTTAGGTAAGCTTACGTTATTACCGCATTTTTTATCTAAAATTATTCCTTTTGTCTTTTATTTTTATTCTGTGGAACGAAAATGACTGATGTTGATGCTAAATAAGCACCCCAAGTTAAATTTAGCTGACAACTTCATCTTGCATTTACATCGCCCCCTGGCAGGAAATAGTGTAGCAAAATTTAAGTAAAACTGTTTTTTTTTTTTATGTTTTACTGTGTAACAGCTATACTGCTATTATAATATTAGCAGTCAAGATTTAAGGATATTTTTGCATTCATAGCGTACCAGGGTGGAAAATGGGGTAACTAAAATTAAGTAAAATTGTTTTTTTAATCTTTTTTTTAAAGATTTTTTATGCTCATACTGGAAGTTTTTGTCCAAACTTTGCACTATTGCACTGATGAAATATTTTTGATTAAATATTTAGATAGATATAATTTGCCGAACAAATTAAAAAATAAAATCTCTTTCCTACATATTTAAGCCCGAGAAGGGACAGATATTAAGATATTTCATTCAGTTAGTTCTACATTTAATGTTAAATTTTTTTAACAAATTAGTTAAATCAAGTGAACATTAAAAAATAAAAATGAAACCCAAACAATACGATACTTAAACACCCTAAAAACTTAGACTTAAACTTCTAAAAACTTTTTTGGAAGGTTTGTATTTTAGATGTGCCTAAATCATTTGTTTTCACCTAACGTAAACATAATACAAAATCAGCAATACAAATATTTGCAACTTAAATTTTGAAAAAAAGTTTAAGATTTATTTCGATTTCGTTTGAACGGAATCTCAGTTTTTATGGTGTTTAAGTATCATATTGTTTGAATTTCATTATTATTTTTTAATGTTCACTTGGTTTAACTAATTTGTTAAAAAAATGTAACATTAAATGTAGAACTAACTGAATGAAATATCTTAATATCCTTCTATATACCTTCTCGGGCTTGAATAATGTAGGAAATAAATTTTATCTTTTTAATTTGTTCGGCAAATTATGTTTTTGTTTTATATATATAGAATAGATATGTATTTTTAAATGTGCTTTTCGTTTCATTGATTTCGGATGAAATCACTCTCAGAAATTTTGGATATTGCGAAACGTTACTTGCCTCGCAACATTGATGAAATAAGAGTTCAAAAGACGCCATTTCATTAAAAAATTAACAAAAATACGGTTATTGAAAGATCCAAATACATATTTTTGTATTACAAAAACATATGTATTTCTACCTTATTCGTTGACATTAAAACAATTTCATAAAATACGTTTATTTTTCAAGCTTCCATAATTCCTCTTCAAAATCCAGGCAGGGATAATAGCCCTCTTCCCCTACCACCCCCTTCTTGCTATTGTCCACTCTTTGATAATTTTAAATAAAAAAATCGTGGTGTGTCACAGAATACGTAATAAAATCAAGGTGTGTCGCTGGTTCAAGAGGGTTGAGAAACACTGATCTGTATGATATCCTCTATTCCTACAGGATCGTATTAGATTTTTTATCGTTTTTCCTTTGAAAAGGTATGTTGTGAGAATGGTGGGCGCGAATGACGTGGGCCATAAGATGTGTCTGGTGCATAGAGAAGTTTGGAGATGGTGGCCTTTAACGAGAGTTCGATGATCTTGTCTGTCTTTGACCATTTTGGGCGTATAATGAAAATATAAGAAACACGAGAACGAATTACGTTCAGTGAAATCATAGGCTAGATGTATTCATTGAATCAATGAACTTTTTCAATCTTTTGTGAGTTCACCCACAAGATATAGACTTCGTGTCATTTAAGGGGTGGATTCGATGAAACTACCGGAAAATTTCTTTTCATTATACCTACTTAACCTCTTCAGGCCCGAGGTACACAAATGTGCCCCTCTATTCTTTTCCTCATAAAAAGTAAACTGCTTGATTTTGTTATATTTTGATTTTACTTTTAAGTAACTGAATGTTTTTGGCTTTGGAACAAATCCAATCAATGGCAGCATTGATGCTTATTTCCTCATAAATTAAATGTTATTTTTATCTGAGTTTGCAAAAAGCCTTCAAGACAGTGTGGCTAATATAGTAAAAACATTTTCACAAATATTTAACTTAAACGCTTTACAGTAAAAAAAAAAAAAAAAAAAAAAAAAAAAAAAAAAAAAGAGGATTTGCAGATCATTCACTTGTTTAAAGTGCTTAATTTTTTAATTGCATGAATTTAGGTTATTCACCATTAAATTGATATTTTAAGCAGACTAGTCATTTTAGATCTCTGTTTGTGAACCTAAATGACCCGTCCCCTAAAGCACCCATTTCAGAAAAAGGGATTCTTCTGTCATCTAGGGTGTCTTTTTGTTTGTGCAAAAGCAATGAATGGGCATGTGTAGTGTTATTTTACCTTCAGGTCTTAAGAGGTTAAATAGAAAAAGCAAATAAAAATAGACTATTTAATTTATGCCTTACTGATACTATATTCAGTTTGTTTTTGACTGATTACTTTCCAGATAGTTCAACCGGGCTCAAATTTGTGCTATTTGAAGTCTAATAATTATTTAAAATCTGAACGCCTTTTCTATTCTTACTTCATCCATATATAGCGTGCAAAATAAAGCCCAGATACACCCAAATAATTTTTAAATGAATAAACATTCGGTTGTGAAACAAATGCTTGCCTAAAAACGACTATGCGCTATCATATAAGAATGACGACACAAGAGCCCTAGTGGCAAAATTTGGAATTTATCGGCCCTATCTCAAAAATTGTGAGTGATAACAAGAAAAAAAGAAAAAGTCAATCACAAAAGTGTATAGCGTCCTCGATTTTGTATGAAATATGTCTTACCCGTAAAAACCATTTTATTAGAAACCCTAAAATGCACATTTTTCGATATCCAATCGCCGATTTAAATCAGTCACTAATTGCTTGCAGCGTTATGGCATTATATTGTCTGTTTCATAGCTCTTTTATTAAGGAGTTAGATTTACTTGGCTATATAGTGTTGATTAAATTTTGAAAACTACCATTTGAAAAAAGAAAAAATAACTTATATATATTAAAAAATATTTATAATGATAAATTTCTAGAAACAAAAGCAACAACAACAAACATATCAACTGAAAATACCATACTGATGAAATTACTATAATGAACTGTTTGTGGCGATAAAAATGAAAATTGCCTTTTCGATAGCAGGGTTTTTTTTTTCTTTAAGCGATAAAGTAAGGTTTCAATACATGTTACAAAAAAATAATTTTAGTATAATTTTAGTATAATTTTAATATAGCTCGAGGTACTTGGTAAAGTGGGGTACTTTGAGTATAAAGTGAATTTTGTTTTATAAAACTTTGTATTAATATTTTAGAAATTTTTAATTTATACCATATTTTTTTATTATTTTAGTGTGAAAGGGCTTTCGAAAACCGAAATTACTCTTTGTCAATAAAATAAAATAAAATAACATAAACATGAAAAGTGGTTGAAAAAAATATCTGTAACCAATGCTGACTTTTTTTTTTTTTTTTCCAACAGAAATTGATTTTTAGAACTTTCAAATATCCGAATCCAAAATTACAGCTCCATCTGTCAAGTAGTTTTTGAGTTTTGCTTAAAAAATTAGCAGCATTGCAATCTGTTTTGCAATAATTACAAATGAATTTAACATCAAGGTTTCAAAAGTTTAAACCTTCATAATTCCTAAACTACTTAGTTTGGGACAGTCTCAATATAAAGACAAACTGGAGGGGTTTTTTTTTTTCCGTGAAGCTATGATACAGCTCTTTACATTTTTTTGTTGTTGATGGTGGTGATTTTTCTCCTTGGAACAATTTGGTAATTAAAATGCATGGCCGACTGTACCTTGTGGTTCAAATGGTTGATATGCGGGCAAAGGAAATGCGTAATGTGACACTAATCATTTTGCGAACTTCTACTAGTGTAAACTGAAATAATTTTAGTTTTAGTGTTAAAACAAATTATTGATTTTTAATACTGAAACATTTGTTTAGTTTTAATGCTAATTTTGAATTAATAATCTTAGTTAGTGAGTGACAATAATTAAATACTAATGAAAAACCAGAAGATTTATTTTCGGCATAAAAGAAAGAAGATAAGTACAAAAAAAAAAAAAAAAAAAAAAAAAAAAAAAAAAACAGAAATCTTTTGTCAAAACCAGAAAGCTTGGAAAGTGTGCATTTTGAATCCCCGGCATATGACAACGTGTCACCAGCAAATTGAAATATTTTGTGTAAAATGGCTTGTCGAAAATCTTGGATTGCTGAGAGGGTAAACACAAATTTAGGGATGAGTAGTTTCACCTGGAACATCAGCTTATAGATAACTGAACGACTGGGGCGTAACAGCCGAAGCAAAATCTAATTGCATGGACTCTTTAGCTATAGGAAAAGACAATACTAAAAGAATAGGTAATGGTGATTTCAAGCATAGTTCAACTTAACACTTTATTTACGAAATTCTGGATCAAGAAATTGCTCAATCTCAATAATTACCTTCTTTAATATCTGAAGATATACTACCGAAATTTTTAAATTATAATAATATGAAATTTTAGATAATTTTTACTTTCTTCTATCTGCAATAGAAGAAAGTATTGTAATCGAAATTTTTTTTCGGATTTACACGTTTTAGGGGTCAGAGGTACCAAAAAATATGTTTATAGAAAATGCCTGTCTGTCCGAGTGTCCGTATGTCCGTCTGTCTGTCGCCATTGTACCATCGAAAAGTGTATGAAGTTATTAATAGAATTGAACATTTTTTTTTTTATCTTTTGGCTATAGCAAGCAGGTCCTCCCTTAATTTGAAAAAAATCCGCCGGAAGGGGTCGCTGTAATAGCGATTTTTGTGCAATTTTGAATATTGTACCATCGAAAAGTGTAGGAAGTTATGCATAGAATTGAGCGATTCTTTTTTTTTTTTAAAGTTTTAAACTATAGCAAGCAGATCCTCCCTTAATTTGGAAAAAATCGGCCAGAAGGGGCCGCTGTAATAGCGATTTTTGTGCGAATTTGAATATTGTACCATCGAAAAGTATATGACGTTATGCATAGAATTGAACCAAATTTTTTTTTTAAGTTCATGGCTAAGGCAAGCAGGTCCTTCCTTAATTTGGAAAAAAATCTGCCGGTAGGGGGCGCTGTAACAGCGGTTTTTTATCCCATTTTGAATATTGTACCATCGAAAAGTATATGAAGTTATGCATAGAATTGAACCAAATTTTTTGTATATGTTTTTGGTCATGGCAAGAAGGTCCTCTCTGAATTTGGAAAAATTCCGGCCGAAGCGGGGGCGCTGTAATAGCGATTTTTGTGTAATCTTCTTAATTTTTCTTAGTTCTATTGTACACCAGTGGCTGGTGAATCGACAGGAACTTCCCATCCTGGTAAGCCGACTATTCGTGATTTTAATAAATATCATGATCAAGATTAACTCGTTTTTACTCCGATTAATTGACTGAAGCAGAAATTTAAGATGAAAGTCAAAGTTGATATAGTATTGAACTAATAAAAATGAAATATTGACATCTGAAACAATATTTTGAAATATTAAAATATATGAGATAAAAGAAAGCTTTGGGATTGGTACATCCAACTAGTTTTCATTAAAAAGGATTAAATAAATAGGTAGTAATAACTCTTTTTTGTAAAATATTTACAATAATAATTATTTTAACAAAAAATACTCTTTTGGAAATCTCACAATTCTTATAAAAACAATGTAAATAAATGTTTTGGGATCCTCTCTGTAAATGAAATTGTTTTCACAGCTCCAAATTTGTCATCTGACATTTTTCAGTAAAACAAAACCCACATCTCTGTAAATGGTTGAGAAAATTACCACTTGAAAAAAAAAAAAAAAAAAAATCCCTGCCGGCCCGGCCTACAAGCAGAGGTAGATTTCGAAGTTAAGTATACTAATTTCACCAACAAAAACTAAATCATTATTAGATATAAATCCACTTTAACAGTTTTATCTGTCTGCTTTTGACGAGTTTTTATTTCCTTTTTATAAAATAGCTGGTTTTATCAGAATCATGTTAAGGCGATATTAAAAAAAATATTTTTCCATACTCAACAACTCGAAATTTTCTGGCACATTTTCAGATTCATTTTTAATAATAAAAAAAAAATATGAAACATGCTGACGTGATTTTTGAAAAGATTTATAAGCGACCTGTGTTTTTATTTTTCTTTCAATTAATTAAAACTTGTTTAATAAACAATTATTTTCTCAGTAGGGCAATATTTTTCGTTTCTAACACAATCGCTTCGGGAAATTCTGTTCAAAATGCCCACTTTGACATCATTTTTTAAAATATATTCTGCCTCTATAAAAAAAATCGATCATTACTGTACATTATACAGTTTCTGAATAAGAGAATCTAGCAATTGGATGCGTTTGAGAGCAAAAATGAATTTAAAAATGAGTAAGAAAATAGACAGTTTGGATTTGAATGCACCCTTAATAAGATGATTTTTTTCTTCAACCGCTATGTATTTTTAATTTGTTTTTGCCGTAAGAATTGGCCCGATTAAAAACTTGTCTGTATAAATGTTGAAGACAATATTAAGAAGATATATGATAAATTCATGGAGATTTTATATCTTGTGAATTGACGGAGTTGTGAAAATTTTTCTTCTTCAACCCCCCTTTTTTATTTTTCGTTTTTATTTTATTTTATTTTATTTATTTATTTATTTATTTATTTATTTTGCTGTATATAATATTAAGGAGATGTATAATAAAATTATTAGATTTGATATTTTGAGAATTGACGAAGTAAGGAATTTTTTTCTCCCAAAAACCCTATTTTTTGCGCCCCTTGATCCTATTTTAAATTTTATCAAAAATCTGTGATGCATGAATTTTTGGCGCTATTTTTAGAAGTAATAAAAACTTTAAACTGATTTGATATGTACAAAAATTAAGAAGTTATGGGGTTTTTTATGTTTTCACCCCCCCCCCCTATTTCCATCCCCTTTGTCCGCTTTTGCCCATTAACGAACTTGACCGAGATTTTATGTCCCTTCATTTTATGTATCAGTTTGGAAGAGATTTGTGCAGAATTGCGGAAGTTATGGTGTCCAGAAGAAAGTGATAACACAATTGCTTCGAGAAATTCCGTTCAAAATGCCCACTTTGACATAATTTTTTGAAATATATTCTGCCTCTATCAAAAAATCTATCATTGCGGTACATTTTATAGTTTCTGAATAAGCGAATCTACCAATTAAATGCGTTTGAGAGCAAAAATGAATTTAAAAATGAGTCAGAAAATAAGCTGTTTGGATTTGAGTGCATCCTTAATGCAATGATTTTTCCAACACAATCCGCATCGGGAAATTCGGTTCAAAATGCCCACTTTAACACCATTTTTAAAAATGTATTCTGCCTCTATCAAGACATTGACCATTACGGTACATTATATAGTTTCTGAGTAAGAAAACGTACCAATTGGAAGCCTTTGAGAGCAAAAATGAATTGTAGAATGAGTCAGAAAATAAGCAGTTTGGATTTGAATACACCCTTACTTAGATGATTTTTTTCTTCAACCGCTATGTATTTTTATTTTGTTTTTGCTGTAAGAATTGGTCCTATCCAAAACTTGTCTATATAGATGTTGTAGACAATATTAAGAAGATATATGATAAATTCATGGGGATTTTATATCTTTTGAATTGACGGAGTTATGCATTTTTTACTTCTTCAAACCCCCTTTTTGTTTTCGTTTTTAATTTTTTTGCGGTACGAATTGGTCCTATCAAAAACTTGTGAATATAAAAGTTGTAGATAATATTAAGGAAATTTATAATAAAATTAATTGGAATTGATATCTTGAGAATTGACGAAGTTATGAATTTTTTTCTCCCAAAAACCCTATTTTTTGCGCCCTTTGTGCCCATTTTTAACTTTATCAAAAATCTGTGATACATAAAATTTTGGCATTATTTTTAGAAGTAATAAAAACTTTAAACTGATTTGATATGTACAAAAATTAAGAAGTTATGGGGGGTTTTCGGTTTTCACAAAACCCCTCCCTATTTCCATCCCCTTGGTCCGATTTTGCCCATTAACGAACTTGACCGAGATTTTATACCCTTTGATTTTATGTATCAGTTTGGAAGAGATTGGTGCAGAATTGCGAAAGTTGTCGTGTCCAGAAGAAAGTGATATATATATATAGATAGATAGATAGATAGATAGATAGATAGATAAAGTTTTTTACTGAAGGTGGTTTTGGGTTCTAGGGGTCATGATCGGTGTAGATCTGCAAAAATTTTTCAGAAATTCCAACATAGGAACGATCCCAATAGGTAGTATTTCATACGAAATCTACCTAAAAATATTTAGCTTCGATTGTTGCTGTGCTTTCTAAATTTGATTGAACAGTGTGTTTTGTATGGAAAGAAAAATAAACTTTTACTAATAGATAGATTAAATATATTTTATATCAGATTTTCTTCAATGTTAATACTTAAAAAGTACCGTCAGTGAATAAAATGTTAAAGAAACTTAACAAAAATTGTTTCAGATTTAAAGTTTCGAAGTGCTTCATTTCGCTAGCTCTCGCTCCCTCTCTAATTTGTGCACAGTCATTTTAATATTTTAAAATAGAACAGGTGTTAAACATTACATGAACAGAAATAAAAAAATCCAAACACAAGATATAACATCAGTTTTAATAAATGGAAGACAATTTTTCATTCGTTAAAATTGCTTTATAAATATATATGGTTTACTTATTTATTTATTTATTTATTTGCATTGCGAGTCATCTACATATTGAAACTGAACCGAACCTTCAAAAGTTCAATCGCAATATCATCATAATTTTAGTTCCTAAATAATTTTAGTCATAATTTTAGTTCATAATTAAGTTTAGCATAGAAAAGAGGGGAAAAGTAATATAATTTATATCTTGTATAAATCAGTTAAATGCAAATTATTGCTAAATGAATCAATTAATTTTAAAGAGAAACTCTAGTAATTCAGAAATAGGCGCTAAAAGAATCATCTATTTTATCACTTTTTGTTTCCTATGATAATTTCTGAAAGTTCAACTTTAGGTTTATGCATATTTTAGTTTAAAACATCTTTGGAAAATTAATTGATGCAATTATTCAAAATTCATAAATAAATACACATAGCTGTTTTATTAATATTAGAATCAAAATAATCAAAACACCATAAGGAATTTTTTCCTCATTCTCTCTTTGGTTGTCACATTATGAGGCTGGATGCAAACATTATTCTGCGATTTTTAGATTGTGAGATATGACTTGATTCTTTGGTGGAGGAAAGGGTTGGAGACATCTCTAGATTAAGGTGGTCCTCATTTACATATGATTTTTGGGGCGTGGGGTGGCGGGGGGAGAGGGGGGCTGGGATCAAATTCCAGCCCCCTCCATACCTACATCTGTTTCAACCCATTAAAAAATAATGGGTTCGAAATTTGAGATCCTTTGGATGTCAAGAATACATTCCCCATTGATGTTGAATATTAAAAAAAGTAAAAGTGATTATAAAAAACACCGTTTTATAAGCATTAAATATTTATCTTTAAAATCATGCTTAATTTCACGACCGTAATCCATGTAGTTCCAAAAAAATTCCCATTGCAATACGTTAATTTTCCATGGTCCCCGATTATTGAAAATTTACGGCTTTGGATTATGCTTGATAGAAAACGGGAACTACTGAATTTATTTAAAAAATCATTATATTTTCTCTGCCCTTTATTTTAAGATTATGGCAACAGGAAAGAAAAAAAAGCGTTATTTAAACTATCTATTCAGGAATTCTAAATTGTTTTTCAGAGTATAAGTGTTATTTACTTAATATTAAAATATGAAATGGAAAAAAAAGTTTTTATTTTAACTTATTACACACTTTATTTTTACTTTCTTCTATCTTTACAAGAAGAAAATATTGGATTCGTGAAAATTTTCTAATTCCGGTTTTCAATGGATTTACACGTTTTAGGGGTCAGAGATCCCGAAAAACACGTTTTTACAAAATGTCTGTCTGTCTATATGTGACACAAATTTTGTGGGCGCTCTATCTCAAGAACTAATGCACGGAATTTAATAAAAATTCCTATTCAGTTAGTCCCTGATATACATTGGTGCTGATTACTTTTTGGTTCAAATCGCTCAACAGGTGGCGCTGCAATGCTGCATTTTTTACGATTTTCGAAATGGCTCTATCTCAAGAACTAATGCACGGATTTTTATGAAACTTCAGATACAGTTAGTCCTTGATATGAGTTGGTGTTTACTACGTTTTGGTGTAAATCGCCCAAAAGGTGCGCTCGTTTTTCACGATTTCCGCAGTGGCTCTATCTCAAGAACTAATTCGTGGATTTTCTTCAAACTTCAGATTCAGTTAGTACTTGATATAAGTTGGTGCTGACAACGTTTTTATGTAAATCGCCCAACAGGTGACGCTGCTATGCTGCATTTTTCCTGATTCCCACAATAGTTTTATCTCAAGAAGTAATGCACGGATTTTAATCAAACTTCAGATTCAATTTCCAAGTTGATTTAAACTGTTGCTTATTAGGTTTTGGTATATATCGCCCAACAGGTGGCACTGCTATGCAGAATTTTTTACGATTTCCGCCATAGCTCTACTCAAAAACTAATGCACGGATTTTCACGAAACTTCAGATTCAGTTAGAAGTTGACATAAGTTGTTGCTGATTAGATTTTGGTGTAAATCACCCAATTGGTGGCTCTGCTATGCTGCATTTTTCAGGAAGTATTAACATGTATGAGATAGAAGAAAGTTTTGGGCCTGCCACATCCGACTAGTTTATTTATATTTTCTACGTTTTAGTGTTTAAAGCATTTCTTTGTTGCAGTTTACAGGGAGGTTGGCATATTTTGGCGAGAGTGGATAGGCACATCATTAACTCCATTGTTTTTGTAACTCGTAAAGAGTTGTAACCATAAAGAATGTTTGGCGATTTATCATTTGTGACCGGCTAACGGGAAAATGTCTTAAATTAATTTATAAATTTACAATTAAATTTTAAAAATATTAAAATAATGTATTGTCATAGGAAATACACGTGTACCTTATTTTTATAATCGTAGCATATCGTAAAGGATCGATACAAAATTTCATCTTTGCATACAAAAAAGAATTTCAGTTAAATAAAAGAGAGCAAAAATATGGGAAGGTTTCAAAAAAAAACTATTAACGGCGATGAAGAACGTGTTCTTGATTTCCAAATGAGTTCAGATTTTACACACATTATATTTGAACGTACGAAATAAATATAGGGCGTGCTACGATTTGATTAAAAAATGGATAATACTATGTAAATTAGGACCAAGAAATTCTGTTCTCTCATCCCATCCTTACAAACACATAATAAAGTAAATATTCTTAATACTCATATTATCGTTGCTTTTTAAGTGTATATTTTTATAAAGATCAAATAAATATCATTGAAGCAAGAAGAATTTTATAGGGCACCAATTCATATAAAACTTGCAAAACAAACCGTTTGGGATTTACTTTAATTAAAACGGATCCGCTTTAACTGATGCGAAAGACGCTTTATTTAATCAGAACATATTATGTTTGCAAAGAGTCAATATATATATATATATTTAATTCAAATATTTTGTATTGAAAGATTTTTACTTGACTTGCATTTTCTTTAATATAAACAAAATACGTAAGATATCTTTTAAGTAGTTAAAGATGCTCTGATTAAATTACAAAACGTTGACAATAAAAGACGAGGTAACTCAGTGTTGAATTCAAAAGGTGACTCGGGGGGGGGGGGGGCATTCCCTTTGGAGCAATGAGATGTTCCACCCGGAAAATTTGAGATTTTGTGTTTTCAATGCTCAAAATGTGCAATTTCCCCCAGGAACTCTATAATGCCTCCCCCTCCCCCGAACTCGCAGTAATCCCTCCGAAGAAAAGTGTCTGAATTCAGCATTGAGGTAACGTGTTTGTAGGAAGTAAAAATGCCTGGCATGTTATGCTGCGTTTACACTATGGCTTATCAGGTCTACAAGCTCTGCGAGGTCTGCCAGGCGTGGGTTTAGCCTGGTTTAGGAGGGTCTGCGTGGTCTGCGAGGCTTGGTCTCTGTGGTCTAGGCCTTGGCTTTAAAATACTAGACCCAACCAATCAGCGTGCTTCATTTTTTTTGTATTCCGCCATTTTAAAAGATTGAAGAAGCAGACGACAGCTTATGATTTTAAAGATTATTTGAAAATTGAAATTAATAAGGGATTTACAAATTAAAGGTACGTAATGGTTTTTCAGATGTTTTTAACATTTCTTTACATTGTTTCATAACTGTAGAAGTTTCTTTTATAAAGCTATACAATCGTAAGTTACTATTTTCATGTATTTACATACTACGCTACTAAAATTAACTTGTTAACTATGTTACTTTTTAATATTACCAAACTTTATAAAACGATGTATTCGTAAATTCTTTAATTTGCATACAACGCTGCCTATGCATTTGTTAATAGATAAATATGTTCCTCATTTCCAAATTCTTTAAAATTAACCTGGTTTCATATGCATGAATTTAAAAACAAATTTGATAGTATATGAATACAAATTAATATAATACGGTCGTCATTCTATTATAATGTACGGTAATGCCTTTTTTTGTGAATAAATAGTTTCATTTCCTTCAGGTATTTATTTGATATTCTATTTCAATGCATTTTTAGTTACTGACAATTTTTAAATTTATCCTAAAACTAGCAACAAATTTTTAACCATAGAATTAATTTTGAATTAACTCCAAAGTTTTCTCTATTATTTTTATATAATTGACTGATCATAGCAAACTCTGCATGCATGATTTACATTATTATTAATCAGTTTTAAATGTGTTAATTTTTACAATGATACGGTACTATCTAAAGTAATATGAAGACTTTGAATTGTATTTAGCTTCTTATCCTCCCCCTAAAAAAATTCTAATGACATATAAAAATTAACTTTTTTTTTTAAATTGAACAGACTTGTTTTTAAATAAAGTTTTTACTTGTAATTATTATTAATAATTTATAAACCATCCCTTATTCTTTTTAAAATTTTATCTTATATGTTTATCTTTCTGAAGTTTTCTTTAATAATTAATCAGTAGTAGTATATTAAAACTGTAAAATCTAGAACATGAATTTTTTCTCTCCACTTCCCTACAAGAGATGATTTACGATTGAAAAGTTCGTAAATTATTTTTTTTTTCAGAAAGAGTTTGAAAAACTTTCAAACCTATAACAGTTATACTAGAAGTAGAGATTAGAATCTGCTGGCGCCAAGATAAATACATATTTTACCAAGTTTGCTCTCAGGATATCGCAGGTGTGTAGTCTTCTATAATAAGTGACTACCATTTGTGATCTTCTGCAAGAAAGTGGATTGTCTGATGCTCTTGGACTATGTGCTGTTTTGTTGTTTTCCCTTAAAATTCATCAATCAGTAACTGTCGTATAAATAAAGTATTACTAACTTGTATGGCTGACTGTAAGTATGTAGTTTTTTTATATATTTATTTTCTGTTGCTTAGAACGAGAGATTTTGAAATGCATTCTACATTGTTTTTGTTGTTTTTATTAGTTTATTATAGTCTTTTTTTTCTATTTATTTACATTGCAGGATGTTTTCAATGGGACATTTTCAACAGCTATGTGAATGTTTGTCGATTGCCTGTTGACCTGACTTTTACATGAGATTTGCATGCTTTTTTTGAAGATATGAATCTTCAATAATATTCGTGTATGATGATTGTAAGTAAGTCATTTTTCTCAAAAGTATATGTTCTGTATTTTATTTATCATTGTTTTATCTTTTATATATAACGTCATTTTTCTCACAAAATCAATCTGTATCTAAGAAAACTTTATTCTCAATACAATATTTATTATTTAATTCCTTTTATTCTTTAATGAATGTTTTCTTCGCATTAGTTTTTTTAATTTATAAAATGGCGTTAAATGATCAATTAAAAAAATGCAGTTTATGTAAATATGTAAACTATGTTTTATATAAACATCGAGTATATGAGTATTCTGTTAGTGGGAAGCAGTTAACCTCTACCTCCCTCCCTATACACACTTTTCAAGGATTTGATATTGCAAAAAATGTGTCGCTCAGACTTAAAAAAATTCTGAAATTACACGAAAGCTAGAATAACTAATCAGATTTGTCTAAAATAAGATCACAGTGTTAAATAAGCAATTTAAGCACAGTAATTAATTAGTAATAATGTATATATTTGAGAATATGGTTATTGCTTCGTAGCTGTGAACTATGATCAAATGATATCTCTTCCATTTCTAATTCCTTTTTCTTCCATTTGGTACACCTGGATAATTTTAATTTAATATCAGCTTAATAATTATTAATATATTATTAATTATTAATATATTTTATTTAATATTGAAATAATATAAAATGTATTATCTGTGATAGTATCATGGTTTTTATTTGTTTAATAATTATTAAGCTGCATATGTAATAATCTAATGTATTTGATTTAATATTTGTTAATGTTGAACTAATCTAAAATGTATTATTATTAATGTTGTTGTTTGTGATTTGGGTTGTTTATTTACAATTCTTTGAAGTAATATGAATTATTTATTTCATTAGTATAAGTTATTGAAATTATCAGGAGCATATGGTGTATTTTAGAATTTAATTAAAATGTGTCAACATTGTAATTAATTTTGGTACTTTTCGGTTAGCCAGGCGCCACTGTTATCTATATATATTTGTATACATACATATATGTAAATATACACATGTATACATATACATATATTGCATATATACACACTTATATATATGTATATGTATATATACATACATTTATATTACATATATATGTATATATAACAGTGGCGCCCGGCTAACCGAAAAGTACCTTAATTTTTATAAAGCTCTGAGCTTCAAAATAAAATAAGTGATATTGTTTGTTTCGCTCAATCAATGTTTATAATTCACTGGGTCATTCGATGGTAACTTACGTTACATTTAGAACAGTTTACTTCAGTAATTTTAGTAATAAAAGACAAAAGAAAAAAAAATATTAACAATGCAAAGTTGACATGATTTGTTAATTAAACCTATTCAAAGATAAATTTAGATGATAATGGCCTAATTTTAGTGTTTTTTCTTGAACTCTGCCAGTTATATTTATTATGGTAACTGACATTACTGAAAAAGTAACGTAAGTTGCCATAAAAAATGTAATTTTCATTTTCTAGGTAATTTTTATCCAAATTGGCCTTTGGATAGGTTTAATTAACAAATCATGTCAACTTAACATTTGAAAATTTTTTGGTGTTATATTACTGAAATTACTGCTGTAAATTGTTTTAAATTATAACGTAAGTTACCATGGAATGACCTTAGTATTCAACGACAATCAAAATTGGAATTAATACGTATCCGGTGTCATAAAATGCTATAATTTGAAATAAGTCTTCTAAATTTTTGGGTCAAAATTCATTAAACAAAAAAAAAAAAAAAAAAAAAAAAAAAATATGAAGCCATGCTTTTATGATTTTTACGCTTTTAGATTTCGCTCACAAAATTTACATTTTTCCTATAATATATTTTGTAAGTAAGCTGCAGCTTCATACTTTATTTTAAATATGAATTAACTAAGAAATTGTGAGCATAGCAAGTAAAAGTTTTTTAAATGTTTTTTTTTTTTTAGCTCAAAAGATTAGTTTTGAGATGTTAATGATAATATTCATAGCTGCTGAATCAGAATTTAGTTCAAAAGCGTTTTGAGAAATTTAAATGACCATAGGTATAAAATTTATCACTTGTATGGTTTGGTTATTTTATTTAGTTGTAATTAATGCAGTTTATAAATATAACATATGGGTAGTAATGATGTTTATTAGTAAAACATATTGCGCATTAGCTGCGTTTGGTTGTCCCCCCTCCTTTTTTTGGAAAAATAACCTTTATGTATAGTGCGTAATATAAATAAGTGTGTTTTATTGAATTCTTCTACGTGTGGAAAGCATATTCTCTTATTTTTTCTATTTAAATTATTCTACACTGACTATTACTCTTGCTGGTTAAGCTATTTAATACTTATATTTAACTTCTGAGTATTTTTGGTACTTTTATGTCACTCGTGTACAAATCTTTCCAATAACACTTTTTTTTTTTACACACATGAAAATTAGAAACAATATTTTGATGATATATTTTTTTTCTGCAATTGAATCAAAATGAGTGAAAGGCATGTATTTAAATGCGACATATGTATTAGAATGAAATGAGTGAATGGTTTATATTTAAAATTAAGTGAATGCAATGCAAATGATGACAAAGGAAAAATATTTGTTGATTTATCGCCTGTGCCGACTAACAGAAAAGTACCATATTTTTAAATTATTTTTTATATTACTATGCAAATCGTGAAATGAAGAGTTTTAATGTTATTAATAATTAATGTTATTTTGATTCTGGGTTTGAAATTTTAAGTTTATTTATTAATTATACTATGTTAACTCTCAAAGAAAGATGCTTGCAAACTAATATTAAACCAATGGTAACTTTACAAATTTATCATTTGCTTTTGAATATTTTTAAATAATTTTTTCTGTTTTGCGTGGGACATGTCTAATTGGGTATCTTTTTGCCCTTGATTTCAGGTGCAGTTTTTCAGAGGAAAATTTCAGTTTCAGAACTTGTTTCAAAATTAAAAGTGCCCTCAGAAGAAAAAAAACTGCAACCAAAGAAATAAAAAGTAAACATATTTGGTTAGACATCAGGTTCAGGTTGCCCAGGTCAAAAAAAAAAAAACAAAAAAACAAACAAAGTATTGAAATGCAAATAAGAATTTTGAAAAGAACATTGCCGTTGGTTTAACATTTAGTTTCAGTGTTCTTGTGTTACTACTAGAGATGAGAGATATGGCCTTGGGCTCGATTTTTGTACCATTCTTCGAGCTCGGGTGGGCCCGAACTCATTCATTCTGAAATTAACAATTTTATTTATTCTCATATAGAAAAAAATAAAACAACTTTTTTCCCTTAAAAATTACTTATTCCATTTCAAGTCATTTTAATGTTATTTTTATAAGAATGAAAGGGAAACAGAAATAGTGTTTTTTAAGCTCTTTTTAGATATGTTTGTAACTATATAAATACGAAGCACCTATAGTCTTCATCTGGTTTGTCCATCTGTCCGCATATAACAGCGCAAAAAATACCCAACCAAATGGTTTGAAATTTAATATATATATATAATCGTTGCAGAATTTTGTCAAGTCATTTCAAATTTTAAGAAAATCAAATCAAAACTTAAAAAGATATTAATAAAAGTTTTCTTCATTCTATTAAATCCTATCGTACATAATTAATTCAGTGATATCCCATGACATGTAATGATTCTAGGTTGCCATGTTGATTACGTCATATTTAAGATGGAATCCTATTATTTCCATATTACCTCCTTTTTTTTAGGTATGTCAAGAACATGCTTTTTGGTTTTGATGCACTATTTATTACTTCTTAATTATTATACCAACTGAAAGTTATTAAATGATTATCTTGCTTCTTTCCAAAAAACTGTCTTAATAGTTCACAATTTAGCTAGTTACACAGTTTATTTTTACTCAATTTTTACTAATGCATTATCTTCCTTTCAGATTGAAATATAAATACCTTTTTCTTCAGATCAATAAAGTTTTCTGCAAAACATTGTCATCATCATAGACCATTATGATACATATTAATATTGTTTCATTTATTATACGTAGTAATCATTATATTCAATAATATTTATAATATAAAGAAATTTTATTTTGTTTCTGTAACTTGTACTTTCAAATAAAAGAAATTTATTAAAGATTTGTTGTCTTTTATTTGACTATATATTTTTATTATAAATGGTATTTCAGGTATTTGCTTGTTTTGTCTATCATGTAAACCTTGATTTAAGAATTGTTTTTAATTATCTATTTATTTTTTATATAAAAAAAAAAAAAAATGGCTAAGATATAAAATGAGAAAAACACTTTCAACATGGTTGAAAAGTATTTATGAATTCAGCTTGTCGCACTTGTAAATATACTGTGATTGCATTGTAATTATTAAATGCTAATGATGTTCGCTATAGAGGGTGCTATTTAAATGTGAAATTCAATAAATATAATGCATCAAAAAGTGTTATGGGGACAAGAAGTGCTGAAAATGCATTTTTACTGAGTTATGTGTTTTTAAATGGCACATTTAGATATTTCATTTCATTGTATGAAAATATTAAATGTCTTAATAGCTACTGTTGGAGAGTATTTCATAATCTATGCCTAATTTTTCATAATTTGTGTATATTCCTTATACCAGTGGTGCAGCCAGTATCCTTATTTGTAAGGGGTTTTGGAGAATTATTACTCCTTGTGGGATACAATATGTGACAAATAAAAACCAATGTAATGAAAAGCAAACATAATGTGTTTATGTGTTTAAAGGTTTCATAGAAAAGCTTCTTTATAATATAAGGTATTTTCAATACAACTTATTAGTTTTTTAAATACTGTGGGAGGAATTTTGAAATGTCACCTTCTTTTGCTGCTGCAGTGTTTATACAAATTAAGGGCTGTGCATATATAAAATTATCATTTTAATGTGTGTGGGAGGGGGGGGGGGGACCTGACGTTTGATTGTCATAAGATGTTTTGGGGGAAAGTTTTTTTTTTTTAATCCAAATGATATTTTTTGTTTTAGTGCTTTAATTTTTTCTTTACATCAAAATGGTCTTATACCTTTTTAAATAGTAAGTGTAGTTAGATGTTAATTGATATACAGTTGTTTAAATGTAAAATCATATCTTTATGCAAACGCAAACATATAAAAATAAAAAGGATTTTTAAACATTGATGATGATTTCATTAAGGTGTGTATGGGGGGGGGGGGGTGTCGAGGAATGATAATGTATGATATTGTAAGTGATGGGGTTGGGACTAAAATTACCTAAATGTTGATAACATTATATATGTACAACACCATACAATAGTTTTAGAACGGGAGTAAAATTATTGCAAATTTAAAACAATTATCAGATTTCTCAGCCCTATTTTCAACCATCTGCTATAGTTTATAATTTTAAAAAAATGTTATTTAATTTTCTAATGCAACTTTTTCTTTTATATTGCCACAAAAAGAAAATGGGTAGGAGCATTATTTTTATAAATCAATTAAAAAATCAGACTCACTGTATTTTCACATGCAAAAATGGCATCATTTTGAACAGATAATGCATATTTTTCATATATAAATTTTTAAGCCTTTACTATAAGTGTTACCATAGTACCTTTATTTAAATGTAACATCACGACTAAAAGTATATAGAAAATGGCGTCATTTTCATGTAATCATTGTAGATTTAATTTTCACAAGCGATAATGTAAGTTTCCATTTAAAAATATTGTTTTATCATCAGGTGAGGACAATAATTTCTCTTCTGAAATTAATGTCCATTATCTATAAAGTAAAAGCTTTATTTTCAAACTGTCCAAAAGTAAAATTTCACGAAATGTTACATTTAGTTCCTTTTTTTTCCAGTTACATGTGCCAAAGAAATTCTGTATTCTCCCTTATAAAACAGCGGGAATTTACTATTATTGTGTCAAAGTAATTAATTTTTTCCTCATTGTCGTTTTAAAGATTTATTGCTCAGAAGGCAGTGTCACAGATGATAATAATATAAATAATGAGACAGGCAGTTAACTGTTGCACCAGAGAGTGGTGTTGCCGTAGCAACATCATACGCTCTGCTGCAATGTGAAATGAGTGGTAACCTGATTACTGGTGATGTCTTCGATTAGGTTTTCCATCAGTGTTGGTATTCATTTCACATTGTAGCAACATAATGTCAACATTAAAGCCAAACCATACATATAACAATTAAGAAAACAAAAGTAAGCTCCTACTGTCATTTTTTAAATGAAGAATTGAAGCAGTTATCTCTTTTGTCAGGGGGTCGTCCCTGCCCTCCTGGACCCCTGTTTAAGGTAATTTCTGAACACTTAAGGGACAGTTTCCCTCTTCAACAATTTTCTTTATTTTAAATATGATTCAAATGGTGAACTCACTGAATTTCAATGTTCAACTAAAAGTACATTTTGAAAAAATTTTATAAAAATTTGAATTTTTTTAAATCTCTACTACTTTTTAAAAAAATTGATATTTTTGCCCCCTTTTTTTTTTTTTTTTTTTCTTTTTAGATTTTCAAATGTGTACTACACAAACTTGCACATGGATTTTTAGACATATCTAATATTACATTTATTATGATTTTTTTTACTGATATATATATAGTGCAAAACGATGAAATCTAACATATCTTCATATACTTTTTTTTTTTTTTTTAAATAACAAAAAACCTAAATGCTAATTCCATGCGCAGATTTATCACATATGTAATAAAGAACATGCACCAAAAAAAAAAGCTTAAAAATCTGTATCTCAAATACAGAAAAAGCCTTAAAACATGAAAGTGAAGAAAATATGAAAATGGAGAAAAAGCATTTAAAGTTTTAATTTGTGTGGTAATTGCGCTGAGTGTTTTAACAAAATTTACAATACCTCGCGATATATTTACGGTATGGATAAAAATGAGGTATCAAAATATTCACAATTAAACAGGCTTTCATTTAATATTAAAAAAGAAAAATCAATTTTTTGACCAATTTTAAGGTAAACTGCCCCCTTAAATCAAAGGGAAAAATAAACGTAAATTTTATTTTGTGGAAAGGAGGGATCGTACCCCTTTCCCAAACAACAACAACAAAAAAAGATTCATTTTCTCTCTGTGTTTCATTATTTTAAACTGTTTGAAAAGAATAAATTTTATTTTTTTCAGAGAAAGAGAAAATTAGGGGGCAATTGCATTTTCTTGCTTCCCTTGTGGGCAATGAGCTTAGAAAAACGCGTAATTTTTATTAATTTACACGTAATTAATGTCTGTGCAAAAGAAATTACGGCGCAAACAATTCTGACACGTTCATTTCGATACGAATACGAACGTAAACAAACAAACACGACTGTCCCTCCCTTCCCCCAACCTGCAAATATACGCATGCGCAAGCCAAGTTCTTATGCCGTAGTGTGGACGCAATTTTTTCGATTCTTGGACCTGAAAGACCCAACAGACCTGACAGGCCACATAGTGTAAACGCAGCATTACATGTAGTAGATAAACTACAAAATCAATTTTGTTAAATAAAATCATAAGATGAAATGCAATATTCCACCTTGATCCAATCACAAACTACACAATATGAACTTTAAACGTTCTCTGTCTATTTAAAAGAAGACAAATAATAATACGGATGTTAAAAGCTTAAAATATACATTTTATTTAAATTTCCGTCTACTTTCGGTTTGCATTCGCAGCCTTCGTCAGAGAATATTTTCATTAACTGCCGTTCCATTAATTCAAATACATGACTTCGTTTGAAATGAGAGAGTCTATAATTCTTAGGGGTAGCTGGAAGTAGAAGTAGTAGTGCTTCGGATTAAACTTGTGAAGAGGAAAATATTTTCATTAACTGCCGCTCCATACTCTCAAATACGTCACTTTGTTCCCATACGTGCTTCCACCTACCCATTTAAAACGAAGTGACGTAAATATATTTGGTTTCGCAGATGCAGTAGTTTCTTTTCTTTTACGTTTTTCTCAAAATTATTTTTTTTCAAACTGGTGCACAAGATAGCTCAAGATCTACTTAACCGATTTTAATGAAATTTAAACCACATATTCTTTATAAGGTTATCTAAAGATGTACCATAAGATTTTTTCATTGGATTCCGCGTTCATTTTTTATAAACTTTTAAAACTCAAAATTTTGATGAAAATCAAAGCTTTTTTTCAAACAGCTGTCATTTCTAAATAATAATAATAATAATAATAATAATAATTTCTTCCCTGTGCTACATCTTAGCTATTAACTTTCTAAATAAGAAAAAATATTATTTTTATTTTTTAGACGATGTCCCACTGAGAAAAAAATCCCTGCCGGCTCGGGCCTACAGGCGGAGGTAGATTTCGATGTTAAGTACTAAATTCTCCAACAAAACTTAAATCAAGATTAGAGATAAAACCCAGTTTCTTCACAAAGAGCGAGCTGTAGGGAGCTAAACTTTTTGTGAAAATTGTAATATACACGAATACACACACTCATATATATGGAATAGGTTTAAAAAATGGCTACAAAAAATTCAGAGAACCTTAAAGTGTTAAAATATGTTAATATTTCCATAGTCGGGTTTTTATCATCTTTTAATACGTTTCTTCAAACTTACATGGCGTTACATATTCACCTGCTGAGGTCCATTATATTTCCAATATGACGCAATATAAATATTTTTTTAATTCGTCAAACTATTTATTTTGAGTTTTCATGCTGAAATCTTGCTCTAGGAAACTTATGACGTAATATTCAATTTGTTTTCAATTTGGCAAACTATTTAATTTTACACGTGAAAATTTTGCAAAAGAAAAGTAATTGTTGTGGTGAGAATTTTATTATTATTTTTTTTTTTTTTTTAATTGTTGGCAACTGCTATAACGAAAAACTTTTATTTTTTTCCTGCCATTGTTGTGTAAGAGCTGGTTTTATCAGAATCATGTTAAGACAGTATTCAAAATTTTGAATCCTCCCCATTTCCACCCTCTTGGGCCGATTTCGCTCATTTTCAATCCCCGCCGAGATATTAGCCATCTCAAAGTTGTTGGCGAGTTTGAAGATGATTCGTGCATAATTGCGACTTTTATCGTGCGGACAAAATTTAGTACATACATACATATATATATATATATATATATATATATATATATATATATATATATATATATATATATATATATATAAACTTTTTAGGTGGGGGTGGTTTTGGGTTCCTGGGGTCTTATAATGAAAAGTTATGAAGGAATTTTTCAAAAGTCGCACCATGGTAACGACTGCAATAGGTAGTATTTCTTACGAAATCTACCTAAAAAGTCCACCATCAGCAAATATTTTCAAAAGAGGGTCTTACTTGGCGACTTATATGTCCGCCATTAAAAAAAAAAAAAAAAAAAAAAAAAAATCATTAGTTTTTTTTTTTTAATTGCTCATAAAACGTCTATGTATATGTGTAAAATAAAAATTATTATAAATATGTAATAGCTGAGTAAAAAAAAAAAAAATAAATAAATAAAAATAAAAATAAATATATATATATATATATATATATATATATATGTCGTAGGCTAATTGAGAAATCCGGCTCTTTGCAAACAGCCTAGGCTCTTTGCAAAGAGCCGGGCTAATTGGAGAATCCATCTCCCTTTTTCCAATTAGCCTGATATTTTTCAGGCTTATTGCAAAGAGCCTAGAAAGCGTCAGGCTAATTGAAAAATGACCACTTATTATCCGATCAGGGTGATATTTTTAACTCACAGGCTATCAAAGCCTGAGAGCTTATGTGCCTGCCGATTCTGTGTGTACGTACGTACGTACGTATGTACGTAACACGATAACTCTTGATAGAAATATCCGATTTGCTTCAAATTTTTTTTCTAGGTTCATTCTGATAAGGTGCTTCCCTGATTAGTTTTTGGGGTTCATTGGTTAAGGATAAAGGGGGAAAAGGGGGGCTAGTCTCCCCCCTTAATTTATATAAATGGGTTTTTCATGCAGAAATATTCGATTTGCTCCAAATTTGGTATACCGGTTTATTGTGGTAAGGAGCTTCCATGATTAGATTTGTTAGCTCATTATTTAAGTATAAAGGGGAGAAAGGGGGCTACCCCCTTAATTTAGATAAATCGGTTTTTCATGATGAATTATTCGATTTGCTCCAAATTTGGTATACCGTTTTATTAAGTTAAGGAGCTGCCTTGATTAGATTTGGAGGTTCATTAGTTACATATAAAGGGTGGAAAGGGGGTGTATCTTCCCGTAATTTAGATAAATGGGTTTTTTATGTAGAAATATGCGATTTGCAATAAATTTGGTATACCGGTTAATTATGTTAAGCACCTTCCCTGATTACATTTGGAAGATCATTATTATGTATAAAGGGGGGGGGGAAAGGGGGGCAATTGCCTCTCCCCTTAATTTGGATAAATGCGTTTTTCATGTAGAATTATTCGATTAGTTCAAATTTGGTATACTGGTTTATTATGTTAAGGAGATTGCTTGATTAGATTTGGAGATTCATTAGTTAAATATAAAGGGAAGAAAGGGGAGGCTAGCCCCCCCATCCCTTAATTTAGGTAAATGGGTTTTTAATGCAAAATTATTCGATTTGCTCTAAATTTGGTATACCGGTTTATTATGTTAAGAAGCTTCCCTGATTAGATTTGGAAGTTCATTAGTTAAGTATAAAGGGAGGAAAGGGAGGCTAGACTTCCCCCTCCCCTTAATTTAGATAAATGGGTTTTTCATGCAGAGTTATTCGATTTGCTCCAAATTTCGTATACCGGTTTATTATGTTAAGGAGCTGCCTTGATTAGATTTGGAGATTTATTGGTTAAGTATAAAGGAGGGACAAGGGCTAGTGTCCCCTTAATTTAGATAAATGGGTTTTTCATACAGAATTATTCGATTTGCTTCAAATTTGATATACCAGTTTATTACGATATGGCTTCCTTCATTTGATTTGGAAGTCCATTGGTTAAGTATAAAAGGGGGGAAAGGGGTGCAATTGCCCCTCCCCTTAATTTAGATAAATGGGTTTTCATGCAGAATTATCTGATTTAGTTTAATTTTTTTTCAACCGGATCCGAACTTGAAGGTTCCATTTGAAGTCAACCCGAATACCGACCACAACCAGAGGTTTCGGATTGAGTTCAATTAGAACTTTCAGGTTCGGATTGGGTTGCCGGTGGACGGAGATTATTTTGTCTGGCTTGCATCGGGTTATAGTTCTTTGGAATATTTTTGTCGGTTAAGATTTGGTTCGGGACGGGTTTCAGGTTGACTTCGAATGGAATTTTTAGGTTCTGGTAGCGTTGCGTGTCCACGGAAACTAATTTGGATCTTTGGAATATTTTTGTCGGTTTATCAGATTTGGTTCGGGATTTCGTGTTTTTTCAAATGAAACTTTCAGATTCGGGTCGTGTTGCATGTAGACTGAAATTATTTTGTCTTGCTCGGATCGGGGTACGGTCTGTTGTAATTTATTTTTCGGGTTTGGGTAGGGTTATGCGTTAATAAACCTAATAAAAACAAAATTGCCCAGTTAAACTGATGGCATTGAGCTCACAGGCTATTCACACTAATTGTGTATTATACTCTTATTTCAAAGAATAATGCCCATCGAAAAATAAATGAAGGTATTAGTCCCCGTTGCCCCCCTTTCTACTTAACCAAAGAACCTCCAAATCTAATCAGGGAAGCTACTTAACATAATAAACTGGTATACCAAATTTGAAGCAAATCAGATAATTCTGCATGAAAAAACCATTTCACTAAATTAAGGGGGGGGGGGCGTATTAGCTTCCCCATTTCTCCCTTTATGCTGAACCAGTGAACTTTCAAATCTAATCAGAAAAGCTCCTTATTAGAATGAACCTAGAAAAAAAAAATAAACTAAATTAGATAATTCTGCATGAAAACACATTTATCTAAATTAAGGGGAGGGGCAATTGCCCCCCTTTCCCCCCTTTTATACTTAACCAATGAACCTCCAAATCAAATGAAGGAAGCCATATCGTAATAAACTGGTATATCAAATTTAAGCAAATCGAATAATTCTGTATGAAAAACCTATTTATCTAAATTAAGTGGGCACTAGCCCCTGTTCCTCCTTTATATTTAAACAATAAATCTCCAAATCTAATCAAGGCAGCTCCTTAACATAATAAACCGGTATACGAAATTTCGAGCAAATCGAATAACTCTGCATGAAAAACCCATTTATCTAAATTAAGGGGGGGGGTCTAGCCCCCCTTTCCTCCCTTTATACTTAACTAATGAACTTCCAAATCTAATCAGGGAAGCTCTTTAACATAATAAACCGGTATGCCAAATTTGGAGCAAATCGAATAATTTTGCATTAAAAACCCATTTACCTAAATTAAGGAGGGAGCTAGCCCCCCCCCCCCTTTCCTCCCTTTATACTTAACTAATGCATCTCCAAATCTAATCAAGCCATCTCCTTAACATAATAAACCAGTATATTACTAACCCACCACGAGATGAGACTTGGGAAACACCCTCTTTTAGATGAGTCTATTTTACGGAAGGTGTACAAGGCGATACCGGAGAGGGAAAATGACCCCGCTGTTTCAGTTTGACCATTCCCCACTAAGAACTAGGGGTTGCAATGAAATAATTTTCGCGCCAATAACTTGCTCATTCCTTAACAGAAACCTGGCTCTCTCGGTTATTAAAATAATAATAATATAATAATAATAATTTTTAATAGCTGTGTTTTACTTTCTCTCTCTTTCATTTAATTTATCTTGCCATTTTTAAACTGTTTTTTTTTTTTCAAAACATTTTTTTTTAATTATTAAACATGTCCTCAAAAGGGAAAACAATTCATTCCAAAGAAAGAATGATTGTACATAAAGCATAGCACAGAAATAAAGAAAAAAAAAAATACTGCCATTCTGAAGCAGCAAGTCTCTTATAATTTTACATCAGGAGCTTCCCCCCCCTCCTTTTTTAAAGTGCATTTCTTAATTTAACTTATTTCATATATATATTCTTCATTTTAAAAATGCGGTCTGGACTACGGATTTTAGATGCATCTATTTTTTAATATTTCTCTTCGTAGATTTTTTTTTCTGTCCATAGAGCGAAAAATAAACGTAGAAAAGATCAAAACAGGCGTTTTGAACAGAATTTTCGGACGTGACAGCACAGAAGTAAAGAAAAAAAAAATACTGCCATTCTGAAACAGCAAAAGTCGCTTGTAATTTTACATCAGGAGACCCTCCCCCCTCCTTTTGTCAAGTGCATTTCTTAATTTAACTTATTTCGTATAGATATTCTTCATTTTTAAAAACGGACTACATATGCATCTATTTTTTAATATTTCCACTCGTAGATTTTTTTTTCTGTCCATCGAGCTAAAAATAAATTGAGAAAAAGGTCATAGTTAGATCATTAATTTGCCTTAATTTTTTTTAGTAATTATATTATAAATTAAGCTGGTAAATTAAAAATAAAATCTTTAATTATTACTTTATTTTAGTTTATTTTTTAAATTTTTCATTGACTGTTGTGTTAAATTATGTCTTTATTGGTTATTAAAAGTATTTAAAAATACATTAAGTTTTAAGATAATATAAGTTAAAAGTCCAAAATATGATATTATTACCTTTACAAAAATACACAATCCAATTGATTATTCTTAAAATGAAGGATGTGTTTAAATAAAGTAAATTAATATTTCTTAAGTATTTCGCTATTACAAAAAGTCGAGATGTAATTCATTTATTTAAAAAAAAAAAAAATACTATTTTTTAACAAAATTTTTAATAAATTATACTTAAACAAAAATAATTAATTTTCTGTATTATCGTAATAATTAAAAAGTAACGTAGTTTATATAAATTTTTAACGCTTTTATGTAATTCCCCTTTAAAGTCAATAATATATATAAATAGCGCCAAAACCTCGAATATTTGGGAAATAAGGCAACCTTTCCTTTTTCCTCAATGGCGCGGCGTAGCGAAGACAAATCCCCGCTCCGATTTGGAAGAAATGGGTTCGTCTTAGACTACGTCACGTATGATTGACAGGTCTCTTCTCGTCGTGGGTCTATAATACCAAATTTGAGCTAATCGAATAATTCTACATGAAAAACGCATTTATCTAAATTAAGGGGAGAGGCAATTGCCCCCCTGTCTCTCCTTTATACATAATAATGATCTTCCAAATCGAATATTTCTGCATGAAAAACCCATTTATATAAATTAAGGGGGGACTAGCCCCCCTTTTCCCCCTATATCCTTAACCAATGAACCCCAAAAAATAATCAGGGAAGCACCTTATCAGAATGAACCTAGAAAAAAAAAATTTGAAGCAAATCGGATATTTCTATCAAGAGTTATCGTGTTACGTACATACATACGTACGTACGTTCGTACACACGTACATACAGAATCGGCGGGCACATAAGCTCTCAGGCTTTGATAGCCTAGCTAAAAATATCACCCTGATCGGATAATAAGTGGTCATTTTTCAATTAGCCTAACGCTTTCTAGGCTCTTTGCAATAAGCCTGAAAAATATCAGGCTAATTGGAAAAAGGGAGATGGATTCTCCAATTAGCCTACAACATATATATATATATATACCCATATTTTCGAGCTTCAATGAGGTGTAACCCCGTAAACAAACCTTTTAAAGTGTACATGAGAAAAAAGTGGAACAAATATATGATGGATGCCTGTTTTCATCAGCTAATGTCGAAGGCTGTTCTGAAATGGCCTACAATCCTACAGGTGTGAGAGTAGGTTAAGGAATCTTGGTCCAAATTGAAAGAGTACAATAGCGTTAAATCTTTTCTGAAGTGCGATAACAACAGGATCATTTTCTGTATAAAGACGACGATGATGATGAATACGAAGAAGAGGAGGAAAGAGACGGCGATGGTGAAAACGATTCAGCGTCTCTGGGGGAGGAGATTCAAACAACAGCGGTATGAATTTTGTAAGCTTCTAAAAACTCAGAACTGATCAAAAACTATTACACTGTAAACTAACAAGGAGAGGCTCAACCTTGTTAATCACAGATTTTGATTATTTTAATATATGTTGTAGGGTAGAGAACCCTTAGTCTCAGGTTCAACGGATTTTATCCAACGCTCCTTAGTTCTTGAGAAACCGGGGGGTCTAATAGTAGTACACAACTTAAATACTTACTTTGTAACTAAAAGGTTAGGTTGGTCGTAGCTGAATTGGTATGGCGTTTGCCGGCTGATCCGCGGGCCCGGGTTCGATACCGGGACGCGCCACACTTGTTTATCTCATTTTTTATTTTATAAATATATTTGTAAGTATAACTTAATAATCTCATTGCCAATTAAAATTTATAATGTTGTATATAAATTTTTTTACTATTAACTAAATAGTTGTATAAAACATCATAAAACTGTTATTTTTTTAAAATCACTTCTAAAATGTATTTCATATATTCTTTATCGATGCAATGATATTGAGCAATTGTGTCAATTCGTGATTTTAAAGAAACATCATTTACGCATTGCTTTAAGAAAGGAAGTCAATGCGATAATACTATTATTCTGTTTTTAAAGTAACAAGCATAATTATATTAAAAATTAGCATCAGAATTAAATTACAACCGATTTTTTGCATATTAAAGATTTTTAATTTTGTAATACGTATGCTTGCACTTTCAATTATTTTGCTTTCCCCTTTATCTTCTTTCTGCTTTTATTTTTCATTTATTTGAATATCTTTTATTTTATCATAACTAGATGGCGCCACAACATATTTTGTCACGATTTTGGAATTTTCATCATTCAAAAATCGATCTAATTTCTTTTTAAACCTCTTTAATAGATGAGAAATAATAGTTTAAAAATAAAAAATGATAAAATTAAGTTTGTTAACATTTTAATTAATGTATGATAGTAAAATTTTTAATTTAAATTATAATTACAAGTATATTTATAAAACAAAAAATGAGAAAAACAAATGTAGCCCGTTCGGGTACCGAAACCGGGCCCGCAGACCAGCCAGCAAATGCCGCACCAACTGAGCTACGACCAACCTATCCTTTCAGTTACAAAGTAAGTATTTAAGTTGTGTACTACTATTAGACCCCCGGTTTCTCAAGAACTAAGGAGCGTTGGATAAAATCCGTTGAACCTGAGACTAAGGGTTCTCTACCCTACAACATATGTTAAAATAATCAGAATCTGAGATTAACAAGGTTGGCCCTCTCCTTGTAAGACAAATATTTCCGAAAACTTACGAAATTTAATGTTTTTACGAAAATATAATATAACCTCTTCCAGGTTACCCCCGAATTCGAAAAGCATTCCTTTATCTTTACAAACCTTACCATAGAAAGATAGAGCAGGAAACCAATAGATTTTCGAGATTTAAGGAATTACAAATGTTTCTTCTTCTGCCTTAGTTTTCGGAAACGTTTCCGGGTAGTTTTACAGTGTATTCTTCAGTTTTCTCAGTAGAAAATATAGGTTTTTCTGATACTATTAACACTCAAGTAAACATTTTCAGCTGCGTAACATAATTTCTACATGCATGAGTAATAATAATAAAAGATATGTTAATATTAGTGCTGTTAATTTAGCATATTTGTCTGTTAACATGAAAGTGTTTACTTAGTAATGGATGGCATCCGAAAAACATATATTTCATGTTCAGGAAACTGATTAAATTGTACTGTAAATTAAAGTGTGACACTGTAAAAATTAATTGGAAACATTTCCGAAGATTGCGTGCAGCGAAATGAATTTTGTTTCAGAAATTTTCCTTTAAATCTCGGAAATCTGTATGTTGTCTATGTCTATGGAAAAAGAACACTTTTCGGAATCGTGAATACTCGAAAAAGATTATGTTATATTAAAATAAATACAGTGAAATACCTTTAACACGAAATTAAGGGGACCGAAACTTTTTTCGTGTTAAAAGAATTTCGCGTTAAAAAATTCGTAAAAAAAAAACAAAAAAAAAAAACAAAAAACAAAAAACAAAAAAACCTCACAAATATTTTTGGCGTCGTCAAATTTTATTCCGATTTCCTGTTAAACTACCAGTAGATTGTATCCATTAGGATAAAAAGCAAGTAAAAAAAATCCCTGCCGGCCCGGCCTACAGTCAGAGGTAGATTTCGAAGTTAAGTATACTAATTTCACCAACAAAAACTAAATCATTATTAGATATAAATCCACTTTAACAGTTTTATATGTCTGCTTTTGACGAGTTTTTATTTCCTTTTTATAAAATAGCTGGTTTTATCAGAATCATGTTAAGGTGATATTAAAAAAAATATTTTTCCATGCTCAACAACTCGAAATTTTCTGGCACATTTTCAGATTCATTTTTAATAATAATAAAAAAATATATATATATATGAAACATGCTGACGTGAATTTTGAAAAGATTTATAAGCGACCTGTGTTTTTATTTTTCTTTCAATTAATTAAAACTTGATTAATAAACAATTATTTTCTCAGTAGGGCAATATTTTTCGTTTCTAACACAATCGCTTCGGGAAATTCTGTTCAAAATGCCCACTTTTACATCATTTTTTGAAATATATTCTGCCTCTATCAAAAAATCGATCATTACTGTACATTATATAGTTTCTGAATAAGAGAATCTAGCAATTGGATGCCTTTGAGAGCAAGCATGAATTTAAAAATGAGTAAGAAAATAGACAGTTTGGATTTGAATGCACCCTTAATAAGATGATTTTTTTCTTCAACCGCTATGTATTTTTAATTTGTTTTTGCTGTAAGAATTTTCCCTATCAAAAACTTGTCTATATAAATGTTGAAGACAATATTAAGAAGATATATGATAAATTCATGGAGATTTTATATCTTGTGAATTGACGGAGTTATGAAAATTTTTCTTCTTCAACCCCCCTTTTTTGTTTTCGTTTTTAATTTTTTTTTTGGTACGAATTGTTCCTATCAAAAACTTGTGAATATAAAAGTAGTAGATAATATTAAGGAGATGTATAATAAAATTAATTGGATTTGATATCTTGAGAATTGACGAAATTATGAATTTTTCTCTCCCAAAAACCCTATTTTTTGCGCCCCTTGAGCCTATTTTATATTTTATCAAAAATCTGTGATGCATGAATTTTTGGCGCTACTTTTAGAAGTAATAAAAGTTTTAAACTGATTTGATATGTACAAAAATTAAGAAGTTATGGGGTTTTTTCGGTTTTCACAAAACCCCTCCCTATTTCCATCCCCTTTGACCGCTTTTGCCCATTAACGAACTTAACTGAGATTTTATGTCCCTTGATTTTATGTATCAGTTTGGAAGAGATTTGTGCAGAATTGCGGAAGTATCGTGTCCAGAAGAAAGTGATAATACAATTGCTTCGGGAAATTCCGTTCAAAATGCCCACTTTGACATCATTTTTTGAAATATATTCTGCCTCTATCAAAAAATCCATCATTGCAGTGCATTATATAGTTTCTGAATAATTGAATCTACCAATTAAATGTGTTTGAGAGCAAAAATGAATTTAAAAATGAGTCAGAAAATAAGCATTTTGGATTTGAGTGCATCCTTAATTCAATGATTTTTCCAACACAATCCTGCCCACTTTAACACCATTTTTAAAAATGTATTCTGCCTCTATCAAGACATTGACCATTACGGTACATTATATAGTTTCTAAGTAAGAAAACGTACCAATTGGAAGCCTTTGAGAGCAAAAATGAATTGTAAAATGATTCAGAAAATAAGCAGTTTGGATTTGAATATACCCTTACTTAGATGATTTTTTTCCTCAACCGCTGTGTATTTTTAATTTGTTTTTACTGTAAGAATTGGTCCGATCCATATATTGTCTATATAGATGTTGTAGACAATATTAAGAAGATATATGATAAATTCATGGGGATTTTATATCTTTTCAATTGACGGAGTTAAAGATTTTTTACTTCTTCAAACCCCCTTTTTGTTTTCGTTTTTAATTTTTTTTTTTTTTTTTTTTTTTTTTTTGCGATACGAATTGGTCCTATCAAAAACTTGTAAATATAAAAGTTATAGATAATATTAAGGAGATTTATAATAAAATTAATTAGAATTGATATCTGGAGAATTGACGAAGTTATGAATTTTTTCTCCCAAAAACCATATTTTTTGCGCCCCTTGAGCCCATTTTTAACTTTATCAAAAATTTGTGATACATAAAATTTTGGTCCTATTTTTAGAAACAATAAAAACTTTAAACTGATTTGATTTGTACAAAAATTAAGAAGTTATGGGGGGTTTTCGGTTTTCACAAAACCCCTCCCTATTTCCATCCCCTTTGTCCGATTTTGCCCATTAACGAACTTGACCGAGATTTTATGCCCATTGATTTTATGTATAAGTTTGGAAGAGATTGGTGCAGAATTACGAAAGTTATCGTGTCCAGAAGAAAGTGATATATATTGATAGACAGATAGATAGATAGATAGATAGATAGATAGATAAACAGATAAAGTTTTTTACTGAGGGTGGTTTTGGATTCTAGGGGTCATGATCGGTCTAGATCTGCAAAATTTTTTCAGAAATTCCAACATAGGAACGATCCCAATAGGTAGTATTTCATACGAAATCTACCCAAAAAAATTTTTTTTTTTTTTTTTTTTTTTTGAAAGAAATCAGATGTCTTTTTTTAAAGTGTCTTTTTCAGCATTCTGAGATCTAGCTTGTTTGAATCAAATAAGCAAATCTGTCTCTAAATTTTCGTGCTTAGCGCTTCTCATACGTTTTCTCGCTTTCTTAAACATACTGCGGACTGCGCTCCTCAAACATTAACGTAATGGGATCGCTGTTTTTGTGGAAAATCCCTTATCATTCAGCTGCTTTTAGAGAACAACTAAAAATTTGCTCACTCTAACGCCGATATCTTTCTGAATTTTTACGATATTTGACTATTTTTTTAAAAATAAGTTACTCCATAGAGTTGACTATTAAATTATGTAAAATAATCCTTGTTATCGTTTGCGCATGCGCAGATAAAAATTATTTCATACAACTGCTTATATTTCCTAAAATATTTAATATATTTATATTCAAATTGCACTATATTGTTTCTACTATATTTTGTCAATTTTTCTGAAACCGGCGTTAAATCTGGTTGAAAACCCTGCATGTTATAAGCAAAAGACATGCAAGAATTTTTTAATTTTTTAAAATAAATCGCTATATCTCTATTAATATACGTGCTATTCTCACACAAAAGAATACACATATTGCACAATGTCTGTTTATTTATATTCGGTAGCGATAGATCATTTCGTGCATTTTATTTTACAGGCTGATCCCAAGTATTATTTATTTTCTTTGATTTTTTGTTGGCCCCCTAATAGCCCCCTTATTAAATCGACATTGCTAAATATGCCTATTCTTTTTAATCCTGAAATTCCAGAAGAATCTGTCAAGTATATTTCTAAATATTCGACAAAATGTCTAAAATTGAAAGTTGACGGTCATTAATGGCCATATAGTGTACTTCAGTTTCCTCTTGTGCATTTATAAATTTCATACTTTTTTATTGGTCATTATTTTAAAAATAGGAATTTGTGAAAAATTTTTGAAAAGTGGAATTGAAAGAAATAAAGAACTGACAATCATTGGGATAATAAGTTTCGGAATTCCATTGTGCATTATTATTTCCACTTAAATTTTTGGCCTAGTATTAAACACCTTGGTAATTTTAAAGTAATATTTTGTTGCAGTTGCGTAGCGGGGATTTTAAGCATCTGAAAGAATTCAAAATATTGAACCGTTCCTTAATGCTAATTTAATTCCTTTAATGTAATAGTTCTTTATGCAATAATTTTTGGCGCATCTAAAAATATAGCGTCCAGGGACATCCTTCCCATGCTGTCCTTCCTCCTTTATACGAAACCGCTGTTGGTAACATAGTATTTTTAAGCATAAGCATAGTAGAGAAAGGTCGGGTATTATGGAATAGTCGGATAATATGGAATACTTTAATATCTGAGGCATACGGTTATGCGGCCAAGCGTAAATCTGCCGTACGGTTTCCTAGTACTCTCAAGAGACACTGTACTGAGTTCTGTTTGGATAGCCGATGTTTTAGCGACACAGTGAAATAAAATCTTATTCTCAATTTTCGCAGTTTTTTGCAAGCAAATTTTGTAAAATTCGTATTAATTATAAAATCTCATTGTCAGTAATGTTAACCAACTTTAGTATAAAGTTGAACAGTTATATTTATTGCTATGTTAGTCAGTTTTTCTCTACTTTAACTTGTTGACGAGTGAAGATGTTATGTTTCTCAAGAGGGTGTGTCGGGTAATATGGAATATCAGCTAGACAACTGTTTCAAGACGAGTCTAAAAATTAAAACGATTTGTCAAAGAATCCGATGATTTATAGGTTATGTACTAAGGTTTACTCATTAAGTAATTTTGGTTATTGTTTTAAATCGTGGTTTTTCTTGCAATTTTAATATTCCTTATGACCCTATTCCATATTACCCGACTGGTTGCCACTGCCAAAAAAGTGTAATTTTTTTTAAAAAGCTAAACATTCATATGCATTTTTTTTCTTCCACTTTAAACGCATTAGAAATGTGTTAAGATGTAATCAAAGTTTGTTCTTTACTAACTTTTAGTGTATCTTCCTGTAAATGTAATTATTTAAATTTTTTAATGTAATGCAAATTTTATCCAACAAGATAGGGTCGGAAGCAAATATAATGCTGTCTTATTTGGCTGATTATAAATAATGATTTAATTAATAATTTTTAAGTAATTTGATTGTAGATCTCTTCAACTTCTGCGGCTTTCTGTTAGTTTAACATTTTATTTTTTTTTAAATGATTGTTTAAGCCTTTTATTAAACATAAAGATTTTAAAGATAAAAATAAATTTTCAAATAACGATTTTTGTGTTTCATTCTAAATCTATTTTTTTTTTTTTTTTTTTTTTTATGTAATAATATTATCACCTGCTTTACAACTTCATTTATACTTACTGATAATTCTAACAAACTATTTTGTACAACTTTTATCCTACGACAAAGTTGCCGAAGTACCTTAGATCTTGTCTTGCGTCTTGTGTTGTTTTCCTATTTACCTTGATACTTCTAGTAAAAATTCTATCAAGATCTACCTAAATTACCAGAATGAAAACAAAAAGAACTCAGGAAGAAGCAAAGAGAAAAAAAAAATCCAAAGTAGCATACAAAAGAACAACTGTGTAATGTAACTAACCCGCATGAGCCCCTGCTGCAGTTAAGGACGTAAACGGACGGAAGAGCAGCCGTATCATTAACCAGTGCAACCAACAAGAGGAATACCGTCACATTCTTCCAGGCCCATCATTTTATTAGTTATTTATTTGTTTCGATCTTTTCCTTCTAGGTTCTCTTCTCTTTCATCTCTCTTCTCCCTTATAGAAAAACCTGTCGGACAGGTTGGTAAAAGGGGACCAGCCAGCGGATATCCGACCACTTGCAGAAGCCACCAGTGACTTCGCGAGTGAGGGACTTTCTCTATTGTGTTCCTCCAAGAGACTGGTTTGTTGATGGTTTCGGTGTCACAGAACCTCGATGGTCCGTTAGATTTCTGAAAAAGGATTTTCTGTTTTTTTCGGCTCGTTTTGGAAGATTTTGATTGAAAATTTCATTGATTGGAACTTCATCATGGATAAGTTGAAACCGTGGCTAACTAAGTTGCTTGCAATTTTGTTGATTATAACGGCTGTCGGAGAAAGTGGAGCCTTAAAGGTGAGTGTGCTTCGATTTATTGGTTTGAAATTTGTGATATAGATTATGTATTATTTCAATTGCTTTTATATTACAAGTTCAAAACCTGCATTGTGCTGAGGAAATCTTAAATTGTAGAACTTATAAATTAAACAATTGATCAGGGAAAAAATGTAATGGTCTGATGTTCAGCTGCCTTTACTCTTAGTATTGTTACTACTAGTCGGAATTTTTTTTTTTAATGCATTTAATTCATAAACAATATTTAAATTATGAAATATTTTTTAAAATAAATCAATTTCAGTTGTTCTGGTAATTTTCGAAATCTTTGTTAAAACACACTAATTACTGTATTATTTACTATATTTAAGATGTTCCGGGCATAAAAATCGCGAAACAAATCAGGTTTTTACTTTTCAGCTTAAATAAATACCCAGAGCTTTCAGATAAAATGACGCAAAACTCATATAAATACGAGAATTAGGCCAAAACAATAGTTGAATATTATCTTCTTTTGTTCTCCATTTAGTGCTGACAGACCTCTGGTGATCTATTAGCATTACATGGAGAAAAAAAGAAGAGATATTTATTATTTGTTTCATCTACTGTGAACTTATCATTTCAAAACTATAACGTTTCATATGTTATTTTGTATGTGGTTGCCGCCTCTTCCTTTAGGATGCATAACCAGCATGTATTTTTTTTTCAATATTTCTCATATATAAAATGATATAGCAAAATTTCTATGAAATATAGTTTTACAACACTGTGTACATTGTTTTTAAGTTCTATATTCCTTAAATTGTATTCGGTATTTTTATTTTTTGAGAGAAAGAAAATTTGAAAATATGATTATCATAGCAGACAGTGCTGATAAAAATTACTTTTTGATATATATTTATATATAATTAAAATGAAATCACAAATGTAACAATGTATAAATAAATAGGAAAGACATTTCAAAAGATGGACACAAGACATTAGAAATGCAAAAATTAAGAAATTATGAAAAGCTTAAGTATTCTTCAGAGGAGCTATATATAAACATTTTTTAAAGAATGTAAAATAAATTAACTTTTTTTTCTGTACTCAAAGTTGAAAAAGTATAAAAAAGTATGCAAAATTGTTATTCTTCCAGAAGACGTATGCATTTTTATATGTGGCTAAAAAATAATTTTTAATTTTAAGAAAATTAAATTTATTATTATTTTTTTTAATTATATTTGGAAAGGAATATGTATGTAAATACGCATTTTAAGAAAACGAGTAAAAAAATAATGGAAAAAAGGAAATGCACTTTTTTTGTACCAGATTACAACACAGGATGTAAGAAACTTTAGTTCAACATATTTTAATAAATTAAGCTTTTGTATAAGTACTTGTATTCTAAACTAATGACATTTTTTCTTCTGACAAATTTGATAATATTTTAGCAAATAAATTTTTTATTTAATAATAATAATGATAATAATAATAACAAAAACAATCAAATCTATCATAATTTTTGTAAGAAAAACTTATTTTTCCACTCTTATTGATTTCAAAGATATTGAGCAAAACATTTGTCTTTTATTAATACTAAGGGACCTAACCCGGGTTCTCGCGCTACAGAACATAGATAAAAACATTTATTATTATTATTATTATTGAAAACCCTAAGATATTTTTACATTTAATATATTTTTTTAGATTGCCAATAACATCACTACAAATTTTGAACTATTAATTATATTTTAATTCCAAACTAGTTAATCTTTTGTAATCGGACAAGAGTTTTTTTTTTTTTTTAATCATGCTTGAAAATTGTTTTTAAATCCATAAAAATTCAGTACATTGGGGTACAGTTTTCAAACAAATTTCATTTGAAAGAGCATTTTTACCAATCTTCGGCGGTGTAAAAATTGAAACTGTGCAATGTTTAGAAGTTAAAAAAAATTACAGTAAATGTGAAATTTATTGGTCAGATGTTGCCACCGTCAGTATGATGCTAGTATTGCTCACGGACATGCTTTTTGCTTTATCGTATAGATTCTCCCAATAAAACAATCCTCTTCTTCTTTTTTATATGATTAGCATGTATGTATGAGCTTGTTGATGTCATTTTAAAAGGTCTCAAAACAGGAAATAATCAAAGGTCAGAAACACCAAAGCTATTAACAACCGATATAAAAGTGTGTAGAAGAATACAGATATCTTCATTTAAATTGAAAAAAAAAAAATACTAAAAAGATTTATTTTGGTATATTTTTTAATTTTTTTTTTTAATTTTTTAAATTTTCCGAGACATTTTTATTTACGACAAATAATAGAAGTAAATTGACTTTTGATTTACTTTTGACAACGAACTAGAAATATGTTTTCAAAAAGCTTATATAGTCAACGGACAATAAAAATTAAAAAGTGAATAATGAACTACTCCCTGTATTAGACTAAATAATTATTTCATAGAGAAATGTTAAAAAGAAATTTCGTTTTAATCAAAAATATATAATATATTTTTTAAACTTTATTTACTTAAAAACTGGAGGAGTTTAAACAAGCATACAAAATATGTGAAGAATATATACTTTTTAATTATTAATTTTAGAATTTAGTAACATTTTACTAATTAATGAGGAAAATATTTATTGCATTTAAGCAAGAAATTGAAGGTAACGAGTTAATATAAAACTAAAAATTATCTTAAACATTTTTTTTTTTTAAATGTTCATCAAAATGCAGTTTTATTAGAATTATTGTATTATTCTATTGAAAAAGATGAACATCAATTATGAGAGAGTATTTTTTAGGAGGTTAGTGTGTGTGTGGGGGGGGGGGGGGGGGCATTTTCTTTCTTTTCACGCTTTTGTTTTAAGAACCAGCATTTCCCTCTCCGATTTTTTCGTTTGTTTTTCATTTATAAAATACTTTAGTTTGTGTATTTGTATGCATTTCTAATGGCCAGTATACTTATGAATGTACCTGAGAAGGAACCATTTTTTCCCTTGCTTCTTAATAATGTATTATTTAAAGCTGCAAGTAAATATGAAAACAAATAAAAATAAAAACAGATAGTTTATTATAGAAGTAAAAATTTATTAAAATTAAAATTGCATTAATACGAAGTTTTTAACACTTTCTTTTATTTTTCTTTTTGACACATTCGATTACATAAATAAAAAGTACTTAACTTTTTCTTTAAATATCACTCCACGAGGAGATTAACATTATCCACCGTGACGCCTTCTCTCTATTTATTGAAGCACTGTATTAAAATAAAATATAACAGGGTTTGTCTGAAAGTATGATTTTAACTAATGGATTTCAACAAGTTTCAGCGAATACTTTTAAAAATTATCACTCATTTTCTTGTTTTTCATTCACTTATTTGTGTAGACTTAATGCTAGGAATTCTTGTCTAATTTACTGGGGATAAAATTTTTATAGCTGTTTTACGCCTTCTCTCTATTTATTGAAGCACTGCATTAAAATAAAATATAACAGGGTTTGTCTGAAAGTATGATTTTAACTAATGGATTTCAACAAGTTTCAGCGAATACTTTTAAAAATTATCACTCATTTTCCTGTTTTTCATTCACTTATTTGTGTAGACTTAATGCTAGGAATTTTTGTCTAATTTACTGGGGATAAAATTTTTATGGCTGTTTTACGCCTTCTCTCTATTTATTGAAGCACTGCATTAAAATAAAATATAACAGGGTTTGTCTGAAAGTATGATTTTAACTAATGGATTTCAACAAGTTTCAGCGAATACTTTTAAAAATTATCACTCATTTTCTTGTTTTTCATTCACTTATTTGTGTAGACTTAATGCTAGGAATTTTTGTCTAATTTACTGGGGATAAAATTTTTATGGCTGTTTTACGCCTTCTCTCTATTTATTGAAGCACTGCATTAAAATAAAATATAACAGGGTTTGTCTGAAAGTATGATTTTAACTAATGGATTTCAACAAGTTTCAGCGAATACTTTTAAAAATTATCACTCATTTTCTTGTTTTTCATTCACTTATTTGTGTAGACTTAATGCTAGGAATTTTTGTCTAATTTACTGGGGATAAAATTTTTATGGCTGTTTTACGCCTTCTCTCTATTTATTGAAGCACTGCATTAAAATAAAATATAACAGGGTTTGTCTGAAAGTATGATTTTAACTAATGGATTTCAACAAGTTTCAGCGAATACTTTTAAAAATTATCACTCATTTTCTTGTTTTTCATTCACTTATTTGTGTAGACTTAATGCTAGGAATTTTTGTCTAATTTACTGGGGATAAAATTTTTATGGCTGTTTTATTCAATACTTTTGTACAAATTGTTAGTTATTAATTTGAACGATATTTGTCAATACAATTTTCGCCTTTTTTGCAGTCTTCGTCTGTAGATACCTAGTAATGGAAACTTAATCAAATTTCTCAACTCGAGATTTAAAAAAAAAAAAAATCTGTCTATTTTATGCGATGACTTTATGAAGAATGTTTTGCGTTGTTTTGAAAAAGTAAAAAATCATTTGTGTGGATGTTCATTTCATTAAAGATATTAATAAAATCCTCATTTTAAAACTTATTTTTTTTTAAATATTTAAAATTATTTTTTTGTTAGAAGTATTTAAATATATTTTATATAATCTTTTTTTGTGAGCTTTTTTTTTTATTGCTACCAGCCTATAAAATATTTTTCACAGGTTATTTTATTCACTTAAAATAATTAACATACTCACATCAATATGAAAACAAGTTGGAAATTGCTCGTCAAACGTGGCAAATGAGGGGCGTTCATACAACTAGTTTTATAAATATTCTTTTGCACCGCATATTGTACTAAATGTATATTTTAGTGCACTTCATAAGTGCATTTCAATTTCATTCTGTTCGAAAGGCTGTAACATCACTAAAATGCACTTGCAATAATTTTTTCCCTTTGGCCTTAATGTAACGGAAAACTTTTGACTATCCCTGTAATTAAACTATACATCCGATTTTTATAAAATCTGAAACGACCCGACAAAATTTTGCAGCAATTATATATTTAAAATTTCAGACCATTCGGAAGGTTGTAACATCATTAAAATTCACTTGCAACAATTTTTTCCCATTGGCCGTCATGTAATGGAAAATTTTTGACTGTCCCTGTAATTAAACTATACATCCGATTTTCATAAAATTTGAAATGACTCGACAAAATTTTGTAACAATTATATATTTAAAATTTCAGACCATTCGGTTGGGTAGTTTTTACTCTGTTATATGCGGACAGACAGACAGACGGACGGACTGAACGACGACTATAGGTACTACGTATTTATATAATTACGAACTTACATAAAAAGGGAGGGGGACATATCTTTTATTCTATTTATCCGTAAAAGTCTTAATACATTTGATGTAATTTACAAAACAAGGAAGTTGTTTATACCAGCATAACCAGCTACACTGATAATGTTAATAGGTGAACAGAAAAGTAATAGGAATAATTCGCAGTGGCAATTTCTTTTTGAGGCATATTCATAGGCGCATCCTTGCTAGCAATTAATAAATTTTGACATTTCATAAGAGAGTTTTCTTAATACCACGTGAATAATCCTTTAAGAATTAAAGTAGCTGACCGCATTCTTGACATCTTTATTGAAAACATATATATATTTCTTTTCAGAGTTTTAGAAAAAATATTTATTCATTTATTGAAAAAATAACTTACTTTAATGAAACTTTAGTGAAAATTTACCGAAACGGTGCACACCCTATAACAAATTAATGTAAGGTTCCTTTATGGACATATGATAGATAGCGTTCTTCAAAATGAAATAAAGTTTAATAATAATTTTTAAAAATGGTGGCTGTATAGTATACTCTTATATGTTATTTTCCCAAAAATGTCGACTTTTTTTTTTTTTTTTTTTTTTTTTTTTTTAACAAAAGTATTCAGAAAACAAAAATGTATTATAACTGCATCAAATCTTTTAATTCATTTCTTCAATAACAGCATTTCATATTTTCTGTAAAATTTTCGTTACATCACTTTAACTTTTACTTGAGATATCGTGATAATGATACAGAAAAGTTTGCTTAGCAAAATTCTTTCATTTAAGAAAAAAAAAAAGATTAGATTGACCGATGAAATCAAAAATTTAATAAAAATACAATCTTGTAAGTATTATTTCAAATTTTTATTCGTAATTCAAATATTGATAAAAACTCGAATAAGTGACCAATTATTTAAAAAAGTTGTATAGGCTAATATATAAGCGAAAATAATATCTCATTTCAAAGATAAAATGAAATCCATGATAGAAGAAAAAATATTTTTACAAACAGAAAGTTGTAAAAACAACAACAATTTTATAGAAATGTAATTTGTTTCGTCATATTTTTATTTCAAATCATGAAGATACATCTTTCCTTTTCTCTATTAAAAGAATAGTTTATTTTAGAAGATAATTTGAATAAATTTGCTTTGATTGCCGTTTATTCGTAATTTGATAAATAAAGCAGCAGAAGGAAAAAGTTCAATCCATATAATACATTCCGCTTGTCTCGTTTCTTTTCTGCATTAAGGGTGTACTCAAATCCAAACTGCTTAATTTCTGACTCCTTTTTGTTCTGAAACGCATCCAATTGGCAGATTCTTTTATTCAGAAACTACATAAGGTTCCGTGCTCTTCGGTGTTTTGATAAAGGCAGAATATATTTCAAAAAAACGCTGTAAAAGTGGGCGTTTTGAACCGAATTTCCCGAAGCGAGAGATCTGGGAACGAAAATATTAGCCATACTGAGAAAATAATTGTTTATAAATCAAGTTCTAATGAATTGAGCGAAAAAATGAAAACACACGGCCGCTCATACATCTCTTCAAAAATCACGGCAGCAAGTTTCATATTTTTACTTTTAAAAATGAGTCTGAAAATTTGTCAGAGAAAATCTCGAGTTGTTGAAGTTAGAAAAATATTTTTTTGAGTACACCCTTAATAAAAGAGTGTTTTACATTTTTCGGTACATTTTAGACAGAGTTTTCAATCAATAAACATTGCTGGCGTATGGCTTATGATTTTCAGATCCCGCCGCTTCATAATGAAGATTTTTTTTAAACTCTTAACCTTAACTAAATTTGCAAGTGTTTTTCTAATCTTATGCTACTTAGTGGAAAAGTTGTAATAGGGGAAAATAAAACTTTCAAATTTTCGAGTTCGACAAAACTCATTCTTCGAAAATGATATGCGAATAGACGCAACAAATCTTTGAAACAGTTATTAAGCTTAAAAGAACAAAAAAACTTCTATTGAATAAAATTATAGATTAACTTTCGCAAAATTACTTGGTTTAGTAATTTGTTAACGAAACCACAGTTATGTGGTTAAAATCGTTAGTTATTTATGATAGAACAACAACAACAACAAAAAAAATATGCAATTTAAGAAAAGAATATTTTAACAGAAATTTTATTGATGTACTTTTGTTTAATTTTGTTTACATAAGACAAATTTAATTTTATAAAATCCTTTCTTTACCTTTAGTCTGTTTCTGTTTGAACACATACATGTATTATATACTACATATGCAAGTCGAAATATTACTGCCATTGACTGAAGTACATTAAATTTGGGGTGATATATCAAAACTTAATTATTCGTTTGTGTTACTGTGTGAATGGAAAAAAAATATTTTTAAATCATATGTAAGAATATATTTAGGATAAAAAAAATATATATATATTAATAAATCTAAACTGCCTTCATGCTTTAAAACTTCACTTCATTTTCCCAAGTGAGCTGCGTGAAAAAGTCTTTTACCCAGTACTTAAAAAGAGTCTTGTAATAGAACAATATGACAGCTAATTAAATCTCATTCCGTGTTAGCTATTAAAACAAAAGAATTTAATCAGCTTAAAGAAATATGAATAATAAATCATTCCAATCATCATCATCATCATCATTATAAATCAATTTAAAATACAGCTATTGTTATTTTAACCTTTTGGAAAAATGGTTATTGTCCTCGGTCAGGGTAGGAAATCAAAAACATATCTGAAGCGTTTTATTAGTTGAATCCGCATTTTATTCGTTTTCTGATTGGTCTATACAGTAATCTGTATTTTCCCTTTACTTTCAACAGAGATGAATACTTCTGTTGCCACTAGGACAAAAAAGTAATAAAAACTACAAAAAAAATTAATAACTCAGAAACAAACTGAGATACAGCTTTCAAACAAATTGCATTTAAAAGTACATTTTTTTCTCTATACGACGGTGTAAAAAGTAATATTGTGAGATGTTTAAAAGTTTAAGAATGAAATTTCATTTAAAATTGGTCCAGGAATATTAATGTTTAATCCATGGCGTACGTAATGTATGACCAGCTCCGTAGAAGTTTAAAAATTTACAGTACCGAAAAATGTAATCCATGGCGTACGTAATGTATGATCAACTCCATGCGATTTTTTTTGTCTTAAATTTTAGTCTTTGAAAAAATCGTTTTCTAAATGGTCGTTGTAATTTGTTAAATTGCATTATTATTATTATTATTATTATTTATTTATTTATTTATCCCGCGCCCCTTCCCGAAGAAAAAAAAATGTTCTACTTAAGTCGCGCTTTTTAAGTAACACTTTATATATGTTTGCAATAAACGTCTCTAATGTTAATTTTATCTAGAAAATTGTAATTATGTGTGTAAACTATCGTTTTGGAGACAAATATAAAAGCTTGCTTGTAGGTTAATTATTTTCTTAAGTTTTAAATTCTCTCTGTTATACCGTGCCATTCCAATTTATCGCCGTTCTTTTTAATATCTGAGCATTCTCGATATAATGATGGACTTCTGCAACATTGTATTTACAAATTTATTCATTTTAATCGTTTTATCCTCAGGATAATCTCTATCTTTTATCAGTGCTACACAAAAATGATTATTATTAGAGTGTTTTCTTATAATAATTCACGAATTCATCAAAAGGCATTAAAAAAAACTTTTATATGTACAAACTGCACATGGTGGAGATTTTAAGTTCGACATCGGGTGTCTGTAGTGGCGCCAACTTATATGGTCCCGTAGGGCTCGACCCTATCCAATAATTTACTTTCCCAGCCAACACAATTTTAACTGTTCTTTTTTTCCCCTTTCTTTCTTTCTTTTCCGGACCATTTGGTTGTGTATGTAAATTTTGACATTTGTAGAATTTTGACCACGCATATTGGAGACTACCGAACTAAAATCTGCTTTGCAACTCCATTTTGAGCAAACTATTTTTCCTTATACCTAGGAGAATGGAAAAAATGAAAGCTGATAAACAGACATTAGATTGAAATAAATCATAAAAGAACATTACGCTGTAAAACAGATAAAGGTTTCTTAATCTGCAAAAAATGTAATGTAACCACGAGCGAAAATATACAATAACATTTTCCGAGTTACCCAGTTTGGCTTTGTTAGCGACAAAGTTTTGTTTTTTTCATTAAAAACTTTTTACGATATGTCATCAGAAATGCTTTGTCCATTCAATATTATAATGTACATCAAAAAGTAGTACGGTACACCGATGTCAAAACGATGGTGGCTGCAAACTATATTACCGCTTTCGCTTTTTTTCGCCCATACGCTCACTTTTAAATATAGGATAATTTCAGTTTCAGTTAAATTGAATTATTTGTTAAGGGTGTTCTCAAATCCAAAAGGGCAACTTTCTGACATAAGTTTTAATTTATTTTTGCTCGAAAATGCATGAAACTAGCTGGTGTTGTTGTTCAAAAACTATGTAATTCAGCTGTTTTTTCCATTTTTTTGCAAACACAATAGATCTTTCAGAAAATAATGTCAAAATGGGCGTTTTGAACAGAATTTCCGCGCGAAGGAAGAAAGAGACTCAAGAGCGGGCGAAAAACATGTTTGTCACGTTATCAAAATTCCTTATAACTCAATAGGTAATTGATTGATCAAAAAATGTAAAAAAACAGTTCCATTCCAAATCGCCTCCATGGCCAGGCTTTCTAATTTTATACATTTCCGTTAAAAAATTAATTTGTAAATGTGCAAAACGTTTTGCGCTTGTTGAGCAGAGCAGTTAAGAACAGCCTTAAAAGATACGTTGTAACAGAAGATGCTTGGACATGTCTTTTATTTCAGCTTGTTTTCGAAACAACATTAAATTTACAGTAATATTTTGTATATTTTTAAATACTTAGCTTTTTTGACGGAAAAGGAAAAACATATATAATTTCAGTATAAATCTGATTATTACAAAACCTTTAGTCACTCTTGGATCTACGTGCACTATTACTATTTTACTTTATACAGGGAATAAGTGAATTGACCCTGACAAACATTTTCCTGCAATATCATATAAACAGTAATAGATCTATTTCTTTCACTCCATATCAATCGCAAATTAACATTCTAAATTTTCTGAAAAGGAAAAGTAAGCTGAAATTGCATTTTTAAAAATATTTCGTCGTCAAACTTTAAAGTGATTTTTGCTTATCTATACTTTATGTTTTAAGAGCTCGGTATATTTTCGAAAAGCCTATCAATTAAAATAGTATAATCTGAAGTGTGTAACAAATGAAAATGAAATGTGTTGTGAATGTTCGTAAACTGGACCGCTTCAATCCATCTAAAGGTGTTAACAAATCAAGTTTGACTCGAGAGGTTTATTCGACCCAGCCCGAAAATTCCAATGAAAAAAATTAGCCCGGCCAACTTTGTTTATTATTTGTTATTTTATTTGTTATTTTATTTTTGAAAGTTACTTTGTTTTGGTAGATCTAGTTTTATTCGGGATTTTGGCCAGGTGTGGACTGGTGCAAGTCTCTAAAACAAAATGCCAATTAAACTTTTGAATGCAGAATAATCAGTTATCAAAATTGATTTCGCAAATTGTGGTTAATGGTGAATTTATATTGAAATGAGTAAAACCAGTAAGTTGAAAGATAGGGTTCTGAATACTTCCAAACTAATTTTATGATTTTCAGACATACAGGTGATTTTATTATTAGTATTTAAAGATTGACCATATTAAAACTCATCTGTATACCTGTAAAAAATACTAAAACGTACGTTTTCTGATATAACAGAAAAACTTTTAATGCATTTTCATAAAAGTTCAGACTCATCCACTGTTGCATAAACCTTTCTCTATCTTTAGAAAGCATTAATAGAAAAAAAAAATCAATGAGGAATCTCTTAAGACTGAGACTTACAAAAATTATTTCTGAAAAAAGGGCTTGTTCGAAATTTTCGTGAATGTTCGTTTCCAAAACTGAAGGATCGGACATAAAAAGGTCCTTATTTAAGAAACGTTTAGGTTAATCTCGAAAACTTATTATTTTTTTTTTATTCCAATTAATGTTTTTTGACGATAAGGGAAAGGTTATGTTATAACGGGTAACTTTACTTTAGGGGTAACTTTAACTTTACGGGCAATTTTTACGTTAAATTAAATCTTATAAACGTTTCCGTTGTATCAGGAAAGGCAGTATCATAAAGTTTTATTTTTCATGGGGAAGAAATAATTATAATGAAACTTTCGAAAGAGCAGATTATAATACTGCTGGGGGGAGGGGGTTATATCTATAAAATATACCTTTGAAATAAAAAAATATATTTTACAAATTCGTATAACAAAAATGACGAAATCTCTTATTTAATGTATGTGCGTGCGTGTGTGTTTCTGTGTGCAATAATTTGAATAACAACACGAAACAAAAACAGAACAAAAAAGATTCAACAAGAAATTTGTTACAAAGAATAAAAAAGAGAGATGGGGATAGAATTAATGAACGAGAATCACGTTAATTAAAAAAATACACTTTTTAGAAGAGAAATAATGGCTTATAGTGCATCTGCAGCTGATTATATAATAGTATTGTGGAAGCCGACTCTGACCTGTAACGGAATACTGATTTAAAGGGAAAACATTTACGATCCCATCAAAAAGAAAACAATACAATTATATCTGAAAGACGGGAACTTGTTTAAAACAAATTTTATTTTTTTATTTTCTCTCTGTTGTAATGGAACCGTAGCTATAAGTAACTACAGAGTGTCTTTAGCTACATAATGAATCGGCCACTCTCGTCTTAGCATATTTTAGTAAAAGTTCCTTTTCGTCATTATTAACTTTTTTTTTTTACATTTTGCTGACTTATAGGAATATTCTAAAATAAAAACTAGTTGGATGTGCCATTCCCAAAACTTTCTTCTATCTCATGCATCTTAATATTTCAAAAAGTAGTTACAAATGTTAATACTTGATTATTATTAGTTCAATACTATGTCAACTTTGTTTTCATCTTAAATTTCTGCTTCAGTCAATTAATCGGAGTAAAAACGAGCTAATATCGATCGCGAATTTTATTAAAATCAATAGTTTTTCGTTATTCTGTTGTACATTAGCTGTTTTCGAATAGCAAGCTTAACAGAATGCGAAGTTCTCATCGCTTCAGAAACCGCCGATGTACAATAGAACTACGAAAAGTCCTGAAAATTACACAATAATCGCTAGTACAGCGCCTACTTCCGGCTGAAAATATTTCGAAATTCAAGGAGGACCTGCTTGCCATAGCCAAACATACAAACAAAAAATTTGGTTCAATTATATGCATAACTTCATACACTTTTTGATGCTGCAATAATGAAAATGCCACAAAAATCGCTATTATAGCGCCCCCTTCCGGACGAATATTTCCAAACTGAAGAAGGACCTGCTGGCTATAGCCAAAAACATACACAAAAAAATTGTTTGAATTCTATGCATACTTCATACACTTCACACACTTCATACATTTACAATTCATATGAACTTCATACACTTTTCGATGGCACAATGGCGACACACGGACATTTTGTATAAACTTGTTTTTCGGAATATTTGACCCTAAAACGTGTAAATCCGTCATATACCGGAAGTAAAAAAATAAAAAAAAATCGATTACAATACTTTCTTCTATTGAAGATAGAAGAAAGTAATAATATAGGAATTTTAACAGAATCAAAAACACACATCTTTTGTGTTTTTTAAAATAGAGATATCAAAATCAAATATGAAGATTCAAGAGCAAGAGCCTGTAACTGGTAAAAATTTGCAATCGATATGCAACTTCCCATGAAAAGTGATGCAGTGGGTGATAATCGTTTCATGAAATAGATGAATACATTTTATGGTAAATGAAAGTTATTTATCGAAAAATTCAGCTAGAAAGTTATTTCCTTTAAAATTGTATCTATTTTGAAGCTGATATCGTATCTTTCAGTTCTAGTTTTATAAATCCTATTGTTCATGTTCATGCGATTTTTTTTTTTTTTTTTTTTTTTTTTTATGAATTCAGGTTTATGTATAATAAAAGGTATTGCTTGGTATTGCTTTCCTTTAAAAAACTTAGAAATTTTCATTTTTTTTTTAACTTTAATGGAACATTGTCCAATTGCTCCATTTTGGAATTAAAAATTTTAATTTTCAGAAATTATGTGCATGCAGAAAGTTTTTAAATTATAATGCAGCTAATTATTTTTAAGTCAGCGTAATAAAATTTAAAGTGGAACTACAGGTTTTTAAATAATTCTTAATTACACGGATAACCGCTTTTATAACCGTTATACGAAATGGTTTTTGACGATTTATTATTTTATTTTAACGAATATAATTTTACTTCTATTTTTTAAATGCGTTCCTAATTATATAAATACGTAGCACCTATAGTCGTCGTCTGGCCCGTCCTTCTGTCTGTCTGTCCGTTTGTCCGCAAATAGCAGCACAAAAGCTACCCAAACGAATGGTTTGAAATTTAATATATATAATCGTTGCAGAATTTTGTCGAGTCATTTCAAATTTTATGAAAATCGAATCAAAACTTAAAAAGGTATTAATAAAAGTTTTCTTCATTCTATTAAATCCCAGCATACGTAATTAATTCAACGATATCCCGTGATAGTTAATGATCCTAGGTTGCCATGGTGAAAACGTCCTATTTAAGATGGAGTCATATTATTTCCGTATTATTGAATTTAATATTATAATCGAAATAAATTTTGTATTCATGCATTTTTGCACAAGAGTGCAACAGAGTTGTTGCACCAAGATCTGAATATTTATAAAACCAGTTATAGTACGAACGCACCTCATTTGCCACGTTTGACGTACAATTTCCGACGTGTTGTGAACGGAAGAATGGTGCACACACATGATTGCTTAGTTAATAATCCACATTTTTTAAATTCTGAAAACACTTTAAATATTAAGACATCCGCGTAACTTCGCAGGGGAATTGAAGATTAAAAAGTTTTAAAATTTGATTTCTAATGAGCATTTTATCACAGAATATGACTATAAAGTCTTCTTCAAAGTTTAAACATATATGCATTACTTGCTTTATAATTTGCACTCACGTCTTGAGTCAGTCCTGACTGATAATCATAAACAGTGAAGTTCATAGCAATAAATAAAGAGTGTCTCATTTGAGCCGATAAGCTCAAATCAGTGAGTATTGTTGAAAATTTCCATAAGAAGAAATGAGATTTTTGAAAAACAGATAGTTTCGGTCAGCATTTTGGCCGAAACTCTGACTTTGAGCCGAAAACGAAACCGAATTTTCGTCGATGTCTAACTATAACATAGCAATACTCTAAACAAAAGAATACCCTAAATAAGCCCTTTTACAGTATTTTAACAACGCTTCACAATTCTCCAAGCATAATATTTTGAGTTATTATGTTTTGAATTAAAGCAAAATATTAAAATCTGATTTTGAAAAGAGCTAAAAATATAATTCAATGTATTCAACTTCTTATTTTGCTTCTGTTCAAATGTCTCTTAACTCAAATCCAAAGCAAGATAGAACAAATTTCAACAGATCTAGAAAATGACGAAGTCAGATTTCAATCAAAAAAGCAAAGGAGAAAAAATAGAAAATTAAAATGAAAAATCTTTTTTTTTTTTTTTTTTTTTTTTTTTTTTTTTGACAGACATTTGCGTTTTAAAGCAAAGAGGATGCTTAAAAATTAATTTTAAATGTCAATTTACTAAAATACCTATTATCGCTTTTAAAGGTTTATTTATTTTTACTTATTTATTTTATTTATTTATTTATTTATTTTTGTTACTTTACTTTAAGTTACGACAAACTGCCTTTTAACAAAATAATATTCTTTGTGTTGCTTATTTTAACCCTTTATGTACTGAATTATAAATTCATGAAAATTTTATCTTCTAAAGCATTCTTCGTGAATTTTCGAAACTACATTAGAAGATTTACATAATTATTTAATAAATTTTAGAAGGATTTTGAAAGATTCATTAAATTTGAATTCATAGGGATTTTGTGCACTATTTATAACCCCACTCAAATATTTTATTTTAAATATTTTTCTTAATATTTTTTTAGAATTAGGAAATGTACAAATATAATGTTATTAAAATAGCAATATAGAAATATTTCCGAATTGAAAAATGTCCCCCTTCCCCTTTCAAACGCCAAGAAAGCTGAAAAGATGCAAAGACAAAAGAAATCCTCCTTTTAAAAATATTTTTGTTTTGTGTACCCCATAATGCTTTTGGAACAAGATAAAGAAATGCATCTGTAACTCATTCCAAACTGTATTACTACTAATCGATGCATTAAAGGAATTTTATAACAAGTTATTTTAATGGTACTTATAAGTACCGTCAGTAGATAAAGGGTTAAAAAGAACGTTTTTCCTTTTTCTTTTTATCAGTGACATGACTTCCTAAGTTCGTTATACCATTTAACCAGATATCGAAAATTTTTATTTTGAAAAGGATTTATTTCAAGACGATGCAACACGTTCACAAGAAATATGTTCTCAAAAATCTAGGATGAAAATTTTCTTTACAATTTATTATTTTTTTGTTTACTTATTTATTTATTTATTTATTTATCCGCATCGAAGCATCTATTGTTCTTCGACACAGAAAACTCTCCAAACAAAGGCCACGAAATGAGCGAGAAGTTTATACGTTCAGAAAATGGCATTTAGTATCTCGTTCTACAATTAATAAAAGCTCGTGAAAAGAAGTGAAGCAAGACCAATTTTTCGCAAAGAAAACAAGTAACTGATAGGAAAGAACTTTCCGAATATGTTCGGAAGAAGACGTTGATGTTTCAGAATCATTTCTTTAACGAAACTGTAATATATTCTGCTCGAAAGCTTTATTTCATTTATTTCTTTTTATTTCGTTTTTTCCTTTCAATAGTCTTCCGGGTGTTTCTTCTCTTAAGAATTTTTATGAAGGTCCAATTAGAAAGAACGAACAGCGGCTTCGTTACCTGATCGTATCGGGATGATGACGTAAAGTTCGTTCATAGTATAAACAAGGTGAACAGCGGGGGGTGAAATGAGGTTAAAAGTTTGCATTCGCGGTCTGGGTGTAAAAATGGTTGAAATGAAAGGAAGCCAATTTTATGAATTAAAACGTGGGAACATCGTGAATGTGAAAGGAATTCAATTTGAAGTGATCGTAAAAACACCTAATTTGTTTTAATTCATTTGCGAGGAATTCATGTGTTTAACCTGAGAGTTTAATTAGTGAAAACTTCTGTTACCCGTGACTCCGTTCACGTGATATTCAAAGAAGAAGCTTTGTCACTAATTAAAGCAACGAATTTCTCATACACAAGTTTGTTTTTAAAAAAAATGACACTTTTATTGCCAGGATTCATACAGGCCCTTGAATTTGAATGCCGCTATAATAATCTTCACTTTATTTAATCGCAGAATTCTGCGATTAAATAAGGTGAACATTTGAAAATAGCGGTACTCAAATTCAAGGATCCGTACGAACCTCTAAAAATCTTAATGCATAAATTGAATACTTAACTCTAAACAGTACCATGCAGCTTTCTAAATTCGGTCGAAGTCGTATTTTCGATACAGAGAAATTACCAAATGGTAACCGAAGCATTCGTAGCATCTCTAATCTTCCGGTTTATTTCCTCCGTTTAATAAAATAATAATGATGATATTAATAAAGGTAGTGAATTGTTACATCGATATTAAACTATTCATTCCTGAAACATATTTTACTGATGCTCTATTACCCATTGAACCAGACTTACTACCATACTTTCAAACGTTTTCTTTTTCCCAAAAAGAATAATGATTTTGTAATGGTTATCAATAATTGAAAGTCCAAATTTTGGTGACAAAAAGCGAAAGCGAAAAAAAAAAAAAAAAAAAAAAAAAAAGAGAGAGAGAGAGAAAAGAAAGAAAAAAGAAACTATGAAACTATATAATGAATCTTTACAAAGAGACAATCACGTTAAGAATAAGTATGTGTTTCATTTTTTTAAAGCTTTTGTAAATTGGAAATAAATTAATATTTCTGATTAGTTTTTGTCTTTGCTGAAAGATATAAGTTCAGCTCCATGCTCAGAAAAACTAGTAAAAGGCTGAAATTTTTACATTTGTAGAAAATATATCATTACTTAAAGATTATGTTTAAAAAAAGAACCATTTATTTCATTATCATTTTAATTTATTTTTTTCACTTAGGCTATAATAAATTAAACACAGAAAACACAAATACTTTTTCTCTCCTTCATTACTCAAAAAAGGCACTATAGTAAATGTTTTTTTACGTATAAAAAATTGTTTCTTTATAATGTGAAACCCCGTTAAACGGTCACACCTTGGGGCAGATTATTGCGGTATTTTAAGTGGGGCGGCTGTACAAGCGAATTGCTTTATTTGTTGTAGTTAAATTGGTTATATTGATGATGCTTACTTATTATCTTTAACATTTAAGTTTATTTCATAATAGAAGTAATTTTCTTTTACAAATACGCTTAATGAAAAAAAAAATAAATAACTAACAGAAGAAACTCATCTAGGAACAACATAACTATGAAAATGAAAGCAACAAAACAAATTACAAAAAAGTTATTAAATAAACAGTTATACAATTGTTAAAAAATTTTACAATATATAAGAATTTAGCAAATGAAAACAATACTATAAAAGTCAAAGAAATCTATTTTCTCCTTGCTTCGTTGATTTAATTTTACTTTCTTTTTTAAAAAGTTTTAAATCATTTATACCTACAAAACCACTTACCATAATTTCCAGCCTGTATTTCTTGGATAAACAAATATGTTTCTAACCAGAAATTTTACTTCATACATAGAGTAAAATAAGTACCACCGAAAATCACTTACATTTTATTAAATAAAATTTTGGATTTGGAAATGTTTATTTGATCAGAAGATAATAGAACGAAAAATATGATAATTGAAAAAAAAAATGGTTGTAGACCATCTGTGCATACGGAATATTTAAGCTCACATTGTACATAGCCCTGCCACTTCATAATGAATAACAAGCATTTCTATCTTTTTTTTCACTTAATATTGTGTTTTTCGTTTCATTTGTCTTGTTGCTATTTTAAAAAAATTCTAAATTGCGTGTGTTTTAACATTTTTTGAGAATTTAGACAAATTGCGATTCTTATATTTTTTAGTGCTTTCAACGATTGCACGGATGGCATCTGTTTCCAGGTAGCTATGGTCGCTTTCTATGAATTTCAAAACAGTGACATCCAACTTATTATGAGTTACGACATAAAATAAAGCAGAAAATCCATCTTGGTTGAAATCTTGCCCACCACATGAATCCGATTAGAGAACAACAGGCTCAATTTCTCGTGTACACGATGGCCACAGGAGACTATTTTTGAAAATTTTAAATACCAATATTTCAAAACTGTAATTTTAATACACTAGAAATCTTGGACATCGCACGTGTGCGCACTAAGAGATTTACGGGGACATAGCATTTTTCATTTTTTCTTATTTTTACATTTTATTGCTGCAAACTGGGTATCAAACACTTGTTGTCTTCACTTCCAATTTGGGTAAACTGTCAGATTCACAAAAAATGGACATAGCACATATCTTCTTTTATGTGTTAATTTGAATAGATTTTAAATACTTGTGAATAAATATGCTTTATGTAAATAAATAATAATTTTTAAACATGATGTATATTTTTATAATATAATTTATTTTAAAATGTATAGTAAACATACCAAAAATAATTTTAAAAAACCATAAAAAAAAAGCCCTTAAAAGTCAATTTCAAATTGCATTATAAACAATAGGCATTTATATGAGAAATAATGACTGCATTTTCTTATTAAATTGTAAAGATAATAGCTACAACGGAGAGGAAAAAATTATATGGATTTTTATGTGGGTTTGTATGGGTGTGTGTGTTATGCAGACTTAAATCTTATTATTTCAAATCAGTTTTTATAAAAATAAATAAATAAAGTTTTTTTTTTTAAATTTATATAGTGCTTTAAAAAAATACGTGTTGAAGAAAAATAAAATTCTTAATTCTAAGCATATTTTTAGGTAGCTTTCATTACAAAAAGCTACCTATTGCAGCCGTTCGGAGGAAAGCAATATCAAAAAATTTTGGTATATTTTCATCGATCATGACCCCCAGACACCGAAACCACCCTCCGTTCAAAATTGATATATATATATATATATAATTAAATACCGAATTACATCCAAATCGGTTCATAAATACGAGAGTTACAGTATGACAAAGGTCAGATATATATCAATGTCTCGACCGAGTTCGTTGGCCAGCTTCATCCGCCATTTTGTTTCAAAATGGCGGCCATTTAAAATTTTTTTTTTAATTTAAAATTTGAAATGTGGTACCAAAAAATTGAAAATTTAAAAATATTTTTTCTTATGTATTTGACCTTTATACAAAGATTCCGGAGCAGTTTTTGTTTTGTCTATATCTTAAAAAATGGCTGAGTTATAGCATTTTGAATTTCTAGCGTGGCTGACATTTTCAAACGTCCTGAATTTTGTCACGCGATAAAAGGCGTATTTATGAACCGATTTGTATGTAACTTCGTTTATACATAGTACATACCAATGTCTCGACCGAGTTGTTGGCCAGCTTCCTCCTCCTTCTTGTTTAAAAATGGCGGCCATTTAAAGTTTTAAGAAAAAATTAAATTTGAAATGTGGTACCAAAAAATTAAAAATTAAAAAAATATTTTTTTCTTATGTGTTTGACTTTGATACAAAGATTCGGGAGCAGTTTTTGTTTCGTCTATGTCTTAAAAAATGGCTGAGTTATAGTATTTTGAATTTCTAGCGTGGCTGACATTTTGAAACGTCCTGATTTTTGTCACGTCATAACAGGCGTATTTATGAACCGATTTGCATGTACCTTGGTTTGTACATAGTACATACAAATATCTCGACCGAGTTCGTTGGCCAGCTTCATCCGCCATCTTGTTTCAAAATGGCGGCCATTTAAAAAAATGAAAACAATTTTAAATTTAAAATGAGATACCAAAAAATTGGAAAATGAAAAAGATTTTTTTCGTATGTATTTGACCTTAATACAAAGATTCCGGAACAGTTTTTGCTTCGTCTATATCTAAAAAAATGGCCGAGTTATAGCATTTTGAATGTCTATTATGGCTGACATTTTAAAACGACCTGATTTTTGTCACGCGATAACAGGCGTATTTATGAACCGATTTGGATGTTACGTGGTCTGTACATAGTAAATACCAATGTCTCGACCGAGTTCGTTGGTCAGCTTCATTCGCCATCTTGTTTCAAAACGGTTGCCATTAAAAAAAAATTAAATTTAAAATTTAAAATGTGGTATTAAATAATTGGAAAATGAAAAAGTGTTTTTTTATGTGTTTGGCCTTGATACAAAGATTTCGGAGCAGTTTTTGTTTCTGAAAATTTGTTCTTCTGTTTATAGCTTAAAAAATGGTTGAATTATAGCACTTTAAATTTCTAGCATGGTTAACATTTTGAAACGATCTTGTATTTGTCCCGCGATAACACACGTGTTCGCCTATTTCGATGTAAGAAGGAATGTGGATAGTATACATCAATATCTCGACCAAGTTCGCTGGCCAGCTTCATCAGCCATCTTGTTTCAAAATGGCGGCCATTAAATTAAATATTTAAAGTGAGGTGCAAAAAAATTAGAAATTGAAAAAGGTTTCTTTCTTAAGTATTTGACCTTGATATAAGGATTCAGGAGCGTTTTTTGTTTGTCTTTATCTTAAAAAATGGCTCAGATATAGCAGTTTTAATTTCTAATATGGGTGACACTTTGAAAAATCTGATTTTTTGACTGCGACAGCACTCGTATCGCGAGAGAGTATGAGAATTTCGCGAAATTCTCATTCATAACGATTTAGCATTGATAAAAATTAGTATTGAATCTCCTATATTCGGTTTCCACTTATTGAGCTTCGTGTGTTTGAATAATATAAGTTGGCTTTTTTAAAATAAGGAATATGAAAGCTATCTCTTCCTCCCGGCACTGGCCGGAAGGACTTTTATATTTTGTTTTAAGACATTTTATAACGAAGATTATGATATTTATAAAGACTATTAAAATGTATGCAAATGAAGTATAGTCACTGTCCTTATAATATACCAGATGACCTGTAATAATTGCTATAGTTAAAGCTGCTTTTGATAGAAAATTAATAGAAAAAAGTGCCACATCTCACAAACAGTAAAATAATTTACTATAAATACCATTATTTTGGCCTAATATATAGATAAAGCTAACTGAATAATATATATATATATTCTTATTGTACGTACATAACCAAAAAGTACAGATTTCTTTTCAAAATTGCCATTTAATTTTAAGATAATTTCGTTTAAGATCATTTCGATTTGTCATTTCGTAATGAATTTATGAATATGCTTCCATTTTTATCTTGTCCGTTAAGTAATAAAAATATTTTTCTTCTTCTGTGTATAACTGTTATTCTAATAAATAAATCGCGAGAAAAGACGACCACAGGGCCAACAAATTAAATGTATCAAATACACCATGCGAATTCAAATAATGCTCTTTTTCTCCTTTCAAATTAAAGTTTGTTTTTTAATCTTTTCTTAAAACATTTATGAATATGCTTCCATTTTTATCCTGCCAGTTAAGCAATAAAATTATTTTTTGTGTGTCACGCTTGTCAACTCAGTTACTGGAGGAAGGGAGGTTCATTTAATTTTCCACTAATACCAACAAAGTAACAATACCGTAACTTCCGCATTCAGCAAATCAACGGAACATTAGTTTTATTGCTGTAGTTAAGATTTTTTTCATCGCGTTTGAAACGATCATTGGGATGCCCTCAACTGTTCACTTCTTTTATTTATTTATTTCTATTTTTCAAAAAATATTTATTACAAAGCAACCCTATGTTTTAGTTAATATAGTCTATTAAAAAGGATAGAAATTGTAGTTCGAGATACTTGACGATATAGCTATCCATTTAAATAATAATAATAATAGTAATAATAATAAAATAGTGCTTCAATACATCACTTCGAAAGATAAAAGGAAGACCATTTGTTTCTACAGGTTAAATACTAAACTAATGTAAGAAATATTTTCCAATAAACACTCATTCAAAATCATTATATATTTATGATTAATAAAGATCGAGATTGAATTAAAACTTTAAAAAAAAACTCCTATCATTAGTGCAAATTGATTTAAAAATATAGTCTGCTCTTGTCGATTCAATTTGGATTAATTAATTATTGTGTATATACAAAAATTACGTTATATACATATCAGGAGTCTGCCCAGACTTTTCTATCAGGGTCCTGTTTTTGGAAAATTGTGAACAACTTTTTTTACATTTGTGAAAACTCTAGTCCTAAATTTGTGAATTTGAAATGATTGTTATATTCAGGTTCTTTTTATATATTTTTAAGAATTATATATGCAATACATTTTCTTTATATATAAAAGTGACAGGTCAGATTTCACTTTTAAATGATTAAATTTGTAAAAGATTTAATTTAGAGCTGTTTTTTTTTTTGCATGTGTAGAGTCTTTTTTTAAGGTGAAAAGTTTTGTGAAGGGTCCTGTTTTGAAATGAAAAATTTTGTGAAGGGTCCTTTTTAAAGGACCGAATTTCTAAACACATCCCTGCATATTAAACTACTTTGATAACATTAAGTTATTTTATGTATGGTTGGTAAAAAGAAAAAAGAAAATTATGAGTCAAATGTAGCTTGAACATATCGCTCTCCCGCAAGAAAAGTGACACATCTCGCAAAAATTCATTTTGCGTTTTATTCCTCTAATAGGTGTGTCATAGATGCGTCTTGCTACACAAAAAGTTTCATAAGTGTAGCTATACGGGAAATCACTTTATTACGCTATATGTCCATTTGTGACCACAGAAGAGGGTTGGAAATGTGTGAGGAGGTAAAATTACCCAAACCTCATCCTACGTCTTCATTTTTAAGGGTTTTATGCTTTTATGCACGTTTTTACTCCTACATGCACAGCTGTGTGCTATAATTTCATGTTTCAGTAAAATCATGCACATTTTCTTTTGCCTCTTCTGTAAAATTTACTTTTGTCGAGATGTGTCACTTTTCTTGTGGATGAGCGATATATTGTTGAGTGTTTTCCTACCAAACTTATCCGGGAAAAGAAGATGAAAACTAATGTGGAGACTAAGATATATTTCCTATAATACCTTGTATGTCACCCAATATAATCTCAACTGGTGGTTAGCGTTAGCGTTCTTGACCTGATTAATGCCCATGTGTTATTTTTTCTAGGGCACTTGCGGTGAAAACTGTCCGACCTTGGTTTGTAGTGATGCAGGTATTTCACGAGATGGCATGACCTGTAAGTGAAGCATCGTTCGTTATCAGAGATAGCCTTCTTTCTTGCCTGCAAAAAAATGCAAATGAACGGAGAAAGACGTTAGAATTTCAATGATTTCTTCCTTTCGAAGGGTTAGTTTTACATGTCGACTTAATGGTCATTTCCTTTTTCGTTACCTTCGTTTATGTTTATCAGTGCCCAGCTCATTTAACTTTATTGATATTATCTTATTTATAATCACATCATGCTTAATGAAGTATAAGAGAAAATTTATAGCGTCGTTTAAACAACCCGGTGTTGTCTTATTTATAATTACTTGCTTAATGAAGTATAAGAGAAAATTTAAAGCGGATAAAATAATATAAAAATAAATAAACCAGATAAAAAACGTTTAAAAAAAAACTGCGTTGTTGAACGATTTTATTTGCGTGCCAGAATGGATGTAATATTTGCTATAAAATAAACATATCTATATAGTTACAGAATCACTATGGATTTTTTATGCTTCGATAAAGGACGCTTTGTGAAAAAAAAATGACTACACTGTAAAAAAAACGACATTTTTACAGTACAAAGTACTGTTCATCTCGCGCATAAACTCGATCACAGTAAATGTGCTGTATCTTTCTTTGGTTTCCTGACTATATTAACATGGAAAATACAGTAGTTGCGTAAAATTAACAGCACAATGTGCTGCCAATTTGGACGCCAGCAGTTTGTGCTGTAAAAAAATGCGTCCAAATTGCCAACACATTGTGCTGTTAATTTTACGCAACTACTGTATTTTCCATGTTAATATAGTCAGGAAACCAAAGAAAAATACAGCACATTCACTGTGATCGAGTTTGTTCTGGCAAATTTACAGTGGTTTTTTATACAGTGTATATAAAAATTCTATACATCACTTCCATACAAAAAAATTTTTTGGGTGAAAATTATTGGCCTTTGAGGTAAGATTTAACCGGTTCCCAACGGTTCGGTAGAACCTATACCTAATTTTTTGTTCATTTTAACGAACCGGTTGTTAAAGTGGCACAGTAATCATTAATTTTCATTTCTTACTCTCTTTAAACTAGGGATGCACAACCTGTGGCCCGCGGGCCAAAAATGGCCCGCGAATTTCGTCAATTCATAACGGCAAAAAATTGCAATTTCTGTCCATAGGTCGCAAGAAAAAAATCGGGAATTTCGTCCATTTGGCGCGGGAAATTTTGAAAATTTCGTCAATCAGTTAAGAATCGTGAATTTCGTTGATTGGGTGCGGAAAAACAGCGAATTTTGTCGATGAGACTCAGAAAAATCTCAAATTTGGTTGATAGACCACACAAAAAAAAATCATCGTGAATTTTCTCTATCAGACGCGAAAAAATCGCAATTTTCGTTGATCAAGAACGGTAAAATCGCCAATTTTGTCGATGAGGCGCAGAAAAAATTGCAAATTTGACCAATCGGGCAAGGAAAAATCGCGAGTTTGTTGATTGAGATCGGAAAAATCGCGAATTTCGATGGTCGGGGCCGGAAAAATCGCGAATTTCGGTGATCGTGCACGAAAAAATCGTCAATTTTGTTGATGATGAGCGGAAAAATTGTAAATTTTGTTGATTGGCAGCGTAAAAATCGTGAGTTTCGTCAGTCGCCAGGAAAAATCGCGAATTTCGTCAGTCTGTTAAGAATCACGATTTTCGTTGATCGGGAGGCGGAAAATTTTCGAATATTGTCTATTAGGAGCGGAAAATCTCAAATTTCGTTCATGGGCTGCGGAAAAATCTCAAATTTCGTTGATGGGCTGCGGAAAAATCGCGTGTTTCGCCAATTTGCCGCGGGAAAAAATGAAAAACTTACCAGAGTCGCTTAAGAATCGCCAATTTCGTCGATCGGGCGCGGAAAAAATGTAAATTTCGTCGATCAGGCGTGGAAAAGTTGCAAATTTCATCGATCAGGTGCGAAAAAAATGCAAATTTCGGCGATCCGGTACGGAAAAATTGCTACTGTTTTCGATCGGGTTCCAAAAAATCGCGAATTTCGTTAGTCGGGCACGAAAAAATCGCTAATTTTGTCGATCAGGACCAGAAAAATCGCAAATTTCTTTGATCAGTCACGAAACAATCGCGAAATTTCTCGATGATTTTCTCGAAAAAATTGAAAATTTCATTGATCGGCTGCGTATAAATCGCGAGTTTCGTCAGTTTATTGCGAGAAAATAGCGCAAATTTCGTCAATTTGCCGCGGTAAATTATTACAAATTTCGTTAGTCAGTTAAGAATCGCGAACTTTGTTGATTGGACGAAGAAAAATCACGAATTTTGTCGATCAGGGTTGGGAAAATCGCAAATTTCGTCAACGGAAAAATCGCGAGTTTTGTCGATCGGGCTCCGAAAAATCCCGAATTATGCCGATTAGGCGCGGAAAAACGGGAATTTAGTCGACCGGTTTCGGAAAAATCTGAATTTTGTCTGTCAGGTGCGAAAAAATCGAAAATTTCGTTGATCGCCGCGGAAAATCACAAATTTCGTTGGTCTGCTCCTCATCCCCTTCGTTCATAAATTTCACACTTTTTTCGGCACTAGCCACTTTCATGCCTATGTTTGTTTTTTAGCACATTTAAATAAACAAAATTTACTCCTCTGAATAATGTCAAGGAATATTATCACTCCTTCCAAATAATGCTTGTTATATCTCTGTTATATGCAAACGTAAACTGTTCATATATCCTTTCCAACTGAATTGGATATGTTGACTGCGTTGGGTAGGGGAACCTAGAGGGGTAAAACTCCCTCCCCTCTGAAACCATATTTTTTACCTGATTATAGGCCACAGATCACCTCACAGAAATAGAATTCTCTCCGTGTTACTGGTGGCCCTCCACAACCCGGAAATTTTTGTAAGTGGCCTTTCTCTTAAAAAGGTTGTGCACCCCTACTTTAAACGATCATCTAATGTTCATCGACGCAACAGAGTTTTCTAAACATAACGTTCTTATATACTCTTATTTATTTCTTTTCTTGCACGTCTTTCAACTTTGTGTTGCATCCATAATTACCATTATAAAATAACAATAATAATTAAATCAGTAATTAAATGCTGTGGTGTTCCGTAGAATATCTTTACATGTAGTAGTGACACATTCACAGTGCCAACATTCAGATTCGGAGTTTTTTAGCCAAACTACTGCTTGCCACTTTATAGGATGAGCTTAAATATGTGCTCTTTTTGTGTTCTCCTTATTGTATTTTCCCCATTATTGATTTGATGCATTTTCTAATAGGATTTTTGATCGGCAAGTTGTGATTGTCCAATATTCGTTAAATAAATTGCACTCTTTTAGTGGAAAATATGGTTAAAGACTTTTTTTTTTCACTCTACCATAAGATAAAAATTTTGTAGTGATATTCTTATAATGCTGGGAAGTGTTTCATAATCTATGCGGAATGCATCATATCGTTCATCCGCAAGAAAAGTGACACATCTCGCAAAAATTTATTTTGCGTTTTATTCCACTTATAGGTCTGTCGTAGGTGCGCCTTGCTACATACACAGTTTCATAAGCGTAGATTACACGGAAAATCACTTTATTGTGCTATATGTGGGGCATTCTCACAATCTTTTGACTTTTATGTCCTGGATAATAATTTTTATTTTAGTACATATTCTTGTGTTTTTTTTTTTTTTTTTTCATATACTGGGGAACATCCCATTGCATGACTGCATAACAATATTTACGAGATAAATAAGTTTTGGACGATGTTGGGGGTCCAAATACCAGGAAAACTCCTATATCGTCCCGGTGTCCCTGATGCTGATTTTTAAGTTTGGAGCTGTCTGTATAAAATTGTTTCAATAAAAATAATTCGATGTAATTTTTTTTCCCGAAACTGGAACTATTGTTTTATATAAATATGTAGCAAAAAATTAACCTGCACACATTTTTAGGGTTGCTATTATTTTTTAAACTCTGTCCCTGGGTTTTAGATTCCTTACCGTCCCTCTTCTAAAATTATACAGAAAATCACTTCAGATGCAGCCACAGAATTTTTTTCAAGTTTTTTCATGCAGAAGTATGCTAGAGAAAGAATGTCTAAAATTCTTTGACAGGAAATTTACTGCAAAATTTAAATCAGCATTTAAATATCAATTTCAAGCATCTTGACTTTATTAGTAGTCTTACCGTCCCCAAGGTTTATTCCTGCACTTTTCAAGGAAAACTAATTTTCTTTTTTTATTTAATCCAATGTAAATAACTGTTTCTAAAAATCAATGAACATTGTGGCTATCACTTAGTCTTAACATGATTTGCCTAAAATAGGTGGTAATTTTCCTTACCGTTCCATCCTTAACGTTCTTTTTTCCCCATTTCGTCCCTTTTTTCCTATACCGCCCCCTTTTTTTACCTTACCATCCCTTCTTTAACACCCCTTTAAGACAATTTTAGACCAAAATTTTGTACTAAAAATGCTACATTGTTATTATTTCTTATTTGAATGTCCTGTGGGTACTATGCAAATTCATTATAAGTAAAAATTTAGAAGAAAATAGAAAGTTATAATGGTAAAATGGTAAGGAAAATTAAACTCGCAAGTTTAACTTAAACCTCAGTTAAATAAAAAAAATTCGCTGCTGACTATTTTTTCTTTATTTTGAATCATTAAGGCATTCATTATCAGATTAAAATGTTATTTTAGCAAGTTTAATTTCACCAGATTTTTATTCCTGAAAGTCAAAAAATTGTGAGAATGCCCCGTGTTCATTTGTGACCCCAGAAGAGGGGGTGGATTGTGTGGGGAGGTAAAATGACCCAACCTTCCAAACCTCATCATACGTCTTCATTGGGTTTTATGCTTTTGTGCAAGTTTTTATTCCTGCATGCAGAGATAAGTGCTATCATTTCATGTTACAGCAAAATCAAGCACATTTTCTTTTTTCTCTCCTGTGAAATTTACTTTTGTCGAGATGTCTCACTTTTCTTGTGGGTGAGCGATATTATTTTCTTTTTTACACTTGAAAAAGTCCTTAGGACAAAGTTGTTAAATTATTTTAATCCCATCACTGCTCTGAAGAAAAGGGAAACATTGAGGGCTTCCATATACAAATACGGGGCTGTCGCAGGCGACCATTTTTGTATTCTGTTGGCTCCACTATTTTTCTAATATAAATTTTAAAGTACATTTCTTTTGCAAATATTGTCAAAGTGTGTGTTAAGGATTTCTGTTTTGAGAAAGTGATGCCAGTTAAAAATTAAAAAATAGTCATCTGTGACAGACCTACAAATACGGCTCGGACCTCGTCGAAGGTAAAATCTGAATCTTCTTTCGAATTCTGACTAAGGTGCTTCTAATAGTTCGTAATCAATTTTAATAATTCCCTATGGGTCTCGGTTGTATACTATCCCCATAAGGAATAAAGTGAGTAAGTGGGATCAATGATCACACAGAGGGTTTCGTTTAATATTCCTTTCAAAACACTTTATTCTTTAATTAATAAATCCAAATCATGAATTTGTAATTATTAAAACCTTACATAGATGGTAGCACCATTAAATTTAATTTAAAATTTGAATAAACGGAAGTTATTTTTTTAATCATATTCAAAATATTCAAGCCAAATTATTTAAATAAAATTCAAAATTCCGAATTTTTTTACATTCCGAAATTTCAAAAATCTACGGAGATTTAAATAAAACTTAAAATTTCTAAACACAAAGAAATTGTTTAAACGAAATTTAAAATGCGGAAATTTCTCAAGAATTTAGCGGATATTCAAACAAAATTTTAAATTTCGAATTTTGTCAAAACAAAAAAATTGTTTACGCGAAATTTAAAATTCCAAAATTTCTAAAATTTACTGGAAGTTTAAACAAAATTTAAATTTTCGAAACTTCTCAAAAAAATTTTTTTTAATTAAAAAATAATTAATAAAATATTTTGCAACAACTTTTGGCCTTAAATGGAAAAAAAAATTAATAAAAAATTTTATAAAATTTAATCTATTAGATAATAAAATCTATTCCGGGGGAAAATTTTTCAGACTCCGCGCCAAGTTTTGAACCGAGAGCGTTTAATTAGTAGACAAAAGCGTTAGCACGGAGTTGCCTACTTTGTTCGAAAAAGACAAAAATTAAGGTTCTGTTTTATTTTAAAATCTAAATCGTAGAAATGGTTTGATGTCATTAAATTAATTCATTTAATTAAAATTATATAAGACTTTTTCAAAATTTTATGATTTGTCGTGTGATGGAAAGTATTAAGCAATAAGTATGAAAATTTCAAATTTCTAACTTATACGATTTCTGAGAACGGACTCTGTGGCAGGCAGACAGAGGAGTGATACAAATGTGGTTTAGTCAGATAAACCAAACTCTAAAAATGACTTTCGAGCTGCCGATTCAAACAAAATCATGGAACATCAGAAATCAGAAGTCTTAGAACTGTGTAAATAGCGGGTTATTTTTTATTGTTTCATTAAATGAATCAGACAAAGTTTTAAGTCATTGTAACATCAATATTATTATGACTAGAATACTATGTATTCCGATAATACCTAGTTTAATGTTTAATCTAAGAAGTAGCTTCTATTGTACACTTTTATAAGCAAAACAGTGAAATAAAGAGATTATATTATGTAAGATAAACCACGGAATCACATGAACTTCTACCCATAATCAAAATATATATTTCGGAACTGCAAATTTATCTTTCAATCTAATTTAAACGCATTAATTAATAATTTACTTAATGAGAGATTGAACACTGGTTGGTCTTTTCAGGGATTTACACCATTCAAAATGCTAAACAAGTTTAAGATTAAAATTATTCATTACATGCTTTCAAACTATGTTTATATTGATACATTTTTCCGATTCGATAAAGATCATGACATAATCAACTTTTTTTTAAATATAATGACGCTTGAAAGTTATGTCGTTTTAAAATAGTTTCTCGATAGTCGCCACTGTACCTTTAAAACTACAAATCGATAATTAAAACATATTATACAATCTTTTCAGTATATATTTATTTATTTTGTTTATTATTATTATTTTAAATTTCTGATTCAAATCTTAATAGAATTTTCTAAAATTTTCTATAGGAGCCGGTAAGGTAGAGGGCGAGGACAATTACTCACTGGATTTTTTTTTTAAGTAAAATTTATTCTTCCTACGTTAATAAAAAAATTGGCTCCTAAAAGAAAGAAGAATCAAGAATTTTTTCACAGCAATTATGGTGGTGAGAGACTGGGAAAAGATCTTCTCTATGATTCTACCGGAAAAAATATTTTTTAGTTATGATTTTCTTTTTATATTCGTGCGCTTAAAACTTATCTTAAACGAGTGGTTCATGCGGGCAAAAAGCTCCTTGATGATAAGAGAAAAAGAACTCTTTGATTCTTTGAATTCTCCATTTTGAAAACTTTGGTAGAAACTTACTTTTGAGCATTTAATATGTATTTTTTACATTTCTATATTTAAAAATTGTCTTTCACGGGAGGTTCTGACAAAAAATTCTTTATTTCGTGGTTATGTTCTCCCTTTTAAAAACACGACCCAGGTTATGGACCACAAGCATGTCTATTCCAAAATTTTGCACTTTCGCTCCCCGAATTTCGTTCTTCGGGCGCCCATGGTATATTCTTTCTACTGCTTAAGGGGGTCCGGGACACATTTTAAAATAATTTTTATTTATTGAGATAAAATTATGAAATTTTTTGTGATGGTTAATCTTATCATTTGTAAACAAAATCACATGATAAAACTTCTCAGAATTTTTTTAAAATTTAAATTTAAAATTTATTTAAAAAGCGTGGTAATTTAAAATCGTTATAACTCGAAAAATTATTTATAGAATTTCAATTTTTTTTCATTTAAATAAACAGAAATGTATAAGTTTTAATTTTAATACAGCATTTTTAAAAATATTAATTTATAAAAAAAATTAAAAATATTTAACGAAAAAATTTCAAAAAAAGTGGTGCAACTTTAAAAAAAAAAACAGATTTTCAAAAGTAATTTTTTTTTTTTCAAATATGCTGAATCAAAATTAAAGTAAAACAATTGAAAAAGATATGTTCCAAGTTTGAACCCTGTATTTTTAACGGTTCTCAAGTTATAAGAATTTAAATATGAGAAATGGTAAAAAAAAATTATCATGAAGAAAACGCATTTTTACAAGAAGTCATTTCCATGACAGCCATTGCTTGAAAGCTAGATTTTGTAAACAAACCAAAACGAAAAATTTAATATTTTTTGTTCTAATTCAGATAGAAACATGATTTAAATGTCATTTTAAGCAGAAAAAAAGAGAGAAATTTTTTATGAAATAAAATGTTTTTACAAAATTTGAAGATTTGTGTCTCCCGGACCCCTTAAAAACTTAATATAAAGTATATATGAACGGTTATCGCTTCTGTCCGAATTTTAATATCTCATTATAAAAATAACCTTAAGAACAATCTTAATCTAATCTCGTACAACTTACAACGCACTACTCATAAAGTAATCTTGACACGCATTACTATATGTCCCGCCGAACGTATGACCTATGTGGAGGAAGCAGCGACAACGGTATTAGCAGTAGATTGCAATGCTATCAAACTTGCTTCTTCAGGAGGAGACTCTTGACCTGTCCTCCTTGCTCCTTCCTAAGTCACGAGAAAATGCCGGGCCAACAGAGATGAAAAACACCCTGGAACGTAAAAAACGGCGCTTTGCAGAGGTCAAACAAAAACAAGAGAGAGCTCTGAACTGGTACAAAAGAGGGAGATAGGATAGGAAGCAAACCGCTTTTTGATATTAATGAAATTTGTTCAGATACTTACATTCAATTCGAGATATTTATGGGTAACATCTTCAATGGGAAATGTTTATGAGTAAGATTCAAGACAATGATTTATATTATTCTGTACCTTTGTGAGGTCTTTAAAACATGTGTTGTGTGGTTAAACTTCTAAAATAATGAGATAGATAATTACCATCGCAATTGCATTGAATTCAAAGCACTAGCGGAGTGTCGATTCCTCGACCAACACCGCCTATGATTGTTACGTTACACGAGTTCCCAATTAGAGTACTTGTAGGGTAACTCATTTTACCCGAACCCGACCGACCTGAGATTCGAGTTGACGGTATTTTTTTTTCGTTGAAACTCGGTTTCGGGTTGCGTTTTGACTCTAGCGTGTCGGATTCGGGTTGGCTGGATTTTTTTCAAAAATGTCCTGAATATTTTTCAGATGAAAAAGAACTATATACTTGAACATTAAGAATACGGTGGATCTTCAAATTCCATAAACTTCTACAAGATATCCCCTTTTTTTTTCTTTTAGCATAATAAGATTTATGACCACAGCTTCCGATTGCAAAAAGAAAAAAATCAATTACGATTATTTTTAAACGAGTTATGCACTTTTTTGTGCAGTTGAAGTCAACAGCTGTTTCAGCCCCGCTTTTTTAAACCACCTTTTTCATAGCTTCGAACTTTACCACTTTCTTCTTAGCACTGAAACTTAATAGTACACGCATTTTGCCTTATTTAATAGCGGAAAAAATTCTATTAAATTTTAGTGCTAACAAAAAACGTAAAAGTTGACAGCTATGCCTTCAACAGAGGTATGCTGATTTACTCGATTTGCGAAGAGTTATTGTTGCAGGCTCAATCGTTTTTTGATTTTTTTTTTTTCTATTCCATGAATCCTATCACGAAATATATTATTATAAAACAATGTACAAAATGTTCACCAAAATTTCATTTTACTAATACAATTGGATATTGCACTTATAAAGGTAAGTTACTTTTTCTACTTTTCCAGCGGCAAAACTTTTATGTAGGAAATATTCTGTAATATTTTCCGATTTTACCTCTTAAAAAATACAATTATCAAACATTGCGAAAAGTTTATTATGTCATTATAAATAACGTAACATACTGAATAATAATTTTAAAAAGGTTATAGAAACTTTAAAATTTCATAATTCCTTCTTTCTAAAACATAGAGGAAGTTCGTGTAATATGGAATATCATTGTATTTTTATTTGTAAGTTAAAAAAAAAAATTGAGATACATCGAAAGTTAGTAAAGATCAAACTTTGACTGTTTCTTAACAATTTTTTAAAGCCTTTAAAGAGGAAGAAAAAAAAAAATGCATATCAATATTTAGCTTAAAAAAAAAAAAAAAAGTTACACTTTTCAGGTAATGGCAACAAGTCGGGTAATATGGAGTAGCGTCAAAAGGAATATTTAAATTGCAAAAAAAATCACGATTTAAAAGATTAACCAAAATTATTTAATGATCAAACTTTAGTACATCATCTATAAATCATCAGATTCTTTGAAAAATTGTTTGAATTTTTAGACTCGTCTTGAAACAGTTGTCTAGCTGATATTCCATATTACCCGAAATGCCATCTTAAAAAGCATAACCTCTTCACTGCAATTATTAGATTTTAAATAAATTCGTAAAAAAAAAAGCAATTTAACAAATTACAACGACCATTTGGATAATGATTTTTTCAAAGATTAAAATTTAAGGCATAAAAAATCGCACGGAGTTGATCATACATTACGTACGCCATGGATTAAACATGAACATTTCTGGTCCCATCATGAACAAATTTTAAAAGAAATTTCAGTTTTATAATTTTAACTATCATGAGATATCGTTGAATTAATTACGTATACTAGGATTTAATAGAATGAAAAAAACTTTTATTAATACCTTTTTAAGTTTTGATTCGATTTTCATAAAATTTGAAATGACTCGACAAAATTCCGCAACGATTATATATATTAAATTTCAAACCATTCGTTTGGGTATCTTTTGTGCTGCTATATACGGACAAACGGACAGACAGACAAAAGGACGGGCCAGACGACGACTATAGGTGCTACGTATTTATATAATTACGAACGCACCTAAAAAATAGAAGTAAAATTATATTCGTTAAAATAAAATACTAAATCGTCAAAAACCATTTCGTATGACGGTAATAAAAGCGGTTATTCGTGTAATTAAGAATTATTTAGAAACCTGTAGTTCCACTTTAAATTTCATTACGCTGACTTAAAAATAATTAGCTGCATTATAATTTTAAAACTTCTTGCATGCACATAATTTCTGAAAATTAAAATTTTTAATTCCAAAATGGAGCAATTGCACAGTGTTCTATTAAAGTAAAAAAATAAATAAAAATAAAAAATAAATAAATAAAAAGTTCTAAGTTTTTTAAAGGCAAGCAAAACCAAGCAATACCCTTTATTCAGTTCCTACTATTAGTTCACACTCTCCCTATATATATCTTGTTCAAATTTTCAATTGTTAATAAAATACTTATTATTCATCCAATCAAGTTAAAAAAGAAAAAAAAATGCAATTTAACAAATTACAACGACCATTTGGAAAACGATTTTTTCAAAGACTAAAATTTAAGACATAAAAAATCGCACGGAGTTGATCATACATTACGTACGCCATGGATTACATTTTTCGGTACTGTAAATTTTTTAACTTCTACGGAGCTGGTCATTCATTACGTACGCCATGGATTAAACATTAATATTCCTGGACCAATTTTAAATGAAATTTCATTTTTAAACTTCTAAACATCCCACAATATTACTTTTATATCGTCGTATAGAGAAAAAAATGCATTTTTAATTGCAATTTGTTTGAAAGCTGTATCTCAATTTGCTTCTGAGTTATTAATTTTTTTTCTTTTTTGTAGTTTTTATTATTTTTTTGTCATAGTGGCAACAGAAGTATCCATCTCTGTTGAAAGTAAAGGGAAAATACAGATTACTGTATAGACCAATCAGAAAACGAATAAAATGCGGGATTCAACTAATAAAACGCTTCAGATATGTTTTTGATTTCCTACCCTGACCGAGGACAATAACCATTTTTCCAAATGGTAAAAAAAATATTAAGCAAATATTTTTTTAAAGCATGTGGAAACTAGTGATATGTGATAGCGTAAGTAATTGGTTTAAAGAATATTCAGAAGTCATTCTAATCACCATAATTTTATATTTTTGTTAACTTGTTTGTTTAAAAAATGATGGAATGTATCAGTAGGTGGAGTAGCAGACATTGACTTTCCATCTTTTTTTTTTTTTTTTTTTTTTTTTTTTTAACTAAGGGTGTGGTAAATTACATTTGATGAATGAAGGGTGGTGCAAAAAGATCAAGGACAAAATATCGAAGGGAAGTTAATGCATGTAGAAATAATTTACCCTTCCAAACACGGGATAAACTTATTAAACAACAAACACGCTGGATGGAAAATACAGGTTGACGAAGGAGTTGATTTAAAATTTTTAAGTGTAACTTAAAACGCTTGATTGGTTTCTGTAAGGTTATTTGCATACACCTGAATAGATTAAAAAGCTGGCTTGAGAATTTTTCGTAATTATAGTTATTTGTTTCCGACACAGATTAAAATTACATTTTAGTGTGAAAAGATTAACTATTTTAAAGAGTTTAAAGTGGAATATTTAACTTTGGTGTTCTATATATACAGAGAATACACTTGTAAAAAAAAAAAAAAAAAAAAAAGAGAGACATTTTATCGTTCTTTTTCTCTTAAAGGAATCAGAAGAAAAAAGAATTTAAAAATTTTTGTTCCCCATATTATGTTATGAACACAAAAGCATTTAATTAAAAGACAAAAATTATGCGTAAATTAATGAAATTTAAAGTTTACTAGCCGCCCTTTGGCGACCAGTTTGGTCTTCCTTAAAATTTATGTTTGAGAAGGCATGCTCAGCATTGTATCATGTTACTTTTATTCATAATTTAATTTACTTGGACTCCCTTAAATATAATTAATATAATCCCTTAAGCTAATATTAGTTTTTGTTGCATTAAAATATCTCAATCTGTTGATCTTCTGTAAGCAAGTAAACCCTATTGGTTTACAATGGAAGTGTATTGGAATTTGGCGAAATATTAGAGATATCGCCATGTTGGCAGCATATTTGGCGGCATTTGGAGACAGAACAGATCCCCCCCCCCCTCCTATGGTAGCACCCCTTATAGGCATGGCGATGCATTAAATGCTGTTCAATAACCAATGAGATGCGTTTCATTCGGGCGTTGCCATTAAACAATTAACAAATAATCACGATTTTTGTGCCACCTACGATAGCGTAATATATATATAGATTCTTAAATAATTTATTATGAGATCTAACCTATTAAAATGTCGTATTGTGTTATTATAAAATTAAAAAATGTATATATAATAATTTCGTTAATCAAATGATAACGAACAGATATAAACATATGTGTATTTTACGTATAAATAAAAAATCTATATAATATTTTAATTTTATAGAACGGACATGCATTTAATCAATTATAGAAAGATTGGATACAATACTGGATTTCGGTGGATAATAGAATGAAGAGTTTATTTATTTAGTTTAGTTTACTATTAGGATCCAACAGAAGCGTTTTTTAAAAAATATATATTGCCTTCTTTATTATTTATTAGTTGCAAAGTCCCATTTATTTCACTACAAACTCTTCTGTCGTCCCATCCCCTTGAAGGGCGGTGGGATATAATATATCCCACTAAATTTTCATTCCAAAATGCCACATGCACACCAAAATTTTGAATTAAAATTTTGCTTTAATGATGCACATGAAAAAAAGCTTTTACTTATTTCCAAGTAAATTTGCTTTCAAATCCTGGTTACAAACAATCATGCCAACATTTTAGTAATAGAAGTACTTTGCCCATGAAAGGATTAAATTCATAGTTCACATTTGAACGATTGTTTTAAAAAGCATTAGCTATTTTGAGAAATTTATAATTATAGTGGCAATGACAGGCTTTTATATCTTTCGCTTTTATAGTTCTTACACCACTTCTAAACATCGCATAATTTCCAATTTTACTGCATCGAATGCGAAGAAAAAATGTATTTTGAACGCAATTTGTTTGAAAACTGTAGCTGAATTGAGTCACTTTTTACGGCTTTTTAAATAATTTTCAAGGATGGGTTTTTTTTTATGTATCTCAACACTAAACATTTGTTTGCTACCTTAGTGAGGAGTAGCTTGTAACGAATAAGTTGCCACGACTGGCAATTGACTGCCCAGGGCAAATTAAAAAAAGTAGTTTTCTTTCGTACTTTTCTTTTCGCTTATCGCATTAACCTTCTTTTGTCCATTCACATCCATTTATGGTATTCACATTTATGGTATTCACATCCATTTTAAAAAAATGGATGTGAATACCACTAATTATTAGAAACAACTCTTTTGCGCCAAATCACATTGACTCAAATACATTTGGCTAGGGTCTCTATTATGGAAGTTTAATCATAAGATCAGGTTAACCATAAAATACTTCACTTTGGTGCTAAACTGAAATCTGCCAACGAAAAAACAGATTTAAATTTTCTAGTTTATATTGTATTTTCTACTTTTTAGTGTTTTAAATATTTCACTGTTTCACTGAGAGAATGGTTTGGCGAATAATTAACTCCATTGTTGTAACTCGAATATAGTTGTAAAAATATCGTTTATTTGATAGAATATTTGTCGATTTATCATTTGTGTTCGATAAAAAGGAAAATAACTTAAAATTAATTTATGAATTTATAATTAAGTTCTAAAAATATTAAAATGTTATATTGTCATCGGAAATTCACCTGTGTACATAATTTTTATAATTCTAGAACATCGGGAAGTGAGTGAGAAATAGATTACAAAATTCCAATTTCAATTCTAAGTTAAATAAAAGAGTGTAAAAATAAGCTTGTTTTTCAATAAGAAAAAATTTTATTTTAAATATTGAACACCATATTGTACAGCAGCGTCATAAAATTCTGATCCGATATCGTTTTGACAACTTTATTAGTTTATTGACAAAACGCATTATCCTATATCCCGTAACATTGAAGTATACTTTATAACGTATCGGGTTAATGATTCTTACTTAGCTACAATTTAATTCAAATAAATAACGCAGGCATACACAAATTTAGATATTTATTTTTCTTACACATTTCCATTAAATAACTGTTAAGTTTTAAAATTTTCCCTCACACACACACATACGAGTATGTATATATAGGACGTGAGTTTCAAAACTCGCCTTATCCAAAAGTTAAAAAATCGAGTTTTTGCTGTCAATCTATTCTATTGGTGAACCTACATCGAGAAAACACTACAATCTGCAAAAAAAACTAGTTTTATTGTGTATTTCTGGCATTGTAAAATCTTGGTTTACAATGAAAACCAATGGTCGCAGTCAGGGGGGATTTCCCAAAATTTGAATTTCTGGATAAGACGAGTTTTGAAACTCACGCCCTCATATATAGATACATATATATTAAAATATTTAAGGACAATTTCTTTCTACCTATAGCGATGATAGATGAAAAAATATTTCATAATGTCAAATGTACATTTATACTGAATTAGAATATTAAATTAAATTTATACGTAGAATGCAGTCTTTATCCATTTAGCTATTTTAGTTTACTATGACAAAATAAAAGTAGATTTGGTTTTTAATGGGAAAAATGTTATTTTTAAATACTTTTTCTTTCCATTGGAATTAAAAAAAATTTTCAAATTGAAAATTTTAAACTTTTATGATTTTTTAGCGTAGCACAAAAAACTACTTCGCGTAATGAGCTGTAATTTTAAATTAGCATAGTTTACAATTTCTATTTTTTCAAAAATCAATTTAAAAAATAATTAAGTAAGTTTTCGAAAAAAAAAAACGAATTGTAACTTATATATATTTTTAAAAGAATTCTATTTCTAGGAGCTTCAAATATGCGAATCCAAAATTACAGCTCATTCTGTCAAGTGATTTCTAAGTTATATTTTAAAAACTAATCAATTTTCCATTTATTTATTTCGTAACAATAAAAAATTAATTTAACAATAGCAGTTTCAAATTTTAAACCTGCATAATTCCTAAACTACTTGATTGAATGACTTCCGTTTAGTATCCGACGACAAAGTTTACAGAAGTATCCAAATATGGTGTCAAATCTAGGTGTTAGTGTTGAAAACTTTAAAACTTGTTACTTGTTGCAATTTCTAAATATGGACGGTCCTCTCAAAAAAAAAAAAAAAAAAAAAAAAAAAATCCCTGCCGGTCCGGCCTACAGGCAGAGGTAGATTTCGAAGTTAAGTATACTAATTTCACCAACAAAAACTAAATCATTATTAGATATAAATACACTTTAACAGTTTTATCTGTCTGCTTTTGACGAGTTTTTATTTCCTTTTTATAAAATAGCTGGTTTTATCAGAATCATGTTAAGGCGATATTAAAAAAAATATTTTTCCTTACTCAACAATGCGAAATTTTCTGGCACATTTTCAGATTAATTTTTAATAAAGAAAAAAAAAAAAAAGAAACATGCTGACGAGATTTTTGAAAAGATTTATAAGCGACCTGTGTTTTTATTTTTCTTTCAATTAATTAAAACTTGATTAATAAACAATTATTTTCTCAGTAGGACAATATTTTTCGTTTCTAACACAACCGCTTCGGGAAATTCTGTTCAAAATGCCCACTTTGACATCATTTTTTGAAATATATTCTGCCTCTATCAAAAAATCGATCATTACTGTACATTATATAGTTTCTGAGTAAGAGAATCTAGCAATTGGATGCGTTGGAGAGCAAAAATGAATTTAAAAATGAGTAAGAAAATAGACAGTTTGGATTTGAATGCACCCTTAATAAGATGATTTTTTTCTTCAACCGCTATGTATTTTTAATTTGTTTTTGCTTTAAGAATTGGCCCTATCAAAAAGTTGTCTATATAAATGTTGAAGACAATATTAAGAAGATATATGATAAATTCATGGAAATTTTATATCTTGGGAATTGACGGAGTTATAAAAATTTTTCTTCTTCAACCACCCTTTTTTTTTATTTATTTATTTGGTACGAATTGGTCCTATCAAAAACTTGTGAATATAAAAGTTGTAGACAATATTAAGGAGATGTATAATAAAATTATTGGATTTGATATCTTGAGAATTGACGAAGTAAGAAATTTTTTTCTCCCGAAAACCCAATTTTTTGCGCCCCTCGAGCCTATTTTGAACTTTATCAAAAATCTGTAATGCATGAATTTTTGGCGCTATTTTTAGAGGTAATAAAAACTTTAAACTGATTTGATATGTACAATAATTAAGAAGTTATGTGGTTTTTTTCGGTTTTCACAAAACCCCTCCCTATTTCCATCCCCTTTGTCCGCTTTTGCCCATTAACAAACTTGACCGAGATTTTATGTCCCTTGATTTTATGTATCAGTTTGGAAGAGATTTGTGCAGAATTGCGGAAGTTATCGTGTCCAGAAGAAAGTGATAACACAATTGCTTCGGAAAATTCCGTTCAAAATGCACACTTTGACATAATTTTTTGAAATATATTCTGCTTCTATCAAAAAATCGATCATTGCGGTACATTATATAGTTTCTGAATAAGCGAATCTACCATATAAATGCGTTTGAGAGCAAAAATGAATTTAAAAATGAGTCAGAAAATAAGCAGTTTGGATTTGAGTGCCTCCTTAATGCAATGATTTTTCCAACACAATCCGCTTCGGGAAATTCGGTTCAAAATGCCCACTTTAACAGCATTTTTAAAAATATATTCTGCCTCTATCAAAAAATCGACCATTACGGTACATTATATAGTTTCTGAGTAAGAAAACATACCAATTGGAAGCCTTTGAAAGCAAAAATGAATTGTAAAATGAGTCAGAAAGTACGCAGTTTGGATTTGAATACACCCTTACTTAGATGATTTTTTTCTTCAGCCGCTATGAATTTTTAATTTGTTTTCGCTGTAAGAATTGGTCCTATCCAAAACTTGTCTATATAGATGTTGTAGACAATATTAAGAAGGTATATGATAAATTCATGGGGATTTTATATCTTTTGAAATGACGGAGTTATGGATTTTTTACTTCTTCAAACCCCCTTTTTGTTTTCGTTTTTAATTTTTTTTTTTTTTTTTTTTTTTTTTTTTGCGGTACGAATTGGTCCTATCAAAAACTTGTGAATATAAAAGTTGTAGATAATATTAAGGAGATTTATAATAAAATTAATTAGAATTGATATCTTGAGAATTGCCGAAGTTATAAATTTTTATCTCCCAAAAACCCTATTTTTTGCGCCCCTTGAGCCCATTTTTAACTTTATCAAAAATCTGTGATACATAAAATTTTGGCCCTATTTTTAGAAGTAATAAAAACTTTAAACTGATTTGATATGTACAAAAATTAAGAAGTTATGGGGGGTTTTCCGTTTTCACAAAACCCCTCCCTATTTCCATCCCCTTGGTCCGATTTTGCCCATTAACGAACTTGACCGAGATTTTATGCCCTTTGATTTTATGTATCAGTTTAGAAGAGATTGGTGCAGAATTACGAAAGTTATCGTGTCCAGAAGAAAGTGATATATATAGATAGATAGATACATAGATAAAGTTTTTTACTGAGGATGGTTTTGGGTTCTAGGAGTCATGATCGGTGTAGATCTGCAAAAATTTTTCAGAAATTCCAACATAGGAACGATGCCAATAGGTAGTATTTCATACGAAATCTACCTAAAATTAAGTACAGCCTTAAGGGGGCCCGGGACACAAAAATCTCCATATTTTCTAAAAACATTTTATTGCATTAAAAATTTTTCTGTGTTTTTCTGCTTAAAACGACGCTTAAATCATGTTTCTATCTCAATTAGAACAGGAAATATTAAATTTTTCTTTTTGGTTTGTTTTCAAAATCTGGCTTTCAAACAATGGTTGTCATGAAAACGATTTCTTGTGAAAATGTGTTTTTCTTCATGATGGCTTTTTTCACCATTTCTCTTATTTAAATCGTTATGAGTCAAGAACCGTTAAAGATAAAGAGTTCAAACTTCGAAAATGTCTTTTTAAATTGTTTTACTTTAATTTTGATTCAGCAAATTAAAAACATATATTTACTTTTGAAAACATGATGTTTTTTAAAAAAGGTTACACCATTTGTTTTTACTTTAAATATTTTTAATTTTTTTTAATTAATATTTTTAAAAATGCTGAATCTAAATTAAAACTTATATATTTCTGTTTATTTAAATAAAAAAAAAATTCTGCAAATAATATTTCGAGTTATAGCAATTTTAAATTACCCCGCTTTTTTAAAGAATTTTAAATTTTAAAATTTTAAAAAATATATATATGGCCTAAATTGGCTTGCACTTTCCATAACATGCTAACCACATCCTGACCGCAGTAAGAGGGTGCCGCTAATTCCTATGAGAACTGACAGAGCTTGCAATTTCTAAAAGACAATAAACCTGATAAGTTAGTGATTTTGAACCTCCAACCTGGGAGCGAAGGTTCGATTTAACTTCAGAGTTGTTGGGTGGACTGATTTGGAAAGACGTATCGAGTCAGGCTCCGAGAGCGCGCCGGAGTATGTTGAAGGCCTGTAGATTGCCGGAAAAAGCCCCTCTCATCCCCTTAAACCCTGTACATAGTTAGTGTGCTCAGGGCTTAATTTCTAGCAAAAAAAGTACAGGAGCCCTGATATTTTGCGGTATTGGTACTAACAGCTGTACCTCCCCCCCCCCCCCCCCCTTCACTGCAATCTGGATATTTTTATTTCGTACATTATTTGCAAAATTAAAAGCATTTTTTTTTCTTTAGGAAAATAAAAATTTTAAATCTATCAGCATATCTATCAGCTGTCAACAATTCCACTTTTTATTTATCACTCCTTCCGAATAGTAATCTTTGCCAAATTTTAATGTTAATTAATTGCAGATTTCTGCGATTAAATATGGTAAGGATTATGATACAGGTAAACGTGTTAGAGATAGTTCACAGCTACGTATCTTTATGAAAATAAAATGAATGAAATTTACAGAAATTAATATTTATATGCTATGGAACAATGTTTTTCGATTTCAAAATTTCGAATGTAAGACAGATTGAGCTTGAGTCAGTCCAAGCCCAAAAACTGATATAAAAATTGAGTCCGTTTTATATTCACCTCCTCTAAATTACGTCACATATAAGTGTTTTGATAAAAAAGCATGCAAATGTTTGGAGATGGGAAGGAAAGGAAAAGGTAATTTTTGCTTCGTTTTTTCGGAAGCGCTATTGCATTGGGCTTCGGAGCCCTGTATTTATGAGCTCCGGTGATTTCCAACCAAAATTTAAAATCTTAGTAAAAACAGAGAAGTACCGGAGCTGGGCTCCGGTGGGCTCCGGTGCAAATTAAGCCCTGAGTGTGCTCTGTAAATAGAATTCATGCCTTACTCCAGACATTAAAATCTTATTATTTCTACACCAGCTAGTGTTCAATCAGAAGTATTTATCACCAAAGGTCAACTACAGCCAATTCCACATATATGAGAAGTTTTATCATGTGATTTTGTTTACAAATAACATGATTAACCATCCCAAAAAATTCAAAATTAAACTCAATAAATGAAAATTATTTTAAATTGTATCCCGGGCCCCCTTAATGGGTAGATTTTTTTCGAATTTCTCGCTTAAATTTGAATATTTTTAAACGATTTTTTTTTGCATAGGATAGATGAGGTCGATCTTTAATATGACTATTTTTTACTTTTTCGATTTCTTTTACAGATTTTTTTAATAAAGGTACTTTCAGTTTCGAAACCGGTTCTGAAAGTGAAAGTACCTTTATTTAAAAAAATCTGCAACCGAAATTGAAAAAGTAAAAAATAGTCATATTAACGATAGATCTCAGCTATCCTATGAAAAAAAAAAAAAAAAAAAAAAAAAAAAAAAAAAAAAAATCGTTTAAAAATATTCAAATTTAAACGAGAAATTCGAAAACAACTTGCCCTTAGGTTTAACATTACGGAACGAGGGATTTCAAGTGAGTGAAGAGTCCTTTTAATTAGTAGACTTCATAACTAATCAATTGGTACGCCACATTTTTATAGGATGATTTATGCCTGAATTAGTAGCAGGGGATCACCCCCCCCCTCCCCACCCCACCCCCACCCTCAGAACAGCACACGATTTTTATATATTTATATTGTATTCTTTTTGATGGGAGCATGAAATTTTCCGTTTAAGATTCGAATCCGCCATTGATATCTTTCACTGTAGCAAGTTTTACTACATTTTTAATAGTTCATATTTTTGATGACTAATTATAAAAATTAAATTAATTTTTATCATTATTTAAAATTATTACAAAATGTTGTCAATCAGCTAATTGACCTTGACATCATTTTATAACGATACCCTGTCTCTGGCCCCTTCAGTATCGCTATAAACAGGTTTTGCTGTATGTAATTTGACAGTGATTGTTCATAAGAGAAAAAAAATCGATGAATTTTTACTTTAGTGCATTTCCTAGTCGGATTGCGCTGGATAATGCTCAGTGACCCGTGGAAACATTAAAAAAACACTATTTGAAAAAAAAAAAAAAAGCGTAAAATCTAACATCAACCGCCTAACTTGCTTCAAGGAACTATTTTTCTAAAAAATACAGACTACTTTTTTTTTTGCAATTTCCCATAATATGAATATACTTGAAGTTTCCTATTACAGGCATCCCCCGACTTACGTAAGTAATGCGTTCCGTAAAGTTTTACGTAAGTCAGATTTGTAAGTTGCTTAGGTAAAATTTTGTAAGAAACTGCAATAATTATTACATATATATGTATATATACATATATATATTATTTACACCGTATTATTTTATAAATAAAGCATCATGCGACAGCATTTACTCGTATATAAACTATAAAAGTATGAAAAAATGTAAAAACAAACTTAAAGACCACTTTTCAAATACCTTGTGGAATACGGAATTTATAAAACTAACATTGATCAATAGATTTATAACAATCTTAAATCGACATCAAACGACTATAAAAATAAGAAATAAAGATTAACCTATTCTCCATAAATTTCTGATGGCAAGACAAATGAATAGCACTCACAAAATAAAATAATCCTTCATTAGCACAAACTGTATTTATTATGAATTAGATGAATATTATGAATAACTAACAATAAAGATTAAGTTGTTTTGTTATAGATTTGATTGCATATACCAACAAAAATATAACTGTCTAATATATGTAACTATATTACCGTTGTGGTTTATAACTATATATTTTATTTATAAAGTAAATATCAATAGTATGCAACTGTGTATCAAATGTATGTTCACAAATGAAATTTTCGAGATTTATTACGTAACTGTCTTGCAGTAGACATGAGATTTTGAGTAATGCTTCGCAAATCGCAAAATCATCGCAAAATTCAGCGTTGGGCGAAACCACGAAAACGTAAAAAAAGAATAACTTACAAGTATTACAGTGATTAATCTGTTGAACATATAAAAATCAATTGGCAAATTTATCTTATTTCAACAGTATAAGTAATAAACAAATCGCGGAGAGTTGATTTTACTAACTTGTCTTTTTTTACGTTAACATACATTTTTTATTGTGAAAATGTGTTGGCATTAAATTTAGGGATCCCAAAGCAAACTTTCTCCGACAGGACAGAAATCAATCTGCATTTGGAAAAATGTTTCATTTTTATAGATATCTAGCGATCGCAGACGATCTATTTTTAAATTGCCTGAAGGAACGATGACATAAATGATGGCCAGGCTTCAGATGTCCCGCAACGTTGCTCTTCTGTGTCTAGGACAGTTTCTCGTGGATGGAATTCGAAATAAGAAGAGATAAGCATCTAGCGGAGCTCAAACGACTTTGAACTTTTCTCTGAAACGGTGTTGTCAAAAAACAAATGTGTTTACACATTTTCATCAAATTGTTTATTTTGTATACAGCTGAATTCGCTTTATGTAACAGCAGATAAAATAATATCTCACATTATGTAACATATTTTCAATATTTCAAACCCCTTTAGCCGGTTAATTATACATTTTATTTACAGTTTTCTTGTAACAATTGCATTGTTTAACCTCTTCGGTCCTTAAGGTCTTCATACGGAGACCTTTGTTCTTTTCCTTATAAAAACTAAAATGTCCGATTTTTTTACATTTTCACATCACTTCTTAATAGATGAATGTTTTTTTGCGTTCAAAGCAAACGAATAAATGGCAGCATCTAAGCTGATTCCCACATAAAATAAATATTATTTTCATCTGAATTTGCAAAATACGTAAAAATGCCCAAAGACAGTATGACCAAGAAAGTGAGAAATTTTCATAAGTATTTAACTTAAATTTTTTTCAATAAAAAAATTTGATGATTTGTAGATTATTTACTTGCTTAAAGCTCTTAAATTTGTGATTGTGTTGACTTCCGTTAATGGTTATTAAATTGATGTTTCTAAGGGGTTTGAAGTTTTAGATCCCTATTTTTGAACCTATATCACTAAGCGCCTAAAGGATCAATTTCAGAAAATATATTTCTTCTGTCATTTACGATGTAATTTTGCTCGGAAAAAACCAATGAATAAGCATTGTAATTTTAGCTTCGGAACTGAAAAGGCTAAGATGACAAACAGAGATCGACGGAAAGTTCGGTTTCGTTTTCGCTTTTGAAGAGTATCGTCCAACATTTGGTCTTGGTGAAAAAACAACCAAACAGTCGGTTGCATACCAAAACCTTAATCAGATTTTTTTTTTTTTTTTTAACTTACTGTTGGCCTATGTAAATTCCATTCACAGTCCATAGTGCCTTCGGTTATTTTTCACTCGTGCTATCCTTTTGTGACCATTCGAACAGTATTGATGACAATAAAGCACTTCGTATTAATAAAAAATAAAATAAGATGACTAAAATAAATAGATGGAGGTCGACGTTTCTTGGATGTGAATGCGAAACAATCAGTAAAAACTTATTATACTTTATTTTATTTATAACCCTTCTGATACCAGAAGAGCAAGAAGGAAGAAAAAAATAAAGAATGCATTTTTTTTTTTTAATTGTTCATAGAATGTTATAAAACTTTTGTATCGTGATCACGCAATACATATTCCTGTAAGTTTTCACTAAAAAAGCGAACTTTTTTGTTCCATTTGGTTTACTTTATTACTGTTTAAAATCAAACGCGTATTACAATCACTGCTTATAATGCTATGTTTGTGGTTGATCTTAATTGAATACGAATTCAATTCTTTTGCATACTGAGTTCAATAAGTTACAATTTTGTTGTTTAATATTGATCTTTACGCTTTTTACATTAATGTAAATGTTAATACTGCAATTACTTCTTACTAATACAGTTTTCGATCACACGCGTCTGTCAGTCGTATATCACTTTTTGAATACCTCAGTATGAAGACTGAGAAAATAACGATTTATATTACTCTCATAAACTCCATTCTGAGCCATCTCCTTGCATTATGTGTGTACAAACAGAGCCTGATTATCCAAAAGGCATGTGAAGCACTTGTTTCCCAACTAAAATTTAATAGCTTCCACAATGACTGTGAAATGGGTCTTCTAATTTGCTTTTTATTTTCATTACGTTTTAATATTTTTTTGGAAGAAGGAGATTGCCTAATGCAAAAAGGTAATCCACACACTACTCCAGGAAACTTATTTAACCGGGAAATATGAATGTGATCAACAGGATGTTAATTAACCATATAGCATGATGTGCTGATATAACCCGATGTGCTGGTTAGAAACCACATAAGGGTAACTGGGGATACAGCTATGCTATATGTACTAAATACATCTGGAGTCTATACAGAGAATGTAAAAATGTTGTGTATGTGAACTCGATTAATATATATTTTTTTCTCTTCTTGAGTTCAATCCAAGTGACTGCTACTTCTACTTTCAACTACCCTAATAATTATTGGCTCTGCCATTTGAAACGAAGTGACGTATTTGTATGAATGAACAGCAATTAATTATAAAAATATTCTCTGACGATGGCCGCGGGAAATGCAGGCTGAACTAAGATGTTTTTAAATAAAATTTATATTTTAACATGTAACATCTATTTCATTAATTTCGTCGCCTTTTAAGTAAAGCGGTGAGCTTTTAAAGTTAATATTGCATACGTTGTGATTGAATCAAGATAAAATATTGCATTTCATCTTATCATTTTATTTATTTATTCTTCCTTTTCTTCGAAATTCTTCATTTTCTTCTAGTTTCTTCCGCTTTCCCCCCCAGTTTCTTCAACCAACCTTGGGACTCTCCTATGCTTAAATAATTCTAAAATTATTTTCAGTTCCCTTCAGTTACAAATACACCAAATCAAAATTTATGAATTAAATGTTTTTTGTCCTTTACTCTCGCAGTTGACTCGTAACATCAGTAACATCAGCAACAATCTCGTAAACATCAGCAGCGACAGTAGTTTTAAGCCTTCGGGAGAGCTAAATTTATAATTATACCAGTCTTTCACTAATATGAAACATCGCTTCATTAAACTTTTTCATTAGGCAACTAGTGAAATTCAACCATAATAAAAAAAACATTAAAAAACGGTGTTATAATTTTGCATTAATTTTATTTAGCATATATTACAGTGTGCGTAGTATACTTACTTTAGAGTATAATAATTTTGAATAGTAATATTTGCCTTATTTAATCACAGAATTTCATCTATTAAGTGAGACAAAGATTACTATTCAAAAATACTGATATTATTGTAGTCAAATATATACATTGTTACTCACCGTGTATTACTTAACACAGTAATTGCACATAGTACTAAAAAATATAAGGAGTCTTCATTTTGTTTACAACGGTGCAACATCATATAACAAAATAAAAGTCTGCCCTCTGCCCATCATATTTTTTTTTTATTTATTGAAACTTCTAAGAAGTCAACAGAAGCTTTATTTCTTTTTCTGAGAAACTCGAAATATTTGTGATTCACTGCATTCTATCCTTCGAGTTTTCCGAGACAAGATCTTTAACTATACAAGAAGCTTTTCGAAATGTGTATGTGGTAGGGGGACAAAAAAATTGGTTCTGGGTCCAATTTAGCTAAAATCTGATGAAAATCTGAAAATGTCTTTCTTTTTATTAGTAAAAAACAAATCATATTTCTAATATTAATATTTCATTAGATAATTAAAGTTAATCTATTTCATATCATTGCGTTTTGTTTTGAAATATTTTATATACTTGATGTATCTTAATTTCAGGCATTGTTTTAGTTTTTTCCAGTTTCTTCCGCTTCCCCCCCCCCCCCCCCCAGTTTCTTCCAGGAAGAAACCCAAACCTCGGACTCTCCTAGGCTTAAATAAGTCTAAAATTATTTTTACAAATGTATCAAATCTGAAATTGTGAATTAAAATTTTTTGTCCTTTACTCTCGCAGTCATCCACCGTATCTCGTAAACATCAGCAGCGACAGTAGTTTTAAGCCTTCGGGAGAGTCTCTCGAATTCAACAAATTTTTGGATGCTGATAATGAACTTCGGCAAGTTATGTAACTGTCTAAGTTACGGCTGAAGAGCTTTACATCATCAAGTTATCTATCCTCTGGCTAAATTGCTAAACTTCCGTAAGAAGTTTCATTATATGTATAGCGTTATCTAAAATTAATATTACTCTTTAATTTATCAGAAAAACTGGCAATTCTTTTTAGCCCCCGGTACGGTATGCTATTTCTTTCTCCCAGCTTATTTTGTGTATTTCAAAAAATAACGTTACCTTACAGAAGGCAGTCGTAAAACAAAACAGTACGATTAAATACTCTATAGCAATTTTTTAAACTTCTAAGCATCGCACATTTTCAATTTTTATACCGTCGTATTGGAAAGAAAAAAGTTCTTTTAAATGCATTTCGTTTGAAAACTGTATCTCCATTTATTTTTGAAATATTAATTTTTTTGTAGTTTTTAGAGCCATTTGCTTAATATTGGCAGCGGAAGTACTCCATTTCTGTAGAAAGTAAAGGAAAAATAGTTCTAAAATAGTAATTATATATTTTTGTTGACCTTTTCTCATAACAACCGAAAGAAAATGTAATTAAAATACGTGCTATTTTGAAAAAAAATATAAACGAATGATTTTTGTTAAAACAATGGAGCTATTATAAACTATATTTAATTTTAAATATCTATGAACCATTAGATAGCCTTTTTTTTGTCGATTTTCTTGAATGACGGCATCTTTTTGCTGCATCTGTGCATTATTTCCCGATAGTGATTGCTATGCATGCTTTACTGTAGATATTTAAGAGTAGATCGTAAATGTGGAATTCCTAAGCGGATGCGAATGACGTCATTTCACATAAAATAAAACGTGTGCTTTGAGTCTGAAAATTGAAATATATTTTGTACTGCAGTAGAGTCCCGCTTAACTGAGTTATTTTCTTCCGATGGACTGGTGAAAAAAAAATTATGGCCATTTTTTTCCCATTCTGACCAGAAAACCAGAGTTCTAACTTTTTACGGCTGCTCTTTCATCTTCACATAACGCTTCATTTATAATGGCTGTTTCATAATAATAGTAGCCATCAGTCCATCAGAAGAAAATGAGGTAATGGAAATGCCGGGGGCGACACTAAATTCTGAAATAGCAGAATTTCTGTTCTCTAGTTTTCTTTCTTTCCTTTTGTGAGTGTGTGTATGTTTTCGAAATTTCGTTATCCCCGCTCGACAACATAAATTTATTTTATGTAATTTCAAAATTATGTGTTCGTTCTTCCATGAGTGAAATTTTCAGATATATTAATTCAGATGCTAAAGAATAGAAAAACGCTTTTTATTTACTCATAATTATACTGCATATTAAATTAAAGTTGACTAATATCTTATGTATCAATTTTCGTGATTTTCATGATCCAAAAATTGGTTTAAAATACCAATTTTGTCAATATTTTCTTAAAAGGGTTTTACTGTTATGAGATAATTGTTGCTTGATACTTAAGAGTAAGAATATTTAAAAAGTCATGCATGGATGAATGGAAATGGTTGCATACTTGTTTTTGAAAGTAGGGAAAATTGGATTTTAAAACAGTTTTAAATGAAAACTTGATTCAGATGGTACTTGCGGAATTTCTACATTTTTACTCTCTGTACGCATACACTATAAAGGAAGTATTGTAATGAAGACAAAAACCTGATTATGGAAATATTTTATATTTTGAGGTTCCCTGAATCGCTTTCGTTATTTTTAAACCAATCCAATATGTATGAATTTATGTATGTATGTATCTATGTATGCGTGTATAGAATTTCCTCACGTTTTTAGGTTCTCAGAACACGATTTCGATAGTTTATCGATGATGCCGCGCTATGTATGTATGGAGTGAGTGAACATGATAGCGGCCAAACTATTCTTTCGACTGAGCTCCCATTTAGGGAATGTTACAAGACACTAGGGATGCACCGAATAGTGATTTTGGCCGAATACCGAATATTCGGCCAACAGGCGAACCGAATACCGAATATTCGGCTAGCCGAATAGTAACTGCTAGGCCGAATACCGAATATTCGGTTTGTCTAATACTTTTATATTTCAAAGTTTAAAGGCATTAAAATGTTAAATTTTAAAACAATTTTACATAATATTTAAAACAGAAACTTTTATTCTAATAAACAAGAGCTTTTTTCAAGTAAACTTTATGCTGAAAAAAATCTGCTTTGAGTTATTTAAGAAGAGGATAGTTGTAAAAAAATTTTTAATTAATAAAATTTTAAATTTCATCGCTTCTTCTGAGAATTAAAACAAACGAATAAAATTTTGTTAAATTCTAAAACAAGCATTTTAAAATCAAAGAGAGATTGTGAAAAAATCGGAAGAAAAATTGTACAGGATCATATATTTGCTTGTCAGGAAGAGACTAAAGTAAAAGTTAATAAATAATACAATCGATTCAAATTTTATATGGTGACAGCTTAGCAAGAATAACTGTTCTACTCCCTTTGATTAAGCAAGGAAGTTTTTAAATGCATCCTAGATCGATGTCTGGAGTGGGCAATCATTTTCAGAAATTGTAAACGTTGTTCTTAAAATCTTAGCAAAGAAACAGATTATTTACTGGACAATGTTGCAGAACTTGCATTTGTACATAATTAATTCCTATGAAAATCCTCATGATTGGCTAATTTTCTTAAATAATACTTAACAAACAGCAAATAAATAATGTAAAAACATTCTTTTTTATTTAAATATGATTCTGTTTCTAATTATTCTGAATATCTTTATAAGTTGACTGTTAAAATTGTATAAGGTTTTAAAATATATGCTTTAAAAGTTTTTTTAAGTATTCGGTTTGGCTGAATATTTCGATATTCGGCCAAACCAAATATTCGGTAACATGGCTGAATAGGCCGAATACCGAATAGATACCGAATATTCGGTGCATCCCTACAAGACACTGTTGCAAGAACTGTATACATTTTTGAAGAAATCGGACGTCGGTTTTTTTGTGTCTAAACCTTTTTCCAACATTTTTTTTTTTCAAACATTTTGTGATGATAACTAATAAACACTTTCTCTTGTATTTAAATTAAATTCTCCAATAAAAATCCAAACGTGACTTAATTTAGTGTATATATATATTTTTTTTTATTCGCAGTAAAATATTTTTACTTAAAAAAAGATTTTACTAAATTAAAGCGTAAGGAAATTTATGCATTAATTTTATTGAATAATAAAATTAAAAATTAATTTTAGAAAAATCCTACGAAATACTTTTGTAAAGCATACTATTTGTTGAAAAAAGGGTTACAATTCTCATACACATGAAACTATTGTTCCCAGGATTGCTCATATTTGATGCGAACTTTAGCTGTTAATCCGATTACGGAATATTAGCTCTGTAATTGAAGTATTTTCGTAGAAAAGTTTTCATACGTTACATATTTTTTCAGTTACATTTGGATTGCCTGGTATTTGAATTCAAAGCATACTATAAAGAGTTTGGAAAGTCGGGTAAAGTCACTCCAGATTTTTTTCCATACTAACAGTTCAAATGTCATTGATTTGATTTCTTTTCTTATTTTGTTTAAGGGTGTTCTCAACTGCTCTGCTCAACAAGCGCAAAACGTTTTGACACATTTGCAGATTCATTTTTTAACGGAAAGATATACAATTGGAAGTATTTGGTATGGAAGCGATTTGGAATCGAACACGCGTTTTCCATTTTTTTTTATCAATAAATTACCTATTGAGTTATAAGCGATTTTGATCACGTGACAAAGGCTTTTTCACTTTTTTTTTAGTGGCTATTCTTCTTTCGCGCGAAAATTCTGTTCAAAATGCTCACTTTGACACTATTTTCGGAAAGATCTATTGCGTTTGCAAAAAAAAAAAAAAAAAAAAAAAAAAAAACAGTTTGATTATATAGTTTCTGAACAACAGCACTTGCTAGTTTCATGCATTTCCGAACAAAAATAAGCTAAAACTTATGTCATAAAGTTGCTCTTTCGGATTTGAGTACAGCCTTAAGAAAAAACGCGCTTTTAGTACTTATATATGATTTTTCAAAAATTTGTTTATCCAGAGTTAGTCCAAATTTTGTTAACACTTAAATGGAAAATGTTTTAGTCAAAAACTTCCAAATTCCCTTCGCTAATGCTAAGCCTACGGACGTAGAATGCATTTGTATATTTAAAATATCTCCTCTGGAAATTAATATTTTTTACCCCTTTTTTCTTAGTACTCTTCTTAAAAGACTTTTATTTTTTTTCTTAGTTCTCAAAATATTTCTAAAATATAGGCTTAATTTAATATTTTATGTGTTAAAGACAAACGAACTATTAAGATTTTAACACCTCACATAAAATTAAGTATATATTTTAGTATTATTTTGACAACTAAGGAAAAAAGGGATATCCTTTAAAAAGAGTTCATAGGAATAAAAGTTTAAAATATTGATTTCCGGAGGAGATATTTTAAATATACGAATGCACCACACGCCCATAGACTTAGCATTATCGAGGGGACTTCGGAAGCTAAGTGACTAGCAGCCGTAAGGTAACAATATCTCATCCATTATTATCAGCATCATACGCATTGCTGTATTCCAGAGAAAAATGTTCTATCATTTAATGCGTTAATATAATTTTGATTAAACCTGTAATGTGCTTTAATTTTCGCATACTGAATTGCAAAAATATTTTGTGAACTGCCTATTATGCACGTTTTCACAAGACATCATGCATTTAACTGAAATGTAATTCATAATTCCAAATAAGCAAAAACTACTTCTGTAACAACTTTGAAAAATAACTTCTATCCTAGGTCTTTTGAAAGTCACATTAGTTTCGACTTTTTACAGAATCTATCATAGCCACTCCTCAAAATTATTCATTGAAAATGTCAGTGATACTCTTTTGATTAACAGGTGCAGAACAGGGGCGTAACTTGGTTCGGTTGCACCGTCTTGTAATACTGCACTCCTTAATTGTAAAATTATGACATTATTACATTCTATAAGATTCCAGGTTTCCTTTGCATCATACTATCCATTTGTATACATTTCACTTAGTTTAGATACTATGACGTAAAGTAAACATTTACATACATTTTACTTATGATTTTGGGTAGCGTGACGCAAAAGATAAATCAATTTATTAAAATAAATACATTTCAATGTATAATATAGGTTTAGTGTAAGAGTGATACATTCAACAGTGCATCTGAAAATTAAAAGTATTGTTTGAATTTGTAAATATACTTTAAAAGACAAAACAAAAACAACGTTAATTGAATTTAATACAAATCTTTAAAAGTGACATCAAGGCGCCACTCGAATTTTAATATTTCTTTTAAAACCCATATTTTGAGAGTATTGCGTCACTTAAAATTTGATATCATTAATTTTAAGACACATATTTAAAATTCTTTGTGCCATAAGGTAAAGTGCTGCGCCACAAATTTTTAAATCGACAAGGGTTTTTGTGCTGATCTGGTTTACGTCCCGGGTTCCATGTATTTTCAGTTTCCCACAAATTCAATCTTATACCGTTAGAGCAAACGTCATAAAGTGTGGCTACAAGGACTATAATATTTTTATAATATTTTTACTTTAAAAATATATTTAAACTTAATTTACTGAGGTTAGAACGTATTCCTTCTCAATCGTAAATACAATCGTAAATGTAGCAGGGGAATGTAATAACCAGCAGGCGTAAGGGCGAGATTCATACAAAAAATGTAAGCTTTTAATTCGCTTTAGCGCATCTTGTTGATTAATTTTATACCATAAGATCAAAAGAACTTCTTAAAAACACCATAAAAATTTCAGAAATACGCAAGGCCTTTCAAAAGAACTTGGTCTTTCTTGATCAGGCACAAATAACCCATGCTTCTACTTTGAACGCTAGAGAAAGAGTAAGTTCTTTTGAAAGACTTGCGCATTTCTGTATTTTTTTATGGTGTTTTTAAGAAGTTCTTTTAATCTTACTGTAACACACAGCTTATATCAACGTTAAATGTTAATTTTATGCCACACTGAGTAATAAATGACAAAGTGGGAATTTGGCCAAAAAATGCCTTTTTTAAGGGGGGGGGGGATAATAATGGATGAAACTCTCAAATTCTTCTAAAATTATCTTCTTCTTTTTTTAAACTTTAGGCTCTCCCGCAAATATATATATATATATATATATATATATCTAATAGGTTTGCAATTCACAAGTTATACAGCTAATTATGAATATAAACTTACGATCATTTCGTACAATGTGTTGTAATAAAGTATTCTACATTTAAAAAGAAAAGAAAAAGATTTTAAACGATTTTTTTTTCGAGTTATATAAATGTCCTTTGTGCCTTCTTATTAAAAGTGCAGTTCTATTTGAGTAACAATCTTTCAAAAAAGAGAGTTTAAATTTCGAAGCACATCACATCATTGTTGTGAAAGAGTATATTGAAATGAAAAGTTGCATTCATTAATAATTCTCCTGAATATCAGAGCCAATTTACACTATATTAATGGCCACAACTTCTGAAACAGACGCAGTTGTTGTGTTGTTAGTTGTAAGGCAATTTATTTTTCCCAACGTGTTATAAATAAGTTTTCCTATTATCTCAGTACTTATTAAAAACAGAGTAAAGATGTAATGATCACTTGCTTTGTGAAGATTCATAGATAACGCACTAGTCAACAGCCATTTTGTATCTCATTTGTAATTTTAAAAAAGTATGTAATTTTGCATGTAGAACTCTAATCTACTATCAGAAAGTTTCTATCATGTCAGTGTTTTACAAAATTTTAAAATTTTATTTTTTCATGCATTGTAAAATATGTGGTGAAATGTCAGTTATAATTTACCTTTTGTGGTTAAATAATAAGGCAATGAATGACTATGTAGGTTAAAACCTTTATTTGGACGCATTCTGCTCTAAAAAGTAGTTAACAGAACATTCAGGACTGTCATCAAGAAAGACATCAACCTGTTTTCAAAAATAACATTGTTAATATTAACATTACGGGCTTTTGTGCAACAGTTTCGTGCTCGTATTAGTTCATAGTTTGTGTAATTAAGAAAACTTTTTTACTGGTAAATATTATGTTTTTTTTTTTTTTTTTTTTTTTTTCAAATTCTCAATTTTTTGTCAAATATTTTACTTTTGATTTACGTAACTTCCCTGTATCTAATAAATGTGACGTTATTGAGATAATATTCCAATGAATTCAGAACCTTAAAATTAGTTAAATGCAGCTATTTACGAGCCAGATACAGAAAAAAGTTAAAATTTTTTGACTGGTGTAATTATTCTTTGTCTCTTTTAAACCATTGAAGGGCGGTAGGATATAACATAGCCCATTTAACTTTAATTGTGAAATGTTACATTGACACCGGAATTTTGGAATGAAATTTTTAATGTTATTAAGTACGTGAAGAAGAGCTTTTACCTATTTTGAAATAAATTTATTTTTAAATTCTACCGTCATTCATTCATTTCAGCATCTTACTAATAGAAGTATACTTTGCCCCTGAAAGGGTTAAAGGCTCGTCTGGATGTCTTGATTAAAGAAATGTTTCTGTGATTTTATTTATTTATTCTTCCTAAATTGTATATTATTTTGTATTTAGACGCATATTCCATAAATAAAATTTTAAGACTCTTATAATAACGTTTCTGCATTCAGATTTTCTTAAAAACAATGTTATGTAAAATAGCAATGAATTTCTTAGCAGAAGAATTATTTCACATTTCAGGTTCATCGAAGTTTACTATTCTCATACAATTTATTACTTCTTCACCCGAAGTCAAATAACTCTTCGAAGAATGAGAAAGGAGCGTGCTTAGGATTCAGTCATTGCACTTTTCAGGGTTGGATTATGAATGCTTGATTGCGCTTAGTGAATTTTACTCACGAAACTACAGATTAATTTTTTCGGTTGGAAACATCCGTTCTTGTGTGAATCTTCTTCCAGATAAACATTTCACTGCCTACAGCAGCGACATTTTAAAAACTGTTAAGTAAGTCTTATGAATGTGTGAACTGATAAAATAGAGTTTGGGAGCTATCTAATATCAGAAAATCTAAAAGAAATCAGAAGGGAAAATGTTATCTTCAGCGAAGAAAGTCGTCCGCGGATCTGTTATTTATCGCTTTTTAATATGTTTTTTTTTTTTTAATAATATTTTTTCTTACTTTGAACATTTTTTTATAATATTTTTTCTTACTTTGAACATTTTTAATATGTATATGACAGGGATGGTGAACATATGGCACGCATGCCAAAAGTATCACACGAAAGCATAATTTTGGCACGCTGTTATTTGTGACTCTAAATCGATATACATTGATATTACACAAAATACACAAAATCTAGATGACCTAATCTTGACTAAATTTGATTTATTGGAAATTGAAGTATTTTAATTGCGGCTTTTTAAAATACCCCTAAATTACCACATTAATAAACGTACCAATGATAAATTTATTTCAACTTAGAAATTTAATTCAGAGCTATTTAAAGAAACTGACGTTTGATCTTTTAATATTTTTTCCATTTATCTATTTCAGCAAGGTCATTAATTTCTAAAATGAATAATACATAAACTCAAATAAAAAGAAGTTGTCATATAAATCCAGTTAAGTCTTCATTCTGTTGAAATTAACTGAGTATGAACCTGATATTAATTATTTTCCTTCCAAGATGCAAACAATACAATTGATCACATATATTTTTTTAATAATTTCTAGAATTAAATTTTTTTATGATTATTATAGTGCAATACCTCACCTGCATGTTACCCATTTGTTTTTGTTTTTATCTCAGTGTTATTAATAAAGTTTTTTTTTTTCATGATTTTTCAATCCACTAAATTTGTTGGCACGTCAAGGTCGTGTAAAATATTTTAGGAAACAAATTGGCTCGCGGTTATAAAAAGGTTCGCCAACCCTGGTATATGATAATCACCCTCTAACGCCATCCCACTTTAAATATAACCACACACAAACACAGCAGAAAATAAATTTCGCATCTTGATAACGAAACCAAACTTGGCAAAAGTATTTTTTTTTAAATTACAAAATATTAATTTTTTACTATCTATACTAATATTATAAAGAGGTAAAAATTGTTTATTTGTAGGAGGTAAGCTCTGGAACTACCGAACCGATTCCAAAAATAAAGGTATCAAAATGATGGTGTTAGTCCAACTTAGAACATATGCTATATCTTATGTACGTGCCACTGGCCAAAAAAGGGTGCAGGAGCAAAAAACGTTCTAAAAATGAGATTTTTGTGTTACTGAAGGGCCTAGAAACATGGAATTTGGAATGGTAGTTACTTATAAAACACTAATGATCTCTAAGGACATTTCCTAAAAAAATCAAAATTTAAAAGGGGTGAAAATGCGGAAAAAGCGTTCTAAAAAACGTTCTAAATGGCGGTTTATACGCAATTTCAAGAAGTACCAAACAGATCAAAAAAATACTGGTGTCAAAATAAAGGTGACAACCCTTGCTCCAATATAGGCTACATTTTATGTCGCTGCCACTACCCCTAAAAGGGGTGCAGGAGCAAAAAAACGTTCGAAATTGCTGTTTTTTGTGTTACTGAAGGGCCCAGAAACATGGAATTTGGAATGGTAGTTATTTATAAGATATAAATGATCTCTAAGAACATTTCTTAAAAAAATCGAAATTTAAAAGGGGCGAAAATGCGCGAAAAGAGTTCTAAAAAACCTTCTAAATGGCGATTTCTACGCAATCTCAGAAAGTACCCAACATATTTCAAAAGTAATGGCTGGAAATTGATGATGACGGCCCTTGCTCCAACATAGGCTCTATTTCATGTCGGTGCCACCACCACCTAGGGGTTGCAAAAGCAAAAAACGTTCTAAACTGCCATTTTAGTGTTACTGAAGAACCTAGAATCCTGAAATTAGGCAGGGCAGTTATTTGTAAGATACAAATGATCTCTAAGAACATTTCCTAAAAAATCGAAATTTAAAAGGGGTGAAAATGAGCGAAAAGCGTTCTAAAAAACTTTCTAAATTGCGATTTCTACGCAATCTCAGGAAGTACCGAACCGATTTAAAAAAATAATGGTGTGAAAACGATGGTGACAGCCCTCGCTCCAACATAGGCTGTATTTCATGTCGGTGCCACACCCCAAAGGGGGTGAAGGAGAAAAAGGCGATGTAAATTGCGTTTTTTGTAATACTGCAGGGGCTAGCAACTTGAAACTAGGCATGGTACTTACTTATAAGATATAAATGATCCCTAAGAACATTTCCTAAATAATTCGAAATTTAAAAGTATTGAAAATGGACGAAAAACGTTCTAAAAAACGTTCTAAATTGCGATTTCTACGCAATATCAGAAAGTACCCAACCGATTTCAAAAGTAATAGTTGGAAATTGATGATGACAGCCATTTCATGTCGGCATCACTACCACCTTGCGGTTCATTTAAAAAAAAAAAAAAAAACGTTCTAAATTGTGATTTTTGTGATACTGAAGGGGCTAGAGCAACTTGAAATTTGGCATGGTAATTACTTATGATATGTAAATACTCTTTGCGAAGAGTTCCTTAAAAATTTGAAATTTAAAACGGGTGAAAATGAATGAAAAGCGTTTTACAAATGTTCTAAATAGCTATTTCTACGCAATCTCAGGAAATATAAACCGATTTCAGAAGTAATATTTTCAAATTGATGGTGACAGTCCCCGCTCCAACATAGCCTATATTTTATGTTGATGTTACTACCACCTGGGGGTTACAGGAGCAAAAAATGTTCTAAATTGCGTTTTTTGTGTTACTGGGGGGAGTCTAACATTTTAAATTTGGAATGGTAATTACTTCAAAGATGCAAATGCTTTCTAAGAATTGTCGAAAGAAAATTCCAAATTTAAAAGGATGAAGTGAGCGAAAAGCGTTCTATAAACGTTCTAAATTACGATTTTTATGCAATCTTATGAAATACGAAACCGCTTTCAAACATAATGGTTGCAACTTGATTGTGATAGAACCTGCTCAAACATAAGATATATTTTATGTCGAGGGTTGCAGGAGCAAAACACTTTCCAATGCGATTTCTATGGTACTGAAGAGGCTAGAAACTTTAAATATAGCACGGTAGTAACTTATAAAATATAAATGTCCTCTAAGAACGTTCGAAAATAAACTCGAAACTAAAAAGGGGTGAAGCGAAGGGAAGGGGCGAAAAGCAGTCTAAAAGAGTCCTAAATTACGATTTCTATGGAATCTCAGGAAATAATAAATCGGTTACAGAAGTTATTGGTTGAGAATCAAGAGTGATAGTCCTTGATCCTATACGGGCTATATTTCATGCCGGTGTCACTACCACCTGGTTGACAGGAATAACAAGAAAGCCTTTAAAAACATCTAAATTCCGTTTTTTTTTTTCTTTTTTTTAATAGAATATTAGGAAATACCAACTGATTTCAAGGTTAATGTTAGCAAATTAATGGTGACTGTCTCTGTTTCAACATTTTTCGAGACATTGTATTTCAACTCTGTTTCGGCATTTTATGTTGGTGCCACTAACACCAGAGAGGTGGTAGACTGTTAGACAAGAAGCTTGGAATTTGACATGATGGTTAATTTTAAGATGTAAATGTGTTAACATAGTTTCTAAAAAATTCAAAACTTCAAATGAATACTGATATGAGCGTCTGAAATGAGCATAAAAGTCCCAAAATACTTTCTAAATTACCATTAAATTGGAATTAGTTTTAGTTCTTCTTATTAATTAAAATCTCATTTCTGTCTATTGCACTTTTAGAATGAAATTTAGTCAAACTGTGTCTTAATTTGTAATTTTTGAATTATTTCAAAAAGTGTTCTTCTAATAAAAAATAGTCATGCAAATATCACTTGGCATATTTCAACTATTACGCGAGCAAAGCCGCGGGGTTTGCTAGTTCGGTTATAAAATAATTTAAGTGATTCTTCATTTATTCATTCTTATTTGCGAAAATTAATGAAATCTGTATACTTTTTAATTATCTTTATCTACACATATATTTTTTTTTCTCTTTGGGGCTCACTTATATTTTCACAGCATATCACACATATATATTTAATATATATATATATATATATGTGTGTGTGTAAATTTTTATTTGATTATTTATTCTTACGTAAATGAATTGCTGTTGTATTGTAAAAACACCTAATTATCTTGTCGTAATGCACTAATTACAATATAAATAACATAACAATTAATAAAATAAGATAATTAGATGTTTTTACAATAGTATAGTAACAATATTTCTTCTGGATCTTTGGGCTTTGCCTCTCATAAATTTTCAGCTTAGAAGTCCGGGTGTAATGCTTTGTATTCTCTTTTTTTTTTTTTTTTTACTTCCTAGAATTTATTTAACATTTTCACCAGTGAAATAGAATGGCGGAGGCAGTGTTGCCAATTCAACCAACTTTTACTGGAGATTCTCGATTTTCTGATTGATTCCGGCTCTATGTTTAGCATAATATTTTCATCGATTTTTGTTCTCTGTGTATTTACGCGTGTATAATGCACACTTTTCAGCAAAATTTTTTTGCTCAAAACGTGGCGTGTTCAATATATATGCATCTATTTCCGACAGATATATCAAACCACGCATGATTCGATAAAATTGTATGAGCATATAAGTGATAAGCAAAAAAACAAAATTGCACTCTTGTGTATTATTTGCTTCTGTTTTCATTTTATTTTACTGTTTGTGTCCTAAAACCAGATAAACATATTATATTCTACTGTAATTTTTCAAAATAAATTTTAATAAAACAAGTTGAAAATTGCTCATCAAACATGGCAAATGAGGTGCGCTCGTACTATAACTAGTTTTATAAATATTTTTTGCACCGCATATTGTACTGAATGTATATTTTAATGCGCTTCATAAGTGCATATCAATTTCATTCTGTTCGAAATGCTGTAACATCCTTAAAATGCACTTGAAATAATTTTTCCCAATTAGCCTTAATGTAACGGAAAACTTTTGACTGTCCCTATAATTAAGCTAAATATCCGATTTTCATAAAATTTGAAATGACTCGACAACATTTCGTAACAATTGTATATTTAAAATTTCAGACCATTCGGTTGGGTAGTTTTTGCTCCGTTATATGCGAACGGACAGATGGACGGACAGACAGACAGACAGACGGACGGACAGACAGACAGACGGGCCTACCGAACGACGACTATAGGTGTTACGTATTTATATAATTACGAACGCACCTAAAAATCGGCCTCCAAGATCACTAGCCATCAAGACCGAGTTCTGCCGATACTAATCCTTCAACATTGCCTGTAAATCCACTTTCACATCAATAATACCGTCATTGTGGTAAAGGTGGTTTTAATGTTTCGAGAAATTACCGTCATTTTCGGTGCATAAGTCAACTTTTTAAACTGGCAAATCGAAAAGGAAATTCAGGAACTGACTTATACACGCAATATACAATCATACCTCTAATGATCACGGTTTGTACCTGCAGCTTTAGTTACGAGATAAGCCTCGATCTTTTCCTTACGTTTGTGACTTATAAAATCTATCATTTCCGCCATATTTTGTACAATAATTAAACATTATTGTTAATTTCTATAATTTTTATTTGAAAACATTAATTCGTTAATCATAATCATTCATTAATAAATCATTTCAGAAATTAGTTTGCTTCTAATATTATTTTACACGTCACTTTTTCTCTAATATCTTTATTTTCTCAAAGTATCCTTTCTTTCGTGAGTAATTTAAAGGGTAGTCTTGTACACAGAATACATCCAAAATACGCTGGTCCAGTGATTTAAAAGAAAAAAAAAATTGGGTCGTCTTATACACCGAAAAATGCGGTAATTCAGTTCTGTTATTATGGTTATACAATAGAAACCGCTAGTAACGAAGCTGAAGAGAGCGTGAAAATTATTGGTAATAACCGACAACATTAATATAGTTATATTAAGAAATCAGGTACATTTTTTTTTAAATCGGACATTAATCGTACATGAATTGTTTTAACATCTTCGGGGACGATTTTTTATGTCGAAAAAAATGATTTTTTCTTTGTGATTTATTTATTTTATGTTAATAGGAATAAAAAAAGGGGGGGAAACAATAAAAAATCACAAAAAATAATGTCCACATTTGTGACCGCTGAGCGTTACTGGTAATTTATGAGTGAAATGATTTCTTATGAAATAAAAAAACTAACAGCGAATTTCTTTCTTCATTTCTACAAATTACTAAATTTCTTATATATTTAATATATCTTATTTTATTTTATCAAATATTAACGATTTGTTCAAATAATCCAACAACACTGGCTGCCGAAACATTACTTCAAGCTTTTTTTTTATATCTCTAACATCGAAAAACATTATCAGAGCAGCCAAATCATAAAATTTATACTTTTCTTGTTGAGGTATTCTGTAGTGAATAAGTTACTATCAAATTTTTGTTCTTTATATTATTGGCAGTAATTATAATTATAAAAACTAAATGTCCTCATATGTGGCCAAGAGAGTGAAGAGGTTAAATAATCTATAATAACAAAACAACTATTTTCTCCATAATGATTTTTTAAATAATTTTCTTAATTATATTGTAATTTACATTATTTAACTAATATTAATTACATTAATTCCTTGTAAACTCTGTATATATGACCGGATACCCGAGAACGGAGAAGTTCCAAATGTTACTTTAATGCGGTAGACAGATTATGCACATGAAATTTTGTAGACTTTATTTAATTAGCTTTTAAAACTAGTATATTGTGGTCATCAAAAAACTTTCTTCTATATCATTATAATACATTAATTTAAATAGACTACTTTTAGCAACCATTAAGGTAAACGCACCACTAGTGGGCCACTTAAGGACATTTATCTAATTATTAATCAAGTGTTGGTGAATTCCAAAAGATATATATTTTTTGTTTAGCATAGTCCTACCTTCATGTATCAGAATAAACATTCAAAGTTTCAAAATATATTCTTCAGAAAAAATGAAAAATAAAAAATGTTACCTTCCTCTTTGCGGCATAATTGGCCTAGTAAATTTCCGATGCACGAGTCTTTAAGTTTTCGGCTTATCCAACAAATTATTTACAATTTAATAGAGTATATCTACAGTAGTTTAATTTAAAATAAAACATAATATTAAAAATTCCATGTTTTATATAAAAACCTACCTCTTAATGAAATTTCTAAGAATTGCAAAGAAATCTGTTTTTGAAGACACTCTAGAAAAAAAAAACGTACCAGCAGAAAAAAACAAACAATTATTCCAAACAGTTTATGAAAAGTTACCATTTAAGGATGTTAGCCAATCAAATTTCCTTCAGTCAGTTTTTACCAAAGCCGCCTCAAGACTACAAGCCAGACACGCCCTTCATCCCCCCACGTGTGACGTCACAGCCCGGGGCTGGCTAACTGCCAACGCGCCAGCCCCGAACATTTGAATTTTGTATCTTTCTATTGTACGTGCACGTGTGTTTTACTCAGCCTGATAACACATTCTTTTCAAGGTAAGTTTTATTTTCAAATTATATTTATATGCTATCAGCACAATTTTTATTTCTTGTGTTCAAAATCTTTTATTTTTAATTTCTTTGAAATAAATTAACTAGCAAATCCTAGTACGATTCTATCAATAATACCATGTCTCAAAACGAAACTATATTATTGTAGTTCTGTTTCGTTCCACATAGACCAATAATTTAAAATGGCAAACATCCCTAAATCGTGTCAAGACTTATATCATTTAATTTGTATTTTGTCACACCATCCTCTCTTTCTAATTTGTTCAGAAATTTTCACAAAAGTCGCTGTGAATACATAGCATTTTTATGTTGTTTACTTCTTTTAAAGCAAACCCCGATCGATATACATGTATCAATTTATTGTTGTTTTTTAATCTTAAACGTTTGCTATCTTAATAAAAATTCTTTTTATAATTTTTTGTTAAATTATAAATGCTTATGTACTGCCTAAATAGAGCTATGGGGATAATGTTTTTGAATCTCCCTATTTTTGCCACAAATGTAAACAATTTATTTACAAGACTAGAGGAAGGGTTGTTAGTACCCTTATGCAAAACAGTAGTTGCCCCCCCCCCCCCCCACACACACACACCTTCTTCGCAAAAATCCTATGTGTTTTCATATACATTTTAATGTTTAATTAAAAGTAACAATAAATAAAACTATTATTCTATAATTATAAATTTACTTTTAGATCTAGTCAGGAAATATTTTTCATCTCATAAAAATTGATTATTTTAAGCTTAAAAGATGTGAACAAACATTTAAGAACCCACACAGCATTATTTTGGAAATGAAATATTTATATTTGTGGAAGGTTTTTGTGTTTTTCGATTTTTTTTTTATCAGCTATTACCTAAACATTCGAGGAAAATGAACATAAATTAGGAATATTTTAATTCCAATTGATGAAAGTCTTTTCTTTCTTTCTTTTATTTTTTTCTTCATATGTCAATACACTTTTTAAAAATCTATTGCTTATACCTTACATAATATATCAAACTAATACAAAACTAAATAATAATTTTCTGTTTCATGAACTTGTGCTGTTTTAGTATTATGACAGTTTTGTGGTTTTTAATTTAATGGATTTTATGTGAAAATTACCCATTTCTGATAAGTAAAGTTTACAGTACGAAAATTTATTTATAAGAATACTTAATTTCATGTATACTTTAATTTTACTATTTATTATATGCAGGTTTCAAATCACTTAATATTTAATAGGATATTTACTGTATAATTTCAAGCCCGATTAAAATAAAAATATAACACAACTTGAATTTGTTTTCATTTAACATTCACTTTTCTTCCACTTTAATTTAATTTTTAAATGTGGGTTTTGATTGGCACACTTGTTGTTATTTATTTATTTTGAAATAACTGAAAGCAAAATAATTCGATTTATGTGTTTAAACTACAAATTTATATTTACATATATATATATGTATGTAATAATGTATAATGTCTTGTTTTTGAATATATACCAAATAGATAATTGATATTATTTCTAAATTTCAAAGTAGAATAAATAATAGAAACTGTCTACTAAAATAAATTTAATACTTGGGATTTTCTTTTCATTAACGAACAAATTTTCATTAATGTAACTTTAATTCTGATGCACATTTTCATTGACACAGTGGTATTATTTCATAAATATTGTTTTTGTGTTATCGTTATTATTATTGTTTCGAGTGATCGAAATTGATTAAAAAGCACTTAATTAGCGTCTTTAAACTATAAGTCTTTATTTTTTTCCCTATATGCTGTGATAATAAGTTGAAATATAGAGGAAAGAATTAATATGTTTTAATAACGCATGTGCTCTCCACGGCTGATCTAAGCCCCGCGTCGTGACGTCACGAAACCTTGTGTTTGGCTTGTAGTCTTGAGGCGGCTTTGGTTTTTACCCGACTGAAAAGAAGGGTTGTGTGTTTCACGCGTATCTGCGTATGTGAATTTCTTTATACCCTCGAAACATCCCAAAGGCTGGATGGATTTTGATGATTGAGGTCTCTCTATTGATTCGCCTGATGGTTATAGGCTAGGTTTTTTTTTTTTATAAATTCAAAATGGCGGCCATAAACTACAAAATGTCGGTAGAGACGATAAATTTTTTTTACGTACCCTATTGAGTGGCATATCATTGGATAGGTCTTTCAAAATTAAGATGATGTTTCATTGACCATTTTGGAGTCAGAAGCTCCGTTTAAATATTACACAACCTGGAAGTTGTGTACTTTGGATCTCTACCTTTACTGTAACTCTAACCTTCATAATAGACATCTATAGGCCTCATCAAAACAGTGTTTGTAGATAGGAACTAATAATTAACACAACTTAAAAGTCATCAATACAAGTAAATAATAAAAAAAAAGATATGTAATATAAAAAAATAGTTTCATATTGATGAGAAATAATTAATTAGTTCGCTTTTTACGCAGTCGGGTTTTTTGATTTTTTAAATTTAATACATTTATTAGAAATGCATTTTGGCTTGCTTTTAAACTTTGAAAATTAGTGGCCCACTATAGGTGCATTTACCATATGTATACGAAAGATAATGCCTTTCTTTGAAGTTAGTGTAGAATTATAGTGATCAGGTACTAATAATAGAAGAAAAAAAAACACCCTCTTTAAATTGCATCAATTGATTGCGGACAAAATTAAGAATCTTTCCCCAAGTACAGGATACAAGAGCCCCCTGTTGATTGATCAAAGTCAGATTTGAATCAGCACCTTTCCATGCTAAATTCTAACAGCATACGAAATTTGATGAAATTTCAGATATTAGTTTCCGTTATATAGCCATCGCAGAAATTGAGAAAAACACAGCATAGCATCACCATCTGCTGAGTGATGTACACCCAGACCTTATCAGCATCTATTTTGAAGTTTGATGGAATTCCGTCCACCAGTTCTTGAGATATAGCTGTTTTGGAAATCGTGAAAGAGGCAGCATAGCAGTGCCACCTGTTGGGCGATGCACACCAAAACCTACTCAGCACCAATTTATGCCAAATTGTAATGGAAACTGAAGTTTTATTAAATTCCGGGCAGAAGTTCGTGAGTTGGAGCTCCCACAAATTTTGTGTCACATACAGACAGACTCACAGACAGACATTTTTTAAAAGCAGTCAAATCATGTTAGGACCTTCTAAAACGTATAAATCAACTGAAAACCGGAAGTTGAAATTTTTCACGAATCCAATTTTTCCTTTTTGCATATAAAAGAAAATAAAAAAAAAATCCCTGCTGGCTCGGCCTGCAGGCGGAAGTAGATTTCGAAGTTAAGTACTACTAATTTCACCAACAAAAACTAAATCAAGTTTAGAGATGAACTCAGTTTAACAATTTTATCTGGCCGCTTTTGACGAGTTTTTAATTTCATTTTTTCTCTAAGAGCTGTTTTATCAGAATCATGTTAATACGATAATTTTTTCTTCAACCCCTATTTTTGTTTAATTTGTTTTTGCGGTAAGAGTTGGTCCTATCTAAAACATGTCAATATAAAATTTGTAGATAATATTAAGAAGATTCATAATAAATTCAAGCGGATTCGATATCTTGTGAATTGACGAAGTTATGAATTTTTTTCTTCAACCCCCCCCCCCTTTTTTTGTCGTTTTTATTATCTTTTAATTTTTTTTTTTTTTTTTTTTTTTTTTTTGGCAAGAGTTGCTTTTATCAAAAACTCTTCAGCATAAAAGTTGTAGATAGTATTAAGAGGATGTATAATAAGTTTAAGTGAATTTGATATCTTGAGAATTGACGAAGTTGTGAATTTTTATCTCCCTAAAACCCTACTGTTTTTCGCCCCTTGAGCCCATTTTTAAATTTTTTCAAAAATCTGTGATACATAAATTTTTGGCCTTTTTTCTAGAAGTAATAATAACTTTAAACTAATTTTATATGTATTATAATTAAGAAGTTATGCAGATTTTTTGGTTATCACAAAACCCTTCTCTATTTTCACCCCCTTGGTCCGATTTTTCCCATTAACGAACCTGACCGAGATTTTCTACCCCTTGATTTTATGCATCATCTTGGAAGAGGTTTGTGCAGAATTATGGAAGTTATCATGTCCATAAAAAAGTGATATATATATATATATAGAACCAATAATTAAACATAACCTACCACCATCAAAAACCGTAATATTATGAATTAAAGCTGTAAGTATATATATAAAAAAAAAAAAAAAAAAAAAAAAAAAAAAAAAGATATAGATAGATAGATAGATAGATACATAGATAGATAAAGTTTTTAACTGGGGTGGTTTTGGGTTCTAGGGGTCATGATCGGCGTAGATCTGAAAAAATGTTCAGAAATTCCAACATAGGGGAGAATGTAATAGGTAGTATTTCTTACGAAATCTACTTAAAAAGCTTAATGAACATGGAAACATGTGTTTTGCAGGGAAATTGAGAAACTTCTATATTGCTGATACTTCAATTTAACCGGCTTCATATTACTCAGATTTTACTATGAATTTAAAATGTAATACAACAAAAACATTCTTACTTTTAAAATGTTAACGTTTTCAGGATGATCGAATTAATTGCTCGATAAAGTGATTGAAATCTTCGTAAAAAGATAATTGTTTCATAGGAGATATGTATATAGCAAGACAAGTACAGTAGACTCCCTCAAATCTGCAACCCTAAAATCTGCAAACACCTAAAATTCGCATACTGTTGCAGATGTTAACAGTGAAACTTCCAGTTCAGATGTAGAGGAAAAATTCAAGATTTTTTATTTATGTTCATATTATTTGGTACACATTTTAATGTAATTGTGGTTACTAGTACTGAACTCATGCTTTTTCATGAAGGGGGTATAAATTTATTTCCGAACAAAATCAAGATAGCACTGATATCAATGACGATTGTGATTTTCTTACCAAATACATTTATGTATTAATCAAGCTGGTTAATAAGAATGGCTAAACATAAAATAAAACTTTCTTATTTTACGATTTTGATGTAAATTAGTATCGTACTTTTTATGAGGGCATGCTTTATTAAATAATTGCTAAAAAAATTATCTAGTCGTTATTATGCATATTGAGTTACGCATTATTTTTTACTTGAACTTTTTCTTTTAATATTTTATTCATTTTTTAAATTTTCTTAATTTTTATTATTTTACTTTGTTGCTTTCCTTAATTATTTTAATATTTCTCTTTATTGCAAACATTTATTTATGATTTCAAGTGTATTATTACATTCATATTAGGGCCATTCCATGTTACGTGTGCGACATTTTGAACATAAAAATTTTTAATTAATCAAGGATTTTTCAATGCATTTCTTATTTAAAAATCCAAACAAAATTTCTTTAAAAAATATACACTTTACCGTATTCTTTTATGCAAAAACCTATCATTTTGATATAATAGTTATTTTTTAAATAGCTTTTTAAAAGCATTACGTGTGTGACTTAGAAATAAAACAAATTTTGAGTAATGAAATTAAATGATATATTTCCGTGAGTTTTATTTCCACACATTTAAATTAAAAAGTATGGTAATAACTTATTTACCATACCACCTAACATCACAATTAAAATTAAAATTAAAAAAATAATTGAATAAATGAAAATTAAAGCCTGCGTTACGTGTGTGATTCTCTGCACAGAATTGCCCATTACTGTTTTAAAGATGTAAACAAGACACTGACCAGAAATCCGCAAAATTCTAAAATCTGTGCAAACACCGTCCCCAAGCTATGCAGATTAGAGGGAGTCTATTGTATGTGAATATGTGTTACTCATTAAATAGTAATTAAAGAGAAACACGTTAAATAAATTTGTTTCGATATTTATGGTTTCAAAAGGTTTCAAATGGGATATATTCCTATGAAAAGTACGCATTTGCAGACCTTCCACTCGATCCGTTTGTTGAATACAGCTTTTTTGTAAGAAAAATCTTCTTTTTAGATTTTTTTTTTATATATAAATTTTCTACACAACTACCCAGAATGTAATTTTCGAAAGAATTGTTGTAAAAAGTTACCACGAAAAAATTTCTTCACAAATACCGCTGTTCCAAAAACGGACATGTTGGAAACCTGAATTTACTTTAACAACAGATTACGACTTTTACGGCTTTTTCGTTATAAGAATAGTTGGCTACTATAATAATATTGTTATTTTAAAGAAACAAGTAGAAACGTGTATTCATCCTAATTAAAACAAGCATCGCGGGAAAACATTACACCAATGTACAAGATTGAAATAACAATGTTTTCTTTTTCATTTTGCTTTGTTAAATATTCTTAAAATAGTAATACACTTTTAACAAAGTGCATCGTTTATACGTTTCTACATTTATACGATTTTTGCATTTATACAGAATTTTATTGTTGTCTAAATGTGTAGAAAGTGTATTTACCTTTTAAATCTAAGATTTCTGTTATACGTCTTTTCATTTATATGGTCATCTTTTACGAATCTCTTGGGTAGTGTTACCAGGTGTCCCGCATAAATCAGATCTCCTAATGCTCTAGACACCATTAATTTCTTACAGTTTATTTCGCCATCTTTAATTACAGATAATTCTGCTATTATATAAGAAGGAAAAAATTACTTTAAAATACTGGTGTCCAGAGTATTTGGAGACCCGATTTACGCGGGACACCTGGGAACACTACTCTTGAGTGACGTATAAACGATACTTTACTGTATTGGGGGGAATTAGCTATTATATGAAATTTTACAGTTTTACTACCATTTATTTCTACTTTATATAGATATAATTTTCGCCCCAATATTGATAGATAATCAATTAACTTCAGAAAAGAAAATTTATAGGTGAAGAGAACAATTAGGCTCGATAAAAGCTGTATTTTTTTCCCCGCAACATCATAGCTAAATCAAGAATTTTAACTCTTTATGCTAAAACGGCAAAAAATTGTTAAAGTATTACAACAACTAAAGAAAAACTGATGTGGCATAATATCACAATGTGACGACTAAAAACGTAAAATAAATACCGTAATAAAATTGTGACGTGTATAGGTATATTTTATCTTTATGATTCAGAATCATGTAATCGGATAACTTTGTTCATGAAACATGTTTAAAATATTTTTAAACAAGCTCATTCTTTGGCTTGAAACAAGAACTTGGCGAACCCGAAATCCAAGTGGTGTCTAAAATTCCGGTTTTGCATCCTACAGCATTTCATTCCTCGGACATGGCAACAAGTCCTTCGACTGATTTCTCTGTCGTTAACCTAATTCGGCACCTTTCCTTTTTATCGGACGAGAATAAATGCGATTGCGTGGGCAGATTCTAGTGCAGCTATCCTGTCTTATTAAAGGCCGAATATTCGTCCCCCAAACGACGCATCGAATAACTGGATGTCTACATCTTGAGACGTCCGGGTCCGCTACAAGACTCTGCCGTTGTATTTTCAATGTTAGAAAATTGGTTTATTGTCATTTGGAAAATTGGTCATTTTGAGCTTTGGATTGCCCCATCTCAGTGCCGAAACTAGCCTTTTTTGCACCCACGGCAAACATGGATTTTGGCGCCCCCTCCCCCCCCCCTCTTCCGCAAAGTATATTTACAAAGAGAATTTTACTAATTTTCTAATAGCCGACTTATTTTAAATATGTAATCATAAAATATGTAATACTGAACTACGTAATCTACAATGGTGGATCCAAGGGGGAGGTCACGAGGCTCATGACCCTTCGAACACCAACAAAAATAGTCTAAAGATCATTTAAAAAAATGAAATTTACAGTAGATTCCCGATTATCCGAGTCCCGTTTAACCACGTTTCCGCTTTAACCGAATTATTTTCTTCTGATGGACTGATGGCTTTCATTATTATGAAACAGACATTATAAATGAAGTATTAGATGAAAATAAAAGAGCAGTCTGGAAAAACGCGGCGTTGCAACTTTGCGACCTCCTTTCGAAGCACGCTTAGTACAATGCCAAGTTTAAAATTTGAATAAGTGTTTTGTTTTAGGTACACTGTAAAAAGAAAAGATTATTACTACGTTGAATTTAGTTTTATAAAATGTCAAATGAAGTATAAAGATGCACTACTTTTATTGTCAGTACCGAATAAAGTTCATTAAAAAAAAATAGACTAGAATAAGGTTAAAAAAATAGTTATACAGAATAGCAATATTTGATATTATTTAGGCTTCATATCTCTATGAACTTTTATGGTATACCCATTCATACTTTTCCAGTATATACAGATATATCCAACCCTACATTGTACAGTTTTTTACCAAAGTGTTATTATTCTTTTAGCAACGATTTTTTTAATAATACAGATAATAATTAATATATTTATTGTACGGAACCCTCTGAGCGCGAGTAATACTCGCACTTGACCGTTTATTTTTATTATTATTATTTTGCGAATTATTTGACATTCTTCCTCTGTGTCTGTAACGTATCAAAAGGTGTCATTTGTTTATTAGACTATGTATGTTTTGCTTATTATGTCCAGATGTTGCACTCTACACACTCAGACGGGAAAAAAATCTTGCCGAGAAAGGATTCAAAGAAAGGTCTTTCATAGATGTTTACAAAAATATGCAGCCAAACTCGTTTATAACGATCTCGGATAGACGAAAAACCGGATTTAATAAGAGAGAAAAAAAGAAAGAAATGGCTGGTCTAATATAAATATACATTGTAGAATTTTTTTTTATGAAATAAGAAAAAATGTTTGGAAGCTGACAAAAAAAATTGATTTTTTCCCCTTTCCATAAACAAACAATGTCAATTCTCAGTTTTGATAAAATATAGTTAAGCATCTTGAAGATATTATCAGTTATATAAGCATTCCTTTAAAATGGCAGACTTCTTTTCAACAAAAGAATTGTATCCCTTATCCCTTTCGGAATTCACTGCATTAATTTGGAGAACAACACATATGATGTGAATTGTGAATGTCCCCATCTCTCTAAAAGAAAATTCTTAGAGGGAAATAACATCTTATTAAAACCTATTTTAATAATAATAATAAATAAATAAATAAATAAATAAATAAATAGTAAGCGTAATTTCTTTAGAGAATTTTATCCTTTTTATAAATTTGGATTTCTAAAATTATTAAAATAAGTGTTAAGTTACTATAAGTTATTTACTTCCTTTCTACTAATTTATAGATCTAAAACTGCTTCTATCAGAGTAATCATTCTCTAATTCTTATTAATTTTACTGCACTTTTATTTGTTTTCTTGTGTTTCGTTATATGAATTCTAAAATCTGATTCGGGCAATAACTCAGTTAATACGAGCAAACGCTGTGGTCCCTTATTACTCATAATAATCAAGTTCATAAGTTAAATAATTTTAGCTGAAAGCAAAAACTAAATTACATTGGAAGAAAACGGTCAACAATTTCAGAATTTCACTTCATCTTATGCAAAATCGGGCTTCAAATAAAGGCTTATTAACAATCATTTATTTATTTTTCGCCTACTCCCTCTATCCAAGCAAATGATAGGGATTTTTCTAATGTTATAGTAAGCATTTGTTAGAATTTTTTTTTTTTTTTTTTTTTTTTTTTTTTTACTTTTTAAAAGGACACTTCAATGTTCTTCACTGTTCATGGAACCTCATAATCGATGGAGACATTTTAACACAGAATTACTTATTATGTACCTATGTCACTTTTCGAAATTTGGATTCAAGCATCAGAAAACTAGTATCTCTTACCAAATAATTATACTTTTAAAAATTATTTTAATAAATTTGTAGTGTTTTTATAACACAATTTTCCTTAATTTTGTACCTATGTCACTTTTCGAAATTTGGATTCAAGCATCAGAAAACTAGTGTCTCTTACCAAATAATTATACTTTTAAAAATTATTTTCATAAATTTGTAGTGTTTTTATAATACAATTTTCCTTAATTTTTCATGCATTCATCACGAGTGTAACTCGCGTAAAGTAAACCAGTGTTCCTAAAATTTTCTTTGCGATCACTAATTTAAAACGATATCTTTATTGTAAACTTTTATTGCAGATTTTAAATGATAACACCACAAGATTTTTTTTATTTGAAATACAGCGTGACTTCAAAAATACGGCATTCAGAAATCCGCCAACTTCAAAAATCCGGCATCAAAACCATCTTTTCCCTTCCTCTTTCTTTTACACTTTCAAGTTATGGTAGAAGAAAAGTAGCAAATCTTTAAGAATAAAAAACTTCAAGATCGCAAGTAAAAATGCAAAAAAAGAATATTTGACTTTTTTTATATTTGCCAGAGGTGATTATTTTCTGAACAAATTTTCTGGGAGCTCCGCTGTTTCTTAGCATAGGGATAACTTTGGCGAATGCGTGGCACAATATGTGGCTGGAATGAATTTTCGGGAACGGTGACGTCAATGATGATGAAGAATTTTCAGGCTTTCAAATTTGCCGTGAAAAGGCTGCAATTTATGAGCTGATTAAACATGCAAAATCTGAAAATGCATTAAGTGACGAAAAAAGGGATATAGGAGATTGGCTAAGCATTGACGAAAATGCATCAACAACAAACAATTTAACGGACAGCGAGATCGCTGACGCTGTGCTAAATAGAACCGCCGATAATGCTTGTAGCAGCTGAAAAGACGAGGAGGAACAACCGGCAGAAGAAAAGGTGTCACTAGAAAAATGGTTAAATTTGACTGGAGTATTAATATATGCTTTAGAGAAACAAGACTATATTTTCGAAATAGACATTCTTCATTTGTATAAAATACAAAAAAAAAAAAAAAAGAAAAGAAAAGAAAAGAAAAAGAAAGACAGAAAAGAAAAGAAAAAGAAAAAGAAACTTGTTAAAGAACTGCCAAAAAAATTGAAGTAAACAAAGTTCACATCGATGTTTCCGAAATTACAAGAGAAGAAATAGTTTCACTCTTTATTAGATTTTTTTTATCTGTAATATAGAAAATATCATATGAAGTAACTTTTTTTTATATTTAATTTTCTATTTTTATTACGTAATTATCACTTAATAATGAATTAAATTATGGCTAAAGCACCATTAAGAATATAATACTATTTTTCACATTCATAATTACTACTTTTGATATTCCTTCAAAAATCCGGAATTTTCAAAAATGCGATATAGTCTCAATCCCGATGATGCCGAATTTCTGAAATCAATCCCTAGGGGGACTCGTGATTAATGCACAAGAGATGAGGTTACATAATCATTCTAAGTACGTAACTAATTTAAATAAATAAAACCACAAGTGATTAAGTAAAAATTTTTAAATGTACTGCCTCTTAAAAGATGTTTAAAATTTAAAGATAATATTTTTGCCACTTGTAGATTGGTATGAGACATTTACTGTTTGATTGTAAAAACTAAATTAAAAAAATGCATTAAGTAATGAGCAATTGTATTGCAATTCAAAATTTATTTTCAGAAACGAATATGTTTATGTAATTAAAATTTTTTAAAGAAAGGATAACTTTCAAATTTATGTCGAGCATACTTTTTTCATGCGTTCATATTTTATTCAGAGAAAATTTTTAAAGAAAACTTCTAAAACCTACTATAACATCATTTTGTCCTGCTTACTGCTACAAATTGCAGTTTGACCAGCTGCAGAACTGCAGTTTATCCTTCTATGAAACTGCTACAAAAACAGATTTCTAATTTTCCACTCCTGAATTATGGAATATTCACTGAGATTTTACTTTCACGTACACTGTAAAAAAAAATACTGCCAGTTTTCCAGTAGGAATCGGAAAAATATTTGCCCTTATCGTACCGGAATAATTTCCGACCCAGCTCGGAATAAAATCCGTAAAAATAAGGAAATAGCCAATAAAACGATATTTTACGGATTTGATTCCGAGCTGGGTTGGAAATTATTCCGGTACGATAAGAGCAATTATTTTTCCGATTCCTACAAGAAAACTGGCATTATTTTTTTTTTACAGTGTACCTTGATTCAGAACCGTATTCAAAGTAAACAATTTTATTGTTTTGTTTTTTGTTTTGTTTTTTCCCCAGAAAGTTTTTGCATGGTTTCAATTTTTTTCTCCCATAAATTTAATCGAGTAATAATGGCCTTTTTTAAATCCGAATTTCGCTTTTTTTTTTTTTTTTTTTATGCATTAGATTGAAAGCTATCTACTTTTTCATTCTTATTGTTGATTTTCACGAAAACCAGATCTTTAAACCAGAACTTTTATTTTGATTGGTAATACTTCAAGGTAAAAACTTTCAAACGGTAATTCAACACGCAAGACGAACACCTCAAAATTCTAAAAAACTTGGGACAAATATCTGAAATGTTTGTGACTTAGCATTGTACCATGAATAAAATAAATCGTAACCTTCAGGGATATTTTGTTGTTGTTCAATGTTCATGGTTCGTACGGATACCGTTATTTCTCCAGGAAAACTACCAGTACTTTTTTATAGAAAAAGAAATCTCGGTTAAACGCGCAAAATTTAGTCTTATTTTAAGAAGAGATTTTCTATAAGATAATACTGGTGCCGAAAATTTTTCTGGTCTGCAAAATTCAAGGAGGCGTACGAACCATGTTGTTGTTAATTTTTCTAATCGTAGTAAAAAATGCTATTATTTCTAGGAAAATGGATATACAGTCGGACCTCTATTTAACGAAGTCGCTAAATCCCTTTAAAAAGTTCGTTATATGGAAAATTCGTTAAATAGAGAGTCACTTTTTAAAATACTTTAAACTACGTAAAACACATTTTAAGTCCATAAACACTAAGTATAATTAAAAAAGTAATTAGTCACACTTTTTTTTTTAATAAATTATAGCTATTTGTTTTACTTATTTTACCCATCAAAAAGAAATCTGCAAGGGAAATAAGAATGTAACAAAACATTGTCTGGAAATACATTGTATTTTCAGTTAAAAAAATAATTTTACATTAAAATCACGATTTTTTATTATGGTTGATAAGCTGTTTGGAGGAATACCAAATTTTAAAGCAGTATTCTTTTTCTTCATGCCTTTATCTACCTCATTAGGAATTTTTTTTTTTCTTTGATGCTCAAGCACTTTCGCTTTGACATTTTCGAGCTACAAGAACCGAAATTACCAAATGATCAACAATCTAGAAAACGGGAAACTATAGTTTACCGACACGGGGCAGCTCCATTGAGGGTTAACCCCTTAACGCTCGAATTAAATTACGGTTGAATAAAACAAATTGCTTATTGGCACCACTTTTATGAAAAAGAAATATTCACCTTATTTAATGACAGTAAAAACGATACTAAAATATAGCCAATTTCACTATTTTATAAAACTGGTGGGAATCAAACAATTTGAGTAAAAGACACAGCCCGAGAATATGACGGGAGCGAGAATTAAAGGGTTAAAAGAGGATATTGAAAGTTTGCTCTTCTTGGATGGAAAACAAAGAATCACAACGATTTTACTGCTCCCGGTGAGTTAGGTGCCTGGCAAGACTTGTTCATGGTCATTGATCATCATAAAATGTGTTAAAAGAAAGAATAAGTTTGAAATGTCCAGTAATATTTTAAGAAATAGGGAGAAAAAAATTTAGATCCCAAGGAAAAGTTCGTTAAATAGAGAATACACTTCGCTATTTGGAGGTTATTTTACGTAGAAATTTGCAAAATGTTCTTCGTTCCAAGTAAAAGTTCGCAAAATTGAGGTTCGTTAAATAGAGGTCCGACTGTATATATTCCTATCTGAAGTACGAAATCTACAGATAAGAAATCATAGAAATCTCTCAATAAAACTGAAGAAAGTTAGGAAATCCGTGCCTTCTCTTCAGGACTATATTCAGAGGCGGGATACTTCAGGCAAACATAACAATAATGGGAATTTTATCTTAATTCAAATTAATGCCAACGACCAGTGGCGCCAACTTATATGGACTCGTGGGTCGCGAGCCCACCCGATAATTTGATCTCTCCACCCACCGAATTTTCCTTTATTTATTTCGTTATTTATTTATTTATTTAATTACTGAAATAAAATTTTGCTTTATTGTCGTTCTCAAAATAATTTTGTTTGGAAAATAGTAAAGACATCAATCGGGATTACAGGAGAACTGACTGACGGTCCATTCAGCGGATGTATAATTATTTTTTTTTTCTCAAAAACAAATTTCCTGTATATTCTGCCATCTGTTTTAATGTCTTGAATCGATAAAGCACTTAGGTGACTAAAATGTATGTTTTGTTTGACCTATAGTTTTTTGCACTTTCAATAGTTAGCTATTTTTTATGATATTTATAATAAATATTAACGCAATTATAAGAAAGAATTTATGAGAATTTAATAAAATTATTTATTAAATTGTAATTGAATTTTAATAATATTATATTTTACTTAGAAAAACCATAATTTGACTTCGAATTATCATCTTTAATCATTTGCTCTCTACACACACAACTAAATGTAAGAGGGGAAAAAATTGTATGTGTTACTTTGCTCAAACATTTTTGAGCCCACCGAATATTTTTCGAAATTTGCGCTACTGCTAACGACAAACATATCTCACAGCTCAAAGCTTTGAGCTGTTCGGCAAGAATCACGTCTGAAGTGTATATCTCGCACTTAAAAATTGTGCCATAAATATGATCAATTTTCTTTTTTACCTTTATTTTATATTTTAATTTTCGATTTGTTGTTTAAGGACGTTCTTATTACTGAAAACCCGGAAAATAATCATCAATAAATTTATGCATAAAAGGAAACGTAGCTTCAACAGCAATCCATTAAAATAAAGAGATAATAACTTATCAATTCTCACAGCTCAAAGCTTCGAATTGTCCGGCAAGAATCACGTCTGGAGTGTATATCTCGCACTTTAAAATTGTGTCATAAATATGATAAATCTTCTTTTTTACCTTCAAGTTTTTTTAAATTTTATATTTTAATTTTCGATTTGTTGTTTAAAGACGTTCTTATTATTGAAGACCTGGAAAATAATTATCAATAAATTTATACATAAAAGGAAACGTAGCTTCAACAGCAATCCATTAAAATAAAGAGATAATAACTTATCAATTCACTTCTTGTGCTAAGGATTTCAACTAAATTATGACTGTATTTTGTAAGCATTTTTAATTTATCTTATTTTATATTAAGCCGATTAAATAAGCCCTGACATTTGACCCTTAGTGAGAGTAGAATAACCTTGTGTGTATTAAGAAAAAATAATACGAACCGGATTTCCACGTGTTCTAATTCACCTTAGCAAATGAACTGAGTGAATTAATAGCAGCTTAAAAGGCTGCAACTGTATCACGCAAAAAGAAAATTAGTTGGAGAGAACGTGCTCATTGGGATTCATTTCTTTGATTCGATGCTGTTTTTAAAAATGAATTAAAATTTTATCAAGCTTAGATAATATGATCTATCCCGGAATCTTTAAAAATTAATCATAAATAATAATAAAAAAAAACCCTCATGATATTATAATCCATTTCAGTTAAATAATGAAAAGTTGTTGCAGAATTGAACAACAACAACAAAAAAGTTCATGATGTGACCTATTTACAGTTTAGTTTACGTCAAACTGCTTTTTCTTCAATGTCAAACTACCCTTGGTATGCTAACCAAGTGAAAACAATCAGTCACGTTAAGTAATAGTTATTTCGTCTTTTCAATTTCCCCCAGGGCCGAAACTAAGGGGGGGGGGGGGGTAGAGGGGACATGTGCCCCGGTCGCCAGAAGGAAGGGGCTCCAAATAAAGATTTTGTTTGTCGATTTTTCTCACATCTATGTTTAGCACGGTATTGTTAAAATCATCCTGTCTGGCGTATGACAAAGCATAGAAGAATCTAAAGATGACATGGCATAAGGACCCTGTATAAAGTGGAATTTTTTTTCGATTCTTTTCGATTCCGTTTTCAAGATTTTATAACCAATATTTGACAAAGCCAAGGGCAGATCCAGTTCACCATTTAGAAGGCGGTCATGGATTTCTTTACTTTGGGTGGGAGAGGATCACATCTCGTTATGAAATTTTTTTATATTGAAAGCTATTTCCAAATTCAAACTAACTACTTTTCTGATACTTTCGCGAAGTCATTTTCATGTGCATTTTCATGTCATTTTCATATTCAAAATGTGCATTAATATTCGTAAAAATATAAAATTTACCGATTTTGTTCAGATACCAAGAAATTAAAGAGTTTTCCGTTTTTTTTTTTTTTTTATAAAGGCAAAGATTCATTCAGAAAATGTTGTCAAAATTAGCATTTTTAACCAAGCTTTACGAGTTGACAGCCACAGAAATGTCGTCGCAAGGGAACAATTGGCTATCACTTCCGGAAATTCAGTTTAAAAAGCCTAACAATTGTCAACGATTAAATATGGCAAAAATTTTTATTAAATTTTAGAGGTAACTAAACTGTACATATTGGCAGCTATGTGATTCTATTAGTGTCACGAAAATTGCAGGTGTAGCCTCTTCTTTCTGCTCAAAGTATTAAATAGTTTTTTCAATCCAACTTATACCTTTGGAATGGATCATTTTCTTCTGATGGACTGATGGCTTCCATTATTATAAAACAGCCGTTATAAATGAAGTGTTAGGTGAAGATGGAAGAGCAGTTGTAAAAAGTTAGAACTCTAATTTTCTGGTCAGAATGGGGGGGGGGGGGGATGGCCATAGGATAGGCCATTTTTTCCCTTAAAAAAAAAAAAAAAAAAAATATGGCCATTTTTTCCCCATTCTGACCAGAAAATCAGAGTTCTAACTTTTTACGACTGCTCTTTCATCTTCACCTAAGACTTCATGGCTGTTTCATAATAATGGAAGCCATCACTCCACCAGAAGAAAATAACTTGGTTAATAAATAATCGGAAAATAACTCTTTGTAAATATACTTTACGGAAGAGGGGGGTGGGGGACAAAATCCTGCTCCAGGTGCAAAAAAAGCTAGTTTCGGCCCTGATTTCCTCTTATTTAATTACTTTGCGTTCTTTCTAAAATTATTTCCTTTTCTTTGTTAATTATATGTCCTGAATAGAATACTTATCTGAAATACGAGTACTATTATTTTCAATTTTAAATTAACCCCTTCACCCTCCTGCCATACTCAGCACACGTATTCCTAATAAATAAGATTATATGCGGTGTGGAAGTGAAGAGATTAATATGTTAATTTTTCAAACGAGTTGATATGTTAAGCTTTTCCTTGACAAAACGTACATTATTAACTTCACCTACGGTTTTTCTAAATACATTTTTTCAATGTATTGTAATTCACTCAATAAGTGTCTGAGGATCTGTTACAGTATCTTCAAATCATAATAGAAGCGAGACGTCAGTCGTATTTTTTCCACTTTTAATATAAACAAAGCGTGGCGAAATTTATCCCAGTAGCCTTTTTATATAAATAAATAGCAGGACAATAAGGTAACGAATTGATCGCACGGGTTGATAGTGTAAGTACAAATGTCTTATTCTATTTTAGGTGATACCGGATTACTCTCTTAGCCCATTGTTCTCTCACCAGTTATTATTGGGTGCAGAAAAGTAGTCCATGTTGGCTTCTCAGAATGAAATCTGGACTACTTGGTTATGGATACCACAGTCTAGTTAAGATGAGGAAGGAGAGGAGATAGGCTAAAGGTCAATCAGGAGGATATTAAACATACCTGTCTGCCGGCATAAGCTTCAGTTATTTGAAATAAATAGCTACCTAGACTGGTTTAGGCGTTTAGAGAAAGTAATTCGTAAGGTTCAACGAACGGTAACGTGAAACAAATTACAGACTTTCAAATATTATGACTTAGTCTCGCGGTTTCAAGATTTGATGAATAATAAGGGTGTGATTCAAAGTAGTATATATATAATAAATTTGAAATCACAAATATATGAAGAAATTGTTAAAGTTCAAAAGATGGTTTAGAAATGAACATATGAAACCAGTATGTAAAATAAGAAACTATGAATGACTCACAGAATCATCAGAGGAGCTTGTGAGTTCATTCATAGAAGATAGTTATTTCATCCAATTTTGTCGGCATTAAGCCTAAAATGACAAAATTTAGCTCCTTTTAACGCAAACATTACAGAAAATAGATAATAAAAAGCTAAGAGATCCAAAGAAAGATACACCTCATACAGGATATTAAAAATTATTAGAGCACAATACCTGAATGACATACTAAGAGTCAAAACTACTGCATATCAGCATGGAAAACAAAGTTAAGACTATTTTAACATGTGATCTACAGTTGAGCATCTGAGTGAAACCCATAACTGTGCTGCCATCTGGTGTGAGAAAGGAAAAATGTAAATTGGAACTGGATTAATAACAATAATGTTTAGAGTTGCCATCTTAAGCACCCCCCCCCACCCCCCACAAAAAAAATAAAATAAAATGAATGAAAATAATTGAAGAAATCAAGAAAAGACTTAGATTAACTTTTAGTAGTTAAACTAGAATGAAAAAATAGGAATAAACTTAATAAGTACTGAGTGAATACAAAATAAAATAAAGAAAAGGAATAAATTAATACAAATAAATAAATAAAGAATTATATAAAAATAAATAAAAAGGCAATTGATTAAATTAACGTTTTAAAGGCAAAAAATTGTAATATAAAAAAATGAGAATATAAATAACATTTAAAAAGATGAGGAATATTTGAGATAGTAAAATTTAGCCTTGTATTATGTAAATAAATGAGAAAATTTAAAAAGCAATGAGGAATATTGAGATAGTAAAATATATCCTTAAATGATGATGCAATATGTGAAAATTTATATGCAGGGTGTTTCCGAAATCGACCGACAAATTCATAGGGATGATAGTGAACATCAAGAGAATGAAAAATTACCACAGAACATGAGGTCGCAAACCACTTATATAGTCACAAATATAGGGTGTTTCACTCTAACTGAACTCCGGTTGACGGTAATAATTTTAAGAAAAATAAAAATTCTGCAATGAAAATGTAACGATATGTACCGTGTTTCATACGAAATGTGATAAAATTACGAAAAGTTCTGGAAAAGCTGGGTGTTCACGCAGTCGATGATACCGTATGAACTGGTAATCGCAGTCCAATATTAGAAAGCGTCTAGTGCACACTGCTGGCACGTATAATGGAAACTTCTACCACTTTTTTTAAAAATATTATCACATTTACAACAAAAGTGAGCACGTCTTTTAGACGTTTCATTCTAATATACTTCATCTTTCTGAAAGTTATCACCGGCAACCCAAGTTGAGCTAGGGTAGAACACCTTATATTTTTCATTAAATAGGTGGTTTTCGACATCATTTTCCATCATTGCAATTTTTGATCCTCTCTATGCTTGCTATCACCCCTGTGAATTTGTCGGTCGAATTTGGCAACACCCTGTATATACAGGGTGTCCATAATTAAACGACCCTACTTTAAAGTTGTCTACAGATGAAACTATTGATCAGAAAATTGTGTAATTTTGTGACGTACGTAATGAAATACTGGGAATTTGTTTGAGCAAAAAAAAAAAAAAAAATAGTTCAAAATTTCGCCACCAGGGGATTATTTAATGAATTGCACATTTTTAAAAGTTTTTAAGCTTTATTTTTCTCAGATTAAATAAGACAAATATACAGACCGCCTTCTGAAAAAAAAAATAAAGTGTAAAAACTTTGAAAAAGTTATTGGTGTTCGAATTGAACGGACCGTACAAACTCTGAAAAAAAAAAAAAATCCGCCTACGGCAGCCGACATTTTTTTCTCAGAGCTCAGGCCTAGTATTCAGTGGGCGGTGACTAAATGAGTAATTTATTAAAAAACGCCCTCTGATGGCGAAATTTGGGACAATTTTTTTTTCGCTCAAACGAATTTCCATTCCTTCATTATGCACAAAATTTCACAACTTTCTGGCCAATAGTTTCGTATTTAGACAACTTTAAAGTAGGGTCGTTTAATTATGGATACCCTGTGTATAGTAAAGTCAATTTATAGAATATTTAAAATTAAGTATATGAGTTTCACAGTGACCAGGATCACCCAGGATCGGCTCGAGCATATATGGCGTCTTTAGACAATTTCTTTCAGTGGTGTGCCTTTCCACCCTGTATCCATGAAAACAAAAAGAAGAAGAAGACTTTATTATAACAGCAGGAAAGGAGAACAAAAATACAAAGGCGCACCTAGATTGAGCATGTGGTAGCACTCTTATAGTTCACATGACAGGCTTGTGTTTAGATTTCAGAGTTTCAAATTTACTAGTTGCAATGATTAATTTCTTTCAAAATAGTGTCAATTTACTTATATTCTCGAAGTCTAACCAACAGTATTCATGTGACACCTCAGTAAGAATCAGGTGGCGTAAAAGCAGCGCCAAGTTCGTTTGTTTACATATTGTGTCAGTTGATGCAGCATAAATACAAGTAAATGCATATGTAAAATACTTTTTTTACGAATAACTATTCTCTAAACACATATTAAAAAATCCATATACACTTATTATTTAAAATTAACAAAGAAAAAAGAACACATATTAAGAATAATAAAATAGCATCGAAAAAGAGAAAAATATAACGCAAAAAATAACTGAATTAAGTTCGCTAAAAATCTTTAAATTGGTACAAACTGGAATGACACCCAAATAATCTGCAAATAATAAATGTAAATACTAATATAATCAAACTTTGTAGCATCAGATCAGATATCAGATGACTGTATTTTATAAATAAAATGAAAAATATCCATGAAATTGTATGAAAATAGAGAAAATAATTTTTGTATAACCTATACCTGTTCCTGAAAAGGTCTAAAACTCGATATATAATTATACAATACAAACGTAATTTTTCTATACACAATGTTTTTCAATGGCGCAGTTTTAGATGTTTTCCCAAGTAGGCAAAATTTTGTAGCCTTGGACACAAAGGAAGAATATTGTCAATTATAAAAGCAAATAACCTAAAATTACTGTTAAATAAAATCCAGTAATTAACATACGAAAAATATAAGATGAATGACGTGTTTAAACTAAATTTGCTTTATTTTAAATTAGTAAGTTTTTTTATATATATATACAACTATCGATAAACTTTTTCAATTTAATAAAGCTGCCGATGAACTTTTCAAGTTAATAAAAACCTACACCACATTTCTATATTTTTTCTCTGTTAGAATGATGGGTTCTCTTCAATTATTAGCATTATTTCCCCCCTCAGTTATTGTTTTGGAAAGTGAAAAAAAATCCCAGAACAATCTTTCTTCCCAGGGGTTCAAGCGATTGGAATTCTGCATTATAAATCCATGAAACAGGTTAGGGTCATACTGCGAAGTCTCTGAATTTCGAAGAAATAGCAATATAACAACAACTGAAAACATGTTTAACATGCATATATGAGTAATTACTTCGATTTGCTGTTTTGACTCGCCCTCCTTTTCATACAACTGGTACAAAAGCATTATTTTTCTTCTGACAAATGAGAATTTACATAGCATTCTTTTAAAAAGTATTTTACACTTCAAAATTTCATTTTCAGAATAAGTTTTATATGGCTTGAATACTGAAATAATCTTTCAGTGATCCAAAGATAAGTGATTATCTAGCTTAGTGTTTCCCAAATAAAGGTACGTGCACAATTTGCTTTTATATATGTGCATATGTGTTTTTAGATGATCCACGGTCACATAGTTGTTTCAGAGCTGAAGTAATATAAGTACAAAACCGTAATTATCAGAAAACTTAATTTTTAAAATCTTAATAATTCAAATTTACATAATTGTTATTTATAGAGAAAAATTTTGTGAAAAATTTAATGGATACCTCGATTTTCTTTTGTGTGTGTATGCGTGTTTGTATGTATTTGCAGGTCCCTCACTAAGGGGGAGCGGAGGAGGAGCTTCCACCAAAAAATGCTGTTATACTTGGCAAATTTGTAAACTTACTTTGCAAATTTGTTCAAAACTTTAATAAAAACTATAATACACTTTCCATTTCTGATACACTTGGAAAAAGTTACAAATCTAATTAGGAATATTATTAAACTTTTTACAAATAAAAACTATACTACATTTTCTAATTGTGGCAACTTGGCAAAATTATAAAACTAGTCGGCAAATATTGAAATTTGACTTGGCAATTTAAGGTCTTCTCCTCCCTCAATAAAAAGGTCTTCGCGATGGCCCTGTATATTTGTTGAAAAGTAACTATGACCAATTAATGTGTAATAAATGAATGGTATATTATGCTCGAGTACATATACTTATAATAATTATTAAAGACTATATAAGACTGTTATTTACGTTACTTATACAGTTTTTTTTTAGAAAAGGTGAAAAAGGTAGACGAGAAACTCTGACTGTTTACGTCAGTATTACGCCTATGAAAATGTCAAGAATATTTGCAGATTTAAATATAAGAATTGGTTATATTATGATGGTTAAAATTAGTTTCAGATTCTCCAGGCAGAAATTAGCAGTCATTTATAATAAGGAAAGTTGCGTTAATTAAAAATGAAGAATATGTGTTCATAATTTTTAATCATAATTACCTTATAAAAATCATAAACTTCCAGTTATTGCAATATTATTAATACGATGCATTATATAAGTTCCTGATTTTAATATTTCATCGATTTCATAATTTCACCGATCTCAATTTTCGATCTGTCTCTCTGTTGCTTTGCGGAAAAGATATGTAATATTAAATTTACATAAAAATTCAAATGAATTTAAATTAGTTAAATAGTATCAGCCATTATTAAAATATGGTATTTAGAAAATTAATGTCCCTTCTAGCTCTCTTGAGAACATTTTAAAATTAAATCGCTTAAGTTATTAATGCGTCTTGATGGTGATGGTGAGAGTATCGTGATTTTCGTTTGGGACTGTAGTTTTCTGAAGAATAAAGGTTGGTCATCACTGGTCAAGGTATCTCCGTAGTCCAAACTACCATTTTTTGTAAAGTAATAGGCTAACTCCGGGAGAGTCGCCGCATCCGGGATAGATGCCGCACCCCTTGAATTTCTTGTAATTACCGATAGATGGCCGTCAAACGCACAGTATAGGTGCGCAATTAGATTATTTTAACCAGTGTATAGCGCGAGTCCCATTTCGATGTTTACTCGTAGAAGCACAATCCTTATTTTGACGCATGGATTTTGAAGAAGGGAAGGAATTTACACGTAAAATTGCTAAAGTTTGAAGAGCTTAAGTCCATTTTTATGTCATTTTCTTGGCATATGTATGCTCGGATAATGACCGCTAGGATAATGAGGATTTCATTCTAAAACATTTTTCCCATTCTTGTTTTTTTTTATTAGTACCTCAAATTCAGTGTAATGTTCAGTTTTATTTGTAATTTATTGAAGCCAGGAAAATGACACAATAAAAGGCTACTCAGTTTTTACAAAGTCTTTAAACACATTATTTTCAAAGAAATATCTAAAAGATCTTGCTGGTAGAAATGATTTTACTACTTCTGACTTGAACTATGTGAAGAACAAGAAAAATTAGTCTGCAGCGCCATCTTTATACCTCATAAAAAACTAAGATGAGCAGGCCAGGAAAATGACATTCATTTTCAGTGACAATCATATTTTAATTATGAAAAATTATTTTTAAAATACAGAACTCTTTACCTTCCTCATATATGCGTTATATAAGGTATAATTAATAATTAGAAATTAAAAAAACTAGAAAAAGATATTTGTACAGTATAGCAGAAAGCCTTTTACTTTGCACACATCACAGTGTGACATGCCAGGAAAATGACAATCTGAAAGTTTAAGTCTTTCAATTGCTTTATTTTCATGTAATTATGAATATAATATTGTTTGAAAATACTTCTAAGAATATTTTTTATTAGAATGTAAAAAAAGAAAAAAAATACATTATTTAGCATTTAATGGACATTTTATTGTGTGGACTGCAATTTTCATATTTTGTGATATTGTCCCACAAACATTTTCCGCTGTAGATAGATTCTGTCTTCACAGGTTTTACTGTATTAATTTCCACTCGATGCAGGCTAACGAATAGCATGGCACCAAAAGAATTTAAAACAAGAATGAAAAATCATGCGTCCAGCATTGGTTATGAAACACTTTCCAACACATTCAGAATGCTATAACAAAACTTTACAGTTCATTAAGGTGAAAGATGTCCAAATAAACCATGTAGAAAATGTATAACACAGTTGAAAACCCAATTTCTACAAATACCATCAGTAGTCGGAAATCTAGATTTTTTTGTGCAGCCCTGTATATGATCTATAGATTTGCATGTATAGTATTCTAAAAGTTAGTTCAATTAAACAGCTAGTACAGTTGAAATTTCCCATTCAGCAATTTCCGTCAGTAAACGGAAATGTATTTGCGATCTTTTGTGTTGCCCTGTATATGATCTGCAGAATTTATACACACCAAGTAATAGGCAAAAAAAAAAAAAGAATATATTTTAAGACGCGTACCACAACTGAAAACGCACTTCTAGCAATTACTCTTCATATAGGCAATACTGTAGCCAAATACTTTTGTGTGTCCCTGTAAGTAAACGGTAAATTATATGCATACCAGATTCTACAATAAGCGCCTTGTAGTACACCTCAGTGATATATAACAATTTCAATATATGTAAAAGAGTGTAATATCATTATAATACGCCGCAAACGATTTTTCCTCGTAGACCGTAATGTAACGGAGTTTTTGAGAGTTTCCCTGTAAATGAAATGTAAATGCTACACACTTCAGTTTCAGTACATAACATGTTATAGTAAACCTCAATAGCATTATATCAATTTCATAACGGTCTGACTATATTAACCCGTAAGCATACGCGCTGGGATATATCTCACCCCAATCTCATATTTTCTTCAAAAAAAAAAAAAGAAAAAAAAGGATAAATTTTTTGAGAACGCTTCTGAACTGCCTTGTACCTTTTAAGGTCAACGGTCGAGAATGGGTGGGTGAAACAATGTATTTTCTTTGTTCGCTAGGAGGGGAGAAATATACCCCTTGGGATTCAATAATCCCGCGCGTGTACAAACGTTCCATACATTCATTTCTAACATACACTAAAATCCTTTTAATGAAATACTAACATAAAAACTACTTGTATATATTGATGAAAGGGTATTAAATGTAATTAATATCAATTTTGTGAAATAATTCATCTTTTAAGGTGTAAAACAAATCGTTTGCATATTTTCTAAGAAAAAAAACGTGATTTTTACAGAAACAGCTACAAAATCTGAAAATGAATATGAAAAGCATGATTTTTTCCTTAAAAGAAGTAGCACCGATGCATTTTACAATATAGAGCATTTGATTTGTTTTTAAAACGCATTTAGGCAAAAATATAATGGGAGACAAAATGGGGGAGATTTATCACTCGCGTGTAGTAACGTAATGGAAAGGGGCGCGTGTGGACGAGTTAACGCGAGTTAGAGCTCGGACAGACAAACCGAATTCATAAACACTTTTCAACTATGTTGGAAAGTGTTAAAAAATCATGCATCATGAAAAGTCGGGATACTTCATACTTGGCGTCCCGCGCAGTGGTTACGCGGGACAACTCGTGGAGCCCCTGAAAATCGGGACACCTAGCAAACTATGCATGACATTCAGACCTCGCTTCAGGAACAATTGCAGCACGTACATTACTGTTTTGAAATGTTAATAGCGAATTTTAAAGGATTAAAAATAAGGACGGAAATAAAAATTAATTTTGTGTTTGTAAAAACATATGTACAGTCGTGGGAAAAAAAAAAAAAAAAAAAAAAAAGGTAAACACCCCCTACTAACTCCTCAACAAATTATCGTAGACGAATGTTAGTGGTACCGAACGATTGGAAATAAAGTCTACTTTTAAATGACGTATATAAAATTTGGTTAGGGGACATCTACATATTAAAACGAATCAAAACTTCATTTTTTTCAATGGCAATACCCAATTTTAACGAGATATTTCAAATCTTTGGTTCAAACTATGCCTAGACACCAAATTTAAAGTAATTTGAATGATAAGTTTTTGAATTATAAACATTCATAATTTAGTGCTTCTAATGTTAAATTACATTTTCATATTTTTATTTATAACTTCTGAAATTATTATCCTAATGTTTTAATTTTTTGTGTAGCAATAATACTAATATACCCAAACATAAATACGTTGAATTTGCAATTTTTATAATTTTCTGATATGAATTATGAAATTAATATTAAAAAAAAATATGAATTGCAACCTACAATTTTTTTTTTATGGATTCAGATTTATTAAGTCCTGCTTTTAGTCTAAGATCCGGTCTATGGAATATATACCCTCATTTGTTATTTAATGATAACAAAGAATATATGTCAGATAATGTATAGATTGATACATTGCAAATAGGTTGCCTAGCTAAATCACGTGCCGATAATGTTAAACAATAAAGTGTTTAATTAAATTTTTTTGATCAACTTCCTCGATTTGTTATTTATGAAATTCGAGAATCAGCTGAGAGAACATACCCCGAGGAATTCAAAAAATAAGGGTTGCCTACTATCGACTCTGCCCAACTATAGGGTTGCCAGGTATAAACAGGTAAGTAATCGTAGTTAATATACCCTCATAAGTTATTTAATCGAATTACACATGAAATGAAAGCTTATTTTATTCCCATTCCAACCGTATTAGGTTGCCTTATCAAAAAGTTGCCTGAATCCATGGTTGCCTAGATTTAAGATGTTCAATTTTCTGCGTGAGCGTTGAGAGTGACAGAGAAGCGTTGCGCGCGCAATTCCATTTGACAGACAAAGATGCAGCTAGGCATAGATTAACATACAAGATCGGACAGTTCCATAGAGCGTAATGGTAATCAATTGCTATCGCAGCGCCTTTAGTGATTATGGGGAAGAAACTTCCCTTTCTTATAATATCTTTGTTATTTAGCGTCTATCTTATTGTAATATTTCTTTTTTTAAAGTTGCATGTTTACGTTTTCAACAGAATGTTACACCGATACATGAACATAGAATAGATATTCTATTCTATATATCTAATATTTATTCTATGTTCATGCATGGATATATATATTTTTTTTTTTTTGTACATGATGGGTGAACGATTTAAGCGCCAAGAAAAACATGCTGAAATTTTCGTCTTGAATATTATACGTCAATTAAATATGATATAATTGGATTTAAAACCATATAAAGCGATGGTGCAATATAAAAATATACGAAATATTGCACTTTACAGGTCCCAAAAAATTTTATAAATATTCCCATTTGGTAGAAAATTTTTTACAGCTTATGTTTTATTAATTTATGAAGTTTAATATATTAAACAATCGTTGCAATAATCTTTCAAAATTTACGCATTTTCACTTTCTCAGAAATAAAACAAAAAGATTGTTTTAATGTAAATAACGTACAATCAGTTCAATAATATTTATGATATTAACATATAAGAAATAAAAATAAAATTACAAATGGGGAAAAATTCCTTTTTACAAATTTTTAGAATTATATAAATCTAAAAGTTAAAAAACAAAAACAAAAAAAAAACAACAAAAAAAACATAGAGATACTGATATTACACTTGATAAAATTGTATTCGATGTGAATAAATTAACGCAATACCCGAATTTAATTTATTACAATTTTATCTAATTAACTTACAGGTTTACGTTTTCAACAAAATTTTCTGGGGGTTTTCTTTTAGATTATTATTATAATTATCATTTTGTAAGTTAAGCAATCTATGTACGTGTACTTAATCACTACTGATTATCACACGGTGCCCTCCAAAAGGACCGCCACGGCACCCACTGCAAGGGAATGACCTAGGAGGACGGACCAGCCATTCAGACCGGCACCAGAATTCCTCAAAGGGCCCCAGGCAGGATTGTCCCGCTTTGGTCTCCTCTGGAGCATTGCACAGTTCGGGGAACCACGGACCAACACTCGTGTTGGTCAATGACGGTCCACCGAAAATCCCGTTACACCAACGTCCGATCACTGACTAAGCAACCCGGCTCAATATAACTCTAAAGAGGGGTCGGAACAGGTTCGACCTGATGCAGAGCCACCGTCGCATCATCGATTCCTAATCGCGGGACACTTCATAAGAAGAGCCCGTGCTCGGAAACTAGCGAGGGGGACTCCACACCAGCTTGCTTTACCGCGTGCCGAAACTGAGAAACTCCTATAAAGGTTATCTCTGCGATTTCAGCCCGCGGATGAAAGGTTAGTAGAAAGACAAAACAAAAGGAAAGTTAGTTCCCCGCAGCCCCGGCAGCCACCTGCGCCGACCCGGTCAGGACCCCACCCGAATCCCGACCAAATCAGAACAGCCGGCAGGCCGAAGCCATGAGGCAGAAGAAAAGAAACACAAACTTAACCTAACATAAACACATTACCCGCCATTTAGACCCACCACGCTACGGACGGATTATTCTGAGGAGGGAGTGCAATCCTACAGAACGCCCTATGGAACGCAGCGAGCCAACAGCGAGCAATCAAGACAACTAACCTAAACATAAACACGTCATCGCACCATCGGACCAAGAACGGAAGTAGGGGCAATACCTCACGACCCCGGACGAGGTCAATTTCGGTGCGATGATAGGCCTTAGAGCCCAGGAAGTCCCAAGCGGAGTCGAGACAGAATGCCGAGACTGCATGCGTAGGGGACGAACCACACACGACGCACATGCCCAGCCCACCCCTCGACTCCACCGAGGAAGACCCAGACCCACAGGAAGACAACATAATAATACACTACAAAAATATATACAAAATATTTACAAAGTAGATCCGTACCTATGAGGACCCGCGAGCTGCGCGTCCCGTGGGGGACTCCGCCACCCACTAGTCAAAGGCTAGGTCCGGACCCAGTTCGAGACCCCCTACGGACCCGGAGGCTTCGCGTCCCCTATGGGACTCTCTCCACCTCCTAGTCAACGCCAGGCTGCTCGAGGGTTAGTAAAAAGATAGAATAAAAAATAGGAAAGTTAAATCCACAACCCATCGGACCGCCTTGAAAAAGGCAGGAACCATCCACCACACGGAGGAGTGTATATGATAATCCTCGACGCGTATATACATGGTGGCTTCATAGCTCAACATCGGGCTGTAGATTAGAAATAAAAAGCAAAAAGGATTTCGGACTCGATCGGAACCAGAGCGCTGCGGAGGCCGTCTAACAAAACCTCCCAGATGTTTAAGGCACTCTTAGCTCAACATCCGAGCCCGAGGACAACACCACACTTACATTGTTAGTAGATAGTTATAAAAAAAAGGAAAATTAAAAGTTCAACACCCGATCGGATCGTCCACAAAGGGTCGCTAACTCCCCTAGGAACGCCATTCCCTGGACGCCCAGGGATGACGCCCCACCCAGTGGACAATCAACTTCCAGGTGTCGAACTAGAAGAAGAAAGCAAAAAGTTTTGGTCCGACCGGACCCTTTGGTGACCGCCTGTGTTCTGTTCGCTCGCTCGCCTCCGACAAGCCCACCTGCTTCCGCAACCCGAGACCTCACGGTACTTTGGTTCCCGACTCGCAAGCCCTTTGTCTTCCAAGGTAGAGGGTGACGACGCTAAGTCGAGCTCCTTTGAGACACCACAGCACTCGGCAGCCTCGAAAATTCACATCAAGGCAGCTCCGAGCCCCACCCACTTGCTCGCTCAAAGAAGCTGGACCGCTTTCGCCCCATTCGCCTTGGTCGAGCCGGTAACTGCTCGTCAGTCCCCAAAGCGGTTGCATCCACACGATGACAAGCCGGCGACAAGTTAACCAGGGTTCACGTTGCGCCCTCGGACGTAGTCCGGTCGCTGGACGTAGAACTCCATCGGCCACCTGGACCCATCTGGGCCCCCGCTTTGGTCTTCTCTCCGAAAATGGAAAGGGACCGCCACGGCGACCTCGGCCAAGCTCTCGGTCATCCTTCCGCGCCAAAGCCGGATTGATTCGAGATCACTTGGAGGTCCGAGAACCCCTTTGTAAGTTAAAGCTGAACGAACAAGTACGATTTTTAAAAAAATAAAAAAAAATAAAACATAAATACAATATCGTCTGCCGCTCTGTTTCGTTTAGGAAAGAATAAATAGGCAAAACATAGAGCGTAAACAGATTTCATCAACGTAGGTAAATTTCGGAGGCCTGTTAATTCGTTCCTAAACGTCCCGTCCCATCTTGTATGTTAATCTATGCAACGTGGCAGATGCGCGATACTTATTCGGTGTAATAGACAAGGATGACTTGACCGGCCGAAAAGTGTTTGGAAAGCTGCGCTGGTTTGGAGTAAAATTCGAATTCTGTTGCAAACAAACGTGCTCTCGAGTATTCTGTATTAAAAAGTATTGCGTGCTCGAAAATGAAAAAGTGTTTTTTGTGTGGTTTAGAGGATTCTACTATTGATTTTAATGATGAATCTTTTAAGAATTGTTTTTTAAAGTTATTATTTCAGCGAAAAAAAAAATTGTGCACGGTGAAGTTAGGTTAAATTTGGATTCTTATGAATAATATTGGTTGATAGACGGCTCAATACTATCTCCAGTACTGTGAGTTCATTAATTTGTTTCTTCGGTTTTCAAGAAGCATCCGATGTAGTGATTTTGAGCTGTATATAGACTCCATTTACAACATGTCCGATTTGTTCTTTTCATTGAACCAGCCAAATTATGTCAGGTGGTCCATTATGTACGTCAACAATCTTATGAAGGCGCAGAACAGCAATTCGCGTGTGGTATCTGAATTTAGACGAGGAGCTTTTGGTAACCGACGTACCAAATCTGAATTCTCCCGATCACCCGTTGACTTGACGTTAGAACAGACCATTAATGCAGCGAATTATGTCATCACCTCAAATCAATTAACATATAATCTTGCAGCAGAGTCCATATCAGCGCGACAAAGATGGGCACTTAGTCATAGCATAAGGACCAAAATTGTATCCACCGTTAAAGAAAATGTCGGTCTATCGCAAAAAGATGATACCTGTCATGCCTTGCAGAAGAGTCGAATCAAAAAGGATAACGAAAGTCTTCAGAGTCTCATTAAGACTATAAGAGATACGCTGAATCCTTTTGTTCAGAGTATAGATAAAAATATTCTGTTCAGTATTTCAACTGGTAAGGCAGCATCTACTGAAGTTTGCGATTTTCTAATCAACGTTAAGTCGGTTGGAAATCAACAAAAATTGACATTTATTTCAGAATGCAATTCCACTCCCGGAAGGTTCGAAAGACCGATAAAGCGTAACAAAATCCAGAATTTCGCTTCACAGTCTGTCGTCAAAGCTCAAACCAGCAAAGATAAAACTCAAAAGGCAGTTCTTAAAATGGAACGAGACATCTTTGGCCGATTACTTTCTATTAGTATTGAGAAAGACATTCACATAGAGTACTGCTTAACGTTTCCATTAGCGCCTGTGCCGCCTGCTCCTTTCTTGTGTACTGGTGACTTGCTAAAAACTGACACATCCAAACTAGCTCAAATACTAAAGTCTAACGTCGAAACAGTTGAGCCTACTGGTATCGATATTGAAATTAGACGGTTTTTATTACCTGTATAAAATCGGATCATCTATGCCGCAGACATTTGATAAGATTGCTGAATCGATCTTAATAAAATTGTGCTCAAGTAATGCCCCTGAAATATACATAATTTTTGATAGACACATTACGCCCTCTATCAAAGACTGAACGGCAAAGTCGACTGGAGTTCGATAGACCGTATGTCATCCAAGGACCTCTTCAACCAAGACCTAGCGATTTTCTTGGAAATCTCAAAAATTACCGTTTCAAAGAAGCCCTGGTACAATTCTTGGCTAAATACTGGGAAAATGATAATCTACTTTCAATAATCCAAAACAAAAAAAATTTTCATAACAGTTGGAGAACACTGTTTTTCTTACCATACTGTCGGAAAACACGTCGTGAAACTTGAAGAAGAAGATTATTTATGCCAACATGAAGAGGCAGATACGCGGATAATGTTTCATATATCAAAAGCGCCACCTAATTCGAAAATATTGGTCAAATCAAATGATACCGATGTCTTGGTAATTTTACTGGCCACTATCCACAAAATTCCGCAGACTCAAATTTATTTGGCGGTTCATCATCAAGGAAAAGCAATAAGAAAGATCTTGATTGCATTAACTGTACTGAGCTTGCAATGAAATTGGGTTCTACTTTATGCCTGGGCCTGCCAGCTTTCCACGCATTTACGGGCTGTGATTACACAACGGCTTTTTATAATAAAGGGAAAGTCAAGCCTTATAAAATATTTTCAAGACGAACGGATTTCCAGGAAATATTCGCATCATTGACGGATCCAGTAGATGTACTCCTAGAAGATAAAATTCAATCCGTTCAGGGGTTTACTGCCCTTCTTTACGGGATCAAGCAATGTTATAATATCAATGACGCTAGATATCAGCTGTTCCAAAAAACATATTCAATGAACAAAGACAAAGAACAGTTCATGAAGAAGATTAAAGGCATCGACTCCAATATGATACCGCCGTGCTGGATTTCACTGAAACAGAAAATTTTGCGCACAATATATGTTAATTCTATGTGGCTTCATGCAACCGATGCATGCTGCGTTAAAGTTAATCCTGAAGATTGTGGTTGGTTTTTGGATGGTTATTTGAAGCCTACGTGGTTTAAAGGGGATCCAACACCCTTACAAGTTAACGACGTATTAAGAGAATCGAGAAACAGAGAAAACGATGAAGAATTAGAATTAGATTGTGACATCGGCACTTCTGACGATTCTGAATGTGAATAAGTGTTTTATATAAAACCTTTGTATTTTGCTATTGATAAATTTATGTATTAAAATAAAAATATTTATATCATTATGTGATATTTTATTTAACTTTTATCAATATTTAATCCGCGCTTAAACGATCGAAAAAATCTCCTTTTGAAAAACGGACATTTTGAACGGAAAAACCTATTATTCCATAATTATGTATTGATTAATGATTGATAAATGAATGTGTGAGTAAAAAAAATATTTGATATCATCTTTAATATTTACACTATCGGAGAAATCTTAAAAAAGAATTCTCTGCATCTTTGTCTGTCAAATGGAATTGCGCGCGCAACGCTTCTCTGTCACTCTCAACACTCACGCAGAAAATTGAACATCTTAAATCTAGGCAACCATGGATTCAGGCAACTTTTTGATAAGGCAACCTAATACGGTTGGAATGGGAATAAAATAAGCTTTCATTTCATGTGTAATTCGATTAAATAACTTATGAGGGTATATTAACTACGATTACTTACCTGTTTATACCTGGCAACCCTATAGTTGGGCAGAGTCGATAGTAGGCAACCCTTATTTTTTGAATTCCTCGGGGTATGTTCTCTCAGCTGATTCTCGACTTTCATAAATAACAAATCGAGGAAGTTGATCAAAAAAATTTAATTAAACACTTTATTGTTTAACAATATCGGCACGTGATTTAGCTAGGCAACCTATTTGCAATGTATCAATCTATACATTATCTAACATATATTCTTTGTTATTATTAAATAACAAATGAGGGTATATATTTCTTATACCGGATCTCGTACTATTTATGGAAATCCAAAATTTCACATTTTTCTTCCAAGTAGTTTTCAAATTATGCTTAAAAAACGGCAAAATGGTGGTTTAAGAGGCCGTCTAGATAGAAGAGACTAGATATTTTGAAATTTTTTATGCTATCCTGTAATCTAACAGGCTGAATTGACTGCTTAAGGTGCCTTGATCAAGAAGGGAGCTCTCTCGGGTAACAATCGAGTACCGAACTTCAATTTGGATACAGCCCTTAAAATACGCTCGTTTTAAAATAATTAATTTCTCGGAAACTTATGGTATCAATTCCATAAAAATTTGTTTTCAGACAAATTGAAGGGTGTAGAGTTCATTTATGCTGACAGAATTGCGTACTGCTATTGAAAAAAACAAAGTTATGGTTCGTTTAATATGTAGATGACCCCTTAAGCAAATTTTATATACATCATTTAAAAGTAGACTTTATTTCCAATCGTTCGGTACCAGTAACTTTCTTCTACGATAATTTGTTGAGGAGTTAGTAGGGGGTGTTTACTTTTTTTTTTCTCCACGACTGTACATTCGGAACTATCATTTATTCTTTATTATCAACAAAATATATATTACAAGCGATAGAAGAATTCAAAGTATTCGAACAATTATTTTCATTCATTCATTCTTTTGGTAGTAATTACTGTTGAAAAGCGCTTAAAATAAATAACCAGCCATCTTAAAGGTAGTCTTCCGGTTATTATTTTTTCAAGGTCTGAAAACTTGTTGAAAAAAATATAAGTGGAATATGCTAATCGGAATTGAGAGATTGAATCTAACTTTACTGACCTTTATACACAGAAGTAACAAAATTAACATTCACATTCGATTTGTCTATTGTGATACGCATCGACGAAAATTTGGCAATTAAATAAACAACACTTACCGAATATTTAATTCATAAAAAACAATTTTAAGCAAACCTTTCAATTTCTAATTTTATAAATGCGTGAAATTTGACTCAGTTGGGTAGTATTTAGGCGCAAAATTAAGTTTACTATCATACTTACTAGAAACTAGCCGCAATTGGCGACCAGTTTGGTCTCCTTTAAATCTATGCTTAGCATTGTATCATGTTACTTTTATTCATACTTTAATTTACTTGCTCAATCCTTCGCCAAATCGGAAGATTCTGATACAGAAATCATGAACTCGGTATTTTTATGTTAGCCGAGTGCAGGTGATATATCGCCAAACATTGTACCCGTCGTATTTTTTCTTATTTCATTAATTTCATTACTTTCACTCATTTTATTTAAAATGCACAACTTTAATTTAAAACTGAAATGATTAAAATTTATGACTCTCAATTTTCTCTTATTTCTTTAAAATAAAAAAAAGAAAAGAAAAGAAAAATAAAGTAATAAATAATACTATAAACTATGACATTTAATTTCAAAATCAGAGCTTTGTTTTAATTTGCCTCGCGAAAAATTGTTTATGGCAGTCGCATGCGATGGACTATTGTAATACTGATGATATGATGGCGATGGAACAATATTTGGCAATTTATCGCCTGCGTCCGGCTAACATTAAATTACCAAATTGGCTGTTTGGCATATAAAAAGTGAAGCGGTCAACCCGGAACTATTGATGGCAATCACATGACTTAGGCTTTTATTATAGAAATTTTTACAATACTTTTTGGTGTTTTTGGACTACTCTGTTTTAGGTTGTTTTTTTTTTTCTAGTTGCAAGAAAAATCGCAATGAAGTATCTGTATTGGCGATCTGAATACCAATTTTGTTTCTTCTTTAATCTCTACACATTTATATATTTATTTATTACAACCAGAACACCATTAGCTTTAGACACTTCAAAACCATATTTTATTTTCGTAATCTACGTTAGCTAATTCATACAGTAAAAGTAACGCAAGTAAAAATAGAATAAGCGACAAAGTTCTTACAAGCAAATATTAATGTAAGAAATACGTAAATATTTTATAAAGTTTCAGAAAACAAGATGCTACGCATTTATTACTGAACAGTTTTCTATATTATCTATTTAATGTTTTGTTACTAGCATCGTAACGTGAATAAAGCTAGTAAAATTCATGTTAGAATTATTAGTTGTATATTATTAATTAAAGTTTTTTTCGTATTATTATTATTATCATTTTATTAGCCCCCGATATGCTATTTCTTTCGGTCAGCAATTAAGATGCCGTTTCTAAAATATAACGTTACGTTATATAAGCCAGCAGTAAAACAAAGCAGATGTGTCATTGTACGGGATAATATCTACTGCAATTTTTTTAACTTCTAAGCATCGCACATTTTCAATTTTTATACCGTCGCACAGTGGGATGTTTTGATGATCTAGTTCTAGGTGGATAAAATTAATTTTTCCGACTTTCTCGGAATTTGACAAATCCGCGTGTACTGGTAGCTGGATGTATGTATTTTCGAGATCAGTACGAGTTTTGTCGAAAAAAAAATCAGAAGTGTCGATTAATTATGACCGTAAAGAAGCCATTTGCGTAGTTGGTTTGAGGGAATTTCAAAAGTTGCACTAGCTTCCCCTAAGTTTGAAAGCACGTCGTGACTATTCTGTTTTATTTCAAAGCACGAGTTTGCTGAACATATGTCACAGGTTTGTCAAGCTCAGATTTAACCTATTTTTGTTTGAAAATAAGCGATATTAAACCCGCTTAAACGATTTTTTTCAAAGGTTGTAATTCTGGATGACCCTTGATGTTGTTTACAAATTTCACCTTGACTTTTAACCTATTATTCAGCATTATTCAGCAATAAGCATTTTTTAAAATCAAAGTGCCATTCCTAAAGTATTGAAAAATTAAAAAAAAAACTCCTGCAGATGTCTGCAGATCATTAAGTTCTTATTAATAAACAAGCATCATATTAACTTGCAGTGCATGTATGTATGTTTAGTTCAAATCTTCCTAGTCAAATTTAAACGACTTTAAATTATCCAATTGAGCCGAAACAATGAAAACATATGTGATTTGAATGACAATACAATATTATTATAATTTAAAGAATGTAGAAGTTTCTTTAGAATACTGTTTCTACAGGGCTTCACAAAAATTTAGATTAAAACTTGCAAGTTAATTTTAAACGAATTTCAATAATCTGATTGAGCTGAAACTCTGCTCAGGATATGTAGTTCTGATGACAGTGGAATATTATTATAATTTATAGAACGTAGCAGTTACGCTTTTTTTACAGGGCCACGTAAAAGATTAGTTCAAATCTTGCAAGACAATTTTAAACCACTTTCAATTATCTGATTGAGCTGAAACTTTACCCACGTGTGTTTTTCCGATGACAATTCTATTAAATTATAATTTGACGAGCGTAGAAATTATGCATTTGTTACAGGGCAACGCAAAAGATCGCGGAACAATTGTTGCTAAAAAGCAGAAATTTTAAATAAATTTCCACAAAATTACTATAGGTTATTGAGATACACAATAGCATTTTTTAAATTGAAAACAAAGTGCGTAGTAGTTGTATTTCTTTTACAGGGACACATAAAATTTTTCGATACATTACCGTCTATATGCAGAAATTTTATTTCAAATTGAATAAAATTTATATAAGTTATTTATTCACTCAACAGCATTTTTTCACCCGAAAATAATTTTGGTAGTATTTATATGCTACCAAAATATAAGTGTATAGCATTTATATGCTTTACAGGGTACCACAAAACATTTTTAAAAAATTATATGATTTTATTTCAAAAATTTTATTTTTCAGGATGACTACACAAATTTCTCGAGCAATTCTGAGTGGACAAAAATACAAAAAAGAAATTAATGTTAACTTACATGTGTGCATTAAATTGTTTTTACTTAATTGTAAAATAAGTATGTTTAACGCAGTATTTGTAATGCGTTATACAGGGTGCCCACTAAAGTCCTTCCCACGCTCTTAATTGCCGAACGGTTGCAGCTATAGTCATAAAAGTTGTGTAGGTATAGTAAAGTGGCGATGCGCTACCAGATGAGACCGCTTCCAGCGCCACCTGGTGCAAAACAGCTGAGTTAGTATTCCTATCTCGAAAACGAGATTCACATTCAGAACGAGATTCATTTAGCATTCATGTTCACAAGGTGTCGTCATTCACTTTTATCCCATATTTCGAACCGTTTTCGCGGTAGGAACGGTAATGCTGCCATTTTGTACCAGGTGGCGCTGAAAGCGTTATCATCTAGTAGCGCATAGCCTCTTTACTATACCTAGACACCACGTTTTTTAATATAGATGCAGTCGTTCGGCAATTAAGAGGGTGGGAACCATAGACTTCTCATATAACTGGACTCAGAAATAGCAACCCTTTCTTGACGCCGGGATCGCTACCCACCGTCACGTGATGGTGGGCAGAGAAAACGCGCCAAACCGGTTTTTCTCCTCTGGTTCCCGCTGAAACTTTCTTGCATCGGCGTTTCTCTCGCATAAATCAAATCAGACAGTTGCCAATAAGGTGATCACCGCCATAAAAAACAACCTTTTGGCGATGAAAGCGGGAAACATGTGTGCCTCAAGTTCTGACCGAAATAACAATGGGATTCGGCCTCTACTTCTTATCTTTACTCTGAGGTGGGAACGGACTTCAGTGGGCACCCTTTATTTTTATTTTAAGACTTTGTTGTTAAATAACCAAATATTTATCACTGTTTGAGTATTTTATTAGTGATGCATTAAACAAGTAATTAAACTTCAACGAAATAATTTTGTCCACCTAGATTGCCGAAACGTCCCACTGTGCGTCGTATCGAAAAAAAAAAGTACTTTTAAATGCAATTTGTTTGAAAACTGCATCTCAATTTATTTTTGAGATATTAATTTTTTTTGTAGTTTTTAATGAAATATGTTTAATGTTGGCAACTGAAGTACTCTATTTCTGTAGAAAGTAAAGGGAAAATAGTAGATTACTATATCTTTTTGTTGCCATTTTCCCATAATAACTGAAAAAAAAAATGTTATTAAAATACGTGCTATTTTGAAAAAATATAAATGAATGATTTCTGATAAAATATGGAGCTATTATAAACCATATTTAATTTTAAGGATCTATATTAATGTTACAAACAAATGAAGGCATATGAATGAATAGATAGCTGATTTTTTTTGGTCGAGTTTCTTGAATGACGACGTCGCTTGTTGCTGGAATTGTATCATCTTGCGATGGTGACGTCCTATGCATACTTTTCCTTAGATGTTGTTTAAGACTAGATTGTAAATGTGGAATTCTTCAGCGGATGTGAATGACATCATTTTATATAAAATAAAAGTGTGTGCTTTAAGTCTTAAAATTGAAATATGTTTTGTACTATCTATGTTTATATACATACATTTTTTTTCATCGGGAACGACACTAAATTCTGAAAAGGCTGAATTCGTTTTCTAGTTTTTAAACTTGCAACGGTTATTATAGGAATATAAGATGTGTGTGTGTGGTTAAAAGGAGAATGACTCTGAACTTATTTAAAATAATTTATTCTAGTACATTTTTGTCGGTATATTTTTCCATTTTCCTGACGAAAATCTGAAATGAATAAAAACAAATATATGACATCGTTTTTCGTACACAAATATAAAAAATAAATAAATAAAGTTCTTAAAATATTACAGCATACATTCAAAATTCTATAAATATATTAAATGTGAAAGTATGTTTCTATTTTTATGAAACAATGTCGCCAAAATGGATGAATTTAATCCTTTAAAACTTTATCTATAGGTAGAAAATAACTAAGAATAGGAAATAAGCCATTTTCTTTTTTTATTTCATTTAAATATATTTTTTTAATCAATTCCGAAATTTCCTTATTTGAATACATAATTTTTTTTCCACCCTTCATGTAAAAATGTTTTTTTTTTTCTCTTTGCCTGTGGCCATATCGTAAAGAGATACTGGGCAAGAATAAAAGTACTTTGGAAAAATTCTATTAATTTTGAACCTTTAATGTAGTAAGGTTATGTGGGGCAACTGAGCTATGATTTTACAATGTGACTCTGGATATTCTGGCAATTCAGCTTCCAAAAGTTAATGTTCATTTGAATTAAAGTCTGAACCTTTGTAAATATGTTCAGTTAGGCTCACTCTATCTGACAGATATTTAAAAAAAAAAAACATTTTAATGTCTAATATATATATATATATATATATCATCATATTTTCTTCATGGGTCCAGTTGCCCCCTTTTTATGGGTCAACTGGACCAGGTAGGTCTGTGTTTCACACGCGTTGGTATTTTTTAATATGTGGTATGAGGTCATGTTTGAAAACGTGTAAATAACTTAAAAAATTTAAACCAAGCAGATCATGTAAATTTTATATCAACTAAAGAGCGTTGTAAGGAAACATTTGATGTTAAGGTGTCTAAAAAAAGCACAAAATGTGAAAGTATTAGATTTATTTATACAAAAAACATAAGAATTAAGTAAGTACTTATGTACTTTAGTATAGCTAATAAGAATAAAAGTTACATGGGTATTTTAGGAAAAAAATAAACAAAATAAATCTATGAACAAATGGATACGTAAATACTTAAATATCTTTTTCTCTGTTTTATTTACCTCAATGAATGTTCGATAAGCCCAGTAAATCTTCGGAGAATGTAACTATGTTTTTATATCGAACAGAACCATTTTTTTATTGGTTTCGATAATTTTCTAATAATGTCACTTTGTCTTATGTACGCCTCTTCATCTGCCTCGTAAAACTTCGAGGTTTGGCTATCTCACTTAAGAAATTTGTTTTGATACCCGACAAGCGACAATATGTTTTTTTTTTTAAATTTATTATGTAATTTTAATAAGGTATTATACAATTTCCTTTATTGAAAGCAAAAAACAATGGCGAAATTAATTTCCAGTAGTAAGTGACTCCAAAAAATTATTTATAACAGTTGGAGTAACTGGATCCCACATGGTCCAGTTACCCCTCATACATGTCCCAGTTACCCCATTCTTGAAAAAATCATGGGGTAACTGGAACACCGGCCTTACATTTGAAACACGAAGTAAATATGTATAGATACCTAATAATATTAATGTATTCATATGCCTAATCTTTTAAAAAAATTATTGTTTAATAAAAGTATTTACCATATTTTAATAAAAAGTCGGGGAAGTTCAACCAAACTGACGTTGTTTGTAAAAAAAGAAACCTAAATTTTCGGCAACCTATCACAGCAAAGACAGAGTTATGACTGAGTTGACACACGTCGTTTTAAAATGTAGAGTTGGGGGTGCAATGTTGACAAAAGCTAAAATTTAAAAGACATTAATGGTTTTTTATAAAATAGCCTATGGCCCAGTTACCTCGTGGGTCCAGTCATCCCACTTTACCTTATGTTGTTTGCGTGTGAAAAAAAAAAATTCACATTCAGCAAAGAATGCTGAATTCTAATCAATGAATTTAAAGTTTATGACAAACCTTATTTTTGAAATGAATGCCTGTAATATATAAAGCTTAGCAAACTAAAATTTCATTTAACAAAATTTTAACTAAAGCATATGCGTTCTACGTTAATATTTTTCACATTAGTTAAAACATATGATGAAATATATGTTGTTATTGGCATATGTTGTTATGTCGGCATTTTTAAACTACTAAACTAATATTTTCTATATTTTTGTCTATATATTTCTCACTTGAATTGATGAAAACTGAATACTGATATATTATAAATTATTCTGATTAAGAAATATAAATAAATATTTAGGCTTTGAAATTCTTCGAGACGTGATAGAATTTTTGAAGTTGTCGTTGAATCTGCAACTGTGAAAAACATGGCAATTGTGAAATAAAATGCAGCACTATGAGAGAATTAAAGAAACGTTATTTTGGGTTATTTTTTTTTGCTGTTAAAATTTCTACCCCTTGTCATGTTTAATGACTCTTTTACGTTCCATACATCTGCCATTTTATTCAAAATATTGGGTGTCTAGGAATAGAAACTTGATGACAGACGCTGATTATCCCATTAGACTAATCATTGCAATGTCATGTCACGTCTGTAATGACGTTAATTAATGAATTCCCACAAAAATATTTACTGAAATAATAACTTTACATAGTATTTTTTTATGCAAAAACTTAACATAAATCTGTGTTCGTGAACACAATAGGAAAATAAGAAATTAGACAAAAAAAGCATGTTTACTCAAATGAACTTTAGTGAAAGCGTATGAAATTTTAAGTGCAAGAAAAGTTAAACTAATGATATTTACAGACATAGATGTGCTAAATGGAAACATCAGAAATTTTGTCTACCATAAAATGTTATTTGTTTATTTATTTGTTTAAGGAGCCTAGTGGTAGTGACCCCTAATAGTGGGAGCTCTACTGCCTTCGGCATCATACTGGTTGATGCATTTTTTTTTTTTTTTTTTAATATAAACTATTCTCGAATGTTTCCTCCACATTGGAATATAAAATTTAACTTTGGATGACAAATAATTAGATACCAAAATCATTTAATAACGTACAAAGGGCTAAAACATGTCTTAAAAAATGTGTTAAACCCAAAAATCGATGTATGAATTCCGAATAAAGGAAACTGAAAAGAGGACAAAACTTATGGGAAAAGGTGGCACATGCGAAAATTTTTCATTTAATCTAGTTAAGATCACATAAAAACCTTTTAAGAATTGTCGCCAGCTAATACCGATCCAATCAACTATTCACAATTTTTAAAATACCTAATTCGCCTTTGGCGACCAGTTTGGCCTCCCTTAAAATTTATGTTTGGGAAAGCATGCTAATTATTGTATCACGTTACTTTTATTCATAATTTAATTTACTTGGACTCCCTTAAATATAATTAATAAAATCCCTTAAGCTAATATTAGTTTTTTGCATTAAAATATCTCAATTTGTTGATTTTCTGTAAGCAAGTAAACCCTTTTGGTTTACAATGGAAGTCTATGGGAATTTGGCGAAATATTAGAGATATCGTCAAGTTGGTGACAAACTTGATGACATTTGGCGCCAGAATAGGGTCGCCCCTATGGTAACCTTCCTTATAGGTATGGAGATGCATTAAATGCTGTTCAATAATCAATGGCCTCCATTTTCAAATAAGATGGCGGATGAAGCCAAAATGTCCCTAGAAGTTCAAACTGCTATATCTCAGCCATTTTTTTAAAATAAAGACAAAACAAAATAGACTCCGGAATCCTTGTATTAAAGTCAAACTCTTAAGAAAATAATGTTAGTATTCAGTTTTAATTTATTTCCACCGCTTTTTAAATTTTTAAATCTTTAAAAAATTTTAAATGGACGCCATTTTGAAACAAGATGGCGGATGAAGTTGGCCAACGAACTCGATCGAGACATTGGTATGTACTATGCATACAATTAATTTCATCCAAATCGGTTTATACATACTAGAGTTATCGCATGACAAAATCAGATATATATACATGAAAGTCACATTTAAATGGAAAGTGGTTTTGGGGTTCTGGGGGGTCATGATCAATGAAAATATACCAAAATTTTCCGGAAGTGCTTTCGACCGGACGGCTGCAATAGGTAGCTTTTTACTTTTTGTAATAAAATCTACCTAAAACGCTAAAATTTGCATTAAAAAATTCAAAAATCTGAGTCTTAGGTGCATTCGGACCTGTCTTTGTCTAGTAAATCTCTATGTGCGATAAATTTCTCTAGCCATTGCGCACAGACACACACTTGGACAGAAAACACTACCTTTTATTAGTATAGGTAAATTCAATTCCTGTATGCCAATGAAAACTAAAAAATAAAATAAAATGAAAACATTTATAAAAAAAAAAGGAAAAATATGATATTTAATTAATTTCTAATTATTTTCCAGTCATTTTTATAACAATACAGAATTATAGTAAATGCTCACTGATGTGTGATAATGATAGAGAAAGTGCTATCAAGGAATATAATTTTTACATTAAAAAGAAAACCACCGTTGTGCATTCAATATAAAGTAAATTTTAAGAGCATCAGTAAAAGTCTATGTTTCTCAAAGTGTTTAAAAATTGTTTCGCAGAAAAGTGTAAAATACTTTTAAAAAATTGAAAATGTACTAAAAATAATCCCCCTCCCCCTCTTTTTTTTTTTTTTTTTTTTTTTTTTTGCGTCACTTTTTAACATATGTACATACATATATATATAAAAAACTGGAATTACCATCTAATATTGATATTGCATATTTTAAATCTTTAACTAACTTCATTATCTATAATAATTATATCTTGCAAGATAACACTTTATATTTACAGCATGTCGGTATACCACAAGGCGGTTGTACATCCAGTTTACTTTCAGACTTATACTTATATCATTATGAACGTAATTTTACTAATAATAATCTACATTTATATCGTTATATTGATGACATAATTTTAATTGATACTGATCATTCTGAAATTACTCAATTTCCAGTAGATTATCCCACTAATTTGGAATTAACGGAAAACCTTTTATCTAACAATACAGTTAACTTCTTAGATATTAAAATTACAATAAAAGACAACAAAACAATCACAGATTTATATGACAAACGTAAAGAATTTAAATTCAAAGTTAATACATTTACAAATTTTAAATCTTGTCTACATCATTCTGTATTTCGAAATATAATACTTAATCATTTATATAGAATAAAATGTTTATGTTCTTCTCCTCTAATTAACAATAATATTAAAAAACTAATTTATGATGCATTAAATCATGGTTTTCCAAAAAAATTCATATATTCATTAATATACAATTAGTATTTTTCTTACATGATCTTTTAAAACAAATTAACACATGCGTAAACAAAATTACAAAAAAATTATAAAATAAAAAAAATCTCTATAAAAAAATAAAAATTGTAAAATAACATAAAAAAATTATTATAGGTTGGATGGGTGGGTAGATGTTAGAGTACGGAGGAGGGTGGTGTTGTCTGGATAATACGCAATGGTTAATTTATTAAAAAAAAAAATTGGGGTTTTTTGTATTATTACTATATTTTTGATACGTATTTTATAAGGATGTTGATTGGATATTTTATATGTAATTGGTGAATTTCATTAATAATTAGCTTAATTCTTGTTTAATCTTATTTACAATCATTTGTTATAAATTTTAATTTAATAAGGACAATATCATATTAATTACTAATAGTATGCCATTTTTATAGTGATTAATATACATATAAGTATATTTAATATAAATAAAGTTATACTGTATGTATTAAAATTGGGTAATTATTTTTATTATTATTCCTCTATTCTTATTAATATTTTAATATTTATTTATTTTCACTTAGTGTTATAAAATTTATTATCGGTTTAATGTTTTTTGAATGTCCCACATTCATACTTTTAGGATTTTTATGGATGTATAAAATAATCCACACACTATATTTGTGCTTTTTAGGTAATCGGAATTTAAGTATCTGTTCACCTTCTTTATACTACCATATGTTTTTTATTTCCTGTTTATTTTATAATTATCTTATATATAATAGTTTTTATTAAAGATTTTTATATTTTTAATAATTATCTATATAAATTATTAATGAATTTATTTGGTTTTATAGCATATAGCTATATGCTATATATTATCGATGTTCTAGAATTATTTAAATTCTTAGTGTAGTTTAAATAAGTTAGCTAATAGAATATTTTGTATGCTTTTTAAATTTTATTAACAATAGTTTTTTAAAAATACATTGTGTGGTTTATATTCAGTTTATAATTATCTATATATAAGGATATGTTTGGTTTTGCTGTTAATAAAACAATTGTTACATTCAATTGCTTACAGCTGTTTGTCTTTTGACAATTAAATCATAAAAGTAATACTAGATGGCAGCACCACAATTTGTGTTTTTTTTTTTCCCGATAAGTTCTAAATTTACTTTTTCCAGCTACATTTCAGTTATAATTTACTACACCAGGGGGAATTTTTAGCTAAATTTTGACGATATTGTTTAACGGTTTTAATTAATTTAATAGTGCATTTTAATTATGTAATTACTTTCTATTTATATTATTTTATATTATATTAAAAGTTTTTTAAAATTTATTTCAATATGTATTAACTGCATCCTATGGTATCAATTACTGTGATTTCTTAACTGTTTTATTCACCTTAATCTTTACGATATGATGGTTGCCATGTGCGCGTGGATTTATTCTAAAATATTAATCGGTATGGTGTTTATTATTTCATTTTATATCCTATAAATATTTAAATAGGTTTTATTGATTTTTCCATTTCATATTATTTGTTTCTATTCTGTTTTCATTTTTAATCAATTCACTTGATTTTAATGGTTGTTTGGGCACAGGGGAAAATAACTTTTAGCTTTAGCTTATTTTTCCCACAGAAAACAACCATTTTGCTTATATCATTGAATTCTGTGCCCTTGAAAACGTAATTCAATATATAAGCATTTCCATTATTTGTCGGTGTCCACTTTCTTATTTTTCTTCCATAATAATTCTTATAATTAATTTAATCTTTTTTTATATATATATATATATATATACTTACAGCTTTAATTCATAATATTACGGTTTTTGATGGTGTTAGGTTATGTTTAATTATTGGTTATACATATATATATATATATATATATATATATATATATATATATTTTACATAGCATCACAGAGAGTTTCATAGCAATAAACATTATATTTAAGGGGATTCTTCACTCACTTAAAAACATCCGCTTTTTTTTTTTTTTTTTTTTTTTTTTTTTTTTTGCATGGGGTAGCTGAACTCAATCTTTAATATGACTCTTTTTTATTTTTTCGATTTTGATTGCAGACTTTTTTTTTAAAGGTACTTTTTAGTTTCGAAACCGGTTTCGAAGTAAAAAAAAAGAGTAAAGATAAGTAAAAAAAAAAAAGAGTCATATTGAAAATTTAGCTGAGCTTATCCTATGCAAAAAAAAATCTTTTAAAAGTATTCAAATTTAAACGAGAAATTCGAAAACAACCTCCCCATTGGTTTAACATTACGGAGCGTGTGTTTCCAAGTGAATGAAGAATCCCCTTAAGTCATTAAGAAATTTGTATATAAATTATTATGTTTTAAAGTTATTTTTATTGCCCATTACTTTAATTTTTATGATAACTAAATATTACTTTTTTTTTTTCCTTATAGACAAATGAAATACTCAAATGTCCAGATGGTAAGTCTATTCTATTATCAATCAAGTCGTATTTATATAAAAATGCATTGAATATTTACATTTATAGTTCAATAAAAACAAAGCTTAGAAGGAAAAATGCATGTCATATTTGAATATGTACTGCTTGACCTCGATTACCTCTTGCCTGTATTTGTCAATCAAATGTTCATCATTGTTTATATTTAATAGAAGGACATACTTGATCACTTGTATTGTTATGTTTATTCCTAAGAATATTTGTAGCTGAAAGAATAGGGTATGTGAAAAGCACGAAAATACGTGGAAATGCTATCTAATAAAAGGTCACTTTCCTTTGTTCATCCGATGATGGGGAGAAAATAGAAAATTGTGTAGTATCAAAGTATTTTCATTTGTTTTACTCAAAACCATTTAATATCTTAAGTAAAAAAATAAATATATACTAAACCTCTAAAAATCAAAGGCAATTTCCTAAATAAAAATTATATTACTTCATCAAAGGTAAGATTAAAAAAGAAAAGGAAATACGTTTTTTAAATTAATTTTTAACGCATTTTTTTTTCTTATTGTCAGATAACGTATTTTATTTGTAAATGTTAAATACAAATTTTTAAATACTGAATTAATACTGATGTAACATTTGCCCCTTCTATATAACTTACTATACCAAGGTATTCTTTAAAAGATTACTTTAATCTCTAGTGCATCCTTCTTCAATGACATTTACATGTTTTGTTCAATTAATTAAATTATGTTTCTTTTTTTTTTATTATTATTTTTTTTGTAGTATTTACAAGTGACAATAATAAAAAATATAATATAAAAAGTTAAAAAAAATAATAATAAATCCATAAATATCAAAGGTAATTTCTTAAATAAAAATTAAACTTCTTCATCAAAAGTAAGATTTAAAAAAATACTTTTTTAAATTTAATTTCTAACGCATACTTCGATCTCATTTTTTAAATGGCTGATAAAATATTTTACTTGTAAATGTTAAATACAAATTTTTAAGCACTGAATTAATACTGATGTAACATTTGTCCCTTCTATGTTACTTACCATATCAAGGTATTCTTTAAAAGATTACTTTATTCTGTAGTGCATCCTTCTTCAATGACATTTACATGTTTTATTCAATTACTTAAATTACATTTCTTTTTTTAATTATTTTTTGTGTAGTATTTATAAGTGACAATAATAAAAAATACAATATAAAAAGTAAAAAAAAAATAATAATAATAATAATAAATCCCTAAATGTCATAGGTAATTTCTTAAATAAAAGTTATATTACTCCATCAAAAATAAGATTAATTTTAAACGCATATTTTCGATCTCATTTTTTAAATGACAGATAAAATATTGTACCTGTAAATGTTAAATATAAAATTTAAATACTGAGTTAATATTGATATAACATTTGTCCCTTCTATATAACTTATTATACAAAGATATTATTTAACCCTTTATGCCCAGACGGGGCTTTAAAGTACTATTAAAATAACTTGTTATAAAATTCATTTAATACATCGATTAGTAGTAATACAATTTAGAATGGGTTATAGATACTTTACTTTATCTTGTTCCAAAAGCATTATTGGTTGCACAAAACAAAAATATTTTTAAAAGATGATTCCTTTTTCATTTGCATCTTTTCTCAGCTTTCTTGACGTTGAAAGATTGTGGGAAAATTTTTTCAGTTCGGAAGTATTTCTATATTTCTATTGTAAGAGTGCCTTATATTTGTACATTACCTAATGCTATAAAATACTAAAACAAGAAAGAAATAATCATGCGTCTAGCATAGATTATGAAACACTTTCCAAAACATTCAGAATAACGTAACAAAATTGAACAGTTTAAAAAAATTAAAATATTCCGTCTAATTCAACCCTATAGAAACGCATAATACATTTCAAAACCCAATTTCAGCTGTTCCCATCTACAATCGGAAAATTATCCGAATTTTTTCAGCAGCCCTGTATAGGATATATAGATTTGTACCTACTATCTGCATGCATACCAAAATTTAATTCACTTAAGAAATACACATACTTCAGTTGAAAATTCCCCTTCAGCAATTTCCTCTAATAAGAAGAATGGTACCTGAATATTTTTGTGCAGCCCTGTATATGAAGTATAGAATTTATATATAGTGAGTTACATGCAAAAAATTAATTTAATTTAAAAGAGCATACCGAATTTTAAACCGTACATTCCAGCAATTATTACTCAAAGACAGTATTGTAATGGATTTATTTTAGTATTGTAACAGATTTTCTTTTGTGTGTCCCTGTAAATGAATAAAAAATGCTATAAATGCCCTGTTCTAACGCGATCGTAGGGAAATTCAGTGATTTATATCAGTTTACATTTGAAATAACGAATGTTATTAAAATATTCTGCAAACGATTTCCCCCCATATACCATAGTGTAATGGAATACTTTTGAGTGCCCCTGTAAATGAACTATTAATCCTACATACTTCATATACAATACCAAACATGCTTAACCCTAAATAATCTTTATTAATTGCATGAAAATCCGTGTATATTTACGGGAGTTAGAGCGTGGACAGACGGATAGACAAACCGAATGCATAAACACTTTTCAACTTTGTTGGAAAGTGTTAAAAAAGATTTCAAATAAAGGATTTGAGTGAAGTTATAAATATTACACAAAATCCTTATAAATTCAAATTTAATTAATTAATTTAAATTGACAAAATCTTTCTAAAATTTATTAAATGATTGTATAAATCTTCTAATATAATTTTAACAGGAAAGAAAAAAAATCATGCGTCAAGCATAGATTATGAAACACTTTCCAACACATTCAGAATAATGTCACAAAACTGCACCATTTAATAAGTTTAAACATTGTCTAATTCAACCCTATGGAAACGCATAACACATTTGAAAACCAAATTTCAACTGTTCCCATCGACAATCGGAAAATTATCCGAATTTTTTCAGCAGACCTGTATATGATATATAGGTTTGTATCTATTAACGACATGCATGCCAAAACTGAGTTCACTGAAGAAATACATATGCCTCAGTTGAAAATTCCCCTTCAGCAACTTCCTCTAGTGAGGAGAATGGTACGTGAATATTTTTGTGCAGCCCTGTATATGAGTATATAGAATTTATATATAACGAGTAACATGCAAAAAATTAATTAAATTGAAAAGCGCCCACCGAATTTTAAAACGCACACTCCAGCAATTATTACTCAAAGACAGTACTGTAACTGATTTCTTTTATGTGTCCCTATAAATGAATAAAAAAGGCTATGAACGCCCTGTTCTAACGTAATGGTAGTGAAATTCAGTAGTTATATCTGTTTCATAACATTTGAAATAGCATAATCTCATTAAATACTTTGCAAACGATCCCCCCCCCCCCCATATACCATAATGTAATGGAATACTTTTGAGTGCCCCTGTAAATGAACTATTAATCCTACACACTTCATATACTATAACGAACATGCCATGATAAGTATCATTACCATATTTCAATTGCATGAAAATCCAAGTATATTTACGGGAGTTCGAGCGTGGACAGACGGACAGATGGACTGACGGACAGACAAGCCGAATGCATAAACACTTTTCAAATTTGTTGGAAAGTGTTAAAAAGTCACTAAAAATGCTTTAGAAGATCGAATGTGTATTAATTCAAAATTTGGGACATAAAGGGTTAAAATATTACTATCTTCTCCAGTGCATTCTTTTTCAATGACATTTACGCGTTTTATTTAATTAATTAAATTATATTTCCAATTAATTATTATTCCATATATAGTATTTATAGGTGACATATGAAGAAAATTACTGCATGTTTCTGTAGAAGGCTATTGTGAATGTGTAATGCGTGTTACATATGTCGTTGATACTTAAAATTTCATGAAAGGAATAAAATATATATTAAATGCTTTGAATGCCGAATGAAAAAAAAAAATGAGAATGGGGAAATCATTATTTTCCTTTATTGATAAAAACAAAACTACGTTCTAATTAAGATTATGTTATCTTCGCGAGCTAGGTAACTTGAGCATTTGTTTGTAAGAAAATAAAATCGTGACCTTACCGTATCAAATGATATTTGTGAATAAATTATATACGAGATATGTATGAATAAATTATATACCAAAAAGTCGACTTGAACATAAAAAGAAACGAGAAAAAAAAAAAAAAAAAAAAAAAAAAAAAAAAAAAAAACGCGTTAAAGAAGAGATAATATATATATTTTTTTCAAGTTTTATATAATACATATAATTATTTTTATATGCCTTTTTCATTAATTTAGTTTAAATTTAGTTTATTATATTAAAAAACTATATATATAAAAAAAATATTTAAACATTTTCAGTTTTAAAATTTATTTTTAATCAAAATATTCTGAAAAAACAATTATGGTTATAATCGCAAATAGATGATAATATATGTTCCAAACAGTCTGTTTTAGTAGTTATTTGCAGCTGATAGGGAACTTTTAAAAGACTATTTTAATTATATTTTTTATTTTTGCTGAAGATTTAATATATATATATATATGTGTGTGTGTGTGTGTGTGTGTGTGTGTGTGTCATTTTATGAATCGTACAATTTATTATGAATTAAAATAATATAATAAAACACTTTAAGTGCTTCTTCAAAAGAAAAAAAAGTTGACTGCATAAATATATTTAAAAAATTGAATAAGTTTGTTCATTAAGGTTCTCTATGTATATTCTATTTTAAGTTTTTATGATGTTTTACTTGAATGAAATTTTCATGTGTTAGTTAATATTTTGAATATTCCCTATCGAGAACAATTATTGCAATATGATATAATGTTTTAAGCAGATGAACTATTCGAAATTCAAAAAATCCCTGCCGGCTCGGCCTACAGACGCAAGTAGATTTCGAATTTAAGTACTAATTTCACCAACAAAAACTACATCATCATTAGAGATAAATCCACTTTAATAATTTTATCTGGCCGCTTTTGACGAGTTTTTAATTTTAATTTTATATAAGAGCTGGTTTTGTCAGAATCACGATAAGACAGTATTACAAAAAATACTTTTCCATGCTCAACAACTCGAAATTGTCTGACACATTTTCAGATTCATTTTTAAAAGGAAAAACATGAAACATGCTGACGTGATTTTTAAAGACATTTATAAGCGACCTATGCTTTTATTTTTCATTCAATTAATTGGAACTTGATTTATAAACAATTATTTTCTCAGTAGGACCATATCTTTCGTTTCCAACACAATAGCTTCTAGAAATTCGGTTCAAAATGCCCACTTTGACATCATTTTTAAAAATATATATTTTGCTTCTATAAAAAAATCGACCATTACGGCACATTATATAGTTTCTGAATAAGAGAACTTACCAATTGGATGCGTTTGAAAGCAAAAATGAGTAAGAAAATAAGCAGTTTAGATTTTAGCACATTCTTAATACGATATTTTTTTCTTCAACCTCTATGTATTTTTAATTTGTTTTTGCTGTAAGAAATAGTTCTATCAAAAATTTGGCATTATAAAAGTTGTAGATAATATTAAGACAATTTATAATAAATTTAATTGGATTTGATATCTTGATTTGACGAAGTTATGAATTTTTTTCTCCCCAAAATCCTATTTTTTTTTTTGTCCCTTGAGCCCATCTTTAGTTTTATCAAAAATCTGTCATACATAAATTATTGGCCCATTTTTTAGAAGTAATAATAGCTTTAAACTAAGTCGATATGTATCATAATTAAGAAGTTATGGGTTTTTTTTTTTTCGTTTTGCACAAAACCCCTCCCTATTTTCACCCCCTTGGTCCGATTTTGCCGATTAACGAACTTAACCGAGATTTCATGCCCCTTGATTTTATGTATCAGTTTAGAAAATAATTGTGCAAAATTATGAAGTTATCGTGCCCATAAAAAAGTGATATAGATAGATAGATAGATAGATATGTATATATGTAAAGGTTTATACTGGGAGTGGTTTTGGGTTCTAGGGGTCATGATCGGTGCAGATTTGCAAAATTTTCTCCAAAATTCCAACATAGGGAAGATCCCAATAGGTAGCATTTCATACGAAATCTACCTAAAATACATTATTGCCTATGGATAACTGTCTTTATATTACATTTAATACTAATTTTGTCAAAAATTTAATGAAACTCAAACAAACGCCTTAGAGTACCTGTGAAAGTATAGTACCGAAAATAATCCTAAAAAAATAATAATTTTAATTAAAAAATATATACTTAAAGAGATTGTTGCGTACCCTATTGCACTGACCTTTAGATTTACTTACTGCATGCCATTTGGCGCATTTTATTGAGAATGCATTGTAAAAAAAGAGAAATGTTTCTGGATCTAGCAAAAGTTTACAAAAATTGACATAAAAAAAACGTTTCCGAGTAGTTTTTACAGTGTATTAATCAGTTTTCTGAACACGAAATAGTACTCTCCCCCCCCCCCCCCCCTTCAATAATTTTTCCAGTGTCATCTGATTCAGCAGCATTTTGATTTATTTATTTATTTTAGCCACCGATATGCTATTTCTTTCGGGCCACAATTAAAATTTCGTCCATCCCTGAAGAATAACGTTACGTTACATAAACCAGCCGTAAAACGAAGCAGATGTATCATTGTACGGTTAAATACTGATAATATCTACTGCAATTTTTTTTAACTTCTAAACATCGTACATTTTCTATTTTTACACCAGCGTATAGGAAAAAAAAGTATTTTTAAATGTAATTTGTTTGAAAACTGCATCTCAATTAGGTAGCTTTCATTACAAAAAGCTACCTATTGCAGCCGTTCGGAGGAAAGCGATTTAAAAAAAATTTGGTTCATCGATCATGACCCCCAGACCCCGGAACCACCCTCCGTTCAAAAGTTGATATATATATGTCCATATTAATTCTTGTAATTAAGTATAGGGCACTTTATTTTATACATACAGTTCTATATTATAAGTTTGTGGCATCCATTTTTATTGTCAATTCATTCACAATATTGCGGTTTTTGATGATGGTCGGTAATGTTTAATTAATGGTTATATATATCCATATATATATATAACATTACCGACCATCATTAAAAACCGCAATATTGTGAATGAATTGACAATAAAAATGGATGCCACAAACCTATAATATAGAACTGTATGGATAAAATAAAGTACCTTATACTTAATTACAAGAATTAATAAGGAAGAATAAAAAAAGAAGAATATGGATTCCGAAAAAAATGAAAAACTTATATATTGAATTACGTTTTCAAGAGTACAGAATTCAATGATGTAAGCAAATCGGTGTTTTCTGTGAGAAAAAAAGCTTAAAGCTGAAAAAAAATTTTCTCCTGTACTCGAACAACCAATAGATCCAAAAGAATAGTCTCAAGATGAAAACAGAACATTATCAAATGGCATGAAATGGAAAAAAAACTACAACCCATTAAATATTTAATTTATAGCAATAGAAATCTTACACAACTTACCGAATAAATTCCCAGTAGATTTTCAAAATAGATTCCCGCACATGGAATCCATAAACATGATAAGATTAAGGTGAATAAAACAGTTAAGTTAACACAGAAATTAAAACCTATGGATTCAGTTAATTCATTTTGAAATATCGTGATAAATACAATTAATATACTATAATATAAAATAATTACATTATTTAAAATACCTAAAAACAATTTTAAATTGTTTAATATCAATTTTACGATATTGCCAATATACAGCGTTAAATACCACCTGGCGTAAAAAAAATAAAATTATAACTATAATAGAAGCTTTAAAAAAGACAAAATATTTTGGTGCTACCATCTATTATTTTATTTTAAAACTATTATCATTATTCAAATGTCACAAAAAGAAGAACCTAATAATAGTTAAAGAAATAAAAACATATCAACTGCATTACTACACAAATCCTAATATAAAATTATTCAAAAAAATTATTTAAAAAATTAAATAAATTAAATGTTAATAAAATGCTTTCAATATATTCTATTACCAAACCCATTTTATCTACACTGAAAAAGTAAAAAAAAAAAAATAATAATAACTTTGATAATATATAGAATATAGTTATATGCTATAAAATAAAATAAATTATATATAATAATAATAATATAAAAAACCTTAATAATTACCATTACATATAAAAAATGAACAGTAAAGAAAATAAATAAATAAAAAATAGATGTTTATAGAAGATTGTCAGATTCTAAAATTCCCAATATCCTAAAGATCACAAATATAGTGTGTGAATTATCTTCCTATTAGCCATAAAAAAGCTAAAAAAATATGATTGTGACAATCAAACAAATTAAACTGATAATTAATCATGGAATACAAAGTTGAAAATAAAACAATATTAAAAAGTATAGAGGAATAATAATAAAAACTATTTACCCAATTTTAATACATACAGTATAACATTAGTTATATCAAATAAACTTATAATCATAATAATCACTAAAAAGATGGTATACTATTATTATATATATATATATATATATATATCTTATCTTATCTTTGTCACACTGTAACTCTCATATTTATGAACCGATTTGGATGTAACTTCGTGTATACAGAGTGCATACCAATGTCTCGACCGAGTTCGTTGGCCAGCTTCATCCGCCATCTCGTTTCAAAATGGCGGCCATTTAATTTTTTTTTAATTTAAAATTTCAAATGTGGTACCAAAAAATTGAAAATTGAAAAATATTTTTTTCTTATGTGTTTGACCTTGATACAAAGATTCCGGAGCAGTTTTTGTTTCGTATATATCTTAAAAAATGGTTGAATTATAGCACTTTGAATTTCTAGCATGGCTGACATTTTGAAACGATCTGATATTTTTCACTTGATAACACGCGTATTTATTAACCTATTTCGATGTAAAAAGGCGTGTGGATAGTATTTCGTAATGTCGCGACCAAGTTCGCTGGTCAGCTTCATCAGCCATTTTGTTTCAAAATGGAGGCCATTAAATTAAATAAAAATTACATTTAAAGTGAGTGCAAAAAAATTAGAAATTGAAAAAGGTTCCTTTCTTAAGTATTTGACCATGATATGAGGATTCCGGAACATCTTCTCTTGTCTTTATCTTAAAAAATGGCTCAGATATAGCAGTTTCAATTTCTAATGTGAGTGACATTTTGAAAAATCTGATTTGTTGCCTGCAACAGCACTTGTATATATCAACCGATTCCGATGTGAGCGAGCATGTGCACAGGAATTACTAAGGTCCCGACCAAGTTCACTCGTTAGCCTCATCCACCATGTTGTCTTAAAATAGCAGGAACTTCAAGATATCGCCGAATTTGGCAACCAAATATAAGTTACTTTAAATAAAAGCAGCTTGGATAAAGCTAATTTCGCGAAATTTTCATTCATAATAATTTAGTATTGATAAAAATTAGTACTGAATTTCCTATAATGGGTTTCCACTAAATTGAGCTTCGTGTGTATGAATAATATAGGTTTCCTTTTTAAAAATAAGGAATATGAAAGCTACCTCTTCCTCCCGGCACTGGCCGGGAGGACTTTTTATTTTCGAGATATTAATTCTTTTGTAGTTTTTAAAGCCATTTCTGTAACGGTGGCAACTGAAGTACTCCATTTTTGTAGAAAATAAAGGGAAAATAGTAGATTACTATATTTTTTTGTTGCCATTTTCTCATAAAAACTGAAAAAAATTGTAATTAAAATACGTGCCATGCCAAAAATATCGTCTGCTACAAAAATGTATTTTAAAGTATATATGTGTGACTTTTTTTCTCCGCAATTTACGCAATTCCTATCAAAATGCTGAAAGAATGCAATTTTATTAATCCGTGTAATAACATTTTTTGAATTTTGAAAAATATAATTGAATGATTTCTGATAAAACATGGAGGTATTATATAATTTTCAGTATCCATATTAATGTTACAAACAAATGAAGGCTTTTGAATCACTAGATACCCGGTTTTTTTGTCGAGTTTCTTGAATGACGACATCTTTTTTGCTGGATTTGTGTATTATTCCGCGATAGTGACGTCATATGCATACTTTTCTATAGATGTTGTTTAAGACTGGATCGTAAATGCTGATAAAAATTGCTGGAATTCTTCAGCGGATGGAAATGACGTCATTTTATATAAAATAAAAGCGTGTATTTTAAGGTTTAAAACTGAAATAAGTTTTGTATTAAATATACATATATATATATTCATCAGGGGCGACACAAAATTCTGAAAAAGTAAAATCCCTGTTTTCTAGCCTCACCCCCATGGATGCTATGAATTCTTAAATAAGCATTTTCATCTGCACAACAGAATTCATACATGCAATAATAACAAAGTAATGTTTATTTTAATATTAATGGTAATGCTGTTTGTCTATTGAACATGAAAAGTTTACATAAAAGAATTTATTTTACGCCATCCAACTTACATTTCTATATCGAAACATAAAATTTGTATATATCAAAATATAGAAGTTTTTAAATGAATTCAAAAAATGCAGTTCCTGGTACGATTTCTGTAATCTGAATATATATGACATACTAAAAATGAAATGTAGATTTAAATATGTTCTTTCTCCTATAATTATTTCAATTAAATATCATATAAATGAAACTACAAAAAAAGACATTTTTAACTTTAATCTAAAGTGTTCTCATTTCAAATTAAAATATTCAAAGTATAATACAAGAAAAAAAAAAAAAGAAAAAAAAAAGTCGAGCGTACTTCAATGAAACGTTTATTCTGTGCAATGATATTTATGTCAAACGCTTTTGCAAGTAAAGTTTCTAACTAAACTGTTATTTTTTTTCTCTCTCTATGTACAGTGCGATCTCGTAAAATTTCGTGATAAACCCGCTGTTAAAAATTTTATTTCCTGTTTTATCCTATTTTTACTCTAATGTATGTTAAGTAAGTGAGATGTTATTATTTCTTTTAATCCTCTGAAGTCAAAAAGAATTTTTAGGTTAATTTCTTAGAAAAATGTTCCTTAACTCAAATTCAACGCCAGGTTTGCATTCAAAACCATATTGTTTGCTTTTTTCGTTAATCTAAGGGTCACAGTTCTTTGCTTTTGCGGCTTCTCACAGGGAAATTTTCTGTTTTGAATGACTGAAAATCACAATCCTTCAGTGGATTAAACGAAAAAAAAACTGAAGACTAAATGACTGTTGACCAAATGATTGGTAAAAAATTATAACTTCAAAATCTTAAAATAGATATCTTTTGCAAGTTATAAGCGTAAAAATATTATGGAATTGTTGTATTTATGACCTATAAAGCTACAAAAAAGTCACTTTCTCCAGAACCTCAATAAAAAAATTAGGACTATCAAATCAGATACAGTAAAACCTGTGAAACGGAACCTGTCTATACCGAAATCCTGGCGGAATCTATAACGGAATCCCGTCTTAAATAACACCATACAATTATACCAGCTAAGACGGAAAATTGGCTAAAACTAAATTTTTCCTTAGTGCTTTCATTGCGTTTTTGCAGGCTTTTCTGTATAACATCTGGTGACATAATATTTTGCTACATAAACTTCTGTAAAAAATTTCAAGTACTAAAACCTTGAACTAATATATGAATTTTCAGTTTGAAATAATTTTGGAAGAATCTGAGTTACAATTATAAAGCTACTCCATTCTATTTGATTTTTCAATTTTTCTAAAACTCCGAACTATCTTGAAAAATTTTGAAAATAGCTAACGATTTTATTAAAATATTTCTTATTCACTTCCTACCTAATTTATTCTTCCTTCGATAAATGCAAGAACTAAAAAAGTACAGTTTTAATTTGTATATTTTTTTATTAATAATTGTATGTGGCTCTTTTAATTCTGTGAAGGAGTCATTAATGGGGTCATTTTTCTATTAAAACTGAATCTAACTTTTAAAAGCATAACAGCAACACCATAATTTTATTACATAATTAAGTTCCACATATGCCATTAAACGTAGAAATACGAATTCTCATTAATTTTGTATAAAAAGTTAATGGGGTACAAATTTATTCAAAAGATAATCAGACAGTGTTAAAGAGGTCAAACACAGAAAAAACTGTGTGTTTTGTCATTTTGTTTGTTTTATAGGATACTTTGTAAAATCCGAAACATAACGCACATGCATATTTATAATTAAAATGATTTGAGAGGTTGATTATTAATTAATAATTAGTCCAGGCAATAGAGACCGTATAGGGGCTCTATCGAGCAAAATTCATGGTAGTTCTGGAAAAAGGCTTACTATATGTTTTTTGGGTCGCTGAATCCGAATTTTTAACTTCCCACCAAAATTTCCCCCGGCAACCCCCCCCCCCCCAAATTTTGGTAAAATGCCCCCGAAAAAAGGTTGTTGTTTTTTTAATCAATTTTTTTATTGTTTAATTTTAATTAATAATTAATAATAATTATTGTTTAATTTTGTCTACTTTCTGAATTTCTAGATACTTTTCCCCTAAAATAATAAAAAAATTGATTTTTTTAATAAAAACCTTTTTTGGGGTGTCTTTTTACCAAAATTGGGGGGGGGGAGTTGCCGGGGGAAATTTTGGTGGGAAGTTACAAATTCGGATTCAGCGACCCAAAAAACATAAAGTAAGCCGATTTCCAGAACTACCATTAATTTTGCTAGGTAAAATTCTCTTTTGCCTGGACTAAATGCTATTATTCGTTTAAAATTCATACATAGAAACATATACTGTGTAACGTCACGATTAGAATCTGCATAATCGAACCCTCCCCTTATCCTTAAAGAAACTAACTAAATAAAATAAAATTAATTTAATTTTTTTTTCACCCTTGTCCATTAGTTGTCAAGTTATCAGTAAATGTGTAAAACTGGCAACTTTAAGGCATATTTTAAATTAAAATTGAAACTCTTTTGTCGCCATTTCAAGTATGTTAAATACCTGCAAGGTCAGTAATATATTTATGGATTTCCTGATGAATATTGTAATTTTTGTTAACAAACTATTGTTAGAGCACCTGGTCAACTGGGCTTCATTGAGAACAAATTGAAAAACTCCTTCTACAATTGTTTTCCTGGGAAACTTCCGTAATTAGGTTAAAGCCAGTTGGCGCATTTTAGTCAATTAGTACAGATAATATCATTATTAACACTTGTACAGTACATTAACTCTTGTACAGTTAAAATAATATTATTACTGATACCATTCATGTTTGACGCCAAAATGTCTGTGGATCTGATTACGGAATATTAGCTATTTTATCTGTGCGAAGAGCAAACATAATATAACAAGCAAGAAGCATGAATTCTGTTTTTTTAGAATTTAGTGTCACCCCTCGATGAAAATAAATAAATATTAGCAATTGTTATTGCGAAGTGTAATCCGACGAATTTTGACGAAAGAAAATGTTTATATAGGAACTGTTTCATTAATTTATAATAAACCTACAAAATTAGTTAAAATAAAAAATGCATCTTATACTGGTTAGTTTAACTCTAAAACAGATACTATTTTAACCTGAAGGTCGCTGCTCTTCTATAAAGATACTCTAATTCTTTGTAAAACTTTGCGTTTTATCAATATGTGATTTGAATTGCGTTATTTTCAAAAGTGAAGCGTAAAGAATTTCAAAGCTTCTGGAGTGAAAATGATGCACTTCTACAAAACTTATTTCAGTTTTAAGACTTAAAATACACGCTTTTGTTTTATATAAACCAACGTCATTTGCATCGGCTGAAGAATCCCACATTTACGATTCAGTCTTAAACAACACCTATAGAAAAGAATGTACATGACGTCACTATATATACGGAATAATATACAAACCCAGCAAAAAGTAATGTAAACTCAAAAAAAAAAAAAAAAAAAAAAAAAAAGAAAAGAAAAAAAAAAGAAAGAAAGAAAAGAAAAGAAACGGCGATTTAAGGATTCATATGCCTTTATTTTTTTTGTAACATTAATACGTATACTTAAAATTAAATATTAGTTTATAATAGCTCCATGTTTTATCAGAAATAATTCATTTATAGCTTTTCAAAGTAGCACGTATTTTAATTACAATTTTTTTCAGTTGTTATGAGAAAATGACAACAAAAAGATATGCTAATCTACTATTTTCCCTTTACTTTCTACAGAAATGGAGTACATCAGTTGCCATCATTAGAGGAATGGCATTAAAAAATACAAAAAATTAATATCTCAAAAATAAATTGAGAAGCAGTTTTCAAACATTGCTATTAAAAGTACTTTTTTTCCCTATACGACGTTGTAAAAATTGAAAATGTGCAATAGTCAGAAGTTTAAAAAATTGCAGTGGTGATTATCAGTATTTAATCGTACAAGGATGCATTTGCTTCGTTTTACGGCTGGCTTATGTAACGTAACGTTATTTTTCAGGGGCAACACTTTAATTGTTGCCTGAAAGAAATAACATATCGGGGAACTAATAATTTAATTCGCATACTATAAATTAATATTATAAAAATTCTATTTCAATATTTTTATATTTAATTTCAATTTTTGGTAGTTCTTGCACAGTTTTTATGTTTTCAGGAATTATTTGCGCTTAAAACCGATTTTAAGCACATAATCATTATAAAGCACATAATCAATTAATCCATATTTATAAAATTGATAGAGATGTGCATACAATTTATTTACGATTTGCAGTGTTGTTTTAAATATTTTTTTTTGTTTAATATTATGTTAAAGCATCTTAAATGCCTTTTTCTTAGTCAAAAGTTCCTTTTACGTGTACTCCATTTGTGCCGCAGTGGTACATTAATCAAACAATATTCCAAATTAATTAAATTTCCGCTACACATTTCTACAATTAAAAAATGAGTAAAAATTTTTTGCATAGAACAAAATACTTATTTATTTGAGGAAGTCTCTCGATTTTTTTTCTTTAGAATCTGGAAATTCTGCATTGTATTATTTGCTTATTTTATTATTTATGCTTATTATATAGATAATACAGATTTTTTGGGTTGAACAGTTGTAACGGAAAAAAAAACTGTCACCAAGAGATTTTTACACCCTCTATTTGTAAGCAACAGACATCGCGGCCTATTCTACAATATTTGCAACCTACCACGAAGTTCATTGTTTGGAAATAGTGGTGTACATTTTTTTTTTTTTTCGTAATAATTCTTCTGCGACAAACGTTCATTTTAATTACTCGTTTTTGAGCCTTTTATACGTTTGTTGCGGGCCACCTGACGACGAAAAGATATGTTTGCGGCCAGCGAGAATAAAAAGGGTTAAGTGGCTGCATGTAGTCTGTCGTTTTCATCAACATCGTTAGAGTTGTTTAAGAGAAATCCAATACAAAAATAAATCGGGAAGATATATATTATAATTCAGTTTTTGGCAATACTTGTATACTTTATCTACTTTCTTCAATATTTTATTTGGAGAAACTTCCGTAATCAGGTTCAAAGTTTAGTAGCGTAAGGTTTGTCGTAAAATTGATTTTATTTTTATAAACATTGCTGTAACTCGTATACAGTTAAAATAGTATATTGATGTACTTTTCTTAAGCCAATCTTTATCTACGTATCCTATCACGAAAATTTACCCATTTTACCTGTGAAAAGAGCGGGTATAATGTAATAAATTGTTCCATTTCGCATGTCACATACTGTTTGCATCATTTTTATACGTTATTTCAATCTTTGGCAGTTCTTGTATGCTAATTATGCTTCTGCAATATTCTCTGCATGTGCGAAGAGCGGTTAGCACAGAAAGATGATTTGCCACGGATAATGACATCTTAGCTAATCGAATTTTAGGCCCAAAAAACCCCTAATCCTTCTTTTTCATGAAAATCTTTAGAGCCGTTTTCCAGAACCCAAAATATATACATAAAAAAATAAATATGCAAGAATTGCTCCCTTTAATAGTATAATATAATTTTTTTAATAGTTTTAGTCGCTACATCACTCAAGTTCGAAAACATTTTTACAATATTAAAAAAGTTCCCAAACATATTTTGAAAACACTCACTTGAAGTGGGTTTATTCTTTTCTTAAAAAATACTTGTTTCTCGTCAAACCGGGTTTTTATTACGTTACTAATCTCTTTATAAATTAGTTCGTCTGTATGTAGTTTTAATTAAATCGAGATGAATTTCAAAGATCAAATTGAATTAAATTTTAAAGATAATTAATTTTAATAGTTTCGAACGCTCTATCACTTAAGTTTTAAAAAAACTTTTACAATATTAACGAACTTCCCAAACACATTTTGAAAACACTCACTTGAAGTAGGTTTATTCTTTTCTTTAAAAAAATATTTGCTTTTCCTTAAAACCGGAGTTTTATTACATTGCTGATCTCTCTGTAAACTAGTTCGAGTGTATATAGTTTTGATTAAATTGAATTAAATTTCAAAGATGATTAATTTTAATAGTTTTGAACGCTATATCACACAGGTTTTAAAAAACTTTTATAATATTAACGAACTTTCCAAACACAGTTTCAGAACACTCACTTGCAGTAGTTTATTCTTTTCTTAAAAAACACTTGTTTCTTGTTAAAACCGGGTTTTTATTACATTACTGATCTCTCTATATACTAGTTCGAGTGTATATAGTTTTGATTAAATCGAGATAAATTTCAAAGATAATTATTATTTTAATATTTTTAATCGCTATATCACTCAAGTTTTAAAATACTTTTACAATATTAACGAACTTTCCAAACACATTTTGAAACCACTCACTTGAAGTAGGTTTATTCTTTTCTTTAAAAAGTATTTGCTTCTCCTTAAAACCGGAGTTTTATTACATTACTGATCTCTCTGTAAACTAGTTCGAGTGTATATAAGTTTTGATTAAATTGAGATAAATTTCAACTATAATTTTCTTTTCATGAGAAAATTCCTTTATCCTCTCAAATATAAATTGAAGATTAACGCCAGGAAGCTCCCAGCACGTTAAGAATTCAGCCCTCGGGAAAGTATTATATTTTTCTTAATTTCAAACGGTTAACGTGGCGTCGTTTCCTGGTCATGAGACTATCATAAATATCATACGTGATCTGAAAGAATAAAAGCGCATGAACTCACGTTCACACTTACTTGTATTTTCTTCGTTTTAAATGGCTGACCTAAACGTGGATTTTATTCCGAAAGAACTGTTATACGAACAATGTAGCCTCGCGGGTAAAACAACTTAGGTATCTGAATGACAAATGGTTTATTTTTTCAGTCCAAACCTATTGTGCAATAGATAATTAAATTTTAAATGAAAAAAAATGTGTGAGTGAGGAGGGGGGCTTAATTATATTTTCTTGTCGCATTTTCTACTTTTGTTTGCTTGTTTGTTTCTTCTGCAATATTTTCCAAATCTAAAATTAATGTTTTTGGTGCAGCTAAGAATTTCGCCTAGAAGAAACTTTGAAGAATAACTACTCACTACTCATACGTAGAACGAAAATAAATAAATAAAAAAAGAATTAGAAATATATTATATATACAGGATGTCTCAAAAAGGTTGAAACGTACTTTAATTTTTTATCTGTAGCCGATACGTAGGCAAAAGTGTACACAATAAGGTAGGAATTAAGATTATAGTGACAAAATATTCCTGCCATTAATTTTTTAAAAGCCACACTTTTAAAAGTTTTAAATAGTCCTTTTATACGGTCCCTGATGCAGTGAATAAGTCTTATTTGAGCTACCTAGAATTTGGCGCGAGATGCTCTATAAATTAAAAACGATTGAATAAAATATTTAAAGTTCACAGATGACCTTTTTTATTAATCTATCACCTTCTTATACTTGACATAAAGGAAATATAATTTTATTTTATATATATTAAGGACTAAGAGAGAAAAAAAGCAATATTACATTTTTTGTTTAATGTAATATAATGATAATGTTGCGAAATCGCAACGCCAGTACAAATCAACTACAGTTTTGCCATATGAAAAATTTTAAAGCATTTACTATGTAGCGATTACATTTACTACACATAGTTAGCTACAATAGCCGATCTTGAATTGCTGAATTTTATTTCACTCTTTAAGTGCATCTATGAATACAATCCGAAGTTAATCGAGAAAAAATTTCAAAACGTTCCGTACGTCATTCATATTTCTAATTTTTTACAACTCGAATCAGTTGCAATTTTTTTCTTGAAAATAAAAGTCCTATGTACAATATGTGATAGTAAATTGGTTGAAAAAATATTCACAATAAAATAAAAGAACCACAAACATGTTGCGAAAATGCAACGTCATTCTTTAATGGGTTTATACCTACGATCGCGTGGTTTTTGTTTATTAAGTTTTCGAATTTTATCGAAAATAGTTTATTTTATCAATATTGATCTTAAGAATGTCGCCAATTGTGCTTACGAAACTAATAGATCTGTTTATTGAAAGGTATTTATAAGCTTTTAAGTGTACTGTTATCACTTTTAGGATATATTTTTTTATTTTAATCTGAATAGAGCAGAATTCGTACAATACGATTCTGGCTATAGAAGTATTTGAAGAATCAAACTTTTGAAGAATATTTCAAGTTGCAAGATTTTTTCTTTCTTTTTTTTCTTTCTTTTTTTTTTCTTTTTTTTTTAACCAGTCAATAAAGGGGTTAACGGATAACAAAGTTTTGTACCAAAATATGCCAGTCTCCTTGGAAATCCATTTATAGATTGATGAATCGTTTAATCTTAAGTCAGGAATCATTCATATACCGGTATCGGAAAAATTTATCGATAAAAAAAATAAATAAATAAATAAATAATAAAAATGCAATTGAATGGAAAAATTATCGAAGGGAGGGGGTACTTTTTTGCGTATCACTATTTCTAAACCGTAATCCTCGTGGTAGGGTTCTATTAGAAACATAAAATTATTGTTTGAAAATAGAGTTATACAAAATATATATTTTTTTTTTTTAATAAAAGGTTTCCGGAAATAATCATGTACGGCTAGTAGCTAAAAAGAGGAACAAAGATATGACTAAATTTCCTAATAAAGTTCTTAATCTTTTAAGAAAATTAATTATGACAAAATATGCGCATAACGAATAATTTCCATGTTCTCTTTAGCTTCATTATAAGTGGTTTCCGTTATATTATTTTATTTAAATTAAATTTCTTTATATTTTCTTTTTTGAAACAAAAAGGAAACTTTGGGCAACGTGCAATATCAAACATAAAAAAATTCTTATCCTAACCTTATTTTTTTATTTACAAGAACTGAAAATTTACTATGCAATTTAAAAAAAAAAAAGGAGTTAACTTTTTAAAAGTTCGTTTGAAAATATGAGACTTGATTTTGGAAGACAGAGAGACGCATATTGTACGCTTCATCGAAAGGATTTCGACACTTCACATTTTTTTTTTAAATAAATAATATAAAATAATATGAAAACCTGTTTAGTTGCCACAAAAATCATCAATTCACCTTTGTTCTTTTATTATCTTTTCTTGACTTGTCAAAATTTACTATGTTTTTCTTCGTAAAACGGTAAAACAATCGTCTTTCAAAATGTTTACTGTCATTTACTGTATGGAATTGCACAAGTCGTTATCTTTTTTTTTGTTGTTGTTACTTTAATTATTACGCTGCGTAGGTTATCGGGATGCTCACTAGCGTAATTTAACAAAATGAGTTGGACAAAAGTTGTCTCTTTCTATCCGTATCTTTGAGTAATTGTAAGTGATACATGTGTACTAAGGTCCATCGTGTAACTAGGGCTACTATTCATTTTTAAATAATAATTGAATCTAAATTATTTTATTATTCAGATGGGTGAATGATATCACCAATTGTTGTTACTGTAACCAATTTGAATTCCATGTGAAGTTGTGGGAAGTCACCGTCGGAAAAATGTTTTGCAAGCACAACAGCAAAATTTTGTTGCTGAATTCTTTTATTATTTCATAAAAGAAAATGGAATGTTTTTCTTTTAACTATAAAATTCCTATTTTTTTTTTATGAAATGATAAATTAGATATCAAATGTATCACCTCGGGGAAAAAAGAAAGAGATAAGATAATATGTATAGTAGACTTCATATAGTAGACCCATATTTTAGTTACCCATAAATTTCAATCTCTAAATTACCACAGAAAAAAACTGAAATAGCCAATTGATTGGAAATTATGCCTTCTTTCAGTTTATGGTTTAAAAAAAAAAAAAAGCTGAGGTAGTCATTTTCATACTAAAGTTATAACAAACTCTGACATTTTCAATACTAATGCCTACTTTTGACATCCTATTTAGCTACAACAGTAAATTTTACTCTAGGTTACCAAACGGGAAGTCATTCAGTCTAGTTGTCTGAGCGAAGCGAAGGCTAATACTCAGCGAAATATTACTGTCCGGACACATTACTACTACGATGGATATTAACGCCATGTCCTACTAAAAAAAAAGCCTAATAAAAACCTTTCGTCAAGCATAACTCAAAAAATATTTGTCGGATTTTGTTTCTGATTACACCAGAAGGTACCTATGAGGGTCGCCTACTGAATGCACCTACTATGAAAAAAAAGTTCCAAACCGTTTAAAAATTATATAGAAAAAACTGATAAAAAAGCACAATTTATCTGCATACGTCACAAAAATTTGGTGTGCGTCACTTTCACCGGTTGATGTTTTCGTAGACATTGGTTTGAACACATGGAGCAAATAAAAAAAAATACGCACGCATTAATATTGAATAGATCAGTTTCAACCACGTGATCACAAACCTTGCAACAACCCGTGGCAACCAGTTTTGGTGGGCAAACAAATAACAATACAGTACTCCGTACCACGGTGACCGTTTTTAGCCTGTAGTATAAAATCTGGCCTGTTGTATGACATACAATTGTGGATGATTAAAACAAAAGACATGACTGTTTATTGCTCCGGGAGGTTATCTTTCTCTGGATGTCTGTCTCTCTATCATACAGCATGCAATTTTCTTGTAAAGGATGATATTATTATGCAGTAAAACCTCCATAACGGACACACCCGATTAGTGGACACCTCTCTTTAGTGGGCATTTTTTCGATTACCAACCCTTAAATAACTATACATTTTTTACTCTCAGTAGCGGACACCTCCAAATAGAGAACAAATTCTGCCCTCCCGAGGTGTTCGCTATTCAGATGTTTTACTGGTAAAACCTCCATAACGGACACACCCGATTAGCGGATACCTCTATTTAGCGGACATTTTTTCGATTACCAACTCTTAAATAACTGTACATGTTTTACTCTCAGTAGCGGTCACCTGTAAATAGAGGACAAATTCTGCATTCTCGGGGTGTCTGCTATTCAGAGGTTTTACTGTATATAATATTGATAGTTATTTTACAGGGCCACACAAAAGAATAAGAATATATGAAACGAATATAAACTAAATTCGGGATTGGTAGATCACTCATGGTAATGTAATTTAAGGATGTTGTTACAGTCATCCGCAGCATGTTTTTAGAGTTTCGTTCATCTAACGAAACCCTACCTGTCTCACTCCTTTTTCCGTCTGTCTGTCCGTCTGTCACAGAGCCCGTTCTCAGAAACTATATATGTCGGAGACTTGAAAATTTGCATACTTACAGCTGAACACCACACATCAAACGGCAAATAATAAAATTTTGAAAAAGTCTAATATTTAACCCTCTGGGCTCTAACTTGTGTATTTTAAGCAATTTTTCTAACTCAGCCCCTAATTTAATTAAGTTGGAGACAAGAAATTTTGCATACTTATAGCTGAACATCTCACATCAAACGACAAATAATAAAATTTTGAAAAAGTTTAATATTTAACCCTCTTTGCTCTAACTTGTGTATTTAAAGCAATTTTTCTAACTCAGCCCCTAATTAAGTTGGAGACATGAAAGTTTGCATACTTATAGCTGAACACTTGCGATAACACGATAAATCATAAAATTTTGAAACAGTCATATTTAACCCTCCGGTCTGTAACTTCTGTATTTTAAGCATTTTTTCTAACTCAGCCCCTAATTAAGTTGGAGACATGACATTTTGCATACTTATAGCTGAACACCTCACATCAAACGACAAACAATAAAATTTTGAAAAAGTCTAATATTTAACCCTCTGGGCTCTAACTTATGTATTTTAAACAATTTTTCTAACTCAGCCCCTAATTAAGTTGGAGACATGAAATTTCGCATACTTATAGCTGAAATCCTCACATCGAACGACAAATAATAAAATTTTGAAAAAGGTCTAATATTTAACCCTCTGGGCTCTAACTTGTGTATTTTAAGCAATTTTTCTAACTCAGCCACTAATTAAGTTGGAGACATGAAAGTTTGCATACTTATAGCTGAACACTTGCGATAACACGATAAATCATAAAATTTTGAAAAAGTCATATTTAACCCTCTGGGCTCTAACTTGTGTATTTTAAGCAATTTTTCTAACTCAGCCCCTAATTAAGTTGGAGACATGAAATTTTGCATACATATAGCTGAAGACCTCACATTAAACGGCAAACAATAAAATTTTGAAAAAGTCTAATATTTAACCCTCTGGGATCTAACTTGTGTATTTTAAGCAATTTTTCTAACTCAGCCCTTAATTATGTTGGAGACATGAAAATTTGCATACTTATAGCTGAACACCTCACATCAAACGACAAATAATAAAATTTTGAAAAAATCTAATATTTAACCTCTAATATTTTGTCTCGCGCAATTTTTAAATTTAAACTGTTTTGCAATACTATTTTTTGTTCATTTTGCATAATAAGTGTAATGTGACGCAATTTCTTCTATTTCAGACTTCTAACGCATGTTAATGAATTTATTTTACAATATCCTTTCTCTTTCAAAATTCACATGTAAATATAGTTTTAATGGCGTAATTTCCAATAAGTGCCTGCTTTTTATACCTAATTATTTAATTCAAATTTGAAGGTTTTTTTCTGTTTATAATAGTAACGTGTAAATAATTCTTTTATTTGAAGCAAACATTATTGTTTGCGCTGTTTATACAGTTGGCAACAGTTTAAATCAATACCATTTTCTAAAATATGTAAAAAATATCAGTCAAGATGCTGAATATTTGAATTTAAAATAGAAATAAAACCTCAAAAAATGAGTCAAATTAAAAAAATTAATGAAATCTGCGCACCGGGATTTTCTATTGAATAAAATGATCTAAAAATGATTAAATTCACATGCATAGCTTTTGCTCCTATAAAAATTTTTTTAATGGAACGATTTTGTCCGTCTTTAGCATTAAATATCTCTTAAAATAATTCTTCGATTTGAAAACTGTATGCATTAGCGTGTTGATCAAACATTTCGCTATAATACCACCGATTTTCATATTTTTGTATGCAATCGTTTTCTGAATAATAACAAAGAAAGACCTCCGGTCACAAAAAATTCAAAACCGGCGGCGGCGGCGGTGACAGCGTTAGTTACTTTTTTTAGAATAGAGAGATATATAAAAATGAAAACTTGTCTATCTGTCTGTTTGTAATTCTATAAAAATCCACAATTTGGAAGCCAAAATTGTGAAAAGATACGTACATGTGTATTAAAACATAGCCGAGGCAACTAAAGTAATCCGGAATCGAAATAATTTATAGTTAATTTTTAATTAATAAAAAACCACCAATTTAACAGCAATTTCTTATCAAATTTAAACATTTTTCGTTATAGCAGTTGCCAACAATTAAAAAACACAATAAAATTATTACTACAACAATTAATTTTCTACTGCAAGATTTCCACCTGAAAAATGAAAATGAAATAAATAGTTTGACGAATTTTTAAAAAAGGTGAATATTACGTCATAACTTTTCTATTGCAAGATATTCACGTGAAAAATGAAAATGAAATAAATGGTTTGACGAATTTAAATGAAAGTGAATATAACTTCATAACTTTTCTATTTCAAGGTTTCCACGTGAAAGAGGAAAATATTACGTCATATTGGAAATATAAAGGACGTGGTGGATATAGTATAACGTCATATGAGTGTGAAAAATGTATTGAAGCATGATAAAAACCCGATTAGGGAAATATTGGCCTATTTTAACATTATTGCCCCAATTATAAATTGAAATAAGTTCATTTATAGCTGTATTCTTTTGCGTCTGTTATATACATTTATACATTTTTATATAGCGTTTTCATATGATTCATTTATACAGCATTTCGACTGCTTTTTTTAATGTTTGTTTTGTGTTGTATATTAAATTTTGAAATTGATTTTTCAGAACAAACATCCTTCAAATTCTGGGCAACGCCGGCACTTTAGTTTGTAACAGATAAATGGATTTGTATCTGTACATCTAATGCTAATATTATAAAGCGTTATAACATTATAAAGTATATAATATTATTAATGCCTGTACGTTTGTGAGGTGTTATCTCTGAAACTACATAGCCAACTTAAAAAAATGTTGGTGGCCATCTCTGCTCCGAAAAAAAGACTATTTTATGTCAGTGCAAGAACCTACATCGCTGCAGGAGCAAAAAAGTTCTAAAATTGCGATTTCTGTGATATTGATTGGGTTAGAAACTTTAAATTTGGTGCGGTAGTTACTTTTAAGATGTAAATACTCGTAATGAACGCTCTCTAAAAGGTTCAATTTGACGGATAAACATAAAAATTTCAAGAAAGGTTCTAAACTATGATTTATTTGGAATACTGAAATTTTTGGGATACTGTTGGTGTTAGAAACTAGAACTTTGGCATGGTAGTAATTAATAAGATGTAAATGCTCGTTGTAGATCGAATTCTAAAAAATAGAAAGACTAAACAAAGCGGAAAAAGATCTAAAGATGATCTAAGTAACGAAGAACATGGAACTGTTAGGAATATAAACATGAAAATCGACATGGCTGTATTTATCATGACGTAAATTCTCGCAATAGAACAATTTCTAAAAATGTCGCTATATAAAACAGTGCAAAAACAAAAAACTTTCAAAAATTTTCTATTTCTTTGTTACTGCTGAGCCCAAAATCTTGAAATTTTGCTTCAGGTTAGTTTTAAAATATACAATTGTCTCTATGAATGGTTTCTAAAAAATTTAAAATTTAAAAAGATGAAATTAACGGAAAGCGATCTCAATTACCATTAATTTGGAATTATTAGGTACAGCAACTTTAAATATTTCATAATGCTGCATTTCCTCCGCAAGACATGCGATTTAAATGCAACAAAACTGATAGATACCCACCTAGCATTAAATAAATTGTGTAAATATTGAATAAAGACCTGTATGAAACAGCGAGTAGGTTGCCCGAAAGTACTTTTTAAAGTGTTCCTTCTCTAGGCTTTTCTCTCTCGCCAAGGCCACTAACAGAGGGAAGTGCGTTTTAAATGTGATATGAATTTTTTATCCGATTCATTTTTCTAGACATTTTATCATAAGGTCATATTCTCAATTATGATTAGTAGATTTTTTTATATATTAACTTATTCTGGTGAAATTTTATAATCGGGTTCATATTGACGTATGTTAGCTTGCATGATTTCCTGAATAAGTATGTATGGATTTGTAAATTACTTCAAATGACACTTTGACAGTTCAAAAGTTATGCAGACGATATATTCAGATCTTGTGTAATACTTTATGTTGTAATTATTGCCGATTTCTTTTATTTAATACATGCTAAATACAGCTCAACTTGTGCAGAATATGTTTGAAAACAAAACAATACAGCGTATGTAGTGGCCAGCATACACTCATCATTTAAATCCGATCGAGCATATCTAAAACACACTCTAACGAAGCATTGCATACCACTGTTGATGTATTCGGTACTTTGATACTATATTAGATTTTGAGGAGAGAATTCCTTAAATGTTATCGACAACCTCATTGCATCCGTGGAAAACAGATATTGTACAATATTAACTATTCCGGGGGAGCACACACCATATAAAGTATAGTCCATTCTTTTTAAACATCATATATTTGTCATTTAAAGTTACTCAAATTGGTGCGGAGCGTCTGATTATGCTCTTGACATCATTTAATACAGTTAAAATTCCGATATAAGTAATTTAGTGTTTCATTTTCTATTTTACTTTTAATATATTGCGTACTTTCAATTTTATATCCATGCATGGCTGTCTTGAATGGTTTGATTTCCCATTTTTTTAAACAGTGTATACGAATTTATATATAAGATTTTGTAATTCTACGATTCGTTTATTTTCATCATGTCAGTTTATCGCAGTATATGGACAATTAAAGATAACATCTCATTTTCTTTGCTTCCACATGTTATTATTAAATCTATGTTCTGAGTAATATCGCTCAGACTAATCCCTCTGAGGGAAGTCCTAGTAGTTTAGGAAGTATAAAGGTTTAAAGTTTGGAACTCCTAATGTCAAATTCATTTGTAATCGTTGCCAAGCAGACTGCAATGAAGGAAGATTTTTAACCATAACTCTCAAACTACTTGGCGGAAGGAGCTAAAATTTTGGATTCCCATATTTGAAGGTTTTAGAAATGGATTTCAGTTCAAAAATGTATAGGCTGCAATTGATTTTTTTTTTTTGGAAATTCGAAATATTTTTTCGAAAAAATTATAAATTGTAACGTAGAACTTTTTTTTTAAAACAAAAATCGATTCTTAGAAGTTGTTAATACAGTCAGTAGCGCCAACTTTTCAAAAATATTGGGTGGGCTCAAAAGTTTTGAGTAAAATAACACATATAATTTTTTTCACTTAGTGCGTATGTGTGTGGAGAGGGGGGGGGGCGGGGTTGGAGGGTTGAATGACTAAAAATGGTAATTCGAAATTAAATTGTTTCTTTTAAGCAAATTTTTAAATTATTATAATTTAACTATAATTTTATAAATAATTTTATTAGATTATATTCTTATAAGTTCTTCTTTATAAATACATTAATATTTATTTTAAATAACGTTAGAATTACTGTCAAGAAAAGCATGCATTTTAGTCACCTTAGGGATTTATCAATTCAAGACATCAAAACAGATTGCAAGTTTTCGGGATAAATTAAACAATACATCCGCTGTAGGTTTTTACAGTGCTCTTGTAAGTCTAATTGATGTTCTTATTTTGTTTTTCAAACAAAACTAGTTTTAGGACGTTAATAAAACCAAATTTCATTTCAGCGATTAAATAATTAAAAAAAAATAAATTACGAATTAAATCAATTGAAAACTCAAATTGAATAAAATTTGAATCAAATTAGTGGGTGGGCTCGCGCCCCATGGGCCCATATAAGTTGGCGCCACTGAATACAGTAGTTAAGTAACAGCTCGTTCCGCCGAGTAGTTTTTGAATTATGCTTAAAAAAAACTACCCGCATTGCAATCTGTTTTCCAACGATAAAAAAACGAATTTAACATTAGAAGTTCCGAACTTTAAACATGCACCTAAACCACTTGACTGAATGATTTCCCGTTTCTTATCAGAAGGTAAAGTTAAGTATCCAAAGTAATTTCGCAGTTTCTATATATGACCGACCCCCTAAGCAAAATGTAAGTATAGCACTAGTTAGTAGACTTTATTATTAATCGACTGGTATCAGTCACATTTTTATACGATGCTTTGTCATTTGTGGCAGAATTAGTAAAAGGAGAAAACTTTTATTATTATTATTATTATTATTATTATTATTATCATCATATCATTTCTTAACACGTTAAGCGCCACGTCAGCCACCGGTGACTGACATTGAACTTTCCGTTTAGAATACGTCATTCACCGATGACTGACGGTCTAAAATATGATATAAAACTAAATATATGTATTTATTTTTTTTAAGTAATTACTGAAAATCTATTTAAAATTTATTTACCTTTTATTTATTACAGGTTTATACTTTCTTAAAAATTACTTAAATCATTGTACATGTTTCAGCTTCAGTGTCGGTCACCGCGGCACTCAACGTGTTAAGATAGATACATGGTCTATTAAATTTATATTCTATTCGTTTTGACGGGAGCATAAAATTTTCCGTCTAATGGGACAGTTTATCTCAAAATGGATCAAAAAATAGATTTTTTGTTTTTAAATATTAAATGAAAACATGTTTAATTGTCAATATTTTAACACTTAATTTTTACCCATGCGGCAATTATATCGCGAGATATTGTAAATTTTGTCAATACGCACCCGGCGCAATTACCCACACAAATTAAAACTTTAAATGGTTTTTTCTCCATATTCATATTTTCTTCACTTTCAGGTTTTAAAAATGCTAAGGCTTTTTTTTTTATATTTGAGATAGAAATTTAAACTTTTTTGTACAGGTTCTTTATTATATATGTGATAAATCTGCGCACGGAATTACCTTTCGTTTTTTTTTATTATTATTATTTATTTATTTTTTAATAAAAGTATATGAAGATGTGTTACATTTCATCATTTTAGACTGTTCTCGTATACATCAGTAAAAATAAATATATTAAACGTAATATTAGATGTATCTAAAAATCCATGCGCAGTCATGTGTAATACACATTTGAAAATATTTTTAAAAAAGGGACAAAAATCTTCATATTTTAAAGAGTAGTATGGATTTTTAAACATTCAAAAAATTTTAAACCTTTTTTACAATTTCAATTAAATGTGCAGTTTTTTTTTTTTTTTTTTTTTAAACAAAATGGGCTTTTAGTTGAACCTTGAAATGCAGTGAGTTCACCATTTGAACCATTAATATATATATATATATATATATATATATATATATATATGTTGGAAAGATAAACTGTCCCCTTAATATTGGATTTCGTTGTTGATAACTTTCATTGTCACAAGTTTTACTACATTTTTAATAGATAATATTTTTGATAACTAATTATAGAAAATAAATTAATTTCATCATTATTTAATAACGTAAGAAAACGTTGTGAATCATCTAATTTACCTTGACACATTTTATAGTTTATTCCTGGGAATACTTCAATTTTTAAACTAAGAGAGAAAAAAATAAGTCAATAACAATTGAAGATGAGAAATAAAAAATACCAATCAACCAACTAAATCCTTTACAATTCTTTCCTACATTATTAAGCTGACTTTTTGGTTGTTTTTTGCATGTCATGGTCAATTTTTCCACATATAATATAATATAACAAGACAGTAGCGCCAACTTTTCAAAAATATTGGGTAGGCTCAAACATTTTTGAGTAAAATAACATATATATTTTTCCCCCTTAGTATGTATGTGTGTGGACAGAGAGAGGGGAGGAGCAAATGACTAAAGTTGATAGTTCGAAATTAAATTATGTTTTTTTCTAAGCAAAATTTTAAATTATTATAATTTAATTATAATTTGTAAATAATTTTATTAAATTATGTTCTTATAATTTCTTCCTTACAAATACATTAATATTTATTTTAAATAACATTAGAATTTCTAACTATTGAAAGTGCAAAAAACTAAATGTCAAGAAAAGCATACATTTTAGTCACCTAAGTGCTTTATTAATTCAAGACATCAAAACAGATGGCAAAATAGGCAGGAAATTTGCTTTCGGGAGAAATTTAACTATACATCCGCTGAAGGGGTTTTCAGTGCTTCTGTAAGTCTAATTGATATCCTTACTATTTTTCAAACTAAACTATGTTGAGAACGTTAAGGGAACCAAATTTCATTTCAGCGATTAAATAATTAAAAATTTAAATTACGAATTAAATCAACTGAAGTTGGGTGGACGGAGAGAACAAATTATTGGGTGGACTCGCGCCCCATGAGTCCATATAAGTTGGCGCCATTGTAACCAGATGTCGGGCTTTTAAAGGACAGTCACAGTTTTAGACTAATGTCCTGATGTCCCGGCATTTTACGTATAATTATTTTGTATGAATTAATTATTTTTTAACATGCAAAAAATTTGTATATAAAAAGGTTCAGTTAATAATAATATATTATATAGTTATACATACATAAATACTTCTGTCATTACCTTTAATATGGCAACTATATAGCAACTATATTAACTATGCAGTTACAGTGAAGAAATAAAAATTAATAATGGTTACTGTTATTATAATTAATATTTTCTGTGCCATTGTTGGAGCAATAAATCTAACCTGGCACGGATATTATGTTAAGTACCTATATTTTATCAAAACGTCCTACAATGTCATATTTTCCCGAAATCTTGGCCAAAACTCGAATATTAATCTGCTTTTCTGAGTTTTCTTCTAAAACAAGCTAATAGGATGTCAGAATGATCAACTGTGTTAGTAAATAAATGAGGTGCGTGTATTTTTCGAAATCTACACACAGGTACTTTTTTCACAGGTACTATAGAGTGCAATTTTGTGACCTTCGTTGCAAAATATAAGCCATTTCGTTCATTTATCGAGTGAAATAATTGAATAATAAAACAGCATTTTTTTCTCGGAGTGGCAAAAGGTAGCAATTAAAATTAATTATGTTTCAAAAGTAAGATTACGAACAGTTTCTATCATTTATTATTTCGACTGGATTCAACTGGATCTCAAACTTTTTTCAGAAATATATGTAAGGAAAAATCACTGGATGTAGCAACAAACATGGATGTCAAAACAACCTTGTTGTGCAGCAATGTCAAAAATGCACGAAATTCCTTAAAACCGCGTTTACTAGCGCATATATGAGCGCTTCCCACTGCTCATCAAAAAGGGAAAAAAGCCCCACAGAATTCAGAAAAAAAAAAAAAATGTGGTAGAGAAATCTCTAAAAATATTAAATTCGTTAAAGCCACGATCACCATTACGCGCGTATGAACAACTCGTGCTCCTTTAAACAAAGAAAAAAATCATCACTGGATCCAGCCACTACACTGTTAAGAAAAAAAAAAAAAAAAAAAAAAAAAAGATGTAATTCAACAGATGTAAAGCTACAGAAATCTGTATGCTAACTAAAATTTTATCTGTACACTGTAGAAAAAAGATGTAAATCTACACAACTAGTTTTTGTAAAGGTACAAAAATCTGTATGCTTTTAATAAAATTTTATCTGTAACCCGGGGATAATTACATGATTTTTTTTTTTTTTGTTGCCGTTACATAAAACGTTCTAGGATTCCCAGTTTCCTAGAAAATTGGTAACCTTACAGGTTTTTGTTTTATAGTGTAAACATGAATCTGTTACATAATTTTTGTTGTTGTTGTTGTTGTTGTTGCAGTTACATAAAAAGTTCTAGGAATCTCAGTTTCATACAAAATTCTTAGTAACTTTACAGATTTTTTTTTTCTTTTTTTACGGCGTACGTTATAGAAGAATATTAAAAAATGGGATCTTTAAGGCCGTGATCGCATGTGAATGATTCCTTAAACTTACTTAAATTAAAAAATATTGGTGAAATAATTTATTTCGCTATATAAGAATCTCAAAAACCTAAAATTCATTAAAGCAGTAAGAGTTATAACAGGCATTTCTCTTTCTTCCCATTTTTAGATAACTTTTATTACAAAAAGTAAAAAGCTACCTATTGCATCCGTCCGGTTGAAAGCACTTCCGGAAAATTTTGGTATATTTTCATCGATCATGACCCCCAGACCATAAAAACCACCCTCCGTTCAAATGTGAATTATATATATATATATATATATCTGATTTTTGTCATGCGATAACTCTCGTATTTATAAACTGATTTGGATGAAATTAACTGTATGCATAGTACATACCAATGTCTCGACCGAGTTCATTTTCCAGCTTCATCCGCCATCTTGTTTCAAAATGGCGACCATTTAAAAAATAATTTAATTTAAAAATCGGTGCAAATAAATTAAAAACTAAAAAAATATTATTTTCTTAAGAGTTTGACCTTTATACAAGGATTCCGGAGCATATTTTGTTTTGTCTTTATCTTAAAAAATGGCTGAGATATAGCAGTTTTTTAACTTCTAGGGTGGCTGACATTTTGGCTTCATCCGCCATCTTGTTTAAACAAGGCGGCCTTTGGTTACTGAACAGCATTTAATGCAAATATCAATACTTAATTCATCTAATGCATCTCCATACTTATAAGGGTGGTTACCATAGGTTACCCTGTTCTCTCGCCAAATGCCGCCAAGTTTGTCGCCAACTTGGTGAACATCGCCAAATTTGGCAACCAAAATTTTCGCCAAAAGTGACGCCAGCTTGGCGATATCTCTCATACTTCGCCAAATTCCCATAGACTTCCATTGTAAACCAATAGGGTTTAGTTGATTACAGAAAATCAACAAATTTAGATATTTTAATGCAACAAAAACTAATATTAGCTTAATGGATTATATTAATTATATTTAAGGGAGTCCAAGTAAATTAATTTATGAATAAAAATAACATGATACAATGCTTAGCATGCTTTCCCAAACATAAATTTTAAGAGAGACCAAACTGGTCGCCAAGAGCGGCTAGTAGCTTACTAATTTGGCGCAATTCTCATTCAAATTCAGTATTGACGAATATTCTCTTATCAAGTTCGTCGCATTTTAGCTTCTTAAAATTTGAGTAAAATTAGCTTCGAGTCAAACTTGCAAAATTTTAAAACCAAGAAACATGAAAGCTACCTCTTCCTCCCGGCACTGGCCGAAAGAACTTTTGAAATCGTAGCCGAAGTGCAGGGGCTAGCCGCTAAAGATTCCACTAAGATTGCATTAAAGTAACATCACATTATTTCTTATTGTTGTTTTAAGGATTTATGAGCGCGAATGTATAATCTCTGTTATTGCGATCGTCGTATTTTTACGATACTGCTTTTCAGTAGCAGCAACTTATACGGGCCCGTGGGGAGCGAGTCCACCCAATAATTTGATCGCTCCGCGCGCCCAACTTCATTTGATTTAATTCATTATTTATTTATTTATTTAGTACGCTGAAATAAAATTTGTTTTATCGACATTCTCAAAATAATTTTGTTAAGGACATTAATTAGACTTACAGGAGCACTGAAAGCCCCTTCAGCAGATGTATAATAAAATTTTTCTGAAAAACAAGTTCGTTGCATATTTTGACATATGTTTTAATGTCTTGAATTGATAAAGCATTTCGATGACTAAACTATGTATTTTCCTTGACATTTAGTTTTTTGCACTTTCAAAAGTTAGCATATTAATTTAAAATTTTGCTTAAGAAAGCATAATTTAACTTCCAATTATCATTTTTAATCATTCGTTACTCCTTCGCTTCTATGTTTCCACACACACGCGGACTAAGGGAAAAACTGTGTGCGTTAATTTACTCAAAAAATTTTGAGTCAACCCAATATTTTTCAAATGTTGGCGCTACTGTTGCTTTTTCGGTAATCTTATACCCGGAATGCCCCATGGTGAACAAACAGACGAAATCAGGCGTTTCTGCTAGCAGTAACTATGTAAATTTCTAAAATTTTGCAAAAATTCTAGCATGTAAGCTTTATACATAAAATTAAAATAATTTTTTCATGAGCATTTCTACATTATTAGAATTCGAAAAGCGTATTCCAGAGGTATTTTTATAAACCAGTATTATAACTTGAAATTTTTATTCCCAAAAGTAAGCTGCAGACACTGGCGTTCTGAACCTGAAACTATGATGCCAATTACTCATTTATGAAGGATTTTAAAATTCTAAATAAAGGTTAAAAGTCAAAAAATATTAAAGATTTATAATGGGTATAGTAAATATTAAAGATTTATAATGGGTTAAATTTATGATGCTGGTGGATTAATACGGAAACTTTTATCTAAGTTGCATTAGCAACATCCATTCTAGAAACTAAATAAATAAATAAACCTTAAATATTATGAAAATGTCACACCGACAAAAGCTGTGTTCTCAGCCGATATCATTGAAATTTTTGAAACACGGTAAAAAAAAAAAAAAAAAAAAAAAAAAAAAAAAAAAAAAAAAAAAGATGAACAGAATGATAGCATTTTACATAGGATTCGGAAATAAATGGGGAAGGGGACATATTTTTAAATTATATTTTCGATGATATATCTCTGAAAATATAATACCTAAAAATAAAACAAATGTATTTTTGAGTTCGGCGTCATGAGAGCTTTCACCCGATACCCCGCACAATACACCAAAATAAATAAATAAACTAGAAAACAGAAATTCTGCTTTTACAGAATTTAGTGTCGCCCCCGATTAAAAAAATATATGTATATATAAATAGTACAAAACATATTTCAATTTTAAGACTTAAAGCACGCACTTTTATTTTATGTAAAATGACGTCATTCGCATCCACTTAAGAATTCCACATTTGCGATCCACTCTTAAACATCTGCATTAAAGCATGCATAGGATGTCAATATCGCAAAATAATACACAAATGCAGCAAAAACGTGCCGTCATTAAAAGAAACTCGACAAAAAACGGCTATCTAATGATTCATAGGCCTTTATTTGTTTGTAACATAGATACTTAAAATTAAATATAGTTTATAATAGCTCCATATTTTAACAGAAATCATTCGTTTATATTTTTTCAAAATAGCACGTATTTTAATTACATTTTCTTTCGGTTGTTATGAGAAAATGACAACAAAAAGATATAATTGCTATTTTTCAACTATTTTCCCTTTACTTTCTACAGAAATGGAGTACTTGAGTTGCCAAAATTAAACAAATGGTGCTAAAAACTACAAGAAAATTAATATTTCAAAGATAAATGGAGATGCAGTTTTCAAACAAATTGCATTTAAAAGTATCCTTTTTTTCCCAATACGACGGTATAAAAATTGAAAATGTGCGTTGCTTAGAAATTTAAAAAATTGCTATAGTGCATTTAATCGTACAATGATACATCTGCTTTGTTTATTGCTGGCTTCTGTAAGGTAACGTTATTTTCTGGAGACGATGCAAAATAAGCTGGGAGAAAGAAATAGCATACCCGACCGGGGGCTAATAAATAAATAAATGAAAATTTATTTTCAAGTAACTTAATGATACCCCTACTTTTTTCCTAAATGTATTTGTAAATGGTTACGGTCAATGGCCTTTATTACTTCTGCCAAATTTGAACTTTCCACTTTCGATAGTCTACGAGAAAAATGGCTGTGACAGACAGACAAACGAGTAATTTTATAATGGTTCCGTTAATTTTCTTTTCAATAAGTAAGAAAAATCTTCATCATTAACTTTCATATACTATTTATACTTTATCAAACATATATTAAGGAATAAAAGGCAGTGCATGAAATTTTTATTACACATTTGTGACAAAACAAGTTTTTCCTTTCACAAAAGACTAAACAAGTGGGTAAGTGTGATCACAGATCGCACAGAGGGTTTCGTTTAATATTCCTTTCAAAACACTTTATCCTTTTGTAAAATATGTTAGTTCCACATTTCGCAACTAGGGGCGCACTCTATTCTAAACAAACCTCTATCCGAACGAAACTCCGTTTTACAACCTATCCGTAGATATGTTAGTCGAAAGAATCGGGCCCATAGCACTCAAGATAGGTGCGATAAAAAGTGGAACTAAAATATGTAAGTTTATGGTGCATAATATGAAAGAGTGGTCAAAGTGGTGTCGGCAAAGGTTAGAAAAGTGCCCCCCGGGTGAAAAGGGGGTAGGATAAAAATTGCTTAAAATACACAAGTTAGAATCCGGAGGGTAATTAATATAAGACTTTTTGAAAATTTTATGATTTTTCGTGTGATCGCAAGTGTTCTGGTATAAGCATGCAAAATTTCAAGTCTCCAACTTAATTACGGGCTGAGTCAGAAAAATTGCTTAAAATACACAAGTTACAGCCCGGAGGGGTAAATAATATAAGACTTTTTGAAAAAAATTTTTCGTGTGATCGAAAGTGTTCTGCTATAAGCATGCAAAATTTCATGTTCCCAACTTAATTAGGGCCTGGGTTAGAAAATTTGCTTAAAATACACAAGTTAGAGACCGGAGGGGTAAATATAAGACTTTTTGAAATTTTTATGATTTGTCATGTGATCGCAAGTGTTCAGCTATAAGTATGCAAAATTTCAAACCTCCAACTTAATTAGGTGGCTGAGTTAGAAAAATTGCTTAAAATACACAAGTTAGAGACGGGAGGGGTAAATATAAGACTTTTTGAAATTTTTATGATTTGTCGTGTGATCGCGTTTAGCTATAATTATGCAAAATTTCAAGCCTTCAACTTAATTAAGGGCTGAGTTAGAAAAAAAAAAGCTTAAAATACACAACTTAGAGCCCAGAGGGTTAAACATAAGACTTTTTCGAAATTTTATGATTTGTAGTTTGATTGCAAGTGTTTAGCTATAATTTTGCAAAATTTCAAGTCTTCAACTTAATTAGGGTCTCAGTTTTTTAAAAAAAAAGCTTAAAATACACATGTTAGAGCCCAGAGGGTTAAATATAAGACTTTTTCAAAATTTTATGATTTGTCGTTTTATGTGAGGTGTTCAGCTATAAGTATGCAAAATTTCAAGTCTCCAACTTATATAGTTTCTGAGAACGGGCACTGTGACGGACAAACAGACAGACAGACTGAGGAGAGAGACGAATAGGGTTTCGTCAGGTGAACGAAACCCTAAAAATGGAGAAATTTTAAACAGATTATTTTATGTTATTCTTAAAAATACAGCACGATTTCAGTTTACCTTGATAATATATGCCAGTGAATCCAGAGTGTGCCTCCTCCCCCCCCCCCCCTCCTCGAAATGCCCTCAGGAAATTTAGGGCTTTTTTAAAGATTATTTTAGGACTAATTAAAGATTTAGAGTTGAAATTCCCACTCCTCAGAACTGACAAATGATAACCCAATGAGAGTGTCCTTTCACTCAATAAAAATCTGCCCCTTTACTCGATAGAAGTGCCCTTTTACCGGACAAAAACGCCCTTTTCAGCAAATCCGCCCTGCCTTTTTAAAAAGAAATATGAACACTATGTATCATAAAATACGAGTAAGTGAAAATTATTAATGATTTTGAAATTTGTGCATTTTTCTCACTAATGAAAAGAAAATTATTTTCTAATTTTTAGTGCGTTTTATAGTTGAATAAAAGTGAGAGTGTAAAATATGTTTTTTCGTTATGTTGTTCTTTCTTTACTGTATATTTCTTTGATCTTCTCGCGCGTCTCAAAAAATGAAGAAATAAATCAAAACATTATTTCACTTATGTTTTTATAATCCTGTTTTATGTAGGTAACCTAGAAAAAGGACGGCAAAAGCATTTATTTTGTTTCGGTTTCTTTCTTTTTCTTTATATTCGAGATGGATATTGCTTTTTGAAATATTCTGTTGAATTTAAACCGAAATAGTACTCGGCACTTTGAATGAGAGTGAGCGCAATATTTTAAGAAGTATTCTAAAAACTTTTTTCTTTTTTTATAATGGAGATTTTTCGCCTTTCATCTAAGAAACTGGTGTGATTTATTTGGATCACTAGGTATTTATGTTTTTTTTTATTATTTGTATCTTATAATGTGTTGAAATACCATTTGCATTTCTAGTTTGTTTAAAAATTTTGTGATCCGTAACATATTCATAAAAGTAAGAAAGAGAGAAATGGTGTAAAAAAAAAAACTCTTGGTGAATTTTAGAAAGAAAAAAAAACAATCCTCATAATGAATTGGAACAATGTTTTATTTTGTTTATCCTTGCAAAACGTGTCTTTTAACAAACACGTAAGAGATTTTTGTTATCAATAAATATTTTTTCCCTTTAAATTTATAGTAGTTTTTATTATTGCAGTTTGTGTATTTTTATTAATGCAATAAAAACTCCGAAGACAAAATCGCAATTAACTAAGCAAAAGATTCCATTTTTGACAGGTTTCGATCTTAACAGATTACCTTCTCTTATGCAGTAAAACTTGATAAAGCTGAAACTCTTTATAATGGAATCCTCCCTTAAAAGGAAAGTTTTCTAAAGTCGCAATGAAAAGAATACAGTGCAATTATACAATATATCTGCTAAGACGGAAACTTGCCTAAAACGGATTTTTTTCGGACACTTGCGATTTTGTCTTGGCAAGTTTTAATAAAATTTCATAGAGTTTTTTTTTTTTTGCCGACGAGACCATGGAATTTCCGTTATAGACAGGTTTCGTCTCCATAACTTTAACTGTATATGAAGAAAATTACAGTTTTCGAGAGCTATTAAGAACTAAGAAATCGAGTTTGACTTTTAAATAAAACTATTAGTCCCGTGCGAGACTTTCGCATAACTTATAAAGAACTGCAGTTTTTTTAATTAAATAAAACTTATTTGAACGAAATGTAAGTGTACTATTTGAAAAGTCTGCCCAAAAACCTTTCGTATAATACCCCATCCATCGTTGTCCGTTTTATAGTGCATAGAAAAAGGGATGTTGACATGAGAAATAATATGTATGGGTATATTTAACCTAAAAGTATAATGAAAATTCGGTATGCAAAGTCAGGTGGTTGTAAAAAAATCCTGTACGGTGATGCATAATTCATCGCTGTACACTACATATTAGGTAAATTCAGTATGCATGTCAGATGTGGGCAAAGAATCCTTTCCATTGATACCTCATTCATCGTCATACGCTACATATTAGTTGAGAAAAAGGGAAGTTGACAACAGTGATAATATATGTGATTGAGTTTAAATGTTGTAAAGATAATTATTCATCGTAGAAATTAGAAAATAGCTCAAAATTTATAATTTCATGCAAAAACAAATGGAAATAAGGTATTCGTAATAGAGAATATATTATGTCCACTTGCTTTTACGTAAAATTGTTTCCTTTATAAATGGCAGTTTTGAAGTTACGTCAGATTCTTTGGCGATATCATAAAAAGTTACATCTTTGATTCATTTACATAAACCTTTGGCTAATTAATATTTTATCTACGAATTAATGAAAACAAAACAGAATATTTCTCGTTTACTTTCGCTTTTTGTCGTTTTTACTGAATAGAACAGACAATAATTTTTATTTAATTACTCTCATTTAAATATTTTTACATTTAACTTTACTCCTAAGTTTTCTTTAGAAAATTCATCGATCATTTTCGTGTATAAAGGATACTCTCAAATAATAATAATAATAACAACAACAATAATAATAATAATAATAATAATAATAATAATAATAATTTTTCAACAAAGCTAAAATTTATGACACATTCACAGAGTCACTTTTGTATGCAAAAGAATGAAATTTACCAGAATAAATTTTGAGATGATTTGGAATCAAATAGCAGTTTTCATTATATTTTTAATTATAATCAATTTCTTTAAAATAGATTTTCTAAAAAAAATCCTTTGTCGTTATGTCAGCAAATTTCGTGAATTTAAGAAAAAAATTACTTTGCCTCAGAAAGCTTCAAATTTGGATTTCAGAACAGTCCTAATACAATAAACCATAAATTTAAACATTCGGCAGGTATACAATAAAAACTAGTTATAATTTCCAGTTCTTTCAAAATAATAAACTACCTTCATACAATTCCTGATTTTTTTTTTATCTCACTTATCTGTATTATTGCATATACAGGGTGTCCAACAGCGTTTAATGGCTAATTCCTAAACCGTTAGTTATAGACATATAGTTCCAGTTACAAAAAGGTAAAAGAGTATTTTAAAAGTCGTTTGGATCAATAAAAAATTTTGTATACGATAATTTTTGTACGGTTCCCCGGTCCTATAAGTGATATTTAGTAAAAACTTCCTATTAAAGTGTCAAGTAAGACAAAAAAAAAAGTCCCATTCATCTAACCCTAAAATTGACCGAGTTATGAAACTTTGAACATCATGACTTACACTAATTTCCTGCATTTGAATACAGATGAGTTGGGCCATGCTTCAAGGGATCGTACACAAAGTGCTTAAAGTATTAGAAGAATTTATTTCGTGTGTATCTGCACTAGCGTGTATCTAGTAACAGTAACATCGTACAGGTATTACGATAGTGTTAATTTTTATTAATTAATTTTCAGATTGCTTAAAATAATTGTACTTTAACATATATTTTATTTTGTAAAGAATTGAGACTGTTGCTTTTCATCATTTCATTTAACAAAAATTCTGTTATTTTTTCCACTTATATTTTTAATACAAGTTCTATATTTTGCTTTAACGTTTCATAATGAAAATAGATTTCTAATTTATATTGTTATGTTAATTTCACTCTCAACTATTTTTTTTTTTTTAATCTGACGATTATTTATTACTTTCTTCTATCTTTACAAGAAGAAAGTATTGGATTCGTGAAAATTTTCGACTTTCGGTTTTCAACGGATTTACACATTTTAGGGGTCAGAGATTCCGAAAAACATGTTTTTACAAAATGTCTGTCTGTGAGTCTGTGACTCTGTCTGTCTGTCTGTATGTATGCACGGAATTTAATAAAAAATTATATTCAGTTACTCCCTGATATAAATTGATGCTGATTAGTATAAATCGCTCAACAGGTGGCGCTGCTATGCAGCATTTTTCCCGATTTCCACAGTAGTTCAATCTCCAGAACTAATGCACGGATTTTCATCAAACTTCAGATTCAGCTAGTCCTTGACATGAATTGATGTTTTATACATTTTGGTGTAAATCGCTCAACAGGTGCCGCTGCTACGCTGCATTTCCGCAATAGCTCTATCTCAAGAACTAATGCTTGGATTTTCAACAAACTTCAGATTCAGGTATACCTGGATTTTTCACGATTTCCACAATAGCGCAATCTCCAGAACTATTGCACGGATTTTTATCAAACTTCAGATTCAGGTATACCTTGATATCAATTAGTGTTGTTTATGTTTTGATGTAAATCTTGCAACAGGTGGCGCTGCTATGCTACATTTTTCAGAATTTCCGCTATAGCTCTATCTCAAGAACTAATGCACGAATTTTCATTTCAGATTCAGAATAATTCATTCAAATTCAGATATACTTTGATATGAATTGGTGCTAAATTGATGTAATTTCTTGTACTATTTAAATGATTTAATTGGCGTGATTTATGTAGAAGAAAGTTGTGAATGACCTCTGTTACGCAGCAAAAAAGGGCTTCAACTTTAAACAGCTATTACTCGATCAGGTTTAATAGTAGAAGAATTGGACTTTTTTGTCTTACTTCTTAGAGTAAAGGGATATTTTTACTAAATATAACTCATGGGACCAGGAGACCGTATAAAAGACTGTTATTTTTTATTTTTTAAGAGATGTTTTTATTGACCCAAATTGCTTTAATTATACTTCTTAGCCTCTTTTAAAACATTTTTGTAATTTGAATTATACGTCTACGATTAACGGTTCAGGAATTAGCCATTGGACACCGTTGAGAGTGAATACCCTGTAAAGTGAACGCCTATAAAAATGAATTCCATATTGACTGAATTCTGCTATTTATATCATAAGGTCAAACCAATCAAAAGGATTTTAAAAAAGAAAAAAAAATATTTATATTGGACATCCGCAGTCTTCTTATTCAACTGGAAATAATTAATAAAATTTCAACTGTGTCCATCTGAAGATAATTTGCTGTTTTCCTTCTAGCTGGCACTACGAAAATCTCATTATAATCACAAAATGCTATTTTATGCATGTCTTGTTCTTTGTCTTACTATTTATTGTGTCACTAAACGAGATGAATTCTTCTGAGTCGTGTAATAAAAAATATTTTCTCAGATGAGCTAGCATATATGACGAGCCCATATGTACTATAATCTATTTTCGTCCTTTTTTTGTTGTTGCTGTTGTTATAAATGTCATCCAATACAAATTTGCAGGAACTGATCCGGAAACCTTCGTGGGCCGTTTCGCAGCAATGAATTTCAGAAAATGTGTGCTGAGCGGTCAGCTCTGTGCAGAATACGGTCTATCATTTTATCAAAACCACATTCCTCGTGAGAAAAGTAGGGTCTGATTACCCCAAAAATCCGTGCCGTGAGGTCTGAAATTACAAGGGGCACTGAAATTTTCATGTCATCATCTAGTATACCCTCTTCGGTCCCTGGGTCCTCAAACGGGGACTACTGTTCATTTCCTTATAAAAAGTCCTTCCGGCCAGTGCCGGGAGGAAGAGGTAGCTTTCATAATCCTTATTTAAAAAAAGCCAAATTATATCATTCAAACACACGAAGCTCAATTTAGTGGAAACCGAATATAGGAGATTCAATACTAATTTTTATCAATATAATGAATGAGAATTTCGCGAAATTAGTCAGCTTTATCCAAGCTGCTTTTCTTTAAAGTAACATATATTTGGCTGCCAAATTCGGCAATTTCTTAAAGTGCCTGTCATTTTAAGACAACATGGTGGATGAGGCTAAGGAGTGAACTTGGTCGAGACCTTAGTAATTGCTGTGCACATGCTCACTCAGATCGGAATCGGTTAATATATAGGAGTGCTGTCGCATGCAAAAAATCAGATTTTTCAAAATGTCACCCACAATAGAAATTGAAACTGCTATATCTGAGCCATTTTTTAAGGTAAAGACAAACAAAAAATGCTCCTGAATCCTTATATCAAGGTCAAATACTTAAGAAAGAAACCTTTTTCAATTTCTAATTTTTTTGCACCTCACTTTAAATATATATATTTTTTTTTAATTTAATGGTCGCCATTTTGAAACAAGATGGCTGATGAATCTGGCCAGCGAACTTGGTCAAGGTGTTAATGTATACTATCCACATGCCTTCTTACATCGAAATAGGCGAATACGTGTGTTATCGCGTGACAAATACAAGATCATTTCAAAATGTTAGCTATGCTAGAAATTCAAAGTGCTATAAATCAACCATTTTTTAAGATATAAACAAAAGAACAAATTTTCAGAAACAAAAACTGCTCCGGAATCTTTGGATCAAGGCCAAACACATAAAAAAATCTTTTTCATTTTCCAATTGTTTAATACCTCATTTTGAATTTTAAATTTAATTATTTTTAAATGGCAACCCTTTTGAAACAAGATGGCGAATGAAGCTGGCCAACGAACTCGGTCGAGACATTGGTATGTACTATGTACAGACCAAGTTACATTCAAATAGGTTCATAAATACACCTGTTATCGCGTGACAAAAATCAGGTCGTTTTAAAATGTCAGCCACAAGAGAAATTCAAAATGCTATTACTCAGCCATTTTTTTAGATATAGACGAAAGAAAAACTGTTCCGGAATCTTTCTATTAAGGTCAAACACATACAAAAAAATCTTTTTCACTTTCCAATTTTTTGGTATCCCATTTAATTTTTTTTATTTTTTAATTTTTTTAAATGGCCGCCATTTTGAAACAAGATGGCGGATGAAGCCGGCCAATGAACTCGGTCGAGATATTTGTATGTACTATGTACACACCAAGGTACATCCAAGTCGGTTCATAAATACGCCTGTTATTACGTGAGAAAAATCAGGACGTTTCAAAATGTCAGCCACGCTAGAAATTCAAAATGCTATAACTCAGCCATTTCTTAAGATATAGACGAAACAAAAACTGCTCCCGAATCTTTTTATCAAGGTCAAACACATAAGAAGAAAATATTTTTTCAATTTTTAATTTTTTGGTACCACATTTCAAATTTAAATTTTTCTTAAAAATTTAAATGGCCACCATTTTTAAACAAGATGGCGGATGAACCTGGCCAACGAACCCGGTCGAGACATTGGTATGTACTATGTATAAACGAAGTTACATCCAAATCGGTTCATAAATACGCCTTTTATCGCGTGACAAAATTCAGGACGTTTCAAAATGTCAGCCACGCTCGAAATTCAAAATGCTATAACTCAGCCATTTTTTAAGATATAGACGAAACAAAAACTGCTCCGAAATCTTTGTATAAAGGTCAAATACATAAGAAAAAATATTTTTCCATTTTCAATTTTTTGGTACCACATTTCAAATTTTTAATTTAAAAAAAAATTTTAAATGGCCGCCATTTTGAAACAAAATGGCGGATGAAGCTGGCCAACGAACTCGGTCGAGAGATTGGTATGTACTATGTACACACTGAATTACATCCAAATCGGTTCATAAATACGCCTTTTATCGCGTGACAAAATTCAGGACGTTTCAAACTGTCAGCCACGCTAGAAATTCAAAAGTCCTTCCGGCCAGTGCCTGGAGGAAGAGGTAGCTTTCATATTCCTTATTTTTAAAAAGCCAACTTATATTATTCAAACACACGAAGCTCAATTAAGTGGAAACCGAATGTAGGAGATACAATACTAATTTTTATCAATACTAAATCATTATGAATGAGAATTTCGCGAAATTAGTCAGCTTTATCCAAGCTGCTTTTATTTAAAGTCACTTATATTTGGCTGCCAAATTCGGCGATTTCTTAAAGTGCCTGCCATTTTAAGACAACATGGTAGATGAGGCTAACCAGTGAACTTGGTCGAGACCTTAGTAATTGCTGTGCACATGCTCACTCATATCTGAATCGGTTGATATATACGAGTGCTGTCGCAGGCAAAAAATCAGATTTTTCAAAATGTCACCCACTTTACAAATTGAAACTGTTATATCTGAGCCATTTTTTAAGATAAAGACAAACAAAAAATGCTCCTGAATCCTTATATCAAGGTCAAATACTTAAGAAAGAAACCTTTTTCAATTTCTAATTTTTTTGCACCTCACTTTAAATATATATATTTTTTTTTAATTTAATGGCCGCCATTTTGAAACAAGATGGCTGATTAAGCTGGCCAGCGAACTTGGTCGAGATATTGATGTATACTATCCACATGCCTTCTTCCATCGAAATAAGCGAATAAGTGTGGTATCGCGTGACAAATACAAGATCGTTTCAAAGTGTTAGCCATGATAGAAATTCAAAGTGCTATAATTCAACCACTTTTTAAGATATAAACAAAAGAACAAATTTTCAGAAACAAAAACTGCTCCAGAATCTTTGTATCAAGGCCAAACACATACAAAAAATCTTTTTCATTTATCAATTTTTTAATACCTCATTTTAAATTTTAAATTACATTTTTTTTTAAAAAAATGGCAACCCTTTTGAAACAAGATGGCGAATGAAGCTGGCCAACGAACTCGGTCGAGACATTGGTATGTACTATGTACAGACCAAGTTACATTCAAATTGGTTCATAAATACGCCTGTTATCGCGTGACAAAAATCAGGTCGTTTTAAAATGTCAGCCACAATAGAAATTCAAAATGTTATAACTCAGCCATTTTTTTAGATGTAGATGAAACAAAACCTGTTCCGGAATCTTTGTATTAAGGTCAAACACATACAAAAAAAATCTTTTTCATTTTCCAATTTTTTGGTATCTCATTTTAAATTTATTTTTTTTTTTATTTTTTTAAATGGCCACCATTTTGAAACAAGATGGCGAATGAAGCTGGTCAACGAACTCGGTTGAGTTATTTGTATGTACTATGCACACACCAAGGTGCATCTAAATCGGTTCATAAATACGTCTGTTATCACGTGGCAAAAATCAGGACGTTAAAAATGTCAGCCACGCCAGAAATTCAAAATGCTATAACTCAGCCATTTTTTAAGATATAGACGAAACAAAAACTGCTCCCGAATCTTTTTATCAAGGTCAAACACATAAGAAAAAATATTTTTTCAATTTTCAATTTTTTGCTACCACATTTCAAATTTAAATTTTTCTTAAAATTTTAAATGGCCGCCATTTTTAAACAAAATGGCGGATGAAGCTGGCCAACGAACTCGGTCGAGACATTGGTCTGTACTATGTATAAACGAAGTTACATCCAAATCGGTTCATAAATACGCCTTTTATCGCGTGACAAAATTCAGGACGTTTCAAAATGTCAGCTTCACTAGAAATTCAAAATGCTATAACTCAGCCATTTTTTAAGATATAGACGAAACAGAAACTGCTACGGAGTCTTTGTATAAAGGTCAAATACATAAGAAAAAAATATTTTTCCATTTTCAATTTTTTGGTACCACATTTCAAATTTAAAAATTTAAAAAAAATTTTAAATGGCCGCCATTTTGAAACAAAATGGCGGATGAAGCTGGCCAACGAACTCGGTCGAGACATTGGTATGTACTATGTACACACCAAATTACATCCAAATCGGTTCATAAATACGAGAGTTACAGTGTGACATAGGTCAGATATATATATATATATATATATATATATATATATATATATATCAATTTTGAACGGAGGGTGGTTTCGGGGTCTGGGGGTCATGATCGATGAAAATATACCAAAATTTTTTGAAATCGCTTTCCTCCGAACGGCTGCAATAGGTAGCTTTTTGTAAAGAAAGCTACCTAAAATGCTATAACTCAGCCATTTTTTAAGATATAGACGAAACAAAAACTGCTCTGGAATCTTTGTATAAAGGTCAAATACATAAGAAAAAAATATTTTTCCATTTTTAATTTTTTGGTACCACAATTCAAGTTTAAAAATTTTTTAAAAATTTTAAATGGCCGCCATTTTGAAACAAAACGACGGATGAAGCTGGCCAACGAACTCGGTCGAGACATTGGTATGTACTATGTACATACCGAATTACATCGAAATCGGTTCATAATTACGGGAGTTACAGTGTGACATAGGTCAGATATATATATATATATATATATATATATATATATATATCAATTTTGAACGGAGGGTGGTTTCGGGGTCTGGGGGTCATGATCGATGAAAATATACCAAAATTTTTTGAAATCGCTTTCCTCCGAACGGCTGCAATAGGTAGCTTTTTGTAAAGAAAGCTACCTAAAACTAAAATGTCCGATTTTTTTTTTACATTTTCACATCACTTCTTAATAACTGAATGTTTTTTTTTTTTTTTCGTTCAAAGCAAATGAATAAATGGCAGCCTCTAAGCTGATTCCCACATAAAATAAATGTTATTTTCATCTGAGTTTGCAAAATGCCTAAAAATGCTCAAAAGACAGTATGACCAAGAAAGAGAGAAATTTTCATAAGTATTTAATTTAAATCTTTTTCAATAAAAAATTTTGAGGATTTGTAGATTATTTATGTGTGTAAAGCTCTTAAATTCGTGCTTGCGTTCATTTAGGTTAATGGTTATTAAATTGATGTTTTAAGGGGGTTTGTAGTTTTAGATCCACATTTTCGAACATAAATTACTAAGCGCCTAAAAGACCAATTTCAGAAAAGATATTTTTTCTGTCATTTACGATGCCATTTTGTTTGGAAAAAAACAGTGAATAAGCATTTGTATAATTATTTTAGCTTCGGAACTGAAGAGGTTAAAGGGTGATTGAAAAAAGATTGGATAAACTTTAAGATGTGGTAAGAGCATGCTAAAACAAACAATTTTTGTATAAGGAAACAGGGTCGTAAACAATTTCCTCACTCAAAAATACCGGATGTCTCAATTTAATGCGATCATAATTAACATGGCTGTTGTTTATAAACGAAAAATATATATATATTTGAAAGAAATTTTCGACAGCATTACCTTGCTTTGTGTGAAATGCAGTGATATCGTGAAAAGTAATAGAAGTAGTCAACATTTCGGTAAGTGAGATCTTATGTACTGTCAATTTCATTCGGAAATACGGGGCGCCTAGTTCAGCTCTATTTGGATAAGGATGGTAGCCAATTGTACCCCTTCTCGTGACATACTAACATTTTACACAAAGAAAGGTCATTCGGTTTTAAACTACGTTAAAATATCTTCGTTATTGTTATTCTTAAAAATCTGAATTCAAATTAAAGTGAGACGTGCTGTATTTTTGAGCGAAAAAATAGTTTACGAATTTGATTTCCTATGCATTGTTGTAGAGTGCTTGCTCTACCACTCCTTAAAGTTTGCCAATATTTTTTAATCACCCTGTATATGTAAAAATGCTGTTAAATGAAAATCCAAAAATACCTTAAATTCTTCTTTTTATGGAACGAATAAACCAGTTAATTTGTGAATGTACCTTTCACGTTCTATTCTTTTATAATATTATCTTCAGTCCCTGTCAAGCAGACTTCCAAGCTAGTTTGAAAATTTAGCAAAATCACCCAATACCGTTAGAATCTCTTCTCCCAAAAATATCTCTATAAAAAGCTCTATAAGCTCTATAAAATTTAGTATTATTTAAGTATCAAATTGTTGAAGTTATCTATTTTGTCATAAATATTTGATATTTTCATGATTTGTTAAACATAATTTTCTACAGTTTAGCGATTAGCAAAAACGTAAAATTGAAATATGAAGTAATGTTTATTATTTTAAGTGTACCGTGAAATATTGTCCAAAATCAGTTCTCTTATGGCATGAAAAATTTGCCTAAAAAAACATTCTAACTTTCAAAAAACACACACTTTTAGGTTAAGGCGCTTGCTTTAGTTACAGGTGCGGATTTTGAACCCATTGAGTGCATGAAAATGATTACAGTATCCCCAAACAAATCAACCAACCAATTTTCAGGAACACAAAAACTGGATAGTGTCCTGGGCACAAAAATATCTTAGTTAACTGCTGTGACAGAAATTGTCATATAACTATACTATGAGCGGTCTAGGAGATCGCTTAATTGAAAGTTGAATAAAGGGCTTGCTTAACTCATGGCATACTATTTCTGTACTAAACTTTATGTACAGGATTATTATAATTAAAATTTACCTTTTTAGAAGTCTCTAGCTATAGTACTTGGGCTCCAAATGAAACAAAATTTTCCTATTATCTATTGTTAAACTAAAAATTACAAGTTAAAGGTAGTGAGATCTCAAATTCCTGTCGATAACATTAAACCGTGCAGCGCACCCTTATTTTTAAAATGTCGCTTCGTAAAATAATATTTTTTTACTTTTTTTCAGTAGATTTTTCTCAGAGACTTTACTTTTTAGGTTGTCAAAATATTTCTAAAATATATGCTTAATTTAATATTCTATGTCTTAAAAGCTGACAAGTTGTGAGTAAGATTTCATCACTACAAATAAAAATAAGTATATACACTGTAAAAAAAAACACTGTAAATTTACCAGAACAAACTCGATCACAGTGAATGTGCTGTATCTTTCTTTGGTTTCCTGACTATACTAACATGTAAAATACAGTAGTTGCGTAAAATTAACAGCACAATGTGCTGGCAATTTGGACGCATTTTTTTACAGCACAAACTGCTGGCGTCCAAATTGCCAGCACATTGTACTGTTAATTTTAAGTAACTACTGTATTTTCCATGTTAATATAATCAGGAAACCAAAGAAAGATACAGCACATTCACTGTGATCGAGTTTGTGCGCGAGAGGAATAGTACTTTGTACTGTAAAAATGTCGTTTTTTTTACAGTGATGGTTTATAAATATTTTGACAACTAAAAAAAATAAATAAATAAATAAAAATACTCATCATTGGAGAACAGAACACATGAAAAAAAGTTTAAAGTATTAATTTTCTGGGGAAATATTTTAAAACATTCTACGCCCATAGGTTTAACATTAGCTGGAGGAATTTGAGATCTCACTGACCAATACCCTTAAAATGTAAAAAAAAAAAAAAAAAAAAAAAAAAACAGCTGTCTGGGAGACCGCTAACAGCAGTTAAGGTTTAAAATTACTTAACTCTCTCTCTGGAGAAAAGGTTTAACATCAAAATGAAGCATCAACATGAAGCATGATCATCTGGAAGAACTAAATCCTAAATCCAGAGAAGGGCAAGATTTACAAACACATATAGGGTGGTTCGCAGCTTCGCCCCCTCTCCCCCTTTTTTTTTTCTTTTGTAGATAATATAAACAAGAAATAACTAAACTCAAGGTGTGTGAACGTTCCTAAAAAAGCCAGTTTTTAAGCATATCAACATAAAAAGCGGTGCAGAAACCAATAATCAAGAAACATTTCATGTTTAAAATTATGGTTCTACTGGAGTTTTTAAAATCGATTTTATGAAAAGAAATAGCTGTAAATACTCATTTCCTAGTCAGGGAAGAATACCTTACGATTTGCATACTGTTTTGGTAACGCTTTTCTCAAAGCTATTTAAATATTTTTAAATTATTCAACAATTCTTCTTCTATAGCAAGCATTTGCTCCAAACATGTTATTTAATACTTCTTAATTACACGCAAAAAAAGCATTTTGTAAGTTAAAACTTTTCACTGTTAAGGGAAGACATCAGGATTTGGCCTTGAAATAATATTGTTTTCCTTCAGTGTCTGACCCAGTTTTTAAAATATAGCTCTATAGTAATCAAAAAGAAATTACTTATTTTCGTGACTATTCCGGAACCTCTTCAAAAAGTAACGACACTTCTTTTCCCCCTTACTTATTAGTAACGCCTAATCTATATTCTGTGAATGCTAAGACCTCTTGCTAAGCAAAGCGAAACGAACTATCAACCGGTTGCGTTCTTCTAAAACTAATGTACAACTCTTCTATCACCGTTTATAATGCTATGTTCAGAAGGAGGGAAATTATATGTTTTATTTGTTTATTTTAAAGGATGTAAGTTTCTACTCTGTCTTTAACAAAATCTCATAAGAAAATACAGAAGCTTTGTGTAATGATACTATTGTAACAACAAAAAGGTCAAAAGCGCTTTGAAATAAAATATACAATATGCACTTTAAAAAGCTCACTGGTTTACTCAAAAGGCGACTAAAATAATATAAGAGATGTTACAAGTTGAAAAATATATTTTTTATTTGAAAACTTCTTAGTACTTTCGGGTTTTCGGAAGCTCTTCTTCAGAGAATATTTCTGCCTTTTATCAAAAGAAGGGCTTGGGAAAACCCGAAAGTACTAAGAAGTTTTTAAATAAAATATATATTTTTAACTTGTAACATCTCTTCTGTTATTTTAGTCGCCTTTTGAGTAAACCAGTGAGCTTTTTAAAGTGCATATTGTATATTTTATGTTTGAATCAAGGTGAAATTTTGCGTTTCGTCCTAGGATTTTGAGATTTTGTACCATAGAAACTCAAAAGATTATTTTTCTTCAAGTAATTAGATAAAAATTTTGTCTCGATACAATAGATTGGAGAAGTTTTTATTCAATAAATAAATATCGTTTGAAGCGACGGCATTTCATTGTAGTGTTAAGGATTTTTAAGACAGTTTTATTAACTTAATGATCTGTTAAACCAAACTCATTTTACTGGAAATCCGTACCTCAACAACAACAAAAACAGCAATAATAATAATAAACCACTGTAACTTTTAATAACTTTAAGAATAAAACGATTTTGTCTTTACGAAATCGTAATGTATAAAACAAAATCTATAAGAAAAGATATAATCTAACAGTCTTGAACCTCCACTGATTGAACCATAATTGGCTCTTTTATTAAAAGTATAGATAACAGCAAGAGATGTTGTGTATTTCCTATTAATCTACAATGCCTTGAAGTTTTAAAAATGACATCGTTAGTATTAGTTCGCCATCTTCTGCGTAGAAACGCTAGAAATAGCAAAATTGTTCACACTTAACCACTTTCTTTTCTCTTTAATAGTGTCTTTAGTACCTTAAAGAATGTCTTATTCATATTTATAAATTGAGCTTTTAAGCTGCAAAATGTGCATAATACTTATCATTTTTATTTATTTATTTGCTGTGAATGGGGGGGGGGGGGGGGAGAGAAGTGATATTTTGAAACATTGTCTTATTTATTGTTACTTACATATCTCTGCTTTTATTCAATTCTGTATATTTTTTCAAAGCAATGCAGTTCGAACAATAGTTGAGTAGAAACTATTAATAGTTTATTTATTTATTTATTTATTTATTTACTTTATCTTTAGGTTGGACTCAAGATGACATCCATTGTTATAGGTTATTCAATATTAGGCATTCATGGAAAAAAGCTGCTGAAATATGTGGAAGGTAAAAGTTATTTATTTGTTTATTCTTTTTTTCCGTTGTTTTTCATGTTGTTAAAATAATAATAATAATAATAATAATAATAACACAGGTGTAAAGATATAACTCTATATGTTATGTAAGATTTCGCTTCGAAATTATTATCCATATTATATATATATTCATTTATTTTATTTATTTATGCTCATTTTTTATGAACTAAAACCAGATAAATATGCCGTAATTTTACAGAACAAATTTTGATGAAAAGTATCGCCGTCAAAATCACCAAATCACCAGGGTCGTTTGATTGACCCGCTGCCAACACCATTTATTCATCGTTGCCTGTAAATCCACTTTTACATTCATAATATCATCATTGTGGGAAAAGTGGTTTATACTGTTTTGTAAATTAACTGGGTCCTTCGCTGTGGTTAAATTGCTTAAACCGCTTGTAAGGAAGCTTAAGAGAGGGTTAAAATTATTCGATATACAAGAGCTATGTTATAAAGCATTATTTTAGTCCGTCAATATATATATATATATATATATATTTAAAGAAACGCCCCAAACATTTTCATCATCCAATTGTTGCAGTGGAAACAAGGAAAAAGAAATAAACATTCACTTGAGAGTTACGTCTTCTTTAAAACTTTATTTTAAAAATATCCCTAGGAGATCGAATCCATTATGAAATAATAACATACGTTAAGGGGTCTCAGGACTCGAAATTTCCTTTTTTGTATTTTTTAAGATGTTAAACTCCTATCTTTTCTGGACATTTTGATATGGTTGTTTCCTTGAAATTCCCATTAGAACAGAAGTTATGGTTTTTAGAATTTTACCCGCACAGTAGCTGAAGCGGTGTTTTCGAAACTTTCAAGTCATTTTTCTCCAAATGACGTTTTTGGGCATAACGCGCAGGATATTTCAAAAACTTCTGAATATTTTTTCATGAAATTTTCAAAACATATGTTTCACGTTAGTCTGTATAAAGTGAACCTAAATTTCATTTTTATTGTTCAAAAAAATATTTTTTTAGGTGATTATACTGTTGATATTTTCAAAAATTTGTATTAGCTAAATACAACTTTGTATTAAAAATATAAAAATGCTTTAAATACAAATTTATTTAGGTTCAGGGAAAATATTAAAATCTGAAGTATAATTAGGCATAAAAATTTTCATTCTAGTTGCAAAATTTAATTTTTAATCCTGCGCGTAAGCTGTCACACCAAATTTCTACTCGACAAATGTCTGACAGTTTGGAGCCCCCTATAAATTATAATTCTGCATCTTGCAATTAAATACATGAAATGAAAGAACATACTTATATCCTTCATTTCAATAAATATTGCGCTTTTAAATCATATACATTTTAAGGTACTAAATGTTGAAAATGCTGTCTTTTTCTAAAAAGAAAATTCCAATTTTAAGAGTCCTGAGACCCCTTAAAATTTTCAATGTGAACGCTCGAATTTGTCTTCATATTTTAATTCTTGGGTAAATTTAAACTTTGGATTCCAAATCTATTCAGAATTATTATAGACCTGAAAGTAAACTGCCTAAATCTTGACAGAAATTTCGCAAATTGTTTCAGAGTCGGTCTTAGTTACGGACATTATTATTATTTTTTTTTTTTCTGGATCTAAAAGTTCTATCTAATTCTCAATGATAACGTTGCTGATAATTGCTACATCCGATATTATCTCCATACAGGTAATATTAAAATCGACATTTAAAAATTTCCGGAATGAAATTTCTGATAATTGCGAGTTTCTAGTGTGAAGTTTATATATGAGTAACTCATCTTCACGGAAGTCGTGCGATGTATTCTTTTGGTACGTCTTTTTTTTTTTTTTTTTTTTTTTTTTTTTTTTTTTTAAGCCTGCGTGCCGAAAGGCATTAAAAATTGTCCTATCAGAAACGTCATTCCATGCACTGATTGACAATTTATTGCACCAAAAATCAGAGGTCTGCACGGGCCCGGGCTTGGCCCGAGGCCCGTACCCGGCCCGGCCGGCGGAATGAAGGCGAATTTTCAAACGGGCCGGCAGAATTAGGACAATTTTTTTAACGGCCCGGGCCTGCAGGGCCGGGCCGATAAAAAAAATTAATCGGTCCTATCGGCCCGACTTAAGAATTCAAGCGAAGCAGATAAAATACGAGCCATTTTCAATTAATATGATTTTCACGAGACGTATAAACGTGCGTCACGAGCCGATGCGAGTTTAACAACATCAATACAGAAATGTAACATGTCCGTCGAAGAGATCGGCATCGTACAGTTACAAGATGTCTGATTCTGAGTTTAATTTTTTTTTTTTTTTAGCAGACTCGTGCCGTGACGGAACTGGTCTTAATCGATCTCAGGATGTGTAGGACAGGCATTATGTTTTGTAGTATTAGTAGTGATAATGAACTTCTCTTAACAGTATCTTTGGAAATATACCTTAAGGTGGTTCTCATATTCACTGCTCAACAATGCGAAACTTTCAGACACATTTTCCGACTCATTTTTAACTATAAAGGCATAAAATTGACAGGCCTGACTATTGAAGGCATTTGGAAACGAATAGCTTTTTCCATATTTGATAAATTACTTACAGAGATAACAGAGATTCTTGTCACGTGACTGTACGTTCTTCTCCTTTCCTGTGCTACCGCTTCCGGAAATTCGATTCAAAACGCTAATTTTGGCAGTATTTTCAGAAAGATATATTGCTTTTAACTATGAAAAAAAAAACGACATTTACATAGCTTCTGAATAAGAATACCTGCCAATCTTACGCGTTTCCGAAAAGAAATGAATTCATAAATGTGTCGAAATGCAGCTCCTTTGGATTTGAGAAAAGCCTTAAAAATAAAAAAATATTTTCACAAATCTACTTTTTATTATACAGATTCAAAAGTTATCATGTTTTTAATCTTTTATTCTGGACTACATTAATCTTAATCGTTATTTGAATTTTGAAATGTCTATAGAAACGATGACTAAAACACTGTAAGTAATCGTTAATGTTTACTGTTGTGTGTTTTCTGTTTTACGAACATCATAGTAATCTAAAATATACTGTAAAATGTTCCCATAAATACGTATGTAGTATTCATTAAAAGAATCTTAATTGTATGTTGAGAAAAAACGGAATTTTTTGTAGAAATTGTGTCGGGCCGGGCCGGGCCTGTTTTCACTGATTTTTTTACGGGCCGGGACGAGATCTGTAAAAATGAAAACGGGCTCGGGCCGAATTTTCAATTTTTACACCGGGCCGGGCCGGGCCGGGCCAAGATAGCTTTCGTTCGGGCCAAGCCGGGCCGGGCCTGGAAATTCCGGCCCGTGCAGACCTCTACCAAAATTATTAATCTCGAACCCTTTTATATTTTCGCTCGAAACTATTGATTATGTCGCTGGCTGTAGAATTTAAGTTGCATTTGGTGGGATATACGTCACATAATTTGCTTTAAAGACAATAGACATGTGAAGTATAGTTGTCCTCGATTAGGAGAAATTTTCTCTTTCCTGCTGAAAAACGGTTATCTATATCTCTCAATCATTTTTCGTAAATATCGCTAGTCATCAAAGCTTTGATATTAGCATAGTAAACAACAGGAAGCTTTCGAACATTTTAGGAATTTTTGAAAAATTTTGGAAAATACCTGGACTTCAGATACTTTTCAATAAAGGTCAGAGACAATTTATGTGGCTCAATTTTTTTATTAGCACAGATTCAAACGGGTTGTTTATGATTATATACGATTATAAACGATTATCTCTAACCTAAGAAATTTACCACTGAAAAGTATTTAAAAAATTTGCATAAAATCTTGACTTTAATAATTTTCAATTTTGAAGTGAACTCTAAAATTAGTAATTATTTTTCTTTTCTTAATGCATTTTTTAGCGATTTGCTGCAATTTTTGACATTAATAAAAGTTATCTTATTTCAACTTTCTAGACCAATATAGTAAATTTTGTTCTCTTTGTATAAACTTTATCCAGTATTTGTGCAGCGACGTTTGAATTTTTCACATTTTTTTTAAATAACTTTTCCGACACTTTGTTCTTTTTCTAATGACCTCGGGTTCCAACCTTTATCATCCAAAAATAATTTTTATGTCCCTATATGGAGAAAATCTTCAGGAATGGAATAATTTAAATAGCAAAAATTAAAAAATATATGGATAATATATGGATAAAATATTTTTTCCGCAATTTTTTTTAAATCAATAGAAGTCGGAGTACGTAAGCCTTTCCGTAGATGTGAAGTTTAGAATAACATCCAAAAAGAGAAACGACTGTTTAAATTTCGGAACTATTTAATTTTTTAATTACATTTTAAGGATTGATTTTATTAATAATATTAATTCCTCGCAAGAATTGTTACCAAGGATTATTAACCATTCCAATTAGGAAGATTACTCGTCTTAAATGAATATATTTATTAATTTTAGTTGATTCAAGTGTTTTATTTTTTTAATTCATTCATGAACAATGAATTTTTTAATAAAATACAGATGGTGTTCACGCATTTTTGTAACGTCTTTGACTTTCTCTATGATTTAAATTTAAATGAAAAAAAATTAAAACCTATATGGCATCAATTCGGAACAAGGTTTAATTATCGTTTGCACCATTAAAAATATTTTTTTGTGTAAAAATAATTCTTTAAAATGTCGCTGAAAAATAAAGAATGGATCAAAAGTAACGTATTTTGAGCTCTCCAAAGAGAAATACTCTTATTCGATTTTTTTTTTTTTTTTTAATGTGAAAAGTATGGTTTTAATATTTCTACACGTAAAATAAGTAACATCATTAATTTTAAAAAAATCCCTGCCGGCTCGGCTTACAGGCAGAGGTAGATTTCGAAGTTAAATACTAATTTCACCAACAAAAATTAAATCAAGATTAGAGATAAACCCAGTTTAACAATTTTATGCGGCTGCTTTTGACGAATTTCTAATTTCATTTTTCCGTAAGAGCTGGTTTTATCAGAATCTTATTAAGGCGGTATTTAAAAAAAATATTTTTCCACGCTCAACAACTCGAAATATCCTGACACATTTTCAAACTCATTTTTAAAAGTAAAAACATGAAACTTGCTGACGTGATTTTTTGAAGAGATTTATAAGCGAGCTGTGTTTTTATTTTTCGTTCAATTAATTAAAACTTGATTTACAAACAATTCAGTGGCGTGGTGTCCGGTCATCGCTGGATGCGGCGATGACCAAGCAATATTTTAAAACTCTTAATAAGCTTTTAAAACTCTACGATCCAGTTTTAGCAGAACATTTGGAGTTCATGTATAAGTGAAGGTAAGATTTAAAGTTTCTTTTTTGAACATTCAACCATTGAATTTTAGAGTTAATAATTTTTCACCACAAACTTAAATAATTGCGATGACCACCGAAAATTTTCACGCCACGCCACTGAAACAATTATTTTCTCAGTACGACCATTTTTTTTCTTTTTTAATTTCCAGCACTATCGATTCGGGAAATTCGGTTCAAAATTTTGACAGCATTTTTTGATATATATTCTGCCTTTATCAAAAAATCGACCAATACAGCACATTATATAGTTTCTGAATAAGAGAACCTGCCAATTGGATGCGTTTGAAAGCAAAAATGAATTTAAAAATGAGTCAGAAAATGAGCCGTTTCGATTAGAGTACACCCTTTAATACGATAATTTTTTCGTCCATCCCTATTTTTGTTTAATTTGTTTTTGCTGTAAGAGTTGGTCCTATCAAAACTCATCAATATGAAGTTTGTAGATAATATTGAGAAAATGTGTAATGAATCTAAGCGGGTTGGATATCTTTCTTTCTTTCTAACCGATGACCAGGCCCCTACCTGCCGGGATGCCCCAGCTTAACGGGTTTAGTACCTGGCATCGGGGCGAAAGACCGCCTAACCGCCGCGAAGCGGCAATTAACCTGACATCATTGCCTCGATCGTCATCCTATTTGCAGTGCCTACTGCTCGTTTGTGTATACTATGTTTTGCCGGTTACTTAACGTTATAACCTGTTGTTCGGCACCTGCACATTGCTACTCATGTTGGTCTCGTAATTTAGAACCTTGATCAGATGACGAGACCTTCACCTGGCCAGGCACCTCTAGAGGTATAATTCACAGGTAACTTGGAGGACTTTGCACCCACGACGGATTTTACATGCACCAGGCGCCATTACCGTACATGGCGGATTATAGCCAGCAGTATGCCTCGATCCCGCGGCCTTAGCTGCGGATTCGATGCTCTGCCAACTGGGCCACCGCTGCCCGAACTACTTCTGAATGACCTGGTGTTTAGAAGCCGAATTGTTGGTGCAGACTTGTCATAAGAAAAACTTTTTTACCAAAAATAAAACCGACTTCAAAAACTACTACAAAGTAAAAAATAATTTTTTTACATAATAGTTAATAAGAAATTAAATTAAGAGCATTCTATTTACCATGCGTATTATTATATTTATGTACATTAATTTGATTTTTTGGAGTCGGTGCCAGCCAAACGAAGTTAAGTATAATTATCCAACACACATACATCCAAATATCTACGAGTTTTTTTACGATTTGTTATTTAATTAAAAAATTTGAATTTTACCATTTTTGAAACATTTCATCTGATTTTATAAACGTGTATTTCCAAGTGAGATTAGTTGTAATTATGTGTGCTAAATTAAGTGTTATTGTAAAATTAATGCGTTTATACAGGCTATTATGTAAAAAAATCGTAGCCAAACACAGATTTTCAAATGCAGGATGGTGTCAGAGTTGATTGACAATAATTTTTTTTTCCTAAACGGTTTTGCTGAATCTTGTTACGATTTGTATTGGATAAACAATTTTAATTTTGAACTTGGATTGGCTGGCACCGACTCCAAAAAATCAAATTAATGTACATAAATATAATAATACGCATGGTAAATAGAATGCTCTTAATTTAATTTCTTATTAATTATTATGTAAAAAAATTATTTTTTACTTTGTAGTAGTTTTTGAAGTCGGTTTTATTTTTGGTAAAAAAGTTTATTTTTCACTTTTTAGTTTTTTTTAGTTACAATTTTTGGATGATTCTTTTGGAGCAAATTACGGACTTTTAAAGATGTTATTTTGATAAGTAAATACTTTTGTCCAGATTTGTGTGTACATTAATAACACAGGTTTTTTGTGAAAATTCTTTATATATATATATATATATATTACATTTATTCTTCTTCAGATTTAATAGCTTTATTTTTTAATTAAATATTTTTGTTTCTCTATTTGGACATGGGTAGAACGACAAGAGATGCTGCTCGCATGAAAAAATATCGAACATTTGAAACTGACAATAAAAAGTTCTTCGACTTACTAAAAATGCTCTATGAAATAGAGAAGAGAGACCCAATGACTTATTTTTCATATTTTCTAATCGATGACCAGGCCCTTATCTTCCGGGTTGCCCTAGATGAACGGGTTTGATACTTGGTATCGGCGTAGGAGACCACCTAATCGCCACGTAGCGGCAATAAACCTGATGAACGCTTAGATCGTTTTACTATCGGCAGTGCCTATTTCTTAATTATGAACTTTTTTATGCCAGTTACTTAACATTTATATCTTGTTGTTTAGCACCTGCGCATTGCTACTCATGTTGATCTGGTAATTTAGAAGCTTAATCAGATGACTAGACCTTCATCTGGCAAGGCACCTCAGGTATAATTCATCGGTAAATTCGAGGTCTTCGAACCTATCGACGGAGTTTACATGCACTAGGAGCCATTAAGGTACATGACAACCGAATAACTTATCAAAAAATGATCGTGAAAAGACTACAGGGGGAAAGTCTTAAATGGCGTTCCCACAAATGGCTGGTCATTGATAAAATTTCTATGGTGTCAAAAGAGAATTTATATATAATTCATTTGAGGTTTCAAGAATTTAAAAACAATTTATTTTTTGGTGGCATTAATGTTTTCTTATATGGAGATATTATGCAAGAGCCAATATGTAATGTATAACGTATGCGTAATGCCAATGTGCTTAAATGTATGCTAAGCATTTCAGCATGGTACTTTTATTCATAATTTAAATTAATTGCTTAATCTTTCGACAAATCTAAAGATTCTGATAGAGAAATTGAGAACTCATTGCATCATTTTGTTTATTTTTGTTTGTAATCTTTCTTGGCAAAATAGCTTAACTCACTTGGGCATTTATGGTTCTTATTGCATCATCATTTGCAATACGTTGGGCAGTGGAGATTTTAAAACTATTAAGTAATCTACCGTTATTGCGTCCACTGCCAATTGTTGTTTCTGAGCTAATATGATTTGGTACATTGAAGCGTTTTGCGAATTAAATATTTTATGATACCCACATTTACATTAAACCAATTGCTGCTGATATTTTTTTTGTTTCACGCTAGCCTTAACTGTGGGCTCGATTACGGAAGATTAGAAATTCATCGTCATACTCATTTAATAGTCTTGATTAAAGTGTTATTGGTCTGCATAGTAACTGACGTGTTTTAGTGAGTATAGTACTGCAAAACATATAGAACTTTCGGAAGCAACTTATGATATTCGCATTTCCTTTAAACCATGTTTGCTGTTAGTATCGCACACTTTTTGCTTTTATCGGGCAATCTGATCCAAATTTATTTGCTCTCATTTCTTGATACAATTCAAATGTTTTCATGACTGCGTAACTCACTGACTTGCTTTCGCCATTATGCTTATGCCTACTGATGTTTAAGTTCTGTGCCATGTAAATACTACGCACCATAACAATGCCGTCTGTAATACTAATTAGAGTAACCCCTTTTATTTCTTTCTGTGTTGTTTATCTTGTACTTTAACAGCATAGGGATCTTGGCTCAACGTCTGTTTGCATATAAAAGTAGACAAATGGTTGTTTACAATAAATAAATTTATAAATATTGAAAAACTTGCTTGTGTATATGAGACAGTGGTACTACTTAGTTATCCCGTCGACCAAAAATCTATCGTCCGCCAAACTATAAGATTAAATGCCAATAATGGTTGATCGTAAATGTCACATTCACTGACTTTAAGCAAGATACATGTGTTTACGTCATCAAGTGATTTTTATTTCGACGTTTTATTTGTATTTTTATTAATGTTATAGTAATTTATTTGTTCTTTCGTTATTTAAAATAAAAATTATGTCAATTTGTATAATTTGGCGATTTATATAATCTGGCGAAATTGGTCGACGGGATAACTAAGTAGTACCAAGACAGTTAATAGGTTGTCAGAAAATATGCGAGAAATTTTCATTTTCTCTCCAAGGCCCCTATACAGGAAAGTTATCATTAATGTTATCTAGTGGAAATATTAAAGGCAATCAAAAAGCATTCATACATATAACTGTTTAATATAATATAATATAGGTATTTATCAGTGGCGTGGCGTGAAAAGTTTCGGCGGTCATCGCAATTATTTAAGTTTGTGGTGAAAAATTATTAACTCTAAAATTCAATGGTTGAATGTTCAAAAAAGAAACTTTAAATCTTACCTTCACTTATACATGAACTCCAAATGTTCTGCTAAAACTAGATCGTAGAGTTTTAAAAGCTTATTAAGAGTTTTAAAATATTGTTTGGTCATCGCCGCATCCAGCGATGACCGGACGCCACGCCACTGGTATTTATATAATATTATGGTACTTCTTAGTTATCCCGTCGATCAAATTTCGCCAAATTATATAAATCGCCAAACCACTCGCCAAATTATACAAATTGATATAATTTTTATTTAAAATAACGAAAGAACAAATAAATTAGTAAAACATTAATAAAAATACAAATAAAACGTCGAATTAATGCTTTTATTGGCCATTATTGGCATTTAATCTTACAATTAATTAATTAATGGCAAACCATGGTACAGATGTCATATTCGCTCCATATTGGCGCGATTTTTATCTGTCGCCAATATCATATAGGCAACGGGTACTTAACTTGCGCCAAAGTGTTGTTATTTTGCTTGATGTGGTAACTCGGATTATGTTGTTTATTCTGTTGATGTTTTTGCCAAATTGGCAACCGAAAAAAATCGCGCCAATATGGGGCGAATATGACATCTGTACCCAAATCATTATTGGCATTTAATCTTACAATATGGCGACAGTAATTTGCTCGACGAGATAACTAAGAAGTACCAATATTATATATGTATATATATATATATATATTATGTGCCGCTAGTGTGATGTTATGTGTTTAATTAAACTAAACTATTGTGTACTAAATTATTGTTTTGTATTAAGGGTACTTGTTAGTTATCCCGTCGACCAAATTACAGTCGCCAAATTGTAAGATTAAATGCCAATAATAGTTGATCGTAAATGTCACATTCACTTGACTACACGTGTTTACGTCATCAAATGATTTTTATTTCGACGTTTTATTTGTATTTTTATTAATGTTATACTAATTTATTTGTTTTTTCGTTATTTAAAATAAAAATTATGTCAATTTGTATAATTTGGCGAGTGGTTTGGCGATTTATATAATTTGGCGAAATTGGTCGACGGGATAACTAACAAGTACCGTATTAAGTTAGTTTGTTTCTGTATTATTTAGCATTTGAAATAATGGTGTATATTTAATTAATGTATATTAAATTACTATTTTGAATGCGATTGCCAATTGAGAATTTTAAATATGACTGTCGATTAGAAAATACGAAGAAACAGATTGGGGAAGATCCATTACTGAATTTGAATGGGAATATCGCCAAATTAGTCAGGTACAGCCAAGTTGGCTTCATTTATAGCGACTTATTTTGGTCGCCAAATTTGGCGATAATTAACGTAACTGCGCCAAGTTTTGCGACAACTTGGCGCTAACGTATATGAATACATAGTTTTATGCTTATGATTGAGAAACCGGTTACAACAATGAAAGATAATTTGGGTGAAATCCTTCATTTTATTGGTTTTTGTTGAATTACTAAAAAACTACTCAACCAATTTCGATGAAACGGAAGTGGTACCAATTCGAGAGCATCCTCTTTCAATTAAAACAAAAATCACATAAATCGGACAAAAAGTTCCGGAGCAATCGGTGAACATACATAAAAAAAAAAACATACATACGCGTCGAATTGATAACCTCCTCCTTTTTGAAGTCGGTAATATATCGATAAATTAGTCAGTTACAGCCAAGCTGGCTTCATTTATGGCGATTTATTTTGGTCGCCAAATTTGGCGATAATTAACGTAACTGCGCCAAGTTTTGCGACAACTTGGCGCTAACGTATATGAATACATAGTTTTATGCTTATGATTGAGAAACCGGTTACAACAATGAAAGATAATTTGGGTGAAATCCTTCATTTTATTGGTTTTTGTTGAATTACTAAAAAACTACTCAACCAATTTCGATGAAACGGAAGTGGTACCAATTCGAGAGCATCCTCTTTCAATTAAAACAAAAATCACATAAATCGGACAAAAAGTTCCGGAGCAATCGGTGAACATACATAAAAAAAAAAACATACATACGCGTCGAATTGATAACCTCCTCCTTTTTGAAGTCGGTAATATATCGCCAAATTAGTCAGTTACAGCCAAGCTGGCTTCATTTATGGCGACTTATTTTGGTCGCCAAATTTGGCGATAATTAACGTAACTGCGCCAAGTTTTGCGACAACTTGGCGCTAACGTATATGAATACATAGTTTTATGCTTATGATTGAGAAACCGGTTACAACAATGAAAGATAATTTGGGTGAAATCCTTCATTTTATTGGTTTTTGTTGAATTACTAAAAAACTACTCAACCAATTTCGATGAAACGGAAGTGGTACCAATTCGAGAGCATCCTCTTTCAATTAAAACAAAAATCACATAAATCGGACAAAAAGTTCCGGAGCAATCGGTGAACATACATAAAAAAAAAACAAAAACATACATACGCGTCGAATTGATAACCTCCTCCTTTTTGAAGTCGGTAAAAAGGATTGGAGGGGGTGACGGGTTGGATATCTTGTGAATTGACGAAGTTATGAATTTTTTCTTTTTTTATACCCCATTTTTTTTAACCATTTGGAAAAATGGTTATTGTTCTCGTCAGGATGGGAAATTAAAAGCATATCTGAAGGTTTTCATTGGTTTAATCCGCATTTTATTCGTTTTATGATTGGTCTATACAGTAATCTGTATTTCCCTTTAATTTCAACAACGATGGATACCTTCTGTTGCCACTGTGACAAAAAAGTAATAAAAACTACAAAAAAAAAAAATAATAACTCAGAAACAAATTGAGATACAGCTTTCAAACAAATTGCATTTAAAAGTACATTTTTTTCTCTATCCGACGGTGTAAAAAGTAATATAGTCGGATGTTTAGAAATTTAAGAATGAAATTTCATTTAAAATTGGCCGTCAGATTTCTTGGAAATCTGACGATGGAAAAGCCTTTTCCCGAACAGCCAATGAAATGCTTGGATATTTACGTAAGTTTCAGGTGGATAATACTTAAGTTTCATGAAATCTGACGGGTCGCAGGCGATATTTTTGGCTTGCAATTTTTACGTGTAATAACACTATTAATGTTTAATTCATGGTGTACGTAATGTATGATCAACTCCGTGCGATTTTTTATGTCTTAAATTTTAGACTTAAAAAAAATCGTTTTCCAAATGGTCGTTGTAATTTGATAAATTGCTATTTTTTTTTCGTTTTTAATTCTTTTTTGCGTAAGAGTTGGTCCTATCAAAAAACTTGTCACTGTAAAAGTTCTAGATAATATTAAGAAGATTTATAATAAGTTTAAGTGAATTTGATATCTTAAGAATTGGCGAAGTTATTAATTTTTTTTTCTCCCCAAAACTCTATCTTTTCATAGCCATAAAGCACAAATAATTGTACAAAAATTACTTTGAGGCAGTGACCCGGAGCCGAACAATTTTTGATGCTCCAGCTCCAGCTCCGCTCCTAGAGAAAATACCGTGGCTCCAGCTCCGGCTCCGGCTCCAACTCGGCTCCGACTTCGCGCTTTTAAGTTGCAGATTTTAATTTACACATTTAATTTTTTGCTCACAAATACTTTCTATCTTCATTAAAGATCTGACAAAATGCATTTTTCTTCTCATCAAACTTGAAATGCTTGTTCAGAAAATATGACATCTTTTAGCTTTTGCTTTTAAAATAGAAAGTTTGGTAGAATTTTAAACACAAAAATCTTAAATTTCTTCTACAATTTTCGAACAGCCAAAATTGTACGACTACACATGTAAACAACAGGCTGCCATATTTGTTTTCAAATAGTGTTGTCACTTAGTTCAAGTAGAAAGTAGAAATAAAGTAGTGTTGCCATTTTTTGAGAAGTTTTCCTTCCCTAATAATAATAATAATAATAAAAACCTAAAAAATGATATAATTAAAATACTGAATAATGATGTAATTAAAATATTTTAAGCCTAGAAATTTAAAAGACTGAAAAAAAAAGATTTAAAAGAATATTAAAAACTAAAGGAGCCCTGGAGCTGGGGAAAATTTAGAGCTGCAGCTCCAGGAAAAACACAGCTCCGGAGCGCTCCGGCTCCGGGCTCCAGCTCCGGGTCCCTGCTTTGAGGTGCATAAATAAAATATAAAGATATTTAAAATACAAATTTAAAATATCTCAAAATAGGGGAACTAGGGGATGAATGGGACAAGGGATGGATGGGACATTCCCAATATTTCAGGCAATAAACATTTATTTTAAATTGATTCCTACCCCATATAAGGCACTCTACCACTGTGTGCTTCAGAACTAAAAGTAGGACCACATTGCTGTTTTCATTTTCCTTCAAAGTTGCATTTTCTGAAATCTCTGCTTAAAAGTAAGTTTTTTTTTTACATTTGAAGATGTGAAATATCTTATACAATATAAAAATTAAGCTATGTTGTAGTTATTTATTTTAAGGTTCAATATCGATAGTTAAAATGAATGAATAGTAACCATTGTGACAAAATAATTTTTGAGGCAAAACGGCTGAGAAGGGAATATATGCATCATGGGGATGATTGGGACATTTCAAATGGGGATGAATGGGACATTCTCACTCCTCCCTAGAGCTGCTGAAAATTTTATTTATTAACTAAATAGTATTATATAGGTTGATAAATTAATAATTAACGTTAATTAATAGCATTAAATAAAATTATATGAGTTGTTATTGTTTAAAATTTCTGAGTGTTATTTTTTGTATTGTAATAATTATTAATGGATTATCAAAAAATTGGTACTAAAACTTAATCAAAATAGATAAAATTGTTAAAAATAGTATGTTTATTGATCAAATGGGGGCAATTATATTGAATTTTGAAATGTAGCACAAATAAATCCCCACCCCTAACATAATGGGTCAATCGGAAAGTCGTGTCGTGTTGAGAAAATCAATTCGTACCAGAAAATTCTGTCATTTAATTATTAGACATTGATTCCGATATCTAATGTCTAATAATTACCGGGCAGAATTTTCCGGTACGAATTGATTTTTCCAATACGACACAACTTTCCGATTGACCGAATAATTTCCGTTCTGCATGTTTTTAAGATACATTTAATTAATATTAATTAATAAGTTATGATTGAAAATTATTAGCTATGCCATATTTAAAAGACATTTTGCACTTTCATTTCAAATCTAAAATGCTTCATAAGTGGGAAAAAAGAACAGATTGATAACCGATGTCTGCATTAAAAGTTAAAACTGCAATAAAAGAAGTTATTGAAAAAAAAATACATATCGATTCGTGCTGTAAAATCATATATTACAAAAATAATTATATATAAGGTTATAATTATAATTTTTAATTTCGTAAAATTGAATACTGGGAGGAATATCTTTGTGTCCCACCCATCCCTATTAGTGTCCCATTCATCCCTGCTGTGAGGATGGTTGAGACAGGGAGGAACGTTTTTTGGATTTCATAATATTTTTCTGAATGAATCATAATCTAGAATAAATATTGTTCATATATGTTGTCAAATACCTAATTTATGAAATGTGATATATAATATTAATATTAACTTAAATAAAAAAATTTAATTTTTTTTTTTTTTTTTTTTTTTTTTTTTTTTTTTTTTTGTGTGTGTGTGTGTGTGTGTGTGAAAATGTCCCATTTATGCCCCACCTCCCCTACGTCAGAAAAACCTAGAACGTTTTCAACCATTACAAGGCCGTCTTCAGTAGGATTTAAATGTTGTTATTATTTCCTTTGCGCTTATTTGAGAATTGTCCAGAAGAAAACATTTATGTTTATTTATATTTATGCACCTGAAAGTCATTTTTGTACAATTATTCGTGCTTTATGTATATTTTAATTATTTAACTCAAGGTGAATATAGCACTAGGATTTTAATTTTCATTTATTCGAGAATTGTCCAGAAGAAAACATTTATGTTTATTTATATTTATGCACCTGAAAGTAATTTTTATACAATTATTCGAGCTTTATGTATATTTTAATTATTTAACTCAAGGTGAATATAGCACTAGGATTTTAATTTTCATTTATTCGTGAATTGTCCAGAAGAAAACATTTATGTTTATTTATATTTATGCACCTGAAAGTAATTTTTGTACAATTATTCGTGCTTTATTTATATTTTAATTATTTAACTCAAGGTAAATATAGCACTGGGATTTTAATTTTCTTTTATTCGAGAATTGTCCAGAAGAAAACATTTATGTTTATTTATATTTATGCACCTGAAAGTAATTTTTGTACAATTATTCGTGCTTTATGTATATTTTAATTATTTAACTCAAGGTGAATATAGCACTAGGATTTTAGTTTTCATTTATTCGAGAATTGTCCAGAAGAAAACATTTATGTTTATTTATATTTATGCACCTGAAAGTAATTTTTGTACAATTATTCGTGCTTTATGTATATTTTAATTATTTAACTCAAGATGAATATAGCACTAGAATTTTAATTTTCATTTATTTTCTATTTTTTCGCCCCTTGAGCCCATTTTTAATTTTATTAAAAATCTGTTATACATAAATTTTTGCCCCTTTTCCTAGAAGACATAATAACTTTAAACTGATTTGATATGTATTATAATTAAAAAGTTATGGGGTTTTTTTTTTTCGGTTTTCACAAAAGCCCTCCCTATTTCCACCCCCTTGGTCCGATTTTGCCCATTAACGAACTTGACCGAGATTTTCTGCCCTTTAATATTATGTATCAGTTTGGAAGAGATTTGTGCAGAATTATGGAAGTTTAGATAGATAGATAAAGTTTTGAACTGGGGTAGGTTTTGGGTTCTAGGGGTCATGATCCGCGTAGATCTGCAAAAATATTCCAGAAATTCCAACATAGGGGAGTTTGCAATAGGTAGTATTTCTTACGATATATGTCTAAAAAAGGAAAGGTCAAAGTTTAGATTTGATTGAAGAAAAGGTAAAAAAAAAAAAAAAAAAAATGCATAAGCAACAAAGGTACATTCACATCTTATTATATCTAAAGTCGCATTCCATGTTTTAAGAGGAAATCAAACTCCAAAAGAACTACCGCAAAATCTTTAAATATTTCTATAGGAACTGTAAAAAAAAATATATAAACTTTGTTTTATAACTAATCAAAACAAAACAAAAAAAAAAAACATTATGTTCACCGTTATATACCTCTAAAACATGGTGCACCTCATAATCTACTGCTATATTTATTTTTAAAAATAAGAAGTGAAACAGGAATTGAGGCTCATCCATTTAAATGCATTCACCTAAGATTCCCGACATGTCTCCTATAGATTAATTTGCATTTGGACTTTTAAAACATTGAATGGACTCTGGAAGATTGTGGTCAAGAAGTGAAACAAAATCAACATTAATATTTTAAGAAAAGCTCTTTTATCTTGAAAATCAAGATGTAATATAATAGTTCAACAAAAGGGAAATCAGATTGAACATATTAGAAAATAAAATTCTTATCTTTGTTTATATATTTATTTTTCCAAAATCGTTACAAAAATGTGTGAACACATCCTGCATGTGTTTAAGATGTATTATATTTTTCTTGTAATTACGCCATAATAATTTTTTACAGTACGTTTCTAATGGCACCCCCATATAATAGGACATAAAGGAATCCCGATTCTGAAAAGGCGACGAATAAAAGTACCAGAAAAATTATGAAGAGATTCTCAATTAAAAATATTTAAAATCTGCCCAGTGTTGCCAAAGTGGGGATTTTGTCCCATTTTGGGGAACTTTGAACCTCCAGGGGAATTTTGGGGGGACAAGTAGTTCGTGGGGAAATGTTTGGGGGCTATCAACATTTTTGGGGAAAAACTTGGGGAATTTTTTTTTCACTATTTCACGTAAAGTTTACTTTCAGTCATCTGACAATATTGGATCTGTCTTGAACCCGATTTTGATTTGGAAAACAAAAATAAAATACAGAAATCGGAGATATCAATCATTATTCTCGTGGTCGTGCTCATCGTTTACAATGTTACAGTTTACACGTATCACAGGTGCATCACGACCTTCCTTGGCCTCCTGAATCTTCATATCATTAACTGCGCAGATTTTCCTAGTCGTCGCGGACGGACGCTTCTTTTATTAGTACATATTTATACTGCAGAAATAAAAGCAATTTTGTAACTTTATTTTTGTTTAACCCATTTGTGCCTGAATTTTTGTTTTCTCAAATTTTTTGGTAAAATCACTTTAAAATGTTGCAAAATGAACTGGAAAAATACTAAAAAAAATTAAGCTTAATTTTTTTTTGTATTTATTTGATAAAATGTAAAAGAACTAAATATGAGTATTTCTAGTAGAATAATATGCATAATTATATATTTTGCCTACATTTATATTTAAAATGTTTTTAAATTGAATATTATGTACTATAATTGGTATTTTAATGAACTACAAAAAAATATATTTCTTTCTTTGCAGAGACTAATAACGTTATAACTATTATTAATAATAAAATAAGAAAAATCGTATTGCAGACTTAATAACAATTTATTTCATAAATATCTTTGAAAGGAGATTGCATAAATAACTGTCTCCTAAATTTCTAACAAAAATATGTGCCCATTTGTGCCTAGAACCCTATATTTTGTACATTACAGAAATACATAAAAAATAGGCTTGAACATTTAATTTCGCAATAAAAAAAAATACGTATTTCAAAAAAGCTCACAAACTAAGATTATGACTTGCGATTTTGGGTCCATGATAGAAAAAATACAAATAAACTTACTTTTTACATTTCGCCCTCTTGAAAAATTAAAAATCTATAAACACCGATAAAAGCCTTAATTTAAGCAAATAAATATCCACCTTGTACTGTTATCTCTCGGTTATAGATAAAGACATTTATAAATAATGATTTCATGCAATTTTCATGTTATAAAGAATAAGAAAATTATACAAATGCATTAAAATTTGAAATGTCCCAAAAATGGGACGCTAGGCATAAATGGGTTAATGCTGGTTAATTTGTGCTTCATGGAATGACCGTAGAGCTTTTTGCAAGACATGCAATTGCATACTACAATCACATTGCTATGTTTATAATTGAACATTGCTCAATGAATGCAGGAGACCCCCTAGTTCTCCTTATAAGAATCTTGAATGAAAACTCTGCAGTCTTAAACAGCATAAACCTTCACATTACTAAATCTTCAGGACTTATCCGATACGTTCTTTTGCCATACCTTTAAAAAGACGTAATTAAAGATATGGGAAGCAGCTATTTTTCTTTTATTATTGACGAAAGCTCAGTGATTCATACAACAAAGGTGCTTTGCATTATGATTAGGTACATCAGTAGGGATGACAGAAAACTGAAAACAAAGTTTTATAGGTTAAGTCAGATATAGAAGCAGATGATGCCAACACCATCTCAAATTCATTCAAATCCCAACTGATTAGAGATGTTCTAAACTTTGAAAAAGTTATTGGTATAAGTGTAGATGGAGCTAACGTAATGATAGGTCAGCATCATCGATTAGCAACAATTTAAAAAAGTTAGAAATTGCTCGTCAAACGTGGCAAATGAGATGCGTTCGTACTATAACTAGTTTTATAATTATTTTTTGCACCCCATATTGTACTAAACGTATATTTTTTTGCGATTCATAAGTGCATAGTCTGTAAGATCATTAAAATGCACTTGCAATAATTTTTTTCCTATTCCCCGTAATGTAACGGAAAACTTTTGACTGTCCCTGTAATTAAACTATACATCCGATTTTCATAAAATTGGAAATGGCTCGACAAAATTTTGCAACAATCATATATTTAAAATTTCAGACCATTCGGTTGGGTAGTTTTTGCTCTGTTATATGCGGACGGACAGACAGACAGACAGGCGGACTGAGCGACGACTATAGGTGCTACGTATTTATATAATTACGAAAGCACCTAAAAACAAGTGTAAAGGAACTTGTCGTTGTAAATATGTATCTCTCATTTTCTTCGTTTTAGCTGCGAATATGCATGCAAAATTCTGCCGAGTTTAAATGTTCATTTTTTGTAATTGGGGAATTCTTTCAAAAAAAATGCTTGATTTGGGGAAAATATTTGAGTTTAAATTAGTTAAACATTTTTTATAGTAGAAAATTAGAAATTGAAAATTTACTTTTTTGTGCAGAAACTGCGTTGGGGACTTTTTCGGGAAAAAACACTGATTTAGGGAAATTTTAAGAAATTTTGGGGAAATTGACTTCCAACTATCTGGCAACACTGAATATGCCTTATCTATAGATTTTATACATTTTTTTAAAACTAGCAAAATAACAAACTGAAAATATTTTAAAACTAAATAGTATTTATTAAGGCTTGCCTCAATCTTTCGAGTAAATAAAATCGACCGATAAGACAGTTTTGTTCTATATATATACACTTTCTAAGAAAATATACTAAATATAAAAAAATCTATTAGAGTTTTCAATTAAAATCTACTTTCATCTAAGTTCTGGACACCGTAAATCGTGCATCTTTTACCCGAGCAGCTCAAATTCAATTGCCTGGTGAAAAAAATATATAAATACCCCCAAATTCTGATCTAGCAATAAAAAAAATCATGTTTAATATCTATGTATAACATATGTCATAAAACTATCAGGAGGATTGTCAGTTTCAAAAACTTCAAAGAGTTAATAAAGCTGTTTGTCTTACAGAACCGCAGCTTTCTATTTTTTGCCTCTTGAGAAACTACTTTTATTGACTTCATAGGATCTAACTTTCGTAAAAAAAATTGGCAACCGCCGCGAAATTTGGATATACTGTTATGCTACACACAGAGGCACATCCAAGTTCCTCATCTGGAAAGAGGTTTGGACCATTTTTAATAATTAGTGTCACATGCCCATAACAGGACCGAAACTAAGGGGGGGGGGGGGCATGTGCCCGGGCACCAGAACGAAGGGGCCTCAAATGAAGGATTATACCTTTGGAATGGATCATTTTCTTCTGATGCGACTGATGGCTACCATTATTATGAAACAGCCATTATAAATGAAGTGTTAGGTGAAGATGAATGAGCAGTCGTAAAAAGTTTGAACTCTGATTTTCTGGTCAGAATGGGAAAAAAAATGGCCATAATCATCCCCCCCCCCCCCCATTCTGACCAGAAAATCAGAGTTCTAACTTTTTACGACTGCTCTTTCATCTTCACCTAACACTTCATTTATAAAGGCTGTTTCATAATAATGGAAGCCATCAGTCGCATCAGAAGAAAATAACTCAGTTAAACCGGAAACTTGGTTAAGCGGGACTCGGATAATCGGGACTCTATTGTATATTTCATTTTTAAAATGATCTTTAGAATATTTTTTTTGGTGTTCAGAGGGGGATCATGACCCCCGTGACCTCCCCCTCGGATCCGCCATTGTAGATTACGTAGTTCACTATTACATATTTTATTATTACATATTTTAAATTTTAGAATAAGTCGGCTATTAGAAAATTAGTAAAACTCTCTTTGTAAATATATTTTGCGGAAGAGGGGGGGAGGGGGGCAAAATCCATGTTTGCCGCGGGTGCAAAAAAGGCTAGCTTCGGCCCCGGCCCATAATGTATTATTTAGTAAATATGTGACACTGACATAATGAAAATTACAAACAACATTATAACTATAATAACTATAACATTTATGTGTTTAAAAGTTTCACAATAGAGTCTCTCCTTCAATCTTCAGAGAAAGAAACAGAGGGAGAAAGAGCAGTAGCAGTAATATATGTACTATGCTGCTCCTAACTTTTTCTTTCATTAATTTTGTGTTGTAAAAGATGCTCCTATTTTAAAGCTTTGAAATAGTTGAATGGTAAAAATTTTATGGTGTTTATGCTTTTCATTACTTTGGTTTTTATACACATTTTTATTTTGACACAAGGAGTTTTGTTTGCATCTTATCAGTTTTTAAATGCTCTGTCAGAGATTTTAGCTTCAAAATCATCACCCTCCCACCACATTCGCTGCGACAGTGGTACACAGTACGTTTGCACAGTTAGTTTATGTTATAAAATAATCATCGTGCCCCATGTAGCTTTTTACAGGAACATGTCATAAATTTTAATATAGATCTTCTACTGCACGTTAAAATGAGTGAGATTGGCAACAATAGAATTTAAAGTTACTGTGGAAAACAATAAAGGATATCAAAAATGCAGAAAGAACTTGCCACAAAAACATCCTTCGTTTCACACCACTTCCACTAAAATGCACCATCTGGCGTGCAATAAGTAAATATCAGTACAATAAGGTACTGGATGGTACAAAATGAGGTATAAACTAGAGAACAGGAATTCTGCTTTTTCAGAATTTAGTGTCACACCCCGATGAAATACATATATATATATATATATGTATGTGTGTGTGTATATATAAATATAGATACAGTAGAGTCCTCCCTAGTTAGTAATTTCCTTTGGAATGGATCATTTTCTTCTGATGGACTAGTGGCTTCTATTATCATGAAACAGCCATTATAAATGAAGTGTTAGGGGAAGATGAAAGAGCAGCCGTAAAAACTTAGAACTCTGATTTTCTGGTCAAAATGGGGGGGGGGGGGATGGTCAAAATGGCTGTTTCATAATAATAGAAGCCATCAGCCCATCAGAAGAAAATGATCTATTCCAAAGGTATAAGTTCGGTTGAAAAACTATGTAATACTTTGAGCAGAAAGAAGAGGCTACACCTGCAATCTTCATGGCACTAATAGAATCACATAGCTGCCATTTTGTACGGTTTTGTTACCTCTAAAATTGAATACAAATGTTTGCCATATTTAATCGTTGACAATTGTTAGATTTCGGCGATTGAATTAGGCAAAATTTAGTGGTAAATTTTAGTGGTAAGAAAAAAATCTTAGAAATTGGCAGCTATGCAGTAGCGTAATACTGCAGCAAAATTGACATTCAACTGTCAAGGGCTTTTTCAAATAAATAATTTCATTCCCCGTTTTCTTAAAAGTAACAGAAATGTACATCAAAGAAATGTTACTAGTACAATAAAAATGAATGAATAAAGTGAAAATTTATATTTCATCTCCTTAGTGGGTGACGAATTGTGTCAATCCGGTTTATCCGAATTTTTTGCTTATCCGAGGTGAGCTTGGTCCTTATTAACTCGGATAATCGGGAGTATACTGTAATAATTATAACTGTTAATTGAAAAAAGTTGGCTTTTGGCTAAATGTTTTAAATTGGATTTTGACTTAGCAAAAATCCGGTAGCATTCAACATCTACTGTATGAAAAGGTGAGTTTCCACAAATATTTTTCCAGCTACAACACTGCAGATGCTTAATAAAATCCCATCCCAATTCAGTAAGGTAAAAAAAAAAAAAATAATAATAATAATAATAATAAATAAATAAAAATCTCCTGCAGTCGCCATCCCCCACTCCCCTCTCCTCCTAAAATTTATTTGTTAATCTACCGTGTTGAAATCCGAGGAAGCTCTTTGCAAAATTCTTTATTTATTATTTACAGGAATCTATTTATTTATTTCATTCATACTCATTTTATTTTCAGGTATGGAGGAGAATTAGTTCTAATTGGTGATTATAGTCAAAATAACTTTACTAGTCAAGTTGCAAGCAAAAGTCTGAGAGATTTGGGAGAAATATCTTACTGGATAGGTAATTTTTTTTTTACTATCAGTGTTATACTAAACAGTTTCTTTTTTAATAGATTAGTCTGCCATCTATAGTATCTCTCCTGTACATGTATTTCGTAAGAAATACTATTCGACTACAATAAGCTGGTTTGTGATCAACTTTAGAGTAATTTATTTGTTGTCTACAGTGACTGGCAACCAGAATTAGAAATTAATAAAACCCTGTTTTTCGTTAAATGAAGAGTTCTCTTCACCGCCTATGCCATTTTAGTTACTTTCTTTTCCTGCAACGTACCAAACTTTTCAAGGTCACAAGCCAACTTACCATGGTCGAAATATAAATGTAAGCAAAACTTTCTTTCTTAAGCTTTATAAGAAATAAATCCAATGCTGCTTGTGTATAATTTGTTCTTATCATCTCTCTTTCTCTCTCTTTTTTTTTTCATTTTCTTTTTGTTTGCCTATTACCGTATTTAATTCATTTGTTTTAAAAAAAAGTATTCCAAAACACTTCTTGAGTTCATTTATTAAGTGCATTTTTTTTATATTAAGTCAGATGATTGTGTTTTATTTATTTTATTTTATTTATTTATGTATTGTCTGTTTGTTTAGGTTTAACATCTGTTGATGGTCTATCGACAAATACTCTCGAATCTTCGAGTGGTACTTTTGTATCTAAGTACACAGGTTTCTGGGACCATGATCAACCGCAGCCTAATAAAGGTGAATGCGTTCGTGCCAAAATCAAAGAAGAATCACAAGTTTGGGAATTGGCGCCTTGTGAAACGCTTTTACCATTTATTTGCCACATCAAATCATGCCATAGAGGTATTAATATTTTTAATTTATAATGGATACTTCTATGTCTACATTTTTATCTCTAATAATTCGTGTGACGCAATCTGTCAAATAGCACAGGACTAGCCTTCTGTTTATAGAAACCTTCAAAATATAGGAAAACGTTACGGAACTTAAACTACTTTCAAATGAAATAATAAGGTATTTTAACCTCGTTGGAGACTCCATTAAGCATGAGAGCTCCTAAGCATCGCTTTGGAAATCCTGATTATGAAAAATCACGTAATAAATCGATATAGAATTATAAATTTAAAAAAAAAAAAAAAAAATCGGATTTTTTCCTTTACATGCGCTATAAGATCTTCCTTCTTGCCAAATGTTAAGATTTCAGGTCAACTAGAAGCACGCTATAGGTTTTGAGAATAAAGTCTATAGGATACTTCCAGCTGGCCTAGAACCTTGAAATTTCTCACCCTTATAGCACACGTAAAAGTAACAATCCTAAAATCCTTAATTTATCAATCTATGTCGCTTAATTACGTGACAAACTCATGAACTTCCATAATCACTACTAGTGCCAAATTAACGTAATGTAACGGAATTTTTTGTAACGGTGCGGAATTCTCAGGGTACGAGTCCTACTCTCGCTTGTCCTGATTTATAAATATTCGGCTTTGAATTTCTATTTTGTCTTCTCCCTTGTAATTTCTTACAACTTACAACTGTCTTCAAGCGAAAAGTCTGAAACTTTTTTTTAACAATGTTAGATCATATTTATATGAAATTCCGCATAATTAACTTAAAAAGATTGTTTTTATTATTATTATTATTACAGTAAGACTATTTTTAAACATAAAATACTTCTTTTCTCATCCTTCCAGATTCTTTTCATTGTAATAATGGCCACTGTATCAGTAAGAAATTTTTATGTGATGGAGAAGATGATTGTGGAGACCAGTCTGATGAAATGGACTGTCCAGGTAACTTGTTTAATTTATTGCTTTATTTGTTTTAGAGCTGAAAATGTATTTACATATTATAAGCTTAATTATTATGCATGGGACATACACAAAATAAAATCCAGGGAGGGGAGTTTTGGAGCACATGTGTCTGTAATCCGCTACCAAGGCAACTTTTTTTCATGGAGAATATAAACATAAAATAAACTAATTTTATAAACTAAACATTTTTTATCTGAACCCAACATTCAAAACATTTTTAAGTATATAAACGTAAAAAAAACAATAGAGAAATATAGCAAATAAAACATAGTAAAAATCTAAAAATAAGTTTATATTTTTTTTCAACCGAGAGACACGGCAGTTTAAGATAAATTTTTAACACGTGGACTTGTAACATAAATTAAAAATTATTGGCAATATTGTATTATAGTTTATATATGTATATTATTGTATGGCAATATTGTATTATAGTTTAAAATCAATCTTAAGATATTGCATTGCGAATAGTTGTGAGCGTTGTAAACCGCTAGTAGAACACTTAAATGTTCTTTACGTTCATAAAACTTTTGGCAGTAAAAAATAGAATTAAACCAAGTTGATCTTACTTTTAAATGAATGGACGCTGAAACTTGTAGATAAATGAAGACAAGTAGTTGGTATAAGTTCTTCTTTTATTACTAGGGGGCTCTCCCCTCTACGAGCTATTCTCGTCAACCCCCGTTCAGACACCGCAGACTCTAAAAGTACGCTAATTTGATCGGCTTTAAAAAGATTTCGGAAGATTGAATTATAATTTAAAAAACAGTGGCGATCTCCCTATAAACGGATTTCTATTCATTTCTCTTTGATTGGGGAATTTTAAGGCCAAATCCCCTGCGGTACTACTTGATTATTCCGTCGACCAATTTCGCCAAATTATATAAATCGCCAAACCACTCGCCAAATTATACAAATTGACATAATTTTTATTTTAAATGATGAAAGAACAAATAAATTAGTGCAACATTAATAAAAATACAAATAAAACGTCGAAATAAAAATAACTTGATGACGTAGACACGTGTAACTTGCTTAAAGTCAAGTTAATGTGGCATTTACGATCAACCATTATTGGCATTTAATCTTATAGTTTGGCGAATGATAGATTTTTGGTCGACGGGATAACTAAGTAGTACCAAATTATATAAATCGCCAAACCACTCGCCAAATTATACAAATTGACATAATTTTTATTTTAAATGATGAAAGAACAAATAAATTAGTGCAACATTAATAAAAATACAAATAAAACGTCGAAATAAAAATAACTTGATGACGTAGACACGTGTAACTTGCTTAAAGTCAAGTTAATGTGGCATTTACGATCAACCATTATTGGCATTTAATCTTATAGTTTGGCGAATGATAGATTTTTGGTCGACGGGATAACTAAGTAGTACCAAAGATACAATCGCTGTTTTCGTCTTTGATTAAGTAAAATATGTTAAACACTTCAAAATAAGCTAATATAAAAGGAATTAAGTAAACAGAGTCTTTGTCTCCCGGTATTTTTTAACAAAGCGAAAAGAAAATTCTTTCAAATAAGACATTTTAAATTAATCGTTTTTAATCTGACGTAATTTTGACCAAACTATTCTTTCTCTTTTTAATATTCACGTGAAAATACTTTTGTTAGAAATGAAATATTATTTGCGCTTTCCTAACAAAAATAGTTGAAAAGTATCCTCTCAAAATATCAAATAAATGTCTAGCGCAATTTCTAAATTTAAACTGTTTTGCAATATTATTTTGTGTTCATTTTATGTAATAACTGTAATGTGACGTAAATATGACGTAATTTTTCCTATTTAAGACTTCTAACGCATGTTAATGAATATGAATTTATTATTTTACAATTTCCTTTCTCTCTTAAAATTCACGTGTAAATATAGTTCTTATGACGTAATTTTTAATAAGTTCCTGCTTTTTGTACATAATTATTTAATTCAATTCCAAATGTTTTTTTCTGTTTATAATAGTCACGTGTAAATAAATTTTTAATTTATTTACACGTATATATATATATATATATATATATATATATATATATATATATTTTAAGCAAACATTATTGTTTGCGCTGTTTATACAGTTGGCAACAGTTTAAATTAATATCAATTTCTGAAATAAGTAAAAAATATCTCTAAAAATGCTGAAAATTTGAATTTAAAATAGAAATAAAACCTCAAAAAATGAGTCAAATTAAAAAAAGAAATACAGTCTGCACACCGGGAACTTCAAACGTATAAAATGGTCTAAAAATGATTAAATTCCCATAAATAGTTTTTGCTCCTATAAAACTTTTTTAGTGGAACGATTTTGTCCAACTTTAGCACTAAATATCTCTTAAAATAATTCTTCGATTTGAAAACTGTCTGCATCAGCGTGCTTATCAAACATTTCTGTATAATACTACCGATTTTCATATTTTTGTATGCATTATTTTTCTTAATATTAACGAAGAAAGACCTCCGGTTACAAAAAATTCAAAACCGGCGGCGGCGGTGACAGCGGTAGTTACTTTTTTTTAGAATAGAGAGAAACGTATAAAATAGTCTAAAAATGATTAAATTCCCATGAATAGTTTTTGCTCCTATAAAACTTTTTTAGTGGAACGATTTTGTCCAACTTTGGCATTAAATATCTCTTAAAATAATTCTTAGATTTGAAAACTGTCTGCATCAGCGTGTTTATCAAACATTTCTGTATAATACTACCGATTTTCATATTTTTGTATGCATTGTTTTTCTTAATATTAACGAAGAAAGACCTCCGGTTACAAAAAATTCAAAACCGGCGGCGGCGGTGACAGCGATAGTTACTTTTTTTTAGAATAGAGAGAAACCAATTATGAGAGGTAGAAAGGAAGGTAATTTGGTCGCTATACATTACCACAAAAATTCCAAGGAAAGAATCCTTCTTTAAATTCCATAGTATTGAAATTATGACTTAGAAATAATCTTGGTAATAAAAATCCAATTTCAAATGAGCATTCCAAAATTCTAGCAATTTAAATTTCAGAGGCTACTTCAGTCAGGCGAAAAGACTCGTTCGCTAATGCTAATCCTATGGAAGAAATTTATAAAGATATCTAGGTTGCATTTCAATATTTTTAAATGATTTCTTTTGCAGTGGATAGCTGAGATCGATCTGTATGCAGGCCGTTTTTTACTTTTTCGATTTTCATTACTGATTTTTTTTTTTTATGAGGAGGTTTTCACTTTCGAAACCAATTTCGAAAATGAAAGTGTCCCATAAAAAATATCTGTAAACAAAATCGAAAAAGTAAAGAACAACCTTTGTACAGATCGATCTCAGCTGTCTAATGCAAAAAAAATCATTTAAAAATATTGAAATGCAACCAAGATATCTTTATAAATTTCTTCCATAGGATTAGCATTAGCGAACGGGTCTTTTCAGCTGACTGAAGTAGCCTCTTAATAAGAGCAGCGGCATCACGTTTAGAGAATTGGAGTTTTAACAAAAACATCGTTTCGGAACTTCAAAACAGGCGCAATGACCGGATTTCAAATCGACAATCGCATCTCGAAAAATCTGAATTATCTTAACCCTATGCGGTCGAAATACTCCTCCCAGGCACAGGCATCTCTTACACGAATTTATTCGGTTACATTTTTACTTGTACTTTGACAACGTGTGCTAGAGAAATTTACTAAAAAATGTATTTTTAAAATACAGTGGAGCGAATAGACTATAAAAATAGAATCATGTATATAAAGCTTGGGCGGCTATTTGCCGACACTCGATTGCAAAGGGTTAAATTGTTAAAATTCTGTTAGAAAACTTAAGTGCATGAGTATATATATTAAAGAAAAGGGTCCCACAATAGTGAAAAAAGAAAAATAATTAAAAATTGTCACACGCGAGAAGTTCAGGAGGGGACACTGTCTCCCTACCAAAAAAACAAACTTAGTTTCTTTTTAGCTCACAGGCTATCAAAGCCTGAGAGCTAATATGCCCGCCGGTTCTGTATGTATGTACGTAGCGATAACTCTTGATAGGAATGTCCGATTTGCTTCAAAAAAAAAAAAAAAAAAAAATCTAGGTTCGTTCTGATAAGGCGTTTCCCTGATTAGTTTTGGAGGTTCATTGGTTAAGTATAAAGGGGTGAACGGGAGGCTAAACACCCCTTAACTTAGATAAATGGGGCTTCCATGCAGAATTATCAGATTTTCTTCTAATTTGGTATACCAGTTAATTCTGATAAGGCGCTTCCCTGATTAGATTTGAAGGTTCATTGTTTAAGTCTAAAAGGGGGAACGGGGGGCTAATACCCACCTTTAATTTAAATAAATGGTTTTATCTATCCGATTTGCTTCAAATTTGGTGTACCGGTTTATTTCGATAAGGCACTTCCCTGATGACATTTGAAGGCTCATTGGTTTGGTATAAAGTGGGGAAAACGGAGATAATTCCTCCCCCCTTAATTTATTTTTCGAGAGCATTATTCTTTGAAATAAGAGTATAATATACGATTAGTGTGAATATCCTGTGAGCTCAATGCCATCAGTTTAACTGGGCACTTTTCTTTTTTATTCTCTTATTGTTCAATTATTTTCAATCATTTGTGAATAACAAATTTAATTTTTAAAATCAGAAAAGAAAATTAAAATTAAATTTGAAACCCCAGGGAGGGGCAATTGCCCTTTCCCTGGTGAATGTCCATGTATTATCTAAATACTTCTTTCTATAATCTTTGAATTCATAATTATGTCTAAATTATTTTTTTTATCATATGAATTGCGTGTTTCTTTAATTAAACATATTTTTGTCTTCCCTCTGTAGCCTCGTGTCATTTTCATTTACAAAGTTCAGGTGATGCGATACAATCTCCAAATTATCCTAATCGATATTTTGCAAATTCTAACTGTAAATGGACATTGGAAGGCCCCATTGGAACTGGAATTGTTCTCCAAGTATGGTTCTACATTTCTATATTATTTTCTTTAATTGTAGTCTAAAACATGTGTGAATTGTTTATTTTAATTATGTTATGTTTAGTATATTTTCTATACTTCTTCACTTAAGACTGTTGATCCATCAGATTTCAAATTTCCCTCCCAAATGTTAAATCTATGGGCATATTTACAGGGTATACATTCATATTTTTCGAAATTTCTCATCAGAAAATGAATGTTTTTTAGCACCCGGTACGGTTTGCTATTTCTTTCTCCCAGCTTATTTTATGTCGCCTCCAAAACATAACGTTACCTTACAGAAGCCGGCCGTAAAACAAAGCAGTACGATTAAATACTCAATAGCAATTTTTTAAACTTCTAAGCATCGCACATTTTCAACTTTTATACCGTCGTATTGGGGGAAAAAAGTACTTTTAATTGCAATTTGTTTGAAAACTGCATCTCCATTTATTTTTGAAATATTAATTTTTTTGTAGTTTCTGGAGCCATTTGCTTAATATTGGCAACGGAAGTACTCCATTTCTGTAGAAAGTAAAGGAAAAATAATTGTAAAATATTACTTATATATTTTTGTTGCCATTTTCTCATAACAACCGAAAGAAAATGTAATTAAAATACGTGCTATTTTGAAAAAATATAAACGAATTATTTCTGTTAAAACATGGAGCTATTATAAACTATATTTAATTTTAAGTAGTATCTACAGGGTGTCCAGCGAATAAGACCCTGATTTCAAAATTAAATATCTCAAAAACAAAGATCAATAGAATTATGCGGTAAACGGTTTGTTTATTAGCTAAGCTGTAAAAATGTTATACAGAAGTTTAAAAAATTAGTTGCAAAAACCGCTAACAGATGGCGCTGTAATCGCAATGCCTATAAATTGTGTTTTGAAGTCCAGAGCGCTAGCGTCTCATTCCTAGATGGCTTCCTATGGAAGAACGAAAATTGGGAAAGACCGCTTTTTCGTTGGGGTGATGTGCAGAAGTAGAGGCATCTGGTCACAGAATTATTGCATCAGCTTCAATTTTAGAGAATTTCAATTAATAGAATTTTCAATAAAAAGTTTAGCAGTCGTCATATAAGAATTTAAAAAATATTTTATTTGGGTAATGTGCAGAAGCGGAGCCATGTGTAGACAGAATTGAGATTTGTTTCAAATTTTGTTATAAGCTACTTCGGTCCGGATACCAGTAGCTCTGTGGTATGTCTTTTCTCTCCTAATTGCTAGATCGTGGAATCGAATTCAAGAAGAGGAGGATTTCAAAAAAATGGAAATTTTTACTTTTTAATATTTATTTAAACTGTGAAAAAAGTTTGAATAAAAAAATCCAAAGGTTCTGGTTTTAAAATTTAATTAAGCTAAAGGAAACCTCTTTTTAAAAATCATTGAGCATTTATAATAATGATTCATAATCCTTTTTTTTTTTAATTGTAGAGAATAGTTTGAATGAAAAAATACGAAGTTTCTATTTTTAAAAACTTAATTAAGTTACAAAAATAATTTTAATTTAAAAAATTCGTTTTAATTTTTTTTATCATTGAGCACAGAAATATGGTGCAGCTTCTAGCGATAGGATCCGAAGTACTTTTGCTTTGACGTTGATGATATGACTTATCATCAATTCCTTTTAAAAAAGAAATAATTTAATGCATATTTTCTGTCTCTAAAACTTTGTTTACAAAGAAAAGAAATATATGTGTTGTGCTAAAACCAAAGTATTATGCCGTGATTTAAAAATAAATTAAAAGTGAAAAATTACTTTTTTGTTTATAATAATTCATGTATAAACAATAATACCAAAATATTATGCCGTGATTTAAAAATATAAAAAATAAATAAAAAGTACAAAATTATTTTTCTAAATATATGCATTTTGATTTAAATAATTATATGGCATTAAAGATTGAATTTAATAAAATATTTAATAAATTCTTATAATGATTTCTAAACTTTTTATTGAAAATTCTATAGGGGCCGTTCAAATATTACGTAAGCACCTAGGGCGGGGGAGGGGGTTAGCGATTTGCTTATTTTTGCTGACAAGGGGGGGGGGGGGTTGAATGATACTTACGTAAGACATTTTCAAAATCTCTTAACTTGTAAAAAAAAAAAAAACTATTAAAAAATTTGAAATTGAAAAAAAGAAATCGCAAAAGAATATTAAACTTGAAGTTCTGATGTCAGCTATTTTGACCGCACAAGAAAAACATAAACGATCTCTTTTATCTAGAGGTGACTGTTCGTGTTTGATGCACGAGGGCTTATTATCTCTGAGAACTTACTATTTCCAATTGTAAGAATAGAATAGAATAGAATTGAATGGACCTATGCGATATGTTGTATTGTGACAATACGAGTTTTCCGGGAAAGTTTCCAAAATGTAAGTAAAATTCCATCTTTTTTGCTTCCACCCCTTCTCTGTTAAGTGGTTGAACCCCATAACTAGTGACCGACTGCTCTACTGTCTGGCGTCTCGTGAGTTTTGAAAACCTCTCAGTACTGTAGTGTAGTGGTGTTAAAAATAAATGAAATCGGAAATATGTCTTCATTTCGAGAAATCTTGTATAAAAAACTTTTTGAAAGTTTCAAAATGTCTGCACTAGATAAACCTTTGAAGGATATCCAATGTAAAATTAATGATGTGTGGCGGCAGTATAAAAAGTCTTCTAAAACTGACAAAGAGTTAGAGGTATTTGTGCTAAAAAGAATTGAGAACGAACTGTGTAAGGCAACCAAAAAGAAATCAGTCTTTCTTGATTATTTTATAAAGGTAATTATAATAAATTCATTCTTAAAATTTTAAATATATTTTATCATATTTTTAAGTTTACATAATTACTTGTAAAAACTGGAAAAAGATAAGATAAAATGACCTTGTAGCCTTGGCGAAACATGGTCACTATGGCAATAAATAAAGACCAAGGAAATGCCATAAAACGAGTTATTACTTTTTAAACCTTATTTTTTCTTTTCAAATAAATCGAAAATTAATGCATCCATGGGGGAAAAAATAAAAAAAATATCTAAGTTTTGTAGCAGATAATCTTCTAACTGTTTTCAAATTTTGTACCTTACTAAAAATGAAATGTAATCCAATTGAATTGAAGATGCCGTATGACTATTTTTGCCCTTCCATAAAGTCGCAATTATCCGCAAGAATTTGTGGAAGTTGTGGCCAATACCATGCATCTCAGAAGTCAGCAAACAGACACAAAAAAATTCAACACAGTGAAATAAAAAGAAAACTGACCAGTTAAACTGATGGCATTGAGCTCAAAGGCTATTCACACCAATTGTATATTATACTCTTATTTCAAAGGATAATGACCCTCGAAAAATAAAAGAAGGGATTAGTCCCCGTTGCCCCCTTAATACGTAACCAAAGAACCTCCAAATTTAATCAGGGAAGGTCCTTAACATAATAAACTGGTATACCAAATTTGAAGTAAATCAGATAATTCTGCATGAAAAAAACATTTCTCTAAATTATGGGGGGTATTAGCTCCCCCATTTCTCTCTTTATGCTGAACCAATGAACCTTCAAAACTAATAAAAAAAGCTCCTTATCAGAATGAACATAGAAAAAAATTAAACTAAATTAGATGATTCTGCATGAAAACCCAGTTATCTAAATTAAGGGGAGGGGCAATTGCCCCCATTTTCCCCGTTTATACATAAACAATGAACCTTTAAATCAAATGAAGGAAGCCATATCGGAATAAACTGGTATATCAAATTTGAAGCAAATCGAATAATTCTGTATGAAAACCCATTTATCTAAATTAAGGGGAGACCAGCCCCGTCCCTCCTTAATACTTAACCAATAAATCTCCAAATCTAATCAAGGCAGCTCCTTAACATAATAAACCGGTATACGAAATTTGGAGCAAATCGAATAACTCTGCATGAAAAATCCATTTATCTAAATTAAGAGGGGTGGAGTCTAGCCCTCCTTTCCTCCCTTTATACGTAACTAATGAACCTCCAAATCTAATCAGGGAAGCTCCTTAACATAATAAACCAGTATACCAAATTTGGAGCAAATCGAATAATTCTGCATGAAAAACCCATTTATCTAAATTAAGGGGGGCGGTAGCCCCCCTTTTCCTCCCTTTATATGTAACTAGTAAACCTCCAAATCTAATCAAAGCAGCTCCTTAACATAATAAACCGGTATACCAAATTTGGGGCAAATCGAATATTTCTACTTGAAAAACCCATTTATCTAAATTAAGGGGGGTAGCCTTCTTCCCCCCCCCCCTTTATACTTAAGTAATGAGCTTCCAAATCTAATCAGGGAAGCTTCTTAACATAATAAACCGATATACCAAATTTGGAGCAAATCGATATTTCTGCATAAAAAACCCATTTATCTAAATTAAGGGGGGAGGACCAACTCTCCTTTTCCCCATTTATACTTAACCAATGAACCCCAAAAACTAATCAGTGAAGCGCCTTATTAGAATGAACCTAGAAAAAAAAATTGAAGCAAATCGGATATTTCTATCAAGAGTTATCGCGACGTACCTACATACAGAACCGGCGGGCACATAAGCTCTCAGGCTTTTATAGCCTGTGAGCTAAAAAGCGAGAAGGCCTGTCTTATACGACCATTGAGAATTGCTGCTCGTCGAGCAAATTATCTTATGTGCGTCATAAAATTCGTAGAAGATATGGAAGATGTTGAGTAGATCAATGAAGATGAAGTTGATCAAGATTGCATCCGAAAAGAAAGCGATGAAGATAATCAAGTAAAACTATAAATCAATATCATAACAGATATGGAAAAATGGCTTGAGCAGTCGTGGTCAGCATCGGAATAGATATGGGCATGTTCAAATTTAAATTTTACAAATGGCTAAGTTCTTCTAAAATTGTGATTGTGAAAAAGGGCTAAGAAATTTTCTTAACCCTTTAAAACCGGACTGCTTTTTGAGTTTTTTTTGAAAACAATGATATAACTGAAATTTGTAACTGATAATTCACTATCTGTTGACCAAATTCATATAATATAGTTTCTGTTAACCAGCACAATCACTCGATTCCGGCATTTACGGAATAGATAACATAGGAAGGTAGAATTTATTTAATGACTAACCCGCAAGATCGTGCGGGTCCGGTCTTAAAGGGTTAACTAGAATTGTAAGAAAATAAAACAAGCATTTTTTAAATTATTTTTTAAGTCGAGTAGAGTTTTTTTTTTTAATTTGAAGTAAGTCCTATTCTTTTTCAAATTAAATTATTAGTGTTAAAGAAAAGGGGGGGGGGGGGGGTTTGCAATTTTCTTACGTAATTATTAAGGGGAGGGGGGGTTGCGATTTGCTTATTTTTGCTGACAAGGGGGGAGGGGGGGGGTCAAAAATTGCCAAAAACATGCTTACGTAATATTTGAATAGCCCTTAATTGAAATTTTCCAAAATTAAAGCTGATGCAATAATTCTGTGACCAGATGTCCCCACTTCTGCACATCACCCCAATCAAAAAATGGACTTTTCCAATATTCGTTTTTAAGTAGAGAGCCATCTGGGAATGCGACGCTATTTCTCTGGACGTCGAAGCAGTTTACAAGTATTGCGATTACAACGCCATCTATTAACGGTTTTTGCAACTAAATTTTGAAACTTCTGTATAACATTTTTACAACTTAGCTAATAAACAAACCGTTTACCGCATAATTCTATTGATCTTTGTTTTTGAGATATTTAATTTTGAAATCAGGGTTTTATTCGCTGGACACCCTGTATATTAATGTTACAAACAAATGAAAGCCTATAAATCATTAGACAGCCGGTTTTTTTTTTTTTTTTTTTTTTTTTTTTTTTTTTTTTTTTTGTCGAGTTTCTTTAATGACGGCATCTTTTTGCTGCATTTGTGTGTTATTTTGCGATAGTGACGTCCTATGCATACTTTGCTGTAGATGTTTAAGAGTGGATCGTAAATGTGGAATTCTTAAGCGGATGCGAATATGACTTCATTTTACATAAAATAAAAGCGTGTGCTGTAAGTCTTTAAATTGAAATATGTTTTGTACTATTTATATATACATATATTTTTTTTTCATCCGGGGCGATACTAAATTCTGAAAAAGTTTCTGTTTTCTAGTAACTTTTTCTTTTTCTCCGGACACCCTTCTTAAAATATGTTTATTTATTTTATTTTTTAGTTGACAAAATATTTCTGAAATGTATACTTAATTTCATTTGAAGTGCTTAAATTTTAATCACAGCTCGTCAGCTTCACTTTTAACAAGTAAAATATAAGAGACATCCTTTAATAGTTTAAGAAGAATGTTCAGAGAAAAAAGAAGTTAAAAATATTAATTTTCTGATTGAGGAATTGGAAAAATATGAATGCATTAGCTGAGCCGACCGGCGTTCTTCGAGATCGCCCAAAAATCGCACGAGACGCGGAAAAAAAAAAAAAAAAAAAAAAAAAAAAACCTCTGAAAATCGCGAAAAATTTTAAAACCGCCTCACGAATTCCGAATGAACTTTACTGAAAATAAAACGAAATTTACCGTATTCGTTTGGAAGATATAAACCGGATTCATTTTTACTAATGTGGGCAAATCCCAGAGAAATTACCAAAAAACGCTTAAAATCACATAAAAATCTCTAAAATTTTAAAAATTGCGGAGGACAAAATTGACTCATTAGACTAAAAGTTTTAAATCTAATTCCTTTCACGAAATGTCGAAAATCGCCTTTGTCAAAAAATCGCTGCGGAACGCGAAAAATCGATAAAAATGGCATTGTAACCATTGGAAATAGCATTAAAAATCGCGAAAGTTCCGAAAATCGCGAAGGACAAAATGTACTATATTAGGCTTCAAGTTTAAAACTAAATTCCGTTTACAAATGTCAAACAATCACCGCGGAACAAGAAAAAAAAACTCAACAAATTCATGAAAAATTCAAAATTCGCTGTACGTTTTCCGAATAAACTTTATTGAAAAGAGGACTAAATTTGCTACATTGGTCTAAAAGATTGAAATTGGATTCGTTTTAATAATGTAAAAAAAGTGGTCACCAAATGTGAATAAAGGCTAAAAATCGCATTAAAACAATTAAATTAAGAAAAATATATAATCGAAAAATCCAAAATCGAGCTTCGAGGTGCATGCCTTCAGATATAGTAGTACCTTTCTGCCAGATCTTGTAGTTCTACGGACAGCGGTCTCCTCAAAACATAGCGAACAGGCGCATTCACACCACTGAGCTCGACAATAGAACGGGGGGCTAACTCCCTATTCTGATACATTGAATCCAGCGGTCCGCCCATGAATACAATGCCAAAGATTTTCCGATGAAAATTTTTGGCAAAACATAGATTTCCTCCCATAGAGTAGTATGGGGTAGATGTTTTCAAATTAGATTTTCTTTTAAAAATTTGACGAAGTTGCTACAATTTTCACTGATACTAGGGGGCCCTGCCCCCTACGAGCTACGCTCGTCAACCCCCGTTCAGACACCACAAACTCTAAAAGTACGCTAATATGATCGGCTTTAAAAAGATTTCGGAAGATTGAATTATAATTTAAAAAACAGTGGCGATTTCCCTATAAACGGATTTCTATTCATTTCTCTTTGATTGGGGAATTTAAAGGCCAAATCCGCTGCGGTACTATTTGATTATCCCGTCGACCAATTTCGCCAAATTATATAAATCGCCAAATTATACAAATTGCATAATTTTTATTTTAAATAACGAAAACACAAATAAATTAGTGCAACATTAATAAAAATACAAATTAAACGTCGAAATAAAAATAACTTGATGACGTAGACACGTGTTACTTGCTTAAAGTCAAATTAATGTGACATTTACGATCAACCATTATTGGCATTTAATCTTATAGTTTGGCGAATGATAGATTTTTGGTCGACGGGATAACTAAGTAGTACCAAAGATACAATCGCTGTTTTCGTCTTTGATTAAGTAAAATAAGTTAAACACTTCAAAATAAGCTAATATAAAAGGAATTAAGTAAACAGAGTCTTTGTCTCCCGGTATTTTTTAACAAAGCGAAAAGAAAGTTCTTTTAAATAAGACATCTTAAATTAATCGTTTTTAATCTGACGTAATTTTGACCAAAATATTCTTTCTCTTTTTAATATTCACGTGAAAATACTTTTGTTAGAAATTAAATATTATTTGCGCTTTCATAACAAAAATAGTTGGAAAGTATCCTCTCAAAATATCAAATAAATGTCTAGCGCAATTTCTAAATTTAAACTGTTTTGTAACATTATTTTATGTTCATTTTATGTAATAACTGTAATGTGACGTAATTTCTCCTATTTAAGACTTCTAACGCATGTTAATGAATTTATTATTTTACAATTTCCTTTCTCTCTTAAAATCCAAGCGTAAATATAGTTTTTATGACGTAATTTTTAATAAGTTCCTGCTTTTTGTACGCATAATTATTTAATTCTAATTCCAAATGTTTTTTTCTGTTTATAATAGTCACGTGTAAATAAATTTTCTATTTATTTACACGTATAAATATTTTTTTTATTATTTGAAGCAAACGTTATTGCTTGCGCTGTTTATACAGTTGGCAACAGGTTAAATTAGTACAATTTTCTAAAATGAGTAAAAAATATCTCTCGAAAGGCTGAAAATTTGAATTTAAAATTGAAATAAAGCCTCAAAAAATGAATCAAATTAAAAAAAGAAATAAAGTCTGCACACCGGGAACTTCAAATGTATAAAATGATCTAAAAATGATTAAATTCCCATGAATAGTTTTTGCTACTATAAAACTTTTTTAGTGAAACGATTTTGTCCAACTTTAGCATTAAATATCTCTTAAAATAATTCTTCGATTTGAAAACTGTCTACATCAGCGTGTTTATCAAACATTTCTGTATAATACTACCAATTTTCATATTTTTGTATGCATTATTTTTCTTAATATTAACGAAGAAAGACCTCCGGTCACAAAAAATTCAAAACCGGCGGCGGCGGTGACAGCGGTAGTTACTTTTTTTTAGAATAGAGAGATATATTTTTTTTATTGAAAAGACTATAGATTTTATTTAAATTAATCGCAATTTTTTAGTTTGATATTAGTTAAAAATGAAATTTTAGGTAAGCTCAACGAAAAAAATCGAAAAACAAATTAAGTATTGCTCATAAAAATGTCAAAAAGATGTAGAAAACAACAAAATTGATAAAAAGTATGCGAAAAAGTTTGAAAAAATGCTTCTAATATTAAGAAAAGTGCAGGACTCATTACTTGCGCGCATTGAAAGTGAGATGTGGTCGCGGCAGAAAGTGGATCGGTGAGTTGGCTCTCCGTATTATTGTAGAGCTCAGTGATTCACACACACGCAAACTTCTTTCCTTATTATTGTAGATTCCATGCCCATGTGTTTAACATTGGAAAGGTGAATTTGAGATCTGACTGACACTAGCAAGAAGTTTGCAAGGGACATTTTTTTTTTTACTTATAAATATTTTTTACTCTTTATTATCATTTACTCTTTATGCGTGTTTATATAAATATCCCTTTTCAAATGTGAATTTTTAAAAAAAGTTTAACTTTAAAAATTAGAAGTTATTATTTTTAGCCATATTTAAAAACTGATATATCTTCTGGAAGAATAACGCTTTTTGCGTACTTTTCTTTTTTAACATTTTCCATTAATGTTGAAAAGTTTTTATGAATACGGTTTTTCTGCCTGTGCTCTAATTTTCATAAATATACTCAGATCGATATGAAAATTTTATATGTTATTGAAGTTTAGTATAGAATCTTCTGTACTGCAAAGGAAATGTATAGCATTTATAGTTCGCTTTCAGGGACACACAAAAGAATTCCGTTACAATATGGTCTATGAAGAAAAATCGTTCACGGTGCTTTTCATTGATATTACGGTATTTCAAACATAATACAACAGCTGGACATTTACACCATAAAAAAAAATCAATATTAACGTGAAAATAAAAAATCGTAAGTTTACTAAATGGTGTATACAGAATGTTGTAAAGTTAAAAACTAAACAAACATTAAAATAAAATTATGACAATCATTATAATTAAAATTGCTATAATTTTATTTTAATGGGTTTTTTATAGTTTTCAACTTTACAACATGTTGTATACACCATTTACTAAACTTCGGAATTTTTTTTTATTTACCACGTTAATATTAAATAATAAAATTAATCTGTATCACTGAGGTGAAATACAGCATGTTTTTTAGAAGTATAGAATAAGTAGTATTTATAATTCGTTTACAGAGACGCACAAAAAAATTCCATTACATTATGGGTATATATATATATATGTAACAAATTAACACTTTGTAATAATATACTATTTCTGATTGCTAAAAGGTGTAAGATTAATATTATTTATTTGTTTTGAAAATTACTCTTGTAGAGTCGGAACATGTCAAAAGTCAAATAAAATTATTTTACTGTTTTTTAAAGTTTTAATCTTACACCTTTTAGCAATCAGACATAGGCAAGAATATGTTTACAAACAAACACTTCCGTCAACCAATCTACCTACTACATTTTTGCAGGAATCATCATGGCAACGTTGACCAACTGTATTGTCTCTTCAAAACATAGCGAACAGACGCATTCACACACATGCAAACTTTTTTCCTTATTATTATAAATTCCATGCCCATACGTTTGACACTGGAAAGAGAAATTTGAGATCTGACTGACACTAGCCTGGAGGTTCCGCGGGACACTTTTTTTTATTATTATAAATATTTGTTTTCTTTTCTTTTCCCTTAAAATGCTTATTTATATAAATATCTCTTTTTTAATATAAATTCTTTAAAACGTTTAACTTAAAAAAAATAGAAGTTATTATTTTTAGCCATATTTAAAAATTGATATATACCTTCTGAGAGAATAACGCTTTTTACTCGCTACCGCCAGAGCTGTTAATCGTAGATCAACCAGATCACATGAATTCTTGTGTACAGTAGGAGTTATAAAGATGGATAGGAAATTACTGTGGATCCACAGTGATGTCAGATGCCCTTTCCTTATTGAGTGCATTGCGTAAATGTCGTTCATTTCCAGGGACGCACAAAAGAATTCGGTTACAGAACTGACGACGGTCGGTAATTTCTGAAGTACGTTTTCTGCTGTCGTATGTATTTTTAAACTGCTCTAATTTTGAGTGTATTACGGCGTGGGCGCATAATAGTTCATTTACGGGCTGCACGACAGAATTCGCACGAATTACTGAATATGGACACCATTGGTGAACATTGGTTTTTTGTTTTTTAAATTTAAATTAAGATAATATTTAAATTCGGATAATTTCTATCTTCTCATATAACAAAGAAAACTAATGATACATGAAATCTGAAATTTTTCAAAAGTATATTTATTATAGATGAGATAAAAATGCATGTAAGATGTAAGACAGTGTGTTTACACAGGATTTTCCTGAAGCGGGAACTTTCATATTTTCTCCACCAGACTGCGCATTCAAATTCTTGAATGAAGGATATTCCAAATATGGGTTCGAGGCTGAAAAAAGTCACGTGATACCGAGAAACTTCTAACTGATGAGAAGGGAAGATACTACTGCTTTGCCTCATGAACTGCTTCATTGGCTAGGGGGGATTTACATTACACGTCTACGGAGCCTTCCCTTCTTTACGCTAGAAGTTTTTACCTTGACCACGTGATCAAAACGGAGATGGAATATCCTCCATTGCTGTCAGTGTTGAATTCAGACACTTTTCTCCGGGAGGGATTTCTCAAGCTCCGAAGGCGGACATTATAGAATTCCGGGGGGGGGGGGATTGCAATTTATGACCATTGAAAACTAGAGTTGCAAAGGGTGGCAAAAACCGGGTTTATTCCCGGGAATAAACTGGGTTTTTTGCAAAAGAAATTTTGAAAATTTCCGGAAGTTTTCAGAAAGTTTCAAGAATGAAAAATTTTTAATTTATTATTTTCAGTTATTTTTAATGATTTCAATTTTTGCCAATGTAAACAAAACTAATAGCATAAAATATTTAAAAAATTACATGGTTTACATGAAAACTAACGAAATATAGGCTTAAGCTGCAGAAATATTAAGTAAGAGAAATTAAAATATAAGAAATTTGGCATTTTGATCGTCGATGAGTAAAAAGTGAAAGAGTCAGATCAGAGATTCATCTTCCCTGGCATAAATATAAACTTCACCTCTGTTCTTCAAATCAATGAATGTAAACAAAAAAGAAAATGAACAAAATTTAAAGAAATCGATGCAAAAATACAAAGCAACTCGTTAGAAAATTAATATAAAGTATGCCTAAAGTATGCGAGCAAACAGAAACTAAAAAAAATAGAAACATTCATATCTTCACCCATTTACAGACGTCATTGTTGTAAAGCTTATAAATTATAATGACAGACTGTAAAATCATAAGTTTTGTGAATTCATAATGTAAAATCTATTTTTTGGAACATTCTTTCCTGAAATTTCTTTAAAATAAAAATTTCAAATTTAAAAATAATTGCGTTTGTTTCTCTTCAAAACTACTTCAAATTTTCCAATATTCTCCAAAATTCCGGGTTTATTCCCCAAAATTTTCGGGTTTATTCCCGTCCCTCAAAATCTGTGGGTTTTTTGCAACTCTATTGAAAATACAAAATCTCAAATCTTCCGAGGTGACATCTCATTGCTCCGGGGAGGATGTCCCCCCAGGCCACCCCCTGAAATCAACACTGATTGCCGTTTCCGACAATGGTACATTATTCTAAAATTGTATAGCGCCTTCTATAATCCATCTGAATTAAGAACAAATGAATTGCACGGATAACATTTCGATAATAGTAGGTAACATATGTGGCACAAAAATCGGCGTTATTTTATGAAAGCATCTGGCAACAACAAAATGTAAACAAACAATATTGGGTGTGTTCAAGATGCCCGCGCGCGCGAGCTCAGGAGACAGGAACATGGAGTGGGTCTTCATCGTGGATGGAATAAACATTCAGCGCATTCAGGAACAGATCATGGATTTCATTAATTATAGTGCTAATTATAAAAATAATCTGTTGTAAATGAGATGTGAGCTAGACGGCTGAATAGATAGAGCATTGAACTCGAGTCTAAAGGTTGTGGGTTCGAATGGTTGTGGTTTCGCGTTTCAAATTGTATTTGTGGTTTTTTTTTTAATTGATTGCTTTATATTTTTCATATAAAATAAGATATTTTTGATAAAGATAAATTTTTATATTAATAATACAGACGCACATGTATTTCCATTATAATAATAAAATACTTATTTAAATACGAGAAAATGAGGTATTTCTCGATGAAAGTTTTAGATTTGAACGCCTTTTAATATTCAAAGTTTCGTTCCAAAGTGATATATAGGGTATATATATATATATATATTAAGCAAATGAAAAAATAAGTATTGTGCGAAACTTTACGTTTCAGCGTAGGTTAATTTCTTGATGTGTTTCTTTCTTTTTGAGTACTTTAGGAGTGAATTTTTAGCGAGATTAGGATGTTAATCATATTTTATGGCTTTAAAATAAACATGAAAATATTATAAAAATAAAATGTAATAGATGTATATTATTTTAACTAAAAATATATGGTGTTTGCCGTCTAGTTTTGTAGTGAATAAAATATTATTAGAATGCTTATAAATTTTTTACTGAAAGTATAATTAAGTATTTTGATTATACTAACGTGATTTTGAGTGTCATTTGTTTCTCATGTTTTATGATGTATTTTGGTGTGTTATCCACACGGTAATCATAAAATAAAAAATATATATACTAAAACCTTCTCTGAAAAATTGTCTAACTAACAGTCAAATTTCAAAATCTTGTAATATGTTGATATCACAATTTTGATTTATTAACAGCATTCTATCTATCACAAAAAATATAAAGCAACTGATAAATCATTTTTAAACAAATAAAAAGAAAATTGTTAAAAAGTTAAAATATTTAGATCTCCAATTGAATTGTTAAATTGTATCAATCAACCTACCAAACAAAGCATAACCAATGAAACAAAGCACAAAACTCACAATCACGTGATCAAATCGCTCACATAATTTTTTTGGCTTAGAGGAGGAATTGAATAGAGAGCTAATCCCTTTGTTCTCTCCGTCGAACCCTGAAGCACTCATGTCCGAGATCTCATCGCCAAAAGGGTGTCGTTTTTTGGCGGTAATCCCTTTCTTGGCAATTTTCTGTTTTCATTTTCGTGATAAAAGAAACGCTCCAAAACGAACGCAGACGAAATACTAGGTCTTGATGGGATGCGGAAAAAACCGGTTTGGCGCGCATTCTCCCCACCATCACGTGATGGTGGGAAGCATGATATGTGATATTCAAGAAAAGGTTGCCATTTCTGCGTCCAGTTATATTAGAAGTCTATGTTTTTTGGGTAGCTTGCGCGAAATCTGTGTGCGGTTGACTGAATGCTGATCAGGCTGAAGTGGATAAAATAGGTCACGTGACTCTTTACCCGAATATTTTGAATTTTATATGAGTGAACATAGGCATGTATTCCTGTTACGAAAATCATGTTTTGGAAAGATAAAGAAATATAGTCGTTGGTTTTACCTGTTTTGAACAGGGTTGTAGTGGGTAGCTGCCCGGGTACCCACCCAGCTGCCCGCCCGGGCTGGGTTTTTTATAAAAAACCCAGGTATAAAACCCGGGTTTTTTAAAATATATTTCTGGAAAAGAACAGATGATGTATTTTTTAACAGTTTATGGTTGTTTTTTTTTATTTGTTCACTTCTTTGAATCTTAGAACATATATTTGTACTAATTTACTTGCATTTTTAGATTGGAAACAATTGAAAAACATACAATTGATAGCTTTGCAATTTAAAATTTGTTATTTAAACTAAGGGGATCATATCTACATACAGGGTGTGTTCACAAAGTTTCAAGACTGGTCTGAGAATACAAAACATATTAAACATTTTTGTACAACAAACTAAAATTCTTCGAAATATAACCCTTGGGCATCAACAAACCGCTGCCAGTGTTTTTTGCATTATTCATAGGCTCCCTGAAAGTCTTCGTGTGCAAGGCTGTTAAGGGACCTCGTCAAAGCTGCTTCGATCGCTGGAATCGAATCGCTTTTCTTTCAGGTCTTTCTTGATCCAGGTGAACAAAAAAGTCGCTGGGAGCAAGGTCGGGGCTGTAGGGAACTTGCGGCAGTATTGCCATGTTAAACTTAGTCAAAACTTCAGCAGTGGCAAATGACGTGTGAGAGGGAGCATATTGTCGTGGGGAACAATCCAATCGGTGGGCGCACCAGACTCTTATCCTTCAAATGGTGGTGCATTCCAGTATGAACCGAACACATCTGCCCAGACACCAAATACGGTTGGATTGTTTACTATGACAATGCACCCTCTCACACGTCGCTCGCAGCCGCCAAAGTTTTGGCTAAGTTTAATATGGCAATACTGCCACAAGCCTCCCTACAGCCCCGACTTCACTCCCAGCGACTTTTTTTTATTCCTCCGGATCAAGACAAACCTGAAAGGGAAACGATTCAATATGATTCCAGCTTCGACGAGGTCACTTAACAGCCTTGCGCGCAAAGACTTCCAGGGAGCTTATGAACAATGGAAAAAACACTGGCAGCGGTGTGTTCATGCCCAAGGGTCATATTTCGAAGAATTTCAGTTCACTGTACATAAATGTTTAATAACTTTTGTATTCTAGGAACAGTCTTGAAACTTTGTGCACACACCACGTATAAGCACAGAGAAAAATAGTGAGATCATTATTAAGACTATGAAGTCATTCCCATCTATTAGACTATGAAGATTGTATTTGAGATCAGGATTGCCACTTATTTCGGCAATCAAATTCCTTGCACTTTCCTAAGCAAAAAATTAAATTTTCCCAGGGTAATTCCTCTGAGAATTTTCAAAATTTCAACGGATAAATTTTGCAAAGTACAGTAGACTCCCTCAAATCCGCACAGCTTGGGACCAGAGGTTGTGCGGATTTTAGAATTTTGTGGATTTCTGGTCATTGATTTGTTTACATTTTTGAAACATTAATTTGATTGGTAGTTAAGCAAGGGAAATTATAATGAATGCTTACAATAAAGTGAAACATTAAAATAAGTAAAATATTAAAATAATTTATTAGTTTAAACGTAAGTAATTATTAAAATAATTATGTAAAATAAAAATTTAGAAAAATATTAAATTATTACTGACGAAATCGATTCAATTCGATTCCAAAAGTCCTATGCTGCCATCAAGTGGCAAAACGATCGTAAGATTGATATGTAATTATGCTATTATCAGTAATATATAACTTGCGCTCTCTGTAACATTTTTCATTGTTATTTAGAGTCTTGAATGCTTTTCTTATACTGTTTTGTATGTTTAGAAATAAATTTGTCTATAATTTTTTTAAAAAAATTCCACGAACAATAATTTTAAAATAGCGCTCCGGTTCGTTTAATTTTTCCATTTCGAATCCTGGAATTTTTGATATAGATATGCTAATTTATATCAAAATCAAAAGTATTGTAAATTTATTTAGTAATAAATCAGCTGTAATAACCAAAAGAGAATGATTCACAAAAAATTTAGTAAAAAAAAAACATTGCGGTAGACGCTGATTTCAGCGCCATCTTGAATTTTGTTCCTGCAACTTAACTGTAAATTTCATTGTTTACATCTGAAAAAATATGCGGATTTCAGGCGTTTGCGGATTTTAGGGTTGCGGATTTAAGGGAGTCTACTGTACCAAAGTTTAGTAAAATTCCTTGTTTTTAATACTCATTTTTAAATTCCCTCAGATTTTCTAGTTTTCTCTATATAGTGGCAACTGTGAAGATTATTAGGTACTTTTGTAATTATATTATGTCTATATATGTATGTATATATCAGCGGTAGAATTGATAAAAAAAAGTCACTGGTCCCAAGGACCAGTAAACATCAGAATTTACTGGTCCGCAGATATCGTCCCTGGTCCGCCAAATAAAATTTTATTAAGTTATTAAGTACCTTTAACCCTTTGAGTGACCCCCTCCCTCCTCTGCCTAGAATATAAACCAAACTTCCTTTCAGTTACCCAAAATTTTCGGCATAATAAATGTAAAATTATAATTTGCTAAAAATTAAATAAACAGTACATAAACAAAAACTATAAAATTGTTAATTATATATTTTATTTCCTATTATTTATTTTAACTGACTAAGTTTTAATGAAATTTTTTATTTTTTTAAATAAAATAAAATTCTGTGGTTTGTGTTTAGTTCCGGTTTCCTCAGGGAAGGGAAAATTTACGTTTATCTGTCGAGAGAGGGAAAAAAGTTACTGGTCCTGCGGACCACTAAATTTTTTAAATTAGTGGTCCGATTGAATTTTTAGTGGTCTCGGACCAGCGGACCACCAAGGATTTCGAACACTGTATATACATATAAATATATGTGTACATATACAATATGTACTATATATATATATGTATATTTACATATGTGTACTATGTATATAAATATGTATATAAACACTGGTGCCTGGCGAAAAGTACCGATTATTATTTGTGAAGAAGGTGGAATCATCATCCACATTTTGGCATTTTAATTTACCCGGGGGAAAATGCCCATTTAACCCGGGTTTTTTAATAAAGCCCGCCCGGGCTGGGTTTTTTCTAAAAAACCCGGGTTTTTTACAACCCTGGTTTTGAACCATAAAAATAATGAAATAATTGAATTATTTGAAAATTCCTTTCTTCGATAAGACCTACTCCATGACAAAAACTTCTGAGCGCGTGCGTGGCGTGAGCTGCACTTCTGAACAGGCCCATTGAGTGCCATGTGTGTCTCCAGGTGCAGCCAACCAATCAACCAAACAAACACCCAGCTCGCTACCGCCAGTAATCAAATTTCATAATGGATTTTCATGAAATTATCAGAAATGCTCAAAATGCAGCTTTACGTACTGACATTCATGAACAATCTGAAGTAACGAAAACAAAAAGAAACCGATCAAGTAGAGATCTTTGTCTACAAGAAAATCTAAGTAAGCGCGAAAATAGACTTATTATTGACGCGTATAAGTGAAAATGTTGAAGCTAATTATTGGGGATTAATTGTGGAAGTTTGATTGAAATGTGCGGCTTGTATATTGAAGTTTACAGCATAAATTGGTATCAAACGAGCTATTCCGCTAACAATGCTGTTGCAAATGCCTGAGAACTGCATCTATGATTACAGTAATGAAACAAATTTTGCTCCAAAGCACTTTTGCTAAAATATGACAACTGACTGTGTACCTGATTACGAAAAACTCCTCCAGTATCTATTTGTAAGCTAGTTATTTACTGGTAAGAAAGTTCATAGCAGTAAAGATTATAGGATTTTGTCATGTTTGTTATATATCCTTGTCAACTCTTTTGGAAAATCATTTAGTGAGGACTTTACTGTGCATTAATTCACTCAAGATCAAAACTTATGGACACTATAACCGTGAGTATAAAACTGCTTTATCTTTTGCTTCAATTCTAAGGTGACCATTGGAAATGCTGATATCCATGCCTCCTCGGCTGTATATAGAATCACTTCCAAAATAAAATAAATGCAGTCATTTACATTTTTTTCTAAATTCCTGCTTTTTCATTCTGCAAATATAAAGAGGCAAAGATTTAATTTAAATTTTACACTTTTATTTACTAGTAATTTTCTGTCAAAAATTTTACAAAAAAACACACACAGAGTGAAATTTTCCAATTATTTGTGAGTAAAGAAAAACTTATCCTTATTACGTTATTTTAAATAAAGCTTTAATTTAAAGAAATTATTTCTAAGTCGGAAATATAACCCCTTCTTTTCTGTATAAATGTAAATTAAAAGCATTCATTTCTTTTAAATCTAAACACCCTTTTCTTTCTTTTATCTTTATAACGTCTTCATAAGTGATTTTTTCCAAAGTCCATTCTGAAACGAAACTGAAAGAGCAAGCAAGCTGAGAAAACATAGGGGTTGCAGAGCTATAGTCACTCGTCTGCCACACAGCCGCTGTTATCGCAACTGGCTTGGCGAGTTTGGTGCAGAGTACACCAAACGAAAGGATCCTCGTTTTTGGTTTCTCTCTGCAATTCTCATTGGCAGAAACCATAATATAGGGCTTTCATTAAAAAATGTAACATTTAAGAAAAAAGTTGTTAAAAAAAAACTGCTGTTAGGTGCCTCTCTTTTAAGCATTTTAAATCCTGGCACTTAAAATTATCAGTGGATTTAGAAAGGTTATGAGATGACCAATTTTTTAAGGTAAGGTGTAAAGTAATTTTGAAAAATCCTCTCCCTAGCGAGAGTGTTAAAATGTTTAAAATCGTATGTAATGCACTGCAATTAATAATTAATTATAGGGTCAGGTGGGGTAAAATGGGTATAAAATCCACTATTTTTAGATGTTGAGTTAAAATTTTCTGGTAAATGTTAAACAATTAAAGCTTTTTTTAGTATTTTCTTTACATTGCACATTCTTGGAATGAAAATACACAATTTTTATTTATTGGGCTACAAAAGTATGTCTATAACAAAACATTTAATAGAATTATGTTTACTATACCCATTTTACCCCATGCAGGTGAAAATGGGTATAGTGTGGGGGTAAAATGGGTATATAAGTTTTAAAAGGAATACTGTATAAAAAGATTTATCAGAGATTATATAATGACATAATATGGAAAACAATATTATATAAATCTTAAAAAATGTCAAAATTTTTTTTAAATATGAAATTTAAGTTAATAGATAAAGGAAATTTTTTTATTATGAATCAACCTTGGGCATAAATGAAACTATATTCTGGCATTCTGACTACGATTTTTCAACTCATATTCTCACCCTTTTACATTTATAAGTGTTAAAAGTCTATTTATCAAAAACATTATGGCCCAGATTATTAAATGTTGGTTCATTTAATCTTTCTATTATCTGCTTTTTTTCTCCAATATAATCTGTGGGCATGTCTATTGTTACTCTTGTGACCGTTAGAGCAAAGTTTCATAAAAACTTCCAATTATTTTATTATAAAATATAATTAGGATAAAATTGATAATATACCATCGTGCTCCACTCACATAAAATATATCTATTTGTAACAAAATTTTGATTTATTATATAGACAAGTAAAATGCTTTTGGTTTCAAATAAGTTATATTTTATGTGAGCGGAACACAAGGGTATTTAACTAGTCAGATCAATTTTTATCCTAATAAAAAAAAAAAAAAATAGGAAGTATTTCTGAAAATTTGCGCTAATTGTTACAAGAGTAACGAATGGACCTCTGTGTCTTCAGCATCAGGGAAAACATAAAATGCAACCAATCTTGGACTTTTCCAAAAATTTTATTTCATATTCATATGTTTCGTCTTCTTCAATAGCCATAATTTTGCCAGTGAATTCTTTGTCTTTTCCCCCAAATACTGGACTTTTAATCATGCACTTACGGGTACATTTATTTTTACTTCAGAGATATCTTCCACACATTATAGTCTAATTTGAGTCTCATTTAACATTTTTTCTTTTTCTTGTCCATTTTAACCTTTTTGGCGTTCCGGTTATCAGAGTCATTTTTTAAATGTTTCATAATGTATTCATTTGTTGGAACTTCATCTGCATTTTCTTGGGCATGCTTATGTTTCAGCTTTGAAGTTTTTATTAAGATTATTTGGAAATGTTGCAGATTGATATGTGTCAAGAAAGGAAGGATGTGTCAAAACCACACTGCTCTTACTTCTGTCAACAATTCTGGTTTTCTATTTCCCAACTGTTTTGACCACCTCTTCTTAAAATTTCAAATCCAATCAGCACCTGATATGCCATCTAGAAATGGGCAATGATTTGACTAAATTATGTACAATGAGCTTCAAGTCTTTTCGGTCTTGAGAATAACTGTACTGTGCATTATATAAACATTTTAAAGTATTTTTAAAACTTATTCTATTTTAATTCCATAAAATAATTTTATTCAGAAAAGTTCTATATAACACCTTAAAAATACTGCAAACATTAGGTCTAACACTATTATATACCCATTTTACCCCATTTATAAGATTTAAGATAAAACAAAAAAAACAAAAGACATTTTCTTGTTTGTAATTTGGAAAAGTATTAGTAGTGTTTAATGAACAAAATGAGGTCAAATAAATGAGTTCATATAAGATATTATGAGCTGCAGGAAGAAGTTTAATCAGACCACATGTGGCATGAAATTGTCCTCAAACAGTTTTACTGTTTCCACTCAAATAGAACAAGACTGTTAAAACAAAACAAAGTAAGAGAAAAAAGCTTAAATATCAAGCAATCTTATACAATTTTGAAAACTATAAATATGTTAAAAATTAAACACTATTTCTTAACAACCCATTTTACCCCACCTGACCCTATTAAAGATTAAAATGCTAAACTTAAAAGGCTTGAGAAAGCTAAAATAAGCGGCATTCTGACATAAAATTCAATAGTAAACAGTGTAAAAATCCTTATACAAAATTTGACATCAACTCTTCTAATAAAATAGTACAAACGATGCGCTATGACAATTTCAAAGATAATGTGAAATTAACGATGCTATTACATTATTACACTATCTGTATTAATTCGACTGCCATGATCATTTGAGCAAAAATTAAAATGAGCAATTCTGCCTGAATCTATGTTCAACCAATGTTGTCTTAATGCTAATGTGGGTGCAAAAAATGGACGATTCTTATTGAAAGGATCTTCTAGTATACATTTATTCTCAATACAATATCTTGAATTCTATGCATCTGATTCTCACACAGCTTGGACCATTCGTCTTGGTATCTTTCATGTCAACACCACCACCATTTGAGTTCTAGTTTTTCTCCACTAAGGATGCTTCAGTTTCCTGTATTTTCTGCTGCATAGTGTATTCTTCTTTATTCAATATCTCTGATTCTATGGGTCTGATCCTCACATAACTTGGACCATTCGTCTTGGTATCTTTTACTCCAACATCGACATCATTTGAGTTCTGGTTCTCTCCACTAGGGGTGCTGCAATTTCCTGTATTTTCTGCTGCATAGTACACTCTTCTTTTTTATTCGATATCTGATGATCCATAGATATCTGATCTTCACATAACTTGGACCGTTTGTCCCGTCTTCCCTACCATTTTCGTTGTGGTTCTCTCTGCCAGGTGGTGCTGCAGTTTGCTGTATTGGCTTTTATATTGCCTTCAGCTTCCATTTTTGACAGGCATTCAGGGAACAAAACTTCACTTAAGCTTTTTGGCTTCCCTCAGCTCTTTAAAAACCTTAAATAAAATCTCTAATGTTTCAAGAGCTGACTTGAAATTGTTAATGCAAAATTAGTCATATTACAGTGAAAGTAATCTAACTGCAAACAAAACTAATCTTAATATTTTTATGCAATTCTTCATAAAATCAGATGTGATGTCGGTTAAGAATAACAATTTATTGAGTAAAGACTTCAATAAAAAAAATTATAATATCGTTAAAATCGAGTTGGCCATAGTATCGATTAAATCGATAAAAAATATCGACATTGCCCATCACTAATCTGTAATAATTTCTGATTTTGAGAACATATTCCAATAAAAAATTGATCGAACAAACCCAATGACCAAAGAATGTATTGGGGATCATATTGGGGGGCTATTGCTAAGAGAATATATCAGTAGAGTAGGATTTTAGATATTGTTATCATAATGTTTAAATAACATTGATATTTGGTTTTATATTGATAAATTATTGTTGTTGCTGTTTACAGATACTTAATTTGCTATGTTTTTATATTTTTAGTTTTCTGATTTTGATACTGAGTCAAGCTTTGATACTGTTCAAATTCAAGTTGGGGGTAGAACTGAAGAAAAAAGTGTGTCACTAGTCACTTTATCTGGAAGCCAAGATCTGTCTTCTATGACATACACAACTGCTTCTAATCTGATGATTATAAAGTTCAGATCAGATGCATCTGTAGAAAAGAAAGGTTTCAGAGCTAGCTGGAAAACTGGTAAATGTCTTTTAATGATAATGTTACACGTGATATATGAAAAGACAAACTTGAAACTTTATTCAGGTCTTTAAAAACTAGTGTTTTTATTTAAAGTTAAATTTTAGTTAGACAGGATTAAACTCCAAAATACTTTAAATAGAAAGCAGAGTTTCCCCCAGACAGTTTCAGGAGAGTGCTGCACCCTGCCTGCCCTTAGATTTACAAAATAGCACCCTTCTTGCCCCTCATTTAAAAAATTAGCTCCCTTGTTGCCCCCACCTGAAAAAAGTACCTTTACTCCTTTGTTTATTAAAAAATTTACTTGCATAGTAAAAATTGACTCATTGCTGTCCTTAAAATAGTGTTATGTCTATTAAATATTAAAAAGTAGTTTTAAAAATTAAAAGAGTGCCTTTAAAAATTTCAAGAAATGCCGTTAAAAGTCCAAAACATGCCCTTCGGAATGCAGAAGTGCCCTTTTCCCACAAGCACCACCCTGCCCTTTTTTAAACCTGGGGGAAACTCTGGAAAGTAGTGTCAAATTCAGTCATTTTACTCTGGGAGAGAATCTTGCAGCTCCAGAGGAACAGTGTGGAGTTCTGGGGAGAATTTCACATTTTAGACCAAACACAAAACCTCAAATTTACCTGGTAGGGGAAGATTTTGATGCTCTGGCAGGGAAAGTTCACCTCTCCCCCACCATGCCATTCCCTAAATTCATCAATGATAGAAAGCTCTGTAAGACTAGTGTACTATAAACTTTTAGTCGGGGCCTGATTTTTGCCTAGGCACAAGTCTTGGGTCCTGGGGTTTCAAGGACCTCAAATTAATTTAAAATAAATGTTAAAAAATGTGCTTATTAGGATATAATATAATGTTTATTATCAAACTGTGTGGATTTAATAAATATTGAATTTATTTATAATAGAGATAATCCTCTAAACAACAAATGCTAATCCATACAGTAGTATCCAAATAATTGAGAATAGGAGGCCCCAAAATGCATCATGTGCTTAGAACCCCACGTTGTGTGAATCAAGACCTGGTTATTTAAAACAAAAATAGTATAACCACTTATTTTTATGTGTTTTCGAAATTTCTTTTTTTCTTAAAAAAAAGAACTCCCTTTCTTTTTGTTAACTTTCAATGACATTATGGGATGAGGATGTTTCTAATAGATAAAGCATTTTCTTATTAGTCTCAAACCTTTAAGAATTTGTACCATGTTGACTTCATATTTGAATTCTTGAGTTTTTTTTTATTACTGCAAAATTTAAATTGGAAAAAATTCATTATGCAGAAATTTTCTTGCATTACCGTTTCTTCATAAATCATGCTTTTATTACTCTTTCCTGTCTTTAGTAAATGAACTATCAAGAATCAGTTACAGTTTATTCAAAATTAAGAGAGAATTTAAATGAACATAAGGGTTGCTAATCATAATTTATGCCCATTTTGTAGTTTTTTTTTTCACTTATTTGAATATTTTATAAAAAATAAATTAATAAGTATTTGTTTTTGAAAAAAAAAAAAAAATAGAAAAATTTGTTGACAAATATTTTATTTTTAAAATTTAACTGAGCAAAATTAATAACAATTACATTTAATTGATTAATTAGTTATACAAATTAAACGTTTATTTAAACAAACTGAATTCTTGTTTATGCAAAGCAGCAATTGTTGCTTTGACAAAAATTTGTCTGACATTGGCTAATCCAAAACATTACAAAAGTTGCTGATTTACACATGCTTTTATCTACATGTTTTCTCTCATAATTTTAAAAACACTTAAGTTTTTAGTGGTAAAAATTACAGAACAACAATGTTTTATTTCTTTTCTTGTCAGATCAGGATTTTTTCTTACAATATTTTGGGTTATTGTTTTTAATATACTATTAACTTTCTTCTATATTGATAAGAAAAAGTATTGTGCAATATTTAATTTTTTGGGATGACTTGAATATTTGATTATTTTTGGATGATGTCTGTTACCTGTGTATGTGTTACAAACTTTATGGCCACTGTGTCTGTAACTAAAGAATTAATGCGCAGAACTCTGTAAAACTTCATATTTAGTGCTGATTAGATTTTGGTGTACATTTCCTAGTAGCCGGCACTGCTGTGTCAAGGTTTTTTATGATTTGCATGCTATGGGATAGAATTGCACCAAATTCAATATTTTAGATGCTTATTATAAAAAACTATGCTAACTGAATTTTGGCTTTGACCATTCAGGAGATGATGCAATAGCTATGCTTTTTGTGATACTTTATAGCTATATCTTCAGTTTACTTTGAGTAGAAATGCATACTATTTTATAGTTGAGTTTATTAATTAAGAATATGTATATTGGTCTAGTTTTGGCATTGAAAATCTAACAGGGAATCTGCTGTGCTATGCATTTTTATTATTATTCATTCATTACTATAATTCCATATTAAATTAAAAGAAATGCAATATACTTCATATTCATAATTATCACTGTATAACTGTGCTGTATAAATTAATAATTTAGATTAATATAAAATAAACTTTTGTTATGGCTGCGGCATGTTATTATTCTCTATTACATGCTATTTAAATTAAGGAGACAAGGGACCTTCAAACTCATTTTTTTTTATTGCACCTTAAATACTAGTCAAGGACGCACTATATGAATTATGGCATATATTTCTCACACAATAAATTAAAAAAAAAATAATTGGAGAGAAAAATAACGAATTTTCCTGAATATTTTAAGCATTATCAAGAACTTTTAAAATGTCCCAACCTCAATTCATATAAATTAAAAACTCAGATATTTTGTATGCCAGTTTGTTTACATATACAAATAAAACCGTGCATCAAATTTTATACATTTGAATATAAAGGTAAGAAAAAAAATATTTTCTAAATTTTATGAAATTTTCAGCATTTTTGCATCCTATTTCTGCACTTAACTACCTTTAACAATTTCAATTATATTTAGTTTCAAAAAATGATGTGCAGTTTTATTTGTATATGTAAACCAAACTGGCATAAAAAATATTGGGGATTTTCATTGATATGGAGTGAGGTTGGGACATTTTAAAAGTTCTTGATAATGCTTAAAATATTCAGGAAAATTCCTTATTCTTCTCCAAAAAAAATTTTTTTTTCCTTGTGTGATAAATATATGCCATAATTCATATAGGTGCAGATTCCCAAAATTTTTAAGAAACCAGTGGCTCCTAAACCACAATAATCCAGTTGCTACTTTGGCTCCTAACCAAAATCTAGTAGCCACATTGTGAAACAAACTCATAAAACAATAGTGTTTATATGGAAAAAAACTTAACAAAAACTTAACAAAAAAAAAAACACAAGAATTCAAAATGAAAAATAGTTTAATTAATAAATACATATATACAACAAAACACAGGCTAATTACAACAAATATGTATATTTAATTTAATCCTAAAATTCTTGAAACTTTGATATTAAAAAAAGTATAATATAAAGCTGGAAAAATCAGAAGATAAGTTGGAGAAGATACAATTGAATAACAAAACATGTATAAGCTAAGCAGTCATGATAATGGGAAATATTAGGAAAACCTTATTTCTTATTTTGATTTTGTCATATAAAAGTATAGACATATAAAAAAAAAATTAGGAATATGTAAAATTATTTTGCACTATAAAAATCTCGCACTTTCAGAAAACATTTACAGCGCTAGAATATACCTCACGTTAAGTATTTTTTTGTGCGAATTTCTTTTTGTTCTTTTTTCTTCAGAGTTTGGAATCCTTCCGACTCTATGATGCAAAGCCCTTAAATAGGACTGGGTGATGTAGAAATTTCTTAAATCGATTTATCATCCATCCAACATCGCGATTTAGTGCTAAATCACGATTTAACACCGATTTTACATTTTAGAATATGGAAGCCTATTTTTTCATTTTTAGTAAGAAAATACGATCTTTATGTGCCCCCTCCTGTATTATGTAGTATACTTAGCTTTTAATTTGTCAAATAATTTTGAAAAGAGGTATATTTTACACGTAAAAAAGCTTTGAATGTCCCAAAACACTAGTTTTTTTTTTCCATTTTAAAAATTAGTGACCTATTGTAATACATTTTAGAATAATATATTATTATGTAATATTATGCAATATTATATACATTTTACATATAAGAAGTAATATAACAGAATATTTTTTTTTTTTTTTTTTTTTTTTTTGTCTGACTTGATATGCATGCTACAATCTAAATTCCTTAAGGGGGGGGGGGGGCTTCCCCTAGCCCACTCAAATAGCACTTCATTGCTAACAGCCTACATACACTTTTTTTTTTTTTTTTTTTTTTTTTATAGACACAGATTTAAAAAGTTACTGAGGTAAAACAGAAGCATATTAAAAGACTTCAATGATGAATTTAACTCTTCATTTACCATGATGAGAAAAGTAGTAAAAAAAAAGGGGGGAGGGAGATTTGAGAAATAAGGTGCAATTTTATAACTTTTTAACTTTTAGATTAAAATAAGATTTGTTTAGTAAGATTAGTAACAAAATGTCAAAAAAGCAAAAAATCGCAGAAAAATCTAATGAATGCCTCCTCCAGCCCTCCCTCATTCTGCTGTAAAAATAAAGTTACTTGACTCATTACAGAACTTTATTAAAATATTTTTAATTAATTACAAAATAATAATAAATTAAAACTAAAATATTCTCATAATACCTAAACATATGAAAATTAATTTTTCATGAAAATAATGCATAAAAATATAAACTAAAAATGGATGAATTTGGATATAAATAGTGAATCAATTTCAGCAAGATACTCAATCCATGTGACTGGCATTGAAATCAGATGTCAAACCTGATGCATGACTATTTTAAAATATTTTAATTAATTACAGAATAATAAAAAATAAAAAATATGTATTAAAATATTACTCAAACATGTGAAAAATGAATGTTTCATTAAAAGAATGTATAAAAATAATAACTGAAATTCGATGAATTTGGATTTTAAATATGAAACTTTATTCTTTTTGTTTCCAACCATAAATACTCAATCAATTTCAGGAAAAAAATATTAGTAGTAAAAGAAAAATATTTCATGTGGATCACGGCCAAATAGTGATACACAAAACAATGCATGACTATACCTTTAAAATAATTTCATTAATTACAAAATAATAGAAAATAAAAAATAAATGTTAAAATATTACTAAAACATGTAAAAAATGAATTTTTCATCATAAGAAGGCATAAAAGTATAAACTGCAAGTCGATGAGTTTGGATTTTAAATATAAAACTTTATTATTATTATTTTTAATCATATAAATGCTGAATGAATTTCAGGAAAACAATCATTTGAAACAATGCAGGATTCTACTTTAAAACATTTTAATTAATTACAGAATATTGGAAAATAAAAAATACATATTGCAATATTACTCAAATATGTGAAAACTTAATTTATCATCAAAAGATTGCATTAGCATATAAATTGAAATTCGATGAATTTGGATTTTAAGATTTAAACATTACTTTTTCTTTTCAACTTTCCACTATATAAGTTCTTAATTTCTGAAAAATACACATTCCAATCTCGTAAACTCTGAATCTTGTTTACAAAATAAATAAATAAATATCAATTCTTACTTAAATCATCGTTTTCTTAAATCGCCTTTTTCTTAAATTGGATCCCGCTAAATTGATTTAACACCAGCTTGCCTTGTTTTCATTAAATCATCTTTTTCTTAAATCGGAAAGCATGGAGGCTTGCGATGTTTGCTTAAATCGGATTGTCCTAAATCGATTTAACACCAGCTTGCCTTGTTTGTCTTAAATCGGAAAGCATTGAGGCTTGCGATGTTTGCTTAAATTGGATCCTCCTAAATCGATTTAACACCAGCTTGGCATGTAAGTGGTAGATACATCAAAGTAGATAAATCGGTTTTCCGATGTTAGCTCTGAATCAGTATTTTGTTTTAAATCGATTTAAAGCCAATGGCTAAATCGCGGTTTAAGACAATGGCTAAATCGCGATTTAAGACAATGGCTAAATCGCGATTTAAGATAATGGCTAAATCGCGATTTAAGACAATGGCTAAATCGGGATTTGACATTAGCTAAATCGCGATTTCCGATTTTAGCTTAAATCGATTTAAGACCAATGGTTAAATCGGATTTCCGATGTAAGCTTTAAATCGATTTAAGAGTTAAATCGATTTAAGGCCCAGGCCTACCCTTGAATAATCTCCATCGCATCGGGAATTTTGGACTGGCTTGTGAGCCGATCTGCAGTAAAGGAGTTTTTATTTCAACTCTGGATTTCAGAAGACTCCTTCGAAAAAATGCTTGCTTTCGCTGGTGTCCAAAGGAGAAGATTTACCATTAGTGTGCTCATGTGCCAAGCTTCTCAGCTGCTAAGCTTTGTAGTGGAGCACACATGCACAGAATTATATTCGAACATAATGTTTGGCAAGAAAGCAGTACACCACAGGGGCGCCGTTCATGATGGTAACTGAGATCGCAAAAATTGCCTGACTTTTTATAAAGGTCATACTTGATCTCGGCCAGTGAAAAGAGCAGGTGCTTTTCTATTTGCAAATGAAAAAAAAAAATATCAAAATTTCGCGATGGGGATTGGGAACACTGGAAATTGATCTCTGGCGACTAAGACACTGAATGTTAGTCGCCACAGCAAAAAATTTAGTCGCCACGTGGCGACTGATGACTGTAAATCTGCACCTATAGTGTGCACTTGAATAGTATTTAAAGGTGCAATTTAAAAATAAAAATAAAAAATGAGTTTGAAGGTCCGTTTTTCCCTTAAAATATTAGATTAATATTTAAAAAAAAAAGTTTTGTGATGTCTACAGCATGCTATTCCCTATTACAATGATTTCCCATTATATCCTTTCATAGAACCTGTAAGATGTGGTGGTGAATTATTTGCTCAACCTTCAGCACAAGTTCTGACATCTGCTACATACCCTCAACCTTATCCTGGTGGACTGGAATGCTTATACGTGCTGATTGCTCCAACTGGAAAAATATTAACTCTTGAAGTAAGATTCTGTTTGTTTTAATTCATTTAATTAAAAAGGGGGACTAAGAATAAACTAAGATTCTGTGAATTTACTTTTAGTGACTTATTTTTAAAGGATTTTTTGCTTTATATTCATAGTTCATTAATATTTTTTAAACTTTCTCTTAGATAATTGATATTGATTTGGAACCAAATAAAGACTTTATTCATATTCGAGATGGCTCTGATCCATCAGACCCTTTGCTGGCAAAGTTGACAGGAAGTATCGATGATAACCCAAAGTTTATTTTATCAACCACAAATCGAATTTATATTTATTTTCATTCAAGTTTTGGAGATAGTCGTAGAGGTTTTGCAATTCGATTTAGAGCAGGTATGTGCACTTTAAACTTTGACTAATATATAAAAATGATATAAGTTACCTTAAAAATTCATCATTATGATTTTATGTTAGGTGTTGAACTTTACCATGATGTAACTTCCCTGTGTCACACTGATTTTGTCCCTGTTTTTAATAAATTTTGTATCAAATAAACTGAAGCAAGTATCAACGATTGTCCTTACTTATTTTCTGTCTTTCATTATAGCCCCTTTTTTCGGTATGTTTTGCCTCTCAAATGTATACGAATATTTATATAATGTATATATATGTTTATTTTTATTTATTTGAGATAATATATATATATATATATATATATATATTAGAAAGTTTGCTTAAAAATTAAAAAATATAGTAATCTTTTAAACATGTTTCATATATCTTAAAATTTTTCTAATACAATAAAATTTCCAAAAATGACATAAAAAGAAAAAACTTTAAAAATACACTTACAATAATTGAATAATGTTCATTATGTTTTTATTTCAAACTTTCAAAATCAGATAAGTATTTAATAGTTTTTAAATTACTAACTTTTCAATTTTACTATTTTTGTATTTCTCTTTACATTGATTTGCAGTTCTTGCATTTTTTCTCACCTTTTTAAGCATAAAAAATTATGTATACTTTCTATTTAATATACAAGAGGGCTCTGCCCCCTACGAGCAACACTCGCCAACCCGAAAACTCTAAAAGCACGCTAATTTGATTGGCTTTAAAAAAATTTCAGAAGGATGAATTATATTTAAAAAAAACAGCAGCGATCTCCTTGTTAATGGGCTGTTTTTATCTTTGATTAAATCAGATCAGTGAAAATTTTGAAAATAAGCTAATATAAAATTAATTGAGTAAATGGAGTCTTTATCTTCAGGTATTTTTTAACAATACTATAAAAAAGTTCTTTTAAATAAGACATTTTAAATCTGACGTAATTTTCACCAAAGTTTTTGTTTTCTTTTTAATATTCACATGAAAATACTTTTGTTGTTAGAAAGGAAGTATTATTTGTGCTGTCTTAGAATTCACAACAATCTCTCTATTCTAAAAAAAAAAATAACTTGCGCTGTCACCGCTGCCGGTTTTGAATTTTTTGTGACCGGGGGTCTTTCTCCGTTAATATTAAGAAAAATATTGCATACAAAAATATGAAAATCGGTGGTATTATAGAAAAATGTTTGATAAACACGCTGATGCAGACAGTTTTCAAATCGAAGAATTATTTTAAGAGATATTTAATGCTAAAGTTGGACAAAATTGTTCCATTAAAAAAGTTTTATAGGAGCAAAAACTGTGCATGGGAATTATTTCATTTTTAGATCATTTTATACGTTAGAATTCCACGTGTGCAGACTTCATTTATTTTTTTAATTTTACTCCTTTTTTGAGGTTTTTTTTTCTATTTTAAATTCAAATTTTCAGCATTTTGAAAGATATTTTTTACTTATTTTAGAAAATGGTATTAATTTAAACTGTTGCCAACTGTATAAACAGCACAAACAATAATGTTTGCTTCAAATTAAAAATTTATTTACACATGACTATTATAAACAGAAAAAAAACTTTCAAATTAGAATTAAATAATTATGTGTAAAAAGCAGGAACTTATTGAAAATTATTTCATAAAAACTATATTTACACATGAATTTTAAAAGAGAAAGGATATTGAAAACATATATTGATAATAAATTCATTAACATGCATTAGAAGTCTTAAAGAGGAGAAATTACATCATATTTACGTCACATTACACTTATTATGTAAAATGAACAAAAAATAATATTGCAAAACAGTTTAAATTTAAAAATTGAGCGCAAATAATATTTCATTTCTAACAAAAGTAGTTGTGAATATTAAAAAGAGAAAGAAAAGTTTGGTGAAAATTATGTCAGATTAAAAGCGATACATTTAAATGTCTTATTTAAAAGAACTTTCTTTTCGCTTTGTTAAAAAATACCGGGAGGCAAAGTCTCTGTTTACTTAATTCATTTTATATTAGCTTATTTTGAAATGTTTAACTGATTTTATTTAATCAAAGATGAAAACAGCCATTGTATCTTTTAACAGCAGCTGATTTTTCCTTAATATTCCCCAATCAAAGCGAAATGAATTAAAACCCGTTTATAGGGAAATTGCCACTGTTTTTAAAATTATAATTCAATCTTCTTAAAACCGATCAAATTAGCGTGCTTTTAGAGACTGCAGTGTCTGAATGGGGGTTGTCGAGCGTAGCTTGTAGGGGGCCGAGCCCCCTAGTTGTTTAAAAAATTATATCAAAATATGAAATAAATGTCTTGCTCAAATATATTTTTTTAATTTAAACTGTTTGGCCATTTTAAATATAACTTAATTTCCTCCATTTATGACTTTTAATGTATATTAATTAATTTATTATTTTACAATTTTCTTTCTCTTTTAAAATTCACGTGTAAATATAGTTTTTATGACTTAATTTTCTATATTTTCCTGCTTTTAAAACATAATCATTTTATTGTAATTTGAAAGTTTTTTTCTGTTCATAACAGTCGCATGTAAATAAATTTTTAATTTGAAGAAAATATTATTCTTTGTGCTGTTTTAAAAATTGGCAACAATTTAAAATAATACCCTTTTCTAAAAGATGTAAAAAATATTACTCGAAAGGCTGAAATTTTGAATATAAAATGGAAATAAATCCACAAAAAATGAATCAAGTAAAAAAAATAAATGCAGTCTGCACACCGCGAACATCAAATGTGTAAAATGATCTAAAAATGATTAAATTCCTATGTATAGTTTTTGCTCCTATAAAACTTTTTTAAAGGAACAATTTTGACCAACTTTAACATTAAATATCTCTTAAAATAATTATTCGATTTGAAAACTGTCTGCATCAGCGTGCTTATCAAACATTTCTCTATAATGCCACCGATTGTCATATTTTTGTATGCAGTAGTTTTCGTAATATTAACAAAGAAAGACCCCTCGCCGGTCACAAAATATTCAAAAACAGCGGTGGTGACAGCATTAGTTACTTTTTTTTAGAATAGAGAGAGATATATATAAATCAAATGATAATGTTAAAATTTGTTGTCATCCAGTAAATTATTTCAACATTTTTATTATTTTTTATACAGCATAAAATATTTTCATTCTGACCCTACATATTATTTTATTAATTTTAACAGAATTAACTTAATTGGTAAATTTATCACATGACTTGTAATTTTCCAATTGAGTAAAAAAGTGCCCAAGCCAGGATTTGAACAAGGCATATTTTTTTTTTTCCTTAAGCTTGCAATGCTATGTCAACTGAACTATCCTGGACAAATCTGGCGAACAGAATTCATCCAGAGAACCTTGTTGGTTATGACATCTGGTCTTATATCTGAATCAGCTCAACATAATAAAGCACATGTAATGGAATTCCAAGAAAATATTGGATATGTAATTACACTTTTATTAACACAATTATTTTAATTCGTAAATAAGTCATGCAAGTTGTCATTTTCCAACTGAGTGAAAAAATGTTTAGGCCAGGATTCGAACCAAGGAACTATTCTTGGCTTAGCTGTCAATGCTGTGCCAACTAAGCTATCACAGACAAATCTGGTGGGCACAATTCACCATAGAACCTTGTTGATTATAACATCTAGTCATTGGCAGCTTAAACCAAAAAAAAAAGGTCTGTGGCTCAAATCCGGCCCTGAACACTTTTTCACTCACTTAGAAAATTACAAGTTGTGTGATTTATTTACCAATTAAAGTAGTGTTAAAATTAATAGTAAGTGTAATTACACATAAGATGTTTTCTTGGTGTTTTATTACCTGTGATTTATTCTGTTGAGCTAATTCAGATATCAGACCAGCTGTCATAATCAACAAGATTCTCTGGATGAATTGTGTCTGTTAGATTTGTCCAGGATAGCTCAGTTGGCAGAGCATTGGCAGCTTAAGCCAAAAAAAAGTCCCTTGTTCGAAACCTGGTCTGAACACTTTTTCACTCAGTTGGAAAATTACAACTTATGTAGATATCCTTTTACTTATTTTGCATACTGCTACATTTATAAGTAGCTGTTTGCCTGTTAAAAAATGTTATCCATTGGGAAAAAGTGACTTTTCAAAATTTATCCTTTAGTATGAGTTTTGTTAAATTTATATTTAAGGGTGTATTCGAAAAAATATTTTCCACCCTCAACAGCTCAAAATTTTCTGAGACATTTTCAGACTCATTTTTAAAAGTAAAAACATGAAACTTGCTGGGGTGATTTCTGAAGACATGTTTAACATGCCGTGTGATTTCCTTTTCAGCTCAATTAATTAGAATTTGATTTTTAAACAATTATTTTCTCAGTATGACCATTTTTTTTCATTCCCAGATCACCCGCTTTGGAAAATTCGGTTCAAAATGCCAACTTTGGCAGCATTTTTTACAGTATTTTCTGCATTTATCAAAAAATTAAGAAGCACGGCACATTATAGAGTTTCTAAATAAGAGAATTTCCCAGTTTGATGCGTTTGAGAGGAAAAATGAATTTTAAAATGAATCAGAAAATAAGCAGTTTGGATCGGAATACACCCTTAACAATATTTGGGTGTGTTTTTTTTTGTATAATTAGACATGTATATTTACATTATATATCATGGGCATAGCAATCCAAAAACAATGGGAAGAGCTCAAGTAGTCATTTTAAAATAAACTGAACAATTTGGTTTATCAAGAGTCAATAAATATTTATGAAAATAATTAATCAGTCAAATTAATAATTAATGTCATTATCACAAAATCAATATTTTAATTATTTTAGATAGAAGATTTAAGATATACTGAATTCAAGAGAATTATCATTGTGAAGTTAATGAGGATAACAATGGGTTTAGGGTGACAGAACAACTTTGATTGAAAAAAAAAAAAAATTATATAATAAAATTTCACGTGAAAAAATAGTCTTGTAGTATATGTGCATTTAATCATATTTCCATTTTCAATTCATAATCTCCTGAAGCTACTTGAACTACCTCAGTTCCAAGGAATTATTTGAGAACTGAATAGTTAAAAAAAGAATCAAATTTTGCCATAAAAAAAGGATTAAAATACAATTTAATTGGTTCCCACCTTCCAAGTTACTCCCTGTATTTACCTGTTTTTAAACAACACTCTGTTATTGTACGATGCAGTAAAATATAAAAATGCATTACAGTACTGTGCCTTATAGGGGAAAATGGGGATTCCATAGCCTTTTAATAAAAATTACAACTAAGATCATTATATTGCATGTATATGTGCTTTCACCAATGGAAAAATAATTTTTAAAAAAAGATAGAAAAAGAAATAAAAGTAAGTGGATTTAACAAGCTTGCTGAAAAGAAATCTCAAAAAGCATGAACATATGCATGGATGCTCTAATCACTGCATTTTTTTTTTTTTTTTTCCATCCAACAACAACAAAAGATTTTGGTCACTTTGCTGTGATTGTTCATTTGGTAAATTGGTGATGAAACTATCATTGTTCAAGAACCAAATCACTTTTCACTCTAATTTCTTGTTTTAGAACTTTGGGTTTGCTGTACTTCGTTATGTACAGAATTGCCTTTCTTTAGAGATCATTTATCAAATATTGAAGATAGAAAATAGTCTTTAAAATAGATCATATGACTTTTAAAAAAATTCTCTTCATTTGAATGGGGAAGACTTGAGGCCCATGACCTTCTCCCTTTCTTAAACCCCCATTCCACATTACAGTTTATATATCATAGCTTACATAAATATAAATAATGTTATTTTTAGGTTGTGAAATTGAACAAGTGGCTCTGGCTGGAAACATTTCATCACCTGCATATGGAATTTCTAACTATCCTTCAAATCAAATATGCACTTATCGAATCAGTTTGCTTGGAGGTGGACCTGTTTCCTTGAAGTTCAATGAGTTTAAAGTGGCAGATGATGATGTTGTTCAGGTTAGCCTTTTTTCTTTTTTTTATGTAAAAAGCTATTTTTAGTAAACTTTAGTGTCTAAAACATATTGTGTAATAGTAACAGATCTTCAAAAATCATCATAGCACAATTGGACTCTTCTGCTCAATAATGGGGTTTGCCACTGTTAATCAATTTAATTTTTTCCCCAATTTTATAAACTAATATTTATTTTTGCATGTATTTAATACTTTTTAGGTGCGTTTGTAATTATATAAATATGTAGCACATAGTCGTCGTTCAGTCCATCCATCTGCATATAACAGAGCAAAAACTACCCAACCAAATGGTCTGAAAGTTTAAATGTATAATTGTTCCAAAATTTTGTCGATTCATTTCAAATTTTATGAAAATCGGATGAATAATTTAATTACGGGAACAGTCAAAAGTTTTCTGTTACATTACAGCCAATGGGAAAAAATTATTTTAAGTGCATTTTAACGATGTTATAGCCTTTCAAACAGAAAGAAATGGATACGCACTTATGAAGTGCACTAAAATATACATTCAGTACAATATGCAGTGCAAAAAAATTTATAAAACTAGTTATAGTATGAACACACCACATTTGCCACGTTTGACATGCAATTTCCAACTTGTTTAAATATTTATTTAACTTTAAATGTGAATGTTTGAAACTGTGTAATAATAATAATACAAAATGTATAAAATATGAGGAAAACACTTGACATTTTAGCATATGACATGTTATATTTTGAAAGCACAATAGCAAAACTCCTACTGCTTTGTTTTTCTGTGTAATTATTCATTTTTTTATAAATGGGATTTGCAGCAAACTTTGGTAATCACCAGAGCAGTTAAATTTAAAAAAACTTTCTTTTAATCCACAAAAAGCTTTTAATTAGAACTTTGTTATGATAATTGAACTTTGTATGAAAGTTAGTAAAAAATAATAAATATCATCTGCTTATCTAATTTACCTATACGGTAAAATTTGCTAAAATGAACTTGAAAGGAACTGAAAAAAATTCCATTTTAGATGGATTTCTCTTTTAGAAGGTATAATCTTTTTGCAGCAACTATAAAAATTTTGCTGCCTACCAAGTTTTTAAGGACAGCCCAACAAGGCATCGACTTCATCTCTGTTTTACACAAATTAATGTTTTTCCTTTAAAGTTCTGTTCATATTGTTTATATAGGTGATGTGTAAACTTTATTTTTGAGATTACCTTGTTTTTATTTTATTTTGAGGAGGTGGCAATGTCATGATACTGGTTTAAAAAATGCCGTTCATTGTTGATATGAAAAAATTGTAGGTACATATCGAAAAATATATCAGGAGATTCTCAGAGGAGTTTTTCTTGGAAAATGAGTATGAACCCTATGTTATGTTTTAACCTTGTTTATTTTTTTAAAATATAGAGCTTTTCAAAAGGTTTTGCAATATTTCAATGTTACATATATTATAACTTATAGATAATTTTAGTCTTATCTCAAGCAGTTAATTGAGAATGTGTTATAGAAACTGACACATATAGATATGTATGCTAAACAAAATTGACCAAAATCATTTAATGTCCTTGTAACACTGTAACCCTTCTAATAATAAAAATATTTTAAGCTTAATGAAAAGTATACATCATCTAATACTTATCACAGTAATTTTCAATTATTTTTTAATGAAGGGTTGTATTTGTATAGGTATATGATGGTGTTAGCAAAGAAAGTGGTGTTCCTCTTCATCCTGGTGGTGGTTTCAGTGGTTTGTCAAGACCTTTTATTACTCTCACTGCTAGTACTGGAAATCTACTTATTCTGTTTGCTAGTAATCCTGTTAATACGGGAAAAGGTTGGAGAGCAAGCTTTAGTGCTGGTTAGTATGTATATATTTACTTAGCTGTTATTTCTATATCATTATAATATTTAATTATTCATTATATATTATTTTACAATGTTTTAAAAATTGTTCTACCAGATTGAATATAAATATACCCTTGTTAAATGCATAACATTTCTAAATTTTCCTGTATATAATATGCCTTGTACAAAAGAAAGCATTGATTTCTTATACATCAAGATTTTAAATTTCTTTATTATTGCTATGTGTCCCCTTTCTTTGCAGTAGTGATAAATATAACTGCATTCCAGTATTTGTTGTCTTATGTTTAATTTACTTTTAAAATACACTGCTATCATAAAAGCATTTTTTCTCCTGACGTTTTCTCTCTTCTATAAATTTTTAATATTTTGTCATTTATTTATTTTTAGAAATAAGTTTTTTTTTTTTTTATGTTTTTGTATGTACAACAAAATATGCAATATGCTTCATCTTTATTTCCAAATGAACATTAAACCATCATTTTTCTAAATACTTAACCATAATTACAAAAATATTTGTGAAAGTGGTTTAATTTTAGTGGAAGTTTTAGATTTGTTGAATTTTATTGTTGTCTTGGTGGATTTCTATAACGATTGTTTTCTATTGTCTTCAATTTCTTTGCTTTCTGTTGTTGTTGTTCTCCAACATAGAAAAAGAAAATTATTAGACGAAACATTGCTAATTTAATAGCTCATGATAGTTGGAGAATTTGTGCTTAACGTTTTTGTCTTTCACATAAAAAAAAAGAAGAAAAAATAGACATGTTCATATACTTTCGTTATAGTGGTTTTATCAGACAACCATACTTTCAAAAGAAACCAAAAACACCCACTTTAGTCTTAATAACTTCTTATTTACATTTTTTGTCACTACAACATCTGAATGTTGTACAACACAAAGCTATTGTTTATTATTGTCTTTTGTGGTTTTTATCTTTTTAAAAATCCACTGTCAATGATAAACCCTTAAGGATTTAGGGAAATAAAAGAAAACAAATATTACTTCAAAAGAAAAATTTTCAGAGACTTTCAATTTAAAATCGCATGTGAATTATATGTACTTAATTGACTTAATAATTTTGCAGCAAAATACATCTAAATAATAATTATAATAATAAAAATATGAAGTAATTCATCATATTTTGTACTTACAATTTAATTGCATACTCATTTAACTTATTTTTGTTTGTTGTAAATATAATGTGATACTTTTCTAATATTGATACTTTTATACTTTTTACTTGCGAAATGTACTGTTGATATGCTATTAATGTGATCATTCCATATTGGTTACTAAAAGCTTAGTCATACAAATAATTCCAAACTGGAATTTTAATTTTGTGTGTGCTTTTGTTGCAATTCATAAAAATTTAATTTGTATTTTGTATTTTCCAGATTGTCCACAAATATCTGTTGGTTCTGGTGCCATTGCTTCTAGCCGAGAAAGAACATTTGGAGCCAAAGTAAAGTATATGTGTCCTACTGGTCAAGAATTTAGTACTGGTGTTACAGAAATTGAAATTGAATGTATGCAAAGTGGACAGTGGAGTGTATCACATATTCCTAGGTGTCAAGGTAATCAATATTATTTTCCTCCTCATTGGATTCTTAATTTATAAGTTATTTCCATATTGAGAGTGTTATTGTAAATATATATGAGGCATTCTCACAAAATTTTAACTTTCAGGAATAAAAATCTGGTGAAATTAAACTTAAGAAAATAACATTTTAAACTTATAGACAAATGCCTTAATGATTCAAAATAAAGAAAAAATGGTCAGCAGTGACAATTTTCTTTATTTAACTGAGGTTTAAGTTAAACTTGCGAGTTTAATTTTTCTTAATGTCCCCTTGACATTTTACCTTTCTAATTTTTTATTTTCTTCTAAACTTTTATTTTAAATAAATTTGCATAGCACCCACAGAACATTCAAATAAGAAATAATAACAATGTTGTATTTTTAGTACAAAATTTTGGTATAACATTGTCTTAATTTTCTTTAACGTCCCCTTGACATTTTACCGCTCTAACTTTTTATTTTCTTCTAAATTTTTTACTTATAATGAATTTACATAGTATCCACAGAACATTCAAATAAGAAATAATAACAATGTTGTATTTTTTGTGCAAAATTTTGGTATAACATTGTCTTAAAGGGATGTTAAAAAAGGGACGGTAAGGAAAAAAAGGGATGGTGGGGGCGGTAAGGAAAATTACCACCTATTTTTAGACAAATCATATTAAGACTAAGTAATAGCCACAGTATTAATTGATTTTTAGCTGCAGTTATTTACATTGAATTAAATTAAAATAATAATAATAATTTACCTCAAAAAGTGCAGGAATAAACCTTGGGAACGGTAAGACTACCAATAAAGCCACAGTGCTTGAAATTGATATTTAAATGCTGATTTAAATTCTGCAGTAAATTTCCTGTCAAAGAATTTTAGCCGTTGTTTCTCTAGCATACTCTCTAATGAGAAAAATGTTGAAAAGAATTCTGTCGCTGTATCTTGAGTGATTTTCTGTATAATTTTAGCAAGAGGGATGGTAAGGAATCTAAAATCCAGGGACAGAGTTAAAAAAATAATAACAACTGTAAAAAATGTGTGCCTTTTAATTTTTTGCTACATATTTATATAAAACAATAGTCCCAGTTTCGGAAAAAAAATTACATCTAATTACTTTTATTGAAACAATTTTATGCAGACAGCTCCACACTTAAAAATCAGCATCAGGGACACGGGACAGTAAGGAATTTTGTGGTATATTTGGACCCTCAACATCATCCAAAGCTTATTTATCTCATTAATATTGTTATACTCTCATGCAATGTGATGTTTTCCAGTATACGAAATTTATATAAAAAAAAAAGAATATGTACTAAAATAAAAATTATTATTTAAGGACTTAAAAGTCAAAATTTTGTGACAATGCCTCATATATATATTGATTTAATTTTTACTTGATTCATCCTAAATGTTAATTTTTACATAAAGATAACAGTGTTTGAGTCTATGTTTATCTACTGTGGATTTTATATCTTTATAAAAAGAAAAAATAGCCCTTTAGTTCTGGTAGAATAATAATAGAATTATAAATGTAGTAGTGTTAATCTAATTTCTTTATCATTGGAGAGCTCAGGAAAAGAGAAGGTAATTATGTGAAGTCATAATTAAATTAAAAAGTATAACATGAAGAAGTTAACATGTTTTAAACCATAATGGAATTTCTCTGATATTGTTTAGTTTATTTATTACAAATATTATTAGTTCTGCCATATTTTAACAAGACTTTTCTTTCTTAAAAGTACTGATCTTTATAGAAAGTATTCAACTATGCAGCTGTTGTCTTTTTGTAAAGAGAAAAAAACAGAGAGATTTTGTGTTAAAAAATACTGCTGTGTGAAAATTAAATTCTAGTATTGATGTTATTCTCCAGTGAGATTATTCCTTTGAGTTTTCATTAATTTTCTGTTAATAACTTCTACTTTTTGCTTACACAAGTCCTTCACTGATATAGATTATTCATTTTAGAATTTATTAACGTATAGAAGTTCATGCTACAAAAACAAAAAAGGTCAGATTTTCAGATGCTAACAAAAAATTTAAATGGGGTTTTTGAAAAATGTGGCTATTTTAAGTGGGATTCTTAAAACTATTGCATGAATCACACAATCTCATGCTCTATTGTGAACCATGTGAAATACAAGCCTGGTATTCAATATTTTAATTTTGTTGTCAATTGCACAATGTTTTACAAAAATGTATCTCTCTACTTTTACAAAATAAATGATATAAAATACTTTAAAATTTCCAAGCAACTAAACCACACAATTATTATGGAGAATCGACAATGTGTATCACCAGTGGTACACAGACATATCTTTTCAACAGTGTGTCTGTTAATTGACATCATGAATGTGTTAAAATGTTTTGTGCTAGGGTTGTCAGATTTTTTATAAAATAAAATACAAACTATTTTCTTGATAAGAATACCTAAATAATGACAGGTTTGTAGCTTTTTATTTTTAAATCTGAGGGAAAGGAGGAATTAATAAAAATTCAGTAATTAAATTATTAAAACTAGTATTATCTGTAAACTAGTATTCTCTGTAGTAATGAGGAAAGGAGCAAATTTTGCTGTTTTATTATTTGTTTTTCCAGTCTATTTCTAAATACTGTGTATACATATTTGCAATCAGATTAATCTCTATTATTAAATATGAAAAAATATGTTTTACATTGCAGAACGTTACTGTGGGCCTGTACCACAAATTGACAATGGATTTGCTGTGGTTGCTACAAACGTCACCTACAAAGGAATAGCCACATATCAGTGTTATGCAGGATTTGCATTTCCAAGTGGTCTTCCTACTGAAACTATTCAGTGCTCAGAAGATGGCAAATGGGAAAAATTGCCAGTTTGTTTAGCATCATCCTGTCCGCCGCTAGCGGAGACACCCCATGCTACTCAGATGGTGCTGAATGGTGGTGGCCGCAGTTACGGAACAGTAGTTCGATTTGAATGTGAACCTGGTTATTTCAGAATTGGTGCCCCTGTGATTTTATGTATGAGTGATGGCCATTGGTCTACACCTCCTCCACAGTGTGAAAGTAAGAATCTGTCTATAATATATATTTTCATTTTGTCTATCTCATTTTATATTGAAAACAAATTATTTTTGCATGTTGTTATATTTATTGAGTATTTTGAGCAAATTTCTTCTAAATATTGATAGTTTAAATTACACTAGATCAAATATGTTAAAAAGTAAATTATTATAAATAAGTATAAAATCAGAGTTGCCAACTTTAAAATATTCTTCTGAAGTTTGACCCAAGTCATAAACATGCTTTGTACAGAAAATAAAGAAACTGAGGTATGTATCACACAAAAACAAGAAGCATTTTAGTAAGTAAAATTCCTGGTAAAAAACAAGTTTATTTGACTTGGGTCAGACTCTGGAAAAATACCAGAAAGTTGGTAACTCTGATTAAATGTCTTTTGGTACAAGGCATTTTTATTATTATTATTTAAATAATATTTTGTACTGAATGTAAATCTAGATGCAGGAAAACATAATATTGTAAAAATATTATTTCATACAACCAAGACTCTGATTGTAAATAAAGTTCTGCATTACTAGTCCCATTTCAAAAATGAATTTTCTGTTAATGACTTTAAAATCGGGGAATTTTTACTGCAGCTATATAATTCAAACGAAAAATCCAAAATAATATTTTTTCTTTTCTAACTTCTGGTGCAAGAAAGAGGCAAGTGTGCCGAAACGAAAAAAGAAATGAAACTCTGTAATTTCTTTTAAAAGAATTATTTGAATCCATAATAAACAAATAAAAATTAAGTTGTCTTATAATATACCTCCATCTTCGGAGTAAAATTTCGAAAATTTTAGATGTGGTAAAAAATTAATGCCTTGAATATGACACTTTGATCAAAATATATATTTCTGTATTGAATTATTCATGAATGCCACCCATGTAACACTTTAACCTTAAAAGTACCTAAGTATTATTTAATAATATAACCTGCTAGGGTTATCTATTTATACATATTATTAAATGAAAATTTGATATTTAAATATTTATATTTCAGTGCTCATTATTGTATGAAATTGTAAAGTGTTGCAATTCTATGCAATATTATTGTTTTGTTAATAATGAATTCAATATGTTACAAATTTTTTATTTTTTGAAATTCTCATTTAAAATTCTGATTAACTAATGTAACACGAATAACATTTTTCATTTTTATAAATTATCCAAATAAATAAATAATCTCTATAAATTTTTAGGAGCTGCATGTCCTTTACTTCCTGAAATCGAAAATGGCTTTATTGTGGAATCACAGAGAAATTTCTTATTTGGTGATGTAGCTAAAGTGCAGTGCCATCGAGGTTACAGACTAGAAGGGAGCCCTGTTATAACATGTGGACCTGACCAAAACTTCACCAATGTTCCTTCATGCATAGGTAAATATGTTTACCATGTTTACAACGTGTGCATGTGTTAGCTTTTTATTGAGTTATCACTGTCAAAATATTTCAGAGACTTCCAAAATAGTATTTAATATTTTAAATTATTGTGAAGTATCTGCAAATTGGATTTGGTTATAATCATTTAAAGTACTGTGTTCTGCAGTAATATAAATTTAATTGTAATGTCAAGATATTCTTCAAATCCTATGAAAATCTAATATTGTTGTGATTAACAAAGTTTCTATTGCTCAATCAGATTTTATAGTCGGCAGAATCTTGGGATACATCAAGAAATTTTTAAAGCAAGATAATAACAGATTTACATCCATTTGTAATTAAGATAAATTTTATTTTTAATACATGTTTTCTAATACAATAATTTAATACATGTTTTCTTCTTAATACAATACATGTTTTCTTTTTTCAATGTATTTTTATTTAATTCTGATTTACATTTGTAGATTTTTTTAATACTATTTCAATAATCTATTGATTATTGTCTTTACAATTCTGACTTTAAATCCACCGTACCAACATGAAAGGTTGCACGTATTTCCTAGATATGGTATTGTAAAATGTAACTGAAAGTAGGTCAAAGGGAGAAAGAGGGATAGCCAAGGTCAGGTGTTCGAAGCATTCTCAGAACTAAATAAAAAATATAAAACGAAATTAAAATTAATCTCTAGCATATCTTTCACATATGTGCACCTGCTGGAAGGTTAAATATACAGTATTCACTATTTCAGGTTTGTGAAATAATATGATATGTAAACTAACTGAACACATGGCAGCTAAAGTTGTTTGTATTTCACTTCACTTTTTATATTCACATAATCGTGAAAATTAACCATAATTAAAATTTTAAGTTTCTTAAGTTTCTTTGGGGAGAATGGTAGACTTTTTTTTTTTGTTGTTGTTTAACTGGGCTTAGTTGGCATCTGGCACTTGCTATTTATCATTACTGCTTATTATTTTTTACTGCTACTTATTAAACTAGTTCTTGCAGTTTTGATGTTTACTGTTTTATATTAAACTTTAGCTGCTTGATTTGAAATGCAATTCATTATTGTCTTTTGTTTTGTTTTTTCTTAACTCAAAACTGTATTGAGCAGACATTTATATTTAACTGCATTAAAATGTATTCTAATCATTAATTAAACTTAGAGCAATTTCCATCATCTAAAAAAAAAAAATAAATAATACTGTAATATAATCTAATTTATTTCATTATATTTATTTGATGCAATATTTGCGATGATATTGACCAGAATGGTTGCTCAAAAGTTGCTTTTTGTGTTAGCATATGCAAAAATTTAAAACAGACTTTCTAAAAGAAAAGTTATTGAGTCAAATTTGTAATCTATCAATTATTTCTGCATTTATTTATTTATTTTAAATTCTATAAATTATATGCTCTACAAAAACTTGTATATGTTTTTAATTTCTTAAAAATCATTCATGATCCATGTTTTTGTATTTTAATTATAGAATTTTGACTTTTTTTTTTCCTTTGTTATTTACTGACTGTTCTGATACTTCAAAATTAAATTGCAAAATTATCAAAGTATTCAATTTTCAAAACATTTTGTAAATAATTGAAATAAATTTTGAATCTTTTATTATTTTTATTTTATTTTATTTTAAATGACTTCTCTTATTTATAAATATTTATTATTTTCTCTTTCTATAAATTACAGATGTTAATGAGTGTTCTGCTTCAACATGTGATGCAGCATCTACTGTATGTACAAATACTGCTGGGGGATTCTTTTGTAAATGCAAGGATGGATTTGAACCTAACTTTGGTATGTATTAATTTTTGTGAAATGCAATTTTACACATATTGCAAGTTTCACTGCCTTAATTTTCTTCTTTTTGCTTTAGATTGCAGACCAGTTGGCGATTTAGGGCTTAGTTCTGGCGTTATTCCAGATTCTAGTATAAAAGTATCTGGTGCAGAAGCAAGTTATGGAAAAAATGTAAGATTCTGAATATAGATTCCCCCCCCCCCCCCTGCCCTTCCCCTACTTTAAAACCTTTTGTATGAATAGATAGTATTTGGCTCTAATGAAAAAATGTTAATTATGAGTAAATAATTGATTTAAAATAAAAAATAATTGTATAGAAAGCGGTTTGTGAATTTTATAAGTTATTTTATTTATTTATTTGTGTGTGTACATAGAAAATTAGCTTTATGTGCCTGGAAAATATTTTGTTTTCTATATATTATATTCTACAAAACAAAAGTTTGTCTAGTTTATATTCTTTCTGAAAATTTACCATCAATTATTGCATATTTGTTTGAGTTATGATACCATATAAAAAAATTTACCCTCCCTTCTTTGTTCGTGAACAGGGCAAGAAGTGTTAAAAAATAAACTTGCACCAGGCTATGAGTTAAAAGGATTCCTATAAAAGAGTTCTTATACAATATATGCATGCTGGGGCTTAGGAACTGAATTTTCCTTTGTCAATGGGATTAAATTTCAATTGAATTTCTTGTTTTAGAACCAAATTGTTTGACAAGTGGAGTGTTCATTAAGTTAACCAAGGCTCTACTGTATTAATAAAATTAACTAATTGCTCAATTTTAGTCATTTCTTCAAATGAGACAAAAGTATCTTTTTAGTAATAAAAAGATTGTTAGTAAATGCTTAATTGTATATACAATGACCTATAGGATAATGTATAATTGTATTAAAAGTTGCAAGCATTTTTTAGAACTGGATATAAATATAAAATATCCCTACTCTTTTAAAAACTTGTAAAGCCCTGAATTATTAGATAAAATGATATGTCATGTAAAATAGTCTTAAAAATAATCTTTTTGGATATTATTTTTTTCAAATTTAATATTTTTTTGAAAGTTCCTTAATTTATGTTTTGTTGAATCAAGGAAAAAATCTGAAGAAAAAGCTTCATAGAATTATTATTATTTTAATCTTCACAAATTTATGATTTTCCATTTATGATTAATTTTTTTAGATTCTGAGTAAATATCGAATTACAAAAGATTATTTTTAATTTTGTGTAAAATGAAAAGACTGTTATATTAACATAATAGTAGAGATTTTGAATGCATAGAAAAACCAAATAAAAATAGTGTTTCATGCAAGTAGTACTCCTTCTAAATGTATATTACTTTATGTAAAATAATAAATTTATCTCCATTTATTTTTTTATGAAATGTTTCAGATGGTTCGATTTGATAGTTCTGGTGGTTGGTGTGGAAATGTTCCAAGGCCAGGTCACAACTGGGTTCAGATTGATTTACGTGCACCAACTGTTATCAGAGGATTTCGTATTCAAGTTGTTGTAAGATCAGATGGAGCTATGGCTTATCCTGTTAGTTTAAGAATTCACTTCACAGATGATTTGACTGATGCATTCCATGTGTACAGTGATCCATCTGGAAGGGTAAATATAAATTTTATTTGTACATTTTTGTTACTTGTTTTATTGAAATTAGGAATGTTTATGCATGTCAGTTGCTTTTTTATGTTAGTGATAGATCGTGTTTAAAAAATATAATTTTAAAACTTTTTTTAAGTGGGATAAATTTCTATCTGAGGCAATGTAATGAGATATTTTTTCCGAAAAGGGTGTAGAGCTATGACTTTTTTCCCTGGCAATTTTATTACTTTATTTCAGAATATGTAATATGTTTAAGTTCCGTTTTACATTAGATTGGGGATTTTGATAATTAAATATGCTGCATATGATTATTTTCATTGTGCTCCTGTAGAAATATGTGCACATGTACGTGGATGTCTAAGTAAGAAACAAATTCTATGTATCATAACAAGTTGAATAATTTAAGAACAAGACAAGCACAATCTGAAATTGTTGATTTTTAATGTTTTCAAACAGGTTTTTTTTTTTTTTTTTTTTTTTAAAGCCACCAGTTTTGCTATTGTTTTTATTTTGCTATTCTTGTTTAATTAGTTTGTTTTGAATGTGTTTAATATTCAACTTAACTCAAAAGTATTATTGCTATGTATTTATTGTTATTTATAAAGTGAATATTTTATTAATATATTTAGCTAATTATTTTTATTATTGTTAAAATAGAAAAAACTGCAATATAATTTTATAAGTATAAAAAAGAAAAAAAAAATCAATATACTTAGCTATAGCAATTTCTGTGGTATCAGTTATGTATGTGTGATATGAAATGAACTAACTAATTTGAAAACATTCATGATTTTAATTAAAATTTGGTTCAAATCACTAAGTATAAATTTGTATTGCAATTAAATCGAAATAACTCAAAATTCATCTGGAAAATATGTAAATGGGATTATTCTGCTTAAGATTTATGCGTGACTCATTTTTTAAAGTCCTTGGTTTAAAATAGTCTTACCATATAAGAAGTTGTCAGGGTTAATTCTTAATCATAATTTAAAATTGTGATTTGTGAAATATAAAATAATAATAATGCTTATCGATTTAGTTGAATATTTAAGCCTGTTGGATTGTATCAAAAAGCAAAAATATTTGCAACCAAACCTGGTATAAAGTCACATTGATATACAGTCACCTTCACTTATAATGCTATTTTCATAATTCCCTGTTAAATTTCAAACACACAGTTTTATTTCTCTTATATGGTTACCTCACATTCAAGGTCACTTTTGTATTATTCCCTAGAGTTACCCTGTATCAGGTTTGACTATGCATTGTTGAAATAGATTACATTGTTAAAGTACATATTCCAGATACTGTCAATTCTGATAAACAGAACCTTTTATTTATAGCCTATACAATTCAGACCAAACCCAGACAGTAGGACAGGAATGGCTGTGGTTACTCTGCAGCAACCACTTGAAGCTAGATACATCAGAGTAGTTGTTATGGAATATATTGTAGCTCCGTGTTTGAAATTAGAACTTATGGGATGTTCCAGACAGGATTGTGTTGGTAATAACATATTAAATATTGATATTCTTGTAAATACAACAGAACCTTGTTTTTATGTTCCCAAATTGTATGTTTTCTGACAGTTAGTAACAGTTTTTTTTTTTATTTAAATTTTATCTATCTGGTCCCTCTAAAAATTCCATATTGATATTTTATTCTAATTTTAAAAATTCACTATTATTTACTTTGTCATGATTGTTATTTGATCCAAAGAAATCTGTAGGGATTAATTCTTTGTAATTAGATATTATACTTAGAATCATCAACATTCAATATATTTTAGTGTAAAAGAAATTTTGTTAAAAGATATTAAAAAATAATAATAAATGCCATTACTTTAATCTCTTGATTATGTTCAGTATTAAATAAAGTATTTCTTTAAAAAATTTGTCATGTTTAATTACTAATTAAAGATTTAAAGAAATATGATTTTTTATTTAAATTTACAGTTTGTGATTCATAATTTCGACAAAAAATAAGGCATATGATGTTTATGAATATTTTAATATTATTATTTAAAGGATTTTATTTACTAATTTAACTCTGATTTTATCTTATTTAAATAAGAATATTTTATAATAAAATTATTTATTTTTTATTATTATTTTGATTAGATATTAATGAATGCATGGACAAAAATGGTGGTTGTGATCAGCGTTGTATCAATAGCCCAGGAAGCTTCAACTGCCTCTGTAATGTTGGATTTGACTTGTACACAGAGAATGGTACAGCTGGTTTTACTGTTCCTTCGAGTGAAACAGGCTTCAAAGATGGTGATATATATCGAGTGAATAAAACTTGTGTCCGTAAGTCTGTTTGTGATTTTCTATTATGTTTCATTACTTTATTATTATTATTTAACATGTTAAAAGTAATTTCTTCATAATATTACAGATTTATTATTGTTTATGGACACTTTAATTCAATGAGGTTTTGATGCCTATTTTAAGTACAGAAATCCCTTAACATTCGCGAGTTTTGATTATTCGCAAAATAAAAAATGAGGAGCATTTCAATATTTGTGAATACTTAACTTGGTTATTCATGAATTCTGTTTTATAAAGAATATTTTTTTTTACAAAAGGAACTCTCTTTGTTTCACCAATTCCATAAACTATTCTATTTCGGACAGCTGCATTGTACTGCATAGCCTAAGTTCCGAGAATTTCAACCCTTGTATAGAGGTAAAATATAAGTAATTACGAGAAATGTGAAACATGACTTGATGCTAAAAATAAAAAAAATCCTAAATTTTCTAAAATTCAAAATTTTTATTGCAAGTGAGGATTTTTCTGCAAAAATTACATGGAAAATTTTAAAGCTTCAACAATAACTTGCTGAAAAAGCAATAGCATACGATCCTTAACTTGTGAGGAGTCTTAAATTTAAAAGAGAAATTGAGGCTGCAACTTTTCCTTATACAGAAATTTCTAAACAAAAAATCTTTTGTTCCAAACAATCGTATATCACTAAATTTTTTTCAGACATCAACTGGCAACCAAACTTTGTACAATATGTTTACAATTATTTTATCCTTCTCAAGGCCAGTGCAACCATCAGGCAAACAGGGTGACTGCCTAGGGCCCCGCACCAATTAGGGTCTTGTTAGGGGCTCCGAGTCTCTCTATACAATTCAAAATACTGTTTCCTCTATTCAAAAGAACTTTTCTTATAAAATAACAATATTTTTGCTCTAAATTTGATTTTAAACATTTCTCTGTGAGAAACAGTGACTAGTAACTTTATTTCTTAGAGGCGAAGTTTATATAGCTATCAAGGAATGCATAGATTCCATGATCCCAAGAATAATCATTGATGCAAAAAATAAATATTCAAAATATTGTAAGGGTTAGAAGATTTTGCGAAATTAAAATAATTATTCACTTTAAATGTGAAATTAGTGGTATTTTTCGTGCCTTTTATTATCCATATTATATATTATTCTATAAAAATTACAATTTAAAAATAAATTTTATTAGTATAGTATTGGAGCATACATTGGGCCCCGATAACACCTTTGCCAGGACCTCGCATGACCTTAAGCTGGCTCTGATCCTTCTGTAATTAAAAAATAGTAAGAAAGGTTGGGGGTTGTTAAAAACCTTTAATCGAATGAAATTTTTAAAAGTTTTTAAAAAAAATTGCTTTATTCACAAATTTTATTTATGCACAAGGGTGGGTAAATTAATAAATATGTTTTTATTTTTAAAAAGATGTTTTTAACTCTGGTGTGTAAGTAAAATCTACAGGTAAAACACTTTTGTAATATTTCTAGTTTATGATTATAAAAACAACAAGAAATCCTTATGCAAAACCTCTATAAACAATTGTAAACTTAATATTGCAAAAACAAACGGGGTCTGCATATTTTCATAGCAATGCTTTGACTGTTATCAAAGAACAACTACTTTGTTACTAATAAACAGAAATATGTAATGCTTAATGTGTATGCTACCATTCAATTCAATAAATAACTTTGATTATAACATTTGCGAAATGTTCTCATTTCAGCCAAAATGTGTCCAACTATTTCACCCCCAGAAAATGGAGTCATTTTAAGCACTAAATCTATGTTTCACTATGGTGATGTTGTTAGTTTCCAGTGTGATTTCGCTTTTGTAATGGTTGGGAATCCAACTATTCTTTGTACAAGTAATGGGGTATGGAATGGAAGTGTACCATCTTGTGAATGTGAGTAATTTGAATATTATGATTTTCATAACCATGTACTATACTTTTAGTAAAATTATTTTATTATACATCATCATTATTACAATTATTTTTTATTACATTTATTGTTGATCTGTTTTTACAATTTTTTAAAAATTATATGTCTGTTATGAATACAATATCACATGACAAATTTGCCATAACCAAACAGTCTGTTATGAATACAATATCACATGACAAATTTACCATAACCAAACAGTCATAAATGTGCATTTATTTAAATTTTTAGGCATATTTTCTTTAGCAAAAAGCCATTGTAATTTAAGGGAATTTGTTTCACAAATCTTATTCAGATATTTGGAATAATTTAGAGATTTTATTTTAAATTTAATTGCCAATCTGCCTTGTTTTAGAAGGAAATGGTAAATAAATAAATAAATCAGAAAAGAATAATTATAATAATGCTTCTAAATCTTACTGAAATGCTTTCCAGAATATATTCAGAAATGTTTTCCAATTATAGATATACATACATACATAATACATATATGCAAAGGACAGATTGTTCATGTGTGAAACTTAGTCCTTTGTTTAAGTCTTATTTTACTTGTCACACCTTTGTAACACTTTCCAACGTAGTTGAAAAATGTTAATGAATTTGCTTTTGTCTGTCTGCAGTATATCTGCCATCTGTCTGTTCTCTAACTCGCCTAAATATACTCAGGTTACCATGCAATTGAAATATGTTATTGATGTTTACGATGGCTTGTCCAGTATTGAAAATGAAGTATGTAACATTTATAGTTCATTTATAGGGACACTCAACATTACAGTCTATGGCAGGGTCGGTGAACCTATGGCACGCAAAAGAACATTTTTGCCATGCTGTTGATTGATGTTTTAAATCAAGATACAGTGACATTCATTACACAAAATTTACCGATACAGATGTGTTGAGATTGTTTACATTCAATATTGAAGAATTGAAATTGCAGCTTATTAAATTCCAATCTAGTTGAATGTGGGCTGAAAATTTTATCAAACAAAGACAAGATATGGAAAATATCGAAAAGATTATTAACAAATATAAGTAAAAATGCTGATGATAAAATTAGAGCAATTTGGAATTCAATTCCAGAGTTTTTTTTTTAAAGAAACTGGTATTTGCATTTAAAAAACTTTTCCTCCTATCTACTACTGCATATAATTATTTTCACAAGTGATAATATTAACCCATTACCTGCTGATGGTGCGTTTTCGCACCATTAAAAATAAATTTAAATTAACTATCAAGATATCACTATTTTTCGATATAAAAAATTGTCTTGATTAATTACAAAAAGTTTGAACATTAAATGAAGCGAAGAATGTCGTTTAATATTTGTAGTGGCAAACATAAAAAAGTTGAAGACGCCTATCTTACAGTTTTAGCAGTTAATGGGTTAAAACTCAAATATAAACCACTTGCACATAAAACAGTTCAGCTTGCATTCTGTTAAAAGAACCTAAGTATAAACCTCATATTTTCCCCCTCCAACATGCAACAATAAAAATCGCATTTAATTGCATTCATTTTTTTTTATTATTGTTTTTTAAAATATATTTATTTCTATAAATATTACAATGTAATACAACATGTATGTTGCCCATATTTTAAAAATCCCAATAAATAATTTTCGAATTATTTTAAGTCTTGATTTTCTTTTCCATTAAATTCGTTTGATGGATGGCACGTCATGGCTACGGATGATAATTTTGGAGGAAAGTTGGCATGCGGATGAAAAAAGGTTCGCCAACCCTGGTCTATGGGGAAAAATCATTTCAATGTACTTTAACCCTTCACTGCACGACGTTCCACATCTGGCACATACCTAAAAACACTGTAATTCTTATTATGTGCCATGAATTTGGCCAATAGGATCTCTATCCCTGATCGAGAACAGTCCAAAGAATGGAATAACACTTATTTTGTCCATGGCAGATGGCTGCATTTGACAAAAAAATAGAATTTATTCTTCGGAAACAAAAAAAATTTCGATCAAGCTATTAAGGTAAAATTTACTTTCATTATTTTTACCGAATACTTAAAAATATTAATATATAAAAACAGTTACAGAGTGTTAAGCAGATAAAATTAATTAATTTAAGCTCATTGAGTTGTAAAATTTATATATAGCAATACAGTATTTAAAACCCCTAATTGTGTACTTAGGGTACACTCCATAAAATATCAAATTTTAGCTGAAAATTTGAAATTTAATTTTTTTTTACTATTTTTCCCATTATTAGACCGATATATAGATTTCATATAGATTTCAAATTTTTTTTTCATAAAAATAGAAAAAATCGTGCAGTGAAGGGTTAATAACGTTACACTATCTAAAACATATTGAAATTGATATATACCACTGAGGTGTACTATAAAATGCTTACTGTAGAATAAGGTGAGCATAACATTCATCGTACATTTACAAGGATGCACAAAAGAATTTGGTTACAGTACTATCTATCAATAATAATTGAATAACAATTGCTGGAAGTGCGATTTCAGTTGCATTTTAAAATTTAACTCATTTTTTTCTTATTACTTGGTGTATATAAATTCTATAGATCCTATACAGGGCTGCACAAAAGATCTCAAGTACATTTCCATTGTTGTCTGAATTTAATGCAGGGGAATTTTCAACTGTGCATGCATTTCCTAACTGTAGTAATTTTAGAATATTATGTAGTATATATATAAATCTATAGATCCTATACAAGGCTACACAAAAGAATTCAGATACTTTTCTGATTATTGACGGTAATTGCTGCATTGAGTCTTCAAATGTGTTATTTTTTTTTCCAAATTGTGTAGTTAGATATCATCTTTAATGTACAAGGCTGCACAAAGGAATTCAGATACTTTTCTGATTATTGATGGTAATTGCTGGCATTGGGTTTTCAAATGTGTTATTTTTTTTTCCAAATTGTGTAGTTAGATATCATCTTTAATGTACAAGGCTGCACCAAGGAATTCAGATACAGTAGAACCTCGATTATTTGAAGTAATTGGGGCCGACCATCTTTCGGAAAATCGAGAATGCTTCGATTTTAAGGTTAAGGAGAAATATATGCAATATTTCTTATTATGGTAACAAGTGCTTAAGGCCGCTGGTCACTGGCGGAAAATATCGCGTTCAGCTCATATAGTAGACTGTTCCTACCCCCCCTACGAGCTGTCAGAGAGGCGTGTACTTTTAATAGCCGTGAAGTCCAAGAGATATTATCGGCTATCTGTTGACAAAATTTATGAGCCAGTAGGAATGGAAAGTTCTCCCATAGCAGCTATTTTTGTTAGTAGGGAAATACTACAATTTCTTTTGCACTTTTTATAATACACGAGATCACATTGAACAATTTTACTGTTATTATTATTATTACTACAGCAACGCAACCGGGAATTCCATCAAGGAATAAGTTTCAATTGAATAATTTCGACTTTTATAAATGCCTACATTTTAGAAAAGGTTTGATAAAAATTTAAATATGACAATAAAAATTGATTCAATGTAATTCTCCTGTCTAAAATGATTTTGATGTACTTATACTTACTTTATATTATGTTTATTATATGTTCATGTTTACCTTCAAATTTAACCATCCTAAATTTTAAACAAATAATTATTAAATCAACTTGTCTATAACTCGTTTTTATAATTTAATTACGTAATATTCAGTGTTTGTGATTTTTTTCCTTTGTTTATGTAAAGCAACATTAATTTACTACTGAAAAATCAAAGCACAATTGATTATAATTAATTACTGTAATATGTATTTTTTTTTAAATGTTTGTTTATAGATAAAAATATTATTATAAATCATCAGGTAAAGAAAATATGGACAGAGTGAAGATTTTAGTCTGAGTTACACATTCATTCTTCAGTATGATATATTTAAAAATATTTCACAAATTTATTGAACACTTTAAAATTCGATGTTTCGTTGAGATTTTGGACCTATTTTTATAAACGATAATAGATACAGCCATCGGTATTTCTCACTGGGTAAGACAAAGAAGCTGAATTCTCAATGTAGTAACCGCCCCCCCCCCCCCCCTCTCCACCTAAAAGCGAAAAAAAATAAAAGGTTGTAAGAGAATTTTATCAAAATATCTCCGATTACTGAAGTTATTCAATATATTGGCACGTATTTAAGTATTTATATAATGAAATTAAACTACAGTGCAAAATGAACATAAATTATACAAAAAATACTCCAAGTAGTGTTTTTTAATACAGCTTTATTTGACAAAAGCATAATATAAGATTTCCAATAACTCAAATTAACGGCCATAAATTCGAATTTTGAAAGTTATTTCATTTAATTTTGATTATCTTTTAATAAAATTAACATTATTAAAGAATATTGAAAATTGCGAATTTCAATACATGTAACGATATCTTCCTTAATTCTCTATTCAATCAAAGGATACAATATTAAATATAGATACAACATACATCAATGTATATACGATTCACAAAGACAAAATATCAAAGTATAATATTAATATGTATCGATATGAGGGAAAAAAAAATCATTAAATGAATATTAATATTGCACATGCTAAGTACACCCCCCCCCCCTCCTACTCAACATTGCTCCCACCAAAAATATCTAACAATATTAACTGAAAGGAAAGTAAAAACATAATATGTTTGCTCTGCATATTTAAATTTTCAAATAATATTAGTTTTTTTTTTTAAATTATGTGATTGTAAATTTTAATTAAAGATGTGGAATGCTTCCTCAAAAAATTATTATTTTTATATTTTCCCCCAAAAACTTTGTTAACCTTGCCTTGAGTTTATAAGAATTTTGTTATATTAAACAAAGAAACTTCTGTATTTATATAGTTATTATATAGTTTATATATAATATTTTCTGTATTTATATAGTTACATCCGAATGTAAATATTACCCAAACTTTCTTTTTTCTTACAGAGTATTTAAATAAAGCACATTTTTTTCCCCTTTATGTAGATTAAAACTTAGCACTGAAAATTATTTAAAAAACATTAATTACCCAAAATATACCATAGTAGTTTTCTCATACATTAGGAAGGTTCACAGCTGTCTTCCACACATTTTAACAATTTTTTTTTCTTTTCTTTTTTTTTCTTTTTCTGATCATTTTTTTAATAAAATTGACATTATTAACAAATATCCAAAATTGCTAAGCTCAATACATATAATTAATTTTCAGTTAATTCTGTCATTGTCATCTATTTAATTAAAGGATACAATACTCAATATAAATGCAATAAAGCTGCAGCAACATATATATGATTCACAAAAACAAAATGCCAGAGTATAATATTAATACATTGTACAAGTGAGACAAAAAAAAAATCATTGAATGAAAATGTGTAATGTGCATGCTGAGTTCCCACCCATCCCTCGACTTACTTCCACCAAAAATATCCATAACAATATTAACTGAAAGTGAAAACAAGAAACATAATATGTTTGTGCTGCATATTTAAATTTTCAATTAATATTCATTTTTTAAATTATGTGATTGTAAAATGTGTGTGTGTTTAAAATGCTCAAAAAGGAAACCAAAAAGAAAAAGTTGACTGTGATAGTGTGACGCAGGTTGTTCACTCTCAACGGTGTCCAATGGCTGATTCCTAAACCGTTAGTCATAGACATATAGTTCCAATTACAAAAATGTTTTAAATGAAGTAAAGAAGTATTTTAAAAGCGATTTCGGTCAATAAAAAGATTTTTTTTTTAAATATGAAATTTTATTTTTTATACTGTCTCATGCCCCGGGTCCTATAAGTAATATTTAGTAAAATTTTCTAATATTACACTGACAAGTAAGACCAAAAAAAAAAAAAAAAAGCCATTATTCCATGATTAAAACTGACCGAATATCTGTTTAAAGTTGGAGCATATTTTTTGCTGCGAAATAGCGGTCATTGACAAATTTAGTAGAAATATCGTCAGCTGTATTAAAAAAAATAGTTGAGAGTAAAATTGCAATATAAATTTGAAATCTATAATCATTCCGACATATTAATGCAAAATATACAATTTGTACTAAACAAATAAGAGGGGAAAAATAACTGAATTTTTGTTAAATAAGATTATGAACAGCAACAGCTTCATTTCTTTACAAAATTATACATATTATAAAATGCTATTAGGTTGCAAAATTTGAGTTGTGTTATGTTCCTTAGCTTTTGATAATTGACAGTATGTATTTTGTAGCGAAGAAACCGGAATTGACTCTCCCTTTTTTACCACCACGTAAAGATTTTTTACAAATCATAATAGCATAAAAGTCATGAATTTCAAAGTTTCATAACTCGGTCAATTTCAGTGTTAGATGAACATATATTTTTGTTGAGTTTCATGAGTTATTTTGACTTTATTTTTAGTGTAACAGGAAGTTTTTACTAAATATCACTTATAGAACGTATATATATTTCGAAATATTTTAAGAAATATTTTTATTGACCCAGATCGCTTGCTTCTTTACATCATTTAAAACATTTTTGTAATTGGAACTATATGTTTATGACTAACGGCTTAGGAATCAGCCATTGGACATCGTTGAGAGTGGAACCATGTATAATTGAATTTGGAATAGCCACTTTTTTTTATATATATTTCTTCGAATTTCCTTTTCTTCTTTTTATATGCTTCCATTGCATCTAAAATGCATTTTGATTCTCTTATTAGCATGGTTCTCGTGTAGGCATGGTTCTCGTTATTTTATAATTATTTAATGGTTTTAGTAACAGCTTTGTACTTTCATAAAAATAGATAGCAGACTAAGCAAAAAGTTAAAAGACTATTTTGATGAAAAAAAAATGCTTAGATAAAAAATGATAAAGATTATCAAAAGACACCTCCTCCTACAGATACATTACGATATCAAATGCCAGAGTCCCCCTCCCTCTAAAGTGATATCCTTATATATGTACAGCCCCTAAGATATTTACGCATTTTTTTTTTACTTCTCGATGATATAACAGCAAAATTTCAGATAGAAAATAAAAGAAACAAAATATAGAAGGAAATATAGAAGGAGCGTAACAGATGAAAAATGTATGCTTTGAACACTAAACTCATTGAAAAAATAAACTCATTTACAAAATCTACATATATCATATACATTTTGATTATACATAAAAAATACATTTTTTTTTCTTATTTACATAAGTAGATAACTTAATCATACATATTGCATCTTTCATAAAATTTTAAAATGCTCAAAAAGGAAACAAAAAAGAAAACAGTTGACTGTGATAGCCTGACGCAGCATATAAAGTGTGCGAGCTATATAGCACCTCCCGTGTACGCAGCCGAAGGCACTGGGTCCTCCAACATGATGATCGTTTGTAAAGATTTTCGTTTTAAAATATAAAATCCTTCAACACTGATTTTGGCATGTTTGAAATAATTATCACGGCCCAAGGCAACAACTGGCGGGTCGGCGAATACATAATAATTAATCATAGTTTATTTCTGTAAATCACACACACTTTATATATATATATATTCAATTAAAAAATAAATATCTGAGTATAATTTTAATACGTAAAAAAAAAAAAAAAAAAAGAAAGAAAAATCATGCACCAAGCATAGATTATAAAACACTTTCAAACACTTCCAAAATGCTTTATCAAGACTTCGCCGTTTAATAATGTAAATAAGATACCCAAGAAAACGTTTTAGAAATAGCGCATTTGAAAATCGGATATCAGCAATTACCGTCCACAGTCGAAAAGGTACTTTAATTCGTCTCTCCAGCTCTGTGTATGATCTATATATTTGTACATATTCTACACAGTCTGCTAAAATTTAGTATAATAAGAAAACGCATAACACAGTTAAAAATTCACTAGCAATAGGCAGAAACGTACTTGAATTCTTTTGTACAGCCCTGTATATTACATATACATTTTTTATGCACGTAATATAAAAAGTTGAAATTTAATTCAGGCAAAAACACTCTTAAAACTCTTCACTCCTCATTTTTATTTATTTATTTATTTATTTTTCTACTCTCCCATTACCTCCCTACCCTTTCTTTCCTTTTCTTTCTGCACACTGAGTTTGAAATACCGTATTTTATGGAAGAAACGCCGCACCCGTCGTAAACGCCGCACTCCTCAAATTGGCCTGAATAAGCTTAAAAATATCGTAATCGCCGCACCCGCTGTAAACGCCGCATCCATCGGAACGCTACTTTTGTCGAAATACTTCTTTCAATTTTAGCAGTAGTTTAAGTTACTAATATTTTATGCTGTGCATACAAGTCAAATTCAATATGTAAAATAAACATACATCTAAAATAATGGACAAACTGAAGAATTGTGATCATGTGGTTTAAACTACTGGTGTATTATGTACATGAAAAATTAATGTGTTATGAAAGACATTTTCATGAAACCCTTATAAATACACACACACACACATACACAAACACATATATATATACAATTTTTGAATGGAATTAATTTAATATAACATTTGGGGCCTCCTGTTTTCTCGGTTTCGAGTCATGTTTTCTCAATTTCGAGTCCCTTCAAAATTTTCTGAGAGAAGCAAAACCTAAACGTGGCTAAATTGACTTTGAAAACTTCTCTCAGCTATTTCTATCCCCTCTAACTATTCCCCCGACCCAACTTTTATTACTCCGGAGTCCGAGCAAACGCAACGGGGTGTCGCTCCCCATGGAGTGATGGATTATATCGAGGGGGAAGACACTGAAATCATCAGAATAGAAATATATGCGTTTTGTTTTAATTATAGCTCCCTCCCTAATTAATTTCAATGAAATATTTTTATATCAATGGATAAATTGGAAACTGTACATTTTTTCGTGTTTTTTTTTATTTCCAAACGACCTAATAGAACTGCCATAATTTACAATTTAATGAGAGGTAGAAATTATTTTGGTCATGCTCCGAGTATTTCACGTAAAATCAAATATTTAAAATTATTTTTAATATAAAATGAAAACTAGGATGAAAAGTGACAAGTTTTAAGAATTGCATACAGAAAACAAAATTCGAAAATCTTAATTTTTTCATGAGATATCCTTAGAAAAGTGAGAAAAAATATTCCCATAGGTTTACATGGAGAACGGAAAACGGGATTGTAAGTGATCAGCACCCTTAATAAAAATAAAGCAATAGCAAAAATAGAAACAAGAATAAATTACCTGAATTTTAATTTTGAAATTAAGTACCTTTTACATATATCAGAAGAGTTTGAAAAAATGTTTTGTTTATCGCAGTTTCAATTGCCTTTCCTTTGAAGCTTTCGCAGTCTTTCTGCTGCTCTAGTCATGCTAAGTCTTTTGAAAAACATTCAAAAGCTTCAGGCTAATTTGTTTGATTTCTTCGTTCCACTCCGCAGCTTACAGGAGCTCAAGTTAAATTCAAAGGAACTCTATGAAAGAGGATCGAAAATATTTATATGTACTCGTAGTTTGGAAAGGACCGCTTGCACACAAGGAATATGGTAGTTTAAAAAAAAAAAAAGAAAAAAGAAAAGAAAAAGCTTTCAAAATGGATTTTGCACACAAGGAATGTGATAGCAAAAAAAAAAAAAAAAAGCTTTAAAAATGAATTTTGGTTAATCGAGAGTTTCGGTTAAAAAGTTTCAGATAAAAGAGGTTCTACTGTACTTTTCTGATTATTGACATTAAATGCTGGCATTGGGTTTTTAAATGTGTTATTTTTTTTTTCCAAATTGTGTAGTTAGATATCATTTTTAACTATGTTATACTGTGAAGTTTTTTACAGTATTCTGAATGTGTTGGAAAGTGTTTCAAAATTTATGCTTGACCCATGATTTTTCATTCTTGTTTCAATTTTTTTATTTAACTATTAAAAAAAAATTAAGATCATTAATTAAATAAACTATTTTTTGATGGAAATTATCTTTTGTACGAATACACATTAGTGATATGATAATTTAGAAATATGATTTTGCAGAATTTTATTTATATTTTTAGAAATTCTCGAATTTTTACATTATTGTGATTTAACTTAAACATATCATATTTAACAATAATCCTCCAAAGAAGTTTTATATGGTTACTAATGTAATTAACATTCATTCAAATCTGCGATTTATGTTTAATGAGTAATTTAATGCTATTATTGAGAAAATAAGTATAATATATACTTCATTCAAAAACATAATTTTGTTTGAAATTATGGAAATTTATGGAAACTAAGATAGAAAATTGCTTTTCTAATTAATAAAATAGAATTGAGGAAATTGGAGGGGAGGGGAGATACTGTGCTTTTAACTGTATTTTCTTTTAAGCATATTTTTTCTTTATGATGCTACTGATTCATAACATTTTTTCGCAAATGATATAGACATTTCAAAAATTCATATATATTTACTAAATATTTGAAGTTTTTGTCCTTGTATTTAATGACATTTTATGTTTCTGATGCAGATTTATAATTCTTTGTTTTGTAGATGCTCATTGTGAGAGATTACCAGATGATCCAGCTCAAGGTTTATTGTTTGAATCCGAGTCTGAAAGTAAATACATTCCTTTCTTTGAAAATGTTACTGTTGCTTGCCATGAAGTTGGAAGACCATTGCGTTCAACTTTAACTGCAGGATTTAGACAATGTGTATTTGATCCACATGAAGGATTGCCTCAACAACATTGGCTTTCTGGAGCACGACCCATGTGTCCAAGTATGTTTTGAATTGAAACATATATCCATTTCATATTAGGAGCAATAATTTGTATGTTTTCTTAAAGCTTTCCTTTTAAATATAGATGTTTTTTCGTATTTATAACTGTAAAAATATATAAAAAAAGTAATTTTAAATAATAAAAAGATCTTTTATTTAATTAAATCTTTCAAAAAATAATTTTATAGCATTGAAAAATTTTTCTTGTGTAATTTTATAATAACTTAAATTTTTATATAAACATAAAAATATTAATATCTATTTAATAAAAAAGTATTTCTCAAATACAAAAGACATGCACAATATTCGCTTCTGTGCAGAAATAACTGAGCATAAACATGAACAGGTTTTGACACTGTGTTCATCTGATACTGTACTTTTGACTGTATGTTGCAGCAAGTGTTATATGGTAAATTTTTGTAAGTAATCAGTGCCTGCAAAGGAGTTATCAGGTGAACAGCTTCATGATATTTCCTTCTATAAACAAAAATTCAATGTCTCAGCTGCCAAATGTCATTGAAGATTATGTGATCATTTAACACACAATGTCATTCCCCTGCATACCATAGAAGAATGGTATCACAAATTCAGGAACAGAGATTTGAGAATACTTTTTACTGCAGCATACCTACTGTTGTTAATGACCATTACCAAGCACTTCAAGACAATAACCATATTACAAGCCATACAACAATTCTTCATGCTTAAAATACATAAATCTGACCTACAATATCAATTGCTGGATGTCTGACTCAGCATATCAAGGACCTATGGAAGTAGACTTGTCAGAAACTGATGCAGGTGTATTGTAAACAACCATTTTTAATTTGGATGGTTACTTGTGTTAAAATATCTGCATATTACAACAATATTAGCAGAAAAGGTGGATAGTCTGAGCCTGATCAGCCTGCTGGCAACTTCGGAAGAAGATCATTCACCAACAAGAAGGTTTTGCTATGCATTTGGTGGAATTGTCACGGAATCATCTACAAAAAATATCTTAAATCTGTTCACACCATTAGTAGAGACACATATTATGTGATGGTTAATAAAGTTAAGACCACATTAAACAAGACACAAAAAGGGGGAATGGAAAAAAAACAGTTCTCTTTCATCAGGACAATGCCAGTATGCGTAGAAGTTTAATCACCAGCTGGAAGCTGTACCAGCTAAGGAGAAATTTAATAACACATTCACCTTACAGTCCAGACAGATTACTATCTGTTTTCACATTTACAACTTTATCTTCAATGCTTAATCTTCAATACAACAGAAGAAACTATTTCTGAGGCCAATACATTTCTTGAGTCGCATTCATCACAGTTCTCGCAGGAGGGTATTGAGAAGCTGACAAAATGTTGCAAGATATCATAGAACTGAATGGAGATCACTATCCTCATTAATTTTGAGTTTGTAATGTCTTTTTTTAAGTTCTAAAATGATATTTTGAATCCAGAAAAAACTTTTTCATGAACCTGATTTATTATTTTAGCAAATACATTATTTAATTAAAAATATATCACCGTTAAAACATTATCTAAATCCCCCCCCCCCCCTCCAAATTCTTATAAAAAAAAAATTGGATTAAATCCCTATTACAAGTTTTTACATTCCATACACATATAGTGTAAGGAAAGTATTGTAATCATGATAAAAACCCAATTATGGAAATATTGATATATTTTACATTCTGAGATTCCTGAATCTTTTTTCACTATTTTTAAATCTATTCCATATGCATGTGTGTGTGTCGGAATTTTGTTACGTTTTTAGCCCCCCCCCCCCCCCCAAGAGCCTTTTTTTGGTGCATGTACAATAATGTTGCTATGTATGTATGTGTGTGAATGAACATGATAGCACCCAGAATATACTTCTGATTGATCTCCCATTTGGTGAATATGTTGCAGGCCTCTATTGCAAGAACTGCATTTATATCTATACAAATGGTCAACATTTGGTATCTAAACCGTTTTTTAACCATTTTGTGAGCAAAAAAAAAAAAAAAAAAAAAAAAACCCAACGAGTATTTTTTTTTTCTTAACTCAATAATTCAATTAAATATTTTTATATTTTTATTGTTCACACTTATCTTATTTTGACATTTTCACACAACAGTCATATTTTACTAGAAGATGACTTAATTTAGCAAAACATCCTTTTTCTAAAAAAGCAAAGAAAAAAATTAGAGCGAGTTTTATTAATCTGATAAAAACAAAATACACTGCAATGTACCCCTTTTCTTTTACATCACTGCATACTATCACCTTAAAGAATGAAAACTTTTAAAAGAAGTTTTTGTATTTTTTTCCTTTTTCCCAAATATATCTCAGCTAAATTACAGCAATCAAGTATATATAATTAGCACCTTACAAAGTAATTTTATTAATAAAGCAAAATTTAAGCAATGTGTCAAGTAGTACAAGTTGCTATTTTAAGTTAATTGATTAGAAATTTCACAATTTATTGATGATAGATTTATTGTTTAAATTTCAGATTAATTTAAGCAATTTATTTGTTCCTCTCTTCTCAATTTCATGTTCATTTTAAATATTTTTTTTAGGAATATCAGATTATAATTTTTAAATTATTCTTGAAACTTCCCTTATATTTTTGTTATATTTGTATAATACGTTGTAATATCAACTAGCAATTTCTTCATAACAGCATATTTTATTTAATATGTAATTTATTCTCTATATTAAAGGAATTGACTGTGGTCCACCTCCTGAAACACCTGGTTCTACTTATGGTTTTTATGCTGACACCAGATACAAGGCAAGCTTCTTTTTTGGATGTGAAGAAACCTTTACATTAGCTGGAAAATCTTCCATGAATGATAATATTATTCGGTGTCAAGCAGATGGTACTTGGGATTTTGGAGATTTAAGATGTGAAGGTAAGGCATATGTTTGGAATATTAAAAAAGCAAATTCAATTAATTCTAGATATTTCTGCTTGGAATTTGAGCTATTTGATGATATAATATATATATATATATTGTTTTCATAAAATCATTGCTAAAACAGCAGTTTTCAATTTTTTGTATCAAGTGGCATATTGATGGTTCTGAAAAGTTGATTGTGCCAAAAACCTAAAAAACAGTACCAACATACGAAAATTCTTTTAAAGCATAAACTTTCTTTAAACTTTTTATTTATTTATTTATTCAGATCTTGATGTATTTACAAAGTTTTCAAGATTTTTCCAAATTCTTTTAATGACAATAATAAAAACCTCAAAGCTTGAATTTCCTTATGAATCATTTTCCACTGATTCAGTTAAATCATTTTCATAAATTTACTTCTGGCTTTTTTTTCCTTCTGGCATTCAGAACTACTTATCTGTGTAATAAAACTTTTCTCTTGTACTAAATATTACATTTTAAGTGGAAGAAAAAAAGCTGATTTTATAGGTGTAAACATTTGTTAGGTATATGACACTCAAGTGTCAGTCTTGGCCCATGGACTGTTGTTTAAAGACTGCCAGCTTAAAAACATTACTTCACGTGCCTTTGTATGTTGTGATTTTATGGCTGATCTCTTCAGAATTATAATAATTTTCTGAAGAAAAAAAAATATGCTTACTATTTTATCTGTAATGGTTAGCATTTTGCTTCAAATTATATCAATATTGATAAATTTCTACTAATTCTAATGAAAATTCAAATTACCATCATGTAAGATGCTTGGTCAGCTTTTACTAATTATTATTGATAAATAATGTTTTTGTCTAAGAAAAATTCCAATTTATTTGATAATTCAGCTTTATAATAAAAATATGAAGAAACCTTTTTTTTAAACTTAATCTCTTCTAATAGTTTTATTATCTTATTTTATTAAAGTAGATTAAAATAAGTTTGTTCATATATTTTATATTTAGGACCTGTATGTGAAGACCCTGGTCATCCACCAGATGGACAACAAATAGCTGTGAGTTATGAGCAAGGATCAGAAGTTCAGTTTTCTTGTTCACGCCCTGGATATGAACCATACAGTGATGAACCCATCAGATGTGATAAAAGTAAATGTCATTCATTAAGTTTTATGTATTATTTAGGAATCATCACTATTACTTTTATAAGCTGTTGCTATATTTATGCTTGATCCATTATTTAAAAAATATGTATCTGTATATACTATTTATAAAGTAATATTACTGCTTAAGAAGCTCAGATTTATGAAAACTGGTTATCATTATCATTAAAGTTTCAATTTTTTGCATAAAATATTGCATTTAAATACTTATGCAGTTAAACTTGTTTATAGCGAGCTTGCATTAAAAAAGAAAAAATCTTCATTCAAACTAGTAAAAAGAAAGGACATGCTGGGCCCATTATAAAAATGAATTCTGAATTGCAGTTATAATAAGGAAAACTCGGATATAGTACACAAAAATTTCACAAACTCACAACGATATTTCGAGGGCTTTTTTTTTTTCCATTTTCTTTAAACAAAATGTTCCACTTAATTGCACTAAAAGTATAGAACACATCTTGAAGAGATTACCATTTATGCAGTCATTTCTCTTAAATGAAATAGCTTCCAGCAAACAAACTATTCTAGTATTTCTTTTCGGAGTTCATTAAATTATCAGAAGAAAAATACCTCATGTAAACATGACAAACAAACAAAATATCCAAAAGAAAAATACTCTAAAATATTCCAACTAATAAATAAATGATAAGCACTTTTTCTTTATTTAACTTATTTTCATAACATTATTTCTTATTTATAAATTTATAATAAAACAATTATTAAAGTGAATATTAAGCTGTCAATAATTTTCTTTCACTGTTTTAATTCAGAAATGTAACATTTCATTTAGCAAAGCAGTCATTCTGTAATTTTTAATAATTCATCTGAAATTTTGCATATTTTCTTATGTTTCTTCACATGAAATTTTAAACTTGGTTATCGTGATAACTCTGTTATAATAAATAATGCTTTTGTGCCTTTGTCTTTATGAGTTTGACTCTATTATGACTCGTAATAGTAGAAGCACTTATTGCAAAACATGAAATTATTCAATTTATTTGTAATAACAAAAACAATAGCTATTTAAAAAAAAAATGTATTACTTCTAATGGATATATTTTATATAAATATTCTAATATACACAATAACTTTACACAACTTTTTAAAAAAAAGTTTTAATTATTTAATTTACTTCGTTATAGATGCGGAATGCAAAGTAATTAAGCCTATTGGATTGAGCAATGGAGCTATACCAGATACGGCTATTAATGCTACATCACAAAGATTAAATTATGAATCTAGAGTAAGACTTGAATTATGTATTGTCTCTTAATAGGATAATTTTTTTTTTATTTAACATTAAAAATGACTGTATTTATTTATTTATTGTTAATTTGTTGCAGAATATTCGATTAAACAGTGCCACTGGTTGGTGTGGAAAGACTGAGCCTTTCACCTATGTAACTGTTGATTTAGGTCACATATTTATCATTAAAGCTCTTGTTATTAAAGGTGTCATTACAAATGATGTTGTTGGAAGACCTACTGAAATAAGATTTTTCTACAAAGTGCAAGAGGCTGAAAATTTTGTTGTTTACTTCCCAGTAAGAAAATATTTCCCATAATTTTATTTATTAATCTGTTTATCTTTGTCAATTTTCTTTTTTTTCCCTCTTATATAATTCAGTTGGTTATATCAGTTGGCCTCTCCATCTTCTTTTAAAGTCATCCATGAATTATGTCTTGTAAATTTCATGTTTTTTTCTTTTTTTTTTTTAATCTTTCGTACCCTTATGTTAGATGTTGTATCGCTCAAGTGATACCCCTTCCCTGTTGTGACATCACACTTTCTGTAACTGTTGATTTAGGAACATTTGATTCAAACAATATTACAGCTATTATTGTTTTATTTTATTTTTTTTAATTACGAATGTGTAACAAATTCAAATAAACCTTTAAAATGAATCTCTTTTTTTCATAAATAAAATTAATATATTTTTTTAACTTTATTAGGCTTTTTGAAAACAATGCCTATTTTATTGTTTTCATATTTTAGAAGTGATGTCACAACCACCAATCCCCTTTCCGTGTCACAATGACACTTTATGGAGCCTTGAAACTTTTGAAGTGTAATATAATTAATGGAATGATTTTCTCTTTTTGAGCGCTGATTGATCTATCAAAATCATGAAGAAATTTTATATAAATATTATTTTTCATCCATGTTTTGGCATTCGAATGGTAGACTATTGATAATTCCTTTACTCTCTTGAAGCATCGAGGTCTAACACATTTACCAATAAAGAGGTGTACTCGTTTGTTAGACCCGTCCTTATTTGTGCATAGTAGCACTGTAAGTCTTTCTTTGGAATGTTTACCCCCATGACAAGATTTTTTTTTAACGCTAGCATTCTCTTTGGTAAGCATATATAAAACAGACCTGTTTCGTCTGCATTATAGATGTCACAATCCTTATAGCCTTCTAGTAACTTCGGAAGTTTTTCGAACCACATTTCTATGGTATCAGTATTTACTACTGCAGCACTTTCACCGCATAATTTCTTGGATACCAATCATGGCGAATTTTAAAACTTGAAATCCACCCATTTGATGCAAAAAAGTATCCATGCCATATGATGCAGCTATTTCAAGTGCCTTTTCTCGAACAAAATTCCCATCCACAGGAATATTTGACGCATGAGACTGCTCATGCTAAGTGAAGAGAAGTATTTTCAAATCACTGTAAGTAGACATTTTGTTAGTTTTTCTCTTTTTTGCAGAAGCTTCATACTTATCAGCCTAATATCTAATTTCTTTCTTTTCCGAAATTATCGATTTCAGGGTTGAAGGCGATATACCTAAACGTTAAGCAATGTTAATTTATCTCTCAAAAAGATTGTTTCCCACCCTACCTATGATGAGAAGCCTTTCTTCTAAAGTTTGGACTTGTTTTGCCATTCTTAAAATTCCCAGAACACATTAAATTGAAAGCTCACAATCTTGAAATTAAACACCTGTACTGCACACAACAGATTAGCCAAGAATGTGAAATAATGTGGCAGTTGGAGCTGACCTAAGTGGCCAAAACCATCCTCCCTTTTACACAGAATAGTTGGAATACCCATTGTCCAAACACAACACCTGTTCCACATTCATTTATTTATATGTTACAATATCAGTGCTAATCCTTATATCCCCCCCCCCCCCTAAAGCAACACAAATGAGTTATTTTAGGATAAAAGAAGTAATTCCAGTTTGTATGTCATATAGATCCGCCTGATCTTCATTTTCATTTCGGTGAGGAAAAAGAAACTTACAACGATGAATGTGGGAAAAGGACTTTTTGAAGAACGATGTATACAGGTTTCATTAACATTATTTAAATATAATTTGTGCAGGGATCATAGAAATAAAACGATCAATGCGGGAACGATAGATCAGGGTTTCACTGTATTACACATGCAACTTTCATTACACTTTTTTCGTTAAGTTTGTTTTGAAATATGTATATATATACAGAGTTTCCCCCAGACAGTTTCAGGAGGGCGCTGCACCCTGCCTGCCCTTAGGTTTACAAAATAGTACCCTTCTTGCCCCTCATTAAAAAAATTAGCACCCTTCTTGCCCCTAGTTGAGAAAAAAGACCATCTACTCCTTTGTGTATTAAAATATTTACTTGCATAGTAAAAATTGACTCATTGCTGTTTTTAAAAGAGTGCTCAGACTTTTAAATATTAAAAGTAGCATTAAAAGTCAAAGGAATGTCTTAAAAGAAAAATAAAAGTGCCCATAAGAATCCAAAATGTGCTCTTTGAAATCCAAAAATGCCCTTAAGAATTAAATAGGGCCCTTTTCCCACAAGCAGCACCCTGCCCTTTTTTAAACCTGGGGGAAACTTTGTATATATATTATATATTTTTTTTTTTAATGAAGTGTAAATATTTTCTCATCTGTAGAAAAACAGCTTAATTTTGTCTTTTTTATTCACAATTATTTCTTTTTTTCCTTCTGTCATAGAATTTTAATTTGACTGATTCAGAAAACAATTTTGGTGCTCTGTCTGTTATTGATCTCCCATTAAGTGTTCGAGCTCGTTACATAATCTTGGGAATTGTTTCATACAACAGAAATCCATGTCTAAAATTTGAGCTTTTAGGATGTGAAGAACCAAAACAACCAGTTCTTTTGGGATATAATGCTGGTTATCCTCTTTGTGTCGGTAAGTATTTAAAGTTGTTCATTGAAATAATTTGATTTAAAATTGGGAATCTAATATTTTATATACTTAATATGAAAGTCTCACTTATTTTTAAAGTTTATGTTTAAAATACATTTTGCTATTTTTCCATTAAAAAATACTACTTTGCACCAAGTGCATACATTGCCATGAAAGCTAAAAAATGTTGTTTGAAAATATTATGAAAAATATACATGGATGTTAACTTAGATAGAAGATAGGAATGATAATTCTAGTAACATACACATATTTTAATGAAAAGTTTACCTATTTTAGTAAATACAAATTATAGAGGAAATTCACAAATCTTATGAATAATTATTTTTTCATTACACAGTCAGTATGTTGCTGATCATTTAATATTGCTAAATATTTTGTTAATGTCAGATTATTTGAAAACTTTTAATTGTGGATGGTGCTAAATTCGATCAAGTATGATTCACAAAAATCGATGTATGTATGCCAGAAGTATATACATTGAACAGCAGTTTTTAAAGGAATGCAAAAATCTTGAAAACAGGTTTCAGTGTGCATATCTTAATTCTTCATCATAGCATCATTTTGGTGCTTTAAATTCCAAAATACATTATGATATATACTTTTAGGAACAAATATCACACTATGAATTATACTTTTGCTTTGGAAAAAATTAATCTCACCATCTGGAAAATGCCAAATTCTGTAATTCACATTAAACTATTTTCTTTTAATCACTTATTGATATATAAAAAAAAGAAATTTTGAAACAAAAAAATAATTTATAAATGATGATTTACATTTGAATTATTGCTCTTGTAGAAGAGAAATAAGTAGTTTACCATATTTAGAGCAATACATCTACTGGTTTTTATTTAATGGAAAAGTACTTACATTTCTTAGAATAAAATTATTGATTTATATACCCTAACTAAATTTGAATTTAAAAAATATTTTAGATTTAAATAAATATATCATTAAAGGTAGTTCTGTAAATTCTGTTATATTTATTTATTTAATATTGGAAAAAGAAAAGAAACTGAATTTAAGGAAATTTTTTTTTCTGTTTTTAACTTTTAGAATGTTTAAAATTCCTTTCACCTTGCAATCTTTGAGATTATTTCTAATACATCTTTCCATTATTTTTTATTAACTGTAATTTTCAATCAGATAACAAGCTTTAACTACATGTGAGTATACACAAACATTGAACAGACTTTATGTCAAAAGTCTTTTCAAAAACCTTTCCTTTCGTATGACACCACATTCATCATTGTGCATTTTATATGTGCATAGAAAAAGGAATGTTGACATCAAAAATAATATTTGTGATTTATTTGATAATTTATTTATTTATTTTTGTTTCATTTGTATTTGTCAAAAAAATATTTATGATAGAATCAATTTAATGGTAGATTTAATTTCTTTAAAATAAATCTATTTCTGATAAAGTTATCTCTAAATAAATATTTTTCTGATAATTATAATAAGGCCCATATAATTCTAACTTTTCAAAAAAAAAAAAAAAAAAAAACCTTTTTATGTTAAATTATAATATTTTAATTGATCAATGGAACTATCTTAGAAAATTTAATCTGATTAACTTTGGATTAAAGATGCCTAAGATTAAAAATTAGATATATATTAAGTAAAGGGAGTCTCTTAAAATATTTTTTTTTAGAAAAATGATGGATTAAAAAAAATTGACATGATGTCCGCATTCTGAAAAATCAAGAAATTATATGAACTGTGTTATGAAGAATAACAAAAACTGATTTGTAATCAGGGGGAAATTTTAGAATTGTTGTTTTAATTTTGTAACATATTCTTGTATCAAGTCTTTGATTTTTTTATTATTACTAATGATCCCACTGTATTGAATTAAGAGAAGGTTTGCTTCACTGTGTGTGCTGTGTTGCTTTCGTTTAAAAAATTACTAGAGAAATTCTATCCTTTATAGTTAAGAGAATATTAGCTTATAATAACACTTTTTTTTAAAGCATTAATTTCCGTACAATTTATTTCACAAGTAAACTAATATATTTTTATTGTGGTTTCCATTTTTGACTTTTTCTTTGTCCTTTAATATTTATAAAGAAGAATATAATCATGTGTAAAATAATTATAAGGAAAATTTGTGTTTCACTTTCATGCTTATCTTAAATTTTGTGTAAAAATATTGTCAGTGTCGAATTGGGGGATTTTCTGAAGTTCAGATGTAAAAAATGAGAGGGAAAAAATCTACTTTATTTTTTTTACACCATTATTAAATTTACCTTTCTCTTGTTGATTTGATTCTTGTTTAAGAAAAAAGTTCTATGTTGGATGCATCTTTAAAATAAGGTACAAAGTTGAAAAGTATTTCTTATATTATAATTTTTTTCTCAGTAATTAAAATTGCCTTAGTAAATCTAATCTGTTTAACTTTGAACTAAAGATGACTATAGTTCTTTTTTTTTCAACTGGCGATTAAACTTCATAGTCACCATCACTAGTTTCGATAGAAATCCCAGATAATTCGTTTTTCCCACTCTTTTCGTTCTTGACTATAAAAGCTCTGAAACAACCTCAAATGTAGTGTGAAAGAAGCAACCGACTGGGTAATTCAGAACCTGTTATCAAAGAAACACCCTGAAGGTCAACCGTCAGTCTTAGCAAATAACACTTATAGGTGGATTTAAATTGTGGAAAAAGATGGGTCAAAGAAAAATCACATATATCTCTTAACATAATTTTGGGGAAAATGAAGGAAAAGAAAAATCTAACATGGTATTGTTTTTTTTTTTTTTATATTAAAAATTAGGCACCGTTTCATACATTATATATATAATGTATAACAACACTGGAAATTTTTTAGTATTAAATCTTAGCTAGCCTTATTGCTATAGGTTTCAAAGTAACTCTTCTCCCCACTATCACCCTCCTAAACATAATTGTAAATCTTAGGTTTTTTGAAAATTTATGAAAGAACTAAAAACTTTTTAGTTTTAATTAAAGCTATTTGGAAATGGCCAACCTGTATTTAATTTTATTTGTGTTTATTAGCTATTCTTTTTTGTTCGTAAAAAAAGAAAATTCTATAGAAGTTTCGCAGTAAGTTATTTTATCTAATTATTTTTACTTCTTAGACAGAGAACCGCCACAGTTCATCAACTGTCCTTCAAGACCTATAGTTGTCACAAGAACATTGTCTGGATTGCTACCAGTTAATTACTCAGTACCAGTTGCTGTAGACAATTCAGGTTATATTGCAAGATTTGAGGTCAAACCTCTTGGTTTCACATTGCCAGCTGCTGTTATTGAAGACATGACTGTGGAATATATTGCTCATGATTCAGATGGAAATTTTGCTACCTGTATAGTTAATATTACAGTTCCAGGTACTTTTGTTTGCAGTTGCATAAGTTATTATTATTATTATTTTTTTTTTTTTTTTTTTTTTTTTAAGATGACGTGTTTTTGAAAGTTAAAAAAAAAAAAAAAGGGGGATTTCATAACTTTAATATTTTACTTATGTTTGTCAATGAAATGTTTTATTAATTTTTCCATTTATTTATCTATTTGAGGTATTTGTATACTTTCCTGTGAACCATTTTTGTTAAACAAACATGGTGCAAACAGTATGACTTAACGTTGATAATGGATAAGCATAATTTCAGAACATACTCATAAGATATTTTTTTGTTTTTATGTAACCCTGATTTTTTTTTTTTTTTTTTTAGTTTCAGATAGATGTGCTTCAAAAAGTGTAATTTCACTCAAATAATGACAGGAGTTCACATTGCATTGCCCTTGTTTATCCATCTTTAGATAAAGTCTCAGTTAGTGACCATTAATGCATGCTTTTTTTTTTTATGGCAGAATCGTGCAATCTGCAAAATACTTCACCATATCCTTTCCACAGACTAAAGGTCCCAAATTTTTATAATTTTTTCCCAAATATTCATGAGTAAAACAGAGAAATAACAATTAACTTATATACTTCATTACAAAACCATAACTGGCTTATGGACAAAATAAATAAAAATGGAATATATACATCACATGTGGCATACAATGCTGCAATTGACTGCAACAAACATGACATTATGCTTATCTATTATTAGCAATAAATCATGTTGTTTCGCAACAGATATTTTGTTAGTCATAAATGATTGACAAGAAAGTAAACAAGTACCCTATTTTTTTGTATCTATGAGTATCTAATTTCATTTATTTAAGTGGTCATCATACATATTATGCATTTTATTTGTTTCTCATTTTGAAATAAGTACATTTTTAAAAAGCAAATTGTTTTTTTTTTTTTTTGGATGTGTCATTTTTGTGACATTAATGTGTTTTTTATTCTTACATATTTAATTTAATAAAATATTTCTCTCTTTTTTTTTATTTATAAAAAATATTTAAAATGTTATATTTTCAGAAAATACTGGACAATTTACATATTATCAAATTTTAAGCTTCCTTGATGTTCATTAAGATTTTTCTTTTCTTTTCTTTCTTTTTTTAACTAATAAAGAATGGGGTTCAAAAATAAATGACTGTATATATCTTAAAATTGATGTCTGTATTTAAATAGTTAAAGATTCATTTTATTAATTTACTTTTAAACATATTATAACTTTTGCCTTTTCTATCGCTTAAACATCGAATTTCTATTATAGTATAGGTTGTTTTTGTAATTGTATTGCAGATTTTACCCCCACGACTAGCAGTGTTGAATTCAGACACTTTTCTCTGGGAGAGATTTCTATGGCTCGGGGGGGGGGGGGTGCAGTATGGAGTTCCGGGAGGGAAGTTTCACTTTTTGACCATTGAAAACACAAAATCTCAAATCTTCGAGGGAGGGGGGGACATCTCATTGCTCTGGGGGGGATGTCCCCACCCCCTGTGCCACCCCCTGAATTCAACACTGATGACTAGCATATCTCACCCTTGCTTCAAAAGTACCACAACTCAAAAATTGGGCTTTTTGAGTTATGGTTGGCATTCAGCTTGGTTTTTATGTCTCTACCAATCACCTAAAGTGCCAGATAGTGCACTGAAAATCAGTAGCAGTTGCGCCGTTTTTTCCGACCCTTCTAGAGAAGTGCCACATCTTCAGTTGTGATCTAACCTTCATACGTGATTACAAAATTTGAAATAACTGCAACAATCTATCATATTATTATATACATAGTTCTTCTTAGTGACATCACTAGATCAACTAAAATTTACCTACACAGCCCTGAAACAGTTTTTCGCATTTCCAGAAAAACTGAGTTTTATGAGTTATACCATTTTTGAAGCAAGGGTGCTATATATTAATTATTCAATTATTATTGGAAGAATTTAAATGGAATATGAATTTCTAAATTTTTCACCCTTTTTGAAATAGTATGAATATCAACCATAATCTTTAATAGGATTTATTTGTTGCTATAAAAATAATCTTTAAGTTATTTGCAACCTTAAAGTTGTTACTGGAAACATATCCTTCAATCATTTGTTACATATTGAAAATTCAGTTAAGATAAAACAGATATTTTGGAATTTTTCACAATGTAAGGAACTTTAAAAATCAAGGAAAAGTTATTTTATTAACTTTATGCTTAAATTAAACAGCACAATGTGTTCATCATAGTAAACAGTAGGCATATAATGCATAGAAATTCCCCAAATTTAAGTTGCAAGTGGGATAATGAATGTTCTTTCACATCTTTGGGCAATAGATAGTCATATTAACCTGTGAATAAAAGCAGACAGGGTTTTCTAACTAGCATTGCAAATATTGTTTTGTAATATGTGGCCATTTATGAACAGCCTTCAAATGCTTTCATAATATTTAAAGAATAATTGTGAATTTAATTTGCAAAAGCATTTGCATAAAAGAAAAAAAATTCAATTTTTAACCTCTAATAGTGGACATGATTCAAGAAAAAAATTAAGAAACATAAATTTTTGAATTTTTTTTCTTTACTATTGTATTTGTATTCATTCATAGATGTTTACACACATGACTGATGAATGTACTTATTTAAAACTGTACTCTTTCAGATTATAATCCTCCATTCTTGAGTTGCCCTCAGTCCTATGTTATTGAGCTAGTTGACCAACAAGATAGCTATTCTGTTAACTTTAATGATACCCGGCGCTTAATCAATGCTACTGATGCTTCTGGTCCAGTTACAGTCACAATAATACCAGAAACTGCTGTCATACCCTTGTGGGGTTTTAGAAATGTCACTGTCACAGCAGTCGATATCCATGGCAATGAAGCTTTCTGCCATTTTCAAGTTGCTGTTCAACCTTCTTCTTGTGTAGCTTGGTCTCTAGAATCTCCAGTCAATGGCAATGTCAATTGCCTTCCAACAGAAGAAAGAAATGGACATCGTTGTTTGGCAACATGCAATGCTGGCTTTAGGTTTACTGATGGTGAGCAAGCAAAGACATTTTCTTGCAATAGAGGTGAACCATGGGCGCCTTCTAATATTATTCCAGACTGTGTTCCGGAAGGTAGGTTTCTTTATCATTTTTTATTTATATTCCTATTTGTTTTCTGAAACTTTTTATTATGTAGTAATAAAAAAGCAATTGTATAAATATCTATTGATTGCTCTTTTGTCAACTTTTTAATGTGACAGAATTTCCACCTCTTGTAAACAGACTTTTTTTTACTTTTTTATTAAATTACTGCTGTTTGTATATCTCTCATTCTCATCTGCTGAACAGTACCTGATTTAAAATTTGAATGTCCTAGGCTTGATTTCAATGCTGTCAAAATTTATTTACATAACTGTATGATTATAGTATCTTGAAAATCTCAAAATACTAAAAAAAATAAATAAATAAATGAGAGAAAAAAAAAAAAAACCTAATGGTGCTTCAATCTATTAAGGATCATGATCTACAGTGCCCAGCCCTGTTATCTTGATCATGGGTCCTGAGGTGCTGTTATATAGAATATGTCCATGTCAGGTGGTCATCCTAACATGAGACCCTAAATGTTTAGTTCCAAAATAGCTTGGTGCTCATTTTATCAACCCAGAAGGGATGACAAGTTGAACGAACCTTTCCAGTCTGCTGTCTGGAATTGAACTGTGAACCTGTAGAGTGGCAGCACAACATGCTAACAACTAAGCTATTGGACTTCATATCTGAAAATACATTGATATTAAATTAATATGTTTAACGTCTATTCCCTCCTCCATTTCTATAGACAAAAAAAAATTAACAGTATTGAACAGTATTTGTACAGAACGTAAAATGCTATTCCATTGCTTTTAGAATTTTTCATCCATAAAATTTGTTTAATGCTATTGTCTTAAATTTAGGAAAAAAACACTTTATTAGATATTATACAATAAAATGTAGTTCAATAGTAATTTTCTGTATGTAGTGTGAGAGGAATTATTAATTCTAGAAAAGTTAATATTAAATGTATATGTATTTTGTCATTTTAATGAATTTATGTTTAAGTATTAACTCAAACTTGAATTAGCATTTATTTTTTTAGTTATTCAACTGCATTATTTTTTATGCTACTACAAAGTAATATTAATTACTATGGAAGTATCACTTTGTTTAGACAATAAAATGCAGCTTTATTACCGGAAATAAGAACCACTTTCTCTTAAAAATAATTATATTGAAGAAAACTTATTTACAAAATATATACATGAAGACACCACTCACATAAATATTAATACATCTTAAATTTAACTTTATCTTAACATACTATGTCATTTTTTATGTACGTCTTTTTAATACATTCTTCTGTCTACCTCCTCATTCCATCAAAAAAACTCGAATGTTCTCAAGTTCTTTTTCTCCTCCATTCACTTCCGTTTCTTTCTCACACAGCGTCTGTCATATCGACAGTTAGTTGAAGCGCGCATGTGTTGCTGCTGTCAGCATCGCTAGAGTAGCTTTACGGTGGAGTTGTGATCTCAACTCCAGGTGATGCTTTGTAAGCTAGTGCTGTGGGGCTTTGGCAAATGCGATCCCACAATATTATAAAAATTTATTTTACTGTTATGTTAAAATTTGATGAATTTTTTTTTTTTTTTTAGATACAAATCAAGCTGCATATGATGTACTTGCAACCGTAGATTATACTGTTGATGGATTTGCATCTAATCCTTGCCTACCCCAGTATATAGCCTATTTAAGATCATATTATGGTTCCTTAAATCAAGTGCTGTCAGACAGGTGTTCAGCTATCAACGTTAAAATGGATATCACATTTCATAATACTTCAATTAAAGTCAAGGGTGATAATGAAGTAAGCATTTTCAAATTATAGAATCTTTTTTTATACATTATATCGTGTATTTATATAGATATGTATAGATTGATTCTAAATGTGTTTTTTTCTTTTGTTAGATTATGATTTCATATACATTAAGGATTGATCCTGTTGTACGTCAGACGCTATTGTATGATCTCTGTGGTTCAACTTTAGGTCTTATATTTGATCTTAGTGTTCCTAGTACATCTGCTATCATTGAGCCAATCTTAAACATATCAGCTGATTCATTACCAGCCCAATGTCCTGGATTGCAAGCTATTAGATCATCTGTCACCCGAGGTTTTGCTTGTGACGAAGGTGAAGTTTTGAATACAATTGGTGAAGGACAAGTGCCTCAGTGTTGTAAGTAATCACCTTCTCCTTCTCTCCCTTTTTTTTCTTTTTGTGAGTATTTTTGTGTATACTGTTTTTTCTTCAGTTCTATAAAATTTATGCATATGTTACCCCAAAATTATATCAAGTACCTGATGGTTTGATTTTAATATGAGGCAAGTTTTTTCATTCTTAATTTGCTTAATATTGTCTGTATATTGAAAATTATATTTATGTGACAGTCTCTCTTTATATGTATATATATTATGAAAATTAAATTTCAGCGCCTTATTAAAATTATTCCATAGAAATTTTTTTTCTAAATTACTCTACAATCCTAGTTTATTAAATTATTCCATATCTTAAATAACATTCCATTCATTCCGTTCATTTAAAAATCATTCTATTTAAAACGCATATTTAATTTCCTTCAAACTCTTCTAAAAAGCATTTCCCCTTAATAATTTTTCTTCAAGACCTTTTTATTTTTCAATCTTAAATCGCTGATATTTATTAAAGTTATCTGATTTTTACCATTTCTTTTCTTTCATCTTTTTTATTCCATAACTTGATTTGCTGTGCAATTCTGACTTTGTAATTTCTCCTCAAAATTATGCCACTTATGATAAAGAGTTCCCAAACCTTGTCGTGTGTCCATTCATTCTCCCTCATATCTTCAATAGCGTAAAAAGTCATCTGCCTTCGACTATTTAACCTGAAACATGAGTGCGGAGCAGTAGATTTTTTGTGGTATTTGTTATAAAAAACTATGTTGCTGTCCAGAAGAAGCCATGGAAATAATTGAATCAAGTGTAACGTTGTATAGAATTGGGGGTGTACGGCAATGGTGGGAAAAGGTATTTCGTGTTTAACCTAAAACATGAATGCGGAGCAATAGATTTTTTGTGGTATTTGTTATAAAAAACTATGTTGCTGTCCAGAAGAAGCCATGGAAATAATTGAATCAAGTGTAACGTCGTATAGAATTGGGAGTGTACAGCGATGATGAGAAAAGGTGTGTCGTGTTTAACCTAAAACATAAGTGCGGAGCAGTAGATTTTTCATGGTATTTGTTATAAAAAACTATTTTGCTGTCCAGAAGAAGCCATGGAAATAATTGAATCAAGTGTAACGTCATATAGAATTGGGAGTGTACAGCGATGGTGGGAAAAGGTGTTTCGTGTTTAACCTAAAACATGAGTGTGGAGCAGTAGATTTTTCGTGGTATTTGTTATAAAAAACTAAGTTGCTGTCCAGAAGAAGCCATGGAAATAATTGAATCAAGTGTAATGTCATATAGAATTGGGAGTGTACAGCGATGGTGGGAAAAGGTGTTTCATGTTTAACCTAAAACATGAGTGCAGAGCAGTAGATTTTTCGTGGTATTTGTTATAAAAAACTATGTTGCTGTCCAGAAGAAGCCATGGAAATAATTTAATCAAGTGTAACGTCGTATAGAATTGGGAGTGTACAGCGATGATGAGAAAAGGTGTGTCGTGTTTAACCTAAAACATAAGTGCGGAGCAGTGGATTTTTCATGGTATTTGTTATAAAAAACTGTTTTGCTGTCCAGAAGAAGCCATGGAAATAATTGAATCAAGTGTAACGTCATATAGAATTGGGAGTGTACAGCGATGGTGGGAAAAGGTGTTTCGTGTTTAACCTAAAACATGAGTGTGGAGCAGTAGATTTTTCGTGGTATTTGTTATAAAAAACTAAGTTGCTGTCCAGAAGAAGCCATGGAAATAATTGAATCAAGTGTAATGTCATATAGAATTGGGAGTGTACAGCGATGGTGGGAAAAGGTGTTTCATGTTTAACCTAAAACATGAGTGCAGAGCAGTAGATTTTTCGTGGTATTTGTTATAAAAAACTATGTTGCTGTCCAGAAGAAGCCATGGAAATAATTTAATCAAGTGTAACGTTGTATAGAATTGGGAGTGTACAGCGATGGTGGGAAAAGGTGTTTCGTGTTTATGAAATTTGTGGTGAATGCTTGACCCCTATATTATTATAAGAGGACATAATAAAATTTCTTCTTTGTGAAGAGGTATTGTATTATTCAGGAAACTTCCAGTGCTTATTGACTAAGGCCTAAGTTATTAGAGTGCCGATGAAATATCGAATTTATTAGTATTTAAACGACGGCTGCCTAAAATCTTAGATTGTGGAGCGATTGTTGCTTCATTTTTTACATTGTCCATGACCTGTCACCCAAGATTGTCACATATATATATATATATATATATATATATAAGAAAATATTAATGAAGCTGTTAATACTATCCACAAAAATAACTAATACCGAGTATAAAATTCTTATCAATAAACAAATAAGCATTATAAAAAAATTGCAAAATTACAAACTTTTTATTTATTATATGTTAATAAGGTAATATGATATGAAAATATTTTTTTTTATTCTGCTGTGACTAAAAATAAAAAAATACCTTCCTTTTATAAATGATGTTCTTTAAAAAAAAAAAAAAAAAAAAAAAAAAAAGTTTAATAAGGAAGACAAAATTTATGAAAAATTACATTTTAGACTTCAAATAGGATATTTAATCATCATTTAAGTATTGTTCCTTGTTATCTGAGAATTAAAGCTGTTATTATCTTTTGGTATACCTGATAATTAGTGTAAAGATGAATCTCGTTTTTATTTATTCTAGTACATTGTCCTGCTGGCACTCATGCCTCAAAAGCCAATGAATGTGTCTTTTGTCCAAGGGGATCTTACCAAGACTCAATACGTCAATCTTCCTGTAAACGATGTCCAGACTTTACATTCACTAGACAAGAAGGCAGCAAAAGTCGTAGTGATTGTATACGTAGGTTTATCTTTTGATTTTATTTTTCTTTCTATTATTTAGATGTATGATCTTAATTATTTAAATGTATTATCCACTAATTTCCTGTATTTTTATTTATATTTTTTTTATCACAATTTTGTTTTGGATTTATAATTTTACAGTTGGAATAAATGTTTCTCATTTGTTTGCTTCAGATATTTGTAAATATTTCTGATATAAATGAAAATCAATGTTACACAATAGTTTTTTATTGAATTCTGTGGTATATTTATTTATTTATTTATTTATTTTTAATATTGTTAAACATCATATATTTCGACCTTTTTTCATTCTATATGGATGGGTGCTATAATTAAGAATGTTTTAAAAATAAAAATTTGTTTAAAACGTAATTTATCTGTTGAATTGATTTTAATTTTAATATAAAGGCGATCAAATATGGTCCCATAATTTATGGAATTTTGAAAAATTGGACTTAATGATTTTTTTTTTTTTTCAAAAATTAGCGATTTTATTTTTTAAAAATTTCTATGTCTAAAAAAAAATTTTCATTTTTATAAAACAAATCAATTTCTAAATCCAATTAACAAAGAAAATAAGGTACTGCAGTAGTGCTAAAGAATATATGTAAAAATTCTACTTATACAGATGTCTCAGTAGGCTTCATTTGCTATATAATTATTTTATAAGTAGGTTTGTAAAAATGATATAAATTGAATGATAACAGTCTGATATAAATTTTAAATAGAATTGTGTAGCTGATAAGCATATCTGTATTTACATGACACTAAACCTAATTCAAACAATTCATTTAATTTTTTTTTCAGCTGTCTGTGGTTATGGTACTTATTCACCTACTGGCTTAGTCCCTTGCTTGCAATGTCCAAGTAATACTTTTAGCTCTTTGCCACCAAGAGATGGATTCAAAGAATGCCAGAAATGTCCTGCTAATACAATGACTTATTCTCCTGGCTCCAAACTTTTTGATGACTGTAGAGGTAATAATAGCTCTCGTTTGACAACTCTTTCTTTGTTGACTTCAAACATTTAATAATTTTATGTTACAAAATACAGCGTGTTCGAAAAGGTCTTTATTATTCTAAACATTAATAACAAAAATACTAACAGGTGAAATGGAATGCAGTTTTCTGCAAAAGAATGAAGAAATCTAAAAGACTTTCTACTACAAAACACATTGTTTCTGATACATCTATTTTAATGGAAAGGATATAATTAGCAATCCTTACTCTTATACTACAAATGTTAAAAAACACTTGGAGGGAAATCGAGTACAGGCTTGACATTCTTCATTCTACTAATAGAGCTCACGTACAGCTACATTGAAGGTACTGTAAAAAAAACTCTTACAGATATCTTCATTCTTTTGCAGCAAACTGCATTTCATTTTACCTGTTAGTATTTTTGTTATTAATGTTTAGAATAATACAGATCTTTCCCAGGCACGCTGTATATTTCCAAATTTGTTTGAAAGGATAGACTCTTCTCACAAAATTAGTTAATAATTTGAATTATTTTTCTGTTAGTCCTGGAACAAACATGATATAACAGAAAATGATTTCTGTTGTTTCTATACACCTAGATCACATATATAGAAGGAATATTTTAGAACTGCAGTTTGTTTTCCACACTTCATTGATATATTTTACTGAGATTTGTAGAAATTTATATATGACCAATGTCTTTTTCTAAGATGACCATTTATCAAATTTAGTGCTGAATCTGTTATGGGTAAACTAGGGATTTAGTATAATAATGTCTAGGAGAGATAATGAGAATCAAGAAGTTTTTATGACTAGTGTGGCTGATAACTTAAAGGTTATACTGTGTTTATTTAATCATGAAATAGAGCTTTCACGTTATTAAAGTAAATAAATTAGCACACATATGCTAACTTTCTTAAATATTGCTATTATTTAGTAATAATTTTCCTGTTTTTTCTTGATAAAAATTTTGTATTACATCCTTTACTTCCATGATTATATTGAATATTTATTATTATTATTATTATTATTATTTTTTTTTTGGATATATCTACACATTTCTATTAAACTTTATAACAACTATTATGAAAATAGTTTTTAAACTAATCAGAAATTTTTCAACAATAATTTTCTTAACAAATAACTAAAAAATAAATAAAATGCTTTATATTTATAGATTAATTTGAATTACTTCAAAGTAAAAATTGGGAATTTATTTTGGAAGGGAGGGTGGGGGAGGTCTGTTTTGCATGCTACATAATTCCTGAATTTTGTTTTCTTTTCCTCATATTAATATTATGTTCATTGTTATATATGTGAACAAACTACATTTTTAACATTTATTATTTTAATTCCTCTATGAATACCTTTAAAACAAAGATTTGATTATGATTGATAGATTTATATTATTATGTAATTTGACTTGAAAATTTACTTTTCTTTTACATTTCAGCGCAATGTCCACCAGGAACTTATTCTGAAACAGGATTAGAACCATGTGCACCTTGTCCTACTAATTTTTTCCAGCCATCTGAGGGTCAGACAACTTGCATGGAATGTGCTGCAAATCACAGAACCTTAAGACCAGGTGCTCTGAGCCCAGAAGCTTGCACACCTGGTTAGTATATCAGAGAAATGAAAACATTTTGAGCTAATTTTTTAAAACTATTCTTAGAAATATGCCGTATAATTTTAAGTAGCGGATTTACCATAAGTTAATTAGTTTGGGAGGGAAAAAAAAAATATGCAAATACATGTAAAATTGCAGTAAAAACTGAATTTCTTGTGTATTTTTATGCATAAAAAAAAACCTTTTTACTTTATTGTAAATCCAATATTTAGTTTTATCAAACAGACCATAAGGAACAACCAGAAAAAAAAAATCGAGTAAATTGAAAAATATACATAAAAGTTTCATCACTTTGAACAGCTTAATTCGTCAAGAAGAATCCCTTTTAAGATTTAAACTTCAAAAATAATTGTTCTAAATCTACAATGCTTTTTCCTGGCTGCGATATATTTAAAAAAGATAGGTATTCAGCTGCAATCGCAACATAAACAGTGAAGTGGGTGTGGAATTTTAAGGGACAGTGATGTAATAAAATCACTTTTAGCTGTATTTATTATACTCTGACCTTTATGAAACTTCATCAGAATATACTAGGGATAATAAAGTATAATTTAAAAAAAAAAATTAGAAAATCGATATTTCTGTCATTTTTTGCTAAATGCAGGGTACCGAGTCCCCTTAAATGTTTGTTGGTTGTTCAAAAGAAAAGGGGGTGGGGAATAAAAAAAAGAAAACTGGTTCTGATCTTTTAAAATAAATTTTAATTGGTGAAAAAAAGGTTTTTATTGATAAATAAGTAAATAATATTAAATAAAAATTGATAATATATATTTATTTTTTGCAGTTCAGTGCAATACTCAAACTTGTCAGAATGGGGGAGTATGTTTGGTTCAGAGACATCAACCAAAATGTTATTGCCCTGCTGGATTTTCAGGACAGTTTTGTGAAATTGATATTGATGAATGTGCTAGTCGTCCTTGTTATAATGGTGGTACCTGCATAGACCTTCCTCAGCGTTATAGATGTCTGTGTCCCCCAGGTAAGCTTTTTCTTTCATTTTTACATAACTGAAAATGTTACATATTAGCTCTCATTATGCAATATTTTATCTCCTAAAAATTAAAAATATTCAGCCTGTATTTCATTTATAATATTTTTTTATTTAAATGTTTTTATGTTTTCATCTTGTGCTACTAAATTTTAACAAGAATAAGCCATTTGCATCATACAAGCTAATAAACTAAGAGCTATTTGTAATTTGCATTGGATGCCAAAGTAATAAATTATCAATTTAAGATTTATCTGTAATAAAAGTATTTTTACTTACTTCAAATCATTTCATTTGGTTGAATCTTTGACAACGTAGACTAGTTGGATGTGCCAATCCCAAAACTTTCTTCTATCTTATACATCTTAATATTTCAAAACCTAGTTACACATGTTAATACTTCAATATTATTAGTTCAATACTATACCAACTTTGATTTTCATCTTAAATTTCTGCTCAAGTCAATTAAACGGACTAAAAACGAGTTAATCTATATCATGATATTTGTTAAAATTATTAATTTTTCCTTATTCTGTCGTTATCAGCTGTTTGCGAATAGCCGGCATAGCAGGAAGCGAGTTCCCGCCGATGCACAATAGAACTACGAAAAATCAAGAAAAGTATACAAAAATCGCTAGCACGGAGCCCCTTTACCGCGCAATATTTCCAAATTCAAGGAGAACCTGTTGGGCAAAGCCAAAAACAAGCACAAACATTTTGGTTCAATTGTATGCATAATTTTATACGCTGTTCGATGGTACAATAATGAAAATGGCACAGAGATCGGAATTATAGCGCCCCCTTCTTTCGGAATTTTTTCAAGTTCAGGGAGGACTTGTTTGCCATAGCCAGAAACATGCACAAAAAATTTGGTTCAATTATATGGATAACTTCATACACTTTTCGATGGTACAATAATGAAAATGGTACAGACATCGCAATTATAGTGCCCCCTTCCGGCAGAATTTTTCCAAATTCAGGGAGGACCTACGTGACATGACCAAAAATAAACACATAAAATTTGGTTCAATTCTATGCATAACTTCATACACTTTTCGATGGTGCAATATTCAAAATCACACAAAAATCGCTATTACAGCACCCCCTAGCGGCGAATTTTTTGCAAATTCATGGAGGACCTGCCTGCTATATCCAAAAACTTAAAATAAAAATTTGGTTTAATTCTATGCATAACTTCATACACTTTTGGACGGTACAATATTCAAAATCGCACAAAAATCGCTATTACAGCGCCCCCTACAGGCGAATTTTTTCCAAATTCAGGGAGGACCTGCTTGCCATAGCCAAAAACTTAAAATAAAAATTTGGTTTAATTCTATGCATAACTTCATAAACTTTTGGGCGGTACAATATTCAAAATCGCACAAAAATCACTATTACAGCGCCCCCTACCGGCGAATTTTTTCCAAATTCAGGGAGGACCTGCTTGCCATAGCCAAAAACTTAAAATAAAAATTTTGTTCAATTCTATGCATAACTTCATACACTTTTGGATGGTACAATATTCAAAATCGCACAAAAATTGTTATATCAGCGCCCCCTACCGGCGAATTTTTTCCAAATTCCGGGAGGACCTGCTTGCCATAGCCAAAAACTTATAATAAAATTTTGGTTTAATTCTATACATAACTTCATACACTTTTTGATGGTACAATGGCGACAGACAGACGGACGGACGGACAGACGGACACACAGACAGACAGACATTTTCTATAAACATGTTTTTTGGAATCTCTGACCCCTAAAACATGCAAATCCGTCGAAAACCGGAAGTCGAAAAAAATTTCGATTACAATACTTTCTTCTATTGAAGATAGAAGAAAGTAAAAAAAAGATCTTGTGGGGAAAGGAAGAATCTCTAGATGATTTAGTTAATACCCTTTTTTACTTTCTTCTATCTTCAATAGAAGAAAGTATTGTAATCGAAATTTTTTTCGACTTCCGGTTTTCGACGGATTTGCATGTTTTAGGGGTCAGAGATTCCAAAAAACATGTTTATAGAAAATGTCTGTGTGTCCGTCCGTCCGTCTGTCTGTCGCCATTGTACCATCAAAAAGTGTATGAAGTTATGTATAGAATTAAACCAAAATTTTATTATAAGTTTTTGGCTATGGCAAGCAGGTCCTTCCGGAATTTGGAAAAAATTCGCCGGTAGGGGGCGCTGATATAACAATTTTTGTGCGATTTTGAATATTGTACCATCCAAAAGTGTATGGAGTTATGCATAGAATTGAACCAAATTTTTAGTTTAAGTTTTTGGATATGACAAGCAGGTCCTCCCTGAATTTGGAAAAAATTCGCCGGTAGGGGGCGCTGTAAATGCGTTTTTTGTGCGATTTTGAATATTGTACCTTCGAAAAGTGTATGAAGTTATGCATAGAATTGAACCAAATTTTTATTTTAAGCTTTTGGGTATGGCAAGCAGGTCCTCCCTGAATTTGGAAAAAATTCGCCGCTAGGGGGCGCTGTAATAGCGATTTTTGTGCGATTTTGAATATTGTACCGTCCAAAAGTGTATGAAGTTATGCATAGAATTGAACCAAAATTTTATTTTAAGTTTTTGGATATAGCAAGCAGGTCCTCCATGAATTTGCAAAAAATTCGCCGTTAAGGGGCGCTGTAATAGCGATTTTTGTGCGATTTTGAATATTGCACCATCGAAAAGTGTATGAAGTTATGCATAGAATTGAACCAAAAAAAAAATTTTAAGTTCTTGGCTATGGCAAGGAGGTCCTCCCTCAATTTGTAAAAAAATCGCTCGTAGAGGGCGCTGTAATAGCGATTTTTGTACAATTTTTTAATATTGTACCGCCGAAAAGTGTATGAAGTTATGCATAGAATTGAACCAAATTTTATGTGTTTATTTTTGGTCATGTCACGAAGGTCCTCCCTGAATTTGAAAAAATTCTGCCGGAAGGGGGCACTATAATTGCGATGTCTGTACCATTTTCATTATTGTACCATCGAAAAGTGTATGAAGTTATCCATATAATTAAACCAAATTTTTTGTGCATGTTTCTGTCTATGGCAAACAAGTCCTCCCTGAACTTGAAAAAATTCCGAAAGAAGGGGGTGCTATAATTTCGATCTCTGTCCCATTTTCATTATTGTACCATCGAACAGCGTATAAAATTATGCATACAATTGAACCAAAATGTTTGTGCTTGTTTTTGGCTTTGGCCAACAGGTTCTCCTTGAATTTGGAAATATTGCACGGTAAAAGGGCTCCGTGCTAGCGATTTTCGTATACTTTTCTTGATTTTTCGTAGTTCTATTGTGCATCGGCGGGAACTCGCTTCCTGCTATGCCGGCTATTCGCAAACAGCTGATAACGACAGAATAAGGAAAAATTAATAATTTTAACAAATATCATGATGTAGATTAACTCGTTTTTAGTCCGTTTAATTGACTTGAGCAGAAATTTAAGATGAAAATCAAAGTTGGTATAGTATTGAACTAATAATATTGAAGTATTAACATGTGTAACTAGGTTTTGAAATATTAAGATGTATAAGATAGAAGAAAGTTTTGGGATTGGCACATCCAACTAGTTAATATCATAAACCATTGATTGGATGATGAAAAAACATTTGCCAGAATGAGCAATAATTTAAATTTATATTATATTCAATTATTATCAAAAAGTGTTATATACTTTCTGTATAATATGTAGGCCTTAATCTCAATGCACATGGAGTTTAAAATCTGTGAAAATTGAGTCACTTTGAAAGAATCATACAAAGTTTTCAATTTTTATGAATAAATGCATATTTTTTTCATCATTATGATGTTATTTGTCAGTTGCAATAGTGATAGGTAAGAAATAAGATTTTTCCTTCTAATGTATTTATATTTGTTGGGAATTAATTCAAAAAGCAGCCCTTAATCTGAGTATTGGTGAATCAGCAGCCAAGAAAAATAACATTTTGATGCAAAAAATAGTAAAATTAATATATATATATTAATGAAAAAGCATGTTTTCTGTGATCTATGATGTAATTTTTTATTTTATATATAATTTAAGAAAACATTTCTTCCTTTTGCCATTAAGGTCAAAGACCTTAATATCAGTAATGACAGAATGAGAAGTCAGGAAAAATTATGTCATCTTAATAAAATTATAGATATTATATATAAGGGGTTCACAACCATGGTAGACCAAGTCAATTTTGAAAAAAAAAAAAAATAGATAGTCCATTTAGAAAATGCATAAAATCTGTTTTATCCACTCCCACAGTGAACCAAGCCTGTTTTCACATACTTTCTCATATGTGTCATCTGTTTACAGACTTGGTTTACTGTGAGAGTGGATAAAGCAGATTTTATGCACCTTCTAAATTGGCTATCTCATTTTTTTTTTTTTCAACATGGACTTGGTCTACTATAGTTGTGAGCTCCTCATATTTCAATTTTATGAATGAAAATGTACATTTTATTTTAAGGCATAATCTAGACACATGGCAGTGTGTCAGCCAACTTTGCCTGACATAGCCGTGTGTTGTATTACACGAACCATTTCAAGCTGTTTTCGTCAAATTTCAACGCTCTACTACTGAAAATCCATGTGACCTACGTACTTGTTATACGAAATCTGTAGTAAGGCCACTCTTATTACCTAGAATCCAAAATTTTATAAATAATGCATATTAGTTTCCGAGATGATGACATTTGAAAATGTCTGATAATCGATAATTTTATCACTGACTGACTGGCTGACTGACTCACTCATCAAAAAGATCTCATATATCTACTACAGCTACAGACTTCAAATTTGGTGCGAAGTTCGTTTACACTTAAAACTAAGGAATAATAAAAAAAAAAAATTGTTAAAATCGATGAATTACCCACCTGGGGATGTCCATTACATCTATTAGCCAAAATTTTAATTTGCCGTAGGAGGGGACGCTGTTCTGTCACCAAATACCTCTAAGTTTGTTGCCAACATGGTGATATATTGCCAAATTTGGTGACCAAAATTAATCGCCAAAAGTGATGCCACCTTGGCGATATCTCCAATATTTCACCAAATTCCCATAGACTTAACATGCATTCAATACAGCAGTATTAAAATATAGATTTCTGCCGCAAATTGACAGCCAAACACTTTGTTGTAGGAAATTTAAATTAAAATTGAATGTTGAATGGTGAATCTAGATTCTAGACACACGGCATTGTGTCAGCCAAGTTCCTCTGACGTACTCGTGTGTTATATTACACGAAGCATTTCGAGGTGTTTTTGCCAAATTTCGACACTCTACTACCAAAAATCTATTGGATCTACGTACTTGTAATACGAAATTCGTTGTAAGGCCACCCTAATTACCTAGAATCCAAAATTTTATAAATAACACATAATTAGTTTCCGAGATAATGACATTTGAAAATGTTTAATAATCTATATTTTTATTATTGACTGACTGACTGACTGACTCATTTGTAAAAAAAAAAAATCTCATATATCTACTGCACCTACAAACTTCAAATTTGGTGCAAAGTTCGTTTACACTATAAAACTAAGGAATAAAAAAAAATGTGAAAATAGATTAATTACCTATCTGGTGGTGTCCATTTTTACATTAACATTACATCTATCAGGCGAAATTTTAATTTCCCAAATGAATTGCCAAATGCTGAATCCGAGCAAAACATGCAGCAATTGATTGTTTCCTTAACTGATTGTTCACAAAAATCATGTTTTCAGAAAGCGTATTTAAAGTTTTTATTTCGTAAAATTTATTAGAAATATTCAACCTCCTCAAAAATCTCTCGATTTATATGTTGTACCTTCCTTAATTTCAATATTGAAATACATTATCTTTCTTTAGGTTACCTAAACTTACATATCCGTTTAAAAAAAAAAAAACTTCTTGTTTGAGAACTGAAATTAAAAAAAACAATCATAGCTGCACTTCCAATGATTGTACAAAGAAAACAAAAAAAAGTTTTGGATAGCTAAATGCACAGTCTTTCATATGAAACAATAAAAATAATATGTTACATTTGCCGAGAATTGGTTATGTAAATGTACTGAGATATTTTAAGCAGGCAGGGGACATTGAAAATAAGCAAATTTGCTCGGATTAATGAAAAATAGCTCTAAAAATCATTTTATCTTGAAATATTCCTTTAATGAATAAGGCCTGACTCGTTTGAAACAAGTCTGATCTGAAGCCGATTAACATTGAGTAACTACTTTCTTCCTTTAATATTCACTTATTATGAAATACCGAAAACACTTAATGTCAGTTTTTTTCTCTGAACCTTATCAATTTTTCAATGAACAGTTGCAGTCTTATTTTTCAAAAACCAACGTGTTCATTTCGAAAACAGGAAATTTTATAAAAAATTTCCTGTATTTCCTGTAAAATGCGATAGTACGGTACAAACTTGAGAAAAACCCTGTTTGCAATCGACATATCCAGTTAATTCTAGTAACACATTTTGGCTATAAGAAAAATTTTTATTTCCTGTTTTTCTTAGTGATTTAATTATTTTAAATCACTTGAGAAGAATAAAGTTCATTTTTATTTTCAAAGTCATCAAAGAAAAAGAATATTTAGTTAATTAAATTTGAAAATCCAGGAATCCTTCCTCTGCACTGCCTCTTTGCCGGCACCCATGGATGATTGATACATAGTGTGGCATAAGCACATCACTTTATTTTTTTCTTTCAGTACAAAAAATCAGGCCCAGCTATAGGACATTTAATTGAAATATTTAATAGGAAAATTTAATATAGGAATTTAATAGGAATTGTTGTTTCAGAAACAATAAAAATTTCGAATCAATACACTTCGTTTCAAAATATGCATTCAATGTAGCAGCATTAAAATATAAATTTCTGCTGCAAATTGACAGCCAAATGGTTTGTTGTAGGAAATTAAAATTAAAATTGAATGTTGCTTGGTGAATAAAATAGTCACATGTAAACACATTAAAAATCATTAAGTAAAGTGTCTAAATATATTGTAACTTTACAAAAAGTAATGATATCTAACAGAAACATAACTGTGGAAAAAGGGAGCCAAGTTCTGTAAAGACAATGGCAAGAAAAGAAGTGATATCTGAGTGGGTGCCGAGTTCAAATAAAATTCACTCAAACTTACCTACTGAAGTATTATAGCATTTTTTAAATTGTTTAGAAATAAAAATTACTGATAGCATATTAATAATAAATCTAGAACTTGGCAAGTTTTTGATAAATGTTATGCCTATCAATTTCATGTCTTAATAAAATGGTGATGTTAATATTAATAACAATGCCATTACAAAAAATATATATATATAAAGTTATTATTATAAACAAATGACTCATGTTAAAGATTTGATAAACCAATAAATACACCGATACTCTCCCACTCATCTTTGGTTATCACTCTAGCACCCACCCTCCGGAAACCTCAATGCAAACAGACTAAAATGCCTGACAAAGTGACAGATATACTTACGCTTGTTCTTGGTCATCACTCTAGAGATTGCACACCTTTAACCCTTTAAGGGGCAAATAACTTTTATTCATGAAATGCTGAAATGATTGAATCACACCAGAATTTAAAAACAAATTTATTTCAAAATGGGTAAAAGCTTCTTTTCACGTATTTAATAAAATTAAACTTTTTAATCCTGAATTCTGGTGTCAATGTGGCATTTTGAAGTTAAATTAGATGGGATATATTTTATCCCACTGCCCTTCAATGGGAAGGAGCTCACTCAAATTAAGGCTTTCAATCATGAAATAACAAGTTTTCATTTTAATAATGTCATTAATAAAAATAAATGACTCGTAGGTAAAAACTTGCCAAGTTCTAGATTTATTATTAATATGCTATCAATAATTTTTATTTTTAAGCAATTTAAAAAATGCTATAATACTTCAGTAGGTAAGTTTGAGTGAATTTTATTTGAACTTAGCACCCACTCAGATATTACTTCTTTTCTTGCCATTGTCTTTACAGAACTTGGCTCCCTTTTTTCACATGTTTTCATTAGATATGTTTCATATGACTCACATGTATTCGTTAGATGTTAGATATTATTTTCACCAGTAGAAGTATCCAACCTTTTTGATATTTAGATAAATAAAAAATAGTATTTGTAGTAAGTTTTCAGTTTTATGAATGAAATTATCATTTTTTATTCATTTTGATATTATTTTCCATTGCAAAAATTATTTGTATATATGTTGATAGTTGATCTTTCTTTCTTATGTTTGGTTTCTAAAATATTTCTTGTTTAGTTGCAACATCTCGTCATGTGAACTAAATACATATTATAAATGCAAATATAACCTGTTGTTATAAAGTTATTTTGTAATTCTGGAATAACATCTAAAAAATGACAATTTTCACTGTCACTTTTATTTTGCTTTGCAAAATTATTTTTTCAATGTTTTTTCATAATTTATTTAAAAGTTAAATTTTTTTTAATATGTATCTTTTATTTATTTATTTTGTTTTTTAAGTATTTGCACATTTTTATCTATTTTTACATTTATTGCATGATCTATAATACTAATTTTCTTTTTTTTTTTTTAAATCTTTGCTTCAGGGTATAATGGTATGCAGTGTCAATTAGCGCCGTCTGAGTGTCGTAATGGTTCATGTCCTGATAGGGCAATGTGTCAAGATCTTCCAGGTGTCGGCACGATAAATTGCTTATGCCGTTCTGGTTATGAAGGACCGGCCTGCAATGTAACTGTCAATCCTTGTACATCTGGTGACAATCCTTGTTTGAATGGAGCCACATGCATGCCTTTATTACAAGGAAGATACAAATGCATCTGTCCTGCAGGCTTGACTGGACCAACTTGTAATATAAATATTGGTAATGCCATATGCATTTCTATTTATGAACTTTTTATTTATTATTTTTTAAAATTTGTTTTTTAAATGGAATATGTATGATTGAGGTCAGATAATTATTTTATATTTAAATTGTTATAATTTTGCCCATATTGTTACTAAGCAATCTTTAATTTATCAAATGTAGATTATTGTCTCATAGACTTTCATAGATTACATGTCAGTACTATTTATTCTGTATATTGAAACTAGGGGCCTTTGCCCCCTGCAAGCTATGCTCACCAACCCCCATTCAGACACTGTAGAATCTAAAAGCACGCTAATCTGATCGGTTTTTAAAAGATTAGAGACGATTGAATTATACTGAAAAAACCTGTAGCGATCTCCCTGTAAACGGGTTTCCATTCAATTCCCTTTGATTGCAAAAAATTTAAGGTAGAATCAGTTGCTGTTAAGACATCTAATGGTGGTTTTCGTGTTTGGTTAAAGAAGATTAGTTAAACATTTGAAAAGAAGCTAAAATAAAATGAATTAAGTAAACAGAGTCTTTGTTTCTTGGTATTTTTTAACAGCGTTATAAAACGATTGACATAATACAATTACTAAAATTTGTTTCTTTAACCCTTTCAAGGGTGGTGGTTCATTTTTGGACCACTTAATTTTAATTCTTAAATGCCACATTAGCATCAGAATATTGGGATGAAAATTTCCCTTATATTAAATAAGTGAACAAAAACATTTTTGTATTTCGAAATTTGTTTGTAAATTCTGGTGTCATTCACTTATTTCAAGATTTTACGAATAGAAGTGCCTTGTCCGTGAAAGGGTTAAACGCATATTAATGTATTTATTATTTTAAAGTTTCCTTTCTCTTTTAATATTCACGTGTAAATACAATTTTCAGGACATAATTTTCAATATTTTCCTGCCTTTAACACGTACTCATTTAATAGTAATTTTAAAGTTTTTTTTTCTGTTTTTAATAGTCACGTGAAAATAAATTTTTAATCGTTAGGAAATATTATTCTTTGCGCTGTTTTTAAAATTGAAAACAATCACTATAATAATAGCCTAAGTCATGTAACTATCATCAACAACTCCAGGCGGATCCCTTCGCTTTTTATATTCCAGGCGGCCATTTTGGTACTTTAATGTTAGCCAGCCACAGGTGTGATAAGTCGCCGAATATTATTCTATCCCCATTATTTCGTTTATATTATAATAGTCCAAGTCATGTAACTGCCATAAACAACGGGCTGATTCCTTCGCTTTTCATAAGAAAGGTTTACATTTTGATTAAAGAATCAAAATTATTTTTTCAAATAAAACTACATAAAAGTTGCCCTGATCACAAAGAATTCCTGGTACTTTTATGTTAGCCACGTGAAAATCTCACCGATAGCTTTTTTTTAACTCGCCAGTTAGCATTTTTTTTATTTTTTGAGTGGTAAATTAAAACGGTGCTACTTTGTTATCCCATCGACCAAAAATCTGTCGCCTAACTATAAGATCAAATGCCAATAATGGTTGATCGTAAATGTCACATTCACTTGACTTTAAGGAAGTTACACATGTTCACGCCATCAAGTGATTTTTATTTCGACGTTTTATTTGTATTTTTATTAATGTTATACTAATTTATTTGTTCTTTTGTTATTTAAAATAAAAAAAAATATGTCAATTTGTATAATTTGGCGAAATTGGTCGACGGGAGAAGTAATAACATTAAAATGTTGCTTTGAAGTATAAATTAAATCTCATGATTTGTTGCATTGTCACATACGCACCGGGTTTGGCGTGATTTTTTTTTACGACAATTTGGCGCAAACCTTGTTTTTAAATACCTGTTACATATGTATTTTTAAATTATTTTCTGTTATTTTTAAAATGAAATAACAATAAATAAAAAAAAAAAAAATTAATTAATAACTATAAAACAAAACAATTTATAACATTTTTTGTAAATAAAAAGAAAATAAATTCAAATAAACATTTATTAATAAATAAGTAACAATAGCCGGGTTACCATATCAGGCAAAATAACGCCATTTTTCGCCAATTAGATATCCTGTTGCGTATATGACATCTGTGTCTAATATTTTTCTTTTCGTTTCGTTTAAAAAAAAGAATGAAGTAAAAGCCATTTATTTTAAAGGTTTCAATTTTAAATGAAAGTTTTGTATTAAATAAAATGATAATGAAACACAAATTGAATTCTGAATAAAAGTAACATGATGCGTTTCTTAGCATACATTTAAGGGAGGCCAAACTCGTCGCCAAATTAATTTAAAATAACCTTTTCTAAAATAAAAATAAAAATCTGTTATGATTAAAATTTGAGTTGCCATCATTAGAAAAAAAGTATTTAAAATTAGAAAAAAATTAATATTTCGAAAACTAATTCTAATTTTAAAATTCTAATACCAGTTTTGAGATCTGTGGATCAATACGGATTTTTGGTGTTAATTTCATCGCAAAGTATTCCATATTTTAGGAGGAATCGCCGTGAAACGTAATCAGTTGTTTAATCAGTCATTTCATAGAATCGTAAATAAATTTTTTTCAATTCGATTCATTAAGATTTTATATATATAGGGTAGATTTCTAATAAATAAGTAAATATTACCTCCTATCAAGAATTCAGATTTAAAACAGCACCAGAATATGTATTTACCGATTGTGCAATCTGATCCTAGCTATCCACCTTTCTTGTGGACTTGTGGTTACATACATCATTATTCATGCAATATGATACAGCTATCATATGATTTTTTAATCTTTAACCCTCATTATATTTTTATTTTTAAATCATGAAAAAAAAACTTTAATTAATAAATAATACTTCATAAACATGACAGTTGTTTAATCCATTTTTCTTTTTTTCCTTTTCCAGTATTAAATGTTATTGATACTTATTTCAGACAATTCTTCCTTTTCCTTAAAACAATATTTCAAGGCATGAACTTTCGAATTGAATGAACATTAATAAAAAGAAAGTTAAATCATTTCAGCTGTAATTGTTTTATCATAGCCTTAACATGATACACAGCCACCAATATAGTCTAAATAATGTGGTTTGTTGCCTTTTTCTGAATATCTTTCAATGGTCCTAGATCTTTTTTTAAATCTCATAAACGCACACAAGTCTCTGTATTCTAAACAGTCATAATGGTTACATCCCCCTCCTCCCCCCCCCCCCCCCCCCAGCATTTGCTTCTTGGTGAAACTGCCTACCAATTCATTTCCTCTCTCTTAAAAAAAATAAAGTAAGTAGGTTGCATTACATTCAATCCAACAGTTATCAGAATTCTTAGGTAAGTAGGTTACATTACATTATACCCAACAGTTATCAGAATTTTTAACCATGCTTCCTCCATCATTTTTACTTGTACAAATTATTCATTATCTCTTGTTTTGTGGTGTAAATAAGACCTTGCTTTGTGTATTCATCAAAAGATCTGTAATTATGTTTGTTTTTTTATAAAATTTTAATAGTCAATTTTCTTAATTCAATTCTTTCAATATGTTGATGCCTAAAGCAAGCTGTGAACAAATTGAATTGCATCATATTCAGAAAAAGATGACAGACAGAATTATATAGATTACATTGGTGGCTGAGTATACAGTTAAGGATAGCGATTAAACCAGAACAGCTAGAAGGATTTCGTTTTCATTTTATTAACATTCATTCCATTCCAAGTTTCATGCTTGTGAATATAAAGAAAAAGAAGAATTGACTGGAATAAGTATAACTGAAATTTAGCTCTGTAAAAAGGAAAAAAAGAGAAATGGATTAATAATTGCCATCCTTATGAATTATTTTTTAACAATTTAAGTCCCCATTTCATAAGAATATAATGAGGGTTAAACATTGAATGTATATATGATAGCTATATTATAATGAATGTATATCATTTATATGCACTGATGTTTAACAGCTCTGGTGCTAATTGTTAATCCTGACCTTGTCTGAAATTTTCAACTCAGTTAAGAATTTATATATTGATCATTTGGCTATCTTATTGTTAATATTGTAAATAAATGGCTATAAAACATTTATGAGTCTGTGATTAAGAATTTTATACAGGGTGTCCGGTCTCAACGGTGTCCAATGGCTAATTCCTAAACCGTTAGTCATAGACATATAGTTCCAATTACAAAAATGTTTTAAATCAGGTAAAGAAACATTTAAAAAGCGACTTGGGTCAATAAAAACATTTCTTAAAAAATTACAAAATTTAAATTTTTATACGGTCCCCCGGTCCTATAAGTTATATTTAGTGAAATTTTCCTTTTACACTGACAAGTAATACAAAAAAAGTCCCATTATTCTACGATTAAAATTGACCGAGTAATAACTGTTTAAAGTTGGAGCATATTTTTTGATGCAAATTGGGGGTCATTCACAAATTTAGTCGAAATATAATTTCGTCAGATATAAAAAATGTTTGGGAGTAAAATTAACATTGCAATATAAATTTGAAATCTTTAATCATTCTGGCATATTAATGGGAAATATACAATTTGTAATAAACATTTAAGAAGAAAGAAAAAACAGAATTTTTGTTAAATAAAATCATTCTAAATTAACAGCCTCAATTCTTTACAAACTGATACGTATTTTAAAATATTAGAATGCACAAGCCTGCAAAAGTTGGGTTATGTCATGTTTTTTAGCTTTTGATAATTGATTCTTATATATTCTGTACTGCTGAATCCAAAATTGACCTTCATTTTTAACTATCATATCAGGATTTTTCGCAAATTGCAAATTTCAAAGTTAAGAAATTCAATGTTAAAATTGAATTTCCTCCTCCATCTCATCGGACCACTCAGCTGTTTAGCTGTAAGAATCCCAGGATAAGGAAAAATATCGAATAAATTTTTTAATAAAATAAAATAAAATAAAAAATGTTTTACATATGTTTTATAGTATGAGATTTTCGCTATATTTTAACTTACACATTTGCGATTTGCAAAAAAATTCTAACCTGATGGTTAAAAATGAAGGTCATTTTCAGATTCAGTGCTAAAAAGTGCGTAAGAATCAATTATCAAAAGTTAAAAAACACAACCATCTCCTCTACTTTATAGTATTCGATTTTTGTTGTTCTTTAAATATGAAAATTTATGATTCGCGAAATATCGTCACATGATGGTTAAAAATTAAGGTAATTTTCGGATTCAATGCTAAAAAATACATAAAAGTTAAAAAACCCAACAATCGCAGTCTTGTATTATCTAATCTAAAACTTTTTCTTAAACTCCTTGGCAGAAATCCATCCGAAATTTTTTGTGTTATCCTGTAAAATAAGTATAAATGGTAACCACCGAAAATCTTAATAATATTAGATTGTTATCGGATTTGCGCCAGTATGTAAAATGCAATCTCGATCGGATATTTAAAAGTGGGTTAAAGTTTGAGTGCAAATTTTGAACTGGAAAAACATACATACGATTGTTGAAGTAACATAAAAACTTATAAAAAAACATAATTTTTGTTAAAAGAAATCATAAGAGAAACAGTCTCAAATCCTGACAAAATAAAACATATGTTATTTTAGCCAATTTGAGACTTAATCCTAATACTTGTAGGATTTTTTTTCAAAGCACAGATACACATGAAGTAAGATCTTCGAATACTTTAAACACTTGGTATATGATCCCTCAAAGCCAAGCCGAACTCATTTGTTTTCAGAGTAGAAAAGTGGCATAAGTCATGCATTTTTAAAGTTCCATAACTCGCTCAATTTTAGCGTTATATGAATGGGACTTTTTTTGTCTTACTTGTCAGTATAATAGGAAAAAATTACTAAATATAACTTATAGGACCAGGGGACCGTATAAAAATTTAAATTTCGTAATTTTTTAAGAAATGTTTTTATCGACCCAAATCGCTTTTTAAATGTTTCTTTACCTGATTTAAAACATTTTTGTAATTGGAGCTATATGTGTATGACTAACGGTTTAGGAATTAGCCATTGGACACCGTTGAGACCGGACACCCTGTACAGTGAATTATGTAAAAGAAATCCATTTTCAAGAGGTGAGATTAAAAATTGTTTATTTATCATACAACCAAATTTAGAATTATATTTTTTACTATAAGTTGGACCTATTATTTCATTTTGATTAGACAGATTATAGCCAGTTATAAAATATATTTTTCTAATTTTAAATATGTTAAAAAATTTTGTGTGGTTATGATTTGATTAAAATAATAATTATTATTATTACTTTTGCAGATGATTGTGCTGAACAGCCATGTTTACTGGGAGCAAATTGCACTGATTTGCTAAACGATTTCTCTTGTGACTGTCCTCCTGGATTTGGTGGAAAACGTTGTCAAATGAAGTATAATTTGTGTGCTTATGACCCATGTGATAATGGTATATGTGTTGATCACCTTTTCTACTACAGTTGTGTATGCAATCCAGGATGGGCTGGTCCTGCCTGTGAAATTAACATTGATGAATGTAGTAGCAGTCCTTGTGCAAATGGTGGCCAGTGTATAGACCAAATTGATGGATTCAAGTGCCAGTGTGAACCTGGCTTCACTGGCTCAAGATGCCAACATCCAATTGATGCTTGTGAAGTTAAACCATGTCAGAATGGTGGTACTTGTTTCGATTTAATAAATGGCTTCGCTTGCCAGTGTAGACCTGGTTATGTAGGACTTCAGTGTGAAGCAGAAGTGGATGAATGTATCAGCAGCCCTTGTAATCCAAGTGGTACTGAAAGATGTATTGATTTGGATAATGCATTCCAGTGTATGTGCAATCCAGGATTTACTGGTGAATTATGTGAAGTAAGTATTGACTGTGTATTTAGGATGAGGTGGCGGGGGAATGATCAGTGACGTATTCTTTAAAATATGCAGTAAAGATTAATGACCATGTCTGAATGTGTGTGATAATGACTTTAATTTTTATTGCATTAGTGATTATTTAATTCTATTTATGAGATTTTTTCATCAAATTATTGCTACTTATTCTGTTATAATTAAACAATTTAACTTCCTAAGAGAACATTCTGCAGCATTACACATTATTATATATTACTTACTATATAAGTTATCCTATGCACAGGATTTACTATTCAAAACTATCATCACAACATATTGCATTTCATATAGCTGTTTAGTTAAAATTTAGTTTTGAAAAGTTAAAAATTGATAAATATGTCTATTAATTTTTATTTAAAATATGTTAAAAACACATTTTTATCATTCATAGTTAGCTTGATAGATAATGAAGTACAGAACATCCTGTATGTGATAATTATGATGTTTTCTGCTACCCAAAATTTTGACTAAACATTTAACTAGCTCATTTGTTGTTCTATATTTGTACATTTGAAGCATAAATAGATGCCCAAATGCCTTAATTTATTTGCAAGAAGTTAATTTAGTCCTATTGAAAGATTATTTTACCTTCTTGCTTAGCTTTAACTTATAGTTATTAATATATTTTCCTTCAAATATATTTTCCTTGATTTCTCATGTCATATATTATCTTATTTCATAAACTAGCTGACCCACACAAGGCTGGGATATTACTTAAATATACTTAAAATCAGTGTTGAATGCAGACCTTTTTCTCCGGGAGCAATTTAGTGTTGGGAATCCCATGCTTTCAGCACCATACAATCTCAGATTTGTATGATATATTTTTTAACAAAAATCTATCCAAACGAACTTGCCATTTGGTGGCCTCACTGCCTTCAGCAGCATATGCCTGGGTGTACTACCTCCAATCTATTTTTGCAAACAAACTTCAAATTTGTATGATTTGGCATTTTTAACACATCGGGGGTGGGGGGGGGGGGGGGGGGGGTACTACCGTTCAGTCTCTTGCCATCTTTTTAATTTTCTGAAATGATATCTATAAATGTTAGAAATGAAAAAACAAAAATAAACAAAATAGTCTGGCACAATTCTCTTAAAACATGAAAAATTATCTTCAAAGCCATGGAAAAAGAAAAAAAGGTCTGCAACGCAACAATTCTGATAAACGACTTCAGAAAATATTTTCTTTGAAATATTAAATATTAGTATTTTTTCAAACCACAGATATTATTATAAGTGAGAAGTTACCGTAAATAAATGGATATATTTTTTAGTTTTTTTCTAATTTCATCTAGGAAACAGAATGGTAGTTTAAAACTGCAGAAAAAATGGAAAACATGAAAGCGAATATGATTTCAACCTTCAGAAAAAATCTTTTTTGAAATATCTCTTTTAACAAAAGATGCCGTTGCATCCTTGAAAGTACCACATAAATGTTCATTTTTGATAAATCCACAATGGACCAGGCAATTGTGATTTAAAAATGCAAAAAAAATGGAATCTTTTTCCCTTCATATGCTTGAAAAACTGACAAATTTCCTGTACATGGACAAAGTGATCGTCGGGACTATGTCGAGACTCCTGTCCTTTCCCAGGATTAATTTGTTTGAATATATCTTGCATGGGGTGATTTAAAAAAAAAGCAAGCTCCCAACCGCAAGGTGACTGGTATAGCCATAGTAACGGTTTTCTGAGATAAATGAGGTTGCTTCAGGAAACCAACGCTGAAACCTTTTTCCTTTCTTTCTTTGCCACATTTAAAAAAAAGAATCAAAGATCTTTCTTTAATAATTAGTTTTTAAAAGACTATTTCATATTTTTATTTATTTTTAAATCGATTCCCAAAAGTCTGCTCCATAAAGGGGTATAAAATATAAGATTTGATGGATAAAGTATCAAATAGATATTGGTTGATAAAAAATAATATAAAAAGCTCATTTGTGGCAAAATGGAGGCTTTTAAAAAATGAAATCCTGAAAACTTTAAAAGTCACTGTACAAATTGGGATTAAACTTTGTTGAAAAGAAGACAAAATTTCTGTATTGGCAAAAATATTGAATTTGGATTGCTTTTATGAGCGGGTCAAAATTGCTAGTGAACTTTGAAAATTGAGAGTAATATGCAAAACATTCCATTCACTATAAAATAATAAAAAATCTGAAACCTGAGCATCAGGTGTATTCGGACCTGTTTTTCTCTATCCAGAACCAACTTTGCAGGTCTCTGTGTGCAATATAATTTTCTAGTCACCATGTTCACACATTCATTCACAAACAGACATACAAATATCTTTCTTTTATTAATATAGATTTCACAACATTAAGAAATGATTGTCTATCATGAAGCTGTTTCTTCATTGTTGTATTAACTTTTTGTTTGATAGGAATTCATCTGTCTGAAAGAAAAATTATGATAATATATAACATATTTATAATGTTTATGTAAGTTCTTAATTATTTCATCACAAAATGTCATTTATTTATATACACACAGAGAAGAAGAGGGGGGGGGGGAAGGAGTTGTTTAAAACTAGCAATATCACCAAATAAGGCCGCATTACTGATAAAGTTTAGAACTTTTTGAGTAAACACTATGATTTTGCATTCATTTTTGTATTTAATTTTCAGTTTAACATCAATGAATGTATGTCTAATCCTTGTCTAAACAATGGAATTTGCACTGATACTGTAAATGGATTTAGATGTCAATGTCCTCAAGGTTGGTCTGGTGAGCGATGTGAATTGGATATTGGAGGCTGTAGCAGTGACCCATGTTTGAACAATGCCAAGTGCATTGACCTATTTCAAGATTACTTCTGTGTGTAAGTAAAAACTGTTATACAAGAAAATTATTTGTGATATTTTCATCGCACATATGTGTATCTAATAAACACTTATTCTTTCATGTTCTGCATATGACAGTTAATCCATAGAGTATAGAAATAAACGGTAGTTTCAGTTATATTTTTAAAACTCAGTATTGAATATAAACTACTGCATCTTATTTTTTTTACCTTTTTTCAAATGTTGCTGTCAGTATCAAATCATTTTTCAATCATTTGCATCTTCCAACTTTATTATTAAAGAACATACAATTGTTATATTCTTGTTTTCATTTTGAAATCTTCGAGTCAGTAAATCTGTAAACATCTCTATGTATTTTAAAAGAATCATTAAAATTGCATTTAATTACAGAATTATTGTTTTCTGAATTGGTATATGAGTAATAGTATTTAGAGCATTCTGAACTAGGTAGTAGTCAAAATGTGCACTATATTGCCAAAATTCACCAGGCACTTTCAATTTTAACATTTTGTTGAATATCTAGATAAATACTTGACGAATTCTTCTGAACTTTGAGAATATAAAGCAAATGTTTGACTTAATATTTTTCAGTGAAGGTTTGATCATGTGGGTAATTAGGAGACCAACAACAAATTGAAGAAAAAAAAATGTTTGGGATCACCATGTAATGTTTGAAATGATTTGTAGCTGCAGCATATGACTAAGTGGATATTGTATATCATTTGTGTAAGAACAGCATGCATATTCATGGAGATTTAACAATTTCTTTAAAAAAATTCAAGGTACTTTCATCTTTTTTGTTTATAGAACAAAGTTTTCAACCAAATTTAACTCTATTTTCAGAAAACTTGAAAAAGAACAGTAGAAACAACATAGTACAACAAGAATATAAATATATTAAATAATTATGAAATATGGACATTTGTATCAAATAGTTTTTAACTATACGTGAGTTGAACAATACCAAATATATATATATATATTTCATTATTTGGTAGTAAACTCTATAAAGTAATTTGCATAAAAAGACCAGTTGAATATCATGAAAATTTAGGAAGATATCGATGATAGAGTGAGCTGAACTTTCGTTCCTTCTTAAAAGTAACTGAATAATAAGGAATTTTCCACAAACTTACTTTTAATTTTTTTACTATCTATTTGCAATCATTCATTCTAGTGAGAGAAAGAAGATACTGTTTGCTTTTTGAAACAACTTCTTACTACATTTTGTAGTGTAAGAAGTATTCGATTTTTTTCCCTCAATAATTTAAACCTGTACTCCAACCCCCCCCCTCCCCCACACACACACACGCACCCCTCACCATACATCTTTATACATAAAAGTATGAAATTTGCATAAATTACTATCCAAGAGCTTTGCAATCTAATAGTTTTCTTATAAATCTATTACATTTTGAGCTATAACCAATTGTTCCTTGATGATGACTTTTCTGCAGACAATTGAACGTAAAATTGGCCTACATTATTAATTTTCACATAATTTTTTGAGAGATCCTTTACTTGTATAAGAGAAAAGAAAAATGCTATTCAATTTTTTAGCATCTTAATGCACACAAATTTTGTGCATTTAATAAGAAAAATGGTTTTATGAATGTGTCAGGAAGTTGCCAATTTTGATTTGTGAACAATCTTAAATGTGCCTTAAACAGTCAGTTTATTATTTGATTTATATTTATTTATCACAAAGAGTGCCTGAAAAATTTCCTGCACATTATGAAAAGAAAAAATCTATAAATCAACATTAAAAGAAATCAATATACCCAAGATACCTTTGACCTAAGATTTTTTTTTTCTATAATTTATGCTATTTATTAAATCAGCAGTTCACAGCAGAAATCAAGCTGTTTTATTAACATAAAATAGACTTGATGGATTTAAAAAACAGATAATAATGAGAAAGAGGAAAGTGTGAATAATTATGTAGATGTTCTGAATCTTTCTGTTTTCCACCATTATTATTACCAACAGTAGTGCCAACTTTTGAAAAATATTGGGTGGGCTCAAAACTTTTTAAGTAAAATAACGCATACAATTTTTCCCCTTAGTGGATGTGTGTGTGAAGACAGAGACAGGGGAGGAGCGAATGACTAAAAATGATAATTCAAAGTTAAATTATTTTTTTTTTTTATTATTATTATTATTTTTTTTAAAGCAAAATATAAAATTATTATGATTATAATTTGATAAATAATTTTATTAAATTATATTCTCATAAGTTCTTCCTTATAAATACATTAATAATTATTATAAATAACATAAAAATTGTTAACTATTGAAAATACAAAAAACTAGACGTCAAGAAAAACATACAATTTAGTCACCTAATTGCTTTATCAATTCAAAATACAGGTTGGCAAAGTATGCAGGATATTTGTTTTTGGGAGAAATTTAATTATACATCAGTTGAAGGGGCTTTTTAGTGCTCCTGTAAGTCGAATTGATGTTCTTAATATTTTTCGAACAAAATTATATTACGAACATCAATAAAACCAAGTTTCATTTCAGCAATTAAATAAATAAATAAAGAATTAAATCAATTGAAATTGGATAGACAGAGAGGTCAAATTATTGGGTGGGCTCGTGCTTAACAGGCCCACATAAGTTGGTGCCATTTATTACTAATACTATTGCTTCATAAAGATTCTTTAATTTTATTCTTTGCTTTAGCCATAAATAATTAATTGTGTTATGGCGAGAAATGGCGCCTTTTGAAGCTGCAAATTTTAAATTTCATAACTTTTTTTTATATTGAGCTGGAATGTTTTTAAAATCATTTTCATAAAATTTGTGTTAATTTTCTATAAAAATAATTTATTTGTTTATATAGATGCCCATCTGGCACTGATGGCAAACGATGCCAAACTTCCCCTGAAAGATGCATTGGCACACCTTGCATGCATGGAGGCATATGCAATGACTATGGCAGTGGCCTTAACTGTTCATGCCCTTCTGAATACACTGGATTAGGTTGTCAACTTGACTATGATGCCTGTGAAGAAAATATATGTCAAAATGGAGCAAAATGTGAAGATATTGGAGAAGAATTTAAATGTCACTGCCCTCCTGGATTCACCGGACCTCTATGTGAAAGCGATATTCCAGACTGCATGCCAAATTCTTGTCCACCCACAGCTCAGTGTATAGATTTGACTAATGGCTTTTATTGCAAGTGTCCATTTAATTTTACTGGAGAAGATTGCAGAAAACGTAGGTTTTTTTTTTTCTCCTTTTATTTATTCATTTATTTATTTATTTTTTTTTTTTTTTTGAAGATATAATATCTGTTGCTTTGGGTATTTCTTTTAAAATTGACTCTTTTATTTTTCAGCCATAAGCATTGATTATGACTTGTATATAAATGATGAAAGCAAATCATCTAGTGTATCATTAGCAGCTCCATTTGACTTAAGAACATCGAGTCTCTCTGTTGCAATGTGGATTCAGTTTAACAGTTATGAGTCCACAGGAGTTTTCTTTACTTTATATAGTGTTGAGTAAGTTTATTAAATTATTTTCAAATAATTACGCTTGTCTGAATGCACTGTATGTTTGATTGCTTAAAAAAATAATATTTATATAATAATTTTATGCATTTATTAACCCTTAAGTGGTGAGGTGAGGTGTATGTAACCCCAAAATTTGATTTCTTGTGCACTCCACAAAATTTAGCGAATTAAAATAAGAAAATTTCCTGTGAATTTTGTATTATTTACTTTTATAAAAACAACTGAAAAAGTACTGTAAGTGTACATACATATGTAAGTGTACAGTCCATCTAGTAATGTTAAATAGCAATAGTTCAGAATTTAAATTTCTCTGGGGTGCAAAACACCTCACCTCATCAGTTAAGGGTTAATCAAAAAAAAAAAAACTTTTTTTATATAAGGATTTTCAGTTTGTGTTCTTTGTTATCCTCCTTTTAGCAAAATCATGATTATCAGTTTGATATTGAAAACAAAATTTTGATAAAATGATGGTTAAAAACTGGTTTTAAATGGTTAAATCTATCAGAAATTCAGGATAAAATCCGATTTGATTTAAAATTAGGGAAATTTTAATGTTATCCTCTCAATATATAATATTTAACATGTGTTCTATAGCACACATTATAATTACAACGTAAATTAATTTAAATTAGAAATTAAATATGACAAAAGAAAAGTAAACTATATTATCCAAACTTTTTCCTTTGTTAAAAATGATTTAGAATTTAATGAAAATAATAATGTTTTCCAGAAATTTTTATTTTTAAAATATATTGTTATTGCTGTGAATAATGTTGCACAATTTTAACAGTTGTCATAAGTTACCATGAAGTAATTATAATATAGCAATAACTGAATGTTATATCTCAATTTCAGATGGCAAAACATAGATAAATTTGACAAATTATTTAATCTTCATTTAGCATACATAGAGATGAAACGTAAAAAACCAACAAATGAAAAAATATAAAATTTTTGATACATTTTCTATAGCCTCCAGTTTTTAAAAAGGTTCCCTAAAAATTCACTTGCCCCATCAGAAAATACACTTGTCAGTGGTGAGTAGATTGCTGCAATTCTCCTGGCTACTGAACACATTTGTTATAGTTTGAATTTGTAGTCGTATAAATACTTATTTCAAATGGCAAGGCAAAGAAGAAATACAATTTTCTGAGGTTATTTTTGTTTCCTATGAGTTATCTTTGTTTATTTTATATGCATTTAATTAATGAGTAGTCTTTTATTATAACAATTACATATTACGACTCTGACATTTTTTGCATTTTTGACACATAAAGTTTTGGTATGAAATTGCAGATAAACTATGGATAACAATTACATATTACGACTCTGACATTTTTTGCATTTTTGACACATAAAGTTTTGGTATGAAATTGCAGATAAACTATGGATGAAAAAGTTTCATGCTGAAAACTTGTCAGTGCTGGAAAAAAAAAAGTATCTTATTATGGAAGTTGCAAGGCACAGTTTTTAATTTATATATTACATATTTTTCATTTCTTCCTTTATCTTATGCAAGTAAATGAATTTATGAGTACTTGATATTATATAAATTTAACCATGAAAAACATTAATTAATGTAACACAAACTCTTTCTTATTTTTTAATCTTTATTTTTTCTTCTCTGTTTACTTGTTAAAATTTTTAAGAATTCTGGTAAAAGCTGTTTGTGATTTTGATTCCTTTAGTAAAATTTAATGAACTGTTAAATTAGAAACTGTTTGCACTTCATGTGAACAATTGTTAATTCTTGAGCAGTCTGTCTTGAATTCAATTTTATTTTTAGGGTTTTGTTCATCTGATGAAACCCTATTCGTCTCACTCCTCTGTCGGTCTCTTCGTCTGTCACAGAGCCTGTACTCAGAAACTATATACTTGAAATTTGCATACTTATAGATAGCTGAACACCTCGCGTCAAATGACAAAGTATAAAATTTTGAAAAAGTCTTATATTTACCTCCGGCTCTAACTTTTGTATTTTATGCATTTTTTTCTAACTGAGCCCCTAATTAAGTTGGAGGCTTGAAATTTTGCATACTTATAGCTGAACACTTGCGATAACACGACAAATCATAAAAATTTTAAAAAGTCTTATATTTACCCCTCCGGTCTCTAACTTGTGTATTTTAAGCAATTTTTCTAACCTCCCCCCTTTTCACACGGTGGTCACTTTTCTAACTTTTGCCATCATCCCTCATGTGATATATCATTGCCCAGCCCTTTGACCACTCTTTCATATTATGCACCATAGCCTTACATAATTTAGTTCCACTTTTTGCTGCCAGGGGACGCCTGCCTATCTCGGGTGCTATGGGCCTGATCCCTTCGACTAATATGTCTACGGATAGGTTGTAAAACGGTGTTTACTTTGGATAGAGGTTTGTTTAAGGTAGAGTGTGCCCCCTCGTTGCAAAATGTGGAACTAACAGATTTTGCAAAAGGATAAAGTCCTTTGAAAGGAATATTAAATGAAATCCTCTGTGCGTTCTGTGATCACACTTTCTGACTTGTTTAATACTTTTTCCTTCTTTTAAAGATCACTACATCTTCCTGTTGGAAAAAAGATTCTCCTGCAGGCTGATCAATCTGGAGTATTAGTAGCCCTTTTCTCAGAAGAAACTCCTGATACATTTATTCCATATTTAAAGAATGTTCCAATTAATGATGGTCAGTGGCACCATATAGTGATTATGTGGAATGGAGAAACTGGTACAGTATCCCTTATAACAGATGCAGCTGTTGCTGGTACACTAACTGGATATGGACAGAATCTATATTTACCTCAGTAGTAAGTTTTCTTGTATCATTATATTCCTTTTCTTTTTTATTTATTTATTTATTTCTACTGCTTATAAAATAATATAATTAATACTAATAATAGCAGTGCAACAGAAAAATACTTGATTTTGTTGCTATTAACGTTTCAAACTATTATTTGGTGCTAGTATAACATCCAAATGTATTTCAGAAACAATTACTAGATTATGAAAGAATTATCTAAAAATATTTTGAAAAATATTTCTATTATTTTTTTTCAAAGTATTTTCTTATGCAAAAATAATTTCAATCTTTTTATTGTATGAAGCAATATTTAAGATTTAATAATGGTAAAGTCATTTTCAAATGCTAACTAAATAGTGCCCATTAAGATTTGACGCTAAGCAACTTGACAGTTTCATTCGAAAAAGGTTTGAATGTTTAATTACTTGCTGTTAAATTAATTAAGTATAGAAAACTTGATATATTGTATATTTTATAAACAAATTGGATATAATGCAATAGATGGTACTGTCAGTCCACCCTATTAAATTAATGAAGTGAGCGAATTTTAAACTCTTAATTAAAAACCTATTATGCTTGCTCCAAAGCGGCAGTTTAACTAAAATTATTAATTGAATGGATAGGGCATTTATTTTTACTTACTACAGTCCTAATTCTTTGAAAAAAAAAAAAATAGCAATGTGTAGTATTTTATAAAAAGTTCTAAATTAAAAGAGCTTTAAAATTTGTCATCTATTTTATTTTTATCAGTCTGAATTTAAAATTTGCTGTTTGCAGCTAACGATTTATAGTATATATTTTTTGATTACTTTATTTTATTATTTAGTTATTAAACCATGGATATCAAGGTAATTTCTTATATAGTTGTTATTATATAAATATTTTTTCTTCTTTCTGTTTTCTTTTTTTTTATTGAAAATAATCACATTCTTTTCTTAGTATATCTGTATCTTCTTGATAATGGTCATACAAAATATAGCAAAAATTGATAGCAGAAATGTTTAACAATATAAATAGTTTAATTATTTCTTTCATTTATTTAGAACGGAAAAACATATGGTTTAAATAAAATTTGAAATTAATTGATCAATGAATTAAAAAAATGAGAGATTTTAACAAGGGATAAGGGAATCATTTAAAACCATGTGATTTCCCATCACATTTGGAACCACCCTGTGTATGTATCAGAGTTTAAAAGGAATTCCCTATGAAAATTTAATTTTTTTTTAACGTTGTTCTGAAAATACCATCGAATTTTAACAAGATGTTTGTGCATTTTTACTTGATTTGCATGTTAAAACATAAAATTATCCAGTCCAAAGCTCTAGTAGTTTTGATCATTGAAAAAAAAAGGGTATCATTGTTTACTTTATTACTAAGCATACCACTAATGTCACAAGTCTTTGATAGGATGGTGATTTTTATTTCTGCCACTTAAGAGGTAAGAAAATCAAAAGTGGGAAAAAAGTAGAATTTTTTCAAATAAATTAATTTTTTTTTACATAAATAAAAAGATACACTGGATTAAATAAGATTATATGAAAATGATTATTTTAACTAAATCTTTTTAAGCATAAAACATGATAATTATTTTTTTTTTTTTTTAAATTGTATACTACCATCATGACTCTCTCAGACAGTATTCATCAAATGAGAGTTTTATATCTTACTACTCTGCAGACTTGAACAGTAAGCTTCATTAAAGTTGCTCATAATTATTTATCAGACGTGTTTAATCTTCTGTCATCCATGGTATGAGAATGAGCTATTAACTTAATCTTTTAATGAGAATTATATGAAAAGGATTCCTTTTAACAAAATCTTTTTAATCATAAACATGGGAATTGATTTTTTTTTAATCGTATAATACCTTTATAATTCTCTCGGAAAGTATTCATCAACTGAGAGTTCTATATCTGACTACTCTGTAGACTTGAACACTAAGCTTCACTAAAGTTGCTCATAATTATTTATCACACATGTTTAATCCTCTATCATCCATGGTATAAGTATGAGATATTAACTCTATTTTCTAACGAGAACAGTGTTTTATGTCATTATGATTGTTAATTGAGCCTCCATCTTCTGATAATTTAAGTTTTGATGAAAGGTGCTGAATAATTTTTGTGGTAAAACACTAAAAATCAAATAAATAAAATATAAATATGAAAAAAATAAAACACTTGTACATTTGAAAATGAACAATCACTTTTCAATATTTACACAAGCGAACAAAATAAAATCATATATTGGAAAAATTATCTTAAAATTCTTAAATATCAAATTAAAGTCACAGTAACAAATATGCTATTTTTCTTATGATGTAAAAAAAAAAAATTCTATTATTATTGGGATTACATCTGGCCTAAAATGAAAGAGGCTTTGCTACTAAATTTTTCTCTAAAATTGAGAATTTCTCAGGATGGATGGTAAAGATTTAAAATAACTGCTATTTTTTTTTTTAAATTAATATTACTACATTCTAATTATGTTTTTTGTGTCTGTACTACTCAGTGGCTGGGTAAATCTTGCAGCACCACTTGATGAACAGAATAGAGCTACTGCATCTGCTGGTTTCCATGGAAGAATAAGCAGGGTGAATATTTGGAACAGACCTCTTGATATATCATATGAAATTCCAACACAATTCAGGAGTTGTAAAAGTGCTCCAGTTCTGTTCAATGGACTAATACTCAGATGGACTGGATATGATAGGTAATTTATTTTGCTTGTATCTATCAAGTCTGATTTTAACCTTTGTTTAACATTTTAATTGTAGAATATTAGTAAAATATAAAAAAAGTTTGGTCTAATATCCTGTGCATTTTATGCTATTTTCCAAATTATCTAAATTCATACAAAGCAATATTAGTTAACTCCTTGCCTTTTTAAAAATAATAAAAAATGTGATTTAAAAATATTCTTCATAAAAAAATATTGAAATGTAATAATATAAATTTGTAAATATTTTAACTTATCATGTGAAATTTCCATGTGAAAGAAAAATGTTGTAACAGCTAAGAATAGTTTTCAGCTATTATTCTCATTAAAGGATATTTTTCTTCTAAAAAAGAAAAAAAAAAAAAAAAAACTTTTTTTTTTTTTTTTGCTATTTTCTTTTTATTACAAGCAATATGTTTGGATGGTTGTTCAGATCATGTGCGCTGGCAGAACGAAATCCAGGGAAAGGCAAAATTTTCAAACAGAAATGCCTGAAGACCACAGTCCAGGCCATATTGTTTAAAACTTAAGAATACAAAATGAAATAAGCTAAAATAAAAATTTCTAAACGCATAAAAATAAAAGAGAAACAGAACTAAATATTGTCTTTCATGGGGGGTTTAGAGAGGCAGAACCCCGCAGATGAAATATCTTTAGTCTTTCTTTTTCTCTTAGTGTTTAAATCAGTTGGGAAGAACTAATTTTACTGTGTTTTTTAATCATTAGAGTGAGAGAAAAAAAGTAGTTAATTAAATGTCAAAATCCAGGGAGGGGCAATGCCCTCCTTGGACTCGGTAACTGCCTGGAGGACCTAATCAGATTAATACATTTTAGTATTACAATGGAATCAATGTCTGTCAATTATTTTTTCATTTATATCTTTATAAATCTTTTATTAGCAGTACTTTTTAAAAACTTGTAACAATAAAATAAGGTCTATGTGATGAAACATTCAAAGGCATAAAATCGTAATCTGATACTTTAATGCTTTAAATAGAATCATTAATTAGATGGAAAGGATGCACCAGAATGAGACTTTACTCTTGTAAAAAAATTGTCTTGGTCTTATCCTGCCCCCTCTTTTTTGCTGGCAATCATGGATCAGATTCATCTGTGATTTTAAGACTATTAGAAATATTCTAAATTTGTTTTCTTTCGTAGGTGATTTTTTTCTTTCTTGTAATGAAGGATTTTTTTTTTAATAATTGTATAGTTTCGAAAGGGAAAGGAAAGAATTCTTTTTGCTTTGAGATATTGCTATCTTCCTATGCATGGAAATATTCAATAAACTTGTGAGATTTATCACTTTAAATAGCACATCTGAAAATGATTTATTTTGCATTTTTCCAGAGTGGATGGTACTATTGAAAGAGAAGGTCCAGGTACTTGCGGTGAATATGTGTGTCCAGTTGGGTTTACTGGTGATGCATGTGTAATTCAAACCCAAGACAAGTTACCACCAAAACCCCTTGAGTGTCCTCAGGATATATGGGTTATTACTCCTAACAGTAGTGCCCAAGTAACATGGAAAGAACCTTCATTCATTGATTCTATGCATACTCTATATGTTATGGAGCATAAGGGATTCACTCCAGGTAGGTTAAAAATAACATTTGCTTTCAATTTAATCTCTATTTTTTGAAATTTGCATTTAATTGTGTACATTTTCTTGAATTATTATTAGTAGTAACAATTTATTGAAAGCTACTTCCTTTTATAGGGACCTTGGAAAGAGAAGAAATTTTTTCACAATTTCTGGCAACCTATTCACTGTTTCTGTTCCATACACAGAAGCAATTTATTCAATATTTACACAGTTTATTTATTATTTACTTCAGAAGCCATTTATCTGTTCTTATAAACAACAGAAATAATTTATCTACTTTTAAATACACTTAGGGACTCTGCCAGGGTTCATACTCATCAGGGGAATATGGGATTCCTGGGAAAATCAGGGGATAAATTTTGGGTTGTAAAATTCAGGGGAATCTCAGGGGATAATGCAAAAATTTCCCCAAACCTGGCAAAATGACTGGTTATTCTGGGAAATTAAGGGCAATTGCTGCTGTTCGCGTGCTTTATGATATCAGATCTGTCTACATCCATTCATTCACTAGATTCACCTTCTAACATTGTAAGGTTTGATAACAATTCAAGAGGAACTTTAAAAAACTAAAGGTCATTTCAAAATTGATATTGACACTTTCAGCCTTCATATGATTTATTCATAATGCTTTTGAAGAAGTAATAAAATCAAGAAGTGGAAATTAAATTCTTGCAGCCAAACTACCGAGTTTTTAAGGACAGCCCCACAAGGCATAAAGACTTCATCTGTTTTACACAAATTAATGTTTTTCCTTTAAAGTTCTGTACATATTGTTTATATTGGTGATGTATAAACTTTATTTTTGAGATTATCTTGTTTTTATTTTATTTCTAAAAGGTGAGAGTGTCATGATACTGGTTTAAAAAATGTTGTTAATTGATGGCATGGAAAATTTGTACCTCCCGAAAAATACATCAGGGGGTTCTCAGGGGATTTTTTCTTGAAAAATGAGTATGAACCCTGTCTGCTCTCTACCAGCTATGCTAATTAATCCCCACCCAGACGCTGCAATCTCTAAAACCATTCTAATTTGTTTTGTTTTAATGGGTGGGAAAAAATGGCTGGAGTAGAAACTCAATAGTCATTCAAAATTGTCCTGTTGTTAACCGAGACGTAATTTTTTATGTCAAACTTTCCTTCATGTACTACTGTTATCCATGTATCATTTAAAAAATCGTGTTCCATGCATCAGTAAAAAATACGTCAACACATAAAAATGTGTAATGCACTTTAAATATGAAAGTTTTTAACAGTAGATAATTTTTACATGTAATAATTTAATTATTTTAAAGTTATCTATTATTTTCAATATTCATTTTTAAATACAGTGAAATACATTTAACACGAAAACGCTTAACATGAAAAATTGGTTAACACGAAATGATATAGCTGTCCAGACTGTACACTATGCAATTTAATACATTTTTTTTTCTTTTAACACGAAAAAAACTCGCTTTCAAGCTAGTTAGTTTGAGTTAAAATTGGTGAATTTTGGATGAAAATCAGTGAATTTCATATTTTTTATAAATTAGCTTATGTTTTATTAGAACAATGGTTGAGAAATTGGCGCGAGAACAAACTGCCATTTCGCTTCAAATGAAGATGAAACTGCTTAATGCAGTTGATAAAAAAGGACGAAAACAGAAATCTGCGAAGAGTTTGGCATTGCTAATTCTACGTTATCAACGATAATAGAAAACAGGGATCCCATTACGTTAATGTTTGAGCGCACTATGTTTAAGCTAGAGAGAAAAGGTATGAGAACAGCTAAGCACGAAGATTTAGAGGCAGCTTTGCTTATTTGGTTCAAACAAGCTAGATCTCAGAATGCTGAAAAAGACACTTAAAAAAAAAGATATCTGATTTTTTCCCAAAAAACAATATTTTTTTACTTGCTTTTTATCCTAATGGATGCAACTTACTAGTAGTTTAACAGGAAATTGAAGTAAAATTTGATGATGTCGAAAATATTTGTGAGTTTTGTTCTTTTTTTACGAATCTTTTAATGCAAAATTCTTTTATCACAAACAAAAATTTCGGTCAGCTCAGTTTCATGTTAACCGTATTTCACTGTACTATATATTTAAATTGCATATTGTTTAAAAATATTTTAATTTTGTTTTTTTTTAAATTGTAGCAACTGTAAATAAAAAATGGCTATAGTAAGAATATAAATTAGTTGTCTAGTCAGATAATGAAATTTTGAATAAAAAATTCGAAAAAAAAAAAATCAAAGAAATAGTCAAATTTAAAAAAATGAGTGGGTACTGCACACCACAATCTAGTCAAGTATGTGCGTACAAAAGATGGTTAAATTGCTGTGTATAAATTTTGATCCTATAAAACTTATGTAACTGAACTATCTTGATCGATTTTAACATTGAATAGGATTTAAAATAATTATCCGATTTAAAACTGTTTGCTTTTTCAGCATGTTTATCATATATTTCTCTTTAAAACTACAAGTTTTTATGTTTTTATGTGCAATAGTGTTTCCAGTATAAGCTGAAAATGTGAAAAGGATACGGTAGATTCACAACCAGCAGTGATAGCATTAGTACTTTTTTTTTTTTTTTTTTTGAAGAGACAACATAACAAACATAATAGTTTATCAGCTTTGTTTCCATAGCTGTTTATTTGACAATAAATCTCGCTTTCTTAAGTCCAAACTATGCCAATACCATTTTTTAAAAATTTCAGGCCTTTATAAAAAAAAGGAAGTACCAATTCAAAATATATTTGGATGAAAGAATTTTCACTCTGACTAACACAGACTTTTGATTCTATATTTAAATTAAATATTATCATTTCTTGATCTTATTACAAAATATAAAATTTTATAAATTTGAAAATGAAGAGTTTTATATCACGTGTCTTGTCTAGAAAATTAGATGCGCAAGCTATTTAGTAAATATATAAAAGGAGTTAACCATCTATAAATAGTAAAATATCTAAAATAAACAACATTCATCACATTGTATTAATGACCTTTTTTTCATATTTTGTTGTACGTGTGTATGTAGACACAGAGAGAAAGAAGAGAAATATCAATTTTAAATTTATAAATTTCCAAAGGATTAAAAATTTCTAAACATTATGTAATTCATATTATATTTTAAATTAATATAATATGTTGTATTTGCATTTTAATCTTTTGTCCATGGATCAAAGATTATTAAAAGTGTTTATGCAACTGTGGAAAAGAATAAATTTTGAAACAATGAATATGAATAATATATTTTAAAATATTTTTCATGTTTTATTTATATTTCTGTGTTTTCTCCTTTCATCAGAAGTAATTACTAATTATTATGACTATGGTTCTCCCTGCATTGCATTTTGTTACATTTTTCTAGATTGTGAAATGTGATGAATTCTACAAAAATATTTATAAACTATGTTTCTGAATGTTAAGGATTTTCATTAAATTCTCAGTCTGTTACTTCAAAAATGCATATTTTGACTGATATCGTGAGTTACTTCTTTGTTGTATAAACTATTTAAATTGTTACAAGTTGGAACCCGTCGAAATTCGACAAACGAAAATGTTTAAAAAGGAACTGTTAAATCGAATTTATAATAAACCTACAAAAATAATTACAATAAAAAATTCATCTTGCATTGCTTGTCTAACTCTTAAAACAAATAATATTTTTAACCTAAAGTTACCAAAATACTATTTCCATAAACTTCAAGTGTTTAAATTATTGAAAAATTAAACTGTATTAGAATACTAATCAAGATGAGTAATTATGATGAACTTATCAGTTGAGACTCTTATATTTGGTATTACGGGATGATAAATCAGCAAAAAGTATTTTGCTTTGTCGCATCATAGAATTTTCCCCCCATAAAATCTAAACCTTACATCATTTTCACATTCTCAAAATTTACATACGCACCACTCAAATCCATATTCACCATTTAAAAGTATTTTAACATGCAATAGGTTATTAATGAATATATTTCTAAACTTAAGTTATGTTTCTCTGATACAACTTTTCATGTGAACATTCGCACTCTTGACTTAAGGTTCTAATATCAAAACCCACAAAGAAAAAATTCAGAAATTTGTCTTTAAGACGCATTCATGGTCAAATATTTAGTTTTAGCAAAGAAAATGATCGTTTTGTTTTAAATATGACACCATTTTCACTCGCTGAATCATTTTGCCTAGCATCTCAAACTCAGTATCAGCGTAATGAAAAAATAATGAAATGTAAAAGATTTATGAGGGAAGAATGCATGTTTTTTTAAAGGCTGACATAATTTTCTGTTAAAATTTTTTAAAAAGTTACTTTTATTTGTAATGGGAAAATGGCATCAATAAGGATATAATCAATAAAAATAAATAAAACCCATTATTTCTCATTTCTCTGTAACAATGGAAGAAACCCATTTGCCATCATTTTGAATAAATTTCATAAAAAATCTAAAAAATTAAAAATAAAACATAAAAATGGAAATATTTTTAAAAAATAGCTACTGCGAATGAACAGCTTTCACTTTAAAAAATAATCATCAAAATTGGTTTAGTAGAAAGCTCACAGCTGGTGACTAAAAAAACAGCCTTGTCTTTTAAATATATTGATTACACAATTTCCTAAAATGTTAAAAATATTTTATAGGTTTGGAAAATAAATTAAATAAACAAAATGATAATGCCTTCCCCACCTCCCCCCTTTTTTTTAACGAATCCTTAGAAAATTTTTTATGCAGAAATGATTTGTAAATTTTAGATTTTGAATATTTGTCATCTTTTATTTATGAGTATGTGTATTTTAATGTCAGTTAAATTCTTAAGATCTGAAAACAAAATTAAACAACTGCCCTTTTTTGCAAAACAAAAAAATATTTCGTTCATTTTAAAATGTTTCACGTTTTGTATAGAACATTTCATAATACTAATTAATAACCAATGCCTTAACTGTAATAGGTCAGACGTTAAACAGAGGTATTCATCAACTGTCTTACATTGCCAAAGATGCTGAGGGAAATACTGCTAAATGTGATTTCCGTATACATATTTTGAGTGAGTATTTTTATGCTTGTTTTGTTTCTATTCATCACTATTTTTATGTTACTTTACACATTGTTTTTGTCTTATTCAAATACATGAGTACTTGCTGAATGAAATTTAGGGAGGGGCAAGATTTTGTAGCAGATATGCCCACAGTCTGCTATTAGCACCCACCTTCAAATCAGGGTTCATAGAGACAGAAACTCCTTAGAAGTGAAAAAGTTTCCAAGGAGTACTTAAAACTCTTTAAATAAACAAAATACTTCTTAAAGTACTGCAAAGTATAATTTAGCATTGAATAATGATTCCATTGAAGTATACAAGAGTAGAAAATGAAAACATTACGCAGTTAAATAATTCTGCTCAAGCATGTTTGGTTTGGAAGAGATTAACCTTTAAAGGAAGCAAAATAAAAATCTTCGCTTGATTACAAAAACAAAGTTCAAGTGATTACTGCCATTCTAAAAAAAGAGAATTAAGTTACTGTATTTTTATGCAAACACCATGTGATTTTTCCCTTCAAAATTTATTTTTAAAATATAGATGAATGTGATACATGATTTGTATGTGATATTTGACTGGCCTCTATATAACATATGACCATTAGTCACTGCATAAAATAGTTCACTGGCAATTTTATATTCAAATTAGCGAAACCAGTTACGATATCATTTACATTGTGAATATTTTGAAATTTTAGCAATAGCTATTAGATTTTTATCAAATAAAATTCGTTTTCTCTCTAAATGAGATATGAAAAATTAGGTTAGGTGAGCGTGTTACATGAAGGTATATCATACCTGAAAAAATACGGCAAGTCTTTTAAAATTCTTGTACTCCTTAGAATTTTTCTAGCCTCCTTGGATTTTTTCTTCTCAAGTCTGTGTGAACCCTGTCATATACATTTCCAAAGTTTATTCTCAACCAAAATCGATTAATTTTATTGTTATTTCAATTGCAGAGGAGTTTTGTCCTTTACCCTCTCCACCAGTAAATGGTCAAAGACATTGCTCTGACTGGGGACCCAGTGGCCGTTTTAAAGTCTGCTCTATCTCTTGTAATGCTAATTTAGAATTTTCTCAACCTGTTGCTAAATTTTATACATGTGGAGCTGAAGGAATTTGGCATCCACCTTCTGGCCATGGTTCTAATCTTGTATTCCCTGCATGCTCAGGTATGTTATCTTTGTTTCAAAATTCATCACTACCATTTTGTAAATATATGAAAATGCAAATTAGTCTTTAAATATATTTAAATGTAAATTACTATTTAGATGTACTAAAATGAGTTTTTCAATATAGTTGAAAATAGGATTATTTATTTATTTATTATTTATATTTTGCTTTGTTGTCTTTCAAAAAAAAAAAAAAAAAAAAAATCATGGTTAAAAAGCAAATACATGTGATGGAGGGTTAAGGCGATAATTAATGAATAAAAGGAGTTTAATAGTTCTGGACTATTATTACACTTCAAAATAATACAGATATTTACAAAGTTATGTGAGAGAAAGGGGCTTTCGTAGAAATCCAACCCCGGCATCAGGATTCCTTACCAGACCCTCTTGTCCAATTCCATAGTGACTTCGGCTCATTGTCTTATGAGCTCGTTAGATCCATCTGATCTTTGTCACTTCGAAATAAAATCTGAGATTAGGCTGTTAATTTGTTCCCAAGCTCAGAGATGCAAAAATGTTCTAACTGCGGTTGCTACTTTCTCGTGGGAACTTGCTGACTTTACTTGTTGCTTGCATGAGTATGTTTTGAGAACTCCAAAACTACTACTCACATAAAAATAGCAAATAAAGCCTTTGTGCAACAATATTAAAAAGCAGAAAAACCAACGTTTAAAATGCACAAATAATATATGAAAAGCCATGCTTTTCTTTGGCTCAGCCTTGCTTTTTCTAGCACGCTGTTCCTTTTGCACTGAAGAAGAATCTCGCTAGTAGATTCGAAACAGCTGTTTGCTGCTTTTCATATATTATTTGTGCATTTTAAACGTTGGTTTTTCTGCTTTTTAATACTACTCACATACATATATCTCCTCTTTTTTTCTATCATTTTTAATAATAAGCATATTAATTTCTAGAAATGTGGATTGCATTTTCAGGGTTTTTATTCTCTCTCTTTAGATTTTTTGGGGTTGGGTTGGGTTGGGTTGATTTTTGACGGCCAATTATCTACATGAGGGATATAGGCCCGGGGGGAGTGCCCTCCGTGTGGGTCTTTCTAAGGGAACCTAATCCGTATTAACGCATGGAAAATCCACGGCTCGAAGAAAACCACGAAAACTCCGAACGATTAGGCCGACGGGCACGATTGGGATCGAACCCAGCACCTCCCGTCTACCAGCTTCGAGAGCAGAACCTCTCGGCCACTGGTGGGGCCTTAGATTTTTTGAGAGGATTTAAATAATTACTCTATTATGTTCTATTTTAAAGCAAAATATTATTAAATAAATGAAATATAAATCTTCTGGAAACTTTGTAATATTCATAAAATAGTCTTACTTCTATATTTAGAATTTCAGAAAATATAGGAAGCTGAAATATATACTAATCTCTAATCTAAAAAATAGTAACTAATGCTTTTGCTGCCGTAATTGAATTTATTGTGACTGGGGCTCTTTCTTGGCTTATATTTTTAAAAATATTGCACAAGTGGTAGTTTTATAGAGATACGTGTGATAAACATGCTGAAATATACAGTTTTTAAATCACAGAATTATTTTAAGTGCTATTTAATGTTGAAATCATACAAAATAGTTCAATTAAGAAATTTTTTTTTAAATAAAAAACTATGCATATCAATTTAACCAACTTTTGAAGGCACTTACTGGACTAGGTTGCAGTGTGCAGTGACCAATCATTTTTTTAATTATTTAAGTTATTTTTTTGTCTAAATTTTCTTATCTCGATAGAGATTTATTTTGAAAAAGTCTTTTTTTTTTACCTATTGTTGCCAGATTTAAAAAAGCACAAATAACAATATTTCAAAAAATTTTCATTTGAAAAATATGCTTGCATGTAAATATTAAAAAAATGAAGAAAACTTTAAAATAATTAAATTATTATGTACAGAAAGCATTAATTGAAAAAAAAGTCATATTTAAAATAATATATTTAAAACATATTTAAAATTACTTTCTTATAGTGTGAAAAAAGAAAACTTTTCTTCTACTTCTTATTATTAAAGTCTGGCAGACAGTGACATTTTTTACTTAATCATTTAATACAAGCTGATTTTCAAGTGTGTGGTAGGTCTTACTCAATCAATCACAAAATAAGGCATCAGCTGTTGCAACAATGGTCGATACGATCTTCGTAAGTGAAAAATCATCCCAATCAAAGATAAATGAATGTTATCCCAATTACAGATCACCGCTGGTCGTGATAATATCATTAAATCTTTAGTAACTGGTAATCTTTTTAAAACGGAGCTGTTGCATCATAAAAAATATAATGCATCATTTCCCATTCAAATTAATTTAAATAATATAATTTATTTCAATTTTACAACTTAAATTAACATTTTCAAACACCTAATTTCTAATCACAAGTTTTAAACTTATAATGTAAATTTTAATGATAAATAATTCAATATTTCCTTATTTTTCAATGTAAACATTATCTCTTATTAAGATTATTTAAGTGCAATTAGTATTTTATTATATTTCAGTAATTTAACTTTCAAATTTCTTTCAACATACATCGCGAATGTGTAAACACATCGGAATTTTCTAAGTCTAAAATATAAAAAATGGAAATCTTTTATTTATCAATATTTCCCTTTTAAATTATATTATGTGGATAGAAATATTTATTTCTAGCCGATTGCAAAATTTTCAGTGACTTGTGATAAATACTTTGGCAGAAATACGCAAAAATGTATTTTCTATCTTTTCTCATTTTTAATTTCGGCGCGCGACGCCATGAGATCATTCTTTCCGACATTTTGAAAGTTCCATCAAGAAGGGTATTCCCCTTTGCCAAACAGACGCTTAGTTCAAAACCGGACGTCTGCTAAATCGTTTAACATTCCTTTTGGAACACGCACGGTGTGTGTGACGTCAGGCGCGGGGAGGATAGGCGTTTTTAATTGGCTGGCGCGCTCTGTAATGGCTTTTCATGTTTGAAACTCTGGGTTCTGGAATAGTCATCATTCTTCACCAGGGAGCCATTAAAGCAAGTAACTTGTGGGGGGCTGCGACGCCGTGCTTTTTTTTAGCCGGCTGTTGCGGGAGAAGAGTTCGGCTAGCCAGTGAGAAGAGATCGACGTTTTGTTAGGCCTTGGCGGCCGTATATCATCTAAAGGAAATATAATTTTTTTTCTTCAAGAAGCATTTCTAAGTAAATTTCATAGAACATTAATTGGAAGCCTTGAATTGTTCTGCTCATCGACATTTTATTATTCTTCGATCAACCATACTTCTTTGCTATAAAAACATGAATTGATTATCTGTTTTTTTTGTCGATGCAATAAATAGTAAATTGCCTTTGTAACGAACTGAAATCGTCAAAATCTGCATTTCTGAAGGAAGTTCTCAAACATCCTATTTCCAATTTTCCAAATCCGTAACTTCTCATTCGGTTCGGATTCGCATTGAATAAAAAGAAATAGAATCTACATTCCTGAAGGAAGATTGTCAACAGCATGTTTCCAGTTCTCCAAATACAAGGATCCTTCTACGATACGAGTTTGGCTTTATATTCCTGAACTTTATCCCCTAGTTTGACTTTACGTTCCTGAACTTTATTCATTTTGGAGGCCTTAAAACTAAAAGAAATATTACGTAAACTTCTGCTTTTTCTCAGATGACAATATATCTCCAATTATCTAAAATTATATTAAATTTTACATTCATTTTGATAATCTTTTCATAATTCATAATGTAAGAATGCATTCAAATTAGCAAATTTTATATATGTTTAAATAAACGTCATTTGTGAATTATCTTTCTGTGTTCAAGTACTTGGGTGAGTGTTTTCTTTTCTTTATTTTTTTTCAGCTACGATAACTAGTAAATAGAATTTTATTTGATCTTAAATAATTTAAAATAATTCTTAAAAAACACATTAAGCAATGTCTACCACTTACGTCATCGGCTGTAGTGTAATTTTGAGCTTATGAATCGGAATTAATTTTGTTCAATTCAAACTTTGGATTGAATTCCACTCTCCAATTCATTAAGCCCAGCATTACAGGAGCAAATCAGCATGTTTTTTTTAGTCTGGGGTGTTTCAACAGGGGTTGGTGAGTGTAGCTCATAGGGAACTGATCCCCCTAGTGATTTAAATATTCAGTACTCATTCTGTCTCTTTTTGGATGCATATCTTTGTTTATTTTATCTTATATTTTATTATATTTATATTGCTTTTATTGCTATTATTAAGTATTAAATATTGATTCAGATTAACATATTTACATTGCTGTTAAAAAAAAAAAAAAAAAAAAAAAAAAAAAAATGTATATTGGATTGAAAATTTACTTAATAACATTTTGTGAAATAATATGGAATTATGAATTCTTTATATTTTTCATCTGTCATTAATACTTTTTGTTTTTATTTTATAACGAGTTACTATTTTTATGTCTTAACTTATATTTTAGATTAAGTATTAACCAATTATTTGGTAAATTATTATTATTTAACTACGTAATAGTTATTACTAGATGCATATATTCATTAGTTCAAAATATAGCTAACAGGATTAATGCCCCTTGTATTAATAGCAAAATGTAAAATTTGTAAATGAAAGATGAAGTTATATTTAGGGAGGAAGAAACTAAATTAAAATTATTTGCAAATATTGGATTGATTTTTTTTTATTATTATTTCTTTATTTGTTTTTATCATAAGTATTTTTTTAAAAAATCTAAAGAAGCAAGGTAGAAATTGTTTTATAAGTAATACTAGAAGAAATATAAAGAATAATATTATGATATTTTTGTTGCTATACTTAGTCAGTCATTTTATATTTAAATACTAATTTATGTATTAAGTAATTCTATAAATGCTTTTTCTGAAAGTGGGCTTTGTAAAAGATGCACATTTTGAATTTAAAATTATAGTATTTTCCATTGTTTTTTATTGTACCCAACATATGTTTGTGGACATTTCTCATAAGATTAATATTTGTTTTCTTTTAATTGCTTTCTGATAATAATGATATAAATTATTTTTTTATAGAGAAAAAATCTGCTCAAAAGATTTTTAAGATAAATATGAATTTCCCATCATCTGTTGTCTGTTCTGAATCTGGCAAGAAAATATTGAAATCAAGAATTGAAAATAATTTGATTCGGGTTAACAAGGAATGGAGAATCTGTACTGATAATATACCTGGAGTCTGTAGTGGTTTACAAGTAAAAGTACAGTGCAACAAGCAGATAAGGACCAAGAGACAGCTTTTAAATAATGAGCTTTATGTTGTAGAAATATCTTTCCCTGCTAACAAGTAATTATTTACCATACTTCAATTGCATTAAATTCAATTTGAAATCTTCAGTTTTCATTTCTGTTAAAAGATGCCTGTTTAAAATAAGTGGGGTTATTTATATTGCTGCCCACTGAACATTTTTTAACAAATAAGTTATATTAGAGATTAATCTTTGTAAAAATAACTACTTATCAATGCAGTGTTAATGAATAGAAAAAAAAAAAAATCAATATAAATGAAAAATACTTTATTGGTATGAATAAGAAATAGAAAGTATATAGACTTTAGATTAGTTTTCCAATGTTAAATAGATGAATTTATTAAGTATATATCTTTTCTTCTTAACTATTCAATGAGTAGATTAGTATTAATTTATTTATTTACTTGCTGAGGGTATGTGTTGCAAAGAAGCATATTTGTCTGTTGTAAAAATACTGAAAATATGTAAGTAAAAAAAGGAGGAGGGGGGAAGGGATTGAAGGTCTTAATTATTAATTGAATTTTGATTAACTATGGAAAACTTGATATTAAAGTTTAAAATTTCTTCTGTATCATTCTATACATTACTGTACTTTGTTACAAGCATTAAATATGTTATTTAAATGCTATTTCAAACTAAAATACTATTAATTTTAAAATACAGTAATTTAATTGGATCAAGATATTCGTCGCGAATGTGCTTTAAGCAACATTTATTGTACTGATCATTTTACAATTACAAAATATAAAGATCAAATTTTGTAAAACTTTAAGCCTTGTATATCTTAAAATAATTTAACTAATAAGATTGTTAGTAATGTATTTCTCCTGGAACTAAAGTTTTGCAACTCATTCATTTCATTTTACTGAAAGAAATCAATCATGAAATTTGTTCAGATAGGATTAAATTAAAAGTTAACTGGTTCATGAATATATATATATATTTGCCTATATGTTCTATACTAGCTGACCCACCTGCCGTTTCCAGGGCCTGTGATAATAGTCTTAAATAAACCTTAAATTTGTATGATTTTATATCTTTAACTTGACTTTTTCTGAAATACATACCTGCTCACTGTGTAAAAACAGAGGAGAATCTGTTAATTGTTGAGATTTGTTATGTAAATTTTTTTTATAATTTTCGTAAAATTGTATGGAGGTAGTAATGAACAAATAAAAATTTTAAAAGGCCCTCTAGCGATGAAAAAATGAGTTAAGAGGTGGGGGGCGGGGGAGCGGCTACTTAGTAATCTAGAGGCCAAAAGCTTTTAAATGATATGTCATATGAAACAATCCAGTTTTGCCTCCCCCATCAAAATAGACTCACCAATCGAAGGTCTGTGAGGAGTTTCACCCTCGGTCAAGCCTTCAAATGAGGCCGAATCTCGCTGTAGTTTGATTAGGAGCTGAGTTAGAAAATTGAATCCCTGGGGGAGGGCAAAATTAGGATGAGGGGGTGGGAGAAAGATTCATAATATGAAAGAGTGGTTCGAGGATTTTCCGATGATATATCACATGAGGGTTTCTGAAAAAGTTTGAAGATTGCCAAGATATGGCCAAATATTCTAAAATTTTCGACCCTCCCTTTAACCCCTTAGGTGGGATTTCTAAAATTGCTGAAACATGTGTTCAATTATTTTTTTAGTAGATTTATTTTCTGAAATTTCATGCTTCTACTTAAAACGGCTGCTAAGATATGGCCAAATGCTCTAAAATTTTTGACCCTAGTTTAACTCCCTTAGAGGGGGGGGGGGGGGATTTCTAAAATCACTTAAACATGTGTTCAAGTATTTTTTTAGTAGATTTATTTTCTGGAATTTCATGCTTCTACCTAAAACGGCTGCTGAGATATGACCAAATGTTCTGAAAGTTTCGAATGCCTTTAGGGAGAAATTTCTAAAATCGCTGAAACACATGTTTAATTATTTTTTTAATAGATTTATTTTTTGGAACTTCATGCTCCTATCTAAAATGGCTGCTGAGATACAGCCACATGCTCTAAAATTTTCGACCCCCCCCCCTAACCCCCTTTAACCCCTTTATGGGTGGAATTTTCAAAAATCCTTCCTTAGTGCTCACTTGTGTTATAAGAAGTATGTTTATCCCAATTTTCATGCTTCTAGGTTCAGTAGTTTGGGCTGAGCGATGATGAGTCAGTGAGCCAGGAGATTGCCTTTTATACAGGGTGATTAAAAAAAAACGTTGACAAAATGACATGTCAAGTCAGGCATACAACAAGGATAAAAAATCACATAGGAACATAGGGTTGGAAATCACTTATTGAGTCAGAAATACAGGGTGTTTCATTCTAACTCAATTTGGGTTTACGGTCATAACTTTAAAAAAACTGAAGTATATTATTATAATAAAACATGTAACAGACATTCTCACCTTTGTTGTAAATGTGATAACACCAAACAAAAGTGGTAGAAGTTTGCAATATACGTGCCCTCAGCATGCACTGGATGCCCCACATTTTGGACTGTGATGATCAATTCATACGGTATCATTGATTGCTTGAGCAACATGTTTTTCCAGAACTTTTCATGATGTTATCACATTTCACACAAAACAAGGTCCATATCATTGCATTTTCATTGCAATGTTTTAATTTTTCTCGAAATTATGACCGTCGACCCGGGTTCAGTTAGGATGAAACACCCTGTATTTGTGACTGAATAAGTGGTTTGCGACCCTATGCTCCTATGTGAATTTTTATCCTTGTTGTATGCCTAATTTGCCATGTCATTTTGTCAACATTTTTTTTAATCGCCCTGTATATGGAGATAATGTTATATATCCATGCTTAATGAAAAATGTGTTTAAAAAATCTGCAAAGGAACTTACATCTGTAAAATTCAAATACATTATATAAGTTAAGTTTGTGTACAGAAAGAAAATTATATTTAGCTTTTTATATTTTTTCAAAATCATGTAACTGTTGATTATTCAATTTTTTATCATAAATAATTTAAATACAACAGTGCTTGCAATTTTTTTCCCTTAATTTTGTTTTTATGTACATTGTTTACATTTGTGCAATTAATCATTTATTTAAAAGATTGTTTTTTGTAAAATGGAAAATTATTTGTAAATTTTTAATGAAAAGTACTTAAAAATTAAACTTATTAACTATCACTTCCTTTTTCATCATAGGGATCCTGTTGTCAATATAAATACACAAGAAAAGTCTACTATTCAAAAAGTTCTTGAATCTGCTATTTTGCAAAATCAAGCCTTTGACATTCATGATACGCTGCCAAATGTTTTACCTGATCTCACTTCTCTTGATATGGTGACTGACTATACATGTCCTTCTGGCCAAGTAGTAATGGCTCCATATTGTGGTATGTATTAATTCAAAAGTAAAACTGTAGACTTATTTTCTTACTTCTTCTTCAATTCGCCACAAAAATATCTAGTTATTATATACATACCAATATTTATATCTACTATTTGTTACTGATTAGTATTTAACTCATTTTTTTCACGAGACAAAATGATAATTTGACTATGCTACAAGTACAGTATATATATATATATAAAATATTTTTAATTTTTACCCTTTTATTCTATGTTGAAAACTATCTCGTGACTAAAACACAGGATGTAAGAAAATTGTCATACAGTAGTGTTCTACACAGGGTTCGTAAATATCATGATATTTTCGAAAATATAAAAAATATCCGATATTTTCAAAATAGTCAACTTATTGATAATTATAAACGCTTTCAGTCTTAATATAAATTAGAAACTAAAACATATTGTATTTAGCATGAAAACTCAATAAAACAATATCCTAAATGTATTTTATTTTTATTTCATTTATGTGACAAAATTAAAGATCAACTAATTGAAAACACACGCTATTTGCTTTTTACACTCACAAAAAAACAAACTATAGGATTAATTATCAAGTTTCCAGAAAATTTTATGTTTTATACAACAAAATTACGTACATACAAAATAATTTGTTTTTATTGAAATAATTTGAACATAAATGTAAGCATGTGTCCTTTTTCATTCTCTAGCCAGTTGTGTAGTTTAAACTAAAGAAAACCAAAACTAGAAAAGATTCTGATGAAGCTGTAAATAATTTCTCTAAATTAGTTTATCTTTCAATAGCTGTTTTAAGAAAATATTGTCCAACATAATTATTGGTTCTATATTCTAGATTTAAAAATTCAACTTCAAATGTAAGGAGAGGGGCAGGAAGCTAAAAACGGCCTGCCAAAGCAAAAGTTCTTATCTACAGAATGACACAATCAATTACAGATAAAAAAAATTCATTTATACTTGTTTTGACTGAAAATATGAAAAATACCATACACAATATTTTGAAAATTAGTGTCAAATATATGAAAATATCAAACTTCATGATATTTTGAAAATAAATATTGGATATATATCATGATATATACCACCAAACCCTGGTTCTACAATGCATTTTCTTTGTGTTAAAATCTTTCAGCTAGTTGCTCTTTAATATGAAAAGATCACTCTGTCTGGTTACATTTTTTAAATGTTCAATTCCTACTTAATGAAAAATAATTAAGAATCTGGCAGTTTCCAGTTTATAAATTAAGATATACTTTTCTTCATGACAGTGGAATGTGGATTGGGAACCTATTATGACAATGTCACAAGAAGTTGCCTCTCATGTCCCATTGGAACATATCAAGATGGAACTGGGCATTTGACCTGCAAAAATTGTCCTCATATCAATGAGAAGCAGGGCATTACAGAAACAGTAGGAGCCAGATCTTCTAGTGAATGTAAAGGTATTTGAAAATACCTTATTCATATTTATATAAAATAATCTGCATATTAAATGTTGCTATAAAAGTAACAAATCTCTGATTTAACATTTTGTTGTTCTTTATTTATTTATATACAACTTGGGTCACAAGTCTCCATACAATAAAAATAAACATTTAGCTATTGATATAATATACTAGATTCGTCTATAGTAATATTAAGTCAGTTATCAGTATTATTTCAATTCATTGCTTTTTACTCAAATGCATTTCTTAGGATATCTGAAATGTAAAAAAAAAAAAAAAAGTTAAAAATCATATGTATGGAAACTTATGCCCCCCTCCTCACTCCCTATATTTTGACTTATTTTTTCTCTTTTAAATATGTAACAATATGGACGTTATATGGTGATTCAAAAGTTTAGTTAGCTTTGATGCGATAGTAGATGAATAATCAATCTGGAAGCCAGCTGTGCATTAGGTTAAGCTGAAAGAGAACGTTTCTGTAGTAAATCAACATGGATATTGGAAGGTTGTTGCAGTCATCGAGTGATAAGTCAGATAACACATTTATCCACTGTAGGTTTCTTCAGAATAATTGTGACAATACATAAGTCAACTGAGGATTTTATTTAAGCAGCTTTTGGCGGTGCAGTTTCTACCGATTCACTTTAATCAAGCCATCGCTACCTAGTAGTTAATTATGGGTAAGCAAATTTGTAGATAATAGAAAACATCAGACGGTGACCAGGGAAAGGTATCATAACTGGAATAAGACAAAATTCTGAGGAAGAATTGTGAGCATCTCCTTTTTGTTCACCTAGCGAAGTGATACAAGCTATGACGTGACTCGCGCTCTGACCAATTAAGAAGTAAGGATATCACACCATTCTACGACATAGGAAAGTGTACTGACAGAAGCGCGGATGGATTAAATAGTAAAAAAGAATGAAGGACAAGAAATGAAATTCTTGAAATAAAATAAAATGGCTACCAAAAAGAACATTCGAAATAAGAGAAAGATCGGAAATGGAACCTTTAATTTAAGAATACTAAAAGCATAATATTTGAGTAATCTAGATAAGTGAGACATTAAATTAAAGGGAATTTAACAAGGTTAATGATAGAGACTATTTAAGAATAAGGATTTAGTGAATATAGAGTAGTAATTTAGAATAAAACAGGGAAATTGTGGATATGTATATAATAATATAACATATATATATATATATATATATATATAGTATATTCTGTTCTGATTTTATGCTATTTTTAAGTTTCAGTATATTTTGTAAGTTAAATCTCTCCTTGATATTTTTTTACCAGAGCGTTGTTTACCCGGCATGTATTTTGATGATGCTAAGAACAAATGTGTGCCATGTGGTTATGGATTTTATCAACCCAATGAAGGAGCGTTTATTTGTATATCTTGTGGGCTTGATCTGACAACAAAAAGTGATACAGCTGTATCATTTCAAGAATGTAAAGGTAAGAATTTATGTTATAATGGGAGACTCAGTAATTGCTTTAAGTTACAATTTAATAATCATTTAATACGACTTCTTGGTTGCAATGACATTTACAGACACATATTTAGCTATTTACAAATATAATTGAGGGTAAAGGGTATTTTTGCTGCGCATAACAGCATTTAGGCAGCCTGCAGAGAGCAAAACTGAGGCCACCTGCCCAGAATGAAAATGCTGTCCTTTCTGACTCAAAGAACTGTGGTTCCCACAGTCAGTACTTTTTTTAATTGCACATTTAGCATTTCAATCTGGGCTACACATTGTAAGTCACACTCGCTCCCATAAGAAACGAGCAACTGAGTTTGTCACCAAGTGATACTGGCCATGTGAAAATGCATATTCCCATTTATAGTAACACTCCCAAAAAGAATGCCTGTTTTTCTTTGCTTGTTATTTTAAAACATTTGTTGCTACTTCATATTTTAAATAATATATCAAGAGGGACTGCAGTTGTGCAGTACTTTTATTATTGTTTCAGAAACAGAATTTTTTTAATGAAAAAAGTTCCTTTGTTTAGGTTTATAAAGAAGCACACATATTATTTTAGAACTCTTGTGATTTTAAAAACCTTCTTCTTAAAACTGCTGAACAAAGCATTTAGTTGTAAGGTAGTTAGAGCAATATTTATTTTAGCTCTTTTTATCACACAAAGCATGTGTGTTCTTACCAAAGGTAGAAACACAGGTTTGCAGACTAGATAGACCTGCATGTCTACCTTTGATAAGTATACATATGCATTTACCTATTGAATTAGTTGTAAAACTATTGTTTTTGAAACTAGTTGTCCTGTTAAGCAATTCTGGAGTATTAAATAGCTTATTTTAAGAGTTTTTCTTGCTTTCCATCTCCCTCCCTCACCTTAATATTACTACATTTCATTTTTTCTACAGAAGAGTGTGCTGCTGGTTTCCAACTAACTAAAGAGGGAAGTTGTGACCCTTGTATGAGAGGTTATTATAGACCTAAAGGAGCACCAGCTTGTATAAAATGCCCTCGAACAAAGACCACCCCTTCAATAAGTGCTAAATCTCAAGATGAATGTTCTGAAGGTATGTTTATTTGTTTAAAAAAATCATTTTTACAGATATTATTTTATCTGGCTTAGATTTTAAAGAAAGAAAAAAAAAATAGTATGTTAATTTAAAAATATGTTACCCTGGGCTAAATCTCTTTCTGTGTTGCGGTAACAAGGTGAATTATGTAAGTGGTACATTCCGATTTTCTTCATACTTTGGTGGTTTAAAGGTCTTACTTATAAAAAATCCCATGTGAAATTTGGACTGATATATATATATAAACAGAAAAGTTATAGTTGATTGAATTTTTGAACATTTTAGTACTTTTATAAGTATGCTGTACATTTTGTTTCACTGAAATCATTTTCTCGTTTTTCTTATGATATGTTATATAACTTTATGTAGTATTCCTTCTTTGAACCTGTTGTTATTCAATGATCTTTAAATTTTATTACACTACACATGGTATCCATTCTTATTGTTCTCCAATAGCTAATTTTGAAACCATTAGCTTTAAAGATATAGTTCCAATTGAAAAAAAAATGTCTCAAATATTGTTTTTCATCGTATTAAAAGCCATTTTCATCCCAGTAGCTATTTTTGTAATATTTATAAAATTTAAATGTTTATATGCTCCTTGGTTTCTATGAATTATATTTAGAAAAACTTTCCCCATGCCCCATATGTCTCCATGCATTGATCGTATTTTATTGTTTTACTTGTTAGAGTATGTAAAAAACTTTTTCTAAACATAAGTTTAAGACCTGTGACCATATAAAAACTTAAATTTAATAACTTTTACGAAAACAACTATTTTGACATAAATGGCTTTTAATATGATGAAGAACATTTGATACATTTTTTCATTTGAAACTATACCTCATAAGCTTATGATTTAGGAATTGGCTATTGCACAACGATCAAAGTGGACACCCTGTATAGCGTCAAAGCTTTTAAAGATATCATTAATTAAGAGGTTTAATGAAGGAATACTAATGTAAAGTCATGTGACACATTATAAAAAAAGCAAGATGATGATTTCTGTAAAAACAGGTACAGTGTATTGTATAAAAATAGTAAAATACTGAAAAACTCAAACCGTTAAAACTTTTCTGTTTATACATATCAGCCCATATTTTACACAGAATTTTTAAAATCAAGGTAGAACTTTTAAACCACGTATGGACAAAGTATGGACAAAATTAGAATCTGATATTTTCAATAAAATTTGTTATGTATGTTCTTTTTTTCCCTCCTTTGTTTACATGCAATAAAAGCCCCTAACAGTTCTATTTTCTGTAACTCTATTATTTTAGGGGAAGAAAACTTATTTTTAAATGTTTAAACTATATCAGTAATATCTTTTTGTAGGTCTCTTCTTATTATACTTATATATTCTCCATTTTTATGTGTTATAAACTTACAAATTTATTTATTTATTTATAATTCCATTCCTTAAAAATTAATTTTTAAATACTAAATATGAACTTTTCTTTGATGAATAAATTTCTTTCAAGTCATAAAGCAAATATTTTAAAAGATTTCAACAAATAAAATTTAGATATAAAATATTTTATAGCATGTAAATAATTACAATTGAAAATTTTAAAAAGATTGTATACTAATAATTATTATATTTTTTTCTTCTAAGAATTATGTAGTCCTGGGTATTATTTATTTATTTATAATTCCATTCCTTAAAAATTAATTTTTAAATACTAAATATGAACTTTTCTTTGATGAATAAATTTCTTTCAAGTCATAAAGCAAATATTTTAAAAGATTTCAACAAATAAAATTTAGATATAAAATATTTTATAGCATGTAAATAATTACAATTGAAAATTTTAAAAAGATTGTATACTAATAATTATTATATTTTTTTCTTCTAAGAATTATGTAGTCCTGGGTATTATATGGACAGTACAAAGCATTGTGTAGAGTGCCCTAAAGGCACATATATGGACCATGAGCAACAGGAATCAGAATGCAGACCTTGCCCTCAAGATACAACCACAGCACACAAAGGATCAACCTCAGAATCTAACTGTACAAATCCTTGTCTGGTTGATGGACAGATGCGATTGTGTCAAGCTAATGCAATGTGTGTATTCAGAGATGACACTGATTCGTATGCTTGTGAGTGTCAGCCAAAATATCGGCTGGAAAACAGAACTAATGAATGTGTCTGTAAGTTGCTTTTTCTTTTAATATCAACTAATGTTTCTTAGTGGAAAAATATTTATAAAAAATATCATAGGAAATTCTTCCTAGAAAAATTTACCAACCTCGATGAAGTAATGTGCATATTTCCTAAATTATTTACAAAAATGTACAATAATTTATTTTGTCTCTTGAAATATTCATTTCAATTTTACATTTCGCATTGTCTAAAACAATTTTTCCGACATAATTAAAAAAACATTTTCAATTCTACATGCATGACATTCTCAGTTATTCAAATGCCGAAGAATCAAACATTGTTTCTTATTTTTCATTTAGTATTAATAAATATGTCTTTAATTATTGTCAATTGGTATCTGATAGCCATCTTTTCCTTATTCTCATATTTTGAAAATTAGTTTAAAACAGCAACTTTGATAACATTTTCTGAAGAAAGCTTTTCTTTTATATAAAAGTAAAAACTGTTGTTTCAAATAGAACTGTAATTAAACAAAAAATAAAATAAGTTAAGTAAGAACTGTTGTTCTTTCTAAAACTGTAATAAGAACATTTTCAAAATCTACACTATGTATTCACACATAAAAAGAATTTGTATTGGACAGTTATCATGTTTGAATTGGAGAGCAGCTTAACTGCCAAATTCTACACCAACATATTTGTGTGTGTATGAATTTACTACCCTACAATCAACTTTGGAATATTACCTCTTCTCTTTTTGTGGTGTTGCAATAGATAACTAAGAGATAATAAATACAGTCGAACTTGGATAATTCAAAGTGCAAGGGACTACTGCAAAATTTCGAATTATCCAAAAAAATTATTTTTTATGTTGTAAAATAATCAATCGCATCAAAAATTGCGAAAAATATGTTTATTAATTTTAAATAAAAAAACTACAGCTTTTTAAAATAATGAGATATTTCATATTGCTTTAAAGAGCCTGAGTTTTTTAAAGAAAATCTTAAAGGATATCTACAGCTCGAAACACAGCTTCACTCACGTTAGACTGTCCTTCTACATAACGACGATATTCCGCTAGACGAAAGACTGCCTCACTGGAAGTTGTAATTGGCCTCTGTTCTTCTACCTCATCTTCAAAACTTCATCTTCTTCTGTTGCAATGTTCTTATTGTTTAGAACTTTGTATAAAATATCTGTTTCAGATAGCTATCTACAAACTTCTATGTTTTTATCAGTGTCGACGTAATCATCAAATGGTATGTTGTCTTCCCATGCAACTGTGGGAGGTAAATTTTCTTCATCTAAAAGCTCACTAGGGACAGTGTTCCTCATGAATCCTGCTTTCCGGAAACAATTTGCTATTGTTTTTTGGCTCACTTTGGACCATGCATTTAAACACAATCTGAATGCATCGAAGAGGATAATGGGAAGATTCAGAAAGGAGGTGTTGAACGTCTAGGCATCTGTAGAAATGCTTCAGATTTTTAATGATGCCTTGATCCATTGGTTGCACCACTTAGGCCATGTTTGGCAGAAAAAATTCAACCGTGACATTTTCCATAGCGGCTATTGATTTATGAGCTGTGCAGTTATCAATAAACAGTAATATTTTTCTGTTTTTTCTTTGGTACGTGCAATTGAGATCTAGAAGCCATTCTTTAAAAAGATTCACCGTCATCCATGCTTTCATGTTAGAACGGTATTCTATAGGCTTTGTTTTCACATTATTAAAACACCTTGGCTTTCTTGATTTTCCAATCATCAGTAAAGGTAACTTCTCAGTGCCATCCATGTTTGCTCCCACAAGTAGGGTTAATTGGTCTTTATTGCGTTTTCCTCCACTACATTTTTCACCTTTAAAATCCAAAGTCTTTGCAGGGGTACATTTGAAAATAAGTCCAGTTTTGTCGACATTAAAAATGTCTCTGTCCTGTGTATGCTCAATGATTTGAACAACTTTTTCTTTCCACTCATTTGCTGCATCTTGGTCCACACTTGAACTTTCACCACATACAGACTTAAAGGAAATTTCATTTCTTTCCTTAAATCCATCTAACCATCCGGATCTTGCTTTGAAGTTGTTGTTTCCTAAGCTGACAGCAAATTCTTCCGCTTTTGCACTAACAAGAGTTCCACTGAGTTGGATGTTTTTGTCCCGCGCTTGCTTAAACCACTTCAAGACACACTCGTCCGCATCAGGATTATCAGGTTCTCGAGCTCGTTTGCGATTTGGATTAGATTTCAAATTTTTTTCTTTATTTTTCAAAAAGGTCGAAGGAGTGTTAGGTGCTATTTCATACTATTTTGTGATGATGCATTTCTTATAAAATATAGTTCAAACTATAATTATTGAACGTTATATTCACCTTGATTAACAAATAAAATATACAATATTACAATTCTGATAAAATTTTAGCACCTTTTAGCATTTATTCTTTACACCCTTTTCTACCTCACGAATCACAGTTATTTTTTCATCAAAAGATAAGGTTTTATACGGGACACAGGGCTCAACGACATGCTTGCACTGAATTCTCACCACAAAAACTAAAAGCACAATGAAGAAAAATCAAGCGACAACAGTCTTGGTTTCGAAGGAATTGCAATCCAAAGTCATCTATGATTTATCGCATTGGCATGTGTCACTTACAAGGGCGGGGACCACCCGTATCCTAGGACAGGTACGGGTGGTCTACATTCCTCCCCCCTTTATCCCAGCTCTGTTGCCTAGAACAGATAAGAATATTCTCCCACCCCCTTCTCTGCCCTAAACAATTTTCCACAATAGCTGCAAATAACCCAGCCACTTTTCAAATAACTGCATTAAAACTAGATTTTATCATTTTTGAAAGGGTAAAAACTTCGAATTAAAGAAGTTGGATTTCGAAATAACCAAGATTTTTAAGCATTAACTGAATACAAGTTTCTAGGGACTGACAAAAAACTTCGAATTATCCACGAATTCGAATTAAAGACGTTCAAATTATCCAAGTTCGACTGTATAATGCAAGCATTAACAAAAAGCTGAAATTTTTGTAATTTTTCATGCTATCTCAAATCTGAAAATTTTATTTATTTTTCTTCTATGACTTTTTTCTGTGTCCTTATTTTCATTCTCTCATGTAAATTATTTCCATAAAATGTATTCTATAATGTATTAAAATAATACTTAGTGCCCTTAATTGAATGAAATTATGTTTCATAGAATTTTATATTTAATATTTCTTATTTTTTTCTTCTTTATAGCTGTTTGTGAAGCGTACTGTACGAATGGAGGCTCTTGTGAAGTCAATTCAGAAACACACCAACCGGTATGCCATTGTGTAACCAATTTCCATGGCAGCCGATGTGAAAGTAAGGCAGAATTTGTTTATATTGCTGGTGGCATTGCCGGGGCTGTCATTTTTATCATTCTTCTAGTTCTTCTCATTTGGATGATATGTGTCAGGTGAGATTCATTTTACTTTCTCTTATTAAACTTATGTGAAATTGCTTCTTGTTAAATATATATTTCAATAAATATTAAGAATATGTAGTGTTTAATACTTAACTTTATGGTAGTTATGTAACACAACTGAAACTGTTGGACATACAGGATATTTTCTTCTGTAAACTATTTTTGACTAGCTGACCTATCCAGTATTGCCTGGGTCCAGGATAATAACCTTAAATGTACCTAAAATTACCAATTTTTTTCCCTGGGTTACTTTAAATATATTTTGCTACACTGGTTGGTCTTTCCAAATGAACCCATTTCCACACCTTATTATTATTACTTTTTAAATGCCTGCAAGGTCATGTGCATCATCATTATGTTTTTTGTTGTGAAAGAAGTTACTAAAGGAAACAAATGCTGGAATTTTTTACCTCATTGGAATTTCACTGTATTAAAAAAAAAAAAAAATCGAGTGTCTTACTTTTTCTAATAATTAATTTAAAGAAGCTATGTACTATGTCACATTTTTTTAATTTTTTTGTTTTTAAATCGATTCCTGGAAGTCTGTTCTATGCAGGGATATAAAATATAAGGTTGGATGGATAAGATATGAAATAGGAATAAGTTGATGAAAAGCAAACTTCTCATTTTCAACAAAATAGGGACTAAAAGGGAATTTTAAAAAAAAAAATTGCAAGGAATTCAAAAATCGCTTTTACTAATTCCGAATAAACTTTATTGAGCAGAGGACAAAAATTACAATATTGGGTTAAAAGTTAAATTTGGATTGTTTTTATGGGTGGATGAAAATTAACGACGAACATGCAGATTGTTCCATTCAATTTAAAGCAACAAAAAATCAAATTTAAAAAGAAATCTAAAATCTGAGCCTCAGGTGTAGTTGGATCTATTTTCGTCTATCCAAAACCAAATTTTCAGAACTCTATGTGTGATAGATTTCCCTAGCCATCACCAAAAGACAGATATAGACGCAATCCTTATTATAAAATTTGAGTGTAAGTTTAAAACTTATTTATATGTTTTTAAAATAAAAATCCACTCATTAGTATAGTTTAAATATCGCAGAAAACCACTGGAACAACTCTCTTAAAAACAATATTTAGAAAGTGTTAATATTCATATTTTTTAATGAGCCAATAATAAATAACAATTAGAAAGATAAAAGTACATAACTATAGCCTGGTATCTTTCATTTTCTCGTATTTCAAATAGTTAAACTGATTTTTAAAATGGGGGGGGGGGGGGAGAAAGAAAGAAGATTTGAAAATAGTTTTTTTAAAAGGGTTAGCATTGATATTTTTCTTGAAATGGATTGTACCGTTAGGAAGGTTAAAGTAATAAAATGTAAGTAGCATTTATCTTTTTTTTTATCGTATTTTGAATAGTTAAATATAATAGTGATGTGTGCTGCAGAAGATGCAAACCCAGTTCTTCATTTCCTGCCACATTGCTATGACTCTTCTTGCCTTTTTTCATTGTTCGTTATGGTTTTAAATAATTATCCAAATTAATATAATCCAAAATATTAGATCCAAATAATGGCTTAAAGATACACAACTACAGACACACAGATACCTTTCTGCCAAATCCTGTAGCTCTACATGCAGCAGTCTCTTCTGAATACAGCAAGCACACAGAACTTCTTTCCTTATTTTTATAAATCAAATTTTGTGAAAGTTTGAAACTTTCTACCGGATTACATAAATTGCCTGGTTAGCGAAATAAAACATGTTTTTAAAATGTTTAGAATGTTTCTTTAAAAATTGTAATAATATGAAATTAAAAATATATAATACATTAATTGTATAGCTAATAAATATTAACCTTTGCTTTATTAATGAATTTATAAAAAAGACTCCATTATAACTAAAAACTGGGAAAGCTTGTGATACTTTACAATTTTTGAGAATTATGTTTATTAATAGAAATTCTTCACTGACATAAGAAAGAGTGAAAAAGTATCCAGGCCAAATTTTTAATTCTGGTTTATCATGTCTTTAGAAAGTATACAAAATCAAGAATAAGGTCATTTTTTACTAAGTTATACAAACACTTGAAAAAAATTATTTAATGAGCAGAAATGTTACTTCTCATTGATTGGCATGCTGGTACGTAGCAACATCAGATGTTATTTTCCACTAGTCTAGCAAGACAGGCTATTCTGATATGTTTTGATAAAGAAAAATAAAACATTTGCAATCATATGAGATAAACAGAAGCTGTTATTTCATCCTGTTAAGCTGAAATATTTGTAAAAAATCGATATATTTTCGTCTAACTGTTGCAAGTTGTTTGTAATCGATCTTGTTCATGACAGATGTCACCTCTATTGTGCGCTTGTGCAATTGGCAAATCGTCGGTCAACCGGAGTCTACTAGCTGCGATGTAGTGAGGTTATTTGTCCCTTAATAAATTTGTTATTGTTTTCCACCTGACTTACAGCATGAGTATTTATATAACTATGAATCTCCAAGTTATAACACAAACTACATGTATTATGTGCATCCCAACAGAATTGACTTATTTTATCAAAATATTTGCTGACCCACCCAGTGTTGCTTGTGCCTGGAATAATAGTCTTAAATATACCTAAAATCACTGTTGAATTCAGGTATTTTTCTCTGAGAGGGATTAAGTATTACTTAGCACCCTTGAATTTGTGTGATTTCATATTTTCAAACAAAAATATATCCAACCTAGAGTTGTACAGAAATGATCATTATTACAATAGCAAGCACGTTCATTAGTGTTCGCTGAGACATTTTTATGAAATCAACCTTCATAAAATTATAATTTTGAAATAGTAAATGTTAATACTTTTTCAAATAAAAGATACCGTTATAACCAGGAAGGTTCCTTGAATAAATAGGTATTTTTTGTTTTGTTTTTTCTTTATATTTCCATCTGGAAAATGGGGATGGCAGTTTAAAAATGGAAACCTTTTTCTATTTGACTGTTTGAAAAACCAACGATTACTTCGACATGTGCAGAAACGATCTTGATGCCTGCAGACTATCAAAAATTGAAGCTTGTTAATTAGGGTTTTTAATTAATATCCCAACTAATTGTCTAATGAAAAATCTGAGTCTCAGGTGCATTTGAACCTGTTTTCATCTATCCTTATCCACATTTGCAGATCTCTACATGCAATAGATTTTTCTAGCCATTGCCAACATATACATGAACATAGAAACAAACATCTTTCTTTTATTAATATAGATATTAATAGTAAAATCATAATATAATGAAACCCTAATTTTATGTTTTCTGGCTATGTCAAAAGAAATATGTTTGAAAGGAGAAGACTAACTTTAAAATATGCTTTTCTATTTCATTTACTTCACAAAATCAGTTTAAATGAAATTTTCTACCAGTTATATTAACAATCATAAAAAACAATTAAAAAATTGTAATTTAGGATGCTAAAAATTATCCACTTAAATAGGTAAAAGAGTTTATATGGGATACGATTCTTCTGATAGACCTATATTTACTAACTTATTGCACTTCTTAAATTATAAATGTATATATGAGGATGTGAGTTTCAAAATTCGCCTTATCCAAAATTTAAAAAAATCGACTTTTCTCTACCAAGTATTCTATTGGTAAACCTGCACAGAAAAAACACTATAATCTGTAAAAAAAAATATTTTTATCCTTTATTTTTGGGTTCTTAAAATGTTGGTTTGGTTTCAAAACTCGCCTTATCTACTAGGGAGTTGGCAACAAAACTAGCTTTATGCCTGCGCATGCGTAAGACCAATAAACGACTAGCTTATCAGCTACTATCACAGTAATTTTCCTTCATTTCCCTGTGACCTGTTGCTATTTTCATTTAAAGTTTTTACCTGTTTTATTCATACAAACTAATTAAATAAGTTTTACAACATGTCTTATGTAGAATGGACAGTGAATAAACTCTTGTATTTTGTGGGGGAAGGGGGAAGAAGAGAAAAAGAAATACGAACACATGGGTTAGTAAAGAATACACGCAAAAGAAGATTAAAATGCAAGTTCAAAATGGAGAATCGCTTTCTATATTTCTTACTGTCAGAAGGTGTTAAAAGATTTAATTTTTATTATCAGGCATAAACCGAAGGCATTTCTGGTCCTCTCAAAGTGCACTCACCAGAAAGAGGACCGCGAGTATTCAACTGTCTCAATGCAAGATGTATGACGCTTCTACCAAGCCTTTTTTTTTTTCAAGCAAAGACAAAATTGCATAAGATAACTTTATTTTGAAGTTCACATCTCAAACATCTCCTTCAAGAAACCGTCCAGGTTTCTTTCCTTCCATGAAACATCCAGAAAAGTAAAATTTTCACCTTGAAAGTTTTTTATAAGTGCATCTCAGTGCACTTTCAAAGGCATTACGATAAGGTACTATATAAAGACTAAGAAGTTAGAGAAACTTAAGGATGTCCATGGATTGTTAACCCCTTGGGGACGAGCGACACATATACATGCCACATGAAGCGCTCAGAATCCTAGTTTTTCTCACCAGTAAAATTTTACTGTAAAATTTGCCTTATTCAATCAGTGCATTTTCTCGATTCAAGAAGACATAAATTTCTGTTTTTAAAAAACGGTGACAAACGATTAAAAATTTCGTAAAAGGCTCCCGTCCCGAAGGGGTTAAAAAAACATCTTGATGAAAATTGGTCAGAAATGAAGGTGCTTACTTTCTATAAAAATATTATTTCTAAGGAACCAGAACAGAAGGAGATGGTGTATATATATAATATTATATGTTATATAGATTATATTATACAGTCGAACCTCGTTAACACGAAATCGCTTAACGCGAAATTTTGCTTAACACGAAATAGTACTGAGGTCCCGTCAGATAAGTCTGAAAACCAATGTAAATTAATTCGTTTAACACGAAATAGAATTTCGCAAAATCCTGCTTAAGGCGAAAATTTTTTTTGCTCGAAAATCAAAGCATTCTTTCGTAAGCGAAGTTTTCAATATTTGAAACTTCAAACTGTCACATCTTATTTACTAAAAATGGAATTTTTCTCACTGTTTGAAAATGACAAAGAGGAAAAGGGTTTCAAAAAATGGTGAAATGTTTGGCTAATCTCTGCTTTTCTTTATCCTCTGATATTCAGCAGTCCCCCCCCCCCCCCTTTTAAGTTGCATTTATTCACATCCTGAGCAAGTACGCCTGAGATGGGGATCAATCATATGTCTTCCTATTCTTTTCGAATTACATTTTGTGGTCATTGTCAAAAGAAAGGAGAGAAAAGGAGAGGTGAACAAAAGAAAGGGGAGGTGATCAATAGAAAGGAGTGGTGTCCGAACTGTCAAGGGCTCCTGCTCTTGACCTCTGATCTTTAGAAATCGTATCTGTTAGCTACCTGTTTGGTTCTTTATGCAGACATATTCCCTCTCTGAGCTATAGATCGGCCACAATGAATATTTGGGTGAAGAAGTTTCTTTTTTTAATGTGATTGTTCCATTAATTGTTTGACTATTGATAGTGACATAAACCATAAACAGTGTTTCCAAAATCCCATATCTTCGAGTGAAAGAAGTGACAATCCTTACTTCTATACCTGACTACTGAAACTCTGTTCGCAGTTGCTCTGTAGAATTCTTTGAAAGATGAGTCGAAAACAGCAAGCTGTATCTTTAGAAACAAAGCAAAATATTTTAAATGAAGTCAGCGATAAAGTGCTGAAAAAATCAAAAATTGTGGCAAAGTATGGAATACCCAATAGTACACTCTCTACAATTTTAAAGAATCGTGAAAAGATTGAAGCGGCTTATGCTGTCAGTCAATTCGAACCAGCAAGAAAATGGATGCGCACAAGAAAAAATGAAGAAATTTAAATTGCTCTCTTACGGGGGATGCAAGAAGCCAGAACATTGTTTTAACTGGTTGCAAGAGAAAGCAAAGGTTTTTGCTGATGCTCTCGGTTACAATGATTTCACATGTTCTAACGGATGGCTGACAAGATTTAAAGAGCGTCATAGAATTGTCTGCAGAAAGATATGTGGAGAACAATCTGCCGTAGATGAGAATTTTATAGTCTTTTTTTATTAGGAAAGTGGTTAGATGTTTAAAAAAATTATGCACCCCGTGACATTTTTAATGCCGATGAAACAGGGCTTTTTTTCAAAGCACATCCCTCGCGAACACGTACTTTAAAAGGAGAAAAATGTACTGGAGGAAAATTCAGCAAAGAAAGAATTACGATTATGATCGGCTGCAACATGCATGGAAGTGAAAAATTACCATTGCTTGTGATCGGTAAGTCGGCGAAACCACCTTGTTTGAAAAACGTTAAAACTTTGCCAAATTGCTATGCTTCCAGCAAAAATGCATGGATAAACAATGTTATTTTTACGAAATGGTTACTTGATCAGGACTTAAAATTCTACTGAGAAAAGAGAAAAATCTGCTTATTGTTGGACAATTGCAGTGCTCATAAAGATGTTCCAGTATTAAAAGCAATTGAATGTGTCTTTCTTCCTCCGAACACTACAGCAAAACTTCAGCCTTGTGACCAAGGAATTATCCAATGCTTAAAAGTGCAGTACAGAAAAAGAATTGTTCATAAAATGATTCAATGTTTTGATAATAAAATGGAATTTCCTCTGAATTTACTAGAAGCTATAACTTATCTAAGAAGTGCCTGGAACAGTATCACTACTGGAACTGTGAAAAATTGTTTCGACACGTGGGATTTACGCATGAGATAAATGAAGAAACTAGTGAAACAGAATCTGAAATGACGATTGATTTAATAGAAGAAGCCGAAAAACAGGGAATTATTTCGCAGACATTGTTTGTCGAGTATATTTGCATAGATGAAGATGTGCTGACTTCGGATGTGATGACAGATGAGGAAATAATTGCTTCATTAACTGAAAAAAAGATGACAATATCGACATCTTAGACGAGAATGAAGAATTCGACACAGAATTGAAAAGTTCAGTGTCATTAAATGAAGCTACCACAGCATTAAAAACTGTACATTTCCTTATGGAACAAGAGAATGCTTCCCGAGCTTTGGACAAATTAGATGAGGTCCATACATTTCTAGAACAAAGCAGTCTACAAAAATTGAAACAAAAGTCAATACCGGACTTTAAAAAAAAAAAAAATATTAGCAGGTAAATAAACTTATTATTGCCTAAAATGATGACCAATTTGCTTTATTTTTTAATTAAATTTTCTATTTCTTATTAATTTATGATTTTAGCAGGGATATATTTGTAAGCTTATTTATTTAGTTTTTTTATCTAATATAGATGGCACCACTATTTTGATGGTTAACACGAAAAAATTTCGCAACCCCTTCAATTTTGTGTTAACGAGGTTCGACTGTAGTACATTCTTTAAAAAAAAAGTTATTTTAATTATAAGCTATATTTATGATGAGTTTTATTTGATTATTGATAAGTTTGCTTTTTTATAATAAAACATAATACTAAATTTTAATCATACTTATTGCTCTCGTAAGTTTAATCAAAAATATTATCATCCGATGACCAAAAATAGAAACTATTAATTTCTTTCAGCAAATATGATAGACGATTGGCAACAAAACTCTTCTTATCCGAAACTTTTTCCAATTAATTAATTAAATGAATTAAAGTAGATTTTCCAACTTAACACAATGATATCACAAAGCAACTAGCTTATAAGTATACACAAAATTGGAGGTATTCGATGCACAGGGTCGCAGTTACAGGTTTTTCGCGACTTCCCCAAATTTGATTTTTTGGATAAGGCAAGTTTTGAAACTCACATCCATCTATTTTATGATTGAAGTTTTTCATTAATGTTCAATGTTTTCTCTTTTAAAATCATGTGACTCATTGGAAGGTTTGTAGCTCAAAGTTACAGCTTATGCTGCAGCAGTTAGTTTATATTTACTCCTTAATGCTATTTGTGCTTTACAAAATTGTTGGAAGAGCAGAAATGTATAATTTGTTTTAAGAAATCAAATTTTTAAGCTTTATCAAAATCTACCTTTTTGCTGATAAGAAAACAAATTTAGTTTTTTAATACTTTTTTTCAGATAAGAGGATAAAGAAAATATACATTCTATATGTCAATATATGCGACATTATTGTTTATCATATATTTCAGCTTTTAATGAAGTACTTAAGTCAATTATTGTTGCAATTGTAATTTTTAATAAACTCCTTTTATAATTTGCAACCACCCTAATTTTTGATCCACCCATTCAAGTTTTAACACCAAGTACACAGGCACATTTTCATATCTTCATTCTCCTACATTCGTTTTTGCATTAATAAATTATAACATCTGGTTTATTAATTTTCATTTACAATAGATTTTTTACTTTACATTCTTCAAAAATAATAATAATAATAATAACTCATCTTTATTTTTTTCTAGATCAACAACTCATAAAAATTTGCCAAAGAAAATGCCCGAACCAACTATGGATTTAAGTAGTTCCCAAACTAATTTTTACTATGGAGCACCTCAACCATATGCAGAAAGTATAGCACCTTCACACCATAGTACATATGCTCACTACTATGATGATGATGATGATGGTTGGGAAATGCCCAATTTTTACAATGAAACATACATGAAAGGTAGGAGTATTTTAAAATCTTTTATCATTTTAATGCATTTTTAAATTATGTAATAATTAAATGTTATAGAGTTTACGTCAATATGTATGTTAGAATTCAAAATATGAATAACAATCTATGGTGGTAGTCTTTGAGCCATTTACTGTAAACTATAAGTTAATAAAATGCTGCAAAATAAGACAAATAATAATACAATTCCTTAAAATTTGTTTTTTAATTACCTGTAATAACAATAATTACATTTTAATCAACATTTTTAGAATAAATATGTTATCTTTTAATCAGCCTTTTGTTACAAAACTTTTTTTACATGTATCAAATAAAATATGTATCATGTACTAATCGGATTTCTCCATCTGGGTATTTTATAAAAGTTATTTAAATAATATTATTTTATTAATATTTTCTTTTAATCCTTCATATAAACATTCTGAGCAGTCATTTCATTATGCTAAAATAAAAATATATTTTTAGGCTCTCCAGTTATGGTTTTACCATGTATATATTTTAGTTCTACAGATCATTATTAATAACTAGGGGATCCAACACCGGCTTCCCGTGTTACAAAACATGGGTGAAAACCTTTTTTTTATGGAATAATGTAAAGCGAAACTTTCATATTAGCCACATGCCAGGAGTTTATAGCTGAAGAAATCGCCAAAGATCTCTTACTTACTGCTGCAGCCTTTTTTATTCTGATAATTTCAATGGTTTGAACACACAATTTGATTACATGCCTGGTAAATTTGTGTTTTATACACACCATATTATTATTTTTTTTATTGATGAAGCTTTAATTTCCTTCTGGGATATTAAACAGAAACAAATAATACTGAACTATTTATATTGTGCAAGTGCAAAAGGGTTAATCTTTCGTAATCTGGCTGTATATGAAGAGATAGATTTAAAAACTATAAACAATCAGTAGACTGAGATACAGTTTTCAAACAAATTATATTTGAAAGCCATTTTTTTTTCTATTCGGCGGTTTAAAATTTAAAATTGTTTAAATTACATATATGCTAAATTTGTGTGTTTTTTTGATGAAGCTTTCTTTCATAATAGAGACTGTCACACGATGGACACAGATTAAATAAATTCATGCTTAAAAATTATTTTTAAAACCACAATAAATGAGTAGAAAATGGTGCAGTTTGTATATGAGGATGTAAAAATTAAAAATGTGTGGCATTTAAAATTTTTTTAAAAATCCAGTAGCGAAAATTACAAAACCAAAATTTAATCGTCAGTTTTGCCAACCTCAAAATGATAGCATTATGCATGAACACATTTGTCCTTTATATAATATAGATGTAAACTTGTTAAATTACACTGGGGTTTTGTATAGTCAGTTGATTCCGATCAGAAATGCTTTGGAAAAACTCTCTACACATTTATAATGTTGGTACCTTTGCCTCAATATATGAACCTTAATACAACTAATTCTGCTGTATACATTTTAAATTTCACCCCTTCCCTCTTAAAAATATATAAAAGTATTCCTTGGAGGGTTTTTTTTTTTAAAATAAGTTTTTAATGTTTGTTTTATAATATACTTAATGTGTAAACATTTCTTATGTAAAAAATATTTTAGTCATCTATTAAAATAATATAAAAAACACATATCAAATGAACTGAAAATTGAGATTTTGTATATGTAAATAAAACTTTTTGAGAAACAAAAGATTTACCAACTATTACATACTAATTTCTGTACCATTCAACATATAATCATAGTGCAAAAATTGATGGAATTTTGCTCATATAATGTAGTGGAGAAATGGATTGGAGGGTTACATTTATTGACCAACAGAACTGTAGGAAAATACAGGGGACAGCCAATAGGGATATGCATAAGAAAAGGAACTGAACTGATAATATGAAAAAAGTGAGTAGAAATTAAGAAAATGAGGTTTTTATGTAAGACTTCCAACAATCTGACAACAGGAAACAGGAAAGTTATTAACAATATTTTTATAGCTATAGATTGTTTTAAGAAAATAAAGTTCAAGTATGGAAGTAGTTTACAGGTAATTTTAACAGAAATAAAGTGAAAGCTGTTGGTGTAGTCAAAGTCTCCCACCAAATTTCTTTGACTTTAATTAGTTTATGCTAATTAATGGACATCCCAAGTGAAACTGGCATATCAGAAATTCATAATCTAAATTATCATACAAAGAAATGCTTTTAAATAAGACTTCAAAGAAAAGAGGTTATATACTAATTTTTATTAAATACACTTTTTTTTTAAGTTTTTGAACAGATGTTCTGATTTTGATTTTTTTCCCCTTTTGTTGGAAAGAATATTTGTTTCCCGTATAAATTTCATCATAATCTAAAAACAGTATGTTTGTCTGCCTGTCTAGGCTCTAACTTTTGTAAAAACCAGCCAATCACCATGAAATTTGAATGTTAAGAAAGGTACGCATACACTTTAACGTCATTGTAGACTTTTTTTTTTCTTCACCCACACACATTAACTTTTTTGTTTAAAAATTAGTTTATTTACAAATACATACTTTTCATTCAGTTAATAAATATCTTTTCTTTCTTAGATACTCTACATCACACCAAGGGAAATAGTTTAGCTCGTAGTAATGCTTCTATTTATGGAAACAAAGAAGATTTATATGATAGGCTCAGGAGACATCAATATCAAGGGAAAAAAGGTATTTAAATATTACCAAATTTTTTTGTATAAGTCATAATTCATTGTATTTTAAGTTTCACAGTCAGAAACAAACATTTATATGGAATAAAAATTTCTAAAGCCTTTCAACTACTAGAAATGGTTTATGCCAGTGCTTAGACTGCATTAAAGAGAAAAAAAGTGTGAAGAGGGTGATGTTATATTTAAAAAATAGTCAATAAATGTTTCAAGGAATTAGGGAATTAATCTGCAGCCTGCTTATTTCCTTTTTTCATGAAAACTCCATTTAAAAAAAAAAAAAAAAAGCAGAATACAGTTGAATTGCAGAATACAGTTGAAGGGGATTGTATCTGAAATAAAATTACTGGATTCAGAAATTGAATCTAATTGAACTATTGTGCACCCGGGGGCATTTTCGACAATACCTCTGAAAGATTTTTGTCTACCTTGCCAATAGTAATACCCAGTTTTTGAAAAGGCTTTACAAAACAGATATTCCTAAAATATATAAATATAGAAAACAACTGGAAATTTTTCTCCAAATCTGATGTTATTTATGGCAAAAAACAGCATTCCACTTCACATCGATTTGTATTATTATTTTTAATTTTTGCCTATAAAAATGAGGGGTGGGGGAGGGGGCAAAGAAACTGAAAGGGCTGTAAAGGAAAAGTATAACAGTGAACCAGGCCACAAGAACAAAATCTTTGGGAAATGCTGGTTTATGTCATTCTCTTCTTCAAATTTATATGTATTAAAATGCCCTTTTTTCCTTTTTACAGATAGTGACAGTGAAGACCAAGGATAGAGTATGAAGACTATTATAGCTAACATTTTCCAATCAAATTAAAGGAAGAAATAAGGAACTGGTGCACTTTAGAAGGGATGTTAAAATGAATCAACATTTACTCTATGGGTTGACAAATGAAATTATATTAAAACTAGGAGAAAAGAATGAAAATATGTAAACTTGTTTGAACTTTGCTTTTAGTAGCCATATGTTGGACTAAATTGTAAATGATTACTCCAGAGATTCTTTATATAAGTTATATAGTATGCTTGAATTACATGGTAAAATATAAATTAAATATGAATAAAAAATTACACTTGATAAATAAAAATACTTTACCATGTAATTCAAGCTTATATTTATTTTTGTATTGTATATATACCATCCATGTCATACTCATCTGTATTTTTTCTAAATGCAAAACATTTTGGTTGCTATTTAAAACATTCTTTCTCTATAAGAAACAACATCAGTGATGGACCAGCAAAAGCCACTTTGGAGCAGATTTTTTTTTTTTTTTTTTTTTTTTTCTTTTAAAGCAGGAAAAAAGCACACACACAAAAGAGAAAAAAAACAGGAGGAGAGGGAATGAATAATCACAAATTTCTAACTTAAATAGATTTTAAAAAAGATATGAAACACACAGGTCAGATGGTCAATTATAGATCTTTTTCTTTTGAAAATTAATATAATAAGTAGTTTAACTGAAACATTTTATTCAATGCATAAAAATATCAGCAAGTTTATTTTATTTATTAATTTTTTAAACTTCCGTTTAAATGCAATAAACAAAATATGAATGCTGACTTTCATGTCGTGAATGAAAAAAATAATGAACATTACAGAGATCTGCATGAGGTAAGATTTTCAAGCCAGTCCAAACAAGATCTTGGCCCAACTCACACAACTTGGTGTAAAAGCTGAAAGTTTGGCCGGGGCCCGGTCTGTTTACCTTTTCAAAATCTAGCTCTGGCTCAGCCAAACATGGCAAAAATCAATCTGTCCCTACCAGACTAATTAAATATATATATATACTAGCTGACCCGCTCGGCGTTGACCGGGTCCGTGGTAATATTTATAAAGAAACCTTTAATTTATATGAAACTCTATTTTGTCTGAAATACGTACCCACTCGCAGTGTGAAAATGGGGGAGAAGCAGTTTCAAATTGTTGAGATGTTATGCAAATTTTATTCATAAATTTTTGTAAAATTGTATGCCATAGTCATGAACAAATTAAAATTTTAAAACACCCTCTACTGATGAAAAAATTAGTTAAGAGGAGAGGAGAGAGTTCTTAGTAATGTACAGGCCAAAAGCTTTAAAACGACCTCTGTCAGAAAACAACATATAAAGGATACTCATCGAAGAAAACGCTACAGTTGTAAGGACAATTATCGTCACCCGCCTTCCAAACTCGAAATTCAACTCTCCCAACTTCTTTAAAATTTTAAAGTGTTATCATTCACGTAAGTTAATTTCAATTGTATTCGTTCTTCGTGTTAATGGCAATTTACATATGCATAGTCGCCCAAGCATGGAACGTGTTTCTTGAACTTTTTATGAAGTAAATAATTTCCGTTCTTGAGCGATTAAGAGTCCATTCACATGCGATTCTTATAAAACTCCTAATATATCACAAAATGCACACCATATTAAGTATTTCATGAACTCAAGGATTTTTCACTCAGTTCTTATTCTTTTGTTAATATTTTCTCATCCTAATGAAAACATATGTTATACTTTATTGAATGTTTTCACATTGAAAGTGCAGTGCAAAGTTTAGGCATAATTCAATAAAGCGAAAATTTTGAGTGTTCGTTATTTATAATCTATCTTCCTGTTAAAATTGTTGACTACATTTTTAGACACCCATGAACGGTGAACACATAACATGCGATAAATTGTCACAAATTTTAAAAAAATCACAAATTTTGTCATAGATCGTTGAAAAAAATTGTGAAATGATCATTAAAAAAAAAAAAAAGAATTTCATCCAACGATCTTGGAAAAATAATCATGAATTTTGTGAAATAATCAAAGAAAAGAATTGCAAATTTCATCAAAAGATCGCAGAAGCACATGTTGAATTTTGCCAATCTGTCACTCAGGAATATCGGGAACTTCGACAAATAGTCGCAGAAAAAAAAAAAAAATCAAATTCATCACAGATAATCGAAAAAAAAAAATGCAAATTTCGCCAAACAATCTTGGGAAAAAATCATGCATTTAGTGAAACGATCACTGCAAAAAGCCTTCGAATTTCAGTAAACAATCGAAGAAAAATACTGCAAATTTCATCAAAAAATCGCGGAAATGTATAGCAAATTTTGACAAAAGAGTGCCGAAGCGCACACTGAATTTTGCCAATCTGTCGTTGAGAAATATCGGGAACTTTGGAAAATAGTCACCAAAAAGAAATAAATAAAATTACAAATTTCATCATAGATCGTTGGAAAAAAAAAACAAAAACGTGAATTTCGTCAAACGATTGCTGAAAAAAACCCCGCGAATTTCAGTAAACAATTGGGAAAAAAATATTGCAAATTTCGTCAAAAGATCGCGGAAATGCATAGCAAATTCATTTCCCCTGAAAAGAAATATTTGTTTTGTTCCTATTCTTGGGCGATGACAACATGCATCTCTTAATCATCCGAGAACGGAAATTATTTACTGAATGTTTCCATTTCATAGAAAGTACAGTTTTCATCTTACACTTTACTATAAAATGTACAGTTCTATTTTTACTAAGAAATGAAAACATTCAGTGAAGCGTTGATTCAGCAAATTTGAAAAAAAAATAATTACTTTAAGATCCCAGAAAGTAAAAGAAACATTATACTATTTCATTCTTGGGCGACTACGCGTATGTAAATAGATATTAATACGAAGAACGAATACAATTTAAAGTAACTTACGTGAATTGTATTATATCATTTCTTATAAACAATATAAAAAACATTATAAAATAATGTCAATAAGATTAAATCTTATAGTAACAAAATAAATAAAGCATGGGAAATAAACAGTGCAATTTCCCGCTACAGTTAGGCTAGGAAATGCAGCCGCTGTATCTCATATTTACCATCTGCTCTCATTGGCTGGTTTCTTCTTTGCCGCGGATTGGCTTAGAGCTGTAAATAGCCTGTAACCCATAACGTTTTATTGCAGCGGATTGGCTTAGAGCTGTAAATAGCCTCTAACACATAACGTTTTAATTACGTTTTAATTTTTTTTTAAATATCTAAATTGAAAATTTAAAATCCGGCGATGAAGTGCACTTTCCGGTAATAGCATCTACACATGACAAAAATTTCAGAGGCCTAGGTGTTATAATTTCAGCGCTTTCCGCGGTCAGGCAGGCAGGCAGACAGACATCTCTTATTTTATATATATATATATATATAGATAAAATTTTTAACCAACATTATTTAAAGTTCTTTTAAAAGAACATTTTGCACATATTTATGCAAAATTACAAAATTTTTTTTGTTTGTGTGTACACAAGCCATACAATATGAAATAACATCATTGGTTACTTAGACAAATATATTCCAATGAAGATTCATTAAAAAATGTACTTTTAAAGATCAGCATGAGCCCAAGCCTTGCACCCAGCTCAGCAAAATAAAGAAAATTTTTCACACGGGCTGACAGAACAAATACAATTTTTTTTAAGGGTCAATTTTTAAAGATTCTGTTAAAGAAATGTACATTGTCACAATTATTTTCATTAAAAAAATTCACTGGCCCATAAAGAATAAGGTTCCAGGGCCAGCCCAAATCTACACAAAAAAAAAGCAAATCCAGTCCTCCACCCTGCCCGAGTCTGCAAGAAAAAAAAAAAACTATCAGCTTGGCCCATGTCTACAGAAAAAAATATTCAACCTGGCCTGAATTTATATATAAAAAAGCAGTCATTTTGTTATCCTGAAAATGAAATTCACTCTTGGCGCACCAAACTTTGATCTGAACCGAATCGGAGAAAAGAGCTTCTGATATGTGTACACAGAGTTAAGGATCGCATTGAGCGTATAGCAAGGGCTTAGTACTATTGAAGAATTAATTACAGAGTTCATCTTAAATGCTGCTATGAGAAAATTTACTTGGGTGCCGTTAGGAGTAATTTTGTTGACAAATTATCAATTTGACACAAAAATGCATAGCATTATTGTTTTGGAGCAATTGGCACAGCTGTTTTATCACTGCAACACACTAGTTGATGGAGAAAATTTTATTTGAATACCATTGCATTTAAATGTTCACCTTTTAACCAAGTGCATTTTCAGTTTGCAACGTATATTATATCAGCAGAATGCTATCAACAATATAAGATTGCAACTGACTCAGATTACCTCCTTTTTTAATAACTCAAAATTTGGAGAATTCAGAAAATAGCTTCCAAATGTTTAGCTTATATTATACATAACTGTTAAATATTTCCATAATTAGGCAAGACAACTTCAACTGTTAGAATATTTTTAATTCATCTTATTGAAGTTCTATTGTAAATAATGAGAAAGAAATCAAAATATACATTTTGTAACACAGAGAGTGGCTGTATACTTATTACTAGTCAATGTCTTTGAATAGTTATATTAAAATTATAAATATGTGTTAAAAAAATTTTTCATAATCATAAGACATATTGTGGGAAGATATTTGTATTTATTTATGTGAACACATAAAATTGACTGTTTTGTGTATGATGTATAGAATAAAGTGACTCTTTTATATATATATATAAAAAAATGTATGTACATAATTTTATTAGAGATCACTTAATATTTACAACATAGCAAATTGATGTACACTCTAATAATAATTAGTCACAAGATTAACAGATGAGTGGAAAATTACTATGAATGAGAGAAATTTGTATCCTGAATGTGACACAAGTCCAAGATCTATATGTTCTTCCACTTTTTTTTTTTAATCTAAAGGAGGAACATTGGGTTTTACTTTTAGACCAGCATGAACTTTAGAATCTCTCATTCTTCCAAAAGCATTAGAGAAGTCTTCCATACTAATTGGTCGCAAAGCATCATGGTACACTTCTGTATCCGATGGGCTTAGGAGAGAAAAGAAAAAACAGTGAAATTTCAAAAACGATTAAAGAACATTTTAAAGAAAAACTATTTAAATCTTGGGATAAAGTTAAAGTTAATAAAACTTGAAGTTTTCAAACTGCAGCTGCAACTTTATTTCAAACTTACCAGAGTTGCACAAACATTACAATAACAGTGGTGGGAAAGATGCACAGCAGTAAGCCAATTGCTACCACTAAATTTTAATAGTATTCTTTCCCTTATATAATGACAAAATTTCTGAGATTTAATAAAATTTATTGGTGACAATTGGCTGAATGCTGCACATTTTTTCCACCACTGCAATAATTTAAAAGCCAAATATTATAAAAGGTTTTAAGGTTTAGCAAATACGCATAGTAAAAAATAACTTCTAAATTGTAAATTTTCATTTCCCCTCAAATTGCTTAAAAACATTAAACATAATCTAGAAATATACAATAATCACAAAAGGAATTTACTTGAGAAATATTTCCCTAATAATGTCAGTTTAGAAAAGGCATTGCATGTAAACTAGATCAATGGCAGGAATTTCCAAGTTAGTTGCAACATCTTAGACTGAGAGTCGGCAGCACAGACACATGGTTCCTATGGATACCGTTATTTCTCCAGGAAAACTACCAGTATCTTTTTACAGAAAAAGAAATCTTAGTTAAATGCGCAAAATGTCACCTTCTTTTAAGAAGATATTTTCTATAAGATGATACTGGTGCCGAAAAATTTTCTGGTCTACAAAATTCAAAGAGGCATACGAACCATGAGACAACCACCTCATCGAGTTGGAGGCTGAAATTCTAGAATTAGCTAAAATTCGATTCTCATATTAAAACACAATCGGTCTGCCAAGTCATATCTTGGTGAAAAACACCTAAAAACCCGATTTTACCAGTTGACTTGTAGGTTTACCATTGTGTTTTCCTGCTCCTAGTTCACCATGTTTTCATACCTTTGGGTGCAAGAAAATGCAATGGTAAACCTATGAGTTGACCGCTAAAATCGGGTTTTTAGGTGTTTTCCCACCAAGATATGACTTGACAGACCGATTGCGTTTTAATATGGGAATCGAGTTTTAGCTAATTCTGGAATTCCAGCCTCCAACTCGATGAGGTGGTTGTTTGTGCTGCCAGCTCCCGGTCTATATTGTTGTTACCATGTCAAACAGGCAAATGTGAAAATATGCCTTTTCATATTCTTTGCCTTGCTCTTTTATTGATCATGTTACATACAGTGCAAAATAATCACATTTCTAGAAACATTTCCAACTCAGAAACATGAATAATGACTATATCAAAATGTCAAAAATGCAGACTTTTCTTAAAATAGTAAATTCTATGCTTTGCAAATAAATGTTTGTAAAATTTTTCATTTTACATCTTGCAAACTGTCAAATACAGCATATTCGATACTTAGCAAATAAATACTTGTAATATTTACCTTTTTATATCTTACAAACTCAAATGAAGCATATTTATCATTCACGTATACAAATTACACTAAAGAGACATGTACTGTAAAGTATTAAATGTATTACATTCACCATTTTACCAAAGAAATTTTTAGTTTGTTGTTTTCTCATTCAGATCTGTGTCAAATAAGGCAAATTTACTTTTTTGAAAGAGGAAATACGAGTGTCCTAAAATGAGCTGAATGTTTTTAAAATCTAGTAACAAGTAAAAAGTAGCAACTACTGAAGGTAACTAATGTGTGAAGATGGGAATTTCTGTACTACACTTTCTTGTTTTAGTTCGAAATATCACAGACAGATGGTGATGTCCTGTCTTAAACTGTTAGAGCAATTAAAGTTCATTCCTTTCAGCTGTTCAAATGTCAAAAAATGGTTTGTGTTATGCAACTGCATGATTATTTTGTACGGTATTACAGTTAGAAATACTCCAATATCATCTATCGGTGAAATATAAAATTAAAAAGGGGAAGCATAATAAAGAAAATTCCTGACTACACACATTACCCTCTTGCAAAAATAATTTCAATAGTTGTTACCGTTTATTTGATATTGAATTTTTAACATGTTCTGTCCACTTTTTGCTTCATATGAATTTTCATTAAGGATTTTTTGTCAGCAAAAGTCACAAGGCTTTATCTTTCAGTGATTGCAGCAAACCCCGTGGCAGAATTTTTTAAAACTTTCTCCAACAAGTCTCATTAACCGCAATTTTTTTCAGCAGCTATATATTTTTTAACAATAGAAATGAATAACAAATTTATACACAATACAATTAGAAACAAGAAAAAATCATGCGGCAAGCATAGATTATGAAACACTTTCCAACACCTTCAAAATAAAGATACAAAACTGCAGCGTTTAATAAGTTAAAATATTATGTCTAATTCAACCCTATGAAAACCCAATTTCAGCTGTTCCCATGTACAATCAGGAAATTATCCAAATTCTTTGATCAGCTCTTTATATATTGTATTGCCCTATTGTATAGTAATCATCTTGTAGTGAAATTCAGTGATTTATATCAATTTCAATGCATCTGAAATAGTGTAATGTCATTCAAATACACTGCAAACGATATTTCCTCATATACCATAATGTAATGGAATTGTTTTGAGTGCCCCTGTAAATGAACTATTAATCCCACATACTTCATATACAATACCAAACATGTCTTGTTGACCCTAAATAATGTTTATCAATGACATGAAAATCCGAATATATTTACGGGAGTTAGAGTGTGGACGGACGGACAAACTGAATGCATAAACACTTTTCAACTTTGTTGGAAAGTTTTAAAAAGACACTGAAAAACTAACATATCATAAGCCAGGTATTATATGTTTTTTATGTGTAATAGTCTTATCTGTTTCTAAATTGCAGGTAAAAAAAAGTCAAAAACTAAGTATAATGGATTAGCATTAAAGGAATTATTTAGCATATTTTCTGTAATTTATAATGAAGAAATTGACCCATTACTTTTCTTAAGATTTATTGATTGAGTTGGATGTTAATTTGCTGCAATTTGTAGCAATGCACCACAGATTCAAAAACTATAATTAGATAGTTTATTGTGAGGGAACGGGGGGGGGGGGGGGGGGGGCATTGTACACATAGGTAGTTATGTCAAATAATTGAAATATAAATTGATATGTATACATGCATATCTAATTTTTCTTCTTGCTAGATGTTGAGGATAAATTCACTTTTATTCTTTGTATAAATAAAAATACTAAACTTATCTCTTTTGACCAAGTTAATTTAAAGCTAATTTTTCAAAAACATATGTTATTATGCCTTGAAAACATAATCACATAGTTATTTAGTTGCATAAAAGAATCAGTATTCTGGAAACTTCTAATGAAACTTTACTTTAAACTTATACTTTTTACTTTAAATGAAAATAACAATTCTAAAAAACAATATTTCTATTAGCTACTTTTAGCAGTTCGAAGATAAAAGTTTTCTGCAAGGGATCCCATTCTGTGACAATGTCACAGTGTCGCAACGTTTCGGCCATGGGGGCAGCAAACTTCAATAAATTTCATCCTGATAGTTTTAAAATTTTACTACAATGCAGGAAAAAGAATGATTATTATTATTATTAGGAGTGTCTATTGATAGACTATTTCTAACATGGGTGAAAGTCAGGAGTGTTTACAGGACTCAAATATATTAATATGTTGTTTCAATAACACTCAGATAAAATGTATGTATCTCATATTAACAATTTTTAAGCATTAAAATATGCATATGACAAACTTGAAGTAATATTTTTTAAACATAAATTAAAAGAACTACGTCCAGCGAGAGAGAGATGAATAATTTTTCTGCAACATTTTGCCTTCCCAAATATGAAATAGAATCAATTACACAGCTGCCAACTTTTATGCTATTTTCTTACCACTAAAGTGTAATAATAAAATTTTCCATATTTAAATCGCAAACTCTGCAATTCAAGAAGTAAAAAATTTCTTTTAAATTTTAGTGGTGGTAAAAAAGCATAAAAGTTGGCAGCTATGCAATTATATCATAGAACAGAAAACATTCACCCATGATTTCCAACACACAGTTTAGTACATTCAGCTCTTAGAATATTACATGGAGAAAAAAATGCTTATCTACAATACATAGAAAAGCATTTTTCTCCATTGTAATATTGTATGAGCTGAATGCACTAAACTATGTGTTGATAAAATTAATAAATTTATGAAGAAAAAAAGCATAAGAAAATAAGTATGAAGAACATTTTTACCTCTCAGGTTGAGATTCCATTTTGCTTTCCTCTTTACAGTAATCTCGTACTCTGTACAGAGCAGCATTACGGCATAATTCTCTAAGATCACTTCCAGAAAAACCATCAGTTAATCTACTTATATGTTCTAAATCAACATCATCAGATACCTTTAAAAGGAAAAAAGTTATGATAACAAAAGCTAAATTTATAAGATAGAGCATAAAATTATTTCATCTGCAAACTGAAATGCAACAGCAGAAAGGGAAAGCATCAATACTGTACACTGTATCGCACAAGCTTACACTGTATGTGCAAGAGAAAAATCATCGCATGCACTCACATGTCTCCTGAAAACTTTTGTCTAATAATAAAATGAAAATATTTATTAGCAAATTTGTAATAAATACTATAGTTAGCATTTGACTAAATAATGAATATTTGACAGCACTCTCTGCTAACAATTTGACTGAATAGTGCTAGGTAGATTTGGTGGATTGACCTTTCTCAGTAAAAATTCGGCTTATGTATTGTTGTAAAACCCTCCACAATGGACTTTAATTTAGGTAAATGCTAGAAAAAAGTATGTGCTGTATGAATTTCCGATGTTTTAATTATTTTTCATATTGTTATATAGTTTGCATAAATTTTATATAAAAATTTTAGATTGAATGAATAATTAACTCAAAATTTCTTCATTTACAACGATAATAGAAATTCTAATGGAAGTAGTATATAAAAAATTCCCCGACTTTTTGCCTAAATTTTCAAATTTTCAAATTCGTAGGAACCCTGTAATATCTAGTACAAATGTAAAGAAAAAAATTAGTAAATGCAAAGCGAGAACATAATGATATTCCATGTCTATCTGTTTGCTTAAATCCTGTTGAAGCCTTTGAATCGTTCGTTCACTGGTTATTCTAACTGGGTGAAAATCATTCATTCAATCTTTTGATGTTTTTATAAATAAACCTTACAAGGGAATTTTAAGATGGTAGTGAAATACATGAATATTAAAAGGAAAAAGAAATATTTAATGAATGAGGAAAAATGCACCAAATGCTTATAAAAATAATGTCAGGCATTGGTGGTGAGGATGATACAAAAATCTACAATGTGCCAGAGAATATAAGTAAGAAAGAACACAACAAAACTTTATGTTATCCATTAGTAAATATTATATCTTAATTCTAATCCTCATCTTTTCTCAATTTTTCATTTTAATACCTGGCGTACAATGCACACCTGTAAATTTCTCAGTTGATTTCTCGTACCAAAAGTGTGTGTTATATGCAGGAATATACAGTAAAACCTCTAAAAAGCAGACATCTTGGAACTATGGAATCTGTTGTTCAGAGGTAAAATTATAGAAACATATAGATGTTGGAGATTGAAAAGTATCTGAATTTGGGAAGGCCCGTTATAAAGGTTTTATTGTATTTAAATACATAAATGAACATATATAGGCTCGTTTTACTTAAAGGGATAAAACTGATATTAGAAATATAATTATAGGCTATTTATTTATAAAATTGCATTAAATATGGATTAATTTTCCTTCATTTCAGGGTAGAAATGTGTCAGGTTAAAATGGTACATTAATGCCAGATCACTCCAAATTTAAATTCAAAATATAAGGCACTTCCAGAAATTACGGTAATTTTAAAATTCCTCCTTGTGACACTAATAAACAAGCTTTATACAAATAAACAATTGAATTATTTCCAATCTTATACAAGCAAACAGATTTTTCTCTGTGTATAGTATATGGTAAAGTATCAAAATTGCACTCAGTTTACAGAAAATAAATAAATAAATAATGATTTGAATAACTCTTTCAGCATTTTTTAATATTTCTCAATGTTCCTTAGTATTTTCTCCCCCCCCCCCCCCCTCAATGCAAATAATTTCGATTTATTGTTACAAACTATTGCTTTCTTACTTCTAATTTAAATTGTGATACAATTAAAATATTATAATAATAAAAATCTAAGGAAAATTTTTAAATGCAAGAATGACTTTAAACAATCCCGGTATTAAAAAAAAAACCTCACAAAAAACAGAAAAGAAATATGATCAAAGGGGTATAAAAATGTAAACAGTATTCCCTTTTTCAATCGCAATTAAATTAAATGAGTATTATATTATAAAAATACTTACCACTTCATTTTCCAATACAAGCTTTAATATACTAATTCTCTGTCTTTGATTCTAAAATAAAAAAAGAAAAAGAAATATTTTAGAAAATCATATTTTTCCCTGTTTGAGTCTCTAAATATTCTGCTACAGTGAAAAAAAAATCTTTACACCACAAAGAAAAAATATATATATATACAATAAAGGATCTATCTAATATGTTACACACAACTAGCACTTAAATTAGGGCTCTTCAACCTTTCACACTTGAGGCTACCCTAGAAAATTCTAATGTTCTGTCAGCTATTCATGTGTCAGTTAAATAGCTTAGGCAAGAAATGTATATGCACTTGGATTACAAGAGCTGGGGCTAATTGTTTATAGGCACTAGGAAATTGCTGAATTCTTACTTTCTTCTTTATTCTTAAAATGCATTTTATTTATTTATATTTTTATGTAAAGTTAAAAATAGAACTTATGTATTATGTAATTTGGTAGTATGGCCTAATAGGCTAAATATATACCAAATTATTCAGTGCATTTCTAATTTCTACATTGCAATGTATTTTGCAACAATTAAAAATTAATTTAACATTTGGAATTCCAATTTTTAAATCCACCAGTATTCTTAAATTACCCAACCAAATGATTTCCATTTGGTATCTGAAAGAAAAATTTGAAAGATCCAAATATAGTCTCAAAATTAGGAGTTAGAATGGAAAATTTAAAAATTTGAAGCAATTTTAATTAGAGAAGCCATGGATAACCAACATATATATTGCATCCGGCTACTATGCTGGTATATTGGCATTAGCCAGACATTATGATTATCTGGCAGAACATCTAGTCTGAAATTATACACCTGTGCTTTTATTATTCAGTGAACGAATTATTAATATTTCTAGATTAAATCTGCTAGTTTAATTTTGCAAAATAAAATGCATTAGCTTATTAAACTAAACGTAATTTACGTTTATTTATGGCAAATTGTTCCTATATCTATACCAGAACAAATATATAAACAACTATTCACACAATATGTACCTGTATATATGAACAGCAAATATTATTAAAAGATAAAAGAGGGGGAATGACTCTTCAAAGAAGAAAAAAAAACTGTTTTTGCTATGTTAGTAGCAAGCAAGAACAGGTTTCTGCTTGGATAGCACAAAACTAAGATGTAAAACAACTGATAGCATGCAGGAATACTCTGTTAAAGATAAAAAGGAAATAAAGGTATTCTGTTACAAATGTATTAAGTTTTAAATTTTTTATAAAAAAAATTCATTATTACTGAACTAATTAGCAGATGCTGATATAACTAATGACTTTAAAATGAATTTTAGAAATATTTTGAGAACTAAGAAAAAAAAAAGAGACATACTTTTAAGAAGAGTACATATAAAAAGGAAGTTAAAAATATTAATTTCCTAGGAGATATTTTAAACAAAAGAATGCATCAAATGACCATAGACTTAACAATACCGAGAGGAATTCAGAAACTGAGTGATGAGCAGCCTTAAGAGGGGGAAGTCCATTTAGAAATTTCAAAAAATCAATTTTTTTTTCATATTTTGAAAATATAATATCTTGAGAATATATTGGCAAGAGGATAAATCAAAATATTCAATATTAACAGAGTTATCCCACTTTTAGTCGAGCATGCCAGAGCCTGCGAGCCTGCATGTTGTGCTAGCGAAGATTAAACAAAGATCTTTCTCCCTTACTTCCTCAAGAACTTCAAGAGCATCTCCTACCAATCTACCAAGATTTATCCAGAGATGACTTACTCCAAAAATGCTTGGGTGGCCATACCCAGAACACTAGTGAAAGTTTTAACAACAGTTTGGCAGTTATCTCCAAAACACCTGCATTCTGGACTGCAAATTGTTGAAATTTCAGCATACATTGCTGCTGGGATATTTAATGAAGGCTATACTTCCATTCTGAGAGTTATGGATAATTTAAATATTGTTGTTGGCACCTATGCCAAAGTTTTTGCCGAAAATGCTGATGAGGCTCGAGTAACGTGATAGAACTGGTGAAGTCTTTTTCAGACAAAAGCAACTCGTACAGCCCGAAAACAGCAGCACCTCGAAGAAAACCAGCTTTTCGAGGAATCCGAAGGTCGAAGGTCTTTATATGCAACCTGGGATCGCTGATTGATCGGTAAGGTCACTAAAACCAGTAATTTTATTGTACTGAAACTTTAAATGTGATCATCTCAACACTATGTTCTCAAAAACTGCTCGTTGTGCTGTAACTCAAAAAGTTATTGGTCGATTTGGCTTATTTTTGGTGAGGCTTTTCTTTATGTCATTACTGGAAGGATGTACCTAAAGTTTAAAAGATTTCATGTAAATAAACAATTTTTTAGGGATGAAAAATGTCGAAAAAATAGTACAAAATACGAACATTTTATTAAAAACCATACTTAATTTTTTACTTTATACTTTTTTATCGTTTTATAGGTTTATCCTTCCTGTGCATATTTTAGAAAAAGAGAAAAAATATATATTTCTTTTTTTTCAGATCAATAGAAAAAGAGTGGCGAATGCAGCACTTTTGGACCTTGTGCCTGAGATGCACAAAGAAAAACTTTGCTAAGCCGTTATTTTGTATTTAAAAAAAAAAAAAAAAAAAAAAAATTGCATTCAACAAAGATTTAATAAAGTTATGTTACAGTTTCAACAATGATCCGATTATTTTATCTTTAAAAAAATTAATGAAAAATGACTGATTTTGAGGTGTCTAAAGGGACCCCCCCCCCCCTCCCCTTAAGAATAAAAAAAATGCACTTAACAGCAGCACCGCGTCCTTTTTTAACACAGGAGAAAACTATGCCTTGGCACATGATTTATCTTTCTCATTTTAATGCTATTATAACATTTTAGTTTCTTTTTACAAACACAAAAGATTGATAAGGAAATTAAGGAAATATTATCCGAAAACAGATCTTACATTTAAAAAATAACCTTGTATGCATTACTTGCTGCAATAATGCATATTATTTTATTAATCATTTGCGATAAGTGGCATGTATAGTATACATCCTGCATAAAATGCACAAAATCCTTCAATTTGAATTTGAACACTATTATTTTAGTATGAAAAACTTCACTTATTTACCGTATTTTCCGGGAGTAACGCCACACTGAGTATAACACCACATTAACTTTTTTTTTTTTTTAAACTAGAAACTACTTTAATGCTGCACCGTGTATAATACTACATTCATTTTAAATAATGTACAAAGTTTAGAGCAATTAATTACAATTATTCATTGATGGATAAGAAGTTAAACATTTTGAACTTAAATAACTTTTAATTGATTGCACAATTAATGCTACTATAAACATTATTTATTTTAACAGACAAAAAGAAGATACATCACTAAACAATTTTCTACATCCGAAAATCCATCAAAGTCTTCATCTTCGGTATCACTGGGAAATAATTTTAAAATTTCAGGTTTCAAACATTCATCAATATCCATGAAATTGTCATCAGCATCATTCGCATCATCAAAAATAAAATCCATACCGGATGTTAAACTCGACTGTGCAACATAATCATCAGCATTACCTCCAGTTATTTCTGCTTTCATAAATGATTTTTGAAGCATTTCCTGGAGAATTTTATCCCAAGAGTCAACCATCCATTGACAAACTTGGGAATTCGGTCACCTTTAATAAATGTGTGGGTTTTCCTCAAACATCCATTTTTTCTTAAAATGGCACATTTGCACTTTAAAGAGTCCATTTAAGCATGCATCCAAAGGTTGTACTAATTTTGTATGTCTGCCTGGGATTACTACAATTTCCATTTTCTCGGATGTAAGATTCTTTTGGTGTCATTCGTAATATGTGTTCTCATCGAATTCCTTTTCGCCAGCATTTCTAGGCCCATTCTGTCATAACATCTTGGTTCATCCAACCTTTTTCATTACACAACATGATTATACTCTTCAGAAAAGTTTCTTTGGATGCAGTCTTTCGCTTAAATATTACCACGGGGTGGTAATTTATCTCCAGATGACATGCAGGAAAGTACAACTGTGAAACCTTTTTTTTATTATTCCCAGTCGTTACTACAGGAACTAATTTTACTCCGATAACATTGACAGTTTGAGAAGTTGACATGTCAAAGGATACAGTACTTCATCCATATTTCCAACCTGAGACAGATTTAATCCTGACTTTTGAACTCATTCTTTCACAAAGTTAAACAATGACACATTTTTTTCTATCCAGTCATCAGGTAGATTTTGACCTACCGTTGTCTGTGCTCTCATCGTCAATTTGTTTCTTTTAGAAAAACAGCGACATCACGATGGACTGCATACAAAACCCTCAAGTCCTTTCTCATTTGCCATTTGTTGTGCCTTTATTCTTATCAAAACAGTTGATAAAGAATGCTCGTTTTTTTTATTGATTCTCTATCTAAACTCTCTTTTTCTAAGCCTGGTGCCAGACCTGCGATATCGAACTCATTTCTCCCTCGACATTTCCTTCAACACAGACTTGTGTTTCTGCCACATTCTAATTCTTTTTTTTTTTTTTTTTTTTCCCCTAATTTAGTTCTTTTGCAGCATTCCAATTACCGTTAATTTTTGCTAATTTGAAAGCATTCAGCTAAAACTTTGACATATAACTACCAGAGTTTCCCCCAGGTTTAAAAAAGGGCAGGGTGCTGCTTGTGGGAAAAGGGCACTTTTGGATTCCAAAGGGATTTTTAAGGACATTTCTTGAAATTTTTAAAGGCATTCGTTTGATTTTTAAAACTATATTTTAATATGTAATAGACAGAACACTATTTTAAAGACAGCAATGAGTTAATTTTTACTATGCAAGTAATTTTCTTAATAAACAAAAGAGTAAAGGCACTTTTTTCAGGTGGGGGGTAACAAGGAAGCTAATTTTTTAAACGAGGGGCAAGAGGGTGCTATTTTGTAAACCCAAGGGCAGGCAGGGTGCAGCGCCCTCCTGAAACTGTCTGGGGGAAATTCTGTAACTACAGTACTTACGTCTCATACTAGAAAATATTTTCAAATAAAAACATACTGGTAAAAAACATGTTGATCTTGAATCCCCATTTCACATGCAAGATATAATGAAAAGTTTAAGATCAGTCGAGCTGTAGCCAAACATGAAATTTAGTTTTAATTCTAAAGAAAAATATATGAACATAGAGTAAAGTAATTTCCCATAGCTAGAATTAGCTGTATAAGCAGCACAAAAAAATGAAAGAGGGATAAAAATGAGATTAGTTATTGTTATTCCTTATATGGCATGTGAAATGCTCAGAGGCGACCTTGAGGAGAGCCATTATGATTGGATGCAATTCCCAGTCAAGGTATAATTTTGTGTTCATGAAGATTGCATCATTTTCACAGGCTGCTGCATTTTATATATATTATAGAATTATATATAGATATAAATATAATATTATATTATATAATTCTATACTATATATATATATATATATAGTATAGAATTATTTCACATTCACAGTAAATTTGGTACTATTTAGAAGGCACACCTAGTTACTGGCTGCATTTTTGTTTTCATTTTCAAACCAGTAAAATTTAGTTTAATGCTGCAGCGTTATTCCCAGAAAATATGGTAATTAGAACATTTCAACAATCACATAAGGCAAAAATAAGGTGATAATAAAATAGTGCTTTCGAAAGATTAAAAGTGCACTTGACTTTCATCACAAAAGAGTTAAGCGATATTGTATTACAAAGCTTAGTAAATCATACTTACAGGCAATCCAATATGAAACATAGCAGGCATGCGTCGAAGAATAGCTCTGTCAACATCTTGAGGCCTGTTGGTAGCGCCCATCACAATAACCTGACAATCTGGATCAGTAATAAGACCATCCCACAAGCTCATGAACTGTGCTTTCATCATGGCTGTGGCTTCATGATCAAAAGAATCTCTTGACCTTAAAAATGAATCTATAAAATAGAAAAAAAAAAATTTCATTTAAAAACTGAAAAATACAAAAACTCAAAAAAGATTCAAAGAACATTTTGGGGGTAGGATCAAAACTTCTGCTTTGACTATATCTGTGAAGTTCTTCGATTAAGTGAGAAGATATTTCTGTTCAAAATTACTAATGTTGAAAAATCTTAGGAATTGGCAGCAAGGGCCTTGACAAAGAATGAATCCATTTATTTTCATTATTACTGCTTTTACAGCAAAAGCTATTATTACAATGTTTCATTAAATTCATTTAAAAAAGAATAAAATACAGAAATAAATGCACATGCTGTAGAATCATAAGTTTATCATAACATGAATAATCTCAGTTACAAAAATAGCATAAGATCTATGCAAATTTTCACAGAAAAGACAAGAAGAAACTGTGATACTTCTGCAAGACATGGTGATAAATAATTTTTTTAAATACTTCTAATAAAATCCTTTTTAAAAAGAATTTTTTTATAAAGAAAATCCAAAGAATATAAATTGCACAATTACCAAATATTTTTCTGTGTTTACAGTCAAATATACATTTTGATACAACTTAATTTAATTTGTATCTTTTGTGTAAATAAAACATTAAAAAGAAAAAAAAGCAATTCATTAAAATTGAATAAGCATTATTAAACCCAAACATATTTATAGGGGAAGAAGTACGAAACCTTAGTTGCAAACAACAATAAAAATATACAAGTATTATCGATTTTAGAAAAAGCATCCTTTAAAATGGATTTTTATTTCTAAAAAAAGAAAAAAAAAACTAAGGATTAATTATGAAACACTTTCCAACACTAAGTAATTTCATTATTTTGATGAATGTAATGACCAATATGCAATGATAAATAAGACTGTTCTTTCGACAAGAGAAGCAGATCACTGCAAAATAAATGTGTCTGTAAAAAGAAGCAGAAATGTTAACAAGTTTGGCTACCAAGTATATTCTTTCTTTGGCATCATGAAAACATTTTTTATCCCATTTGTGCACCAAAGTGAAAGGCAGAAGTGAAATATCAATGAAAGAAGGCTAAGATCTGGAAAAAATGCCTCACATACATTCACTCTACAAAAAGTGCAAAACAAAACTTATTCCCTTCTATATGGATTATTTTTTTCCTCCCCAAGAAGAACCTTTTCTTTAAGGTGCCTTTCCCTGAACAATATCTTTTCGAAATCCTTTTTCAAGATTTTACTTCTAGCTATGTCCGATAGGGAAAGGCGGTACCTAATGGCATTTTGCATCCAATCAGATTGAAAAAAAATTGTTTGACTGTCAAGTTATAGTGATATATTAAGACAGGGGCATGTTTTTCGGTTCTACCTTCTTTAGGACCCAGTACAACAAACTCAATTAGTAACAATTAGAACAGGTGCCCGTTGACATGTAAAAGACTTCATACACTCCCGTGAAGTTAAAGATAATTACTTTAAAAATGTGTTTTTTTTTAATGCACAATATATGTTATTTTTTAGAGTATTAAAGATAGAGCAACAATTTTTGTATATTTGAACTTTTCAGAAAATTGTACCTGAAATACATACCAATAATATATTTAAAATAACAAAAAAACTTTGTAAAATAGAATAAATGGAAATTTGTTTCTTTTTAATAAAAAGAAACAAACAATAACAAAAATTCCGCTTAATGTCTAAAAATTCTTTTTATTCCTATATATATTTTTCTTTTTCTTTTTATGCGGTTGCTGTGATATACACAGATATAGTTATATATTTGTTATTCACATTACTTTACTACTTCAAAGAAGTCAATAAAGTGTCATAATTACATCTGAAGTAATTTTGTACCAATTAAAATTTAAAAGAGAATCTATATATTTAAAAGACACGACTTTTTTTTTTTTTAGTCATTTGCCCTGAGCTTTATACTGGACCAATTTTTCCTAATTATTTTTTTTTTTAAATGAAAGCCATTCATTTGTAGATGTGCCGCGCTAGCTAATTTTTAAAATATTCCCCTTTTTATATTTTAATTTTTATGAAATTTCTTCAAAATGGTGGCAATCTGATTATTTTCATTGTTGTAGAGAAAAAAAAAACAATGCGGTTTATTTACCTTTATATGATTATATGAAATATAATGTTGATATCAGTTTCTTTTAAGATTTGCAAATTTTATTTATACTCAAAATACAGAAAAGAGAGAGAGATGCTTTGCAAATATTAGTTAAAATTACATGCCATAAAAAATTCTTCTAGAACTGTAGCTCTTATCCCATTACTTGACGAAATTACCGCGTTTGGATGTGTGTAACTATAATCAATTACATGCAATTAACTTGTAATTTCATTGCGGATAATTGAGATTACAAATTTGACCAACTCTGCTGTAAGACCATAGAGCTGTACAAATACATGCTTTGTAAATATTAAAGAAGTATGCAAATATTCATTTGATTTGACAAAAAGGGAGCATATCTCAACATTTAGAAAAAAAATATTCTTTGAAGTTTGAAATTACTACTACTCTCTTCTGGACGTATGTTTGAACGACATGAATAACGGACAAATTCAACATTCCCGAAGTGCTATTGAGAGATTTTTCTGCAATTTAGATGAATATATATTTTGTTTTTAATATTATTCTAACATAAAAGTTCAAAATATTGATTATAATCACTACAAAGTTGAAAGAGATTATAAATACAGCTTTACAAAAATTGGATACAAAATTTGAAGACTCTAAAATCAAAGGAGTATGGGAGACATCACCCAGTTTGCTCATGCTTTAATAAAATCCTGTGTCTGCAAAATATCCAACCCAACATTATGGTTTGTTAAATAGAGGTGTTCAGTATTCGGGAGTCTCCGTTAAAATGAATACACAAATCTTTTAACTCAAAAACATTTATTAAATACAAGAAAGAAGCAAACATTAAAAATGCATTTATCTTTTTTTACATCCTATATATATATAATGACATTTTCAATACTGTTCCAAACCTAAATTTACTCTTAAATGCTTGATATTTTACTAAATTAAAAATCATTTCTAGTAAACAAATTTCTTTGATCGTATAATTTTTTTATATAAAAAATTTCATTCGCAATTTACATATTAGGTAAGACTGAGGGCACTGAATGGTCTGAGATGCAGATGATATTTTGAAATTCAGCATTCTTACTTCTTAGGAAGGGGACGTGCAGAAACTTCTCAAAACTTATCACTGCCTCAATGATAATATTTTGCAAGATACAGATAATCAGAATAAAAACATCACTTTCATATAAAATTTTGAAAGCTATTTTCTAAGAATATAGGTACTAGATCCGATGATTTATTTTTAATTTGTCCCTTTACCCCCCGACTCCCTAAAGGCAGGGACCATTTTCTGATAATTTTTTTAAGATGCAGATCTTCATATATAATATTACATAAGGGTATCTTTACTTCTGAATAGGGGAGAAAGGAGGATGGGTATATCTACATTTTATATCAAGTCCCTAATATTTGAAACAGTGTGACGATATTTAAATGTATTTGAAAAATTTTTTGGCGATAGTAAAAGAAAAAAAAAAAAAGGGGGTGGGGGGGTGTAGAGTCCTGCATCGGGTCGGGTTACCCGCTTTTACCCAAACCCGACCCGAACGGGTCAGGTTGGCGCTATATTTTCCCGTTGCGGGTCAAGTTGACTTTAAATTTTTTTGGTGCGCGTCGGGTTGGCTTTTATTGTTTCGGGTTTGGGTCGGTTTCGGGTTGGCTTTTTTACTCTTGCGGGTCGGGTTCGGGTTGACCCGCTTTTTAAAAAGAATGTGGAAAATATTTTTTTCCGTTAAAATCTATACAAACCGCAGATCAAAGTTTCACAAAAGCAAAATGTGTGCCTGTCTGTTTTGTCTTTAGTCATCCTTTCACGAGTCTTCGAAATAACAAACTGCATTATGTTTTTACCGTATTTTAAAAATACAATACGCAGCAAAACGCTAAATGGTCCTTCCTGTCTAATGTATCAAGTGAATAATTTAATTGTGGTGATATGCGATGCACTATGTTAGACGGGAAAATTTTCAAAATAATAACTGCTGATAAACTAAAGGCAGATGACCTCTTGTGTAAAACAAGGTGCACAGTTATAAGCGGAACTTTTGAAACCGCAACTAATTTTAAAGCACATTTAAAGATTAGATTTTTAGTTTTATACCATTTAGAGTCCTGCATCGGGTAAGGTGTTACTATTGTTGAATATTAAAGAATATAGATTTGTTCATTCTTCTATGTAAAATATAAAAATGGTATTAGAGAATTAAAGGTCTGCACGGGCTGGAATTTCCAGGCCCGGGAACGGCCTACCCAGCCCCGTCCCGTCCCGTGTAAAACTTAAAAGTTCGGCCCTAGCGCGGCAGGGCTAAATTTTATCGGCTTCGTCTAAATATTTATATCGGGCCGGTAGACCCGCTTAATTGTAGTTATCGGCGTGGCCTGGCAGGGCCGTTCACTTTTTTGCCGCCTCGGCCCGTTGAAAAAACTGTCCTAATAAAGCGCCCTGGCCAGTTTGAAATTTTGCCGCCCCGCCGCGGCCCTTGGGCCGGACCGGTGCAGAACTTTATTAGACATACAATTATAGATTATTTTCCTAATGGTATTAAAATATGATTTGCTTTCCTTACATTGCGGGTTCGGGTCGGGTTGCCGAAAATTATTTATGCGGGTTGACTTAAAATGGAATTTGCGGGTTCGGGTTGGGTAGAACCCGACCCGCGCAGTACTCTAGGGGTATAGGTGAAAATTAGCGGTCGCCACGTGGCGGTTAAAGTTGTAAAAGTGGCGATTAAAAAATCGGCCATTGATCGCCACCCTAGTCGCCACTCGCCAAGTGGCAATAAAAAATCTGTTATCGATCACCAAGTGAAATATAGCTTTTTTCATAGAAATATGCATCTCTACTTTGGTTACATTTAATTAGGAAACTGGTTAATTCTTTTTCTTACCAGATGCAAGCAGATTAGAACGATTTAGCTGTATTTTCAATATTTCAGTTTTTGGCCATTGCTCTTCAGTTGGATTATTTTTTTCACGAAATACAGTTTTATTCTGCAAAATGTATTCATCAGCTTTGATTCCACATACATTTCAAATAATTTGTTCCTTTTTTTTTTTTTTTTCACTGGATGGAAGTGGATTTTAAGGACATTGCAGTATTTTCAATATTTCGACTGCTGCCACATGCTCACCAGTTAGATTATTTTTCTTCAGTGGATACTGTTTAATCCTGTGGAATACACTCATCAGCTTAGATTTCAGCTGTATGTAATGTGTGTAGTATGTTAATAACACATTTACTAATTAAATAAAATCCAAATAACATTTTATTGTGCTTTATTTGATTATTTTTTTTTATTGTATACACCTAACTGTTGGAATTTGGATTTAGTTATTTTTTATATAAAGAAAATAATAGTAATTTAAATTGATAATAGTGTTTATGAACATATACAAATAATCTAAAAATATATTCTAAAAAAAAAATAATGTAACAGATTCTGTGGTTTCAAAGTAATTTACTTGAATTTTGACTGCTTCCCTATTCTTATCATGAATAGTTAGCTGGTAAAAAACTCTGACTTATAAAAAAAAATATGTATATATACAACGATTATAGTTTATGTAGATGTCAAGAAAGTTTGAAAGATTATAGGTGGCCACTAACTTTAAAAAGTGGCCACTAATGAAACTGAGTCTACCGGCCACTGGCTACTAACTCAATTTCCCAGTTTTCACCTATATCTAGGGGGGGTGGGGGGTGGGGGGGGGAGAGAGAGAGAGCTAAAAACTCAAAATTCGTAGAGAGCAAAATTTGCTATAATGGACTTCGTAACATTGTAACCGAATTCCTTTTACAAATGTCAAAAATATTGCAGAGCGGAACGTTAAAAATCACAAAAATTCAAAAATTGCTCTGTGAATTCTGAATAAACTTTATTGAAAAGAAGGCAGCGTTTATTACATTGGGCGAAAAAATTAAAACTGGATTATTTTTACTAATGTGGAAAAATCGCCGCAAAGCAGAGCAGGAAAAACCCTGCTGTTCAAAAATCACAGAGGATAAAATTTATTTTTGTGGGCTGAAACATTATAATGAGAAGAGTTTCAAGAAAAATTCGCCGCAAAACGCGAAAAATCGCTAAAATTGGCATAAAAAATCTCCATGCATTTATAGAAAATCATCAAAAATGAACACACAAATCTTTTAACACAAAAAATATTTAATGAATACAAAAAATAAGCAAATATTAAAAATGCATTTTTCTTTTTTTCCTTTTTTTACGTCATATATATAATCACATTTGCAATCCTGTTCCAAACCTAAATTTAAATTAGTTCAAAAAAAAAAAAAATCTTTCATTGATCGTAGAATTTTTTTATGTAAAAAAATTCCATCCACAATTTACATATTAGATAAGATTGATGGCACCGAATGGTCTGATGGTAAGCTTTAGGCTAATGTCAGACGAACGTCTTTTTGCACGCTTTTTTACTTACGTAAATATTGTGTAGGGATAATACGTAAGCAAGAAAGCGTGCAAAAAGACATCCGTCTGACATTAGCCTTAGAATATGAATTCTCGATGCTGATGATATTTTGAAATTCAGCATTCTTGCTTCCTAATAAAGGGAGGGAGCATGCAAAAACGTATCTCAAAACTTATCACTGCCTCAATGATAAATTTTTGTATGATACAGATAATCAAAATAAAAACATCACATTCAGGTAAAATTTTGGAAAGCTATTTTCTAAGAATATAGGTATCAGGCCGGATGATTTATTTTTAATTTGCTCCCTTTAACCCCCCCCCCCTCCCCCCCCCTTTAAAGCAGGGAACATTTTCTGATATATTTTTTTAAACATATGCAGATCTTCATATATAGTATTACATAAGGGTATTTTTAATTTGGCATCCTTGCTTCTCAACAGGGGAGGAGGGAGGTGTTGTTTTATGACTGCCGATTATCTACACTTGAGATATGGACCCAAAGGGGGGGGGTGCCCTCCATGGTGGTCTTTCTAAGGGAATCTAACCTGTATTTACGCAAGGAAAACCAAAGTTTGAAGAAAACCACGAAAAACTCTGAACGTTCGGCCGACGGGCGCGATTTGGTTCAAACCCAGCTTCCAGAGCAGAACCTATTGGCTACTGGTGGGGCGGAGAGGAGGGAGGATGGCTATATTGACATTTTATATCAAGTCCATAATATTTGAAACAGCATGACAATATTTAAATGTACTTGAAAAATTTCCCTGTCGATAATAAAAAACGCTAAAAACTCAAAATTCATAGAACAAAATTTGCTATAGTGGACTTCGGAACATTTTAACCGAATTCCTTTTATGAATGTCAAAAAATATCGCAACGGAACGTTAAAAATCCATTAAAAAATAATAATACATTGCTCTGTGAATTCAGTATAAACTTTATTGAAAAGAGGGCAACGTTTATTACATTGGATGAAAAGATTGAAACCGGAATTCTTTTTACTAATGTGGAAAAATCACCGCAAAGAAGAGAAAAAAAAACTGCTAAAAATTCAAAAATCGCAGAGGATAAAATTTATTTTGGTGGACTGAAACATTGTAACGAGAAGAGTTTCAAGAAAGATTTGCATCGGAACGTGAAAAATCACTAAAATTGGCTTTAAAAGTCTCTAAAACTATATATATCTGAGGAAAAAATTCATTATATTGGGCTAAAAGATGAAAAGCAATTCCTTTATGTCATAAAATCGTTGCAAAATGCGAAAATGCTCTAAAAATCGCATAAAAATATTGCGAAAAATTTAAATATTTATATACGAATTCCGAATAAATTTTAGTGAAATGAGGACAACATTTACTATATTGCACTAAGATATTAAAACCGGATTCCTTTTATTAATATGAGTAAAAATCACCGTAAAGCGTTAAAGAGTTTAATAATTGTCAAATCCCTACCGTAGTTCTATGGATTTTTTTCAACGCCAAAAATTTAATTTCATCAATATTAGGATTACAACACAATATATTTGCATAATAAAAATTAAGATATAGGCAATAAATTTGCAAAATTTAGTCCCGAGCAAATATATTTTTAAATTTAAACTGGTTGGCAATATTATTGTTTGGCAATTTTAAATATGACATAATTTCCTCCATTTACGATTTTTAACACATATAAATGAATTTATTATTTTACAATTTTTTTTCTCTTTCAAAATTCATGCGTAAATATAGTTAAAGAAGAAAAATCGACGTAAAGCGTTAAAAAAAAAAAGTTTAAAATCGTTCTATCGATTTTTTTCAATGCCAAAAATGTAATTTCATCAATTATAGGATTACAACATAATATATGTATGTATAATAAAAATTTAAATATAACCAATAAATTTGCAAAATTTAGCCTGAGCCGAACCTCGGGTTGGTTGTGTATATACGCAGGAAACTCGAACCCATAATTTGCTAAATAGAGGTGTCCACTATTCAAGAGTGTCCGTTCCGGAAGTTCATAACACACAACCCCCTCCCCCTTTAAAAATCCTATTTTTTTTTCTGAAGATTTAATTAATATTAAAAAAATCGCATATATTTTTCATAATAATTTTCATTAGCAACTTATTTCATTTGCGTAATTCTGGGGGAAAACTAAAAATCGGCCTCATCTGCAGATTTCATTATTATAGAAATTTTCTTATATGTTTTTCCAATTATTTTCATTAGCAATCGATTTTCTCTCTGTAATGCTAAAAAAAATTAAAAATCTGCCTCATCTGCAGATGTTATTGTTGTTGAAATTTTCATATACATTTAAAAATTATTTTCATTAGTAACCCATCTTCCTACGTAATGCTTGGAAATCATTAAAAATCTGCCTCATCTAAAGATTCAATTAATATAAAAAATTCGCATATATTTTTAATAGTAACTATCATTAGCAACTTATTTTCTTTGAGTAATTCTGGGAAAAAACTAAAAATCTGCCTCATCTGCAGATTTCATTATTACAGAAATTGTCTTATATAGTTTTCAAATTGTTTTCATTAGCAACCCATCTTATCTCCGTAATGCTGGAAAAACATTAACGCCCGTATTCACCAAAACTGGTTTAAACCTCAGATCATGGAACTCCCGGGTCAGAGTTAACCCGGCGTTAACTCTGGGTTAAAAAATTTCGTATTCACCAACCCCGGATTAGCCGACCCAAGTGTTAACCCAACAAATTTGTAACAAGTGTTCTGATTGGTCGAAAAGAGGGTACGTAGTGTCAGAAATGTAAACAAGAGTTATGTGTTATTGATTTTGCTTGTTAATCGTCGATATACAGACATATGATTTAAAGTAAGTAATTATACATTTTAATTTGCTTTTTGATAATTTTATCGCAAGTTGTATAATGATTACGATGTCCTCAGTTTAGAGTTATTATAGATGTTTTCCCGATCTTTTTTATGTACTTATTATTATTTTCAAACACAGTTTGTTACCCAACATAAAATTCAAACACATTGCAGCATCGGTGTGTATTATTTCGGTTGGGATTCTCTATTTAAAAAAAATTTCAGGCTATAAACAATAAGCGTTTAAAATTTTATAAGTATTACTGTTATTCTTCAGTATATATATATATTTCAATGAGTGATTAAACTTTATTGAATATTACTTTGGATTATTCACATTAAAAGAAAAAAAATCTTAATATTATTGTTATCCCTAACATTGATGAATCAAATTCCTATAAAATTGTGGAATAAAGAAATAGTGACTGACTATATGAATGCTCACCCATCTTAATTTAGTTAAACAATAACTTTGAATCAATTTGTTTATTGATAGTTAAGTCAAAGAATTTCTTGAAAAATGTATATTTTATTCAGGTATGAAAATATTTTACTGCATTTTAGAGAGGATTTTATTCTGATAAATATTAAGAAGCAATTTAGTCCCTTTTCAACACCCCCCCCCCAAAAAAAAGGAATAATAACAAAAACAATTTAATTTTCTAACGATAATTTTGTAAATTGATACAAGGTTCTGTTGTGTAATTTTTATTACCCCCCCCCCTTCCCGAAGTATGAGCTTGGTTACAATTAACCTGATTATTTTCAAGATTTTTGACAGCAGTAATACAATTCACCTTTAAATGTAACCGAAAAAAATAAAGAGGCCACTGCATTTTGGCAGTTTTTAAGTGTGATTTTAAAACTATTTTTACGATGCACAAATAAAGTATTTTTGATTCATGCATTGATATTTTAACATTTTTTGAGTTATCAAAAATAGTCCTTTATGAAATTTTACTTTAGAGAAAAGTGATAAGATATTATTTTGATGTTGATATTTTCAGTATATGTATAAACTTTTATAAAATATTGCATATTTTCTTTTACAGAGGCAGTTTTTCAACTGGAGATTTTTATTCGTTGAATGGGTATTGTTAGCTGTGTATTTGTTGTTTTGAATCGTACACAAAGGCAATATTCTTTCAAATACTGCTGATAATGAGCGTGGCTGACAACACTGCAATTGGATGGTGTTGACGGTGTGCGCATTGCTCAAGATATTGCACATTAGATATGACAACAGACCATGACAGATACTTGACTACTCCCTCTTAGCTCTGAAGGTGTATCAAAACTTGTACTATGCCAATTACTGAGGTAATCAATGACATTATTTTTGTATGTTTTCTTTCAAGTTGAATAAATTTCAACTGATTTATCATATAATATGATTGGGCAGTATTTTTATGCAAATATATTTTTATTTCAGAAATTTTCATTTTAAAGCTTTTTAATATTTATCTTTCAAAAGGTACAATAAGGTTTGTTAAAATTCTAATTCGATAGGAACCTTTCACTTGAGTTATGAAAAACTGACATTGCATTGACAAATTTTATGCTCGCCAAAGTATGGTCGCTGGCAAAGGGGAGTGCAGTTCTGTCCCTCCATGAATTTTAAATTTTCATCAATTAAACTTTTCTCATCTCTGATGATTTAAAAAATAATTATAATATTTATTCTTCCCAAAAGCCTTAAAATAATTAAATTTCAAGAAAAAAAATGGAGGGGGAAGGGGCATTTTGCCCTACAAAATCTTGTGTACAACATTCTTTTTTTTTTATGTTAATGTATAATGATATCTCAGTGAATAGTTATTGTTTTCCAGTTTAATTTGATTAAGTCATGATACAGCTTACAATTTTTTTTTTAATACATGAACTAACATAAAGCAGCATTTTGATTGGATGAGATTTCCTGTCTATAATCAAATGTTGAAATGGCTGACAAAATGTTCAATTAATGGACATTTTGGGTAATAAATATGATTCCAGAATGAATAATTTTGTTATCTGAGGTATCATTGTAATTAAACATTATCTTAAATAGTGTGTTTAAGGGGACATCTCCCCATAATAATAACACAGGCCTGCAAAATTGAAGATTTTGAAAAATACAAGAGAAGTTTTCGCTGATTTTTATGTTATTTGGTGAGCTGATTTCGAAAATTACCTCCATTTCCCCCCATCACATCAGAATTTTTTGTAACATCGATATCGATATTTTTGCTAAAATGAAACGGACAATTTTGCATGTGCTATCTGGCAACAGTGATTTTATCCATGTAAATCTATGTAAAAAAAAAATCGATTCTCGGTGAGGCAAATTGATTTTTCAGTAATCGATTATTTTGTTATAGGTTTAAATGGTTTAAAACAACTGGGTCTATCGTAATGTTGTGTCGTGTTGGGAAAATCAATTCGTATCGGAAAATTCTATCATTTAATTATTAGATGTTGATTCCGATATCTAATGTCTTATAATTACCTGGCAGAATTTACCGGTACAAATTGATTTTTCCAACACGACAAACTTTACAATCGACCCAATATTTTTCAAGAAAATGTGACGTGATAGATTTTTTTCATTATTTGTTTTTTAATTAGCACCAAAAAATACATAAAGTTCAGCCATCAATACCCTTGTATTTTTATCATCGCAGGCTTGTGTAATTAAAAAATAGTTCCTTAATATTTTAAGTGCCCCTTCTCCCCCCCACCCCACCCCCCACCCTCAAAAAAAAAGGAAAAGATTAATATTCCCTCATTGTTAACCTGCTATATTGCTTTTTATGTTGATATGTTTACAAGTTGTTGTATTAGTATGCAATTATAACAAAAAAATTCTTAGTTTAGCATATTTAATGTCTGTATTCTCCCCATATCTTCTTAAATATGGGATAATTTTTCAGAAAATTCAAATTTGGACAGCAAACTTTTGTTCAATTTGTGAAAAATTGGCAATGATTTGCCAAATTTTAAGCTCAAGTAATGATGGTCACTGGCAGGGGACCTTTTCCCCCTCCCTTGATTTTAACACTTATCTAAAAAATTTTACATTTGATGATTTAAAATATGAGCATAAAATTGGTACTACTTAGTTATTCCGTTAACCAATTTCGTTAACCCACTCGCCGAATTACACAAATTCACATAATTTTTATTTTAAATAACGAAAGAACAAATAAATTAGTATAACATTAATAAAAATACAAATAAAGCGTCGAAATAAAAATCACTTGATGACGTAAACTAAACACATGTAACTTGCTTAAATTCAAGTGAATGTGACATTTACGATCAACCATTATTGGCATTTAATCTTATAGTTTAGCAATAGATTTTTGGTCGACAGGATAACTAAGTAGTACTATAAAAATTTTTCTTCAAAACACCTTAAATAATTAAACACTAAAAGAAAAAGGAACTAAATATGATCATTATTTTCTCAGTTTTTCTGACTTGGCTAAGAAACACTGATTTGTCTTACTTTTTTTTTTTATATATATATATACACAAATTAACATAATGCAGCAGCACTGCATTTTAATTGATTGGCAAAACAGTTTCAGTTAATGAACAATTTGGCTAACAAATGCAATTCTTGTTAGCCAAGGTATTCCTATATTTAAAAATTTACCTTAAGTGGAATGTTCAGTGTTTTTGATTGATGCTTAAAGCAGCTTCTCAAAAGAAAAAAAAAATTCTCGCTCAACAATGTGAAACTTTTCTAGCTCATTTTTACAGTGTATAAGCATTCAATTGGTAGGCATGACAATTTCAGCAATTTAAAAATGAATACAGTTTTTCAATAAATAGATTACTGCTTGAGTTATAAGGCTTTGTCTTATAATGACTTTTCCCTTTATCGAAAAACAGAAAAGGCTATTCAGTTACATACATTCTAAATAAGAGGCATGTAGTGTACGGTATATGGCATATACATTCTGTATTTTATTTTTTGAAGAAACTCCGTACATCGTCTGTTTCTCAAGTAAAGCTATAATGTATATCCTTTGCATCAGAGGTTTGTCTGAGGCCTGTACCCGGCCTGGCAAAATCAAGGCAAGCTTTCAAATGAGCCGGGCCGGAAAAAAAATTGAACGAGCTTGCCTGGCCGATAAAAAAAAAATTAAGCGGGCCTGCCAGCCCAATATATAAATGTTAACAAAGCCAATAAAATATGAGACATTTTCAATTAATATGACTTTCACGGGAATAAGTCTAAATGTGCGTCATGAGTCAATACTACTCTGACAACATCAATACAGAAATGTAACATGTCGAGTGTAGAGATCGGCATCAGACAGTTACATGGTGTCTGAGTCCTGGCTTAATTCTTTCAGCAGACTTGTGCCACACCGAGATCAGATTTGCATTTTTCTCTACATAGTCAAGCTGGGCTGGATATATAAATATGAACAATGCCGATAAAATATGAGCCATTTTCAATTAATATGACTTTCACGGGAATAAGTCTAAATGTGCGTCATGAGCCAATACTACTTTGACAACATCAATACAGAAATGTAACATGTCGAGTGTAGAGATCGGCATCAGACAGTTACATGGTGTCTGAGTCCTGGCTTAATTCTTTCAGCAGACTTGTGCCACACCGAGATCAGATTTGCATTTTTCTCTACATAGTCAAGCTGGGCTGGATATATAAATATGAACAATGCCGATAAAATATGAGCCATTTTCAATTAATATGACTTTCACGGGAATAAGTCTAAATGTGCGTCATGAGCCAATACTACTTTGACAACATCAATACAGAAATGTAACATGTCGAGTGTAGAGATCGGCATCGGACAGTTACATGGTGTCTGAGTCCTGGCTTAATTCTTTCAGCAGGCCCGTGCCTCGACGAGATCAGATTTGCATTTTTCTCTACATATTCGAGTCGGACCGGAACTGGACTTAATTGTTCTCAGGATGTGTAGGGCAGGCAATATGTTTTGTAAAAATATTAATGGCGATAATGAACTCCTGTTAAAGGAATCTTTGGAAATTTACCTCAAGGTGGTTCTCAAATTGACAGCTTAACAATGCCAAACTTTCTGACTCGTTTTTAACTGTAAAGGCATAAAATTGACTGGCATGACTATTGAAGGGATTTGGAATCGAATAACATGGTACATTTTTGATGAATAAATTACTTATCGAGATATAAGAGATTCTTGTCACGTGGATGCAGGTTTTTCCCCTTTCCTGTGCTGTCGCTTCCGGAAATTTGATTCAAAGCGCTAACTTTGCCAGTATTTTTTTCAAAGATATATGGCCTTTATCAAAAAATTGTTAATGCCATTCGATTACATAGTTTCTGAATAAGAACACCTTCCAACAGGGGCGCCATTTCAGAACTTTCTTGGGTGGGGGGGGGGGGGGGGGGCAAAGACTTTTTGAGGGAAATTATATGTTAGGATCCAAGCGTCTTGCAACTTTTGTGATCTATAGCAATAAGAAAATTTTCATTGGTGATTTTCTGCAAGTAAAGGAAAGGTAAAGCGTTGATTGTTTTGGATTGCGTTTTCACTGTTATGAGGTGGGTTCGTGTTAATACTATTTTTCAAAGAAATCCTGAATATTTTTTAGATGAAAAAGCTATATATTTGAACATTAATGAATACTATATATACATATCTTCATTTTTCTACATAAAAGGTAAAATTTGTATTAAATATATAATTGTAGACTTCTTTTACAATAATTTATTAAAATATGGATTCCTTTTCTTTCATTTCGGGTCGGGTTGCCTTTCAATGTATAAATCTTTTTAGCGGATTCCATATTTACTTGAAATTACAGTCCTGCGGCAGAATAGGTTGACATATTTTCTTCGTTGCGAGTGAGGTACACTTAAGTTTTTGTTATTGTGCTTTATCTCTTTCAGTCGGAGTCGGGATGACCTGGGTTTTAACAAGGAAGATCTGGATATTTTTCAAATGAAAAACTATAGATTTGACTATTAATTGTGGCCCATAGTAATAACCACATGTGTTCATTTCTGTACATAAGTGAAAAATCATAAACTACTTTATTATAAACGTGTTAAAATATGGTGCAATTTTGTTTTACTTTGGGATTTGGTAGAAGTCTGTTGGTTTTTGGATTGAAGAAATTGTTTTGTCGGGTGCGTGCAGACTCCATTCCTAGGCATTGAAGAATTTTGAGAGTGTACCATATATAATATGATTTAATAAAGCTAGGGATGCACCGAATAGTGATTTTGGCTAAATTACAGGCGAACCGAATACGGAACATTCGGCTAGCCGAATAGTAACTGCTAGGCCGAATACCGAATATATGGCATGTCGAATACTTTTATATTTCAAAGTTTAAAGGCATTAAAATGTTAAATTTTAAAACTATTTTGCATAATAATTAAAACAGAAACTTTCATTTTGATAATCAAGAGCTTTTTTCAAGTAAACTTTATGTTGAAAAAAACCTGCTTTGAGTTATTTAAGAAGAGGATAGTTATAAAATTTTAAATTTCATGGGTTCTTCTGTGGATTAAAACAAATGAATAAAATTTTCTTAAATTGTAAAGCAGACCTTTTAAAATCAAACAGAAATTGTGAAAAAATTGGAAGAAAAATTGTACAGGATCGTATTTTATTTGTTTGTCAGAAAAAGACTAAAGTAAATAAATAATACAATCTATTCAATTTTATATGGTGGCAACTCAGCAAGAATAACTGTTCTACTCCCTTTGATTAAGCAAGGAAGTTTTTAAATGCATCTTAGATCGGCGTCTGGAGTGGTCGATCATTTTCAGAGATTGTAAACGTTGTTCTTAAAATCTTAGCAAGAAACAGATTATTTACTGAACAATGTCCAGGAACTTGCATTTGTACATAATTAATTCCTATGAAAATCCTTGTGATTGCTTGGTTTTCTTAAATAATACTTAACAAACATCAAATAAATAATGTAAAAACATTCTCTTTTATTTAAATATAGGATTCTGTTTCTAATTATTCTGAATATCTTTATAAGTTGACTGTTAAACGTAGAAGTGGTATAAGGTTTTAAAAAAGTTTTAAGTATTCGGTTGAGCTGAATATCGAATACATACCGAATATTTGGTGCATCCCTAAATAAAGCAAATAATTAAATAATTTGATAACGTTGCAATGATTGCAGCAAATATAACATAACACTAATAATCCAAAAAAGTCAGATAAATAAGAACTTGAATTATACTCGCCCCTTCATCCCCCCCCCCCCCCGCAAAAAAAAAACTATCTGAAAAAACTCTGCCCCTGAATTTCTAGCCATGAGGGGACTAGTTTTCCTAGGATCCAGTTGTACACAGCTGAGAAGCAATTGATAAAAGAAAGTGTCTCTCATGTATTTTTAAAATTAGCCAAAGTATGATATATGTCTCACCTTAAGAAAGCTCGAATAGGAAATTTTTTTGATAATAATTATTAATTTCTATGCATAAAGTATTTATTTAATGCATATGTGTTTATTACAATCAAATCTAATAAATTATTTTAGCGTTTGAGCAATTTTTTATTTTATTTTATTTTATTTTTTTTTTGAGTCTGGCAATTGATGGTAGATAAATTTTCTGAAAAATCAAATTCCTTGGTGGTGGTGGTGGTGGTGGTGGGGGGGGAGGGGGGGTATGGCCTTCCCCCCCCCAGCCCCCCTCAAATGGCACCCCTGCCTGCCAGACTTATACGTTTCCGCAGGGCCGAAACTAGCCTCTTTTGCACAAGGGGCAAACATGGATTTTGGCGCGCCCCTCCTCTTCCGCAAAGTATGTTTACAAAAAGAATTTTACTAATTTTCTAATAACCAACTTATTTTAAAATTTAAAATATGTAATCGTAAAATATGTAATACATAATCTACAATGCCAGATCCAAGGGGGAGGTCACGGGAGTCATGAGCCCCTCTGAACACCAACAAAAATATTCTAAAGATCCTTTTTAAAAGGAAATATACACTAGAGTCCCGATTATCAGAGTTTCCGTTTTCACCGGTTATTTTCTTTTGATGGCTTCCATTATTATGAAACAGCCATTATAAATGAAGTGTTAGGTGAAGATGAAAGAGCAATCGTAAAAAGTTTGAACTCTGATTTTCTGGTCAGAATGGGAAAAATTATGAAGAGAATCAGAAGAAAATGATCCATTCCAAAGGTATAATCCTTCATTTGGCACCCCTTCGTTCTGGCGCCCGGGGCAGAACGAATGTTGAAACGTCTAAGAATCTAAGCAATCATTAATGTTTCTATTGTGTATTTTCTGTCAGGCGAACACATAGTAATTTAAAACTTTACTGCAAAATTATCCCATAAATATATATGCAGTATCTTTAAAGAATCTTAATTGTATGTTAAGAAAAATCTGCGAGTCGGGCCAGATTGGGACTGATTTAACTGACTTTTGCACAGGCCGGGCCAGTTTTCACTGATTTTTGTACGGGCCAAACTTTTAATTTTTACATCGGCCCGGGCCGGGACAAGATAGGTTTTATTTGGTCCCGGGCCTGGAAATTCTGGCCCGTGCAGACCTCTTTCTACTTTACCTATGGTATATACTCTCTGATCTTTTTACCACAGACAATACTGAAGAGCACTTCCAAATGTTCCGAGATTAAAAGTGACTTTGTGCATGACTCAGAAAATAGCCATTTTGAATCACAGTCCAGTTTTACAGAGTAATGTTGCAAATTTCATGCATTTTCTTATGAAAATGACTCTTGGAGTATTTAAAAAAATTCATGTTGAGCAGAGGGAAAAAAAAAAAAATTACAGAACTATTAATGTATGCATCATTTTTAAAATACACTATTCTTAGAAATTTTCTTCAATCAGAAATGAGTCGTAACCCCCCCCCCCCCCCAATCCCTCTTTTGTCCAAATGGCCCTTTTTCTTTTGCCTCACAGAGCATATAAAGTTTAAAATCTTTAATCATATTAACATGTTTTGCTCTATTTATTATTTTGCAATTTCAATAAAAATAAATAACCAAAAATCTAAATTACCCCTCTCCCCTTCATTGAAATCTATGGTTTGACTTTTTGTCTCCAAACGTATGTTTAAAACCGCTAAAAAATTATGTAACTTGTATGAGAAATTTAATAAGGGTGTATACAAAATATTATATAACAGTTAGAAAGTGATAATTAAGAAGTTGAAATATACAAAATCATATGAAATTTGGAAATGTGGCAATCATTCTAACTAGAGATGGGCAACATCGTTCCTTTTAAAGAATCATTCCAGCCGGAATCATTCACCGAAAGGAACGAGTTCATTGGAGTCGTTCCTTTCGGAATCGTTCCGAAAAAAAGGAACGAATCCGAGGAAAAGGAACGAATCCGAGAAAAAAGGAACGATTCCGAGAAAAAAAAGAACGATTCCGAGAAAAAAAGAACGATTTTGAAAAATAAAGGATTCCAACGGGAAAAAAACACTTCCAAGATAAAGAGAACCACATGCAATCCATAATATTTTTTACTAATTTATTTTCTTATGTACCCATCCATTTTTTTACGCATCCAGTCGCCTTAATTTTGTAATGTTTTGGACAGATGATTTTGTTTTTAAGAATTCATTTCATTGATCAGTGTGTGCAATTAATTTGCAGTTATTTCTAACTTTATGATTTGTGGTATAAAGCATAATTCCTCTTGGAAATTTAAGGGCGGTGCAAGGTCTATTCGATTTTCAGTGTAATCATTGGTTTCTCTTGAAAATATGTCGTCAAATGACCGTCCATTTATATTATTATTTTATACAGTGTGTCTTTACTCTCAAAGATGTTCAGTGGCTAAGTCCTAAACCGTTAGTCATAGACCTATAGTTCCAATTGTGTGTTGTTGTGTGTTAAAACAAAAATGTTTTAAATAAGGTAAAAAATTATTCTGAAAGTCGTTTGGATCAATAAAAATATTTCTAAAAAAGTTACAAAATTTAATTTTTTATACGGTCCCCCGCCCTATAAGAGATATTTAGTAAAAATTTCCTGTTCTCTTAAAAGAAAGACAAAAAAAGTCCCATTCACTAACACTAAAATTCATGAAGTTATACGAAACTTTGAAATGCAAGACTTATGCCACTTTTCTGCATCCGAATACACATGAGTTCAGCCATGCTTCTAGGGGTCGTAAACAAAGTGCTTAAAGTATTTGAAGGATTTATTTCATGTGTAGCTGCGCTTTGAAAGAAATCGTATTACGACAGATTTTTGTAAGGATTTGAAGCTGTTTCTTTTCATAATTTTTTTAACAAAAATTATGCTATTTTTATAAGCTTTTATTTAACCTATTAACCGCCAAAACTATAAGTAGGAATTTTCAAATTTCTTGTTGAAAGTCGCTTGTCACCACAAATTCAGAAAGGTAATTTCCGCTTTATTAAAATATCGAAATTTTTGCCAATAAATAAGGCAATTTTTTTAATTGTAAAATAGTGGTGACAAAGTAATTAATGTAAGCATGAGCAATTATTTTGACCATTGCGTGAACGCAACACCAGCCGGTAACGGGTTAACTTGAAACGATCGTATGTATGTCTTTCCAGTTCAAAATTTGTACTCGAAATTCAACTCACTTTAAAATATGCAATCGAGGTTAAATTTTACATATTGACGTAAATCAGATGACAATGTAATATTATTATAATTTTCAGTGCTTACCATTATGTACTTACTTTACAGGGTAACACAAAAAATTTCGGATAGATTACTGCCAACAAGTTTACTAAAAAGTCTTTTTTTTTTTAATTTTTTTAGTTTTTTATTTTTAAAATTATGTATTTTTAAAATTATGATTTTTATGTATTTTTTAGCGCTGAATCCGAAAATTATCTTCATTTTTAACCATCATGTCAGAGTTTTTCGCAAATAGTAAATTTCAAAATTGAAAAAATAGCTAATACTATAAAATAGAGTCGATGGTTGTATTTTTTAACTTTTACGATTGATTTGTATGTGCTTTTTAGCACTGAATGTAAAAATTACCTTCATATTTAACCATCATGTTAGACTTTTTTGTAAATGATAAATTTCAAAGTTATAAAAATAGCGAAAATCTGATACTATAAAATGGATGTAAAACTTCTTTTATTCAATTTAATTTTATTTAATTCAAGAATTTATTCATTTTTTGGCTTATACTGGGATTCTTACAGCTAAACAGCTCGGGGATCCGATGATGTGGGAAGGGAAGAGGTTCAATTAAAACTTTGAACTTTTAAACTTTGAAATTTACAATTTGCGAAAAATCCTGACGTGATGGTTAAAAATGAAGGTCATTTTCGGATTCAATAGTAAAAAATACATAAAAATCAATTATCAAAAGTTAAATAAATAACAATCACGTCTATTTTATACTATCAGAATCAGATTTCCGAAATTTTTTCACTTTTTAGCTTTCAAATTTACGATTTACAAAAAAATCTGTACTTTGTGATAAAAAATGAAGGCCATTTTTTGATTCAGTGTGTAAAGAATCGAGGCTGTTGCTTTTCGACATTTTATTTAACGAAAATTCCATTATTTTTTTCCCGTTCTATGTTTAGTACAAGCTGTATATTTTGCATTAATATTTCAGAATAATTATAGATTTCAAATTTATAATGCAATGTTAATTTTACTATCAAATATATTTTTTATATATCTGAAGATTATTTATATTTCTAGTAAATTTGTAAATGACCCCTATTTCGCAGCAAAAAATATGCTCCAAGTTTAAACAGCCATTACTTCGGTCAGTTTTAGTCGTAGAATAATAGGACTTTTATTTGTCTTACTTATAAGTGTAATAGGAAAGTTTTACTAACTATAACTTGAAGGACCGGGGGATCGTATAAAAAATTAAATTTCATAATTTTTCAAGAAATGATCCTATTGATCCAAATCACTTTTTAAATACTTCTTTACCCCCATTTAAAACATTTTTGTAATTGGAACTATATGGCTATGACTAACGGTTTAGGAATTAGCTATTGGACATCGTTGAGAGTGGACATCCTGTATAGGAAATTTTATTATTGCTCTGATATTTGTCACCAGGGTCTAGGAATTTTTAGTCTCATAGATTCCTCTTCAAAATCTACATCTAGGTAATCTTAATTTCATTTTTCATTTGGATGGCCCTACTGGTTTGGATATGTAACTAGTTAAAGTAGATTACATTTTTGTTCCAGTGTCCGTACTTTCAATAACTTTATCCCCTTTATCGTCTTTCTCCTCAGCTCCCTAACTTTACGCACACAGGATATTTCGCATAATTCATCAACATTATTATCACCGCCTTCAGGATCTGGTTCAGAAGTGAAACACCCTATTCTATAGCAATCATCTTGTTGTGCAATTCAGTGATATATATCAATTTTAATGCATTTGAAATAGCTTAATGTCATTAAAATGCGCTGCAAACGATTTTTTCCCGTTGACCATAATGTAACGAAATACTTTTGAGTGCCCCTGTAAATAAACTATTAATGCTACACTCTTCATATTGAATACCAAACATCCCATGGTAAACATCATTAACATATATCAATTCATGGGAATCCGAGTATATTTACGGGAGTTAGGTATATCATACACTGAGACCACAGAACGACACAAAGCGCAACATGAAGTGCAAAAAACGGTCGAAAAAAAGAACGAAGTTGTTGCAAACTTGTTTTAAACCAGTTTTTCTAGCGAATTCAAGCGACATGTCTTATGTGTCGCCTTAGTGTGTGACTTGCCTTAGGGCGTGAACAGACGGTCTGACGGACAAACAAACCACATTCATAAACACTAACTTTATTGGAAAGAGTTAAAAAGTAAAGCACGTTTTTGCACACTGTCTTTCCTGAGTAACTGATGTATGTCTTGTCTTTTATCCTAACATCACTATTTGTGAACTGCTGTTAAGTACGTAGAATTTCAATAAACTTACAACTCTTTTTGAATCTCCAATTTCACCAGAACCTACAGGAATTTCTCTAATTTCACACCCTCATCCGCCGTCACCCTCTCTCTACTTATACCATACAGAACCTCAGTTCGGTGCGAGTGAATTGCGATGCTAATATGTTTGTTTGGATTGGGATCTTTGGAGCTTCATAACTCATGAAGTCATTGAACACTTGTGTTACACGAAAGGGTAGAAGTTCCTTCAGATGATTTGTAAACAGATTCATTAGCAGCATGGCTATGGCTAGTGATATTTATAAGATTATATTATATATATTAATATTATAACATATATATATCTATATACCGGGTGTCCCAAAAAGGACTGACTGATTTTAAAATTCAATAACATGCAAACGGTGACAGATATTTAAAAAATTCTTGCAGGAGGGTTATGCATAAGGTCAAAAGTTTTATTACAGTGATTTTCGATTTTAGTTCGAATTACAAACAATAGATGGCGCTGTAAGCAATAGTCGCTAAATACAGGCTCGATTTCTGGTCCTTTCTCTTGTTCCATGCTGAAAAAGGAGATGAAAATGTATTATCCGGGCCACGAAGTACCAAAAATCGAGCCTGAATTCAGCGTCTATTGATCACAGCGCCATCTATTGTTTGTAATTCAAACTAAAATTGAAAATCACTGTAAAAAAAATTTTGACCTTATGCATAACCCTCATGCAAGAATTTTTTAAATATCTGTCACCGCTTGCAAGTTATTGAATTTTAAAATCAGTCAGTCCTTTTTGGGACACCCGGTATATAGTAATATATATGATTTTATTCATATATAGTACATATTATCTCCGCCAAAAGATATAGTGATTCACTAAACTTCAAAGTTCTATTTCTTTAAATTTGAAATTTTCTAACATTTTAACTGAAAAACGGTTTATTGGCTTAATTAAATTAAACAAATTAAAAGTATGTCCATTATTATTACAGAGTGTAGTACTATATAAAGAACTATCCTTTTGACGATGTTTCGGCCGTTGAATGAAAGCTATCTGTTGTAAACGTGTTATAGATTATACCAACCTTAATTTTTTGAGAATTTGACTATTTTTTATTCGGAGTTAAACTTTTTATTGTCAAAACTATTTAAAATAGATAAAACATTTTGTTAAATTCGAACTTTTCAGAAAACTTTATGTAATTTAAGAAAATTAATAAATAAATCTTCTAAGTGAAAAGAATAACAATAAGAAAGGAAAATACATAAAATTTAGTATCGTATTTTCAGTAAGTTTTACCTCAATAAAAACGGAAGTTTGGTATTAGGCTTGAAACATTAAATTTAGTTTAGCATGAAGGGAGCCTTGATTTGATCGAAACTAAACTCAGATATGTATTATCCATCACCACAGTAACAGGCATTAATCGTGGCATTGATTTCGGGATTTACGAGTATCAATAACGATCAAGAAATCTGAATTATTATAAGAAATTATTACGATAAACGATTTTTTTTTTTTTTGCTTTTATTTTACGTTGAATTAAAACAAAGTCACAGTTATTTAAATTCTAATTATTTAGCAAGAAATAGAAGAAAAATAACAATTGAAAAAACTGTACAAAATCACAACGTGCATTCTTTGGAAACCAATAATTAAATTCGTATATTGTAAAACTTTTTAAATGCAATATTAACCTTCCGCATACCATACCGGTGCAACAGATCCGATAGATACATTCAAATTGATTTTTCCCATTTTAAAAAATGAAAATTTTGTAAATATGTGACTTTTTCTGGAATGTTCTACTCAAAAGAATAGAACATCCCAGAAAAAACCCATATTTACAGAAATTTCAGTTTTTAAAATAAATTAGAAATATCATTATAAATGTACCTGTCAGGGCCATTGAACCCCTCTGGTAGGCGGAGGGTTAACATAAATCTATTAAACCGAAACAAGCATAAAATATGCAGCTTTATATATATATATGTGTCGCAGTGTTGGAAAAAGTCCAATAATCTATAGTAGCACGTGATTTTTCTTTCCCGTTTTTATACTCAAAACGGCCATTAAGAGAGCGAACCGCGGTTAAATTATTTCAATCCCACCCACCACTGTTACTGTTATCTTATTATTATTATTAGACATTATGCTTTTTGAAATATTCATTATCTTAAGAAAGAAAGAAACATTTTACAAAAATTCCTTGTTCTAACAGATTTTACTCTATGTAATAAACCTCAATGTAAGTTCATTAAAACAACAATCTTAAGGGAGTTTCGCGATTTTTTTAATCATCTTCTTCAGGAGAGAAAAACAAGACGCCAAACTGTGGAAATAAAGTGGTACTCGAGCGCTCGTAGCTGGTCATATATTTATTTTGCCAAAGAGGATTCTCAAATTGAAATTATGTTTGAGGAAAAAACATGAAATAGTGAAATATGCATGAAAGTGCGTAACTCTACAATTATTAAAATAATTGAAAATCAGTTATTATTATCCTATTAAATTGCAATTTTTATGGCCTAGTGATATATTTCTTACATTATTCAAAACTGTTTCTAGTCAGATTAAAAAAATATTTTTCACTAGTAATTAAACAAGCATTTTCTTTGTTTTTCTTAAGGCTGTTTTTAAGTGATCTGCTCAACAAGCGTAAAACATTTTGACACATTTACAAATTCATTTTTTAACGGAAAGATATAAAATTGGAATGTTTGACCATGGAAGCGATTTGGAATCGAACTGTGTTTTCCATCTTTTGATCAGTAAATTACCTATTGAGTTATAATCGATTTTGATCACGTGACAAACATGTTTTTCACTCATTTTAGAGAAATGATGCCTCTTTCGCGCGGAAATTTGGTTCAAAATGCCCACTTTGACACTATTTTCTGAAAGGCCTATTGCGTTTGCAAAAAAAACCGGAAAAAAACAGTTCGATTACATAGTTTCTGAACAACAACACCTGCTCGTTTCATGCATTTCCGAATAAAAATAAATTAAAACTTTTGTCACAAATTTATCTTTTTGGATTTGAGAACAGCCTTAAGAATTCATTTAGAAAAAATTCATTTCGTATGATACATTTACCAATTAGAAAATGTATTAGTGTATTAAAGTACACATGGTGTTCCATTACCCTCGGGGTCCAGGTACTCAATCGGTAAAGCACGTAAAGTTTCTGGGTTCGAATCCCATTACGGGCACTTTTTCACTCAGGTGTAGAAAATCCAATTCGTATAACATATTTTTTTTATTTCTTTCAGATTACTTTAGCACAAGAAGATGAAATAGTAATGTTTATTAAACGCCCTACTCCGCCCCGCACTTCAATTTCTTTTTTCTTTCTTCCTTTACTTTTCTTTTTTTTCTTTTTTTTTGAGGAGGGGGGGGGGGGGCGGCACACATTAGAAGGATATTTTGGCAATAAAGTCAGCTTTAATAGAATCAAAATCTGTTATTTTGAAATAAAATAGCGTATTTTAATTTATTAAAACTGGCCAGTCTACAAGAAAAGAACCAATTCCCAAGGAATCGGTCCTTTTCGGAACAACTCCTCGGATTCGGTCCTTTTTGGAACGGTTCCTCGGAATCGGTCCTTTTTGGAACGATTCCGAAATGGACCGACTCCGAGGAATCGGTCCTTTTCGGAGTCGGTACATTTTGGACCGACTCCGAGGAATCGTTCCGAAAAGGACCGAATCCGAGGAACCGTTCCGAAAAGGACCGAATCCGAGGAACCGTTCCGAAAAGGACCGATTCCGAGGAGTCGTTCCTTTTCGGAATCGTTCCGAAAAGGACCGATTCCTTTTTACAGAATGGAATCGTTCCTTCAGTTTCACTGCCGGAATCGTTCCTTTGGTGTCGTTCCTCAACAAATGACACATCTCTAATTCTAACTCTTGTATGAGCAATTCACTGCCCTGAAAACAAACAAACAAATAAATAAAAATAACTGGATACAGCAAGCTTGAACAGCATTTGAAATCCTTGGTGGTCCGCTGGTCTGAGACCACAAAAAATTCAATCGGACCAACTAATTTGAAAAATTTAGTGATCCGCAGGACCAGTAACTTTTCCTCCCTCTGACAGGTAAACATAAACTTTCCCATCCCTGAGAAAACCGCAACCAAGCACAAATCACATAATTTTATTTTCCGTAGTCAGTTGAAATAATTAATCTGAAATAAAATATTTAATTAATAAATAATTTATAGTTTTTCTTTATATACTGTTTAATTTTCAGCAAATTATAATTTTACATTTTATTACGCTGAAAATTTTGGATAACTGCAAAGGAAGTTTGGTTTATATTCTAGGAGGGGGGGGGGGGGCACTCAAAGCATTAAAGGGACTTAATAGATTTTTATGTAGTGGGTCAGTGATGATGACTGTGGGCAAGTAAATTCTTATGCTTACTCAGGGGTCGATGCAGGGTTTTTTTCTTGGGTTCCATTTTGTGAAAAGGAAAAGTTATTTTTGTGAATTTTATTAGATTTTTGTGAAAAATAACATTTTGTAATGAAAGTTGAAATCGAGTAACTCAAATTCGAACTAAGTATTTATTAACAAAAACTTATTTAAACCCTTATGCTAAAGATTTTTTTTTTCTTGTGAACTGGTTTTATTTACAAATCACCCATTTTAAAATCTAACAAAATAAAAATAATAAATAGTAGTAGTAAGTTTTTATGGAAAGGAATTTTGTGAAGGGGCCCATTTTGTTAAATTGATTTTTGTGAAGGGACCTGTTTTATTAAATTGATTTTTGTGAAGGGGCCCTAAATAGGCCCCAAATTTTGCCTGGATCGACCCCTGTTACTGGTCCTTGGGACAAGTGGCATTTTTATGTCAATTCTACCACTGTTGAAGAATCTCAAAAATACTTTGAACTCAATAATGTCGCATTTATCAGGGGTGGGGAAATACATCCTTTTACTTGCCACTGGCGAGTGAACTTTTAGGTACTCTATGAAAACTGCAAAGTATAGAGATACGGCCAATTTTTTTTTTTTTTTTTTTTTTTTTTTTTTTACTAGTAGTTATATTTTTCAACTTTCCAAATTACTGTGATATAAACATGGTACTAAGTTTAATTCTATATTAACTTTTAAAATATATATTTTTTTATTTTATAGAAAAAAAATTATGAAAATGCCTTGTAGTAATAGTAATCAACTATTTTTGCAGTTGCGTAAATTTTGTCGTAACAATTTTCATCTGTACTTTTAATTTTTCTTGCTGGTAAGATTTTCTAGAAATTCCCCACCCCTGGTCATTATATATGCATGTATAAGCACTTCACCCCCATGAAAAACAAACAAAATAAAAAAAACCCACTGTATGCAGTAATCATGTTTGAGAATATATCACGAGAGTCATGATATGGTTTATTTCCTACTTCATAACTATATCTAGCCGGCATTGAAGAGATTATTACTCATATTTTTAAATGGAGATTGAATGGAGCACTGGGGAGATTCCTAACCATATAAACAATATGCTACTTTTTTTTCAATATACTTTTTTTTATCTACATCAAACTGACAGCAAAATTATGCAAAAATAATTAAATCTGAATTATTATATTTAAAAAATATAAGTACTTTTAAACATATTTCATTTGTTAAATAAGTTTTTATTATTTTATTATATACTAAAAAAATGCACATCTAAAATCTATCCACTGTATATTTATAGACATATTTATTTATAGACATATCTTAAGAATATAATGGCCAAGAAAGTTAACTCACTAAACTAAATTTATTCGAACATAGTGAATAATTTAGAATTTGCTTATTTCAATACTGATTTTTTTTTTTTAAAACACACCTGGAAAACGATTTTGTTTATTTCAAGTATATTGCCTCAGATACCTTTGACAATATTTCAGAGTTAGAAAGAGCTCTCATAAGTTAAATAAAAATATTCATAATGCAATACTGACTAAAAAAAGAACCTTCATTACTGGAATAAATAAATAAATAACGATTAAAACAATTGACAGGGTACTTACTTGAAAAACTATTTAAACGTATGTGCTTTAATTAGAAAAAAAATTAGCAAGTTGTAAAAAAAAGACAAAATTGCATTTTTCAAATAATGTAAACATTTATTGAGAATACTACACCCCCCCCCACCAACCCCCCCCCCACCATCCCCCCCCCCCCAAACCCCTTTCTGCCGCAAAAAAATCCTTTGAAAGCTGAAATTGTATTTCAGCAACGCCAAGCGTTATGGAATGAAATTCGAATACCTACAAAAGAAAAGGTTTTATTCTCGGTGACTTTCATCGATTCGTATATTTATTAAGATAAACAAATCAACGTTTGATATTATTCGAACATGAAATATAGGTTGAATCAATATAGATAGTGGATCCACAGGGCACAGAATATGCCTGGACACACCTAAAATTTGTTATTTTTCCATTTTAATCATTGTGATAGGATGAGATGATAAAATTCTAAGCAGCATCGGCATCCATTTTGTTTGTTTATACGTTACTACGCATGCGCTAAGTCTGTGACGCTAACCCACATTCACAGGCAATCCGAGAGTTAACTCTCCGATTTCGGAGGATTAAAAACATGGTGTTAAAACCAGTGTTAACTCACGAATTTAGCTTGGTGAATACAGATTTTGAGATAACCCAGCATTTAACACTAACTCGGGAGTTAACCCGCGTTGGTGAATACGGGCGCTAAAGTCTGCCCCATCTGCAGACGTCATTGTTGCAGAAATTTTCATATACTTTTTTTTATAATTATTTTCATTAACAACACATACACAATCATATACATAATACATAAAACATACACATCCTGACTTAATGCTTCGAAATCAATTAAAAATCTGCCTCATCTGCAGATTTAATTAATATAAAAAATTTCATATATATTTTTCTTCATAATTATGATTAGCAACTTATCATCTCTGCGTAATTCTAGGAAAAATAAACTAAAAATCTGCCATGTCTGCAATTTTAATTAATATAAATATTTTCATATAATATTTTCATAATAAGTTTTATTAGCAAAATATTTTCTCTATGTAAATTTGGAAAATATAAATTTTTCATAATTTTCATTAGTAACCATAAACACTGCGTATAATTCTGAAAAATATCTTACTCACTTGCAGATTTCATTCATACTTAGAATACAAAACGTTCATTTTTAAATATAAAAGGAGAAAAAATGGTATTTGTAAAGTAATTATAGACTACTTTTCATAATTGCATTAAAAGATGACTTAATTTACTTTCATTTAGTATTTGAGTTGAAGGATTTCGGGTTCTGGTTGAAATTTGTCGGGTTTAGGGTATACTTCAATTGGAATTTGCAGGTTCCGGTCGGTCCGTGTCGACAGAAATTGTTTTGTTTTTCTCAGGTCGGTTTACGTTTTGCTGGATTTTTTTCGGGTTTTTATCAGATTTCAGGTTGACTTCAAATGGAATTTACAGGTTCTGATGGGGTTACGTTTTGAAGGAAATTATTTTCTCTTGCGTTAATCGTGTTACGGTTGGATGGAATTTTCTTTTCCGTCAGGTTCGTATCGGGTTTAGGATAGACTTCAATTGAAATTTTCAGGCTCCAGTCGGTACGTGGCGATGAAATGGTTTTGATCTTTCTCGGATCGGGTTATGGTTTGATATAAATATATATCTATTTATTTATTTTTGTAGGGTTCGGATCGGGTTGACTTCAAATGGAATTTTCAAGTTCTAGTCCAGTAGCATTTCGACGGAAATTATTTTATCTTTCTTGGATCGGGTTACGGTTCGATGGATTTTTTGGGGGTTTGGATCGGCTTTCGGGTTGACTTCAAATGGAATTTTCCGGTTTTGGTGGGGTTACGTTTCAACGGAAATTATTTTATCTTGCACAAATCGGGTTACGGTTGGATGGAATTTTCTTTTTTGGTGGGTTTAGGGTAGACTTTAGAAATTTTCAGGTTCCAGTCGGTACGTGTCGATGAAAACTATTTTGTCTTTCTCGGATCGGGTTGCGGCTTGATAGTTTTTTTTTTTATGTCGGGTTCGGTTCGAGTTTCTGTTTGACTTCAAATGGAATTTTCAGGTTCTAGTCTGGTTGCATTTCGACGGAAATTATTTTGTTTTGCTCGGATCGGTTTATGGTTCGACAGAATGGAAGCAGGTGGTCATTTTTCAATTAGTCTAGCGCTATCTAGGCTCTTTGCAATGAGCCTAAAAAATTTAGGGTATTTGAGAAATAAATTGTCTTATTCCAATTAGCCTAACTTTATTTAGGCTCTTCGCAATAAGCCTGAAAAATATAAAGGTTAATGGGAAAAACAGAGATGATTCTCTAATTATCTCGGCTCTTTGCAAAGAGCCAGATTTCTCAATTAGCCTACAACATATATATATATTAGCTTAGTCCTAACATTCATGTATCAAAAAACAAATTCAAAGTTTCAAAATATATTCTTCGGAAAATATGAAAAATAAAAAATGTTACCTCTTTATGTTTCAGTAGTGGGCCTAGTAAATTTTTGATGCATGAATTTTTAAGTTTTCGTTTTATCTAATAAAATATTTACAATGTAATAGTCTATGTTAACAGTAGTTTAATTTAAAATAGAAACTCCAAGCTCAACTCACATTTTTCAATCATAAATTAAATGATAATCAAAATGTCTTATCGAAATTTTCATTAGAATAAACTTATTTTGTATTAAATGTGACACTAACATCTAAATTGTTGGAAATGCATTATCTTCCGGTCGGTAACACCATATATACAGATGGAAAAATTACCATACAATTACGAAAAATCGCTAAAATTCGCATTAAAAATCTCTAAAAATTCAAAAAATAGCAGAGGACAAAGTTTACTACATTAGGCTAAAAGTTGGAACCACCTTCATTTAATAAAGATCGAAAAACTCTAAAAATTGCATAAAATATCGCGAAAAATTAAAATAGTGCTGTATGAATTCCGAATATATTTTATTGAAAAGTAGGCAACATTTACTATGCAGAGGATAAAATTTCCTATAGTAGACTTTGTAACATTCTAATCGAATTTCCTTTTACAAATGTTAAAAAAAAAAAAAAAAAAAAAAAAAATGCCGCAAAACGTGAAAAAATCCTTAAAATCGCATAAAAAATTTCAAAAATTTCTCTGTGAATTCCAAATAAACTTTATTAAAAAGGTGGCAACATTTACTCCCAAAACTAGTCAGGGAAGTGCCTTATGAGAATGAGCCTACATACAAAATTTGAAGCAAATCGGATATTTCTATCAAGAGTTATCACGTTACATACATACGTATGTACATACAGAACCTGCGGGCACATTAGTTCTCATGCTTAGATAGCCTGTGAGCTAAAAAAAAAAATTAGGCTTACTAATGTGGAAAAATCGCCGCAAAGCAGAGAAAAAAAAATCCTGCTAAAAATTCAAAAATCGCAGATGATGAAATTTATTTTGGTGGACTAAAATGTTGTAACGAGAAGAATTTCAAGAAAGATTCGCCTCGAAACACGAAAAACCACTAAAATTGGCATTAAAAATCTCTAAAATTAAAAAATATATATGTCCGAGGAAAAAAATTTATTATATTAGGCTAAAAGCTGAAACCGCATTCCTTTATGTCATAAAATCATTGCAAAATGCGAAAATACTCTAAAAATCACATAAAAATATTGTGAAAAATTAAAATATTTACATACGAATTACGAATAAATTTTATTGAAATGAGGAATGTAACGAAATCATTCACTATATTGAACTAAAACATTAAAACCGGATTCCTTTTACTAATGAGGAAAAATCGCCATAAAGCATTAAAAAAAGAGAAAAAAGTTAAAATTGTCAAATCTCTACCATAGTTCTAGCGATTTTTTTCACCGCCAAAAATATAATTTCATCAATATCAGGATTACAACACAATATATTTGCATATAATAAAAATTAAGATATAGGCAATAAATTTGCAAAATTTAGCCCCGATCAAATATATTTTTTAATTTAAACCGCTTGGCAATATTATTGTTTGGCCATTTTAAATAGGACGTAATTTCCTCCCTTTACGACTTTGAACGCATGTAAATGAATTTATTATTTAAAAATTTTCTTTCTCTTTTAAAATTCACGTGTAAATATAGTTTTTATGACGTAATTTTCAATATTTTCCTTCTTTTAATATGTAATCATTTAATTCTAATTTGAATTTTTTTCCTTTTATAAGAGCCGCGTGTAAATAAATTTTTAATTAGAATGAAATATTCTTTGTGCTGTTTCTGAAATTGGCAACAATGGCAACAACAATACCCTTTTATAAAAAATGTAAAAAATATCTCTCGAAATGCTGAAAATTTTAATTTAAAATGGAAATAAATCCTCAAAAAATGAGTCAAATTAAAAAAATGAATGCAGCCTGCACACTGGGAATTCCTAATGTATATCCCCAGAAAAAACTATTACATTCCAATGTATAGTTTTTGTCCCTATAAAACTTTTTTAATGGAACGATATTGACCAACTTTAACATCAAATATCTCTTGAGATAAACATTCGATTTAAAAACTGTCTGCATCAACGTGTTTTTCGAATATGTCTCTATAGTACCACCGAGTTTCATCCCAATCACAAAAAATTCATAAACAGTGGCAGTGACAGCATTAGTTACTTTTTGAATAAAGAAATTCAGCTTCTTTTGATTTCAGTATTTTCTTCTTTTACAAGTCATTGAGTTCATTTTAATTAACTTTAGCGACAATTAAACTTTTGGTTTGTCTTTTAATTTTCTTGCACAAAACAAATGTAATGCAAATTAAAATAGTTTTATTAAACGAACTCTTAAATGAAAAGAACGTTTTAAAAATCTTCTTTTCTTTTTTTCCATTTGTATTTCATTTCATAGTTTTTATCTAGAAAATATGGATTGTAATACATTTTCTTGGACTATAGATGAAACCATCATTAGAAACACTTGATTTTTCGGTAAAATTGTTTAAACGTAAAGATTCAAAAAAGAAAAAGAAAAGATAACACTACATACAGAGCTGTCCAGTATTAAAAACAGATGTGCTAGTTGAATAGACTCTCCCCATTTACAAACAGGCCTGTGGAGCGGATCGGTTTCTCTCATCAATCAATGTGAAATAGGCGGAACCTATCAGGGGAGGACATTCTGGAGAATTTGCTTAAATTTTCATTAAAATTCCCAATCGGTTTAGCTGATTTTACATTCCCTAATTGGTATAAAATTGTGAAACAAAATTATCTGAAAAGTTCAAAGTTTAAGCTAGGGGGCGTAGCTTTTTAATTTACCGAATCTTTCATAGATGACATTTTACAAAGCTTTCAATGAAAAAACACCTCCGTTTTTCATGTTCCAAAATTGTAAGTCATATTACAAACAAACAGCAACAAAAATCGAAAATTTAATCAACGGGTACCCTTCATTATGATCTCAAATATCATGTGTAAAAAGAAAAATTCAAAAATATGCAAATGCGCATGAGAAATTAGCGAAACGGTCTCTCATAGGATTAGCATTAGCTCGCGAGTGTCTTCGCTTCCAGGGACAGGAGCCTTAAGGGCTTTTCTGATAATCAAAACAAAACCAAATTTTTTTTTGTATGACTGTGTGTTCTTTCCATGGCAATTAAATGTCACTGATTGTCAATTCCCTTCAAGATAGAATATCTTCAACCATCAATCGACGTTTTCCTTTTCTAAATGGACTAAGACTTTTATTAATTAAAATGAGTTTGTTTCCCTCCATCTTTGGAATGAAATCAAAAGAGGGTCTTTGGATGTGCAACTGTTTTTCTCTCAGAATAAAGAATCAAGGTCAATGCTTTTCATCTCAATTCTGTTTGCACTTTGAAAAGAGAAAGGAAAGGATTTATTTTTTTTTTTTTAATCTGCTAAACAGTAAGCGGATTTTAAAGTGTTTAATTTTTTAAAATATTTGTTATATGTGTGCAAAACTGGAATTATAAAATGATTTTTTTTTCTGAGAAGGAAACAAATTTGAAAAAGTAGTTTTTTGGTACAGTGATTTATTCTTTTTGCAAAGGGAAATTTATTTTACTTTATTTGTGGTTATAAATATTTATGCTTGGATTAAAATATTTAAATTTATTTTCTACTAGCTAATCTGCCTGGCATTGTCCAAACTCATGATAATAATCTTAAATATACCTAAATTCAATTATGAAAGATTTTATATATTTAAACAAAAATCTCTGTAAACAATCCTAATGCTGGGGGCCCCACTGCTTTCGACAGCATACATCCTCAAATATGCATAATTTAAAATGTAAATCTATCCAAACTAACCTAAGAGGGTAAACCTAAGAGGACAAGTCTTTCGAATATTCGAAATCTTATAAATTAATTGCCTTTTGAAGATGAACCAGTGAATGCTGATTTATTCATGAATGAAGATTGTGTTAGTGAAGAATGAAGTTGAAATCAAAGAAAATTATGAAATTTCAGACGCAGAAATGTTAAAAATGTACACAAAAAAAAAAAAAAAAGAAGAAGAAGAAGAAGAAACCATATGCCCTAAATAACTGTCCACCACTGCTGGATTTATTGAGGAAACTTAAAGGCATGATTGAAAACATAATTGTTGAAGAAAAGTATTTTAAGCAACGAAAAATTTGATTTTCTTTGAATTTTTTTGCTGTAAATGAAACCTCATAAAAGTTTGTATAAATTTTCATTGAATACTTTATTACTGCCAGTTACAGAAACGATATCATTATGCAATTATAATCAAATTAAAAATGCATATTAATTACAGTGTACCTTGTCATTATGTGTTATTTAAATCAATCACTACGAAAGTTCTTCAACTGAATTCAAAAGGAATAAGGCAAATTTTAAGTTAATTATCTTCTATGTAGTATATTTTAAATTAGTAATTCAGTTATTATAACTGTTAATTAATCAGTTCATTACTTAATATAGTGCCTTTTCCCGTATGTATATTTTAATTGATCTTATTTTTTGAGATCACAAAAACTTTTAACGTGCCGTTTTTAAACACACTTCATAAAGTGACCAATTTAGCCTGTGCCGAGGGTGGTCACTTTAGGCAGGTTCCAATGTATATGCAACGACATTACACATTCAACCAGGCCCGTAGCTAGACCATACTTCCAGGTAGGGCAAAGGTTTTTCCAGGGGGTGGCAGATTATTTCTTCATTTTTTTTTCTAGTCTCTTATTCGTAGTTCTTCAAAAATATATACTGTGATTTTAGGGATTTTTTTTTTCATTTAAAATATAAGATATTTCTAAAATCAGTATGAAATTTTTAAAGTTTCTTCAGAGACATAATAAAAATATATTAGAGTTAAATAGGATATTTGGCATAACCAGTGTCGTAGGAACTGCCCCCAATACACCCTTTTTTGTTTGGGGGGAGGGGGGGGTTGAGCAAAGTCAGGGCCCAGTAGTAAGTTATTGTACCTTTGAGCTGAATAATGTTTTTTAACTTTTATAATTGTTTTTTAATGTATTTTTAATAACATTTTAATTTGTTTTATCCAAATTCATTTTTTGCCAAAGACCTTGGTCAGATTTAGAAAACAAATATGTGCTTTACTTCTATATCCACTATTCTTTATAAAGGTGCCCAGATGGAAGAGCTTTTGAAGGCTCTAAATTCTATTTTTAAAATGTTATGGTATTTTAGTCTTTTTGGGGGCCCTATAAATGGGAGAAAAAGGTAAAACCAAAGGTTCAAAACTTCATTAATACTATTACTTCCCTCAACCAAACCAGATATGCACTTTCCTTCGACAGTCACCATTCTTGTTAAAGGTGAATAGATGAAAGACATTTTGTAGGCTCTAAATTCTTTTAGGTTATCTTTTTTAAGGCCTTCTATGAAAGTGAGGAAAAGTTGTAACGCAAGATTAAAAATTTTTAGGCTAATTTTTTCATTCAAATATTTAAAAAATATGCTTTTTAATCTCATTGGGGGGCCCCAATAAGTTTCAAAATTTCTATAACACCATTACTTCCTTCAAAAAATTTGTGCTTTCTTTCTATAGTCACCGTTCTTTTTAAAGCTGATGAAAGAAATTTTGCAGGCTCTAAATTCTTTTTGAATTGTATTTTTGGGGGGCCCCTATAAAAATTAAGAAAAGTTGGACCTGAAGATTCAAAACTTTTAGGCCCCAAATTTTTTATTCAAATGTTTAAAAAATATGCTTTTTAATCTCGTTGGGAGTCCCAATAAGCTTCAAAACTTCCTTAATAATATTACTTCTTTCAATCAAAACAGATAATGTGCTTCTTTTCTGTAGCCATCATTCTTTTTAAAGGTGTCCAGATGAAAGAAATTTTGAAGGTTCTAAATACTTTTTAAAATGTCTTTTTTGGAGTCTCTATTAAAAGTGAGGAAAAGTTGGAATCCAGGATTCAAAACTTTTAAACCTCATTATTTTTATTCAAATGTAAAAAAAAAGAAAAAAAAAAAATGTGCTTTTTAATTTTGTTGGGGATCCCAATAAGCAGGCATCTGTGTGCAGTGCATTTGCCACCTATCCCCTTATGTTCGACCTGTTTCTTTTTTAATATTTCCTTTCTCTTTTCTCGAAAAATTACTAATGTTAATTACACATAAATTATATTCTGTAATTATTTAATCTAGTAGCGGTGCTTCGCTTGCTTTGCTGGTTGGTTTTCCCAAAAACGGATCTATTTTGGGGATTCCCCTTTGGAGGCCCCACTGCCTTCCACAGCGTAAACCCATTCAGGATGTCTCCAATCTGATCTTGAATTAGTGTAATTTTTCTTTTCATAAAAGTGATAGTCTCTAGGTAAAAGTTAAATTTTCCAGCATCACCGTTCACGTTGCTACAGGAGCCAATTTGTTATTTTCTCGCTTTCAGCTTAATCATGACAGCAGCAAAACCTACTGGATAATTCTTCGGTTTCAGAAAAACTTGTCAAAAAGTTTCCACAAAACGCGAAAAAAGGGTATAAATTGCATAAAAAATTGGGCAAAAATTCATAAATGGCCGAGAGCAAAATTTGACTATTTTGAGCCAAAAGATTGAAAAGGGAATGTTAAAAAATACGCTAAAAATCACTTAAAATGTTCGTAAAAAATTCAGAAATTGCAAAGGATAATTTTTTTAAGGATCTTAAAGAGAAAAAAAAAAAAAAAAAAAAAAACACCATGGAAGGTGAACGCCGCAGAGGACAAAATTTACTATATTGGGATAAAAGATCGAAACTGGATTCCTTTTACATTCTCAAAAAAAAAGAAAGAAATCAGTGAATTGGAGGTTTTTTTCCGTTCAAACACACACACACACAAATACTTTAATTTGCCCATTTTTCGAAAAAATATAGAAAGTCACCAATCTAACTTAAAATTACCTAACATTCTTCAATATAAAGATGAATTTTCAAATCCCAATAGTGTTCCGCCAGTTGTATTGCATCAGCTTTTCCCTATTAGAAACTGAACTTTTACGCATGGATATTTTTTCCTTCATAACACGAAAAAATTACGAATCAAGATCAAAATTTCTAGAAATTTTCCATTCAAAAGACGAAAATTTCTTCGAATATTAGAAATCTCTTCTAATCACAGGGGTCTTAAAAACGGGAGAAACGTTTAACATCGCATAAAAATTTCGCGAAACATTCAAAAATTGCAGAGGATAAAATTTTATACTTTGGACTAAAAGATTGAAACCTGATTGTTTTTACTAATGTCAAAAAAATCCCGTCGGAATGCAAGAAAAGTTAAAAATCACATAAAACACTTCGTGAATTATTCAAAAATCGCAGAAGACTACTTTACTGTATTCGGCTAAAATGGAAAGATAGATTGAAAATGAATTCCGTTTATGAATGTGTGTGTGGGGGGCGGGGGGCACAAAACTAAAAAAAATACTAAAAATAGCATAAAAAATTAAATTTTAAAAAATTGATTAATAAAAACCTGTTTCAAGGTGCATAATTTGAGGCATACAAGTATCTTTCCTGTCAAATTTTGACCTGAACAGAAGATCATCTGGTCAGACCAAAAAAGCTGCACAGAGAAACATATGTCTTTATTATTATCTACTAGGAAACCCGTCTTCATTGCCTAGAAACAGGTACTGTCTATCCGAAGCTATTATTTTTCCTTTTCACTTTCTATCCGGACAACTTGGGTGACAATTTTAAATTGGAGAAAACTGAAAAATATGAAAACGACATCCCAAAGGTAATTGTTTTAAATTAGTAAATCTCTTAAATATATATTTTTTTAATAAAAGGCACCGTTCAGAGCAGAAAATAGTTATTATAAGTGAGTATTTTCTGCTTTAAAAAATCTGTCTGGGCCATGCGGATGATATCGTCAAACTGAAGAAAAAACAGAAAATACGAAAATATGCCCATACATTTTTTATTTATTTATGTGCAATATTTAGTGGTTTTCTGAGGCGGTTTTTAACATTTGCAGAGCGAATTCAGTTTCAAACTTTTTTTTTTTGTGCCAAATTTTGTTTTCTTTTATTTTTGAATTTTTCCAGAATTTTTGTGATTTTTAGCTGTTTTCTTCTAATTTTTTTAACATTCGTAAATAAAAAATCCGGTTTCAATCTTTTAGCACAATGTAGTAAATTTTGCTCCCTATGAACTTCGAAATTCCTTTATCAATGTTTGACATTCTTTCGCATTCTGCGGCGATTTTTTGACATTTTTTTTCTAAACGGAAGATTTTTCAATTAAATTTTTCTAAAGCTTTGATTAAATTCAAGTTGTAAGAATATCAAATATGTTCCTGTAGCGGCATGAACAAAACGTTGAAAATTTTAATTTAATCTGGGTCAAAATAAAAATTTACAATAATTCAAGGTTTGTTTGATTCGAGATCTGAGCGGGCATAGCTCCAATGGGTGTACGTTGCCGAAAGCAGTTCAGCCCAACTCTAAATTGGTTTGAGTTTCGTTTTGGAAAAATCGATCAGCAAAGCTCCACTGGTGTTGTTATAAAATGGAACTCGGATAGGAAATTAAATGTAGATATTTCTCCAAAATCTTAGAGGGGGGGGGCCTCAAAGGATCACCCTACGGCCCTGTGGGCATAACATAAATAAAATGTTTTCCTTTTAATTAGGAATTGAAATCGAACACTGTTTTTCACTTTTCAATAAATACGTTACAGTTTGAGTTATTCATTTCTATCTTAAGATGGTCTGTATCAGGCTGTCGCCTTGCAAAAATTGGCTTATAATGACAACTTTGACGACCACTTTCGAAACTGATTTGCTTTTAAGAAAAAGTGCAAAATAAAGTTTCAATAAGCAGTCATTCAGTTTCTTCGTTTCTTAATAAAAGTATCAGTAACATTTTTGAATTTAAGATAAAAATGACTTTATGAATGTGTCAGTAAGTAATAAATTCGGATTTGCAAAATCATAAGTAACCTGACATATTGTATTGTTTAAATCTGAAATAAGGATTCGTTAATTTTAGAAGCGCCACTTTTTTAAAATTTCAGTGGAATGAGAGACAATCGAAAAGATGAAGAGACAGACCTTGCATTATCTATTTTGTATTTTCACATGGGCGGGGAGGGGGGGGGGGCTGCCCTTTGGAGTTTATTGTAATCGGACCAGGTTTCCATGAAACATGCAACTAACTGTCATGTACAGCAAATTCAAGTTAAAGAAATAGAATTGAGGGCTGGTTCACTGTAGTTTCAGAAGCCTTTGGTTTCAATCCCGCCTCCTAATGATATATTTCGTATGGTGACAATTGTATAAAGAAAGCAAGCTTTAGGGATATAAGGTAAAGCAGATATGTTGTTGAAGCGGTATGAGATAATTTCTATAAAGCGACAAAGTGAGGAACTCACAATGGAGACAGGTCTGTTAAAGAGGGAGAGAAAAATAAAAGCTTTATAGATGAAACATTTGCTATTTTTGTTTCCAGTCTTGAAAAGAAATTTAGGGGTAGAGTCAAGGGCGAGATCTGGCATGAAGGAAGAAAAATGGAAATTTGATGTTGTATTAGATAAAAATTTTTTTAAGGGAAATATGGAGTGAAAAATGATCGGAAGGTCGAGCTTCATTTTAGGTTGGACAAGAAGTGGGGAGAAATAGAAATTTAACGTAATGTAGAGGCTTGAGCCAGGTCGGGCAAAACTTTTCCTTGGTCCCCCGAAAGAGAGAAGAGGGGAAGCTATAAGATCTCATGCAAACTGCAAAACAACATCATTTCAAACTGAGAAAGACTGGAGAAGGGTGAAAGCGTTTTTTTTTTTTTTTTTTTTTTTTTTTTTTTTTTTTTTTTTTTTTTTGGAAAGGAGCTGGAAAGTATAGACGATGCATTGAACAATAATATACAGTGGAACCCGGTTAAGACGCTCACGGTTAATACGCGATCCCGCTTAATACGTGGATTTTTTCCGATCCCTTGAACATCGCCTATAAGGCTAATGCAAAAATATCATGTTTAATACGCGAGAGATTTCTGGTCCTTTAAGGCAAAACATCACGCTTAAGACGCGAATTCATTGATCAAGATGCAAATTCCTTGTCTGCTTTCCAGTATTGACAATTTATCAGATTTTTTATATTAAATTGAAAAAACAGAGATTTCAAATAGTAATATTTACTTTATTTAATAACAGATTAACTAAGGCGAACATACTAATCGGAAATAGCAGTAGATATTTGAATTTTAAAAAACCCGCTAAATTAGAAACACTGGAATTCTTTGATCCCGCGTCCTAACTTTCTGTGTTTTTCGCTTCGTGTATGTTTTCACTGTAGAGAAAGACGAATTCAGGGTATTCATATGTCATAAAATTAGGATTAAAGATGATTATACCTATTGTTAGTGAGGTTTTAAATGTAAGTTATATACCTAATGTGTTTTATAATGCATATTAAAGGTAAATATAAATAATTAAATTCAAAAAATCCGACTGCGTAAAAAGCGAACTAATTAATTATTTCTCATCAAAGTGAAGCTATTTTTTATATCACTTACCTATTTTTTTTATTTACTTGTATTGATTACTTTTAAGTTGTGTTTAATTGTTAGTTCCTATCTATAAACACTGTTTTGATGAGGCCTATAGATGTCTATGAAGGTTAGAGTTGCAGTAAAGCTAGAGATCCTACCTACACAACTTCGAGGTTGTGTAATATTTAAACGGAGCTTCCGACTGTAAAATAGTCAATGAAACATCATCTTCATTTTGAAAGACCTATCCAATGTTATGCCACTCAATAAGGAGCGTAAAAAATTTTTTTCGTCTCTACCGCCTGTGATGTAGTAATAACATTTATTATTTATTTTTTTTAATTGTAATGCAGCATTATTATTTCATGTTTTAAACTATTTATTTTCAACTCAAAACATCGTTCAAATTGCTTTTTTTCTTTCCTTTTTACCACATGTAGCAGATAAGTTTTGATTTCAGATTTTCCCCTTCCTCTGTTCTATTTTTAGAATCAGCGTGACATCGCCCGCGTCCTATTAGAGGTGTGTCTTCAATTGCCTTTTGACTGTAGTTTCGTTTTCTCCCAGCTGCTATTCGTTCTACAGTTCATACGCAATTTTAATATTAACGAATAGATTTAAATCATTTCTGGATATAGTTTTGTAAACCCCTTTTATGTAGTATATATATCAATGCAGCCAGTTTTTAAACAGATTTTAAGATTTTTAAGAATTACGAAAGTTTAAGATGTATTTTTGACAACGTGATTTGTCTTTTTCAAATCGGGCCTAGTGCCTGTTTGAAGGATTGCGAACGTGTTTCAGCGATCTTGTATTCTAAGATGCTCATTTAATAAGTAAAAGTTTGTTGCAGATCGCCGATGGAATTTAATTCAACGCTTTTTCGAATTTGGACTTTGTATCTTCAAGACATTCTCTAAGAAAGGATTTTAACCAGCTTTAGCCAGCATTCATTTTTATCATGGAATTACTTCAAGTTTTTAATAATTTTACATGGAACGATTATCTGATATGTACAGTGACCAGATTATATACTACCTCCTGCTTCACCTCTCTCCCTTCTCAAGAATAAAGTTGGATTTAATATGAATAATCATGTCTTCATTGATCAAGCCTCTTATTTCAACTCTTTGTCATTTAAGTAAGACAATTCTTTTATTTTTATTTTTACTGCAACTCAATTTATCTTATTTCACGGTCTCTCTTTAATTATTTATACCACATTTGGTTTCCGTGACAAAAAAAGAACATTTCGGCGTTATTGCTTTTTGATTACAACGTAATGCCTTAAAAAAAAAAAAAAAACTTACTGACTATTTTTTTTTTTTTTTTTTTTTTTTTTTTGACGATTGATGCATTCTTTGTAAAGAAGATTTTTGTTTTCAAATAGAAGAACTGCTCTTTTTAATGGAATTTTGAAAATTTTTTAGCATTATATTTGTCGTTGTTCATTTTCGCAATATTTTCTGTTCTTGTTATAAAAAGAAAACTTAAGTTTTTATCTTAGAAGAAATTTTGAATATTCTTTGATGTTCTTATATATATGAAGACTGAATATTCTTTTGCATAAAATTTTGAAGATTTGTTACTTTTATAAAATATACTGACATAAATTCAAATAAATTGTTTTAAAATTATTATTTTTTAATACGGATTTTTAAGAAAATTATAATATTCTGCTGTTTTAACGGCTGAAGATCGATCAAACATCGTAATGAAATTTTTGTTCTCAAGTTTTATTTGTGATTCCATGATTTTAAATTTTTGAGCATAGTATAATTAAAAAAAAAAAAAAAAAAAAAAAATCCTTTACTGGTTTTCATTTTGAAATGTCTTGACAAAATTATTGCTGTTTTTAAATTATTGAAGAATGAAATATTATTTTAAAAATCAAGAAATTTATTTATTTATTCTCTAATTTATTTATTGTTATGGTGCATTAAAAGATATTTATCATAGAAAATCTTAAATGAATTTTGAAATTCTGAAATGAATTCTAAAAATTGTTCTCTGATTTTAAGAACAAATTTATTTAACAAAAGGCTATGGTTTTTATACTTATTCTTATATTGGGTTTTTAAATTTTATTTTATGGCACTAATATACTGAAATAAAATATTTAATGAATTTGAAGATATATTATGAAAATTAAGATATTTATTGAAGAAAATTATTTTTTTTCCCCTTGGAATCTGTGATAATTATTGAAGTTTAAATTATTTTACTGAAATTGTTCTCATCTATTACTTTCAAAGGAGCTGAAGTTCTTCATGTAATCCGTAGCTGTAATATATCCTGCATGATTTTTTGAAGTCTTCTCTACTTTTAAATGCATCAATTTATAATTTTTATTCAAAAAATACCTTCAATATCTTTTTATATGTATGTAAAAAAATATATATATATATAACGTGTTCTTGTACCACCTTCCACTTTTGTTCTCAAGATATGTTTGTCATTTAGTGCACGATTTGACTGCTAATATCGATTTTGGTGTTTGGTGAGTGCAGTGTTCTTTTACTAAGTTAAATTTCAAGAACTCTGTTTGCTTTCTACAAACTGTTATGATAACTGTCAGTGCTTCAATTTTCCAGAATTATGTGGCTTCATCAAACTTTAATGACATATTTTTTTGCTTAAAGAAGAAATTAAAAAATTCATTCTCCTGTATCATCCTCTTGACTGAAATAATTTGAAAATTTTTTATTCTACATGATTTAAAATGACAATAGTTTTACTCATCTTTCTTATTCACCTGCTGAAGTTGCCTTCAAGAGTGTTGTTAATTAATCCATTTTTTGAAACGCTTCTCTGGTGTGTGGAAATGTTCTGAAAGTACTGAAAATATTATAATACATACCTGCAGAAAAAAAATTCTGTTCCTCATTTACAGCAACCAATAAAGATTTGTGCTCCATTTTCAGCTTTGATGTTCCTGGTGAATTATCAGTAATTTATGTAGTAAAAAATCCATTCATCTCTGATCTTCTCCAGTATGTTTTTGAAGTTGGTTTTGAAGCTAAATCAGTATACATATTTTATTTTGTCATAAACAATAGTTGTTCTTGGATTGATTGTGAAGATTTGTGAGTTGTGTGTTTTTCGTAAGATGCTGTTTCTTCTTCAATGGTGAAAGTGCTCTACTCATCTGCTGTTGCAATCTCTAAGTTCCCCAACATTTGACTCTTTATAGTCAACTACAAAGTTAATTTTTTTTTAATTTCCCAGTCAACGTTTACTTGTGAGCGGAAAATTTTCATCCTTACATAGGGGTAAGCAGCAAAGTTTCATCCTCGCATTGGAAGTGTTTGACTTCTACATCATAACATATTCCACAACTATTTATAAAATTTACTGTTATTTGAACTACAGAAAATGTTTAAGCTCAAGAATGTTTGTTTATTTACTTATTTCTGAAGATTTTTATTTGTCAATTATTATTATAGTGCCTTTTCCTTATTTCATAACCCAATTGCTTCAAATTTTTTTAATCTGCCATATGCCTCACTTTTTCAATTTATGCAAGAAAATTATTTTAAATTGATCATGAAGATATATTTTTTAATGAAGAAAATTTTTAGTTGCACCTTTCATATGAAGAAAAGCACTAATTCTTAGTGAACATGTTTACCAGCGCATATTTTTTGAAGTGTTCATCAGTGAATCTTCAACAATTCTCTAAGAATCATAATTAAAAGTGCTTCTTGACTACCGATTTTGTCTACCTGATCTTGTCCTCTACTCATCATGGTGTATGTGTTTATATCATCCCTAAGTGAAGTGTTACTCCTAAATGTACCACCATGGATTGTCTTCTTTTTGCCAGCAGTGTTTGCCAATTTTTCCTTCAAAAGATGTCACCATATTCTGATAAATGTTTATAATGGGTGATTGTGTTTCCTAACTGTGCCTATTTCAACAGAATCTAAATGTTTGAATAGTTCAGTACTATTCTTATACAACCATTTGTGATTTATACCAAGAGCTTCTTTACATCTGTAAAATACACTATTTTTTTTCTTTTTCTATGCTGATTATTTGATTATCTCTTGCACAAGATGTCAGAGGTCTCTTATGTGCATTCGAGTCTGCTGTATATTTGTGTTTCGATATAAATATGTTTACAGAGTTCCTGAATGTGTCCACTGATCAAGGTATCATGAAGGATTGTCTGTTTACTCTACAATATTTTTTAATTTTTTTCAGCTCTTTAATTTAATTTCAATTGTTGTTTAAAGTTAATTTAAAATATTTTTTTACAAGCATAGAAATTTAAATTTTACTATTAAATTACTGAAGGAATAACTAAATATTTTTATGGTACACTTGTTTGGTAATTTAAATTTTTTCCTGATTATGACAATTTTTTTAAACTATTATTATGATTAATGAAATTTAAGTACTAGGTTGTCGGAATATACAAGTGAAATATTCTCGACTCTCTCATTGCAATTTATTTTTATAAATATACAGAAATTGAATAGTAGAAATGATTTACTCATTTTGAAGTTTTCAATGTTATGAGAAAATTGAATAGTAGAAATGATTTATGCATTTTGAAGTTTTCAATTTTAATTATTTTCCTAGGCAGTCAGAGTATTTAGAGAGGGTACTTCTTACTTTATGTTGCTTTACTTTTGCAACTATATAAATTTTGATTCATAAGTGTACCTTATTTTTATCTTATTGAATTCAAAATTTTTTTTGTGGTCTCTTTTGGCTAAAAATGTATTTAGCTTTTGGATTTATAAAGTTTTAAAATATTAAAAGAGTAATATTTTAAATTGTAGAGATCATTTCGCACAGGAAGGTGCCTTTCTTTGCCTATGATTGCAATGGGGATTAATAGGGGGTGTCCCCCTCTGCTGTAACCTTTTTGAAAATTTCCTGTGAATTTATTTCATTGCAATTAATAGTAAAAATAAAATTTTTCAGTTGAGTGTAATCATATCGAATGGTAAGTAATATATATTAGTAAATTACAATGTTGGTAGTTAAAAAAGCACAATTTTGTATGGAGCGTACATAACTTTGGCCAGTGATGGCCAGTGGTTAAAAAAAACTGGCCAGTGAAAAAAATCAGTGTACTGGCCAGTGGCCAGTGGGTAAAAATGTTAATTTTGACCTATACCCACCCTCCTTACCCCTAGCCCTCGACACTAATATGCAATTTTCTGCGACAATTTAATGAATTTAGAGTTTTTTCCGCGATCTTTTGACGAAATCTGCGTTTTTTCCACGATCTCTTCACAAAATTGCGTTTTATTGTAATCTTTTAACGAAATTTGTGTGGGTTTTTCGCCATTCTTTGAAAATATTTGTTTTTTTCCGCGATTTTTTGACGAAATTTGCGTTTTTCCGCGATCTTTTGGTGAAATTTGCGTTTTTCCGCGATACTTTGAAGAATTTTGTGATTCTTTGTCGAAATTTGCGTTTTTTCCGCGATCTTTTCACGAAATTTGTATTATTTCTGCGATTTTTTGACGAAATTTGCGTTTTTTCCGCGATCTTTTCACGAAATTTGCGTTTTTTCCGCGATGTTTTGACGTAATGCGCGTTTTTTACGTGGTCCTTGGGCGAAATTCACGTTTTTTCTCGATTCTTTGACGGAATTGGTGATTTTTTTCTACGAACGATTAACGAAATTGATTTTTTCGGCGACCATATCGAAATTAGCGCTATTTTTATGTCCGAATTTTCGGACTGATGACCGTTTTTTTTTTTTTTCTCCTCGGAACCGAATGCCTTAAATTTTCGGAAAATTCGAGACAGAATCACCCCTGCTACTTACTTTTCTTACGTTCGGGAAAATCGCCGATTTGGACGCCGTAAATTCCGAACGAATTTCACTCTTTTCCTCCTTGGCATCGACCTTTCAACCATCGCGTTTGGCGAGTGGTGCCCATTGAGTTTGGCGAGTGAGGGCAATAAAGTTAATCGCCACGTTTTAAGTGTTACTCGATGCCTGGCGAGTGGCGAATGCTAATTTTGTGCTATAGCACGCACACATGCATTCACGTGCATACACACACAATGCATGAATGCACAAAAACTCTTCTTTTATTAGTATAGATTTTTAAATGAAAATCTTTCCAAATGAGCTTAATGTTGTGGGGGCCAACTTTTTTCGGCAGCATACACTCTTGAATTTTTATGATTTTATATTTTTAAATGAAAATCTATCTAAATGAACTAGAGTTAGGGGACATACTGCTTTCAGCAAAGCCTATCTGTAATTTAGTTAATTCATTAATAAAGGGAAAAAAATTGCTACATTACCACGACTTTTACGATATGAGGCCATGTTAATTATGAGTTTAATTAATATATTGGCTAACTAGGGAAAAAATGAAAAATCTGAGCCTCAGGCGCATTTGGACTTGCCTTGGACTATCCTCATCCTAAACCTTCAGACCTCTACATGCAATAGATTTTCCTAGCCCTGGTGGACACACAAACAGCCAGACATACTCACATGCAAAAACATTTTTCTTTTATTAGTACTAGGGGATCGAACCCGAGCTCCTCGGGTTACAGAGTATAGGTGAAAACCATTCTTTTTTTTACATGTAATATATATTTTAGATTGCCCACTAACATCAAAAGGAATTTTTATCTGAAAAATATCAATTATGCAATCAAATAAAGTTTTAAATTTTATTAAAAGCGATACTTTCACATGTCAGCGCATGCCAGGAGTTATTAGCCCAAGATTTTACGACTTACGGCAGTTTTTCCGATCATTTCAGTGCTTTAAGCACGTGGTTCAATCACATGTCTGTTAAATTGTTTTCTTATTTACATTATTTTATTTATTTTTCTATAGAGGAAGTTTTAATTTTGTTATGCAACATTAGACGGAAACAAATGCTGAACTTTTTACATTTTTTAAGGGAGATTAATCTTTCGTAATCGAGCTACACGGGATAGATAAATTTTAAAATAATTCATGCTTGAAAATCTATATATTTTATGCTATCGTAGGTGGCACAGAAATCGCGATTATTTGTTAATTGTTTAATGGCAACACCTGAATGTAACGCATCTCATTGGTTATTGTGTAATATTTTTAAAAAGGGAATAACAATAAATAAAAAAAAAGTTTAATTAATAACTATAGAACAAAACAATTTATATAATTAAAAAAATAAAATAAAAGTAAATAAACAATTTATTAATAAATAAACAACAACATCCGGGCTACCATATCAAGCAAAATAACGACACTTTGGCGCCAGTTAAGTACCCTGTGCGTATATGACACTGGCGTCAGAAAAAAGTCGCGCCAACGTAGTGCGTATATGACACCTGTGCCGTCTTTTATTCATCTAATTTAAAATACAACAAATAAATAAATAAATGAAGGTACTTTTCCAGTATAGGTACTTGGCGAAATAGAGAAAAGGTCCATGGCGAGAAAAGAAATTTGGCAACGTATTTTCTGGCAACCTATTTCATCAAAATATTTTTTTCGAATAATACTACATAAAAGTTGCTATGATCGCAAAAAGTTCGTACTTTCATATTAGCTGGGCGCAATTATCGCCAATAGCATTTTTTAACTCGCCAGCAGCATTTTTTACTTTTCGAGGTGTAAATTAAAACAATGCTTTGATGTTGAAATTAAATGGTTTATGGTATTTATTCTTTTCTTTTCTTTTTCCTTTTTTAAAGATTTTTTTTTAAGTGAAATTCGTGAATTTGAAATGTTTCAGTTTTAAATTAAAGTTATCCATTTTAAAATGAGTGAAAGGGTTATATTTTAACTTAATATTTCATATTTCTTTAGAAATATGAAAAAATACGATGGGTACTATGTTTGGCGATTTATCACCTGTGCCCGACTAACATAAAAATACCGAGTTCTTGATTTCTCTATCAGAATCTTCCGATTTGGCGAAGGATTGAGCAAGTAAATTAAATTATGAATAAAAGTAACACGATATAATGCCTAGCATTCCATTTAAGGGAGACCAAACTGGTCGCCACGGGTAGCTAATTATTTTAAAAACCGTAATAACTCAGTCAATTAAGATACAATTTTCAAACACATTGCATTTGAAAGTAGATTTTTTTTCTCTATTTGACGGTGTAAAAATTGAAAATGGCTTTGAATTGGAAACTTAAAAAATCGCTGACATAGCACGCATTGTAATTTCAATTTTTTTTTTTCAGTTTTTATGAGAAAACGGCAACAAAAGCTACAGTAATATATTATTTTCTTTACTCGGGGATTATTTTCCCTCTAAACCCTCCATGACTTTCAACAGAAATGGCGGACTTCCGTTGCCACAATTACAAAAAATGTATTAAAAACTACAAAAAAATTAATATCTCAAAATTAAATTGAGATACAGCTTTCAAACAAATTGCATTTAAAAGAGCATTTTTTTCCTTATACAACGGTGTAAAAATTTAAAATGTGCGATGTTTAGAAGTTTAAAAATTTGCAGTAAAAAAATTGCAAAACCGAAATTTCATTTCAAATTTCAAAGTGTTGCCATTCGCAGAATGACGTATGCGTTACGCACAGATATGTTTGTCCTTTATAATATAGATAGTCTGCAACCTGTTGATTTTGGTTATTTAAGAAGAAATTTTATAATTGTGCATTTTCTGGGTTCAGGGCTTGAATTTCACGGCAGGATGGCGAGATTCGCACCCAAAATTTCAAAATCCTGCCAAAAAGATGTCATGGGCAGGAGACTCCCATCTAAAAAATTTCTCAATTTTCCAGAAAATTTGGAAATCAACTCCCGCAATAGCCTTCCAAATTTTGTTTATTTCACACGACCGATTGATGCATTTTGTGAGTTTTTTACCGTGAAAGATCGCTGAAATTCATGATTTTTTCCTCCGACCGATCAACTTATTTCGCGATTTTTCTCTGCAATCTATTGAGAAGTTTGTTTTCCTCGCTTGAATGCCGAATTTCAAGGTTTCTTTTTTGCGACAGATTGATGAAATTGACAGTTTTTTCTCTGCATTTGACGGAAAATTTAGAGATATTTTTCCACGACCTACAGACAAATTTCGCAACGTTTTACCATGTCAAATCGACGAATTTTATGATATTTTACTTGCAACAGATTGACGAATTTCACAATTTTTTTCCAGCGACTGATTGACGATTTTTTTTCTGCGATCAATTGAGAAATTTTGCTATTTTTACAATTGGTGAATTTTATGGTTTTTTCTTGCAGCAGATTGACAAAATTCACGACTTTTCCCTCGCGACTGACTGACGAATTTTGCAATCTTTTCTCTTGACAGGTTGGCGAACTTGGAGGTCTTTTCTCATGGCTGGTTGACAAATTTTGTGATTTTTTTTCCCCCACGACAGATCGACGAAAGTGATGATTTTTTTTCTTGCAACAGATCGACAAATTTCATGCTTTTACCTGGCGACCGATTGATAAATTTCCCGATATCTTTCTGCCAACTGATCGAGGAAATTCGCAATTTTTTTCCCTATCGCCCAAGGCTGGATGGGCATATTTTGAGATATTTTTCCTATGCCCGAAGAAGATCCAAAAATGACAAAGACTCATCAGGCGCTGCGATTTGTCGAATTGGACTAGATTCAGCACTAAACAAAAATAAGATTAGAAGGACAGCAAAGTTCTTGTGGTACACTTGCAAAAAAGAAATTCTAAGCTCAAATTAAACATATATTTAGAAACATGAAACTAGTTGATCCATGCAATTCACAGAAATTAGGACTTGACAATTTAAAATTAACCCACATTTCTCGTGTAATAGAAGAAATGAATTGACGGTTTTCATTTCAAACTTTGTTTAAAACTTAAATGAATAGAAGCTTCTTCAGTTAAAGAAAATATAGAGTCATTCCATGTCAATTCAACCAGACCTTGTAACCCGACCCCCAGGGATTTGTATGGAACTCGGTGTATATACTAATTCTATCATGATATGAATACATCAGAAATTTTTCCTTCTTAGACGTCATAGTTTGTGAGATATGGGGGGTCCAATTTTCGGATTTTTCTCACATTGCACATTTCTGAGTCTGCATTTTTAGACTGCAGTTCCATTTTCAAAAAATTGTTTCTCTGGATCTAAAATGTGAATCATCTTATAAATATCACAGTAAGTACATCAAAAGACGCAGATTTTAATAAAAAAATATTTAAAAAATTAATTTTAAATATTTAGGGCCAAAAAATTAAACCAAAGTTGAAAGTTATGGTTATTTTTCCAAATTTTTGTGACTTTACAAAAAAGGCTCTACACAAAAAGGCAAATGAAATTTCCAATTTCTTTTTGTTTTAAATAAAAGTTTACACTTTTGGCTTTCTATTTATGAAATAAAAATGATGTCTTTCTCATGGCTTATGCAAAATTTTTGACTTATTTTGGGATGCTGTACCTATCAAGAGATAAATATCTTTAACTTTGCTTATGGTACCTAAATAATTGCTGCACATTTTAAATATAAATTTATTAATCATTTTGATTTATTTCCTAAAATGAACCCTTAAAATCAGACTGATTTATTTATTTTTATAACAGTAGAAAATTTGTATGTTATTGGTACATATCACACATTATCTGAAATTGTGTTGTTCTCAATCTTATTGCATATGTTTGTCACATAAATGTACATCTATCATTGGATCCAGTGGTATAGCATTTCTATAAATACTTTCACAAAGGTAGTATGTAAAGAAAATGTACAATATTTAATGGAGGGGGTGTAGATATTGAAATCATAGATTTTTTTCTCATTTTACTCAGAAAAAACAAAGCAAAACTTTACTTTGTAAAAAAAAAAAAAAAAAAAAAAAAAAAAAAGAAGAAGAAGCACTTATATTAAATAAATTCAATTAGTCATAGGAACCACAGTAATTAATTATTTAGGTACCACAGTTTAAATTAGACATATTAGAGATTTTTTTTTTTCATGAATGGTGCAATTTCCCAAAACAGGGCAACATTTTTACATAAGCTAGGAGAAAAACTTCATTTTTATTAAAATTGAAATAATCATTAATTAAATCTAATACATTAAATAAAATTGCTTATAAATAATTTAAAGATTTAGATTGTTGTATTTTTTTTATGTAACAAATAAAGAATTTGATAAATTATATGCAAATTTTTTAAACCTAAAAAATCAGAATAAACATTATATTTAAAAGATTAAATTCAAAAATATAACTGAGCTAAATATAAATATAGAAATAAATGACATACTTTTGCAGTATCACTTAGACTTATTTTGCAACATTCTTTTTTTTGTGCAATTTAAAATTTATATTTATTATGAATATGCAATATTAAGAACCTTCTAATATATATGTCAATTTTCCTATCTTACTGTAACTCCAAACATAATAACACAACAAATCATCGGCATATTAGAAGATTTTCGTGATTTAGCATCTAAAACATTAAATCGGTGGCTATCTTCCCTCCTTTCCCACACCCCTCAGAAAAGAATTTAAATATCTTAAGGGGAAATTCTCTTCATTTTGGTAAAGGTTTATGAAAATTTGCAATTTTTATATTGCCAGAGCACCCATCACAAAAGTCAAGGACTTTCTTTACATCAGGAAATATCTCTTTTACAAATGATATCACTTCCTTCTGTGTTAAACACACAAGAGTGACATCATGTTGCATATCATAAGATAAGATGTGTATATTGCTTGCTGATAATCTAATGCTGAGAGATAGTGTGTTTATAACAGTTGGATCAAGAGTGCAGCTTCTTTGGTCCAATGGTAACTTAAGCCTCACCTTGAATAAGAAAAGTAAACTTTTTGCTGAAATCCTACAAAACGATAGCTGTTTGAGGGCCAAAGTTTGCTTTAGTTTCTTTTAGGAAATTAGATTTAGCTTTCGTTATAAAAGAGTGGAATAACATTTTCCAAATATTTTACTTAGCTTGTCACAAATTCAATTAAATGAACAGTGCTGCTAATACTAAATTGAATACTTAGAGTTATAATTCTCAAGTTTTTTGGAAATTCATGTTTAAAAAGAGAATACAACTCATGTAGATACACATAATATCAATCGCTTTTGTGCATAGCACATTTTTAGCAATGCTAACTTTTTTTCCAGTCATGATTCTTCAATATTCATTACAATTATAAAACTTTTCAATTAGTTCAATTGTTTCTGGACCTGTAGCTGTGGCTTTAATTTTTCTTATTTCTGGCATAGACAAGATTCTCTTTTCTCTCAGAAGTTGTCATGACGATCTTGCAGCACAATTACAGGGTGGCTACTAAATACTGATACAAATATTTAGACATTTTATTTTACAAATATAAAATAGAAAAAAATAATTACACTAATATGATGAACATCATACATGAAAGTTTACCTGTAAACAAATTCACTCAAATCGACCGCCATCTTTATCAATTACCAAAGATAATCTCTTATGCCATTGTCCGAGGGCGGCACGAATCATTTTAAGAGGTAATTTGTCCCATTCACGCAATATGGAAGCTTTGAGAGAGTCCAAACTTCTGTGTTGCTTGCTATTTACTTTAGCCTCTAAAATCCCCCAGACACAATAATCTAAAGGATTTAGATCCAGTGAAGAAGGTGGCCAATCTTCGTGCATGATAAAATTCGGACAATTGACCTGGAGCCAAGCTTGTGTTGATTTAGCTCAGTGTGAAGGTGCAGAATCTTGCTGAAATATCCAATTCTTTTTTGGATACAACCTGTCAGCATGTGGCAATAAATGTGCAGCCAATATGTTCTGTTTGTAATATTCCGCATTGATTTTTAACCCTTTATCTATGAATTTCAAAGGCAATTTCCCATTGTTTGACACTGCAGCCCAAACCATAACAGAATTCTTGTTCTGAAAGCGTTTAACAGTTCGGAGAGTTTCAGGTATATCCTCAAACGTTGCTGAATATACGACATCATTTTTAGCATTATAACACTGTTCAGTGCAAAATAGCTTCTCATCAGAAAATATCATTCTGTCAATATTTTTCTTACCGTGCCGCTTCAGCAATTTCTTGCATCTTTGTAATCTTTTTATCTTTTGGGCATCAGTCAAACCTTGAACTTTTCTTTTCCGATAAGGACGAAAACCCAGGTCTTCATTTATAATAACTTGCATAGTTCTGCGACTCACGTTCTCTTCTGCAGCCATTTTATTTGCAGAGCGTTGTGGATTTCTTCGTATCTTTTCACGAATTCTTTTGATGCGCTCTTTTGTGCGAACTGATCGTGGGCGACCAGACCTAGGTCGATCTTTACAGCTATTAGTATCCAATAATCGATTTATAGTTCTATATATAAATAATCTATTAAAACCAAGGCATTTCAATTGCTTAAATATTTGACCTGCGGAAAGCCCGCGATCAAAGAGCTGTTTAATCATCATTCTTTTAGCTTCCATTTTAAAAATAATTCTAAATATTTGATTTTTACAAAAATCGTCTGCACTAATAGAAAATTGCCAAACGCTGAAATACAGAAATAAATTATTTTACCAAACGATTAAAATTAATTCTTATTTTTTGAAGTGTATCAGTATTTAGTAGCCACCCTGTAGTTACTTCAAATTCATCTATTATTTTCATTTGCAGCACAAGGAATAATAGATCCCCCTTTTATTATGAGAAATAGCAGACTAATAATAATTTGATTAACAGATTCGAAAACACCTGCCTTAACTAAATAATTTTAGCCTGCCTTTGTCAGAATTTGTTTATACAAGGCAGGTGTAAAAATATGTTTCATACTGTAGAAATGAACTAGGCTTTGTTAAATATAAAGTATTTAAACTATAAAAAACATATTTAAAATGATTAAAATTATCCAAGATAATAAGGTTGGGTTGAGTTGATTGTTGACGGCCGATTATCTACTCGAGGGATATAGGACCTAGGGGGAGTGCCCTTCGAGGGGGTCTTTATAAGGGAACCTAACCCGTATTTACGCATGGAAAATCCAAGGCTTCGAAGAAAACCACGAAAACTCAGAAACGGTTAGGCCGACGGGCGCGATTGGGTTCGAACCCAGCACCTCCCGTCTACCAGCTTCGAGAGCACAACCTCTCAGCCACTGGTGGGGCTGCCAAGATAATAAGATAGAAAGTTTTAAAAGAATGTTAAATATAAATAAAATATTTTAATTCAAACACACATATACACACAGAACAAAACATATTGAAAATTTGATGGGTAAAAAGTCATTATTGCATTTTCTTATTCTATATCAACAAAAGATTTTTTGTTTACAGGTATATTGTAAACACAAAATTAAGGGATTGTTTAAATAAAAAAAAAAATGCTTATAATAAAAGAAAATATATGAATGAATAAATAATGGAAACATAAGGATTATGCACAAAATTTAATGGATGGAGGATAGGCTGCAGTCATAGACTTTTTTTCCCCTTTTACTCAGAAAAAAGAAAAAAAAAAGAAAAAACTTTACTTTGCATAAGAAAGGAAGAAAGAAACATTGAACAATATATTCAACAAGTCATAGGAACCACAGTAGTTAGTTAGGTACCTCAGCTAAAAGTAGGTAGAGATTTTTTTTTTTTCTTGATTTGTGCAGTTTCCCAAAACAGGGAAAAATTTTGCATAGGTCATGAGAAAGACATCATTTTTATTTCATAACTAGAAAGCCGAAAGTGTAAACATTTATTTACAACAAAAAGAAATTGGAAATTTCATTTGCCTTTTTGTGTAGAGCATTTTTTGTAAAATCACAAAAATTTGAAAAAATAACCATAACTTTCAACTTTGGTTTAATTTTTTAGCCCTAAATACTTAAAATTAATTTTTTGAATATTTTTTTATTAAAATTTGCATCTTTTGATATACTTACTGTGATATTTTTAAGATGATTTGCATTTTAGATCCAGAGAAACAATTTTTTGAAAATGGAACTGCAATCTAAAAATACAGACTCAGAAATGTGCGATTTGAGAAAAATCCAAAAATTGGACCCCCCATATCTCACAAACTATGAGGTCTAGGAAGGAAAATTTTCTGATGTATTCATATCATGATAGAATTAGTATATACACCGAGTTTCATCGAAATCCCTGGGGGTCGGGTTACAAACCATAAAAAATTTGGTTGAATTGACATGGAATGGCCCTATAGGGAGTCCCGTTTTAACTATAACTTCATTAAGAATATACTAAATCAATTTTGTTCAGAACTGTATATTGATGATGCCATCACCGAATATGCATTGTTCATGCAAGTAATTAAAAATGAAGGCATGTCAGATATTGCAAAATTTTCTAAAAAATATTTAAGAGAGCATAAACATACGTTTCCGATATTTCCTAAATTACACTAAATGCTGTTCTTGTGCTGTCTGTCACAAGTTTACCTTGGTTGTGAAAGAGGATTCAGGTCCCAATATCAAATAAAATCTAAATTCAGAAATTTATATTCGTTTAACAACCTCATTGTTAAGTACTCATGACATTTGATTGAAAGTTGAAAAATACACTGTATAAAAACTTTACTTTCTTCCCTTTTTAAATAAAAAAAACATTTTGCATAATTATCCTGAGTTGTTGATTTAAATTGTTTCTATGGTATTTTGTCATGTTTGTATTAATGTAATTCTTTAAATAGCCCATAAAATAACAGTGGGTTTTAAAGACTTTTTTTTTTCTTCCTCCCAAAGAGCTCAGCTCCCCACCATTTATAAATGTTGAGAGGGAGACTTTCCTCCTAGGAAAAATTTAATTTCAAGCCCTGGGATTATATAAGAATTAAACTATTTTCAAAACTGAATATTGAAATTTTGACTATTTAAAAGTTTTAGTGCTTTTGTGTAAAGAATTGGATATTTTGGTTAACGGGTAAGGATTTTTTTTTATATGTGTCTTCTGATTAAACTTAGGAAATCTTATTTAACATACTTAATAATTGAAGAAGTTACTTACAGAATTAAGCATTTGTTTTATTTCATTCTTTCTTTACTTAAAAAATTTAATATTATTGTTAGAAGTTCATGATTGCTGAAAGTAAAAACGGTGAAGGAGGAAGTATGAATAAGAATTATTTCAGGTTGAATAAGACAACATATAAATTACTGTTATTAAGGTGTATTTTTAAGCTTTTGAAAATGTACTCCAGGTTTGAAAATTAGTGTTATCTAAACTATTACATAAAAACTTGATGATTTAAGAGGATTTTAAATGTTTTAACAAAATGTAAACCTTTTATTTATATCAAAATTATTTTAAAATTTCTATTTTATTCTCTTAGGCAGTACCCAAAATTCAATTCTAGTATATCATTTAATAGATGTTATTCCCAATTGATTGGTATTAGTATCATTTTTATATGAGGATTTGCAAAAGGATTAGTTGGGAAGGATGCATTTCAAGATCAAAGATCACAAAAATATATACACAGGCAAACTCAGTTAATACAAGAAGCAAGGAAATTATAAAAGTTCTCATATTAACCATTATTCATAATATCCATGAAGATAATAAAATTTTAGAAACACACACAATTAAACTACACTAGATTAATTTTAACACAATTACTCTAATTGGTAAATAAATTATATGGAATGTAAATTTTCAAATGGGCGAAAAATGTCCAGACAAGGATTCAAAAGAAGGATCGCTTGGCTGAAGCCGCCAATGTTCTACCATCTGAGCTATCTTGAACGAATCTGGTAGATCTAATTCAACCAGCTAAACTTATTGATTATAGAATCTGATCTGATATCTGAATCAGCTCAACAGAATAAATTGCAGGCTCCAGAAAACGGTGGATACGTAATTACACTAGATTAATTTTAATACAATTATTCTAATTGGTAAATAAATCATATGGGATGTAAATTTCCAACTGGGCCAAAAATGTCTGGACTAGGATTCGGCCAAGAGATCCTTGGTTTGAACCCTGATCCAGACATTTTTCGCCCAGTTGGAAATTTACATCCCATACAAGTAAACTAACTGCTCTAATTATCTGAATACTAAAGTTAAGATGAAAAATTCAGTCTTACCTTCGTGAGTGTCATTTTCTCTAGACACTACTTTTCTTTAGACAAAATCACAATACTCATATCAGAGCTTCTAAAGAACTAGTAATTTCAAAGAACATAAACAATATATAGTAATGCAACTCATCACTTTCTTTTTTTCCAGAAATACTCGGCTAACATTACAATAAATAGTTTTTACAATTTTCGAGCTATTGATTTCACATATCTTTTTCATTTTAACATTGCAATAAGAGACATGAAAAGTGGTTAATATGGCCCAGTTTCCAGATTTAAAAACGAAACAAATAAATGTTTTATTCTATGCTATTTACTATTGAGCTATTTACTATAGCTCAATAGTAAATTTTTACAAAGGGCAGTATTTGAAATGTCCGTATATCGCAATTCTTTTTTTCATTATTTTAAGACCTCTGGACATTCCTTTTCATTTTCTTGGGTGGCTTCATGTTACATCACAAGTTACTTTTATAGGGTCATAAAATTTTTTGTTATATTCGGTAAAATTAACACAAGAACTCAAATTTAAAAGCAAAACACTTACCAATCTCATCAATAAAAATAATACAAGGCTGGATTTTCAGAGCCTAAAAGTAACATTAATAAATTAAAACAACCTTATATCGTAAGGATCTGTATTTACTAGTCAAATATATGAATAGATGAAACTAATAAATTGTTCATCAAAAATTGTACAACATACCAAAGAAAACACAGCAGCAGCTAACTTCTGACTTTCACCATACCATTTATCAGTCAAAGCAGATACTTCTAAATTGATGAAACGAGCTCCTGAAAATAAAGATAAAAGTTAAGCTATAGAATATATTAGTTCAGAGAACATATAATTAAAATGGAAATAAAAAAATCAACTGATTAAAATTACAATTTAAATCACTGATTTTTATTATTTGATTAAAATTATAGAGCAACCCTAAACATGTTTACAGACACCTGTATTTTAGAAGTGTCCGTATTGCATTGCTAATAAAACTTCAGAATATAAAAGTGATGGGAGTATACAAATACAAGCCACCTGGCATACGTTATCAGCAATGAAATCTGCGATTTTCTGTTTTCACTGCTCCAACTCTGCTTTCAGTGCACCAATGAATGATTGTGAGTATTCAAATAATGCACAACACTGCTCAAGACAATTTTCTATGAAACAGCTTGCAGTTTGAAGGATGATTGGTGATACGGTAGCTTTGAAAGCTTGTTTTATTTTTCAAATGTGTACAGCTAAGCTACATATTTCTTTAGTTTAAGAGCATATGAATTTAAATTTCAAACAATTATAATACATAAAATTCTGCAAATTTGTAACTAAGCATCATAAATATCATGTTTTATGATTTTTTAAAAATATAAGAGAAAAAAATTATTCATAGTAGAAAATTAATTTGTACACTTCAGAAAAGAAATTATCTCTTGATTATGTGGATTAACCCTAGTAACACAATAACTCTGATTTGAAAATTATTAACTCACATGTTAGAAAACACTTTAAAGCATGTAAAAAGTATTTAAAAAAATTAGAACATAAAAATAAAGAAATACTGACTGAAAAATGTTTTTTTAATATCTGCAGCAAACAGAAAGTTACATATTTCACATAAATATTGTCAAATTTCTATTACAAAATTGTGAAATATACAAACTTAGCTTTGTAAAAAACAAATTTTTTAATGTCTCCAGCCTCTTTAATTTTACAAATTTTACAAAGTTCATTTTAGCAATAACGATAACTGTTTTGTTGGAAGACAGCTTAATGTGCTTTTTAAAAATCTATAATAATAAAGATAAAAGTTTGTATATGTGTGTTGTTTGTCTGCCTATGTGCTATGTTCAGAAGAAACCGCTGAATGCAGAATTAAAAGATTTGGCAAGAAGGTACCTGTACATCTGAAGTTATGCACCTCGAAACCAGTGTTTGGATATTTTATTTATTTTTTTTGTGTGTGTGTGTGTGTGTGATTTTTAGTGTTTTTTATCGAATTTAGCCGTAATTTTTCTATATTATTAAAAGGAATCCAGTTTCAATCTTTTACCCCAATTTAGTAAATTTTGTCATATTTTCTATCAAGTTTATTCGGAATTCGAACAGTGATTTTTGAACCCGAACTCAGAGATGTTGCGATGGGGGGTTATTGGGGGGGGGGGAGCCTCCCCCTCCAATATATGTGAACTTTGGAAATTTGAGCTTTGAGTTGGGAAATTCCAGATTTTTGAAACACTTTTTCTTTTTTTAAAATAACAGTAAAAAAAAAAAAAAAAGAATTTTTTATTGTTTTGCTGACTACTTTTCTGAGTTGTGTAACAGTAAACTAGTTAAATTATTAAAATAAATACAAAAAGCAGCAAGACTCAATTTGTCATTGCGTTTCTCCGTGCTACGAAAATATCACACATCTACCAGACCTGAATTTCTCTACTGTTGTCCATCAACAGTTCTCTAATCTATTTCCTCCAAAACTTTGTTCCTTTCTCAAAAATCACAAAATATCATGAGGCTATTTTAATATGAAGTACGATTATGACTCGTACAGAATAGAAGACACAATCTTTCATTAAATGAACCAATAGTTATAGTTTTTAGTTTTAGCATTTTTCCTTGGAAATTTTTTTTACAGATAAGTGTCATTTATCATTAAACAGACATAGCACATATCATTTCAGTTGGAAAAGAGAGCAATTAGTTTCAAGTTGTGAAATTTTTGAATTCTTCCCCCCTTCCTCCCCCCGAAAAATATCTGTAGCTATTCCCCTGCCTTAACTCCAGGTACATTTGGATGGATTTTAGTTTTTAAATATAAAATCATACAAATTTGAGAGTGTATGTTGCCGAAGGCAGTGGGTCCCAAAAATTTGGCCTGTTTTGAAACATTTTTGTTTAAAAATAGAAAACTCAGGCAGACTGTAGAGCAGGCATGTCAAACTTGTCTACCGCCGTGGGCCAAATTAAGCATTGCATACAAAGACGCGGGCTACATCAAACAAAGTAGATAATATTATTAGAATTGCACACAGCAATATTTGTACGTATGAAACATAGCCATATTAAACAAATATTCAAGTAAAGTTCCAAAGTTATTATTATAATTCACAGTTTATTTTATCTTATTTTTCGAAAAAATACTTGACATTCCTTTTTATCAACCAAATCTACAAAGTTTAATCGGATTTTCTAAATTGCATTACCTTAAAAAAATTATTTTACACAAGCTATGTTAATCTAGCAAAGATATATCTTTTAATCTTCGGGATTTTTTTCAAGTAAAAACTTAAAAAAACAAACAAAAGAAAAACACATGTTGAAAAAATAATTTGTTTAATAAATTGTGTCTTGCGCTATGTATTTAATTTCATTTATAAAACACATTTTCTCTTTCAAATTATGTTGCTTTTACCAGAAAAATTTTTCTATCGAACATAGTTAATATATGCTTAATTGTTCACTTTGCCTCATTGCCAACTTTTTCACTCAGTTGGAAAATTGCAACTCGTAACTGAATTATACAAGGCTAAACTGCCAAAGGATTGGCGGGCCACAAAGAAGTTGCCAGCGGGCTAGTTGTGGGCCGCGTGTTTGACATGCCTGCTGTAGAGTGTATAGCAAGCCCACTGTACACTGATCTCCCAACTCTATGTTCATTTAAACAAGGATTTTCATTTAACAATATAAAATCATACAAATTTAAGATTTGTTTTTTTTAATGCATAGCATGTTCCCTGCTGAAGACCGTGCATAGCGTGCAACCTCCAACTCTAAGTACGTTTGGATTTTTAAAAATGGACAATAAAATTCTAGTTTGGATATTAAAAAATATGTAATCATTAAACATTGATTTTAGGTATATTTAAGGTTTATATCATGGGCCCAGGCAATGCCAGGCATGCCAGTTTGTAATGGATTAATTTTTTTTTTTTTTTTTTTTTTTTTTTTTTATCAGAACTCATCATGTAAGACAATTTTTAAATATATCAACTTGAAAAGCAATACAGAAATTTACCAATTAGGAAATATTGAATACTTAAAAAAATCTCTACAAACATTTTTCAAAATGGAGAACTGAATCAGTTCTTTTTTTTTTTCTTTTCATCAGGAGGACTCTGCTGTCCTGAACTCGGTTTGAACAGTTTGAAATGTATGAACATAAAAAATAATAATAATAAATAAATTACAAATAGTCTTACACGGGTGGAGGGTGATTCAGGGAAATATGGCCCTTCTGACGAAAAATTCTTAGTTCTTTCTTTCTCCTACAAGGAGAGAGCCAACCTTGGTAATCACAGATTTTTATTATTTTAATATATGTTGTAGGGCAGAGACCCCTTAGTCTGAGGTTCAATGGATTTTATACAACGCTCCTTAGTTCTTGGGGTCTAATATTATAATACAACTTAAATACTTACTTTGTAACGAGAAGAGTACATTGGTCGTAGCTCAGTTGGTACGGTGCTTGCTCCTGGTTCTGCGGGCTCGGGTTCGATGCTGAAACGCGCTGAATTTGTTTTTCTCATTTTTTTTAAAATTATAAATATACTTGTAATTATAATTTAATAATCTCAATTAAAAATTTTAATATCGAACATTAATTATAATGTTAAAATATTTAAATTTACAATTTTTTATTTTTAAACCATTATTTCTCACCGTTTAAAGAGATTAAAAAAAAAAATTCCAAAATCGTTACAAAACCTGTTGTGGCGCCATCTAGTTATAATAAAATAAAACATATTCAAATAAAATAAAAATAAAAGCAAAAAGAAGATAAAGGGGAAAGTAAAATAATTCAAAGCGCAAGCATACGTATTCATGGTTCATACACTCGAGAACAAATAAAATTCAAGCACTTTTCAAGCACTATTCCAGCACTATTCAAGGACTGTTTAGATACATGCATAAAAATGACGTAGAATAAGGAAAATAGCCACCCCATTGATTATCTATTTCAAAGAAATCTTATCAAATCTTTTCATTTTTATAACAGGCATTTTCAAGACATTATTAGAGAATTTTTAAAGAATAATGTGTTTTAACTTATTAAGGTACCATGGGTAGAAATTTCATATATAATAAAAAGTTAAGACAACAGAGCTTGATTTTCTTTTCTTTAAGTGTAAAAAAATATTTAAAAAAATAAATAAATAAAAGGTATGGTATCACTACAAGAGCAGAAAAACAGGAGTAAACCAGTTAAATTTTAGGAATTCTGAACACTCATCAGGAGTCATATATTAGCATTTCTGAAGTTGCGAACAATATACTTTTTAATAAATATTCTCTGAATCCTCAAACCTTACAGCATTTGTGCTTATCCATACAAAAGATTTTTTTTTAATGGATTTATAAAAAGGAAATTACATTTTTTTATCAGTTACACAGTGAAAAACTTGGAATTAATATAATTCGGTGAAGTGTTAACTGATTGACAACATTCGCGAATTTGGAAAATGACAGATTATTTTTTCATGACTGATTGACTATTTTAGGAAGGAGCGAGTTTGTTTTTTATTTTATTTTTTTTTTTTTGGGGGGGGGGGGCAATATATGATATCGGCATCAAACTGACGAATTTTGCGATTTTTTCGACAAATTGATGAAATGTCCATTTTCTATCGATGACCAATGGACGAATTTTGTGGTATTTTTCCCCGGCAGATTGTTAAAACTTGCAATTTTTGTTCACTGACAAATTGAAGAAATTCGTGATTTTTTTTCAACATATAGTTGATGAAATTTTCATGGGTGATTCTCAGTTAAAAAAATTCTAAAATTCACAGCAAATTTTCTGAAAGACTACAGCAGATAGCAGAAGGGGTAAATCCCCTCCCTCCAGAGTGAGATAATATAGACGAACACGCGAACGCCGTTCGCAGAAAATTTTCAAAGTTTGCAGACAGTTTTGATGGGGTTTTTTTACAAGCTTCTTTATTTAAAAAAAGAAATTATCAAGACTCCAAGCGGAGAATTGGTGTAACGCACGTTGCAGACTATAGACAAGGTCTGTAGACTACTTTTCAACTGGAGAAAAAAAAAAAGTTTGCTAGAAAGTATTTGCCATGTACCATAGTACAGTATTTTTGGAAGAAGCGCCACAACTCATACAAGTTAAAAACTTAAAAATATTGTAAGTGCGGTGCTTATGCCGGAAAGTACAATTCCTTTTTTTTTTTTTTCCTCCTGCCAGGGCTGGTAGCAGAAACAGTGCAGCACCAAAGCGGGTGCTGCAGATTATGTTAGGCTTTGGAGATTAATTTAACAGATTAAAAAAAAAAATTGTGTTAAAAAATAAATGTTAAATGTTGATCTCTTTTTAAATAAAGTTTATTTGGTTGGAAATTTTAGCGAATGTTTATCTGCTTGTATATAACTTTTCATTTTTGCTGTTGGCGGCGATACAGGACTAGGGAAGGGCGCAGCATTTTTTTACAGAAAATTTTAAAGAAATTATTTGAGTTCGCAGACAGTTTTACATTATTTTACAAGTCTGCTCCCGGCACTGGCTATGTGTTTTTTTCGAGGCCCTTTGACAAATTTAGCCTTTTTTCGTAACCTTTTGATGAAATTTTCCTTTTTTCAGCGATCCTTTGAAGAAATTAGAGTTTTTTCTGTGATATTTTAATGCAATTCGCACTTTTTACGCGATCCTTTGAAGAAATTTGCATTATTTCTGTGATCCTAGGGGGGGATTTTGAGTAAAAAAAAATTTCTGAAATTTACCTCAAATTTTCTGAAAAGTTACAGCAGAGGGTGAGAGGGGGAAATCCACTTCTGACACTAACTATGCGTTTTTTGTGCAACCCTTTGACGAAATTCGCGTTTTTTTTCGCGATCATTCGATGAAATTTGCCTTTTTTCGCGATCTTTCGACGAAATACGCCGTTTTCTTGCGATCTTTCGACGAAATACGCCGTTTTCTCGCGCTATTTTGACGAAATTTTCGGTTTTTCGCGATCTTTTGACGAAATTTTCGGGTTTTTTCGCGATCTTTTGACGAAATTTTCGGGTTTTTTCGCAATCTTTTAACGAAATTTTCGGGGTTTTTCGCGATCTTTTGACGAAATTTTCGGTGTTTTTCGCGATTTTCTGACGAAATCTTCAGGGTTTTTCGTGATTTTCTGACGAAATCTTCGGGTTTTTTTGCTATCTTTCCACGAAATTTAGTTTTACCCGCGTTTCTTAGACGAAATTTGCGTTTTTTCTGCGATCCTTTGGCGAAATCTGTGTTTTTTCTGAAAACGATTGACAAAATTTATTTTTTTTTTTGGCGACCATTTGTCGAAACTCGCGATTTTGTATGACCGAATTTTCGGATTGGTGACCAATTTTTTTAAATTTTCGGAAATGAATGCCTTAAATTTTCGGAAAATTCGGAACTGAATCACCCCTACGCGATCCTTTGAAGAAATTCGCAATTTTTTGCGATCTTTTGTTGAAATTTGTGTTTTTTTTTTCACAATCCTTTGTCGAAATTTGCGTTTTTTGCGCGATCCTTTGATAAAAGCACGCGTATTTTTGCGATCTTTTAACGTAATTCGCGTATTTTCCGCGATCCTCTAACTAAATTTGCGCTTTATTCGAGATTTCTTGTCGAAATTCGGGTTATTTCTCTAGTCTTTGACGAAATACGCGTTTTTTCCACGACCTTTCGATGAAATTCGGGTTTTTGTCGCGTTCTTTAGACGAAATTCACATTTTTAAAGCGATCCTTTGGAGAAACTACCGATTTTTTTAATGCAAACGATTGTTGAAATTGATATTTTTCGGTAACAATTTGTCGAAGTTCGCGATATTTTCCAGCACTTTTCATTCCTTGAAAATTAATACTTTTTTTTCCAGCACTTTTCATTCCTTGAAAATGAATACTTTTTTTTCCAGCACTTTTTCTACTTTTTCCAAAGCGTACGAACCATGGTATTACAAATTTAAAAATCTGTAATATGCAAAAAATAGGTTGTAATTTAATTCTGATGCTAATTTTTAATATAATTCTTACCGTATTTTATGGAAGAAACGCCGCGGCGTTTAGGAGTTTAAAAGTTAATTTTTTTCGAAGTGTGGCGTTTACGATTTTTTTAAATACCAACTGAGTTTGGGGCTGTTCAAATATTACGTAAGCATGTTTTTGACTATTTTTGACCCCCCCTCCCCCCTTGTCAGCAAAAATAAGCAAATCGCGAACCCCCCCTTAATAATTACGTAAGAAAATTGGACCCCCCCCCCCCCTACTTAAAAAAAAATTAGGACACAATACAAATTAAAAAAACTCTACTCGACTAATATAACTACTAAATAATAATAAACGCTTGTTTTACTTCTTTACAATTCTATTTAAGAAAATTTCTTAGATCACAATTTTAGAAGAACTTAGCCATTTGAAAAATTTAAATTTGAACATGACAATATCTATCCCGATGCTGACCATGGCTGCTCAAGCCATTTTTCCATATCTGTTATGATATTGGTTTCCAGTTTTACTTGATTATCTTCATCGCTTACTGTTCGGATGCAATCTTTATCAACTTCATCTTCATTGATCCACTCAACATCTTCCATATCTTCCACGAATCTTACGAAGCGCATAAGTTCATTTGCTCGACGAGCAGCAATTCTCAATGGTCCTATAAGGCAGTCCTTCTCGCTTTTTTCACTGTGTTGAATTTTTTTGTGTCTGTTTGCTGACTTCTGAGATGCATGATATTGACCACAACTTCCACAAGTTCTTGCGGATAATTGCGTGAACTTTATGGAAGAGCAAAAATAATCATACAGCATCTTTAAAAATCCCTTTTCTGTACTATTCAGATTTAAGGCCAGACGGAGACTTAAATCTATAAATTCCCTCTCTTCACTTGTAATGATGTCATTTGACGATTGTATCATTTTAATTGGAGGAGGAATGAATCGTCCTTTTAATATACGAAATAATCCACTACGTGCAGGAGAGCAACAATTCTTTTTTTCGCATTTTACAATTTGCAGCAAGTATTGACTTTCTTGTACGAGCTTCGAATACCAATCCAAGTCATAACCAAAAGACTCTAGTTTGCCTGAATCAACATATGTGGCAGTAACGGGATAACTGTCAATGTTTAATGAGTTCCAGATATCTGCCATCTGTGAGAGTTTTACCAGCATATGCTAAGTTATTTTGCTCCATTTCTTCATCAGTAGTGCGACCGTTCTCCTCGAGATGGGAACCATAATGGTTATGAGGGTGTATAAGACAAGACAGTTCTCTACTGAGTGATGTCATTCGCCTTTCTACTCAATTATATGCACTTCTTCCAGGAGCATTGCACGCTATGAAAATTCCATCCAAATCATGCTTTTTGAAATGGTTAATAGCAAACGATATAATTTTCTGGTAGCGGGGATTCTCGTCTGGATCTCCATCAACCGTAACTATGATTACAGGTTTGATGAAACCCTCTTCTGTTTTCACTAATTTTTCAAAATCTTTGAGTATTAATAGAATTTCAAAATCCTGAGCATGAGTATTTGGTGTGGAAGAACTGTGTTTCCCACTTCTTATAGCTATTAACGTTGGACCAGAATAACCTATGTATGGCTTTACTTTGACCTGCCATACCAGGAGCAATCACAATACCAGCGTAAACACATGGGATAAGTTTGCGGCGTTCAGCGATGACTCAGTCGTGATCGCTTAAGGATACACGATACTCCATATGTATCAATATCAGAGCCTGTTTATTGGCTGCTGTAATTCCCAAAGGTAGGCGCGCTTTGTCATCATGTGAAAGAAGAAACACTTGCATGGGTCCAAAAATTGAAGCTAAAGTTTCTAAATAATGGATGGATATTACTGCAAATTGGGTATCAATGTGAGATCGGTGATAATCAGCCAGAATACAAGAAAGTTTTAGCGGCACTGTGGTGACATGTCCTCGACACTCGATGGTTGAGGAATTTTTTGGAAGCAAACGAAGATATGTTCTACTCCTGCTTATTGCAAAACCAACCTTTTTCAGTTTTGCAGTCAAGTCATCGAGAGTTTTGACACTTCGGACTTGTTTCTTCTTTTTGCGTCTGCAGCGCTTCCAATAATAGCTATGTCTGCTATTGCTTTAAGTAATAATGGTTGTTTAAACTTGGTCTTCCTACTGATTCCCTCAAAGCTATTTTTTTTTAATGTCTGGATTATCATGGCAGATTTCTCCAAGCTTTGTTCGTTTGGTGGTTCGATGTTTTCTTTGGTATTCAGCATTTTGTCGTTTCCTTTTTAAGGATTGTTTTTCCTTTTTTGAGATTACTGGAAACCTTATTTATCTGTTTTTGAATTTGAGATACATTGGTTTCAATTCAATTGGGTTACATTTCATTTTTAGTAAGGTTCAAAATTTGAAAACAGTTAGAAGATTATCTGCTACAAAACTAATATATTTTTTAATTTTTTCCCCCATGGGTGCATTACTTTTTGAGTTATTTGAAAAGAAAAAATAAGGCTTAGCTTGGCTACGCCATATTTAAAAAGTAATAACTCGTTTTTTGACGTTCTTTTGGCCTTTATTTATTCCCATACTAACCCTGTTTTGCCAAGGCTACACGGTCATTTTATCTTATCTATCTTTTTTCCAATTTTTCCAAGTAATTATGTAAACTTAAAGTTATGATAAAATATATTTAAAATTTTAAGAATAAATTGATTATAATTACCTTTATAAAATAATCAAGAAAGACTGATTTCTTTTTGGTTGCCTTACGCAGTTCGTCCTCAATTATTTTTAGCACCAATACCGCTAACTCTTTGTCAGTTTTAGAAGACTTTTTGTACTGCCGCCACACATCATTAGTTTTACATTGGATATCCTTCAAAGGTTTATCTGATGCAGACTTTTTGAAACTTTCAAAAAGTTTTTTTATACAAGATTTCTCGAAATGAAGACATATTTCTGATTTTATTTATTTTAAACAACACTACACTGCAGCACTGAGAGGTAAAGGTCTGCACAGGCCGAAATTTCCAGGCCCGGGCCCAGCCCGACTCATAGAGAAAAAAATTCGGCCCGGCCCGTACAAAAAATTATTGGCCCGGCCCGATAAAAAAGATAAAAGTTCGGCCCGTCTCTGAAAAAAAGTTAAAATCTCGGCCCTGCCCGATTGAATTTCTACAAAACATTGATTTTTATGTTGATTTGGTTAAAGATTTGTCTCGTACGAGGAGTTCTGGCCAAAAATATGTCTTAACTATTTTTTTATGTTTATAATCTTCATTTTTATAGAAGTGGCGCAGGCTGCGACATTTATTTTTTTAATCAATCTCTATTTCTTGTATGTAAATGAATCCGCTATCATTAATATCGTTAATCCATATTCCATGTATTGAAGTGCTAAAAATCTGAAAAATGCTATGCAATAAAATCTTCTAAAACGGAATTGCATAAAAAAGAAAAAAAATCCGTTATAGACAAGTGCCCTTCTTAGCAAGTTGTAAATGTATTATATATCCTATTCTTACGTATTAGTATATTAATTTTCTATGGATCAACACGTTTTTCAGTTTATAACAGGATTTCGTCATAGACAGGTTCCTTCTCACATGTTTTCTTATATTTTCATTTAGCTATATTTTAATAAGCGTAGAAATCTACTATTCTTTAAAAAAGAATAAATTTGAATGTTTAATTGTAGAATAATAGCGATTTAAAAATGTGTATATTTTTTTCAAAATTTTTTGAGCCGGACCTAATTTTACTGGCCTTTGAACGGATCAGGCCACGCCGAGACAATGATTTTCATACGGGCTTCGTCAAAACTAGGACTTAAAATTTTGGGCCTTGAAGACTTGGAATAAAACCAGTCCCGGCTCTGTACAGAAAAAAATGGGCCCGGCCCGATCCCCCAGGAAAAAAGTAAGGCCCGAACCCGGCAAGGCCCGTAAAGAGTAGTAACTAAGCCCGGCCCGCCCCGAGTGCCGTGAATGAAAATATGCCCGAGCCCGGCCCGTGCAGATCTCTACTGAGAGGTTTTCAAAACTCACGAGACACCAGACAGTAGAGCAGTCGGCCACTATGGTTATGGGGTTCAACCACTTGACAGAGGAGGGGTGGAAACAAAAAAGATGGAATTTTACTTGCGTTTTGGAAGCTTTCCCGGAAAACTCATATTGTCACAATACATCATATCGCATCGGTCCATTCAATTCTATTCTATTCTATTCTCACAATTAGAAATAGTAGTAAGTTCTCAGAGATAATAAGCCCTCATGCATCAAACATGAACAGTCACCTCTAGATAAAAGAGATCGTTTATGTTTTCCTTGTGCGGTCAAAATAGCTGACATCAGAACTTCAAGTTTATATTCTTTTGCTGTTTCTTTCTTTCAATTTGAAATTTTATAATTTTTTTTTTTTTACAAGTTAGAGATTCTGAAAATGTCTTACGTAAGCATCATTCAAACCCCCCCTCCCCCCTTGTCAGCAAAAATAAGCAAATCGCTAACCCCCTCCCCCCCCTTAGGTGCTTACGTAATATTTGAACGGCCCCTTTCCATAATTTAAAAATTCATAAAAATATTTAAAATCGTATTTAAATATTTTAAATAGAACTTCAGACATCTTAAGATATTAAAAACGAGGCATCTGACACTGCTCAGAAAACTTTGATTTTAAAATTAGGTCGATGTGATGCTGCCAACGAAAGTACTTTCCGACGGATGCAGCGTTTATGATATTTTTAAGCTTATTCAGGCCAATTTGAGGAGTGCGGCGTTTCTTCCATAAAATACGGTACTTTAAAAACAGAGTAATATTATCATCGTATTGACTTCCCTTGTTAAGGCATAAATGATATACGGAAATACATAAATGATGCTTCTTTAAAAACACAAATTGACACAATTGTTCAATATCATTGCATTGATAAAGAACATACGAAATACATTTTAAAAAAAATTAACAGTTTTATGATGTTTTATAAAACTATTTAGTTACAAGTAAAAAAAAAAAAAAAATAGGTTAAAATTACAATTGATAAACAATATTAAAATTTTTAATTGAGATTATTAAATTATAGTTACAAGTACATTTATAAAACAAAAAACGAGAAAAACAAATGTAGCGCTTTCTGGTATCGAACCCGAGCCCACGGAACAGCGAGCAAACGAGGTACCAACTGAGCTATGACCAACGCAGTCCTCTTGTTACAAAGTAAGTATTTAAGTTGTGCTATAATATTAGACCCTCCTGTCTCTCAAGAACTAAAGAGCGTTGTATAAAATCCGTTGAACATGAGACTAAACCTACAACATATATTAAAATAATCAAAATCTATGATTACCAAGGTTAGCCTTCTCCTTAATAGTTTTTAATTATTCTAAAGTCACTCTAAAAGAATTTTTTTAAATAATCAGAATTTCCATCCTTGAATTTCAGGTACCACTATTTCTGAATAGTAACTGATGCCTTATTTAATAGCAGAGTTTTTGTTATTAAATAAGACGAATATTACTATTCAAAAATAGAGGAACTTAAATCAAAGGTACCCATTTCCACACTGTATGGTATTCATTTGAACGCTATTTTATATGACACTCACTTGAACACTGAATTTTGTTTTTTCAATCAAACTCAGCCAATGATGCAATTTAACTCTTTATTTTCAATCTTTTTAAAGTTTATTGTAAACACTGTCTGAAGCTGTTTATTTATATTTAATCCAGACAATCCAGCATTAAAAAAGGGATTAAAATTTAATTTTATGCAGTTACATATTATATTTTATTATCATACATTATACCAGTGCAATAAAAAATATTAAGCGGAAGCCAGACTCCGGGTTTTCCACAGACTGTAATGGTTGAATTTGATGAATACCATGAGAAATTTCTTACTGAAAGACCTTTTCCTGTCACGTCTACATCTTAGAAAGTTAAGAAGCCTCATGTTCCCAAAGTCAGTTGTTTTCAATAGTTGCATATGCTGTCACCATATACAAAATCCGGGGATTTAAGTCTGTCAAAAATTACTGTGGACACTGGTCTAAAGGAGTTGTCATTCCAGAAAACTTATGTCACTTTTAGCAGAGTTCATTGTTTAGAGGATATTTCTCATTGAAGTGCCTTTTGCAAAGGATAAGGTTGATCAATCAACAAGAATAGAAACACTTGCTGATGCTGATAATGCATTTGAAGCATTACCTGAGGAAACTGATAACTGAATAAATAGTTGAGAATGAAAATTCAACAGCTGTTATTGCTAACTTATTTTTATAAAACTAAACAATAAAAAATATATATATATATATTTTAATATTCTGTTAATTTTATGTGACACAATGCTCTGAAATTTCAGCCTTACAGATGCTAGTCTCCACATAGTTATAAGTGTAATAGAGATGTAGTATATACCGTCAGAACAGTTTGAAATATTATGGCTCAAATTTAAATGCCAAAATCAAATTTATTCAGCCCAAACAGGACAAAGACATGGTAGAAGGACTGAATATTTTAGCTGGGGAGTTTTAAAGGTCAGGCATGTCAAAGTAATCTGCAAGTGTTTGGACCAAATTGTAACTGGCTTAGGACTGCATTTTTCGCTTTACGCCAAAGTAGCAAATTTTCTCTCTATTTCCTCCAACCTCTATGGCTAGTCTCATTCCAAGATTATAAATAAAGTATCAGAATTCACTCATGCAGTAGTCAATTGACAAGCAATAAAGATCTTGAGAAAATTAAATACAATATCATATAACTTTTATGCAAATAATAATTGATAAAATAGTAATGCACAAAAACAAAAGAAATTACCTGCTTCTCTTGCAGTAGCTTTGGCAATCATAGTTTTGCCACATCCAGGAGGACCGTGAAGGAGAACACCTAAATAACATAAATTAATAAAAATAAATGCTCAAGAAAATAAAATTTAATACATGATAGATTATAATACAATCCTTAACAAAGAACAGAAACAATTTGTGACTTACTTATTTCTAGTAATAAACATTTTCATTCAAAGCAAGATGCAGGAAAATTTCATTCATAAAAACATTAGTAAGCAAGGAATTTATAGTTAAAGTAATAAAAAATTTTGGTGTATTTCCAGTAAAAAAACCTGTGGCTGTACGATCCAAGAAGGATCAGGGCTTACAGTGCCCAACTCTGTTTACTTGAACCTGAGCCCCGAGGTGCTATGCAGCTAGCGCCCTGGCCAGGTGGTCAACCCAACATGAGACGGTGTTTAGTTCCCAAGCAAGCTTGGTACTCATTTTGTCGACCCCGAAGGTATGAAAGATTGAGTGACCCTTGTCCAGCCGGGAGCAGAACTCGTGACCTGTAGCATGGCAGACAGGCATGCTGACCACTACGCTACTGGGTTTCTATTTCCAGTTTATTAATATTAAAATATAGGATTGAAATATATCACTAAGTAATTAACAAAATCTTAAATAACTGGGTTGAATGCAAGATCCAACCATAATACAGTAAACTCCAGACTATCCGGCTCGCGACTATCCGGCCTAGTAAAAAAAATGAGGAATGTTGCAAGCGGCCAAAAAGCATGGGAAGAAATTCCAAACATTGTAATTGCAAGGTCTTCAAACATTGTTTTGGACTAAAAAGTTGGACATAAACCTGTGTGGGAAACTGCAATGGGAGATGAGAACGATAAGCTTTTACCATAGCTGAAAAATATACCGGGGCCCTGATGATATCAATGCAGAAGACATTACAGAATGGATGGCAAACGACGAAGTTAATGAATTAATTGATAATGATACTCTAGACTGAGAAATATCAGAAATAAAAGATTAAAAAGATTACAGGAAAAATCTCATCCCACATTCTTAAAGGATTAAGACGGTTGAGGCAAAACTGCAGTACATTAGACAACAGGAATTGGCATCACCTGATATCATTTACTTGCATAAATGGAGGGACATTACGTCGCGGAAGAGGGCTAACGGGAAGAAGCAGTCCTCTATTAAGGACTTTTTCAAAAACTAAAATCTGTAAGTTTTGACTCTTATCTTATGCATAACTTTTCATATTTGTGCAATCCTTTATTAATAAACAGTAAAATAAGATTTACTCATTTTTTTAGGAATTAGGATTACGTTTTATGTTAATGTTTTGCTTATTTTGAAACTGTATGTAGTGTATATATAATTTTTTTTTTAAATATGTGTAGCATGTTGTTTAATATCATGGCAGGGGGAAGGCACGAAATTAGTAAATATTTGTAAAACTCCGGCCTATCCGGCTTTTTTGTTATCCGGCCTACCCTTCCACCACATTAAGCCGGATAGTCGGGAGTTTACTGTACATTTTATCTGGCATGAGATTTTTGTTCAGATTTGAAGCTAATTATCTCCATAACCAAGAGATAGGGACTTATTGGATATATATTCATTTTTCTATGATCCTAAAAACTGAGCTTAATAGGATAAAATTCTGAGGAGGTAGAAAATGCAATTTAATTTTGTATTGATTTGACATGGAATGACCCGGTACAATATAAGTTTAATATATTTTTACAGTACACTCTTTCATATTCTTCATTCCAATAAAGCTTAATAAATATATTAAGTTAATGTAAAAGTTGTGAGCATTTGATATTAATAGTTGGAGACTAGGGTTTCACAGAGGGTGTTTGCACATTTTTTGACAATTTTCATAGTACTTACAGAACTATTTCACATAAAATATTTGCATTTTAAATGCTCAGTTTGGTAACTGTTATTCTGAAATAACTTTCTACACCGTAATTTCCATGATAATAATGTCTTTTGTAGTTTTGGTCCATTCCTCTTGAACAGCTTTCCAAAGCCCATGGTCGCAGGTCAACGTTTGGATAAAGCACTTTTTAAAAGTCCAAAAGCACTAAAATCCATGGGTGATGATACATCATGAGATTTATTTAGCAGCTGTATCAGGGAAGGGTAGGAGAGACTGGGTCACAGTGGACCACTGTTGCAGTTTTAATTTTTTTTTCTCTTTAATAGAGAGACCAATCTGCCTGAAAATATTCTTGAATATTCCTTAAACCTTTTTACATGCTTCAGAATTTTCTCGGTATGCACACTCCAATTTTTAATGCCCAATTTGGAGAGAAAAACATTTCAAAAACAAATTTTACTTTATCATAATCTAATTGTTAGCGCTGAAACTGCACACTATTCACAATATATTGCTTACTGATTTCGTAAGTTTAAATACAAAATTGACAATCAACTTTTCTGAGTAAAACAAATTCTGAGTAAAAAAAAGAAAAAAAAAAAAAATCTGAAATTCCAAGCAAATCTTCTGAAAAGTTACACCAGGAGGAGGGGGGGGGGACCACTCCCGACGTAAATATACGTTTTCTCCACGGCTTTTTGAAGAAATTCGCGTTTTTCGCGATCTTTTGACGAAATGTGTGTTTTTTTTCGCGATCTTTTGACGAAATGTGTGTTTTTTTTTCGCGATCTTTAGACGAAATTTGTGGGTTTTTTCGCGATCGTTTGACAAAATTTGCCTTCTTTTCGCGATCTTTTTACGAAATTTTTGGTTTTTCGCGATCTTTTGACGAAATTTGTGGATTTTTTCGCGATCTTTTTACGAAATTTTTGGTTTTTCGCGATCTTTTGACGAAATTTTTGGTTTTTCGCGATCTTTCGACGAAATTTGTGGATTTTTTCGTGATCTTTCAACGAAATTTGTGGGTTTTTTCGCGATCTTTTGACGAAATTTGCCGTTTTTTGCGTTCTTTCGACGAAATTTGTGGTTTTTTTCGCTAACTTTTAACGAAATTTGTGGGAGTTTTCGCGATCTTTCGACGAAATTGTGGGGGTTTTTCACCAACTTTTAACGAAATTTGTGGGGGTTTTCGCGATTCTTTGACGAAATTTGCGTTTTCCCCGCCATCCTTTGAAGAAATTGGCGATTTTTCTGCAAATGATTGACAAAACTAATTTTTTTCGGCGACCATATGTCTGAATTTTCGGATTAGTGACCGATTTTCTAAAATTTTCGGAAATGAATGCCTTACATTTTCGGAAAATTCGGACTAGAATCACCCCTAGGTCATACAAATAGAGATTAGTCAAACCCCAAACATTTATTATCATATACATACATCATATAGATACATCACATACATGATACATCTTAAAGAAAATTTTAAAAGGCAAAAAAGAATGCTAAACGCAACATACAAGAAAAAATATAACAAGTTTTGAATTTATTCTTTTAGAACAGCGGTAATCGCTTGAAGGTGAAATTTTGACGAATCGCATTTTTCTCGCGATCTTATGAGGAAATTCGCGTTTTTTTCGCGATCTTCTGGGGGAAATTCGCGTTTTTTCAGCGACCTTCTGAGAAAATTCGCTATTTTTCGCGATCTTTTAATGGATTTCGCGTTTTATTTCGATTGTTAAACGAATCTGACGTTTTCTTCGCGATCTTTTGATGGAAACCGCGTGTTTTTCGCGATCCTTTGACGAAATTCGCGATCTTCTGGGGGAAATTCGCTTTTTTCAGCGACCTTCTGAGAAAATTCGCTTTTTTTCGCGATCTTCTAATGGAATTCGCGTTTTATTTCGATTGTTAAACGAATCTGACGTTTTCCTCGCGATCTTTTCTTTTGATGGAAACCGCGTGTTTTTCGCGATCCTTTGACGAAATTTGCGTGTTTTTCGCTATCATTTGACGAAATTCGCTTGTTTTTCGGGATCCTTTGACGAAATTCGCGTGTTTTTTGCGATCCTTTGACGAAATTCGCTTGTTTTTCGGGATCTTTTGTGGAAATTCGCGTGTTTTTCGCGATCTTTTGAAGAAATCTGCATTTTTTGAGGAAATTCGCGATTTATGCGATCATTTGAGGAAATCTGCTTTTTCTTTCTCGATCTTTAACGAAATTCGCTTTTTTTCGTGATCCTTTGAGTAAGTTTTCCGCTGTCTTTTAAGAAATCGAGTTTTACTGCGATCTGTTGGAGCAATTCGCGTTTTTTCACGATCCTCTGACAAAATTTACTATTTTTTTCCGCGATCGATTGACGAAATTTGACATTTTTTGGAATATTAATTTGCGAAAAACGCGATTTTTCCGAGATTCTTGGCTAAATGCCAAACATCGATAAAATTTAAAATAAAGGTCGGCTAACAGTGTCGAAAAACGGACTTTACGGACCTAATAATTGAAAAACGGACCTAGTGGGAGCCCTGCTATTAAGATTATCCTACCCAATCAATTCTGTGCTTCAGATGAATGACGTGCATAAAGGATTTACCGCGCATTTTACAACCACGATTTTTTTTTTCTCGGCAGCAATATCGCTTGCGCCCGAAACCGCAATACAATTTAATGAGTTTCTAAGGAGTGGTTTGCTTATCTAAGTAGTTCTAAGTACTACTTGGGAATGTTTTCGTTTCCAAGGAGTCTAAGGAGTCTGTGCGAACCCTGGACCAGGGTTGTAAAAAACTGGAGTTTTTTTTTTTTTTTAAACCCAACCCAGGCGGGTTTTATTACCCGAGTTTTGGGGGAAAATAAAATTTATTCTTTTCTACACAGTAACAATATGTAACACGTGTATATACAGTGTGTCCACGTATAACCTGATCAACCATTATTTTCATAATCGTTGGTCCTAGATGCATACTTCCAATTAGAAAAATGGTTTAAATAAGGTAAAGAATTATTTTTAAAGCGATTTGGGTCAAGAAATACATTTATTAAAAAATTACGAAATTTAAATTTTTATACGGTTCCCCAGTCCTATAAGTGATATTTAGCAAAAATTTACTGTGACACTAACGAGTAAGACAAAAAAAAGTCCCATTCATCTAACTTTAAAATTGACCGAGTTATGAAACTTTGAAATGAATGACTTATCCCACTTTTTTGCATCTCAAAACAGATGATTTCCGCCATGCTTTCAGGGGTCGTATACAGGGCCGTGCAAAGAAAAAACTGCACCCGGGGCGAAGTTTCAATTTGCCACCACCCGTCTCTTTGTGACAGATCTCACAAACTTGATAAATAGATGAAATAAAAATAAATTCGATTGAATAAATATTTCGTGGGTATTTTGGAATTTTAAAAGGGTTTAATTTTAATTTAGAAATTCCGAAAAACTAAATAACATAAGAGAAGATGTTTTGTCACAGTTTTTTTCTAACCATTTTAATTTGTTGTTAGTATTTCAGTTGGAGAAAATGGGAAAATTCGCAAAATAAAAATCGCTAACAAACAGCTAGGAAACGAATGCCCCCTTTAACAAATAAGTACTGAAAAATAAAGAAAAAAACCCAGTAGAACATAATGTAAAAGATGAAAATAAATTATAATTTCTGTACTGCAATTAAGGAAGATAATGAATGCAATGTTTTAATTAACATAAAATAAAAATATATAATATCGGGCAGATACATTTACTACCATTTTATTTTTCTCGCTTTTAGGGTAGCGAAATCATCTATTATTTTTTTTATCCCTAAAGATAGTGTAATACTGAATTCGATAGAAAGTAAATCCAGACATTTCTGCTGATGCGGTGGTTACGGAATGCTTAGAAAAATTCTGTACGCTGTCGCCATGTTTTTGTAATTCCCTGTTAAGTCAAAATTATGGAGCAGTTGACGGATTTCTAAATGATCTATTTTATAAAAATTTTCATCCGATGTTGCAAATGATTATTTTGCGCTTATCAATTCGAGTTCATTTATATCAGCAGTATATTTATTTGCAAGATCCATGCAATATTTACTTAATAGATTTTCGTTAACAGATTTTAGATTCGCACCAGTCAGAAACTCAAAGTCTTGTGATACATTTCGCAGTTTGGTGAATCTTCCAATTCAGCTGCTCGATTATGGTGTCGATAGCCTCTATCTATGTCGCGAGAAGAAGAAACCCACCGAAGCCACTTTTACTTTGTTGCAAATGGCAACGGCAGGTTTGTTGATATAGAATGTTGTTAGAATGATGTTTGACGATTTTGAGTCGTAACAATGTAACTCGAAAGCAAATGCTTTAATTTTGATGTATAAGATGTTCAGAGTGAATGTTTCGAAACGAAATTATTTTTAAATTGTAAATATGTATATAATTTGCGCGTTATATTTAGCTATGTGTGCTTTTGGAAATATTGTGTTATTTACAAGTAAAAACAATTAAACTTATCTACGTCGTCTGTCGTCGATTCCAGCGAAGTCTCTCATTTATTTTTAATTCGTAGTATTTATTTTCTATATTTCTGGCGCCTCCGGGTGGGCGATTTCGTTGGATTCTGGCAGATTTATGCAACTAAGAAAGGATTAAAGGTAAGAACGAAACTGTCCATTTTGAAGTTATATAATTATTATGTGCTAGAATTTAAAAATATTGCATAACTCGGATAGTAAAAATGGAAGTTTTAAAAAGAAATAAAACGACTCAACGTTCAGCTTTTACCAAGACATATAATAAATTAGAAAGTGTATTGAATGACGCAAATGCCGAACATGATGAAATCGAAATTCATTTCTAATTATTTAAACAGAAAGCTGACGCGTTAGAGATTACTCATAAGAATTATTTAGATGGTTTATCAGATGATACCGAATTTGAAGCAGAATTTGATTCAGTTGAAGAATATAGAGAAAAGGCTTTAACAATCCAAATAAAAGCACAGCGGCGATTAGATAATTTTAAGACAAAATTAAATCGAAATGAAAATAATTCGGCTCGTAAATTTGAAACAGAAAATGAAAAATTAAAAACTTTACGACTCCCTGAAGTTGAACTGTATAAGTTTGGTGGAGATTTAAAGGATTGGCTTACCTTTTGGAACCAATTCAAAACTATACATGAAAATACAAATTTAACTAACGTGGATAAATTCCATTATTTAATTCAGTCGATGAAAATAAATTCAGAATCCAGGGAATTAGTAGAGTCGTTCCCAGTGACAAATGATAACTATTCTTTAGCGATTGATAGTTTAGAAGAGAGATATGGTAGATCCTATTTGCTAATCGATTTTTATGTGAGAGAATTATTGAAACTAGTATTGAATAATGCAACAAAAAAGAAAGTTGATTCTTTGAATAGCTTATACAATAAACTTTCGACCCAAATCAGGGCATTGGGTTCACTAGGTGTCACTACAGAAATGTGTGGTGTTATATTGTATCCGTTGGTTGAGAGTTCATTACCGGTTAATATATTACGATCATTCGAAAGACAGAGGAGAACTATTGAAAATGAACAAAAATTATCTAGCATCGACGCTATAATCTTATTTCTTAAAAATGAAGTACAGTCAGAGGAAAAAATAAAATTGAGTAGATCAGATATTTGTAACTTTGTACCAGAAAGAAAAAATTTGGCATCAAGCCAGAATTCTAAAGGCAGTAACTTTTCCGCGGCAAAACTGATTTCGCATAATTATAATGATGTCTCATGCATATTTTGTTCGAAAGACCATGAATCGCATTTCTGCAAGAAGGCATTTTTTATGCCGATGTCAGAAAAACTTTCGATCATCAGAAGTAAAGGACTGTGCCGTACGTGCTTTTCTAAGGGCCACATGGCTGTTTCGTGTACTAGATCGAACATTAGATGTCAAAATTGTTCGAAAAGACATGTAAAATTTATGTGTCCTAATTTAGAATGTAATAAATCTAAAGAAATATCAAAATCACCCAATGATGAGGCAAAAGAAAAAAGTGTTGATGCACTTTTTACACATAACCATAACATAAATAAGAAATTTTCTTCTACAAATGAAGTTTCATTACAAACGCTAGTAGTAAATATAAAAGGGAAAATTTCAAGCCGTAAGGCAAGAATAATTGTAGACACAGGATCCCAAAAATCTTATATTTTAAAATCCACTGCTAAGGAACTGGGTTTTGATTTTCAAAGAGAAGAAGAGTTTTGCCATTCATTATTTGGCGGTAGGAAAACAAAAATGTTTAAGCATAAATGCTACAAAATTTATTTAAGTAGTCTTGATGGTAATTATGTTTGTAATTTGGATGCTTTAGATCAAGATGTTATATGTAATGAAATTTCTGCGATTAAATATGGTTATTGGATGTGCGAACTAAAAAATAAAGGAATCTACTTGAGTGATACTCGAGAATCAGGGCCTATTGAGGTACTTTTAGGAGCAGATGTAGCTGGTAAGCTATTCACAGGAAGAAGAGAACAATTAAATCCAGTTTGGTGGCTATGGAAACTAAATTGGGTTGGACTTTAATAGGCAAGATACCTCAGTTTAATCGTCAGAATGAAGTGAATATGACTGTAGCCAGTATGCTGTCTCAAGAAGATGTACCTGTTTCAGCATTATGGGATATAGAACTTCTTGGTATTCGGGATTCTATTGAACAAAATAGTAAAGAAGATTCGGAAAGAGCTGTCATGATACATTTTGAAGATACAATTAAACAAAAGGATGATGGAAGATACGAAGTCCATTTGCCCTGGAAGAAGGATCATTCTTTTCTACCTACTAATTATGATCTAGCTTTAAGAAGACTTGAATCTACTACCAAGAAATTAGAGAAAACTGAGTATCGAGAAAAATACCATCAAATTTTTGAAGAATGGCTTCATGAAGGTGTAATTGAAGTTCCTGAAAATGAGTTATCATTATCCGTTGCTCATTATCTCCCTCATCGTGCCATAATAAAAGAAACGTCCTCATTGTCTTCTATGAAAGTAAGGCCTGTTTTCGATGCTTCGGCTAACGCTCGTATTCATGAATAACTTCGACCGAGGGTTAAACCGCGGGTTCAGTAACCCCAGGTTGGTATTTTCAACCGGGAGTTGAAAACTCGTATTCACCGTTTACTTTGGATGAAAAGTTACCCAACTCGGGGTTTCTCGACCTAGGTTGAACGAAATGTGTTTATTGGTTAAAAAAATCACATGCTTTGTTCGGTTTCGCATCGAGACTTCGTTTGTGTATGTTTTGGAAGAAAAACGCCAATTTAAAAAAAAAAAAAAAGAAAGAAAGATTCAATGTAGTGTGTTTTTTTTTTTTTTTTTCCACAAAATGTATGGACAAAATAAAAACCTGTAATCATTAAAAATGAATCAACTTAATTTTTCTTGAGTTTTAATATTTTTTAAACAATTGTTTTTTTTTTTAATTTATTAATGAGTTAGGTTAATGATATGAAACGTGTCAACTGCTAAAATAAATGTTAAAAGGTTCTTTATCAAAATAAATTTTCGCATAGTTGCTAAAAAATGAACTTGATTTGGGCCAAAACTAATGAAACTTGATTTGAATAAAAACTAAAACTTTATTTCAACAGCAATTAAGATGATTTCTATTATTAATAGCTCTAGTTAGCAATTAAACAATTTCTGATAATGAAAATATTAAAATGAAGAAAAAAGGAAAAAAATTATGAAAGTAGTCTGCTGTACTTTATATATACTATTTCTTTTATTAGTATAGATGGTATCCCAGATATGTTTAATTCTAATTAAATTAGATAGTAATTAATATTCCAGGTTGACAGGAAAAATGAGTGAAATAATATTAACAGAACTGCAGAAAAAGCGGAACAGGTGATCCTAGCGGTGCCCTGGCACCAGGTACCAAGCCGCAGAGGCGCTCCATAGGCGCATATAGTTATCACTTCCGAGCGATTGATAAACATTTTTTCATTAAACTAGTCGCTAAATAAAACTCTATACTTCCTTTAAGTTTAAACTGTGTGCAGTGGAGATATTTTATAAGATATTATTTAAAGGAACACAAATATTTTAAACTTTTTAAGACTACTAGTGTATAGTGTATGAATTTCCATTCAACACATATAATCGAATAAGGACTTTCCTAAATCATGATAAATGTATTCTGAATACTATCTGGACAAATAAATGTGAAATATTACAGAAAGTTGAATTTTTATCGACCAGCTTTTAGGACCTATCCCCACCCCTACCCCTCCAGCCATATGTATGAGAATTTTTCTATTATCACATTTACAAGATCAAAGCTATTCACTCGATTATCTTTGACTATTTTTTGATAAATTAGCCTAATAATTACGAAATATTATTACATGCACGAAGACACTTGTTTTGGGTTGCAGTGTTGCATTTGAAAAAATGTATTTATTTAGAAAATGTTATTTTATTTTCTATATTTTTTCCAGCTTCTTAATTTCATATTTTTAATTCATTTAGATATCACTTCATTAGATGTAATAAGAATCTCATTTAGAATAGAAATTAAAAGTGGGATTCCTTTTTTTTTTTTTTTTTTTTGATGACTGATTAATGATAGATTTCTAGACTAAATAGGCAGAGTAATGATAGTTTGTAATCTAACAATACAACTCAAATTAATTATTAATAATTTCATATAATTTTACATTAGCTAATAAATAAAATAGCTGTCTGTTGTAGTAGAATCAGTGGAGAAAAACAAGTTCCCATTTGTACCACCCTACCCATTCCCTCTATTTTTTTTTCTCTTTTTTGGTGTCATTCTTTAATTTAAATAAATTAAACGTTTCTCAAGATGCTGTGTAAGATATAGAAATAAAAAGAAAGTTTAAAGTACATATTACCAAAAATAGAAGAATATATGTAATCTCATACATACACATATATATATTATCTATATATTTTTTGACTGGTTTATTTATATATATACATTATATCTCCTTCATTACATGTTGAATTGTTTGCTTTCATAAATACTCATGATCACGAAGAATTCATTTACCTTAAAAATAGTCATTATTACTACAAGGGCTGATAAAAAATATTTTTGTGCGGGGTTATTTTAAAAAAGGGAATTTTTTTTTCAACTTTTTAGTAATTTATTTTAATTTAGCTGTCAATTAAGAAGCAAAAATTATAAGTGATCTCTAAAAAAAGTCACAATTTCAGGAGGTAACATTGAAAAGTTATTCATTTTAGGATTTATTATTACTATTATTATTTTCGTAGAAAATAGTACTAATGCCACATTTTATATTATGTATAGTTTTGAAATTAAAATACAGTTGAAAAATAAATGCAATAAAAATAAATATTTCAAATTCCACAAAAATTGGGAAACATACGTAGAAGCTTACAAACAGTCGTAAAAAAAAAAAAAAAAAAAAAAAAAAGTAATAAAACTCAAATTGTTTAAATTTTAAGTTAAAATATCTAATTTATAGATCTGATTTATATTAATCTCAGTTTGTACATAAACAATAATATATCTTTTACACAATAGACCCAAAATTTAATTTTAAAACATTCTATAAGTACTGATCAAAAATATACAGAGAATCTATGGATATTCTAAGATAATCTGTGTATTTCTTTACTTAAACAAAAATGCAAATTAGCCTGAGTCTCACATTTTAATTAGAACTTATGCAAGTATGGCGTTTATTTCGGTCTTGTTAAAATACATTTGTGAATTTTTTAATATCAAAATTGCAAAAAATAAATGATCTTAAACGCGACAGTTGTTACTTTAAAACAAATTATTCGGCTGTTTAAGTAATATTGGCTATTTTTAAGGCAAATAAATTTTTCGCGACCACGCGTATTTGTGTAAACAAACAATTAAACATGTATTCAATATATAGAGGCTATATACATAAATATAAACAAATCAGATAAAAATATTGAAGATAATTACATATATATGAGATTACATACCTTTGCATAATGTTATTCCGTTTTATTTAATAGTAGAACTTCTATGTTTTACACAGCACCTTCTTCTATCAACACGTCTGCCACCATTGTAAAATGGCGGTCCTCTCACTCTCACCGCTTGTTTTTCGTTAAATACGCATGCTCGGTTGAAAAATCCTGGGTTGAACTTGCAGTAGACCAAGGTTGGGTTACTGAACCCGGCGTTAAATTTTAACCTCGAACCGGTTCAGTGGGGTTGACGGTGAATGCCATTTGAGTTTTCAACCCGGGTTTTCAGCATAACTCCGGGTCGAAGTTATTCGTGAATACGAGCGTAAGACAACTAATTTTCCCTCATTGAATGATTGTTTAGAGACTGGAATTAATTTTATAGAAACTATTCCTTTAATTTTGACCAGATTTCGTCTTTATGAAATTGGTGTTATTTCTGATATTAGAAGAGCTTTTCTACAAATCTCTTTACATGAAAATGACAGAGATTTTTTACGATTTTTTTGGCATAATGATGATGGCTCTATAAGAGTTCTCTGCCATAATCGTTGTGTTTTTGGGGTTACAAGTAGCCCGTTTCTTCTGATGGCAGTTATTCATCACCATTTGTCCCAAGAATTAGTGAAAGGAGAATTTTCCAAAGAAATACTTGTTAAATTGCGTGACAGTTTTTACGTGGATAATTGTGTAACAAGTATTCACAATACTTCAGAATTAGATAATTTTGTAAGAACATCTACAGAAGTAATGAAAAGAGCAAAGTTTGATCTTAGAAGTTGGGAAAGTACTACATACAATAACTGGGATACATTTCCTCTAGGAAATTCTAAAACGTCTGTATTAGGCTTAATATGGGATAAGAGTTCTGATACTCTCGAAATCGATTCTGAACTTTTAAAACTTGATGAATCAGAAAAAATAACTAAGCGAAAAATTTTGTCCCTTATCAGCAGAATCTTCGATCCTATAGGATTTATTTCCCCTGCGTTAATACAACCTAAACTTTTGCTTCAATCTATTTGGAAAACGAAAGAACTATGGGACGCAGAACTAAACGAAAATTTCTTAAGTGGTTTAAAGATCTACATCTCTTGAAGTCTATAAAAATTCCAAGATGGAGCGGTGCCACAGAAGAATCTAATTTACGCTTGCACACTTTTGTTGATGCGAGTCAAAATGCTTATACGGCCTGTATTTTTCTAAGATCCGAGTCCCCTGATGGTACAGTGAAGGTCAATTTACTGCAAGCCAAATCACTGATAATGCCATTAAAGAAGATAACTATTCCAAGATTGGAATTGATGGCGGCTACTATCGGAGCAAGATTATTTAAATTCATAAAAGGTGCTCTAGAAGTGGAAAGCATTGACGAGTATTTTTGGACTGATTCTTCAACAGTTCTTAGTTGGACTAAACGACAAGAACAATGGTCAGTTTTTGTCTCTAATCGAGTGAAAGAAATAAGACAACTCACAGACCCTGAAAATTGGTTTCATATTTCTGGTGAGCTGAATCCCGCTGATCTTCCATCCAGAGGATGTGGAATTAAGCAACTTCTGAAGTCCCAATGGTGGCTAGGACCTACATGGTTAAAGAATTCAAAAGAACAATGGCCTAAATCCGTCGTCAATGTTAACGAAGATGAAATTGAACAAGAAAAACGAAAAACAGTTGTTTCTGCTAGCAATGTAGAATTTAAGACTATTGTTTCTGAATTAGCTGAAAGAATTTCGAAATTTTCCAAAATAGTAAGAGTGCTAGCCTGGATTATGCGCTTTCACCACAAAGCTCGTGATTTGAGAAAACATACATTGCTTACAAAGGAAGAAATATTGAATGCGCAGAAAATACTTTTCCGTTCTGTACAGACAGAATACTTTTCTCATGAAGATGGCAGAAAATCTCTTGCTAATTTCCAAACTTTTAAAGATGAAGAGGGTCTATTACGATTGAAATCAAGACTTACTAATGATGATGAAACTTATGATTTTATTGCTCCAGTGATTCTTCCTTCGAAACATGCAGTAGTAAAAATTCTTATTGAGCAAGAACATATTCTGAACAAGCATGCTGGAACATCTATACTTTTGACCATTCTGCGAGAAAGATTTTGGATTTTAAAAGGAAAAAGAACCATACGGAGTATAATCAACAAATGTATTATCTGCAAGAGGCAAAAGGTAAAACACATTGAAGTGCCATTCCCCCCCCTCTCCCTACAGACCGAACAAAAGTAGTAGGAGTTTTCCAAGTCTCAGGAGTTGATCTGGCTGGTCCGTTGCTGACAAAATCTGGCGAAAAGGTGTGGATTGTCTTGTTTTCTTGTGCAGTATTCCGAGCGGTCCATTTGGAATTAATTCCATCTCTTAGTACTAATGCTATGATTCAAGCTCTGCGGCGATTTATAGCAAGGAGAGGGCGGATATCTGTGTTGTATTCCGATAACGGAACAAATTTTACAGGCTTGAATAAAGCATTGAAAGAACTGGACTGGGCAATGATTCAGCGAACTTTTGAAGTCAATGAAATTTGTTGGAAGTTTAACCCACCCTGCGCCCCATGGTGGGGAGGGTTTTGGGAAAGGCTAATTGGGATTCTTAAAGATCTGCTCAGAAAAAACTTAGGACATTCGTCTTTGACATATGAAGAATTACTAACTCTTGTCTGCGAATGCGAATCAGTAATGAACAACAGACCATTAACTTATATATCAGAAGAATCCGATTTAAGAGCTTTAACCCCTGCATCATTTCTACAAGATCTTCGCACAAGTGAAGTTTCTGATTTGGACCAAATTGAAAAGACTAATATTTTGAAAAGATGGCGATATATTCAAAAAGTAAGAGAGAATCTAAAACAGAGATTCAAAAAGGAATACTTAAGCTTTCTGAGATCTTCCATCCCTAAAAAGCATGACAAAGTTAAAGTTGGAGATGTAGTTTTGATTGGTCGAGATGATAAGAAAAGACTGTATTGGCCTCTAGCAAAGGTTATAGAACTTTTTCCTGGTAAAGATGGAATAGTCAGGCTTGTTAAGTTGAAAATAGCAAAAGGAACTTTATTGTGACCAGTACAAAGACTTTACCCGCTTGAGATCACACAAGAAGACTGTGAACATTTTCAATTAGATTCCTGCATCAGTTACAGTTGATAAAATCAACGAACAATCCAAAGGCAGTAAATCTGTAAAAAATATAGATATTCAGACTCGTTCTGGTCGAAAAGTAAAAGCTCTAAAAAGACTTGATTTGTGAACTATGAACATTTCAGTTTGAACTTTTTCATTAAATATGAACCTTTCTTTAAAGACTCTAAAAACCTAGAACTCTAAAGTTTGAAAATATTTTCATTCGTTCTAATTTTTCTGATTTTATGTATCTTTATTATAATCTGTATTTTTAGTGTATGTAACCTTTTGTTTAGATTAGTATTTGTATTCATATGTCATTTCAGTATTTTTCAGTTTTGTATTTGCTGAGTTTCTTCCAAAACTCAGGTGGGGAGGATGTCGCGAGAAGAAGAAACCCACCGAAGCCACTTTTACTTTGTTGCGAATGGCAACGGCAGATTTGTTGATATAGAATGTTGTTAGAATGATGTTCGACGATTTTGAGTCGTAACAATGTAACTCGAAAGCAAATGCTTTAATTTTGATGTATAAGATGTTCAGAGTGAATGTTTCGAAACGAAATTATTTTTAAATTGTAAATATGTATATAATTTGCGCGTTATATTTAGCTATGTGTGCTTTTGGAAATATTGTGTTATTTACTAGTAAAAACAATGAAACTCATCTACGTCGTCTGTCGTCAATTCCAGCGAAGTCTCTCATTTATTTTTAATTCGTAGTGTTTATTTTCTATAATCTATGTAACACGAAATCCTTCACTTTAATTTAAATTGTTACTTACATCAGGAACTTCGTAGTCACCCTTGAACTCTTAAGAGTAGTTCAGAGCATGGAACTATGAATAAAGAGGAATTGACATATCTTAAAAGTGGCGAAACTTTAACTCTAACCGCTTCTGCAGGGCCAGATTACAATCGGGGATCTTCCACCAGTAAATTTTAATAGAAACTTCCTCCTTTTTTAAAAGACTTTTTCATGCAGAATTTCTATCATAATTAACACAAAATTATTGATTCGTTTTTTCTGGTGGAAGTTTGCCTCCACGACAGCCAGACTCCGTGGTTCCGCCATATTTTGACTACACAAACAATCCTCCAATCAATATCAGTGAATTTGGTTACCGCTAGGACAAATTTCCACATGTAAATTTGAATAAGAATTTTCGCCTTATTCATACAGAATTTTTGTGCTAAATAAGGCAAAAATTTCTATTTGTGGAAGTTGAATCCTGCGTTAATCAGGCTCTGTTCCGATGTAAAAAACAACAACCATCATCTTGTGACTACCTCGTCCGTTATTCACTCGCATCCGGTTGACACTACACTTTTTGTCTCCTCCTGTTAATTCATGTTAAATAGCTCCATTCTTCAGAGATATCAAACTCATTTGGGGTTGCAGGCCGTTTTAAATATTATTGTACCTGATGTGCAGTAGAGCAGAAAAAAAAAAAAAAGAAAAAAAAAAGAAAATCGGGGGCGAGGGGAAGCTTTAAAACAAAACTTCATATATAAACAAACAACAAACAAATTTTTTTCAAAAATTTTTATATAACTTTATTTTAAGGTTAATGTTTAACTGAAATCTGTCAAAAAAAAGCGAATTTTTTTTTCTTCTTTTCAAGATTTCCGTGTCAGAAGAGTAATGGGACTCAAGTATGCTCCAATAATTAACATATGGGTATAATAATTTCCATAAAGCAGGGGTATGATAACAGTTGTAAATTTTCAAGTGGATGAAAAAGTGCGGGCCAGGATTCGAACCAGGGAAGTCATGGCTGAAGTCGCCATTGCTCTATCAACTAAGCCATTTCGGACAAATCTGGACGACTAATTCACCCAAGTGACCTTAAACGAACACAGCATCTGGTCTGATAACTTAATCAGCTCCCTGAATCCCTGGTTCGAATCCTAGATCGGACTTTTTCACCCACTTGGAAATTTACAATTGTTATGATTTATTTACCAATTGAATATTTGTGTTAAAAATTAATCTTTTATAGAGTTATGATAATTTCATAAAAGAATGTAATGATGATTTTATGAAAAAAATAAAATATGATTGGAAAAAGGTTTTAACAACCAATTTACCCGTACCGGTTGAGTCCTCCCACCGAGTAGGGAAATGCAATAACAGTGAATTGAGTAGAATGAATAACAAAATAATAATAATAAATACTTCGTAGTATACTTCATAGCTAAACTTGATACAGCTAAACTACATAGCTAAATTTGGTAGCTATACGCTGCCAAATTTATAATAATAATGTAAAGGAATCTGTTTTTACATTTTAACTCTTCGGAAATATCTCGCGGCCTCTTCAGCATATAATGCGCCCCAAGTGGTGACACTCCACTGTTTGAGAACCATCTTCGTATTTTATTGTAATTTTATTTGTTATTCGTAAAAAATATTAAGAAGACCCAGATGAGTCATTAATTTATTTATGAAAATTGAAATAGTATGTTATTTTGAAAACATGTATTCATTATTCTTTTTCCTTGATCATTGATTTGATGTTAATCAATACAATATTTGAAGAGGACAAAACTTATTTTTGTTTAAAAAAATCTATGACATGAATTATCTTTTTGAAAAAGAAATGCCCTAAAATTGTTTCGTGCTATTATGAAGATGAAAATAGAAAGGAAAGTGTAAATCGCTCAGTTATAAAAGTATGAGACCAACATACAAGTTATAATAAATTCGATTAAAGTTTGTTAATATTATACATATGACAGTGATGAAATTTAAAATTACCTGCAGTTTTACATTTTATCCAGAATGATTCTCCAACAGCAAGAGATATCGACTAAATTTCAACACATTACAAAAATCGTCAGTATATGAGCAGAAATAGAAAACAAATCTGTTAAGGGACCACACGGGTATTAATGTTTTATTATTATTATTTTTATTATTATTATTATTATTATTATTTTACAGAACTATATATTTATATATAATATATATATATACATATATATATGGGTATTTCAAAATGTACTTTAAAAAATTTAAAGTAAAATTACATTTAAGTATCAATAAATTCCCTCAAAAAGTATTCTTTTAAAATATGTATTATAAGATACAAAACGTGGAAAATGCTAATTGTTTTTCAACTTTTTACATTTTTGAGTAAATTTAGATAAATAAATAGCAGTTTTACCAAAATGAAAAAATTATATTTTCAATAATTTATTTTATTTTTTAACAAAAAAGGAAAATTAGAAAAAGAAAGAAAGAAAATGCCTCCCATAATTAGGTAAAATTCATTATTATTATTGGGTGCGAGAGTGCGCGAGTTTCGTAGATGATGTAAAAGGGGGGGGGGGGGGCGCAGAGTGTGAAAGTTTGAGAAACACTGTAATAAGATATTACAAAAGTACATCATAAAACGATCAAATTTACAAAAATTAATGACAAGTAAATATGTACTTACTAATATAATCCAAGGAAAAATATACATCCAATAAAAAAAATTACTTACAAGTGAAATAGAATGTTCTACTAAAAAAGAGACTTACAAAAACGTAAAACATGTTTTAAAATGGAAAAAGTCCTTTCCTTAGTCAGAAATTTCTTTTTGGAGTTAGGGTCGGAGACCATGCAATAACTTTGAAAATAAAAATGTACATAATTACATTGGGGGTGTGTGTGTGTGGGGGGGGGGGGGAATTCCAGATCTACATATAATATTTTTATTTTTTTACAAATAAAAAGAGAAAAAAGAATGACCTTAAAGAAAAACAATCCAGAAAAACAATCAACAGTCAAAATTAACAAATAAAAAACCGAGTTGATAGTATAAATTTGGCGCCCCCTGAATCTCTGCGCCTGGGGCGACCGCCCCCTTTGCCCCCCCCTTTCGCACGGTGCTGGTCGTATATAAAGTACTTAAACTTATTTCAAGGTATCTGCACTTTGAAAGAAATCATACAACTATTACGACCGAGTTAACTTTTATTAGTTAAGTTACAGATTAGTTAAAATAATTATATTTTAACATATGTTTTATTTTGTAAGGATTTGAAGCTATGATTTCTTTTAACAAAAATTATGTTATTTTCATAAGGTTTTTTTTAGCTTGCAACGACTGTCTTTCCAGTTTAAAATTTGTACTCGAACTTTAACTCACATTCAACTGTCCGATCGAAGTTAAATTTTACATACTGATTTAAATCCTATGACAATGTAATATTATTATGATTTTTGACGCTTACCATCTTATACATACTTATATTAGAGTATAACACAAAAAAAATCGGATAGATTACCGTCAACAAGTTTGAGAAAGAGTTTTAGATTAGATAACATAAACCTGTGATGGTTGTGTTTTTTAACTTTTAACTTTTATGTTTTATGTATTTTTTAATGCTGAATAAAAAAATTACCTTCACTTTTAACCATCATGTCAGGATTTTTTGCAAATCTTAAATTTCAAGGTTAAAAAATAGCGAAAAACCTGATACTATAAAATAGATGTAAGACTTTTTTATTCGGTTTAATTTTATTTAATTCAATAATTTATTCAATTTTTTGGCTTATACTGGATTTCTTACAGTCAAACAGCTCAGGGGTCCGATGAGGTTGGGAGGGGAGGGGGATCAATTTTAACTTTGAGCTTTTTAACTTTGAAATTTGCAATTTGAGAAAAATCCTGACGTGATGGTTTAAAATGAAAGTCATTTTCAGATTTAGCGCTAAAAAATACATAAGAATCAATTTTCAAAAACTAAAAAACATGGCGCAACCCAAAATTTGAGACAGTGCAATCTAACAGCATTTTAAAATATGTATCATTTTGTACAGAACTGAGGCTGTTGTTTTTCATCCGTTTATTTAACAAAAATTCCTGTTATTTTTATCCTCTTATATGTTCAGTACAAATTGTATATTTCGCAGTAATATGTCAGAATGATTAACGATTTCAAATTTATATTCCAGTGCTAATTTTATTCTGAACCATTTCTTTAATATATCTAAGGAAATTATATTTCTACTAAATTTGTGAATGACCCCTAATTTGCAGCAAAAAATATGCTCCAACTTTAAATAGCTATTACTCAGTCGATTTTAATCGTAGAATAACGGGACTTTTTTTGCCTTACTTGTGAGTGTAACAGGAAAATTTTACTAAATATAGCTTATAGGACGGGGAGACCATATAAAAATTTAGATTCTGTAATTCTTCACTAAATTATTTTTTCGCTTCAAAGTTTTTTTTATCTTAACTCTGCATCTAATTTTGACCACTTTTGTAATTGGAAGTATGTATCTAGGACCAATGATTGCAAAAACAAAGGTCAGCCAGGTTATATGTGGACACCCTGTATATGTTTACATCTTTTATTATGCTTGAAGATACATTGTTTAATAAACATTAGAAACATTATTTAATTTAATTAATTATTCTGCTTGAAATTGAGGGTTTTCAAATATTTGCATATACCACCAGAAAGCAACTGTGTTTGAATTTTAAGTATGGAAACAGAAAAACAAGACAGCTTGAGGATATACTAGAGGTCTGTGCTGGCCCTGGCTTGGCCCGAGGCCCGTACCCGACCTGGCCGGCAAACTTTCAAACGGGCCGGGCCGACAAAAAAATTGAACGGGGCTGCAGAGCCGGGCTGATTAAAAAATTTAGACAAAGCCGATAAAATATGAGCCATTTTCAATGAATATGACTTTCGCGAGAAGAAGTATAAATGTACATCACGAGTTGATGCAAGTTTGACAACATCAATACAAAAATGTAACATGTCCATCGTAGAGATCGGCATCGGACAGTTTCATGGTGTCTGATCCAGGGTTTAATTTTTTCAGCAGATGCGTGCCGGGCCGGGATCAGGCTTGCATTTTTTTCCCTACATAGTCGTGCCAGGACGAAGCGGGCCTAAATCGTTCTCAGGATGTATAGGGCAGGCATTACGTTTTGCAAATGTATTAAGAGCGATTATGAATTTCTGTATTTTTGAAACAATTACATGGTACCTTAAGGTGGTCCTCAAATTCACTGCTCAACAATGCGAAACTTTCCGACACATTTTCTGACTCATTTTTAACTGTAAAGGCATGAAATGAAAGGCCTGACTATTGAAGGGATTTGGAATCGAATAGCATTTTACATTTTTGATAAATTACTTACAGAGATATAAGAGATTTTTGTCACGTGACTGTATGTTTTTATCCTTTCCCGTGCTATTGCTTCTGGAAATTCGATTGAAAATGCTAACTTTGGCAGTATTTTCTCAAAGATATATTGCTTTTATATTAAAAATAAATAAAAAATTAGCCATTTACATAGTTTCTAAATAAGAATACCTGCCAATCTTACACTTTTCCGAAAAGAAATTAATTCAGAAATGTGCAGAATGTAGCTCCTTTGAATTTGAGAAAAGCCTTAAAAAATGAGAGAGAAATATTTTCAGAAATCTACTTTTCATTATACAGCTTCAAAAGTTATCATGTTTTTAACCCTTTATTCTAAACTACATTAATTTTTTAATGAATTCTTGTTTGAATCTTGTAATGTCTAAGACTGTAAGTAATCATTAATGTTACTATTGTGTGCTTTCTGTTTTGCGAACACATAGTAATCTAAAATATAATGTAAAATGTTCCCATAAACACATATGTAATATTCAGTAAAAGTATCTTAATTGTATGTCGAGAAAAAACAGAATTTTTCTGTAGAAATTGAGTCGGGCCGGGTCACGATCGGGCCAAACTTTTAATTTTTATACCAGGCCGGGCCAAGATAGCTTTCGTTTGGGCTGAGCCTGGAAATTCCGGCCCGTGCTGACCTCTAGGATATACTAATAAATTTGAAGAAAAATTAATATTTTATTAAGTTATTAATTAAATTATTATTAATCATTTTAATCAACTTCAAATAAAAATCATTAATAAAATTATATGTAATGTACTAAAATACACAAATGTAAGTTTGTTGTTGTTATCTTTTCTTTATTAGAGGGAGTTTTCTTTTTGGTAATCTTGCTTTCTTGTATTAATAAAATTAAACTTTTAATTTTTACTTTGAGGAATTTATTTTGTTAACTATTTTTACAATATACTTTTTTATTTATATATAATAAAGAATGACATAGACAGACAAATTAAATAGGTACCCTTAAAACATACTACAAAAATATTGGTATTGGTTTGGTTTTAAACTTCTAAACCAAAACTTGGAAAACAGATTTGAGGAACGAAGAAGTGAAAATCTTCAGATAAAAAAAACTTGATTATTTATGGTTGTGCTGCCCATTATTTAAATCGAGTAGAAAATGATGATTCACCAAGAGTAATATTAAAACAAATAGTTGAAATTCAGTGATACTTTAGGAATCATGATCAGCCTTCAGGATGGCTGTTAGAAAAAAAAAGTGTAAAGCCCCAACTGCCAAATTCTACATGATAGAACAGTCAAAATGATTGCATTGATAAGCTTCTTAAAAAATTATATAAGAATGTATGAAATATGCATTGAACACAAAAATGACATTGATAAAGATATCATCAAGACTAGGACTGGGCGATGTAGAAATTTCTTAAATTGATTTATCATCCATCCAACATCGCGATTTAGTGCTAAATTGCAATTTAACATCGATTTTACATTTTAGAATATGGAAGCCTATTTTTTACTTTCTAGTAACAAAATACGATCTTTATGTGCCGCCCCCCCCCCCCCCCTCCTGTATTATTTAGTATACTTAGCTTTTAATTTGTCAAATAATTTTGAAAAGAGGTATATTTTACACATAAAAAAGCTTTGAAAGTCCCAAAACACTAGTTTTTTTTTTTCCATTTTTAAAATTAGTGACCTATTGTAATACATTTTATAAACTCATTCTATAAGAAGTACCTAATATAAAAGATTTTTTTTTTTTTTTTTTGGGGGGGGGGGTCTGACTCGTTATGCATGCTACAATCTAAATTCCTTAAGGGGGGGGGGGGCTTCCCCTAGCCCACTCAAATAGCACTTCATTGCTAACAGCCTACATACACTGACACAGATTTAAAAAGTTACTGAGGTAAAACAGAAGCATATTAAAAGACTTCAATGATGAATTTAACTATTCATTTACTAGAGATGTGTCATTTGTTGAGGAAGGACTCCAAAGGAACGATTCCGGCAGTGAAACTGAAGGAACGATTCCATTCTGTAAAAAGGAATCGGTCCTTTTCGGAACAATTCCGAAAAGGAACGACTCCTCAGAATCAGTCCCTTTCGGAACGGTTCCTCGGATTCGGTCCTTTTCGGAACGGTTCCTCGGATTCGGTCCTTTTTGGAACGGTTCCTCGGAATCGGTCCAAAAAGTACCGACTCCGAAAAGGACCGATTCCTGGAGTCGTTCTGAAAAGGACCAATTCCTCGGAGTCGGCCCATTTCGGAATCGTTCCAAAAAGGACCGATTCCGAGGAACCGTTCCAAAAAGGACCGAATCCGAGGAACCGTTCCGAAAAGGACCGATTCCTTGGGAATTGGTTCTTTTCTTGTAGACTGGCCAGTTTTAATAAATTAAAATACGCTATTTTATTTCAAAATAACAGATTTTGATTCTATTAAAGCTGGCTTTATTGCCAAAATATCCTTCTAATGTGTGTGTTACTGAAGGAACGATTCCATTCTGTAAAAAGGAATCGGTCCTTTTCGGAACAATTCCGAAAAGGAACGACTCCTCGGAATCAGTCCTTTTCGGAACGGTTCCTCGGATTCGGTCCTTTTCGGAACGGTTCCTCGGATTCGGTCCTTTTTGGAATGGTTCCTCGGAATCGGTCCTTTTCGGAACGATTCCTCAGAATCGGTCCAAAATGTACCGACTCCGAAAAGGACCGATTCCTGGAGTCGTTCTGAAAAGGACCAATTCCTCGGAGTCGGCCCATTTCGGAATCGTTCCAAAAAGGACCGATTCTGAGGAACCGTTCCAAAAAGGACCGAATCCGAGGAACCGTTCCGAAAAGGACCGATTCCTTGGGAATTGGTTCTTTTCTTGTAGACTGGCCAGTTTTAATAAATTAAAATACGCTATTTTATTTCAAAATAACAGATTTTGATTCTATTAAAGCTGGCTTTATTGCCAAAATATCCTTCTAATGTGTGTGTGCACCCCCCCCCCTCCTCAAAAAAAAAAGAAAAGTAAAGAAAGAAAGAAAAAAGAAACTGAAGTGCGGGGCGGAGTAGGGCGTTTAATAAACATTACTGTTTCATCTTCTTGTGCTAAATTAATCTGAAAGAAATAAAACAAATATTTTATACGAATTGGATTTTTTACATCTGAGTGAAAAAGTGCCCGAGATGGAATTCGAACCCAGAAACTTTACGTGCTTTACCGATTGAGTACCTGGACCCCGAGGGTAATGGAACACCATGTGTACTTTAATACACTAATACATTTTCTAAATGGTAAATGTATCATACGAAATGAATTTTTTCTAAATGAATTCTTAAGGCTGTTCTCAAATCCAAAAGGATAAATTTGTGACAAAAGTTTTAATTTATTTTTATTCGGAAATGCATGAAACGAGCAGGTGTTGTTGTTCAGAAACTATGTAATCGAGCTGTTTTTTTCCGGTTTTTTTTTTTTGCAAACGCAATAGGCCTTTCAGAAAATAGTGTCAAAGTGGGCGTTTTGAACCGAATTTCCGCACGAAAGAGGCATCATTTCTCTAAAATGAGTGAAAAACATGTTTGTCACGTGATCAAAATAGATTATAACTCAATAGGTAATTTACTGATCAAAAGATGAAAAACACAGTTCGATTCCAAATCGCTTCCATGGTCAAACATTCCAATTTTATATCTTTCTGTTAAGAAATGAATTTGTAAATGTGTCAAAACGTTTTACGCTTGTTGAGCAGATCACTTAAGAACAGCCTTAAGAAAAACAAAGAAAATGCTTGTTTAATTACTAGTGAAAAATATTTTTTTAAATCTGACTAGAAACAGTTTTGAATAATGTAAGAAATATATCACTAGGCCATAAAAATTGCATTTTAATAGGATAATAATAACTGATTTTCAATTATTTTAATAATTGTAGAGTTACGCACTTTCATGCATATTTCACTATTTCATGTTTTTTCTTCAAACATAATTTCAATTTGAGAATCCTCTTTGTCAAAATAAATATATGACCAGCTACGAGCGCTCGAGTACCACTTTATTTCCACAGTTTGGCGTCTTGTTTTTCTCTCCTGAAGAAGATGATTAAAAAAATCTCGAAACTCCCTAAGATTGTTGTTTTAATCAACTTACATTGAGGATTATTACATAGAGTAAAATCTGTTAGAACAAGGAATTTTTGTAAAACGTTTCTTTCTTTCTTAAGATAATGAATATTTCAAAAAGCATAATGTCTAATAATAATAATAAGATAACAGTAACAGTGGTGGGTGGGATTGAAATAATTTAACCGCGGTTCGCTCTCTTAATGGCCGTTTTGAGTATAAAAACGGGAAAGAAAAATCACGTGCTACATATAGATTATTGGACTTTCTCCAACACTGCGACATATATATATATATATATCTTATACTATGCAAAAATTGTGTGTGTATGTATGTGTGTGTGTGTGGAATATTTTGCAACCTTCTCTCGCGGGCCTCTCTTAGCCAGGCGGGCGCCGCGAAGGATCACGTGACGTTTGAGAGAATTGATATTAAAAAACATTTTTTCTTTCTTGTTCCTTTTTTAGTTGGTTTTGTGAATGTGAATCTTGAACGCAGCAGATAAATAAGCTGTGTATAGGTTTTTTATCGTGGTCTTCTATTAGAAGAAATAGTTTCTGAAGTATTAATTGTTTTAAAAGCATTTCTCTTGTTTATAGTACAGTTAAAATGTGAATCTCGAAAGTAGCATGCTGGCTGTGTATTTCTTGATCTTCCGAAAAGGGAGAAATGAATATTCTTGAATATATAAAAGAAATCTTTGAATTCCCAGAGTGGAATATTTACATGTTTTTAAAGAAATAGTATCCAAATGTTTTCGTTGTATATACTGTAAATATTTATAACTGTAAATATACAAAGTTTTTAACTATCCTGTGCTTGACTTGGATTTATACTGAAAAACACCAGCGCCATTTTCAGTTGTGAAATATATTTTATTATTTTAATGTGATTTTACATGAATCGTGAAGTTTAGAATTATGCTCTCCCAACCTTGGATTTAGATTGTGATCACCTGAAATTTCATGGAATATATATGAAGATTATTCTTCATGTTTTGGTGCCTCAACAACCGGGAAAAAAGGTAAGAAATACCTTTATTATTCTGCATGACTGTTGATTTCTTGAAAATATGCATTTTTCATGATCATTTATTTTGAAAATTTAATTTAATTTTAAACATGGATAAGACAGATAAACTTAAAAGTAAAAGAGCTACTGTTCGTGCAGCCATTACGAAATTAATCACAAAATGTGATACATTATTATCTGTTGATATTGATAAAACTGATTGTGATTCTTTAATGGAATCGTTGGAGCTCGTAAATGAAAAGGAAGTTCAACTAAAGGAGTTAGATTCCGAAATGGATTTGCTAATTCAAGAAAAAACTGAATATGAAAAAGAACTAAAATCGGTAGAAGAATATTCTGAAAAAATATCCAGTTTGAAATCATATATATTAAAAGAAAAGGCTATTTTTGTCAGTTCAGTGCATCAAAAATGAATATCTGCGCATGCGTCCAAAATCTCTTCCGGGCTGTCCGATCTCTTTCACTGAAGTGAACGATTCACCGTAGACAGAGAAACATGATCACATCATCGCAACTTTTACTCCGTGTATCATCGTCATCAGGGTAAACAGCGCATGTGCGGACACTGTGGTCCAATGGGAGTTCAGTGTGTGCACAAGACTTCCTGACTAGATACAGATTTATTCTTAGGATCTTAGGCAATGAATAATTTATTCTCCCATGCTGTAGTCGTTAATATACATAGACGCCAACATTGTAAAAACTGTATCAGGAGTAAACCAAGTGAATTTCAGGAGTTTTGGACACTCTTCAGGAGTAAAATGTTCACGTTTCAGGAGTCATTTCAGGAGTTGCACATAGTTTTTTACAAGCTATATTTTTTACAAATATTCTCAGTCCTCTTGCAGCTTTTGCATTTATCAACACAAATATAATTTAAATAAAGGTTACTTAATTTACTTTTAATGTATTAATATTTTTATAACAAATTTATGAAAATGAAATATTTTTTAAAATCCCTACAGAGCAAAAAATCCACGATTGATATAACTGTGTGAAATTACAAGACTATTTTTTCCCCTACAAAAAAATAAAGTGACTTTTTCCGCGACCAATTAACAAAATTCGCGAAGATTCACAGACGAAAATCGCGATTTTCGCCGCGACTGACGGACGAAGATCGCGATGTTTTGCCGCGACTAGCAGACGAAATTCGCGATGTTTCACCGCGACTGACGGACGAAAATAGAGATGTTCTGCCGCGACTAGCAGGCGAAAATCGCGATGTTTCGCCGCGACTGACGGACGAAAATCGAGATGTTCTGCCGCGGCTAACAGACGAAAATCGCGATGTTTTGCTGCGAATTGCACACGAAAATCGCGATGTTTTGCCGCGACTGACAGACGAAAACCACGATGTTTTGCCGCGATTGACAGACGAAAATCACGATGTTTTGCCGCGACTGACGGACGAAAATCGCAATGTTTTGCTGCGACTTGCAGACGCAAATCGCGATGTTTTGCCGCGACTGACAGACGAAAACCGCTATGTTTTGTCGCGCCTTGCAAACGAAAATCGCGATATTTTGTCGCGACTGGCGGACGAAAATCGCGATGTTTTGCCGCGACTTGCAGACGAAAATTGCGATATTTTGCCGCGATTGACGAACGAAAATCGCAATTTTTTGCCGTGACTCACTGACGGAAATCGCGATTTTTCACCGCGACTCACTAACCAGGGGTGATGATTCTGAGTAAAAAAAAAATTCTGAAATTCACATCAAATTTTCTGAAAGGTTACAGTAGAGGGGTGTGAGGGGGGGATCCACTCCCGACACTAACTATATGTTGACAAAATTAGTGTTCTTTCGCGGTCTTTTGACGAAATTTGCGGGTTTTTTGATGAGATTTGCGGGGTTTTTTGCGATCTTTTGACGAAATTTGCGGGAGTTTTGCGATCTTTTGACGAAATTTGCGGGAATTTTTTCCGCGATCACTTGACGAAATTCTCGTTTTCCCGCGATTCTTCGGCGAAATTGGCGATTTTTTTTTACGAACGATTGACGAAATTGGTTATTTTGACGGAATTGATTATTGTCGAAATTCGCGCTATTTTTTTATGTCTGAATTTTCGGATTGATGACAGATTTTTTTTAATTTTCGGAACCGAATGCCTTATACTTCCGAAACAGCGATTTTTTGCCGCGACTGTAAATTCGCAATGTTTCGCCGCGACTGACTGACGAAAACTGCTATTTTTTGCCGCGACTGATTGACCAAAGCAGCAATTTTTCGCCGCGACTCATTGACGAAAACGGCCATTTTTTGCCGCGAATGACTAACGGAATTCGTGATTTTCATGCAGTGCAGCGAATGATTGACAGAATTCGCAATTTTTATCACTGGCCGATTACCGGATTTCAGGAAATTTTTTCTCAACTGATTAACGCAATTCGCGATATTTTGCCGCGGCTGACAGCCGAAATTAGAGTTTTTTGCCGAATGAAAAAAATTGCGATTTTTATCAACGACCTATTGATGAATTTCACGATTATTTGCAGCGACTGACTGACAAAAGTTGCAACTTTTTTAAACGATCGGTTGGCGAAATTTGTGATTTTCTGCCGCGAGCGATTGTAGAAATTCTCGGCTTTATCGACTAATAGACAATTTTCGCGATATACTTGAACGACTGATTGACGAAATTCGTGCCTCAAATTTCCGTATTTTCTACCTTATTACCGTACTTCCGTATTTTATCCTACATTTCCGGAGAAACTCCGGAATTTCCGGAGATATTGGCATTTATGAATATAGTAGCACGCACGTTGCTATCTCTAATATTATTTACTGTAAGGTGCTGCTTTGAAATAGTAAGTTTATTTGTTATTATTTATTTTATTTTGCTGTGTCCATTTCGATCTCTATTATTTTGCTCTGCTGTTTAATTTTCATAGCGAGTCCTAGGCTTATTTAGTTTAGTTATGGATCTAGCATCCTACAATCTTCGCGAAATTGAGCCGGACGGAAATTGCTTATTTAGGGCGCTGTCTGTGTTCCTGTATGATACAGAAGATCATCACCCGCGCGTACGCCACGCCATTGTAAAACATGTAGTCGGTAATTGGGATGTTTATCATCCGTTTATTGTTGGTGATCTTTCTTACGGTGTTCCTATTACTCAGGTAAACGATTACATGAATATTATGTCAAGAAACAGTACGCATGGTGGACACTTAGAATTAAATGCCGCAACCGCAATTTTTAATATTTTTGTCACAATTATCAATGCACAAAACAATAACGTCACAAATTTGGGTGTAAATGCTCGAGGCAAAATAGAAGTTAATTTATTGTATGATGGAAATGGACATGATGGTCACTATACGGTATTGCTCAAAAAGGGCAAAGAACAAATTCGGCAGGAAAAAAATTCATCTCCCTCCAAAAAACGAAAACTGCAAGAGAGAAATAAAAAGTATTATGCAGAGCAAAAAAAGGTTGAATCATCTCCTTCCAAAAAACAGAAACGGAAGGAGCAAAATAAAAAGTATTATGCTAATAGAAAAAAGGTAGAGTCAGTTTTAAAGCCATATAAAATTCAGTATAGGTGTGCCGTTTCCGACAACATTTCAAATTTATCTCCGTCCAACTTAGGTAATTTAGACAACACATGTGCTTATTGTAATGCGTTGTATTTTTCATCAGAAAAGAATTCAAATGCCTTATTTAATTTGTGTTGTTCTAACAAAAAGTTCAAACTGCCCGAATTTCAAATTATTGATGACATAAGAGATCTATTCACTGGAAATAATGACATGTCGAAAAACTTTAGGCAAAATATTAGGCAATATAATAATGCTTTATCCTTCGTGTCATTCGGTGCCAATATAAAGTTACCTCCTGGTTACGGTCCTTATTGTTTCAAAATTCTAGGTTCAGTACACCACAAAATTTCCCCTTTGTATCCAGATAATTCGACCCATGCTTCTTATGGTCAATTGTACATTTTAGACTTTTCTGAAGCAAACGAAATTAGGTTAGAAAAGGCTGAGAATAGTTCTATTAGAGAGGACATTCTTAATATAATAAATCTTAATTTAATTAAATGTAATCCATACGTTAAGTGCTATAAAACGATGCATCAAAAAATATCTGAGGAACACGAGCTAGCTTTAAAACAAAACAGAGTGCCAGTTGATTTTGTTATGCGCTTTTATCATGAACCGCTATCAGATCCTCGCCGTTACAACGAACCAACATGCTCAGAGGTTGCAGCGGTTTTTGAATCTAATGATGGTGCTCCACCATCTCATAGCTACATAAATGTTTATTCTAAAGATGGTGGACTGAAAACTCTAGATTTTGATAGTATGCATTGTGATCCGATGTCATATGTACTGATTTGGCCTTGCGGTGAACCAGGTTGGCATATTTCAATGTCAGCGGGGGGAGAGAGGAAAACTAATGTTCGTGAAAATATTTCCATGAGAGAATATGTTTCTTATAGACTTATGGTTCGAGGATGTCCTCCTAAGGGAAATTTCAATCCGTTAATTAATGCTGGGAAATTAACTCAGCAATTGATAGTTGATTATTACTGTCGCATCGAAGGTGACAGATTAAAATTTATCCGTAGTCAACAGGCAAAATTGAGAGTAGACACATACGCTGGCCTTGCAGATGCTCTGTTTGCACGTGCTGATAAAGAAAACTTACGGGCGGGGCGGATTGTTATTTTACCGTCTTCTTTTACTGGTAGTCCTCGAAACATGATTCAAAACTATCAGGATGCCATGGCAATGGTAAGAAAATTTGGCAAGCCAGACCTTTTCTTAACGTTTACATGTAACCCTTTATGGCCAGAAATAACTAACAGCATACATCCTTTTGAAACTGCTAATAACAGACCAGATGTTACAGTTCGTGTTTTTCATTCAAAAATTAAAGAACTTTTACATTTGATAAAAGAAAGAAAAATATTTGGCGAAGTACAAACATACTTATATACGGTTGAATTTCAAAAGAGAGGTTTGCCCCATGTGCATTTATTATTATCTCTTCAAGATAATTGTAAATTTAGAGAAATAGCAGACATAGATAAAGTTATTTCTGCAGAAATTCCCGACCCTAATGATACAGTCTTACATAACTTAGTTAAATGCCACATGGTACACGGTCCTTGCGGTAGTCTTAATCCAAACTCAATTTGCATGACTGATGGTAAATGTAAGAAAGAATTTCCAAAAGAGTTTGTTCAGGAAACTAAGGAAAATGTTAATGGTTATCCCCTTTATAAAAGGAGAAATAATAACAGGACTATTTCTAAACATATTAAAGGTAAAAATATTGAGGTTGACAACCGTTACATAGTTCCTTACAATCCCTTTCTCTTACTTTATTTTCAAGCCCATATTAATGTCGAAATTTGCGCGAGTGTTCACAGTATAAAATATATACATAAATATGTTTACAAAGGTCATGACTGCGCCAATGTGCAGGTAACTGCTGAAGGTGGTGTGCTTCATCATGATGAAGTTACTGCTTTCCTAAACACTCGATATGTCAGTCCATGTGAAGGTGCATACAGAATTGTTTCTTATCCAATGCATGAACAATCTCACACAATCATTCGCTTGCCTGTGCATTTGCCAGAAGAGCAACAAATATATTTTCAGGATGATAAAGCCGCGGAAGCTTTACTTAGATCAGAATTAAGAAGCACACAACTTATTGCATGGTTTAATTTAAATAAGGATCCAGAAACACCTCTTCATTATACTTGGGATAAAACTAAGTGTATTTGGAAAAAACGCTCTAACTTTCGTAGAGTAATTGGCAGAATGTATAATGTTTCTCCCTCTGAATCTGAGCGTTATCATCTTAGGTTACTGTTGCTTCATGTAGTTGGGGCTACAAGTCATGAAGATATAAGAACAGTTCATGATGTTGTTTTTTCTTCTTTCAAAGAAGCAGCTATGCAAAGTGGATTACTTCAGGATGATACTGAGTGGCTGCGTTGTTTGCATGAAGCATCAGTTCTTCAAATGCCATTTCAATTAAGGCAGTTATTTTCTTTCATTGCCATTTTTCAACAACCATCAAACGCTACTCAATTATGGGAAACTTTTAAAGATTATCTTAGTGAAGATTATTTGCAGCTTCATGAGCCGAATAAAGCTTATCATTTTAGTCTCAGGGATATTAATGAAACACTTAAATTACATGGTTTTTCTCTTTCAACTTTCAACTTGCCAGTTATTAATGATTTCTTAATAACTGATCACAACATCAATTTCTCTAAAAATCCAAATCTTGACTATAATTTAATGATTCAGCAAGCTAATGATGAACAACTTTTAATCATTAACGAAATCAGTAAAGTAATCCAAGCGAATAATACAAATAAAAGCAATGCATATTTCATAGATGGTCCAGGTGGTACTGGGAAGACATTTGTATACCAGTGTCTTATACAAAAATGCTTCGATTTAGGTATAGAAATTATCTCTGTTGCATGGACTGGCATTGCTGCTATGCTCTTACCAAATGGTCGCACAGTACATAGTAAGTTTAAGTTACCTTTGATTCTGCATGAAACTTCAGTATCGTCTTTAAAAATTAATAGCAAAGCTGCTTCTGATATTAAGTCAGCAAGACTGATAGTTTGGGATGAAGCACCTATGGCAAATGTTTATGCATTAATGACTGTTAATAGACTTCTGCAAGATATAATGACCAATAATATTATTTTTGGTGGGAAGATAATCGTTCTTGGAGGGGATTTTAGACAGGTATTGCCAGTAGTTCCACATGCCTCACGACAAACAATAACTCAAAATTGCATCAAATTTTCACCTCTTTGGCCATATTTCAAGGTTTTTCGGTTATTTAAAAACATGCGAGCTAGGTCAGACGAATTGGAGTTTTCAAAGTTTTTGCTTAAAATTGGTGATGGAAGTTATCCATCAGTCAATGATGAACCATCATATGGTTCTTCTGTTATTGATTTACCTTTAGAAATTATTGCAAAAGAAGATATCGTATCTAAAATTTTTGGCAAACATTTTGCTTCACCAGATCATGTTGTTAATTTTTCTAAATTTGCTATTCTTGCCCCCAAAAATGAGCATTGTAATGAAATAAATTCTAAAGTTCTACATCTTATACCTGGCACACAGAGAACATACGCTAGCGTAAATAATCTCATAACTGATGATGAAAGCCAAATTCTTCAATTTCCTGCAGAATTTCTAAACAGTTTAGAGTTAAGTGGTTTGCCTCCACATAATCTCACATTAAAAGTCGGTGCAATTGTAATGCTGTTAAGAAACCTAAATGCTACCCAGGGTCTTTTAAATGGGACAAGACTAATTGTGAGGAATATGTATGACAATTGTTTAGATTTAGAAATTATCACTGGCGAAAGAAAAGGGCAAAGAGCTTTGATTAATAGAATCGACCTATCACCATCAGACACATCACTCCCTTTCTCTTTTAAAAGACGCCAATTTCCCATACGTCTGGCTTTTTGTATGACTATCAACAAAGCACAGGGACAAACTTTAGATTGTGTTGGTATTTATTTACCCCAGCCTGTTTTTAGCCATGGTCAGTTATATGTAGCTATGTCTCGGGTGCGTTCATTTGAGAACTTAAAGGTTCAAATACTACCAAATGGCAATAGAACACTGAATGTAGTATATAAAGAGGTCCTATAATAAACAACTAAAGGGAACCTGGCATTCATGCATGTAGAATGTTTTGCTTGATGTATGTCTGTCGGAATTTCAGTTTGTAGAAATAAGTAAACAAATTTTAGGGTTACTGAGTAATGCAATAATAAATTTTAGTATGCATCAGTGCAGTTTGTCTGGGCTTATATTGTACAATAATAAATATGCTGGATAATGAAAAACCTATATGATTCATCGGTTCATGTCGATAAAATGGAAAAATGCTCTAAATGTACAAATAAGGTGACAAGGTACCAAGTTTTTAATGTTATTTATAAGGGGATAATCTTAGTATTTGCATTCATGCGTCCAGTGCGTTTAGCCTTGCGCATGTCTGCCTATGCTTTAATTATAGAAATGTTCAACAAATTTGGGGCTTATATTGTACAATGATAAATATGCTGGATAATGAAAAACCTATATGATTCATTGGTCCATGTCAATAAAATGGAAAAATGCTCTAAATGTACAAATAAGGTGACTAGGTACCAAGTTTTTAATGTTATTTATAAGGGGATAATCTTAGTATTTGCATTCATGCGTCCAGTGCGTTTAGCCTTATGTGTGTCTGCCTATGCTTTAATTATAGAAATGTGCAACAAATTTGGGAGCCTATGTTGTGCAATAATAAATTTTTGTTTGTTCTATGCATGTAGTGCAGTTTGCCTGATCCATTTCACTTACTTTCATTTAAAGAAGGGTTAAAAATAAAATTGCGTAGTATATAAGAAAATTATTTTAGTACATGCATTAGTGCACTGGCCTGATGCATGTTTGTGTATACTCAATTCAAAGGTTCAAATAGGTCGAAGGGTTTTAAGAGATTCAATGTTGTCTACAATAAGGTAATTTTAGTAATCCATTTTCATTCATGCATGTCTTGCTTTTTTGCATGGTCTGTTTGTAAATATGTGTGAGAAAAATTTTAATGTTCCCAACAAATCTTTTTTAATAACATCGAAATGGACACAAATATCCGAGTATATATGTATTGTGTATGTGTTTTTTTTTTAGTGTTTTTTTTCTTTTTCTTTTTTTTTTCCAATTTTTTTGCTGATTTAGGAAATATGCCTCATGGTACATAGATACCAAGGATTTATGTGTTTTGAATACCACCATTTCAGTTCAATAACATTTTCTTTATATATTCAAACATTTAAATGTAAAATTAAGGCAAATATTAATTTTCTGAAATATAATGGTATTCAAATTTTGGATTTCTTGGCATCTCATGGGGGAAACCGCCTTTTTCAGCATTTTTCCTTTTTTTGTTGTTTTTCTTTTCAGTAGGCATGCTTGAATATTAGTGTTTTTTTTATAAAATCTAATCTTTTAGAAAATAAAAAGTAGGGATGGAAATGTTTGAGAAACCCCCTTAAGTTCGGTACTTTTAAGTTAGCACAGCACATAATTTTACATAATTTCCTACATTTTAGAGTCTTCTGCATACAGTAATGTTTTTTTGTTGTTTTCATGGGCGTGCAGTGCTCATACATGCATTAGCAACTGTAACATTTACATATTTAGTGTAGTTTATAGATTGATGCATGAATTTTCATACATCCAGCTTATTGTTTGTTTGTTTGTTTTGTTTTTGTTTTTTTTTTTTTTGGGGGGGGGGGGTCGGTGGTGCACTAATGGGAAAGTCATTTTTGACTGGTGTGCTAACGAAAAAATACCCAAAATTTTAGTAATATCTATCAATTTGTGACGATGGTTAAGTTAACTTTATGCAACTCGGTATTACTTTAAACGTTCTTATATTTCCTATATTCTTTGTGGAATACATCATAATTACAAAAAGTAATCAAGCAAGAAAAACTTTTGTAAAAACTATGACACTCACACTACAATTTTTATAATATTTTTTTATATTTTTTGGTAGCATATTCCTGTTTTCCAATTTTTCCAGGAAAAAAGTTTTTTTTACCCAAAATTTTAAACCTGTTTTCAAATAATTTGTGATAATGTTGTCATTTAAATCTATGCACAAACATCAATAGTAAAAAATAAATTTTAAAACCGTTCGTAGCAGGAAATTTTTTGAAAAACCGTCAACTTTACACGAGCATGCCTGCTGAAAAATTAAAAGGGTATAGCGAGTACGGGCACTCGACCTCTTGGGTGTACATGGAACTGAGTGCAACAGTGACAGTCATTTTTATTTTCTGATTTCATCGTGTAAAATATGAATTTTGTCAAATATCGTGGAAAATATGCAAATTTCGTCGAAAGATTATGGAATAAAACACAAATTTCGTCATAGGATTGAAAAAAAAAAAACGTGATTTCATCAAAGGATCGCAGAGTAAACGTGAATTTCATTCAAAGGACTGCAGAAAAAGTGCGATTTTTGTCAAATGGTCGCAGAAAAACACTGATTTTGTCAAAGGATCGCAGAATAAATGCAAATTTCCTCAAAATGTTGCGGAATTATTCATGTTATGCACCTTCAGTGTCCCACTCCCCACTAGCTTTCCCCCCGCAGGAGGGCCTTTTTCTAAATTTTGCCGTCACACCTCATGTGACATATCGTTGCAAAGGCCTGTGAGGGGGCACTTTCCTAAATCGATATATCGGAATATCATGATATACAGATGCCGATTTATCATGATATTTAATTCTAGACATCGCCCAGCCTTTGCGGTAAGTAAACTTTTTTTCTTTAGTGCTATCAAATTGTTTGCCGTCAAGTTTTGACGGGTTCCATCTAGTTTAAAATTAAGATGAGGCTTAAAAAATGTAAAATCGAAACTGAACCAAAAGTTTTACTAGAATCAAGTAACGGTTCAAAAATCGGTAGTAAGCCAGTTTCGGCAGTGAAGCTTCCTAAACTTAACATAGAAAAATTTTCTGGTGATGCAAGCCAGTTCTTAGAATTTTTTAATTTATTTACTAGTGCGATAGATTCAAACGAATCGTTATCAAAAATTGAAAAATTCCAATATCTCAAATCTTTGTTGTCTGGTCCTGCATATAATATTGTATCTGGTTTTGAACTGACAGATCAAAATTATTCTACTTGTTTAAAATTGTTAGAAGAGAGGTATGGTAAGCGGGAAAATATCATAAACTGTTACATGAATAAAATTCTAAATCTTGAACCAGTGAAATCCTCTAACAATGTTACTTCTTTAAGGAAGCTGTACGATAATATTGAAACTAGTATGAGAAATCTTGATGCGTTAGGAGTAACATCAGGCTCTTACGGCCATTTATTACTACCAATACTAATAAGATTATTACCCGAAAATTTGATACTAGATTTTCATCGAAAACGTAACCCCGATAAGGACTGTGAAGTCACCGATTTAATAAATTTTATTAAAACGGAATTAAGATGTCGTGAAGCTACTAATTTAGTAAACAATTCCCAAACCAAGACTTATGAAAATTCTAAAACTAAATATGAAAATCCTTCAAGTAAATATCAAAATTTTCCGCAAAAGAAAAATATACCTTCAGCTGCTGCTTTAAATACATCTACAAAACAGTTTTGCATATTTTGTAAGTCTTCTGATCATGTAGGACTAAATTGTTTGAAATTCACTGATGAACAGAAACGATATAAATTAAAGAAAGAAGGTCGCTGTTACAAATGCTTTTTTAAGTCGCATTTATCAATTAACTGTAGAACAAAAATTAACCCTTGTTCCAAATGTGGTAACACTACCCATAGTACTTTGTTTTGTTTTAAAGAAACAGCAAAAGAAAATCCTGAAAAAGAAATGAAAGGTGCAATTGTATCTATGATGCCAGAACAAAAATATAAACAAAATAAATCTACATTATTGCAGACTTGTACAGTTTCTGTGTCTGCTGGTAAGGAATGCTTGTTGGCTCGCGTTTTATGTGATAGTGGTTCAGAAAAATGCTTCGTGAAGAGATCGCTAGTACAAAAATTAAAATTGAAGCCATTGCGAAGAGAAAATTTATTAGTTTATCCTTTTGGGCGGAGACGCCCTTATGAATCTTGTTATGAAGTAGTTTCTCTTGAATTATCCAGTGTTGTGCAACCTATTAACTCGATAAATATCGAAGCACTTGTGGTTGATAATATAACTGGAGCTTCTGTGAAAACACTAGAACCAGAACTTCTAGACATAATGAGAACAAGAGGCTTTAAGCCTGCTGATACAGGTCTTGAACAGGAAATAAATATTTTGCTAGGGTCTGACTTTTTGTGGAAAATATTAAAGGGAATCGAGGGAAAATTGACAAAAGAATTATACGTTGCAGAAACTATTTTCGGTCATACGGTGCAAGGGCAAATAGAGTCTAATAAAAAAGAAGTAGCTTGTTTGCGTGTTTCAGTTGAAAATATAAATACCCAACTGAAAGCATTTTGGGATCTTGAATCAATTGGCATTGCTGAAAGCAATGAAAAGAACATTACCGATCATGAGGTAATAAAAGAATTTAAAGAAAATCTAAAATTCGTAAATGGGCGTTATGAAGCAAAATTATTGTGGAAAGATTCTCGCGAATTACTTAGAAATAATCTTGAAGTAGCAAAGAAGCGATTTTCTAGTTTAGAAAATAAATTCTTGAAAAACGATTCTTTATTTAAGGAATATAACTCCATTTTGCTAGAGCAGTTTAATGAGGGTGTGATAGAATTGTGCATCGAGAAACATTTTAATAATTCCTATTACATGCCCCACAGACCTGTTATCCGTGACGACAAAACTACAACAAAAATGTGCATAGTCTATGATGCTTCTTCCAAATATGGTGATTCTCTATCATTAAACGAATGTTTGTATCATGTCCCTAACTTGAATTCTAATGTTTTAGATGATGAAAACATTCCTGTTTCAAGTTTCGAACCCCCAAATACTTCCTTGAAAATTTTAGGATTGATCTGGAACAATACAGAAGATAAATTAGGACTAGAATTACGACCCTTGTTAGAAAAATTAAATAATGATTCTTCTACTAAACGCAATGTTTTGAAAATTGCAACTATGTTTTTTGATCCAGCCGGATTTATTTCCCCTTTTGTTATTCGTGTCAAATGCCTTTTACAGCAATTGTGGGTTATGAAAATATCATGGGATGACAGTTTTTGTGGTGAGCTAGAAAATGATTGGAAAAATTGGCTTTCAGAAATCCCTGATCTCGCTCACTTGAAAATTCCCTGGCAGTATTTTAGCAACCTGATCATGGAAAAGGAGCATCTCCAATTGCATGTTTTTCCTGATGCTAACCCTAATGTGTATGTTCCTGAATTTCTTTCCTTGCCTGAAAATCAGTGGCCTAGAGTTAAAATTGTTGCTACACAATTACCTGATGTTTCTAAAGAGAAGTCTCGAAAATCAGCAACCATTTCTTGTGTTGTTCAAACAAATAAAGCTGATGAAATTCCTATTTTTAATCTTGAAAAATATAGCTCCCTAAAGAAATTGTATCGAGTAACTGTATGGCTATTTAGATTTATTTCTAATATAAAATTGAAGGTAGAAAAAAGAGATTTTTCAGAATTATCAGCTGAGAAAATGTTACATGCTGAAAATTTTTGGTTAAAGCTGGTGCAGGAAGAAAGTTTTCCTGAAGTTACAAAATACTTGAAATGTAGCAAGAGTATCCCTAGTGAATCGAATCTTCTACAGTTAAATCCTATGTTGTCAGATGATGTTTTGCTGTTGCTACGAGGACGGTTACAAAAGTCTGATTCCTCATTTTATGAAAAACATCCTGATGTGATTCCTGCAAAACATAAATTGACTGAATTAATCGTGAAAGATGCACATGAAAAAGTTTTTCATTCAGAAGTGCCCAGAACATTAGTGCAAACTTGTGAAAAGTTTTGGATTTCAAAATCTAGACAGCGCATAAAATCAGTCCTAAACAAACGTGCAATCTGGAAGAAATCTAACGCACGCCCTGGTGAACAAGTTAGAGCACCTCTAAAACATATCTTGTGTTTACCTACCATAAAAGTGAACGATTTGATTTTACAAGCAACCAAAGAATCTTTAGTGAAATGCTTCCGTTTACGTGAGACTCTTCTGAATCATTTCTGGAAGCGCTTGAAAAATGAGTGCCTCTCAACTTACAATCTGCTCACTACACGGACCAGAATAATACTTCTGACTTTGAAATATATGATGTGATTCTTATGCATATGAACATTATATTAAAAGACCTATTAATTCTTGTGTAAAATTTAGAAGTGAAAAAACTCTGAACTTTTTTATTAATAGAACTGAAAAAAAAAAAAAACTCTGATATTATTAGAGACTCTTGTTTATTGACTTAAAAAAAAAATTATTTTTTTTCACTTAAAAAAAAAAAAATGTTTCTTGTTTGATAATATTTCTAATTTTTAGTTTAATTTTTTTTTGTATTGAATATTCTAGAAAAGGTTGAATAGATTTAAACTGTTCTTTCTATTTTTAGTAGCAGAAACTTGTTCTCAAATTTTTTAAATTGTTTTATTTTATTGAAGCCCAGTATGTAAGTATATATTTTGATTTTGTATTGTATTTATGTATAGTGTAACTGATAATTTTTTAGAATAATTTTTATTTCTACTTTAATTATTTGAATCCCCATTTTGATGAACCCTTGTTCATCAGGGGGGAGTTTGTGGAATATTTTGCAACCTTCTCTCGCGGGCCTCTCTTAGCCAGGCGGGCGCCGCGAAGGATCACGTCACGTTTGAGAGAATTGATATTAAAAAACATTTTTTCTTTCTTGTTCCTTTTTTAGTTGGTTTTGTGAATGTGAATCTTGAACGCAGTAGATAAATAAGCTGCGTATAGGTTTTTTATCGTGGTCTTCTATTAGAAGAAATAGTTTCTGAAGTATTAATTGTTTTAAAAGCATTTCTCTTGTTTATAGTACAGTTAAAATGTGAATCTCGAAAGTAGCATGCTGGCTGTGTACTTCTTGATCTTCCGAAAAGGGAGAAATGAATATTCTTGAATATATAAAAGAAATCTTTGAATTCCCAGAGTGGAATATTTACATGTTTTTAAAGAAATAGTATCCAAATGTTTTCGTTGTATATACTGTAAATATTTATAACTGTAAATATACAAAGTTTTTAACTATCCTGTGCTTGACTTGGATTTATACTGAAAAACACCAGCGCCATTTTCAGTTGTGAAATATATTTTATTATTTTAATGTGATTTTACATGAATCGTGAAGTTTAGAATTATGCTCTCCCAACCTTGGATTTAGATTGTGATCACCTGAAATTTCGTGCAATATATATGAAGAGATTTTTTCAGTGTGTGTATGTAAATTTTCTTAAAAACGGCTCTAACGATTTTGACGAAATTTTGTATTTTACCATTTTTGGGCATGAAAAGACTATTGGCCAGAGTCACATGTTCGAGAAAATTCGATTAGTGGGTCATTATGGGTCAGGGTCAAGCAAATTATATCTAAAAAACGGCTCAATCGATTTTGAGTAAATTTTGTATCCAACCGTTTTCGGGAATGAGAAGAATATTAGGCTAGGTCACATGTTCGAGAAATTTTGATTAGTGGGTCATTTTTGGGTCACTGCGGGTCAAGCTATTTTTATGTAAAAAATGGCTCTAATGATTTTCACGAAACTCTATATTCTACAGTTTTGGATTATGAGAAGACCGTTGGGCTAAGCCACATGTTCGCGAAAATTCGATTAGTGGGTCATTTTTGGGTCACCGTGGGTCAAGCTTAGCTTATCTAGAAAACGGCTTTAACGATTTTGACGAAATTTTGTAATCTGCCATTTTCGGGCGTGATAATACCATTGAGCTAGGTCGCATGTTCAAGAAAATTCGATCAGTGGGTCATTTTGGGTCACAATGGGTCAGGCTCAAGCTAATTGAATCTTAAAAAAAGGCTCTAAACTTTTTCACAAAATTTTGTAATATACCGTTTCTGATGGGCACGAATAGATATCATTGGGCTAGGTCACATGTTCGAGAAAATTCGATTTGTGGGTCAATTTGGATCATTATGGGTCAGGGTAAAGGGGATTATATCTAAAAAACAGCTCAATCGATTTTGACTAAATTTTGTATCCAACCGTTTTCGAGTACGAAAAGACTATTGGTCTAGGTCACATGTTTGACAAATTTCGATTAGTGGGTCATTTTTTGGGTCACTGCGGGCCAAGCTATTTTTATCTAAAAAACGGCTCTAACGATTTTCATGAAACTCTATATTCTACAGTTTTGGATTACGAGAAGACTATTGTGCTAAGTCACATTTCGAGAAAATTCGATTAGTGGGTCATTTTTGGATCCCTGTGCGCGAGAATAATATTGGGCTAAGTCGCATGTTCGAGAATTCGATTAGTGGGTCATTTTGTGTCACAATGGGTCAGGCTCAAGCTAATTGAATCTAAAAAAAGGCTCAAAACGTTTTCACAAAATTTTGTAATGTACCGTTTCTGGGCATGAGATGACCATTGGGCTAAGTCCCATGTTCGAGAAAATTCAATTATTGGGTCATTTTTGGGTCACTGTGAGTCAAGCTAATTGTATCTAAAAACGACTCAAACGATGTTGACAAAATTTTGTATTATACCATTTCTGGGCATGAGCAGACCATTGGGCTAAGTCACATGTTCGAGAAATTTCGATAGGCTATTTTTGGTTCCCTGTGGGTCAAGCTAAATTTATCTAGAATAAAGTTGCAACGATTGTGACTCAATTTTGTATTCCATTGTTTTCGGCCGCGAGAAGTCCATTGGACTAGGTCACATGTTCAAGAAAATTCGAATAGTGGATCATTTTGGGTCACAATGGGTCAGGGTCAAGCTAATTGTATCTAAAACACAGTTCAAACCATTTTGACAAAACTTTGTATTATACTGTTTTCGGACATAAGACCATGGGGCTAGGTCGCATGCTCAAGAAAATTCAATCAGTTGGTCATTTTGGGTCCTAATGGATCAGAATCAAAGCTGTATCTAAAACAACGGCTCAAACGATTTTGACAAAACTTTGTATTATATCGTTTTGGGGCACGAGAAAACCATTGGGCTAGGTCGCATGCTCAAGAAAATTCTATTAATGGATCATTTTGGGTCATAATGGGTCAGGGTCAAACTAACTGTATCTCAAAAAAGTTCAAACGATTTTGATAATTTTTTTACTATACCGTTTTCCAGTACGTGAAGACCATTGGAGTATGTCACATGTTCGATAAATTTCGATTAGTGGGTCATTTTTGGATGAACGCGGGTCAAGCTAATTTTATCTAGAAAATGACTAACGATTTTCACTAAATTTTGTATTCCATCGTATTCCGGCTGGAGAAGAGCACTGGGTTAGGTCGCATGTTCGAAAAAATTCGATTACTGGGTCATTTTGGGTGTAATTGGCTCAGGGTTAAGCTAAGTGTAACTAAAACAGCAAGAATGATTCAGTGGGAATAATACATCGAGAGAAACACAAAGCTGAATTTGACCGAGCTTAGCTCGGTCATTCCTGCTAGTATATATAAAGCTGCATATTTTATGCTTGTTTCGGTTTAATAGATTTATGTTAACCCTCCGCTTACCAGAGGGGTTCAATGGCCCCGACAGGTACATTTATAATGATATTTCTAATTTATTTTAAAAACTGAAATTTCTGTAAATATGTGTTTTTTCTGGGATGTTCTATTCTTTTGAGTAGAACATTCCAGAAAAAGTCACATATTTACAAAATTTTCATTTTTTAAAATGTGAAAAATCAATTTGAATGTATCTATCGGGTCTGTTGCACCGGCCTGGTATGCGGAAGGTTAATATTGCATTTAAAAAGTTTTACAATATACGAATTTAATTAATGGTTTCCAAAGAATGCACGTTGTGATTTTGTACAGTTTTTTCAATTGTTATTTTACTTCTATTTCTTGCTAAATAATTAAAATTTAAATAACTGTGACTTTGTTTTAATTCAACATAAAATAAAAGCAAAAAAAAATCGTTTATCATAATAATTTCTTATAATTCAGATTTCTTGATCGTTATTGATACTCGTAAATCCCGAAATGAATGCCACGATTAATGCCTGTTACTGTGGTGATGGATAATACATAGATAATACATATCTGAGTTTAGTTTCGATCAAATCAAGGCTCCCTTCATGCTAAACTAAATTTAATGTTTCAAGCCTAATACCAAACTTCCGTTTTTATTGAGGTAAAACTAACTGAAAATACGATACTAAATTTTATGTATTTTCCTTTCTTATTGTTATTCTTTTCACTTAGAAGATTTATTTATTTATTTTCTTAAATTACATAAAGTTTTATGAAAAGTTCGAATTTAACAAAATGTTTTATCTATTTTAAATAGTTTTGACAATAAAAAAGTTTAACTCCGAATAAAAAATAGTCAAATTCTCAAAAAATTAAGGTTGGTATTATCTATAACACGTTTACAACAGATATCTTTCATTCAACGGCCGAAACATCGTCAAAAGGATAGTTCTTTATATAGTACTACACTCTGTAATAATAATGGACATACTTTTAATTTGTTTAATTTAATTAAACCAATAAACCGTTTTTAAGTTAAAATGTTAGAAAATTTCAAATTTAAAGAAATAGAACTTTGAAGTTTAGTGAATCACTGTATCTTTTGGCGGAGATAATATGTACTATATATGAATAAAATCATATATATTACTATATATATATATATATATATATATATATATATATATTATAATATTAATATATATAATATTATCATATAAATATCACTATCCATAGCCATGCTGCTAATGAATCTGTTTACAAATCATCTGAAGGAACTTCTACCCTTTCGTGTAACACAAGTGTTCAATGACTTCATGAGTTATGAAGCTCCAAAGATCCCAATCCAAACAAACATATTAGCATCGCAATTCACTCACACCGAACTGAGGTTCTGTATGGTATAAGTGGAGAGAGGGTGACGGCGGATGAGGGTGTGAAATTAGAGAAATTCCTGTAGGTTCTCGTGAAATTGGAGATTCAAAAAGAGTTGTAAGTTTATTGAAATTCTACGTAGTTAACAGCAGTTCACAAATAGCGATGTTAGGGTAAAAGACAAGACATACATCAGTCACTCAGGAAAGACAGTGTGCAAAAACGTGCTTTACTTTTTAACCCTTTCCAATAAAGTTAGTGTTTATGAATGCGGTTTGTCTGTCCGTCAGACCGTCTGTTCACGCTCTAAGGCAAGTCACACTCTAAGGCGACACATAAGACATGTCGCTTGAATTCGCTAGAAAAACTGGTTTAAAACAAGTTTGCAACAACTTCGTTCTTTGTTTCGACCGGTTTTTTCACTTCATGTTGCGCTTTGTGGTCTCAGTGTGTGATATACCTAACTCCCGTAAATATACTCGGATTCCCATGCAATTGATATATGTTAATGATGTTTACCATGGGATGTTTGGTATTCAATATGAAGAGTGTAGCATTAATAGTTTATTTACAGGGGCACTCAAAAGTATTTCGTTACATTATGGTCAACGGGAAAAAATCGTTTGCAGCGCATTTTAATGACATTAAGCTATTTCAAATGCATTAAAATTGATATATATCACTGAATTGCACTACAAGATGATTGCTATAGAATAGGGTGTTTCACTTCTGAACCAGATCCTGAAGGCGGTGATAATAATGTTGATGAATTATGCGAAATATCCTGTGTGCGTAAAGTTAGGGAGCTGAGGAGAAAGACATTAAAGGGGATAAAGTTATTGAAAGTACGGACACTGGAACAAAAATGTAATCTACTTTAAATAGTTACATATCCAAACCAGTAGGGCCATCCAAATGAAAAATGAAATTAAGATTAACTAGAGGTAGATTTTGAAGAGGAATCTATGAGACTAAAAATTCCTAGACCCTGGTGACAAATATCAGAGCAATAATAAAATTTCCTATACAGGATGTCCACTCTCGCCGATGTCCAATAGCTAATTCCTAAACCGTTAGTCATAGACATATAGTTCCAATTACAAAAATGTTTTAAATGGGGGTAAAGAAGTATTTAAAAAGTGATTTGGGTCAATAGAATCATTTCTTGAAAAATTATGAAATTTAATTTTTTATACGATCCCCCGGTCCTTCAAGTTATAGTTAGTAAAACTTTCCTATTACACTTATAAGTAAGACAAATAAAAGTCCTATTATTCTACGACTAAAACTGACCGAAGTAATGGCTGTTTAAACTTGGAGCATATTTTTTGCTGCGAAATAGGGGTCATTTACAAATTTACTACAAATATAAATAATCTTCAGATATATATAAAAAAATATTTGATAGTAAAATTAACATTGCATTATAAATTTGAAATCTATAATCATTCTGAAATATTAATGCAAAATATACAGCTTGTACTAAACATATAATGGGAAAAAAATAATAGAATTTTCGTTAAATAAAATGTCGAAAAGCAACAGCCTCGATTCTTTACACACTGAATCCAAAAATGGCCTTCATTTTTTATCACAAAGTACAGATTTTTTGTAAATCGTAAATTTGAAAGCTAAAAAGTGAAAAATTTTCGGAAATCTGATTCTGATAGTATAAAATAGATGTGATTGTTATTTCTTTAACTTTTGATAATTGATTTTTATGTATTTTTTACTATTGAATCCGAAAATGACCTTCATTTTTAACCATCACGTCAGGATTTTCCGCAAATTGTAAATTTCAAAGTTTAAAAGTTCAAAGTTTTAATTGAACCTCTTCCCTTCCCACATCATCGGATCCCCGAGCTGTTTAGCTGTAAAAATCCCAGTATAAGCCAAAAATTGAATAAATTCTTGAATTAAATAAAATTAAATTGAATAAAAGAAGTTTTACATCCATTTTATAGTATCAGATTTTCGCTATTTTTATAACTTTGAAATTTACCATTTACAAAAAAGTCTAACATGATGGTTAAATATGAAGGTAATTTTTACATTCAGTGCTAAAAAGCACATACGAATCAATCGTAAAAGTTAAAAAATACAACCATGGACTCTATTTTATAGTATTAGCTATTTTTTCAATTTTGAAATTTACTATTTTGAAATTTACTATTTGCGAAAAATTCTGACATGATGGTTAAAAATGAAGATAATTTTCGGATTCAGCGCTAAAAAATACATAAAAATCATAATTTTAAAAATACATAATTTTAAAAATAAAAAAACACAACCATCGCAGTCTTGTGTTATCTAATCTAAAACTTTTTAGTAAATTTGTTGGCAGTAATCTATCCGAAATTTTTTGTGTTACCCTGTAAAATAAGTGCATAATGGTAAGCACTGAAAATCATAATAATATTACATTGTCATCTGATTTACGTCAATATGTAAAATTTAACCTCGATCGCATATTTTAAAGTGAGTTGAATTTCAAGTACAAATTTTGAACTGGAAAGACATACATACGATCGTTTCAAGTTAACCCGTTACCGGCTGGTGTTGCGTTCACGCAACGGTCAAAATAATTGCTCATGCTTACATTAATTACTTTGTCACCACTATTTTACAATTAAAAAAATTGCCTTATTTATTGGCAAAAATTTCGATATTTTAATTAAGCGGAAATTACCTTTCTGAATTTGTGGTGACAAGCGACTTTCAACAAGAAATTTGAAAATTCCTACTTATAGTTTTGGCGGTTAATAGATTAAATAAAAGCTTATAAAAATAGCATAATCTTTGTTAAAAAAATTATGAAAAGAAAAAGCTTCAAATCCTTACAAAAATCTGTCATAATACGATTTCTTTCAAAGCGCAGCTACACATGAAATAAATCCTTCAAATACTTTAAGCACTTTGTTTACGACCCCTAGAAGCATGGCTAAACTCATGTGTATTCGGATGCAGAAAAATGGCATAAGTGTTGCATTTCAAAGTTTCGTATAACTTCATGAATTTTAGTGTTAGATGAATGGGACTTTTTTTGTCTTTCTTTTAAGAGAACAGAAATTTTTACTAAATATCTCTTATAGGGCGGGGGACCGTATAAAAAATTAAATTTCGTAACTTTTTTAGAAATATTTTTATTGATCCAAACGACTTTCAGAATAATTTTTTACCTTATTTAAAACATTTTTGTTTTAACACACAACAACACACAATTGGAACTATAGGTCTATGACTAACTGTTTAGGACCTAGCCACTGAACATCTTTGAGAGTAAAGACACACTGTATAAAATAATAATATAAATGGACGGTCATTTGACGACATATTTTGAAAAGAAACCAATGATTACACTGAAAATCGAATAGACCTTGCACCGCCCTTAAATTTCCAAGAGGAATTATGCTTTATACCATAAATCATAAAGTTAGAAATAACTGCAAATTAATTGCACACACTGATCAATGAAATGAATTCTTAAAAACAAAATCATCTGTCCAAAACATTACAAAATTAAGGCGACTGGATGCGTAAGAAAACGGATGGGTACATAAGAAAATAAATTAGTAAAAAATATTATGGATTGCATGTGGTTCTCTTTATCTCGGAAGTGTTTTTTTCCCATTGGAATCCTTTATTTTTCAAAATCGTTCTTTTTTTCTCAGAATCGTTCCTTTTTTTTTCGGAATCGTTCCTTTTCCTCGGATTCGTTCCTTTTTTTCGGAACGATTCCGAAAGGAACGACTTCAATGAACTCGTTCATTTCGGTGAACGATTCCGGCTGGAACGATTCCTTAAAAGGAACGATGTTGCCCATCTCTATCATTTACCATGATGAGAAAAGTAGTAAAAAAAAAGGGGGGGGGGGAGATATGAGAAATAAGGTGCAATTTTATATCTTTTTAACTTTTAGATTAAAATAAGATTTGTTTAACATAAATGCTGACATTTATATTGCGGATGGAGAAGGATTGAAAGTGTGACCCTTTTAGCACATCACTGAAATTGCTGACTTTTTTCGTGATTGTTGCCATCCTTTAAAATTAGTAATAAAATATAATCTTAAAATATATCTCTTTTTAAAGATAACAAAATGTCAAAAAAGCAAAAAATCGCAGATCTGCAGAAAAATCTAATGAAAGCCTCCTCCAGCCCTCCTTCATTCTGCTGTAAAAATAAAGTTACTTGACTCATTACAGAACTTTATTAAAGTATTTTTAATTAATTACAAAATAATAATAAATTAAAACTAAAATATTCCCATAATACCTAAACATATGAAAATTAATTTTTCATGAAAATAATGCATAAAAATATAAACTAAAAATGGATGAATTTGGATATAAATAGTGAATCAATTTCAGCAAGATACTCAATCCATGTGACTGGCATTGAAATCGGATGTCAAACTGATGCATGACTATTTTAAAATATTTTAATTAATTACAGAATAATAGAAAACAAAGAATATGTATTAAAATATTACCCAAACATGTGAAAAATGAATGTTTCATTAAAAGAATGCATAAAAATAAAAACTGAAATTCGATGAATTTGGATTTTAAATATGAAACTTTATTGAATTTTTTTCCAACCATAAATACTCAATCAATTTCAGAAAAAAAATATTATTAGTAAAAGAAAAATATTTCATGTGGATCACGGCCAAATAGTGATACACAAAACAATGCATGACTATACCTTTAAAATAATTTCATTAATTACAAAATAATAGAAAATAAAAAATAAATGTTAAAATATTACTAAAACATGTCAAAAATGAATTTTTCATCATAAGAATGCATAAAAGTATAAAATGCAAGTCAATGAGTTTGGATTTTAAATATAAAACTTTATTATTATTATTTTTAATCATATAAATGCTGAATGAATTTCAGGAAAACAATCTTTTGAAACAATGCAGGATTTTACTTTAAAACATTTTAATTACAGAATATTGGAAAAAAAAAAAATACAAATCGCAATATTACTTAAATATGTGAAAACTTAATTTATCATCAAAAGATTGCATTAGCATATAAATTGAAATTTGATGAATTTGGATTTTAAGATTTAAACATTACTTTTTCCTTTCAACTTTCCACTATATAAGTTCTTAATTTCTGAAAAATACACATTCCAATCTCGTAAACTCTGAATCTTGTTTACAAAATAAATATCAATTCTTACTTAAATCATCGTTTTCTTAAATCGCCTTTTTCTTAAATTGGATCCTGCTAAATCGATTTAACACCAGCTTGCCTTGTTTTCCTTAAATCGGAAAGCATGGAGGCTTGCGATGTTTGCTTAAATCGGATTGTCCTAAATCGATTTAACACCAGCTTGCCTTGTTTGTCTTAAATCGGAAAGCATTGAGGCTTGCGATGTTTGCTTAAATCGGATCCTCCTAAATCGATTTAACACCAGCTTGGCATGTAAGTGGTAGATACATCAAAGTAGATAAATCGGTTTTCCGATGTTAGCTCTGAATCAGTATTTTGTTTTAAATCGATTTAAAGCCAATGGCTAAATCGCGATTTAAGACAATGGCTAAATCGCGATTTAAGATAATGGCTAAATCGCGATTTAAGATAATGGCTAAATCGCGATTTAAGATAATGGCTAAATCGCAATTTAAGACATTGGCTAAATTGCGATTTGACATTAGCTAAATCGCGATTTCCGATTTTAGCTTAAATCGATTTAAGACCAATGGTTAAATTGGCTTTCCGATGTAAGCTTTAAATCGATTTACGAGTTAAATCGATTTAAGGCCCAGGCCTAATCAAGACAATAAATAATGCAGACTTTACATGGAAACTATAAATCTTCAACAGCAACTGTGCTTAGTATCTACTGCACTGGATAATTTTCAAAAGGATAATTGTTGTCTAAGGGAAGTCGTACATATTTGGTCAACTTTACTCGAAGATGAAGTATTTGCTCCATACAAAGATTCAATCCAGGAACGATATAATCAATCACCTGTTCATTTGATAGCTTATCTAGCTCATCCCAAATATAAAGGGAGAAAATAGTGAAGCACCGAAGAAGAATTAGCTTTAGAATGGCTAAGGAGCATTAACAGTGATTATGTAATACCATTAATGTCATTACAAATAACAGAAAATGAATATTATCCAAAATCAGTGTTACATCCTAGTGTCACAGATGTATTGACCCCATTTAAATAGAGCAAAATAATGGCAAAAAAAGTTGAAAAATCAATTGATCTTCTGAAGCAAAATTTTTGGTACTATATGGCATTGTTAAATTCATTGCCTGCCAGTTTTGCATCAGTTGCGCGTCTTTTTTCAACTTTTGGCCTTGTTCAAAATAAACTTTGTAATAGGTTAGATAATCAAAAAACAGAAAACCTGGTAAGTGTCGCCAATTATTGAAAAGTTCAAATGAAGAAGATTGGTAAACATAAAACATCATAAAATTTGCAGTTTGAATTTTTGTACTGTGCAAAAATTTCTTGTGTATTATAAAAAGTCAATATCATTAAAGTTTTTTATTATTCTCCTTTATTGTGGTGCTTCTTTTTGGGCATCTGCTTTTTTTTTTTTATTATAAAAGTATCTTATTTTTTCATATTTAATTTCAAGAAATATGTTTTCGTAGATGTTAAATATACTTTTCTTTATTACTTTGTACAGTTATTTTCTTTTTACAATTATATGACTAATTTTTTCCTTGGTCCACCAATTTGAAGTTAAAGAATACTCACTGTATATGAAAATAATAAATCTAATAATATTGTATGTTTGTCATGTTGGGAACGTGCCATTTTCGTTGCATTCGCGACCTGGCATTTGCACATGGCAATCTCTCTCATTTTTATACTTAATTTTAGAAATAAAACCACGAATTTCATATCAGTCACTCATGAAATAAAACTGCAAATTTCCACAATTGGCTGCGAAATAAAACCACGAATTTCCTCAAATGGTCGAGGGGGGAAAAATGGGAATTCTTCAAATGGTCAAGGGGAGAATTTAAAAAAAAAAAACGCAAATTTTATCAATCAGTTTAAAAAAAAAAAAAAACACGAATCTCATCAATCAATAGCTGAAAAAAATTGTGAAGTTCGTCAATCGGTTGCTGGAAGAAAAAAAAAAATGGCAATTTTGGCAAGCCGCAAGAAAAAATAAAGATTTTTGTCAAACGATCACAAAATAAAACTGTGAATTTTGTTAGTCACTCATGCATTAAAATCATTAATCTTATCAAATGGTCATTTCATAAATTTCAAGAAAAAATTGTGAATTTATTCACTCGGTTGCAAAAAAAAAATTCTCTAATTTCATTAATTGGTCACGAAAAAAAATAACAAATTTTGTCAATTAGTCGCAGAAAAATATTGCTAATTTTGTCAATCAATTACAAAAAATCGCTAATTTTTAATTAGTTTCGGAAAAAAAAAATCGTGAATTTCATCAATGAGTCACGACAATAAAACATGAAAATCAGCAGTGTCACGAAAATTTCAATTTATTGTCACCACAGGGATTAAAAAAAAAAAAAATCTTCTCACCATCAAAAATTGCAACAAGGCTTATTAATGTTCGATCTTTCTCCATCATTCCACACTCAAAATCATCGACTGAATGTCAGAAATTGTTAAATTTATTTTATTAAAATCTGAAACCTAAAATAAAATAAATGTTCACCAAATTTTTTTCATACATAATTTTTTTATTTTGATTTTTATAGATATTTTTTAATGTAAATGAACATGTTGAGTGTTTATTTTCAGCTATGAAAAATACTTTGCAGTGGGGGGGGGGGGGGGGTATCTTTGGAACGAAAAACGTTTTACTGTTTGTTACTTTTAAGCTTTAATACAATATTACTGATAAATGATAATATTTGAATGGATTGAACTTTTAATAATAGTTTTTTTTTTTTTTTTTTTTTTAAGAACAATCTGGTTTAACTATATACAATACCAATATCTAAAAGTTTTTTAAACATACTTCAGGAAGAAACATTAAGACCAAAACAAACTTTATTATTATTATTTTTAATAACATTTCAGAATGTACTGCATAACACAGCAAACTATTGCTTAAATATAATCGAGTAGCTGTGTTCTTCATAAAAGTTTAAGTCTGATAATTTTACATAGTCTGTGATAAGATTTTTTTAAAGATAATTTTTCTAATAGGAAAAATGTTTGAAGTGTATTTTCTCTTTTATAGTGCAAAATAACCTCACCCATTCACAATTTTTTTCATATGCACTTTGATATGACAAAATCAAAATAAGAAATATCGTTTTCCTAATATTACCTCACTACCACAATTGCTTAGATTTTTTTTTTTTTTTTTTTTACTATATCTTGCCCAACTTCATCTTCTGACTGTACATATCTTAAGAGGCTACTTCAGTCACCTGAAAAGACTGCTCACTAATGCTAATTCTATGGAAGGAATTTTTAAAGATATCACGTTTGCATTTCAGCATTTTTAAACAATTCTGTTTGCATTGGCTAGCTGAGATCAATCTGTACAAAGAGCGTTTTTTACTTTTTCGATTTTGTTTACAGATATTTTTAATTAGGACACTTTCATTTTTGGAACCGGTTTTGGAAGTGAAAGTATGCTCTTGGAAAAAATCTGCAAACGAAACCAAAAAAGTAAAAAAGAGCAGATGATGTAGGGATCAATCTCAGCTATCCAACCCCCCCCCCCCCCCAAAAAAAAAAACATTTAAAAAGCAAATGAGATATCTTAAAAAATTTCTTCTATAGGATTAGCATTAGCGAGCGAGTCTTCCCAGGTGACTGAAGTAGCTCCTTAAGATTTATACTATATTGCCTAATTAATATCCAAATTGAATTATATGATTAAATTAAATATATACAGTCTGTTTTGTTGTACATGTCTAAATACTAAATAAATCATTTTTCACTTTGAATTCCTGAGTCTTTTGTTTATTTTTCTTCCTATATCCCATTGGATTTTTAGAGTTTAGGCGCCACTGGCTCCTTCCAGATTTTAGGAATCTGCACCAATAATCTATAATATTCCCTAACAATTATAAACTCTGATTCATATATAACTTTAAAAGAAAAAAAGAAAGATTTTTAAAATGAGAACTTAAATAATTAAAATGACAAGAGCAAAATTATTATTAGTATTATTTTTAAAAGAAGTGAATGATTTCAAATTGTGAAAAAGAAAGCAGAGCCCCATAGGACCTTGATAGGCATAGGGTCCTGGGCTGTTGCCTCATTTTTCTGATGATTGTGTCGGCCCTAGCAAATTAGTAACTAAAGTGCTTAAGGTTTTATAAAAATAAAAAAGATCTTATTTAAATCAAATAAATTAAACTATCCCTTTTTTTAATAATAATAATGAAACAATCCCGTTAGAATATGAAATACAGATAAACAACAGACCTTTTGGTGGCTGTATAAGCATTGATCCTGAAAAAAGTTCTCGCTTTTGAATTGGTAGAATAACTGTCTCGCGTATCTCTTGAATAATTTCTTTTAATCCAGCAATATCTTCCCAAGTGATACTTATGGTTGTAGGGTCAACTAACTGTGCAGCAATAGAAAGTTCATATTCACTAAGCTGCAAATAAATAATCAAATTTAATCCTGCTTTTATACAACTAAGCATATACATATAGTTAAATAGATAAACTTACGGTAACATTCTTTACTCCAATTCTGTTTAAGATCCTTTCAGCCTATATTAAAATAAAGAGATGAAAAGTTGAAAAAAAAAAGTACATTCAAAACTATAATTTGAAGTATATAATACAAGAAATTCAATCTAAAAATTGTTACTGGTAGTTCTGTTTTCAATTAAATCCAAGAGCTTTTTAATTTGAAATTTTGTACAATTTAACTAACATTGTCTGGTATCTAGTGAGATACACTAAGATTTCTGTGCTTCACAGACTTGATCTTTAGCACACAAAAAAGTTTTGTTTTTTAATTGCAATAAGAAAACTTTATTTTTATTTGCAAATGTTTTCAAGTTAAATATTTTAAACACAAAGCTAGTTCACTACATTTAAAAACATTTTCGCAAAAAAATCGGTACTTTTCGGTTAGCCGGGCACCAGTGTTATACAGTCGGACCTCTATTTAACGAACCTCTATTTTACGAATTTCTCTATTTTGCGAACTTTTACTTGGAACCAAGAACATTTTGAAAATTTCTTCGTAAACTAACCTCCAAATAGCGAAGTGTATTCTCTATTTAACGAACTTTCCTTTGGGATCTATTTTTTTTCTCCCTATTTCTTAAAATATTACTGGACATTTCAAACTTATTTTTTCTTTTAACACATTTTATGATGATCAATGACCATGAACAGGTCTTACCAGGCACCTAACTCACCGAGAGCGGTAAAATCGTTGCGATTCTTTGCTTTCCATCCAAGAAGTGCAAACTTTTAATGTCCCTTTTTAACCCTCAATGGAGCTGCCCCGTGTCCTTAAACTATAGTTTCCCGTTTTCTAGATTCTTGATCATGAACAATCGTGTTGGTAATCTCGGTTCTTGTAGCGCGAAAATGCCAAAGCGAAAGTGCTTGAGCATCAAAGAAAAAAAAAATTATTCTTGATGAGGTGGATAAAGGCATGAAGAAAAAGAATACTGCTTTAAAATTTGGTATTCCTCCAAACAGCTTATTAACTATAATAAAAAATCGTCATTTTAATGTAAAATTATTTTTTTAAACTGAAAATACAATGTAATTCCCGACAATGTTTTGTTTCATTCTTATTTCCCTTGCAGATTTCTTTTTGATGGGTAAAATAAATAAAACAAATAGATATAATTTATAAAAAAAGTGTGACTAATTACTTTTTTTAATTACTATATTTAGTGTTTATGGACTTAAAATGTGTTTTACGTAGTTTAAAGTATTTTAAAGGGCGACTCTCTATTTAACGAATTTTCCATATAACAAAATTTTTTTCGGGATTTAGCGACTTCGTAAAATAGAGGTCCGACTGTATATTATTTAATATAATGTCCTGTTCCTGTATACATTTTACTTAAAATTATTTAGGCATTATTTAAAGTGAATTGAAAGAAATAATACATTGCATATTTTTATTACATACATATGACTGTATGAGTAAAAATCTTTTATCGTTAAAATTATTCTTAAATTATTAAATTTAGAGAGATTCTTAAATGTTTTATTTATTTTTTAATGCAGTTAACTTTTTAATTAATGGATCTACATTGCTGCTTTAACACATTCACGCCGGCGCGGTGGGTCACACTCGACTGTCTCAGAGTTGTCAAGTCTCTGGCTTTTTGCACACCACTGTAATTCTGTCTCTCTAATTCTAACCACTGTCATAACAGTTGGAACAATAGGAACGGACATATCTTCAGTTGTGCTCCAATACATATCTTCAGTAGGAACAGAATGGTATCCACTTAGAAGAAGTAGACCAAAAAACTGCAAAATATCTTCATATACTACTTCAATATCTTCTCCTTTTTGTAAAGCGTACAATTTTGTCATTTTAGCGAGGAGTTCAATATAGTCATGAGGCAAAATTTTAAAAAATAGGTCGACAGGCGACAGATTTACTAAGTTAGGAAACGTCTGCAAAATTGTTTCGATTCTGTTTGATATAATAGGTTTTTTAAAATCACATTTTCTCTTCCATGCAATTTTCTTTTTAGGAGGTTTCTTTACTTTCTGTGCTTTTTTAGAAGTCGGGACAATATCTGCAGATTCCAACTTACGTTTCCTTCCCGGAAGTTCAATTTTTATATTCGATGGACCGGCTTCTGCATTGAGTATCACGTTTTCTCGGCAACTAGTATTATCGTTTTTGCAAATTACGTCTATCATTCCAGTCACGTCTATCATTCCAGTCACGTCAGCTGGTATAACGGGCTCAAAGTCATTCTCCACAATATCCTCTTCGTCTGTTATATCGCCTGGTTCATCTGGAGGTAACTGACATATATCAACATCCGATAAATCTGAATCCGAAAGAGTTTCTAAATACGCTACTGCTTCTTCTACAGTTAAAAATTTTTTCGACATGTTTTATAATCAAAATCAAAAAAAAAATATATTCTACTAAAAAAACATTCTGCTGAATATAATATGTATTCTACTAAAGAAATCTATTCTACTTTAGCTTCTAATAATGCTACAAATTATTCTAACTGCGACTCAACAAAACACGAACGTTCCATTCAAATAAAGAAAAAGAAAAAGCTTTTTTCCCTCTTTCTATTTGCACCCCTCCCTTCAATTTACACTTTACTTACCTATTAAAATAAACTCTTCCGGGTGAATGCTTTGACACGGTCTGCTGTTTGACCTTGACGATACCAACATTGAATCAGTCAACGGATTATATAATGAGATTTGAATTTCTTATTTATGTGATTACTCATTTTGAAAACTGTATCGCTAAAGCACCAATGTTCCAAAATCGGAACATGAGTTTTTCAAACTGCGTCAAACATTTATATTTTATTTTAGAAAGTTTTTACTAGCAATTTTTTACAAGTAGTAGTTCTCTTCTTATGACTATAAAATATAATTTTAATTTTTTTGCATAATATATGTGTTGGGGAATGTTATTTGAAATAGTGAAAAATACCTCAAAAATAAGAAATTTCTAAAAATCATAAAAAATAACAAAAATAAAATTTAATTTTTAATATTTAATAAAAAAAAATATTTCATAATCATTCTTATCATAATACAAACAACCCGTAATAATTCGAAAATTATTTACATTTGTAACATTTAGTTAAAACTTCTGTTCCAATTTTGGAACATTGGCGTTTAAACGGTTAAACACAGGGCTAGTGAAAAACATGGTGAAGTAGGTTTTATAGCTGAAGCATATTATAATTCAAATACTGATAATACTGCCTGGCTGTTTGATACTGCAGCTAGTTCCCATTTTTGCTCGCGTAAAGATTTATTTTGGGATTTTGAGCCAATCTCTGGGATGGAAATGAAAGCAGCTATTAATGGGGTAGCTTGTGAAGTTCTAGGCAGAGGAACTATAAAATTTAATTGCAAAATTAAGGGCAGAAATCAGGTTGTTGTATTAAACAATGTATTATATTCACCTAAATTACAACATAATTTGATGGCGGGCCATCTCTTTGAAGAGAAAGGAGCCACGTTTGTTGGTAAAAATGGGCGAATAGATGTATTTTTAAATGGTGGTAAATTATTTTCAGCTATTCGAAAAAATGGTCTTTACCATGTTTTTCCTCAGTATATTAAACGTAATGACAAAAATTTTCATAGCCCAGAGGTTAACCAGGTTAATACGGAAAACAGCTTAGAAACGTGGCACCGTAGGTTTGCCCACATAAATAAAGATTACATACTAAAAACCGTTGATACAGTTAGGGGAATGCCTTCACTCAAAAATGAAGATTTAAATTGTGAACCTTGCAAAATTGGTAAAGCCAGGCGAGTTTCCTTTAGACCAATTGGAAAAATTAGGTCGGTAAAGCCGTTAGAGCTGTTGCACCTCGATGTAGCAGGCCCGTTTAAAACAAAAAGTAGAGGCGGTAATAGGTATTTTCTAACTATAATCGACGATTTTTCCAGAAAAGTTTATGTTTACTTGATGAAGGAAAAATCCGAGGTTTTTAACTGTTTTGTAAAATTTCAAAAGCGTGCTGAAACGTTTACTAGGAACAAAATCATTAATATTCGAACAGACAACGGTGGTGAGTTTTGTTCAAGGGAATTTGAAAAATATTTAGATGATAGAGGTATTAAACCTGAGAGGATGAACCCATTTTCTCCTGAAATGAACGGATTTGTTGAGAGATTCAATTTAACGGCCCTAGATGCTGTAAGAACGTTACTTAATGAGTCTAAACTGCATGAAAGATTTTGGGGGGAGGCTTTGTTATTTTTTGTCTATACCTTCAATCGTACTTGCCAAAGAATTTCACTAAAACGCCGTTCAAATTATTTGGGGGAAAAGTGGCATCTGTCAAACATCTAAGAGTTTTCGGTTCCACTGTATATGTTGGGATTCCTAAACATAATTGTGGTAAACTTGATATGCGTGCTGAAAAGGGTTTACTTGTAGGTTATGCTCTTCGCACAAAAGGCTATCGTGTATGGATCCCCGAAAAAGACAAAGTTATCGAGACCATCAATGTTAGAATAGAGGAACCAGTTAAAAATAAACAGGTTTCTGATCGAAGTTTATTCCATTTGGATGCATTAGATTTAAACGATTCGGAGGTTTCTGATGCTGAAAAATCGTGTGTTGAACCCGATAAACAAATTAAATTAATTGAGGGGGAGTCGAAGAGTTCTAAACCGATACAAACAGCATCTAAATCTCCTACATTAACTAAACCAAATATCGAGTGGTTTCGATTCGAGAGGCTGTTACTCGTTCAGATAGATCACGTACCGATATTTATTATAGTATATTGGGGACCAACATGCAGTTGAGATCCCAAAACGATGCTAAAACTTATTGTGAATCTAAAAATATACCTTTCGATCCAAAATTATTTGACTTCAGTGGTAAAAATAACTTTACGGGTATCGTAAATCAGGAACTGGAAGCAAATAGTTTAAATGAATGACAATTAAAGAGGGTTGGTTGATGGTTGATTTATGAGGGCCGATTATCTACACTTGGGATATAGGCCCTAGGGGGGAGTGCCCTTCATGGGGGTCTTTCTAAGGGAACCTAACCCGTATTTACGCATGGAAATCCAAGGTTTCGAAGAAAACCACGAAAACTCCGAAACAGTTAGGCCGACGGGCGCAATTGGGTTCGAACCCAGCACCTCCTGTCTACCAGCTTTGAGAGCAGAACCTCTCAGCCACTGGTGGGGCAACACACAATTAAAGAGAGATCAGGTTCCAAATACATTTCATGAAGCAATGCGTTCCCCTCAAGCTGAATTATGGAAGCATGCAATGGAGGAGGAAATTCAAATTATTAAAGATCGAGAAGTTTGGACTTTAGTAGAAAAAACCTTCGAATGCTAGGATCTTGGGAAGCAGATGGGTTTATACTATTAAATGCAATAAAGAGAACGAAATAATTAGATTTAAGGCTCGTCTCGTTGCACAAGGCTTCCGACAAGAGAAAGGCATTCAGTATGATCAGGTTTTTAGCCCAGTGGTTAATTTTACTATAATACGTTTATTTTTCTCGATTTTAGTTTGTGGATTGAAATGGTATCATATTCAAATGGACGTTCGCTGTGCATATTTATATGCCCCTTTATCAGAAGTTATATATATGAGACAACCAGTTGGTTTCGTGGAATCAGAAACACCAGATCACGTTTGTTTACTAAAGAAGGCTCTGTATGGACTCCATCAGAGCGGGCGTGAATGGTTTTACGAACTTCATTCCGTCTTGGAAAGTTTAAATTTTAAGAAGTTCAAGTGGACCAACTGTGTTTATTCTCTTAATTCCGAAATTGTCTTGCTGTTCTATGTTGATGACATGATTTTGTTAGGAAAGGATAAAGATCAAATGTTTAAAGTTATAGATGTATTAAAACAAAAGTTTGACATTAAAGTTTTGGGGGAGACCGTTAAACTACTTGGGGTTAACTTTGAACTGGGATCTTGCTGTACTAGAAAAAAAAAGGGAAAAAAAATTGGCATTCTTTTGGAAGATATTTAAATACCTTTTTAATGAAACTGCATATAAAGTTTTGAATTGGTTTCATATTTTTATGTACAGGTTTGTAACATCGTCCAGATGTGTGGAAGGCGGGCCATTGATGTCATATCGCGGTATTCTTGTCGATATCGAAATAGGGCATAGATATCAACATTTAAAGTCGTTTTGCTTTGCCGCACAATTCTGAGACTGCTCGGTATCGATGTTTGTTTTCTAGCTCAGCTATGAAATCTTCTCAGCTTTTGACTTACGAGCGTTTCGTTTTTCTGACGATATGACGTCATACATTTACGAATTCCACGCATCTGGAGATGAATGACCGAATTCCAACTTAGGTATTGCGTCATCGTGCCGATGACGTACGCTGGTTTCTAATTGGATGATTTCTATAGCTGCATGTTTCACTGTTAGTTAAGAAGTGGATTTCTGTTTGTATGGTATATATTGGAGCGACTTCATGTTCGGATTGCTCGTTTTGTATACAGTAGACTCCCTCAAATCTGCACAGCTTCGGATCAGAGGTTGTGCGGATTTTAGAATTTTGCAGATTTCTGGTCATTGCTTTGTTAATAGTAATAATGCAATCAAAATTATTAAGATTCCTTGCAATATAGTAAAATATTAAAATAATTAAGTAAAGTAATAAATTAAAATGGTAAGAAGTAAGATAATTTTTAAAATAATTAGATTATTAAAAGTAAAGGACAAGTAAATAATTAATAATGTATCATTAAATGTGCATAATAAAGATAAGATATATTTTCCTTGAATTATTGAATGAAACTTGCCTCATAATGGTATTTTACTAATTCACATCAAAATCATGAAGTAAGGAAGTTTTATTTCAGGTTTAGCCAGTCTTAATAACCAAAAAATCTCGATTAATACATAAAAAGATTGTGATTACCAAAGATATCAGCAATATCTTTTTTTTTTTTTTTCGGAAATAAATTGTACTTCCGTCATGAAAATCCACGAGTTCAGTCATATTATAGAGTATTAATTACATATTAAAATGCAAACGGAATGATATAAAACTAAAAAAATTCTGTAATTTTGCCCTTATATCTGAACTGAAAGTTTCAATGTTTAGGGTAGATGTGCCAGTAATGGACACCCTTCCAGTAATGGACACCCCTTGATGTTTTTGGTTCATAAAAAAATAACTAATAAATATTTAGCTTTAATTATTTTTTTTATAATTCCCCCTTGTATGTTTAATAAAACTGGGTTATTGTTGACACTTTTAATCAAACCAATCAGGAAGCAGAAAATAATGTTTCAAAGTTTCGCTGTTTTTCTGTGAAAATCTTAATGAAGAGGCTAAGAGTTGGCTTCGTTTAATCAATTTATATATTATTTATTTTCTTGCAAAATTTGAATGTTTTTGTTTGAGTAGCAATAGAAAACTTTGAATTTTATATACCAATGGCCATTTACAAAATTTCATTTATTTTTAAGATTTTAAGAGGGGTGTCCATTACTGGGATGGTTAATTAGTCATTTTCCAGTAATGGACACCCCATGTAGACATTGCTAAAAATACAATTTTAGTAATGTTTATAGTGCATAAAATACTTTGGTTTAACTGCAAACCTGAATAATCAAATTTAATTTTTAAATTATACTTACCAAAATGTAATAACACCAAAACTTTTATAAATAGCTGCTTTTAAGTTATTTTATGAGATTTTATGAAATTTCAATATGTTATTTTATTTATTATTTTTTTTTTATGTAGTACATATACCTTGCATATTTTATAATCTGGCAATCAAACCAGCCAGGAAGCAAAAAATATTGTTTAAGAGCACAGTCAAAGAGGGTCTCATAGGGCTTAATCCCTCTCCGTTTAAATAAAAACAATTAAGTTACAGAAGCTATTAAAAATCTATTTTCTGTCTCAAATGTTTCCTTATTTAAAAAAAAAAAATGTAATACTATTAATGAAAGTTACAGATAATATTCATGAAACTATAGTAAATCTGCAGATCATTGGCCTCAAACATCAGTACTACAGTTTTATTTTGAAATTATTTTATTTAGTATTTAAAATATTCAACTCACAATATCATTTCTTTCATATTTGTAATATTAATTATTATAAATGATATATCAAGTAGAGCCTGGAAGATTGTTAAAAATAGTGACACAAAACTAAACATTTAAAAATAGTGGCACAAAACTAAACATTGATATTCCAAAACTTTTTTTTAATTACCCTTTAAATCCACCACTGTTACAATAATTTGATAGCTGTAATTGCCTGATATTTAGTATTTTAATCTATCCATCTAAAATAATTAAAACATGATCTTCTGATAATTTCAATAATTGATACAAACAATAAATGATTATCACAAATACTTTATTAATTACTGATATCCTAATGTTAAATTTATTTGAAAATAACTATTTTGTTTCATTAGTATGTATTCATTAAATTCTAGTTCTAAATAGTCATAAAAACAATTATATTTATTACTTTTTATGGGGTGTCCATTACTGGAACAGAGGGTGTCCACTACAGGGCCAGAGGGTGTCCATTACTGGGCTTTTGGGTGTTTTGATAGATTTCTGTTATTTAAAATTAAATTTCTATTCATATTGGGAAATGACGCTATAAGAATGGTTAAATATTGTCGATAGATTAATATAATATTGAAAAAACTGGAATATAATAATTTTAACTATTAATAAAAAAATATTTTTAAAAGAAATTCCTTAAGGGTGTCCATTACTGGCACATCTACCCTACATCTGCGATTGTGTGCGGATTTCAGGCATTTGCAGATTTTAGGGTTGCGGATTTGAGGGAGTCTACTGTATTATGAAACAAAATTTAAAGTAGCATTATAATTGCTATTGCAAATCATAACCATTTAACAATATTTTTACTTATAGCCCCCCCCCCCCCCCCCCCCCCGTCAAAGACGGTGTATTAATCAAAATCAAAAAGGGGGAGTAACCACCACATCAGTTTAAAGCCAAACCAATTAAGGTTAAAGATGGCAAAAAAAATTTTAAACTCTTTACTTTTAACTCTTATTTAAATCTTTAAATTATAGCTATCATTAAACAATAAAGGAATTAATTTACATATCAATTTATGAATTTCTTTAATTTTTGAACTATGATAACAAACTGCCAGAGGTCAGGGAAACATAACCCCATAACCCTTGTTGAAATTACAAAAGTAAAGTCTAACACAAGTAGCAGAGCTGCATTAGCAAATGGAAACGCGAAAGCTGAAAGAATCCCTAAACCTCGTTAAAATAAAATATATTATAAAGATTCAATTACTATTTAACTTTAAATTAAATCCAAACAGCTGAAATACAAAAGCATTTGTGGTGGTTAAAGAAATAAACAAACTAGATTTAAAAAGACAACTAACGTTTATTACTTAATTAAATATACTTCAAAAATAGAATGATAAAACAATTACATATATATATATTCTAATGTCTTACTCTTACAAATGAAACTAACATTACTCTTAAAAACATAACTTCATGACACATTCAAATAATTATATTAGTGAACCAGAGTCCTTCATATTTAGTGATCATATTTTCATGATTACGATGTACTGCATAAATTATATTTACATGAAAAGTGAAACTTAACTTCCATGAACCACCTCCACCAGATAGTCGAAGGTCAACAGATGCAAGACGAGTGAAGTCCCTATAACTGTAAACAACATCTTCAGGAAACGTCATAACCAACACGGATCCCTCTTACACTTGTAAAGTTGATTTACATCTAAAACCACGTTGAAAAACAGACCAGCCACTTTCCAGAGCGAAGAATCACACATGACATCATCAATGAGAAAATCAAAGGCAGCTCGTGAAAAATGTTCTCTTGCTCAAAAAGTCAAATTCCAAGTTGACAACAAAAATAATCTTATTCAGCATTAAAAACTATAAGGAGACTTGAGACTAAAATAAAAACAGCACCATCTTTACAACTCGCCAAAGACTAAACAGAAAGAGACACTTTACCACATAACAGCACGGACTGAAAACGCATATCTATCACGTTGAACGAAAGCATATTTATATCATCCAACCACACAGAAAAAGCAACTGCGACGCAGCCCGGAAGTTACATCCTCGATCTCTGAAACACTAATGGAAGAAAGGACGAAACGTCATATGCAAAACGAACGACTGAATGACTAACGCCATCTCGTGTTCATTCGTAAAAACTCCTCAGTTGATTCAGAAGATTTCGGATGTATTGCGTCACGGACGAAAACGTGTGCTAAAGGCCGGCTCTTACGATAGTAAAGTGAAACATAAATAAAGTATATGGAGTAACGAAAGAAACTTAAAGCCTGGAACTAAAGCTTGGAAATAACAATAGAATAAAGGTAAGTGGAACTAAATAAAGTGTATTTAAATAAAGATAATGAATTAATTATACTTGTAAATAAAAAGTAAAAGTGAACTGTTATGATAGGGATATGTACAGGGATGAGAAAGGGTCTGTTTACCTAACAGAAATTGCAGTTTTTTCCGCGATTCTTTAAAGAAATTCATGTTTTTTTACGTGATCTTTTAACGAAATTTGCATTTTTCCAGCGATCCTTTGACGATATCCATTTTTTCGCGTTCCTTTGACGTTATATACGTTTTCACGTGATCTTTTGACGAAAATCGCATTTCTCCCGTGATGTTTTGACGAAATTCTTACCTTTATCGTGATCCTTTGCAAATTCGCGCTTTTTTCGCGATCTTTTGACGAAATTTTTGTTTGTTTCGAGATTCTTTGACGAAATTAGCTTTTTTTCCCGCAATCATTTGACGAAATTGTCGATTTTTTTTCAGCAAACGATTGAGGAATTGAGTTTTTTCGGGAATAATTTGTCGAAATTCACGATATTTTTTAATGTCTGAATTTTCCACTAAACATAACGATCTCACAAACATGGAAGGATCGACCGAAAAACCCGGAAATTCGGGCTACACCCAGAACACAATCACCCCTGCTTTAACGAAATTATTTTTTTTCCGCGATTCTTTTACGAAATTTGCGTTTTTTTTCGCGATCCTTTGACAAAATTCGCGCTTTTTCTGCTATGCTCTTACAAAATTGTTTTTTTCCTGCGCTTCTTTGACGTAATTTGTGTTTTTTCTGTGATTCTTTGACAAGACCATTTTTTTTTTCACGATTCTTTAAAGAAATTTGCGTTCTTTCTGCTGTTCTTTGACGAAATTCACGTTTTTTCTGTGATGCATTGACAAAATTGGTTATTTTTTCTGCGAACAATTGACGGAATTGGTTTATTTTTGGCGACCATTTGTCGAAATCCGCAATATATTTCAGTGATATTTCTTTATGTCTGAATTTTCGGCAGGGTTGGAAAAAAACCGGGTTTTTTTGGTTTAAACCGGGTTTTCTTAAATATAATTTCCTATTGCATACAGATGCATATCTGGTGATAAAATAAACATTTTTGGATATTATATAAGTAATATAACTTTTGAAAATATTTAAATTAAATAATTACAGTCAATTATATAGAAAATTGAAATCATTTCTAATTTAAACCTTATTAGTAACAGCTATGTCTTATGTTCAAAGTACACTAGTAAACTGCTCTACACAGTGAAACATTGATACCTTGAAAATCGTATAAAGAATCCTTTGATTAATAATATAATAATCAATCAATAAACATTTGATGCAGTTTCATGAATATAATATATTATTCTGTGGTTGTTGTTATTATTATTTTTTTAATATCCAAATACTTCTGGTTATTTTGTTTTCTGAGTGATAACTACAAGTGTCCAAGGCAACATTTTTGGCCATTAGATTCAGCAACTAACAGAAAAGATTGATTGGTATTATTGAAATGCTATAACTAGCACTCAATTTTTGCAAGCTGTGTTATTCAATTTAATATCTTAAGTTACTCTTTTAAATTCTTTAAGGATAATCTTCCCCAATTCCAATCCAGAAAATTTTCTTTTACAACTTAACCAAAATCTTAAAGATCATTGTATTTTGTTATTAACTACTGTAAATAATCTGCATTTTTTAAATGAAAATATTTTATGCTATATATTAAATATTATTTATCTATTTTATCTTTTCTAATTTCACATGTTTTAAGAAAAATCTTTAGGGTACCAGATATGTTCATCAGCACATGCTAATTTTCATTCTACATGCATAGAAACATGACCTAGGCTCATTATGTCTCATGTTGACTGCTGAGAAGAAGTGTTAAAAGTAGAAATTACTAGGGATTGACCGAATCAGCAATTTTGCCGAATACCGAATACCGAAGCTTCGGTCAAAGTGTACACCGAATATTCGGTATTTGGCAACCGAATACTTAAAAATTTTTAATACACATTTTTGCATATATTAGCTTTTTTAATAAACTTCAATTAAAATTAAATTCTTAATAATTTAATTCAGTTAATTTTTATTCTTAAATCTAATTACACAAAAAAATTTAATGACTTCTTTCAACTCACAAATTCATTAACCCATCCCTTATTTTTTATTATTTTATCACTAGTCAATATCCAAATTAACCCAATGAAAGTATTAAACTATACAGGCTATTATTAAGAATAAGGATTCTCAGAAAAACAAAAGTTCATTCAAATAAAAAGAAACAATGTTGTCATTAAGCTGATTTACTGATTGTCTAATTATATAGGGTAGATGTGCCAGTAATGGACACCCTTCCAGTAATGGACACCCCTTGATGTTTTTGGTTCATAAAAAAATAACTAATAAATATTTAGCTTTAATTATTTTTTTTATAATTCCCCCTTGTATGTTTTATAAAACTGGGTTATTGTTGACACTTTTAATCAAACCAATCAGGAAGCAGAAAATAATGTTTCAAAGTTTCGCTGTTTTTCTGTGAAAATCTTAATGAAGAGGCTAAGAGTTGGCTTCGTTTAATCAATTTATATATTATTTATTTTCTTGCAAAATTTGAATGTTTTTGTTTGAGTAGCAATAGAAAACTTTGAATTTTATATACCAATGGCCATTTACAAAATTTCATTTATTTTTAAGATTTTAAGAGGGGTGTCCATTACTGGGATGGTTAATTAGTCATTTTCCAGTAATGGACACCCCATGTAGACATTGCTAAAAATGCAATTTTAGTAATGTTTATAGTGCATAAAATACTTTGGCTTAACTGCAAACCTAAATAATCAAATTTAATTTTTAAATTATACTTACCAAAATGTAATAACACAAAAACTTTTATAAATAGCTGCTTTCAAGTTATTTTATGTGGATTAATAAAATTTCAATATTTTATTTTATTTATTTATTTTATTATTTTTTTATGTAGATGTACCTTGCATATTTTATAATCTGGCAATCAAACCAGCCAGGAAGCAGAAAATATTGTTTAAGAGCACAGTCAAAGAGGGGCTCATAGGGCTTAATCCCTCTCCGTTTAAATAAAAACAATTAAGTTACAGAAGCTATTAAAAATCTATTTTCTGTCTTAAATGTTTCCTTATTTAAAAAAAAAAAAAAAAAATGTAATACTATTAATGAAAGTTACAGGTAATATTCATGAAACTATAGTAAATCTGCAGATCATTGGCCTCAAACATCAGTACTACAGTTTTATTTTGAAATTATTTTATTTAGTATTTAAAATATTCAACTCACAATATCATTTCTTTCATATTTGTAATCAGGGCTGGCTATTTGCCGGCAAAAAAGGGTTTCTGCCTTGCCAGTGGCAGAAACTGGTTATAACCGGTTTTAACCGGCAGAAACTGGCAACAACTGGCATAAACATATTTCATGACATAATATGAGACTTTTTTACTAGTATTAAATTCCTTAAGTACATTTTATTCCGTATAAATAGCAAATGAAATATTGTGGGTAGTTTTAATTAAAAAATAAATAGATTTGTATTAGAAAAAATGAGTAATGTAACAGATAAAATTTTTGTTATAGTATGGTTATATAATTTTATATGTAAACAATTATTAGAGTATTTTAAAATTTCAGTTTAAAAATCAAATACAAAACTATATCCAATACTTATTTTAAATTAAACAATGAAAAGAAAAGAAAAATATTCAGTACTTGCTCAAAATAATTTTCTGTAATTTAATGTATTAATTTAATAATAACACTATAAATTATCTCTCATAGAAATGTTATAGTTATATGCGGATCTTGTAATTCCATGAATTTAAAAAACATTTCATTTAAATACAGTATTCAAAGGAACAAATCTGACCTCTTTTTTTTTTTTTTTTTTTTTTTTTTTTTTCAATTTAAGACTGTTATAAGCATAGATCAAACTTTGTGCGAATTTTAGTAAAAAAGCTAAAATCTTTAACAATGATTTTACGCACAAATAACGTACAGACACGACAAAAAACGATTATATGGGATATTTTTGTCATGTCTGTATGTTATTTGTGCATAAAATCGTTGTTAAAAATTTTAGCTTTTTTATTAAGACTGTTAGTTGAAAATGTTCCAACCACATTTTGCACTTACAAAACAAACAACTACAAAGGTTCAAAGCAGATTTGATACAGTAATAACCGACTACCATATGCTAACTTATTTACTTCATCCTAAGTATATGGGATCAAAATTGACATATGAGCATAAAGAAAAGGCAAGGAAATTGCTTTCTGATATTAATCCCAATTTTGTGCCACATATAATATCCTTTGAAGCAAAATAGACTCCTGCCTCAGAAACATATTTCTCCAAGGAAGCCCTAGAAAATGTCTTGCCCTTACCTTCTATGTGGTGGTCATCTTTAAAAACGAATACTGGTGAAAATGAGGATTTTTCAAATTTGCATCCTCAATAATGACATTGCCAGCAAGTAATGATAGTCTTGAAAGAATATTTTCAAACTTTTCTTTCATTCAAAACAAAGAAACAGTTTGTTCAGAAAGATTAGCAAAATTTTGTCCTATGCTATGGAATGTTCTGTGGAAAAAGTAATAATAGTATACTTGAGTGGCAATTTTGTTCTTTCAATATTGTAAAATAATTTTGTAAGATATTTCATTACATTTTTTTTTTCTGTTATTTATTGTGCTTCAATTATTTACTTATATATTTTCACAAGAATCATAATCTTTAAGTTATTGCATTGCATTATTTATTTTAAAGTACTCTGAAAAATACATTTGTTAAAATATCACAGATTTTTTTGTAAATTTCCTTTTTTACTTTTAAATAAAAATTCAACTCTAAACAATAATATAAAATAGTTAAACTTGTACAGCATCAGACTACCATTGAAAATTTCTGTTTTTCAAGTGAAAAAAAATTAGTACCTATTATTATATAAACAAAGTACATTTATATGATAATTTTGAAACTTTTTTACAACTTTGAATAACATTCATAATCTTTAATTTTAATTTTTAACTTAATTGTTTACACATCAAATACATGTATGAATTAAGAATCATTGCACATTAAATTTCTTCTTAATATTATTTCTGAGTTTCTGCCAGTTTTTGCCACTTACTGGCAGAAACTAGTTTCTGCCATGCCGGTTTAAACCGGTTATAACCGCTGGTTTTAACCACTCTGGCAGAAACTTGCCAACCCTGTTTGTAATATTATTATAAATGATACATCAAGTAGAGTCTGGAAGATTGTTAAAAATAGTGACACAAAACTAAACATTTAAAAATAGTGGCACAAAACTAAACATTAATATTCTAAAACTTTTTTTTAATTACCCTTTAAATCCACCACTGTTACAATAATTTGATAGCTGTAATTGCCTGATATTTAGTATTTTAATCTATCCATCTAAAATAATTAAAACATCGATCTTCTGATAATTTCAATAATTGATACAAACAATAAATGATTATCACAAATACTTTATTAATTACTGGTATCCTAAATGTTAAATTTATTTGAAAATAACTATTTTGTTTCATTAGTATGTAATTCATTAAATTCTGGTTCTAAATAGTCATAAAAACAATTATATTTATTACTTTTTATGGAGTGTCCATTACTGGAACAGAGGGTGTCCACTACTGGGCCAGAGGGTGTCCATTACTGGGCTTTTGAGTGTTTTGATATATTTCTGTTATTTAAAATTAAATTTCTATTCATATAGGGAAATGAGGCTATAAGAATGGTTAAATATTGTCGATATATTAATAGAATATTGAAAAAACTGGAATATAATAATTTTAACTATTAATAAAAAAATAATTTTTAAAGAAATTCCTTAAGGGTGTCCATTACTGGCACATCTACCCTACATATTGAACTGGAATGTTCTCAAATACAAAAGGTATCATATCAATTTGTACATTTATCTATTTTCTGTGAAATTATTGACACATATTTATATTTTGATTAATATTTATCACTGTGGTGATGAAGATAAATTTGAGCGATTTTAATTTAATGGTTATAAAAGCTATAGGATAGGCATAGGAGTATACTTATTTGATGCATGTATTTTCTTTAATATAAACCTTAGATATACAGATGAACTCTGATATACTTATTTGAGGTGTATATTAAAGAGAATACACATTAAATAAATTTAAATTGAAAAAACTAATATAGAAATAATTAAAATTAAATGGTAATGGAAAGATGCCCATATTCCTTACTTTTTTTTCCCATATCGTAGACAGTTATTTTGATTTCACCCCTATATAGACTATTTTAGGAAAGAAAAAAAAAGTTTTTTGTAATTAAAAATGGCCTTTGACTTGTTTTTGGTAGTGCAGCTGAACTTTGAACTCATGCACATAATATTGAAACTCATCATTTAGCCTATTCTACTTCTAAAGAAAAGAGAATTCTTCTACTTCTAAGAAAATACTTATCCGCAATTATTCGGCCGAATACTTAAAAGTATTCGGCCGAAGCCGAATATTCGGTTTACATGCCGAATCACTGAATACCGAATCGACTATTCGGTGACTATTCGGTTTTTGACAAAAAAACCAATTGGTTTAAACCATGGTTAAAACCACTTGGTTTAAACCGTGCCAACCCTGATTTTCGGACTGATAGCCTTTTTTTTTTTTATATTTCGGAACCGAATGCATTAAACTTTCGGAAAATTCGGAACGGAATCACCCCTGGCAAGCAATAAATAAATCGTATATAAAATTGGGGAACATTTCTAATTTTTCGGTATTTAAAAAAAAAATAATAATAACAAGAAAAAAAGTTACATTTTTTTTTTTTTTCTAAGAAATTTTCCGCGCATGGCGTGTGCGTGTATATTATACAACTCTGCCTATATCATCACAATTTCCATCTAGCACAAGATTATAACATATTCTCATTTAAAAATAAGTGCTGCTTTTGCTAAACATTCAGCTTTTACCTCATCCTGGGAAAAAGAGGGGGAGAGACAATTTTTTTAATTGTAACTAAGCCTCGGAAAAAGGAAGAAAAAATCATTTTCTGGATTTTTTTCTTCCTTTTGGGGGGATAATTTTAGGTACCTTACCAGTAATTTAGTTAGATATTTATTCAACTATACCTTTAAAAGAGTAAATATCATGACATAAATGTGCATGAAAAAATGAATTTCCTGATATACAAGATTCAATTATAGACATGTTTCAATATTATAATACTTTTGTTTTCAAAAAATTAAGTAAAAAAAAAAAAGGAAAAAAGATAAATCGTCCTTGGAAAAGGACACTACCCTAGACCCCTACACAATCTAGACTAGTTGGTTTAACAATTCGGAAGACACTGAATTTACAATATAAGTATTTATGTTCATAAAAAAAAAAAAAATAAATAAAAATCAGAGTTATAAGGTAGGTACCACTTGATTAAATTTATTATTTCAATTCAATCTATGGATCACTATCAATATAAAATGGACAGATATAAATCGAAGGTATATTCAAAAGAAACTTAAAAATTAAACTTACCCGTTTTTGAGATTCAACTTTTTGTTTTCTTGTAGGATCAAGAGCTTTAACCATCCATTTAACTCCAAAATATGTTAAAGCTCCAAATAATGTAAGACGAAATACTAAACCAATTACCTCGTTACGAGTAATTTGGGAAGAAATTATTTTATCTCCAGGCATTTTATTTCATAAAATGATTGGTAAAGCTAAGGATATTAATTATTATTCTAATAATTAATTAATATGATGTAGAGAGACAAAACGGAACCGCAATCGATCCCTTCATAAATCTTAGTTGGTTGGTTGTAGCACATACGGTTGTTGGTTCATTACTACAGACAGCTCCGAGGACAGCTCTCTGCTTAGTTTATGATTGCAGTGCATTCCTTCGAAGCATCTAGTGTGTTCAAGTTGCACGCGCGCAAGCTCAGGAGACAGGATCATGGAGTGGGTCAATATCATGGATTGAATAACACGTAGTGTGTTCAGGAACAGATCATGGATTTGATTAATTATGGTGCTAATTAAAAAGATATTTTGTTGCAAAAGGAACGTGTGCTAGATGGTTGAATGGATAAGGTAGTGAACTCGAGACTAGAGATTCTGGGTTCGAATCCTTCCAGTCCCACATTGTATCATAACCTTTTTTTGTTTTGTTTATTGGTTGTTTTATATTTTTCATAATGAATAAGATATTTTTGATGAAGATATATTTTTTATTTTTATTATACAGAGGCACGTGTATTTTTATTAAAATAATAAAATACTTATTTAAATGTGAGAAAATGATGTATTTCGAGATGAAAGTTTTACATCTAAACGCATTTTAAATATTCAAAGCTTCGTTTCTAAGGGATTATATATATAGTATGTATATGTATAATGATATAAACATTAAGCAAATCCAAATGAAAAAATAATATATATTGTGCGAAAATATCCTTTTGCGCGTAGGATAATTCCTTGATTTTTTTTTTTTTTTTGAGTACTTTAGGAGTGAATTTTTATCGAGACTAGGCTGGAAATCATATTTTACTTTGAACATTATAAAAATAAAATGTAATAGTTGTAGATTATTTTAACTAAAAATATCTGTACATATATTTTTTAAAGAGATAATATATATAGGTTTGCTGTCTAGTTTTGTAGTGAATAAAGCATGATTAGAATGTTTATAAATTTTCTACTGAAAGTATAAGTAAGTATTTTGCTTATACTAACAGAATTTTAAATGCCATTTATTTCTCATGTTTTATGATGTATTTTGGTCTCTAATCCGCACGGTATTAAAATATGCAATCATAAAATAAGAAATATATATATTAAAACCTTCTCTGAAAAATTGTCTAACTAATAGTGCAAATTCCATTGAAATCCATCCAGTACTATAGTAGATTACAAACAAATCTCATATGTTGATATCACAATCTTGGTTTACTAACAGCATTCTATTTATCACGGAAAATATAAATCAACTGATAAATTATTTTTAAATAAGTAAAAAGAAAATTGTTAAAAAGTTAAAATTTTTAGATCACCAGTTGAATTCTTAAATTGTATCAATCAACCTACCAAACAACGCACAATCACGTGATCAAATCGCCCACACAATATTTTTGAGCAGCTTGGGCGGATTTTGTGTGCGGTTGGTTAACTAATTTTAAACTCTAAATGGGCTAAAGTAGATAAAGAAGGTCACGTGATGTTTTTCCCGACTATTTTAGATTTTATCTGAGTGTACATAGGCATGTATTTCTGTTACGAAAACCATGTTTTGGAAGGATAAAGAAATAGAGCTCATCAGTGTGACGTCACAGGCAGCTGCTTTCTCCTCAACTTCACATAGCAACCGAAAATTGGGTCCATACAGTCCGTTGTTAAGGTATTTGCACGTTGAAATAGTGTTTACGTAGTTGGATGGTTTGATAATAAAGCATATTCTATCAATTATATTTATTTCTTGTTATTTTCAATTAAGAAAACAATAAGCCCTAATATATCTCTTTAGGTGCCGTAAATTGTTTAGAGGTCTGAATTTAATTAGAATGAGTGTCTGTTTCTTTTCTCAGTGTTCTCATAACAGTATATGAGAGAACACTACTCATTGTATAAATTTCCGAAGGATGACGTCTTAAAGAGGAAATGGATAGTAGCAATAAGGTGGGAACTCTACTTTTTTTTCATTAATGATAGGTTTGAATATTAATTTATTGATAATTATTTTATAAAACTATATTTTATGTAAACATTGATGACGTTCTTTCCTTTAGGATTTTGATTCATTTACTTTGTTTATATATCCGAATTGTAGGTCGAGCGATGTTTACATTATGTTAAGATTCTCTCTCTTTTAATTTATGAGAAATTTTATATTTTAATTGAGTCTACTTATTGTTTTTTATCTCTTTCGTGTGAACTGTGCTACTTTTCTATAGTTACATTTTTAATGTTGTTGTTGTTGCATTTCGTTTTCTTAACTATTTTTCTCCGTAAGCTTTTAAAAATACGTAATAATTTAAACAGCTCTGCAAAGGGCTCCATTAACATTTATCCAGAAACTGTATTAGTAGGGGAGAGTGTTGTACCTTGGGACAATTTTCACATTTTAATTTTTTACTTCGATGATTATAATCAAATTTAAAATTTAAAAGCAACATTTCAATACACCAACATATTTCTCTATAATATAATTTTAGAAATTCAGACAGTTTGAAAATAAAAAAATGCCATTCATTTAAAGTAGGGAAGGCAAACTGTCCCAAGGTACAACATCCTGTTGTACCTTCGGACATACTACATAATTCAGGGAATAGACATATAACTCATCAATAATTTTATACAATAACTAATACAATATTTTGTACAATAACAATAACTAATTTTATGCCAACAAAACCTTTTTTTTTTTTTTTTTTTTTTCAAGGAAATAGAGAATGAAACTCAAGTTCAAGATCCAAAATAAAGTTGAGTTGTTTTATTTATTGCATTTCACATGATTTGTGAAATTTTCTGTAAAATAAGTAATAAAAATACTTTTATTTATCCAAATTATTACGGACCACGTATTTCTTGTACCATTGGACATGTCCCAAGGTACAACATATTTTACTGTCCCGAGGTACAATCACCACACGGTTTAAATAAAATCAAAATGGTGGTAAATCTAGACGTTGGTTTTACCTCGGTTTTACCTTTTTTGAACCATTAAAAATAATGAAATAATTGAATTATGTTAAAATTCCTTTCTTCGATAAGACCTACTCCATGGCATAAACTTCTGAGCGCGCGCGCGGCGCGAAATGCACTTCTGAACACACTCATCGTTTCTCGTTGCACCGGGTGTGTTCAAGAAGCACTCGCGCTGCGAGCGCGAGCTTAGGAGACAGGAACATGGAGTTGGTCTTTATCGTGGATGCAATAAAAGTTTACGGCGTTCACGAACAAATCATAATCATATCATAATCAAATCAAATCATAGAGATAATTTGTTGCAAATAGACCCCTTGCATTGACGTCACGTCGCTATTAGCAACGACTGATACTATAGCTTCTGGAGCACAGAACTCCCCGTTTGCCGTTAAAAGCACGTGTTATCTTTCTCTTTAATTTAGAACTTCCTTATTTTTATTATTATAGTGCAAATAAGTCTAAAAAATCAAATGGAGAGCACCATATTCGCCTTATATTTGGGCGCCATACGAAGCGATTTCAGACATGTGACGTCATGTGCAACCCGTCTATAAAAGACGAGCTAGATGGCTGAATGGATAGCGCTTTGAACTCGAGACGAGCTACCCAGGTAGCACAAAGATATCGGCCAATATCAAAATTAGATATTGGCCGATATCAAAATGTAATATTGGCCAACATTAAATGACCTCCCACCCCCTAAAAAGATATCCACGAATATTATTTTTTGATATTTGGCAATGTTGGCCAATATTTCCCAACATCTCTGAATATCAGTTTGTGACATTAAGCGATACATTTTTCTGTCATTGCTGAATATCATTATTTGACATTGAGTGATATATTTTTCCAATATCCAGAATAACATTTTTAAATATTAAATTATACCTTTTTAGACATTAACTTCTTTTTTAAACACCAACAACTGCGATTTACAAATGTGGTAAAAATATACTTCTCACTGAGCTAGAAGTTGATGCTCAAAGAGATTTTCAGTCTTATTAAAGATTAAAGTAGAAAAACTTACTAAAATTGTAATAATAAGAAACTTTCAATAGAAAGTGGTGGGAGTAGATTTTTCTATTAGTGACGAAAAAAATGTCTGACAAAATTATAATTTAATTATCTCATACTTTTTCAATCACAACCGACTTTTTTTTTTTTTCATTCTTTTAACATATATTTATTTAAATATCACTTTTTATAATTAAGTTTGTTAGAAATTTAAAAAGAAATTATGTTGAAAACTAATGACCTACTTTTGAAACTAAACTTGTATTCTTTCTATAATAAAAAATAAAATTATTTTAAAAGTCTGAAATTCGAGAGCATTTTAAAAAGATAAACATAGTATCCATTAAAAAATACATAAATGGACTTTACCCATATGACGTCAGATGCGGGTAAGCAGAAGAAAAACACCAATAGGCGTGAAGAACATTTTAACACTGCTCCCCCTTCGTCCAATAAACAGTCTTTTTCAGAAGGTTTTTCCCCGCAGCGGCGTGACTGCTGCCATTCGTGGGTAAAGTCCATTGGTCTCTTTCTTATTGAAAAACTTTATGTAATAAAAAAAGCATCTTTCGTTTTTCATAAAACTAACAATTGTTATATTTTAACATCGTTATAGGCACTACATTATTATTTTAAATACAAATAATTCTAGAGCAATAATTAGAGATTTCCTTATTAAGTTTTTATTAGATCAATAGATTTTAATATGAAATGCTTTTCTTAAGAAATTTTTCTATTTTGCAATCTCTATAAATTTCTATATAAATTGTACTACAGAAAATTTTCCATACTCAATAGATTTCTATGCTTTTTTTTTTTTTTTTTTTCAAGTATATACATATATATAAATAACTATAGATTTGTAAAGAAAATTTTTATATAACGCAAATTTCATGGCCAACGAAAACTATAAAAATGGGCGATCCTTCCGAACTTTCCATTCACTTTCGTCAAGATTACAAACTTCGTCAGATATGCTAAATGTCGACAGATATCTTGAAATGTCTGAAAAATGATATTGTTTTTACGAATGTCGACAGATATCTCGGGATGTTGGAATACTAATATCATTTTTACGACATTGGCCAATGTAAATAAAATATAAAAAAAAGGCATTAAAAATACAAGTTCTCTAAAAATAGTAAAATAGTTAAATTTTATTGTTTAGAATACTATTTACGTATTATAATGTTATAAGTAATGCAAAAAATTCGTTTGGATGCTTTCTTTTAAAAACTAATTTTTCAGTGACTTTCGCGATATCGGCCAATATTGATCGGGACATTGGCCGATATCTGTGTGCTACCTGGGTATGGGTTCGAATCCTTTGCGTTCCAAATTGTATTCGTGATTTTTTTTTTTTATTGCTTTATATTTTTCATATAAAATAAGATATTTTTGATAAAGATAAATTTTTATATTAATAATACAGAAGGACATGTATTTCTATTATAATAATAAAATAATTATTTAAATACGAGGAAGAGGTATTTCTCGATGAAAGTTTTGGATTTGAACGCCTTTTAATATTTAAAGTTTCGTTTCAAAAGTGATATATATGTGTATATATATATATATGTATATATATATATATATATAAAGCAAATGAAAAAATAAGTATTGTACGAAAATATCCGTTTGAGCGTAGGGTAATTTCTTGATGTTTTTCTTTCTTTTTTCTTTTTGAGTACTTTAGGAGTGAATTTTTATCGAGATTAGGATGCTAATCATATTTTATGGTATTAAAATCAATATGAAAATATTATAAAAAAAAAATGTATTAGATGTATATTATTTTAACTAAAAATATCTGCACAATATTTTATCTCTTTTTTAAAGAGATAAAATACATAGTATATAGAATGTTTTTGTGCTTAAGCGGCTATGCCGAATCTGTGTTTTTTGTGATCGTCTACTGTAAAATGTGTTCGTTATTAAATACTTGTTTAAGCAAGATGTATCATATAATAGAAACTCGACAGAGTTTCTCGCCAAGCAAAAGAAACAACAGTGCAATGAACCGTAAATGAAAGGAATTTCCGCCAATTAATGCCAAACGATTTCGTTAAATTTTTTTAGTACTCTGTCTAGTTTATATTTTCCGGACTGACCGAAACGGGATTTTGAAACATCTATAGCTCGAGAACTAACGAGTGGATAAATCGCAACTGTCCGAAAGTCCATAAGTTCACTTTTCTCATCGCCTCTTTGCTGATGGCGCCATCTATTGAATATAGCATGAAATAAATGTAATGTGTTTAACAAAAAACTCATTTAAAACTAATCTATGGAAATGTTTAGTTACTTATTTTCCCCTTTAATTTTGAGAAGTCGAGGCCACTTTTCTGATTATATGGTGATATATACAAATTAATTAAAAAATATATGCATAAAAATTTGTGATTACAAACTGAACTTATGATATTAGATTATATTTTGTCTTATTATTAGTCTTGCTCAGAAAGAAAGATATACTTTAACCAATCTGTCAGTCATTATGGGTTATTAAAATATATTTACCAACTTTTACTGATAAGGAAAATATTTTTAAATATTTAAGAAATAGTTATAATGCTATATATTTTTTAAATAATTATTTTATTTTTTATAAAATTTAATTAATTTATTGTATTTTATTTGTTGAAAAACCTGTATTTTTCAATTTATTTTTATTTTTGCACATAATGTGTTTTTATGATTTTTTTAAATTATTATTAAGGTCTTATTAAACAGTCAAACTTTAGATATGGATAATTTATATTTAATCAGTGCAAATCTGTTTGCCCATTGCCTCCCCCCCCCCCCCCCACACACACCTTTTTTTTCTTTTAAAATACATACAAAGTTTTAATGATATTGTAAAAATATTGCTATTGCTTCAAAATTAAAGTTAAACTTTATTTTTAGATAAATAGTATTATATCTCAAATATTAGTTAAAGATTTGCCATTATTGTAGTATTTTAGTAGGAACGTCTTTAGCTTATTTTTTAAAATATTGATAAGATTTTAATATATGCATATAAATTTCTTCCAATGAATGGTCATTATAATATTAGAGAAGCACGTTATGTGTGTGTGTGGGGGGGTGGAGATGAGTTTTCCATTTGCTTTTCTTCTGAGAAAAGTAAGGTTGTTGAGTGAACTATGGACAGAGTAGTTATATATAAATATTTTTAAATAAGTTTAAAAAGAAATCGTTTTATATCTAGTTAAAGAGCAAATATATCACATAAGCAAGAGATAAATGGAAGGGTGAGTAATTCTCTAATTTAATTTATAAGCAATTGCAAAATGTCAGAAAATGCGTTTATGTAAATCTTGAAAGCGATCATAGAAAAATGTTTTACTAAAAAATAACTTTCCACAACCTAAAATTATAATTATTTATAACAATAAGATAATTATTTATATAGATTTTCCTCCAAAATTTCTTTGGTCCCTCCGGCGATCCCTAAGAAGCCATGGAGTCACATTCTGAAAAACTTTCGTGCGTATGTATTGGTGTACCGCGTGTATTATCTGAGATTTATCATCCCGCAAAATTTCATCTACAAGACTTTGACTGAGATAATTTTAGATCTCATGCAGTGTTTCCCTGTGCCTATAGAAGTTTCCAGCATGATTAAAGGCCTTTTTTTAATCTTTATAAGAATTTAGGGTGCCAAAAGATTTTACACTTGTGACCACTCTTAGTCACTGTCTTATGTCATTGCTGCAAGGAGATTTACATTTTTTTTTTTTTTTTTTTTTTTTTTTTTATCATTAGATTTAGTTTTGATGTTTTGAACCCCTTCTCATCCCTCCTCACGCAAACAAAAATCGCGTTTGAGCCCTCTTTAAAAGAAATGCCACACAACTATACCTTCTGAGATGAAAACCTGTCTAAAATGAAAATTCGACCGGTTTTTGAGGTTCCGTTTTTGCAGGTTTTACCATATAAGATATTGTTTGTATCCAACATGTTCAGGTTGTGAAGTCTGGGCACCCCCCCCCCCCCCCCCGTTCAAAAGGCTGGTTACGCCTATGTATTATGTTAACACTAATTGTTGAAAACAAACCTGTAAGTATGGAGCTGGATACTGGAGGGGGCGTCTCGGTAATGAGCGTTAAAAAATTTCGTGAGATTTTGAAGAAAAAAATTAAGCCCTCAAAAGTAGTTTTTAAAACATACAAAGGTGAAATAATTGTACCTTTGGGATTTGTTACTGTTGATGTTAAATACAAAAATTCAAATTAAATTTGTACATTGTTAAGGAAAATTTGGATACAATTTTTGGCCGTGAATGGCTATATAGTATCAATTTGGATTGGAATTCTATCAAAGCAGTGAGAACATCTTATGAATATGATTTGAATAAATTGTTAGAAGAGTATAAAGAACCTCGTAAAGAACTTTTCGACGATCAGTTAGGTGAAATTAATAATTATGAAGTAAAGTTGGAACTTAAATCCGATGTAATACCAAAATTTTGTAGAGCCAGAACCGTACCCTTTTCTTTAAAAGATAAGGTTGAACAAGAAATTGATAGGCTTGAAAAGGAAGGTATCATAGAGAGGGTAGAATCCTCGGATTGGGCAACACCAGTTGTCCCGGTTGAAAAAACTGATGGGTCAATACGCCTATGTGCAGATTACTCTGTTACCGTAAACCAAAATATAATGATACAACAACATCCTTTACCAAAATTAGAGGAAATATTTCCAAGCTTAAATGGGGGTAAACATTTTTCAAAAATTGATTTTAAGCATGCATATTTGCAAATGAAAGTGCATCCCGATAGTCAAAAACTCTTAACTATAAATACTCATAAAGGGTTATATGTATGTAAAAGACTTATGTATGGTTCAAATTCTGCCCCAGCTATTTGGCAAAGATATATTGATGGTCTTTTCCAGGGGATGGAAGGTATTAAAGTTTTTATGGATGATGTTAGAGTGACTGGATCAGATGATAATTTACATTTAGAGACCTTAAGAAAAATTTTTCAGAAATGTAAAGATCATGGGCTGAAATTAAATTTGGGTAAGAGTAAATTTTTTCAAAAAGAAATAAAATTTTTAGGGCACAAAATTGATGAAAACGGTTTACATAAAACTGATGAGAAGATTTCTGCGATTTCAAAAGCTCCTAGACCTACAAACGTACAAAAAGTACAGAGTTTTTTAGGGATTGTTAACTTTTATGGAAAATTTTGCCCTAATTTGGCTACAATAGCGAATCCTTTGTATAAATTAACACAGAAAGATGTTAAATGGGTTTGGTCAAAGGATTGTCAGGAAGCTTTTGAAAAAATTAAAAATGAAATTTGTTCTCCGCGTGTCCTAATGCATTATGATCCATCACTGCCATTGGTATTGGCAACTGACGCATCTCCTGTTGGGGTAGGGGCGGTACTTTCCCACTCTTTACCTGACGGAACGGAAAGACCAATAGCTTTTGCCTCCAGAACTCTCACAAAAACTGAGCAAAGATACGCTCAGATTGATAAAGAAGCACTCGCAATTGTATGGGGTGTCAAGAAATTTTATCTTTACCTAAAAGGGAGACGATTCACATTATTAACTGACCACCAACCTTTAGTGGCCATCTTCGGATCGAAGAAAGGTCTCCCAATTCTGGCAGCGACAAGATTGTTACATTATTCTTTAGTATTACAATATTTCCAGTTTGACATAAAGTATCGTCATACAAAAAAACATGGTAATGCTGACTGTTTGTCTAGGCTGCCGCCCACTTCCGAACAGCTAGACGTTAAAGATGAAATTTCTCTATTTCAGTTAGCACAAATAGAAACTCTTCCTTTCACAGCTAGTGACTTAGCCAAAGAAACTCTTTTGGATGCAGACCTCGCTCCAATACTTCATGTGTTACAGAGTGGAGGAGTTTTAAGTGGAAGAGAAGCAGAATATAGTCTACAAGATGGTTGTATACTGTTAGGTCAGCGGGTGTGCGTCCCTAAACGGTATCAGGCTCAGGTGCTTGAAGAGTTGCATCATGGCCATCTAGGTGCTGTAAAAATGAAATCTATCGCGAGATCGTACGTTTACTGGAAAAACATCGATAAGGACATAGAAAACACGGCCAAGAACTGTGTAGACTGTGCTCGATATAAAACCGACCCACAAAAAGTGAAGGTGCATTACTGGGAGTATCCTAGTACACCTTGGCAACGTATCCACATAGATTTCGCTGGACCTATCTTTGAACATATGTTCCTGATTATAGTAGATGCTCATTCAAAGTGGTTGGAAGCTTATCCAATGAGATCCACCACAACAACCAAAACGATTGAATGCTTAAGAGACTGTTTCGCACGATTTGGATTGCCACTTATGCTTGTAAGTGACAGCGGTCCACAGTTCACATCGTTCGAATTTGACATGTTTATGCGTAATAACGGCATTAAACACAGAACCACTGCGCCCTTTAAGCCATCTAGCAATGGGCAGGCCGAAAGATACGTATTTACAGTGAAGCAATCTTTAAGAGCTATGCAAAATTATGGCGGAACGATACAACAAAAATTAAGTACGTTCCTTATGCAATACAGAAAAGCTCCGAACTTCACTACACTCCATAGTCCAGCCATGCTCATGTTGAAGAGAGAGATTCGGACGAGAATTGACCTGCTGCGTCCTGATCTTAAGAGCAGAGTGGAAGAAAAAGTTCGTAAAGGAACTTATGAATTCTCAGATAGAGGGTTCCAAATTGGCGACAATGTCGCTGTACGAAATTACCGGCAAGGAGACAAGAGATGGAGGTTTGGAAGAGCCTTTAGTAAAGATGGGCAACTACATTACACTGTGGATGTAAATGGCCAATTGTGGCGTAGACATGTGGATCAAATACGGGATGGAGGAGACATAGAGGAAAAAGAATGCGAGCTCCGGCGACAGTCTGCAAAACCTGCCATTCCTGTGCAAGATGCTGAGGCTCCGACGTCCAGTGTTGAGTCAACACCATCACCGACCTGTAGGGAGACGGAGACGACTGATGCAACGCCAGTCTCAATTCCTACACCAGAGCATGCTCCACTCATAGCCCAGGGTTCAACTCCGACACCACAACCAGTTCGCCGATCCACTAGAGTCCGGAAACCTCCAAAGCGATTAGATCTATAGAAGAAGTTTTGGAAGGGAGGAGATGTGGTGTATTTGACTGTAACCGCGACTTGCGCGAAAGAAAAATAGAATGTTTTTGTGCTTAAGCGGCAATTGTATGCTATGCCGAATCTGTGTTTTTTGTGATCGTCTGCTGTAAAATGTGTTCTTTATTAAATACTTGTTTAAGCAAGATGTATATATTATTCTTGTAGATATATCTCTCCACGCAATGATATTTAAGTCCGTAAATAATACGTGACAGGTTTGCCATCTAGTTTTGTAGTGAATAAAATATCATTAGAATGCTTATAAACTTTTGCTTATACTAACGTGATTTTGAGTATCATTTGTTTCTCATGTTTTATGATGTATTTTGTCTGTTATCCACACGGTATTAATCCGCACGACAATCATAAAATAAGAAATATATATACTAAAACCTTCTCTGAAAAATTGTCTAACTAACATTGCAAATTTCAAAATCTTGTAATATGTTGATATCACAATTTTGGTTTATTAGCAGCATTCTATCACGAAAAATATAAAGCAACTGATAAATCATTTTTAAACAAATAAAAAGAAAATTGTTAAAAAGTTAAAATATTTAGATCTCCAATTGAATTGTTAAATTGTATCATTCAACCTACCAAACAAAGCATAACCAATGAAACTAGCCGAGAAACTAGCACAAAATGCACAATCACGTGATCAAATCGCCCACATAATTTTTTTCGATTTTTTTTGGGTAGCTTGCGCGACGAGTTGCGAGTTGCGCGATATTTGTGTGCGGTTGACTGATTGCTGATCAAGCTGAAGTGGATAAAATAGGTCACGTGACTCTTTCCCGAATATTTTGAATTTTATCTGAGTGAACATAGGCATGTATTCCCATTCCTGTTACGAAAACCATGTTTTGGAAAGATAAAGAAATATAGTCGTTGGTTTTACCTATTTTGAACCATAAAAATAATGAAATAATTGAATTATTTGACAATAAGGAAAGGGCATGTTTACAAACAAACACTTCCGTCAACCAATCTGCCAACTATATTTTTGCCATAAAGATCAATTTAGGAATAGTCTTGGCGACATAGGCCAATCATATCAGAGACGTGTTAAACGTAGACCAATCAAATTTCCCTAGTTCATGCGTATAGGTAGGAGTCATAAAGAACGGACAGGTTTTCTTGCTGAACCAACAGTAAATCGACCAACAGTGACGTCAGCTGCCCTTTCCTTATTCCTTTCTTCGAGAAGACCTACTCCATGGCAAAAACTTCTGAGAGCGCGCGCGGCGTGAGCTGCACTTCTGAACAGGCCCGTCATTTCTACGCAGTATCGAATACGAATCAATCGTAATTGTAATCGTAATAATTTTTTGTTTTGTTTTAGTATCCTATATCTATGGTTGTATGCATGTAATACTATTTTGATTTTCCTATCGTAAAAACGTTAAAGGATTCTTGCTGTTGTAAATTTTTCCGGATACATTTGTCTTAGAAGTAAAATATATTAATTACATTTATTATTATCATCTAACGATTATAGTTGGTTATGTTATGACTGATTATATGCACATTAGTTTGGTTTATTCTCGCACACGTATGTAAATGCGCTATGTTTATATATGAATTTGCGTTAGAACTGTCTAATTAATTAATCGTCTGCCATAACGCACGTTTTTTTTCTCATAATGTTTGCCATTTTAAAAAAAATTTTCATCTATGCATTATAGGGTAGAATGTGCCAGTAATGGACACCCTATTAAGAGGGCTGGTCATTCATTCAGCTTCCGATTTCCCCTCACTAATGTAAAGTCTACGGGAATTTAATTGCTGCATTCGTATATTTAAAGTATCTCCTTGGGAAATTAATATTTTTAGCTTCTATTTTTTGTGTACACTTCCTACTCTTTTTTTTCTTAATTCTCAAAATATTTCTAACTTAATTTTATATGAAGTGTTAATATCTTACGGTTCGCCCCCTTTTAACACATAAAAGGAACAGATGTCTTATTATCCCGGGGTCCGCCATCTTTGATTGTTTTCTTGGCTTGAATTAAAAATTAATTTTTTATTAATAATTATTATATTCCAGTTTTTTCAATATTATATTAACCTATCAACAATATTTAATCATTGGCGACATTACTACTTGGCGAAAAAGGAGTTTTCATGCAAGAAAAAAAATCCAAAATGGCGGACCCTGGGATAATAAGACATCTAATCTTGAATGGATGCTAGCAAATAATATGCATTGTTACACCTTTAAGCAAACTCTCTTTTATCATTTACAATACTATTTGTTTATTTTTTGATAAAATGTAACTTGGAAAAAAAATAAATGTGTGAAAATGTAGTGTGTGCTTACATCTACATATATTAAGATTTTTGCTTAGCTGACACGATTTCAGAATCTTTCAACATTAGGCACTTATCGGGTTCCATTTGTTCCGAAACAAATTGCTATTAGGTTTTATGAAGTAAGCTTTCTCTCTACTGCAATTTCACATTTAAATTAATTATTTTAACAGTTTAATGAGGGGTGGCCAAAACTGGTGCATTAGGGTCAGGTGGGGGAAAGTGGTCATAAATACAGGCTTTTCAAACTTTCAGAGGATATAAACATCAGAATTTCTGTGATGTTTTCTAAAATTTTGGGTGTTATTTTACATTACATTACTCTAGAGTACATCCATATCCATTTCAGAAATATTTTTGGGGAATAACACCTTTTTATAACATATTTTTCCAGGCATGTTTTTATGACCACTTTACCCCAGGGGGTGGGGTAAAGTGGTCACATTGAAAAAGTGTAATAAAAAAATAAACTAATGAATACAAAGTGGCATTTTATTATTTACAAACATTTTAAACAACCTTTATAATAAATTATCTGCCATTTTATTTTATTAAAGTGTAAATTCGTAATGTTAAAATTGTTTGTCGTTAAAATTTGGTTCTTCAAGGATTTTGAACACATCTGATTCTGGAAAAGTATAATGATTGCCAAATTTAGATTTTTTTAACATACTTTAAGAAAAATAATCAGGTTTTTTCCCAATAAATTGCTTTATTGATTTCTTCATTTCATATCTTAGCAACACTCAAGGTCCTATAGGTATGGTTTGAGATGTCATCTTTAGCAATTATAAATGGATTCAAAAGAGAATGTTGACTAGGGATATTTTTTTGTTGTTTTTTTCCTCTTGGAAATTTATACAACTTTTAAGTATCTGATTCCTCTTGTTATTTTTGCAGATATAATGCAAATGTTTTTTCTGTCAATACTACCCCAATCTTACACTGGACATATTTTCTTTTCCTTTAAAACTATGTCTAACAATTCTATTCACATCTGAAATGAGTGTAGATAATGTTGCCAATGTAGCTTATTTTAATTTTTTTTTACATATTTTGCAGTCTGCTGTCTTGATACTGTTTCTTTAAAATTCCTTTCCAGGCTTTTTTTAATGGGGGAAAATACACCTAGATCTAATGGTTGTAGACAATGACTAGTATGAGGTAGCAGGCAGAGTATTATAATGTGATTGTCGATAGCTTTTTTCACAGCGTCATAATTCATTTATGTCCATCACAATCATAAATAAAAGGGCAGGCTTTTGTAAACTTTTGGTGTACTATCTACTTAATAAAATGATCCATCCAAGATTCAAGTACAGAATCCTGCATCTATCCAGATTCCATGCTTCATACAATGCTCCTGCACGACCACCCTTTATCTATAATTCATATATACTCACTCATAAACTGCGAATGGAAGAATGTAATAACCACTAGCTGATATACCAAAAGGAACACTAAACATTATCTTTCCTTTGGTTTCTGAATTTTCTATAATGCATTGCATTGCGTAAATTTTTTTAAACTGAACTATTTTGGCTATCCATACCCATTCCAGCCTCATCAACATTAAAAATTCTTTCAGGACTTTCTTGTGGACCATTTTCTTATATAATACAAGTATAGGTATTAGAAAAAGTAGTTAATGCGTTGGTTGTTAAATTAGTTGATGTAACCTTTGCAAGCAATTCGGGTTTACACTTAGTTAATTCATATACTATTCTGAACCTATTAAAAATTAAACCTAACCTTTTTTAACCCCCATATTATAAACTATTATTAAGTAATAACTATTTGCAGTTAGTTTTTAATAATTAATAGTAATTAATAAACTGGCATTGTATATAATGAATAATTTAACTCAGATCAAATATCTATAAGTTAAGCCTAACCCTATGACCACTTAACCCCATGTAACTAAAACTATTATGAAATAAAATCTGTGATGAATATAACTTAGCTATAAATGAAAATATGTTCTTGAGATATGTGTAAAGCTTTCTGAACTGCCAATTTAACAAAATTTGGAATAAACAAAATGCAGCAGAAAAGTTAATTACAAAGTTAAAAGAACAAGATGTAACAAAGACAGACAAAATGAGTGCTCAGTGGCTCAAACATGTTACTAAAAATGTTTTTTTGCGTGAGAAACTTTGATCAATACTTAATAAATCTAAAATTAAAAGAAAATTATTCAAATTTCTATATTACTCGGGATTTTAGCCCTTTTTATGAATTATGACCACTTTACCCCACCTGACCCTAAATTTGCTGTATGTACCAGTTATGGTCATGGGGGTGGCCAAAAAGGGTATACAACATGTTCCACTTATGGCCACATGATTCATTATAGAGGGAATTTTACCCATTTAATAAATTTAAGAACATCTGGATAAACAGGGTTCGCACAGACTACTTAGGCTCCTTGGAAACTCCTTAGAAATGAAAACATTCCCAAGTAGTACTTAGAACTACTTAGATAAACAAGCCACTACTTAGAAACTCCTTATATTCTATTGCGGCTTCGGACACAAACGATATTGCTGCCGGGGAAAAAAACGTGATTGAAAAACGCACGGTAAATCCTTTATGCACGTCATTCATCTGAAGCACAACATTGATTGGGTAGGGTAATTAATCTTAATAGCAGGGCTCCCACTAGGTCCGTTTTTTGACACTGTTAGCCGACCTTTATTTTAAATTTTATCGATGTTTGGCATTTAGCGAAGAATCTCGGAGAAATTCGCGTTTTTCGCAAATATGTAAAAAAAAAAATACTGTCACATTTCGTCAATTGATCGCGGAAAAAATTCGAAAAATTTGTCAAAGGATCGTGAAAAAACGCGAATTTCTCCAACAGATCGCGGGAAAACTCGGATTTCTAAAAGACAGCGAAAAAATGCGAATTTACACAAAGGATCACGAAAAAACTCTAATTTTGTTAAAGATCGAGAAAAAAAGCAAATTTCCTCAAAAGATCGCATAAAACGCGAATTTCCTCAAAGGATCGCGAAACAAAAAACACACGGTTTCCATCAAAAGATCCATAAAAAAAAACCCGTTAGTATCGTCAAACGATCGAAATAAAATGCGAAATCCATCAGAAGATCGCGAAAAACGCGAATTTCCCCAGAAGATAGCGAAAGACACGAGAATTTCCTCAAAAGATCGCAAAAACACGTGAATTTCGTCAAAGGATCGCAAAAAACACGCAAATTTCGTCAAAGGATCGCAAAAACACGCAAATTTCGTCAAAGGATCGCAAAAAACACGCAAATTTCGTCAAAGGATCGCGAAAAAGACGCAAATTTCGTCAAAGGATCGCGAAAAACACGCGGTTTCCATCAAAAGATCGCAAAAAGAAGTCAGATTCGTTCAACAATCGAAATAAACTTGAATTTCATTAAAAGATCGCAAAAAAATCTAATTTTCCCAGAAGGTCGCGAAAAAAAACCGCGAATTTCATCATAAGATCACGAAAAAAATGCGAATTCGTCAAAATTTCACCTTCAAAAGAAAGCGATTACCGCTGTTCTAAAAGAATAAATGCAAAACTTGTTATATTTTTTCTTGTATGTTGCATTTGGCATTCTTTTTTCTTTTCTTTTTTTTTTCTTTTTTTTTTTTTTTTTTTTTTTTGCCTTTTAAAATTTTCTTTAAGATGTGTCATGTATGTGATAACATAAGTGTTTGGGGGTTTGACTAATCTCTATTTATATGATCTAGGGGTGATTCTAGTCCGAAATTTCTGAAAATGTAAGGCATTCATTTCCGAAAATTTTAAAAAATCTGTCACCAATCCTAATAATTCGGACATATAGTCGCCGAAAAAAATAAATTTTGTCAATCGTTTGCAGGAAAATCGCAAATTTTGTCAAAGGATTGCGGGGAAAACGCAAATTTCTTCAAGTAATCGCGAAAACCCCTACAAATTTTGTCAAATAATCGCGAAAACCCCCGCAAATTTCGTCAAATAATCGCGAAAAAATCTGCAAATTTCGTCAAAAGATTGCGAAAAAACCCCAAAATTTCGTCAAAAGATCGCGAAAAACCCCCAAAATTTCGTCAAAAGATCGCGAAAAAGCTCACAAATTTCGTCGAAAGATCACAAAAATCACGAAAAACGGAAAATTTCGTCAAAAAAATCATGAAAAAATCACAAATTTTGTCAAAAGATCGCGTAAAAACACACAAATTTCGTCAAAAGAGTGCATAAAAGCCCACAAATTTTGTCAAAAGATCGCTAAAAATTGCCACAAATTTCATGAAAAGCTCGCGAAAACCCCCACAAAATTCGTCAAAAAATAGCGAAAAAACACGAATTTTGTCAAAGAGCCACGGAGAAAACGCATTGCTAGTGTCAGGAGTGGATCCCCCCCCCCCTCCCCCCTTTTCTGGTGTAACTTTTCAGAAGATTTGTTGTGAATTTCAGAATTTCTTTTTTACTCAGAATCACCCCTATGACATGACCAAAAGCTTCAAGTGGAATGTGGCACTGCACAAAAAAGTAGATTGTCAATTTTGTATTTAACCTTATGAAATCAATAAGCAATATATTGTGAATACTGTGCAATTTCAGCACTAACAATTAGATTCTAATAGAGTAAAATTTGTTTTTGAAATGTTTTTCTCTCCAAATTGGATATTAAAAATTGGAGTGTGTATACCACATAACGATGCAGCACATAAAAACATTGACAAAAAAAAAAAAAAAATGGCAAATTCTTAAAAGGTTTTGGACTTCTTGGATTTTTTGGGTACTCGTTGGATTTTTCCTTCTTAACTTTGTATGAACCCTGATAAAACAAAATCAATTTCGTTTTGTTTTATATAGTAATGGCTTCAGTAATAAACAAAAAGCAAGGCTAATGGCATTTCTATAAAAGAGATTTTGTTATTCTCCGTCCAATAGATAATTCACTTTAGAAAGAAGGACATTGTGCTAGTCACTAAAGAATGACATGCTAAAGAAAATATAGTATTATGTCAGGGTTGCCGGCTTTTAGCCAGGCCAAAAAAAGCCGGCCGGCTTTTTTTGGTTTTAACCAGTTAAAAAAAGCCGACTTTAATTGAAAAAAGCCGGCTTTTATTTTTCAAAAAAGTGGTTTATAGATAATTTATATAAAATTTGGATTAATTTATTTTTAATACACTTATAAATATTTTCTACTAAAAAAATATAAACTTCTATTAAATTTTGTCAAATAAATAAGTCCTTATAACTGCTAGAATGCTGTGAAGGCATTATATCAGAAAAAAATTATAAATATTCAGAAGAATGCATTAAATTAGACTCTAAAGCATTGGTTTGGAATTCTTTATTATAGCTCTACACATACCACACATTTTAAAGTTTATATGAAAGAATAAGAAAATGTCTCATCAAAATAGAAACATTCTTACATACTGATATTTACTTTTAAAATTGATTAAAACTAAAAAGCATATATATATTTAATAACTGAAATTATCTTATATAATACTTGAGAACAAACACCCAGTAATAAGCAACTGATATTCTAACTTATAAAAATGATATATGTAAAATGTTTTTCTACTACTAAGCTATTATGTAACTTATTCCAAATATGTCCATATGGACAGATTAAAATCATAGAATGAACAATGTTGAAAGAGAAATTAGGAAGGATATAACATTTGAGGAAATTTTTAGTACATGTAACTGCATAAAATAAAGAGAACAATTAAAAAAAAAAAAACAATTTCCAAATAAAACTTGTTGAATTAAAATTTTGAAAAGCTAGTTGCTATTTAAAATAGTGCATATATTCATGCATAAACTAATGCATATGTTATTCATAATACTGTTTTAATAGAGAGAAATGATGTTTTTATTTAATGACTTTATAGATGATTTTAAATAAATGCTTATGAGAAATAAAATAAGACTTGTATATTAATATCCCTTAAAATTAGTTAATAAAATATATAACTAAGCAACCATTGTCCTTTTTAATTATATAAAGCAGTAAAAATGAAAAAAAAAAAACGGTGTTAAGGTCAGTGTATACCAGAGAAAGCAATTTGTATGGCCTTTTATTTCAATATTAATGTCTTCATTATTGAAAAATTGGGTTATATTGATTTCCACCTCAATTAAATGTCTTTAAAACTAATTAAAAAACACATAAAAAGTTGTAATATATAATTAAAATGCTTTACTGTATAAAAGCCAATTTTGGTCAAAAAAGGCCAATTTTGGCCAAAAAAAAGCCGGTTAAAACCAATAAAAACCACCGGCGTGGCTTTTTTAAATTTTAGCCGGCTTTTTTGCAACCCTGTATTATGTTTAGTATTGATAAAACAAAAGGGGAGGTGATATGCAATGTTTAGATATGATAAATAAACTAAAACATGAATTTTGAAAGATTTTACAACTTATAAATTAAAAATTTCAATAAAATTATAGCATGATTTAATTGCTGGTATTTTTCCTAAAGAAATGAAGAAGTTTCATAATTTTTGCAAGATTTCAGGCACACAGATTTAGAAGTACTAAATATTGTGAAAATCTTTACTACATACAAGTAAGAATGTATTTCACATTATTTAAAAAGAATAGGGTTCATTTTAACAAGTTTAAAAAAGACAGGAACAGAATTCTGTGCTTTTAAAAAATGGCCTAGAGAGAACACTGCTCTAAGATAGGAAGTAAAATTAAGGCCATTCAAAATGTAATGCCAGCACTACACTACAAGCCAGGGTTTGCCCAAGTGGGCCCACTTGAAAAAACCCATTGTGGGTTTTTCAAATTTTCTCATGTTTTCACAACGCTAAAATTATTCAATTTAAGGTATGAGAATAGGTGAAAACTGGAAAATTCGGTTAATAGTGGCTGTTAGACAGGGTTTGCCCAAGTGGGCCCAGCCTGAAAAGACCCACAAAGGTTTTTTCGGGCGGCGAAAAAACCCATTGTGGGTTTTTTTTAATTTTCTTGTGCTTTCACAACTGTATCATTATTTAATCTAAGATATGAGAATGCAAAGATAAATGCCAATTTAAATATATTTCAAAAGAACCAGATTTAAAGGAATTTCTCAGCAGAGATAAAATGACCAAAAAAGAAGGAAGATTTTCATGTTTGTAATCTAAAATGTATCCAAATGCTTTAAATCTTCATGCATGCAAAAAGATCTCACTTGAACCCCGTCCTGATTGTTTGCATTGTTATAGCTTTTAAGATTAATCATCCCATTTATTATCCTGCTTCAATGTACAATGAAAGTGTTATATAGGAGTTTTCAACACAGATTATGGTAAAAAAGATTGAAACAGATAAAGTTTCCTCCTGGATTTTGTCAGTTTTTCTTTTCTTTACATTCAGTACCAGCTATCTCTGCTTCAATCGAACAATACTTTTCTACGTTTGGTTTGGAGCAAGTTACGTAATCATTTTGGAGTTGATAAAGCAGCAAAGCTAGTAATAAGTGTGTTGCCATTTGCGATCTAAATTTACAAATATCACACACTAACTTCCATGACAATCTAATTTAACATTTAATACTATTGGAATATATATGTAGCAAATTTTGCTAAAATTTTCAAATATATTTTTACGAATCCCATTTCTTTCGAAAAAAAAAAAAAAAGTCAACTGATTTCTGATTTGAAGTGAATGAAAGAAACTATAAATTTAGCATGTTTAACTTAAGGTAAGAATTATATAAAGAAATCCAGCTGTGGTTCACTTAATATATGCTTAGTGCAGCAAACTAGTCCCATGAGAATGAGATACAGATGTACCTTTTTAAATTGATTTGATTTTTTTTCTTTTTATATATCTTTTGTTAATTCATAATTAATGCAAAATTATGGCCAGGTTTTACTGATAAATGGAGAATTCAGGTATTATGTATGTAAAAATTAGAAGTTTAAAGTGTTCTCCAAAAATATTCAATAAAGCCCGAAAAAAACCCGGGTTTTTTCAGAAAACCCAAAAAAAACCTGGGTTTTAGACTAGTGGGCCCAGTGGGTTGGTTTTTTTCGAAAAAACCTGGGTTTTTTCTAACCCTGCTACAAGCTAGCAAAGTTTTGGAATAACCCGTTCTGCCTTGCATCACAAATTTGCAGGGCGGACACCACTTTTCTCTAATAATATTGAATTTCAAGTAGTAGATCTAGGTACTAGGAATTGAAGTTTAAAATCAATTAGAAAAGTGGATTTTAGATATTGTGAGAATAAGATTTCCTATAAAAATGGAACAACTTTTAAGATGCTCTCCAGAAAATTGTAGGCAGCAATATAGAAACTCCATTTCAAGATGGAAGACCAGGCATGAAATGGTATGTTCCCTTATGAAATCACACTTTAAAATAACTTGCAAAGAAGCAGGATACATAAATAAGGCACAAGCTAATATAAATCAAAACAAAATCAAAAGATGATTTCAAGAAATATAACTCTTTGATGAAGATTTAAGTGTTCTAAACAAGCCACAATCCATGGATAATTATAAAATTGATTAAATAGTTAATATTTATGTCCTTCCTTATAGGCACTGTTGTCCCTTTTATGAATCAAATTTAACCATATTTTTTTGTTTTTTAATAGAAATTTTCAGTTAAAATCAACATAGGGGAGAGTGGTAATGAATGGGCCAATTTTTGGTTTTTAATTTTTATAATTTTTTCTAATATTTTTTTTGGCTCTTCAGTTACTTACTTATTTGGTTATATAAAAAAGTCATAAAAATTGGATTAGAAAATGTCTATAATGAATGATGATAGAAGATAAAAATATAGAAATTTGGTCCATTCATCCCCACCCATGGGGTTAAGCGAAGCAAGGAGTGATACAGCATTCTACCCTATATGTTTTTTTGGGACTACTTGCGAATATGCCCGGAGTCCGCCATCTTGTTTTTCTTTTTGGCGTGAAAAACCCGTTTTCACGCGAAGCAATTGTCGCCAAATAGTAGTTTATAGCGACTTTAGGCTTAAAAAACTTTGAAAAATTCAGAGATTAAACAATTAAAGAAAAGCAAAAATAAAAATAAATTTTTAACAGAAATCAGTAATTTTCATAAATATTTCTTTTTTTTTCTTGCTTTTCTTTAAGTGTTTAATATCTGAATTTTCAGTTTTTCAAGCCTAAAATCGCTATAAATGACCCTTTTAAAACAGTAGATTAAACCAAATATTCAATTTTAAATAAAAAACAATGCAGAAAACAGCAGATGAACATAAAACAGCACTCGATTCGTTATTTATAATAATAAAAATAGGGGACCATCTCCGGGCGATTACTCAAAATCTGCGATTAGCCAAAACGTAAAATTTTAACATTTATCCAAAAAAAGGTAAATAAAATACAATGCAAATTCCACAGAAAAAGCACTTGGATCGTTATTAAAATAGGGGCCATCTCCGGGCGATTATTCAAAATCGGCGATTAGCCCAAACGCAAAATATTAACATATATTCATCAATTTTAAATAAAAAACAATCCAAATTGAACAGAAAACAGCACTCGAATCATTAAATATAATACAATGCAAATTGAACAGAAAAAGCACTCGAATCCATCTCCGGGCAATTACTCAAAACCGGCGATTAGCCCAAATGCAAAATACGAACATTTATCCAAAAAAAAAAGGCAATATATATTTATAATAGCCGTATTGTAACATTATACACAAAAAAAAGATTTTTTTTTTCTCGATTAAATATGCGATAAAATGAGATACAAATGTAATTTTTTCCTTGTCTCGATTAAATAAATATGCAATAAAATGAGATACAAATGTAATTTTTTTGTTGATTAAATAAATATGCGATAAAATTAGATTAAATATAAGTTTCTTAATCAAATAAAAGAAAAAAACCACATGAAACAATACAACCTTGACCACGTGTAGCTGAGAATCTCGGAACAACAAACGCACGTCTGGACGCGACAACCTCCAAAAATCAAGTGAGACGCTTCGAGAATAATCGCGGAAGTGACGTTAAAAATTTAGGGTTACCAGAACACTACAATCTTCGGAAGCCCATCGGGAGTAAAGCATCGCCAGCACGAAATCGCCAAAAAAGGCGCCAAATTCAAGATGGTGGTCTCCGGGCGTATTCGCAAGTAGTCCAGTTTTTTCTTTGCTGTCGTTTTATACTAAGCCAAATGTTTATTTCCAATTTTAAAATTTCTTTTATTTTATTATTTCATATATGTAGAAATATGCATTGTGCTTTTTAAGAAAACCTAACTAAAAATTTAAATTATTAGGGTCACCCGGGGTAACTCCTGGTCAGCAAGTTTCTGGGGTAATTCCTGGTCAAAGTCCTTTTTATGTTTTAAGAACGCTTCACCAAAATGAAAAAAAATCATAGAGGTACTCTGAACTATCCTCATTGGAATTTATTACCTAATTATGAGTTTATTGTTTATTTATTTTGAAAAAAAAAATCTTTTGTAATGGCTTGTTAAATTTCTGTAAAACAACATTGGCCTTAGTCACGATACATGTTTACAAAGATCTTTGTCACAACTCAAATTTTAAATATTTTTCTTTTCTTTCTTTTTGGTTCAATTACCAACAACTTTAGCTATTAGAAAATAGTCTTGAAAATTTTCATACTATTTTAAATAATTTACAGAAGTTGGTCAAATATTGCCCCATGTATCTGGGGTAAATCTTGGTCACTGGGGTAATTCCTGGTCAATGTTTTTATCATCATTTAATTCCTTTTTATTGTCATATTTAGTGATTTTAATTTTCACAAACCCTTTGAGAATTAACTGCAACCACACTGTTCACCACATTTTAGTTAATTGTGGTTCTTAATAAAGTAGAGTCACCCGTGGTAATTCTTGGTCACCGAGTTTCTGAGGTAATTCTTGATCATTTTCTCTTTTGTTATAAAAATAACAATTTATGAAACTGTAAAAAATCTCAAAGATACTTTGAATCCTTTGCTTTGAAATATATGCCTTAATTATTCATTTAGTTGAAATTAAATATTTAAAAAAATTTATGTTCAAGACTGCTACTTGAATTTCTGCAAAACATCGATCTTGATTGTTACACATTTTACAACAGATCATTGTCATTCTTGCAGTTTTAATTATTTAATTTCAACTAATCACATATCACACTCTTTTAAAAATGATTATAAAATTTTCTTCTACTATATTAAACACTTTTAAAAGCAGAAAACAGTAAGTGCTCAAAGAATAAGACACACTCCATGACTGAACAATTTAAGTAGAAATAATATCTCATTGCAAAATGCCAAAATGGTGCATAAAAATATACATAATGCAATAGAGGGAACCTAATTATTATGCTGTGTATTATATTAAAGGTCTGTATTGAAACTTTCTTGAAAAGGGAGCCGAAAAATTCAGTTGGCCTCAGGGACCCGGAGCCGGAGCGCTCCGGAGCTGTGTTTTTCCTGGAGCTGGAGCCGGAGCTGGAGCTCTAAATTTTTCCCAGCTCCAGGGCTCCTTTAGTTTTTAATATTATTTTAAATCTTTTTTTTTTTTCAGTCTTTTAAATTTCTAGGCTTAAAATATTTTAATTACATCATTATTCAGTATTTTAATTATATCATTTTTTAGATTTTTATTATTATTATTATTAGGGAAGGAAAACTTCTCAAAAAATGGCAACACTACTTTACTTCTACTTTCTACTTAAACTACGTGACAACACTATTTGAAAACAAATATGGCCGCCTGTTATTTACATGTGTAGTCGTACAATTTTGGCTGTTTGAAAAGTGTAGAAGAAATTTAAGATTTTTGTGTTTAAAATTCTACCAAACTTTCTATTTTAAAAGCAAAAGCTAAAAGATGTCATATTTTCTGAACAAGCATTTCAAGTTTGATGAGAAGAAAAATGCATTTTGTCAGATCTTTAATGAAGATAGAAAGTATTTGTGAGCAAATAATTAAACGTGTAAATTAAAATCTGCAACTTAAAAGCGCGAAGTCGGAGCCGAGTTGGAGCCGGAGCTGGAGCCACGGTATTTTCTCTAGGAGCGGAGCTGGAGCTGGAGCATCAAAAATTGTTCGGCTCCGGGTCACTGGTTGGCCTAGAAGCAAAATAAAGTTGATAACAAACATTCAGTTATATTTCTTATGGACCAATGAATTTGCAAGTTATTAATAAATCCAATTCACAATGGATACTAATGAAGTAATAAATACTGCTTATAAATGTTGTAAAAATGCATAAAAATTCTTTGGCTAATTAATGTTTTGTAAAATGTTTACACATCAAATAACTTAGTATTTATGCCCAAAACAAAATCTATGCTTTATAATTCCACAATTATGAGATGAACAAAACTTTTAGAAGGTTGATTCTACTTATTTTATTACCCAGTCATAAAAAAATTAACTGTACTACTTAATTTACATGAAAAAGGATGCTGACCGATAATTACCCCAGAAGTGACCAAGAATTACCCCATGTCCGGGGTAATTCTTGGTCATTTAAAAATTATAATTATTTTAATTATAAGTGCATATACATATTTAAGTAAGCATTTTATAATACAGTACAGAACCATTTATCCGGAATGCTTGGGGTCAAATGTATTCCGGATAACTGGTTTTTCCGGTTAACTGGTTGTGCATTAAAGCAGCATCCATTTGATAAATTTTATAGAATATGCATGGTTGTGGCATTATTTCTCATTTTAAATTATTAGATTATTTGTATTAAAAATCAATTCAAGAAAGATAAAAAAAATTAGCCAGAGTTTAAAAGAAGGCAATTTATGGGAATCTCTTAGGAACAAAAATTCTTCTGTTTCCTCTGCATAAAAATTAAAACATCTAAAATACAACTAAATGTGATGACAAAAAATACTAGATGTTGTCATCAAATTGTACAATTGTTTCAAGCAAAGCCTATGTCAAACTGGCAATGTATGACACCTTCTTCTGCAAAGATTCTGAAATCAGTCTATCAGAAATATCATTCCGGATAACTGGTTTTCCGGTTAACTGGTTTCCGCATAAATGGTTCCATACTGTATAGCCATCAAAGGGGGCTTATTCCACAAAAAAATTGGGAACAATACCTTTAATAGTTTTTATAATACATAATTAGATGTTGATGCTTTTTGGCCAGGAATTACCCCGGGTGACCCTATATTGAAAATTTACAATATGATTTTTTAAAAACCTTCTATTTATGACGCATATTTTTAACTAAATAAATAAATGCTTTAAATCTTTTAAAAGTTTAATTTACAGTTCTTGTTTTTCTTATTTGTATATAAGACATATTGTATTTTTGCAGGTGTTTTCATTGTTATATTGAATACTCTTGAAACACTATGGGAAGACCTAAGGTGATTTTATATATTAATTTTTACTTTATTATAATAATATATCTTTCTAGTTATTTGACAACAAGATATTTTTATTTTACAATATCAGAAATTTATTTACACATTTACCAAACACTGTAAAGCCCACTCAAACATCCCCACAATAACAATTTGTGCCGCGCTAGTAACTTGCATGCTTACGTCTTACAAACCATTCTGTATAGTAGCATCGTCTTTAGACAAAAACATTTATTATTTCATTTGCATAGTCAGCGGCAGCCACCGGCTACTAAATAAAAAATGTGACTATTAGAAAATCATTTTCTAATAGCCACCTTTTCTATTTGAAAATTTCCCAAATATGTACCATTACCCCTTGTACTCCAAAATACACAATCTTTGTTTCTCATCATATTGTTTCTTAGAAGATTTACTATCAATTCAGCCTTCTATCTATTTCTTGAATTACCCAACAGCCAATGAAGGGGACCTTTTTATACTGCTTACTAGAGCTGGACAATATCGGAAATTTAATATCGCAATATAACAATGAGTTAATATTGATATTGGTGATATATCATGATAACCACCCTAAACTTTGTGGGAAAGGAAAACTGCTAAATTTCCAAAGATAAATAGTGAGTAGCAGCAATTTATGTACAAACAGATGTAGAAAGAAATGAAATATTTTATTCCTATTTGCTCACACACGATCTTTTAAAGGTACATATATTTATACAAAATAGAAATATCTTAGAAAAACGAACCAATGTTCAATATTTATTTGCACTTATACCATTGCTTGCATACTGTTAGGTAGATTTCGTATGAAATACTACCTATTGGGATCGTTCCTATGTTGGAATTTCTGAAAATTTTTTGCAGATCTACACCGATCATGACCCGTAGAACTCAAAACCACCCTCAGTAAAAAACTTTATATATATCTGTCTATCTATATATATCACTTTCTTCTGGACACGATAACTTTCGTAATTCTGCACTAATCTCTTCCAAACTGATACATAAAATCAAAGGGCATAAAATCTCGGTCAAGTTCGTTAATGGGCAAAATCGAACCAAAGGGATGGAAATAGGAAGGGGTTTTGGGAAAACCGAAAACCCCCCATAACTTTTTAATTTTTGTACATATCAAATCAGTTTAAAGTTTTTATTACTTCTAAAAATAGGGCCAAAATTTTATGTATCACAGATTTTTGATAAAGTTAAAAATGGGCTCAAGGGGCGCAAAAAATAGGTATTTGGGAAAAAAAATTCATAACTTCGTCAATTCTCAAGATATCAATTCCAATTAATTTTATTATAAATCTCCTTAATATTATCTACAGCTTTTATATTCACAAGTTTTTGATAAGACCTATTCGTACCGCAAAAAAAAAATAATAAATAAAATAAAAAATGAAAACAAAAAGAGGGTTTGAAGAAGTAAAAAATCCATAACTCCATCAACTCAAAAGATACAAAATCCCCATGAATTTATCATACATCTTCTTAATATTGTCTACAACATCTATATAGCAGAGTTTTGGATAGGAAAAATTCTTACAGCAAAAACAAATTAAAAATACATAGCGGTTGAAGAAAAAAATCATCTAAATAAGGGTGTATTCAAATCCAAACTGCTTATTTTCTGACTCATTTTACAATTCATTTTTGCTCTCAAAGGCTTCCAATTGGTACGTTTTCTTACTCAGAAACTATATAATGTACCGTAATGGTCGATTTTTTGATAGAGGCAGAATATATTTTTAAAAATGCTGTTAAAGTGGGCATTTTGAACCGAATTTCCCGAAGCGGATTGTGTTGGAAAAATCATTTCATTAAGGATGCACTCAAATCCAAACTGCTTATTTTCTGACTCATTTTTAAATTCATTTTTGCTCTCAAATGCATTTAATTGGTAGATTCGCTTATTCAGAAACTATATAATGTACCGCAATGATCGATTTTTTGATAGAGGCAGAATATATTTCAAAAAATGATCTCAAAGTGGGCATTTTGAACGGAATTTCCCGAAGCAATTGTGTTATCACTTTCTTCTGGACACGATAACTTCCGCAATTCTGCACAAATCTCTTCCAAATTGATACATAAAAATCAAGGGACATAAAATCTCGGTCAAGTTCGTTAATGGGCAAAAGTGGACAAAGGGGATGGAAATAGGGAGGGGTTTTGTGAAAACCGAAAAAACACCATAACTGCTTAATTTTTGTACATATCAAATCAGTTTAAAGTTTTTATTGCTTCTAAAAATAGCGCCAAAATTTCATGCATCACAGATTTTTGATAAAATTTAAAATAGGCTCAAGAGGCACAAAAAATAGGGTTTTTGGGAGAAAAACATTCCTTACTTCGTCAGTTCTCAAGATATCAAATCCAATTAATTTTATTATACATCTCCTTAATATTATCTACAACTTTTATATTCACAAGTTTTGATAAGACCAAATCGAACCGCAAAAAAAATTTAAAAACGAAAACAAAAAGAGGGTTTGAAGAAGTAAAAAATCCATAACTCCGTCATTTCACAAGATATAAAATCTCCATGAATTTATCATATATCTTCCTAATATTGTCTTCAACATTTATATAGACAAGTTTTTGATAGGGCCAATTCTTACAGCAAAAACAAATTAAAAATACATAGCGGTTGAAGAAAAAAAATCATCTTATTAAGGGTGCATTCAAATCCAAACTGTCTATTTTCTTACTCATTTTTAAATTCATTTTTGCTCTCAAACGCATCCAATTGCTAGATTCTCTTATTCAGAAACTATATAATGTACAGTAATGATCGATTTTTTGATAGAGGCAGAATATATTTCAAAAAATGATGTCAAAGTGGACATTTTGAACAGAATTTCCCGAAGCGATTGTGTTAGAAACGGAAAATATTGCCCTACTGAGTAAATAATTGTTTATTAATCAAGTTTTAATTAATTGAAAGAAAAATAAAAACACAGGTCGCTTATAAATCTTTTAAAAAATCACGTCAGCGTGTTTCATATATATTTTTTTTTTAATTAAAAATTAATCTGAAAATGTGCCAGAAAATTTCGAGTTGTTGAGCATGGAAAAGTATTTTTTTTAATACCGCTTTAACATGATTCTGATAAAACCAGATATTATATAAAAAGGAAATAAAACCTCGTCAAAAGCAGACTGATAAAACTGTTAAAGTGGATTTATATCTAATAATGATTTAGTTTTTGTTGGTGAAATTAGTATACTTAACTTCGAAATCTACCTCTGCCTGTAGGCCGGGCCATTTTTTTTTCTTTTAAAAAAGTATACGTTCCCATTCCTACATATTTTAGACATTATTCATTAATAATATTTTAACTATTTAATTTCTTTGTGTATAACTGAGAATATTATTAAAAATGAATTAAAATAAAACATTCTTAAGGACAGTGCATATTTTAATATTATTAAAATAAGTGGAAAACAAAGGCAAAGACTGAAATAGATTTAGTGTCACATGTCATGCTAATATACTTATAATTAAATAGGTTTAATTGTATGGCAGATATTGCAGAAATGTTGTTTCTCTATTTTTCTAAGGTATCAATGCATTCTTAATATAAATAAATAAAAATAAAATAAATTTTACTGTATTTATACCTTCCTCTCTATTTACTCTACAAATAGAATATTGAAACCTTTTTTGAAATATGAGTATTCAAATCACATTTGAAAATAGTTTTATACTAATTAAAATTTATTATTTTATTATTATTATTTTATAAATATTCGTTTTAAGCTAAAATGTCAAGACAGGGTTTTATGAATTCATCCTGGAAACCTTCATTTTACCGATAATACTACAGAGAAGATAAAGGTAATACAAATAATCATTGAGCATAGCATAGACGTTAGTAGCTAGGAAACTCAGCTCAAAAGCAACCAATGAATGAATGGAGAGGCTTTGCCAGTGTAACAAAAAAAGGCAAAAAGAAACTTTACCATTAGTGGACTCTGATTGGTTGCTCTAGAGCCGAGCTTTTCAGCTGCGAAGTTATATTAAGTAATACTACAGACAGGGTGCATAGCAGTGCTTACAGGTGCTTTTGTGCTTACATTCGAAAAAAGTTTATAAGGTCCTTACAAAGTGCTTATTTTCGGTGCCTGGCAAGATTCTCAGAAAAAATCGCGAATTTGAAAAAAAAATCACGATGTCGAAATATTGTTGAAATAGATAATTTCGTCAATCGACAGCTGAAAACAAAACAAGAATTTTGGCAATTGTTTGCACAAGAAAATCGTGAATTTCGTCAAAAGATCTCTAGAAAAAAAATCATGATTTTTGTCAAAAAATCAGAATTTCGTCCGTAAGTCACTGAAAATAATAATCGCGAATTTGTTTCATGACAATGATAGCTCTTTTTATCAATCAGTTCCCAAAAAAGATTGCAAATTTCATTGATTGATTATTTTAAAAAATCGGAAATTTTCGTCAAACAATCGTGGGGGAAAAAATCACATATTTTGTCAAAAAATCGCGGAAATAGGAAATTTTGCTAGTCAGTCACTGCAAATAATGATGAATTTCGTCAAAGAATTGTGGAAAAACGCAAACTTCTAAAGATCGTGAAAAAAAACCCTGAATTTTGTCTAAAGATCGCGAAAAAAACTCTTATTCCGTCAAAGGATCGCGAAAAAAAACACCAATTTTGTCAAAGGATCTCGAAAAAATGCAAATTTTGTCAAAGAATTTTCTTCAAACTTTCGTCAAAGAATTGCAGGAAAATGCAAATTTCTTCTAAGGATTGCGAAAAGAGCTAATTTTGTCAAAAGAGCGCCATAAAACCCTCTAATTTCATCTAAAGATTGTGAAAAAAAATTTCTTCAAATGACCAAAAAAAAAACTAATTTCGTCAAAAGAATGCAAAAAAACCCACTAATTTCGTCAAAAGAATTCGAAAAAAAAAATGCCAATTTCGTCAAACGATCGCGAAAAAAACACCAATTTCGTCAATGTATCTCGAAGAAATAGAAATTTCGTGAAAGAATTGTGGAAAAAATGCAAATTTTTACAAAGAATAGCTGTAAAAAAGAAACGCAAACTTCTTCAAAGGATGGCGAAAAAACCCGCACTTTTCGTCAAAAGCTTGCGAAAGAAAACCAAAAGTTTCGTCAAAAGATCGCGGAAAACTCAAATTTCGTCAAAAGATCTCGAAAAAACGTGAATTTCATCAAAGGATCTCGAAAAACGCAAATTTTTTCAAAGAATAATGGAAAAAACCATAAATTTCATCAAAAATTCGCAAAAGACAACAAAAATTTCGTTAAAAGATCGCGAAAACTCGAAGTCATAAAAAAAATCGAATTTCGTCAAAAGATCGTGAAAAAACACAAATTTCATCAAAGGATCTCGAAAAAACGCAAATTTTGTCAAAGAATTGAAAAAAAACCCTGCAAATTTCTTCAAAAAATGGTGACAAAACCCGCAAATTTTATCAAAAGTTCATGAAAAACCCAAAAATTTCATCGAAAGATAGCAAAAAAAATCAAATTTCGTCAGAAGATCATGAAAAAAAGTCGAATTTCGTCAAAAGTTTGTGAAAAAATGCAAATTTCGTCAAAGGATCTCGAAAAAACGCAAATTTTGTCAAAAAATTGTGGAAAAAACGCAAATTTCTTCAAAGAATGGCGAAAAAAAGTCAAATTTCTTCAATAAATGGTGAAAAAATTCAAATTTCATCAAAAGATCATGAAAGCATTCAAATTTCATCAAAAGATCACGAAAAAGGTGCAAATTTCGCAAAGGCCTCTCATCTTCTCTAGGTTGATGCCATTCTTTTTAATTTAAGCATTCTTCTCTAAATCGATACTTTTAGTACTGGGATTTTTTTAAAGATCTGATAAGATTTCTTTGAAATAGACTCCTTTAAAAGTGCTTGAATTTTATTTGTTGTCAGTGATGCCGCAGTACTTGAAAAAACCTGGGTCCCCGGGACCCAGGATTTCCAAAAATCTGGGTCTTTTTTACAAAAGCGAGTCCCCATCAATAATAATTTATATTTTAAAGGAATAAATGAAACTTGTTTATTTGCAAAAGATAAATGAAATGCATTAATTATTGTTCTAACAATAATTAAATAATGAATTAAAACCAGCATTATTTGCACTCATATAAGATATTTTTATAAAAATATTAAGAGAAATTTTCTTTACTTTTTTAAAAGTAAAAATGCAAGATACAATTTTAATTGTAAAATAATGTTTATTTGAGAGTAGAAGATACCAAGTTCCACTAACAAGTGTCCCTAATGTTCGCATTTCTTTTAAAAAGGGGCAAGACGGGTTTATTGAAAAAGATATTTTTGCTGAAAAAAAGAATACTTATGTTAAGTAAAGGTGTACTTTTTGTTGAATGAATGGGTGCTTTCATTATACTTCCCATTGAATTATTTGTCAGCATAGATCTGTGTTGGAATCAGACATTTTCCTTGGAAGGGAAATTTACATCTAAATCACTAATAAGCATCAAATCTTAAATGTTCTGAAGGTGGGAGACATTTCAATGCAGTAAGAAGGAGGGGGGGGGGATTTTTCACTGTTTCACCTACTGAATACATTATACACTGAATCATGCTGTATTTTCAAGAATCTCAAAAAAAAAAATTAAATCCCATTTTATGAATTTTCTACCTATAAGTTTAGTTTGCATATCTTTTTTGGTGCTTTGACTAAATTCACGTTTTTTTCGCGTTACTTTGACGAAATTCGCGTTTTTCCACGATCCTTTTGTTGAAATTCGCTATTTTTTCGCGAGCCTGTCACGAAAATCGTGTTTTTTCCGCGATACTTTGACAAAATTCGTGCCGTATTCCGCGATTTTTCGACGAAATTCCCTATTTTTTCGCGATCTTTTGACAAAATACACTATTTTGTTTCAGCCCTTTTACGAAAATAGCGTTTTTTCCGCGATATTTTGATGAAATCTGTGCTTTTTTCGCGATCCTTTTACGAAAATCGGCTTTTTTACGCTATTTTTTGAGGATCCTTTGACGAAATACGCTATTTTTTCGCGATCCTTTGACGAAAATCGGCTTTTTTCCGCGATATTTTGATGAAATTTGCGCTTTTTTGTGATCCTTTGACAACATTCGGCTTTTTCGCGTTTTTTTGACGAAATTCGCTATTTTTTCGCGATCTTTTAATGAAATACGCTAATTTGTCACGGCCCTTTTACGAAAATCACGTTTTTTCGCAATATTTTGAGGAAATTTGCGCTTATTTCCGCGATATTTTGATGAAATTTGAGATTATTTCCGCGATTTTTTGACGAAATACTCTTTTTTTTTTTCGCGATCCTTTGACGAAATACGCTATTTTTTTCGAGGCCCTTTTACGAAAATCGCTGTTTTTGCGCGATATTTCGATGAGATTTGCGCTTTTTTCGCGATTCTCTGACGAAAATCGGCTTTTTTACGTGATCTTTGACGAAATTACGCGTCCCGTCTCCGATTTTTCGCGTAATTTACGCGCTATAGCGCGTCCGCGGCATCCCTGGTTGTAAAGTGTATGAACTAATGAATGATATATATACTCACATATATATATATATATATATATAATTGTACAAAATTTCATCAAGCTGCAAATTTTAAAATATGGTTACATATATTTTTTCTTTAACCTCTTCGTTAAAACATAATGTTATTGATTCACTAGTGAATTCTATTCTGTGCCCGATGTATCTTATTTGCAACATGTAGTAAGCTGTTGTTATGGCTTAGCACATCTCTTCCGATACACTCGAAAAGAACATTTAATGAAACTTTTTAAATGTCAATACAGTCAGTATCGTCTATATGGTCACCCGCTTATAAGGTCACCCCGCTTATAAGGTCACTTTTCATAAGTCCGTACTGACTGGATAGGTATTACGTGTTAAAATATACCGCCTATATGGTCAGATTCTAATGGCTACTATCTGATATATGGTCACTTTCTGTCTCCCTCTTTATTGAAAAAATCCTATAATTTTATGCTTTTTCGTTTCTCTTTTAAGGGTGTGAAGGTTAGAATAGGCATATCATTCAACTATTTTCAACTGCTGGTATCTTTTTTGTGGTCACGCAGTGATTTTAATCTTTAATAGATTTATAAGAAAACAGACAGACATTCTGAAAAAAGAAAATCTTTCCGTCAAGTCCATCTAATCTTGTAATCGTCTTTCCATTGCTTAATCTCCCCATCATTTTGTGAATAACTGCAAACAGTTAGAAGAATGGGTGTTAATAGCGTTTCCTGGTCATGTTTTGAAAGAAGGCAAAACAAACGTCTAAACTCAACCTTGGAGATTGTGATAATATGGAATATCACGTGACTAGATGCGCACATACACGCTGGTGCGAAAGAAGGCACAGCACACAATTGGCCGAATAAGATCTACTATTGCGAGTTGCAGCCAAGGATGTTCCAAAAGATGGAGCAATCATAAATGACGTAACTTGATGCTGTTCCTATGCCCACCCTCCTGCGTCAGCCATATTTAGCCTATGTTAAAACCCTCTTTCTTTCTGTTTGACTTGGCGAAAATTAGTCATCGCCAAGAATTATTGCAACCCTATTTTACTTTACTATTTTCCAGTTTATTTTTAATGTAGATGTAAGTAAATTCTGAAGCGAGCGATCACCGCTATAAGTGATCTGAAGCAGGCTTGCCTGGTAATAATAAATATATTCATATTAACAGAGTTTTAATTATTAGAGTTCTGATTTACTTTGAATGAGTAAAAATCGTTCTGCATATTTTTTGAATTGTGTGATCAACTTCTGATTTGAAAAAAATTTTATTATCGACTGTTCTCTGAAAATCCTCAGCCTAGTCTTGCACTAGAGACTGCTGATTGGACTGCTATCGGTCAAAGTCAAACATGGTGGAGGCGGGGGGGGGGGGAGAATGTGTTTTTTCTCACCAAAGCTTTCCACGGTCGAAGATTGATATGTCGACTCCTGTTGCAGGAGATAAGAGAAACTCTTCCCCACAGGAAAGAGTTTCAAAAGATCTGGAGGATTGGATTTCTCCTTCAACCATCGGTTTAGATATCGATTCTAGGAAAGCATGACATCACCCCTTGTAACTGAATGAGAATTATCCACCGCGCACAGAAACGGAAAATTAAGTGTTTCTAGGTCTTTGCGTTGTTCATTACTTGTCGCTGGCGTATAAAGTGCTCTTTTTTTTTTTTTATTGTCGTTTTTGAATACAGCATATCAGCAAAATGGGAAAAAAATGACAATTGTAGAAAAAAGAAATTGATAGAAAATTTTGAAAAATCGATCTTTCGAAAGCAACTTTTACGAAGACTCGTGGAATAGCAAGAACGATACTGAATAACATCTTGGGTCCAAATCTTCTTGCACAGAATATGTGATAAATCAAAATAGAAAGCAACAACATGTTTCAAAATTTGAGAAAATGACATTTGGGTAAGCTATTTTTATTTGGATAAAATATGCCAGATTGCTGAATGTACCAATATCATGGATTCTTTTAAAAGTCTTTGAAAATTGCTGCTGAACTAGGAAAACGAAATTTTACTACCAGCAACTGGTGTTCACTAAAGTTTAACTTACGGCACAATCTTACTTTTAAAAAGATGTGTGGTGAAACTGCTGATGTTTATGACAGTGTACAAGTAAAAGCATGGAAGGAATCGGCGTAAAGTGACATTCTCAATAGGTACAAACTTTGTGATGTTTTAAACTTTGATGAATGCGGGCTGCTTTTCTTGTTTTGCCGGATAAAACTGTTACTTTTAAGATCGAAAAGTGTAGTGGTGAGAAGAACTAAAAAAAAGATTGAGTCTTTTATTAGAAGCGAATGTGGATGGCTCAGTGAAATTGACTCCATTAGTTATTGGTAAATTTCTAATGCCTCGTTTTTGAAAAACTGCAAATCTTCCTTAAAAACTGCCTGTATCTCACGATGTGAAATGAATGGCCTAGATGACCACAAGTATTTGGGAAAAAGAAATTCGATGTCTAGATAAATTTGAACAGAAAAAAAGAAAAGTGGCTATCATCCCATACAAATGTATTGACCATTGCATGATTCGCAATTTAAATTTGATTGAACTCGTTTTCTCGCTACCAAACTGAACTAGTGTTGCACAACACTTAGATTAAGGACTTCTTCAAAATTTTAAGATAAATATAGGAAAGCTGCTTCTAAAAGACTTCATTACTGCAATAGTTCAAAAAGAGAAGTTTCATGTGTCTGTGTTAGATGCCATGTGTTACGTAGAAAAGAGTTGGAATATGTGCGGAATTCCAGCTGCACATTACAAGACAAACTGACGTATGCAGGTGGCTACTAATGGTGAAGCTTCCATACCGTAAATCGGAAGATTTAAATATAAGCACTGAAGGAAATAACGATAAAGACAGTAAATCTGAAGCTGAACCGACAATGCGAGTAGCTTTCAAAATATTCAATATCCTGAGATCAGAGCTGTATAATATAGACGCACGCCGTACGCGGAAAATTTTCCACAAAATTCGGAACTTTGCGGAAATTTTTTTAGGGGAAAAAAAACGAAAAAAAAACATAATTTTTGTTCTTGTAACTTAAAAAAAAAATACCGAAAAATTAAAAATATTCCCCAATTTTATGTATGATTTATTTATTGTTTGCTATGGGTGATTCTGTTCCGAATTTTCCGATAATTTAAGGCATTCGGTTCCGAAAATTAAAAAAAAAAAAAAATCGGCCATCATTCTGAAAATTCAGACACTAAAAAGATATCACTGAAAAATATTGCGAATTTCAGCAAATAATCGCCGAAAAAAAAAACAATTTTGTCAATCGCTCGCAGTAAAAATCACCAATTTCGTCAAAGCATCTCGAAAAAATGCGAATTTCGTCAAACGATCGCAGAAAAAACGCGAATCTCTTCAAAGAATCGTGAAAAAAAAAAAAGATAATTTCGTCAAAGAATCACAGAAACGCAAATTTCGTCACAAGAGCGCAGGAAAAAAATGAATTTCGGAAAAGCCCGAATTTTGTCAAAGGATCGCGAAAAAAAAACGCAAATTTCGTAAAAGAATAGTGAAAAAAAAACTAATTTCCTCAAACGGCCGCGGAAAAACACGTAATTTCGTGAAAAGATCGCTGAAAAAAGCTAATTTTCGTCAAAGAATTTCAGAAAAAAACGCAAATTTCGTCAAAAGAGCGGCGAAGAAAAAAAACGAATTGTAAAAGCATAGCGGAAAAGGTGCTAATTTTGTTAAAAGATCGCGAAAAACACGCGAATTTCGTCAAAGGATCGAGAAAAAACGCGATTTTTGTCAAAGGTTCGTGAAAAAACACGAATTTCGTCAAAAGATCACAGAAAAAATGCGAATTTTGTTAAAGGATCACAGACAAAATGCGAATTTCATCAAAGGATTGCGAAAAAACCGTAATTTTGTCAAATGATCGCGGAAAAAACGGGAATTTTGTCAAATGATCGCGGAAAAAACGGGAATTTCGGCAAATGACCATAGAAAAAAACAAGAATTTTGTCAAAGGGCCGCTGTAAAAACTCATTGGATTCTTTAATGATGATACTTATGAATGGACCTCTCTTTATAAAATGTGATTCAGTTGTTTCAGAAGCAATGCCACATTATTTCTGTGAACAGAGTGACTGACATTTTGTGCGAAGATGTCACAATATTAAGGATTGAGCTGTTTCTAAATGCATTGACAAAAGAATTGATAAGAATTCACCATTTCTTATCATGGATTTTTAGCTTTATTATTTTTTTAACCAAAACAATTATTATTTAATTAATATCAATTTATTTTTAATGTAAAATGGTAATTATTTTAAAATTACTGTTTTTAATTCATGCCGTCAAAATAATATAACACGTTATTTTTAAACATTAAATTAATTTGCAGAAAATTTTTGACCCAATATTTGTGTGCGCTGAAAGTTTTTGGTTTTATACAACTGAGATATTTTTTAACCCATTTCGAAGATAGAGAAACATTTTAAATACGCTTGTCAATTAGAAAAAGTAGTTAAGTAGTTTTAAAAACTATAATACTAAACAAACAAATATGCATAAAAGATTATTTTAAATAAAGAAGTAAGTTTTACTACTATACTCATCAATTCGAAAATTTAAGTGTAAAAATATTCTTGTTTATACCTCCTCTTTTATAAATTGCATCTTCATGGCTTCTTTGTACATTATTTTACTAATATAACTAACATATTAATAATATTGTTTAAAGTAAAATTCCTATTTACACCGTATATAAGGTCACCCCGCTTATAAGGTCATATTTTTCAGGACCGCATGGGTGACCATTAGGGTGGAACTAAAAAACGAAGTTTCAAATTTTATATTCTAATAGTGATTATTTTTTTCCTTTTTAACTCCATAAAAAGAAAATATTTTTCTTTTAATTTTAAAATGATATTTTCCGGTTCCTCAAAGTGCCTGATTTTCCCTAAAAAACGAAAAAAAGCCAATAATTGCATGAAAAGTTTTTTAAGCTTATTGTTAAATTTATATTTTGAAAAATTAAATTAAGTGTTAATGTCCTGTAATAAAGAGAATAATTTAGTTTGAGTGCCTTAGAAAAGTTAGCCCCACTTTATTTGACTTTTGTAGAAGCCAGAGTCGTGGGCGTCGGCTTTCATTGTCTCTGATTTATTTGGCTGCGACACATAACAAGTTAGTCCGATTTAACGTGTGTTAACAGTTTCTTTAATTATTTTTTAATAAACATTCAGTGTCAAAAGTGACAAAGTCTGTTAACGTACCTAAATCTAGATAATTGTTGAAGTGTCCTGTATTTCGTGAACCAAAACAATTAACATTAGACTGCATGCCTGTTTGTGTTCCGGGGAATCCCCGGAATTCCGGGGATTTGATGAAACGTGACCCGGAAATTCCGGAGTTACACAGGCATGAGATTCTTCCGCGATTTTCAGATTTTTTACCGTTTCTCGCATTGAGGATTTGTTCCGAAATTTTAAAAAAATCGGTCGTCAGTCCGAAAATTCGGACGTAAAATATCACAAATTTCGACAAGTGATCGCCGAAAAAACAATTCCGTCAATCGTTCTTAAAAAAAAATAGCCAATTTCGCAAAATATCGCGGAAAAAACGCAATTTTGTCAAAGGATCGCGGAAAAAACCCGCAAATTTCGTCATTGAATCGCGAAAAAAACGCTGATTTCGTCAAAGGGTTGCGGAAAAATGACAACTTTCGTCAAAGGATCGCGGAAAAAACACGAATTTCGCTGAAATATCGCGAAAAAACGTGGATTTAGCCTAAGGATCACGAAAAAACTCGGAATTTTGTCAAAAGATCGCGAAAAAGAAACGAATTTCGTCAAAGAATTAAGAAAACACGCGAATTCTGTCAAAGAATCGCGTAAAAAACACGAATTCTGTCAAAGGATCGTGGAAAAAACTCGAATTCTGTCAAAGGATCGCGGAAAAAACGCGAAATCTGTCAAACAATCGCGAATTCTGTCAAAGGACCGCAAAAAAACGCGAATTTCGTAAAAGAAGTCGGAATAAACGCCTATTCTCACAAAAGATCGCAGAAACAACGGGAATATTGTCAAAAGATTGTGAAAGAAACTGGAATTTCGTTAAAAGATCGCAGAAGAAACCCAATTTGCGCCAAAGGATTGCCGGAAAAACCCGATTTGCGTCAAAAGATCGCATAAAAAACCCGATTTGCATCAAAAGATCGCATAAAAAACCCGATTTGCATCAAAAGATCACAGAAAAAACTTGCATTTCGTCAAAAGATCGCACAAAAATACGGGAATTCCGTCAAATCGCGGAAAAAACACAAATTTTGTCAAAAGATCGCGGAACAAACGCAAATTTTGTAAAGAAAATCGCGGAAAAAACGCGATGTTTGTAAAAAGATCGCGGGAAAAACGGGAATTTTGTCAAAAGATTGCCGAAAAAAACGGAAATTTTGTCAAAAGATTGCCGAAAAAACGGGAATTTTGTCAAAAGATCGCCGAAAAAACGAGAGTTTCTTTAAAAGATCGCCGAAAAAATGGTAATTTTGTCAAAGGTCACCGAAAAAACGGGAATTATGTTAAAAGATTGCCGAAAAAACGGGAATTTCGTCAAAAGATCGCCGAGAAAACGGGAGTTTCGTTAAAAGATCGCCGAAAAAACGGGATTTTCGTCAAAGTATTGTCGAAAAAAAAGGATTTTCGTCAAAATATTGCCGAAAAAACGGGAATTTCGTTAAAATATTGACGAAAAACGCGAATTTCGGCAAAAGATCGTCGAAAAATGCGAATTTCGTCTAAAGATCGCCGAAAAAACGGTAATATATGATCTAAAGATTGCGGATAAAATGGGAAATTCGTCAAAAGGTCTTGGAAGAAACTGGAATTTCGTCAAAAGGTCGTGGAAGAAAGGTCAAAAGGTCACAGTTGCATGACTCCGTGAAAGTTCAGCCTTTTTTTTTTTTTTTTTTTTTCAGGGGATTTTATCAAGTGTTACAAACAGCCATGAGACTGTCATCTTTGACGAACTTATGAAGAAGTTATGAAACATTATTTTTGGGTTCAATTTAACTTAAAATCTGACAGCTAGAACTTGGTACGCACTATTTCTAAAATATCTAAAGCTGTTGATGATACAATTAAAAGTGTATTGCTGAGACCTTCAATTCCAACGGTTTCTGATACACAAATCATGAAAAATGATTAGAGACTAGCGCGAGAAATGTCAAAATTTGAAGAAAAACATTAAGATTAGAAAGAATAATCCCACATCCAATATAAAATTGCAAAATGTTAGGTAATCCTGCAAAAAACATTTCTTTGTGTAAAAGCACTAAATATTATCGTATATCAGAACAAGAACGTCACTTTCTCAAAGACCAAAGAGAGATGAAGGGATAGCAATAAGATCAATAGATATAAAACTACAAAAAATGTGTAGCAAGACTGGAAAAGGAAATAGCAAGGAAAAAAGTTATTTTAAAACAAAAAAATGATGTTTTGATTGAATGATCGTCAAGTGTAAATAATAGTTTGGAAGGAAATAGATCAATTGGTTGTTTTTCTAAATTTGAATTTCATAATCAACAAGGTGAAAGAACCGGAGAATTAGACAGAACTGCAAATATTATTGCAAATGGCACCTTAGAAGAAATGGGTATTTTTGATGATAATAAAGAAAAGGTAACTGAAAGAAGGACTTTTAAGACGACAAAGAGAAAAGAAAAAGAAGAATTTAAAAGAACAGGAAAGACGAAATGAGTTAATTTTAGAAGGTTAGTATTTTGATGGCAGAAAGGATAACACTATAATAACTGAAGCAGAGAGAAAAAAGTATAACTAAGAATCATTAAAGACGAACACCTAGTCTCAGTTCAAAAATCAGGATAAAAATATATTGGTCATATTTCATTGACATCTTCATCTTATATTAATATAGCCACTGCAATTTTGGTGTATTTTCAAAATAATAATACAGACATTTCAAGTTTGAAAATTATTGGGTGAAACAGAAACGCCTTTAATGCAGGATGCAAATCTGGAGTTGTTAAAACATCGGAAGCAATACCCTAAAAACTTTATAATGGATAATTTGATTATTACATACAAATGAACTTTTTTCTTAGATACTTATTTCAACATCTTGCTGGAAAAACTACGGGTACAAAAGAATTTTCTGGATCAGTAGGAAAGCGACTTGAAAAAATGCAAACATATTGAAATTATAGACTATAAAAACATTGATACTATTTTGACGGTCTGATCGGATGAAGAACTTTTAAAAAGTACAAACAGGGGATACACCTGAATTTTAGATTTTCCTTGTCATACTCAAACAGTGGAAACGTGTGCCAAAACTGCCCCGCAAGCTGCGTCAACCGTCTTTAAATATTAAGCAAAAGATGGCTTAATCTTGGGAAAGTTGAATTCCCACAATGTAATGACAAAGTTTGCCTAAAAAGACGGTATGTTGAATATCCAATTGAATTAATCCATAACAAAGGGAGGTAAGGAGGGTGGAAGTCGATATTTAACCACCTCCTCGTGGTGACTTCTGGATAGTATTTGCTAAATAAAAATAGATATGAGCTAACAGCAACGTTGTTTACTTTTAAGTTACTTTATATACTGAAATTTCAAAACTTTGACCTCCTTGAGGAACCGGAAAACAACTTAATTTAAAAAAATCTTTTCAGCCAAAAGTTTAGACATCCAAAAAGGAAAAAAGTTTTCACTATTACATATAAAACATTAAGTTCCACCCTAGTGACCATACATCCGATACTGACTGTAGATGGTGTTAGTAACCAATGAAACAGATATGGAGAGAATATTTTATCCAACGAAACAGATATGGAGAGAATATTTCAAACATTGACCTTCATTGTATGAGATAGAATTTCTCTTCTTAAAGAAATGGTGGGGAAATGGGTTTGTTTATATAAACAAATCTACATGTATCGGCTTTTTAAAAATGCGTAATGTGCTCTTTTAGCTGGCACTTTTTATTTATTTAATTTTATTCTTTTATTTATTTATTTATTTTAAGCATTTTTTAAGCATTATTGAAGACAAACAGTTTGTAAAAACAGAATACAAGAAATGGAATAAAAATATTTTAATATATATCATAAATTATGGTGCAAAGACTGCAATTTGTTCTACATTTTTAGGAGATAGATTTTTTATTATTGTAAATTTGGCGTGTGCATCAGAAAAAATGCATTCTCTGTAAGCATTGCTTGAAAGTGCAAATAAGAATTTCCTTGCAAGCTTGCACATAATGGGAGAATTTTTACTATATTCTTTCTTCCATGAAAATAGACTGTTTTACCCAAAAACTCTCCTGCTAAGAAAGTCTATTTCTTTTTCTACTATATCTTAACCTTAACATTTTATTTCCAATCTAATATTAGTGTCATAATTATTCTCCTGTTCATTTGCAATCTCAACAAAACATTGCCAAAAAATAGATGAACATTTTTATGATGTCTCCTCTTTTGGATCATCTGCATCAACGTCACTGTAACATCATCACTTATAGTAGTGTTTTTGTGCTGCACTGTTCTTTTTTTAGGATGATTAATTTCAGATTGATCTTCATGTGTCAGTTCTACAGCTTTATTTTTTAAGCATTTTTTAATTCCATTTTTGTACTTTGCAGTGAAAAATAACAATTTAAATCGGGGGTCAAATAGCAGTTGCTATAAAATAACGAATAGTTCTTGGATTTCAATTTCAATAGTATACTGCTGATTCTCATTTGTCTTGTTTTCATTAATTCACTTTTTAATGCCCTTTCATTGTACCACAATCAAACTGATTGGAATTTTCTTTTTCCAAAAAAATGTAACAATGTTTTAATTGATGATAATGCTTCTAATATGATATAAGAAGCTGCTTTAATTCATGCAATCTTTTTTAACATATTATATTTTAAGTTCCATATTATGCTTGAAATTACATTTAATTACTCTTATGATTAATTTGTTTTTTTGATTCATAGACAAATACAATTGAACCTTTTCAAACTTTGAGCATGCAGCTTCAGAATGATTAAAATGTTCCTGAATATTTTTATTTTTAGCTGTAGCTAACATGTCACAAATAGTATATTGGACGATAAAACCCATTTTATTATAAGCTGCACATTGTGAATGGTGCAAGCTATGCTTTTAACATCAGCATTTTGCATTATTCAATGAATTGTTACAGCAACCAATAACCATTTTTGATAGACAGATTTCTAATATCAGAATGAGTTAAAAAATCTATGATTATATGCTCAAGAAGTATGTTTATATGTATACACACAGAGATATGTTACTCTTAAGCTCACTTCTTGTATATATCGGTAGTTCTTTCTTATACGCAACTACTCGGTACTCAGCCGAGTACTCGGCCAAAGTACTACTTGGTGCATCCCTTGCTAAAATAAAAAATCCCTGACGGCTCGACCTACAGGCGGAGGTAGATTTCGAAGTTAAGTACTAATTTTACAAACAAAAACTGAATCAAAGTTAGAGATAAACCCAGTTTAACAATTTTAACTGTCCTTTTTTGACGAGTTTTTAATTTCATTTTTCTGTAAGAGCTGGTTTTATCATAATCATGTTAAGGCGGTATTAAAAATTAAGGCGGATTTTCTGCCCCTTGATTTTATGTGTCAGTTTGGAAGAGATTTGTGCAGAATTATGGAAGTTATCGTGTCCATTCAGGGAGCCGGAGTGCTCCGGAGCTGTGTTTCCCTTGGAGCTAGAGCTCTAAATTTTCCCCTGCTCCAAGCTCCTTTAGTTTTTTAATATTCTTTTAAATCAATTTTTTTTTTCAGTCTTCTAAATTTCCAGGCTTAAAATATTTTAATTATATCATTATTCAGTATTTTTTTAATTATATCATTTTTTAGGGCTTTTTTTTTATTATTAGAGAGAGAGAACTTCTCACAAAAACATGGTAATACTACTTCACTTCTACTTTCTACTTGAGCTAATTGGCAACACTCTTTGAAAACAAATATGGTCGCCTGTTGTTCATATGTGTAGTTGTACAATTTTGGTTGTTTGAAAAGTGTAGAAGAAATTTTAAGATTTTTGTGTTTAAAATTCCACCAAACTTTCTTTTTTAAAAGTAAAAGCTAAAAGATGTCAGATTTTTTGAACAAGCATTTCAAGTTTGATGAGAAGAAAAATGCATTTTGTCAGATCTTTAATTGAGGTAAAGGAAGAATTTGTAAGCAAAAAATTAACTGTGTAAATTAAAATCTACAACGCGTGAAGTCGAGCGGTGGTTGGAGCCACAGTATTTTATCTGGGAGCAGAGCTGGAGCATCAAAAATTTTTTGGCTCCGGGTCACTGGTGTTCATAAAAAAGTGATATAGATTTATAGATAGATAAAGTTTTGAACTAGCGGTCATGATCGGCATAAATCTGTAAAAAAATTTCCGAAATTCCGACATAGGGGAGAATGTAACAGATAGTATTTCTTATGAAATCTACATAAAAAGTGCTTAACAGAAAGTGAGATTCAAATATTAATGAATCTGTCTGAAAATGAATTTAATCAAACTAGTGCAGTTTAAGGGATTATGTAGATTCTGAATCATTTGTGATACAGATCTGTCTGACAGAGAATGTAAAACCTGTGATGTTAGGTTGAGTGTTTTGAAATATCATTCACACATAGTATATAATATGCAAATATAGAAATTATTTATTTTACCATTTTACGGGTGTAATTTAATAAATTCAAAAGTGTTTTTCAAATGCTAGTATCTTTTAGTTTTTTCAAATATCTCTCTTTATATAGCTTTGGACAGGCAGACGCAGAAAAAGATCTACTTTCAGCAATTCTAAAAATCATTTCTCTGTAATATATATCACAGAAAAAATCCTCTAAAAGTCGATCGATAAAAAATTATTTTTCTTTCCTTCGAAAGACAAGCGAAAATTGATTTCATTTCCGACGGATGGGAGATGTTGTTATTTGCAGACATATGGCACCGGTGCAATTTAAGCAAGTCACGTGATTTTTTTATAGTGGTGTTTTAAAACGAATGTTAAACTTTTAAATTATTAAATTTTTATACATCCTGACGTAAAATTTTTCGCTGATTTCAAAAATGTCAATTTCAATTTATTGTTAGTTATCTGAACTTATAATTTATTAACAAAATTAAATTGCAATGTTTACAATGCCATTTAAATTGAGAAAAGTATGATTTAAATAATATATATATATCAAAACCTGGATTGTTGAATTTTCTTTTTTTTATGATTTTTTTTTTAACAAAACACAGAGTTCTTTAATCTACATTTTCTTTAAAGAAAATTAAATTAAGAAATTTGACACAAATAACAACTACTTAAAAAATATTTGCAAACTACTAAAGATAAAAAATCATATGCTAGTGATAGCAGAACATTTTATTAAGGAAAGGAGAAAAAACAACTGACATTTCTTGAATAGATATCTTACAGTAGTTTAAATAATAGGATTTAATAATAAATTTTACCTTTAATAATTTTTCATTTGCTTAATTACGAATACCAGTTTTGATGCTTTGTCTACTCCTAGTCTTTTTCACAATTTTGAATGAACCACACCAAATGTTGAAAAAATTCTTTCAACACAGGCAGCCAATGCTTTGGCTGTAGTTCACATGTTCACAATTTGCATATTGCTCTCTGTAATTATAGATTTTCCTGAAACTTTATGAAAACTATTCCACCACTCAAAATCAGACATAGTATGAACAATTTTAGGGTAAAAAAACCTATTTTATTGATGATTATGAAATGGTTCCAACTTCCCTAAAAATTTTAATGTAAGTGCTAGTGCTAGGTAACTAGAGCCCCACACTTTTGTTTGATAAATTCAAGACCCCCATTTTCCTCTTCTTTTGTGACATCAAATTCCGATGTTAGAAATTAACACCAGTGGGCTTAAAATTAATGCAGCAAAGAATGCATCTGTTAATGATTGTTGATATCTGTTTTATATGCTGATAAGACCTTTTTATTGTTTTATGTTTTCATGCTTCTTTTTAGCTTGAATTCCAGCTTTTCCATACTAATACGCTTTCAGCGAGGGAGCTGTCTTTGTACAAAGTCAATAGTTTTGGCTATTTCTTTCAGAATTACAATCATGTCCTCGATAATATTTAAGATTTTACTGCCAATGTCACCGTCTGTCTCAGATCTGTGATCTTCACAAACTTTTGTAAGAATTGACCAATTTTTAACATAAGATTCAAGATAATCACAATAAGTATTCCATTGTACCTCTTGAGAAAGTACCAATGCATTTCCACTTTCTGCATGACACCATGCTCTCAAGCGATGATGATTGCAAAAATTTGTATTAACTTGTAACTTTTTTTTGTTCATCAGTTTTAACCAAATCTTTGGCTAGCAGGTTTAAAAGGTGGGCACTGCATCCAAAAAACCAAGCTCTTTATCCAAAATCTTTCTGGCAGTAACCATATTTGCAGTATTGTATTGTATGCAACAAAACTTGGTATTTTACTTTTGAAGTTTTCTTCTGTTGACTTCAATAAATTCAAAACCAAATTTGCTAAATAATTTCCATTATGTGATGAGCCGGATGTGTCAATAGTATCAACGAAGATGACTGTACCATGCTGTTTAATAAACCCTTACACACACAATGGGTTCATTCTGAAAATGTTTAAATTTTTTTTCCACAGTTTCTATTCAATTTTTTAAAGTGTAAACTCACAATATCTATATTTTACTATGTTTTTTATTTATGAACATGTGCCTGTTTCATTTATTTTTAAAGTAAAATGATGGAGTGTGTATGTGTGTGTGTGTGGGGGGGGGGGGGGGGGGGTAAGGGAATCCCACTTTGTTTTACTGTTTTGCTCATAAGAGATTCATCTACAATTTAATTTGCTTTCATTTTCAATGTATTATCAGAAATAAAGATATGAAATATACTTGTTGCATCAATTCAATGAAATTTATAAGCTGCATAAATAATTATATTCGATTAAAACAGATAATTTTCCATGTGTGAAAGAAAATGTTTTAAATCAATCAGTGATTTTTTTTTTTTTTAATCAGTTGATTTAAATCACTACAACCCTGATAAAACTGCAGCATTTATATGAATTTTTATTTTAAATTAGGCTTAATATTGAAATTCTCCCGAGGACAAGCATGGTGCTTTATGGTAACTAGCCGTGGTCATATTGGAGTACTTTTGTTCGCTCTTCCTGGGAGTGAAGGCATTAAAGGAGTTAATTCCTCTTTTCACACAAATAATTCTTTATTCATATTCTGTGTTTCATTTATAGATTTATTCAGTGTACTCATAAAATCTAAATTATTTTTATTTGTTTGTTTTTATGTATAGAGGTACTACAGGTTATACTTTTATTATTTAAAATAACGTGTGTTTAATACAGTAATAATGTATTCAGTTCTTCTTAAGTGGAAAAAAAATTCCTTTAATTTTCTCTATCACAAATGTTTCAGGTATTCCACATGAATTCATGATCACTCATAGTAAAGTTAATTTTCTATTGCAGTTATCTGATTTATCTTGCACTATTTGTAACATAAAATTTAAGAGGAAAAGTCTTTTAGATGAACATATGGAAAACCATTTAAGTAAGTCTATATTTATTTAATTCATATATACAAGATCTAACACTAACTGCATCATTGTGCTTGTTAATGTTTGATATTTTGATCTTTTCTTCCTAGTAATCCCCAGAATTTGTCTCTTCTTTATATGTTTATTTAATAATGTTATTGTATTTAACACTAGAAGACCTGCCCAACCCAGTCCGAGTCTGCTGAGAAAAATTATGCCCAAAATCAGCCCCAGGCTAATGCGAGAAAATCAGTTTGAAATAGCTCTGCAGGGACCCTCCAAGTTTGAACTTCAAGCTAGACTGGTCCCCCGCACACAATTTAATGAACACAGCAACAGCAGCAAACACACGAAAAGAGAAAAAACTAAACTGAAAATTTAGTTTGTGTTCAATAAATCATTAAACCACAATTGCAAAAATAAATTATTTCATTAAAAACATAAAATAAAACTAATTCTTTTGAAAGTGAAAGCCAACTGTTAGAGAGAAATGAACTTTGATTTTCCTTTTGTGTTTTACCTGCTCAAGGAAGTGCATATTAAGGACATTCACCGTTCAGTGATAAGGGTTATTCTGGTAAACTCAACACAGGGAAAATTCTCTGAAGATCTTTAGTATCATTGAAAATTTCATGTTCTCTTAATCTCTTTTAAAAACTTTTAATTTAAGATGTTATATATATATATATATATATATATATATATATATATATATATATATATATATATATATATTTCCTTAACAATACTCAGGGGTTTTTTCCTTATGGGATATAAAATAGTCAAACTCTGTTAATACGAGAAGCAAAGGTCCTTGTATTAACCTACTCCCAGGGTTTGCAAAGCTGGACGCAGTTCGAAAAAACCCAGTGGGTTTTTTCAGACTGGGGCCACTTGAAAAAGTCCGCCGAAAAACCCATAATGTGGGTTTTTTCAATTTTTAGCAATATTTAAAATTTTAAATATATACATGTAATAAATTTAAGTCATTTTAGTTAATTTTGAAATACATATATAAAGGATATTACATAAACACCTGAAGTGTAGCACCTGTATTTTAGCAAATTGAAATATTTTACTAACATAGAACATAATACGCAACATACATAGCACACAGGGGTGTATAAAAGAGGACCCCCCCCCTCCTTCCTCTGCATTGGAAACCTTTTTCCTCCTTTACGATTATAGCGTCTCCTTTAAAGTAAACTTTAAATTCTAAACATTGAAAAAATGATTTTTTCTTTTGCAATGAAATTGCTACCTTTTTCAAATTAGGGATGCAACGAATATTCGGTATTTGGCCTGTTCAGCTTAAAAGCCGAATATTCGGTTTGGCCGAATACTAAAACAAAATCATTTATGTTTATAATAAATAATATCAATTGATATATTTTAAATAACATATCTATAGGCTTATATTTATGTAATTACACATTAAGGAAATTTAAATGTTTATTAAATTTATAATACAATTTTATTTCAAATATAAATTTAGTAATCATTTGAATTTCCCTAAGGTGCAATACATGAAAAATAACGCTGGACAACAGTGGTTCTGTCACAGAACTGAAATTAGTTGATTCTAAATCAGCTTTTTGCACTGATTCGGAATATCCTTTAAGTTTTTTTCTTTGTGGTTCAGTTTTTGAGAAATTTGCATATTTAAGTTAATGCAAATTTAAGGAAAGGAGTTTCCATCTGTTGAAATTGCTTTTGTTACTTGTATTGCAGTTTAAAGTAGAAGTTGGTGTTTTCTTGTTGTTGTCAAAAAATTTGGAATAGTGTAAAAGATTATAAAAAGTGAAATGGTTGGGACAAGAAAAAATGTAAGGGAAAGGGGTGTTTCTAAGATGAATATTTGTTTTGGTTTAAAAAAGATAAAATGTTGTGAAGCTAGAAAAGAGATAAGGGAATGTTTTTCAGAAAATGAATTTGTTTGATAGGTAAAAATTAGAAGTAAAATGTTATCAAAGGGAATGAATATTATAAAAGACAATTTCAAAATAGCTGAATAAAAAAGCATTGCTTAATTGGTCAAACATAATAATGTAATATAAATATATAATGCTGTAGTTGTATTCTGATTTTATTATTAGATTTAAAAAACAGCAATTATAATCTTCAGTAAACCTTATGAACAAAATGTTTTCATATAAAAATAAAATAATAAAGCTGTTCAAACTATTTAATAACTAAAAGCATGTTAAAACAGAAGTACATTGTAATAATCATTCTAAGCTTTTTCTTATAAAATATTTTACTGTTTAAAGGCCAGATATTTTCGTTTAGTTTTAATAAAATGTTTAAAACTAATTAAAATTTTGTTTTTAATTATCTTTATGGCTGAGTATGTTTAATAAGAACTGTATGAATAAGATATCGACATTTAGTACTTTGGTTTAAATCAGAATTTATGAATTAATATTCGGTGGCCAAATATTCGGCTATAACTTGGCCGAATATTCGGTTATTCGGCCAAACCACTACTCGTTGCATCACTATTTCAAATCTGTCTTATTGTTGCAGTTTTTCATGTACAAGGCAAGTAATATACCTGATCACTTTCAGAATGTTACCAGAGATTTAGAATATACAGTAAACTCTCGATTTAACGGACTTCGGATTCAACGGACTAATTTAAAAAAATAAATAAAAATTAAAAATTAAACAAAAATTAAAGTAAAACAAGTGGGTAAATGTGATCGCAGATCGCACAGAGGGTTTCGTTTAATATCCCTTTTAAAACACTTTATCCTTAAATTAACAAATCAAAATCATTAATTTAAAATTATTCCCCTCTCCCTAACCTGAAATTCAACGCCCGTATTTCAAATTTTTATGTTTGACAAATGTCAAATATTTTTTTATCACTATTATTTACTGGAAGCCTCCATGATAAAACAGCTTCTAAAACAATGAAACACGCTTAAAAAAAAAAGTATTACTGCCCCCCTCCCCTACTTAAGAATCAACATGCAACCCTCTTTTAAGCTTTTATATGTAAAAAATCAAGCAATGACAAAGCATTTCTTTTTACTATTTTTAAAAAGCGATTTCTCGGTATATTATATCTGTGGCGACACAATGTCTCGTGATCAAATGAACGAAACCTTAAAAAAAGGAAAAGAACACGAAACGCCGAAAGTGCGCGCTTTGATTCTCACTGCAGCGTGGTTTTCGTTCTAAGCATGCGCAATGATGCTGGCGACCTATGCGTCCATGTGATATGCTTTTCGTTCTATGCATGCGCTAGCGTACCCATGATCCATTTCTGCTTCAGTTCACAAGGGTATTTTGCTACTAGTGCTTTTTTGAAATGGCTTGTAATATTAAACGGAAACGCGTTAATTTATCTATAAAACAGAAACTTGAGTTGATAGAGAAGTTGGAGAGTGGTGTGTTGGTTGCACGTGTTTGCGAACTATACGGAGTTAAAAAAACAAACCGTTTCAGACATTCGCAAAAATAAGGAAAAACTAGTCCATTTTTTTCTTAAATACAGCGTGGGTGATTCAAAAAGCGGGTTTCTCAGTGGGGGACAGGAAACATGTAAAAGTGGCTCAAAATAAAAACCTGGAGGAGGCAGTATACAAATGGTTTGTACAACAGCGGTCAAGTGGCGGCGGCGTCCGTAGTGTTAAGTTGCGGGCAGCCGCAGAAAAATTGGCGAAACATATGGGTTTAGTGACATTTCGTGCAAGTGATGGTTGGCTTTGGCGCTTTCGTAAACGCCATGGTTTCACTAACAGGAAAACATGCGGTGAATCTTTAAGCGCCGACATCGAACAGGTGGAACCTTTTCGAAAAAAGATAAAGAAACTGATAGAATCCGAGGGCCTACTTTTGTGTCAGTTATACAATGCTGACGAGACAGGACTCTATTTTCGTTCTGTGCTGAAAAATACCTTGGCGTACAAACATGATGCCCAGACGCCTGGCCGCAAGCTAAACAAGGAGCGTATTTCAGCACTCCTTTGTGCTAATGCTGATGGTAGTCATCGTCTTAAACCAATGGTATTTGGAAAGGCCAGGAAACCGCGTGCTCTAAAAAATATTAGTATGCAACAACTGCCAGTCATCTATTCCAGTTCAAAGAATGCTTGGTTCACAGGAGATATTTTTTCTGATTGGTTTTTTAACCAGTTTGTTCCTGCCGTGCGTCACTATCAAGAAGAAGTTATGAAAATACCTTTCCACGAAGTAAAAGCTCTATTACTCCTTGATAATGCTCCCTGCCACCCTAACGTGGAAAAGTTAGTTAGTAGGGATGGACGAATAAAACTTCCTTCCTCCAAACACAACTTCATTAATTCAACCGATGGACCACAAGGAGTCTGTTGCCTGCAAGAGGATTTATAAGAAGAAATTCCTTGAAGATGTAATGGTAGTGTTGGAAAATGAAAATGATGCAGTAGAAGATTTGGGAGGAGCCAGAACGCTGCAAAATTTGCCCACATACAATTTAAAATCAGCTATCTTTAACTTTGCTGCTACATGGAGGGAGATGAAGGTATCCACACTGGCTAACGGCTGGTCAAAACTACTCAACGACGCAGATCCTGAATACGATTTTACAGGGTTTGAGATTTCGGATTTTAGGAGTACAATAATGGAGCCTGGTGATGATATCCCTGAGAAAGATATAGAACAGTGGCTCGAGAATGATGAAGCAGATCCAGGCTACCAGATTCTAAATGAGGAGGAGATCGCAGAAAGTATTCTGCATGATGGTAATGAAGATGAGGCCGAGGACGACAAGAAAGAAGAATTAAGCGAATTTCGACCGAAATTATCTACAGTACGAGAGCATATGGATGACATCATTACTTACATAGGGGCATCTTCAGATCCCGAAGTGTTTGCGTATTGTGAACACTTTAGACAATTTCGAGCTCTTATAATAAAAAAACACCATTCAAGTGGGAAACAACTAAAACTAGACGCCTTTTTTCAATCCAGCAGTATGGAGCAACCTTAATGTGATGTAAATAACATAAAATGATGCCTGTTGTTTTGGGGGCATTGTAATTTTTTTCCATTTGTTTATTGCTTATTTATTAATTATTATTTCTGTGTAAAAAATGTTTCATTCCCATAAAAGTTGCATATGTGTTAATTCGTTTGTATTTCATTACCAATATTGTATTATTAAAAGTAATGTATTGTGTTTATATATATATATATATATATATATATATATATACAGTAGGGCTGGGCGATATCAGAATTTTAATATCATGATATATCGCTGACCAAATATCGATATATCGATATTATAAATTCATATGTCACTCCATTATAGGGTCGTAAATGTAACTGTCCTCTGTATAAAATACTACAAACACACACACACAGATATATATATATATAAACCATTCAATATCTTAATTTAACATATTAAAAGGATACAGAAATTTAAATTTTTATATATTGGTTTGAAAACTGCAAATATTTTCCCTGCAGATCTGATCTAAAATGTGTATTATTGAAAACTTTTGGAAAGTTAAACATTATAAATTATTCAAATGAAACAAGAAAATGTGCATGTTAAATGAAAATAATTTAATGACCTATAAATTTAAAATTTTTTTATTACAATGCAAAAAAATTTGCATTTCTGCATTTTTGGGCAGTAAGGAACACCTTCTTTTAGTTATTACATTGCCCCCTGTACTGAAAACTCTCTTGCACGGCACACTCGATCCTTGAACTGCCAAGTATTTTTTGGCAAGTTTAGCGATATTTGGGAAAGAAGCTTGATTTTCTTTCCACCATTTTAATGGATAGTCATCAATTCCTAATTTTGGGATGTATAAGTACTTTTCAATTTCTTCATTTGCAATTTCCTTCGGATCATTGGAAATAATATTTTCCTCTTCCTCAAACAAAAGTGAAAGACCCTTCTTTTTCTTTTTTGGAGGTTCTAAATTTTCGTTTTGACCTGATCCTGATGCTGAATTGTCCAATTGAATTAATTCCGTTTGGATCAGTTCTTTTACTTTACTTTTGGCAATGTCAGACAAATAACTGTTTTTAAATTGGGGGTCAACAAATGTGGATTTTATTAGTAGGGTTGAAACATCTTCATCTTCATATTTCACAAAAGCACCACAAATGCTCTCCTTTATTGCCTTTTTAAGTTTGGAATCGCTGCTTTCAATTCGTAATTTTTTTTTTATTTGCTCGATCACTGGAAGAATGATAGAAGATGTTACATAATTTTCTGATCCCAATATATCTGTAATATTCTGTAAAATGGTTGTTATTTCAACCAAGCTCTCTAAAGAGGATATTTCAGACCCTTCTGGCATCAGATGCTTTTTTTCTGCAAAATTCTGTAGCATTTTGCAGATTGGAAGCTGGTTTGCTAAAAATCGTTGGCATAACTTTGTAGTTGACCACCATCTTGTTTGACAGGCTGAAGGCAAGCTCTTTTTATCACACTGTAATAACTCTTGAGCTGCAGTCAAGTCCCTCTTCATTTTCCAACTGTGAGCAATTTGACTTTGAAGGTATTTTAATCGTACCACAGCTCTTTTTACTTGAGGAACTTCTAATGCTTTATTTATGCCTATGTTGATGGTGTGGGGAAAACAAGGCATGTGCTGCATTTTTGAATTTTTAATTGCATTTACAATATTACGTCCATTGTCAGTTGTGCATGACACAATTGATGCTGTATCTAATTTCCACTCAGCTAGTTTAGCATGTATTATGTCCAGCAAGTTCTCAGCTGTATGGTTTTCTTCAAAGTGGAAGCAACACAAGCACACAGAAATCAGCTCCCAGCTGTCATCGATAAAGTGCAAAGTAATACCCACATATGGATGCCCTGCACCTGCAATAGATGTTGCACCTGCAATAGATGTCCAACAGTCACAAGTGATTGAGGAATAATTTCCTTACCCTTGTGGTATTATTGCTTTTAATTGTTCAACTGAATCATTGTATAGTTTTGGAATAGCAGTTCCAGAAAAATATTTTCTCCCAGGTAGAGTATATTGAGGATTTAATGTTTTGATCATTTTTTTTAAAGGAATCTTCTTCAACCAAACTAAAAGGCTGCATGCTTGTTGCAAGAAATTTTGTAACAGAGGCAGTACATTTTTCTGAGCTTTTAGAGTCCAAGGGAGCATAATCAGTAAGGGTCATTTGTTTATTTGTCTTGTAGATTTGGCTGGATGTGGATGGAATATTGTAAAAGTTAGGAAATGAAGAAACTGGGGTAATTATATTTTTTTCTGAAGACTGTGGATTGTCAACATCATCATCACCTGCTCCTGTGACAACTGCTAAATTTGGCTTGTTGTAACTATAAATGAGAAAAAGTAACTATAACACATTAAAATTATAGGCACATGCATAATTATTTAAAATTTAAAAAAAAAGAAGGGGGGGAGAGGGAATCCAAAAGATATGTTGGGAAAAATATAAAATATTGCAGTTAATTTGAAAATGATAAACAATAAAGTATTATTTATTTAAAAGACCTGACAAAATTCTTTTTAAAACAAAAAGGAAATTTAGAGAATAGAAGTAAAATTACATTTTATATCTTTAAGAATGATAAAAGTACATTAAATAAAAAGAAAAGTGCCAGTTAGATTAATGGCATTGAGCTCACAGGCTATTCACACTATTTGTATATTATACTCTTATTTATATCTATTATTCATAAAATAGAACTCACTCTTTGTGAGCAAAATGGTAAATAATCAGGGAAGCGCCTTATCAGAATAAACCGGTATGCCAAATTTCAAGCAAATCGGATAATTCTGCATGAAAAACCCATTTATCTATATTAGGAGGGGGTTGGCCCCCCGTTCCTCCCCTTTTATACTTAACCAATGAACCTCCAAATCTAATCAGCAAAGTGTCTTATCAGAATAAACCGGTATGCCAAATTTGAAGCCAATCGGATAATTCTGCATGAAAACCCATTTATCTATATTAAGGGGGGGGGGGTGGCCCCCCGTTCATCCCCTTTTATGCTTAACCAATGAACCTCCAAATGTAATCAGGGAAGTGCCTTATCACAATAAACCGGTATACCAAATTTGAAGCAAATCAGATAATTCTGCATGAAAAACCCACTTATCTAAATTAAGGGGGGGGGGGTAACCCTTAATTCCCCCTTTATACTTAACCAATGAACCTCCAAATCTAATCAGAAGCTCCTTATCAGAATAAACCTAGAAAAAAATTTTGAAGAAAATCTGACATTTTTATCAAGAGTTATCGCGTTACGTACATAAAGAGGTGATTCTGAGTAAAAAAAAAAAAGATTCCGAAATTCACAGCAAATTTTCTAAAAAGTAAGAGCAGAGGGGGGAATGGAGAGGGGGAAATCCAGTCTCTGCTCTAACTATGCGTTTTTCGCGATCCCTTGACGAAATTTGTTGTTTTATCGCGGTCTTTTGACGGAATTTGCGGGGTTTTCGTAATCTTTTGACGAAATTTGTTTATCCCGGCGATTTCTTGACGACATTTGCAGTTTTCCGCAATCGTTTGACAAAATTCGCGGTTTTTTCGCGATCTTCTGACGAAAGTTACGGTTTTTTCGTAATCTTTTGACGAAATTTGTTGTTTTTTCGCGATTTTTTGACGAAATTCGCGGTTTTTCGCGATTTTTTGACGAAATTCGCAGTTTTTTCGCGATCTTTTGACGAAATGTTTTGATTTTTTTCGCAATTTTTTGACGAAATTTGTTGTTTTTCGCGATCATTTGACGAAATTTGAGGGTTTCGCAATCTTTTGACGAAATTCGTGGTTTTTTCGCGATTTTTTGACGAAATTCACGGTTTTTCGCGATGTTTTGACGAAACTCGCGGTTTTTTCGCGATGTTTTGACGAAATTCGGTTTTTTTTCACGATGTTTTGACGAATTTCGCAGTTTGTTCGCGATGTTTTGACGAAATTTGAGGTGTTTTCGCGATCTTTTGACGAAATTTGCGGTATTTTCGCGATCTTTTGACAAAATTTGCGCTTTTTTTCCAAGATCTTTTGACGAAATTTGCGCTTTTTTCACGATTCTTTGACGAAATTTGCGTTTTTCCCGCGATCTTTTGACGAAATTTGCGCTTTTTTTCACGATTCTTTGACGAAATTTGCGCTTTTTCCCCGATCCTTTGACGAAATTCGCGATTTTTCTGCAAACGATTGACAAAATTTATTTTTTTTCGGCGACCACTTGTCGGTATTCGTGATATTTTTTATGTCCGAATTTTCGGATTGATGACCGATTTTTATAAATTTTCGGAAATGAATGCCTTCAATTTTCGGGAAATTCGGAACAGAATCACCCCTACGTACATACAGAACCTGCGGGGCATATTAGCTCTCAGGCTTTGATAGCCTGTGAGCTAAAAACTGAAACGTAGAAAAGAAATTATTTGGGCTGAATATAAAGTTTTATTACTTTAGAAAATGTTATTTTTTTAATAATTTATTTTAAATGGGATTTAGAGAATTGTTATTTGGACTGACAGAAATAAAATAACTAGAAAATGCCTAGACGTTAAATTTCTGAATTGTGCAGGATGGTGGATTTTTATGTGGCTTCTCAAGTTACTAGTTGTACCTCCTTTAGCTGATACACACTGTTTGCACAATTTGCAAATTGAGAAATCACAACTAATGACTTTGGCATTTTCATCAGCAGGAAGGCCATAAAATTGCCATACAGGGCTTCTTGTGTCCTTTTTTGACACTAGTTAATGGTATTTTGGGCAATCTTCACGATTCCGAGGTCCCATCTTTTTTATCTATAGTTGTAAAATAAGTTGATATAAATAAATAATCGTAATATTATTCAGAATAGAAAGAAATGAATGCATTAGAACAGTGAAATAATTTTAAGCCAACATGAAATTTTTTTAATGCTGTACAAAGTCCCAAATTCGGACGTTTTGCTAATTACAATTTTCTTTTTTTTTCTTTTCTTTCTTTTTTTTTTTAAGTAATGTCTAGCTGAAATAAAGTTCCACAAAGATCGTTTTTTTTTTACCTTTTCGATTTTGCTTACAGATTTTTTTTACTAGGATAGTTTTACTTTCGGAACCAGTTTCGAAAGTGAAAGTATCCCAGTAAAATAAAAATTTAAAACAAAATTTTTAAAAAAACGGCTTTTGTAGAGATCGATCTCGGCTGTCCAATGCAAAAGAGTAATTTAAAAATATAGAAATGCAAACAAGGTATTAAAAATATTTAGGATTAACATTAACGAGCGGATGTTTTCGCATTAGTGAAGCCCTTAAAAAGCCATGATGATTCAAAATGAAAACTATCCTCGTTCTTTTAGTGAGAGATAAACTATTCAAATTCTATTCTTTTACTTAAAAAAGGGGCTCCGTGAAAGTGTCAAGAAGTGTGGGTTGTTTAAGTGCGGAAAAAACATATTGAGCTGCAAGCATACAACGAAAAAAATTTTTTTTTAAAGAAATAGAAGAAAAACAAAACTGTATTTTCTTTACCATTAAAAAAAAAAGAAAAGAAAAAAAAATTCAAATCCATAACTCCTATGTTAATTAACCGATTTCTTTCAAACTTTCAGCAAATTAGGCTGTGTAACAAATTTTTATTAAAATATAATAAGTTATTAGAAAACCTCCCAGAAATGTCCAATATAGAAAAACCGCAAAGAAAAAAAGTAGGAAATTATCCGTGGTTTGTTTTTGTTTATCGAACTCTGCGAAATCGGAAGTCAAACGTTTATACAATCAGATTTGTAATCTGCTGTGGATGAGTAATATGTTTTGCTATGCAGAATGAAACCATGCATAGATTTTTAGTGATTTTTCGAAATGAAAAGTATCTTCCTTCGTAATTTGAGAAAGATATTAGGTTTTTGTTTCTTTTTGTATCATTCTAATTATTTTTTTAAAAACCGTGCGAAGAACCCGTTAAAATACTAGTATCTAATAAACTCTAAAATGCAGGGAAATAGCAATGGGAAAGAGAAAAAAAAAATTAACTTCCGCTTTAAGTAAAATTTCTGTTTAAAATAAACGATTTAATAGAATTATCATACATGTAAATTATTAATGTTTTCAATTTCGATTCTCGACGAACTCCGATGGAACAAAGCGGTACATCAGAACAGTAGACTTTTCGCCTATATTCCGGTACGTGTGCGACACCTGCAAAAACCGCAAATATTACGCAAGTTTCGATATCGGCGCAGTATTTGTAAAAGTAACCAACTTTTGCACGGATATTCGGTAGATCCGAAATTCCGTAACTCCATAATTTCCGGAAGTCGGATGAAATACCGTTTGAAATGATATATCGGAAGGATTGAAATCTCAATATCGTTACTGCGGTGTTAAAGAAATATCGATATATAACGTTATTACGGTATATCGCCCAGCCCTAATATACAGTAGTATATATGTATATTATAGGTCAAAATTGGGAAATTTCATTAGCGGCCACTGGCCGGTAGGACTAATTTTTTAAGTGGCCACTTTCTTTAAACTAGCGGCCACTTTATTTCAAAATGTTAAACAGTAAAATTTCTATAAATATTAGTCTAAAACTGAATAGCCCAAATAAATATGTTAATATAAATATATTGGAACCAAAAAAATAGAATCCTTGATGAAATGCAAGAAAATTTTATTATCTCCTTGTAAAAAAGTGGCTGGAAGGTGGCCGCTGATAGACAAATTTTCACTAGCCACTTTTTTCATTTACTGGCCCTGTGGCTGGTGGCTAGTGCTAATTTTGACCTTTAATGTATATACAATATATATTTATGTATATACATATATTGTATATATACAATACATGTATATACACTGTATATATTGTATATATATATTATATATATATATGTAATTTGCACTGCAATAATATATGTAATTACAAGTACGTAATAATATATATATGTACTATAATTATAACAAAATAATATTATAAATAGTACTTTGCGATTTAACGGACACATCTTAGTCCCAATTAGCCCGTTAAATCGAGGGTTTACTATACTATTAAAGGGGATTTATAGTGGGTACCACTGCAAGAAATTCTGAAATTCCTACAGAGAACGTTCTGTCTCTGTTCACACTTTTTTACTGGGATTAATCGAACATTCTTGATGCATCTAAAAGTTCAACAAAAATGGATTTTCTTTCAAAATCCATAGCATTGGAACTGGTAGATATTTGGGCTGTTTGAGGGTAAGGGTGAAGAAGAGGGAGTGGGAAAAGGCCCCAGAGCCATACATTTTTTTTCTTTGGTACTCTCTCCTGTCGTATTTCACAAAATTGTAAAATTTAATTTATTCCTTAATGTCTACTTTGAAATAATGCACATAAACATTTTTAATTATGAATGAAATTAATTATTAATTAATCTACGTAATTACTTATTAATGAGATGCTCATTGTTTTTCAGATCATTGTTTTTTACTTTCTTCTATCTTTACAAGAAGAAAGTATTGGATTCGTGAAAATTTTCGACTTCTGTTTTTCGACGGATTTATACGTTTTAGAATGCCCAGAACACGATTTGATGGTTTTTAGAAAATGTCTGTCTGTCACCCTGTCTGTGAGTCTGTATGTGACAGGGCTTGAAATTCAATTTTTCCTAGGAGGGGAGTCTCCCTACCAACATTTATAAATGGAGGGGAGTTGAGCTATTTGGGAGGGAGAAAAAAAAAATCTAAAACCCACTGATATTTTACGTGCTATTTAAATATTTACATTAATTATTTTGTCATGTCTGTATTAATACTGACATGACAAACCGACGTGATGTAAATTCATCGATCAGAACGAAGGATAAAACTGTGAATTTCGTCAGTCTGTCGCAAAAAGTAACCGCAAAATTCGCGGGTGTTTCTGAATTAAAAAAAAAAAAAAATCTGAAATTCACAGCAAATTTTCTGAAAGGGGGAGACTGGGAAATCCTCTCCAGATGCTAATTATTTTTTTGCAGGTCCAGTAAACTCTTTTTTTGGTTCAGTTTGATTTCAGGCTGAGTGTAGATTCCTGTAAATTGGATTTGGGTTAAACCCAATTTTTCAAAAGTTAGTTCAGTATATTATTTTAGATTAAAAACTATACGTCAGGGATGACTCTGAGTGAAAAAAAAAAATATCGGAAATTTACATCACATTTTCGGAAATACAGCGGGGAGGGGGGGGGGGGGGGGTAATTCTGAGTAAAAAAAAATAAATCTGAAATTCACAGCAAATTTTCTGAAAGGTTACAACAGGGGCGAAAAGGGGGGAATCCACTCCTGACACTATGTTTTTTTTTTGCGTCCCTTTGACGAAATTTGCGGTTTATTCGCAATCTTTTGACGAAATGAGCGGGTTTTTGCGATCTTTTGACGAAATTTGCCGTTTTTCCGCGATCTTTTGACGAAATTAGCAGTTTTTTATCAATCATTTAGGGAAATTTGCCCTTTTACTCACGGGGGGGGGGGGGGGGGGGGAGTAATTCTGAGTAAAAAAAAAAAAATCTGAAATTCACAGCAAATTTCTGAAAGGTTTACAACAGGGGGGAGAAAGGGGGGGGTGATCCACTCCTGGCAAAAACTATATTATTTTTTGCGCGTCCCTTTGACGAAATTTGCGGTTTTTTTGCGATCTTTTGACGAAATTTGCTGTTTTTTCGCAATCTTTTGGGAAAATTTGCCGATTTTTTGACGAAATTTGCCGATTTTTGGCAATCTTTTGACGAAATTTGTCGTTTTTTCGCGATCTTTTGACGAAATTAGCAGTTTTTCTCGATCATTTAAGGAATTTTGCCCTTTTATTCGCGATCCTTTGTCGAAATTTGTTGTTTTTCCGCGATCCTTTGACGAAATTTGCCGTTTTTTCGCGATTCTCTGACGAAATTCGCGTTTTTCCCGCGATCCTTTGACGAAATTGGTTTTTTTCGGCGAACATTTGTCGAAATTTGCGATATAATTTATGTCCGAATTTTCGGATTTATGACCGATTTTTTTTTTTTTTTTTTTTAATTTTCGGAAATGACTGCCCTGACAGAATCACCCTCGCTATACCTATAATAATAAATATAGATATTTGTGTGTGTGTGTGTGTGTGTGTGCACTGTTTTCTAAAGAAGACGTAGCATTTTTTATCTCGACACTTTGATGAAATTCCCACTTTTTTCTGTAACCCTTAGACGAAATTCGCGTTTTATCCGCAATCTTTTGCGAAATTCGACTTTTTTCGCGCCCTTTTGATGAAAATCGCGTTTTTTCGTGATATTTTGGCGAAATTCGCGTTTTCTCACGATCCTTTGACGAAATCTGTGCCTTTTTTGCGATTATTTGACGAAGTTCGTGTGTTTTTCGCGATTCTTTGACAAAATTTGCGGGTTTTTCTTTCGCGATCCTTTGATGAGTTTAGAGTTTTTTTTTTTTTTTTACGCGATCTGAAGAAATTCAAGTTTTTCCGCGATCCTTTGACAAAATTTACGTTTTATTCGCAATCTTTTGCGATGAAATTGGCGATTTTTTCCTCCAACGATTTACAAAATTGATTTTTTTCGGTGATCGGCGACCATTTGTCGAAATTCGCGATATTTTTCTGTTGAACTGATGGCCGATTTTTCATAATTATCGGAACCTAATGCCTTAAATTTTCGGAAAATTGGGAATAGAATCACCTCTGAACTCACCAATCGGTCGCGGACACTTGTCAACCGATCTCGAGAAGGAAATAATGAAATTTGTCTATCGGTCGAATGAAAAATTCGTGAATTTCAACGATCTTTTTGCGGTAAAAAAAAACGCAAAATGTGTCAATCGGTCGTGCGAAAATATAAGGAAACCCGCAAGGCATTGGTGGGAGTTGATCGCAATTTCAAAATGTAAAATTCTCCCGAAAATAGTAACATTTTTTGGGCGGGAGCCTCCCGCCCACAATATTCTTTTGGGCGGGATTTCAAAATTTTGGGCGCGAATCCCGCCATCCCGCCCTGAAATTCAAGCCCTGTGTGACAAAAATTTTGTGGGCGCTCTATCTCAAGAACTAATGCACGGAATTTCACAAAACTTTATATTTAGTTAGACCTTGATATAAACTGGACCTGATTAGTTTTTGGTGTAAATCGCCCAACAGGTGGCGCTGCTGTGCTGCATTTTTTCACGATTCCAGCAAGAGCTGTATCTGAAGAACTATTGCAGATTTTCATCAAACTTCAGATTTAGTTAGTCCTTGACATGAATTGATGTATAAATTATTTAATAAATTAAATAATTATATTATTTAATTATAAATTATTAAATTATTTTTCTGTTTAATTTTTTGTGTAAATCGCTCAAGAGGTGGCACTGCTATGCTGTATTTTTTGCGATTTCCGCAATAGCTTTATCTCAAAAACTAATGCTTGGACTTTCAACAAACTTCAGATTCAGGTATATCATTTAATGCTGCTTATTTTTGGTGTAAATAGCTCAACAGGTGGCGCTGCTATGCTACATTTTTCAGAATTTCCGCTATAGCTCTATCTCAAGAACTAATGCACGAATTTTCATCCAACTTCAAATTCAGATATACTTTGATATGAATTGGTGCTCAGTCGTTGTTATTTCTTGTACTATTTAAATGATTTAATTGACGGGATTTATATAGAAGAGAGTTTTGTGATGGCCACAACATACTAGTTTTTTCAGTTTTACTGTTATTTTGATCATATTGACAAGGGAACCACTTTTGGTGCTGCTTGCACCTCGCATTGAGACCTGGTGCATTTTAAAGTCCTACATTACGAAGTTTGAGAATCGATAAAATATTTCTGTTACATGGTTCGTACGCTTTGAAAAAAATAGAAAAAGTGCTGGAAAAAAAAGTATTCATTTTCAAGGAATGAAAAGTGCTGGAAAATATCGCGAACTTCGACAAATTGTTGCCGAAAAGTATCAATTTCGACAATCGTTTGCATTAAAAAATCGGTAATTTCGCCAAAGGATCGCTTTAAAAATGCGAATTTCGTCTAAAGATCGTGCAAAAAACGCGAATTTCGTCGAAAGGTCGTGGAAAAAACGCGTATTTTGTCAAAGATTAGAGAAATAACCCTAATTTCAACAAAAGATCTAGAATAAAGCACAAATTTCGTCAGAGGATCACGGAAAACACACAAATTGCATTAAAAGATCGCGAAAATACGCGCGTTTTCATCAAATGATCGCGCAAAAAATGCAAATTTCGACAAAAGATCATGAAAAAAACACAAATTTCGACAAAAAATTGCGAATTTCGTCAACGGATCGTGTAGGGGTGATTCTGTTCCAAACTTTCCGAAAATTTAAAAATATCGGTCACCAGTCCGAAAATTCGGCCTTAAAAAATCGCGAATTTCGATAAACTGTCGTCAAAAAAAAAAAAAAAAAAAATTTGCCAATCGTTTTCATAAAAAACACAGATTTCGCCAAAGGATCGTGGGAAAATTGCAGATTTCGTCAAAGGATCACGATAAAAACGCAAATTTGGTCCAAGAAACGCGGGAAAAACTGTAAATTTCGTGGAAAGATCGCAAAAAACCCCGAAAATTTCGTCAGAAGATTGCGAAAAAACCCGAAAATTTTGTCAAAAGATAGCGAAAAAACCCGAAAATTTCGTCAAAAGATCGCGAAAAAATCTGAAAATTTCGATATAAAATCGCAAACAACCTAAAATTTCGTCAAAAAAGCGCGAGAAAACGGCAAATTTCGTCGAAAAAACGCGAATTTCGTCAGAGGGCTGCAGAAAAAACGCATAGTTAGTGTCTGGAGTGGATTCCCCCCCTCTCCCCCTCTGCTGTAACTTTTCAGAAAATTTGAGGCAAATTTCAGATTTTTTTTTTTTTTTTTTTACTCAGAATCATCCCTAGGATCGCAGAAATAATGCAAATTTCTTCAAAGGGTCGCGAAAAAAAGACAAAATTTGTCAAAGGATCACGGAAAAAGTGCAAATTGCATTAAAAAATCGCAGAAAAAACTCTTAATTTCTTCAAAGGATCGTGGAAAAAAAAGGGAAATTTCATCGAAAGGTTACGAAAAAAGACTAAATTTGTCAAAGGGCCTCGAAAAAAAAAAACACATAGCCAGTGCCGGGAGGGGATTTACCCCTTCTGCTATCTGCTGTAGTCTTTCAGAAAATTTGCTGTGAATTTTTTGAACTAATCACCCTTGAAAATTTCGTCAACTATACGTTTAAAAAAAATCACGAATTTCTTCAATCTATCATTGCAAAAAAAAAAAAAAATTGCAAATTTTAACAATCCGCCAGGGAAATATACCACAAAATTCATCCATTGGTCATCAATAAAAAATGCAAATTTCGCCAATTTGTCGAAAAAATCGCAAAATTTGTCAGTTTGCCGATTTCAAATATTCCCCCCCCCCCCCCCCCCCAAAAAAAAAAAAAAAATCTTCCATTTATATAAATCGCGAATGTTGTCAATCAGTTAAAACTTCACCGAATTATATTAATTCCAAATTTTTCACTGTGTAACTGATAAAAAAAAATTTATTTCCTTTTTATAAATTCATTAAAAGAAAATCTTTTGTATTTAAAAAGTAAAAATAAAATTATATAACCTTTATTTCAATTAATTTTTTATGGATAAATGCAAATGCTGTAAGGTTTGAGAATTCAGAGAATATTTATTAAAAAAAAGTATATTGTTCACAACTTCAGAATTGCTAATATATGACTCCTGATGAGTGTTCAGAATTCCTAAAATTTAACTGGTTTACTCCTGTTTTCTGCTCTTGTAGTGATACCATACCTTTTATTTATTTTTTTATTTTTTATATATATACTAGAAAGGTAGCCCGTCAAAAATGACGGAAATTTAGATATAAAGATATATACAACTTATGTGCAAGAATATGAGTTTTCTCGCTTGTTCCGCAGTGATAGATGAAAATAACACATTTTAAGAACGAAACACATTTATGAAAAACTGTGTACAGTAGAAGACCACTAATCTGCACAGTTTGGTTCCAAGTGTTATGCAGATTTGAGGCTTTTTGCGGCCAAGTCTATTCAATCTTTGTTTACATTTTTTTTAATTCATATATTGGACAATTTAGATTGTTGAGCCTTAAAAACAAATAAATAACACACTTGAAATAAGGTTAAAAACTATTAAATTATCGTATACGATTTCATGAAATGGTATTAAATGGTATTATATGTGTGTGCTTCACGATCTTGGTTACGACGTTGGCGAAATTGGCTGCAACTTGTCATAATCCTAATAATGTGGGCCGCTATAACAAAAAAGTAACCAGTTTTTACTAAAATTTCTGATATAAAGTAGCTTTCAAAAACTTGTGTAAAATTGCAGGGCGTTCTCGTGTTATGTCAGTCCTAGGAATAATATTTCTAACACTGAAGATTTTCCATGTATATATGGAATTTAGAAAAGCTTCTCCAAAAGAATGGTCCTGAAATGGCATTGTAATTCCTCTAACTTCAAAGTTTAATCGGGCCCTGATGTTAAGTACTGAAATCTAATAAATACAGTTATTTTGAATATTACAACAGAATTAAACAGTAAACTTATTTAACTTAAACCTGCTGTTACTTCCCGATGTTATTTTTTAGTATTAAGAAAGAAAATTATTTAAAATTTTCAAATCATGCATTTATGATTTTTTTCCATCTTTAATAACTAAATAATTAAAAAATAGGCTTTTGTTCTGAGCTCATAAATATGACAATAAAATAATGTAACTAAGAGACATTGCAAAATTAAATCTTTGTGATTACAAACCATAAACAAACGATACCGCCACCATTTTACCTACTATGACGTCATTAGAATATTGCCCATTGATTGTTGGAGAACTTACTTTGTGAATGATTACCTCAATGATTTAATATTTTTGACGCTTCACGATGAATGAATCACTTGTGTTTGTTTAGGTTTATGGAATGAGATATTAAGCTGTGAAACTAATTTCAATTGAAGTTATCCAAGGATATATGTATTTTTAATCGAAATTAAAAACAATATTTTGATCTCGAAATAAAAAGTTTTAGTTTGTATAATTTGTTATTTCTGTTAATTATTTATTTAAGTACTTTTCCATTATAGTGCATTTAAAAAAAAAAGCTTGGCGCGATTGGGACATCAGAAAGTGAGATATGTTGCGAAAATATATAAACAGCTATGAAAACAAATCTAATGAACTTTTATCATTGTTTATATATGCACTTATATGCATAAAAAAATCGTTTCTAAATATATATATATATTTTTTTATATACAAATTACGGCACAGATTTCAGATATGAACCGGGATACCTAACTGGCGCCAAAATGGTGTTATTTTGCCTGCTATGGTAACCCGGCTATTGTTTTTTATTTATTAATAAATTGTTTATTTACTTTTATTTTCTGTTTTTTAATTATATAAACTGCTTTGTTCTATAGTTATTATTCAAACTTTTATTTATTTATAGTTATTTCCTTTTCAAAATGATAGCAAATAATTGAAAAATATATAAGTAACTGGTATTCGAAAGCGAGATTTCTGCCAAATTGGCGTCATAGAAAAATCACGCCAACCCCCATGCGTATATGACATCTGTGCAAAGATTCCTTTTGTTCCTTTATAAAAATGGGTAAATAGCTTTTTTTATATTAAATTGTCAGCACAGATGTCATATACGCCCATATTGGCGCATTTTTTTTTTTTTTTGACGCCGATGTCATATACGCACCGGGTACTTAACTGGCGCCAAAGTGTCGTTATTTTGCTTGTAATGGTAACCCGAATGTTGTTTATGCTGTTGATGTTTTCACCAAATTGGCGTCGGAAAAAAATCGCGCCAATATAATATATGACATCTGTGCCAAATTGTATACATATGGAAAAAATTGCTTGTGAGTATGAAGCAGTAAATAGGTTGCCAGAAAATACGTTGGCAAACTTCTTTCTCGCCAAGAAACTTTTCTCCGAAGTATTGTACATAAGCAATGATTGCTAGAAATGATTGCTAATTATGATATGCGTTTTACTTGTATTTTTATTAATGTTTTACTATTGATTTGGCCTTTTATATAATTTGGCGAAATTGGTCAACATCAACAGTATAAACAACAACATCCGGATTACCATATCAAGCAAAATTACGACACTTTGGCGCCAGTTAAGTACCCGTTGTGTATATGACATTGGCGTCAGAAAAAAATCGCGCCAATATGGGGCGTATATGACATCTGTGCCGAAACTTTAATATTTAATGATTAAACCCTTCGCTCCACTCCCTTTGCATATAGTACAAACTATAACACGGATAGCGCAAAATAATAGACAGTTTGGTACTTTTCCACTGTAGGGGCTTTGGCATTTTTTTAAAAAAAGCTTGGTCTAATTTGGTCATCAGAAAGTGAGATTTGGGTACTTTTCCGTTATGCGGACACCATTGTCGCCAAGCGTAATAGTTGGCGCAAAATCGTGAATTGAAGCATTTGAAAAATAAAAGAAAAACCATTGTTTATACTAAAGTGAGCATTTAAAAAATATAACATTTGAAAATTCCAGACTTTTACGAACTATTTCATCAAATCACAAATATATACTTAAAATAAGTGCACAAATAACTGCTATAAACAAAACCAATAAAATAAAACTCATATTAAACTGCTGGCACAAAATTACAAATATCTTTTAGCATTTTGAAATAATTGGCGCATTAGCATACATTTTGGCATGGTGTCCGTATAACGGAGAAATACCGAGATTTGTTGTCAAATCATATAAACAGCTATGAAAACAAATTTGATGAGCGTTTTTGTTTGTTTTATATGTATATTATTCATGTTTTTATGTACAAATTACACCTGTTTCTGTATAAAATTAGAGAAACGGCTTTTTTATGTTAAATAAATCGTATAAATATCGAAAAAAATGCGTGTGTATATAAAATGAAACAGTGAATAGATTCCCGGAAAATATGTTACCAAATTTCCTTTTTCGCCAAGGCACCTATACTGGAAAAGTACCTAAAGCACATTAAAATCGCGCAGTTAAGAGCTCACACAGTACACCGTTGTCTATTGGCTGTTAGTTTATTAGTAGCATCGGGAGGAAGATGTAAAGATGTACTTTAAATTCTCACCCATTGATTTCGAAAAAAATATCTTAAAAGAGTGGAGTTTAAATTAAATTTCGATGACTTCCATTATGAAAGATTAATGGTTTTAAATGGAAATTTCGCCAAATTAGCCAGCTATCGCCAAGTTGGCTAACATTTGACGCTACTGTGGTAACCCTGCATTAATATTTTTCAACAATTACTCATTTCAATGAGGCGGTCCTACCGGAATAGTGAGGGACACACAGAGACTTGGATTTTATATAAATAGATATTTTTTTTTGCACTTAAAGAAAAGAAAATCAAGCTCTGTCGTCTTAACTTTTTATTATATATGAAATTTCTTCCCATTGTACCTTAATAAGTTAAAACACATTATTCTTTAAAAATTCTCTAACAATGTCTTGAAAATGCCTGTTATAAAAATTAAAAGATTTGATAAGATTACTTTGAAATAGATAATCAATGGGGTGGTTATTTTCCCTATGTGTTATTTATTCTATGCCATTTTTATGCATGTATCTAAACAGTCCTTGAATAGTGCTGGAATAGTGCTTAAAAAGTGCTTGAATTTTATTTGTTCTCGAGTGTATTAACCATGTATTAAAATATTTCTTGATTTTACAGCAACATAATTTTCTGAAAATGCAATTTTTGAGACCACTTACCAGACTGTTAACATTGAAGTTTTTTAAAGAAAAGCATTTAAAAATAAAAATTAGTTAATAATGAGTATAAAATATTGAAAAAAGTTTAAAAATTCCTTCAAAAACCCACGAATTTGATTTTGAAAAACTGCAATTATATTCACATTTTTGGCGGGGAAAAGTAGGCGTTTTTTTTCTTCCGAAAGTAGAGTTTTCCGGCAACCCTAGCCAAATGTCATAGCTGTTTGTCTTGCAAGGACTGGTTTAGACTTCAGTAGAAATTGTAATGTCCGACCTAATTAGCCACAGTAATTTTTCTAAATTGTGCAAAAATATTAATTTATTTTATGATTATTTTTAACAAAGGACTATTTAATACAGCAACATTTCATTTTAAACATTCGAAACTTTATTCCACCCGATTTCAAAAGAAAATAGTTTGCTTATTTTGTATTTCACTAAAAAATAGTTTTCAATGATTATTCTAATTCTTTTCTACTTAATCTAAACATTCATTTCAAAATTAAAACTAGCATCTAGGTGGTTCTTATTCTACAAATAATCAACATATTTTACAGCACAAAACGTACATTTAATGACAAAAACTTAACATAAAAATCTATTAACTGACATTCGACACATTATATCTAAAGCATTCTAAGATCAACAAACGATTAGTTCGTTTCAGTTCAGAAGTAGACAGTTCTAATAGAGCATGTGCTGGCTAACTAGCTGTTTAGAGAATTAGCCGGAACATCCCGCCCAGCGTTGGACTGTTGTCCAACATCATCATAAAATGGCAAAGGTACTACTCTGGTGATATTTCGACGTAACATACCTGTAGAGGTCTTGAGATCAATTACATGGATTGTAATTTGTAACATATTATTTTCCGTATGTACTATATGAACATATGTAATAATTTAATTTGTATAAAAGATTTTTCATTAATATAAAATATTCTCTTTTGTATAAAATAGCCTATTAAAATTGTGTATTTATTTTTCTTTCCCTAAACTCTGAACTGTATTTCTCACTGAGGTAAGATTTTATGTATTGTGTTATTTATGTTTGCAATTTTAATTGTATAGTGTAACTTGTTTTTCCCTCATTTAAGAAAAGGATTACCGTAAAATCCCGATTGTAAGCCCCCCCCTTTTTCAAAAGAAAAAGCAGTTAAATTTGGAAGGGGGGCTTATAATCGAGATTTTTTTTTTAAAGTATTTTAAAACCTGTTTTTATCATTAATTTAGAAGTAAATAAGGCAAATACAGGGGTGTGAGAATCTTCCATATTTTGGCAGTTTTCCAATTTGTAGAAAAAAGAAAAAAAAATCACCCCCCCCCCCCTCCTCTCTTTTACCAAACATGCATAATTTAACCTATAAAACTCTTTAAATTTCTTAACACACAATATGCTATACAAATACACTATAGTTACAAAAAATAATCTATCAGATAAATTATTCTCTCCCTGTCTCTCCTGACTCTCATATCATGATCCCCCCCCCCCTTCCCTACATCTGATGCAGTTTAAAATCTGTAATTTTTTTTTTTTTTATTATTTCTGCTTGATTTTGTGATTTTGTCGTAAAATATTTAAGTAACCACCTAAATTATTTCACAACCTCCCCCCAAAAAATGTTTTCCTTTCTTTTTTGTCCGCCCCTCCCAACTCATGCAGTATATTTAAAAATATATATATTTTTACTTTTTTTTTTTTACTCTATTTAATCATAAAAAAAGCATGTAATTCAAGGGATAAAATAGCCAAACTGCAGAAAAATCTTTTGCTCTCCTTCTTCATATTTAAAAATCCCTCCTCTAACACCATCACCATTTGGGGAGAAAGGATGAAGATTTTAGATGAGTGATACTTGTGTAAGATTATGTAGATGAGATTTTAGATCTATCACCTTGCTACAATCATAACTAACGATTTCCGGACATCCAAATTCCGGAAATTTTTAAAATCCAGATATTTTTCTGATTTCAGTTTTATTAATTTTTAAAATAATATAATTTTTAATATATCTTTGGTATTTCTCATCAAATTCATTTAAATTCTTTCAACTGTAAACACTAAATAAATAATTATAGATATATTCTGGTATACAGTTGGCTCTCTGTTTAACGACTTTCAAGGAACCTCGAAAAATCATCCTTAAATAGAGATCGTCCTTAAACAGAATTTGTGAAAAATAATATTTGAAAACATTTCCGTTCACACTTTACAAGCTTAAGACTGTCAATACCTTTCTCAATGTATTGGCGGGTTTAGAACTGTTTTATTTATTTGTTCATTTAAATTTATTTTGTTTTTTTTTTCTTTCTTATTATTTTATTGATACGGACAACAAATATAATAATTGATATTTCTATTGCACAAATACAAATTGCATTAATTATACTGCATAGAATGTTACTTACACTACAATAAAAATATTTATAATACATTTAATTAAACAAATTAAGTTTTTAAAAAATCAAAAAGTGTAGATTGTTTCAATGATGGTCTAGTTTTTAGTACCCTTGCTTCAAGCTTTCCAAGAAGGTTGAATGAGTCATCTTCCATATTTAATGAAACAATGTACTGGCGAAGAATATCCAGGGCAGAATTTGCATCTGAGTAAGAAGGAGGTGGTGTCTCGCTTTCTGTATCATCAGCATCATCACCATCTTCTGCATCTGAAGTTGAACTTTCATTTGCGATGTCTTCATACATTTGTTCTAAATTTCTGAAGTTGGTCGTTAAAAGTCTTCGTCACAATCCATAGAATCTTTTACTGAAACATCTTCATCACAACCAAGACTTTTCCATTCTTCGGTAGTGATATCTTCTGTGTCGAGCTGTGCATCTGTTGTATCCATTTGTTCTTGAATGGCAATTCCAGATGCCCGAAAGCAGTTTTCACGCTACAAATGATTCACAGGTCTAATGACTGCAATTTACTTGTATAATTAGCAGTAAAAAATGAATTGACACATTTGCAAGTCCTGGAATATACGAAATTTACGTGAAAATCGTCGTTAAATAGAAACAATTTCGTCTTTAAATAGAGATTTTTTTACTTAAAGGAGCCGGGACTGCAAAAAATCATCCTTAAGTAGAGATTGTCGTTAAGGGGATTCTTCGTGCACTTGAAAACACCCGCTCCGTAATGTTAGTCCTATGGGCAGATTATTTTCGAATTTCTTGTTTCAATTTGAGTATTTTTAAACGATTTTTTTTGTATAGGCTAGATGAGGTTGATCTTTAATATGACTCTTTTTTACTTTTTCGATTCTGGTTGCAGATTTTTTTTTTAAAAGATACTTTCAGTTTCCAAACCGGTTTCGAAACTGAAAGTACCTTTTTAAAAAAAATCTGCAACCAAAATCAAAAAAGTAAAAAAAAAAGTCATATTAAAGATTGAGCTTAGCTATCCTATGCAAAAAAAAATTGTTTAAAAATATTCAAATTGAAACGAGAAATTCGAAAATAACCTGCCCATAGGATTAGCATTACGGAGTGGGTGTTTTCAAGTGCGCGAAGAATCCCCTTAAGCAGAGTGACATTAAACAGAGAGACGACTGTATTTTTATAATGATTGACCGTTAATTAAAAACTTTAATTATTACAAAAACTGGAAATTTAAAAAACAGCATAAAAAAAAAGAAGACTTGACTTGATACGTTGATGACTCGAAGCTTCATATATTTTAATTCTAATAAAATCAATAGTACATATTTATAACTAAAGAAACAAACATGCAATTTCATTTTCTTTTGATTGAACTGAAAGATAAACACACTTGATAGTCATTCTATTAACATCTGGTCCTTCTCCAACAGAATGATCAACCAAATCTAGTGACACATTGCCCTATGACCTTGACGCACACATTTGCCGATCTCGGTGTGTTGTTTGTTTTATTGAAAAGAACTTAGAATGTAGTAGGAAAATGAGAAAACAAGATGAGTTTTTTTTTTGTGATCTTTTGACAAAATTCTTGGTTTTTTTTTTTTTTCTCTTCCTGCAATCCTTTGTAAAGTTTGCTTTTTTTTTTTTTTTTTTTTTTCAGTTCACGATCGTTTGACAAAATTGGCAATTTTTTCTGCGATTGATTGACAAAATTGATTTTTTTTTGGGGGGTGATCGTTTGTCGAAATTCGTGATATTTTTCTGTGACAAACTGAAAAAATACACAATTTTTTTTTCATTCTTTTGAGGAAATTTGCGATATTTTCCTTGATCATTTATCGAAACTCTTGATTTTTTTTCCCGCAACATGTGACAAAATTCGCGATTTTTCTCAGCGAATGATAGACAAATTTGGTTTTTTTCTCCCTTTAATTGATTATTGAAATTAGAAACTCTTTACAGCGATCAGTTGAAAAAAATAATCTCTAATTGTTTCTTAGATATGTGATGAAATTCAGAATATTTTTCCATGGTTGTTTGAAGAAATTATCTAAATATATTCTCAGTAGAATCGTGCAATTTTAAATGTTATCTCAAAGAACATCCCCTCCCTCCCCCCTTCATGATACTCTAGAAATGGCACTAAACCTTCTCAGATAAAGAATTTGTGATGTAACTACAAGACTTCACTCATATTTAACATCCATTAAGAGGATTTTATTTTAAGAAGTTTGTTTTCTTTTCCAGATTTTTTTTATGTCCGATCTTTTGGACTGGTGGCTGATATTTCTTTAATTTTCGAAACCGAATTACTTAAATTTTTGGAATAAAATCACTTCTGTATTATCTATTGTGTACTATATTTTAATTTGTTGGGTTTTTAATTTCAGCCATTAAATTCAATAATTCTCAATATTTTTTACCAATTTCTATCTTCTGATTTGTTTTTTCCCTGTGTAAATTTTAATGTATATGCATTAGTTTATTTTTGAGATATGAGACATTCTTACAAAATTTAACTTTTAGGAATAAAAATCTGATGAAATTAAACTTAATAAAATAACGTTTTAAACTTATAGACGAATGCCTTAATGATTCAAAATAAAGAAAAAATGGTCAGCAGCGACGATTTTTTTATTTAACTGAGGTTTAAGTTAAACTTGTGAGTTTAATCTTCCTTACCATTTTACCTCTCTAACTTTTTATTTTCTTCTAAATTTTTATTTATAAGGAATTTGCATAGTACCCACAGAACATTCAAATAAGAAGTAATAACAATGTAGTACTTTTAGTACAAAATTTTGGTATAACATTGTCTTAAAGGGATGTTAAGAAAGGGACAATAAGGGGAAAAAAGGGAGGGTAATGAAAATTACCACCTATATTTAGGAAAATCATGTTAAGACTAAGTGATAGCCACAATGTTCATTGATTTTTAGCAACAGTTATTTACATTGGATTAAATTTAAACAAAAAATTAATTTACCTCAAAAAGTGCAGGAATGAACCTTGGGGATGATAAGACTACCAATAAAGCCATAAAGCTTGAAATTGATATTTAAATGCTGATTTAAATTCTGCAGTAATGTTCCTGTCAAACAATTTTAGCCATTCTTTCTCTAGCATACCTCCGCATGAGAAAAAAGTTTAAAAAAAATCTGAAGCTGCATCTGATGTGATTTTCTGTATAATTTTAGCAAGAGGGACGGTAAGGAATCTTAAAATCCAGGGACAGAGTTAAAAAAATAATAACCACCATAAAAGTGTGTACAGGTTAATTTTTTGTTACTTATTTATATAAAACAATAGTCCCAGTTTTGGAAAAAAAAATTATATTGAATTACTTTTATTGACACAATTTTATACAGACAGCTTCAAACTTAAAAATCAGCATCAGGGACACGGGACGGTAAGGAATTTCATGGTATATTTGGACCCCCAATATCATCCAAAACTTATTTGTCTCATTAATTTTGTTATATAGTCATACAATGGGATGTTTTCCAACATAAGGGGGAGAAAAAAAAAACAAAAACAAGAATATGTACTAAAAGTTATTATCCAGGGACTTAAAATTATGTGAAGAATGCCTCATATAAGCAAAGAAACAACCCACCTTTTTTTTTCTTTTGTCTTCTGCCTCCCCGGAATATCTTTATGATACACTATGTGACTAAAAGTAACTGTACAATTTTGATTTTTAATACTTTGTCAAATAGCTTGAGAAATAATGAATTCTTCTGTAACTTTAGAAACATAAAGAACATGTTTGACTTCATATTTTTCAGCAAAGGTTTGAACGCGAGTCAATTAAGGGACCAAGCAAGGGCAGAACAAGAGAGTCTTTAGTGAGCGGGAATATTAGATGTTTTTTGGCTCTAATTTGACCAGTAGTATGGGTAGGGTCAGGTTTGGCACTAAAATTTTGCATAGTGTGTCAGGTTGACTTCTACTTTTTTGCTGCATTTCGGTTTGACTTCTATTTTTTTTTTCTTTTTTCTGCAAACTTAGTTTACAAGTGCCATTTTAATAACCAGTTTGCCAAACTCAACAAAAGATTTGCTAGTGGTTCTACTGAACTGGTGCGAGCTGGCTGAATTCCACTACTGTATTTATATGTATATAGTCGAACCCAGTTGAGACTGGAGGAAAGTGATGTATTAAGTGGGATCGCATTTTAAATGTGATTTGCATATGTTGCGGCAGTGAGGCTTATTTACACATCCAATTATCTATGTGAACTTAATAGTTTTTTCTTGTGTATTTACAGTTGAAAATTGCATATTTAAATTAAAATTTAACTATATTTAAGTTTAACCAATTGTTTCTTTTTATAGGACTGACTTAAATAATAACTTAAAAAAACATGAAATCAGATATGCTGTGTTGTAGATTAATACAGTCGGACCTCTATTTAACGAACTTCTATTTTGCGAATTTCTCTATTTTGCGAACTTTTCCTTAGAACCAAGAACATTTTGCGAATATCTTCGTGAAATAACTTCCAAATAGCGAAGTGCACTCTCTATTTACCGAACTTGTGTTCTAAATTTTTTTTTTCACCCCATTTCTCAAAATATTGCTGGACATTTCAAACTTATTCTTTCTATAAACATATTTTATGATGTTCAATGGCCTTGAACTGGTTTTACAAGGTGCCTTCTTTGTCAGCAGTGAGAATTCGGTAAGTACGGAGGACGAAGACGATAATCCCTTAGAGTAACTTAAAAAAAATGTGGATACAGATGAGAAAAAAAGAAGAAATTAACCATGATGTGCTGATTGATGATTGTATTTCACTTAATTCTGAAACTGTGACCTCGGAAACACTATCCGAATTGGATATTTTAGACAGTGTGAAAAATAAAAAAATTACAGCAATAAATTGCGATGAAGACGAATATGATCATGATGGAAATGATCATGATGCAGGAATTAACAAAACTTCGTATGATGAAATGCTAAAATCATTTGAAACAATCCGACGCGGATTATAGTTAAAAGAAAATCATGAAGGAGTTTTTGGTGCATTGCAAAGATGCAAGACGTATTATGAGAGAAAGCACTTTTTAAAAGAAAAATCTCAGACAAAATTAAGAGTTTTTCAGAAACTAAATCTAAGGACGCATATGTTAATGTATGGTTAAAATTATTTGTTATAATAATAATAAATACGATAAGGTCATTAAAGTTCGTTAATTTTAATGTAAAACTATTTACTTTAAACAGAAAATACAGTGTATTCCTGGAGAATGTTTTGTTTTCCTTGCAGATTTCAAAGATTTAAACACATTAGATTAGATACACATAAAATTAGAAAAAAATGAATTGATGATGGATATTGGTGGGTAAAATAAATAAAACAAATCGGTATAATTTATAAAAAGAAAATGTGATTAATTACTTTTAGTAAAAATATTTAGTGTTTATGAATTTAAAATCTGTTTTGTGTAGTTTGAAGTATTTTAAAAGGTGAATTTCTATTTAACGAATTTTCCATATAACGAACTTTTTTCCGGGATTTAGCGACTTCGTTAAATAGAGGTTCGACTGTACTTACAACAAAAATAATTTTCCTGTAGATTTTTTTTTCCCAATTCCATACATGTAACTTATAAAAAAAAACCAAAAAACAAATAGATAATGTTGTAACATCTTATCAGTCTCTTTTGTCAAGCATACAAATGAGTTTTTTGTAAAATTGACTTCACCCATAACTTTTCTGATGCATGCTCAAACTTTTAGCGGAATTATAGTATCTCCTAAACTACACAAAATATTATTATACAAAATATTTTCTGAATTCAGTAAATATTATAAAATTATGTAATTAAAGTATTCTTAATATTAATTTGAAAGCTGTACACTTTAAAATATCTTAAATATATGATTACAATAATAAAGTTAAATTATGTTTGAAGTTGTGTAAGTGAAGTTGTTCCACATTAATGGAACAGTTATTTTCAATATTGTTAGTTAAATTCTATTGCTATAGTATTTTTTTTTTCTCTCTCTCTAGGCTCCAGGCAGTCAAGAAAACACTTAAAGACTTATTGTTATGTTTGCAGAAAAAGTTTTGACCCTGAAAAATATAAAGTCCATGTTCAAACAGAGCATCAGTTTGATTTCCCTAAAATGAATAATAATGATGCAGATGATCTTTTTTCATGTGAAAATGGATTTGTTTTGCTAAGTAAAAGAAAAATCAAAAAGGGAATTGATATGCCTAAGCAGAACATATCACCAGTTGAAAAATGTAAATCTCTTGTTGTTTCTGTTACAGATATCAAAATTGAACCAACTGATAAAGTGAATGAAGAATTTGACTGGGCAGAGCATCAAAAAGTAGGAGATAAATCATCCATACAGAAAAGTCCTTTAAAGGTCAAAATACCAAAACTGAAATGTTCTATTTGTAGCATGCGATGTAAAGGAGAAAAAGGACTGAAAATTCATATGAGTGCTCACAAAAGATCTCGGCATAGTTCTTATGATGGTACTTCTTCAAATGAAAATGAAAATAATGAAGATAGCTATCTCAGCCAGTCTCCAAAAGGCAATAATGCTAATATTCCACTTTTGTTGTCTAATAATGGAGCTGTAAATTATGTTCAAAATGCACAGCCTAATTACATCTTCAATGTTTCTCAATTTCAAAATCAGTCCAACAATTTTGCTAATGTTGGAAACAGTTATGTTTTAAATTTTGGAAATCATATTAGCAGTCAGATGAATTCTGCAAATCAAGTTAATGCACAGTTCTTACAGTCTATTCCAAATCAGGATATTCAGCCATTTGATACTGTTCCAGAATTCGATTGCAATTCAGAAAAATATATGAAGTGGCTTAAAAAATTTGTTGCTAAGTGCAGAGAGCATAATTATCCTTTAAACCCAGGATTATGTAGGAAAGTCAGTCTTGTTACAGAAGAAGTAACAAATGCTTTAGGTAATCCTAAATGCTCCTTAAAACAGAAAGCAAATCATTTCTATTTTATGAGAATGTATAATATTTTGACTGAAATCATGTTAAATCATTTGCAACATACATTATACAGTGTGAGCAAGTAAATGATTGTAAAAAATTGCAAAGTGCTTTATCTCTTTTTTTTCTTCTTTTTCCATCTTTTCTAAAAACAAAAAGGTGAAACATTTTTTTAATGACAATTTTGCATTTAACAATTGTTTCCTAGCGTTATCATTGTGTGTATTACATATATGTATTCTTATGCCTGCCAGATCGTCTAGATTTGACAGAACACTCCTTTTGTTCTCTTGATATTTTGATTTTATATAAAAAAAAAAGTCTTGCCTTTAAGCTATTTTTTTTAAACTACACCTACAGTGAAGATTGTTAGATATTGATTTATCCTTGTAAACAAGTATAAAAAATTTCTTTTTCTGACTGTTATTAAGTATCTGATTGAATTGAACCAGCATGCAAGAACATTGATATGAAATTTAAATAAAGAAAAGTTTTTTTCAATCTCAAATTAAAAACTTGTATTTATAACTTCTTTTATAAATGTTTTAATTATTATTATTATGTTTTTTATTTTTTTATTTATTTATTATTATTTTTTTTTTTTGATTGAATCAAAAATAATTAAATCATAATATTTTCAAAATAATTTTTTTAGTACTTTCCATTTTCACTATAAAATTCATTTTCTTAATTCATTTCTAAACCATTTAAACTATGCATTTGTTTTTTCTTGTCATTTTCTATGTATATTCATACATGCATAGGTTATTAAATGTAAATAACATGAAGCTTGTAAATAAAATGTAGCTAATTTGTTACGCTTTACTTTTTTTGGAATATTTCATTGTTTTGTATTTTATTTGCATATTGTGGTTTCCTTTTAGGAAATATTCAGTAAGTACCAGTACAAGTCCACAAACCCTCACATTTTTTCTTTTTTTAGAGGGGGGAGGGGAATCAACAAAATTAAATAGCAACCAAGAATCAGAAAATGCAGAATATTAATTATAACTGGTTTGCAATTAGAAAACATATATTTGGTATTAAAAAGCAACATCTTAATCAATGTTTCAAAATATTTAAAAAGTATAATATTCATCACATTTTTGTGGTACATATTATGTTGTTCATCGTAGAGGTACCGTACTAAATGCTAGTCTTTCTACTAAATCAAAATTTTTAATTATAATTCTTTTACAAAACAATTAAACGCTTTCAAGTAATTTCCCTTGTTATTGTAATCGCCCACGGTACAAAAAATATATGAACATCACACATGGACACAATATTACTAGTGATCTTAATATCATTAATCAAAATAATTTTTAAAAACTAATGAATTATGGTACTTAATTTTCCCTTCCATATAAGTGTAATACTAATTCTATACTAATGCAACTTATCACTAATTTAGATTTATTTATATATAAAATTGCAATAAACTATAATAAACCTATCGAATTTTTTAATGAATGGAAATGTGCAGTTATAGATAAATTAAAAAATGAACTATTAAAGAACATTCAACATATTAAACAAGTAGATATTTAAAAAAAATAAACAACTATATCAAGCAACTACAAAATAAATATGAATTTATGCAGATAAATCAAAAGTTATGCTATTATTTTGTAAAGATTAGTAAAAACATTTACATCACAATGCTACTAATACTAGTAATATTTTTAAGAAAACATTATTACAAACTGTGAAATTCATAACAAACTAGTTGGATTGGCCAATCCCAAAACTTTCTTCTATCTTATACATCTTAATATTTCAAAACCTAGTTACACATGTTAATAATTCAATATTATTAGTTCAATACTATACCAACTTTCATTTTCATCTTAAATTTCTGCTCAAGTCAATTAAACGGACTAAAAACGAGTTAATCTATATCATGATATTTGTTAAAATTATTAATTTTTCCTTATTCTGTTGTTATCAGCTGTTTGCGAATAGCCGGCTTAGCAGGAAGCGAGTTCCCGCCGCTGCATGAGCCGCCGATGCACAATAGAACTACGAAAAATCATAAACGTATACAAAAATCGCTAGCACGGAGCCCCTTTAACCGCGCAATATTTCCAAATTCAAGGAGGACCTGTTGGCCAAAGCCAAAAACAAGCACAAACATTTTGGTTCAATTGTATGCATAATTTTATACGCTGTTCGATGGTACAATAATAAAAATGGCACAGAGATCGGAATTATAGCGCCCTCTTCTTTCGGAAATTTTTCAAGTTCAGGGAGGACTTGTTTGCCATAGCCAGAAACATGCACAAAAAATTTGGTTCAATTATATGGATAACTTCATACACTTTTCGATGGTACAATAATGAAAATGGTACAGACATCGCAATTATAGTGCCCCCTACCGGCAGAATTTTTCCAAATTCAGGGACGACCTTTGTGACATGACCAAAAATAAACACATAAAATTTGGTTCAATTCTATGCATAACTTCATACACTTTTCGACGGTACAATATTCAAAATGGCAAAAAAATTGTACAAAAATCGCTATTACAGCACCCTCTGCGAGCGATTTTTTTACAAATTAAGGGAGGACCTCCTTGCCATAGCCAAGAACTTAAAAAAATTTTTTGGTTCAATTCTATGCATAACTTCATACACTATTCGATGGTGCGATATTCAAAATCGCACAAAAATCGCTATTACAGCGCCCCCTAATGTCGAATTTTTTGCAAATTCAGGGTGGACCTGCTTGACATATCCAAAAACTTAAAATAAAAATTTGGTTTAATTCTATGCATAACTTCATACACTTTTGGACGGTACAATATTCAAAATCGCACAAAAATCGCTATTACAGCGCCCCCTACCGGCGAATTAATTCCAAATTCAGGGAGGACCTGCTTGTCATAGCCAAAAACTTAAAATAAAAATTTGGTTCAATTCTATGCATAACTTCATACACTTTTCGATGGCACAATATTCAAAATCGCACAAAAATCGCATTTACAGCGCCCCCTACCGGCAATTTTTTTCCAAATTAAGAGAGGACCATATTGTCATATCCAAAAACTTAAAATAAAAATTTGGTTCAATTTTATGCATAACTCCATACACTTTTGGATGGTACAATATTCAAAATCGCACAAAAATTGTTATATCAGCGCCCCCTACCGGCGAATTTTTTCCAAATTCAGGGAGGACCTGCTTGCCATAGCCAAAAACTTATAATAAAATTTTGGTTTAATTCTATACATAACTTCATACACTTTTTGATGGTACAATGGCGACAGACAGACGGACAGACGGACACACAGACAGACAGACATTTTCTATAAACATGTTTTTTGGAATCTGTGACCCCTAAAACATGCAAATCCGTCGAAAACCGGAAGTCGAAAAAAATTTCGATTACAATACTTTCTTCTATTGAAGATAGAAGAAAGTAAAAATTATTAAATTATCATAAATTATTAAAACTTAAATAAAAAAAATAAATAAATTATCCATATTTTGTTATGCTAAAATTTCATAAAAATCCAATGAAATTTTGTGCTGTAATTATTGGATATAATGCGTATAATAGCAACTGCTAGCAACTTAGTACTAAATATGTATAATATAACTATTGAATATTATAGTCATTGTTTAAAAAATAGTTTTCAGCTTAAAAATAAATTGCAAAATATTAATCCTGTAAAATACATTAAAACGTTTGGTTTTAATGATTTCAATAATACTGGCATCAAAGATTTACATAAAACTATGTGTATACCTTTTTAAAAATACAAATCTCAATTAAATTTAAATAATTATATTTCTTTTAGTTTTTTAAAAATGTTGTTATTAAATTTTACTTTGCATCATAATTATGTTATCTATAATAATACAATATATAAACAATGCCAGGGAAATTCCTCAAGGTGGCATGGCTTCCAGTATTCTTTCTGACCAATATTTATATTAATGTGAAAAGAATTCATTAGGAAATAGCAATGATTATGTTTACTATCAATATATAGATGATATTGTTATTTTTTATTTTAATGACTCTACCAGTGGCGCCAACTTATATGGGCCCATGGTGCACAAGACCACCCAATAATTTGATCTCTCTGCACACCCAATTTCAATTGATTTAATTCATAATTTATTTTTTAATTAGTTAATCGCTGAAATGAAATTTGTTTTTATTAGCATTCTCAAAATAGTTTGAAAATGGTAAGGACATCCATTAGACTTACAGGAGCACTGAAAACCCCTTCAGCGGATGTATAGTTAAATTTTTCACATAAACAATTTTCCTGCCTATTTTGCCATCTGTTTTGATGTCTTGAATTGATAAAGCAATTAAGTGACTAAAATGTATGCTTTTCTTGACATTTAGTTTTTTTCACTTTCAATAGTTAGTGCAATTCTAATTCTAGCAATTCTAATGTTATTTAAAGTAAATATTGATGTATTTATAAGGAAGAACTTATAAGAATATAATTTAATAAAATTATTTATAGAATTCTAATTAAATTATAATAATTTAAAAATTTGCGTAGAAAAAACAATTTAATATTGAATTATCATCTTTAGTCATTTGCTCCTCCCCTCTCTCTCTCCACACACATACACACTAAGAGAAAAAAAAAATGTATTATTTTACTCAAAATTTTTCGATCCTACCCAATATATTTGAAAAGTTGGTGCTTCTGGACTCTACTATCCCATCATTACGTACTCAATATCCTATTCAGCTTGCATTAAGACATAATGATATGATCAGTAATGTAATCAACTTTCTTGTCTTAAAAATTATGCTTAATAATAAAAATAAAGTAACATTTAGCATTTATGATAAAAGGTCCTATTTTCCTTTTAATGTAAATAGTCTTACGAATTATAATTCATGCTTACATAAAAATATTTTACTTAATTATCTACACAGAATAAAATATTTATGATGCTCAGATAAGTATAATAATAAAAATATTAAATTTATCATTAATCAAGCAAAACTAAATGGATATCCTAATTATGTAGTAAACTCAATCATTAATTCATTTAAATAATACTTTGATGTTTATATATCAAAAAAGATTAGTGGAGGATGAGATCGTGGATTATACATATATATTTATATGTATACTAGCAAACCCCGCGGCTTTGCTCGCGTAATATTTGAAATATGCCAAGTGATATTTATATGTCTAATTTTTATTAAAAGGTACTAACTAAATTTTATTTTATTAAAAGGTACTTATTACATTTAGGAATAATTAAAAAATTACTATTTAAAACACAGTTTGATTAAACATCATTATTACACTGCATAGGCAGAAATTAGACTTAAATTAATAAAACTAAATAAATGATAATTTACAAAATATTTTGAAACTTTTATGCTCAATTAATATGCTCATTTCAGTATTCATTTCAAGTTTTGATTTTTTTTTAGAAACCATCTTCTTACATCTTAAAATTAACTATCATGTCAAATTCAAAGTCCTACCACCTCTCTCAACAAAAAGGGCTATGTTGAAATAGGAACTGTCGCCATTAATTTGCCAACATTATTTTTGAAATCGGTTTGTTATTTCCTAATATTTCACAGAAACGTAATTTAGAAAGCTTTTAAAGGCCTCTTTTAGAACGTTTGTTGTTCCTGTGAACCCCAGGGGGTAGAATCATCGGCATAAAATATAGCCTGTGAAGGATCAGAGACTGTTACCATTGATTCGCAAGTATTACTTTTATAATCGGTTTATATCCCCTGAAATTGCATAGAAATCGTAATTTAGGACTTTTTTAGAATGCTTTTCGCACCTGCCCTTCCGTTTACCCCTTTTTAATTCGAATTTATTTTCGACAGTCCTTCGAGGACATTTATATTTTATAAGTAACTACCATGCCATATTTAAAATTTCTAACCTTTTCAGTATCGCAGAAATCGCAATTTAGAAAGTTTTTAGATCCTGCAACTCTCTGGTGGTAGTGGCTCAGACATAAAATGTAGCTTATGTTTGAGCAGGTTCTATCACCAACAATTTGTCATCATTATTTTTTTAATGGGTTTGGTATTTGCATAAAAATTGTAATTTATAACGCTTTTCGCTCACTTCATCTTTTTAAATTTGGAATTTTCTTTCGACTGTTCTTAGAAAGCAGTTGAATCTTGTAAGTAAATACCATGCCATACTTCAAAGTGTTAGACCCCTGAGTTGTGCAAAAAGAGCAAATTAGAACATGTTTCGCTTTTGCAACCCTCAGATGGTAGTAACAGCAACATAAAATATAACCTATGCTATAGCAAGGACTGTCACTATTGATTTGCAACCATTACTTTTGAAATAGCTTCGGTATTTACTGAGATTGAGTAGAAATCACAATTTAGAACGTTTTTAGGACGCTTTTTGCCCATTTTCACACCTTTTTAAATTTCTAATTTTTTCGAAACTGTTCTTAAAGATCATTTATATCTAATAAATATGTACCTTGCCTAATTTTAAGTTGCTAGCCCCTACCGATCACAAAAATCGAAACTTAGAAAGCTTTTTTGCTCCTGCAACGTCTAGGTGATAGTGATACCGACATAAAATAGCGTCTATGTTAGAGTAGAGGCTGTCAGTGTCAATTTCCTACCATTACTTTTGAAATCAGTTTGATTCTTCCTGAGATATTGCTCACAAATCGGCATTTAGAAAGCTTTTCACGCATTTTGCTCCTGCATCTCCTCTGGGGTAGAGGAAACAGATATAAAATATAGCCTACCTTGGAGCAAGATCTGTCACCATCATTTTTACACCATTATATTTGAAATCGGTTCAGTACTTCCTGAGATTGCATAGAAATCGCAATTTAGAAAGTCTTTTACAACGCTTTTGCACATTTTGACCCCCTTTTAAATTTCGATTTTTTTAGGAAATGTCCTTAGAGATCACTGATATCTTATAACTAACTACTATTCCAAATTTCACAATTCTAGGCCCTTCCGTAACACAAAAACCGCAATTTAGAAGGTTTTTCTCCTGCACCCCCTTTGGGCTAGTGGCACCGACATAAAACATAGCCTATATTGGAGCAAGGGTTGTCACCATCATTTTGACGCCTTTTTTTTAAAAAATCGGTTTGGTATTTCCTGAGATTGTGTGGAAACTACCATGTAGAACGTTTTTTAGAACGCTTTTCGCACATTTTCACCCCTTTTAAATTTCGAATTGTTTAAGAACTGTTCTTAGAAATCCTTTATATCTAAAGCTAATATTTCAAATTTCATAAAAGTAGCTCAAAAGTAGCTAATATTTCATATTTCATAAAAGTAGCTCAAAAGTAGCTAATATTTCATATTTCTAGGCCCTTTAGTAACGCAAAAATCGCATTTTTGGAAAGTTTTTTGCTCCTGCACACCCTTTCGGGTAGTGGCACCGACATAAAACAAAGCCTATGTTTGAGCAAGGGTTGTCACCGTCATTTTGTTACCATTATTTTTTAAATCGATTTAGTATTTCCTGAGATTGTGTAGAAACCACCATTTAGAACGCTTTTCGCGCATTTTCACCCCTTTAAAATTTCGAATTGTTTAAGAGCTGTTCTTAGAAATCTTTTATATCTAATAAGTAGCTATTTTTTCAAATTTCATATTTCTAGGCCCTTCAGTAACACATAAATCGTATTTTTAGAATGTTTTTTGCTCCTGCACCCCCTTTGGGGTAGTGGCACCGACATAAAACATAGCCTATATTGGAGCAAGGGTTGTCACCATCATTTTGACGCCTTTTTTTTAAAAAATCGGTTTGGTATTTCCTGAGATTGTGTGGAAACTACCATGTAGAACGTTTTTTAGAACGCTTTTCGCACATTTTCACCCCTTTTAAATTTCGAATTGTTTAAGAACTGTTCTTAGAAATCCTTTATATCTAAAGCTAATATTTCAAATTTCATAAAAGTAGCTAATATTTCATATTTCTAGGCCCTTTAGTAACGCAAAAATCGCATTTTTGGAAAGTTTTTTGCTCCTGCACACCCTTTTGGGTAGTGGCACCGACATAAAACAAAGCCTATGTTTGAGCAAGGGTTGTCACCGTCATTTTGTTACCATTATTTTTTAAATCGATTTAGTATTTCCTGAGATTGTGTAGAAACCACCATTTAGAACGCTTTTCGCGCATTTTCACCCCTTTAAAATTTCGAATTGTTTAAGAGCTGTTCTTAGAAATCCTTTATATCTAATAAGTAGCTATTTTTTCAAATTTCATATTTCTAGGCCCTTCAGTAACACATAAATCGTATTTTTAGAATGTTTTTTGCTCCTGCACCCCCTTTGGGGTAGTGGCACCGACATAAAACATAGCCTATATTGGAGCAAGGGTTGTCACCATCATTTTGACGCCTTTTTTTTAAAAAATCGGTTTGGTATTTCCTGAGATTGTGTGGGAACTACCATGTAGAACGTTTTTTAGAACGCTTTTCGCACATTTTCACCCCTTTTAAATTTCAAATTGTTTAAGAACTGTTCTTAGAAATCCTTTATATCTAAAGCTAATATTTCAAATTTCATAAAAGTAGCTCAAAAGTAGCTAATATTTCATATTTCTAGGCCCTTTAGTAACGCAAAAATCGCATTTTTGGAAAGTTTTTTGCTCCTGCACACCCTTTCGGGTAGTGGCACCGACATAAAACAAAGCCTATGTTTGAGCAAGGGTTGTCACCGTCATTTTGTTACCATTATTTTTTAAATCGATTTAGTATTTCCTGAGATTGTGTAGAAACCACCATTTAGAACGCTTTTCGCGCATTTTCACCCCTTTAAAATTTCGAATTGTTTAAGAGCTGTTCTTAGAAATCCTTTATATCTAATAAGTAGCTATTTTTTCAAATTTCATATTTCTAGGCCCTTCAGTAACACATAAATCGTATTTTTAGAATGTTTTTTGCTCCTGCACCCCCTTTGGGATAGTGGCACCGACATAAAACATAGCCTATCTTGGAGCAAGCGTCGTCACCATCATTTTGACACCAATATTTTTTAAATCTGTTTGGTATTTCCTGAGATTATGTAGAAACTACCATTTAGAACGCTTTTTGTGCATTTTCACCCCTTTTAAATTTCGAATTGTTTAAGAATTGTTCTTAGACATCATTTATATTTTATAAGTAACTAATATTCCAAATTTCATATTTCTAGGTCCTTCAGTAACGCAAAAATCGCATTTTTAGAACGTTTTTTGCTCCAGCACCCCCTTTGGGGTAGTGGAACAGAGATAAAATATAGCCTATGTTCTAAGTTGGACTAACACCATCATTTTGATACCATTACTTTTGAAATCGGTTCGGTAGCTCCAGAGATTACCTCTAAGAAACAAACAAACTTTACTTCTTTATAATATTAGTATGGATTAATTTAATTAAAAAAAATTGTGGTCATTGCTCTGTTTTTACTTTAAATATGTTTCAATTATTAATATAATTAGATATATGATGGAATATATTGTTCTTAAGAGTGGTCAATAATACTGAAATCAGATTTATACATAAAACTAAATATTAAATTAATTCCATTTTCTTTTTTATTGGGCGTATTTATGAAAATTGGATGCTGAATAACAATTAAGTAAATTAGTTATAATAAAGATAAATTGGTTTAAATGTGGAATTAATATGACTACAAGTCAGTGAGATAGTAGACATTAATTATATGATTATTTCTTATGTAGATTGAAACTCTTAAAATTTCATATCATGAAAGATGATAGTATCCCGAGTGACGCAGCCTTAAGCCTAAAATTGCAGAATGGTTATAGAAAGGTGGGATTCATATATACAGCTAACTCGAGATCAAGGGAAACGTGAAAAGCTGCCATTTAATAACTCAGCAAATATAGCTCATATGGACTTTACCCAAGAATGGCAACAGCCATGCCTCTGTGGGTAGATACCCTCCAAAAAGAGAAGTGTTAAAATGTTCTTCGCGCCTATTGGTGTTTTTTTTCTGTGTACCTGCAGTTGACGTCACATGGGTAAAGTCCATTCTGATTTTTTAAAAGAGATATATTATTATCATATGTAAATATTCGCGAAAAAAGACTAAAGCAATGATTGATACTATTGCATCTGGAGCACACACAGAGCGTCAGAACTCCCCGTTTGCCGTTAAAAGCCTGTGTTATCTTTCTGTTTGATTTAGATATTTCTTATTTTGATTATTATAGTGCTAATAAGCAGGGCTTAATTTGTAACAAAAAAGTACCGGAGCCCTAATATTCTGTGGTACTGGTACTAACAACTGTACCATTCCCCCCGACCCTGTCACTCCAATCTGCATATATATATTTCGTACATTATTTTCAAAATTTAAAGCATTTTTTTTTCTTTTACAAAATAAAAATTTTAAATATATCTATCAGCATATACTTAGCTGTCTACTATTACACTTTTTAGTAATCACTCCTTACGAATAGTAATCTTCTTTGCCTAATTTTAGTGTTATTTAATTTCAGAATTCTGCAATTAAATATGATAAGAATTATGATTAGGAAATAGTGTTAACACAAAAAAGGGATAGTTCGCAGCTATGCCTTTTAACGAAATAATACATGAAATTTACAGAAATTAGTATTTATATGCTGAAGAATGGAACAATGTTTTTTAATTTCCTATGAAAGGTGCATATTTTAAACTTTAATCGATTCCTCATAACAATCTTTTGTGGTGATCCCCTGAAAATCAGATTAAATTTTAAAAATTGACACCGTTATCGGAAAGATTGGATGCTTTTATAGAAAAAAGGGAAACACTGCTCGATTGCTTTCTATCAAAATAACAGTACATTGCAATTATATCTATTTACAAATGAAGATTCGTAAATGTTCAGAGCACAGCATTAGCATGGGCAGCGTTCATGTTAAAAAATAAAGAGAAAAATCACTAACGTGATTTTTATACTCGTATGCAATAGAAGACAAAAAAACCTCAAACAAACAAATCAAGCTGATGCTCGTTGGCTAAAAACAAAAAAATATTCTTTTCACGTTAGAGATCTAAATAATAAAAAAAGCAACTAATTAAAAATTATCCTACTGCCACAAAAGAAAATCGAACTGAAGCAAATTCATTGTTCAGTCTATTGAGTGGCGCCGTATCCACATGTCGCCACCATTAATGCCAGACATAAATTTGCAAATATCACAAGAATAGAAAAACACGATTTCTGTTTTCCCTTCATTTTAATCAAAATAGCATTAAAATGATTTGAAATAGAATGTAGTACTTAATGGAGGATATTCCAAATATGTGTTCGAGGCTGAAAAAAGTCATGTGATACCGGTCATTTGCCCAAGAAACTTCTAACTGATAAGAAGGGAAGATACTACTGCTTTGCCTCATGAACTGTTTCATTGGCTAGCGGGGATTTTCATTACACACCTACGAAGCCTTCCCTTCTTTATGCTAGAAGTTTTTACCTTGACCACGTGATCAAATCGGAGATGGAATATCCTCCATTTTGAAGGAGGAAAAAAAAAAATTCTATACATGAATAAATGAAATTTTGAATGTAAGACAGATTGAGCTTGATCAAAGCCCAAAAGCTAATATAAAAATTGTGTCCGTTTTACCTCCATCTCCTACGTGTGCGACAGATTGCGTCAAATATAAGTGTTTTGTTAATAAAGAATGGAAAGGCTTGGAGATGGGAAAGAAAGGAAAGAGTAATTTAGTCTTCGGAAGCGCTATTGCACTGGGCGCCGGAGCCCTTTATTTAAGAGCTCCGGTGAATTCTGATCAATATTTAAATATATACTAAAAACAGAGAAGTACCGGAGCCGGGCTCCGGCGCAAATTAAGCTTTGCTAATAAGTCGAATGGAGAGCACCACATTCGCCTTATATTTGGCCGCCATATGAAGCGATGCCAGACGAGGCTTAAACGAGAAAGACAGGTTACCGCGGTGGGTCCGATTCTTCTTTTATTACAGATCGCTGAAGTCACGTGATGCTCGAATGCACCAATGAAGGTGTGCGAAAAGAGCATCACGTGACTCCAGTGGTCTGTAAAAAAAAAGAAGAATCGGACCCACCGCGGTAGCCTGTCTTTCTCGTTAGCCTCGATGCCAGATATGTGACGTCATGTGCAAGCCAGGATTTTCTTCTACATACCCGCAGCTGACGTGCGGCATCAACCAATGAGATTACGAGCAATAGTTGAAATCGATGAACATACTAGTGCAAAAAAAAATTCGCACTGAATAGATGAAGCAGCGCCCCCTACACTGGATGAAGTAGGTCACGTGATGCTTTTCAGGAATATTTTGGATTTTATCTGAGTAAACAACCGTATGTATTCCTGTTACAAAAATAATATTTTCGATGGATAAAGAAATGTAGTCGTTGGTATTACCTGTTTTGAATTATAAAAATATGAAATAATTAAATTATTTAAAATTCCTTTCTTCGAAAAGACCTACTCCATGAAAAAAACTCCTGAGCGCGTGCGCGGCGTGAGCTGCCGTTTTGAATTTGAATAGGTCCAAGAGGTTCGTGTGTGCAGTGTGCGTGCGATTGTGCAATATTTACGTCTGATCTGTACCTATACGGTTTTTTTTAATTTGAGAGGCGGCCCGGTGAGTGTGTGTGGTGTTTTTGGCGGTAGCTTTAAGCCCACGTGCGCGTAGAGGGTTGTGCTTATAGTGTGGTGAGAGTAAGTTTTTTGTTTATCGTAATACAATAGTGTTAGTGTTTTCGCGTATTATTGAATTTGTGTGTAGTTAAATTTAAGTGTGTGTTGACAGTCTGAGCACTTTGGACAGGTCATCAGGCACGGTTTGGCATAATGTCGGGAACGGAGGTAAAGATAAAAGAAAGCATAGGTTTCAACAGTGAAGAATACAAGAAATATAATTGGAACGATGGGAGGACAGCCAAGCAGCAAATTAACATGATACCGAATTTAAAAGACTATGTCATCATTACGGAAGGTGAGGAGGGCGGACTCCACAAGTTAAACCCGATCCAGCTAAAGAAAGAAATAAAACAAAGCTTTGAACATTACAAGGAAATTGATACGGCTAGATACACCAGGAACAACAAGCTGCTAATCACAACGAAAAATTATGATTGTGCCAATGAGATTGTAAACAGAGAAAAAATATTTAACAATAAAGTGAAGCATATATTAATGAATGAAAATATAACCTCTAGATTTTTAATCTTCAGAATTGATACCGATATAACATTAAAAGAAATCCAAGAAGAGATTGAAGAAGAGAATCAAGTTACGATCCAAAATATTAGAAGATTTACAAAGAGATATGAAGGCCGCACAGTTCCCACGGGAACAGTGCTTATAACCATATATGGACATGTCCTACCAGAATACATTAAAATGTTTTATATGCGACAGAAAATAAGTTTATTTGTAGACAGGCCAAGAAAATGCAATATTTGCCAAAGCTTCAACCATGGAACGAATAAATGCACAAACGACAAAAGATGCAAAAGATGTGGGAAAAACCACCCTGAGTTGGTATGCAAAGAAGCCGAAGTCAAATGCGCAAATTGTGAGCAAAATCATGAAGCAGACGACGAGGATTGCGAAATTAAAAAACGAGAGGTGGAAATTCAAAAATTTAAAAGTGAAAACCATATCACGCTGGCTGAAGCTAGACGACAGTTCAATTTGAAAACAGCTAAAAGCTACGCGGCTAAAACAAAAACAAACATCGAAAAAGTGAACGATGAAGGCAATTATCACAAGTTAGCTGTACTTATGGAAGAGAAGTTTAACAAAATAATGGACATAGTTATGAATATGTGTGAAGTTATGGTGAGCTTACAACAAAAATCAGTAAATGAAATTGAAAACGGGGTGGAAGGAAATGAAAAAGAAACGACAGTTAAAAATAAAATTGGAAAAAGAGATATCATGGGGGAGTTCTATTCTCAGTTAAGAGAGAAAAAATTAAAATTATCGAATGAAGCCCAGGAAGGTGAAAGATTGCTGTTACAGGAATATCTAGCTCCAGAGATGGATAAAATGTTGGTTGATACAGAAAATGGATAAGGGTCATGGACTGTTCTGTGGTACTAGTGCTCGGTTCATTGTCAGCTGGTGGATCGGTATCTGGATTTACTGGTATGCTGGTTTTTGGGGTAAGTGTTGATAATTTTTGTGTTTCTTAGCGTTTCTGTGTTCTTTGTGAGTTTTTTGTTTTGTTATTGTTCATGGACACTTTTCTTTGTCAGTGGAATATTAGAGGTCTCAGGTCTAATTTACCCTGGCTGCGTACCGGGATGTTTCGCAACTGTATTGTTTGGGCGTTTCAGGAAACGCTTCTTAGCAACAATTTTAATTTATCCTTCAGGAATAGGAATTTATTTCGAGCTGATAGGCCTAGTAGTTTATCGAGGGGGGGAGGTGGTTTGCTGCTAGCGGTGTTGAAGCGATTACCTGTGGAAAGACTTCAGCTTCCTAGGATTGGCCGGGATCACGAGGCGCTTGGGATCAAAATTTGGTACAAAAAAAGGTGGATCGTAATCATCAACGTCTATGCACCGAAGGGGTTTGCTGATATTAGGTGGTTGGAGAGCATTAAAGATCTGATCGGCCATGATTATATTATTGTTGGGGACTTCAACATTAATTTCCTCAATTGGGAAAATAACCCTAAAGCTCATAAAATGATGAACTTGATGAATTGGATTATACATACGGATGCCATTTTAATGAATTTAGATGTGGTTACGAGATGTAGGGGTGGAGGTACGGGGTCATTATTGGATTTGACAATTGTGTCGGACAGTTTAGCTCGGAGCTTCCAGGTGGATGTTCTGTCGGATCCATTGGGTTCGGACCACTACCCAATCAGAATCCTCGAAAGGTCTAGTGGTGGGGGTGGTAAGAAAATGTATTGGTCCCAGGTCAATTGGCATAGAGTTTGCTCGGCTGTAGATGGTTTGGACGATGAGGTTTATGCGGAGGGGATGGACAGGTGGTCAAAGGACATCGCTCAGGCGTTGATTCAGTGCACGGAGAGGTTCCCAGTGAGTGGGGGTAATCTTCCGCCTGGGTGGGGGATTGTCACCCGTAGACTGTTGGCTCTTAAAAGATTTTACCATAGGAAGGCAGTCCGTTTAGGTCAGCTGGACTTATGGTGCAAATACAAGTTCTACAACGCTAAACTGAAGAAGCAGATTAAGAAAGACAATCAGAAGTTTTGGGATTCTGTTACCAGGGACGCTGGAAGGGGCCCTCACATCTACAAGATTATCCGGGGGATTAACAATTTGAAGGAGGAGGAGGCGAATATGGACTTCAATTTTCAAAACTGTCCTCCTGATGCGGTTTCCCAAGCAAATTTGTTTGCGACTATTTTCCAAAATTCTCCTATCCTTCATGACATACCTATTGACTTCTCGGGTGATGATGAGCTGGACACAAGACTTACGATGGACCATATGGAGAGGACAATCAGGAAAAGTAAATCTACTTCACCTGGTATAGACGGGATCAAAATGAATTTTTTTAAAAACCTAAAAACCAAGGTGTTATCTCAGGTGCTGGAGATGTATAATAGGATTCTCGAGACAAAAAAAATCCCTGAAATCTGGAAAGAGGTCATCATGCTGCCCATTAGAAAACCAGGAAAGAATAGAAACGATATAAGGGGGTATAGGCCAATTGCCTTGACTGTGACCAGTAAAAAAATATTTGAAAAGATGATATTAGATATGCTGCTCAATTGGAGCATGAACAACAAAATTTTTCATAGGAACCACTATGGGTTTATTCCATTCAGGGACTGTGAAGCGGCTGCGTACAGGATTTACAGGGATATTCGGAGAGGTCGTCAAGCCAAACAGAGGGGATTTTTAGTGGCTCTGGACATCAAAGGTGCTTATGATAATGTATGGTGGGACGGTCTACTTCTTAAACTAAAAAAATTGGGGCTAGGCGCGAATCTGTGTATTCTGATCCGGAATCTCATGCAGGAGCTGAGGATTCGGGTTAAGTGGAGGGGCGTGTTCTCGGTGCCATTCATGTATCTGAGGGGCTTATTACAGGGCAGCCCTCTCTCTCCTTTTCTTTTTGCCATTTATCTTGCGGATATATTTGAGATTTTCGACTCTTGCATTCATTGTGTGATCTATGCCGACGATATTTTTCTGTATGGGTTCCATGATAATGTGGAATGGTTAAGGGACATTTTACAGGAGAATCTGATTAGGACTATCAATTGGTTGCGGGCGTGGAATCTTGAGGTGAATCCAAATAAGTGCCAAATTATGAAGATAGGGCGGTGGAATGAGGATGTGGAGAAGTTTAAGATTAAAGGTCAGGAGGTTGACTTTTCAGAGAAGTTAAGAGTTTTAGGGGTGTTTTTAAACAGTCAGGGGAATCTTAAGAACCATATTGCCATGCTGAAAGAGAAATCTAGTAAGAGGATGAACATGCTTAAAGTTATTGCTGGCAGGAGTTGGGGTACTGAGACCAAATATCTTTTAAAAATCACAAATAGTATGATGGGTTCTCTTCTTGATGGTAACCCGAGGATTCTTGCGCACTCAAACAAAACTGAAAGCCGCCAACTTCAAGTGATTCATAATGTGGGCCTTAGATGGGCGAGTGGGATGCCAAGATGGTGTCCAATCCCGGTGCTGTTACAAGAGAGCGGGGTCTGGAGTAGCCACACAAGAAGAGAATTCTTGGCTGTAAAGAGGAGTATTTCTGAACTTAAACATAAAGAGTATACTGATGTGTTGTCAGAGGATTTGCTTTACAGGGAACAGAATATCCTGAGTCGGCATAACACGAATGTTAACGAAATGATCACGTACAAGTGGGGGACCAAGGTGAATGAAAACTGTAAAATTCATGTAAATGCCTGGCCTTTCCAAAATAAAGATTTCCCTGAGGAGGTTATTAGGAATTCGTTTGGCTGGTTTTATCAGATGCATAGAGACAAGGCGATCATCATTGCAACAGATGCTTCAAAAGAGGAGAACAAGACTGCGATTGGAATGGTCAACCAACATACGGGTAATCGGATGGCGTTGAAAATTCCCAATGTCAATTCGATTTTTACTGCAGAAGCGATTGCATTATTGGTTGCCATTAAATATTATATGGTGGAGGGTGGGAAATATATGTTTTTCACGGATGCCAAAAGAGTCTTGATGGCCCTTGAGAAGATCAATCGAAAGTCTGTGGCGGTTATCACCATGCTAAGGGATGAGATCAACAGGAAGAGGGTTGATCAGTTTCAGATGGAGTTTATCTGGGTGCCTGGACATAAAGGAATTGAAATCAACGAGAGTGCAGATGAGCTGGCCAGGAAAGGCCCGTATAGCAATATTAGTATTCCATGGTTTTCTCCTGAGGACTGGATGAAGGTTGTGAGGAATAACAAACAGAGGGAGTCTGTTTGGGATTGGAACCAGTATAGGATTGATCATTCAGGTCGTGGTTGGGATTACGCTAGCATAGGGCATCCGCATCAGTGTCTTAGGAGGGAGAGTGGTGTAATTTTTGCTCGGTTTCTGACAAAAACTGTGCTTACTCTTGTTCGTCATAAGAAGTTTCTGGGTAGGGGAGATGCAAAGTGTGATTTGTGTGGTGGCGAGGAGCAAACTGAGGATCACTTGGTATTGAGATGTAAGAAATTCTGTAGGATTCGGGATAAGATTTTTGGGAAGCTATCGATGTCGAAGAGTATGTCGTACGAAGAGATCTTTGCGACTATGGGGAGAAAGGGAGATGAAGAGTTGGGTTTGTTCTCACAGTTATTGAATGAGATTTATCGTCACTGTCGGAGTTGGATCGATGCGGCGGAGTAATCTTGTCAGTGGTGGTACTGCGTTGTGCCGGTCTGTTTAGTTTCTGGCGTGTCTGACTTTTGTTATGTATCTTGGTAGTGGAGTAATACTATGTTCACACTACGATACTTAAGATATCTTAGGCCGCCGAACTCTCTTAATTTTGAGGTGGTACCCTCCCGGAATTGGAAACCTGTTCACATGGAAAAACTCACTTAAGATAACTCAGTGAACGTCACTGTGTTGTTTGCGCATGCGCTTAAGATAAAACCGCCCGCAACACCCAATCAGTTAATGCGAAGCTTTACAGCCAGCGAGAGTGAATGGTCGTGACTGTCTCTAGCGCGAAGAAAGTTGAAACTCTGAGTGTGTTCAAGAAGCACGCGCGTTACGCGCGCGAGCTCAGGAGACAGGAACATGGAGTGGGTCCATATCATGTATGGAATAACACGTAGTTTGTTCAGGAACAGATCATGGATTTGATTAATTAAGGTGCTAATTATAAAGATATTTTGTTGCAAAAGGAACGTGTATTGGATGGCCGAATGGATAAGGCAGTGAACTCGAGACCAGGGATTGTGGGTTCGAATCCTTCCAGTCCCACACTGTGTCACAATTAATTTTTGTTTTGTTTATTGGTTGTTTTATATTTTTCATAATGAATAAGATATTTTTGATGAAGATATATTTTTTATTTTTGTTATACAGAGGCACGTGTATTTTTATTATAATAATAAAATACTCATTTAAATGTGAGAAAATGAGGTATTTCGAGATGAAAGTTTTAGATCTGAACGCCTTTTAAATATTCAAAGTTTTGTTTCTAAGTGATTATATATGTAGTATGTATATGTATAATGATATAAACATTAAGCAAATCCAAATGAAAAAATAATATATATCGTGCGAAAATATCCTTTTGCACGTAGAATAATTCCTTGTTTCTTTTGAGTACTTTACGAGTGAATTTTTATCGAGACTAGGCTAGAAATCATATTTTACTTTGAAGATTATAAAAATAAAATGTAATAGTTGTAAATTATTTTAACTAAAAATATCTGTACATATATTTTTTAAAGAGATAAAATATATAGGTCTGCTGTCTAGTTTGTAATGAATAAAGTATGATTAGAATGTTTATAAATTTTTTACTGAAAGTATAAGTATTTTGCTTATACTAACAGAATTTTGAATGCCATTTATTTCTCATGTTTTATGATGTATTTTGGTCTGTTATCCACACGGTATTAAAATATGCAATCATAAAATAAGAAATATATATATTAAAACCTACCCTGAAAAACTGTCTAACTAACAGTGCAAATTCCATTGAAATCCATCCAGTATAGTAGATTACAAACAAATCTCATATGTTGATATCACAATCTTGGTTTACTAACAGCATTCTATTTATCACAGAAGATATAAATCAACTGATAAATCATTTTTAAATAAATTAAAAGAAAATTGTTAAAAAGTTAAAACTTTTAGATCACCAGTTGAATTCTTAAATTGTATCAATCAACCTACCAAACAAAGCACAACCAATAACACATAAGCAGAAAACGCACAATCACGTGATCAAATCGCCCACACAATTTTTTTGAGCAGCTCGCGCGGAGTTTGAGTGCGGTTGGTTAACTAATTTTAAATGCTAAATGGGCTAAAGTAGATAAAGAAGGTCACGTGATGTTTTTCCCTACTATTTTAGATTTTATCTGAGTGAACATAGGCATGTATTCCTGTTACGAAAACCATGTTTTGGAAGGATGAAAAAATATAGTCGTTGGTTTTACCTTTTTTGAACCATAAAAATAATGAAATTATGTTAAAATTCCTTTCTTCGATAAGACCTACTCCATGGCATAAACTTCTGAGCGCGCGCGCGGCGCGAAGTGCACTTCTGAACACGCTCTCTCTCAGAGAGTTTGTGGAACTTCCTCAGAGAGTTCGGAGGTTTAAGAGAGTTCCGATAACGCAGTGTGAACAGGGTATTAGACAGCTATACAGAAATGGAAAGCTGCTCACCGGGCCCGAGAGGGTCATAAACAAACAAACAACAAACTGTACCTATACATAAATAAGTGCTGCTAAGCTGGTCCTGGTAGTTTGGTTAGTATTATTTAATAATTACTACTTATTCATTACTTTGAAAACTAAATACTATGCATGCTTTGTCTAAGGCGGACTCTGTGTAAGACGAAATCTGTCTAACGCGGGCAAGATTTTTAAGTTCCGATGGATTCTAGAAATTTAACTCTTGTCTAATGCAGGATACTGTCTACGACGGAAAATTTTCTTCGTCCATAGCCATTCCGCATTAGGCGGATTTTACTATACTTAATTAATCCACTGATTATGCATCATCTAAAATTTTATAATAATAGTCTATTAACTAGTTTGGTGTTATATGAAAATGGCTTCCTGGAGTAACTACTAGTATCTAATATGATTTCTGGGGCAGATTGTTAAAGTACAGTAACCACTCGTTATGTCACTCTGCTTAGGAGACAGGCAGGAAAAAAAGAGTGATTAACCGAGGCCATTGAGGAAAATATGGGCTTAGATGTGTTATAATCCCGCATCCGCCATCTTGAATTTTCTTCTTTCATGAAAAGTCCTTTTTCGCCAAGTAGTAAAGTCGTCAATAGTTAAATATTGTTGATAGATTAATACAATATTGAAAAAACTGGAGTGTAATAATTATAACTATTAATTAAAAAACAATTTTTAATTCACGCCAAAAAAAAAAAAAAAATCCAAGATAGCAGATGCTGGATTATAATACATCTGTTCCAAATTATGAATAGTTGTTACATTCAAGTAAATGTTTTAGGTACTTTTCGGTTAGCCGGGTGCCAGTGTTTTATATACATATTTATATACATACATATATGTAAATATACATATATATTTACATATATATATATGTGTGTATATATACAATATTTGTATATGTAAATATATGTATATTTACATATATGTATGTATATAAAACACTGGCGCCCGGCTAACCGAAAAGTACCATGTTTTATATTTATCTTCAAAAATTTGCACCTGACCTCAGCTTTCATGTGTCTATTTTTAATGTGAATATTTAAACATTAGTCAGAACCTACTGGACCTCATTAATACTGTGCACCGAAACCCACCTAATAGAATGTAAACAAAAGGCCATACATTATTATTTTCATTCCTTTATATTTGTCATTCCAAAAATAAATTTTTGTCAATCATTCACAGAAAAAATAGCTAGTTTCATCAAAGAATCGTAGAATAAGCGCGAATTTTGTCAAAAGATCACTGAAAAAGCAAGAATTTCATCAAAGGATCCCAGAAAATATCAAGAATTCCATGAAACAATCGCTAAAAAAAAAGTGAATTTCATCAAAGGGCCGCGAAAAGAACATGAATTTCGTTCAAGGATCGCGGAAAAATGTGAATTTCGTCAAAGAAAGAAAAAATGCATAGTTCAGCGAGGGGACGGCGTCCCCTCACTTTTTTATGTTATCTCGAGCGTCCCCTTACTTCATATTTTCAAGGGGGACGCCTAGAGACGTGGGAGGACGCAGACTTTCCCAAAGTTTTTTAATGAAGACACTAATAAATTAACAATTTTAGAAATAAGATAATGATTTTTAATACTTTTCAACAAACTTGAAAAGTGTTTATTGTGCTGATTCGCCTATTCACTAAACTTCCATAAGTTTGCTGGAATTACAGCAAAATTTTATGTATTTTTTTTAGGTTCAATGTAGTATGTAAATGTTTCACTATTGTATAGCATCATATACTTACATCATATAAAAATTCTCTTGTATAGCATTAGTATTTCGTTTACGTGAAAACAAAAAGAAAGATCTTTCATATTACGCTTTATTGGCAAAAATTGTTTGAAATAGACATTAATGAAGTTATATTTTAAATATAACGCAAATGGCATTTGAAATTTGTTACATGTTCCCTATCGGAAATAGCATATATTGTTCGTTTATACCGGGTTTTTTCGAAAAAACCCAGCCCACTGGGCCCACTAGTCTAAAACCCGGGTTTTTTCAGGTTTTTCTGAAAAAACCCGGGTTTTTTCGGACTTTATTGAGTTTTTTTGGAGAGCACTTTAAACTTCTAATTTTCATATAACTAATTCCCAGGGTTCATACTCATCAGGGGAATATGGGATTCCTGGGAAAATCAGGGGATGAAATTCGGGTCTTAAAAATCAGGGGAATCTCAGGGGATAATCCATGAAATACCAAAAACCTGGAGAAACTTGGCGAAATGATCGTCTACTCTGGGAAATAAGGGTACTCTCTCTGCTATTCACATGCTTTCTGATGTCATAATGCAATCGAACTAAGACCCACCTTCAAACCTTATGAGACATCGAATCGGACACACCTTCAACACCGCCAAGCACTCCGGGGGAAAGATTTTTTTCTCCATGGTTAACTTATTCTTCATTCATGAAGTCTAAATTTGACAACAGCTTCAAATTTTTTTTGTAAACGATATGATCCATAGAGGAAAGTGATAGATGGAGATGCAGTAAGCTGGCTGGGGGTAACGGCAAAAAAGTAACCCTAAAATCTGCTACAGTAGGCCCAAACACGAGCACGTTCTTTCACAAAAAAAACTTTTAGTAATACAGTTTTTTATTCATAATACAATTGGTACGCTGCTTTAGAATGCTTAAAAATAAGCAGATCACTTTCATTTAGAGAAAAAAATGCACTGGTGATGTCAAGGAATTCGGTCCTTGTTCCAGGTACTTGTTTTGTTTGGTCCTACTGTGGACATTTAAATTTGAGCGATAAATGGTTTCATATTGCAAACCTTTTTTACGGCATACTGCATCTCCATCTATCTCTTTCCTCCATGGATATGATTGCATGATTGTCAAGCATACGGATCATGGATGTCTCGGCGGATGTAAATAGAGATTATTATGTGTATTATCTCGCAATTGTTTGTAGAAATATAGTTTCATATGAAATATATCTTGAAGTAGATAGAAAGTCAAATATCGATTAACTCAAACGCATTATTTAATGGATGTAAAAGGATAAACGTTCATTTATGAATTCGTCAGTATTGGATTTTTGATATTTGTGTTTTCAAAATCTGAAAATATTTTTTTGTGAAATTTTTTTTTCATATCAAAATGAACTCAGCAAAAACTGTTTTCAATGTAGACTGGACACATAAAAATGTTAATCTAGAATTTGCGTTTTGGGTTGAATGTGTTAAAACTGATCCTTACAAGTTTCGCTGTCGTTTCTGCCGGAAAAGAAGGTTCAGAGAAGGTTTTCTTTAATCTCATAGGGTCTAGGAGTCAATTTTTTTTTCCTGTAAAGATTAATTCTCAGAAAAAAAGGTATTGAAAACTTTGAAATTTAAAAATAATCCATTAAAGTTATTTAATTTTTTATATTAAAAACTTGAAACGCTTGCCAGATTTCATTTTTTTCCCTATTGTGTGCAGAAAAGGTTTCTTGTTAATTTGTCTTCAACTTTATGCTTTTACAAAATTTATAATAAATTAGAAAGTATAAAAAAGAAAATTTTTGAGAAGGATTTTTAATTAATTGAGCTTAGTTTTAGTTATGGGCTAGGAAAGTCAGTAAAACATAAAAATCATTATGTGTAATCTGTTAATGTAATCATCAGAAATATGCAGTTTGCTTTATTTAACTTTGTAGCATTTTATTAAAAGAGGAAAACAGCATTCTAAAAATTTTGACTTATCATTTCTAAAAACATTTTACTTGATGAAAACCAATTTTCCCATTTATAAAGGATTTTCTTAAATGACAATATCTTATTAAATTAAGCATTTGTTTGATTTTGAAGTATTTTATTATTAGTGTACATAATGCAAGAAGTTTATAAAATTTTCATTTTTGAGACATGTTAGTGTGCTTGTGATTCAGCAGATTTGTGGATCAATTTTTACAGATAATACATAATACAACTTAGGTAATTAGAAAAAATATATAAATTGTATTTTATATCTGATGTATAATCTTTACTTTTACTGATTGCCTCTTTATTTATTATTTTTGGGGGTAGGTTGGGACATGATACTGATTTTTAAAAATGTCGTTAATTGTCGACATGGAAAAATTATTCATCCTGAAAAATACATCAGGGGATTGTCAGGGGATTTTTTTGGGGAAAATGAGTATGAACCCTGATTCCTGAATTCTCCATTTATCAGTGAAACTTAGGCATAATTTGCATTAATTATGAATTAACAAAAAGTATATAAAAAGAAAAAAAAATCAAATTAATTTAAAAGGTACATCTGTATCTCATGGGACTAGTTTGCTGCACTAAGCATGTATTAAGTGAACCACAAATGGATTTCTTTATATAATTCTTACCTTAAGGCTGTTCTCAAATCCAAAGGGGCAACTTTCTGACATAAGTTTAAATTGATTTTTGTTCGGAAACGCATAAAACTAGCAGGTGTTGTTATTCAGAAACTGTGTCATCGAACTGTTCTTTCCGGTTTATTGCAGGGTTGGCACGGTTTAAACCAAATGGTTTTAACCACGGTTTAAACCAATTGGTTTTTTTGTCAAAAAAACCATTTGGTTTTTTTTTAGAAAAATCTAATATTTTCTCTTTTTTGTAATTTGTTTTAAATTATTGATAGAAATAATTTCTATTTAACACTTCATCTCAGCAGTCAACATGAGGCATAATGAGACTAGGTCATGTTTCTATGCATGTAGAATGAAAATTAGCATGTGCTGATGAACACATCTGGTACCCTAAAGATATTTCTTAAAACATGTGAAATTAGAAAAGATAAAATAGATAAATAATATTCAATATTTAGCATAAAATATTTTCATTTAAAAAATGCAGATTATTTACTGCAGTTAATAACAAAATACAATGATCCTTAAGATTTTTGTTAAGTTGTAAAAGAACATTTTCTGGATCGAGATTGGGGAAGAATATCCTTAAAGAATTTAAAAGAGTAACTTAAGATATCAAATTGAATAACACAGCTTGCAAAAATTGAGTGCTAGTTATAGCATTTCAATAATACCAACCAATCTTTTCTGTTACTTGCTGAATCTAATGGCCAAAAATGTTCACTTGGAGTTATCATTCAGAAAACAAAATAACCAGAAGTATTTGGATATTAAAATAATAATAATAATAACAACCACAGAATAATATATTATATTCATGAAACTGCATCAAATGTTTATTGATTGATTATTATATTACTAATCAAAGGATTCTTCATACGAATTTCAAGTTGCCAATGTTTCACTGTGTAGAGCAGTTTACTTTGAACATAAGACATAGCTGTTACTAATAATGTTTAAATTAGAAATGATTTCAATTTTCTATATAATTGATTGTAATTATTTAATTTAAATATTTTCAAAAGTTATATTACTTATATAATATCCAAAAATATTTATTTTATCAACAGATATGCATCTGTATGCAATAGGAAATTATATTTGAAAAAACCCGGTTTAAACCAAAAAAACCTGGTTTAAACCAAATAAACTGGTTTTTTTGGTTTTTTACAAAAAACCCCGTTTTTTTTCCAACCCTGGTTTATTGTAAACACAATAGATCTGTTAGAAAATGCTGTCAAACTTGATGTTTTGAACAGAATTTCTAGGCGAGAGAAGAAAAAGAGTGAGTCAGGAAGGGAGAAAAAACGCCTTGCTCACGTGACCCATTTCACTCATAACCCGATAGGTAATCTATGGATCAAAAAATGGAAAAAACAGTTCGATTCCAAATCGTTCCTCTAATCAGCATCAGCACTGCCAATTTTGTACCTTTACATTTATAAATGAGTTAGTGAATGTGTAAAAACGTTTTGCGCTAGTTGACGAAAGCAGTTGAGAACAGCCTTAAGTTAAACATGTTAAATTTATATAGTTTCTTTCATTCACTTCAAATCAGAAATCAGTTGAAGACTTTTTTTTTTTTTTTTTTCTTTTGAAAAAAATGGGATTCGCAATAATATATTTGAAAATTTTAGCAAAATTTGCTACATATCTATTGCAGTAGTATTACATGTTAAATTAGATTGTCATAGAAGCCAGTGATATTTGTACCATTTTGCGCCATTTATATCGCAAATGGAGATATACTTATTACTAGCTTTGCTGCTTTATCAACTCCAAAATGATTACGTAACTTGCTCCAAACCGGACCAAATGTGGAAAAGTATTGTTCGATTGAAGCAGGGGTAGCTGGTACTGAATGTAAAGAAAAGAAAACCTCACAAAATCCAGGAGGAAACTTATCTGTTTCACTCTTTTTTGCCATAATCTGAACCATTTTTGTGTGGAAAACTCCTATATAACACTTTCATTGAACATTGAAGCAGGATAATAAATAAGATGATTAATCTTAAAAGCTATAACAATGCAAACAATCAGGATGGGGTTCAAGTGCCATCTTTTTGCATGCATTAAGATTTTTTTGCATGCATTCGGATACATTTTAGATTACAGGCATGAAAATCTTCCTTTTTTTTTCTTTTTTGGTCATTTTATCTCTGCTTAGAAATTCCTTTAAATCTGGTTCTTTTGAAATATATTTAAATTGGCATTTATCTTTGCATTCTCATACCTTAGATTAAATGACACAGTTGTGAAAGCACAAGAAAATTTGAAAAAACCCACGATGGGTTTTTTCAATGCCCAAAAAAACTTGGGTAGGTTTTTTCGGGCTGGGCCCACTTGGGCAAATCCTGTCTAACAGCCACTGACTATTAAACCAATTTTCCAGTTTTCTCCCATTCTCATACCTTAGATTAAATAATGTTACAGTTGTGAAAACATGAGAAAATTTTAAAAACCCACAATGGGTTTTTTCAAGTGGTCCTGCTCGAAAAAACCCTCAGATTAAATAATGTTACAGTTGTGAAAACATGAGAAAATTTGAAAAAACCCACTATGGTTTTTTTCAAGTGGCCACTTGTGCAAACCCTGTCTAACAGCTACTGACTACTAATCCAATTTTTCAGTTTTCACCCATTCTTATACCTTAGATTAAGTAATGTTACAGTTGTGAAAACATGAGAAAATTTGAAAAAACCCAACATGGGTTTTTTGAAACATGAGAAAATTTGCAAAAACCCACAATGGGTTTTTTCAAGTGGGCCTGCTCGAAAAAACACAGATTAAACAATGTTACTTGTGAAAACATGAGAAAATTTGAAAAAACCCACAATGGGTTTTTTCAAGTGGGCCTGCTCGAAAAAACCCAGATTAAACAATGTTAGTTCTGAAAACATGAGAAAATTTGAAAAAACCCACAATGGGTTTTTTCAAGTGGGCCCGCCCGAAAAAACCCAGGCGGGCCCACTTAGGCAAACCCTGGTTTATACGGACATTAAAAAATATTTTCAAATACCATGATCCATTAACGATAATTATTCGAAATTCATGGAAAACTATAGGATGTGTGACGGTGCGTGAAACATTTATAATCATTTTACAATGCCACGCAAAAGAATCCATCACATTGTCATCTATGGGTTCAGCTGCTTGAACATGTTTTCAATTATATTATCAGGGCTCCCAACGCATTTTAGTCCTCCAATGTGGAAAAAGTGCCATTTGATGAAATTCCTTGCTTTACTTTTTGGAATAGAGTAGTTAAGAAATTTGTATCGTACATATAGAGAGTATATATCGTACATCAAAAAATTGTCAAATCATATTCAGGTCATCCTATAGCGTGTCAATCCATCAAAAAGATTCCAATACTTTCTTCTGATAAAAATATATTTAAGAAGTATAACAAAAAAAAGAAGAATATTTAATTAAAATTTCCTTTAATAGAGAGAAGTACTTGACACCAAAATCGAAGACAAAACTAAATCTATAATAATAATAAAAAGCCAAGTGCGAGCATTACTCGCGCACAGAGGGTTCCATAGAATAAATATATGAATTTGTAATTGAACGTTGCTAAAAGAATACTAAGACTTTGTAAAAAAAACTATACAACGTAGGTTTGGGTATAACTGTATCAGTGGCGTGGCGTGAAAATTTTCGGTGGTCATCGCAATTATTTAAGTTTGTGGTGAAAAATTATTAACTCTAAAATTCAATGGTTGAATGTTCAAAAAAGAAACTTTAAATCTTACCTTCACTTATACATGAACTCCAAATGTTCTGCTAAAACTGGATCGTAGAGTTTTAAAAGCTAATTAAGAGTTTTAAAATATTGCTTGGTCATCGCCGCATCCAGCGATGACCGGACGCCACGCCACTGAACTGTATATATTAGAAAAGTGTAAATGGGTATACCATGAAAGTTCAAAGAGATATGGAACCTAAATAATGTCAAATATAGCTATTCGTATAACTCTTTTTTTTTAATATTATCCTAATCTGTTTACGATGAACTTAATTCGGTACTGACAATAAAAGCAGTGCATAGTTAAACTTCATTTGGCATTTCATGAAATTAAATTCAGCGTACTAATAACCTTTATTTTTACAGTGTAGCTAAAACAAAACCTTTGTTCAAAGTTAAATTTGGCATTGTGCTAAGCGCGCTTCGAATTGAGGTCTCAAAGTTGCAACGCCGACTTGGTCAGTGCCGCGTTTTTCCAGATAGGTGTTTAATTAACTTTTAAAGTCACTCGAGGCGTATTGAGAGATACACTCAATGCAAACTATCGCGAATCCCACAATATTTATGCGATTCATTCTAATTAAATCTTTCGAGGGCGATGCCCTTAAAAAACGGACACCTAATTTTAATTCCAAAACAGACAAACGGCACCAAGAATATTTAATTAAAATTTTCCTTTTATCATGTACATGAAAATAAGCAAGTTCGCATTTTCTAATAAATTCGTTTATAAATTCTGGTGCCAGTTCATTATTTCAAAGATTTATAAATAGAATTACTCCTTGCCGGAAAGGATTCTCAAGAAATGTCGCAGGGCTCTTAAAGCTTCAAAATTTAAGAAATTAAAATTTTTTTTAGATGTTAAACTCCTATCTTTTCTGAATATTTTGATATAATTGTTTCCTTGAAATTCCCATTAGAACAGAAGTTTTGGCTTTTAGAATTATACCCGCTCACCCAGCAGCAGAATTTTTTTCTGCAGGCTGCAACACAAGTAGAAACTTTAAAAACAATCTGCAGAACTTAAAGACAAACGCCCTCTTTCCAATTCCTCATGCTGTCAAACCCCTCCCCCCCGTATTTCTGATTAACATAAAAGGAAAGTACTTTTTAAAATAATTTACCTTTGTCCTCAAAAATTTTAACACCACTTTCTGAAAAATCTTTTATAAAATTTGTCAAAATTTCTGTGAAGTTAGAAACCAGAATAACAATAAAAATAACATATGAACACCAATTTCTAAAATTTTTGAAAAGATTGATACAATGTGATAACATCAAAAATTATATACAGATGTGATAATACAGGGATGAAAGTGCACTAAAGCCACTTTGAAGCAGCAAAAATCTAATTTTGTAGCAGTAAAATCCATTGAATCAAAAATCTATTTTTTTAGCAATAAAACCTGTTATTGGAGCAGATTGAAATCCTTAGAAAATCAAATTTGAGTAATTCATGCAAATACTATAAGTAATTCTTATGCAATGTTTTATGTAGCGATCTTAGCTTGTTGTGCAATTCAAAATTTAACATGCTTTCACTCAAAACATGGCTAACTAATATTTAACCTGCCACTCAGCTGTGAAAAAAATCTCGTGAAAATATCAATGTTGCAGCAAATTTTTCCGCGATTCTTTGACGGAATTCACCTTTTTTTCCTCTATCCTTTGACGAAATGCGCGTTTTTTCGCAATCTTTCGACGATGTTCGTGTTTTTTTCGCGACCTTTCAACGATGTTCACGTTTTTATCTGATCATTCGACGATGTTCGCGTTTTATTTCGCGATCTTTCGACGATGTTTGCATTTTTTTCGCGATCTATCGACGATGTTCGTGTTTTTTCGCCATCTATCGACGATGTTCGCGCTTTATTTTCGCGATCTTTCGACGATGTCTGCCTTTTTAATCGCTATCTTTCGACGATGTTCGCGATCTTTCAACGATGTTCACGTTTTTATCGCGATCATTCGACGATGTTCGCATTTTATTTCGTGATCTTTCAGCGATGTTCGCGTTATTTCGCCATCTATCGACGATGTTTGCATTTTTTTTGCGATCTTTCAAAGATGTTCGCCCTTATCCGCGACCTTTCGACGACAAATGTGTTTTTTTCGCGATCATTCGACGGTGTTTGCGTTTTTTCGCTATCCTTTGATGAAATTCGCGTTTTTTCCGTCGATCCTTTGAAAAAATTCGTGTTTTCACCGCGATCTTTTGACGAGATACGCGTTTTTTCGCGATCTTTTAGCGAAATCCGTGTTTTTTAGCGAAATTTGCTTTTTCCCGCGATTTTTCGACAAAATTCGCGTTTTCCGCGATCTTTTAACGAAATTCGCGTTTTTTCCGCTATCCTTTGTCAGAATTCGCGCTTTTTCCGCGATCATTTGTCAAAATTAACGCTTTTCCCCGATCATTTGACGAAACTCGCGTTTTCCCTCCATACTTTGTGGAAATTTGCTATTTTTCCGCAGCCCTTTGACGAAATTGGCTTTTTTTTTTCGATCTTGTGACAAAATTTTTGCCATCTTTTGACGAAATTTGCCTATTTTCCACGATCTTTTGACGAAAATCTCATTTTTTAGCGATTCTTCGATAAAATCCACGTTCTTTCCGCGATCCTTTGACGAAATTTGTGTTTTTCCGCGATCATTTGACGGAAGCCGCATTTTCCGCCAGCCTTTGACGAAAGTTGCTATTTTTCTGCAGCCTTTTGACGAAATTGACATTTCCTTCTTGATCTTATGACAAAATTTGGTTTTTTTCATTGCGATCTTTTGACGAAATTCACGTTTTTTTTCGCGATCCTTTGAAGAAATTGGCTATTTTAACTGCAAACGATTGACAAAATTGTTTTTTCGGTGAACATTTGTCGAAATTCGTGATATTTACGTCCGAATATTCGGGCTAATGACCGATTTTTCTTAATTTCTAAAGAAATCACCTCTACGAGGATTGACTCCTTTAATAATGGGCGTTTCACGATCGCGTGTCTAGAGTTTTCTCCGTGAATTATTTATATTTTAAAGAGAATCGGAGCTTCGTCAATCGCATGTGACGTGGATCGTGTTATTATGGGACATGACAAATAATTTCTAGCAAAGTTTTTTTTCTAAATTTTAACAGTTGAAAAATAGTCTGCAGACCTTCTCAAGAGTCTGCGACGTGCGTCGCTGCGTTGCGCCGATTCTGCGCTCGGGCCCGCTCAATAGCTGAAGCGGCGTTTCTGAAATCTTAAAGTCATTAATTTCCAAATGGCGTTTTTTGGGCATAACGCGCAGGATGCATCAAAAACTTCTGAATATTTTTTCATGAAATTTTCAAAACATACATTTCGTGTTAGTCTGTATAAACTGAACCTAAAATTTCCTTTTTATTGTTAAAAAAAATATTTTTTTAGGTGATTTTACTGTTGAAATTTTCAAAATTTTGTATTAGCTAAATGCAACATTGTATTAAAAATATAAAAATGCTTTAAATACAAATTTATTTAAGTTCAGGGAAATTATTACAATCTGAAGTATAAGTAAGCACCAAAATTGTCATTCTAGTTGCAATATTTATTTTGTAATCCTGCGCGTAAACTGTTATGCCAATTTTTTGTTCGACAAATGTCTAACAGTTTCGAGCCCCCTATAAATACTAATTCTGTATCTTGCAATTTTTTAAATACATGAAACGAAAGAACATACTTATATAATATCTTTCATCCGAATAAAAATTGTGTTTTAAAATCATATACATTTTAAGACATTAAATGTTGAAAATGGTCTTTTTTACATTTTTTCCACTTTTTAGAGTCCCGAGACCCCTTAAATTAGTATGTTTTTAACAATTTGATGTTTATTGTTTTTATACTGTTACTGGACATTACATTACACATATATATCATTAAGAGTTGTTAATTAGGCATAGAGTATGCCGCCCCTGTCCTGTGTATGTCCAAACTGACCGTACCTTTAACCTAGGGTAATCGCTATAATTTTCAGGGAAGGTTTATATTAACGTCTACTACCTCTATTTTTTTCATAATTTTAGTTTCAGTAGATTCAGAATTAGATGGGGGGGGGGGGAAGACATATTTTTGCGCTACATTTTCAACAATATCTTTGAAAATATAATACCTAAAATTAAAAGGAATGTATTTTTGTATTCAGCGTTACAAAAGCTTTCACAGGAAAATATTTTTTTTTATTCAAGTAGCAGAATTAGCCCCTCTACTTTTTTACTAAATATATTTATGAATGTTTATTAATCTGAAAATATGTGGGTCAATGGTCTTTATTACTTTCCCAAATTTGAACTTTCCATGTTTCATAGTTTACGAGTAAAATGTCTGTGACAGACAGACAGACGGACGGACAGACACAGGAGTGATCTTATAATGGTTCCGTTTTTACTTTTTAAATACGGAACCCTAAAAATAGAGTTTGGTCTGTGTGGTCTATGTGCTGAAAAGACCACTGTAACAGCTATGAGATAGAGGCGAGGTACCATTTTGTCTAAAATTATGCACTTCGGATTTTTTTAAAATAATTTTTTTATTTTTTTTGCGATTTTTAGCCTTTTTTTTACCTTTGACTGTGATTTTTTTTTCACATTGATGAAAGGAATTCCGTTTCAATTTTTTAGCCAAGTAGTGGTAAATTTTGTCCACTTTTCAGCTTTTTCAATAAATTTTATTCAGAATTTGTACAGCGATTTATTTTTGGCGAATTTTTATGCGAATTTCAGCTTTTTTTTTGCGTTTTGTTTCAATTTTATGATATTCGAAAAAGGAAATCGGTTTCGAACTCTCAACCCTAATGTAATAGATTTTGTCATTTCCCGATTGGTATGTTTTCTTAATCAAAAACTATATAATGTACCGTAATGGTCGATTTTTTAATAGAGGCAGAATATGTTTTAAAAAATGCTGTTAAAAAGGGCATTTTGAACCGAATTTACCGAAGCGGATTGTGTTGGAAAAATCATTGTATTAAGGATGCACTCAAATCCAAACTGCTTATTTTCTGACTCATTTTTAAATTCATTTTTGCTCTCAAACGCATTTAATTGGTAGATTCGCTTATTCAGAAACTATATAATGTACCGTAATGATCGATTTTTTGATAGAGGCAGAATATATTTCAAAAAAATGATATCAAAGTATGCATTTTGAACGGAATTTCCCGAAGCGATTGTGTTGTCCTTCTGAGAAAATAATTGTTTATATATCAAGTTTTAATTAATTGAACAAAAAATAAAAACACAGGTCGCTTATAAATCTCTTCAAAAATCACGTCAGCAAGTTACATATTTTTTTAATTAAAAATGAATCTGGAATTATGCCAGAAAATTTCGAGTTGTTGAGCATGGAAAAGTATTTTTTTGAATACCGCCCTAACATGATTCTGATAAAACCAGCTATTATATAAAAATGAAATAAAAACTCGTCAAAAGTGGCCAGATAAAATTGTTAAAGTGGATTTATCTCTAATCATGGTTTAGTTTTTGTTTGTGAAATTAGTATATTTGACTTCGAAATCTACCTCTGCCTGTAGGCCGGGATTTTATTTGCAATTCGTATCATGATTTTTTAATTTTTTTGCTAATTTTTTATATAATTTTTCAGTTTTTTTGTGTTTTGCGGCGATTTTTTGTCACTCAGTTTCAATCTTCTGGTAGTTTAATATAGAAAATTTTGTCCTCTTTAATTTTTGAATTTTTAGTGATTTTTAATCTGATTTTCAATGAGTTTTACGTTTTTCCGCATTTCCTTTACATTGGTAAAAGTTCTGTTAGAATGCTTTATCCCACTATAGTAAATTTTGTCCTCACGATTTTTAGCGTTTTGCGGTGATTTTTTCCACATTAGTATTTTTTTTTTCTTAAGTCACCATAAAAGGACTAAATGGACGTTTTTCTAAAAATTGATTTTTAGGAGGGAGGGGAAGACGAAAAGATATACCAAAATTTTAAAGTCTTATTTTTCCTTGCCTTAATTACAATAAATTCCTTACTCTTTATCTGACCATAAAGTAAAAATGCAATAATTTTCAATATTCTCAATAGAAAGCAGTTATTTTATAACTATATTTCCAAAATAAATAATACAAAACAAATTCTTATAAAATTTTCATTGCTTGAATTATTGCTACTGAATAACGGCTTCTAATACAAAAACATTTCAGTCATGACATAAGGTTTTAAATTTTTGAATTCTATAGCAAGCTTTTTAATGTCCAACAGATAAAGAAACTTTAATTAAATTAATTTAAATTTACATTTATAATTTTTTAACTTAAATTTCCACTTATTTTTCTCTGCAATTGAAAATAAAAAGCAAGATTCAAAATAAAGTTTGTCTATAGTGATACAGACCCTAATGTTCGAAACTGTGAGCGTCCCTCCACTTTTTTATCCAGGACTACACCATTGCATAATAGAGCTATTCCATCTCAATTCAGGCAGGCAGTACTGATATGCGTCAATTCACCACCATAGATTTTTTTCAAAAAATTACAGTAGTTACAACTAAGTAATACATAAAATTTCCCCATGGGATTTTTCCCCCAAAAATTTTTTTCTGTGGTTACAGCACTTTAAAGTTTACGATAAAATTGACAATTTTCGAAAAAACAGAAAAACGCTTCATTTTGAAATGAACACAGTATCAAAAATATTTAACGTATCCAGTCAATTTATTTTTTACAAATAGTTATTAAGCTGAATTTTACTTTAGCATAGTTTTAAAAAATATAGTGACATTTTAAATTAATTTAAAAAAAATGTTTCTAAGTACAAAAAATGGAATTATTATTAATTTTAAGATTTTTTTTTCAGAATGAAAAAAAATATCTTAAAGCTAAACATTGATGGTAATCCAAAGACCTTTAACGGGACTTTCACAGTAAATTTTATTTTAAGCCTAAGATGCATGCAACTTTTGTAATTCAATTTTAAATTATGCGAAATTTCGTAAAATCGTTACTTTTGAGATGCAATTTCTCAAAAACACCATTTTTTAAAAGTCTAATAATATACTCAATTGATACCTTATTAGTTTCTAATAAATACCTTATAAGCAAATCGTGTGTTTTTGCTTAGAAAATTTTATATGATTTTTTGAAAATAACATGTTGTGTATATTTTTCAAAAGACCAGAAAGTCAAGCTTTTTCTTATTTCACTTAATTTATAATTTATTATGAAATATTGATTATGAAAGTAATTGGTGGATAGGACAAATCAGTAGCATATCACGAGAACTAAATGACATTACAGTATCATTCATGTACTCCCATGGTCCATCAAAAGCATTCCAGTGGCCAGAAGAATCGGGAAAGAAATCTGGAATCGATACCAGGGAGGAAAGAGCATCGATACATCTTGCAACCATCACATTTGACGAGTGGTGCCCATTAAATTTGGTGAGTGAGGACAATAAAGTTAATCGCCACATTTTAAGTGTTACTCGATGCATTTATCTTTTTTCTTTCCAGATTCTTCTGGCCACAGGGATGCTTTTTCTGGACCATGGGGTATATGAATGATGCTGTAATATCCCTCAGTTCTCATGATATGTTATTGATTTGTCTTATCCATCAATTATTTTCATAAAAGCACCCAATGAAATCACCGATTTATAAATCGTGCATTCAATAATGTTTTGTTATCTGGCTGGAGGTTTCAACTTTTGTCAATGCATTTTTAATTATTCGTCCCATATAACCTTCATTATTTTTAATCATCCAATAATGTTTAGATCGTATACCAACAATACATTTTACATTAGCTTATTCTTTCTCATTATTAGCTCTATAGGCTTGAATAATGTTTCTGTCTAGATGGAGTAGAAGGATACTTTTTTAACAGAGAGGATAGTTCAGCAACAAATGAGACAGAATCTCGGATGGCTCTTATTGGCTCATTTTGGAGATTAAATTTCGTTGCATAATGCTTACATAATCCCCTACAGTATCACATGCACTTTTTTCATGGCCAGTAGCTGAAAAAATCCACTTCTTTAGTACAACTTCATTATTTTTGTGCAATCCATCAAAATAATACTTATTTTTAAAATGTGCTCTATCTCCATCAGATATATACACAATTGATTCCAGTGTTTGTAATTGGTACAACTTAGATAATTCTTTTTTTATATTTTCTATGGCACAAACAGCATGAGCTGTATCATGAGTTATATCATCAGAAACTACAATAAAACTCTTTATTTCTTCTCTAAAATATGCTGTATAGGTAAATAATGATATTTGAGTATTTTGCTAGTGAAATCCTTGTACTTCATCTGTCAGTATTACCGACCAGTTTTTAGCAAAGTCAGAATGTATCACGAGCACAGATTTTTTTTTTATATATAACTTTACCTCAGCAATTCTTTGTCTCTGATTTTTCCTTGAGTGATAATGAGGAATTGCTTTTCTCACCCAGTGCCTTACATCTTCTAGAATTTTTTTTAATCCATACCAACTTTTTTATTAAGTCATCATCTTCCCATATAGCATATAAAACCCCTTCCTCTTCATTCAAATCAAAAGCTTCGACTAAGAATTTTTGTACCTCAGGGCACTCACCACACTCTTCGAGTCAACAATTTTCATTGCCTATTTTTCTATATTAGCATTTCGTCATCAGATCTTCTTCTCTAACTTCAATGCCTGTTAAATTTTTAAGAGCTACACATATTAATTTCTAATTACTGCAGTAAACAGAACAGCGTACTACTTGTATTGGCTGAATTTAGATAAATTTTGGATATAATGAATGAAATTTTGATAGTCTTATTTTCATACAGCAGGGGTGGCCAACTGTGGCATGCTCGACACCACTAAAATTTTATAGTAATCATTTCCTTATCTAATCATCGAATCTGTAATTTCAGAAGCCGACTTTTTCTGTAAAATTTTAGTATTGTCTGGCATGCCACGGTTGGCCACCTTTGTCATAGAAGGATTTTCATTTTTCATTAAATTATGTTTCTTCAACAGACTGTGTCATAAAACGTTTTACTCTTTTAATTTTCGCACCATCATTTTTAATACAAATAACAATAGTTTTGTTTGGACTATCTTTAGTTCCATCTTTGTTATCCTCTAAATAGCAGGACAATGCAACATTTAGTGCTTCTATTGATAAAGGATGTCCAATATAAGGATCAGATTGCGCATAAACTACTTTTTCTTTTTTAATTTTTCTGCATTTAACTACTAGATATTTTGCTACACCTTTTATTAAAAATTATTACATATTATTCTTTTTATAAAAAATTTAATCACATTATAAATTCAGTGAAATAAGAAAAAGCTTGACTTTCTGGCCTTTTGAAAAATATACACAACATGATATTTTCAAAAAAATCATATAAAATTTTCTAAGCAAAAACACATGATTTGCTTATAAGGTATTTATTAGAAACTAATAAGGTATCAATTGAGCATATTATCAGATTTTTAAAAAATGGTGTTTTTGAGAAATTGCATCTCAAAAATAGCGATTTTACGAAATTTTGCATAATTTAAATTTGAATTGCAAAAGTTGCATGCATCTTAGGACTAAAATAAAATTTACTGTGAAACTCCCATTAAAGGTCTTTGGATTACCACCAATGTTTAGCTTTAAAATATTTTTTTTCATTCTGAAAAAAAAATCTTAAAATCAGTAATAATTCCATTTTTTGTACTTAGAAACAATTTTTTATAATTAATTTAAAATGTCACTATATTTTTTAAAACTAGGCTAAAGTAAAATTCAGCTTAATAACTATTTGTAAAAAATAAATTGACTGGATACGTTAAATATTTTTGATACTGTGTTCGATTCAAAATGAAGCGTTTTTCTGTTTTTTCGAAAATTGTCAATTTTATCGTAAACTTTAAAGTGCTGTAACCACAGAAAAAAAATTTTGGGGGAAAAATCCCATTGGGAAATTTTATGTATTACTTAGTTGTAACTACTGTAATTTTTTGAAAAAAATCTATGATGGTGAATTGACATGTCCTGCCTGAGCTGAGATGGAATTGCTCAATACTATTTGCATACTTTCGTAACTGTTTTAGAAAGTGAAAGTATTGCATTTTAGAAAGTGAAAGCATATTCGAAAATGGTTACGAAAGTATTCGCATAAAAAAAACTTGCAAAGGAAATCGAAAAAATAGAAAACTGAATTTGTAGAGATCGACCTTAGCTTGCCGATGCAATAAATATATAAATAAAATAAAGTATTGAGAATCAAACGAGATATTTTAAGAAATTTCTTCCATTGGATTAACATTACCAAGCAGGTTTTTTCACTTATTTGAAGTCGCCCCTTAATCCATTCAACCCACGTGAAAAGAACAGATGCAACAACTGGATACTAATTGCATTTTCAGTTTAAAAATCACCTGAGAAAAGCACATGTTTTCTAAATTCCTCAGCTTCAGCAGTGTTGTAGTCGTAAAAAAAGCAGAAAGTATACGGTATAGGTAGAGGGTATGTACGTTAACGTCATGAACGTTCATAAATAGGGTATACGCTAATGCTTTATTTGTGAAATAGAGGGTATACGGAGCTTCTCAAAATAATCCAGAAGGTACACGGCGTATACCCTACACTACATCCTTGTTCCTCAGCATTTCATTCTTTAAAGTTATGCTTTCATTAGAACACAAATGTAGGGGAGAGTTGGAGGAGTGGGACAGATTTCACAATTTCTTTTTTAATTCACTACTTATGCTTTGCCAAGAGTACACCTTATAAAAATCTAATAGTATGCTACTTAAGCTATGTTTAAAAAATACAAACAACTGTCTTTTATTTTCATGTTTTAAAATGTTAACATTTTTGTCCCACATCTCCCTCACGTGAGGGAGGTATGGGACGCACATGAGGGAGGAATGGGACATTGATTGAAAAAGATTAAATTAACACATATTGTATTTTGATCAGTCAACACTGAAAGCAAATTAGGACTAGGCTTGGCTGATACCACAAATTATTTGTGATTGAGGCAATTTCATTATGATATCCTTTTTCTCTACTTCAATGAAGTCATTTTCTTGTGGGAAGTGCAATTTTTCTTTTTCATCATTTTTGAATATGATAAACCAGGGTTGGGGTTTTGGACGCCCAAAACTAGTTTTGGACAGGACATGTGGGTTTTACTGTCCAAAACTGTACTAAAGTGTCTAAAACTGTACTAAAGCGTCCAAAACTGTACTAAAGTGTCCAAAACCTTAAAAAAGCAACATTCCACATGTAAGCACTGCACACTTATTAAACATATGAATAAATATAAATATCTCACAATATATTTTACTAACATTCCATTTAATTCTTTGGTAAATGAAAAAAAAATTCAAATTTTTCTTATATCTGTGTAACATAAAAAGTTCTGTTTCTGTTAAAATTGAGTTATAATAATAAGAAATTCTTTATAATACCACACATGTAGTATAGGGAGGGGAGATTTGCTTAACACTAATGCTTTTGTTTCACTTTTTGTGCAAGAAAATGTTACAAAGAAATTTCTTTTAAATAATATTTCATTATAAATTATCTTTTCTAGATTATAGGATAATGAAAGAAAAACACAAATATTTAATTGAAAATCTAGAAGTTATTTTTAAATTATGTATTTTTATTATGAATTTAATCTAATTCTAGTGAACATTCTATTTCTTAAGAGTTAAATAGTGTTGTTATAATAATAGTCATATAATAGTGTTATAATAATAGTCAATATCTAAATATCTCATAATCAAACAAAATCAATTATTTTTATTTATACTATTTCTTAATATACACATATACATAGTTGCCAGCCGTAAGCTGGTTTGATCAGTATGCTGAACCTGAACTCCATTTATCAATTATTTCCAGTAACAACTCTCAGGACTTTCAGTAACAGAATCAGAATGTATTCTTCATAAAAATCATTATTACTTCTATTAACTACTATTATTTAAATGAATAACATTAAAATTATGATACATAATTAAATTTAATATCTTCTTAATGTAATTACTTTGTTACGTAGGGCAATTAGGTTGTTGCTACTAAATTGTTAGGTAGTATAACGTAGGGTAATTAGGTTGTTAATACTAAATTGGTATTTTTGTATTGTAATCTTTTTGCCAATTTTTTAAACTTTTAGCATTGTTCTGATAAATACAATTTTACTACAAAATATAGTTTTGGACAGTTTAAGACAGTTTTAGACAGAAGGAGGGTTTTGGACAGTACGGTTTAAACCATGGATTTTACCGTGGTTTTTACCGTTGTGTCCAAAACCTTGCCAACCCTGTGATAAACTCTTTATCACTGTCTATATCCTCAACTCTGCCAATATAATAAACAACTGTCTTCTTCGTCAAAAATTTAACGAGTACAAAGTCATTTATCCTAATTTTGGATCATCAGTTAACCAATCAAATTCTTCAGCAATTTCATTATAATTGTGAGTAATCAAATCTAAAGTCTTCATCTGTAGAGTTATGCAACAAAGATTTTCCATCAATGGAATCATCAGATAATTCATTCACTGTTTTCTGTTTCTTCCTTTTCACCTTAAGAGTTTTCTTTTTACACAATCTCTTCTGCTTTTTGTGAGCAGCTATTTTTTCAATTTCTTCTTTTTCTGTCTTTATTTAGGCGCGCCACACACCAGAGAGACATGCGACAATAATCGTGAGACATGAGGCAAATTCTGCTGTTCAAACCGGTTTTTTCTTTGTTAAGAGGGTGAAATTGTCGCATGCCTCACGCTTTTCTGCCGCATGTCTCACTGGTGTGTGGCGCGCCTTATAGTTTTTGTGGTGATGCATTGGGATATGGGCACAAATCGGAAGGGCTCAAAGGTATTTGAGAACATGTCCCATTCCTCCTTCTGCTGAATATTTTTTTAAAACGCTTATCATATATAGCATGCTACATTTAGGCTTTATTTGAGTGCTAGTTTACAAACACTATATCTTTAAGTTTATTATACAATTATAATATTTTTATTTTAAATATAATATAATTGAAAAAAAATCATTGAAAGAATAAGAATTTGTACTTACTTCTGAGGTATAAAAATAAAATTTTCCATTTTAAATACAAACAATAATACAGCTGGTGTAACAATTAGAATCAAACATGAGGCTATAGATGCCCCATTTAGTGGACAAACTAGAACTAAATTCTAACAATTATTTTGGACATAAATGCTGCTGTCCCATTCCTCCCACTGCCCCACTCCTCCCAACTCTCCCCTACATTAAAGTAAGATGTTAATGATAAATGAAATATTATCGTGTTAAAAAAAATAAAATTGATATGTTTAAAATAAATACTCTTTTTTGCTTCAGTTTTGCTTCATGAAATATTTTTTGCTGAAACTTTCTTTTTGCATAACGAAACATTTATCAATGGAACGCTTATCTGATTCTCACAGCATCTGAGTTCTCTGAGCTAAATAACCACAAGTCGTGGTGAGTTTTTAATTCTAGTGAGTCTAATAGTGGGCTTTTTTATGGATGACTATATAGGTGAAAACTGGGAAATTGAGTTAGTAGCCAGTGGCCGGTAGACTCAGTTTCATTAGTGGCCACTTTTTAAAGTTAGTGGCCACTATAATGTTTCAAACTTTTCTGACATCTAGATAAACTATAATCGTTGTATATATACATATTTTTCTATAAATCAGAGTTTTATACCAGACAACTATTCACAATAAGAATAGGGAAGCAGTCGAAATTCAAGAAAATTTCTTTAAAATTGCAATGTCCTTAACCCTTTCATGTCGGATTTTTATTCTTCAGTTTTGATAATAAAATTACTTTTATTTTAATAATGCTAATCGTAGTTATCTGAATAGATTTACTGAAGTTTAAAGATTATCTCATTGTCTGAATTCTAACGAATGAACTTATTTTGTGTACTATTCAATTCATATGATAATAGGAAGGAAGTTTTTGGAGACGTTTGGAAAATATCATTACAACAGAGTTTAACAGATATTACAACTTTCTAATGTTTTTTGTGTTTTATCACACATGATTTGTTCAGAAAAGTAACCTATACTATTTTAAATTTAAAGAGTGATATATATTTATAAAATAAAGAAAAGGAATCGCCAATGGTGCAAAGAGAATTAAGCAAACTTTTATTGTTATTACTAAATGTCCAAACATAAATGAAATCATAATAAGAGAGGCATAGCCATATACTATCATTACCATATGTAGATAGTAGCAAAAGTAATTGTTAAGACAAAACAATACTCGATGAAAAGACATGTACTATTAACAGTACTCCAAACCCGAAAGGGTTAAAATGCACTTCCAATTTTAAATGTGAAAGAAAAGGAAAAGGCAGTGAAAGAAAAGGAATAAATTATTTGAAACGCATGTGGAATCAAAGCTGATGAATATATTTTGCAGAATAAAGCTGTAAAAAAAATAATCCAACTGAAGAGCACTTGGCGAAAAAATGAAATATTGAAAATGCAGCTAAATCATTGAAATCTACTTGCATCCGGTAGGAAAAAAAATTAACCAGTTTGCTAATTAGATGTAATCAAAGTAGAGATGCATATTTTCATGAAAAAAGTTGTATTTCAGTTGGCGATCGATAACAGATATTTTAATCGCCATTTGGCGAGTGGCGACTATAGTGGCGATCGATGACCGATTTTTTAATCGCCACTTTTACAACTTTAATCGCCACGTGGCGAGTGGCGACCGCTAATTTACACCTATAGATGACTAGTATAGTTTTCCAGTGTTTGAAATCCTTGGTGGTCTGCTGGTCTGCTGCACCAAAAATTCAATCGGACCACTAATTTGAAAAATTTAGTGGTCCGCAAGGACCAGTAACTTTTTCCCCCTTTCCCCCAGGTAAACTTAAATTTTCCCATCCCTGAGAAAACTGCAACCAAACTAGAGGTGCAACGAATATTCGGCCTGTCTGCCGAATATCAAGTCCATTATTCGGCCTTGGCCAAATAATACTGTAATAAATGTTTTTATATTTACACAGTATAACTTTTTAATTTGACAATTTATATTCATCGTGTGTAATGAAAATTTTATTTGAAATTAAACAACATTTTTTTTTACATTAACTTTCATACCCCGAATGGGTTTTATCTACCCATTTTTTTTATAAGAGGCTAATTTCAGAATCATGTTAAAAAATTTTTATGCTGTATCAGTAAATACAAAAAGTATCTATAATAAGCTAACATAATCTGTTAAATTTAAAATTAATCTATTCAAAATTATTTTAATACAGCTGTACAAGCAAATTCAATTTTTTTTTTTATCATACTGGCAGACTTGTATAAAAACAAAAACTTTCCACACACATAAATATTGGATCAAAAATTTTCTGCAAATTAACTTAATGTTTAATAAAATTACGTGTTATATTATTTTGACAATATGAACTAAAAATCATAGTTTAAAATAATTGGTATTTAAATTAAAAAATAATATTAATTAAAGAATAATTATTTTAATTTAAAAATAATAAAGCAAAAATCAATGATATGAAGGTGAATTTTTTTCAATTATTTTGTCAATGAATTTAGAAACAACCCAATTCTTAATATTGTGATCTCTGTGCACAAAATGCTTGCCACTCTTATAAACGAAATTTCTTATTATCTTCACTATGAAATTATTCGATTCAGCAGCCGTTGCTGGGCTAAATTGTCACTGCCGGCAGAAAACCGATCGGCGACAAGTTTTAGTCTGCGGAAAATAGAAATAAAAGGGTAGATCATGTCACAACAATGTTTTGAGTCCTCAAACTTTGAATTGTGGGCAAACAATATATAAATCGTATATAAAATTAGAGAATATTTAAAATTTTTGGTATTAAAAAAAGTTTCAAAAACACAAGACATACGTTTTTCTTTTCTTAACTTTTTTCCGCCAAGTTCCGAATTTTTCGGAAAATTTTCCACGCACAGCGTTTGCGCGTGCGTCTATGTTATATAACTCTGCATACTGGGAAGTTTAACATTTATCCCTTGTTACATAAATAAAATATTTCTTTCAATAATATTTTGAATTATACCTATAAAGAACTTAAATATATGATTGATTAGATATAGATGTATTATATGTATAAGATATTTAAGTCGTATATGTTGCAATACTTGAGGGTTTTTTTTTAAAAATAAAATACGCTTAAAAGTTAAGTATAATTTAAGTAATTTTTTTAAGTGTGTTACTATTTCTTATTAAATAATGAAATAAATGTAAGTACTAAATTCTTTTAATTAGTATGCATTTATGTTTTAGATATTTTTTTTCAAGAATAGCATTGTAATGTTTATATTTGCCTTAAAAAACAGTTAAAATGTTTTCAATAAACATAGATTGTGATGCAGAAATAATAATAATTCAGCATTCTCAGGTGATGGTCCATTTCTTTTTTTTTTTTTCTTAAATGTTACCTGCTTCTGAAAATAATCCCTCACTATTGGTACTTTTTGACTAATTGTGAAAGGTTTGGAAAAATTTAATAATTCTGCATCTAAATAAGTAAACTATTAGTATTCTTTTGTCTGAAATTATCTAAAAAAATCAAATTTTATATTTAGTATGTCGCTATACGCCATAAGTGAACGTCATCAAAAAGTAACACTATTCTTTAATGATTTTTTTGAATTTAAATTCATTAATTTTCCTTTCTTAAAATTTTAGAGTGGCAACATTCTTCAATGTGTATAATTTGGCGAATAGTTTGATAATTTTTATAATTTGGAGAAATTGGTCGACTGGATAATCAAGTAGTACAACACATTTTTCTTATCCCGGCCCAAGCGATAAATCGCCAAATGTTGTATCTATTGAAATATTTCATATTAAATTCAATTTTAAGCATTATGAACATTTATTTCATGTTTAAATTAATTATTTTTGTTATTTAAATTTATCTCTCATTAAAAGGATTTTTGTTTCTTTTTTTAATTAAAAAATAAGTTTTTTTCTTTTATTTTGCGAGATGTTTACATTATTTTCTAACTGATATCGCCCTTTCCATTCTTTAACCAATGCAGGGTGTCTACAGAATCTGGATATCAGGGGATCATTCAAAATTCAGGGAGGTTTACCAATCTGGAAAAGTCAGGGAACTTTGTAAAAATAATCGAAAATCAGGGAAATTTGTCTGTATGTAAAAATATTTTCATTTTTACCTTGCCAACGAGATTGATTCGTCTATTTTATATATCATATTTTTTCACATGTTGATTAGTCTTTACCAATATTTTTAAAAAGATGCACATGGTATGAGCTTTTGATATTTAATGCAAATTAAGGTGATCAGCAGGGCCGGCCCAAGGACATTTTGGCGCCCTTGCAAGCACCCATCGGCGAGCCCCCCCTCCCCCCCTATACACACCGAAGAAAAATTGCTTGACTTATGGTCTTAATTTTTTTAAATATTCGTACTTTTTATACATACTATTACTAATTATTTAAGATATTAATTTAAAGTGTTTCAAAAACAGATAAAAGATTCTAAATTTAATCCCATCTTCGAGTTTGTATTTGGTACATTGTAAAATCAGGGAAATTTCAATTTTGCAGTAATTATCAGCCTTAAGAGGCTACTTCAGTCAAATGAAAAGACGCATTCGCTAATGCTAATCCTATGGAAGAAATTTATAAAGATATCTCGATCGCATTTCAATATTTTTAAATGATTTCTTTTGTACTGAATAGTTGAGATCAATCTGTATGCAGGCCGTTTTTTACTTTTTCGATTTTGTTTACAGATATTTTTTACGAGGATGCTTTTACTTTCGAAACCGGTTCCGAAAATGAAAGTGTCCTTATAAGAAACATCTGTAATCAAAATCGAAAAAGTAATCAACGGCCTTTGCACAGATCGATCTCAACTATTCAATGCAAAAGAAATCATTTAAAAATTTTGAAATGCAACCGAGATATCTTTATAAATTTCTTCCATAGGATTAGCATTAGCGACCGGGTCTTTTCATTTGACTGAAGTAGCCTCTTAATGTATAACATTATGATACAAAAGTAAAACACAAGGCCATGGCATATGGTATTGGACGAAAATAACAATAATAAGTATTAATTAAAATAAAAAACTTTTTTAGAAGAATGATGTTTGGAATACTACAAAATAAAGAAGCGGAACTACTAGTAAATAGCAAATATAAAAGATGAAAACTGTAATCTTGTCTCATTACATAAAAAGTACGAATAAATTTCATACTTAAATATCGATCTTTGTAAAGGGCTCACTTTTTATGGTGAAAACTTTCGAAAGAATGGAAAACCCAGTTTTCTCTTCAGCTAATTACGTAAACATAAATATTCTTATTCTTTCTTTTCATTTTTTGAATGGTTCTCAATCTCTGTGATTATATTTACCAAAAAAAAAAAAAAAACTTACTGAAATTTATTTTTTAAGTAAGCTAAATAAATTAAACATTAAGAAAAAACTATGATTGAGAATAAGAGTTGTATTTATAATAATAAGAAATACGATTAACAACAAAAAAAAGTTTCCTGGATTTCGTTGTACTGGTGCCCACGCTAGAACTAAACAAACCATCCCAAAGAAAATTTTTAAGTATTTCGAATTTACGTTTTAGCGCCGCACTGAAATTGGATAATGAAAGTGTCATTATAAAATCATAGGTGTAGGACATCATAAAAAAAATCAACACATCGGGCACTAAAGGGGAAAAAAAGTTATTTAGCGATAATGTATTAAATGAAAGATTTTTTCAAGACGATTACAAAATAAAATTAATATACAAATAAATTATTAAAAAAAAAAAATAGGCTCCAGTTTCACAATTCTGCATTGTCAAGCTTATGTTGATCATATGTTGTTCATCGAGCTCTTTGCTCCTGTTAATGAGAAACCAAGGTAAAGTAATCTTGCTGTCAATTTCTGTTTAGTAGATTTACAGTGCATGTCATGGCCGCTGATGGGATGGAGGGGGGGGGGGGGGTAAGGAAGGGGCTTTGCTCCACCCTTTTGAAAAAAAATTGTCATCGTAGGTAATTTAAAAAAAGGGGGGGGGTGTAAAATTTACTTTTTTCGCTTAACACTAGAACTACAGTGAGCCGCCATTTTGACTGCTATCATATTAAAAAGTTTTGGTTCAATCCAGAAATTTGATTATGAAATAAGTTTAAAAGACACAAAGAAGAAAAACGTTAAATAATAAAGTTAAACTGTTTTAAATCAAAATTCTGGTGCGAAATATTTTTATAAAACTTACTCAAATTTCCGGTAGTTCAAGTGTTAATTTTAAATAATAAATCACTAAGAGAAAAATTGCGCTTGGGCTTAATCTGTATATGTAATAAAAAGAAATTACCCAGTTAAACTTATGGCATTAAGCTCACAGGCTATTCACACTAATTGTATATTATACTCTTATTTCAAAGAATAATGTCCCTCGAAAAATAAAAGAAGGGATTAGTCCCCGATGCCTCCCTTGACACTTAACAAAAGAACCTCCAAATCTAATCAGGGAAGCACCTTAACATAATAAACTAGTATACTAAATTTGAAGCAAATCAGATAATTCTGCATGAAAAAACCATTTCGCTAAATTAAGGGGGTATTAGCTCCCCCATTTTTCCCTTTACGCTGAACCAATGAAACTTCAAATGTAATCAGAAAAGCTCCTTATCAGAATGAACCTAGAAAAAAAATTAAACTAAATTTTAGATAATTCTGCATGAAAACCCAATTATCTAAATTTAAGGGGAGGGACAATTGCCCCCCTTTCTCCCTTTTATACTTAACCAATGAACCTCTAAATCAAATGAAGGAAGCCATATCGGAATAAACTGGTATATCAAATTTGAAGCAAATCGAATAATTCTGTATGAAAAACCCATTTATCTAAATTAAGGGGAGACTAGCCCCCGTCCCTCCTTTATACTTAAACAATAAATCTCCAAATCTAATCAAGGCAGCTCCTTAACATAATAAACCGGTATACGAAATTTGGAGCAAATCGACTAACTCTGCATGAAAAACCCATTTATCTAAATTAAGGGGTGGGTCTAACCCCCTTTCCTCCCTTTATACTTAACTAATGAACCACCAAATCTAATCAGGGAAGCTCCTTAACATAATAAACCGGTATACCAAATTTGAAGCAAATCGAATTATTCTGCATGAAAAACCCATTTATCTAAATTAAGTGGGGGGGCTAGCCCCCTCCCTTTATACTTAACTAATGAATCTCCAATTCTAATCAAGCCATCCCCTTATAATAAACCGGTTTACCAAATTTGGAACTAATCGAATAATTCTGCATGAAAAACGCATTTATCTTAATTAAGGGGGGTAGCCCCCTTTCCCCCCCTTTATACATAATAATGATCTTCCAAATCTAATCAGGTAAGCTGCTTAACATAATAAACCGGTATACCAAATTTGGAGCAAATCGAATATTTCTGCATGAAAAATCCACTTTTCTAAATTAAGGGAGGGGACTAGCCCCCTTTTTCCCCTTTATCCTTAACCAATGAAGCCCAAAACTAATCAGTTAAGCGCCTTATCAGAATGAACCTAGAAAAAAAATTTGAAGCAAATCAGATATTTCTACCAAGAGTTATTGCGTTACGTGCATACGTACACACGTACGTACATACAGAACCGGCGGGCACATGACTATATTCCACTAATAAATAATCCCTAATGATGAATGAAACAGTGCATTATTATAACGCAATTAATATTTTTATAATGTTATTTTTTACTGGCTTTCCTCTCAGTGCTTCTTTCAGACCACGGCCCCACCAATGGCCGAGAAGTTCTGCTCTCGAAGCTGATAGACGGGAGGTGATGGGTTCGATCCCAATCGCGCCCGTCGGCCTAATCGTTCGGAGTTTTCGTGGTTTTCTTCGAACCTTGGTTTTCCAATCGTAAATACGGGTTAGGTTCCCTTAGAAAGACGACCACGGAGGGCACTCCCCCTTCCCCTTAGGGCCTATATCCCTCGTGCTGATAATTGGCCGCCATAAACACAACCACCCAACCTTTCAGACCACATTTCGGAAAACTGGGCCAATACATAAATTCAAAGAATATGGCATATGGGCGCCGGCTGGACGAAATCCCTGAAGTAGGAAGATTTCGGAACGTGTGCCTGTAGCAAAAATATAGTTTAATCTCTTTCCATCAACTGAGCTCCGACTGCCCCCTCCTTTCCGTTTAAGATCCCGTTAAGCCCCGCCCGATAATTATTAGAATAATTAAACACTAAAAGAATTGTATGCTCGAAAATTTCTCGGGGGGTCTTGCACCGGAGAGGCACTACCTTCCACGATAAGTGCCTGAAAGAAATACTGGTTCCGCTCCACCCTTCTAGAAAATGTAAAAGAAAAAAACGCAGAATATAAAACAATTTTCATTGGTGCTCTAGGCGCCCCTTCGGCTCAGCGCCCCGTGCGATGGCACACTTCGCACACGCCTTCGGCCGGCCCTGGTGATCAGCAGACTTGTATAAAACTAAGAACTTTCTGCACATGCAAATATTGGGTCAAATACTTTCTGCAAATTAATTTAATGTGTTATATTATTTTGACAATATTAATTAAAAACAGTAGTTTTAAAGTAATTGCCATTTAAATTAAAAATTAATTGATATTAATTAAAGAATAATTATTTTAGTTAAAAAAAATAATAAAGCTAAAAATCCATGATAAGAAAAGGTGAATTCTTATTATTTTGTCAATGCATTTAGAAACAGCCCAATCCTTAATATTGTAACCTCGTCTCACAAAATGCCAGTCGCTCTGTTCACAAAAATAATACGGCATTGCTTCTGAAACAACTGAATCATATTTTATAGGGAGAGGTCTATTCATAGGTATCATCATTAAAGAGACTAATGTAGGGATGAAAGTGCACTAAATCCATTTTGAAGCACCTTTGGAGCAGCAAAAATCTGATTTTGGAGTAGTAAAATCCATTTTTGAAACAGCAAAAATCTGATTTTGGAGCAACAAAAATCTGATTTTGGAGCAACAAAAATCTGATTTTGGAGCAGCAAAAATCTGATTTTGTAGAAGTAAAATCCATTTTTGTAGCAGCAAAAATCTAATTTTGTAGCAATAAAATTAAAATTATGTTTTTGGAGCACACTGAAATTCTAATTGTAATAAACTCCTAAAAATTAAAATAATTGCTATCTTGAAAATAATTTCACATTTGAAAGAATAATTACTCAGATAAAATTTCTCCACACATTTTGCTAACTCTGGGCATTCTAAGCGACAGTTGGGTACAGATTGCAATAATGATAAATTAGCAGCAGGAAGAAAAAAAATCAGTTTATTTGGCTTTAAAAAATATTATTTTAGAGCAGCAATTTTAACTAATCAGAGGAAAGCCTATGAATACAACATACAGGACTCCTACTCAACTTTTGTAGTAAAATATGGTAAAAGGGGACCATTTTTTTTCAAAAAGGACCATATATTTCACATGAAAAGGAACCTTTAGGGATCTAAATTCAGCAAATCACAAAATAAAATAAACAAAATCTTCGCAACCATTTCACGAAATTAGCGTGTTTTTCGCGATCATTAGACAAAATTCACGTGATTTCACGATCTCTTACCAAAATTTGAGTGTTTTTTGCGATCTTTTACCTCAAATTAGAGTTCCTTTCGCAATCTTTTGAAGAAATTCGCTTATTTTTCGCGATTTTTTGACTAAGTTCAGTTATTTTTCGCAATCTTTGCTAAAAATACGCAAATTTTCTCATCTTTTGACTAAATTCGCGTGTTTTTCGTAATTTTTGGACTAAATTCGCTTGTTTTTCGCGATTTTTGGACGAAATTCGTTTGTTTTTTGCGATCTTTGGACGAAATTTGCGTTTTTTGCGATCTTCTGAAGAAATTTACAGTTTTTTTTCCTATCTTTTGACTGTGTTTTGTTCGTTTTTTCACAAAACTAGCGATCCTTTGAGAAAATTCACTTTTTTTTCGCAATCTTTTGACGGAATTCATGTATTTTTCACGATCTTTCAACGAAATTTGCGTGTTTTTCCCGGTATTTTGACGAAATTTGCTGTTTGTTTCATGATCTTTTGACGAAATTCGTGCTTTTTCGCAATCTTTTGACAAAATTCGTGTTTTTTCAGCGATCTTTTCACAAAACTAGTGTTTTTTCGTGATCCTTTGGCAGAATTCGCGCTTTTTTCGCGACCCTTTGACGAAATTCGTGTTTCTTTTGCGATCCTTTGATGAAATTAATTTTTTTCCATGATTCTTTTATGAAATTTGCATTTTCTTCGTAATCCTTTGACAAAATTCGGGCTTTTCCCGCTATGCTTTTAAGAAATTCGTTTTTTTCCAGCGCTCCTTTGACGAAATTTGCGTTTCTTCTGTGATTCTTTGACGAAATTATCTTTTTTTTTTTTTTTTTTTTTTTTTTTTTTTTCAGGATCCTTTGAAGATATTTGCGTTTTTTTCCCGTGGTCCTTGACAAAATTCGCGTTTTTTTCCCGTGGTCCTTTGACGAAATTCGCGTTTTTTCCGCGATTCTTTGATGAAATGGGTGATTTTTTTTTCTGCGAACGAGTGATAAAATTGTTTTTTTTTTTTTTTCAGCGACCATTTGTTGAAATTAGCAATATTTTTTAGTGATATTTTTTTATGCCGGAATTTTCGGGCTGATGGACGATTTTTTTAAATTTTCGGAAAATTCGGGACAGAATCACCCCTGGCAAACAGTAAATAAATCATACATAAAATTGGGAAATATTTTTAACATTTCGGTATTTTTTAAAAAAATATACAAGAACAAAAATTACGTTTTTTTTTTCTCCCCAAAAAAATTTTCCGCAAAGTTCCGAATTTTGCAGAAAATTGTCTGTGCGCGCGTGTGTCTATATTATATAACTCTGGTGATCAGATTTCCTCATTTTCTGTAATAGCGGTTATATTGAAGGCAATTTACTCATTTTTAAATGATACATTAGCATAACCTGACCAGGTGGCCAGCTTAGTCCAGTTAGCTGTCCCGTCGGATGTAGATAAGTTTTAGAATTGAATACTTTTCAGAAAATGCAGAAATTTTGCACTAACACTCTAAAGCGAAAGCTGAGTTCCCGAGGCAGTCATCACTCTGTCACCATGTATCCATTGGCTACTAAATGAAGTTGTTGGACTAAATTTTGAGTTTGGATTTATAAAACTATCAACCAATATTTAATGAATACAGTCGAACCTCTATTTAACGAAGTCGCTAAATCCCGGAAAAAAGTTCGTTGTATGGAAAATTCGTTAAATAGAGATTCATCTTTTAAAATACTTTAAACTACATAAAACAGATTTTAAATTCATAAACACTAAATATTTTTACTAAACGTAATTAATCACATTTTTTTTATAAATTATATCGATTTGTTTTATTTATTTTATCCACAAATATCCATCATTAATTCTTTTTTTCTATGTGTTTAAATCTTTGAAATCTGCAAGAAAAACAAAACATTGCCCGAGAATACACTGTATTTTCTGTTTAAAGTAAATAGTTTTACATTAAAATTAATGAATTTTAATGACCTTATTGTATTTATTATTATTATAACAGATAATTTTAACCATACGTTAACATATGTGTCCTTAAATTTAGTTTCTGAAAAACTCTGTTAATTTTGTCTGAGTTTTTTCTTTTAAAAAGTGCTTTTTCTCATAAACGTCTCGCATCTTTACAATGTGCCAAAAACCCCTTCCTGCGTATTTTCTTCTAACTATAATCCGCGTCGGATTGTTTCAAATGATTTTAGCATTTCATCATACGAAGTTTTGTTAATTCCTGCATCAGGATCATTTCCATCACCATCAAATTCGTCTTCATCGCAATTCATTGCTGTATTGTTTTTATGTTTCACACTGTTGCAAATATCCAATTCGGATAGCGTTTCCGAGGTCTCGATTTCAGAATTAAGTAAAATACAATCATCAATCAGCACATCACGGTTAATTTCTTCTTTTTTTGTCATCTGTATCCACATTTTTTTAAGTTACTCTAAGGCAGGCATGTCAAACTCGTCTACCGCCGCGGGCCAAATTTAGCATTGTATACAAAGACGCGAGCCACATCAAACAAAGTAGATAATGTTATTAGAATTGCACACAGCAATATTTGTACGTACAAAACATAGCCATATTAAACAAATATTCAAGTAAAGTTCCACAGTTATTATTATAATTCATAGTTTATTTTATCTTATTTTTCGAAAAAATACTTGGCATTACTTTTTATCAACCAAATCTACAAAGTTTAATCGGAATTTCTAAATTGTATTACCTTAAAAAAATTATTTTACACAAGCTATGTTAATCTAGCAAAGGTATAACTTTTAATCTTCAGGATTTTTTTCAAGTAAAAACCTTTTTTTTTTAAAAAAAAAAAGAAAAAAAAAAGAAACATATTTAAAAAAAAAATATATATATATATTTGATAAATTGTATCTTGTATGCATGCGCTACGTATTTCATTTCATTTTGAAACACATTTTCTCGTTCAAATTATGTTGCTTTTGCCAGAAAAATTTTGCTACCGAACATAGTTAATATATGCTTAATTGCTCACTTTGCTCCATTGTCAACTTTTTCACACAGTTGGAAAATTACAACTCGTAACTGAATTAAACAAAGGTAAAATGCCAAAGGATTGGCAGGCCACAAAGAAGTTGTCGGCGGGCCAGTTGTGGCCCGCGGGCCGCGTGTTTGACATGCCTGCTCTAAGGGATTATCATCTTCGTCCTCCGTGCTTACCGAATTCTCACTGCTGACAAAGAAGATGCCTGGTAAAACAGGGTTGTAATTTTAACCGGTCAAAATTGATTTTGACCAGGACACTGGATAAAAGTGGTTTTAACCGTCCAAAATTGGTCAAAAGTGGTCAGAAATGGTCAAAACGGTTAAAAATGGTCTGAATTTTAATAATTATTTTTTCTTTGCAATTAAAAGTAACTTAATAAGTAATAAAAGTAAGAGGCAGTTAAAAAAATAATAGGAACGGATGTCGTATGTTCCCTGCGCCGTTGTTGTTTTGAAATGTTTGGCGATTTTTTGTTGGTGTGTTGACGGTGGTTATGGATATGGCAACCTCGATATGTTGAATCTCGGGTGAGGTGTTGTTGTGACGTGTCGTTCTGACAACCGAGAAGTTAATGTTGGAATATTGTGAATGTATTTTGATATCGTATTGTATAGTTCTGCCTTTTTATTTTTATGTGAAATTTATTGAATGTATTTGATTGACTATGTTTTCTGTAGTCCGTTTAACCGCTGTTGCTGAAATAATTAGGAAATATGAGGAAATTTTGACAAGAAAAGAAGGTTTGTTTATAGTTTGTGAATACGTATTGATAAGCCTATTTTGGAAAATGTCGGCGATAATATTTCGAGCTGGATCTTTCAAGAAAGCAGATGTTTGTTAAGGTATGTTGATAATTTTATGTATATTTTACTGCTTTTGAGTTTTTTACATTTTGTGATTGCTAGAAAGCGAGAATTGCTGAATTTTGAGAATGCTATATCGCGAGAAATGCTGAATTCGGCGATGTTTTTTTTTCGGAAAATGTGCACGAAGCGCACATACAAGGATTACTGGTTGCCATTTTAGCGAATTTTGTTTATTATTTACATTTTATTTTCGTTAAGCCAAACATGCGTATAAACCGGTGCTTGGCGACATTTACTACTTGGCAGAAAAAGGGTTTTCACGCCAAGAAAATTCCAAGATGGCGGCCGGGGGGAACTTATGACATCTGTTCCAAATAATACACTGATAAGTTAAGCAGGCTCATTAGTAAAATATGCTTATGCAAATACAATAAGAAAGCTTATGCAATACAATAAGAATTGCCCTATCATTGTTAATAGTGTATCAACAGGAAAAAAATCATTCTTCCTTTCAGCTGTTGATACAAGGGCATCTAAAAAAACTGCCCAGTATTGTTTAAAACTAGCAGCTGATGCTAAAGAAGAGGTAGAAAACAAGTTTGCTTGTAAAGTAAGAAGCTTTGTAAGTGACAATGAAAACAAGATGAAATGCATGAGAGAAGATTTTCAAAATGCATATAGAGAAGAACTGTTTATTTCTTATGGATGTGCTGCAGATTACTTGAATCTTGTAGGACAAGATATTACAAACACAAGCAAAGTTAATTCAATAATGAAGAATGTTATTGAAATGAAAAATTGCAGATGAGCATGAAGATAATATTGATGATATCATTGTTAAAATCATTAACAATGTATACAAAGTAAAACATTTATAAAATCAACTTAAGCCTATTTCCCTTGCTTTAGATTAACTTAAATAAGAAGATGCTACTATATATCTGATGCATGCAACGAATGGTTAAGACTGCTAAATAGTGATGTAACGAATAGTGATTTGGCCGAATAGCCGAATACCGAATATTCGGCCAAGTTTTAGGCCGAATACCGAATATTCGGTGGCCGAATACTAACTTTAATATAAATGACTTTTATTTTAATTGTTTAATTTTTTTTCAATTTTAAAATAAAAGATTAAATTAAGGACTAATTGAAATTAATTTTTTGTTTGAGTTTTCAAGAATCATATAACAGCTGAATGTATTTTTTGTTATACTTTAAATGTCTTAAAAATACTTTAAAGATAACATATGACTTTTAAAAATGTAAATAATAATTTAATTCATAATTTTTTATTTAATCCATAGATAGTTCTAGTAATTTATATATATATATACTATCTAAAATAGAACTCATTACCTCTGTAAAAATGAAACTTTTTTTATTTTAGTAAAATCCTTTCACCCCCTAAAAGTAAGAACTTGCATGTGTCCTCTGTCTTTTTATATGCTTTTTCATGCAACTTAAACTTAGTAAATTTACACTCTGTATGTCAAAAAAAAAAAAAAAAAAAAAAGGTTATTTTCTTAAAATATAATTATTCATTCCATTAAAATATTATATATTCTTTTCTGCTACCAAGATATACTTTTCTCTTTTTTTTCTCTAAAAATTAACAAGCCCCTCATAATACTTCCTCCACCCCATATTTCAGAATGAGATCTTTTTCTTATAATAATTAATGTATTTAGGATTAATTTTTTAATATTGTTTGTCGAAAATATTTAAAATCATATTTTGTTTTGATTTTCTGTAACATATCTAACCAAATATCTTAAAATATTCGGCCAAATATGCCACTATTCGGCTACAGGTATTCGGTCAAATGTCCCACTATTCGGCCACAGGTATTCGGCCGAATATCTGTTCAATATTCGGCCGGCCGAATATTCGGCAAAAGAGCCGAATAGGCCGAATACCGAATAGTGGCCGAATATTCGTTACATCCCTACTGCTAAAAGAAAAAGATCTTGAAACTTATTCTAAAATGATACAGTCTCGATTTAATGAAAATGCTACTCCAGTTCATATGCTGAATCCTGTCTACATGAGTAAAAGTATTGATGAAGAGAAGCAAAAAATAGCAAGGCAGTGGTTACATGATAATATTGATCCTACCTTTTTGCCTCTTGTGATTGTATTTCAAGCAGAATCCTCACCATATCCAAAATCCTATTTTTCTGAAAGTGTAAAAGATACAATTGGGCCTGATGCCTGGTGGGCAGCAATGAAGAAGGTTAAAGGCATTGATATAAAATTTGTTGAAATCACATTACATCTAATGAACTGTTGTGCCAGCTCATCAATTGAAAGATTGTTTTCTAAATTTGGAATAATCCAAAATAAATTACGAAACCATCTAAGTTTAGAGACAACTGCAAAACTTGTTACTTATAATCATTTTTTAAATTCAACACAACTTACGTAAAAAAAATAAAAGAGCTTGTGTATGAAAAATAATTCAAACATTTGTGTTGTATCTTGGTGTTATGTTATTTATGTTATGACTTTTTTAATTTGGTATTTGCTGGTGTTATGTTACTTATATTATGACATTTTTAACAAATGTTAACTTAGTTTTTAACATATGCTAGTAAAACATATTTGATTAGTAGTAAATAAATTGAATAGTCAATTTCAGTGGTCAAAATGGTCAAAATTGATTTTGACCAGGACGGTTAAAACCGGTTTAAACCACTGGTTAAAACCACCATGGTTAAAACCGCGACAACCCTGTGGTAAAACCAGTTCAAGGCCATTGAACATCATAAAATCTGTTTAAAGAAAGAATAAGTTTGAAATGTCCAGAAATATTTTGAGAAATGGGGAGAAAAAAAAATTTAGATCACAAGAAAAAGTTCATTAAATAGAGAATGCACTTTGCTATTTGGAGGTTATTTTACGAAGAAATTCACAAAATGTTCTTGGTTCCAAGGGAAAGTTTGCAAAATAGAGGTTTGCAACTTTGTAAGAGCTTTTGGAACTGGTTCCATTTGGTTGTACATATTTTTTCCTTCTTTATACAGAAATTATTTACTAAGCACTTAATGTTTTTATCAATTTCATCTTCGTGATTATCGACAATTTGAAGATAAAAAGTCCTGTTAGTAGTAAAAGTTTTTAAACATGCTATTTGTGAGTTCCACCTGGAATTTGTGGTTTAACTGAATTAGCATACTCTTTCAATAAACTCCCAGGGTTATGGTGATTTCTAAAAAAATTCTGAATTTTGGCATCATTAGCCACAACAGAATCAGTAGTCACATTCTTGCCAAGAATATTTAAATAATGCGATGCAGATCCGTATGTAACTGGTATAGTATCTTCCATTTCAAGATTCTGCCTTATTGTAAGCATTTTCTGTTCATTATCTGAACCGAAACTTTTTACAGTGCATCCATATGTAGCTGCTGTTGCAATTTTTGCCCCACGAGCAAGATTTGTACAATACTCTCTTGTTTTCTTATTTTTCCCGAAATCTATTGCAGAAAGAAGTATACTTTTTCCATTACAAAATATGGAATTGGCTATAAAAAGGTCATTATGGACCATCTCCATGGATTATCTCCATCCAACTTGCATGAGAGTAACGTTCTCCCAGCTATTTTCTCTACAGCAGATTCTTGAATTTCTGTTTTATTCAATAATTCTTATTTATTTATATTCCTTTCCTACAAAATAATTTTAAACCTAAGGAAAATTTGTAATAACTATGTATTTCTATCTTTAATTTTACACATCAGATTCAGAAAACCAGAATATTTCTTACATATTGTCATTTGGAAGTTTTTCCGGTATTTACCAGTTTTCCCCAGTATTTACCAGTTTTCCCCGGTATTTACCAGTTTTTCCCAGTGGAATGGGAAAAACAAGTTTTAGACGGGGAAAAGCCAACCCTGAGCCAAGAACATTTTGTGAATTTCTTCGTAAAATAACCTCCAAATAGCGAAGTGCATTCTCTATTTAACGAACTTTTCTTGTGATCTAAATTTTTTTTTCTCCCCATTTCTCAAAATATTTCTGGACATTTCAAACTTATTCTTTCTTTAAACAGATTTTATGATGTTCAATGGCCTTGAACTGGTTTTACCACAGGGTTGTCGCGGTTTTAACCATGGTGGTTTTAACCAGTGGTTTAAACCGGTTTTAACCGTCCTGGTCAAAATCAATTTTGACCATTTTGACCACTGAAATTGACTATTCAATTTATTTACTACTAATCAAATATGTTTTACTAGCATATGTTAAAAACTAAGTTAACATTTGTTAAAAATGTCATAATATAAGTAACATAACACCAGCAAATACCAAATTAAAAAAGTCATAACATAAATAACATAACACCAAGATACAACACAAATGTTTGAATTATTTTTCATACACAAGCTCTTTTATTTTTTTTACGTAAGTTGTGTTGAATTTAAAAAATGATTATAAGTAACAAGTTTTGCAGTTGTCTCTAAACTTAGATGGTTTCGTAATTTATTTTGGATTATTCCAAATTTAGAAAACAATCTTTCAATTGATGAGCTGGCACAACAGTTCATTAGATGTAATGTGATTTCAACAAATTTTATATCAATGCATTTAACCTTCTTCATTGCTGCCCACCAGGCATCAGGCCCAATTGTATCTTTTACACTTTCAGAAAAATAGGATTTTGGATATGGTGAGGATTCTGCTTGAAATACAATCACAAGAGGCAAAAAGGTAGGATCAATATTATCATGTAACCACTGCCTTGCTATTTTTTGCTTCTCTTCATCAATACTTTTACTCATGTAGACAGGATTCAGCATATGAACTGGAGTAGCATTTTCATTAAATCGAGACTGTATCATTTTAGAATAAGTTTCAAGATCTTTTTCTTTTAGCAGTAGGGATGTAACGAATATTCGGCCACTATTCGGTATTCGGCCTATTCGGCTCTTTTGCCGAATATTCGGCCGGCCGAATATTGAACAGATATTCGGCCGAATACCTGTGGCCGAATAGTGGGACATTTGACCGAATACCTGTAGCCGAATAGTGGCATATTTGGCCGAATATTTTAAGATATTTGGTTAGATATGTTACAGAAAATCAAAACAAAATATGATTTTAAATATTTTCGACAAACAATATTAAAAAATTAATCCTAAATACATTAATTATTATAAGAAAAAGATCTCATTCTGAAATATGGGGTGGAGGAAGTATTATGAGGGGCTTGTTAATTTTTAGAGAAAAAAAAGAGAAAAGTATATCTTGGTAGCAGAAAAGAATATATAATATTTTAATGGAATGAATAATTATATTTTAAGAAAATAACCTTTTTTTTTTTTTTTTTTTTTTTGACATACAGAGTGTAAATTTACTAAGTTTAAGTTGCATGAAAAAGCATATAAAAAGACAGAGGACACATGCAAGTTCTTACTTTTAGGGGGTGAAAGGATTTTACTAAAATAAAAAAAGTTTCATTTTTACAGAGGTAATGAGTTCTATTTTAGATAGTATATATATATATAAATTACTAGAACTATCTATGGATTAAATAAAAAATTATGAATTAAATTATTATTTACATTTTTAAAAGTCATATGTTATCTTTAAAGTATTTTTAAGACATTTAAAGTATAACAAAAAATACATTCAGCTGTTATATGATTCTTGAAAACTCAAACAAAAAATTAATTTCAATTAGTCCTTAATTTAATCTTTTATTTTAAAATTGAAAAAAAATTAAACAATTAAAATAAAAGTCATTTATATTAAAGTTAGTATTCGGCCGCCGAATATTCGGTATTCGGCCTAAAACTTGGCCGAATATTCGGTATTCGGCTATTCGGCCAAATCACTATTCGTTACATCACTATTTAGCAGTCTTAACCATTCGTTGCATGCATCAGATATATAGTAGCATCTTCTTATTTAAGTTAATCTAAAGCAAGGGAAATAGGCTTAAGTTGATTTTATAAATGTTTTACTTTGTATACATTGTTAATGATTTTAACAATGATATCATCAATATTATCTTCATGCTCATCTGCAATTTTTCATTTCAATAACATTCTTCATTATTGAATTAACTTTGCTTGTGTTTGTAATATCTTGTCCTACAAGATTCAAGTAATCTGCAGCACATCCATAAGAAATAAACAGTTCTTCTCTATATGCATTTTGAAAATCTTCTCTCATGCATTTCATCTTGTTTTCATTGTCACTTACAAAGCTTCTTACTTTACAAGCAAACTTGTTTTCTACCTCTTCTTTAGCATCAGCTGCTAGTTTTAAACAATACTGGGCAGTTTTTTTAGATGCCCTTGTATCAACAGCTGAAAGGAAGAATGATTTTTTTCCTGTTGATACACTATTAACAATGATAGGGCAATTCTTATTGTATTGCATAAGCTTTCTTATTGTATTTGCATAAGCATATTTTACTAATGAGCCTGCTTAACTTATCAGTGTATTATTTGGAACAGATGTCATAAGTTCCCCCCGGCCGCCATCTTGGAATTTTCTTGGCGTGAAAACCCTTTTTCTGCCAAGTAGTAAATGTCGCCAAGCACCGGTTTATACGCATGTTTGGCTTAACGAAAATAAAATGTAAATAATAAACAAAATTCGCTAAAATGGCAACCAGTAATCCTTGTATGTGCGCTTCGTGCACATTTTCCGAAAAAAAAACATCGCCGAATTCAGCATTTCTCGCGATATAGCATTCTCAAAATTCAGCAATTCTCGCTTTCTAGCAATCACAAAATGTAAAAAACTCAAAAGCAGTAAAATATACATAAAATTATCAACATACCTTAACAAACATCTGCTTTCTTGAAAGATCCAGCTCGAAATATTATCGCCGACATTTTCCAAAATAGGCTTATCAATACGTATTCACAAACTATAAACAAACCTTCTTTTCTTGTCAAAATTTCCTCATATTTCCTAATTATTTCAGCAACAGCGGTTAAACGGACTACAGAAAACATAGTCAATCAAATACATTCAATAAATTTCACATAAAAATAAAAAGGCAGAACTATACAATACGATATCAAAATACATTCACAATATTCCAACATTAACTTCTCGGTTGTCAGAACGACACGTCACAACAACACCTCACCCGAGATTCAACATATCGAGGTTGCCATATCCATAACCACCGTCAACACACCAACAAAAAATCGCCAAACATTTCAAAACAACAACGGCGCAGGGAACATACGACATCCGTTCCTATTATTTTTTTAACTGCCTCTTACTTTTATTACTTATTAAGTTACTTTTAATTGCAAAGAAAAAATAATTATTAAAATTCAGACCATTTTTAACCGTTTTGACCATTTCTGACCACTTTTGACCAATTTTGGACGGTTAAAACCACTTTTATCCAGTGTCCTGGTCAAAATCAATTTTGACCGGTTAAAATTACAACCCTGCGATATAACAAACTTTTTTCAGGGATTTAGCGACTTCGTTAAATAGAGGTTCGACTGTACTTCAATTTTGGTTTTTCAGAAAAAATACCTTTTAGTGAGCTCACTTTAAAAAAATATATATACAGTGGAGCGCCGATTGTCGGAACTCTAATTAACCGAACTTCCAATGGACCACAAGCCTTACTGGCGTCATACAACGTCATGGTGGATTATAGCCAATCAGCTTCTTGATTTTTCCCACAAGCGCTCACCAAAAGCCAATCAAATACCCCAATGCTTGTGGGAAACATTGCAAATTCCGCCCAGTGCGTGTGGTCAGTTAACCGAAACAGCCTATTTCTCTCAAAAAAATAAATAAATAAATAAATAAATAACCAAACTTCCATTTATCCGAACAGTCTATTTCTCTCATTTTTTTTTATGATGATGAGATTATGGATGAGATTTAAGATGAAAAAGAAAAAGAAAGGAAAAAGAATGCTCTGAAAATGACCCAGGTCCATCACATAACGAAGTCTTTGAATGCCCAGTAGCAGAAACAGTGCAGCACAGCAGTGGACGCTGCAGATTAATCCACCAACTTAAAAAGAAATGCTGGGCTTAAAAAATAGCTGAAATTTGCTTTAAGTCTCTAGATTTATGGTATTTGTTGTAACCTTATATTATATTTTCTTTATAAATGGAAATTTTGCTTTCTTTAAGTGAGTTTCTGTTATTTCTTATGATAGCAGGCTTATTGGGTCGCAGATAAATTTTAGTTTGCTGCAGACTGATAAAGAAAATTCTGCTTCTGGGTTTGAATGTTTGGAAACAGCTATGAAATGGCTCAAACGGCAGAAGACCTCTGATCCTATTCACCTAATGTATTTAAGAAGAATTCGAGATATGGCAGCATTGGAAAGAACGTCTTCTTTGAAGCAAGCTACAATCGAAAGCTTTTTTGCCTAAATTATAATCTCTGGAGTTCAGAAAATGATAAAAAGAGAAAAAGAAAATTTTAAATGATAAAAAAGAAAGAAAAAACCCAGTTTTTAAACACACTAGCACAAATTGGTGCTGCCAATCCTAAGCTTGGATAAAGTGTGAAGGTTTTAGTATAGTCAGGAACATTTAAATTGCCTGTCCATTTATCCGAACTAGGGTCGGTCCCGACTTGTTCGGATAATCGGCGCTGTACTGCATTTGGCAACAGAAAAACACATGGGCACAAAATGTAAAACTACTACTTATGCAACACTTGAAACACCATTTCTTAAAAGAAATTTGCATGAGACAAAAAATTATGCATTGCATATTACAACTCAATTTCCAACAGCACAGACAGGACAAACGTGACATTTCCATTATATAATATTGTGTAGCAATATATTTTGTTTACTTTCCCCAGGCAGTTTAATTAATCTTACTTTTAAACATCTCTTATTTATTTAATCTAACCTTTTCTGTTTTAAATTTACTGGTTTCATTTCCCATTTTCAATTTAAGTACTGTTTTCAATTCATCACGCGATGTTTAGTAAATCGCATTTTGCAATCCTCTTTGCGCCGTTTTAGCGAGGTCGTCTCGCTCCTGGTTTTTCTTGGCGCGCTCTCGCCTTTTTACGGCAACCCTTTGTTAGCAAAAAGTGCTTCCCTATATCTCATCACTGTACATGCTTGTTGGTAGACTAAGTCTGTAGGAACTCTATCTATTAATATTTACCTTCTTTTAAGCATTTATCTTTATTTCTTAAGCAAAGTAATCCTTTTCTATTTATTTATATTCTATAATTCAGCCTTTCAGTTTCGTATATCCTTTATTACAATAGATCGTAACTTTTTCAACTCAGGGCATCCTCTGTTTAGCTTTTCTTCATACTAGTCTCTCTATACCTGCCTGGCTACTGTTTTAGTACGTGTAAGGATCCATAGATGGCGTGAGCAGCCCGGTCTGATCAAGATTGACGTCACTGCTACGCATGATCGGAAGTTGAGTGCCGGTAGTAGGGGGAGCTGGTGAGGATGCATAGAACCTTTTTCTGCATCAACTTATAGTATATATGCTAAGAGTTCGTTGACCTTTTTGGCAGTTGACTTTTCTCTCTCATTCAGGAGGTGTCGTGATGGCTTGGTAATTCGGCATAAAGTATTTTAAGATGTTTTAATGTTTCAATGAAATAGTTTTTCTAAAGTCCCAGTGAGATATTTTTGACCGGTGAATCAGCCTTGAGATATGTGCTTTTTATCTTCAACGTTTTTAATGTAGACTGTCTGTGATATTTTTTTAAAAACGAAATACATCATGTCATCGTATTTGAAGATGTGCTTTTCCTATCATAAGTGAAGTCCGTGCTTCAGTTTAAGGCCGGGAATTGTTCTCGTTGTCTACTGTGAATTATTAAGGAATATGGCGGCATCTCGATATGGAAATTGATGGTTTTTAACAGACGTGTTTACTGGGAGATATCATATTGCAAGTTTGCTGTTTTTTCATTACGGTTGTCATTTATTCAAGAGTTTCGTATTGTTCAAGTGTGTTGGAGATGTTGGTGACAAATATAATCCATAGTATTCTTTCGTTTGCCATGTTTACTTACATAGTTTCTGCACAATGAGCTCCGGGGTAGATATATTTTAATTTATTATATATTTTTTTAAAAAGAAATGTTTCTCTAATGAAGTAATGGAATAGTGTAGGCTTAACTGAAATGATTTGGGTTTGATTAATGATTAAGTAAATATTTGTAAATTGAATATGAGATGTAATGTGTTAAATGACGGAACATAGAAATTTTTAATTAAGACTTTGCTGATATTTAGAACGTTATTAATTTGACTATATATTTTATTTCTGTTTTTACTTAAAATACAATTGTTCATCTTAACTTGTTGTTTTTCTTTTTCCACCACATACGTTTTTCCTTTTGCAGGTTTAATAGATTAATGGTTATATAGCTTGTATTTCAGCTTCATTTGTAATTAACCTTTTCTTATGTTAGGCTACGTCATAAGTCAGCACTTGATTCTTCCATTGGCTGTTAATCTTTGCTCATAGTTTGAACATTACTTCTGTAATGTTTAACACCCTTTAGCTGCCGCGCGTGAGTTTAAAAGCGCTCTCTCTCTCTCCTAGCAGGCAGTCTTAGTGCAGTTACTGGTATAGAGTGAAACAATTTTAGCGTGCCGCACATTTCGCGGGCCTCGTGCCCCGGATGTGCCGGTAATGTAGGAAGGAAATGCCGTGATTCTTGTTAGAGAGCATCTTTATAACGAATTAAGTTTCCCCTCCTAGAGGCCTTTTCTTAGTGTATTGAATCAACTAGTTTTAGCGTACATCCATGAGATTCACTGAGAAGATCCTTTTTCTAAATCATGATTCAAGTCTCCTAGATGCCCGGAGATCATCGGATGCCGAGCAGTAGACCCCACCTTTCACCTGCATACTTTGACTGAAAGAATAAAAATCTTCCTTGTTCGAAACAAGTATTAGAGTTGGTTTTTCATTGCAAGAGTGGAGGTATTGTACTTTTATTTCCTTTTTCTTTCTCAGCTTGATCATCCACTGGAATCGGGTTATTCATCTGCATTCACAGCGCATAATTAATCGAGGCAACTGGACGATCGCGTTTATTCTAATGAATCCATTTCTAGTATGCAAAAGACAGTAGTGAACCTTTTTTAGAAATATTATAAGCACCCATTAGAACAATTACTTTCTAATAAATGGTGCTAGTGCCAGGTGCACAGACAGTGCATTTGAGTGATCGAGCAGAAATATACCAACATAAGTTTTTCAATGACTTTTTAGGTAGTTTCGTAAGAAATACTACCTATTGCAGTCGTTACCATGGTGCGACTTTTGAAAAATTCCTTCATAACTTTTCATTATATGACCCTAGGAACCCAAAACCACCCCCACTTAAAAAGTTTATATATATATATATATATATATATATATGTATGTATGTACTAAATTTTGTCCGCACGATAAAAGTCGCAATTATGCACGGATCGTTTTCAAACTCGCCAACAACTTTGAGATGGCTAATATCTCGGCGGGGATTGAAAATGGGCAACATCGGCCCAAGGGAATGGAAATTGGGGGGGAGGGGTTAAAAATTTTGAATACCGTCTTAACAAGATTCTGATAAAACCAGCTCTTACACAACAATGACAGAAAAAAATAAATATTTTTCGTTATAGTAGTTGCCAACAATTAAAAGAAAAACAATAAAATTTTCACCACAACAATTGCTTTTCTATTGCAAGAAATTCACGTGAAAAAATAAATAAAATAAATAGTTTGACGAATTGAAAACAAATTGAATATTACGTCATAAGTTATTTAGAGCAAGATTTCAGCATAGAAACTCAAAATGAAATAAATAGTTTGAAGAATTAAAAAAAAAAAAAAAAAATTGTGCCTATTAGAAATATACTGGACACCAGCAGATGAATATGTAACGTCATGTGAGTTTGAAGAAACGTATTAAAACATGACAAAAACCCGACTATGGAAATATTAACATATTTTAACATTTTGAGGTTCTCTGAATTTGTTTTAGCCATTTTTAAACCTATCCCATATACATGCGTGTGTGTATTCGTGTATATTAGAATTTTGATAAAATGTTTAGCTCCCTAGAGTTCATTCTTAGTGAAAGAACTGGGTTTATCTCTAATCTTGATTTAAGTTTTGTTGGTGAATTTAGTACTTACCATCGAAATCTACCTCCGCCTGTAGGCCAGAGCCGGCAGGGATTTTTTGTAAATAATAAGTTTTTCTTTAATGTTTTTATATATTCAAGCTAAATTTTTTAAACTACTTTGTGTTTCCAATATATTTATAATGGATGCATTTAGATTCGAATGTTATAGCGATTGCATCGTTTTATTTTCGGCGACCACATGCTCCAGTTTTTTTTCCTCTTTAAAAAAAAAAGAATTTCGAAACTGCCTTTTGCATACTAGAAATGGATTCATTAGAATAAACGTGATCGTCCAGTTGCCTCGATTAATTATGCGCTGTGAATGCAGATGAATAACCCGATTCCAGTGGGTGATCAAGCTGAGAAAGAAAAAGGAAATAAAAGTACAATACCTCAACTCTTGCAATGAAAAACCAACTCTAATACTTGTTTCGAACAAGGAAGATTTTTATTCTTTCAAAGTATGCAGGTGAAAGGTGGGGTCTACTGCTCGGCATCCGATGATCTCTGGGCATCTAGGAGACTTGAATCATGATTTAGAAAATGCATTTGGCAACAGAAAAACACATGTGCACAAAATGTAAAACTACTACTTATGCAACACTTGAAACACCATTTCTTAAAAGAAATTTGCATAATGAGACAAAAAATTATGCATTGCATATTACAACTCAATTTCCAACACCACGGATAGGACAAACATGACATTTCCATTATATAATATGGGGGACTTACTGAAAAAAAGAAAGAATATGCCCGCGACATGCCTTCCTGTGATCAGAACACTCACGAAGGCGTTCTACCCCCTGCAGAAACATGCGAGTTTCAGTATTCAAAAAGAAAGGTTAAACGTCATATGTTTAACTATCAAAACATAAACAAGCATCTTAATGCTTGGAAAGTATGTTCAAAGAAGCAATTTTTTTTTTTTTTTAATTAAGTAACTTTATGAAGACTTAGAGCTAAAAAATAGTCTCGATGAACCTATGTAAATCTGACTTTGTGAGTGGTTTTGTAAAGATGTCTGAGAGATTGGATTTGCTAATCATATGTTTAACAATGAATATCTCTTGGTATCTTGGTTTAGTAAGCTGCGTACAAAGAACAGTTTGATGTCAATAACATGCTTAGTTCTTTAGTTTTCTATGGGCAAGGGTGGGGAAATACATCATTTTACTCGCCACTGGCGAGTGAATTTGTAAGCAGTATTTAACCCCCTCACTGACAAGCCCGTGTTAATACGTTCACTAAGCTCCAGGTTTCACTGCAATACAAGTAATATTTAAAGTAATATAATTCTATTGATTTAATGTATTTTTAATACATTGGACAATGATTAATACTTCCAAAGATTGCATTCATATTCGTTATTAAGTTTTTTTATAAAATGGTTAAAGAATCATTTTTTTTAGCATTTAAAATTAAATGCAGAGAAAACAACATTACAATTTTGCCCTTTTCCAAGACAGTCGGAGGGTTAAAAAACTCCATGCCAAAAGATATGCCAAGAACTTTATTTTTTTTACTAGTTATCTATATTTTACAACTTTCTAAATTACTGTGATGTAAACTCGGTACTAAGATCTATTCTTTTTTAAACTTTTCTGTCTTGTGTATATTTTTCTTAATTTTACAGGGGAAAAAATATATATGTGAAAATGTATTGTAGCAATAGCAGGGTGTAAAAAAAATCATGATTTTTTTTTTTTTTAAATCAAAAAAATCGGATTTTTTTTATTTAAATCGGATTTTTATGATTTTTTTTCCCAGCGTTCAAATACGGAATAGCTACCAAGAGTTTTAGGTTTCCAAAACAATTAAACCACTAATTGCTAACATAATCTTTGTTTTTATACTTTAATTAATAAAATTATAATTATTAGTTGGTAATCACAGAAATTTTAAAAACTGCAAATTAGTAGTTTCTAGTTTCATTAGGTAGTATCATACAATAATGTTATATACATTAATATTGTAATAATTATGTAAAACTTTATAAATACTAGTGATATTTAACATTTATTAAAATTATTAACTGCATTTTATATTAAATAGTTAACACTACTTCAAATTAATAATTATTAAACAATTAACTCTCTAATTAGGAACATATTAAACATTTTTAAGACTTAATTATTAAAATGATAATAATGTAGTATTCATTTTAGAAAGGAAAAGGGACAGGATGCTAGTTCCAAAAAAGGTTACTATTTTATGAGGAAATGTATTTGTAATGTGTTTAGTAATGATATAAGAAAAAAAAAAAAAAAAGAAAGAATAATTTTTAGTATGATGAATAAAGTGTCCTTAATTTTTAATAATTTTATGAATAACAAATTGAAAAATACAATTAAATAGCATATTTTAATAATATCCTGTATTTTCTAAAGAAATAAAGTTCTATATTTTTGTGAGATCTTGGCCACATAAATTTAGAAATACTGTCGAACGGGGAAGTTTTTTACAAGAAATCTCTGGCTACAACTACAGGTGAATTTCAACTATTTTTTTAAGCCACGGTGCATTTTGCTAATTTCAAAAGGAGCATGGTGCAGCACTATTTAAAAAAGTCCTAGAAGAAATAGTATAAGTAATTACAGAACTAATATAAACTGCAAATAAATAATTCATTTGTTAGTAACACAAATAACAAAACTAACAAATATTATTTGCAGCTCGTTTTGCATTTGTATTTAGGAAAATTACTGTAAACCACCAAAGTCTAAACTTACACACATGTATGTGTATGATAACCAAAAGAATTATGAAAATGAGTTAAACCCATTCATATAGGATAAATCTAAGTTAGCCACTTATATCTGAAATCCTCAAAATATTTAAGTAACAGCATTATTACCTCTCAGTGTGGATTATTAGCTTTCAATGGTTCTTTTTTTTTTTTTTTAAGAAAAATTTTGCTGCCTTTTCAATCCCTAATCGTTATTTTTTTATTTAGTATTATGCGAGTTACAAAGTTAAAAACATTTATTCAACCTATAACCGAAGAAGTTCTAGCTGAGCTTAGCATTTTTATACCAATTATTTATTTTTTTCTTATGCATTCATTTACAATTTAGCTTTGAAAAGATGTCATTCTTTCATTCTTCTTTAACTTGAGATTGCTATTAATTACTATTTATTTTTTTACTTGTAGAAATGTACTATTACACTTGCTATGTGTAATTTCTCTCTATTCTAAAAAAAAGTAACTACCGCTGTCACCGCCGCCGCCGGTTTTGATTTTTTTGTGACCGGAGGCCTTTCTTCGTTAATATTAACAAAAATAATGCATACAAAATTATGAAAATCGATGGTTTTATACAGAAATGTTTGCTAAACACGCTGATGCAGACAGTTTTCAAATCGAAGAATTATTTTAAGAGTTATTTAATGCTAAAGTTGGACAAAATCGTTCCACTAAAAAAGTTTTATAGCAGCAAAAACTATATGGCAGTGTAATCATTTTTAGATCATTTTATGCGTTAGAATTTGCAGGAGTGCAGATTGCATTAATTTTTTTATTTTGACTCATTTTTTCTGGTTTTATTTCTATTTTAAATTCAAATTTTCAGCATTTCTAGAGATATTTTTTACAGATTTCAGAAAATTGTACTAATTTAAACTGTTGCCAACTGTATAAAAAGCGCAAGCAATAATGTTTGCTTCAAATTAAAAATTTATTTACACGTGACTATTATAAACAGGAAAAAAACTTTCAAACTAGAATTAAATATTACGTATAAAAAGCAGGAACGTATTAAAAATTACGTCATAAAAAGTATACACGTGAATCTTAAAAGAGAAAGGATATTGTAAAATAATAAATTCATTAACATGCGTTAGAAGTCTTAGGAGAAATTACGTCATATTTACGTCACATTATAGTTATTACATAAAATGAACACAAAATAATATTGCAAAAAAGTTTAAATTTAGAAATTGCGCTAGACATTTATTTGATATTTTGAGAATTAATTTAAAATGTCTCATTTAAAAGAACTTTGTTTTCGCTTTGTTAAAAAATACCAGGAGACAAAGACTCTCTTTACTTAATTCCTTTTATATTAGCTTATTTTGAAATGTTGTTACACGTGTATACGTCATCAAGTTATTTTTATTTCGACGTTTTATTTGTGTTTTTATTAATGTTGTACGAATTTATTTGTTCTTTTGTTATTTAAAATAAAAATTATATCAATTTGTATAATTTGGCGAGTGGTTTGGCTATTTATATAATTTGGCGAAATTGGTCGACAGGATAATCAAGTAGTACCGCAGCGGATTTGGCGTTAAAATTCCCCAATCAAAGAGAAATGAATAGAAATTCGTTTATAGGGAGATCGCCACTGTTTTTTAAATTATAATTCAATCTTTTTAAAGTCGATCAAATTAGCGTGCATTTAGAGTCTGGATGGGGGTTAGCGAGCGTAGCTCGTAGGGGGCCGAGCCCCCTAGTTATATAAGATAATGCATAAATTGATTACCTAAAGGAATTTATGACATTGCAAATTATATTAGATTTGAATATCATTTTTAAATTAAACTGTTTAAATTTGGATAAAACCTTAAAAACAATGCTTTTTATAAACTCAGCTGTTTTTAATTTTTTACAATACTCATGAATTAAGCTTAGAAACAATTATTTAAAGCTCTTTTTTTTGTTTATTCATAAGTCAAAATACCTGTAGAAACTTTCAATTTATGTTTATGTTAGATTTTAATATATTTTTTGACATTTTAAACATTTAGAAAATTTTTGATTTAAATCAATGATTTTTTTTAAAAAATCAGTTGATTAAAATCATGATTTTAATTGCTGATTTAAATCAACTGATTAAAATCGCTGACACCCTAAGCAATAGTAATCAACTATTTTTGCAATCCCCTAAGTTTTATTATAACAATTTCCAACTGTACATTGCATTTTGCTGGCGGGTAAAATAAATCCTTGGCTGGTATGAATTTCTGAAAACTCCCCACCCCTGCCTATGGGGGATTTAATAAAAATCTATTGTTGCCATATTGTCTACTAACAGTATTGGTTTAGTTTGTCGACCTGTGAAAATGTGCTTGTTATAACATTCAGTGATTGCCAAATGCTGGTGTGACCCAATACTATGATTTAACCCTTTCACTGTACAAAAATTTTTTATAAATTTGTTTGTCATATATTTTTTGTTACTTTTCATTAGCTAGCGCAGTGCCAGACAAAAATTACTTTTTCTTTATTGCACTCCTAATTGTAACCAAGAATAAGTAGATGCATTATGGAAATTTTATTAAGACAACATATAAATAAACTAAACACAAAACAAATATAAAGCGGCAGCATGAAATTGCAAATGTGTTTCAGAATTTCTGAAAACAGTTCAGTTTGAGATGTAAGCAACACCATATAAATTCGCTAAGGTACCCATCTAAGTGCTTTTTGAATCTCATGTTTTTGGTGGTAGAAAGTTTTCTTTCTTGTTATTGTTGCTGACAATTTCTTGATGTCTCAGTAGCCCATGTTACCTTTAAGTTGCTTGTGAAAAAAAGAACATTTACACAGTTTCAATTCTGCTTGGTCAGTTTATGATAAAAATTGTTCAATGATGTCCTTTAACTTTAATTGCAAATAGAAAATGATTGGGAAAACAAAACAGTCCTTGTTAACTAGATGCATTTTAATCTGAGACACATTAACAAGAGTCTACTTTCAACTTTAGGTGCAGATTCATGATCGCCAGTCACCATATGGTGACTAATTTTCGTCCTCCAAGTCTCCATCCTTTGGCGAATTTTGCGTTCTTTTCTCTGTGAACCTTTGACAAAATTCGTGTTTTCGCGATACTCTGACAAAAATAGTGTTTTTTCTGCGATTCTTTGACGAAATTCAGGTTTTTATAGCGATCCTTTTATGAAATTCGCAGTTTTTTTGCCATTCTTTTACGAAATTTGCAGGGGGGTTTTTTGCGATCCTTTTGATAATTTTTTTTTTTTTTTTTTTTTTTCCAATCTGTTGAGGAAATTTGTATTGTTTCTGAGATTCTTTGAGAAAATAAGTCTTTTTTTTTCTGCAATCCTTTGATAAAATCAGTTTTTTTTTTTTTTTTTTTTTCGTGATTCTTTGACGAAGTTGATGATTTTTCTGTGAAGATTGACAAAATTGCATTTTTGCTGTGAATATTTGACGAAAAACGCAGGTTTTTTTTTCGCAATTCTTTGATGAAATTTGTGTTTTTTTTCCAGGATTCTTTGCATTTTTTCCCTGATCTTTTGATGACATGGGTGATTCTTCTAAAAATTTTGGCGATATTCACGTTTTTTTCACAATCCATTCATGAAATTTACGTTTAATGCGATTTCTTGATGAAATTTGCTCGGGTTTTTTTTTTTGCGATCTTTTGGCGGAATTCGCGCTTTTTTCTGCTGATGATTGGCAAAATTGATTTTTTAGTGACCATTTTATGAAATTCTCGTTATTTTTTGTCCGAATTTTCAGGATTGAATGCATTAAATTTTCGGAACAGAATCACCCCTGTAATAGTCTGTGATAAGATTTTTTTTTAAAGATAATTTTTCTTGAGTGTTCTTGAAAAATAAATACTTAATTATTTTGAATTTTATAGTGCAAAATAATCTCACACATTCACTTTTTTTTTTTTTTTTTTTTTTTTTAAACATGAACTCTTGTATGTCAAATTGAAAATAAGAAATATTGTTTTCTTAGTATTCCCCACTTCCATGATTGCTTAGCTTATTTTTATAAACATATATATTTTTTACCTCTATCTTGCCCAACTTTATCTTCGGACTGTACATAGCTTAAGATTTATATTATTACTTAATTTATATACATATTTAATGTAATTAGTCTGTGTTTCTTTTGTACATGTGTAGATTAATTTTCATTTTGAATTCCTGAATTTTTTCCCCATATAAATGTTATTGATTTTACGTGTTTCTTTCCCAATGTGGTCAATGTATTATTTGGGTTTGGAAGTCACTGGCTCCTTAAAACTTTTGGAATCTGCACCTATACTCTCTATTGTAGTAATCCTTGTCTTATCTAAATGTAGAATTCCAGTCATTAAGTAAAGCAAATATTTTTATCATGGTGCTCAAAAATCAAACTTTAGCATCTAAAATAAAGAAAATTGGAATTAATTGTCTGTTGCTTGTGTGTTTGTATGTAAATATATATAAAGAACTCTAATGTTGTTTTGTTTTTATTGTAGTTGTAGTAAAGATGATAATTCCAATTCGCTGTTTCACTTGTGGCAAAGTCATTGGTAACAAGTGGGAGGCCTATTTAGGTTTATTACAAGTTGATTATACTGAAGGGTAAGTTTTTTTAATTCATTAATATTTATTATTCGTTTAAAAATAAATTTAATAACACATATCTTTAATAACTTCCTTGTTTCATTTGTATTCATCAGGTTTTTTATTGATTTAAAAGATCATTAAGATCATAGTAAGAAAAATTTAGAACTTCTTTTTTAAATATAGATATGAATAGTGATTTGACCAAATGTTAGACCAAATATCAATTAATTTTTTTTAAGTACATAATGATTATAATTTTTTTTAAGTCTTAAATTGAAAATAAACTAAAATAATTATTCATTTTGTATTATTTATATTTTTAAACATTTTAACATCTTGAAGCTTTTTTTTTTTCCACCTAATATTGAAAACTCCTTGATGCTAATTAATAAAACAGGACTTTTACTAAATCTAAATTGGGTCATTCTACAATAACTTCTGTTACACTTAAAACAGTTTACTTCAGTTTTAGTAACACCAAAAAATATTCAAAATATAGAGTTGATGTGATTTATTAATTAAACCAATCAAAGCTATATTTTGATGAAAACTACCCAAATTTAGTGTTATTTCTTGAACTCTGGCAATTATATTTATTATGGTAACTTACGTTTCTGAAATGAAACGTAAGCTACCATAATAAATATAATTGTCAGTATTTAATATGGACAAACGAGGAAGACCTAAAAATCCCATTTGGGTTTGTCAAGAAGATTTGTAGAAGATATTTATGTAATGAAGATTGTAGAAGTGATATTTTATTTCTTTAAATCGTAAAATGTTGCAGAGATTTGAAAGGATGGTAAAAGGCTAAATTATAGTATTGCTGCAAAGTGTCTCACAGAACCCAAAAGTTCTCCTGAAATGCTGAAGTCAACACAAAATAATCACAGTCTTCCAGGAACAATATAGTTTATTATTGTAGCAAGAGAAAAGGGTAGGTGATTCCACTAACGCGCACACAAAAATTCTTACACTCTTAGCGTTGAAGAGCCAGCAGCCAAGTCCTTTAGAAAATACCTCCTATCAAACCACAAAATCCTTTTTCTTTTTTTTTTTACTTAAAAAATCCGTTAGATTTGAATTTTAAATGTAATAAGACTAACGACATGAATCTGGCAATAGATAATGAATGAAAAATGTTTTATAATGACTGTATGAAATAAACAATAAATCTTTCAGCAATTTATTTACTTGTTATTGTTTCGATTATCTACTGACAGCTGTTTAATTTCTATCATAAACATTATGCAAAGATTAGCGAAATGCAAAAGAAAAGTATTTTAGCTAAAGATTTTTTTTTGACAGGAAATAATATTATTGTGAAAGAGAGCTTTTTAGATGAGATAGAAATGAAGTTATTTAGTATTTTAAATTATAAATATATGATTCTACATCATAGGGTTAATTTTGAGGTATAAAATAAGGAAAAAAGCCTGTGGCTAAATGTAAATATTATGGAGAAAAAGCAGCTAGAATGAAAACTTATGTCTCAAAATTTGCTAAGCTAAATGTATGGCATGAAGAAAATAAAGTTAGTTCACTTCCTGATAAAAACGAAGTAAATGATAATTCAACTTCTAAGAAATTTCAGTACAGTTGTTGCAAACATACTGGGGTTTCCAAAATGGCAATTTTTTGCCTGGTGAGGCAATCTGACATTATTGGCGAGATTTTGCTTCATATGACTACCCAACAGAACAGATTGCATGTGTTTTATATTAAACTAGCAGGCTATGCCTGCTGTATTGGTCCATTTTTCCAAACAAACCTTGAATCAAACATAATGGTGAATTTGACCTTGTATTTTAAAGCAATATGGACCTTCACCTACAACGACCTTCCTTTGCATAGCAGGAAACAATGTGAATGCCATTGCACTATTATATTATGCATTACAATCAGCGGTAGAATTGATAAAAAAAAGTCACTGGTCCCAAGGACTAGTAAGCACAAAAATTTACTGGTCCGCAGTCATCATCACTGGCCTGCTACATAACATTCTATTGTCTCTTTAATACTTTGAGTGACTCCCCACCCCACCCCACCTCCTAGAATATAAACCAATCTTCCTTTGCAGTGACCCAAAATTTTCAGCATAATAAAATGTAAAATTATAATTTGCTAAAAATTAAATAAACAGCACATAAACAAAAACTGTAAAATTATTAATTAGATATTTCATTTTTGATTATTTCAACTGACTGTATTGTTAATGCAATTTTTTCTGTTATTTATTTTTTTTAATAAAATAAAATTGTGTGTTTTGTGTTTGATTGCAGTTTTCTCAGAGACTGTAAAATGTACGTTTACCTGCCAGAGAGGGAAAAAAATTACCTACTGGTCCTGCGAACCACTAAATTTTTCAAATTAGTGGTCCGATTGAATTTTTGGTGGTCTCAAACCAGCGGACCACCAAGGATTTCGAACGCTGACAATGATTGCAGAGATTGATTGTTGAACTTAAATAATATGTGTGTCATTCATTTTCCTTTGTTAGTTCTTGAACTCTGGGTCTCTCAGCTTGGTGCTATGTGTGGTTCCGATAGCTTGAATACAATCTACATTAGGTTATATTTCATAATATAAGTTCTGTTCTAGCATGTCTACTCCTTTTTTCCATCTTTGGATTACAGCAAAGTAAATACAGTATGTAATAAGTTATTTACACACAAAGAACAGTGTCTCTCATATTTAAAAGAAAAGTTAAGGATAAAAAATTGGATTTCTAAAGTGGAATAGATCAGTTTTAACTGACGTCACGGTTCTAAGCACGTGACCTCTAGCGAAAAACTTGGTGGGCAAACAAATACAGTCGAAGCCCGATTTAACGAATCGTTCGGGACTATCAACTTTGTTCGTTAAATCGGGATAATCAAAGGAATATTTTTATACAACAGAACAAGTTTTAAAAAATGGCAATAAATAAGAAGAACAATGCTCACTTGATGTTAAACATTTGTTGCTTTAAGAAAACACTCTGTATAAAAATGTATTATTTTTTTTATGTATACTACTATAAATCAAAAGCATCGTAATTAAGAAAAAATTTCATTTATTCAAATTTTATCGATAAATTATAAGACATCTTTTATAGATGTTTCTTTGCTTTGTTTTGATTTTGTATTCCGAACTTCTTTATCGATTTTTTTCTGAAGCTGTGAAAACAGTGTTATTCAACATCATGAGCTATCAACTACTGTTTCAAAGTATTAAAACTGCTAACTGCTTTTTTGAACGTTACATGCTTCATCTCTATTTCATCATCTTCATCCGATCTACACAACTGCTGGTTTAATAACCTCGGTGTAACGTGCATTTTCCGCATGCAGATATTTCTGTATCACAAGGTACATATTCAAAAAATTAAAAATCAGGGACATTGATGATGTATAATAAATAATAGAAAATTTCTTCAATTTTTCATTTTTTTTTTTACATAAAAAATTATTTGTTAAATTGGGTTTATAAATTCGTTAAATCGAAGTATTTTTGTTCCATTTTCGTTAGGACCATAAAAAAATTCGCTAAATCGAGAAATTCATTAAATCACGATTCGTTAAATCGGGGCTCGACTGTAACATTGGTAGTTTTCTTTGATTTGTATTTTCACATCAGTTGTCATGAATCACATTGATGTTGCTTTTGTTGTGAAACATTTCACTTTATAAATCTGAGCTTACGTCTCAAAGTTTTTGTGAGCGATTATTTACATTATTGTGATATCTTATTACAGGTGTTATCACGTAAATTATCACATTTATTCGCATCACCATGTAGCGACTTGTTGTGTAAAAATGTGCGGTAATTGTTCGAACAGGGAACATAATAAATCCTATTATAGATTACCAGGCATTCCAAAGACAGATAATATTATAAAAAAAAAGTTGTGTGAAGAAAGGCAACAGAGATGGTTGTCATCGCAATATTGTGTGAATTAATTTTACGATTTTTATTATGAATTAAATCACAATCACATGGAATTTGTTATTAATTCATGCACAGAAATCAGGGTTCGTTGATTTAAATCAGCTTGATTTTAATTATGATTTAAATCAACTGATTTTTAAAAAAAAATCATTGATTTAAATCAACTTTTAAAAAAATACTTCAAACGTAGGTCAAGATGTTTGTAAAATATTTGTTTAATCAAAAATACATTGTAAATTTAAGAAATGGCTAAGAACTCAAAATGTATGCTTTTTTAATTTATTTAAATCAAATATTACACTTTAAATTTTAAATCAAAAATCTTAAATTAAAAGTAGAGAATATTACCTGAAAAATGTTAAAAGATTAGTCATATATTCACCTATTAGAAAGTAAATCTTATTTTTTTTCTTTAATACAGAAACAGACTTTCTGTATTTAAGGTGACTGTGTAGTTTGAGGATATGAAAACTTCAGATTCAATATAGGTCATTGAAATTTAAATATAGGTCATTCAAATTACTTTTACTGATATTTATATAGGTATCTCATTATGTCCTCAAGCATATGTAAATAACAAATTGTTCAATTTTCAATGTAATTTATTTATGGAAATATTTCAAAAATAAAAATGATTTCATGGTAGAAATAGTCTGAATGTTTATACATATATATTTAATATAATTTCAATTTTAATTATTTATAAATTTAAAATAACTAAAATTTTTAAAGTCTTTAATAACAAAAAATTTGTTTAAAAAATAATTTAAATATAAATTAATGTAAAAATTATTGTATTTCAAACTTATTTTTATTTTATTTTTTTTAACTGAAAAGTAAATCACAAATGATGCTTTAAAATAAAATAACATTTAAAATTACATTACAACACACTTTTAATCTTAAAATTTTTGTAGTAATCAAAGATATTATCCTAGTAGAGAAAAAACTGCATGGATATGTTATTTCAGAGTGTTTTTTCTTATAGTGTTTTAACTGGCCTAATTCTTTCTACACCTTTTCCCCCCTGTTTTTGTTCACATATTTTAAGATTTCTAAATGCCTGGTTTAGTCAAAGTAAATTTACAATAATGAATAAGTAACAGAATAGTGAAAATAGCATACCATTGCTATTGTGATAACATGTCAAACAGGTTTCTTATAATCCTGGAATGAATACCTGGACTGCACTGTATTGTTGGTCAAAAGGCATGATTTCATAGTCTGAGAAAAGATTCCACAGATAAGGAAGTTTTTAGTTTGTGAAAGATTCAGTGTTTAGTAGTTGGGTTAGTTACTTGGCACAAGTTAGCTAGAAAATGGCAGGTAGAAAAAAGGATGACATTTGGATATATTTTAATGAAGAGCCTACATTTTCAGGAAAAGGTGTTAAGGCAAAATGCAAGAATTGTGGAAAAGTTATAATGGGAATAGTGGCAAGATTAAAAAAGCATGTGGAACAATGTTTATCCTATGATAAAAAGGATGATGATGACAATCAATTATATGAAAAAATCATCACAAGTGAAACTGGTCATCAACATCAACTAATGTGAAAACTGAAGTGTTAGACATTGGAAGAAAACCCACAAAGAGGAAGATGTTTGAAATAGAAAATGATTCTAAGAAGAATATGAATTCTTATGTGATAAAGACTTCTAAAACTCAAAAACAGATGTTAGATGAAGAAGTTGCTAGGTATATTTATGCAACCAATTCTGCTTTTCACCATGTGCAACACCCTCAATTTAAAAAGATGATTTCAGCTTTAAGACCAGGATATACAGCTCCAAATGAAGTTGAAATAGGTGGATCATTACTTGACAATATCTATAGTCAAGAGAAAGAAAAATGTTCTGAGTATTTAAGTGGACAAATAGTAAACTTAAGTATAGATGGATGATCAAACGTTCATAATGAACCAATATTATGTGCTGTTGTAACCAATAAGAAAGGTGAAAATTATTTATTAGAAACTATTGATACATCTGGCTGCCCACATACAATTGAATACCTTATAGAAGTTGTAAAAAATTATATGATAAAATGTGAAAATGAATTTAAATGCATTGTGCGAAGTGTTGTAACAGACAATGCTAACAATGTAAAGGGTATGCGCACTGAAATTCAAAGTAACCCAGATTTTGATTTGATCACATATGGATGTTCTGCACATTTGTTAAATTTGTTTGCAGAAGAATATTTACATATATTCCAGGAATATTTAAATATATTCCAAATATTAAGGAACAAATATTACATATTGTTAAGTTTTTCAGAAACAATCATTTTGCAAATGCAAAATATAGAGAAGCTGGTGGATCCAAATTAATAATACCCCAAGAAGTCCGTTGGAATACTATGGCTGACTGTGTATCTGCATATTTAAAAAACTGGCCAATTCTTGTTTCAGTTTGTGAAGAAAATCGCTGTAATATTGATAGCATTGTTTATAACAAGGTAACAAATTTTGGAATTAAACGGAATGCCGAGGACTTTCTAAAACGTTTAAAACCAATTTCTATAGCTCTTGATAAAATGCAACAGAAGGATTGCACTATATCAACAGCTGTTGATATCTGGAAAAACTTGCAAGAAGAACTTACAGAAGTAAATCTTGATGAGGGATATGTTTAGGAAAATTTTAGGTCCTTTAAAGGACCCTTCACAAAATTATTTATCCTAAAACAGGACCCTTCACAAAATTATTTATCCTGAAACAGGGACCCTTCACAAAATTATTTATCCCCAAACAGGACCCTTCAAAACATTTTATCACAAAACAGGACCCTTCACAAAATTATTTGTTTCTTAAATAGACCTTTTACAGAATTTTTTCACTTTCAAATTGAACTTTTCACAAATTTAGTCATTTAAAAATAAACTTTGGCCTGTAAGTAAGTAGTTGAACTCACCAAAGAGCATATTACTTAACTTTTTATATATGAAGAATAGAACATGAAGTCCTCGATACTTTAAAATTCACAAAATTATGACTAGAATTTTCACAAAAATAAGAAAAACTTCACAATTTCACAAAAACAGGACCCTGTGAGAAAAGTCTGGACAGACCCCTGTTCAGGCTCGGACTGGCCAGCCGGCCCGAGGGCCGGTGCGCCCTCGCCCAAGGAAAACGTCGTGCCCCTAAGGTCCTAAGCTGCTTCAATATATTTTCACTTGTTGCACATATACATTCTGATTAGTGTACTAAATTTCGAGAATTCGTTTAGGGATGATGATCAATTAATAGACAGCACAAGAGAGGTGTTTTTTATTATGACAAATAAAAGATATATCGTAGCAATTTCAGGACGGAAACCAAAACGGACATCTTTGCATGCGATTGAAAGAGAAAATACGCACCCAACGAGTGCTTTAGTAGCCACTGCGACCTGGACGAAATTTTTTTCATCGCTTCATATCTTTTAGATTTTAACCAGTATTTTGCAAATTTTCAGTCATTTTCTTTGAGTACTCTGTGCCCCCTTTCCTTATAGCCGCCCCTGAATGCACATATAATCGTGCTTTTTGAAAGCAACTTGACAGAAAAAAAAAAAAAAGAGAGACGTATCAGAAGGCAAAAAACTTTTTGTATGGATTTTGTTTTTGATTGGAAAACATGATCTTTCGGGGATACAAAGTTGATGATACTTTTGGATCTCGCGGACAAACCACAATTTAAAAAAAAATTGATGCGTACAGCTCATTTGACTAATTAGTTTTCGAGATGTAGAGAGTTTTTTCCTTTCCATAATTTAAGGGGGCCGTATTCCGTTATCAAAAGAGCAAAAAAAAAAAAATCGTAGAAACTTACCAGAAATATTTTGTAGGATTTTTTTTAATCTGAAGTAAGTTTTTAATAAATTTATTATTCCTGTAAAATTTTACTGGGGACTAATTGAGAGTTTTTGGTACTTTTTCTTGTAAGATCTTCAATTTATTGTCTGAAATTTAAGGATAAATCCCTAATATATTTTGTTTTATAACCGTATTAAGATTTAAGAAAAGCATATAAGCTATATATCTTTCCTGGCAAGCAAGGAATTCAAACAGGGTGTCAAAAATGGATGTTACCATTTGAAAAATCAATGTTCGTGTATTTTTTAATATGTAGACAGCCTCCAAAGCAGTCTTTTTTATACAGTGATTTTCACGAAAATTGGTAGGGGCGATCATTTTTTTTTTTCTGCAAGGTAGCTATCGATAGAAGAAATTAAGAAAGCTCTAGTCTTGATATCAGTAATCTACTACAAGGTAATCTGTGTTCAACTTGCTGGAGCTTTTAGATGTTACATGATGTGTTTTAAAAAATTGCGTGGTATTGCGTAGGATTGATTGAACTTTAAACATGCACGGAGAATATAACGAAGTCTTTTATCTAGAATTAAAGATATAATTTAAGCCATTATCATTTACTTGGTGCTATGCCGAGTATGTTAAACCTTGTCAAGCCAGATACAACACAAGCAAGTAAAATTGTCTTCGAGTTAGTTAAAATTTTTGCGCCCTCTGAAAATCCAAGGTCTGCGCCCTTTACACTGACCCAGTCCGACCCTGCCCCTTTTGATAAAACATGCTTGAAGAGTTTTTCAACCCGTTACAATCAAGCACTAGGACCACCACATTTTCTAGCATATCTGTTAGATCCACGCTATGCTGGAATTAAATTGAGTGCTGCTGAAAAATCAGAATGTTTAATTTTTGCAAAAGAAAAATATTCTCAATCAGTAGTGCCTACTTTAATGAAATTTCAAGCAAAATCAGAACCTTTTCATCAATTTCTTTTTGATTCTGATATTGTAAATAAAGTAAATCCTATAGATTGGTGGAAGTCACAAATTACTGAGAATGATGGTTCTGGAAAAAATGTTATAGCAATGATTTCGCAGTTATTTACTGCACAAGCTTCTTCAGCATCTGTTGAGAGAATCTTCTCAACTTTTGGTTTAGTTCACTCTAAACTCCGCAATCGTTTAGGAACTGATAAAGCAGGAAAATTGGTGTTCCTGTTCAAACAGTTTAATAACAAACAGTAATTTTTTCAAACTTATTGAAATTTATAACATAATTCTGAGGATTTTATGTGTTGAGTATATTCTGCAAATTCATTAAATATGTTTTTTATACATTCCAGTAGGCCTGGACCTTAAATCGATTTAAAGCTTACATCGGAAATCCGATTTAACCATTGGTCTTAAATCGATTTAAGCTAAAACCGGAAATCGCAATTTAGCTAATGTCAAATCACAATTTAGCTAATGTCAAATCGCGATTTAGCCAATGTCTTAAATCGCGATTTAGCCATTATCTTAAATCGCGATTTAGCCATATCTTAAATCGCGATTTAGCCATTGTCTTAAATCGTGATTTAGCCATTGGCTTTAAATCGATTTAAAACAAAATACTGATTCAGAGCTAACATCGGAAAACCGATTTATCTACTTTGATGTATCTACACTTACATGGCAAGTTGGTGTTAAATCGATTTAGGAGGATCCGATTTAAGCAAACATTGCAAGCCTCAATGCTTTCCGATTTAAGAAAAACAAGGCAAGCTGGTGTTAAATCAATTTAGGAGGATCCGATTTAAACAAACATCGCAAGCCTCCATGGTTTCCGATTTAAGAAAAACAATTCAAGCTGGTGTTAAATTGATTTAGCAGGATCCGATTTAAAAAAAACATCGAGCCTCAATCCTCTCCGATTTAAGAAAAAGATGATTTAAGTAAAAATTGATATTTATTTATTTATTTTGTAAACAAAATTCAGAGTTTACGAGATTGGAATGTGTATTTTTCAGAAATTAAGAACTTATGTAGTGGAAAGTTCAAAGGAAAAAGTAATGTTTAAATCTTAAAATCCAAATTCATCAAATTTCAATTTATTTGCTAATGCAATATTTTGATGAAAAATTAAGTTTTCACATATTTGAGTAATATTGCAATATGTATTTTTTATTTTCCAATATTCTGTAATTAATTAAAATGTTTTAAAGTAGAATCCTGCATTGTTTCAAAAGATTGTTTTCCTGAAATTCATTCAGCATTTATATGATTAAAAATAATAATAATAATGTTTTATATTTAAAATCCAAACTCATCGACTTGCAGTTTATACTTATATGCATTTTTATGATGAAAAATTCATTTTTTACATGTTTTAGTAATATTTTAACATTTATTTTTTATTTTCTATTATTTTGTAATTAGTGAAATTATTTTAAAGTATAGTCATGCATTGTTTTGTGTATCACTATTTGGCCGTGATCCACATGAAATATTTTTCTTTTACTAATAATATTTTTTTCACTGAAATTGATTGAGTATTTATGGTTGGAAAAAAAAGAATAAAGTTTCATATTTAAAATCCAAATTCATCGAATTTCAGTTTTTATTTTTATGCATTCTTTTAATGAAACATTTATTTTTCACATGTTTGGGTAATATTTTAATAGTACATATTCTTTATTTTCTATTATTCTGTAATTAATTAAAATATTTTAAAATAGTCATGCATCGGGTTTGACATCCAATTTCAATGCCAGCCATGCGGATTGGGTATCTTGCTGAAATTGATTCACTATTTATATCCAAATTCATCCATTTTTAGTTTATATTTTTATGCATTATTTTTATGAAAAATTAATTTTCATATGTTGGGGTATTATGGGAATATTGTAGCCTTAATTTATTATTATTTTGTAATTAATTAAAAATACTTTAATAAAGTTCTGCAGTGAGTCAAGTAACTTTATTTTTACAGCAGAATGGGGGAGGGGTGGAGGAGGCATGCATTAGATTTTTCTGCAGATTTGCGATTTTCTACTTTTTTGACATTTTATTATCATTAAAAAGAGATTATTTTAAGATTATGGTTTGGGGCTATGCATATATAACATTATCATTTTAGGGGAGAGGGAGGGTCTGACACATGATATCGTAGGATATCTCTAGGGGGAGGGGGGATTTGTCTTTTGATATTGTTATCATTTTTGATACAACACAAATTTTCTTCTTTTATTCATACCTTTGACTTTACATAAAAATAGTATGCTATCATTTTTTAGTCTATTATCTATTTTTATGAAAATACAAAGATATAATTAAAATCATTAAATGCTTATAAAACTATTTAATTCCATAATATGGAATACCTTAACGATTGGCCTTTCTATTCTACTGTCATATGTGTATGCATATATAATACGCTATTCGGGAAACCATATGCGAAGTATGTTTAAAATTACACTTGTGTTTACTAGTAAATAAAATAGAAATAATGTTTTCCGCCTGTTTTATTAATAAGAAGTTTTGTTTGCCCCCCCCCCCCCCTCCCCGTAAGTGCAAGAATATATTATTACTGTTGAGTGCATTATGTAACAAAAAAATATTATTAAATACTTTTAAATAGTAACTACTTCTTTTAAGTGTTATTTAATAAAAAGCTATTTCACATATAAAGTGATATTTTATTAATTTCCCTTGAATCAATAAAAAGTATATGCAAAAAATAAATGTAACCATATTTATATATCACTGCAAACAAAAGAAAGCTAAATAAAAAAAAATTTAGACATTGATAACGATATCATTACTGGGGGAGGAGTTCAAGGGATGATATCGTAAGGGAGGGAGGGGGTCCAAAATTACCAAAAAGTTGATAATGTTATATATGCACAGCCCCTTTATTACTAATCTTAAAGGATGGCACGGCCGCGAAAAAAAATCAGCAATTTCAGAAATGTGCTCCAAGGCTCACACTTTCAATCCTTCTCCATCCGCTATATAAATGTCAGCATTTATGTTAAACAAATCTTATTATAATCTAAAAGTTAAAAAGATATAAAATTGCACCTTATTTCTCATTTCTTCCCCCCCCCCCCACTTTATTCTTTTATTTATTTATTAATTTATTTTACTACTTTTCTCATCATGATAAATGAATAGTTAAATTCATCATTGAATTCTTTTAATATGCATGTGTTTCACCTCAATAACTTTTTAAATCTGTGTCTGTAAAAAAAAGTGTGTGTAGGTTGTTAGCAATGAAGTGCTATTTGGGTGGGCTAGCCCCCCTTATGGAATTTAGATTGTAGCAGGCATAACAAGTCAGACAAAAAAAAAAAAATCATTTTCTTTTACATTACTTCTTAAAGAATGAGTTTATAAAATGTATTAAAATAGGTCACTAATTTTTAAAATGGAAAAAAAAAACTAGTGCTTTGGGGCATTCAAAGTTTTTTCATGTGTAAAATATACCTCTTTTCAAAATTATTTGAAAAATTAAAAGCTAAGTATACTAAATAATACAGGGGAGGGGTGGGGGGCACATAAAGAACATATTTTGTTACGAAAAATTAAAAAATAGGCTTCCAGATTCTAAAATGAAAAATCGGTGTTAAATCGCGATTTAGCCCTAAATCGCGATGTTGGATGATAAATCGATTTAAGAAATTTCTACATCGCCCAGTCCTACATTCCAGAGTATTATATGTAATCCAGAATAAATATTTTGTTTAAAAGAATGTATACAAATAAGTATCTAGTTCCACAATCAAATGTTTCAAAATTCATATTTTTTCTTCTGAATAACATGCTTACATTATCTTTTATATTTCCAGATTTTAATAAAGAAATTTGATTTTTAAAAAAAATTTTAGCTTTTAGTAATGAAATATACATATGTGATTTTTTGTTTTATTAAATGGGTAAGTTAAGGTAATATAGAAGATATTTTATATAATGTAAAATATTTTTTAAATTACAGTTAGTGTAAGTGCTGATAAAACACAAGTGTTTTTGTTTCAAATTAACCAAGTGAATGTTTTTTTTACAAATAAAGTTTTTTTTTTTTAAATTATTGTTATTAATTTTAGTGATTTTGTGAAGGGTAATTTACTTTAAAATGTGTAGCTTTAAAATTATATTTTGAATTTTTTAAAAAATCAAAAAAATCTGATTTAAATCAAATAAATCCGATTTTTTTGATTAAAAAAAAAAAAAAATCGCAAACCCTGACAGAAATATATGCTTACTTTTCCAATAACAAGATGGAAATCTCCGATTTTCAAAGAATGCATTTTTCTTACCCAGTTGCAGGCAAATTGTTTATAAAATTCAAGGCTTTTATAACACCTGAAGTCTTTCTCAGTATAAAAACTTTGCCCATAAACTAAATAGTTTACGATGTCAAAATAACTAACGTCGGGTAAATCTGCTACATATTTCTTCCAATCATTTTTTTTTTTTCAAACTGTATGGATCTACACCGGAAATAACACTAATTTTGGAAGCATATCGTTCCTTAGCTTTAGTATTATTCACTTTCTTGGCACAGATGTCATATACACACCATATTGGCGCGATTTTTTTTCTGACGCCAATTTGGCGAAAACATCAACAGCATAAACAACAATATCCGGGTTACCATATCAAGAAAAATATCGACACTTTGGCATCATAAAAAAATCGCGCCAATATGGTGCGTATATGACATCTATGCCCAATTCTTCACAATATTTTGAAGACATTTTATTTCAATAAGTTTAAAAACTTGCACTAAATTAGATGGCAAAAGATAGAGATAGAAGAATTCACTAAACAAAAATAAGTGGCTCCTCTTGCGACTGAAGTAGGAGTATGGAGTACTGTATTATTATTTGCTTGCCCACCAAAACTGGTTACCATGGATGTTGACAGGTTTGTGATCACGTGGTGAAAACTGATCTATTGTTTGGATAAAATTGAAATGATGTCATGTTCACTGCCTTTTCATTTTATAGATCAGTTGCATTCATGTAACTATTAACCTGCAAAAAACCTCGATGACTGATTCTTGTAGAGAAATAAACCTTTAGTTTGTATTCAATAAAATCTTTCAGAATCGGCTCCATAGCCAAGTTTGAAGTCAAACATTAAAAATGCTATATGGTTACAAATGTACCAGAGTTAGTTATAACATGAAGTTAATTATGCACCAAACTATGTTCTATTAAATAATGTCAAATTGCTGTTGTCTCAATTGTAGATCTTTCTCCAACAAAACTCCTTACCTTAAATAGAATTGGCAATAATAAATAAAGTTAGTTATACAAACATTTTTAGCAATAATCTTTTTGGCGAATTTTTGTATCTTTCTAATGATCATAATAACATGCAAAAATAAATAGGCATTCTATTTCCTTCATATTCATGTTTAAATTATTCTTCAGCCTGTTGCCTAAACAATCATGATAATGAAAATAATCGTTAATTTGTCACTGAGTTTAACTGATAGTTCTGTGTGTCAGGCAAAAAATTGCTTTATAATGATCGAAATTTTATCTAATCAGAATTTCAAGTACTATTTTTTTTTAAATCCTGGCTGAAATGATAAATTGGCAAATATTGTTCCATTCACCACCATTAGCATTACAAAGTTTTTTCTGTATGTTGCAACTATTGTTTTTTTGGTGAATGTAAAATAACTAGAGATGATGGAAATTTTTATTGCAAAACGTTGGGTTTTGTGATAGTAATAACTAGGAATGCCCTGAATAGTGATTTTGACTGACTACCGAATATTCATCTAACCAAATAGTATCTGTAACTGTTAAGCCAAATATCAGATATTCAGCCTGCCATATTAACTATTCGGGTGGCCAAATTGTTTTATATTTGAATTTAAATGTACTAAAAAGTTAAATTTATAAACAATTTTACATAATATTTAACACAGGTACTTCTATTTTCAGAAACAAAACATTTTTGCAAGTAAATTTTACATGCGCACACACATACACACACACACAAAAATAAAATTTGAGTTATTATTTAAGAGGAGGATAGTTGAAACTTTTTTAATTAATAAAATTTTAAATTTCATGGCTTTTTCTGTGAAGCAAAACAAATGAATGAAATATTCTTACACTACTCTAAAACAAATATTTTAAAATCAAAAAAAATTTTTTTTAAAGAATTGGAAGAAAAGTTTTATTTGTCAGGAATGTACTAATAATACAATCTATTCAAATGGCAGCAACTCAGCAAGAATAACATTCCTGTTCCTTTTGATTTAGCAAGGAAGTTTTTAAATGCACCAAAGAATAGTGTCTGGAGTGGGTGATCATTTTGAGAGGTTGTAAACATACAGGTTGATCCTAAAATCTTGTAACAATAACAAACTTTCAAAAGAGATAATGTGGTCAAGACAAACATTTTTTGAACAAGAAACCAGCATTTCAACCCACTTATTCCCTCAAAAATATAAGGTGTGTTACTACAACCTGAAACCAAATTTTCGTTCACAACTTTAATAGTAATGAAGATATTTTGGCAAGATTTGTAGCAGGGGTCGATTTAGAAAAAGAAAGTTGCATAGCAGTAACTGCTATACAAAGTCAGTTTTGAATAGCAGTTAGACACTTTTGTATAGCAAGTAAAAAATAGCTAACGTAACTTTTAAATCTTGAAAATTTACAACAATTTTTTTTTAGGTAGCTTTCATTACAAAAAGCTACCTATTGCAGCCGTTCGGAGGAAAGCGATTTCAAAAAATTTTGGTATATTTTCATCGATCATGACCCCCAGACACCGAACCACCCTCCGTTCAAAAGTTGATATATATATATATATATATATATCTGATCTTTGTCATACTGTAACTCTCGAATTTATGAACCGATTTGGATGTAATTCGGTATGTACATAGTGCATACCAATGTCTCGACCGAGTTCGTTGGCCAGCTTCATCCGCCATTTTGTTTCAAAATGGCGGCCATTTAAAAAATTTTTAAAAATTTTAAATTTGAAATGTGGTACCAAAGAATTGAAAATGGAAAAATATGTTTTTCTTATGTATTTGACCTTTATACAAAGATTCCAGAGCAGTTTTTGTTTCATCTATATCTTAAAAAATGGCTGAGTTATAGCATTTTGAATTTCTAGCGTGGCTGACATTTTGAAACGTCCTGAATTTTGTCACGCGATAAAAGGCGTATTTATGAACCGATTTGGATGTACCTTGGTGTGTACATAGTACATACAAATATCTCGACCGAGTTCGTTGGCCAGCTTCATCCGCCATCTTGTTTCAAAATGGCAGCCATTTAAAAAAATTTTAAAAATTTAAAATTTAAAATGAGATACCAAAAAATTGGAAAATGAAAAATATTTTTCTCGTATGTGTTTGACCTTAATACAAAGATTCCAAAACAGTTTTTGTTTTGTCTATATCTAAAAAAATGGCTGAGTTATAGCATTTTGAATTTCTATTGTGGCTGACATTTTAAAACGACCTGATTTTTGTCACGCGATAACAAGCGTATTTATGAACCGATTTGGATGTTACTTGGTGTGTACATAATACATACCAATGTCTCGACCGAGTTCGTTGGCCAGCTTCATTCGCCATCTTGTTTCAAAAGGGTTGTCATTTAAAAAAAAAAATTAATTTAAAATTTAAAATGAGGTATGAAAAAATTGGAAAATGAAAAAGATTTTTTTATGTGTTTGGCCTTGATACAAAGATTCCGGAGCAGATTTTGTTTCTGAAAATTTGTTCTTTTGTTTATATCTTAAAAAATGGTTGAATTATAGCACTTTGAATTTCTAGTATGGCTAACATTTTGCAACGATCTTGTATTTGTCACGCGATAACACACGTATTCGCCTATTTCCATGTAAGAAAGCATGTGGATAGTATACATCAACATCTCAGCCAAATATAAGTTACTTTAAATAAAAGCAGCTTGGATAAAGCTGAGTAATTTCACGAAATTCTCATTCATAATGATTTAGTATTGATAAAAATCAGTATTGAATCCCCTATATTCGGTTTCCACTAAATTGAGCTTCGTGTGTTTGAATAATATAAGTTGGCTTTTTTAAAATAAGGAATTTGAAAGCTACCTCTTCCTCCCGGCACTGGCCGGAAGGACTTTTTTAAAAAGCGTACTTCCTCGCTGTACTTCCATTGTAAATAAACACTTGGGGAGGGTGAAAACACAACGTATGTCGTGTAAAAACACCTTTAAATTTTAACTTTAAGCAGTGATGCCGCTGTACTTGAAAAAACCTGGGTCCCCGGGACCCAGGATTTCCAAAAATCTGGGTCCCCTTTTTACAAAAGCAGGTCCCCATCAATAATAATTTATATTTTAAAGGAATAAATGAAAGTTGTTTATTAAGATAAATGAAATGCATTAATTATTGTTTTAACAATAATTAAATAATGAATTAAAACCAGCATTATTTGCACTCAAATAAGATATTTTAAAAAAATATTAAGAGAAATTTTCTTTACTTTTTTAAAAGTAAAAATGCAAGATACAATTTTAATTGTAAAATAATGTTTATTTGAGAGTAGAAGATACCAAGTTCCACTAACAAGTATCACTAATGTTCGCATTCTTTTAAAAAGAGGCAAGGCAGGTTTATTGAAAAAGATATTTTTGCTGAAAAAAAGAACACTTATGTTAAGTAAAGGTGTACTTTTCGTTGAATGAATGGGTTCTTTCATTATTATACTTCCCATTGAATTATTTGTCAGCATAGATCTGTGTTGGAATCAGACATTTTCCTTGGAAGGGAAATTTATATCTAAATCACTAATAAGCATCAAATCTTAAATGTTCTGAAGGCGGGAGACATTTCAATGCAGTAAGAACGAGGGGGGGGGGGGGGGGATTTTTACTGGTCCACCTAATGAATATAAATATTATCAAAGTACACTGAAATCATGCTGTATTTTTAAGAATCTCATAAAAAAGAAATTAAATCCCATTTTATGAATTTTCTACCTATAAGTTTTAGTTTGCACATCTTTTTTGGTGCTTTGACTAAATTCACGTTTTTTCCGTGTTACTTTGACGAAATTCGCGTTTTTCCGCGATCCTTTTGTTGAAATTCGCTATTTTTTCGCGAGTCTGTCACGAAAATCATGTTTTTTCCGCGATACTTTGACAAAATTCGGCTTTATTCCGCGATTTTTTGACGAAATTTGCTATTTTTTTGCAATCTTTTGCCGAAATACACTATTTTGTCTCAGCCCTTTTACGAAAATAGCGTTTTTTCCGCTATATTTTCACGAAATTTGTGCTTTTTTCGCGATCCTTTGACGAAAATCGGCTTTTTTACGTTATTTTTTGACGACATTTGCTATTTTTGGGGGATCCTTTGATGAAAAACAACTATTTTTTCGCGATCCTTTGACGAAAATCGGCTTTTTTCCGCGATTTTTTGATGAAATTTGCGCTTTTTTCGCGATCCTTTGACAAAATTCGGCTTTTTTCCGCGATTTTTTGACGAAATTCGCTATATTTATACACTAATTTGTCGCGGCCCTTTTACGAAAATCGCGTTTTCCGCAATATTTTGATGAAATTTGCGCTTATTTCCGCGATTTTTTGACGAAATTAGCTTTTTATTTCGCGATGCTTTGACGAAATACGCTACTTTTTCGCGGCCCTTTTACGAAAATCGCTGCTTTTGCGCGATATTTTGATGAGATTTACGCTTTTTTCGCGATTCTTTGACGAAAATTGTCTGTTTTCCGCGATTTTTTCACGAAATTACGCGTCCCACGGGACGCGTAAGAGCTATTTTTTCCCGTCCCGTATCCGATTTTTCGCGTAATTTACGCGCTATAGCGCGTCCGCGGCATCCTTGCTTTAAGTGTACATGACATAACAAAGGGTGTGGGAAATATGCATCGCAATGATTGCGATTTAATGCATTTCTTGGATCGCATTTTAGTTAAATTTGAATCGCAAATTGCGATGCGATACCGCTTAAATCGAACCCTGATTTGTAGTATTCTATTCATTTTGCTTAGTATACAACTTGATAATATCATTAAAAGTGACTGAATGTTTAGATATGAAAGGTTGTAGTTTCCTGCACTTCTCATCATGTTATCATATTTCACAGAAATCAAAGTATCTCTGTTGAAAATATAGTTGCAATATCTCCATCATTGTTAAAGTAACACATGAAAATCCTAGTTTTACTTGGAATGAGATATACCATATTTTTGACTTAATAAATGGATGGCGATCTGAGTTTTCTGGACAAACATTGTCTGTCTCAATGTCTATTATCACTCCTAAAGTTTTTTTTTTCTTTTTATTTAGAAATACCCTGACTGCAAGAAACAGATTATTTAACAGACAATGTTCAGGAACTTGCATTTGTACATCATTAATTCCTATAAAGGTTGTCATTAATGGTTAATTTCTTAAGTGACACTTTTCAAACAGCAAATAAATACTATAAAAAGCATTCTCTTTTTACTTGATTCTCTTTCTAATTTTTCTGAATATCTTTATTAATTGACAGTTAAAAGTAGAAGTTATGTGAGGTTCTAAAAACGTTTTTTAAGTATTCAGTTTAGCTGAATATTTCCGCTCGATATTCAGTCAAACCAAATAATTGCAGGCTAACTATTTTGATATTCAGCCTAACTAAATATTTGGTAGTATGGCTAAATAGATACTGAATATTCAGTGCATCCCTAGTAATAACATGTAATTGCATAAATCTTCTTTAGAATAATCTTTAGTTCCTAACTTTTGAAGGAGCGAATGTTTCTATGAGTGAAAATGGCAATATGTTAAAAAGAAAGAAAAAAAGGACAATTATTCACTGATCCGAGTTTGATCACCGATCCTGAAAATTTTTTTAGATGTCTGAAATTAAATTATTTTACAGTATGTGTGTGGCAGACATTTATATTAAAATTTAAATATTAAAATCCATTTTCATGATATTAACTGCTACTTATGTAATTTACATTTGAATATAAAAAGTTATTCCAAAAATGCTGTTGTACACTTGAAAAAAAAACAACAAAAAACACATTATTGTGAACATCGCTCTGGCTGATGTCACGCTTATATATTTTTGGCTTAAAATTACATTGTTTGGTAACAAAAGTAAAATTTAAATTGTAATAAACAAATAACATGTAACTCACAAGTACAGTCATTTTTTTCAATTACATCTGCTCTGCTAGTTTCTCCTGTATTTCACATGATAAAAGAGATAAATCAAAATTAAGAAGAAATCAAAAGCAAAATTGTCCCTCAGATTTTATCTAATCAATTTTCAGTTGCATTTTTCGTAACCAGATGCAAAAGATAAATCGCAAAATATTTATTTGCCGATTTATCTTCTACATTTAATTCCATTCTTTTTATCATTGAAAAAGTTTTTCCTTTTTATATATTAAATAAAATCTGTAGAGATTTTTTATTTTTCAAGGTGTTTGTATTATTTTCTGATATAGTCAGTTTGGTTCTTTAACCACTTCAACAGCAGCCCTAAGATAAGTCAGGGGTAATAACACTGTTTTTCTATATCTGCTGCCGGTGAATTGGTTAACCAATAATAATGGTTGCCATAAGATGTCAAAAATAACAAATACCAAATTTTATTACCAAAAATCATGGTTATATTAGTATATTAAACATCAAAATGAGTACAGGAAAATTCTTTAATGAACGGTGCAAACTGGAAAAAAATCCATCAAGTAGTTTTTTAAAACAGCCTGGACATATAAACACTTTTAAAGACTCTTGTTTTATAATATATATGATTAAACATTCTGTGTGTTTTATAATAAAATAATTTGTGTGTATTTATAATAAAAATTGTGCGTTTTATATTTATAATAAAATAAATGTGTTTTATAATGAATTGTGTGTTTGTTATAATAAAAATAACTCAAAACTAACATACTATTTTAGTATGCTAGACCTAACAGGTATTCAAAAACTGGGTTTTTTTTCCAAGTGGCACACCCTCCCACATTAAAAAAAAATATATAATAATAATCGCACCAACTGGTGCGTCTGAGGCATTTGTTCTGAGATTTCAGATTGTCCATCTTCTAAAAGAAAAGAGTTATAGAAAGTAATGATTCTTCTTTCAAAATATGTAATTTACCTAAATTGTTTCAAACTAACTTGCAGCGGTTTGTTATGCAGACAGATGTAAAGCATGATCTTGATTTGCAAGTCACAAAGTTTTTTAGGTAGATTTCGTATGAAATACTACCTATTGGGATCGTTCCTATGTTGGAATTTCTGAAAAATGTTTGCAGATCTACACCGATCATGACCCCTAGAACCCAAAACCACCCTAGTAAAAAACTTTATATCTATCTATATATATATATCACTTTCTTCTGGACCCGATAACTTTCGTAATTCTGCACCAATCTCTTCCAAACTGATACATAAAATCAAAGGGCATAAAATCTCGGTCAAGTTCGTTAATGGGCAAAATCAGACCAAGGGGATGGAAATAGGGAGGGGTTTTGTGAAAACCGAAAACCCCCATAACTTCTTAATTTTTGTACATATCAAATCAGTTTAAAGTTTTTATTACTTCTAAAAATAGGGCCAAAATTTTATGTATCACAGATTTTTGATAAAGTTAAAAATGGGCTCAAGGGGCGCAAAAAATAGGGTTTTTGGGAGAAAAAAATTCATAACTTCGTCAATTCTCAAGATATCAATTCCAATTAATTTTATTATAAATCTCCTTAATATTATCTACAACTTTTATATTCACAAGTTTTTGATAGGACCAATTCGTACCACAAAAAAGAAATTAAAAATGAAAACAAAAAGGGGGTTTGAAGAAGTAAAAAATCCATAACTCCGTCAATTCAAAAGATATAAAATCCCCATGAACTTATCATATATCTTCCTGATATTGTCTACAACAGCTATATAGACAAGTTTTCGATAGGACCAATTCTTACAGCAAAAACAAATTAAAAATACATAGCAGTTGAAGAAAAAATCATCTAAGTAAGGGTGTATTCAAATCCAAACTGCGTATTTTCTGACTCATTTTACAATTCATTTTTGCTCTCAAAGGTTTCCAATTGGTGCGTTTTCTTACTCAGAAACTATATAATGTACCGTAATGGTCGATTTTTTGATAGAAGCAGAATATATTTTAAAAAATGCTGTTAAAGTGAGCATTTTGAACCGAATTTCCCCGAAGCAGATTGGGTTGGAAAAATCATTTCATTAAGGATGCACTCAAATCCAAACTGCTTATTTTCTGACTCATTTTTAAATTCATTTTTGCTTTCAAACGCATTTAATTGGTAGATTCGCTTATTCAGAAACTATATAATGTACCGCAATGATCAATTTTTTGATAGAGGCAGAATATATTTCAAAAAATGATCTCAAAGTGGGCATCATTGCATTAAGGATGCACTCAAATCCAAACTGCTTATTTTCTGACTCATTTTTAAATTCATTTTTGCTCTCAAACGCATTTAATTGGTAGATGCGCTTATTCAGAAACTATATAATGTACCGCAATGATTGATTTTTTGATAGAGGCAGAATATATTTCAAAATATGATGTCAAAGTGGGCATTTTGAACGGAATTTCCCGAATCAATTGTGTTATCACTTTCTTCTGGACACGATAACTTCCGCAATTCTGTACAAATCTCTTCCAAACTGATACATAAAATCATGGGACATAAAATCTCGGTCAAGTTCCTTAATGGGCAAAAGCAGACAAAGGGGATGGAAATAGGGAGGGGTTTTGTGAAGAAAACCGAAAAAACCCCATAACTTCTTAATTTTTGTACATATATATGTACAATTTATATTTGTATTTGTAGATATCAAATCAGTTTAAAGTTTTTATTACTTCTAAAAAAAGTGCCAAAAATTCATGCATCACAAATTTTTGATAAAATTTAAAATAGGCTCAAAATAGGGTTTTTGGGAGAAAAAAATTCCTTACTTCGTCAATTCTCAAGATATCAAATCCAATAATTTTATTATACATTTCCTTAGTATTATCTACAACTTTTATGTTCACAAGTTTTTGATAGGACCAATCCGTACCAAAAAAAAAAAAAAAAAAAAAAAAAAAAATTAAAAACGAAAACAAAAAAGGGGGGTTGAAGAAGAAAAATTTTCATAACTTCATCAATTCACAAGATATAAAATCTCCATGAATTTATCATATATCTTCCTAATATTGTCTTCAACATTTATATAGACAAGTTTTTGATAGGGCCAATTCTTACAGCTAAAACAAATTAAAAATACATAGCGGTTGAAGAAAAAAATCATCTTGTTAAGGGTGCATTCAAATCCAAACTGTCTATTTTCTTACTCATTTTTAGATTCATTTGTGCTCTCAAACGCATCCAATTGCTAGATTCTGTTCTTCGGAAACTATATAATGTACCGTCCGTAATGATCGATTTTTTGATAGAGGCAGAATATATTTCAAAAAATGATGTCAAAGTGGGCATTTTGAACAGAATTTCCCGAAGCGATTGTGATAGAAACGAAAAATATTGCCCTACTGAGAAAATAATTGTTTATTAATCAAGTTTTAATTAATTGAAAGGAAAATAAAAACACAGATCGCTTATAAATCTTTTCAAAAATCCCGCCAGCATGTTTCATATTTTTTTTTTTTTTTTTTTTTTATTAAAAATGAATCTGAAAATGTGCCAGAAAATTTTGAGTTGTTGAGTATGGAAAAATATTTTTTTTAATATCGCCTTAACATGATTCTGATAAAACCAGCTATTTTATAAAAAGGAAATAAAAACTCGTCAAAAGCAGACAGATAAAACTGTTAAAGTGGATTTATATCTAATAATGATTTAGTTTTTGTTTGTGAAATTAGTATACTTAACTTCGAAATCTACCTCTGCCTGTAGGCCGGGCCGGCAGGGATTTTTTTACAGTTGTAATATTCCATTTAATGGTATTGAGTAAGAATTTCTCAGTCGTGTAAAAATTGCGACCATGCTTTTGCCTAATCTACTTTAATAATACCGATTTTAATGCCACTTATGTTAATATAATATATACAGTATGGAACCATTTATCCAGAAACCAGTTAACTGGAAAATCAGTTATCCAGAATGATATTTCCAATTGACTTGTTTCACAAAAATGAGCCATTCAGTCCCAGTTTGATATGTATATTGCTTTAAACATTACAACATGCATGATATAACTTGCTTCCAATAACTAAGATTTGAATGGATTCATATTTAGTTATATAGATTTTTATGCATAGGAAAAATGAGAGTTTTTGTCTCCAAGGTATTTCTATAAATTGCCTTCTTTTAAACTTTCATTAATGTCTGATCTTGTTTGGACCCGATTCTTTCTGAATAGTCTAATAATTAATTTGAGATCAAAACACTGTCATATCCACATATATTCTACAAATCTGACCAAACAACTGTTCGTTTGATGCCCAACCAGATATCCGGAACACATCTGACCCCAATGATTCCGGATAAATGGTTCTGTACTGTATATATATAGAGAGAGAGATACCATTTCATTTGGTGGAATAATGTTTTGTTTTTAAATCTTTTGTGTAGTTAATATATTTTAATTTTGGGCATCCTTTTTTTGATTTTTCCCCGTTTTTTCAACTGTGCTTGAAAAAATTAGCTTTTTCCAAAACAAACCCAACTCTGGTTTTGGAATAAGTTTCAGGAAACAAGCAACCACACTTTTTGCCTTTCATGTTTTAGAAGAAGGGGAAAATAGTTTAATGTAAAAATAAAATGTAGGTTTTTCTTTTGATTGAAATTTATTATTATTCAATTATTTTTATATATATATATTTTTTCCCCTTTAGAGATGCTCTAGATGCTTTAGGACTGAAGCGCTACTGCTGTCGTAGAATGCTTCTTGGCCATGTTGATCTGATTGAAAAATTGCTGAATTATGCACCACTGGAAAAATAATGTTTGAAGGCCACCATTTCAAAGTGTTCATATTTTAAAAATGCAAAGTGTTATACATAAATTTATTTTGTATCTTTGAATGTTGTGCAGTAAATTCATTCCCTGTAAAAGTTTACTGTTTATTTTCTTCTCAAAATATTTAAAGACTCTTATTCATTTTAATTAAATAATTTTTATACTAATTGATGAATATAAAATTAAAGTGTCTATCTTAGTATATGATATATATTTTAAGAAATCTATACAGATTAAATATAACAAAAATAACACATTTATAAAATATTATAAATGTTGATTAGTAAAAGAAAACTTAACACAAATAATAAAAAAAATTAAGAAGTTTTAAAAGAGATACAAATGTATAACGTAAACATGTTAATGTGAGTTTTACTTAAAAAAAAAAAAAAAAAAAAAAAAAAATCTATGTTAATTAATGGTAAAAGCAACAAGAAGAATACAAGTTTGTTAGATTAATAAAGACAACTAAAATTGAGAGTCGAGGGGGGGTGGGGACAAAAAACCCACCATTTCAGGTTTGTGTATGATAAAATCAGTTGAGTATACAGCTAATTTTTAAAGTGTTTTAAATATATATATATATATATATATATTTATATATATATATATATATATACAGATTTAACGAATTTTATTATGGTCCCGATGAAAATGAAACAAAAATACTTTGATTTAACAAATTTATAATCCTGATTTAACATTGATGTCAAAAAAGTGAAAAATTGAAGAAATTTTCTAATATTTATTAAAAATTTACAATGTCCTTGATTGTTATTTTCTAAATATGTATCTAGTGATGCAGAAATATCTGCATACAAAAATGTACTACAGGTGTAAATTAGCGGTCGCCACTCGCCACGTGGCGATTAAAGTTGTAAAAGTGGCGATTAAAAAATCGGCCATCGATCGCCACTATAGTCGCCACTCGCCAAATGGCGATTAAAAAATCTGTTATCGATCGCCAACTGAAATACAACTTTTTTCATGAAAATATGCATCTCTACTTTGATTACATCTAATTAGCAAACTGGTTAATTTTTTTTCCTACCAGATGCAAGCAGATTTCAATGATTTAGCTGCATTTTCAATATTTCATTTTTTCGCTAAGCTCTTCAGTTGGATTATTTTTTTTACAGTTTTATTCTGCAAAATATATTCATCAGCTTTGATTCCACATGTGTTTCAAATAATTTATTCCTTTTCTTTCACTTTTAAAATGCAAGTGCATTTTAACAACCTTTCGGGTTTGGAGTACTATTAATAGTACATGTTTTTTCATTGAGTATTGTTTTGTCTTAACAATTACTTTTGCTACTATCTACATATAGTAATGATAGTATATGGCTGCGCCTTTCTTATTATGATTTCCTTTAAGTTTGGACATTTAGTAATAACAATAAAAGTTTGCTTAATTCCCTTTGCACCGTTGGCGATTCCTTTATTTTATAAATATATATCACTCTTTAAATTTAAAATAGTATAGGTTACTTTTCTGAACAAATCATGTGTGATAAAACACAAAAAACATTAGAAAGTTGTAATATCTGTTAAACTCTGTTGTAATGATATATTTTCCAAACATCTCCAAAAACTCTTCCTTCCTATTATCATATAAATATGAGTTGAATAGTATGCAAAATAAGTACATTCGTTAGAATTCAGACAATGGGATAATCTTTAAACGTCAGTAAATCTATTCGGATAACTACAATTAGCATTATTAAAATAAAAGTAATTTTATTATCAAAGCTGAAGAAAAAAAATCCGACATGAAAGGGTTAAGGACATTGCAATATCTTCAATATGTTAGATCAGTTAGATTATTTTTCTTCAAGAGATACTGTTTAATCCTGCGAAATACAATCACCAGCTTAGACTTCAACTGTATGTAATGTGTGTAGCATGTTAATAACGCATTTATTAAATAAAATCAAAATAATGTTTTATTTGATTTTCTTTTTTTAATTGAATACACCTAGCTGTTGGAATTAGTTATTTTTTATATAAAGAAAGTAAAATGAATTTTGCTGCTTATGAACATATACAAATTATCCAAAAAAATTAATATGATAGCTGATTTTGTGGTTTTAAAGTAATTTTCTTGAATTTAGACTGCTCTCCTATTCTTATTGTGAATAGTTGGCTGGTATAAAACTCTGATTTATAGAAAAATATGTATATATACAACGATTATAGTTTATCTAGATGTCAAGAAAGTTTGAAACGTTATAGTGGCCACTAACTTTAAAAAGTGGCCACTAATGAAACTGAGTCTACCGGCCACTGGCTACTAACTCAATTTCCCAGTTTTCACCTATAAAATGTACATTACACTGAGGTTATTAACAGCAGTAGTAGTGGATCCGATGAAGGTGAAATAGAAATGAAACATGCAATGTTCAAGGAGGCAGTTAGCAGTTTGGATATTTTGAAACTATATTTGATGGTTCATGATGTTGGCAACACTGTTTTCACAGCTTCAGAAAAAAATTTATAAAATAGTTTGGAATACAAAATCGAAACAAAGCAAACAAACTTCTGTAAAAGATATCATTTATTGATAAAATTAGAATAATGAGATTTAAAAAAAAATTATAATGCTTGTGATTTATAGTAGTACATAGAAAAGAATCAATTTTTATGCAGTGTATTTTCTTACATCAACAAATGTTTATCATCATTATTTAGATAAGTAAGCATTGCTCTTCTTATTTTTTTGCGATTTTTAACTTGTTCTGTTTTATAAAAATATTATTTTGATTATCCAGATTCAGGGTTGGTAAGTTTTTGCCGTAGGTGGAAAAAACTTAGTTAAAACTGTCCCGGCAAAAATAGGTTTTTGCCAAAGTGGTGGCAAAAAAAGGTTGTCCATTTAATTTTTTTCCCAGAAAAAGAGAAAAAATATTTCATGAAAAAAAAAGGAACTTAGTTAAAAAATCAATATTCTAAATTTATTTTTGAACTCTTAAGTTAAATAAGTATAATTATGCATTTTATGAAAGAATACTAACTTTTATGACAAAATTATAAATGAAACCTGTGTACCTGCAGGCTTACTTTTCCATTGACTAATTACAAAGCAGGGTGCAATGCTCTGGTATTTTGTTAAAATTTTTGATGGTTTGATAAAAATGGCTACAGGCTACTTACTGAAAGTAAAGAATGTAACTTTTTGCCCCTTTCTTGGGGTGTAAGAGGGAGGGGAAAAAATTCTAGTTTCCTAACAAGACATAAGAGTTTTTTCAATTTATTTTAATTATTTTTTTTTTTTATCTGTAACTGATTAGTTCCATCAAATAAATAATTATAAATTAATACCAAAGACTTAAATATTTACACAGTTTTAAGACTCATTACATAAAACAAAAGCAGCAAAGTTTTGTAAAACCTTTTGATAATTAAAAAAATATTAACAGCGACAAAATACTTTACTTAAGGGGGAAAAAAATTAGATATCAGATTTTTAATTTGATTCTTAAATTCCTAAGTATTAGACTGAATCCCAGCTAATTTATAAAGATTTAAAATATGTAAAAATATTTTATTATATTTATTAATTAGCAAATTAAATAAAAATATCAAATGATATGTTATTAATTTAATTGTTTATACCATTATTATCCTTATTAGCTTATAGATTTTATTATAAATTAAAAACAAATAAGAATTTGCCATTTTTGCCCTGGTTTTTTCCAGTTTTTGCCATTGTCCTGGCAAAAATGCCAACCCTGTCCGATTTAACGAATAATCTCAGTTTAACAAACAAAGCTGCTAGTTCCGAACGATTCGTTAAATCTGGATTCGACTGTATATATATAATTATAAAAGTTAATATAGCTTTTTTAAATAAACCTCTTTTATACACATTCAATGTTGATCTTAAATCACATCTAATTTCATAATTTTTTTAAAAATACTCTGATAAAATATGTGAATATGAAGCGAGTACCAAACCTGAAAATTTACCACTTTGATTTATGCTTCATAAAAAGCGCAAGTTCATGAATTCTTTTTTTTTTTTTTTAGTATGATTTTTGCTGTTTCTTTTTAAGATTTGGCTAATAGGAAAGAAACACAAACTTTATTTAAACTATCTTTTCCGGATTTTAAAATTTATTTCTCAACATATAATTTAATTAATAAGCGTATTTTTGAAATTATATGCTACTTTTTTATTTTCTCCTTTTTAATATTTAAAATTGAATCATTGCAGTTCCACAGCCATTTGGCCTATTTTGGCGAGTGTGTTTTGTTTGCCACATAATTAAATCCATTGTTGTTGTAATTTGTATACAAATGTAATCATCAAGAATATTTGGCAATTTACCATCTGTGGTGGATAAAAGGAAAGATGTTTTTTGTCATCGGAAACAAACCTGTGAACATAATTTTTAACAATTCTAGCATATGAGAAAGTTGCTGAAAAATAGATTATAAAATTCCATCTTTACATACAAAAATCAAATTGAGTTAAATAAAGAGTGTAAAAAAAGTGGATAATTTGATTGTGTTGCATAAATGGAGTTTTTTCCCAGTGCATATGCATATTTAAAATGCATACTTAAAACACTTTAATTGTATACCTAAAATATGAATGTCAGTAAAATTCAGTAATTTAATCCCACCAGTTGGTTCAAGTTATCTTAATTGCTACACTTTTATTTTTCCTATATATAAATTATTTTTTTTTCTTTTGTGAGCAAGTGTCCTACTAGCTACTAATCTCTATGCAACAGATGTATTATCACTATTATAAATAACTTGTTGTGATTTACCTCCCTAGTTTGTCGGATCTTCCAAATAAACCTAACAGTAAGGGTCTTTGTTGTCTTCAACTAATATCCGCCTCTATATTAACCCAATAACTGTGACTTCACGCATCTAAGTGGAAGACTTTTGCAATCATCCTTGATCAACATTAGAGATGGGAAGGCTCGGAAAAAAACAGGAAACTTTGGGGGGAAAAGTTTTTCTGTTTTTTTTTTTTCATGAAGGGCTATTTTTTAATTTTTCCAAATTGAAAAAATTGAAATTCCATTTATAAAATAATGTAGTCAACATTTTATAATTGCTACATTCTAATACTTTTATTTATATTTTTTCATGTTTAGTGTGCCTCATATAAACCGTAACATGGAAAATCTTATCTGTAATCAGGGATCTCTTTAGAATGAACTGAGTCCCTTAAAGGATCCTTCACTGTTTTTTCACCTTAAAACATAGACCTTTAACAAAATTATTTTGTTTAAAAATAGACATTTCAGATTTTTTCCTATCTTCAAATTAAATGATTTTAAAATAAAAAAAACCTGTTGTATAATAGCTACAATCACCAATGAATCTATTATCTAGCTGTATATATGTACTAGGACCATCTCAATAATGTCTTAATAAGAACTTAAATATGATAATTTCTAATTTACAAAATTCCGATTACATTTTTTATGTTTCATTCACATTTTTTACAATTTTATGAAAAAAAAAAAAAATCCAAGCAAATCCCTGGTAAGATAATTAAATGCAACTTCTCTTGTTAAAAATGAAAATTCATGTGCAAAATTATTTCAATATTATACCAATTGTGGAAAATTTAATGTAAAATTTGAAACATGCATTTATTTTTAATTGCATAGCTGTAATTTTTCACTATTGTTAGAAAAATTTCTTTTGATAATAACATGCAGTTGAAATTATTTTTTTCCTATGTCTAAATGTATTTTTAAAAAATATAAATCCGTATACAAACAAACTTTGCAAAGAAAATGTAAGCAGATCTCTGTGAAAAAACTAGTTGAAAACAATTTTTTTAAACATGTAGAAAAATCCATCTGTTTTAAAAGTTTCATTTTAAAAAAAAATACCACTTTCATTATTAAGAATCTAAGACTTACTAAAACATACTTTGGGTTTAGACTGGAAAACTGTACCAAAACTAAATACAGTCAGTACCGGATATATGGTCACCTGCTTATAAGGTCACTTTTCGTAAGTCCGGACTGGCTGAATAGGTATTACGTATTAAAATACACTGCCTATATGGTCAGTTTCCAATGGCTACTATCGGTCATATGGTCATCTTTTGTCTCCCTTTTTATTGCAAAATATCTTATAGTTTTATGCTTTTTCCTTCCCTTTTTTAGGGTGTAAAGTGCCGAATAGACGTATCATTCACATTCCTTTATCTTCAACTGTCGGCTTCTTTGTATTGGTCACACGGTGTTCTTCATTTTTTGGTAACTTTAGAAGGAAGTGGATGGACATCCTGAAGGAGGAACTTCTTTCCTTCTAGTCAATCTTCTCCTTTTTCTACCGTTGAATCTCCTGTGCTTTTGCTAAACTCCACAAGTACGAAGTTCTGTATGGTAAAGAAAGGCCAGTTGACATTTTTATATCTTTAGAATGAGAGGGAGACCTTTTCCTTTTTAAAGGGAGACTGGCGAAAATATTACATACCACGTGACTAGAAGGGCGTCGATACTCGGGGGAGGGGATCTCCTATTCCCGGCTGCAGCCTATAAGAGAAACTCTTTCCTGTTGTAAGAGTTTCCAAAGGTCTGGAGATTTCTCCCTCAACTGTCGCATTAGATACCGATTCTTGGAAAATATGCCACCACACCTTGTGACTGAATGAAAATTGTCCTCCGTGCAAAAGAAAAGTTTGACAATAGCGGAAAAAAATATGTAGAAAACTTTGAAAAATCGAATGTATCGAAAGCAGCTTTCGCGGGAAAGCTGGTGGAATAGAGAGAGCGACACTGAATAACGTCTTAAGGTCTTGTTAAACAGAAGATGTGATCAACCAAAATAGAAAGCGAGAACATGTTTCAACATTTGAGAATGTTGAGAAAGATCTGTTCATTTGGATAAAATGTACTAGATTGCAGAATGTTCCAATACATGAATTATCGTAAAAGAAAAATCTCTAAAAATTGCTGCATACCTAAGAAAACCGAATTTTACTGCCAAAGAATCGAAGGAATGATTGCTAACTTGTTAAGTGACATTCGCAATAGGTACAGACCTTGTGATGTTTTTAATTTTGATAAACATGGGCTGTTTTTTTTTTCATACTTTGCCAGATAAAACTGTTACTTTTAAGAACAGAAAATGAAGTTCTGGGAAGATAAGCAAAAAAAGACAGGCCGTTTTATTAGCAACGAATATGGATGGATGGCTCAGAGAAATTGACTCCATTAGTTATTGGTAAATTTCTCAAGCCTCGTTGTTTAAAAAAATAGAAATCTTTGCAATTACCTTACGATGCGAATCGAAAGGGCTGGATGACAATAATCATTTGGGAAAAATAAATTTGGCGTTTCAATAAAAATTTGCACGGACAAGTGGCTATAATTGCAGACAACTGATTCCCAATTTAAATTCGATTGAACTTGTTTTCTTTCCTCCAAACTGAACCAGTATGGCACAACAATTAGATCAAGGGATTATTATAAATATTAAGATAAATTATCGAAAGCTGTTTCTAAAAGACGTCATTGCTGTCAATAATCAAAAAAAGAAGTTTCGCGTGACTATGTTAGATGCCATATGTTTCGCAGACAAGAGTTGGAATATGGTATCAAAGAAGACCATTGAAAATTGTTTTTGATATCCTTAGCTTCCAGAATGTGGAGAATTATCGTTCGAAGACAATGACAATGTTGGTGATTATGTGTCCCTATTTGAAGTTGCACAAGAACTACGGAATGCCGTTTGCACAATACATGACAAAGTGACATATGCAGTTGTTGAAAATGAGATCGCTACTAATAGACTTTACCCATGAGTGCAACAGTCACGCCTTTGCAGGTATGTACCTTCTGACAAAGACTGCTTATTGGACGAAGGGTAAGCCGTGTTAAAATGTTCTTCACGCCTATTGGTGTTTTTTTCTAGATATCCGCAGCTGACCTGACATTGGTAAAGTCCATGGTGAAGCTTCTATACTGTAAATAGTTTCGGAAATTTTAAATATAAACACTGATGGAAACAATGATAATGACAGTGAATTCGAAGCTGAACCAACAACACGAGCAGAAGCTCTCAAAGCACTAAATAAATTCAGATATTTTTTTACCAATCCCAAAGGCACAGAGAAACGTTTTAAAACTGTTCGTGAATAAAAAAAAGTAGTTTTAACAACTATGATAAAAACAAACAAACCTGCAAAAAAGATTATTTTTTCTACTACGAGTATACTCATCAATTCGAAATTTTAAGTGTAAAGCAATTCCAGTTTATACCTCTTGTTTTATAAATTATATGTTCATAGCTTCTTTGTACATTATTGTACAAAGAAGCATTATTGTACAAGAATGTAATAACTAATTTTTTATTAATATTTTATTGTCTAAAATAAAATTTCTGCTTACACCGCATGTAAGGTCACCCCGCTTATAAGGTCATATTTTTCAGGACTGCATGGATGACCATATAACTGATACTGACTGTATACAGGAAATGAAAATTCTAACTGTAAGGGGAAAATAGTAGGTAATATTGTAAAATACTAATTTTTAAACAATGGAAGATTTGAAAATCAAAATAGTATTTATAATAATACCAGAACTGCTATACTTTATTTATTTTAAACTGGCATCCTTTATATATTTGAAAACCAGAACTATGTAGATGGGATGTACAATACAGTTTAAAATTGCTTTCAAACTGCAGTGATAGTGGTTGAAACTTAAGATTTTTTTTTTGTTTTGTTATTTTTTAAGTTAGCTCTACTGATATATTAAATAACAAATGCTACTGAAAAATCATTTCAGCAGACACATGATATATTACAAACACTGGTGTTAAATTAAGCAAGAAAAGCTACTGCCAGAATTCTGAGACTGAAAGGATAATACTTTTAAAAGCTGACTTTTTTTTTTCTCTTTTTTTTTTTTTTTTTTTTTTTTTATAATATATTTATGTAGAGGGAAAATTAATTTTTTTAATGTGCGTACATATTAAAAAAGTTTATTATTGTATATTTTATAAGAAAATATACTGTAATTTTTGAGAAATGAGATATCAATTTTTCTAATATTTCCAGTTTTTCCAGAAAAAAAAAACTGGGAAAAAACCGGTTTTTTTCCACCACTTCAAATTTTCAGGAAAGTTTACATCTCTAAACAAGATATTATTAATTTGATTTGACAATGCAATATTCTTGCTTTGAGGTCATACTCACTACTGTCACAACAGCTGATGGCTGTTTTCATGATTAATTAATCATCCTAAATTCAGTACACTTCAACATATTGTTCTTGCCTATTTAACACTTTTGCCATTAAATAACTAGAAAGCCTATTCTAACATGATATTCCAATGGACAATGTTTGTCATAGTTTGTACAATTTGTAATTTTTTTGTGTCCTGACTTCGTCGCTACCATGTCAAACTATCCAATGTGAAAAAATGCATTTTTCAAATTTTGTGCAATTTTATTGTACTGTGCGTGATACGTACTAAGCAAAATCGTCACGTCTCTAGCTTGCTTAGAAACTTAGATAATGACTTTCAAAGTATCCAATATGCACTTTTTTCTAAAATTTACAATGTCAAACTGCCCAATGTGGCATATTCGATCCTTTGCCGCAAATGTTTGAATATTTTTCTTTTTCTAAGCATCTGTACCATATCAAACTATGCAATATGAAAATAGTCTTTTTATCAGGAAGACAAAAATTGTTTTATTTACGTATTGAAATTTCACGCAATTGACATATGTTTTGGACGTTTACTATAGCATATATTTTCTATTGTTAATGGAATGTAAAAATTTTTAATTCATTTAGAGGGTCACTCAAAAGAATACCACTACATTACACTCAATAGGTTAAAGAGCGATGTCTTTTAATGGTGTTACGATATTTAAAACATAATGAAATTAATATGGATTTATCAAGTGTATTAAAAGATGTTTTATGCAGAATACGGTGTGCAAGTCATTTATTATTATTTACAGGTTCATACAAAAGAATTTTGTTGTATAATGCTTTATAGTTAAATATATATATATATATATATATTTGAAGCATATGTTTGTAATGTTAAAATATTCCAAACCAAGTGAAATTGACATCCGTAATTGATTTACATTACAAGTTGCTTACTGTAGAGTATGACATTTTTTATAGTTATCGTTAATTTACAGGGACAGACATAAAAATCGCTCACACTGCTGTCTATTAGCGATAGTTGTTTGAAGTGCGTTTTCAATTATAGTATGAGTTTTTAACTATTTGAATATTACGTGGTGCGTATAAATTATATAGATCATATACAGGGCTATGCAAAAGAATTTGTAAGCATTACTTTGCATGGGCGTGAATTTCTTAAAGGAGGTTTTTAATTGAGTTATGCAATTTCGGTCTTTTATTTCTTTTTACTATACTAAAATATGTTAGTAGAAATTCCTAATATGCAGAGTTACGCAAAGAACTGAAAACATTGCCGGTTATGACTGGTAATTTCTGGAAGTGTGTTTATAACAATTTTTTGCCTGAATTAAATTTTAAAATATTACGTAACATGTATAAAAATCTGTAGCTAATATAAAGGGCTATACAAGGAATTTGGGTATATTTCTGCTTAATGCGGAAATTGCTAAAGGTTGAAAGTGTAAATTGCATTACGCGTTTTCTAATTAAACTGAATTATCGCATACTGTCTAGATTATATAAAAATCTATGGATCATTTACAGGGCTTCACAAACTGATTCGAGTACTTTTCCTGTCTAATGACAGTAATTGTTTTTTAGTGAATTCTTTTGTGCATCCCTGTATACGAGATATAGAATTTTTATACAACATGCAAAAAAATAGTTGTATTTAAAAGCGCATACCAAAATTCAAAAACACACTTCTAGCAATTATTGCTCAAAGACAGTACTTTAACCCATTTCTTTCGTGTGTCCTTGTAAATGAACGACAAATGCTACGAATGAATGCCCTATTCTGTCGTAATCTTCTTGTAATGAAATTCAGTGATTTATGTCAGTTTTAATATATTTGAAATATCGTATTCAGTGTTGAATCCAGACCTTTACCTCCGGGGGGGAAATTTTGATCCCTGGGGAGGACACTAGTATTCCAACATGAAATTTTCTCTGATTTCATTAATATACCAAAACCTGCTAAAGCGGAATCTCCGAGGATCAGAAAAAGTTTGTCTTAACAAGTATCCCTCCAGTCGGGATTTTGAAAATCTTCTGTTTCCATAGATTATGCTATATATAAGTTTCTATTTTTTAATTTCAAATTGAAAATTTAAAAAACTTTTAAAAATTCTATTTAATTTAAGATACTCTTGTACTTTATTGTGCACAAACCATTATTGAAAAGATAAAAAATAAGTGTGGCATTCTTAGGTTACTGTCACTCCCCCCGTAGCAGAAATTTCTCCAAGTGTCTGCGACAGATAATTCAGGGGCAAAAAATAATCTGCAGGTAAAATATTTTTATAAATGGAGCGTTAATTAATCAAACAATCACTTACCTGTAGCGTTTTTAGGCATTTTATAAATTTTTATTAATAATAGTCTTAACTTTTTGTATTAAGTAATAAAGAGCTAAACATAATACGAAGCAAAATAAAAGTTCGAAGAAAAAGAATCTGCAAAAGAGAAAAGAAAATCTGCGATGCCCATCTCGAACTTTCTGCTACCGGGGTCACTCCTAAATATAAGTTATGGTCATTTGTTTTTTATTTAATCTCATTATATCCTACAGTTTAACTTGCCATACAGGATTTGAATATCCCATTTCATAAAAGTTTTGAATCAACATTGTTACAATTTACCTCTGAAATATTTCTATTAATATACAGTTATTCATGAAACAGCACCGAAAAATGGCAATAAATCACAATTAAATAATAAACTTCGTTACAAGAAAAACAGAGTTTACAAATAATACAATAACAAATTTTTATTATTTGATATTTACTTATTATTTAATAATAATGCTTTCAGACACAGACGTGGACAGTATTAAATGGAATAGGGAGATTTTTCTCCCTTTTTTCGTGGGGGAGAATATTGTTGGGCAACGCCCTACTATGTTAAAACCTTTTACTGTAGATGAAATTTATATTTTTTTTTCTCTTAATTTTTTAATTATTTTGTAACGTCAGCAATATTTTCAAACTTATGAAAGATAAAAGTTATGTAACATTTCAAAATTTAAAATTGAAACCCCATTTGTATACTTCTATCTGCGTCTATGTTTAAGTATAACTTCTTAATATTAATGAAACGAATCTTCCGTAACGTTCATGTCCACTAAAGAAATAGAGATTTCACTCTTTTTTTAAATACTTTAATTTTATAAAATATTAATAGCAATTTAAATAAATAATACCATATAATGTGTATGTACTAAATAGTAATTATAATATTCTATATGTAAAACCATCAAATCTACCTTGTGTATAAAACTAATCCTTACTTCTTATAAAGCACTGTTTTTGATAAATCGCATAAGTTCAGTATTAAATTTGTAATTGCTCACCTTTAAACTAAGCGAATGCGTCTTGGTTTCGAAGGTGCACAATGTGTGATCACTGCATCGATGAATTCATCTGTTGGCTCCTCATCACCTTCGATAGATACTTTAATACACGATTGTAAAGTATCCTGCCCCATGCGATTTCTGAGTTTTGTCATAATTCTATTCACTGTGCTAAATGACCTTTCTACACTCGCTGTTGAAATTGGTACACACAATACACACTCGGCAAGTGTTTTCAAAACTTCGTATCCAATATCAGCTTTTAAAATGAAAGAAGCGACATCTGTACTGGTATCATCTAAATTACTGTGTGCAACGTACTTAAAAGAATGGAGATCTGCCACTGCTGCATCCTCTTCCTGAATTCCAAAAAGATGGCACAGCTCCTTACACTGCTTTTCATTTATTTTTACAAATTCTCCAAAGCTTCGAAAAAATGCACATAGTTCTATTAAGCGCAGTGCTTTATCATTAAATCTTTCTTTAACTTGATGAATCATTTTTTCTATAAAAGTTTTTGCCCTTTTTAAGCAATTTGTTTTTCGTGTCATTAAAATTTATGCTCTTAATTCCTGATGCATCACTCTCGAGACCTTTAATTTTAATGTGCAATTCGTTATTATCATTGTCAGTATCACAAAAGTTGGCAATTTCTTGCAAGTGATCAACTGTCCCAGAAACAAGTTGAGGAAGAAATGAAATGCTAAGAGTTTTCTTTTGAAGAATTTTGCTTAAATTCGATACAGCATTAAGTGTTTCGTCCATAACGACTAAACTGATTATAAAACTAATATTAATCATTTCCAAGAGAATACCACCAGCTAAACTTGCTAAATCAGCACCATCCTTGCGTATGTGTTCGCATGCAATCATAATCGATTTAAAGGATAAAAATACAGCATGAACAGTACGGTAATTGCTAAGCCAGCGTATATCCGTTGCCTCAGGTATGATTTGAACGGGTTCTTCTAAAGCTTTCTGTATTTCGTGCAAAATTATTCTTCTCTTAGGAGAACTATGAAAAAGTTTATAAATATCTTTAACTGTGTGAAAAAATCGTTTAATCATTATAGTCTTGTTTCTTGAATTAGTGACAGCTAATGATAGAATATGGGATCTGCAATGAATGTAAGTCACTTCGCATTGTTTAGCTTCTGAAATGCAAGCACAAACACCAGTTATACTACCACTAAAGTTCGCTGCACCATCAAAAGAACATGAAATCAATTTATCATATGACATATTTCTTTTTTTTAAAGCATCATCTATAGCTAAAAATATTGATTCAGCATCAGTTCTTTCTAAGTATATTATGCACAAAAATCTTTCTCTTACTTCGCAAACTGGATCATGGACGACGTACCGCACCATTAGTGATAATTCACTTTGATTGTTTATGTTCGTCGACTCATCTCCCATTATAGAATAATACTTACCATTAAGTATTTTGTCATCTGCTTTGTCTAAGATTGTGCCTATTGAGCTTAATATTTCAGAAGCAGTTGATTTACTTATGTAAGTCGATCTTTCACTTTGAGACTTAACCCAGTCGCGAAGAGTTTCATTTTCTCTCATTAAAATTCTTTGAACTAAGGGTTCATATTTTATAGTATGGGGTATCTCCTCTTTAGCTAAAAAATACACACTCCTAATTAATGAAGATAAAGCTTGTCTATTTTTATCCCTTTCGTCTTCGCTGTATTGGATTATTTGTGTGTGTATAGGAGCATTTAAATTCTGTAATCTTTCATTTTCCATAAAAACAGATTTGCAATGTTTGTCTGATTTTGAGTGTTTATCAAGTTTTCCTATGCTGCCAGTTGATTTCCTAAAATTTGTGAAGGGTACTGATATGAATACTCCACTTGTTTTTTGGAATACCTCTACATCATTTTTTAAATGCTTTTCACACAGCTTGCAAAATGCACCACCACGAGTTCGATCAAAATACAGCCATTCATATTTATCTTCCCACTGTTTTTTATATTTGAACTTGCGTCCAACATTTTTATCTTCCGGTTGAGGTTGTCCACTAACAGTACTACACGAAGGTATCGAGGGTGGAACTTTCGCGTTGCAGGTTTCACTTTCATTCAAAGTTAGTTGAGAATTATTATTTTGATTTTCAACATAAAGGTTCTTCACTACGTCTTCTTTTTTTAATTTGGATATAAGAAAATAATTTCGACTGTTTTGACATAATTCAATATCAAAAATAATTCCTATCTAATATTCAATTTAAGCTGTAATTTTTATCTGTAACAATCAAGACAGAAAAGCACAATAGATTAACCAGACACAGTGTCGTCTAGAACTAGCGTCACCTAATTGCTTATTGGTAGTCTTTGAAAATGAAATTTCCCTAGCATTCTACAATAAAATAAGAAAAATAAAATATTTTATGTTAGCGAACAAGTAAGTACCGGATGTAATTTATAAAGTTTGCATAGAAATATTTAGACATTTTCAGTAACTAAATCTTTTTAAAACTATTAAGTATGGAAACATTTCTGTGCCTTTAATTCAGTTGTCCATACCCGCTCAAAATCTATTATAATAATGTTTTTGACAGCATAATCAATTTATCATTCGATAAATGAATTTGGTTTTTCCAAGAGAAAATTACAATTAGATAAAGCAGTTATTTGTGTAATACGGGATAAACAAATGGATTATTACTGAAAGGATTAACTTTCAAGATATTTTATGAGTGAACGGAATAATAACAATATATCATATTTTAATTAAGAAACGCACAAATTTAGAATTTCACAATAAGGAAGTAATAATATTTATTTTATGGGCTAGTACTTTGTAACAGGAAAAGTTTTATTTATGATACATGAAATTAATATTATAACCTCAAAAATATAATGAATAAATATTTCACTGGATAGGAAAAGCTTATTTAGATAAATTATTAGCGTGATATGATACATTCAATGAATTATTATGTTTATTGTTAAGATTGAATAATGGATATTAAGCGAAAAAATACATTTTATGGTATAATTTAAATACATTTTAGAGAAATTGAGAGTCTAATTAAAAATATCTAAATAATTTAATAATTGATGCAATTAGAGTAAGTAAGGCAAAAATATGTGATTTGACATCACACCTGTCAATAATGGAATCTTCTCCTAACCAGAAAACTTTTACGGTCCCAATGAAAGCAAATGTAGTATATTAAACCGCAAATATAAAATTGAAAGGGGTGGAAGAAAAATTCCGTTACAGACACATTTCCGTCTTGGAAAGTATCACGCAGTGCACTATTTTTGCTGGAACCGTATTTTTTTTTTTGTTGTTGTTGTTTAAGAGAGGATTCTGCATTCCGCTATAGACAAGTTCTGTTTCCCAGACTTTATCGCATTTAATTTTTTCGAAAATGTTAATGAAATAAATTTATACCAGTTATTTTATAATTTTACAAAAAAAAAATTGGAATTAGTATTTAACAACAATTTCTTACAGTTTAATCTCGTATATGGCACCAAAATTAAAATTTAAGTTTTACTACCGGTATGCTTTAAATAAATATTATGCAAGTATTAGCGGTATGCTAATTAATAATTATGTAATTTGTTTCTTCTTCTTCTTCTTTAAAATCTTATAACTGCTATTGTACACAAAAATATGACAAGCACCTATTGTGCAAAAAGTTAGCTGAAAGGTTAAATATTAATAAACAGAATAAACATTAATTTCGTATTTTTTTTTTTAATTTGTACGATTTTTCGAATACCTTGTAAGACTTACTTATACAAAGCTGTTATATGTCGTAAAAACTGAACCTATCTGTAACGGAATAATACCTTAGAAGGAACATTTCCTTATAATTGACGACAAAAATGCTATGCAAGTATATCTGTTAAGACAGAATTTTTTAACGGTATCTTACGATTCCATCTTAACAGGTTTTTCGGGAGGATTCGAAGGAAAATATCACTACTAGGAGAAATAAGGAGAAAGTCAAAAATTTCCTGCGGGGGGGGGGGGGGGGGGGGACATTCCCCCCCGGGCCACCCCCTGAAATCAACACTGATCGTATTCTTAATGTCATTAAAATACTCTCCAAATGATTTTCCCCCAATATACCATAATGTAATGGAAATCTTTTGAGTGCCCCTATAAATGAACTATTAATGTTACACTCTTCACATGCAATACTGAACATGCCATTGTAAGCACCATTAATATTTTTTAATTGCATGAAAATCAGAGTATATTTACGTGAGTTAGAGCGTGGACGGACAAACTGAATTCATAAACACTTTTCAACCTTGTTGGAATGTGTTAAAAAGTGTAATAGGTTGAAAATTCACATTCAGTAATTTCTACCAATAGACGAGCATAACTGAATTGCTTTGTAAAACCCTGTATATTACCTACAGATTTTTATACATGCCGCATAATAAGCTAAAAATTTAATGCAAGCTAAAAGACGCTTAAAACTACTAAAATGATACTTCCAGAAATTATCATACATAATTGTCCATATTTCAAGTTTTTTTTATCCTGTATATATGATTTTGGCCCTGTATATGATTTAACTTATGTTCCACAAACATCTGATATACTAATAATAGTTCAGCTTTGAAATGCATAACACAATTAAAAACTACGTTTAAGCAGTTCAGAATCATACTAATTAATGCTAACTAATTATTTAAGATAGTCCTGTATACAATCTACAGAATTTATACATACCACGTAGTATGCACATAGTTTTAAAATGCATACCATAATGTAAAACGCATTTCCAGCAGTTATTGCTAGTAGATTGCACTTTAACCGAAATCTTTTGTGTGTCACTGTAAATGAACGATAACTTTTGTACACGTCATATTCTAACAAAGGCATGTTGCTGTGCACCTCAATAATGTATATAAATTTCATTATGTTTGAAATAGTGTAACATAATTAAACTAAACCATAAACCGGAAAGGGTTAATGGGAGGTTACACAAATCAAAGATTTCTATTCGAAAATAGTGGTACAAAGCGGCCCATGAGTCTCTCAGAGTTAATAGCGCAAATATTAGTATTTATAATTACTGGTATGAAGAGCCTGTTGTTGCTCACCCCATTATTTGAGATATTTTTGTTATCTTATGCTTTATAAAATTAACAGAATGTTTAAAAATCAGCTTTTATATTTATTAATTTACTGTATATTCGTTTTAAAGAAGTTTTCGTTAAAAATTATTAAAGAAAAATCTTAAGAGAATGAATCTTAAAAATATTGAATATGTAAATGCTAAATTCTTTACAAATTAACACATTTGCTACTATGAAACGGCGAATCTGGGAAAAGCACAAAATTTTTACAAGTCAAACTATCCAATATGGCATATTCGCTACTATGGAATGGCGAACCTGGGAAAAGCACAAAATTTTTACAAGTCAAACTATCCAATGTGGCATATTGGATAGTTTGAAGCTGAAAAAGTACAAATAAGCATACCATATCAAATTATCCAATGTGATTTTTTGGCGAGTAAAATTATTCAAATGATTTATCTCAATAGCATGCTTAAATAGGATATAAAACAACATTCGAAAAATATAATAATTGTTTACTGCTGCTTGGCGCTGATTTTGAATCCACAATTAAAACAGTTTTTTCGCCCTCCTCAAAAGTGGCTATTTTCACATTGGATAGTTTGACATGGTACCGGCGATTTGTATTCTTTACCATGTACACATCTGAACTTACAAACCTCACAGTAAGATCTTAGATCAAGTTGTTAAGACTGGGTTCAACGTTCACTATACTTAGCACCTCTGAATTTTATACAACAAATGTAAAGAAATTACTACCCTTACTCATTTGCATTTAGCAGAGAAAGTGCATTAAAGTATCTAAATGTAACAGAAATAGTGTTTTTGTCCCTAATTTATTTAATAAACTAATAAATATATTTGGTATGAGGCATTATAAATATTTTTATATCACTTTACCTAATTGCCTATAATGATTGAACAGGCTTTTATATTTTATAAGAAGCTTTCTGTTTTTGTATGATAAATAAAATTGGGAAATCAGAAACAAAGAGAAAAGATCAAAACTCATGTAAGAAAATCCTCCTTGACTGGTTCTGCCACCCTGTAAAGTTTACTTTGCAGAACACTTGGAGATGTGTACTTGCACCAAAATTGTTCTATCTCATTTTACACAAGTCTTGAGGGAACTTTCCTTCTTTCTGTAATATAAATCTTTGTCATGTAATAATGTGCTGTAGCACAGGGGCGGACTGGCCCACCCCGCGATCGCGGGGTGAGTCAAACGGGTGTAGTGGGCCAAAAAATAATAAATTGTTTGAGTTTTGTTTCTTTTCAATAAAACTAAAAACTCATTTTTTCTTTTTCGTGAAGCGTGTTTTTTTTTCCTTTGATCAGGTTAATCTGATTTCTCTTTTCTCTCTCCCATCTGAAATCTTTGGAAGATCCTGTTCAAATTACTCATTTTGTATAGAAACCGAAAGATAGGGGATAAAGTAAAAAGCACATATTGCTCACCCGCAAGAAAAGTGACACATCGCGCAAAAATTCATTTTGCGTTTTATTCCGCATATAGATCCGTCATAGGTGCGTCTTGATACAGAAAAAGTTTCATAAGTGTAGTTATACAGTAAATCGCTTTATTACGCTCTATGTCCATTCGTGACCACATAAGGGGCGGTGGGTTGTGTGGGGAGGTAAAATTATTCAAACTTCCAAACTTCATTTATGTCTTTATTTTTAAGGCTTTTACACTTTTACTCCTGCATGCAGAGCTAAGTGCTATAATTTCTTTTTACAGTAAAATCATGTAAATTTTCTTTTGCCTCTCCTGTGAAATTTACTTTTGCCAAGATATGTCACTTTTCTTGCAGGTGAGGAATATAGTGAGTGAAAGGTGGGAAGTTGTTCGATGGGATGGTTTACCTGCGGACATTTGCTTAGTAACAAAAGATAGACAAGGATTAGTTTCATAGGGATGATCTACAAATTAATGATCTTGGAAAGCAAGGATTAGCTTATAGAGAAAAATGAGAGGAGTCCCCGGCAGACTTGAATAATAGTGACGTTAAGCACGGCAATTTTTTAGAATTGGTAACGCTGCTATGTAAATATATTGAAATTTTGCAAGGCTATCAAGAGAAGCCAAGAAAGAAGATCTTCAGAGAGTATGAAGAAGACTAGAATAGAGCAGATAGAAGAACAAAATGAAAATCCTAATTGGCATAGAAGAAGTTCGTTGATTTCATTCCTGTCCAAGTCATTTATAAGTAAGTTAATTGCTCATCTCTCCATTCAGATCCAAATAAACATTGCCGATGAAGTAAAACAGTCAGTTTCATTCAATATTGAAGTAGATTTCACACAAGATATATCGGTAGCAGCGCAGTTTGCAAGTTGTATTCGTTGTATTCACGCAGCATGGTAAAGGGAAGGTTAGCTTTAAAAATTGGTTGATGCTCCCAAAACAACAGGGAAAACTCTCTGTCTCTATCCTCAAGTAAAAGAAGAACTTAAAAAGTTTAAACTCCCTTCTTCACAAATAATTGGCGCTTCTTTCAATGGCACAGCAAATATGAGTGGGAGATATAAAGGTTTGCTGTCACAACCTAAAAAGGGTAATCCAAATATACAGCATGTGCAGTGATATGCTAAATTTCGTCCTAAAAGATGCAAAAGAATGTTGCTAATTGACAACGGACTTCTTGGACTCAATGCAAGCTACAACCGTGTTTAGCTCAGAGGATATAAGCGAATGAAAGTATGGACTTAAGTGAATAATCAGCTTGTAGGTGGAAATAAACTTCTTCGCCGATTACAAAAAGAAAACGCTACTAGGTGGTGGAGTAAGGATCGACTACTTAATAGCATGTTTGAGAAGTTTTCAAAACCTTTTAAAGATCAACATAAGTTTTCAACATTGCTTCAGTGACTACAAGGTATCACCGAAATGACAATTTCCCATCACATGTCACTAATTGATAATTGGTGCGAGTTTTAGTATATATTAATAGCAACCATTTTAAGCAACCTATCCAATATATTTACGCCCACATCGAAGCATCTGCAGATAAGCGGCCTGGCTACGTAACTGCTACTAACAAAATCCAAACCCTGAAAATCAATCTGCAACACAAAATAGATCTCCAGAACCTTGAGAAACAACTAATAGAAAAGAAGTAACCATTGAAATTGAGTTTCCCACAGGAAAAGAGAATATCTATATCGAAACGTCTATGTGGTGAATATTATCACAATGAGGCAAGAAGTATTATCAGATCACCATCAGAAATATTTAAGGTAAATGTTTATAATATCATCTTAGACACAGATATTCAGCAGTTGAGTACGCGATTTACTGGAAATGACTGGCTCATGAAAGACATTGCCTGGTTCGATCCTTGCCGTTTCAGTGAGGTTAAATTTTTAAATGAATTTGCTGAAGAAGCTCTTAGTACTCTGTTTGACTTGGCGAAAGTAAAAAAAGACTGTCAGGTTCAACCGAACAGGCCAGCCTACAAAAAGGTTTTAGATTACAGCCCTGCCGATTGGGGAATTTAACTGCAATCCACAAAAAAGTGGCATAAACCTCTAAAAGTAAGACCCTCCCGACCAAAACTTCGTCTGAAAAGAGTTGTTGCCATTTTCCCTGCACTATGCTGATTATAATCAGTCACTATTACAGCAACAATCTCGATGTAGCAAATTTTCAGCAGTGTACAGAAAAGAAACGAGCAATTCAGAAGAACTCCTTAAAGATGGTGAGAATCACTGTAAAGTTAATAAAAAATGTAAAAAATTCTTAGCTTGTGCATTAGAATTATTGTGCAAGTTGAATGCCTATGATCATATTTATCCACATTGTACATAGTCTATAAATACATATTAATTTTATCATGCACTCGAGTGTCTTGTGAATGAGCATTTTCAACATTTAAAATTATAAAGAATTGCTTGTGTTTATTTCTAGCACAAGAACCTTTAGAAGATTTTATTCGATTCAGTGTTGAATGATCTTTTGATTATGATTGTTATAATATAATAGAGAGAGTTTCCTCAAATTCAAAAGAAACGTCCAGATATCTGACTCTGACATTCTAATTAGTTAGTAGTGAGGGTATAAATAAATTGATTCAATTTTCAGGTACTTTATTGATATTTTAAATAAACATTAATCAATATACAAAATGTTTATATGTTGATAATTTCAAATAACAAAATAAAATGTACAAATGAATACAATGATATTTCAAATGACAAATTAATCAATGTAAGCGTGTCAATTTAAATAGAACTAACTCTTTGTGGTCAATGCTGACACTTTCTAGTATAAAATTTACAATGTCGTGTACAGACAAGTCTAAGGTTTTATTGACGGCATAGTGGTTAGCATGTTAGCCTTCCACGCAAAGGATCCTGGGTTCAAATTTCGGGTGAAGGATGGATGTTCCTAGGTGTTGTCAATGTGCATAGGTTAGGGTAAGCTGTGATCGATTCGCGTTTGGAGCCCCTTTACAAGTAGCCATCATTATTCTAACGATATCTTTGGCAGATGCTGACAGCGCAATTGATCCATAATTGGACTAACCAATTTTTTTTAATACAAATATCTGAACAGAATTCCCATAAGAAATTTAAAACGTTTTTATTTATTATGTGTATACCTTTTAATTGTTTAAAGTTTACATATTCAAAAAATAAATCAAAATTGTTAACCTTCACTTGCCCCCCCCCCATCCCGAGTTAGAGCAAAGGGCCATTGTAACAAAGGGATTATCGCTAAGTGGGCCAATGCCTAAGTCTAGCGGGGTGGGCCAAACTACGCCAGTCCATCCCTGCTGTAGCACACCATTACAAAATTACAATTCACACTTCTTTATTAGTTTCATCATTTTCTTCATTGTTTATTAGTAGAAACAATATTCACTATTTAAGGAGTGAGAATCTTCCATGTATTGGTGAACGTCTTCATTTTTCTACTTTTGCAGGGTTTTTATTATCCTTAGAGCTCTTTATATTTAAAAATCTTTTTATCCTATTTTTTTGCACAACAGCGGCTAAAAATAATAATCTTAATTCCTTTTCCTAAAATTTTTATTCCCCTTACCCATCTTTCCCATGTTTTCCTCCAGCACAATAAGTTTACAATCCTTAAAATAATAATAAAAAAAATGCTATATTTGTTATTTTAAAATAATTGTAAATAACTAATTGGCCTTCTAAATTTCTACTACCCCCCACTCCTTCCATTTGAATATTTAAAAGCCATATTTACAAAAATGATGCCCTATATTCAAGAATGTGCATTAGTTTATTTAATTTGTAAGTCTTTACTTTTTTTTTGTCTTTGAAATATTATTATTATTATTATTATTATTATTTTTGTAATGATTAAGAGAATTTTCTTTTTATTATTAATCAACACTCAACTATCTAGTTTGCCTTCACTCTTCAAAGAAGTATTATAAAAAATAAATGAAAAATATGAGAAAATTCCCTGTTTTATAACATATTAGGTTTTCTGCTGATGAGCTTATATTTTGATTAATAGGAATATTTCTATGGCATCTTATTTTTAAAACTTTTTTAGGGTCCTTCTAATATACAAAAATTGAAGTTTAAATAAAAATAAGAACGGCTAATCAGTGTATACAATATATTAAAGAATCTTCAATTAAAATACCATACTACTCACAGTAATAAAATACAAATATATTCCAACAGTTTCGAACAATAAAAAAAACTTGTTCATCATCAGATAAATATCCAGAAGAAACCAACACGTTATATTGTTCAAAACAGTTGGAATATATTTGTATTTTATTACTGTGAGTAGTATGTTATTTTAATCGAAGATTCTTTAATATATTGTAGACACTGATTAGCCGTTCTTATTTTTATTTATTGTAACACAGTGTAATGAGTCCTTTTAGTAATAATTGAAGTTTAAATTGTCTATTTATTATAACTTTGAGTAAATATTTCTATCATAGTTTTATTAAAGAAACTGTCAGAAAATGGGAAATTATTTCAAAATGAAAATAAAATTACCCTTAGCGTTTTAATAACAAAGAGTGCTTGTGGTTTCATTGAGTTCCTGGTAGTTCTATTTTTATAGTCAGATGTCTTCTAGTTTAAAGTGCATAAATTTTCCTAACTGAAAAAAAAAAATATATATATATATTTAAGTATTGCGCGGCAGCGCAATACTTATTTATTTCCAGTGTCACTTCTCAATGTTAAATTAACATGGAAAAACCTATGGAGATCATAACTTTTTCATTTTTTCTTCGCACCTTTTTGTCCCTGATGCCACTCATTTTTTATTCTTTACTAATTTTAATGATATTATAAATTTAAAGTGTAAAAACGATTGCTGGCATCAGGGTCAAAACGAATGGTAAAATGCTTTTGCATATGGGTGAATTATAACCCAGAGAGAAACATGGGCCAATTTATTTTTACATTATTCAAATATTTTTCTTAATAATTCCAATTTTCGCTTTTTTCATTGGAAATCAACGGACATTTTCCATAGAAAATGTAACATTTTTCATAGAAAATGTAACATTTTTACTTCATTGTTGCAAAAATTTTAAAAGCCGTAATAATAATTTATTTCTTTTTAGTTGAAAGATTTTCACGTGAAATATTAAATTGAGCTAGTTTTTTTTTTTTTCAAAAATTAAAAAGGTGAATATGGCGTCATAGTGGAAATAAAAAGGATATTTTCAGAATAAGTTTTTGCTTTGGTCAAGTTTATATTTTAGTAAAAAGTTTCTAATGGATAGCTATTTTTACGCAAGGTAGCGAACTTAGTAGGGAATTAAATAACTTAAATTTTAGAATGTATTTTTTTTCCGAGATGAGAACAATTTTACCCCAAGTTAAACTTAGGTAATAATTTTCTTATGTGTTTACACCACGCCTTGGGAGAGAATAGGGTTTAAAAATTTAAGTAAAACTTTTATTTTTTATTTTTTACTGTATCACAGCTATAATATTGTTAAATATTAGCAGTAAAGATTCAACACAATTTACATTTACATTCATAGCGTTCCTGAGTGGGAAATAGGGTATCTAAATTTAAATTAAGTTAATTTTTTATGTTTTGATTATAGATTTTTTACGTTCAGATTGGAAGTTTTTGTCCAAACTACCGCAACCTGCATTACTACAATAATGAAACATTTTGAATTACACATTGGTAAACTGCATCCCACATTGTGATGCAATACCGCATACATCAACGCCTGATGATAATACTCTCCATTAATTTTGAAATGCGTTCGTCTGAGTGCAGTAGTTATTAAAAAACTTGACATATTAAACAAAAACACAATTTGAAGATGTTAGGTAGAAAAAAAGAAATAAAATAAAATAAGATGAAAGGAAAAAAGGAATTTAAATTTATTAAAATTAGGAGTTATAAATAATATATGTGATTTTTAATATGAATCAGAAAGGAGAAAGTTTACTATTAATTATGGCCAAAAGATCATTAGTGGTTATTGAAAACATTGCATGTGGAAGAACTAAATAAATATAAATTGAGGAATCTTCATGGCAAAATATAAATGATAAAAATTAGACTCACCTGAACTGTATAAAGATAACTGATCAATTTAATTTATCACACCTGAAATCGTGAATCCTTCGAGCATATTTAAGATTGTGCCAAGTATTAAATTAATCTTTCAAAAATTTATAATCAATTATTCTTTGTATTTTAAATGCAATAAATTAATTTGGCACTTTATGATAAAATTAAGAGATACATAAATTAAAACACAGGAAAATACACAAATATATATAAATAAACTATTTCCTTTATTAAAATATATTTATTGAATGGGGGAGAGAAGTGCACACTTATCATACAAGTATTATTAAATCACTCATGACATACATTTTTTTTTTTTAATAATAACATTGATACTTATTTATCAATATGGGCTGATTAACATTCACTTTTCTGAGATCAATTAATTAAATTTGTTTGAACAAGTTAATCATCATTTACGAATTTTGAAACCTCGGGATTCGTAGTTGAGTCCATTATTCAGAAAATAAGTTCACAGTCAATTTACAGTCTTTGGATCACTGTATTTTTTGTTGTCATCCAGCATAATTTAAGAAAGATAGATTATCAGTTTATTAGCCTTACGATGACAAAAAAATTATTTGTAATGGAAAGGGCGTTCATCCATAAATACGTAGAGTTAGTATTAAGAAGTAAGATTGCATACCAACATCTTGTAAAATATTCAGGAAACAATTATAATCACAATACCATTATCCAGTATTCTTCTTGTAGCACATTTTTTTTCTCTTTCCACTATAATTTTTCTAAGTGGGAATTTTCTTTCACTTAAACTCCGTGACTCCAAAGCATTTGATTGTAACTCTTCTGTAACGGTTTGACACCGCTATCTTCGACGTTATTACAAAGTTTCCGATAATCACTAATTCGTAGACATTAACTTTGTAGCACCCTTTTGATTAGGATATTTCCTTTTAAAGGTAAAATCATGAGAAACAAAAGGACCAAAGGATCTGTTTAATCCAATGGTAGAAAAAATAATTTTGCGGAGTGACTCCATGCCCTTCTTGGCACATTGCCATCCAAAGCCCAAGAGAGCGTGATGACGCTATCAACGAACGTGCGTTCGGCGCCAAAGATGCTGATTGGTTGATTTTAAAATCGATGCCACACAGAGTAATAGAAGTGTTTGAATAAAATAACGTTAAGTGATAAATTTGAATTTTAGATTTGAAAATTATTATCAAAATATTCTATTACGGTAGAATGTATTAATTTTAAGATTTATTATTTTATTATTGATAATTTTTGACGATCTTTTATAGCGATTAAATTAAATTGTTTTAAAGTGAAATTTAACTGAAAAACAAACTTAACGAAAATTAATGAATATTTAAAGGTAGAATTTAAATTTTGAAAGTCGAAGTTTTTTGATTTAATTTAAATATTTTAAAAGTTTTTTTTAATTAATTTTAATTGGAAAGGATGTTATTACATAACAGAAGAACAAATTAAAAAAACAAAATTTATTTCCTACATTGTTTAAGCTCGAGAAGGGACAGATATTAAGATATTTCATTCAATTAGTTTTACATTTAATGTTAAATTTTTGTAACAAATTAGTTAAGCCAATTGAAGATTAAAAAATAAAAATAAAATTCATACAATATGATACTTAAAACACCCTAAAAAATTAGATTCCGTTCAAATGAAATCGAAATAAATCTTAGACTTTTTTTTAAAGTTTTGTATTTTGCATGCATCTTATCATTTTATGCACAATTGTCATAAACATAATGCAAAATCTGCAATACAAATATTTTCAATTAAAAATGGAAGAAGTCTAAGATTTATTTCGATTTCATTTGAACGGAATCTAATTTTTTAGGGTGTTTTAAGTATCATATTGTATGAATTTTATTTTTATTTTTTAATCTTCAATTGGCTTGACTAATTTGTTACAAAAATTTAACATTAAATGTAAAACTAATTGAATGAAATATCTTAATATCTGTCCCTTCTCAAGCTTAAACAATGTAGGAAATAAATTTTGTTTTTTTAATTTGTTCTTCAAATTATGTTTTTGTTTAATATATATATATATATAAAGTAAAATGGCAATTCGTATGGCATGATGAATATAAAAACAGAGCCAAAGTATTTATATAAATATTTTTTTATTACAAAACAAGTATGAAAGTAAAATATAAAGAGATTTACAAAACTTTTATAGTTAATAATTTATATTAATCACTCTGAACAGTGACAGATAATCTAGGAGCTGCTTGCACTTCTGATCCCAATTTTTTCCCATTTACTTCCAAATGTAAAGGGCTGTTTACTCTTATAGTTGAAAACTTGTAAGTCTGTAAGAAAACAAAAATGTAAACTACCATGCAAAATAAGATGCAAGTATAGATATTTGGATGATCAAATAATCATCATGTACAATTATACAATATTTCAATCAAATTTTCAGATACAAAACAATAAATTTATTGTAGCATAAAAAAAAACTTCAGCAATTTGTTATCTTAAGTTTTTAAAATTCGTTTTATAAATATTACTATGTATTAAGACATTAGTTCTCAAACTTTTATGTCTTGCTTATTATCCCCTTGAAGATTTTTCATGTATTGCTACCCCCCCTTTTTTTTTCACATGTAAAACACAATATACACAACTTAAGACAATGAAACATTATACACAAATAAATAATAATATAAGAGTTACTGTGGAATTTAATTTTATTCTACATTTAGAAAATATTTATATTAATTTTGTTAAATACCTCATAGTAGTAATGAGCAATTCTTGATAATTCAACAATCAAGAAAAATCATCATTGTAGAAAATAACAATTGAATTAGTCATCAATTATTTCACAAATTCTACAATTGAGATGTTCTACAGTCGATTGTCATAATTTTTTTAAACCTAATTTTTCCCTCTCAAAATTAGCAAAAAATGTCAAACTTGAAATATTTAAGTACATCACACATCTATGCAAGGTTGAATTCTTAGTGAATGAAACAAATGATATTTCACACAACGAAGATAACATGATTTCAATTTTGCTTTTAAATATTTGTCATATGACGAGATTTAATATAAAATCTCTTTCTCTGTTGAAAGTAAAGAGAAATACATATTACTGTATAGATCAATCAGGAAATGAATAAAATGCAGATTAAACCAATAAAAACCTTCAGATATGCTTTTGATTTCCCATCCTGACGAGAACAATAACCATTTTTCCAAATGGTTAAAAAAATTATTTTTGAGAAAAAAATGGAATTTTACGCATCTTAGAAATCTTTGAAATGCCCTGCGCATTCCATATCAATGAAAATCCCCAATATTTTTTATAAAAGTTTGGTTTATATATATAAATAAAATAGAGCATCGAATTTTATATATTTGAATTTAAAGGTTAAAAAAAAATTTCAAAATTTTTTTTTCTTTTATAAACATAAAATTCCATTTTTTTTCTCAAAAATAATTTTTTTTTATTTTATTTTTTGTGATAAATGCATGCCATAATGCATATAATGTACCCTTGAATAATATTTAAGATGAAATTTACAAAAAAAAAAAAAAAAGAAAAATTTTGAAATTTTTTTGAAAAAATTTCAACAAATTTCAATTTTTTTTTTTTAACCTTCAAATTCAAATATATAAAATTCGATGCTCTATTTTATTTCTATATATAAACCAAACTTTTATAAAAAATATTGGGGATTTTCACTGATATGGAATGTGCAGGGGGCATTTCGAAGATTTCTCAGACGACGCGTAAAATTCCATTTTTTTTCTCAAAAATAATTTTTTTTTTGTGATAAATGCATGCCATAATGCATATAATATACCCTTGAATAATATTTAAGGTGAAATTTACAAAAATAAAAAAAATTATTTTTAAGGATTTTAAACTCCCTTGTCCCCAAGTGAATAACTAATGTTAATAAAATTAAATATGTATTTTTTAAATATTTCTCCCTTGCTTAAAAAGGCTTGACACTTTTATTAGCATGACCCCAATGTGATTCGTACACATTGCACAATAGGTTGGCATCACCCTGGTGTGGAGACGATTGTCTAGTCAATATGCCGTGAAAGATTGAGGGTATTCCCTTCTTTGTGGAGAGTGGCTTCTTTTAAAAAGAGGAAAAATAATTTGAAAAAAAAAAAAATGTCTATTTTTTGTTTGGTAACATTTTACTTTGCTAGTTACATCTTTTGTGTTGCCTCTCCTCATGAAGCTCTAGAATCTTTTTGCATTTGAATATTCCTTTTTCAATTCCTCTCGTCAGATATAGGTATTGTAGCACTTAACTATCCAGGCATTTGAAGCATTCGGCAACCAGCATTTCCTGAACATGCCAGTTAATTCAACCTCTACAATTATTTTTTCCAGAGATATATAATTTTGTTAATTTTCATTATAAAATTTAGTTTACATTACCTCTCTAAACTCTGCTTGTTATTCTTCTTTTTTTTTTTTTTTTTTTCCCCCCCCATAAAAAACTTTTGTGCTTTTTGAAAATCAATGACCAGGTAGGGAGGGAGGTAAATATTTTTTTCTGTCCGACTACAACTTTTTGTTGACTACCAGATTTTATCAAATTTGTAAAGCCCTGAACATGTCAATCTTACATAAGCGGTCTGTGCATGATAGAAATAGATATATTTTTTTAAAAAATCATGCTTCAAAATTATTTTATAACCCATAAACTGTCATTATAGGGTGGTCACAAATATCTTATTTTAAAATTCCCTGATATTTCCAGGTTAGCCTCAAATTTCCAGGTTGGCGTTAAAATAATGAAATTTTCATACATAATTTCTTTTACAACATCACTCGAAAAAAGTTTATATATAAAAAAAAAGAAAAAATCACACTACAAGTTCTTGCATAGTTAATAAAAAATAGACATTACTGCTTGTTAGAAATTGTGATACTGTAAAATGTAAGAAAAGAATGCTATCGTATCAAAACGACATGTAGTGGGGAGCTGAATGAAAAATTACTGTGTATCACAGTAATGACAAAAGGGACAAACTTCAAATAAGGATGACTGATACTTCAAAGATGGCTCTATCATTTTTTCAGATTCATGGCAGGCTTATAAAATTGACTAAATTAAATGCTGCAGGATTCAAAACATCGTTATTATTTTGTAGATCCAGATACTGGTGCAAATACGCAAAACATCGAACGACTTTGGGGCTCGGCTAAATGGAGAAATACGAAACACTGCTGAACAGCACGTCAGCACTTGGATTCATGTTTAACTCAGTTTATACGGCATCTAATTCATAGAAAGGATGATTATTTTGTCACTATTTTGAATGTCATTAGAGATTTTTGGCCTCCGGAATTATTACAGCAAATTTTGACTTTTTTAAATTTCAAGGTTTAATGTAATGCTTATGAAATGATCGTTAACATTTTCTCTAGTACAAATGCAATGTGTATTAAAACATAGTTTCTTATTGCTCATATTAACTTTTTTAATATATATCATATTAGATATGTGAAATAAAATATTTATATTTCATCCATAAATTCAATATCTAAAAAAAATCATTTTTGTTTAATTTAATGATTCTACATTTAAATTCTTAAACTAGTAAATCTTCAGATCAGAGGTCTCAACATCAATTTTTTTAAAACAGTTTAATTTTCATCTCGCTTCACATAATATATGGTACCTTGAAATCCATAGTTAATAATGTTAGATTATTGTAAATTTCTAAGCATATAAGTTTTCTTAAAAGTTCAGAAAATCTAATTTTTAAGAAAGTCACATTAGCCTGATTTTATTTAATTTCTTTCTTATATGCTATAAAATTCAGTTACTAGGCTTTAGAAGAAAAAAAAAAAAAAAAAACATTAAAAAGACATTCATATTATTTCAAAATTGTAAATGATAAAGGAAAATCTTGCATATTTTTTGAGCATATGCACAAAATTTCATAATATAGAAAATCGCGAAAGGCCAAGGAAATTATTGAAAAAAAATTGAAGCAGATTTGATTCATTTAAAACACTGCATAGCAAAAATTTAGCATTCATAATGTAACACCAATTATTCTAAACATTCTTTTGTCCAAAATCATCTGAATGAATGAAATTTTATGTCTGGTATGTCGATACTCTCATATAAAGGCAGTCTATTCTTCAGTGACGTTTTTAATTCTAATTTCCTTAATATTCTTATGTATAAAAGTTTGGAATGGCAACATTCTTCAATTTGTTTATTTAACATTATAATTTGGTGATTTATTTATTTATTTTTTTATGGAAAGTAGTCAAGAAGATAATAGACAAATGCCGGATGATTAAATGAAAGAATTTTTGTTTTGCCTAAAGTGTCAAACGTGCAAAAACTAGAGACGGAAAATATACCAATACTCATGTAATCATTGCATTTGTTTTAAAGCTTTCCGAATCTTAAAAATAAGGTTTCCAATTAATAAATCTAAAGCTTGGGACAAACCTCAGTAATGACATTTACAACATTACAATTTTTTCAGATTTTTTTTTTTTTTCTTTTTTAAAGTGCACAATGTAGTGCTTAAACAGAAATGCTCACAGAAAGTTCAAACATTCACAGTTGACTTGATTAATTCACATTTCTTAGCCAAGGACATAAAATTTCCCATTATTTTCTGAGAATGACTCACATGCTAAATTTTGTCAATTATAGATTTGTACAAGGAACATACACTCAAACATTCAGTTTCATTCTAGAAATAAGTTCAGACATATATATATATATTAATTTTAGGGACGAGGCCGTTACAGCAAGAATTTATGAATAAAATTTTAAATTGTTTCAATCATTTAAAAACCTTAATTTTCATGTTTCTGAAAATCTGTTTGAAATGGCAAATTTGTTTTTTACATCCAACACTGATCGTACAAATGTTTCAAATTCAGATAGAATATTTCTCTTTATATCACATGAATAACAATTCAGTTTACTTTCAATATTTAAAGGATTGTAAAAAGCTATAAGAAATTTAGGCTAAATTTTTGTTTCTCAAATAGCAAGAGTTTTTGTTTTTTTTTTTCAATTTTTGAACAAATAAAATATGAGCCTGACCCCTAAAGACTGGTATAAAAATAGAATCCAACCTGATTTCAGGACCGGACTGAGATTATGTTTTTCGTTCCAGATTACCGCAATTGTAATAGAAACTAACATTTGCTCCAAAGAATTTCCAGGTTTAGTTCGAATTTCCATGATATTTCCAGGTTAACACAACTCCCTGATATTTCCAGGTCTGTGATCACCCTGCATTAAATTGAGATACAGTTTTCAAACTAATTGCATTTAAGAGTGCATTTTTTCTCTCTATTCAACGGCACAAAAATTGAAATTGTATGAAATTTAGAAGTTAATACATTTGGAAAAGCAAAATATATTATTCAGGTTGCATAGTGAAGATGACGTCAACGTTAGTCACGAACATTTATTTGCTGTATAACATAGACATTGTTCATACACAGTTACCTTTTTATAGCAACAATAAAGAAAAAATATGGAATTTGAAATTGAAAAAAAAAGTAGGGATGATTTTTCCTCAAGGACACAATTTATGACAATTATAAAAAAAAAATCAAAACCATGATGGCTATAACATCTATTATTGTGCTGAATTGGATGGTCATCACCTGACCGGCAAACAGTTTTAGAGTCTCAAAGAAACCATTAGAATCACTGCAAAAGAGCTTCGCTTTGCTCAGCTCAATAAATAAAATAATATAAATAATGCACAAATTTAACAGATATGTAATCAAACTTCATGCATAATCATAATCAAAAAGCTTGCTATAACTAGTGAAATCTTTAGAGGTTTTTTTTTTCTTTTTTGGCTATTAACTGCTGTCATGCAGCTAATACGAAAGTAGTGTTTTTAATAATTCACAAAACTTTTATTTGAATATGTAATAGATATTTTTCATATAAAATGCTTTTTGGTGTTGCTAGTGGGCTATTTATAAAAAATTATTAGACTTTTCAATTAAAAATGTTTTTTTTTTCTATCTTCTGTACAACGAGCTGTATGTTCTGAAGCCTGCATTGGGCTCCTAGTTTTAGTAAAAAACAAAAGAAACCTAATGAACTGAATAGTATTCTTATCTAAATAAGAGTGTGAATCATTACCTCTTCATTAAAAAACAGAATAAGAAAAATAATTTCAAAAACCAAATAAAACAAGAACGAAAAATAAAATCATGCATCAGACATATATTAAGAAATACTTTTCAACAATATCATTACGAAATTTCATTTTTTCGTACAATCAAATGAGATTTCTAAATAAACAATTAATAAAACACACAATGTATTAAAAGTCCATTTTCAACAATTCCTGTCAATATGTAGTAATTTGTGCAAATTCTGTTGTACATGATCTAGAAAATTTATGCACACCACGTAATACACTAAAAATTTATACCACAATGGTTAATGCACTTCCAGCAATTATCGATCATAATCAGTTCCGTAACTGAATTCTTTTATGTGTGTCTGTAAATAAACAATATATGCTACACATTTCATAATCTATAGAAAACATGTTGTAGTGCATCTCAATCCTATTTTTTATTTATTTATTTTTTAAGTATCATATCATTAAAACCTACAATAACTGATTTTTCTTTATAAGTTATAATGTAATGGAATTCTTTTGTGCATCCCTGTAAATGAAATAATTACTTTTGAGAAAGCATGTTGTAGCCGACTTCAGTGATGCATATCAATTTCATTATGTCTCAAATATTGTAACATTAATAAAATGTAACATAAACGATTTTTTTCCATAGACCGTAATGTACTGAAATTGTTTGGGTGTTCCTGTAAACGAACTTTGAATGCTACACACTTCACTTTCATCACTGAACATTCCACACTAAACCTTAATAACACACAAAATTTATATGGTAATCCAAATATATTTACAAGAGTTAAAACACGGATAGACAGATGGACAAACTGAATTTTTATAAGTACTAGGGATGGGCATTATTTAACGTATTAGGATAAAAAACACTGTTACTATGCTGGAACCTAATATTCCATTAATATGTTACCGAAAAGTCCCTGTTAATTAACTAATATGTGGTTTTAAATGGTGGTGTCTTCATTCATTTGCCTTAATCAAGAATTTAATTTCGTGCCTCTAAAATAGAACAACATTCACTAAAAATGTCCTCAATCGTTTCTTTTGAGACGTGCACCCCTAACTTGGCCCTATCTTCACTCTCTAGTTATTGGCAACTCTGTTAGGTGCGTGGTGCTAAAAAATTATTTTACATTTCATCAATCCCTAATGCATGAATATTAACAACTTGCAGCACTAATTAATTTGAGCTTTTTTGGCCTGGTGCTAGGTCACCACCATCACATGCTTTCTCTAATTCTGATTGTGCAAAGTAGAGCATAAGCAAAACACTGAAACAAATAGTAGATCAGAAAAACATCTGAAAATTGGTAAGAAAAAAGCTCATGCTTGACATGTTTTGTACTCATGAATCGTATATATATTTTAATTGTTTTCATTTAGCATTTCCTTAACAAAAAAGCCAAGTTTGACTTTCTAAAACCCAGCAACGTTTTGTCTAACTTTTGATCTGACCAGTTTTTTTCTTATTTTCCTTCTAATTTTCAATGAGTAAATTAAAAAAATTATATACCTATGAATTATATTGCCAAACATATAGCTCAGTTACACATTAGAAATAGGAATTACAATGAATTTCTTTGAACATAAAGTTGCAAAGATTCAGGGATTTTTTTTTTTTTTTTAAGATAGCACAGCACAACACCCCTGTTCAATATTCCAAACTAAAATTGAATAATTATACATAATTTAAAAGCATCGATTTCTACCCCCCCCCCCCCCCCCCAAAAAAAAAAGCAGCAAAACTCGAGTTTATAATCATTAAATTTATAAAAAGTACCTCTTTGCAACATTTAAGTAATTCGTTAAGTACGCATTAAGTAAGCATTCATTTATAAATTTATACCTTAAAAATTTTAATTCACGATTTTGGATAGAAAATCTATTTCAAAAATAAAGAAACATTATTTGACTATATCCAAATAAAATGCAGGAATTTATAATTTTTTAATTGATTAGTGTGTTTAAAACATGTACATTAGAACTTAGATTGATTTCAATTGAAAATCAACCACGGATAATTCCTTAATTCAGTTAGATGCATTTTCATTATGCCATCAGTAAATCTAGTTCTTAACATATAAAATGATCTTTTACCGTTTGGTAAGCTTTTGAATAAATAGAGATAATAGAACATCTTTGCAATTATTAACTGTTAAAATTTTCTGCGGTTAATATAACATTTGATTATTTTAAGACATTTATTACGAAAGTGTTTTAAGTTAAAAAAAATATGCTGAGGTTAAATTTATCTGAAAGATAATTTTGTCTGAGTGAATTACATTTGATTAACACTTTCGCTGCGGATCCCACGCTAGCGTGTGATGATAAATGTCTTTTATTAAATAAAGCGTAAGATACTATTCTTTATTTCTGGATAAAAATGGAGGCCAAACCGGCAGATCTGTATGGTAGCACTCAACGTGTTAAAAGTGTTTATTTACTCTTTATGTTTTTTGGAATGAATGAAAGAGTGTTTTGCACATTGAGTAATTATTATGAGGAAGTAATAGAAAATGATTTGATCTGTGTTGATATTTTGAATGAGATATATTTATGGGCAGTTTCTTTGAATATTTAAAAGAGTTATTACTACGTTCTCATGGAGTTTTTTTGGGAGGGTGGGGTGGGGGGAGGGGAGGGGGGTGATTCTTTCAGTATAAATTTCGCTTTTTGGCCAATTGTTTTCAATATTTTTGTTTTAACATTGCGTTTAATGGAAGTCAGAAGACATTTAATTTCTGTGATTTTATTTCACTGAAAACTAGTATGTTGTGGCCATCACAAAACTTACTTCTAAAGCGTCGTTTACACGGAGCGAGTTTACTAGCTACAAGCCGGCGAATTCACTAGCTGCTAGTAAACTCGCCCCGTGTAAACACGTTGACAAGCGAACTATCTGGCAGCTCAGCGAGTGCGAAAAAAGTTGAAAGCTTGGCTACTTTTCTCGCTACTTGCTGGCGTTTAGCTATTTGGCTAGTAAACTAGCTGTGTGTAAACATTGTTGCCAGTGAAATCACTGCGAGTATTCGGTGGTTCGTGGTTCCGTGTATGCAAACAATGTCGACTGGACAAGTTTGTGCCGGCGTGAATGAAACAAAATAGATTTTTTCGAGCAAACTTAACAATTAGGATATGTTTAACGATTAAAATATGTTTCAGAATTATTCACCTAACTACCGTAATTATCACAAGGTGAATATTTTAATTACTTTAGATAGATAGTTTAAAATACGAATGTCGGGGAATTGCAGTTATCAAATTATTGAGACTGTACAGGGTTTAAAGGGCAATAATTGAAAAAAAATTCTGAAAATGTTTTGGAGTATTAGTGCATAGATTCATATATTTTCCACTATTTTCACAGTTAAACTACCTGAAATTACTTTTAGTAATTAGTATTACAAATATGATAGGAATGATACTGAAGGTTTAATGTTTTAAATACTAAATAAAATAATTTCAAAATAAAACTACAGAACTATGATGGCATTTGAAGCCACTGATCTGCAGATTTACTAGTTTAATTACTTCCATAGATTTCATTAGTATTACAAACATTTTTTGCAAGAGATGAATAAGTAAATGTTTAAGACAGAAAATAATATATATTTAACAACTTCAGTAACTTAATTGTTTTCTTACGAATTTAATATTTCCAACTGAGTGAAAAAATGCCCAGGCCGGGAATTGGATGCAGATCATTGACTTACAGGGTCAATGCTTTATCGTTTAAGCTAACCGGGCCGACAACCGGTGAGCATATTTTGCTCAGATATGTTCACCGGTCGTCGGCCGAGTTAGTTTAAACGGTAGAGCATTAGCCCTGCAAGCCAAGGATCTGTGTTCGCTTGGGCATTTTTTCGCTCAGTTAGAAATATATTCAATTCATATGATAACTTTACCGATAAGTTTGATTGTGTTAAAACCAGGGCTGCGGAATCGGAGTCGGGCCCATTTTTGAGCGAAAGAGTCGGAGTGGGATCTGTTGAAATTCACGGGGTCAGAGTCGTCGATTTTACAAGCAAGTCTGCGTTGTCGGAGTTAGCCCATTTTTGAGCGAAAGAGTGGGTGTCAGAGTCGGAGTCGTCCATTTTTCCCACTGGCTCCGCAGCCCTGTTTAAAACAATAGTTTATTTTTATTTAAATGGGGAGGTGTTGAGCTCTATGAGCCTCTCTTTTCCATATGCCCTTAAACAATATTCTTTGCTTCCTGATTTGTTTCATTGAATGACAGATAAACTAAACAGGGCAGAGTTATAAAAAAAATATGTCATTAAAATATTGAAAATTTTATTAACAACATAAAATTAATTAAAAGCATCACTATTTATAAAATTTTCGTGTTATTACATTCCAATAAGCGCAATTTAAAAATTAAATGTGATTAATTAGGTTTTCAGTTAAAAGAATTTATGGCCTCTTAAACATCACTGAGATTGCATTTTTAGCAATGATTACGTAGGGTGTCCATTACTGAAAATAGACTAATTAAACGTTACAATAATGGACACAGGTCTTTACACCTTAAAAATTAATGAAATTTTATAAATGACCATTAAAATTAAATATTCAAATTTCATCTTTCAATTTCGTATTGCAGTAATCTGTGTGTTTTATGTTCCATAACACAGGGTACTCTTAGTATACATTTAAAAACTCGGCAATATCATTTGCGTTCCACTTTATTTTTCCACGAAAACACACACAAAAAAAAAGAAAAAAAAACTCAGCACTTAATATAAAAACAAAAACTGTTTACAGAAAAAACATAAAATAAAGCTTTAAAACGCAGCAAGTGATGCAATAGCGAATTGGCTACTGAGCTAGTAAAAAAGTTCCTGTGTAAACGATCACTATCTCGCTAGCTGACTCACTCGCTACTTTTCTCGCCGGCTTGTAGCTAGTAAACTAGCTCCGTATAAACGAGCCTTATATAAGTCACATAAACAACACTAATTGATATCAAGGTATACCTGAATCTGAAGTGTGATGAAAATTTGTGCATTAGTTCTTGAGATAGAGCTGTAGTGGAAGTTCTGAAAAAGCAGCGTAACAGTGCCACCTGTTGAGCGATTTGCAGCAAAACATAAACAGCACTAATTCATATCAGGGTATACCTGAATCTGAAGTTTGTTGAAAATCCAACCATTAGTTCTTGAGGTAGAGCTAGTGCAGAAATCGCAAAAAATGCAGCACAGCAGCGCCACCTGTTGAGCTATTTACACCAAAATGTATAAAACGTCAATTCATGTCAAGGACTAATTAAATCTGAAGTTTGATGAAAATGCTTGCATTAGTTCTGGAGATTGAGCTATTACGGAAATCATGGAAAATGTTGACGCTACCTGTTGAGCGATTTACACCAAAAACTAATGAGCACCAATTTATATAAGGGACTAACTGAATATAAATTTTATTAAATTCCGTGCATTAGTTCTTTAGATAGAACACCCTCAAATTTGTGTCACATACAGACAGACAGAGTCGCAGACTCACAGACAGACATTTTGTAAAACCATGTTTTTCGGAATCTCTGACCTCTAAAACATATAGATCTGTTGATGAAAATTTGTGCATTAGCTCTTGTGATAAAGCTATAGTGGAAATTCTGAAAAATGCAACATAGCAGTGCCACCCATTGAGTGATTTGCACCAAAACATAAACAGCACTAATTCATATCAAGGTATACCTGAATCTGAAGTTTGTTGAAAATCCAAGTATTAGTTCTTGAGATTGAGCTATTGTGGAAATAGCAAAAAATGCAGCATAGCAGCGCCACCTGTTGAACGATTTACACCAAAAGCTAATCAGCACCATTTTATGTGAGGGACTAACTGAATATAAATTTTTATTAAATTCCGTGCATTAGTTCTTGAGATAGAGCGCCCACAAAATTTGTGTCACATACAGACAAACAACAGATGGACAGACAGACTCATAGACAGACATTTTGTAAAAACATGTTTTTCCGAATCTCTGATCCCTAAAATCTGTAAATCTGTCGAAAACCAGAATTCAAAAATTTTCACAAATCCAATACTTTCTTCTTGTAAAGATAGAAGAAAGTAAAAAAGAAAGAAAATAGCCTCCTATAATTTGTGAGAAAACTTAAATGTAGTACAGTTGTAATTAATTTGAAAAACATATTTGTACTAACGAAATTTGTTTGGATGAATTTCATTTGATTAAAAGTATATAAATAATATTTTTGTGTTCTTGTGAAATTAGCTTTGAATATGCATTGATAGATATGGCTGCTATCAAGTTGGGGATCAAATTTCTCTTTTTTAGTACTTTCCACCATAATTGAAAAGTGTTTATGAATTCGGTTTGTTTGTCCATCTGTCTGTCCTACCTCTAACTCATGTAAATATTGTCCGATTGCCATGAAATGGATATATGTTGGCATGTTCGGTATTGAAAAGGAAATATGTAGCAGTTTTGGCTCATTTACAACGCCATTCAAAAGAATTTCATTACATTACGATATATGGGGGAAAATCCCTTGCCATGTATATTAATGATATTACAGTATTTAAAACATATTGAAATCGATATACATCACTGAGGTGTACTACAAGGTTCTTACTATAGGATATGGTGTAATAGAACTTAATGTTTATTTGCAACAACACACAAAAGTATTTGGATATAGAAGAAAATGAGCAATAATTGAACTATTGAAGCCTACGCACAATAATTGCTGGAAGTGCGTTTTCCTTTCTGGCATGCATTTTTAAATTTAACAATTTTTTTTTAATATTACTTGGTAAGTATAAATTCTAGATCATATACAAGGTTGAACAAAAATTTCTCAACAATATTCGTCTATTAGTTGAAATTGCTGGGCGGAAATTTTTAACTGAACTGAGTTTCAGCATACTATGTAGTATGCATACATATCTGTAGATCACATCAATGCAAAAACCCTTGACGGGTTAAAAGTTTCTGACGCAGCACTTTATCTTATGCTCTAAGAATTTTAAATATGGAACTTAAAAATACTGATATCAAATTTTGAGTGACGTTATGCTATTTCTTAAAAAATATATTTGTATTTATTTCACCATTTTATTTTTGTTTTATTTATAATCGCATGTGCAAAAGTTATGTTCAACATGAAAAGCTGCATAAAATTTTATTCGCTGTTGCTTTATCATTTACATCTCTCATAAATTCAAAATATGTGTTTTAAAAGATATGATATAAAATTTAAGTGACGCCTTGATGTGACTTTAAAAGGTTTGTTTTTTAAAATTCAATTTAAATTATTTTTGACTTGGTTAAAATATTTTTTTTACATCTACACAATACTTTTAATTTTCCAATTCACTGTTAAATATATCACTTTCATTGAATCTATACTATGCATTGAAATGTATTTATTTCAATAAATTGATTTATCTTTTGTATCACGCTATTCAAAATTGTGAGTAAGATTTATGTAAATGGTTTATTTGCGTCAAACTATCCTTTTTCATACATTTCATGTAGTTTGGACACAGTGACGCAAAGAAACCATTTACATAAATCTTACTCACAATTTTGAATAGCGTGACACAAAAGATAAATCAATTTATTGAAATAAATACATTTCAATGCATAGTATAGATTCAATGAAAGTGATATATTTAACAGTGAATTGGAAAATTAAAAGTATTGTGTAGATGTAAAAAAAATATTTTAACCAAGTCAAAAATAATTTAAATTGAATTTTAAAAAACAAACCTTTTAAAGTCACATCAAGGCGTCACTTAAATTTTATATCATATCTTTTAAAACACATATTTTGAATTTATGAGAGATGTAAATGATAAAGCAACAGCGAATAAAATTTTATGCAGCTTTTCATGTTGAACATAACTTTTGCACATGCGATTATAAATAAAACAAAAATAAAATGGTGAAATAAATACAAATATATTTTTTAAGAAATAGCATAACGTCACTCAAAATTTGATATCAGTATTTTTAAGTTCCATATTTAAAATTCTTAGAGCATAAGATAAAGTGCTGCGTCAGAAACTTTTAACCCGTCAAGGGTTTTTGCATTGATATCATTACTTTTTTGAGGTTAGTGATAAAATGATTAAAAAAAAGATACTTATGGAATTTAATGCAGATTTAATTTTTACTATTTTATTACAATTTTCCTTATAGCAGTTTGTATATAAAAACAACTGGGTAAGTATAATCGCAGATCGCACAGAAGGTTTCATTTGATATTCCTTTAAAAACACTTTATCCTTAAATTAATAAATCCAAAATGTTAATTTATAATTATTAAATCCTTAAATAGATGTAGCACCAATAGTTCCAATTTTCATGGGGCAGGGAACGCACTCTTTTAAACAAACCACCTTCCAATTGAAGTCATCAAAAATCAAGTTGAATAAGCCAGAGCCCGTTGTGTTGTTTGACAAACAGCAGTCTCATGTCCCCTCCTTCCCTCCTTTTTCAAAATTTTTCAGACCAGTACCTAAGAATGGAACCGAAATAATTTTTTCTCTTCAGAAATTACGATAAAAAAATAGTATGCAGTACTCATAAATTTACTTTAATGCTATATAGGGTGATTATTAAGTTAATTATAACGTTTGGAATCTGTTGCATTGATGTCCGAAAGGTAGTTTTTGAGTTATGGAAGCTGGACCCATAAGGCGCCATAGAGGGGCGAAGCCCGCTAGTGTCTATCATAATTATATCTGCCATGTAGACTAATTGCGATATTTAATCAAAATAGTCCCCCCCCCCCTCCTCATCCCCGGAAATATAACAAATACAAAATGTGTCTTTATAAACCTATCGTCAAATAGGTTTTTATTTCTTTTTCCCTAAAAAAAACATGATTTTTATATCCGTAACGTAAATAGCGGACGAAGCCCGCTAGTTCCTATCATAATATATATTTTTAATAATTTTATATAGTCTATAATAAAAATCAGACTTAAATTAGTCTAGTTCCATGAGTACTTGTAGTGTCAGTTACATGCTACGATTTTTGGATACCAGTATTTTAGAACGGGAAAATGTGACTTATTTTATCGGAGATATCTCATTAATTGAATAAGATGAAGCAAACTTTTTGAAAAAAAGGTGGCCAACAAGCATGGCAGTTATCAGCTATGTGACTTTGTGCTAAAGTACATTAATTTGATCTGCTTTAAAAAGATTACGGAAGATTGAATTATAGTAGAACCTGGATTAACCGAGCTTCGATTAATCGAGGTTTCTGTTAACCGAGCCGATAACAAAGTCTGATTTTTTTTTTTCCCTTTTGAATGAGCCTTAAAAATAACCACACTCTTTAGCTCACTGTCCGTGCTATACAGGCCCTTCTGCCCCCAAAAGCCCTCAACTCCAAAGAAACATTGGACCCTGAGAAGTCAATAGCGAACAATGCTTTGTTTCCAGTGGCTGTGTGAACTTTCGTAAATTTTTCAATTTGCATTTTAAAATTTACTACTGGTAGTTGATTTTCTTTTTAAATTTGTTAAGCTGTGAAATAGAACTTTACATATATTTACTTTTATTATTTAAAAAACGTTCTATATATTTTTTTAAAAGAGATGTTAAATTCGCAAGCACGGCGAGTTTTTACACACAGTTTCTATTAACCGAGATTTCCGATTCCGATTTACTAACAGTCCCAATTAGCTCCGATAATCGAGGCTGCTCTGTATAATTAAAAAATCAATGGCGATCTTACTGTAAACGGGTTTCCCTTTACTGAGGGATTTCAAAACCGAATCAGCTGATGTTAGTTGCTGTTTCCCTGCTTGATTAAATAAGATTAGTTAAACATTTGAAAATTACCAAATATAAAAGGAACTAAGTCAACAGAGTCTTTGCTTTATGGTATTTTTTAACAACGCTATAAGAAAATGATTTTAAATAAGAGATTTTAAATGTAACGTTTTAAATCTGACATAATTTTCACCAAACTTTCCTTTCTCTTTGTAACATTCAACTGAAAATATTTTTATTATTAGAAAGATAATATTATTATTTGCGCTACCTTAAAATTAGCAACTATAGTTAAAAATATCATCTCGAAATTTGAAATAAATCTCTCATATAAATATATTTTTTAATTTACACTGTTTTGCAATATGTTTTGCAATGTGTTTTGTAAACTGTTTTGGCCACTTTGGCCAATATGACGTAATTTCCTCCATTTACGACTTTTAACACATATCAATGAATTTATAAATTAAAAATTTTCTTTTTCTTTTAATATTCACGTGTAAATATAATTTTTATGACGTAATTTTCAATGTTTTCCTTCTTTTAATGCGTAATCATTTAATTCTAATTTGAAAATAATTGATTATTTTATAATTTTCTTTCATTTTAAGTAAGCATGTGTAAAAACAATTTTTATGACGTAATGTTTAATATTTTCCTGCTTTTAACACGTTATCATTTAATTCTAATTTAAAAGGATTTTTTTCTGTTTATAATAGTCACGTGTGAATAAATTTTTAATTTAAAGGATATATTATTCTTTGCGCTGTTTTAACATTTGGCAACAATTTAAAATAACCTTTTCTAAAATATGTAAAAAATATCTCTGGAAATTCTGAAAATTTTAATTTAAAATTGAAATAAAACGTCAAAAAATTAGGCAAGTTAAAAATAATAAATGCAATCTGCAAACTTCGAGTTTCTATTGAATGATTAAATTGAATGAAAATGATTAAATTCCCATGTATATTTTTTTTTCCTATGAGACTTTTTTAATGAGACAATTTTATCCAGATTTAACATTAAATATCTCTTAAAATAATTCTTCGATTTAAAAACTGTCTATTCAACGTTTTTATCAAACATTTCTCTATAATACTACGCAATTGCGTCAAAAGATGGCGACACCAGAATTCTGATATGCTTATTATGTAAACTGTAAATATTGCAAAGTTAAATAAAAAGAATTGTCTCGGGGTTATCAAACTTCATTGATATTTATAAATAAAACATTTCAACTAAATTATTTATTATAAAAGAATTATTACATCACAATAGCTTTTATGCAAGGAAAATAATAATAATAATAGTATTATGGATGTCAGTGATTATATATTGATTGACCGTCATAATAATAAAAAATGATATTATAAAAAGAAGAGCTGAAATGAATTATTTTTTTACGTTTTTGATCGTGTGATTTATATTCAAATAATAATTATTAATGTATATTTTTTGTAAAGTGATTGAAATTAAATATATTTATAAAATTTATGGTAATATTTTTATTGTTGAAAAATTGCCAAGAAATAATCATCATCAAATTGGCGTCATTATAATTGTAATTTTATTTAACTTAATAGCAATTAAAAAAATTACAAAGGAACTGAGAATAATGGTCAACTAGCAGACTTAAAAAAAAAAAAAAAAAAAAAAAAAAAACATTCACATGTGAAAACACGTATCAGAGTGTATCGAACTGTCTATCCTAAGGTCAGTAAACGATGGCCCTTAGCCACTCAGCCAGTGGGAAGACAAAATTTTTCTCCCCAAAAGTGGTTAAAAAGAAAGCATGTGTATGAATACAGTGTCATGCATTTTCGGTGAAATTTCCATAGAATGACGAAGAAATATAGTCCGATTTTTCATGCGCATTATAAAACGAACAAGAGTCTTGCTGGAAACAAGTAAATTGTTATTTGGTTCATCTGAAACATATTTATTTGATTTTTAAAAAATCGCCCGTGTCATTTTCGAGAGAAAAAAAAATCGAATTATTTAACGAACGAGAGTTTTCCCAGAAAAAAGAAAAGTGTTATTCACCTCGCCTTAATCACATTTATATTATGTATCAATTTAAAAATAATCGTTAGAACCGTTTTCGAGATTTTCAAATTAGGAACTTCCTCGATATTATACCAACGTTTTCACTTTAAAAATGGCTATTTAGATCTCAAAATATACTGCACGTAGAAAGGCAAAAATTTCAGTATACGATTAGACTGCAGATATAAGACTGTTCTAGAAAATTCAGAACAATAAGACATATATCTGCTGAGTTATTAAAAGGCGGCTTTTCGCGTTTTCTTTGATGTCGAGTTAGCTGTATATATGAGTTCCGCCATCTACGAATTCTATGATACGATACGATACGATTTTAACGATACGATACGATACGATTTTAGGCTTAAGGCTGCGTCACTCGAAATACTACCGTCTTCCATGATACAGTGCTGCAAAAAAATCGTATATTTTAACGACTATTCATGGTAATAGCAGAAATCTTGTTTTCAAATGCATTCTGCATTTTTCAAACTGTTCATTAAGACGTCATCTTCCACCTTTGTAAATTGTGAAGTTTTGCTATAGTATTCTGAATGTGTTGGAAAGTGTTTCAAAATCTATGCTGTATGCAATTTTTTTTTAGAAATCGCGTTGTTAAAACTGTGTTTAATATTATACAGCATGTCTCTTATCATTTACCAATAACTACTTTCTAAGCCGTTAGTTTTAGAGGTATAGCCAGTTGCAAAAATGTTTCAAATTTTGTTTTGCATCACATAAAAATCAATTTACATTACAATAATTACTTTTTAAATAGATAAGAAATTACAAATTTTATACAATGCCTGGATCCTATAAGTTTTATTTAGAAAAAGTTTTTCCATGTTCTAACAAGTAGAACAGCATAAATTTATTCTTGTATGGTCAAAACTTATTGAGTTATGATACTTGGAATTTTGTGAATTTTCAATGTTTTAATCATCATAAATGGAAAAACATGTTTTTAGTGTCAGAAAACACCAAAAACGCATGAAATTCAAAGTATTATAACTAGGTAAGTTTTTGTCTTGCAAAAATTAAATTTTTAACCACCAACTGATTTTGATTCATCTGAATACAAAACAGCATTTATAATTACGTCAAAAAATTATTTCAGACATTTTTTTTTTGAAAGGCCTTCTAATTAAAACATCCGTCGACTGGATACACAGTGATTAGTTATATGTTATAAAAATAACAGATTGTTTGAATCTGTTACCTGTACAAGTGTGGAACGATATAACTTGTTAACCAAAAGTAACTATATTTCCTATCTCTAATAAGCACTTTTCATTTTTATTGGAAAGTGTTAAAAAAAAAAAAAAGAAAAATATTCATCCATAAAAAGCTTAACTCTACAAAGTAATGACAAATTTGAAATCAGAAGGAAAAATATAAATAAGATTAAATTCCCGAAGTTTATAAATTTTCATTGAAAATTAAACTCACTTTGTCTTTGTAATTGAAATCCAAATGTTGAACAAATGGTTGAACAATACAGACACTATCACCAATTATAACACCTTTCCCTTGAACCATGTTATATACATTAACAGCAAAGCAGTTTTCACTTTCATCTATCATACAAAATGTACTGAGGGAAAAAAATATATAAAAATAAGGGTAAATATATTTGGTTTAAATTATAATTTTAAGCTTATGATATATAAAGATATATGATCATAATAATTCATTATAGTAAAACTTCAGAAAATGAAACAAAACTGTGAAGTATTTCAACATAAATATATGCGAGTATTACAGGGTTCATACAGAGTTGGGAAGAAAAAATCCAAGGAGTCCAAAAAATTTTAAGGATTTGACTTTTTTCCTCTTTTTTTTTTTTTATGTGCTGCATCATTATGTGGTATGCACACTCCAATTTTTAATGCCCAATTTGAAGAGAAAAACATTTTTAAAAAAAATTTTACTCTATTAGAATCGAATTGTTAGTACCGAAATTGTACAGTATTCACAATATATTGTTTACTGATACAATGGTCATATAAATAGAGGTTAGTCAAACCCCAATCACTTATTATGTATATTACATACATGATACATCTTAAAGAAAAATTTTAAAAGGTAAAAAAAAAGAATGCTAAACGTAACATACAAGAAAAAATATAACAAGTTTTGAATTTATTCTTTTAGAACAGCGGTAATTGCTTTCTTTAAAAGTGAAGCTTTGACGAAATTCGCATTTTTTTCCGCGATCTTATGATGAAATTCGCGTTTTTTTCGCGATCTTTTGGGGGAAATTTAGTTTTTTTTCGTGATGTTCGTGGGGGGGGGGGGGGGATTTGCGTTTTTTTAGCAATCTTCTGGGAAAATTCGCGATCTTTTAATGGAATTTGCGTTTTATTTCGATCCTTTGACGAAATTCGCTTGTTTTCGCCACCCTTCGAGGAAATTGGCGTGCTTTTCGCGATCTTTTGAGGAAATTCGCGTGTTTTTCGCGATCTTCTGGAGAAATTCGCGATTTTCTGGGGGAAATTAGCGTTTTTTCTCGATCTTTTAATGGAATTCGCGCTTTATTTCGATCGTTTGACGAAACTGACATTTTTTTCGCGATCTTTTGATGGAAACCGCGTGTTTTTCGCGATCCTTTGACGAAATTCGCGTGTTTTTCACGATGTTCTGGGGGCAATTTGCGTTTTTTCGCGATCTTCTGGGAAAATTCGCGTTTTTTTGCGATCTTTTAATGGAAATCGCGTTTTATTTCGACCATTTGACTTTTTTTCGCGATCTTTTGAGGAAATTTGCGTGTTTTTTGCGATCTTCTGGGGGAAAATCGCGCTTTTTGCGATTTTCTGAGGGAAATCAGCGTTTTTCGCGATCTTTTAATGGAATTTGCGTTTTATTTCGATCGTTTGACGAAACTGACGTTTCTTTCGCGATCTTTTTATGAAAACCGCGTGTTTTTCGCGATCCTTTGACGAAATTCGCGTTTTTTCGCGATGTTCTGGGGGAAATTCGCGTTTTTTTCGCAATGTTCTGGGTGATATTCGCGTTTTTTGCGATGTTCTGCGGAAAATTGTTGTTTTTTTCGCGATCATCTGGGAAAATTCGCGATCTGTTAATGGAATTCGCGTTTTATTTCGATCATTTGACATTTTTTCACGATCCTTTGACGACATTCACGTGTTTTTCGCGATCCCTTGATGAAATTCGCATGTTTTTCGGGATTCTTTGACGAAATTCGCGTATTTCTCTCGATTCTTTGACGAAATTCGCGTATTTTTCGCGATTCTTTGACGAAATTCGCGTGTTTTTCGCGATTATTTGACGAAATTCGCGTGTTTTTCGCGATCTTTTGGGGGGAAATTCGCGTTTGTTTTGCAATTTTGTGGGGAAAATTAGAGTTTTCCGCGATCCTTTGAGGAAATCCGCTTTTTTTCTCGATCTTTTAACGAAATTCGCGTTTTTTCGCTGTCTTTTAAGAAATTTGTGTCTTTTTCGCGATCTTTAGAAGAAATTAGACATTTTCCGCGATCTGTTGGAGAGAAATTAGCTTCTTTTTCACGATCCTTTGACAAAATGTAAGAATTTTTTCCGCGATCGACTGACGAAATTTGACGGCATTTTTTGGAACATATTTGCGAAAAGCACGATTTTTCCGAGATTCTTGGCTAAATGCCAAACATCGATAAAATTTAAAATAAAGATCAGTTAACAGTGTCGAAAAACGGACTTTACGGACCTAATAATTGAAAAACGGACCTAGTGGGAGCCCTGCTATTAAGATTATCCTAACCAATCAATGCTGTGCTTCAGATGAATGACGTGCATAAAGGATTTACTGTGCGTTTTACAATCACGATTTTTTCCCTCGGTAGCAATATTGCTTGCGTCCGAAGCCACAATACAATTTAAGGAGTTTCTAAGGAGTGGTTTGCTTATCTAAGTAGTTCTAAGTACTATTTGGGAATGTTTTCATTTCTAAGGAGTTTCCAAGGAGTCTAAGGAGTCTGTGCGAACCCTGGTATTAATACAGTTTTACAATGAATTGAATTTTGATATTTCAGATCTTTAAGTAAACTATATTATGTAATATCTGATAAAATGTGTTCTTCAAATACATATGTAGGAAATTTTAATGTTTGACATTTAACACAATGCTGAATTTAAAAAAAAATCATTAGTGACAATCATTTAAAAATTTATTTACATTTGAAAATATCCATTACTAATCTTTTTTTTTTTTTTTCAAATCATTCTTAACTTATCTTAAAAGTAAATTTAAACATTTATGAAACTGAGCAATTATATTGATAACTACTAATTGCAAACAGCTACCTATACATAATAATGTAATTAAATTTATGAATTTCAGTTAACAAAAAGGCTGCTTAGCAGGGTTGGTGCAGTTTAAACCAATTGGTTTTTTTCTATTAAAAAAAAAAAAAAAACAATTGTTTTTTTTTAGAACAAGTCGAATATATTAGTTTCTGATTTTTGTAATTTAAATGTTTTAAATTATTGGACATAAATAATTTCTACTTTTAACACTTATATCAGTATTCAGCATGAGATATAAATTATTTTATTGATCTGAGCTTCCATAATCAAAATTGCACATTGGATACTGAAAAAGCTAGAAAAAATATTATTTATCCTTTTAAAATTTTAAATGAAAATTCTGTTGAATAAACACCTGCTTACTTTTAACTAAATTGCATAACAGAATATGTTTTTAAAGGCTCTATATAACACAGTTGAAACCCAATACCTTACAGGGAAATAAAGAAAAAAATTGAGATAAGATTTGCTTGAGACATCGAAATTTCATAAAAAATAATGCCTAAAAATATATCATTTTATCAATGCTTAATTTAGTTCTTTAAAATAAATATGTATTATAACATAACATTTTAAAAAAGCTTGATAATTAAATGTGATGATTTTTTACTGTTTGACAACTTATAAAGCTGCTGTGTATTTAAACATCAATATTTTCAGTATGATCTAAACTGGTAAATAGGATTTTTCCTGCTTACTTTATTGTCGCTTTTTTAGAAACTTGGCAGTTCTGGAGGAGAAGGTCAAATGACAATACATAGTACTTCACAAAAGAAGGTGTAAAAATTAAACTGTTAAATGTCAAATCATTCCAGGAATTTCTTTTGAAAAGCCTTCTTTTGAATATATTTGAATTTTGTAAGAAAAGATCATAAGTGGTCATTTAGTGCTCTGACAGAAAAATCAGACATCTCAGATAGCAAAGATTTCAAGGGAAATGTTTTGAAGAACTGTGTGGGAAAATTATATTCATTAAAGTACACTGAATATTTATTTATCTCAGTTATAAAAGAATTCTAGATAAAGAGATTAAATACATTAAGATTTACTGTATATAGAAGTTTATTCTTTGAACATAAGCCGTAGCTGTTAATAATGTTTAAATTATAAATGAATTGAATTATATAATTTAAATTATTTTCAAATGAAGTATTACTACTTATTCAATACTCGGCAATATTTTTCTTTTTTACCAAGAAATATGCTTGAAAAATGATTTCTTTGCGTCATAATATACATTTGCATACTTTTGGCTTAGTTTGGATACAATGACACAAAGAAATCATTTACATAAATTTTACTTTTGATTTTGGATAGCGTGGCACAAAAGATAAATCAATTTCTTCATATAAATACATTACAGTGCATTGTATAGGTTCAGTGAAAGGGATATTTTAAACTCTGTATTGGAAAATTAAAAGTTTTGGTTAAATGTGTAAATATATTTAGCCAAACCGAAACAATTAAAACTGAATTTTAAAACAAATTGTTTAAAGCTACATCAAGGCGCCACTTAAATTTTGATATCATATCTTTTAAAACTCATATTTTGAATTTATGAAAGATGTGAATGATAAAACATCAAGGAATAAATTTTTATATATCCTTTTAAATTTAACATAATTCTTACACATGCAATTATAAATAAAACAAAAATAAAAAGATGAAATAAATAATATAGTGTCTCTTAAAATTTGATATCATTATTTTTAAGTTCCATATTTAAAATTATTATAGCAATAAGATAAAGTGCTGCGTCACAAACTTTTAACCCCTGAAGGGTTTTTTGAATTGATATCATTACTTTTTTTTAGGTTAATAACAAAAGATAAAAAAAATAAAGACCAACGATAAGAATTCATAATCGTGATTTCCATCCACCTTTAATCTCTCCCCCCCCCCCCCCCCCCAATCTCAAAAAAGCATACCTCATACTTCAATTGTAAAGAGTGCTGTACTATTTGATATTTTTTTAAGAACTTTTAAGTAAGATATGGAAGTATTATACAAAATAGGTTTTTTTTTATGGTTCATTTCACAGATATAGAAAGCTTTGTTAAATTTTGCTATGTAAAAAGTTTACTTTCTTAAGAAAAATATCAAGAAACATTACTCTTTAAACCTTCTTATTTAAAATACAATAACATTGTAAGCACAGGAGAACAACGAAGATAGGCTTTTCATCACAGAATTTGACCCCGAAAGTAATACTCGTTTTGTGGCGCTAGTGTAACCAGCCTGCCGATCACGTGATCGATTGGATAGATTTTCGATTATAGATCGCACCATCAACTGCCATTGAGTATTTTATTATTTTCTTTTTGAGTCTCAAAAAAGTGTACCATAATTACAATAAATATGAATGAAAACAAGAAAAACAGCTGGTTGATAAAGATATAGGTTTTGTTTTTTATTTTTTAATTTAAGTTCATAGCAACAAACATAAATTTCTATCAAAATAGCAACATTTTCGAGTAAAGTTTAATCATAAAATTTGTACATTAAAAAAGTTTTTCTCACTAAAAGTTAAAAAAAAAAAAAAAAAATAATAATACATCATTTTATGATATTTTAATTTTGTTAATTAAAATAGGCATTATCATTTGATTTTCTTATGGCTAGAACAAAGAGATTATGTAAACTACAATTTAAAATAATATTTAAAATAGAAAAATTTGAATTGAAAAATGTCTTTTTGAAAAATATTAGAATTGCATCCCAAATTTTAAATATTTCAGCATGGAGCAGGTACAGATTAAAGTTGCAATGCATTTGTAACAATAAATATATATATTATAGGTTAATTCTATAAAAATTGTTAAAAAATATTTTTACATAAACATATTACTGAATAGAAGACTTACAAATTATTTTGCTAGTCAGAAAATAATTTTGAATTATTATGCAAAACATTAAACAGCAAATTTTTAATGATTTTAATTTGCATCATTTCTCAAAACAAAAAAGATGTACCTAGTCTAAAGTATGATATTTTCAACATATATAAAAAATAAATATGACAGTTAGTTAATAACCTTAATAAACAATTGGAACAATTTCAAGAGATTCTTATTTTAAATTACATTAAATTTTTTATACTCCTTAATATAGGAAAAGTAATTTCTGCAGTTTTTTTTAACACACACACACACACACACCTTCCCGGAGAAAAATGTCTGAATTTAATACTATTTGGGAAGTATTTTAGTTTTTTTTTGTTTTTGTTTTTTAAAGATATAAAAAACATACATTAGACAAGAAAAGACTGTATTTATTTATATATACATAATTAAATGTGAAAATACTTTCTGAAACAGTTAATCTGAGATTTTTAATTTTTATGTGGAGATAAGATACATAGTTACAAAATATTTGAAAGGCATAGAACAAAATTCATTACTTAAATTTAGATAAAGATTTTTAACTCAATTACATTTACGAGTTAATAAAGTCAATGCACTAGATATATTTGCTGTGTGATAATAACACTCTCAAAATATCTAAAGGATTATGAAATAATGTTGAATAACATTTTCCAGTTATCATTATTTAAAAAATGTTAAATGTATATGTTGACAGATATTGTGAAATATAATCTCCAAACAAGGACATTAATACAATCAAGCCAAGTAAATTGTTTTTTCATCTGTCAAATGTGATTTATAAAAGCAAGCATCAAAAGTGATTATGATCTAAAGGAAGGAAGTGAAAATGAAAAGTGATTGTGCAATCATAAACAAACATTTTATTATAAACATTTCACGATACTTAAGAACTATGGACATTGATAAACTCTTATTTTAAATAACTATTAATATAAATATTGATACAAATAATTTGTTATTAAGAATTACGTCACTAATTTCCTGTTCTTTATTGCTGATAATATTTATACATGTTTTTCTCTATTTTCACTTGTAATCTTGACTCTCCAAAGGAGAGATGTAACTTCTAAAGCTTTATTAAATATTAATTTTTCTTTCTATTTATAAGTTTCCGCACAAATTTAAGATTTACAAGTCACACAAAAAAACATGTGTCTTTTAAATGACCTGGATGATCATATGTTCATTAAATGTGGATTAACTCAGAGATATGAGAAGATGAAGACATAATTACCCTTCTGGACGCAGATTACCAGATGATAAATGGATATACATAAATACAAGGTAAGCCCAATTTATCTTACCTATGTTTTGTTTTATATTGAGAAATAAATAGTTTATTTTTGAGGATAAAACCAAATATCACGCAAGTACTGATAGCAAAGTTTAAATATTGCTATCAAATTGATTATGAGAGTGAAAAAAAAATTCTCAATAAAAAACGTCGTCACTAATTGATAAGAATAAAAATCTGGTAATTTGATAGGGTAATTTATAAAAAAAAAAATAAAATGAATCTTAGCAACATTATGGCTCTACAAAAGATGGCACGACCATTGAAAAATTGAACGCCAACAATTATACAAACTGGCGGTTCAAGGTCGAAATGCTATTGATTCGAGATGAACTTATTGAAATTATTATGGAAGAGGTCCCCACTCCATTGAACGATGCTTGGACCAAGAAAGACAGAAAAGCAAGGGCTTTAATAAATTTGTCCATTGACGACAGTCAAATAATGCATGTCAAAAATTTAAATACAGCTAGGCAGACATGGGACCCACTTAAACAAATCCATGAGAGATCTAATCTCTCTAGTAAACTGTACTTGCTTTGAAAATTGTACAGTACAAAATTAACTGAAGGTGGCAATATGACAGCCCACATAACAAAAATTTTAGAGATAGTTGATAAACTGTCAGCCATAGGTGAAAATATAACCGACTCGTACATTTCAGCACTGCTGCTGTGCTCGTTGCCACCATCCTACGATACTCTAGTTACTGCCCTGGAGGCCAGAGATGAAGCTGAGTTAACCGTACAATTTATAAAAAGCAAGCTTACGGCTGAATATACTCGCAGAGTAGATAATAGTAAAATTCCAAAAACAGCAATAAAGCATATAAAACACAAGGTAAATTTAATCATTCAGAACAGAAAAGAGGCAGCAATAAGTACTGCTCACACTGTAAAATGAAAAATCACTCAAATAAAGACTGCTGGTTTCTAAAAACGAAAAACAACAACAGTTACACTAATAACAGACACTATAAAAATAAAAACAATTCAACATCACTAGTTTATGAAGAAAATAATTTACATAAAAATGCAGAACCTGAAGAAAGAAAACACACAGTAAATGAAAACAACAGTGTTGCTTTACTAACCGAAGATTCCGAAAATAAAGGCACTTTTATAGTGGACAGTGGCAGTTCCAGTCACATAGTAAATTCAAAAGAATATTTTACCAAAATTACAAATAATACTGAAACAAACATCACAGTCGCTAATGGTAATAAACGGATTTCATATGGATCTGGGGAGGTAATAATTCATACCGAAAATAAAAACAAACAAGTTATATTGCGTGACGTACTATACTTTCCTGACATAGAAACTAACCTGCTGTCAGTGAGTAGGGCAACTAAAAACGGTTGCAAAGTCAAATTTGAAAAAGATAAATGTGACATAATTCATGAAGGTAAGATTATACTTCAAGGTAAACTTAAAAACAATCTGTATGAAATACATGTTAGTAAAGATGAAAATCACAAGCACTATGCAAATGTCACCTACAACTGCTCAAATGCAAATTGCATAGATTTGTGGCATAGGCGAATGGGGCATAGGAGCTACGACACAATAAAGTCCATATCAAAGGACTTAGTTGAGGGAATTAAAATCAACAACTGCAAACATAATGCGAAATGTGAGATATGCAACAAGTCAAAAATCAGCGAGACCCCCATTTCCTAAATCAGGTGCATATAGAGCTACAAAAAGGCTCGAGTTAGTTCAATGAATGTGGCCCTATAAATACACCCACAATTGGGGGGCAAAAATACGTCGTCACTTTTATCGATGATTATACGCGATTTTGTGTAATTTATTTAATTGCAAATAAAAGTGAGGCTTCAGAAAAATTGAAAAAATACATCTCAAGGGTGAAAAACAAATTTGGAAAAATGCCTACTGAGATCAGATCGGACAATGGTGGTGAATATACGGGTAACGAAATAGAAAAATATCTAAAAGAAAATGGGATTCATCATCAGCTCACTGTACCGTTTAACCCAAGCCAAAACGGTGTTGCAGAGCGTAAGAATAGGTCGCTACTAGATATGGTTAGAAGTATGTTAAATGAAGCAAATCTCCCGCACAAATTATGGGGGGAAGTCATATGTACCGCGAATCACTTACAGAACCGGCTACCTTCAAAATCGGTAAGCACCACACCCTATGAATTATGGATAAATAGGAGACCAAATTTGAAATATCTCAAAGTTTTTGGCTGTACTGCATACGCCTACATACACAAATCAAATAGAGGAAAATTAGACAATAGAGTGGAAAAAGGCACTTTTGTCAGATACGACAGTTGCTCTAAGGTGTACAGAATCTATACAAGTGACGGAAGAGTAATATTGGCCAGAAGCGTAAAATTTATAGAAAATAAAAATAATCCAGATACTAACGAAAATCTAGATAGAAGAGAATTAATCGCGGAAACAAACAAACAAACACAACAGAAAGACACGAATGAAATGGAAATACATCTGACACCAACAAAAAATGAACTAATTCCACCACCCGCGTCACAACAACAAATTTCACAAGTGAGAAGATCAGAAAGAACCAATAGAGGTGTGCCACCGGACAGGTTTGCTTATGCAGTCCGGCACGATCCAGTATATGTACCTAACAGTTGGGAAGATATGATGAGTATAGAAAATCCTATAGAAAAACAGAACTGGATAAAAGCGACAGAAGAGGAAATGAATTCCCTTAATGAAAATGAAACCTGGTGTTTAGTTGATCCCTCACAAGGAGCAAGAGTAATTGGGTCGAAATGGACTTTTAAAGCAAAATATGATGAATTCGGAAAAATCAAGCGTTACAAAGCGAGATTGGTCGCACAAGGATTTAGACAAAAATACGGAGCAGATTTCGATGAAACTTATGCGCCAGTAGTTTCCCATACAAGTTTAAGAGTCTTCATAACTGCCACAGCATACCACAATCTCAATATTAGGCAGATTGACATCAAAACGGCATTCTTACATGGTGAATTGGAAGAAAATGTTTATGTATCACAACCGAAAGGGTATATAAACACTAGAGAACCCAATAAGGTTTGTAAGTTAAAAAAAGCCCTATATGGACTAAAACAAGCTGCAAGAGCATGGTATTCAAACATTAGTGAAACACTAAAAGAATTAAAATTTAAACAGAGCAATGCTGATAATTGCTTATTTATAAGAAAAGAAGGGGAAAACATGGTTTATATAGCAATATACGTGGACGATATACTAATCGCAGGAAAAGATGAAAATATAAATGACATAATAGATAAACTAAAATCTAAGTATGCACTTGAAGATTTAGGTCAAATTTCCAATTATCTCGGGATAAAAATACAAAAGACTCACAACGGCTATAAACTAAATCAAACAGCAAAAGTAATAGAAATTGCAAAAAAATTTAATTTAGAAGATTCTAAGTCATATGGCACTCCAATGGAAACAGGTTTTCAACGATTAGACAATGAGGAAACACAAATGCCAAACAACACTAAGTACCGACAAGCAATAGGTGCGCTGTTATATGTTGCTACAATAAGTAGGCCCGATATTTTAGTAGGTGTAAACATTTTGAGTAGAAAAAACGAAACGCCATCTGAAAGAGATTGGAAAGGTGTTAAAAGATTAATAAGATATCTCTATTCAACAAAAGACTTAAATTTAGTAATTAGCACGGAAGAACCACCCATCCTGGAAGTATATACTGATGCAGATTGGGGTGGAGATCTACAAACAAGAAGATCGACAACAGGCAATTTATTCCTTTTAGGAAAGAATCCAATACAGTGGATAACGAAACGACAAACGTGTGTCGCACAATCATCTGCAGAGGCATAGTTCTTAGCAGCGGCGAGCGCTACACAAGAATTAATATGGGTGCTAAAACTATTAGAAGATTTTGATATACCACAAAAATTGCCTATAGTAATTTATGAAGACAATAAATCCTGCATAAAAATGATAGAATCCGAAAAGTTTTCCAATAAAACGAAACATATTGATATCAAATATAATGTGATTAAACAGCTCAAAGAAGATAAAATTATTGAAATGCATTATTGCCCAAGCAAGTCAATGACAGCGGACATACTTAAGAAACCAGAGCCCAAGGCTGAACTTCTAAATAATAGAAACAAACTGAAATTACAGAACAATCCTCGTTAGGAGATTAAGGGGGGAATTGTTGACAGATATTGTGAAATATAATTTCCAAACAAGGACATTAAAACAATCAAGCTAAGTAAATTGTTTTTTCATGTGTCAAATGTGATTTATAAAAGCAATCATCAAAAGTGATTATGATCTAAAAGAAGGAAGTGAAAATGAAAAGTGATTGCACAATCATAAACAAACATTTTATTGTAAACATTTCACGATACTTAAGAACTATGGACATTGATAAACTCTTATTTTAAATTATTATTAATATAAATATTGATACAAATAATTTGTTATTAAGAATTATGTCACTAATTTCCTGTTCTTTATTGCTGATAATATTTATACATGTTTTTCTCTATTTTCACTCTTAATCTTGACTCTCCAAAGGAGAGATGTAACTTCTAAAGCTTTATTAAATATTAATTTTTCTTTCTCTTTATAAGTTTCCACACAAATTTAAGATTTACAAATCACACAAAAAAAACATGTGTCTTTTAAATGACCTGGATGATCACACATTCATTAAATGTGGATTAAATCAGAGATATGAGAAGATGAAGACATAATTACCCTTCCAGATGCAGATTACCAGATGATAAATGGATATACATAAATACAAGGTAAGCCCAATTTATCTTACCTATGTTTTGTTTTATATTGAGAAATAAATAGTTTATTTTTGAGGATAAAACCGAACATCAGGCAAGTACTGATAGCAAAGTTTAAATATGGCTATCAGTATATACCTGTATTCTATATGAAATGTTAGAGTTTAGGTTTGTATCCAAAATATAGATGGCACTACATTTACCAGCTGCAGGAAATGGCACATTTTGTTATTGAAATTTATTTAAAATGAAGTTTTATTTAGCTTAGTTATAATTGCAATTTAATTTTGTTTAACTTGATAACAATTAAAAAAGTCTTAAATTTTTTTTAATGATCTAATTGGCAATAAAAAATTACAAAGGAACTCCTAAAAAAAAATCAAAAGGCATCGCTGCGGATTGAACCTCAGATATCGCGTCTATGAGAGCAACGCTCTTAACCGCTCAGCTAGTGTTTCGATAACTAGCTGTTCCAAAAGTGAATAAAGAGAAAGCATGCGCAGGAATATATTGATGTAATTAAATTATATAACTATATAAGTTTAAGCAGAGTTTAAGTTAAAAAGGCAGAAGAAACGTTTATTAGCTGAACAACCCCAAAACCTATTCGTAAAATAAATCAAAGTCTGGAAAGTCAAAAGCATATCTATTAAAAATAAAAGGCAGGACTGTGTAATTAAATAAATACCAGAGAAGTTTAAAATACACTAAATGTTTATTAAAAACAAAAAGATATATATAAAAACAGATTAATCATTTAAGTAAACTAGCTTTAACAGAAATAAACTTTAACAGAAAAATATATTGCTTTGCTTCGTTAATTATATCAAGGAGCTTCATAACAAGAAATATGAAAGAATACTTTCAATTTAAAAAGAGCATATGTAATCGACGCTCCAGAGCAAGCTAACATTCTATCATCGAAACAACTCAAGATGAACAGCACGTAATCAAAGACTCCAATTCCATAAGTCAACAAGTTGATCCGGACGTCAGTAAAATGAACTGTAGTAAAAGCAACGGTGTTGATTCACAAACAATCTACAATAGATAACTGGATCACAACTATTCAAAGCCGACATATTCATTTCACTATAAACACTTCATCCGTGAATCCACTTAAAGAAACAAGACATTACGAAACTCCATCACTCACGCCGCCACCTTCCTGTCGCTCGTTAAACACCATATCAGAGGTTAGTAGGTCAAGGTACGAAAGGCGAGATAAGAATCTACTGCCCAGCACTTTATACGATCCGGAGAAACGAAAACTAGGTCATTACGCAATGCAACTGACAGCTTCAAACACGTGCAAAGATGACGACATGATTTGTAACGTGATAGCTGTCAGGATTACGTCATCAAGTACTCCGTGGAATTATTGAAACATGACAGAAGTAAACAACGAAGTAACGATACGTAAGTTAAGAAAGAAAACGTCATTTAAGAAGAGAAAGTGAAAGGAAATAAAGTAAGTTAATTTATTATAATGCATTCTATCTTACTGTAAATAAAAAGTACTTTAATAAAGGAAAGTGAAATAAAGATAGATTTATCAATGGAGATAGGCACGTACGGTGACAAGAACAGGTATATTTTGTTATCAAATGCCCCCCCTCTTGTCACACGTACGGCGAGAAGAAGGGCGATTGCCTAAAGGATCACCATAAGCACATGAATTCACAATTACAAACATGCTGGCACCCACATAGACTAACAAGTACCCATATCTCCAAAGAAAAACTTTCTAAAAGAAATTCCATATAGAAAAACTTGAGATACCCAGCTGTATCAAAATCCACAACTCTAACTATATAAAAAGTTACCAATGACCTAAAAAAACTGCAAGCTCTGGAACACCGAACACATAAAAATACATGAATACACAGATAATATAATCAATACATAAATATATATTAGTAAAAACAAACACTTCTTCCAACAGATATCCCATAGCAGCACTTGATATGTATATACTATTTGACATTACCATCAAAAAGAATGCAGAATATCAAGTAAAACATGAAATAAATGATTCTTTTACAATTCTTTAAAAGATTTAAAAGCTTAGAATTGCTAGTATATCCCCATCTAAAGCATGATTCTCTGTTACAAAGAAAAAATATATATATGAAGCAATTTTTAAAAAGTCATTTCAGTAGAATCATTTACAAAGATTTTTTTTCAATACTGGTGAGAATGAAATATGGTAGTCTCAAATAATCAAATAAGCTTAAAAATATTTAACATCAAAACGCTTGTTCCTGAACCACCAACATGATATCAAAAATTACAATCTACTAGTTTAAAAACCATAAAAATGCAACACCTCAATGAGCTCTATTAAGGCTGCACTATAAGTTTCCTGTGACGGATAAAAACTATGCCCCCCCAAGTAAATCCAAATAGATACCAGGTGATTTAACTTCTTATTGTATGAAACATGTCGACAAGAGACCTTCAACCATTTAACTATGTATCCAGGGAGCCTGACAACTTATAAGATAAACTTAATAAAAAAAAATCAATGTTGAAATACGACTATCATTCATACATGATGAAACCCCAGAGTTGATCTCTCACTTCCTCTCAAGGATCCCATCATACCCTTACAGAGGATAGTTTCACTCCCAAAAGCGATGCACCGCTACCTCTGGCCAAAGGATTTCAATCATACCATTCAAACAACATAAACACGCAGATACATAAGGTTCAATGATACTCCTGAAGACTCAAACAAAATAAAAATTCAACCTAAATCAATTATTGATGGCAGGGAACTGGCTATATCCATCACACATAATAACCATGGTTGCATCACTTGAAGTCACAAAGGTGGTCAGGTGAAAGAAATGTCCAGAGGATGTCATCCTGTCAAGTGCAAAAATTTAAAGGGTCCTATATCTTCAAAAAGAGACCAACTTATTTCAATATTAAACTTGACCAAAAAGAAATTTTTTTTCCACACTATCCAATCACCAGTTCATCTGTTTGGTAATCTTAAATCACAAGTTTCATCCCCTTTTAACAGCTTTAATCATAACTACCACTTCCAAACTTTAAACCAGGGCTAAAAATAACCTGGAACACATGAGAGGAACAAGTTAAAAACTCATCTGCAGTTCTCCAAAGAAAAACAGCTCCAACTTCCTTATATTAAAATATACGTTATACCATTTTCAGCATCTCCTTATATGAGGCAAAATTTAGAAGAATATTGCCTAATTAAATACAGTTTCAATCCAAGTTGCCATGGGGGGAGTGTGTAACCCATTAAAACATTTGAAGTTAAAAATATCTTCTCCCTCTTCTTATAAGATAGAAATCCACTTTGTCAACATACAAATCTAATAAAATTTGAATCCTCAAAAATTTTAAATAGATCCAAACATAAAATTTTAGTAATAATTGACAAATGCTAAACCTCTACCACTAAATACACAGGCAACTAGCTGAAAAGGTATATGCAGGAACACTTAATCCCTTTCAATAATCCAAGATTTAAAAACCATTCTATTAAAACAAACTATAGAAACTTGTCTGGAATCACCCTCTTTTTTCAAATCTCCTCTATTCCTTCTAACTCCCACATTGTAAAACCAGCAAGCTCATTTCCAAATAAATCCGCTTTTCACATTTAAAATACCAACAACTTATACTTCTGTAAATTAAATCAGATTAATTAAACACAAAAAAAAAAATGCCAAACTGCCAACCCAAGAAAACCACCAGAAATCATCTCTCATTAACATATCGAATCCCCAAAAGTTTAATTACAAATTTCATAAACCAAGGAAAATCGATATAAAGTTCATTAAAAACTATAGAAATTCTCAAAGGATTCTCTCAAGTCAGCAAAATCTAGCAAATAAAAAAAATAAAACTCAAATTTAAGTTTAATTTTTAAAGTAAAAAGAAAATGTAACATTGCCCAAATGAGATTCTAAACACAGTATCCACTAACATTACAGGGATAAAATTTAAGTGAAGACTTAAAAATATTTGTCATTACACTTAATCTAAAAGAATCTTAAACGGAATCTACTCATTTTAATATAGGCAATGTACAAAAATTAAATAATTTATGCAAAAGAAAATAAGTTAAATTTAACATAATTATTAACAGATATCAGAACTATAAATCCCTTCAAAAATGGCTGCTGTGAGCATTTTAGTAAAACCATAAGGATTTCCCCCATTAATTTTAAATTCAGGCATATACAAAAGGATTTCTAAGCATCTCCAGAACCTCATTAGCATAAAACTGTAGAATCAAAAGCAATCAGTACAAGCAATTAATTTTATTTTATTAACAAAACACAAAATATATGTAATGCATAAAAAATATAATTCTGATATAAAACTTTAAACAAGAAACACAACATTGCATGGATTTCAACATCGTATTCAATCACCAGGTTAAAAACCTGCTCATTATTTAGTCAGGATCATATTCCCAAAAACTATTAAAACTTGAGCACAGATCAATATACTTGTCAAAAATCAAACCAATGTCATGAACTTTTATAACTATGAATCTTATGAAGAGAAATTTTAAAATGACATTCTATTAACATTATATGCAATGACCCCCTATTAACTTTAAACTTTTAAAAACTAACAATTGCAATATTTTTAAAATCATAGCTTACAGATTAAGAGAGAATTTTAAATATTTTATAAATGGTTAAATATTGATCATTTAGAAAAACATTACTAAAAACCAGAACTTAACAGGGTTAAAAAAAACTATTCAAATTTTAAAACTGTTAACAAACTTAGGTAAACTGGAGGTAAAGGTATAAACCCTCCGCACTTCTAAAGATAAGTTAACAGCCAAAAAAAACTTTAGATACTCTTAACAAATCCCAATTATTGCAACTAAAAATAAAATAAACTTAAACTAAACCATCTATTAAAAATTTACGATATTTGATATTAAGAGGTCAATTAAGTTCAAATTAAAGAAACTTATACTTGATTACCGAATTAACTCCATCTGTCAAAAATGCATAAGAGGTAGAAATCAACATTTTAGATCCAACAGAGGGAGAAGCTTAATTTAAAAAGTGATCCCAAAACAAGTATTAATCCTTCAATTACTATCAAATATATTTAAAAATAACAATAGTATAAACACTTAATATTTCATAATTTGCAACAGATTAAAATGATGAGGAATACTTTAAGGTATCACATTAATATAACAATTACTAAAAAAAACAACTATGGGACATCAAAGTTGCAAGTCCTTGGGCGTTTAACTACAGACATCATCAATGGCAGGTAATTTTCACTAGGAACTTTTAAACTGGGCAAAAGTTCAACTAAAGATGAAATTCTTCTAAAAAGACAAAAGTTCCGTTTAAAAGACGAAAGTTCAGCTGAGCATAGAGTTCCTTTAAAAGATGAAAGTTCGTTCAACTGAACATGAAGTCCCTTTCAAAAATTGAAAGTTCATAAGAAAGGGTCAAAAGTTCACGATAAATTCATCACTTCGACCAAAATATGGCCCAGCACTGTATCCGCTGCCTCCAAAATAACCTTCACCAGAAATAGGCTTGAATCAATGAATGAACAGTATCTCTCAAAAAATTCACACTGGAGACACTTTCAATAAACAGCAACAGATAAACGTTAACTCGATGAAACAGATCATGAAAATCTCTTTAAACTTTAACAATATCAAAGACTTTATATAAATCTTTAAAAATCCGTGGACTTCAGGTATATATCTTCACCACTTTATCATTTATTGGCTCACGAAACTGAAGTAAAACGATGCATTTCACCTCTTTGAAGAAGATTAGCAGCAATGTGGCTTTAAACATCAATGTCATGAAGCTCCAAAAAAAAAAAAAAAATTTCTTTAATAAATATTTAACCTTAAAACTTTACATACAATTATTTAATTTTAACTACTAAAAAATTCAAAATTACATTATATTTAAAAAAAAAAATTACTTTTATTACCAATATTGCAAAAAAATTTTAAAAATTCAGAAAAATGTATAAATCTAAACGTTTTTGCCTCAAAAATTTACATTAAAGTTCAATTTTATAAAAAAAACTAAATAAATTCATTTATAAACTACAAATTAAATAAATCTTAATCATTTAAAACTTAAATTAACATTTTAAACTCAAAAAGAAAAATAGAATAACTGCCCCCCCCATCGCAAAACATCGTTTAAAAAGCGATGTGGGTTAAGCTAACGCCGAACTTATCAAAGTCAAAAACGGCAAATCCAATTATTATATCTTAGAAATAAATGTATTAAAATTAACTTTAATAAAAGCATAATAGAATAATCAGAATCTTAAAATGTCTCAAAAGAAAACCCCCCCAAAAAAACTTTTACTTTTAAATTTTATTAAATAACTATTAATCATATCTATTACTAAACTATTAAACAGGTTAGGGATCGGCCCATAACCGTGATGTAATTAAATTATATAACTATATAAGTTTAAGCAGAGTTTAAGTTAAAAAGGCAGAAGAAACGTTTATTAGCTGAACAACCCCAAAACCTATTCGTAAAATAAATCAAAGTCTGGAAAGTCAAAAGCATATCTATTAAAAATAAAAGGCAAGACTGTGTAATTAAATAAATACCAGAGAAGTTTAAAATATACTAAATGTTTATTAAAAACAAAAAGATATATATAAAAACAGATTAATCATTTAAGTAAACTAGCTTTAACAGAAATAAACTTTAACAGAAAAATATATTGCTTTGCTTCGTTAATTATATCAAGGAGCTTCATAACAAGAAATATGAAAGAATACTTTCAATTTAAAAAGAGCATATGTAATCGACGCTCCAGAGCAAGCTAACATTCTATCATCGAAACAACTCAAGATGAACAGCACGTAATCAAAGACTCCAATTCCATAAGTCAACAAGTTGATCCGGACGTCAGTAAAATGAACTGTAGTAAAAGCAACGGTGTTGATTCACAAACAATCTACAATAGATAACTGGATCACAACTATTCAAAGCCGACATATTCATTTCACTATAAACACTTCATCCGTGAATCCACTTAAAGAAACAAGACATTACGAAACTCCATCACTCACGCCGCCACCTTCCTGTCGCTCGTTAAACACCATATCAGAGGTTAGTAGGTCAAGGTACGAAAGGCGAGATAAGAATCTACTGCCCTGCACTTTATACGATCCGGAGAAACGAAAACTAGGTCATTACGCAATGCAACTGACAGCTTCAAACACGTGCAAAGATGACGACATGATTTGTAACGTGATAGCTGTCAGGATTACGTCATCAAGTACTCCGTGGAATTATTGAAACATGACAGAAGTAAACAACGAAGTAACGATACGTAAGTTAAGAAAAAAAACGTCATTTAAGAAGAGAAAGTGAAAGGAAATAAAGTAAGTTAATTTATTATAATGCATTCTATCTTACTGTAAATAAAAAGTACTTTAATAAAGGAAAGTGAAATAAAGATAGATTTATCAATGGAGATAGGCACGTACGGTGACAAGAACAGGTATATTTTGTTATCATATATTAATAACTTCTTGCGCATTTGCGGTAAATTCTCATACAATGGCGAAAAAGTATAGTCACATTTTTCATACCAATTATATAACAAACAACAGTTTTTCTGTAAATAAGTGGTATGTTATTCGCTTTATCTCAAACAGATTTATATTAATATACAGTATGGAACCATTTATCCGGAAACTAGTTAACCAGAAAACCAGTTATCCGGAATGATATTTCTGATAGACTGATTTCAGAATCTTTGCAGAAAAAGGTGTCATACACTGCCAGTTTGACATAGGCTTTGCTTGAAACAATTGTATAATTTGATGACAACATCTAGTATTTGAAAAGAAAACAAATTTTGTTGTATTTTAGATGTTTTAATTTTTATGCAGAGGAAACAGAAGAATTTTTGTTCCTATTGGGATTCCCATAAATGACCTTCTTTTAAACTCTGGTTAACTTTTGATCTTTCTTGCATTGATTTTTAATCCAAGTAATCTAATAATATAAAATCAGAAATAATACCACAACCACACATATTCCAGAAAACTTATCAAATGGATGCTGCTTTAATGTACAACCAGTTAACCAGAAAAACCAGTTATCCGGAATACATCTGACCCCAAGCATTCCGGATAAATGGTTCTGTACTGTATATTAATTTTAATAAAATCGCACAGGTCATTTTTGAGAAAAAAAAATTGCGAATTACATAAAAAACAAGAGTTTTCCCAGACACAAGTATTATCTCATTCCCTTCATCTAAAACGAATTCGTATTATATATCAATTTAAAGGAAATTGCTCGGGTCATTTTCCAGAAATGGAAATTAGGAACTTTATCCATTGCAAGTACTTTAAAAATGGGTTTCGAGATCTCAAAATATACTGCATGTAGAAATGTAAAAATTTCAGAATAGAATAAGACTGCAGATATAAGACTGTTTTAAAAAAACCAGAACAATATGCTTATATTTGCTGAGTTATGAAGTGGTGGCTTTTCGTGTTTCCTTTGATCTTGAGTTAGGTGTACATATGAGTTCCGCCATTCTTACGATTTTAGGCTTAAGGCTGCGTCACTGGAATACTACCGTCTTCCATGATATAAATTTTTACAAACTATCCATGTTATGAAAGGCATATTACTATGCTATTGAAATGAACATTAAAGTATGGATTTTTATATTGATCCGGTGAGTAACTAACTTATCTTCATGTATCCTCACTGCTCTCATTGTTTAGGAGGGGAAAAAACTAATTTTATATTATAAGAAACAAATATTACATACATTATTTTATTAATTTTATATAATATGATATAAGAAAGCACATTAAAAAATAATTGTCCATGAAAATCAAATATGTATAATGGCCTTAGCAAATGGGAGTCATTCGATCAACAGAAGTTGCTTGTCCTTGGTGAAGGAGACTCTGTTTTTACTTAACCAAAATGTTCGGTGTCAGATCGGAAATTTTTTTTCGGTCAACACTTGATTTTTATACAACTGAACCAATCAGAGCAAAGCTAGAGACAATATGGGTACTTTGGTAATTTTTACAATTCAACATAATAGATATCCCACAAAACCTGTTTGCTCATCCTGCAACTTTTGGTAAACATGCTTTGTAAAATGTTTGTTGTTTATTCTTCTTCTGTCTGATATGGGCATATAAGATCAAGAAAATCATGGATTAATACAGTTGGCAAATTGAACTAATCACGAATACATAAATATTTGTAAAAAGTTTTTATTCACTATCGCATCTTATAAGAGTCTTGTTTCTTTGTTGGTCATTTATAACTACTTTATGCTTAATTTTTGAAAATTTAGATATTAAACATAAACAACAACAACAAAATTTTAAACAGAAAATCAGCACTTCAAATATTGTTTGTAAAAAAAAAAAAAAAAAAAAGGGAGGGGAGGGGGAATTTGTAATTAGCAAATGGTAAATACATAAATTTTAAAACAGTAGAGTAAAGCAAATATTCATTTTTAAGAATATATATTCCGAAATTACTGCCAAAAAAAGAATCAGAGATTAAACAGTTAAAAAAAAAAAAAAAAAACTAAATAAATCCAAATGACGAAATTTAAAATCGGAAAAAAAAATAAAAATGGCTGCCATCTCTGGCCGAATACAGCAGGGTAGCCACAATAATAAGCAGCAGAATATACCTTCTATTAGAAATAATTTACAAATGAAAAATTTCAAAGTATTAAAGATATAAATTTTTATATTATCAGACAAATATGAAATATGAAACAATTTAAAAATTATTAAAATAAAAATGTTTTTTACTACATCCACGATGAGGATGATACAAAAGTGCACACTGTTTTTTAAAAATAAAGATTTGCCAGAACTGGCACCTCATCATCTGTAACTGTTGCAAAATACGCAAAGTCTACTAAGAAAATACAAGAGACAGAAATTTTAAATTAATAAATAATTAAATAAAAATTATTTTTAATAAAATAAAAACTTACAATGATGGAGCATCTGCACAGTACACATGACAGACAACTTTTCCACGGATCAATTTTCCAGAATTCAAGCCTACTTGAAGATCACAAAATTTCGTTAGCTGTAAAGTAACTATCTTACCACTAGAATCTTTATATGTTGATGAAAAATTTTCATTCTCTTTCTTCAGCAAATTCAACAAATCTCTTAATTTCCTTGATTTCAGCTTACCCTATATTAGGGAAAAGTATTCAAGATGTACATATTATTCAGCAAAATTTTTAACACCAAAAAGCATTATCTTAGCAAGCTTCTAATTAATTATAATTTCATATTTCAATTTTTTCATATTCTCTTATTTCCAACACACTTCCTTATTTTGAACAAATTTCAAATTCTGGTATTCATTCTTTTGTTTCTATAAAAATGTTAAAATAACCCTGGGAGGGAAAGGAGAAGATAAACTTATGATTTTTTTAAAAGATACAATCAGTGATTTAAGATATAAGTGGTATAAAAATGTTTTACAGCAAATTTCAAGTACAAAAATAAGCTTAAATTTTACAAGACTTAAAATACATTAGACTTATTTTAGCTTAAGGGGACCAGAAAGGTTTGAAATTATGTAAAACCGTATTTGTTATTATTATCATTATTTTTATAATATTTGAGCCTTAAAGAATGTCAAACAGTTGATCTGATAAGAAAAATCTTAAAATTATGTTTCAGAAAAGCAGTATTGGGTATTAAAATTTAAAATAAGATCAACATATACATTTTTAATTATTTAACTCAAATATAAAATTTTATGCATTCCTACACAATAGAAAATAAGGTACACACATAATATTCATTGCAAAAAGGATAGGAGTAATATTTTGTAATTGGTTCCACAGCAAAAAATTAACAAAAAATGAACAATTCTAGCAACAAAGTGATTTAAAGAATATGAGTGTTACAAGAATAGAGTTAAAAATATGGCAAATCATGTCCACTAAATACTGCATTCCCTGTGGACCCGATTAGGAATTTTCCCTGAAGCATAAGATAGTAGCACACCCCCTTCCCCTGTTGAATGATCAAAGTCAAAATTGAATCAGCATCTATTTATGTCAAGATCTAACAGAAAATGCAACTTGTTTAAATTCAGTGCATTAGATTTTGATATAACAATCACAGAAATCATGAAAAATGCAGCATACAGTGCTACCTGTTGGACAGTATATACCCAAACTTAACTAGTATCTATTTATATTAAGGTCTAACAAAATATGAAGTTTGATAAGATTCTGTGCATTACTTCTCGAGATAGAACGGTCACAAAGTTTGTGTCAGACACAGACTGACAGACAGACATTTTCCAAAAATAGTCAAATCATGTTCCAGACATCATAAAATAAAAAAAGAAGTTTCACAATTCCTATACTTTCCTTTGATAAGTTTATAAAACAAAGTAAAAATGGTACTTTTTGGTTAGCCGGGCGCCAATGTTATATATACATATGCATGTATACCTATATATACATATATATGTATATTTATACATATATAGAAGCTATATGTATACATATATATATATATATGTGTGTATATATATATATATATACAGTAAAACTCGGATATAACGCTCACCGCTTAAAACGCTTTCCCGCCTTTTACGCTCATTTGTCCCGGTCCCTTGAACCATAACCATAAGAACAATGTAAAAATTCCTCGCTTTTAATGCTCCCTGTTTTTAACGCATTACCGCTTTTTATTGGTCCTTTGAACAAAGAAATCCCGGATATTACGCTTATGGTACTTTGGTTTACACCCGGAGTTCTCATTTTCTCGCCCGTACAAAGAGAGAGAGAGAAAGAGAGAATACGTGGAATTGGCAGCCAGCCAACGCCCAAAGACTATGTAAAAAAAAAAATATCAGCCGGCACAGCGGTCTTTTCTGATTGGATCAGAGAACAAAAGAATTTATGCCGTCCATCTCAGCAGCACCTGTCTGTCTCTTTCTTCACACAAACTGTTTTCGCTTTTTTCATTTACACACAAGTACATAGCATCGCTGCCGACTACAATTAGGTGCAACATGGAAGCAAAAAGTATGAAAAGAAAGACGCTGACACTTTTGAAAAAATTAGAAATTCTAAAAAATTATGACAAAAAATCACCTATTCTGAGCCAGAAAGATTTTGAGTTATCTATGAATATCTCGACGTCGTGTCGTCTCTTCGGACTCTTCTTTAAAACAGAAAAAGATATTGAAAAAATGCTTCAATTGGTGGCTCAAGGAAACAGAGAGTGAAGACAGGAAAATATGAAGATTTAGAAAAAGTTATGTACAAGTGGATTCTCGAGTCAAGACACTGTAACATACCTATCAGCTGATCCATAGTTAAAGAAAAAGCTGCAGAAGTAGCCCAAAAGATAATAATGGAAGATTTTACTTCATCTAATGGGTGGTTAGACAGATTTTGAACACACCATCGCATTGTGTGCAAGGAGATTTGTGGAAAATCCGCTGCCGTGAACATAGAAAATGCAGAATTTTGGAAAAAGAACAGTGTTCCAATGCTTATAAAAAACTGTGCCAGTTGTGCTATTTATAACACCGACGAATTTGGCTTATTTTTTAAAGCAATGCCTGATAACTCCTTAGCATTAAAAGATGAGCAGTGCCATGGAAGAAAGCTCAGTAAAGAACGTGCATCTGTGCTTGTTTGTTCCAACGCCGATGGGAGCGACAAACCCAAGCCCCTGGTTATTGGAAAATCGGCCAAACCTCGCTGTTTCAAGAACATCAAACGACTGCCCTGTGACTATGCACAGCAACGTAAGGCTTGGATGACGGGTCCCCAGTTCATTAAATATGTTTCTGATTTAGATGTCGAGATGCGGAAGCAAAATAGGTATGTTATACTATCCTTAGACAATTGCGCAGCGCATCCCCAAGAAATACCAAATATTTCAAATGTCTCTCTGGAATTTTTACCTGCAAACACCACAAGCGTACTTCAACTGATGGATCAAGGGATCATAAAGGTTTTTAAACAACATTATTGCAAACGTATAGTAAAATGATTTCTACATGAAATAGAAATTAAAAGTAGATGATCTTCTGTAACTCTCCTCGACGCCAAGAACTTCCCTAGCGCTGCTTGGGATGCAATCGAACCTAAAATAATTCAAAATTGCTTTAAAAAGGCAGGCGTCATAACAGACGCCTACGATGATATGGATGCGACTGAAGAGGGGTCAGATCCTATAGACGACGAGGACGGCAAGCTGTTTGCGAGCATCTTGCAGAAAACGCACAGCCTTCAGAACTATCGTAACCACTTCGTACTGAGTATTAATGCAATATTATTGATTATTACTGAGTTATTTCTTCTCCCATTTGACTTCAGATTGAGATTTTTAATTTATTTGCAATAGTTCGAACCTTAGACTTTGAAACATATCATTCTGATTTCGAAATTGTAATTATGTTTGGGTATCATTAATAAAACGGGGCAAAACGAAGGTCCATATATGTGGACCCAGGGAACAAAGATATTAACATTGATAAAAACGTTATCACAAGCAACGTTAGGAGCATTGGCGACATTATAGGGGACACTGTACATGATGCCGCAGAAGAAGATGGCCCTGAGGAAGTTGGTGATGGCGATGTTCAAGGGTGCATGCCAACGATAGCTGAAGCAATGGAAGCTTTTAGCACTATCCACCTATACACTGCTTCACATGAAGATATATTAACCCTTACCGGCACGGAGTAATTCTGTTTATAAACCGATGAAATAATGGACTGACACCGCAATTTATAAACGAATTTATTAGAAAATACGAACTTGCTTATTTTCATGTACATTATAATATGAAAATTTTTGTTAAATATTCTTGGTACCGTTTGTCAGTTTTGGAATTAAAATTAGGTGTCTTTTTTGAAGAACACCGTGCCAGAAAGGGTTAACATAGGCGTAACCAGGGGGGGTGCCCCCCCCCCCCCCCCCGTTTCCGCAGACTCGAGCACAATTATTTAAAAAAAAATCGAAATCTACAAAAGAAAAAGGAAGTGAAAGTAGAGTTCAATTAGTTTAGTTCAGAAAACTAAACGGCTAAGTTTTGAAATGTGATAAAAAAAAGAAACCCACATTCTTTTTTTCTTTCTTTCTTTTTTTTAAAGAAAATTATGTTGTTTATCTTTTTTAAAACTAGAATATTTGCTAGAATCTGTATTAGTCATAGTAATTCAAAAAGGAGGCTTTATAATCCCACTTTGACGTCCTTTGTCTGTGGGAGATGTTTTTAACGCCGTTCTTTCTATTGCATGTTTCTGCAATTTCACGAGAAATTAATGCAAGTTCTTGATGAGGATAGAAACTATTTGTCTCTTTGCTTTGGTAGTACAAAAAAAATTGAAAGGGGATGCAAATGTGAAACGATAATTCCAAATTTCGATTAGCCGTGGTAAAGCTGGGGCGGGGGGGGGGGGGGGGACATACCCTACCTCCTTTGTCAATGAAAAAAAGTCCTTCCGGCCAGAGCCAGGGGCCGGAAGGCCTTTCATATTCCTTATTTTTAAAAAGCCAACTTATATTATTCAAACACACGAAGCTCAATTTAGTGAAAACCGATTATAGGAGATTAAATACTAATTTTTATCAATACTAAATATTATTATGAAAGGGAATTTCGCGAAATTAGTCAGCTTTATCGAAGCTGCTTTTAAATAAAGTAACTTATATTTGGTTGCCAAATTCGGCGATATCTTGAAGTTCCTGCCATTTTAAGACAACATGGTGGATGAGGCTAACCAGTGAACTTGGTCGAGACCTGTGTAATTCATGTGCGCATGCTCACTCACTTCGGAATCGGTTGATATATGTACGAGTGCTGTCGCAGGCAAAAAATCAGATTTTTCAAGATGTCACCCACATTAGAAATTCAAACTGCTATATCTGAGTCATTTTTTAAGATAAAGACAAAACAAAAAATCCTCCGGAATTCTTATATCAAGGTCAAATACTTAAGAAAGAAACCTTTTTCAATTTCAAATTTTTTTGCACCTCACTTTAAATATAATTTTTTTTAATTTAATGACCGACATTTTGAAACACGATGGCTGATGAAGCTGGGGAGCGAACTTAGTCGAGACATTGCTATATACTATCCACGTGCCTTCTTACATCGAAATAGGTTAATAAATACGCGTGTTATCGCGTGACAAATATCAGATCGTTTCAAAATGTGACCCATGCTAGAAATTCAAAGTGCTATATTTCAACCATTTTTTTAAGATATAGACGAAACAAAAACTGCTCCGGAATCTTTGTATCAAAATCAAACACATAAAAAAAATCTTTTTCATTTTCGAATTTTTTCATGCATCATTTTAAATTTTAAATTTTTTAAAGTGGCAGTCCTTTTGAAACAAGATGGCGAATGAAGTTGGCCAACGAACTCGGTCGAGCCAATGGTATGTATTATGTACACACCAAGTTACATCCAAATCGGTTCATAAATACGCCTGTTATCGACTGACAAAACCAGGTCATTTCAAAATGTCAGCCACAATAGAAATTCAAAATGCTATAACTCAGCCATTTTTTAGATACAGACGAAACAAAAACTGTTCCGGAATTTTTGTATTAAGGTCAAACACATACGAAAAAAATCTTTTTAATTTTCGAATTTTTTGGTACCTCATTTTAAATAAATTTTTTTTTTTTAATGGCCGCCATTTTGAAACAAGATGGCGGATGAAGCTGGCGAACGAACTCGGTCGAGACATTGCTATATACTATGTATACACCAAGGTACATCCAAATCGGTTCATAAATACCCCGTTATCGCGTGACAAAAATCGGGTCGTTTCAAACTGTCAGCCACGCTAGGATTCAAAGTGCTATAACTCAGCCATTTTTTAAGATGTAGACGAAACAAAAATTGCTCCGGAATCTTTGTATCTAGGTCAAACACATAAGATTTTTTTTTTTCAATTTTCAATTTTTTGGTATCACATTTCAAATTTTAAATGTTTTTAAAAAATTTAAATGGCCGCCATTTTGAAACAAGATGGCGGATGAAGCTGGCCAACGAACTCGGTCGAGACATTGGTATGTACTATGTATACACCTAGTTACATCCAAATCGGTTCATAAATACAAGAGTTACAGTGTGACAAAGATCAGATATATATATATCAATATTTGAACGAAGGGTGGTTTCGGGATCTGTGGGTCATGATCGATAAAATATACCAAAATTTTTTGAACTCGCTCTCCTCCGAACGGCTGCAATAGGTAGCTTTTTGTAATGAAAGCTACCTAATAATTGCACAGAAAATTCAAATTAATCTGCAGGTTAGTTGTTTGGTTGAATTTAGTGTTTCGTGGCCACTTTTTGACATTCTTGAAAGGAATATGGTTGCAGTCTTTCAAGTCAATATAGTAATTTTTTTCCTCTGAAAATTTGTATACGATTTTTAGAGTTTTTTCTCATTTCGCGGCGTTCTTTTGAAAGTAGGAAAAGGAACCCCGTTTCAACCTTTTAGCCCAGTGCAGTAAATTTTGACAAATTCGTGATTTTATTATGTGATCATTTCATGATATTTACTATTTTCCCCCAAAATCGTGTGAAGAAATTCACGTCTTTCTACGCGATTTTTTGTCGAAATCCGCACTTTTCACCACTTACCTTTGACAAAATTCGTGTTTTTTACCGCTATCCTTTGACGAAATTCGCATTTTTTACCGCAATATTTTGACGAAATTGGCATTTCTTTAGCACGGGATCCTTCGATTAAATTCGCGTTTTCTTTCCACGATCTTTCGATGAAATTCGCTTTTTCTTTCCGTAATCTTTTGACGAAATTCGCGCTATCTTTCTGCAATCCGGTGACAAAATTCTCGTTTTTACCGCGATCCTTTGACGAAATTTATTTTCTGTTGCGACCGATTGACGAAACTGATATTTTTACAGGGAGATCATTTGTCGAAAGTGGGGATAGTATTGAGCGACCGTTCAGAAAAATTCTCGATATCTTTCTGTACCAATTAACAAAATTTTCTACTCTTTTCCGCAACATTTTGACGAAATTTGGAAAAAATTTTCGTCAATCCTTTATCGAAATTCGTAATTTTTTTGCGCAATCTTTAAACGAAATTGGCGATTACTTTCTGCACTCTTTTATCGAAATTCCGATATTTTTCCACGATCTTTTGAAGAAATTCTCAATTTTTTCCGGGACTGATTCACGAATTGATTTTGAGAAATTCCATAAAAGAAATAAAAATCGCGGACCCATTTTCTTTAAAAATGCTTACTGAAGAATCACAGGTCTGTGAAAGAATTTGAAGGGGGAAATGCTGCGCAGCATTTTTTATTATGAGAGGCTTTCCTTTTCTGTGCACAAATCGCGCGATCCCGCGCGTTATTTCAAACCCTGTCCCTGAAAAAAAACTTCATTACTGGAAAAGTGGTTGGTTTTTTTTTAAAACGAACATAGAATTAAACAAATCTAGGATTTGGGGGGGGGGAGGGCTGCAACGTACTCCCGAGCAAGCCGAACCATCCGTATCTTCTTCTTCTGTCTGGAAACAAGCGAATCTTGAATTATTGCGTTTATTATTTCGAGCAAAATTAAATTTTCAGCTTTCTTATAAGAGCTGATTTGACATAATTCCAATTCGAATTTAATCACGGCAATTGCAAAAATTACCAGAGAGTTTTTTCTGTTTCAAAAAATGTCAAAAAATCGCCTCAAAGCACGAAAACCCCCGCTAGAAAGTGCATTAAAAATTCGGAAAAGATTATAAAACCATAGGAACGAAATTAACTAATTGGGTAAAAATTTAAACCAGATTCGTTTTAGGAATGTCAAAAAAAAAAAAAAAAAAAAATCACCGCGAAATGCGAAAAAAAAAACCTCTATAGATAACATTAAAAAATTGTTAAAAATTGAAAACTCGCTGTAAGAATCTCGAAAACACTTTATTGAAAAGAAGACAAAGTTTACTGGGTAAAATATTGAAATCGGATTCTTCTTTACTTATTTGAAAAAATTGCCGCAAAATGCGAAAAAATTCGCATAAAAAATTAATTGAAAAATTCCAGAAATTGTCTTCCATATGCATGAGTTCAGGCATACAGGTCCTGTCAAATCTTACGGGTGCAGGCTGCATTGTTTTTTCAGAACTCAGCGCGCGCGCGCGTACACACACACAGAGACATACAAGCGCCTATCTTAATTATTACAGTCGCATCATGATAGTATAATTTTTATCATCTTGATAAAATTTAGTGTATATTATCATGACCTGCTTTACCTAATGTATTCGATACACTCTGGGGTAAAAGACCTGAATTACAGTATGGGGTAAAAAACGTGAATTACAATAATTTCCGGCCTATAATCTGCAGATCAAACAATTAGGTTCAGACCCAGAAATCTTGTTTCATAAAACGTAACTTATTAAATCGCGATAAATGTTTAACTTAAATAATGAAATAAAATTTCTGGGTCGAAACATGATTGTTTGAGCCGCGGATTATAGGCAGGAAATTACGCTATTAATGAATATTATAATTATTTATAATATTAAATTAATTATTTATATAGACTTTCCTCCAAAATTTCTTGGGTCCCTCCGGTGATCCCTAAGATGTCATGGAGTCACATTCTGAAAAACTTTCGTGCGCATGTACTGATGTACCGCATGTATTATCTGGGATTTATCATCCGGCAAAATTTCATCTACAAGACTTTGACTGAGATAATTTTAGATCTCATGCAGTGTTCCCCTGTGCCTATAAGAAGTTTCCAGCATGATTAAAAGCCTTTTTTAATCTTTATAAGAAGTTAAAGTGCCAAAAGGTTTTACAGTTGTGACCACACTTAGTCACTGTCTTATATCACTGCTGCAAGGACATTTACATATCTTTTTTTTTTACCATTAGATTTAGTTTTAGTGTTTTGAACCCCTTCTCAACCGTCCTCACGCAATCAAAAATCACGTTTGAGCCCTTTTTAAAAGAAATACCACACAATTATACCTTCTAAGATGGAAAACTGTCTAAAACGGAAATTCAATCGGTTTTATGGGATTCGTTTTAGCAGATTTTACTATATAAGATATAGTTTGTATCCAACATGTTCAGGTTAAAAAGTCTGGGCACCTCCCCGTTCAAAAGGCTGGTTACGCCTATGGTTAAGACACAGAAACAAAGCAGAAAACGCTCTTTTATGTGACCGTTCGCCCACCCGTCAGACGAAACTCGAAGAGTTTTCCTCTAAAACAGAATAAACAGTAAGTGAAAGTTTATAGTCCTCATAGTGGTGCTCAAGAATACAAATGTTACATTTTTTTTTTTTTAGAAAATACTAGGGGGCTCGGCCCCTACGAGCTACGCTCACCAACCCCTGTTCAGACACTGCAGTCTCTAAAAGCACACTAATTTGATCGGCTTTAAAAAATTTTTGGAAGATTGAATTATAATTAAAAAAAAACAAAAGCGATCTCCCTATAAACGGGTTTCTATTCATTTCTCTTTGATTGGGGAATTTTACAGAAAAATCAGCTGCTGTTAAAAGATACAATGGCATTTCAAAATCATCTAATATAAAATGAATTAAGTAAACAGAGTCTTTGTCTCCCGGTATTTTTTAACAAAGCGAAAAGGAAGTACTTTTAAATATATCGCTTTTAATCTGACGTAATTTTCACCAAACTTTTCTTTCCCTTTTTAATATTCACGTGAAAATGCTTTTATTAAAAATGAAATATTATTTGCACTGTCCAAAAAAAAAAATAGTTGAAAAGTTCATCTCAAAATATCAAGTAAATGTCTCGCACTATTTTTAAATTTATACTGTTTTGCAATATTATTTTGTGTTCATTTTATGTAATAACTGTAATGTGACATAAATGTGATGTAATTTCTCCTATTTAAGACTTCTAACGCATGTTAATAAATTTATTATTTTACAATATCCTTTCTCTGTTAAAATTCATGTGTAATTATAGATGAAGTAATTTTCAATAAGTTCCTGCTTGTTATACGTAATTATTTAATTCTAATTTGAAAGTTTTTTTTCTGTTTATAATAGTCACGTGTAAATAAATTTTTAATTTGAAGTAAACATTATTGTTTCTGTTGTTTATACAGTTGGCAACAGGCTAAATTAGTACAATTTTCTGAAATAAGTAAAAAATATCTCTCGAAATGCTGAAAATTTGAATTTAAAATAGAAATGAAACCTCGAAAAATGAGTCAAATTAAAAAAATAAATTAATTCTGCACGCCGGGAAATTATAACGTATAAAATGATCTAAAAATTATTAAATTCCGATGTATAGTTTTTGCTCCTATAACACTTTTTTAGTGGAACGATTTTGTCCAACTTTAGCATTAAATATCTCTTAAAATAATTCTTTGATTTGAAAACTGTCTGCATCAGCGTGTTTATCAAACATTTTTGTATAATACTACCGATTTTCATATTTTTGTATGCATTATTTTTCTTAATATTAACGAAGACCTCCGGTCACAAAAAATTCAAAATCGGCGGCAGCGGTAGTTACTTTTTTTTAGAATAGAGAGATTATTATTAGTTTCGTTCATAATTTTATTTTATGTTAAATATAAGGATATAGGTTCCTATTAGAAATGTTAAATATATTTTGTAGCTTTTGTTTTAATGCTAACAATTCTTTTACTTATTCTGATTTGAAATAATAATACACTTTGTAAACACTATGACTATGTAAATTTGTGATATTCTAAATGAAAGAAACGTTTTTGTACCTATGCTGTGGAGTTTCTACTTTAAATAATACACAAAAATTATTCCCCGCATTATTTAAAGCAGATAATCTATTATTCTCAATTTTAAAATGCCAAAAACCTTCTCCCGCATTTAACGCTTTTCTAGCCTGGTCCCACGGAAAAGCGTTATATCCGGGTTTTACTGTATATGTATACATAGGTATACATACATATGTATATATAACACTGGCGCCCGGCTAACCGAAAAGAACCGTAAAAATATAATTCATTGAGCATATTGTTCTAAAGAAACAGGGTTCAGTGATTCAGTATTCAGTTCACACATTTTTGTAATGATTTTGACTTTCTACATGATTTAAATTTAAATGGAAAAAAAATCTAATATGGAATAAGCTCGAAATACGATTTGATTATCGTCTGCATCAACATTTTTGCTTTAAAAATGTCGCTGGAAAATACAGAATGGATCGAAGGCTATGTATTGTGCATACTCTTTTTTGATTATTAAAACAAGGTGTGAAAAGCATGATTTTAATATTTCTACATGCAAAATAAACGACATAATTAATAAACTAGTTGGATGTGCCAATCCCAAAACTTTCTTCTATCTTATACATCTTAATATTTCAAAACCTAGTTACACATGTTAATACTTCAATATTATTAGTTCAATACTATACCAACTTTGATTTTCATCTTAAATTTCTGCTCAAGTCAATTAAACGGACTAAAAACGAGTTAATCTATATCATGATATTTGTTAAAATTATTAATTTTTCCTTATTCTGTCGTTATCAGCTGTTTGCGAATAGCCGGCATAGCAGGAAGCGAGTTCCCGCCGCTGCATGAGCCACCGATGCACAATAGAACTACGAAAAATCAAGAAAAGTATACAAAAATCGCTAGCACGGAGCTCCTTTACCGCGCAATATTTCCAAATTCAAGGAAAACCTGTTGGCCAAAGCCAAAAACAAGCACAAACATTTTGGTTCAATTGTATGCATAATTTTATACGCTGTTCGATGGTACAATAATGAAAATGCCACAGAGATCGAAATTATAGCGCCCCCTTCTTTCGGAATTTTTTCAAGTTCAGGGAGGACTTGTTTGCCATAGACAGAAACATGCACAAAAAATTTGGTTCAATTATATGGATAACTTCATACACTTTTCGATGGTACAATAATGAAAATGGTACAGACATCGCAATTATAGTGCCCCCTTCCGGCAGAATTTTTTCAAATTCAGGGAGGACCTTCGTGACATGACCAAAAATAAACACATAAAATTTGGTTCAATTCTATGCATAACTTCATACACTTTTCGGCGGTACAATATTCAAAATGGCACAAAAATTGTACAAAAATCGCTATTACAGCGCCCTCTACGAGCGATTTTTTTACAAATTAAGGGAGGACCTCCTTGCCATAGCCAAGAACTTAAAATTTTTTTTGTTCAATTCTATACATAACTTCATACACTTTTCGATGGTGCAATATTCAAAAACTTAAAATAAAAATTTGGTTCAATTCTATGCATAACTTCAGACACTTTTCGATGGTACAATATTCAAAATCGCACAAAAAACGCATTTACAGTGCCCCCTACCGGCGAATTTTTTTCAAATTCAGGGAGGACCTGCTTGTCATATCCAAAAACTTAATCTAAAAATTTGGTTCAATTCTATGCATAACTCCATACACTTTTGGATGGTACAATATTCAAAATCGCACAAAAATTGTTATATCAGCGCCCCCTACCGGCAAATTTTTTCCAAATTCCGGGAGGACCTGCTTGCCATAGCCAAAAACTTATAATAAAATTTTGGTTTAATTCTATACATAACTTCATACACTTTTTGATGGTACAATGGCGACGGACAGACGGACACACAGACAGACAGACATTTTCTATAAACATGTTTTTTGGAATCTCTGACCCCTAAAACATGCAAATCCGTCGAAAACCGGAAGTCGAAAAAAATTTCGATTACAATACTTTCTTCTATTGAAGATAGAAGAAAGTAAAAAGAAAAGAAACGTCAAAGTTCACATTTGGAAACACAACTTGAAACTAGTTGGATTTGCCAATCCCAAAACTTTATTTCAAAATGTTGTTACAGATGTCAATATTTCATTTTTATTAGTTCAATACTATATCAACTTTGACTTTCATCTTAAATTTCTGCTTCAGACAATTAATCGCAGTAAAAGCTAGTTAATCTCGATCATGATATTTATTAAAGTCACGAATAGTAGTCTTATCAGGATGGGAAGTTCTGGTCGATTTATGAGCCACTGGTGTACAATAGAACTACAAAAAATTAGAAGATTACACAAAAATCGCTATTACAGCGCCCCCTTCTGGCAGAATTTTTCCACATCCAGGGAGGACCTTCTTACCATGGCCAAAAAAACACACAAAAAATTTTGTTTAATTCTATGCATAACTTCATACACTTTTCGAAGGTATAATATTGAAAATGGCACAAAAATAGCTATTATAGCGCCCCCTTCCGGCGGAATTTTTCCAAATTCAGGGAGGACCTTTTTGCCATGACCAAAAACATACACAAAAAATTTGATTCAATTCTATGTATAACTTCATACACTTTACGATGGTACAATATTCAAAATGGCACAAAAACCACTATTACAGTGCCCCCTACTGGCCGATTTTTTCCAATTTAAGGAAAGATCTGTTTGCCATAACCAAGAACTTAAAAAAATTTCTGGTTCAACTCTATGCATAACTTCATACACTTTTTGATGGTACAATATTCAAAATCGCTATTAAAGCGCCCCCTTCTGGCCGATTTTTTCCAAATTAAGGGAGGACCTGCTTGCTATAACCAAAAACTTAAAAAAAAAAAATTGGTTCAATTCTATGCATAACTTCATACACTTTTTGATGGTACAATGGCGACAGACACATGGACAGACAGACATTTTCCATAAATATTTTTTGGGGGATCTCTGACCCCTAAAATGTGTAAATCCGTCAAAAAAAATTTTGATTACAATACTTTCTTCTATTGAAGATAGAAGAAACTAAAAAGGTACAAAATTCATACCCAACAAAGGTAAATCCAAGCCCACAAAGAACTAGCACAAAATCTTTAAACATCTCTACAGGAACTGTAAATAAAATTATAAAATCTGATTTAAAGCTAATAAAAGAAACCAAAAGAAAAAAATAAAAAAACCATAATTTTCACCATCTATTGCGAAAACATTTTTCTCAGCATAAGACTGTGTGCAAATTATTGTACGAAAATTATTTGACAGGTGAAAAATGGAAATATGCAGTTACAATTGATGAGGCTGGGATACCCATTTATCTGATGGCAATAAAAAAGATCAATTTACTACTGGAAAAAGAGGAAAAAAGGACCTAAAATGTAGGTTTAGAGTAAACAAGAGTAGTTTTGCTAAAGGTTTTATGGTTATTGATGCATTCTCTTGCAACTAATTTTTTTTTTTTTTTTTTAAATATCAAAATTAACTCTGATTACTATTAAAAATATGTTTTAACACCTGTTTTTAAAGAAGATATTGTTTCACTTTACCCAAACAATTTTAATTATGTTAAGTTTATCAGGTTATGGTTACCAGCCATAGCTCTAAATCCACTGCTAAATTAAAAAAAAACTACTTAAATGCATCCCACCCAAGTCTCCTGAGGTGTCTCATATGGATTACTGTGCATTTGGACTTTTAAAACAAGCTTTATATAAGCAACATTCCAGAACATTAGATGTTTGGAAGACTGTGGTTGAGGAGTAGAACAAAATCAACCTTGATATTTAAAAAAAAAAAAATGCTCTTTTATCTTTGAAATCAAAATCAACAAATTGTTCAACAAAATGGCTATCAGATTGAACATATCTACCCTATATATGTAAAATCCTAATGAAACGGCTGATGTTTCATGGCAATTTCTCCTAAAATATGGAATATTATGCAGTGGAAGTAACACCAAAAGTCCGTATTATCTGCAGATCTCAAAACTGGTATTAGAATTTCAAAATTTTAATTAGTTTTCGAGATATTAATTTTTTTCTAATTTGAATTTAATTTCTCTAATGATGGCAACCAAATTACTCCATTTTTGTGGAAAAATGGAGAAAACTGATAACAATAGGGATTATTAAATTTCTTCTTTTTCGCCATTTTTTCAAATTAAAATTGAAATTATCTTTCATCTCAATCGGTAGTGAAGACAATGTTGCGATTAAATGATGTTTTTCAGGAAAATTTGATAAAATAAAATCTTTTTTTCACCTTTCGACTGTCAAGAAACAGTTTATCTTATAAACCGAAAATATTCTGTCACCTTCAACTTTGACATACATTTCACAGACATAAAAAAAAAATCCATTTTTGCAGAAAAATGACAAAAAAAGGGAAAATAAAAGAGATTATTAGATTTCTTTTTTGTCGTAATTTTGAAATTGAAACTAAACTAGTTGGATATGCCAATCCCAAAACTTTCTTCTATCTCAGACACGTTAGTGTTTGAAAAGTAGTTACAGATGTTAGTTCAATACTATACCAACTTTGATTTTCATCTTAAATTTCTGCTTCAATCAAGTAATCGGAGTAAAAACGAGTTAATCTTGATCACGATATTTATTAAAATCAATAGTTTTTCGTTATTGAAGGGAGACCAAACTGGTCACCAAGGGCGGCTAGTATGTGATAGATTAGCTGTTACAGCTAATAAAATCAGCAGTCAGTTAATGCACCAACAGGAGGTGTTGCCATGACAACATCATACGTCTCACGGCAAAGTGAATTGAATGGAAACCCGATGACTGATGTCTTTGAGTCCGAGTAATATCGATAATCTATTTGCCATTCATTTCACATTGAGTCGTGGTGTGCAATGTTGCTACTGCAACACTTCCGCTGGTGTGCCAACTGAGCAGCAATTCAGATTTATTTGCACCATTCTATTCTAATCCATTAGTATTCTAAAGAATACTAGCCACCCTTGGCAACCAGTTTGGTCTCCCTTAGTCTAATATCAGACGGACATCTTTTTGCATGCTTTTTTACTTACGTATTATCCCTATACAATGTTGCTAGCATTGTGTAGGGATAATATGTAAGTAAAAAAGCATGCAAAATGGTTTTGATGGTTCGTCTGACATTAGCTTTGGGAAAGCATGCTAAGCATTATATCATGTTACTTTTATTCATAATTTAATTTACTTGGACAAATTCAAGGAGGACCTGCTGGCCATAACCAAAAACATACACAAAAAATTTGGTTCAATTCTATTCATAAGTTCATACACTTTTCGATAGTAAAATAAATAAAATGACACAAAAATCGCTATTACAGCAACCCCTTCTGGCAGAATATTTTCAAATTCAAGGAAAAACTGCTGGCCACAGTCAAATACATACACAAAAAATTTGGTTCAATTCTATGAATAACTTCATACACTTATTGATGGTACAATAATGAAAATGGTACAGACATCGCTATTAGAGCGTCCCCCAATCGGCAGAATTTTTTCAAATTCAGGGAGAACCTGTTGGCCCTAGCCAAAAACATACACAAAAAATTTGGTTCAATTCTAAGCATAACTTCTTACACTTTTCGATGGTACAGCAATGAAAATGGCACAGACATCGCTATTACAGCGCCCCCTTCCAGTAGAATTTTTTTAAATTCAGGAAGGACCTGCTGGCTATAGTCAAAAATATACGCAAAAAATTTGGTTCAATTCTATGTATAATTTCATACACTTTTAGATGGTAAAATAAGGAAAATGGCACAGGCATCGCTATTACAGTGCCCCCTTCCGGCAGAATTTTTTTATATTCAGAGAGGACCAACTAGCCATAGCGAAAAACATACGCAAAAAATTTGGTTTAATTCTATGCATAACTTCATACACTTTTCGATGGTACAATAATGAAAATGGCACAAAAATTGCTATTACAGTGCCCCCTTCTGGCAGAATATTTCTAAATTGAAGGAGGACCTGCTTGCCACAGCCAAATACATACACAAAAAATTTGGTTCAATTCTGTGCATAACTTCATACACTTTTTGATGGTACAATGGCGACACACGGCAGACAGACAGACATTTTGTATAAACATATTTTTTGGGGTCCCTGATTCCTAAAATGTGCAAATCCATCGAAAACTGGATGTTAAAAAAAATTTCGATTACAATACTTTCTTCTATTGAAGATAGAAGAAAGTAAAAATGAAATTATTAAACACAGAATGAAAATTTAAAAATCAGAATCAAATGATCAGGTGTTAAAAGCAGAAAATAGGGAAAATTACGTCAAAATATTTACACGTAACTATTAAAAATTTACGAAAATTTTAAAATAATAAAATTAATAAACAAAATAAAAATTAATAATACTAAAATGCATAAATATTTTCTAACTAGGGCACTGAGCCCAGTTAGAAAATAAAATTCTTACCTATTTCTTTTTCTAAAATTGTTTAAAAAAAAAAAAAGTGTGCAAAACTATATACAGTAGAAGATCTTTATAACGCAATTCTATATAACGCAATTCTATATAACGCAATTCTCCATATAACGCAATTCTCCATATAACGCACAACTTCTCAGATGTAAACAATGATTTTTGCAGTTAAAAAGCACCTGCACTTTCACATTGTAAAATATTGCTACTCTCTAGAGGACTAAATCTGATACATTAGTTCAACTTTATCTTCTAATTTAAGACTTTTTTACTGAAAAAATGCTATTATTACAATAAACATTTTTGAAAATGTCTAATATAAGGGATGGTTGTGTCAGTTATATTTGGATCATGTTTATAAAGTAAATTTAACAATGTCTGACCTATATTATGCAAAAATTTATAATATGGATAACTCTTGGTAACAAGGAATCCAGTATAAAGATATTCTAATGTATTTTGATGTGTTTCAGACATATTTGGCCATGTTTACAAGGTGAATTTAATGATGTGATCCATATAACACAAAATTCTATATAACGCACAACCTTGCGTTTTTAGGTTTGCATTATAAAGATCTTCTACTGTATCATGATATACAGCTGATACTTATTTTTAAAATATCATGATGTTTGATATTTTCATATTTAATTTTAAAATATTATGTATTATTTTTTTACATTTTCAGTCAAAACAAATGTAAATGAAATTTTCAACCGTTATTAACTGTGTTGTTCTACAGACAAAGAACTTTTGCCTCTGGCAGTGACTTTTAGACAAAAGAAAAATATTTTCCAAGCTTTAAATTTGAAGTTGAATAATTGTTTAATTTAGATAATCAGTTATTTACAGCTTCATTAGAAAGAATCTTTTGTGGTTTTAGTTTAGTTCAGTTTAAACTGCACAACAGGTTAGGGAATGAAAAAAAGACAAACTTACATTTATGTTCGGAATTTATAAATATACTACTCCAATTCAAAATATTAGAATAACCAAAAAAGAATTGCATTATCATATCATATAAAATGCATGATATCTAAAAAAATAAGCAACCGGGACGAATGAAAAATTTATAAAGAGTTCACAAAAAGTTGATGTACGATATATTGTTCCTAAGTACATAAAGAATTAATAGAAATTTTATTTAAAAAAATAATGAATTTATTAAAAAAATTAAAATATTTCCAGGTGTTTCAAAATATTAAAATGTTTATAAAATTCTGTGAATGGTTTACGGTGAGGATAAAATTTGCATAAATGGCACTTCTGCAGAGGTATTGCATATATAAAGACTTGTTTTACGGCCAGTTTTAGTTAGTTGGGAGTTCAAAATGGACTGGACGAAAGTCATACCGGACTCTACAAAGACTGCGATTGTGACTCTACGCAATGAAGGACTTACTCAACTTATGATTGCTGAAAAAGTGAATTGTTCTCAGAGAACTCTGAGTAAAGAGTTTTAAAATATTATTCTGTAAATGAAAATTTTTTAAATAATCATGCAAATAGTGGCCATAAACAAATTACCACAAGACAGAATGCTGAAACATACCATGTGAAAAAACTGCTTAAGCTAGCTTTCAGGGGCCTGAGATTCATAATTAGAAAGTGGTGAGAAGAAGGATGTGGATGCCTCAACTTCTACCACACTGTGACAAGTCGACAAATTTGATTTTCAATCACATGTACCTAAGACAAAGTCACTCCTTGCTTGTAAAAAAAAGGGGTTAGAATGCAGTGGTTCAAAGATAGATTGCAAAGGGGTTTTCAGGATTGGAATAATGAACTTTTTACCAACAAATCAATATTTTGCATTTCATCCGTTCATTGGGTATCTGTGTATGACTTTGCAAGCAAGAAGCTTTTGAAAAAGAGTGCTTGAAATGATCAATGTAGTTTAACACCTCTGTCATGATTTGAAGATGTATGTGTGCTGAGTATTTAGGAAAGCTGTGCATTTTGACAGGAAGGGTAAATTCCAAAGTATAAAAGGATGTACTTCAGCATTTTATGCTTACATCATTGGAATATCTATTTGAGGATAACTTTATCTTCCAACAGGACTCTGCATCTTGCCTCATGTCAAAGCACATCACTGCTTCACTTAAAGAAAAATAAAATCAAATTACTTCCTTGGCTAAGCAATTCTCTCAATTTGAACCCCATGGAGAATATCTGAAGTTTAATAAAGAAACAACTCTAGGATGTAGCTCCAAAGGACAAAAATGAACTTATGAAAGGTGTTAAATCCATTTGAGCAAATATCAGCAAAGATGACTGCCAAACATTAGTGAATAGTATACCTGATTATGTAAGTGACATTATTAAGGCCACTAAATATTAACTGTTCATGAAGTTTTTCATTTAAATGAATTATACTATTTGTTTCTGTGTTATTCTAATTTTTTGGACCACTGTGGCGATTATTCTACTTTTCTTAATTAAAAAAAAAATACATTCATTATAAAAAACTTTCCACTATAATAGAATTTTTTTTTATGTTATATTCATCTACAAAATATATAGAAACTGATACTACATATCAAAATTGTCAAGCATTCATTTCTACTGAAATAAATGTAAATCTCGAACGACTTTGTGCTTTATTTTTCCTTATTCCAGTATTTTGAATTGGAGTAATATACATGAAGATATGAGTTTCAAAACTCGTCTTATCCAAAATTTAAAAAAATCGAGTTTTCTCTTTAAATCTATTCTATTGGTGAACCTGCATCGAAAAAACACTACAATCTGCAAAAAAGAAAACTAGTTTTATCATGTGTTTCTGGCTTTATAAAATTTTAGTTTACAATGAAAACCAACATATGCAGTCAGAGGATTTTCGCGATTTCCCAAAATTTGATTTTCTGGATAAGGCAAGTTTTGAAACTCACATCCTCATACATACTGTATTTAAATTTTGTTGTATAAAACATAAAATTTTGTTGATATTTAATACTGAATTCTATAGTTTGTTTTTTAATGTGTGAAAAGCAAAATTGTTTTTGTTTTCAATTAGTTGATATTCACTTTTGTTAAGTAAAAAGGAAAAAAGAAATTTAGAATATTATTTTATTAAGTTTACATGTTAAGTGCAACATGTTTTAGTTCCTAATTTATATTAAGTCTGAAAGTATTTATAATCAGCAGTAAGTTGGCTATTTTGAAAACATCGGATATATATATAAAATATCAGATACATATCGAAATATCAGACGTTTTTGACAAAAAAAAAAAAAAAATCATGATATTTATAAACTTTGTAAAAAGTAATGAAGTTTCTTTTTAGAATTTTTATTGAACACAAACACAGCAGTGTCAATATTCCCCTTTCACACTCAAAAGAGCTGTTCTGTAGTAAATAAGTTTCAGTAATTAAATTTAAGGACGCATGTACCGGATGTCCCAAAAAGGACTGACTGATTTTAAAATTCAATAACCTGTAAACAGTGACAGATATTTAAAAAATTCTTGCAGGAGGGTTATGCATAAGGTCAAAAGTTTTTTTACAGTGATTTTCAATTTTAGTTCGAATTACAAACAATAGATGGCGCTGCGATCAATAGACGCTAAATTCAGGCTCGATTTTTGGTACTTCGTGGCCCAGATAATACATTTCCATCTCCTTTTTCCGCATGAAACAAGAGAAAGGACCAAAAATCGAGCCTGTATTTAGCAACTATTGCTTACAGCGCTATCTATTGTTTGTAATTCGAACTAAAATCGAAAATCACTGTAATAAAACTTTTGACCTTATGCATAAACCTCCTGCAAGAAATTTTTAAATATCTGTCACCGTTTGCAAGTTATTGAATTTTAAAATCAGTCAGTCCTTTTTAGGACACCCGGTAGTAATACAGTGCTTAAAATTACTTGTTATAATAAATATGATAATGCCATTAAAATTCATTAATTTTAATGTAAATATTTTCTTAAAACTGAAAATACAGTGTATTTCCGGACAATATTTTTGTCGATGCTTGTTGTCCTTGCAGATTTCTTTTTGATGGGTAAAATGAATAATAATAATAATAATAAAAATAAATATGATTTGCAAAAAAATGGGTGATTAGTTAAATTTTTTAATAATGTTTAGTGTTTATGAATTAAAAATCTGTTTTGTGTAGTTTAAAGTATTTAAAAAGGTTCATCCCTATTTAACGAATTTTCTACATAACGAACTTTTTTTCGGGATTTAGCGACTTCATTAAATAGAGGTCTGACTGTATATCCAAATACAAAACTTATTATCAATTGATATTAGTTCTTAACTAACTGATGCAAGAAACAGTATTAAAATGGTTAAATGTGGAAGATCAAACATCTTTCAATTATAAACGGAAGTCCAAAACAGCAAATCTGCTACAGAATTTCATCTATGAATTGCTACAATTCTTTGTAATTCAGTGAACTATAATTAAAGTTTAAGATTACAAAGTTTAATTAAAAATTATAGTACCTTTTTTTCAATTAAATTTTGCATGTTATCTAAATGCTTGATCAAAGACTCCAACTGTTCTTTAGGTTCACTCCATAAAGGATCATATCTGAGAGCTTTTTCAAAGTTTTCTGATGCTAATCTGTAATTTTCATCATATTTCAATGCCTAAATAAAATGAAATAAGGAAATTTTCTAAATAACACATACTTATTCTTAAATTCAGTAACTAAATTTATCCCTAATCTAATGAAATCTAAATATAAATGTCACTGCAAATAAATAATGTGACATATAAATTCAGAAATATAATGCCTAGGAATGAACTAAAGGAGAAAAAAAAAAAAAACAGATTTATTTAATTTATATACATAACAATATGTTAATTTAAGGGTACAGTGGAAATTCAAATATAAAAAGAAATCCACCCCAGAAAAGAAAGAAAAAGTAAATTTTTTATACCATTTGCAGAAATTTTTTTATTATGATAATTTTTAAGCGAGTTATGTACATTTTTGTGCAGCCAGTGGCAACTTCTGTTTCAACCATGCCCATTTAAAACACTCTTTCCATAGCTACCAACTTTTGTACTTTCTTCTTACTGCTAAAATTTAATGATAATCTTTGCTTTATTTAATTTTCTAAATCTATGATTAAATAACACAAATTCCTAATAAACTTTAGTGCTTAAAAAAAAAAAAAAGTAAAAGTTCTATGCCTTGGACAGGGGAGTGCCGATTTATTCTCCCTGTAAAGTATATTTTTGAAGGCTTAATGGCTTTTTTTTTATCATGAATATTTATTTTGTCACTATTATTAAAAAATATACAAAATACCCTTCAAAATTTTATTTTAGTCATGCAATTGGACACTAAACTTATAAAAGTGAGTTACTTTTTCGACTTTTATAGCAACTTAAGCACTTCTGTAATATTTGCAAAGATTGCCTCTTAAGAAAAAAGAAAAAATTCTCAGGTATTCTGAATAGGGATGCACTGAATAATCCAGTCATATTACCAAACTATTCAGTTAGGCCTATTCTGAATACTATTTTGAAGACTGTTCTGTCTGCTGAATATCGAATATGACCGAATATTGAAATATTCAGTCAAATTGAATACTTAACCTTTTAAAAAGTATTTTTAGAAACCTTACACAACTTCTACATTTAACTGTTCGTTAATAAAGATATTCAGAATAATTAGAAATGGAATTATATTTAAATAAAAGAGAATGCTTTTACAGCATTTATTTGCTGTGTCACTTAAGAGAACCATTAACGATGACAACCATATTCAGGGGACAGATTACCTCTCAACGATTTGTTTATTTTTAAAAATATGATTCAAATGGTGAACTCACTGCATTCCAATGTTCAACTAAAAGTACATTTTGAAAAAAAAAATAACTGCATATTCAATAAAAATTTGAAAAAAGCTTATAAAATTTTGAATTTTTAAAAATCTTTACTACTTTTTTAAAAATTGAAATTTTTGCCTAACTTTTTTAAAAAAGATTTTCAAAAGTTTATTACACAAGACTGCACATGGATTTTTCGATACATCTAATATTACATTTAATATAATTTTTTTACTGATATATATAGTGTAAAATGACGAAATCTAACACACTTTAATATACTTTTATTTTTTTTTAAATAACAAAAAAAAACTGAAGGCTAATTCCATTTGCAGATTTATCACATATATAATACAGAACATGTACAAAAAAGTTTAATTCTCTATCTGAAATACAAAAAAATCCTTAGCTTTTTAAAATAGGAAAGTGAAGTGAAGATAATATGAACATGGAGAAAAAGCCATTTAAAGTTTTAGTTTGTAAGGGTAATTGCGCTGAGTGTATTAAGAAAATTTACAATGTTTCACGATATAATTACCGTAATGGTAAAAATCAAGTGTCAAAATATTCACAATTAAACAGGCTTTCATTTAAAATTAAAAAAGAAAAATTGATTTTTTGACCAATTTTAAAGTAAACTGACCCTTTAATTAATGATGTACAAATGCAAGTCCCTGAATATTGTTTGGTAAATAAGCTTATTCTTGCTTTCTTGGAAACAGGGTGTTTCTAAACAAAATAGACTAATCTTTCTAAATCTTTGATGATAATAGACATCAAAACACACAATTTTGTCCAGGAAATCAAGATCAGAATCCACTTATTCAGTTAAAAATACAGTGCATGTCACCCCAGGTCAAACTTGGATTTTCATTTGTTACTTTAACAATACTGAGGATATTGTAACTAAATTTTCAACAGAATTACTTTTATTCCTGTGAAATAGCATGAAATGACGAGAAGTGTTGGAAATTGGCATCATTCATATCTAAACAACACTGAGTTAGAGATTCCTTTATTCAGAATGCAGCTGGCAGTACTTATGCTGTGTCACCGTCCAAAATTCAGTCACTTCCAATGATATTTTTCATTTCATACAAGCAAAATTAATATGATGGAAATCTTGCTAAAGTATCTTTATTATTATTAAAATTGTAAACAAAAATTCAGTTTTAGCTTGTAATGACACATCTTGTATTTTTGATTGAATATATTCTATTTTTGATTGAGTAAGTGGATTGAAATGTTTTTCTTGTTCAAAAAATGTGACCACATTACCTCCCCTCAAAGTCTGTTCCATAATCGCCCTCTCCAGAAACTGCTCTTTTGTGCATTTAAAAGTTTCCTTGCTAAATCAAACGGAACAGGATTGTGATTAGGGTCAATATCTGAAAATTGTACAATTTGTGTCCACTGCCAGTAATATTCCATTAATTATACTAAAACCAAAAACTGAAAAATGTAATATAGTGTAACATTTGTTATAATAATTACCAATAATAAATAGACATATGATGATGCATAAATAATTAATTTTAAGTTTTAAACAAACGAAATCATCATTTCAGTCCTTGTCCCCAGGTACAAATATCAATATTAAATGTATGCTCTAAAAATTTTTATAAATATTTTTAACTTTTGCTATCATATATTTATACCTATATATATACAGTATGGGAAATTATAATGCTTCTCTACTCGTATAGATTGTATAGTAAAATACTGTAGTAAATATATTTGTCTTTAAGGTTGACCATCATCTCAGTCCTTCTAACCACACATTTAGGTTAACAGATACTAGGTGGCGCTGGCAGAATTATTTCCATTGCAACAGCAACTACAGTTCAACTATCCACCATGGATGAAGGTAAGTTGTTCTTCTCATTGTTTCATTTTTAGAAATATTTAGTTTTTGTTCTGAAAAGGGATGAGTATTTTTTTATAGCATCATTCATGTCCGCATATTTAACTTTTTATCTATAAAAAAAAGCTTATTGCAACTTTATTTATGTAACATACAAATGTCACATGGAATATTTAATCATTTACATGTGTTCAAAATGATTCAATAAAATGGCTGTGCAGCTGTTAAGACAAAAACGTCACCTCAGTCCCCATCATCTTAGTCCCAAATATTAGACACTGATTATGATGTTACAGACCCTTTCTTTCATAAAAGTTTATCCTACGCATAAAATATACATCCTTGATCTCAAAACATTACAGCATTCAAATGACAAAACATGTATCATAGTATATAATTGTATTTGGAAGTTGGTACATTAATTCAAAAAAATAAAAATTCTGGAGTGAAATTGTCCAGTTTTCAGATATTGACCCATTAATTCTTGCTGAGTTGCCATCATTTGAATAGTCTTCATTATCTATTTTTATTTTTTTTAAATAAATAAACAGCATATGACTGTAAAATATTTTTTCCAATTCCTTCAAAAAAATTTTATTATTTTAAAATATTTGTTTTAAAATATAAGAAAATATTGTTTATAATTTGTTTTACGTCACAGAAGAAAGAATCCATGAAATTTAAAATTTTAGTAATTAAAAAAAAACTTTAAAACTATCCTCTTTTTAAATAGTAACTTAAAGCATAGATTTTTTTTTTAAAGTCTAAAGTTTACTTGTAAAAAAGTCTTGTTTATCAAAATGGTAATATGTGTTAAATATTTTTAAATTTAACTTTTTAATAACTTTAAACTCTGAAATATAAAAGTATTCAGCCAGCTGAATAGTTTCTATTCAGTTCAAATATTCGGTATTAGGCCTGATAGTTACTATCCGGCTAGCCAAATATTTGGTATTCGGTTTACCTGCGTGCCAAATATTCAGTATTCGGCCAAAATCACTACTCGGTGCATCCCTAATTGTAAATATTATGTTATTAAAACTAACTTCAGCTACTGAATAATAATAGAGAATAATATGAAACTTTTAAAATTTCATAATTTCTTTTTTCTAAATCATACTTCTAATTTCAGGTTAATTCATTAAATTCCACTTTATTATGTGATATATTCTGGCATATAACACAGTCCAATACATATTGTGCATCTATGATTTGAGACTGCATTTTTTTTTTGCCATGTTCAGCATATTAAACATTAAATGTTATTTATATGAAGTTGAAATAAATACATAAATTAACAGTTATAAAAAAGTTTTTTCTTTTTATTTTTTTAAATAAAAATTACAATTCAGTTATAAAAAGAACAATGTACAAAAACCCCACACATTTTCTTTTTTTTTTTTTATCATTTTGCATGGTGCACAAGATTAAAATCCACATAAAATTGAAAAATGATCTAATACTTCTAAAAATTGATAAACATATTTAAAACGATTTACATTATGAGGATAATATAAGTTATAATAATATCAATAAAAAATGCACTTGCTGTAACTCATGGAACTTTTATGTTTAAAACTGAGTAAATAAATTATACAAATAATATAATTACTTAATATGTATATATATATATATATATATATATATATGTATATATATATATATATATATATATATATATGTATATATATATATATATATATATATATACATAAATCTCATAAAAACTAGTTGGATGTGCCAATTCTAAAACTTTCCTCTATCTCATACATCTTAATATTTCAAAAAGTACTTACAGACGTTAATACTGGAATATTATTAGTTCAATACTGTTAACTTTGATTTTCATCATAAATTTAATAATTTAGGGCATAATTAGGGGCTCTCTTAGAAAGAATTTCTTAAAATACATATATGGTAGCACAAAGGGTTAAATGTAAGACCTTTTTCAAGATTTTATGATTTGTCGCCTGGCCTCAGGTGTTCTGCTATAAGTATGCAAAATTTCAAATCTCCAATTTAATAAGGGGCTCAGTTAGAAAGAATTGCTTAAAATACGCATGTGGGAGCCCAAAAGGTTAAATGTACGGCTTTTTCAAAATTTTATGATTTGTCGTTTAATGTGACGTGCTCAGCTATAAGTATGCAAAATTTCAAGCCTCCAACCTAATTAGAGGCTCACTTAGAAAGAATTATTTAAAATACACATGTGGGAGACCAAAGGGTTAAATGTACGACTTTTTCAAAATTTTATGGTTTGTCGTTTGATGTGAGGTGTTCAGCTATAAGTATGCAAACTTTCACGCCTCCAACCTAAATAGGGGCTCACTTAGAAAGAATTGTTTAAAATACATGCGGGAGCCCAAAGGGTTAAATGTACGACTTTTTGAAAATTTTATGATTTGTCGTTTGATGTGAGGTGTTCAGCTATAAGTATGCAAAATTTCACTCCTATAACCTAATTAGGGGCTCACTTATAAAGAATTGTTTAAAATACACATGTGGGAGACCAAAGGGTTAAATATACAACTTTTTCAAAAGTTTATAGTTTGCCGTTTGATGTGAGGTGTTTAGCTATAAGTATGTAAAATTTCACGCCTCCAACCTAATTAGGGCTCACTTAGAAAGGATTGTTTAAAATACACATGTGAGACCCCAAAGGATTAAATTTACAACTTTTTCAAAATTTTATAATTTGTCGTTTGATGTGAGGTGTTCAGCTATAAGTATGCAAAATTTCACGCCTCCAACCTTATTAGAGGCTCACATAGAAATAATTGTTTAAAATACACAAGTGGGAGACCAAAGGGTTAAATGTGTGACTTTTTCAAAAGTTTATAGTTTGCCGTTTGATGTGAGGTGTTTAGCTATAAGTATGTAAAATTTCACGCCTCCAACCTAATTAGGGCTCACTTAGAAAGGATTGTTTAAAATACACATGTGAGACCCCAAAGGGTTAAATTTACAACTTTTTCAAAATTTTATAATTTGTCGTTTGATGTGAGGTGTTCAGCTATAAGTATGCAAAATTTCACGCCTCCAACCTTATTAGAGGCTCACATAGAAATAATTGTTTAAAATACACATGTGGGAGTCCAAAGGGTTAAATGTGTGACTTTTTCAAAACTTTATGATTTGTCGTTTGAACTGAGCTGCCCAGCTGTAAGTACGCAAAATTTCATGCCTTCAACCTAATTAGGGGCTTACTTAGCAAGAATTGTTTAAAATAGACATGTTGGAGCCCAAAGGGTTAAATGTACGACTTTTTCAAAATTTTATTATTTGTCGAATGATGTGTGGTGTTCAGCTATAAGTATGCAAAATTTCAGACTGCAACATGTATAGTTTCCGAGAACGGGCTCTGTGACGGACAGACAGACAGAGGAGCAAGACTAATAGGGTTTCGTCAAATGAACGAAACCCTAAAACAAGTGGGTAAGTGTGATCACAGATCGCACAGAGGGTTTCGTTTAATATTCCTTTAAAACACTTTATCCTTTTGCGAAATCTGTTAGTTCCACATTTCGCAACCAGGGGGCGCATTCTATTCTACACAAACCTCTATCCAAAGGAAACTCCGTTTTACAACCTATCCGTAGGTATATTAGTCGAGGGGATCGGGTCTATAGCACCCGAGATAGGTAGGCGCCCCAGGAAATTGCACGGAACCTTCTTTTATAAGCCTTTTATTATGTGTTATGAACTATGTAAAAGTTTCCAGCAGATCGACTTGTTAGATTTCATAATTTTAACAAAATTGCGTTATGTTAGTTGCAAATTCCACCACCAGGGAGCGCACACTATTCATAACAAAAGTGTATCAGATCGAAACTCTGTTAAACAACCTATCAGTGGATGTGTTACTCGAGTTGGTGGCGGCCTTAAGCGAGAAATTAAGAAATTTGCTGAAAGTACTATTCGGAAATAGTGGTAACTAAAATTTTGACATTTTTAAATTTCATAAGCAGCACGTGTCTGAATATATCATAGTCCTCAAAAAGCGACATCTAAAAAGGTCGTAAACGCTAATTTTTAAAAAAGAAATCCAGCGCCCCTCCCCCGCCCTCCCTTAACAGGAAATTGCATGCACCATTATTTTATAAGCTTTTTATTATGTGTCATGAATAAAGTTGCAAACTGATCGCCTTGTTATAGTTCCTAATTCTAACAAAATCGCGTTACGTTAGTTCCGCATTCCACCACCAGGGAGCGCACTCTATTCTGCGATAACAAACGCTAAGATTTAATAAATAAATCTAGCCCCCCACCCCCCTCCACTCCTCGAAATATCACACTCCATTCTTTTTTACACTTTTTCTTATGTGTTATAAAGTATCTTAAAGTTTTGAACACATCGAGTGGCGGTCTTAACCAATAATTTAAGATATTTCCTGAAATTGCTATTCGGAAATAGTGGGATGAACGCTTATAAACCTATAAACTTTTTCATATTGAATTATTAATACTTGTCTCATAGAGCGCCATCGAAACACCCCACGCAAATTGTTAGATTTCCTAATTTAAATGAAATCTCCGTTAAAAAAGCACGTGCCTCCATCTTAATCTGGCATTTGATGGAAATAAAAGGAATTAATAAAATAATAATTAATATCTCAGCTCGTAATGAAGCTATCTCTTCGAACCGGGTATGTATGAAATCTGCGAGAAATTTCCAGCCCGGATGTCAAAAAATTTAATCGAAAAATTTAATATTTAAAAAGTTTAAATTTCGTATCAGACTTTCCTCCCCTTAAATTTCTCCCACGCCGATATGTCTGAGAGACGACGACAGCTGCCTTCCGGTGAATGGAAATCCGTTTTCATTGTCTTTCCAAACACAGAAATTAAATTTTTATCAATCGATTTTTAGTGAATTTTTTGCGTTCTATCCTACGCAGAAATTTGAAATTTATACCAAAATAAAGTAGAATTTTTTCCGCGTATTTCTACACCTGTTACGAATTTGTACGACTGATACTTCGGCAGATCCGATTTTGCTTTTTAAAGGTTTACTTCATTTATTGCTTAAATTACTCCATGGTAACCCTGCACTGGCTGATTTGACGGAGCATCCGCCGAATTTACTGGCAACCCTTAGGAGAAACTGAGGAGGATTTCGATAACGTGTGTTCGCACCTGCATTCAAAAGGTTGATTGGTTAATTTTAGAATTTAATTAGCTCGTAATTAGGTTAATTACCAACTTTTTCAAAATTTTATGATTTGTTGTTTGATGTGTGGTGTTCATCTATAAGTATGCAAAATTTCAAGTCTCCAACATGTATAGTTTCTGAGACCGGGCTCTGTGACGGACAGACAGACAGAGGATCGAGACGAATAGGGTTTTGTCAGATGAACGAAACCCTAAAAAAGATTGAAATATTTAGAGACACTTACAAGGAAGGTCTCCATACTGCGCATACTCAGAATATGTTGAAAAAAATGCTAGTGAAAGTACTCATGTATGTAATAAAGGATCAGTTAAAATTAGCGGCAGAATTACAGTAGAACATCTATAAAAAAATAAAATACTTTCGAATAATTGGCATGAAAAGACGAAAGCGGCACGCAATTTGGCACTTTTCCTCGCCAAAAGCAAACGATTTTAATGAATCTGAAAATTGTTTGTTAATTGATTTTGAGAATATGCGGTATTTAATGAATTTAAACGTAAACCATGAAAGAATTTATTATTATTATTATTATTACATTTTGTATTATGCTTGTTGTCGATTTGAACGAAATTTTGCATTGTTTTATTCTCCAATCCACAATTTTTTTTAATTTAAACGGCTTTATTGGTTATAAAAATAACTTTTAACGCCAGATGAATAATGCTGCCGTAATACATTTCCATACCAAAGAAGTTGTTTCCATAGCAACAAAGTTAAATCGACAGTGCTCGATGGGGCATATTTTTGAGTTTGGAACAATTTTAATCAATTTAAATTCTGTTTTAAATCGTAAATTATGATAGTTAAAATTCGTTATAAGTACATATAAATATATATGACAAAACTATAGCTAAAACAAACTAAAAATGACAAAGCTAAAGCTATTTAAATTAAACTTATTTAAACAAAATCAACATAAAAAGTTTTTTCCTTAAAGAGTATTCGAAAAGCGTATTTTTTTTAAAAATTTAATTTCTTCGCCAAACGGTGATAAGTCGCCAAATAAGCGAAATTTTCATTATTTTTTTACGGACGTTCTACCGAGGTTCCGCCAAAAATTTTTTTATAAACATATATACCCATGGGAGAAGAACATTCTGTATTTTTTTCAGATTTTTCTGAGTATGCCTGAGTATGCCGGAGACCTTCCTTGTTAGTCACTTACTATTTTATCCATACAGTTTAAATTGAGTTTTTGTGTATAATTATTTACTTTAAGCATATATTTCTTTTTATTTAATAAAAGATTTTGTGAAAGTCTGTAATTTTCAAATGTTCACTTTTTAAACCGCATATTAGTTATTTTCAAATGTTCCATTTGGTGTAATCTATTACATTTGGTGACAATGGTGTTGGTATAGCTGAAAAGTGCCATAATGGTCCTTCCCAGAGATGGGAATGCTCAAATTAATTTCGGGGGGTGCGGTTTTTCTGTTCTGTACAGGGGCTTTATTTCAACTTGGAAAAGTTTGTTTTTAAATATTTTATTTAACTTTTTTATAATAACTACATTTTTGTGTTTTTATGAATTTAAATTTGTTTTGTTAATGTACTTTTTATCAGTCATCCTATTTCTCCCATCATTCAAAAGCTATGGATGACTTATAATATTTAGAATTTTTGGTACTACTTAGTTATCTCGTCCACCAATTTCGCCAAATTATACAAACTGACATAATTTTTATTTTAAATAATGAAAGAACAAATAAATTGGTATAACATTAATAAATATGCAAATAAAACGTCAAAATAAAAATCACTTGATGGCATAAACACGTGTAACTTGCTTAAAGTCAAGTGAATGGGACATTTACGATCAACCATTATTGGCATTTAATCTTATAGTTTGGCGATAGATATTTGGTTGATGGGATAACCAGGTAGTATCAAATTTTTTAATTATAGAGTCAATTTATGTGAAGAATTGACCCATAAAAGTTCTTTAAAATAATGTGCATGATTTATTAAATCCCCATAACAATAATATATTTGATGAAGCCTTGAAAATTTGAACGGCAAACAGCTTTATGGTACCATAGATGCATTGCAATACTTTTCTGTTTAACCAACACCATTTTTGCCAAACGTAATGCTAATATTTTACACCAAATGAAAATTAAAAAAAAAAAAAATTGTTGTTGTGAAAGTGATTATTTGAAAATTCTAGCCTTTCACAAACTCTTTTAAATCAATGCACAAATAGGTTTAAAATAAAATGAATAAGTATTATAGTACCCTAAATTTAAACTGCATGTGTGAAATTGTAATTGTCTCTAAACATTGCAGTAAACATTTCAATCATCAGACGATTGTGTATAAGTGTGATTTTCGTCAAAGGATCTCGGAAAACGCAATTTTCATCAAAGTATTATTGTGGAAAAATGTGATTTTTGTCAAAGGATCTCGGAAAATGTAATTTTCATCAAAGGATCACAGGAAAATACAATTTTCGTCAAAGGATCAAGAAAACAACCCGAGTTTTGTCAAAAGGTTTGGAAAAACAAAATTTCATCAAACGATCACAGGAAAACACATATTTCATGAAAGGATTGTGGAAAAAACGCATATTTCATCAAAAGATCGCAGAAAATATGAATTTCACCAAAAAGCGGTAAAAACGCAAATTTCATCATAGGATTCTGGGAAAAATGTGAATTTTGTCAACGAATTGCGAAAAAATTACTAATTTTGTCGAAGGATCATGGGAAAAAAACAAATTTCGTCAAAGTATTACAGAAAAAATGATAATTTAGTCAAAGGGTTATGGAAAAAACCCAGTTCTTTTCACGTGTCAGGCCGTAAATTTTCAGCTTTTATATATATATATTTTTAAAATCCTGTAGCATGTCTGCTATTAAACAAACCTCATTGTCATAAAGCATAGTATTTTTTTTTTTTTTTTTTTTTTTGTGTGTGTGTGTGTGTTGGGGGGGGGGGGGGGAAGAGGGCGGTTCTCCCAAAAGAAAAATTTTAGAGCTACTAGGTTCACCTGTAATTCTTATTGCTACTTACATACTGATTTGGTAAGTTACTTGCAAAAGTTGAGGTACATACTTTAGCAACGATCTAGGAGATAGTCTACAGAGCATCATTTAAGTAAAATTCATATTGTCTACCAATAATTAAAAAAATAAAAAACAATGGCAAGTCATTTTTACAGTTATTAGAATTTAATAAATTATGCAAATTATTTTAAAGGACTTTTACATATAATTTAAAAATTATCAATATTTTAAGCTAACCACATTACTTGAAAATTACATACAAAATAGAAAGAAGGGAAAAAAATACAATTAATAATAAAAAGAAATTAAATTCCTAAAAATAGTGGAATGTTAAGAAAAAGTACAATATTTAAAAAAGGAAATTCAACTTTTCTATTCTAAGTTAAAATAAACTACCTCAGCGGAACACCCTTCACCCACCCCAAAAAAAAAGAAACTTGAGCATTTTCATCTCTATGTTGCGCAGAAGGGAATTACTTTTATGTTTAAGAAATTTTAAAGCAGTTGCATCAAACGTACAACATAACTTAATGTTTACTAACATTTAAATGTAGGGGTAAAATTTACTGTAATTTAAATTTTGCACTAAATTTTTAACCCTGAATCTAGAAGACACTGTCATAATCACCCTTTCAGAAGTGAGTAATTTTGTTCGCCTGTTAAACCAGAATTTTTCAAACATTTTATTTAAAATTAGGAAAATGAAAATTTGCACTTTTTTTTTTTCATCAAAGTTATAAAAATAGAATTTCATTAAAAAATTCTGGTATGAACCTTTATTAAAATTAAGCGGGATAAAATATATCATACCGCCCTCCAAGCGGTTAAACAATAGTGGTGTACCAAATAGTATTTTGGCAAAGTACCGAGTAATTGTGTGTAAAAAGAATCACTGATTCACATATGAAGCCAGCTTAGAGTAAGACAGCCCTTTGAGTGTGTTTATACATGTACATAAACTTGCATCTTGAGTCATATTTTAAAATAATAATCACAAAAAAATAATTGTTAAATAGTATACATTTCTTAAACTAACTTCAGTTTGAAATTTAATTTATTGTCACCTCTTGAAGACTACTTTTGTAAATTCAAAGATTTAGTAACATTATTTAAAAATTATGAGGAAAAAAGATGTAAAAAAAAATGACTTTAGCCAAAAAGTACAGTTAACCAATATGTATTTAAAAGTGATTTTTTAAATTGTCATTCTCATTCTGATGCTTGAAATGTCTATTAAAAATGATTATTGCTTGCTATAAAAATTTATTAAATAATGCAAAACATTTCATATTTCCTAACAGTAGCTTATTTTCTTTTGATTATAAAATTGTATTGGCTTTACTGTTTCTTTTCAATTTTGTTATATGTACAGCATACAAAGCAGTGCTTGCAGCGAAGGCATTTTTTTCTGAGGCAAGACAAATTTACAGTAATAAAAGTAATGCCCTATATCCAGAAAATGTAGAAAGATTGATGTTTTTACACCATAAATTGAAATACAGTCGAACTTGGATAATTCGAAGTGCAAGGGACCACTGCAAAACTTCGAATTATCCAAAAATATTTATTTTTATGTCGTAAAATAATCAATCGCAACAGAAATTGCGAAAAAAATATGTTTATTAATTTTAAATTTAAAAAAATGCAGCTTATTAAAATAGTTAGATATTTCAGATTGCTTTAAAGAGCTTACTGGATTTTTTAAATAAAATCTTTAAGGATATATACAGCTCGAAACACAGTTTCACTCACGTTAGATTGTCCTTCTACATATCGGCGGTATTCCGCTAAATGAAAGGCTGCCTCACTTGAAGTTTGAATTGGCCTCTGTTCTGCTACCTCATCTTCAATATCTTCATCGTCTTCTGTTGCAATGTTCTTATTGTTTAGAACTTCGGATAGAATATATGTTTCAGATGTCTCCACAAAATGTCTATGTTTTTATCAATGTCGACGTAATCATCAAATGGTATGCTGTCTTCCCATGCAACTGCAGGAGGTAAATTTTCTTCATCTAAAACCTCGCTAGGGACAGTTTGCCTGATGAATCCTGCTTTACGGAAACAATTTGCTATTGTTTTTTGGCTCACTTTGGACCATGCATTTAAGCACATTCTTGATGCATCGAGGAGGGTAATGGGAAGCTTTTGGGAAGATTCAGTAAGGAGGTGTTGAACGACTAGGCATCTGTAGAAATACTTCAGATTTTTAATGATGCCTTGATCCATTAGTTGCACCACTGAGGTCATGTTTGGCTGAAAAAAAATCAACCGTGTCATTTTCCATAGCGGGTATGGATAGTTATCAATAAACAGGATGATTTTTCTGTTATTTCTTTGGTACGTGCGATTGCGATCTAGCAGCCATTCTTCAAAAAGATTCGCCATCATCCATGCTTTCGTGTTAGAACGGAATTCTATAGGCTTTGTTTTGACATTATTAAGACACCTTGGATTTCTTGATTTTCCAGTCATCAGTACAGGTAACTTCTCAGTGTCATCCATGCTAGCTCCCACTAGTAGGGTTATTCGGTCTTTACTGCGTTTTCCCCCACTACATTTTTCACCTTTAAAATCCAAAGTCTTTGCAGGGGTACATTTGAAGAAAAATGCTGCTCAGTGATTTGAATGATGAATGAATGAATGAATTGAGTGAATTAGGCTCAATGATTTGAAAACATTTGCTGTATCTTGGTCCACACTTGAACTTTCACCACACACAGACTTACAGGAAATTTCATTTCTTTCCTTAAATCCATCTAACCACAATGAGCTTGCTTTGAAGTTGTTATTTCCTAAGCTGACAGCAAATTCTTCCGCTTTTATACGAACAAGAGTTCCACTGAGAGGGATGTTTTTGTCCCGCGTTTGCTTAAACCACTTCAAGACACACTCGTCCACATCAGGATTATCTGATTCTCTAGCTCATTCGCGATTTCGATTACGTTTAAAAAAAATTTCTTTATTTTTCAAAAAGGTCGAAAAAGCGTTAGGTGCTATTCCATACTCTTGATGAATTCCTTCTTTAAATCCTTTTTTACCTCACGAATCACAGCAATTTTTGAATCGAAAGATAAGGTTTTATACGGGACACGGGGCTTACTCAACGACATGCTTGCACTGAACTCTCACCAAAAAATCTTAAAGCACAATGAAGAAAACTCAAATCACAACAGTCCTGGTTTCAAAGGAATTGCAACGCGTGTCATCTATGATTTATCGCATTGGCGAGAGTAGCATGTGTCACGTACAAGGGAAAGGGCGGGGACACCAGTATCCAAGAACAGGTACGGGTGGTCTATGTTCCTACTCCCTTTATCCCTGCTCTGTTTCCTAGAACAGGTAAGAGTATTCTTCCACCCCCCCTTCTCTTCCCTAAAACATTTTCCACAATACCTGAAAATATCCCGGCTACTTTTCAAATAAACTGCATTGAAACTAGATTTTATCATTTTTGAAAGGGTAAAAACTTCGAATTAAAGAAGTTGGACTTCGAAATAACCAAGATTTTTTACCATTAACTGAATACAAGTTTCAAGGGACCGACAAAAAACTTCGAATTATCCACGAATTCGAATTAAAGACGTTCGAATTATCCACGAATTCGAATTAAAGACGTTCAAATTATCCAAGTTCGACTGTATAACAAATTTATTTATATAATAAAAAAGAAAATATTGTATTTTCTATTTCTACAAACTGTTTCTTTACCTAAAATCGTAACTTTTATTTGTATAAATTCTAAATATAAAACTAAATTAATTTTAATTGGTTTTGACTCTAGGCCAATGTGGCTGGCTACAGTATCCGGTGGCACTTTTTAAATAATTTATGCAGTCTGCGGCTCTTTTTAAATATTTTACATAATCAAGGGCCCTTACTGCTTTTTTTGACGTACCCTTTGAAGCTTCAATTGGTCACATGTAAAAAAATTTAGAAATTTATTAGTCAGTTTCTGGAAAAAGCCGTGAAATTCATCTAATTATCACATGTAAAAGAAAAAAAGTTGTGGAGCACTTATTGAGAAAGAAATAGTGATATTTGTCAATCAGTCATGAAAAATAAAATCTCAAAATTCGTCTGTCGACTGCAGAAAAAAAATGTGACATTCACCGAACGTTGAAGAAAAAAAATCCGAAAAATCGTAAAATTCGCCGATCGGTAGAAAAAACCCCCACAAAATATCATTTGGTTGCAGAAAAGAAAATCATGGTTTTTACCAATTAAAGAAAAAAAAAGTAGTAAAATTCACTGATTAGAAGAAAAATATTACAAAATTCTTCAATCGGTTGCAGGAAAAAAAAAAATCTCAAAATGCATCGATCGGTTGTGGGAAAAGATTGAGAAATTTGTTGAGCGCTAGCAGGAAAATATTGCAACATTTGTCAATTCGTTATGGAAAAATACAGCAAATTGCATAAATCAGTCACTTATAACAGGCTACTGTAAACAAGCCATTACAAAATATGTTTTTTGAATAAGCTGCAACAGTGTCCTTTTCAAGAAGGATACTTTTTAAAAAACTAGCTGGATGTGCCAATCCCAAAACTTTCTTCTATCTTATACATCTTAATATTTCAAAACCTAGTTACACATGTTAATACTTCAATATTATTAGTTCAACACTATACCAACTTTGATTTTCATTTTAAATTTCTGCTCAAGTCAATTAAACGGACTAAAAATGAGTTAATCTATATCATGATATTTGTTAAAATTATTAATTTTTCCTTATTCTGTCGTTATCAGCTGTTTGCGAATAGCCGGCATAGCAGGAAGCGAGTTCCCGCCGCTGCATGAGCCGCCGATGCACAATAGAACTACGAAAAATCAAGAAAAGTATACAAAAATCGCTAGCACGGAGCCCCTTTACCGCGCAATATTTCTAAATTCAAGGAGAACCTGTTGGCCAAAGCCAAAAACAAGCACAAACATTTTGGTTCAATTGTATGCATAATTTTATACGCTGTTCGATGGTACAATAATGAAAATGGCACAGAGATCGGAATTATAGCGCCCCCTTCTTTCAGAATTTTTTCAAGTTCAGGGAGGACTTGTTTGCCATAGCCAGAAACATGCACAAAAAATTTGGTTCAATTATATGGATAACTTCATACACTTTTCGATGGTACAATAATGAAAATGGTACAGACATCGCAATTATAGTGCCCCCTTCCGGCAGAATTTTTCCAAATTCCGGGAGGACCTTCGTGACATGACCAAAAATAAACACATAAAATTTGGTTCAATTCTATGCATAACTTCATACACTTTTCGGCGGTACAATATTCAAAATGGCACAAAAATTGTACAAAAATCGCTATTACAGCGCCCTCTACGAGCGATTTTTTTACAAATTAAGGGAGGACCTCCTTGCCATAGCCAAGAACTTAAAATTTCTTTTTGGTTCAATTCTATGCATAACTTCATACACTTTTCGATGGTGCAATATTCAAAATCGCACAAAAATCGCTATTACAGCGCCCCCTAACGGCGAATTTTTTGCAAATTCATGGAAGACCTGCTTGCCATATCCAAAAACTTAAAATAAAAATTTGGTTTAATTCTATGCATAACTTCATACACTTTTGGACGGTACAATATTCAAAATCGCACAAAAATCGCTATTACAGCGCCCCCTACCGGCGAATTTTTTCCAAATTCAGAGAGGACCTGCTTGCCATAGCCAAAAACTTAAACTAAAAATTTGGTTCAATTCTATGCATAACTTCATACACTTTTCGATGGTACAATATTCAAAAATCGCACAAAAAACGCATTTACAGCGCCCCCTACCGGCGATTTTTTTCCAAATTCAGGGAGGACCTGCTTGTCATATCCAAAAACTTAAACTAAAAATTTGGTTCAATTCTATGCATAACTCCATACACTTTTGGATGGTACAATATTCAAAATCGCTCAAAAATTGTTATATCAGCGCCCCCTACCGGCGATTTTTTTCCAAATTCCGGGAGGACCTGCTTGCCATAGTCAAGAACTTATAATAAAATTTTGGTTTAATTCTATACATAACTTCTTACACTTTTTGATGGTACAATGGCGACAGACAGACGGACAGACGGACGGACGGACACACAGACATTTTCTATAAACATGTTTTTTGGATTCTTTGACCCCTAAAACATGCAAATCCGTCGAAAACCGGAAGTTGAAAAAAATTTCGATTACAATACTTTCTTCTATTGAAGATAGAAGAAAGTAATAAGTGCCCTTTTTAAAAGTTCCCTCCCAATGGTCCCTCTTTTTCTAGAGTTAACACTGTTAGTTTTACATGAGGTTTTTCTATATTTTGTTGGTATATTTTTATGTACTGAGTGTGAATAACTTTACAGAATAGTTATAAATATAAAAATTTTTTCAAATTTCTTAAAAAATTAAATTCCTAATACTACTCGGTCAAAATTTTCCTGAATACTGAGGAGCAGTGTTGAATTCAGGTGGTGGTCGGGGGAAGCAGTGAGATGTACCCCCCCTGGAAGATTTGAGATATTGTGTTTTAAATGGTAAAAAGTGCAATCCCCCCTCCCTCCCAGAGAAAAGTGTCCGAATTCAACACTGCCAAGGAGTACTCAGCAAATTGGCCGAGTATTCGATACAGCTGTATTAAGCATTAAAATAATAATGCTATAAACAAATGTGCAAGTAATGATTTTCTGTACTTGAATAAGCTTAGGACTTTCTTAAATAAATGAATTAAATAATGAGTGATCAAAATGGATACCTCAACAAATTGCAATAAATAAATTAAACAAATATCTTATTTTTCTGAAAGCAGCAGCTACAGTATACTTTATACCAAACAGAATCCTTAGAGCACTTTTCCATTAACCGACACAATATAAATGAGTTGTACATGATTGTTATTATATGACATTGTTTTTATGCAAAATGTACTAATATACGCTATAACAGAATCAACATAAAAAACTGATAGGTAGAAAAGAGAGTAGTACATATGAATACATTTTGCATGTACTAATGTCAGATAGCGGCAGATTTGTACGATATATCAGTGTTGTGTCAGTTAATGGAAAGGCGTTTTTAACCCTCCGTCTACCAGACGGGTCCATTGGACCCGACAGGTACATACAAAATATTCATTCAAACCAGAAATTTCTTTAAAATAAACTAAGTATATAAACCAGACAAAAATAAGGTAAATAAATAAGTTAAATAGTTTTAAATAAAAATTCTGGTGTAGAACGTTTTATTAAAACTTGAATAAAATTCCCGGTAGATCTAGGGTTAAGGAAGTACAACAGATATACAGCAAATTGCATTCTTGAAATACATAATATATATATATAGAAAATTTATTATCACATAACAAACTAACCAACACGATGCTGAAAAGTCGCACACTAATGTTGCTATCGGACTTTGGTGCATACAAACTGCATTCATAATATACTATGTTCTTTTCCACCTATTATATAGATGATGATTTTGACAAGCAGGAAAATTCAAATTTTTATGTTCCAATTTAAAATAATTCCTATTTATTTGAATTTTTGCTAAGAATTATTCTCTAAAATTTTTTAGCATTTTAAAGCAGCCATGAACTTTACCGTCAAGTTTTGACGGGTTCCATCTAGTGACAGTATAAAGTGCTTTAAAATTTGCCCTATGCTCAGAAATTTGTCTCTATGTTTTTCATTCTTTTACTAGGGTGCTTTTCACGCTTTTTTAAGAAAGTCTAAAACAAAATGTTTGAACAATGCCTTCCATAAAAAATTGTAGTCAAGTGGGCGACTAGGTGGGGTCTCTGTTGCATTGGGGTAGGGGAGGTACATAGGTGTCCAACACACAGAAAGGAATTCACATGCCATTGTCATCGACAAACGTTTGGAAATAAATGTAAATACACAAGAAGCAGTAGACATATATGTGACGTTTTGACGGCAAGTAGTTGGTATTGTCGAAAATAATGGGGTCTTCCATTCGTAAACAGCACAGGCGTTTCAGCCGATTGGTTTAAGATAGTAAAAGAAAAATGAAGAATTCACACAAGGATTCACATATCCAATCTTCTATGACTCCAATCTGCTACCCTTCTCTCTCTCTTTACACTTCTACATGACATGACATCGCGTTCACTTCTACATGCTAAAAAGCTTCTCTCTTGTTCCTGCCATCCATATTTATACTCCCCTCAAAAGATTGTTCTAGAAGATTCTTATATCCTGGCCCCAGATGTCTAAAGCATAAACAAATGTTAAAATCTGTAGTCGAGATTATGCAAAAATAACCTTTTTTCCCTCTTCAGACGATAAAAGAAATGAATTTATGTCTGCGAAAGTTTTAATCTTTGAAATATTTTAACTACACCTGGATATTTTAAATAAAAGAATAAATTGAAATAAGTAGGTTTTTTTTCTTTAAGACGGAATAATATTTTAGCAGTTAAATAAAGATTTAAGGGGAATATGATATACTGGGATTTAATAGGAATTTAAATAATAAAAGTTTTATTAAAGAAATATAAATAATTGAGCCATTTTTAGATTTACGCAATTTGGAATAAATATTAGTATATGAATTAAGATCTTATAGAGATTAATAGACTAGGGTTTTAATTTAATAAGCTGGTATAATATACAGAATATTACTGAAAAAGGAAAATTTATATAAAATACTTTAAAATTGGCAAAAAAATTTAAATTTTGTAATATTATCCCCCCTCCCCAAAGACTTTGTATGAAATTTATGTTTATTTAACTACAATTTCAGACAACAGACTTGTAATAAATTTGGAAGTTGATTTTTGAATACTGAAAATTTTAGAGACGTCAGCGAAGAGATGGAAAAGTAAAATTTAGCAATGCAAGAGAAAAAAAAATACTAAGAGCATTTAAATTTAGCTGAGAGCATTTCCCCTGTAAAAGAATACAAATAATGGTTACAACATCACTTATCATTTGTAAGTGCATAGGAAAATATAAACACAATAATGAATAAAGAATAAGTATAAATACAATAAGAAATAAATAATAAGAAATAATAAAACTATAGTAATAAATAACAACAAATTCTTTTATCTTATGGAAATTTAGTGTATTTCCATTTCTCTTATCACAAACATATTTCCAATCAATTAATGTTTAACACTTTATTTACTTCAAGTATAATTTTAAGTTCTATTGGCTTAATCAGTTCGTAGGTCATAACAGTCCTTTAGCAAAAATAGTGGTACGGTCCTTAAGTAAAAAGTTCAGCTGCAATAAATATTTTTTACTAAATTTGTTTCGACTACTCTACCTACTAAAACTCTTTACATTAGGTTTTAATATTATATGTCATCATTAGTAGTTTTTATTTAATAAACTAATTCCTAGTAGTTATTCAACTACCTTTTAACGTTTGTTTATCAACTACTTTTTTGAGGATCTTCTTTTCCCATTCTAATTGGGACTCACCTTCTTTTAAAACTTCTCACTTGTTCTAGTAAATATCATAATTTTTCATTTATAAGTTATGTTCTTTTTTCTTTAATAAATAATAAATCTTTCAATAATATAAATAAATAATATAATATTTTCAATTGATAGTCATATTAATAAAATTCTCAACAGTATACTTGAATAATAACAATAATAATACTTAATAACAATATTATATTCTAAGAAAATATCACAGATTGTTTGCTTATTGACATGGAAAATAATGGTTGAGGATAAAAATAATACATAGCAATTAAATAATTTTCTTATTTTTTTACTTATATAAGAAAGTATTTTTGCCAGTCGAAACAAACAAACAAACAAAAAATAATAATTCCAAAATCCTAATAAATTTAACTCTAAATATTTAGAAAGTGGACTCTCAACCAATAATTCCTTACAATAATTTATCTCTCTGATACTCTTGATGAACAGACGTGCATCTGATAAACTTAGAATAGTAAAATAAAGAAAATAAATAGGAATAAAAGTTAATTTGTTTATATACTTAATTTTCTATTGTTACACAATCACTACCAAATCTCATCACAATTATCAATTTCTAGGTTTATATAATTATAATAATATTATTAATTCTTACTATTTTTGTAAACAATTGGTTAAGACAATGGAATAAAATAAATATAGTTTATTTTGATATAAACTTGATATAGAATTAAAAATATTTATTTTTATTTTTCAACACCAATTTGAAATTCCTAAAATCAAATACACATCCTATGCCTGCATAAAGTGTCTACTTAATCTCAAAAACTCCCTAAAACAAGTAATATCCTCGTTGCGCACCAAGGTCTTACCTGGTAATGTTGAAAACTATTTGAGGAAGAGAAAACAAAATCTACAGAATTAAAATTTTATCTATGGTTTTTACTTTACTTTGAGTTTGTGATTGTAATTGTGGTTGTGATGTTTGTTGTGGTTTTGTTTGTTTTATGAGTTGCTCATGAAACATTCTGAAATCATCTGGTGAAAAATAGGGTCTTAATTTAGAAACGTGTACAATAACTGAATTTAGTCTGTTTCATAATTAAATTTATCTATTTCATAAGTTACTTCAGAAAGTTTGTGTATAATTTTATATGGTCCTGAGAAAGTAGGTTCTAATTTTCGAGTGTTAGGATACTTAAATTCTTCATAAATTACAGAATCTTGTATTTTTAATGGGGATTCAACAAAATTTCTATCATATAGTCTTTTACTTTTAAGATAAATTCATGAGTTCACGCTTTTGCAATTTTGTGTGCTTTACTGACTGTAGGATAGTAGTTTTGGTTTAAAGGAGATTGATAGGGTAATTGACCTTAAAATAAGTAGGCAGGTGGGAATTTAATTATGGAATGTGGGGTATTATTGTATTCTTAATCTTGTCCAAGGTATTTTAGAAGAAGTGGAATTGACTTTACATTTAAGCCTGGTAGCTATTGTCTGATTAACGCGCTCTATCTTCCCATTGGTCTGTGGATGGTGTGATGATGTAAAACGTTGTTGAATAAGATGTTTTCTGAGGAATTTTTTGAATCTTGGAGACCTAAAAGCTTTATGTCTATCACTAAGTATTTTTTGAGGTGTTTAAACATTAAAAATTTGCTTTAAACAGTTTGTATAATGCTTCAGTAGTAACATTTTTAGAAGGAAAAGCCCAAACAAATCTAGTTGCGTGATCTATTATTATGTGTAAGAATTTTTTTGTTGAGTTGTAATAGTTAAATCCACCCACAGTATCAATAGAAAGACATTCAAAAGGTTGATCTGTGGCTGGCATAGCTTGTAACAAGCCAAATCTTTTTTGTTTTTGTTTTTTATTTTTTTGACAGGTGTCGCATTGTTTAACAAATTGTGTTATGTCTATAGTCATATTAGGCCAATAATAGTTAGGGGATATTAAGTTAAGCATTTTTTGGATTCCTAAATGTCCAAAATTATCATGAGCAATATGAAGTAATTTTTTCCTCAATGACATTGGTACAACTATTTTTTTGAATCCCTTTCTCTGAATTATAATAATCCCATTTTCTTTTTTATATTTCTTATCACAGACATTATCCTTGTTTTGCATCTCTATGATTTCTTTTCTGTCCAACAATAAACTTACATGTTGATTGAAGTAAGCAACAGGATTTCGAGACAACATGTCTGCTTCGACATTTGTTGAACCCCTCTGATACTTAATCTCGTAATCAAACATGCTAAGTTTAAGTGACCACCTAAAAAGTCTACCTCTTAAGTTTTTAATGCTCTTTAACCATACTAGAGATGCATGATCGGTACGGATTGTAAATTTGACTCCATGGAAATAATGATAGAATTTATCAAGAGTATCTATAATTGCTAAACATTCTAGCTCGGTTATAAAATAGTTTTGTTCATAACTCTTCAAAATTCTAGAATGGTAAGCAATAGGATGCAAGAAATTATCTTTATCAGGTTGTTTTAGAACTGCATTCACTGCTACCAGAGAGGCATCTACAAACATATGGAGGGGCAGTTTTGGGTCATAAATTTTGAGGATTGGTTTTGCAATTAAGGCATTTTTTAGTTTTTCAAAAGAGTCCTGACATTCTGAGTTCCATTCCCATATTGTGTTTTTTCTAAGTAATTTATTAAGGGGGTATCTAATTTCAGCATATTTGTCTATGAATTTATGGTATACATTACTAGAACCTAAAAATCGTTGTAATTCTTTAACATTAGAGGGGGGTATTAATTTTTTAATGGTCTCAATATCTGCATTAGCTGGAGTTAAAAGTCCCATTAGTGACTTCGTAGCCTAAGAAATTAATTTTATTTTGGCTTAATTTACATTTAGAAAGTTTAAGTTTAATATTTTCTAATTTACAGATTTCAAAGATTTGAGTTAAGTGATTTAAGTGTTCTTCTAGAGAGAAGGAGAAAATTATAATATCATCAAAATAGTGACACGCGAAATCTATTTTATATTTGTTAAGGATCCTTCTAATAGTTCTATTGAATATTGGGGGCCTGTCTTTATGCTGAACGGAAGAACTAGCCATTCGAAGAGGCCAAAGTTGCTAGCAAAAGCTAATTTTTCGGTATCAGATGGATGTATTGGTATGTGCCAGTAGCCAGAGGCTAAGTCTAAAGTTGAAAAGTACTGAGCACTACTCAACTTATCTAAAATTTCATCGATACGGGGCAAGGGTTCTGCATCATTTTTAATTACTGAATTTAGTTTCCTATAGTCTATACATAATCGGGTCTTTTTACCTTCTTTTTTCATAACTAAAGTGATAGGGGCAGAATAAGGGCTATTACTTTCTGTTATGATTCTAGCCGCTAATAAAGATTGGATTTGACTTTTTATTTCTTTTTCTTCTAAGGGGGAAGTTCTGTAGGGCCTCAAAGATACAGGTAGGTCAGATTTTAGAAAAACGCGTTGTGGCTCAATATTAATCCTACCCACATCATATTTATGTTTTGCAAAAATATCCCTATAATTTTGAACTATCTCCCTTAAATTATCATTCTGAATTAAATTTAAATCCCCAATTAAATCTGAATCAGAATTATTAACATCGCGAAAATTTTGAGAAGTTATGAACTGTCCATAATCAGGTTGCACATTATAATCATTTCTATCATTCTCAAAAAAATCCTGAGTAGTCATATAATTTTCACAACTAGATGGTAATTTGATATCATTCTTACATAAATACAAAGTTTCAATACTCTCATTAGCTGTTATTACATTATCATCATTATATAAATTCAAATTCTCATCACAATTAACTGTAACCAAATCATTCTCGTGTTGTACTTTATTCATCTCTACAGTATGAAAATGAAGCAATTTCTCATTATGTATGGATATACTCTTATTTATAATTTTCTTTCCTTGTCTTATAGTACAATTTCTACAATGTATAGTTAAATTAAATTTAGAACATTCCCTTAAGCCCAAAATAGCATACTCCAAATTAGTATTACACACTAAAAAGTTAACATATTTTGTAATTTTACCCACTTTAAGAGAAATTTTACATTTTTGATTTATTTTTAACACCCCTTTTGCTTGACCAATAGTAATTGTAGGTATAGTTTCAATTTTAGCATTTAGTTTTTTAACAAATTTTAGGGGTAATATTGCAGTAGTGGATCCAGTGTCCACTATACATGGTAAATTATAACTATTGGTACATCCATACACAATTATTTGTCAAATATTAGGAATAGTAGGAGGTGAATTACTAGGAAGAGTATCAGAGGATGTTGCATCATTCCTAAATAAACACTCTTGTTCCCAATGATATGCATTATTTACACCTTTATTTGTACATATTCTACATGGTCTAGAAGGATATGGTTTCTGAATGTAATTATTTTGAAAATTTCTAGACCCCTGATTTTGATACTGTCTTTGTGGAATCCAATTCCTAGGTGCATTATTGGGCCTATTTGGCTGAAAATTAGGTCTACTTGGTTGCTGTTGATTTACTGTTTGGCGTGAAATTTGAGGAGTGGAAACTTCAACAAATTGCTTAACAAGCCGGTACCATTCAGAGGTACTATTTGGAGGGTTTACATTAATATTATTTCTATACTCTGGTTTTAATCCATCTGTCAACCCTTGTATTAGAAGAGTCTCACAAAGATGGAGTTTCCTCCCAATTCCTACTTTTTTGTGAAAATAATTTTCTAAATTATCTAATTTATCTAATTTTAGAGTTGAGAAATCAGAAAAATTTGGAACATTTAGTTCAATGAATTTTTCTATCAAGATTTTTGAAATCTCTTCATAACTAGTACAATTAACACAGTCATTGATATAGACTTTTAGTGCTTCACCCTTTAAATACTGTGGAATAGATTTAAATTTCCAGTCTAAATCTTTATTTTCCCTAGTACTCATATCATCATAATAATTTAACCAAGCCTGGATTTCCATTCCAGTACTAAAATCAAAATTGACTAATTTTGGTTCAGCCATTATATCAGTATTCATTAAAATAAAAGAAGCACTTCTATTCTCTTTAATACATTCTGACCTTAACAACATTTAAACTAATAGAGTTCTATTTTTCATAATAGATTAAGTACTATTTCAGACTTTAATAATAAATAAATAAATAATTCTCATGACTTCATAATAAACTTTACAAATAATAAATAAATAAATAAATAAATAAATAAATAAATACTCTTCACGAAATAATAAATAAACCTCATAAATAAATAATTCTCATACTTAAAAATAAATAAATCTCAATAAATAACTAACAATAACAGAAATAATAACATAAGAAGTGCAAAAATATTGTGAAAAAACTCACTCCAGGCATCTTGTCTCACAGTTATTAGCACTATAATTGGTCATTTACATTGGCGATGTAGATTTTTTAATTGCTGGCAATGATCTTTAGTAAAGATCATAAACTATCGTGCACCAGTACTTCTAACTTCTACCCATTGGTAATTTTGGAGACACACTCGCTTTTATTGCCGTCACTTCACAATCCTGTCGACTTTTTCTTTTCCTGTGATGTTTTGACGGCAAGTAGTTGGTATTGTCGAAAATAATGGGGGCTTCCATTCGTAAACAGCACAGGCATTTCAGCTGATTGGTTTAAGATAGTAAAAGAAAAATGAAGAATTCACACAAGGCAGTCGTTTGAAACACTATTCACTTTATTTCTACACTCACGATTGAATCTAGGGAAGATGCTCATTTCTTCAATGGTAAAAAGAATAAAGTCTATTCTCATCATACAATTAGTTTTAAAAACATTTCATCTCTCGGTTGCATCCTATACACAATTCCGTACCCATCTCCATACACATTACGCTACCTATTCCTCCTCATTTTACACACCTATAATACAGTATTCATCCACCGTATTACTACCTCCATCGAGCAGTCCCACTGTATATCCAATCTTCCATGACTCCAATCTGCTACCCTTCTCTCTCTCTTTACACTTCTACATGACATGACATCGCATTCACTTCTACATGCTAAAAAGCTTCTCTCTGGTTCCCGCCATCCGTATTTATACTCCCCTTCTAGAAGATTCTTATATCCTGGCCCCAGATGTCTAAAGCGTAAACAAATGTTAAAATCTGTACTCGAGATTATGCAAAAATAACCTTTTTTCCCTCTTCAGACGATAAAAGAAATGAATTTATGTCTGCGAAAGTTTTAACCTTTGAAATATTTTAACTACACCTGGATATTTTAAATAAAAGAATAAATTGAAATAAGTAGACTAGATTAATTTTAACACAATTATTCTAATTGGTAAACAAATCATATTAGATGTAAATCTCCAACTAAGCGAAAAATGTCCGGACCTGGATTCGAACCCGGGACCTCCTGGCTGAAGCCGCCATTGCTCTGCCATCTGAGCTATCCAGGACGATTCTGGTCGAACTTTTTCACCCAGCTAACCTTGATGATTACAGCATCTGGTCTGAAACCTGGTTCAGCTCAACAGAATAAATCTCAGGTAATGGAACTCCAGAAATCGCTGGATGCGAAATTACACTAGATTAATTTTAACACAATTATTCTAATTGGTAAACAAATCATATTAGATGTAAATCTCCAACTGGGCGAAAAATGCCCGGACCTGGACCTTTTTCGCCCAGTTGGAGATTTACATCTAATATGATTTGTTTACCAATTAGAATAATTGTGTTAAAATTAATCTAGTGTAATTTCGCATCCAGCAATTTCTGGAGTTCCATTACCTGAGATTTATTCTGTTGAGCTGAACCCGGTTTCAGACCAGATGCTGTAATCATCAAGGTTAGCTGGGTGAAAAAGTTCGACCAGAATCGTCCGGGATAGCTCAGATGGCAGAGCACTGGCGGCTTCAGCCAGGAGGTCCCGGGTTCGAATCCAGGTCCGGACATTTTTCGCCCAGTTGGAGATTTACATCTGAAATAAGTAGGTTTTCTTCTTTAAGACGGAATAATATTTTAGCAGTTAAATAAAGATTTAAGGGAAATATGATATACCGGGATTTAATAGGAATTCAAATAATAAAAGTTTTATTAAAGAAATATAAATAATTGAGCCATTTTTAGATTTACGCAATTTGGAATAAATATTAGTATATGAATTAAGATCTTATACAGATTAATAGACTAGGGTTTTAATTTAATAAGCCGGTATAATATACGGAATATTACTGAAAAAGGAAAATTTATATAAAATACTTTAAACTTGGCGAACAAATTTAAATTTTGTAATATATATGTGCCCGGCTTTTGATTTTATGACAATCTGGAGATTTTATTTTCAATTTTCCACAATGACTAGCAATAAGCTTAAATCTCCAAGTCTTCAAAGTTGAAATTATTTATTTAATGGATGGTGGAATAATGAAAAAATGTGACATTGCTAAATAATTTGGGATTCTGCAGAACTCATTTTCTATGATTTTAAAGAATCGGAATGAAATCTCCAAATAATATTTTCCAAGCAATTTAGATCCTGAGTGCAAAAGATTTAGAACTGAGGGGAATGCTGATATCGATGAAGCCTTATTTACCTGTTTTAACAGTGTTAGAAATAAAAAAATTTCCAATAAACAGACCAATACTAAAGGAGAAAACAAAACATTTTGTTAATGTTTCTAATAAACCAGATTTTGAAACTGGAAATGGGTGGCTTCAATGGTTCAAAGATAGAAGTGCTAGGGTTTTTAAAACAATTTGTGGTGGAAGTGGCAAGGTGGACAAGATAGGAGACAGTGGTGAGTAATTGGCTGAATGCTCACAAAAAAATTGATTAATCAGTACAGACCTTGTGATGTCTATAATGACATATAAATGATGTCTGATGAGAGAGGAATTTTTTATCAGTTGTTACCTGAAAAAAACAATGTCTCTAAAAAGTGAAAATTGAACTAGCAATAAGTGGTCCAAAGTTAGGCTAATGGCTTTAGTCACAGGTAGTATAGATGGATCTGGTAAACCTTAACTGATAATTATAGGAAAATCTAAAAGCCCTTGATATTTTAAAGGATGCAAAAAATCGCCCATTTTATACCGTGCAAATCAAAAAGCCTGGATGACATCAGATTTATTTTAAGAATAGCTAAGGGACTTTGATGCTGAAATGAAGAAACAGGGAAGAAAAATTCTTTTGCTAATCAACAATTGCACCTCACATGGAACAAGAGAAAACCTCAATCTGCAGATTTCTCCCCAGTGTAACCTTGAAAGTGCAGCCAATGGATCAAGGGTTTATTGATAGCTTAAAAAGATCTTATAGAGTATGTGGTTTGAGCCACATTCTACTTAGTATACAAAAAGAAACACAACTAGTTATCAATATCAAAATGGCCTGCGCGTGTAATGTGAAATCAGAAACAATTAAAATCTGCTGCAGGCATGAGGATTTGCATTTGAAATAACTAATGACATTGGTGTAACATTCCTCAAGATCATGAAATTCATGGAATATGCTGAAATTGATGCATATTTATTAAAGAGAATGGAGGCACTGGTGAAGAAGTTTTGGGATCACTCAATTCAACACAGTGATGGATCGGACAATGATGTGGAGGAAGAAAGAAGCACAACTGGCAACATTTCAGCAGCTGTTGCTAGTCAAAGTCTACAAAACCCCTTCAGATGTTTTTCTGCTTATGATGCTGACTGAAGCAAAAATTTAGATGAACTGAAGAGGAATTTGTCTGTGTACATATTAAATTCTAATGTGCAAAATACCATAATTGATTTTTTCTTCCCTATTTAACTAAGTTAATCCTGTATATAAAATGTAATTTTTTGCAAGGATCTTTTAATTTTGTATTCTGTGCTCTGTCTTGTCAAAATAAATGAAATTATAAGGGTTCTTAAGTGTTTAACCAAGTTTCAGAATAAATGTAACATTAACTAAAAAAAATTAAAATACCCTTTATAAAAGTTTAAAATGTTTTGACAAAAACTGATAAGCATTTTAAAGTACATATTAAATAATTAGTTCTGAAAGAAAATGCGATCGCTTATAACGAATATTGGTTATAACGATATAATATTCGTCTTCGAGCAACTTCGTTCTAAGCGGGCTTGACTGTATTTCAATCGTATCATTCATAATAATGAAATAAAAATGCATGTAATAAAAGTGAAATAATAATTTAAAAAAAAATGACCACACAAAAAATTTACATATCTCATACTATTTTTGTTAATTTTTCTGCAATAGAAATTTAATATCAAATTTTAAACATTCAAGACTGAAAAGTGCATTGTATAAAATTAAACTTACCATTGCCCAATTGTAATGCAGGTCTGGATTGCATTTTAAAGAGTCATCAGAATACTGTAAATATACTTGGTTTTAACAAAAATAAGCATTTGACAAAACTTTAAAGAATTAAATACTTCAACAAATATGAATATATCATTGCAGAAAAAAAAAGATAAAGAAAGTTACAAGCAAGGAACAACATGATATAGTATATTTAAAAAGGAAAGTCCTCAAATATATAAAAGCCAATTTACACAAAAACAAAAAATCATGATTAAGACATAGATTATAACACATTTCCTAACAAAATATTACTAAGAAGATTCATTTATCGCACACTGAAATGAGATAGCTAATAAGATATTTAAAAAACACATAACTCAGTAAAAATATTTTTTCAGCAATTGAAATTGCTGTCCATATCTGGTATATGTGCAAATTATTTTGTGCAGCCCTACATATGATCTTTTTCAAACTAGAATAATAGTAAAAAAAAATACAATTCCTATTCCCCTTCAGTCTTATTAAAACACCATTAACATAACTTGAAATGAAATGAGTAATTTTTATTAAAAAACACCCTGATTTTAAGGGATTATTTTTAACCCCAGTGTTTTTGTTGCAACATATTATTTTTAGTCCTGCGCAGATCAGTTAAAACCCAACTCTTATCTAAAATTCTATTTGAAATCAATATCAAACCAGAGAATACAATTTTCGTCAACTCGAAATCTGAACTCAATCTTACACACTTCAACCTCAAACCTGAAATAAAAGAAGATTAATCCATATTTTAATGCAATTACAGAAAAACAGTCTACCGTTATATCTCTAATATCAATTTTATCTTGTATGCAGAAAAATGAACATATATATATTCATGTATAATGAAATATGTATTTTTTTTCCATCTGAAACAATATTGTGGACCATTTTTTAATATAAAAATGGGTTATCCAATCTGATCCACAATAGTCAAAATCCAACCCAATCCTAAAAAAAGTAGCACCTTGTATTTTCACTGGCTATTCAACAAAAAATTGAATAGCAAAAGTCTTAGAACATTTCTCTTTATATTCAATATGTAACAATTAAATTCTTTTTCAAACTGCAATTTTATGCGGGCCTGAAAATGAGGGTAAATGAAGCAGCTGTCCAGGACCTCCACCTATAAAAAGGGACACCAAAGCTAAAAATAAGCTACATTTTTTTCTTTTTTAATGCTATGGGTCACTCCAAAAGGAACTTTGCCTCAGGGCCTCATGTAGGGTTAGTTAGGCTCTGATTTTATGAAGCATTATAAATCTCCTTACATATAATTCACATAGGTTCTTTTAGAAAGGTTCTTTTTATTTTTTCTATATGTGAATAAACAAAATTTTCAGTTTCAGAAAGAATGATACCACATCTGAGCGTGAAGACTTATATAAAAATTGAGTTTGAGTGGGACTCACACCGAGACCTGTCCCTTTTCAAGTGTACATAATTTATAATTCATTTACAAGGACAGACAAAAGAATTATATTACATTATGGTCTATAGGGAAAAATCGTTTGAGATGTATTTTAATAATGTTACACTATTTGAAACATAACGAAATTGATATGAATTTTTGAAGTGCACTAAAATGGGCTTTCTGTAGAAATGTGGAACATAAAGCATTTATCATTCATTTACAATGTCATACAAAAGAATTTGGTTACAAAATCATCTATTGAGAAAAACTGTTTGCAGTATAATTATATTATACTACTTCCCACTAGGGCTGGGCAATGTCTAAAATGAAATATCGTGATAAATCGGCAGCTTTATATCACGATATTCCGATATATCGATATTGCGACATATGAACAAAAAAATATATGTACATTTATAATATATGTATAACTTCAATATACATTATATATTTTATTAAGGATTAAAAAAAAAAAAAAAAAAAAATATATATATATCATTCTCAAATAGATTAATAAAAAACTATGTATAAATAAGCAAATCTAAATAAATAAATGCTAAAAGAAACTAGTAGGATGTGTTAATGGCAAAAATTTCTTCTATTTCTACGTGTTATTACTTCAAAATTCGCTATCACAGAGGCAAAATTAAATAACAATCTATGCCCATCATGAATATTCTAAAGATATAGGTGCACTAAATTGTATGCAGTTAAAAGGAAATATAAGCATCGCATCTTTCAAACAAATCATTGAATTTCAGCACCAACCTTATTAGATGTCTGTATCCAAAATTCCTAATCTAAAAATCATAAAAGCAATACCTGTTGGACAGTATACACCCAAGCCTAAGAAGGATCTACTTATGTGAAACCGTAACAGAATAAGGAGTTTGATTAAAATTCGTGCATTAGTTTTTGAGATACAGATATCGCTAAAATTGTGGAAAATGCAGCATAGCAGCGCCACCTATTGGACGATTAACACTAACACTTAATCAACAACAAGTTATGTCAACATCTGTCTGAATTTGAAATGTTATGAAAATACGTGCGATAATTCTTGAGAAAAAGCTATATCGGAAATTTTGAAAAATACAGCATAACAGTGCCACTTATGGTCTATAAACACCAAACACTAATCAGTAAAATTGATGTCTACGTCTAAGTCTAACTGAATCTGAAGTTTGATAAATATTAGCGCATTAGTTCTTCAGACAGAGCTATTGCGAAAATCGTGAAAACTCAGCTTAGTAGTTCTGCCTGTTGGGCCATTTACACCAAGAACTAATCAGCACCAATTTACAAGGTATAACTGAATTTGAAATCTGACAAAAATCCGTGCATTAGTTTTTGAGATAAAGTTATTGTGGATATTGTAAAAAATGCACCTACCTGTCAAGTAATTTACACTAATTTATAACGAGATATAAAAGAATCTAAAATTTTGTTAAATTCCATGCATTAGTTCTTGAGATAGAGCGCCTACAAAATTTGTGTTGCAAAGAGACAGACAAAGCTTTTTAAAAATAGTCAAATCGTGTTCAAGACTTTCTAAACATATAAATCGGTCGAAACCCAGATGACAAAATTTTCATGAATCCAATACTTTCTTCTTGTAAAGATAGTAGAAAGTAAAAAAAAAAAATCGTTAACAGAGAGAGAAAAATAATAGTTTGGTTAAAGTCAATTTTTGAATTGTTTATATTATTTATATTGCTGTTGTGCTGTTATGCTTAAAATTGTCTTACTATGCGTCGGCGCCCCCGACAAAAGCTCTTAGTTTATTTTATTTCATTTTTATATTCTCCATTTTTTTTAAAAGAAAAATAAAACTCCGCGTGATCTGCGAATCATAATCAAATGTGTTTCAAAATTTACCTTCCCCTTAATTTTGTTTTTCCATTGTCCATGTATGCTGTGTACATGAACCGCAATAATTAACTTTTTGGACTCCGGCGTCTCTTACACAAATTTTATTCGGTCGGCACCACTTTTATAAAAGAAGTTTCCTTCAAGTACACAATTTCAAAAATGCTAAGGTTAAGTAAGGAAATTTTATTATCCTTTATTACAGGTGCCAAAGACAAATTTTGAAAGGAAAGATGGTGTCGCCACAGCGGTGACAACGGAGTGCAAAGGGTTAAATAACTTTATGCAATAGCGGATAAGGATTTTAATGAGTTACTGTCACTTTCAACTAATTTCTTGCTATTACATTTAAAAAATCCGTGAATGTGCTAGAAATTTTTGCGTGAAATAATATTTTTTTGAGAACAGCCCTAAAAGTTTAAACTTAAAAATTCTGAATTAAAAAATATTTTTTTTCTTAACCTTTAAGACTATCTCTTATGCTTGTTCTATCGGGGAACTTGGATGAGGATCTCCTGCGTTTCGACCAATGTCCGCTAAATGAAGAAAAAAAAACTAACCCCCCCCCCCACACACACACCGAACAATTTACGTCTTTCCTCTTTTGATTGTCAGTACACAAACTTTAACTGCTTAATTTTTCTGCCCTGTTTGTTATTTTGAATTCTAGTGACATTAAATAAATATTGACATCTAAATATTCTCCCCCCACTCCCCACAAACAAACAATGACAGAGGCAGTAAATACCAAATACTCACATATGTCAATTTTTAAAAGAAACTACCAGGAGAAAAAAAAAACGAGCTTCAGAGAAGTAAAAATATCTGCATAAAAAAAGAACCTGGAATAAACATTAATATATATTGCTATGGAAGTATTATTTCATTTGTCCAATTAAATCCACTGTTGCAAATAAAATGTAATATTTCATTTATTTATCTCCCCGATTCACATATTGCTCATTAACAACGAACAAATATTCATTCAAAATTGCTGAACCAGATTGAAGATAAAACAAAACAAACAATATCATTTGCTGTCGGCAACATGAGAAAAACCAGCTGTATCATATTTATCGCATATCATCTGAACCTGAACACCGAAACTATCACTTTTTCCCCTTTTGAAAAATCGTTTACACTGAGAGAAATCACAGCATAATACCATGGTAATACCATGATAATACCATGATAGTATCATGCTTATCGAAAACTGAGGGTTCGGTTAATATCACGGTTGAAGCTGGGAGAATCTTGAGGAGTGATCATGGTTTAGGGTGAGACGTATCATGATGATCGAAACTGATTATTCGGTATTTAATGTCATCATGGTTTATAGTTCATGGATAAAATACTCCATTAGTATCATGGTCATCGTAATAACCTGCGGTTTAGAATGGTAGAATTTTGAGTACTCGAAGTTGAAAAAGCGCCGATTGCAGTTTAATGAAAAAGTATGATAATCGTGGTTTGCATCACGATTATGACAATCGTGGTTTGGATCACGATTATGATAATCGCGGTTTACACCACGATTATGATAATCGTGGTTTACATCACGATTACGAGAATCGTGATGTACCGTCGTATAGGATTTTTTGATATCGTCATCGCGATTTATAATTTATATCGATTTTATCGGTTTTATCGATGTATTGCCCAGCCCTACTTCCCACATAATGAAATTTATATACATTAGTGAGTTTCACTACAAGATGCTTGCTGTCGAATATGATGTGCATAGCATTTATCATTTATTTACAGGGACACACAAAAGATTTCAGTTACAGTATAGTCAATAGCAGTACAATTAATGGAAGTGCTGGTAAGCATTTTTAAGTTTAGCAAACTTTTTGCACACTACATTGTGAATATAAATTCAATAGAACATATATAAGACTACATAAAATAATTCATAAGCATTACTGTGTATGGGCATGAATTTCTTAAGGGTGATATAAATTGAGCTATGCCTTTTCCAGCTGAACTATATCTGGGAGCACAGCAGTGCCCCTGCCAAGTCAAGAAAGCATAGCTGTAAGCATCCTTTTCTGGAAGAAACTCAGGGTACTTTTGACACCCCATACCTTTGTGCTGAAGTTTCTGAGGAACTTGAAACTTCATTTTTCTAAAAGTACTCTTCAAACAGAACCAAATGTTTAACTTTCCATATTTTTATCTTTTTTAGTTCATAAGATGTATGAACTCAAAGTTTTGCTTTTTAGACACTGACTGACTGACTGACCAATTATTAAAAATCTAAGGTACATCCTGCAGCCCTAGAAACTTGATATTTGGTATCAAAGTAGTGTTTGGGATACAAAATATGGAAAAAAATGTAAAAATCCGGAAAATTAAAAAAAAAAAAAAAAATTGTAAAAGTTAAAAAAAAAATTAAAAAATACAGAAACAATTTCCAAATTTTTTAATTATGTCTTTCTTGACTTCCTAAACACTACGTTTATACCAAGTACCAAGCATCTAGTGCTACAAGTGATACCTAAGATCAAAATTCTTCTACCCACAGCTATATCTAGTACCTTTCCTGGAAGCAACTGAGGATTGTAACTAACCTAATCAGAATTCTAGACAATACTGTTGGTCATTCATCATAAACATGATAAAACGCAGCATTATCGGTTTGCCATTTAAACTAAATCAAGTCTGAAATAGTTGGGTCCTGAATACAGTAAAATTTGTTTTAATTGACTAAAACAAATAAGATAATTTTATTTTACCAAATATTGATTTGGTGAATTTAAATATTTTATAAATATTCTGCAAATGTGCTAACATTTCTTGATATAATACTGCTCTTATACTTTTGCTATATTTAAAACCACTACCATGTTATTGTCTGAGCGAAGCGAAGGCTAATACTCAGCGAAATATTACTGTGAGGACAGATTACAGCTATGATGGATATTAACGCCATGTCCTACTAAAAAAAGCCTAATAAAAACCTTTTGTCAAGCATAACTCAAAAAATATTTGTCGGATTTCGTTTCTGATTGCACCAGAAGGTACCTATGAGGGTCGCCTACTGAATGCACCTACTATGAAAAATAAGTTCCAAACCATTTAAAAATTATATAATAAAAACTGATAAAAAGCACAATTTATCTGCATACGTCATAGAAATTTGGTGTGCGTCACTTTCACCGTTGGATGTTTTCGTAGACAACTGATTTGAACACATGGAGCAAATAAAAAAAATAGGCACGCAGTGATATTGAATTGCCATAAAACATATTTAAATTTAATCAAACAGGAAAAGAAATCTGTTTGTTTTCCCATTTAATAGAAAAAAGGCATAAAAACTTTGATTTGAGATTTTGCGATAATCTGTCAATAGCATTTTTTAATTGCTAACAGCATATTTTATATTTCGCGTGTGAAAATTAGAAACAATTATATGATGTTTAATAAAATATTTTGCTTTATAGCATTGTTTCTTCTTATTTTCTTTCTTTTTTTTTTTACATGCTTTCTTTTAACTTCGAATTTATATTTGTCTATTATAATATTTGTCTGTGTCACTCAAATCTTGTGATTCATTTTTTCACCCACTTCCTGTTGACATAGAGTTTTAAAATTTGGAATATATATGTATTCCTGAGTGCAATATATGAATTGGACATTGATTTTTTTTTAATTCGATCCCTAGGGGGGCAACGGTGGGGGGGGGGGGGGTGAATTACTTAATGGTTATGTTTGAATTTCTACAGAGAAATCAGAATTCGCTTCAAATATGAGTATTTGTAGAAAAGTACTAATGACAGGGTTACGGTTACCACGATATCGCCAAACTTTAGCCAATGTGGCGAAATTTGGCAACAAAAAAGTTTCCATATATGAAGCCAACTTGGAGATAGCTGGCTAACTTGGCAAAATTCCCATTTAAATCCATTTATCTTCCATACTTGAACTCACGGATTAAATTTAAACTCCGTGCATTTAAGGTTTTTTTCAAGACTTTTCTACTATTTAGTTCATTTCAAAAACATATATATTTTCTAAATTTTGTGAATTTTAATTAAAGCATGATTTTTAAAAAAACAATTTCCATTTTCATTAATTCTTTTTAGTCTTTAAAAATGAAATTGGTACTTTTCCTGTTTAAGGGCCTTGGCGAGGTAGAGAAAATAGGATTGGCAAGACAAGTAAGCTTTTTATGCGTATTTTCGTGCATCTTATTCGTTGTTTTATATACTCAAGCAATTTTTTAAAGATTTATAAAATTTATTTTGTGTTAACGAGCCACTTACCTATTTTTATATACAAACAAAAGTAAATTGTATATAAAAAGCAATGACATTATATATATAAATAAAATGTTTATATTTATGGCACAGATGCCATAAACGCACCGGGTTTTGGCGTGATTTTTTATGCCAATTTGACGAAAACGCTGTTTTCAAATACCAGTTACATATAGCTTGCTATAATAGCCGTTATTTTTTATTTCAATATGAAAACAAAATAAAGTGATAAACAAAACATTTTCTATTATTTTTAAAAGGAAATAACAATCAATAAATGATATAACTATAGAACAAAACAATTTATAATAGCGTTATATATGGTTACATCAGTGGTGGCTTGTGATTGGCATTTTGGGGGGCACTAAATCCATAGCGGCCAAATTATTCTTCTCTTACCACTATTGCTTTAAAAGAAATCTTTGCCATATTTGTTGGCAGAATATTCGACCATTAAACAAGGTAATCTTTTTCTTTCAAAAAATAATGGTAAGAAAAGAATAATACTGTCCGCCATGCATTTAGTGCCCCAAAATATGACAGTCACGACCCGCCACTGATTACTATGTCAGGCAAAGTAATGCCACTTTGATGCCAATCAGGTACCTCGGTGCATATATGACATCTTTGCCATATTTGTTGGCAGAATATTCGACCATTAAACAAGGTAATCTTTTTCTTTCAAAAAATAATGGTAAGAAAAGAATAATGCTGTCCGCCATGCATTTAGTGCCCCAAAATATGACAGTCACGACCCGCCACTGATTACTATGTCAGGCAAAGTAATGCCACTTTGACGCCAATCAGGTACCTCGGTGCGTATATGACATCTGTGCCATATTTACTTGTAAAAATAAGCATAAACGTTTATCAGGTTTGTTTTCATAGCTATTTATACTTTTTGCAACAAATCTCACTTTTTGAGGCTGAAACTGAACAAAGATTTAAAAAAAAACTAGAAAACGGGAAGAAGAATAAAAATGCTTTGATACAGAAAAGTTTCTAATATAAACTAGAAAACAAGAACTCTCCTTTTCAGAATTTAGTGTCACCCTCGATGAAAAAAAAAATATATAAATATGGATAGTACAAAACATATTTCAGTTTTAAGACTTAAAACACATGCTTTTACTTTGTACAGAATGACGTCATCCGCATCCGCTAAAGAATTCTTCATTTACGATCCAGTCTTAAACATCTTCTATAGTAAAGTACGCATAGGACGTCACTATCACTGAATAATACACAAATCCAAAGAAAAAGAGATGTCGTCATTCAAGAAACTCTACAATAAAAATCGGCTCTCTCATGATTCATAATGCCCTCATTTGTATGTAATATTAATACAGATACTTAAAATTAAATTTTGAAAAAAAAATCATTAATTTATATTTTTTCAAAATAGCACGTATTTTAATTAAATTTTTTTAAGTTGTTAAGTGAAAAAGGCAAAAAAAGGTATAATTACTATTTTCCAACTATTTTCCCCGTACTTTCTACAGAAATGGAGTACTTGAGTTGCCAAAATTAAACAAATAGCTCTAAAAACTACAAAAAAATTAATATTTCAAAAATAAATTGAGATGCAGTTTTCAAACAAATTGCATTTAAAAGTACTTTTTCTCCCCAATACGACGGTATAAAAATTGAAAATGTGCGATGTTTAGAAGTTAAAAATCTTAAAATAGAATAAATAGTAGTAGAATAAAAATAGTAGAATATAGAAGATTATGTTAAATTGCAGTACAGTATTTGGTACTACTTAGTTATCCCGTCGACCAAAAATCTATCGCTAAACTGTAAGACTGAATGCCAATAATGGTTGATTGTAAATGTCGCATTCTAAGTACCTTATTACCATGCATTTAATGCTTTTCATGGTAATTCGCTGTTATATGGACTTTGGCGCTTTTGTAAAAAGCACGCAATTCGGGGTTAAGAAAGTGAGTTTTTTTTTGCCAAATGATATAAAGGTCTATGAAAATAAAACAGAATAAGTATTATACTGGTTTATATATATATATTTAAAAATGCATCTGCTAACACGTATTAGATAAGTTATTTACATTTGTATATAATCTAATATATAAAAATGAAAATTTGTCTATCTGTCTGTTTGTAATTCTATACAAATCCACAGTTTGGAAGCCAAAATTGTGAAAAGATACGTACATGTGTATTAAAACACGGCCGAGGCAACTAAAGTAATCCGGAATCGAAATAATTTATAGTTAATATTTAATTAAGAAAAAAACACCAATTTAACAGCAATTTCTTATCAAATTTAAACATTTTTCGTTATAGCAGTTGCCAACAATTAAATTACACAATAAAATTCTTACTACAACAATTAATTTTCTACTGCAAGATTTTCACGTGAAAAATAAAAATGAAATAAATAATTTGCCGAATTTAAAAAAAAGGTGAATATTACGTCATAACTTTTCTATTGCAAGATATTCGCGTGAAAAATGAAATAAACAGTTTGACGAATTTAAATGAAAGTAAATATAACTTCATAACTTTTCTATTTCAAGGTTTCCACGTGAAAGAGGAAAATATTTCGTCATATTGGAAATATTAAGGGCGTGGTGAATATAGTATAATGTCATATGAGTGTGAAAAAACGTATTGAAGCATGATAAAAACCCGATTATGGAAATATTGGCGTATTTTAACGTTATTGCTCCAATTATAAATTGAATTAAGTTCATTTATAGCTGTATTCTTTTGCGTCTGTTATATACATTTATACATTTTTATATTGTGTTTTCATTTGATTCATGCATACAACACTTCGACTACTTTTTTTAATGATTGTTTTATGTTCTATGCTAAATTTTGAAATTCATTTTTCAGAACAAACATCCTTCAAATTCTGGGCAACGCAGGGCACTTTAGTTTGTAACAGATAAATGGCTTTTGTATCTGTATATCTAATGCTAATATTATAAAGCGTTATAATATTATAAAGTGTATAATATTATTAATGCTTGTACGTTTGTGAGGTGTTATCTCTGAAACTACATAGCCAACTTAAAAAAATGTTGGTGGCCATCTCTGCTCCGAAAAAAAGACTGTATTTTATGTCAGTGCAACAACCTACATCACTGCAGGAGCAAAAAAGTTCTAAAACTGCGATTTCCGTGATGATTGGGTTAGAAACTTTAAATTTGGTGTGGTAGTTACTTTTAAGATGTAAATACTCGTTATGAATGCTCTCTAAAAGGTTCAATTTGACGGATAAATGTAAAAATTCCTAGAAAGGTTCTAAATTATGATTTATTTGGAATACTGAAATTTCTGGTATACTGTTGGGGTTAGAAACTAGAACTTTGGCATGGCAGTAATTTATAATATGTAAATGCTCATTGTAGAACAAATTCTAAAAAATCGAAAGACTAAACAAAGCGGAAAAAGATCTAAAGATGATCTAACTAACGAAGTACATGGAATTGTTAGGAATATAAACATAAAAATTGACATGGCTGTATTTATCATGACCTAAATTCTCGCAATAGAACAAGTCCTAAAAATGTCGCTATATAAAACACTGCAGAAACAAAAAACTTTCGAAAATTTTCTATTTCTGTGTTACTGCTGAGCCCAAAATTTTGAAATTTTGCTTCGGGTTAGTTTTAAAATATAAAATTGTCTCTCGGAATGGTTTCTAAAAAATTTAAAATTTAAAAAGACGAAATGAGCAGAAAGCGATCTCAATTACCATTAATTTGGAATTATTAGGTATAGCAACTTTAAATACTTCATAATGCTGCATTTCCTCCACAAAACATGCAATTTAAATGCAACAAAACTTATAGATACCCACCTAGCATTAAATAAATTGTGTAAATATTGAATAAAGACCTGCATGAAACAGTGAGTAGGTTGCCCGAAAGTACTTGTTAAAGTGCTCCTTCTCTAGGCTTTTCTCTCTCTCACCAAGGCCACTAACAGAGGGAAGTGCCGTTTTAAATGTGATATGAATTTTTTTTTGTGATTCATTTTTCTAGACATTTTATCATAAGGTCATATTCTCAATTATCATTCAAAGATTTTTTATATATTAACTTATTCTGGTGACATTTCATAATCGGGCGTATATTTAGCGTCCGTATTGGTGTATTTTAGCTTGCATGATTTGTTGAAAAAATATGCATGGATTTGTAAATTACTTCAAATGACACTTTGACAGCTCAAAGGTTATGCAGACGATATATTCAGATCTTGTGTCATACTTTATGTTGCAATTATTGCAGATTTCTTTTATTTAATACATGCTAAATACAGCTCAACTTGTGCAGAATATCTTTGAAAACAAAACAATACAGCGTATGTAGTGGCCAGCATACACTCATCATTTAAATCCGATCGAGCATATTTAAAACACACTCTAACGAAGCATTGCATGCCACTGCTGATGTGTTCGAGACTTTGATACTATATCAGATTTTGAAGAGAGAATTCCTTAACTCTTATCGACAACCTCATTGCATCCGTGGAAAACAGATATTGTACAATATTAATTATTCTGGGGGAGCACACACCATATAAAGTATAGTCCATTCTTTTTAAACATCATATATTTGTCATTTAAAGTTACTCAAATTGGTGCGGAGCATCTGATTATGCCCTTGACATCATTTTATACAGTCAAAATTCCGATATAAGATAATTTAGTGTTTCATTTTCTATTTTACTTTTAATATATTGCATACTTTCAATCTTATATCCATGCATGGCTGTCTTGCATGGTTTGCTTTCCCATTTTGTTAAACAGTGTATACGAATTTACATATAAGATTTTGTAATTCTACGATTCGTTTATTTTTATCATTTCAATTTATCGCAGTATATGGACAATTAAAGATAACACCTCATTTTCTTTGCTTCCACATGTTATTATTAAATCTATGTTCTCAGCAATATCGCTCAGACTAATCCCTCTGAGGGAAGTCCTAGTTATAAACATTGCTATAGTTTGATGTCATGGTGATACATCATGGTGCAAAATTAGCAGCAATTTTAAAAGCAAGAAAATTTTTCAGCCAAACTTACCCCATCTTTGCCAAATAATTCACTTTTGCTACCAAACTATTGATGTAGACAATAATTGTTGAAGAATAATACATTTAATTTTTATAAAACATGGAGAGTGGCATTCAGGATATGACTAACATAATTGCATACATAAAAGAAGTTTATTTTTATAAATGATAATACAAATTCCCTGTGATGTACAAAGTTTTTTAGGTACTCAAATGAATGTTTTGGAATTCAAAATCTAAATTCTACACCCCTCTTTCCCCCCCCCCCCCCAAAAAAGGACATTGTATTTAAAAGAAAACAATTGTTTTTTCATTTAAAACTTAACTGTCATCACTTTTGCATCACTATGATATCATTTTAACTGATTTTTCATTTTCGACCGTGCTAAGACTATGAGCGGTGGATATAAATATATTCTATATAACTTATTGATGTTTTGTGGATAGTATCTTTCACTTTCACATATTTACTGATAAAAAATAAAAATAAATAAAAAACTACCGAGTGATGCTCGGTCTACAGTGTACTAAAATGATTTAAATTAAAACAAGAACAAAAATCATATGCAAAGATATGTTAGAAAATAAATAAATGTAGGCTTTCTTTTCAGGGCTCCCAACACATTTTAGTCTCCTAAAAGGGGGAAAGGGGGCCATTTTTATTTTAAAAGGGGACTTTGGGGGACCATGTCTAAAAATACCGCACCGAGTTTTCCTACAAATGCAAGCAAATTTTTAAAAATTACCCTCAAAAATATGTTAATTGGTTTTCTTTATAAAGATGGGTCACTAAAAAGTATACTCAGCTAAATATTCTACTGCAAGAAGATAGGAAGTATTCCAATATCCAGTACTCACATTGATAATTCTCCTTAAAGGAGCTTTTAATTTAAATTGATTCTTTATTAAGGGAAGACAAGACTGGGTGCAATCCTATGGGAAATATGCGAGCTCTAAGACCTGTTTTCTGTGAAACTACCAGACCAATTTTGATGAAATTTGGAATCCATATTCAGCGCTCAAGACTTATGGGAGACAGTTTTTTCTGTGACTAAAACTTTTTATTTTAGAATAATGGCAATTTTTCAGAAATTTTATTAATTTTTTTAAAAACTGTCTGCCACATATGTATGCTGTTATTGTATATTTATACTCTATCACAAAAAAAATATGTATCAAAATTGCTTGAGTACTTTATGCGATAATGGGATTTTATCTGAAAAATACGAATTTTCAGGAGATAAAAAAAAACATTGACAAATTGAGTTTTGTGATTACGTATCAACAGAACAGATGTTGGGAGCGTCGATAGTCGGTCAAATGTTTGTATACTTTTTTAAAACCTTCTTATAGTTCAATCAAAAAATACCAACTTTTTGTATTTTGTATCGTGTTGAACTGCAACTTGTATTTTTTGAACTTACACTTTGTTTTACAAAATGACAAAGCCGAAAAGTGTTTTTGAGGGAAGACAAGAATGGGTGCAATCATAAGGGTGAAAAGCGAGCTTTAAGACCTGTTTCCTCAAACTGCCAGACTGATTTTGGTGAAATTCTGAATCCCTATTCACTGGATAATGCTCAAGACTTATGGCAGACCCATTTATCTAAATTAAAAGGGGTATTAGGCCCCCGTTCCCCCTTTATATTTAACCAATGAACTTCCAAATCTAATCAGGGAAGCGCTTTATCAGAATAAACCTGTATACCAAATATGAAGCAAATCGGATAGAAAAATACATTTATCTAAATTAAGGGGGTACTGGACTCCCATGCTCCCCTTTAGACTTAAACAATGAACCTTCAAATTTAATCAGGGAAGTTCATAATCAAAACTAACCAGTATACCAAAATTTGAAGAAAATCTCAAAATTCTGCACGAAAAATCCATTTATCTAAGTTAAGGGGGGATTAGCCCCATCCCCCCCTTTATACTTAACCAATGAACCCCCAAAACTAATCAGGGAAGCGCCTTATCAGAATGAACCTAGAAAAAAAAATCGAAGCAAATCGGATATTTCTATCAAGCGTTATCGTGTTACGTACGTACATACATACATACAGAACTGGCGGGCACATTAGCTCTCAGGCTTTGATAGCCAGTGTGCTAAAAAAGCGCAGCATAACAGCACCTCCTGTTGAGTATTAAAATTAGATTAACTATTGATTAGATATTGTTAATTATTAACCTCAAATGTAAAATTTTGTTCCTTTGTACTACCCAATAAAAGCTGAAATAAGGTATAATGTTCATCGGAAAAAGCATAGTATGGCAACATTAGGGTTAGCTGGGTGAATTAGTCCTCCAGATTCGTCTGGGATAGCTCAGTAGGTAGAGCATTGGCGGCTCCAATCAAGACATCCCTGGTTCGAATCCTGGTATGGGCTTTTTACCCCCATTTTGAAATTTACAACTGATATGGTTTATTTACCAATTGAATAATTGTATCAAAAATTAATCTAATAAAGATAGAGGTGTGTCTATGTGTCTTTGTGCTGACGAGATCGCTGTGCATAGAGCTTTAAGATTTGGCAAGAAGGTAGCTGTATGTCTAAAGTTATGCACATAGAAGCCAACTTTTGCACTTTTTGAGTAGTTTTTTTAAATGTAATTTTTAGCCATTTTTCATATTTCATGGCAATTTTTCCAAATTTGTAAAAGGAATCTGGTTTAAATTTTTTAGCAGAATGTAGTAAATTTTGTCCTCTTTACAATAAAGTTTATTTGGAATTTATACAGTAATTTTTAAATTTTTTGCAATTATTTCATTGTTTTTCGGCATTTTGCAGTGATTTTTTGACATTTATAAAAGAAATTCCGTTTCAAACTTTTAATCCTAATGTAGTAAATTTTGTCTGTCCACGGGTTCACTTTCCTTTGGTTTAAATTGTTAGCGATTAAAAAAAAATAAAATATTTCCCATCCTGCAAGGATTTTTTTCCCCCTATTTGTGAAAAAATTCTGGATACAATGTTTTAGCCCTTCTATAGTACATTTTGACTTCTTTGATTTTCTGAATTTTCAGCGGTTTTTATGCAGTGACTTTTTCACACTAGTATATAAATGGGATACAGTTCCAATTTTTTAGCCCAATTCAGTAAATGTTGTCCTCTTTTCAATAAAGCTTATTACAGCAATTTGTGAATTTTTTATGCGATTTTTTTGACATTCATAAAAAGATACCAGTTTCAATCTTTTCGCAGAACTTATTAAATTTGTCCTCTTTTCAATAAAATTGAATTCCTATAGCAATTTTTGAATTTTTTTGCAATTTTTGAATTTTTTTTTGCATTTTATGGTGATTTTTTAAAATTCGGTTTCAAACTTCTAGCTTAATGTAGTAAAATTTTGTCCTCTAACTTGAATTTTTAGTGATTTTCAATGCATATTTTAACATCTTTTCACATTGTGCGGCAATTTTTTGACATTCATGAAAGAATTCCAATTACAATGTTTTAACTTGCTATAGTAAAACACAATATTTGAACTTTTGTGATTTTTTTAGTTTTGTGGCAATATTTCCAGCCACAGAAAGGAGACTAAAGGGGACCATTTTCCAAAAAAAGGGACTTTGAGGGGAAAAGAGGGACCATTTGGGAGCCCTGTCTTTTGTATAACTGAGAACAAGAAAAGTAACTTTTAAACACTTAATAAAGTTTCTGGGTTAAACATGATATGATATGATGGTTATACACAATGAAAAAATTCCAGGAAATAGCAAATAACTCAAAATCATTAGTTCTGATATTACTACTCTAATAATAAAGGGACAATGCCCAATTATCAAGAAAAGCGAGAGCTCGCCGAAGACTATCTTCTCCGTAACAGGTGATTAAAATCTTTCTCAAATTATCTGGGTTGCAGAGAACTCAAAGAATATTGCACTTGGCTTGCAATATTTCTCAGCTTGAGTACAATGACATGGTTTTGCTTCGCATCTGATCCATTTCTAACTCTGAGCACCACATTCGCCCTTCTTGGCAGTTCTGTGCCCCCACACTCATCCACTGGACACACCAGATTAGTGATTGAACGATTATCATGGAACATGTAAGATACTAAATGAAACACACAAATAAACAACACAAAACGAAAGAATAGCAAAATCAAATCACTAAATAGTAAGAATCAATAATTCTACCAACATAATATATAAAAAGCAACAGTTCTTAATAGCAAATAGGCCTTGATAACAGTTTATAGGATAGTTCAAAAGGAATCACTAGTTTGCAGGTAAAAATTTGTCTGCAACTTGGGCACAATTCTTGGTTTAAACAGTTTATACACACAGTTAATGTTCAAAGAATTTCTTGAAGTTCACAAGAAAATTGTCAGTAAAAACACAGTAAAAAATTAAAAGACATGAAAATGCAAAGTTTGCTGCACTTTAGATTGTAGAAACTGATTGGCTTCATATGCACTGGAGGTTACCCTTGGACCTTCCTGGAAACCCACTTTTTCAACCTTGTATTACTTATTATTTTTCACTTTAACCATTTCAATAACAGCCCTGAGATAAAATATGGATAACAACACTGTTTCCCTACACCTACTGCCGGTGAAGCAGTTAATCACCTTGTAAGGACAAAGGAACTTTGGTAGCAACTTTGTGCTGACTCCAAATTGGGTTTTTGAGTCGAGACTAAATTGGCGATTTGATAACACTTTACAATTGAAATTTTTGTGATTTTCCTCGTGAATTTGCAGTATGTTTTATTTTGCAATATCTTCTTTGTCCTATCTTCCCTCGACAAATGCGTTCCCATATTCCTTATCAAGGACCCGTTTAATTTTTGAATCTTCCTTATCTCTAATTTTAACCCTGGATAAAAGCTCAAAGGGTGTGTACTTAGTGCTTTGAGAACATGTACTATTCATAATCCATGGAACAATTGGTACATATTTATACCACTTTCTGTGGTCATCAGTAGACAGTTTAGTGAGAATTGGTATGAGGGTCTCTTGTACTCGCTCAACTTCTCTGTTCCTCTTCGTATTCCTGTTGTAAATAAGACATGCTCAATATTTTCATCCTCAAGATAGTTTCCAAAGTCATTAGATGTAAAAGCGGCGCTACAGTCGCTAATTATTCATGCTGGATTTCCCAATATAGCCTATTGAATTTTTAATTTAGATTGCCTCTTTAGTGGATGTTGTCTTAACAGGATAGAACCATACAAATTTCGTAAAAGCATTTACCACCGTGAAGATAAAATATAATTTTTGTTAGTTGATGCATTGGACCTAAATGATCCACAAGATAAGTTTGGAAGGGAAAATTCTGTTTAGGGATGAGGCTTAGCAGTCCTTCTCCTTTCCCTTGCTTTCAATTACACAGAATGCATTCTATACAGTTTCCTAAAACACTTTCGATCGGTTTTCAGAGCATGGAGATGTAAAAGTCTTGCTTAATAATTGCCTCTGTTTTGGCTACATCATAGTGGCCTTTGTCATGAATTTCATGAATAATTTCTTTTTGCATGCACTCCGGTTACCATAATTAACTTTCTATCATTTCCATATTTGTATACAATATTTTGCCTAATAAAACAATCTTTGCTATAATTTTTTTCAACTAGTGTTTTAATGGTTTGAATATAATTATCCTCGTTTTGTGTTCTGGCTAATTTTGTTGTTATTTCATATGAACTTATTATGAGTAATACTTCGTTACGACTTAGAGCATCGACATGTTTCATTTGATTTTTGGGCCTGTGGAGAATTTGATAATCAAATTCTTGTAAAAACAATGCACATCCTGCCACTTTAGGGGCAAGATCTTTTGGACTAATTAATGCAACAACTGCATCATGAAGTGTTGTTTTGAAGTACAGGAAGACCTTGTAATTGATGAACTTGGAGAATTTGATGATAGGTCAAGCGATGAAGGTGAAGTTTTAGAAGGCAGCAAAGATGAAGCGTCACAAGAATCATCAGCATCAAACTATCATCCAAGTCCTCATAGAAAAAGGTTGCAAAGTGTTATTAAGGAAGAAGACAATCAATGGACAGTTGCTTACTGGAAGTCTGAAAAAACTAAGAAGTTGAACTTGGCTACAGTACAAAAGTCATTCAGGTTCATGAAATCCCTTTCCCAGTTGCACAGTTGGGAGAAACAACTACAAGCCTAACACACTAGCATGTCAAAGCGCTCAAAGTACTGTATTTTATGGAAGAAATGCCGCGGCGTTTACAAGTTTAAAAGTTAATTTTTTTCCAAGTGGTCCATTTACGCCATGTGCTGCATTTACGATCTTTTTAAAATACCAACTGAGTTTCCTTAATTTAAAAATCATAAAAATATTTAAAATCAGATTTAAATATTTTAAATAAAACTTCAGACAATAAAGATATTAAAAACGAGTTATCCTACACTGCTCAGAAAACTTTGATTAAAGTTAGGTCAATGTGACGCTGTCGACAAAAGTAGCGTTCCAATGGATGCGGCGTTTACAACGGGTGTGGCGATTACGATATTTTAAAGTTTATTCAGGCCAATTTGAGGAGTGCGGTGTTTACGATGGGTGCAGCATTTCTTCCATAAAATACGGTACAAACAAATTTCCAGCCATGTTTATGAAGAGTTCCTCCAAGCTCAAGAACAACGTTATCCCATCCACAACAAATATTTATGTATTTGGGCTTTGGAACAAAGTACTGTGCTACAAGTTAAGCATTTCACAGCCTCTCCCACTTGGGCACAGAAATTAAAAATATCGGTACAATATTATGTCACGAAAAATCAGAGGATTACTACTCAGAACCCAACTCAATCAGAAGCAATGATTGCCAGTATCACTGCTGAAATATGGCCAAGTACAACAAACAATCCAGCCACCTGGTACAATTCAGATCAAAGTGGTTTCCAGAAGGAGATGCATTGTGGCAGAAGTCTGACACATGTGGAGTGAACAAAATTGAAGTTGCTGCTCAATCAAAACACAGTACGATTCATAGTTACACTATTCAACCAGTGATCAACACCGATATCGATTGCTCGCACCAATGCTTGTCACACTTCAAGAATCCAAAGGTGAATTGGAGCGTGTGTAAGGCAAACTATGTTCAAGCCAAATAATTTACACATCCAAGCCACAAAATATGATGAGTTGCAAATTCTTTTAAGTAGTTTGAAAATTTGAGCAAATGGCAACTTTGCTTACATTTGTTTTTTATAGGAAAGGTGACGAAAGCGTTAACAGACATGGCTTTAAGATGTTTACTTTCTCTGCTGGTAACAAGTTCCATCTTGTAATGGATGCTTAACGTAATACTGTGATGACATCAACATCAGTAAAGCAGTTTCTGAAGGTACAACATTTGAATTAAAGAAAATTCTGAGAGATGCTACTGGAAAAATTCTGCATGGCTGCAAGATGTTTACTTTCTCTCTGCTGGTAACGAGTCCCATCTTGTAATGGATGCCTTAATGCAATACTGTGATGACATCCACGACAGTAAAGCAGTTCCTAAAGGTACAATATTTGAATTAAAAATTCTGAGAGGTGCTACTGGAAAAATTCAACCTTTGCATACTGTATTCTTCCGATCAAAGAAGCAGTTTGTTCGACATATATATGGCAGGGCACTGATGGAAGGATATTTTTCAATATAACAACATCATCAAACTCCAGTCACTTGTCCATTTCAATTTTAGTGCACAGCAATACTCCAATATGATTCGCTATGCTTGGTCTGGATTAGTTCAAATCTGACCATGTCTATTTGAAATGCCCTTGCAATTTTTTTTTCGCAGGATGTTGACCATTGTAAACACTGCACTACATTTAAGTTCATGAAATGTTCTTGGTGCCACAATTTTCTATGCTTCAATCATTTTTTTGTTAAGTACTATATTTGTCAATAACATTTTTTTTGTAGGCTTCTTTCATTTTCTTGTTACTATATCTAAATATGTTTTGTATTTTATATTAATCTGATTTTTAAAATCAGAATCATGACTTTTCTCACTAAAATGAAATAAATAAATTAGCAAACTTTAAGATTTTGGGAAAACGAAAGCAAATGATTTGTGTCAAAAAACCCATTTTGCTATGCTCTTTCAATTGATACCTACTTAGATTGTTTTCATTATTACACTAAGGAATGGTTCCCTGGTAAGAAACTCTGGAGTTGTTTCTTGTTTTGTGGTTCAGGGAATTTTTCAACGACTAAAGTTTGTTTTTCTAAAGGGCAAATTGTTCCATTTTCAACAATGTATCCTAAATATTCTATCTTTTTTTTCAAGAATTGCACCTATAAAAATTAAATTCGAAACCATACTCGGATGCTACCTGAAATACACATTTCAATTTGAACAGTGCCTCTTGCAAAAACAATTATACTGTCCACATACTTCAAAATAGTTTTATCCCTGACCAATTCTTTTAGACAGGCAAATATATATTGTTGAAAATGCTGAGAATTATACCTAAACCAAACAGCATAAAATTAAATTTGTATTGTGAAAAATTTGTAACAAAGTGAAAGATTTTGTTCAATATTGTCAAAGACCTTATCTATCAAAGGAAGGAGATAATTATCCCTAATTTTCTTTTTGTTAAGTTTTCAGTAATCAACGTATAATCTGAGGTTACCATTTATTTATTTATTTATTTGTTAAAACAATTGGCACTGCATAATTTTAATAACTTTTCCTGAAATACACATTTCAATTTGAACAGTGCCTCTTGCAAAAACAATTATACTGTCCACATACATCAAAATAGTTTTATCCCTGACCAATTCTTTTAGACAGGCAAATATATATTGCTGAAAATGCTGAGAATTATACCTAAACCAAACAGCATAAAATTAAATTTGTATTGTGAAAAATTTGTAACAAAGTGAAAGATTTTGCTCAATATTGTCAAAGATCTTATCTATCAAAGAAAGGAGATAATTATCCCTAATTTTCTTTTTGTTAAGTTTTCAGTAATCAACGTATAATCTGAGGTTACCATTTATTTATTTATTTATTTTTTGTTAAAACAATTGGCACTGCATAATTTTAATAACTTTTCCATTTAATAATGCTTTGATTTAGCCAATCCAGAATTTGTTTATCAATAAATGGTTATTCTGCAAATGCTAACTGCCTAGGTCGCTGCATAACCGGTATCTCATTGCTTAGTATTATGTTAACTTTCAAATCAACACTTTTTGTTTTCTCAGGCTAGTAATTCTCAATTAAGTTAATAAATTCTTTTATAGCACAGTCAGTTATGTGAGTAATATCCATTTCATTTACATTAATAGAATTTTCTATTTTTGCTAAATAAACAGATTCAATTTTTGAGGTGTCAGTTAAAGACTTTTCAGTCATTGAAATGTTTGGGAAATCTGACTGCAAGTCTGGGTTGGTCATGGGAATGTTTATGTGACTAGGAAGAGTATCTAACATTGGAATGTTCAAAGGAACAACAGTTACAAGATTAACCATAAAATTTTTCCCATTATTTCCCTTACCCGTAACTTTTAGGCCATTGTCTGATATTTCAAAATTTAATTCATTTAAACAGTTATTTCTGAGGATTGTGACGGTAATTATGTGATTGTTTAAGTGGTTTAGTACAAATTGCGAAGGTCTTTTAATAAATACTATTGATCGTTAAAAAAATGATAAAAAACTGGAAAATTCTTACTTGAAATGTAGACAATGAAGAGGCAATTTGATGAAAACAAATAATATTATTTATTCCATACGTCAGTTGAATAGAAGGTTATGAAAATTCTTGCTTCTGGTCACCATTTTAAAATAAAAGAACTGAAAGAACGGAATCTCTTAATTAGAATTCTTCCGTGGGATTCCTTTAGATGAGTGCAGCACATCGTTAAAAATTAAATCTTGAGAAAGAACATATCCACATAACAAAAATATGACCCATAGTACGGCAAACTTATTCGGCCAAAAAAAAAGTGGCACGGCATTCGAACGGCCGCGCCGGCGGGCTGGCGCTCCGCTAAAACTACGTTAAAAGACTACATCTTTTTCAGACAACATCAAACCAAATTTTGAATTAAAAATTAACGAGTTTTAGTATTTAAATGATGAATACGGGGTTGACAAAGTAATTAAAAGGCAGACTTTAAATTGATTAGCTAAATTAATACTTACGGGAAATTAATGAGAATCGAATTACAAGCTACAGAATTAAAAATGTTTTCACTGATTGGAAAGCGAAACCAAACTATATTCTCCTGTCAGCGAACAGCATCAAAAGAGGGCGGTGCAACATTTCAATGACGTCATCATAAAGCAAGTTGACTTCCTCGATACGAGAGCTCCAAGAGATGTGCTCCTAAAATAGCGGCGTGCGCATGCGCAAGCTGCCGATTCGCCTGAAGGCCGAGAGAAACAGATCGGCGGCGAAAAATGAACTTGCATTATGGAGAGAGGTAAAAACGTCAAAATCACGGCGTAAAGATTGAGTTCAAGTAGACATCGATGCAAAAAAAAAGGCTGAAAGGAAGTAAAAAGAGACCAAATTTAAATACTGTGAGAAGTATTCTCACATTACCTCCCTTCACCGAGAAAATTTTGTAAGACCAGGAGATGTAAAAGGCAAAATCGATCAAAAACCTTTTACAGAAAATGGGATGACAAAATTTTGAACTGCCAAAGCGAAAAAAAAAAAAAAAAAAAAAAAAAAAAAATCAGTAAAGTCGAACAATAAAATTTAAAGTTAAGGTGCTGGAAAAAAAAATGGTGATTTAACAGTTGAAAAAAAATTGGTGACCAAAAGTAAGAGAGAGAAAAATAATATACATTGCATAAAGTACATTCATAATCCAAAAAGTATACAATACATCAAGTATACAATAAAAATGCCAAAAATACAGTAACATTGGCAAAACCTTCTATTTGATCTCATAAAATTATCATCATAAAAATGTTAACATATTCTGAGTTAACAAAATTGAGATCATTGACTAGTCATAACAAATTTTGCTATCTTGGTACCAAATAAAAACAGAATTAACTTCTGATAAAAGTTGCAAATACAAAAGCAACAAAATAGTCAAGAAACATTTTGTAGTTTGACTTTTACAACATGCCTAGGACTTTCTAATTATATCTAAAAAAATAAAGAGTTTTCTTTATTACTCTTAACATGAAAGGAAATGAAATGGCCATATATAAATAAACTTTCATAAAACATAATGATATCATTTTAGTGTATCAAACTTAGTATTTCATTTAAATTAAAACAGACAACCAATTGTATGTGATACCAATTGTGTAATTGAGTCGTGCACTACTCAATCACCCAAACAAGGTATCCCATAAAAACAAGTTGCTATTTCAATCAAAAGACATGTCATAATTAAGTGTCATAAATACCCATCATAGACACAATTTCTTTGAACTTTATACTTTACTAAATAAAAATTTCAATGTATTAGCCATAAGAATTCTTAATATATATATATGAGACTCAAAAGATAGGTAAATATACATATACCATGGTTTTTCTTTAAAATATGAGAGACTGGTGATCACCAAAAAAAATTTAAGTACTTCCATATAGAATGTAAGAAAAGAAAAAAAAATTGACAAAATCATGAGTTTATAAAACTAAAATACCATGTACCAGGAATATAATTTTAAAATAATCATTTAAATATAATATAGAAATAAAATTATTACAATTCAATGTTAGGCTCACAATGATGATAATGACAAAGATAAATCATCAGCAACACCGTAAACAAACAAAAAAATTAGATATATATATATATGTAAATATCGAAGTTCACAACCATGTCGATGACCATCATACCCTAGCCATCAGCATGTCCATGAACAAAAATAAACACATATAAGAACTCCTACGTAAAATTTTAGGTGGCTTGGATCTCCTAACAAGGCTCCTAACATCTTAGGTAAAAGAAAATTTTAATTATAATAACACTGTGTAACTGCAGGTGGGTAAAGGCAATGTGTTTGGATTCAAAATGATGTTCATTGAGTCCAGAGCCATATGGAACAAGGCTATTAAAGATAAATTAATGTCACTGAAAGTTTAGTAACACAGCATGAGGTGGTACACTGGTACTAGCATTGCTTCCTAAGGTTGTACACAAGCACTAAAATAGACAATTGCATACACCAAAACATTTGCAGATGTGAACAGATGGCTGTCGAAAAACTGAACACTGGAGCATTCACTTAATCATCAAAATTAGATGATTTTTGCATGATGACATCAGAAAATTTTAAATATGACACAATATGAGAATGCATTGCATTCTTTTATGAAGCACTAACTGACGACATCGTACTCATCACTGCAGAGCAATAATAACTAAGGATGAGAAGTCGGCGGTGCACTTATGATGAAATGTAGTATGATAGGACATAATCGATATTTGAGGTCAAGAAGCACTTTTTTTTTGTAAAAAAAATTTCACTAGATGATTTATAGAAAAAAATTCTATATATATATAAATGCGCTGGTAAAAATTTCCATCTAGAGTTGTGCTTTTCTGTAATCTTCTTGTATTATTTGTAGGTATGAAGAGAAGACATTAATAAATTTCACTTTCTTCATAAAACATTGAAAACTTCAAAATGAAGATCATTTTTACTATTCAATTCTTCATAAAACAAAAAATCTTCAAAATGAACGAATCTTTTTTTTTTATACTAAAGTAATGAGTCAAATGACAAAATAAAGACTTAGAGGCTTTGGGTATGAAATAAAATTAAAGTAAAAGGCACTATGCACATAAGAAATAAATAAATATGGGGAACTTTTCAAAATATCTTCATCTTGTGTAAACACTGTAACAAATATTCACAAACTTCTTATATTAATTGAGAATTTATGCTTGATTATCAATGAGCAAAAATTTTGCAATGTGAGGATGAATTGCTACACACAAGCAAAAATCAACTCTAAATAATTTTTAATTGCACCTGCTAGAATATTTGGAGAAAATGCAGCATAATAAAATAAAGTTAATGAAGGTAAAATGCATCAGTAATTTTCAAGTAATATAATTTTAAACTTCCTTGTTTTGAGAAGACTTAGAATAAAGATATGGTGTGAGTAACTGAGTTCTAGCAGTAGACAAGTCAACAATTTCACTTGATGAGGATATTTACTCTCACACGAGAAACGTTAACTGACACACTATTATAATCAGTAATGAAAGTTATTTACTTATTTATTTTTTGAAGAGAACTAAGTAGTAAACACTATTTGTAGCTTCACAAACCAAAGAACACTAATGAAGTGGTTTCATAAATGGATATTTTGCCTATAAATGAACAACATCTTCACCAGGCATCTCATGGCTGAATACGAAGCATACACACAAAAAATTAAACTATTGTAGATGTAGGAAACTTTTGAAGAAGTAGGTAGGTAATTTTATAATTTTTAGCTTCCATGATAACATGTGCAACAACAAAGAAGAGACCAGAAGAAATGGATATCACACAAAGCCACTGACCACCTTCATCAGGTCAGCAACAGATGAATGGAAGTAGCATATACAGGAACAGTCATAATTAAATATGGCAAAAAGCACATAACTTAAGAGCTACTGATAGTTAATAAATATATAAAAGTAATCTTCACTATTGGCAAAGAAAAAATATTTTTCTTATGGTGAATGGAATTTTTAAGTAGAACTGTTACAGGATTGAAGAAGCCCCATTTCATTTTAAATGAAAAAAAAAATAATGTTGCTCTTTTTATTTTTTATAAAGCAACATGAGAATAAGGTATGATGATGTCGATGTGGATATGTCATGCATAGACTTATAAATTTGTGAAAGAATTGAATTTGCCAAAGAAAATTGAAGCAATGAAAATTTTGAATATTTTCAATTTGTTAGCTGAGAGTTCTATAACAACATCAATAGGTAAATTTAAAAACAGGAACAGTTCTTTAAATATTAGAGATGAAATCAGACTAGTCCACAAGACAACATGCTAACTATATAGCATATCTTTATCTATATAGCATATCTATAGCAAATTATTTGAGGAGCAAGTCTAAGAACTTTTCAAAAAGGATAACTGTCCATAAATTTTCATATTATATTTTTGTTATTCAGAGAAGCAGGCAATACCTCAAAATAATCATACAGGATAATTACTACTATAAATTACTTGAAGAATACCAAACTTCAGTTGGAGAAAATAGGCATAATTGATGAGATGAGAATAACTTCAGGTGAAGAACAAAATTTCTCAGCAACAAGAATTAAAATAATACTTCAATAAAAATTTCAATTTTTTTTCTTCTTATTTTTAAAATAAATATATTGAAATTCAAATTTATAAGTGATTTAAAGTGCCATTAATAAGTAGAAAATAAAAAATAACCCAAAAGCCATGCCTCCTAAAATATCACATTATGTTCTTGAGAACAATTTTTGCCAAACTTCAAATTCATTGAAATTATTTGAGAACATAAATTCATTTATAAAAATATTTCAATTTCAACAATTATTCTTCAAAATTATTTTTAATTCCAAAATTTTCAATCAATTAAAAAAATATGTAACTGCCTCAGAATTCTATTCTTAAAAACAGAATATTGCTATTATTTGCAACATAAAATTCATTTTCAATATTGTAATTATATAAATTCATTTCTTGATTGAATAATAATACATTCTACAAAATATAGTAAAATTTAAATATGAATTCTTTAGAATATTGTAAGAAAAAAAATGCAACTATTTAACATAAAAATGGCATAACTCAAGAATCTATAAGAACAAGAACATCAAATATTCTAAAATATTTTCATAAATTATATCCAATAAATCTTGAATTAAATTAACCATTTTCTTTTGAACTAATGAGAACAATTCCTCAAAAAAATTTTACTTGACTTTCTTGAATAACGATCTTAATTTTCTTCAAAAATTAGAACAAGTTTCATGAAAATGTAGCTTCTATTAAAATATTTCAACCAAAACTCTCATAATTCTTAAAAAAAGAACAAAAAGTTCTAAAAAAAATTATCTTCAAGAATCAGTATTTTTTTTAAATTGCAATAATCCCGAAGCAACCACGTTGCAATTCGAAAGGTACTATGGCGCCAAATTGTGACGGTAATTAATGTGATCGTTTAAGTGGTTTAGTACAAATTGCGAAGGTCTTTTAATAAATACTATTGATCGTTAAAAAAATGATAAAAAACTGGAAAATTCTTACTTGAAATGTAGACAATGAAGAGGCAATTTGATGAAAACAAATAATATTCTTTATTCCATACGTTAGTTGAATAGAAGATTATGAAAATTCTTGCTTCTGGTCACCATTTTAAAATAAAAGAACTGAAAGAACGGAATCTCATAATTAGAATTCTTCCGTGGGATTCCTTTAGATGAGTGCAGCACATCATTAAAAATTAAATCTTGAGAAAGAACATATCCACATAACAAAAATATGACCCATAGTACGGCAAACTTATTTGGCCAAAAAAAAAGTGGCACGGCATTCGAACGGCCGCGCCGGCAGGCTCGCACTCTGCTAAAACTACGTTAAAAGATTACATCTTTTTCAGACAACATCAAACCAAATTCTGAATTAAAAATTAACGAGTTTTAGTATTTAAATGATGAATACGGGGTTGACAAAGTAATTAAAAGGCAGACTTTAAATTGATTAGCTAAATTAACATTTACGGGAAATTAATGAGAATCGAATTACAAGCTACAGAATTAAAAATGTTTTCACTGATTGGAAAGCGAAACCAAACTATATTCTCCTGTCAGCGAACAGCATCAAAAGAGGGAGGCGCAATATTTCAATGACGTCATCATAAAGCAAGCTTACTTCCTCGATACGAGAGCTCCAAGAGATGTGCTCCTAAAATAGCAGAGTGTGCATGCGCAAGCTGCCGATTCGCCTGAAGGCCGAGAGAAACAGATCGGCGGCGAAAAATGAACTTGCATTACGGAGAGAGGTAAAAACGTCAAAATCGCGGCGTAAAGATTGAGTTCAAATAGACATTGATGCAAAAAAAAAAAAAAAAGGCTGAAAGGAAATAAAAATAAACCAAATTTAAATACTGTGAGAAGTATTCTCACAAGGATGATTTCATATTGTAAACTATTCAAAACATACACATCACAATTCAGAATCATGTTATCAATTAAGATATCAGTATTAAAAAAAAAAAAAAAAATCGTACTCACCCCCTTACTGCTAATCCCAGTCAACTTTACATAATTTTCTTTTAAATTAGGACATCTTAGAGCGTTATAAAGACTAGTTTTAATGATCGTCACATTGGAGGGTGAATTAAAAACAATATAGATGTCTTTTTCCTTTAATTTCAATCATTTTGATAATTTTTCCTAATATTGTTACATGCTGCCTTATAAACATCAAACTTATTTATAAAATCGGCAAATTTAGTAAATTTAGGTATGTCATCGAAAAAATGTTTCCTCATCTCAAATGGCAATTTTCTTCATATTTGGTCAATAACCAAAAGATTTTTTAAGTTATCATAGTTATCATAGCTTCAAAGCCTGAGAGCCATTCATCTAAAAATTTGCTCAGTTCAAAGACGTTGGCTCCATGAAGTTGAATTTTCCTTTCTGTGTAAAAAAATTTCTGATATTTTCTGCTTTAATTAAATTTTAGCTTAATATGTAGTGTGTATAAAATTCTGTAGATTATATACAGAGCTGTGCAAAAGAATTCAAGTATGTTTCCATCTATATTGCAGAAATTGCTGAAGGTGAATTTTCAACCTATTATGCATTTTCTTGCTTAACTAAATTTTAGCATACTATGTAATATAAATCTATAGACCATGTATAGTAGGGCTGCATGAAACAATCAGAGTTCCTTTCTGGTTATGGACGGTGATTGTTGAAATAAGGTTTTCAAGTGTGTTATGTATTTTCTAAAATGCATACTTAGATATCTTCTTTAAACTTAAGGGTTTTTATTTATTATATGAAAATAAGAACCCTAACACAAACATCCCCCTCTAGATAAATAAATAAAATAAAATCTTGCACATTCCTGGATTTTTATTGGCACCAAAGCAACAGTAAATGTTTTACTTAAAAAAAAAAAAAAAAAAAAAAAAAAAATATAAATCATAAAATATTAGACTCCAGATGAGACATGAATTGCCTTCTAAAATTGAAAAAAAATATTTTTTTAATTATTAAAAGGAGAGGAGAGATGAATTTATCCAAATAACATGTGACAATACTTACAGAATGACTGTATGAAGAAAGACATTGTTTTAGAAGATTTGGATTCTGATCTGTCGAAAAATATAGACTCAAATATGCATTACCCAAGATATCTATAGAAAGAAAAATTAAAATTCAAAATGGTTTTCAAATTACTTTTGAAAATGTAGTAGAAAAAAAAATCATGACACATGTAGAAAAAAAAGGAAGGAAATATTAGTTAAATCACATTAATAACTTACACCATGATTTTCCATCTTGCAGATTGAGATTCACAGCTTCTTTAGCTTTCTCAAGACTCAAATGCATATTGGCAAGTTTATCTTCAGGAGTATCACCAATCTGTCTTAAAATCATAGATAAATTTCGCAAGGCTTCTGGATTTCCTCCCTAAAAACACCATCATATTAGGAATAAAAGTAGCACATAAGAAATTGCAGTTTTACATCATTATATCATTATTATAATATCTTAAGAAATAAATGCTATTTAAGGAGGCAACAATATTTGCAAAATCACACTGATCACACATAAAGCAGTTGACATTGATGTACCCTTTTCTTTGGATGGGAACTACTGAGGCAACTTCAATACTTATTTAAATAATTTTGGCAGTAGCTAAATTAATAACTAAACATTCGCTATGGAAAAAAAAAAAAAAAAAAAAAAAAAAAAAAATGCAATAGTCATGTGATTTTGAAACAAAAATTATAGCATGTAAAACTGTTGACATTGATGTGCTTTTTCTCAGAGTTACAGAAGCAATTTCAATACTTTTTTATAAAAAGTTCTGCAAGTAGCAAAACTATAAATTGATCATTTGGCAAAGAAAAAAAAAGCAATAATAGTTATGCTAATTAAAAAAAATAATAGTAAAACCTAGATTTTTTTTTGTTTGTTTGTTTATGAAATCATGATTGTTATTTCTATTTCTTGCCGAATGATCAATCTATAGTTTAGCTACTGTCAAAACCATTTTTATTAAAATAGTTTCAGTGATCCTAGAAAAAAGCATACACCAATGTCAGCTGTTTTATATATATTTTTAAACTATTGTCATCACCTTAAAAAGATTAATTTAAAACAAACTGTACATTTGTAGACATATAATTAAAAAAATATGTTTATGACTGTCATTGATAATATTTAATAAGAAAAATTCTACACATAACAAATACAATTTAATTTTTTAAATGAAAGTAAGTCAACTCTTCAAAGCAATTCAGAAAGTCATATGCAATTTACTTTTCTAAATTTAGTATATCAGGGCCAAAACTAGAGGGGGGCAGAGGGAGTATGTGCCCCAGGCGCCAAAGTGGAAAACGAACGGGAAAAAGTTCAAATTGGGGGAAGTAATAAAGACTATTGATGCACATATTTACAGATTATTAAACATTCACAAATATATTTAGGAAAAATGTAGAGGGGCCAATTAAGTTTCTTAAAAAAAAAAGTCTTTTCTTTGTATATTGTGTGGGGTATCTTGTGAAAGCTTTCGTAATGCTGAACTCAAAAATATATTTCTTTTAATTTTAGGTATTATATTTTTAGAGATATCATTGAAAATGTAGTGCAAAAAAATGTCTCCCCCCTCTATTTCTGAATCTACTGAAACTAAAATTATGAAAAAAATTAGAGGTAGTAGACATTAATTTAAACATTACAGGAAAACTATAGCGATTACCTTAGGTCACGTAGTTTTTGTAAAATTGAAAATTGCCATTTTGAGATATTTTATAATTTAATAAATACTAACTCAAACATGAAATTGAATTTGGATACCTTTGTTTATTTTTGAACTGCTTTGAACGATTCTAAAGTAGTTAGAAAAAAAATAGGATGGATGCTCGCACAGGTGCCAAATGTATCCATAGTTTTTATAATTCTAGCGTATCAAGAACTGAATGAAAAATTGAATACAAAATTCTATTGTTACACACATAGACTAAGTTAAGTTAAATAAAAAAGCGCAAAAAATTTCCTGCCGTTATTTTATACTTCAACCAATTTTAGTTAAGATAACAGTCTAAAGAGAGCTTGGGCTTTTTTTCTTCATGAGAATGTTTTTATATTGGATTGATCTACTTTTTTCTTACACTACTTTCTCTTCAAAAAGAAAGGTGTGAAAAAAAAAGTGTAACCGAATTTATATTTTTACTACACAATTTATTAATAATGAGTGTGACAAAACAAAAGGCCAGACTCAAGTCTTTTGTCTACTTTTTTTTTTTTTAAATAATCAGCAAGCTTCAGAGGTGCCCCCCCCCCCCCCCAAAAAAAAAGGAGGAAAAGCTAAAAATTTTAAACTAGTGGCTTTTACTGGTTTTAACTGACTTTTATACAGTGAAGTAGTTCAATTTTAAGTGACAAATTTTTTAAAACTAATTTTAAAGGAATTTTATTCAGTTCAAATTTAATAAATAACAATTATTTCTCAATAATGAAAACATTAATATTGTATTAACAGAAGCCTATTAGTGATTTGTAATAAGGTTTGCAAAAAAGGCCAGCCAAAATTTTAGAAAAGCATACCAATTGCTTTATTTGATTTAGTCTGAACTTTACCATTTTTTTAGTTATTATTGCTCTAAATAAATAAATATTTTATTTAAAGACAGCAATTCCTTAGAGATATATTTTATTACTTAACTAATTTTAAGGATTTTATTGATATGTATTAGTCTTATTTTTTCATATAAATATTTAAAATCATGCATAAAATCATTTGATAAAAAACACTTTTTATCTAATTTTTGTTCTAAATTTAGATGTACCAAAATCTCTTCAAATATTACCTCCTTCCCAATTTTTTTTTCAACTTTTTCATCATATGAACTTTTCCAAAATATGTTATAAAACCACTTAGAAGTAGAATAAAAGGTTGTTAAAATGCATCATTTTTATAAACCACCAGAACTAATTGACTACTAAATATAGATGCTATCAAATATTGTTATTTTAATTGTTATTTATTATATATATATTGTTATTATTAATTATTGTTATTTAAATAACTAGGGGGCTCTGCCCCCTACGAGCTACGCTCGCCAACCCCTGTCCAGATTCCACAGACTCTAAATGCACGCTAATTTGATCGGCTTTAAAAAGATTTCGAAAGATTGAATTATAATTTAAAAAACAGTGGCGATCTCCCTATAAACGGATTTCTATTCATCTCTCTTTGATTGGGGAATTTTAACGCCAAATCCGCTGCGATACTACTTGATTATCCCGTCGACCAATTTCGCCAAATTATTCAAATTGACATAATTTTTATTTTAAATAACGAAAGAACAAATAAATTAGTACAACATTAATAAAAATACAAATAAAACGTCGAAATAAAAATAACTTGATGACGTAGACACGTGTAACAACATTTCAAAATAAGCTAATATAAAAGGAATTAAGTAAACAGTCTTTATCTCCTGGTATTTTTTAACAAAGTGAAAAGAAAGTTCTTTTAAATGAGACATTTTAAATTAATCGTTTTTAATCTGACATAATTTGGACCAAGCTATTCTTTTTCTTTTAAATATTCACGTGAAAATACTTTTTTTAGAAATGAAATATTATTTGCGCTTTCCTAACAAAAGTAGTTGAAAAGATCCTCTCAAAATATCAAATAAATGTCTAGCGCAATTTCTAAATTTAAACCGTTTTGCAATATTTTGTGTTCATTTTATGTAATAACTGTAATGTGACGTAAATATGACGTAATTTCTCCTATTTAAGACTTCTAACGCATGCTAATGAATTTATTATTTTACGATATCCTTTCTCTTTTAAAATTCATGTGTATACTTTTTATGACGTAATTTTTAATAAGTTCCTGCTTTTTGTACATAATTATTTAATTCTAATTCCAAATGATTTTTTCTATTTATAATAGTTAATTTGAAGCAACCATTATTGTTTGCGCTGTTTATACATTTGGAAACAGTATAAATTAATACCATATTGTAAATTATGAAAAAAATATCTCTCAAAATGCTGAAAATTTGAATTTATAACAGAAATAAAACCTCCAAAAATGAGTCAAATTAAAAAAAATTAATGCAATCTGCACACCGGCAAATTCTAATGCATAAAATGATCTAAAAATGATTACATTCCCATGTATAGTAGGGTGGAGCGAAATTTTTTTTTCCTTCAAACCAAAGTTGGCCGGGGTGGGAAAGTTGCTCTATCAGATCCTCATTCTGAATATAAAATATTTTTGAAAAATATTAATATTAAATACTGCCCCAAGGTAATTGAATATTGAGAAAAAACATAAAAGCACTCGCCTGTGGAAAAAAAAATTCTTTTCCTAATCAAAATGGGGCGGTGTGGGAAAGTTGCTCTATCATATCCTCATTCTGAATAAAAAATATCTTTGAAAAATATTAATATTAAGTACTGCCCGAAGGTCATTGAATATTGAGAAAAAACATAAAAGTTGTGCATTTTCCCATTTTTTCCCCCTCAAATACACAAACTATTTTATTAATTTAGTTTAAAAGGATGATCATCGAATTATTATTATTATTATCTATCTATAGTAAAAATATGTAATATTTATATCAAATTTGCTTTTATTATGCTAACTCAACGACTATACTTCTTTTAAATATATGAAATTTGGGTAATTGTAATTGTTTTACATATTTTACTTAACCTGTGTAAGAAAATATAATTTGAAATTATCCTTAAAGAACTATAGTAATAAGGTAAAAATAATTTACTATTTAATTTACAAGCAGTGAATTTACCATTTTATGGTAGTCCATACTGTTTTTTGGTTTCAAAAACTGGCATTTTTTTCCGAGACTCCAGACGTTTTAATGTATCCATGGCGTCTCAAAGGACCACAAACAGCAGAAGAAGACTCTGTAACAAGTCTCACACATCTTTCAGTGGCTTGATTGTGTCAAGAGAATAGCTTAATCTTAGGTAAGACGTCTTCATCTATTGCCTTTGGATTTAGGATACACTTTGTAAGAATGTTATGATCTAAGAACTTAGTTAATGGTGGTTCTGTCACGGTCACTTCAGCCTAATTTATGAAATTGATATAGTCTTTGGTCTCTCAGGTAACTTGATCATTTATTTTCATGAAACTTTTATTATTCTGCATAGTGCCAACACTCATACATACTATATAAGAGTGGCACTGCGCAGAATAATGAAATCTCGAAAGTAAAAAAATTCTTTACGTACATGATCTCAGGTAACTTGAAAGTACGTAAAGAATGTCTTCACTTTCAAGATTTTATTATTATGCGTAGTGCCAACACTCTTACATAATGTGTAAGAGCTTTGGCACTTCGCAGAACAATAAAATCTTTAAAGTCAAGAAATTCTTTACATACGGATAAATTTTGAAGCCAAAGTCTATATAGATTCTATAAATTGGGCTGAAGTGACCGTGATACAACCACCATTAACCAAATTCTTTGATCATAACATTCTTACAAAGTGTATCCTAAATCCAAAGGCAATAGATGAAGACATCTTACCTAAGATTAAACTATTACCTTGTCACAATCAAGCCACTGAAAGATGTGTGAAACTTGTTACGGAGGCTTCTTCTGCTGTTTGTGGCCCTTTGAGACACATTGAGTTCATTAAAACTTGTCTGGAGTCTCGGAAAAAAAGGCAGTTTTTGAAACCAAAAAACAGTATGAACTACTATAAAATGGTAACTTCATTACTTGTAAATTGCAATAGTAAATTATTTTTATCTTATTACTATAGTTCTTTAAGAATAATTTCAAATTATATTTTTTTACACAGGTTAAGTAAAAAATATAAAACAATTACAATTACCCAAATTTCATATATTAAAAAATATATAGTCATTGAGTAAGCATAATAAAAGCGAATATGATATAAATATTACATAATTTTACTATAAATTTATAATAACAATAATAATAATTCGATGATCATCCTTTTAAATTAAATTAATAAAATAGTTTGTATATTTGAGAAAAAAATGGGAAAATGCACAAATTTTACGTTTTTTCTCAATATTCAATGACCTTGGGGCAGTATTTAATATTAATATTTTTCAAAGATATTTTTTATTCAGAATGAGGATATGATAGAGCAACTTTCCCACACCGCCTCATTTTGATTTGAAAAAAAAAAAAAAAAAAAATTCCATAGCCGGGCGCTTTTACGTTTTTTCTCAATATTCAATGACCTTGGGGCAGTATTTAATATTAATATTTTTCAAAGATATTTTATATTCAGAATGAGGATTGGATAGAGCAACTTTCCCACCCTGGCCAATTTTGATTTGAAGAAATTTTTTTTTTCCCATAGGCGAGTGCTCCACCCTAATGTATAGTTTGCTATAAAACTTTTTTAATGGAACGATTTTGTCCAACTTTAGCATTAAATATCGCTTAAAATAATTCTTTGATTTGAAAATTGTCTGCATCAGCGTGTTTATCAAACATTTCTGTATAATACCACCGATTTTCATATTTTTGTATGCAATATTTTTCTTAATATTAACGAAGAAAGACCTCCTGTCACAAAAAATTCGAAACCGGCGGTGGCGGTGACAGCAGTAGTTACTTTTTTTTAGAATAGAGAGATACATATAAATTATTTTTCTTTAATCAATATAACAAATAAATAGCAGTACGTAAAAAAAAAACGCTTTTCCTTTTTAAAGTAAAATTGATTTTTTATTTTTTGACATGATGTGATTTGTCATTGTTTGGTCGAATATAATCTTTAACATGTATTATGTGTAGAGCTAAATAATGTAGACTTTCAAAATACCATCTTAGTGTTTAATTTAAGACATTCTCAGGGCTCCCAACACATTTTAGTCTCCTAAAAGGGGGAAAGGGGACCATTTTTATTTTAAAAGGGGACTTTGGTGGACCATTTATATTAAAAAGGGGGACTTTGGGGGACCATGTCTAAAAATACTGCACCGAGTTTTCCTAAATATGAAAGCAAATTTTTAAAAATTACCCCCAAAAATATGTTAATTGGTTATCTTTATAAAGATGGGTCACTAAAAAGTACACTCAGCTAAATATTCTACTATAAGAAGATAGGAAGTATTCCAATATATAGTACTCACATTAAATTGATGCTTTATTAAGGGAAGACAAGACTGGGTGCAATCCTATAGGAAATATGCGAGCTTTAAGACCTGTTTTCTCAGAAACTACCTGACCGATTTTGATGAAATTTGGAATCCATAATTCAGTGGATAATGCTCAAGACTTATGGCAGACAGTTTTTTTTTTCTGTGACTAAAACTCAACTAAAACTTCTTATTTTAGAGCAATAGCAATTTTTCAGAAATTTTCTATTTTCAGAAAAAAAATTTCTGAAACAAATTAAAAATTATTTAAACTGTCTACCCCATATGACCTTATATTTGTACTCCATCAATAGAAATTTTTTCTCGAAATCACTCATGTACTTTATGAGTTAATGGGGTTTTAGCTGAAAAGTACAATTTTTCGAAAAGCTACAAAACTTACACTTCTAATTTGTGTGACGTTCTTGCAATGTTTTATCAAACAAATGAATTAAAGTATATATAAACACTTGGATAAAGTTTAGTTACATATAATAAATGAGTATAAAATGCTAGAGTAAAATTAATGTGAGTGGGCGTGGTGTCCCAGTCTTGTCTTCCCTTGAATTTTTAGAATTATTTCAAATGGTCAGAAAAAAAACTGGGCATATAAAGGAATTAGGAAGGTTTAAAGAATTTTTTAAGCCAATAAAAAAAAAAAAAACATTATTATTTTCAAAGAATTTCACTGATGTCTCCCCTTAATATTTATAACAGCAAAAAAAAAAAAAAAAAATGATTTGCAATAAAATATAAACACTAAAAATTAATGCATTTAAGAAAATATCAAATCAATTGTTAACAGAGTTGCACACTAGCAATTACAAAGTATAATGCATTTCTTCGAATTTAACATGGAGTAACAGTGATCAGTGAATAAATAAAAAGAAAAGTGCCCAGTTAAACTGATGGCATTGAGCTCACAGGCTATTCACACTAATTGTAAAGTATACTCTTATTTCAAAGAATAATGCCTCTCGAAAAATAAATTAAGGGGGGGGGATTAGCAACCCCCCCCCCCCGTTTCACATCTTTATACTTAACCAATGAGCCTCCAAATCTCATCAGAGATGTGCCTTTATCAGAATAAACAAGTATATCAAATTTGAAGCAAATCGGATAGAAAAACCCATTTACCTAAATTAAGGGGTTATTAGCCCCTGTCCCCCCCCTTTATACTTAACCAATGAACCTCCAAATCTAATCAGGTAAGCGCTTTTATTAGAATAAACCGGTATACCAAATTTGAAGAAAATCGGATAGAAAATCCCATTTATTTAAATTAAGGGCTGAATTAGCTCCCGTTTCCCCCTTTATACTTAAACAATTAACCTCCAAATCCAATTAGGGAAGTGCCTTATCAGAATTAACCGGTATACCAAATTTGAAGCAAATCTGATAATTCTGCATGAAAAACCTATTTATCAAAGTTAAGAGGGGATTAGCCCCCCCCTTTATTATACTTAACCAATGAATCCCCAAAACTAATCAGGGAAGCGCCTTATCAGAATGAAAACTAGAAAAAAATTGAAGCAAATCAGATACATCTAACAAGAGTTATCGCGTTGCATACATACACACCAGAACCGGTGAGCACATTAGCTCTCAGACTTTGATAGCCTGTGAGCTAAATAGTACAGCATAACAGCCCCTCCTGTTGAGTATTAAATTAGATTAACTATTGATTAGATACTGTTTATTATTAATCACAAACACAAAATTTAGTTCCTTTGTACTACCCAATAAAATCTGAAATGCTATAATGTTCATCGGAAAAAGCATAGTATGGCAACATTAGGGTTAGCTGGGTGAATTAGCCCTCCAGATTCGTCCGTGATGGCTCAGTTGGTAGAGCATTGGCGGCTACAGCGAAGACATCCCTGATTCAAATCCTGGACTGGACTTTTCATAGAGCAATAAGATTTGGCAAGAAGGTAGCTGCACGTCTAACGTTATGCACATAGAAGCCAATTCTTGGACTTTTTTGAGTAGTTTTTTTTTAATGTAATTTTTAGCCTTTTTTCATGTTTTATGGCAATTTTTGCAAATTTGTAAAAGGAATCAGATTTAAAATTTTTTAGCAGAATTTAGTAAATTTTGGCCTCTTTACAATAAAGTTTATTTGGAATTTATACTGTGATTTTTAAATTTTTTGCAATTACGTAATTGCTTTTTGGCATTTTGCAGTGATTTTTTGATATTTATAAAAGAAATTCGGTTTCAAACTTTTAACCCTAATGTAGTAAATTTTGTCTTTCCACGATTGCATCCTCTAGTTTAAATTGTTAGCGATTTAAAAGAAAAAAATTTCACATCCTGCAAGAATTTTTTTTCCCCGTTTGTAAAAAAATTCTGGATAATATTTTAGCCCTACTATAGTACATTTTGACTTCTCTGATTTTCTGAATTTTTAGCGATTTTTATGCAGTGAGTTTTTCAGACTAGTAAATGGGATACAGTTTCAATTTTTTAGCCCAATTCAATAAATGTTGTCCTCTTTTCAATAAAGCTTATTACAGCAATTTTTGAATTTTTTATGCGATTTTTTGACAAATGTAAAACGATTCCAGTTTCAATTTTTCGCAGAACTTATTAAATTCTGTCCTCTTTTCAATAAAATTGAATTCCTATAGCAATTTTTGAATTTTTTGCAATTTCTTTTCTTTTTTTTTTTTCTTTTTTTTTTTTTTACATTTTATGGTAATTTTTTGAAATTCGGTTTCAAACTTCTAGCTTAATGTAGTAAAATTTTGTCCTCTAACTTGAATTTTTAGCGATTTTTAATGAGATTTTCAATGTGTATTTTAACATCTTTTCACTTTGTGCGGCAATTTTTTGACATTCACTAAAGAATTCCACTTACAATGTTTTAGCTTGCTGTAGTAAAACACAATATTTAAACTTTTGTGATTTTTAGAGTTTTGCGGCGATTTTCCCACATTAGTAAATTTTTTCAGCCACAGAAAGGGGACTAAGGGGACCAAAATGCATAAAAGGGGACCATTTGGGAGCCTTGCGATTCTCCATACCTAATTTTCTTCTTAAATATATTGCCTAGTATTTTTCTGGCGGTCAGTGATGTCGCTAGGCTCCGGAAATCCTAGTCCATGGGACACAGACACTTAAAAAAAACTGGGTCCTTTTTTTTTTTTTTTTTTAAATAAAAGTGGATCTTCATTTTAGAAATAAGACAGATTCAATATGTATAGTACAAATATGCCTCCTTTGTGATCTTTCAATAGAAAAATTATACATGCTAAGGGACTCATCACAATTTTTTTCACGCACCTCTCTCCAATTTTTTACTTAAATGATGTGCTATGGTGCAACCCTGGCATCACTAACTGGTGATAAATTATTTAATATTAGTTTTAATTTACTTGGTAATATTTAAATAAAGTTTATAAACTCTTTAGTAAAACCCACTTATGTATGCATAAAAAATAAATTAATGCAACTTTAATTTGAACTGGCTGTAAAACACAATTTTTTTGGTCTGGCTAAAATGCGACAACCCTGGTGAACCCTAAGTGCATATTACATCAAGATACAACCAAGGGAAGTTGGATAAAAAAATATGTTGTTTTGAATAATTTATATAGTGGTAATCCAACACCACCCGTGTAAAACAATATTTTTAAACTTTATTATTCTACGTGTACGCTTAAATCAATAACTAAATTCCCTTCCAAGGCATGTTAGCTAAATTTTCGCAACTCACACTTTAATTCAGATATAATATAAATAATAGTAATAATAAAGAGAGTACAACTTATTTATTTATTGATTAATGCCAACATAACCAACTATTAAAATAAAGCAACTTATCATAATTACTCATAAAAACGCAACAAGTAATATTTTTTAAAATGTAATTGAATGGAGTAAGTGAGCTAATTTTTTTTTTTTTTTTTTTTTTTTTTAATATTTTCTTTACAGGATTGAATTTTGGGATAAATATACCCTTAAATTTTCTTCTGAATTCTATTCTGAAATTTTAGCCATGATTGATTTTTGTTCTTAGATATCTACATTGCAGTGAAACCTACTTCACACAAATAGGACTTGTAGATTGAAACAAATACAGTAGACTCCCTCAAATCCACACAGCTTGGGACCAGAGGTTGTGCAGATTTTAGAATTTTGTGGATTTCTGGTCATTGCTTTGATTACATTTTGTAAACAGTAATTTGAATATAATAATGAAATTGAAATTATAATGCCTGCTTACAATATAGTAAAATATTAAAATAATAAAAGTAATTATTAAAAGTAATATTAAAAGTAAAGTAATAAAATAAAAAGTAAGATAAGTTTAAAAAATGAATAAATTATTAAAAGTAAAAGTCAAGTAAATAATTAATAATGTATAATTAAATATGCATAATGAAGATGATATACATTTTTCTTGAATTATTCAATGGAACTTGCCTCATTAAGGTACCCTACTAATTCACATCAAAATCATAAAATAAGGAAGTTTTATTTCAGGTTTAGCCAGTCTTAATAACCAAAAAATCTTGATTAATACATAACATATTTGGTAAAAAGATTGCAATTACCAGTGATATCAGCAATATCTTGAATTTTTCAGAAATAAAGTTATACTTCCTTCATGAAAAAGCATAAGTTCAATCATATTAATGTGAATTACATATTAAAATACATACGGAATGACATAAAGATAAAAAAGTCTGTAATTTTGTCCCTAGATCTCAACTGAAAGTTTCATTGTTTACATCTTTGATGATGTGCGGATTTTAGGCATACTACTACATTTCTATAATTTTCTGCAGTACTTAAAAATTCATCCTTGACAGTTAGTCAAAAAGCAGTAACTCAACAATTTTTAAAAATATTTGCAGTACACTTAGGATCCCCTTGTAGCACACTAATGGGCAAAGGCACAACAGTTTAAAAGAAATATAAATAATATTTTATTTGAAATGCTTAGAATACAAATCAGAAGCTTACTGCCTATCAAAAAGATAAATGTATCAACATATAGTTAAAATTAAACTGTTATATCAGGTTGTAACGAAAGTTTCCCGCCATAGCTAATATGGCCTGTGCAAACAGTTCACGATGACGTGTTTGCTCATATTTTGTCAAACGAATTTTGGCATTTGAAAGAAAGAGACTTGCTTTATAACACTGTGTTGTGAAATTTATAAAAAGATATCGTTATCATTAAGTACAAGGTGTCTGAAATGTAACTATCATGCTACCGGATTAGAACCATCATTTACTTCCAGTTCTGTTGCAAAAAGTCAGCAATAGAATGTCACCGAATAAAGTGTATGAAGGCTTGGCAGAATGGTGGTTATACATAAAATTGCAATTAATTAAATTTATTATAATTAGTATTATGTAATGGTGATTTGGTGGAAAACTTTCGTTACAACCTAATAGTAAAAGAAACTAAGAAGTTATCACATAGAAGTAATATTTTTTTAATCATTTAGAAAATTCTCATTACTCCTAAAGAGTTTTTTATTGAATTTTTACATATTTAAAAATGCTTTTAGAACATAAGAAAAACCATTTTAAAATCATGTGCATAAAAAAAAAGAAGACTTTATTTTTTTTTTTTTACTTCTTTTGTGGCATTTTCAAAACAACTCTTAGCTGCTTTAATATCTCCTTTTTTCCAAAAACAGGTTCCCAATTCATTCCATGCCTCTACTAACTTTGGATGAAATTTCACTAGCTTGGTAAGTATTTCTTGAACTTCAGGATTATAATCAGGTAAAACATTTAATGCTTTAGCTTTGAGTAATTCACATTCAGTTTTGTTGCTCAAATCAGAACCCTCTAATTATAAAAAAAGAGAAAAATCAAACGATAGAAATAATGTGGTTAATTCATTTAAATAATAAATCTAAAAATATATTAGTTAAAAATACAATAAACAAAGATAAAAAAAATACACACAGTTTAATAAAGTATTGATACAGTCACGATTGGCAAGTTTTTTTTTTATATGTGACAGTTTCTTATCAAAAACCTAATTTTCATAAAATTATATAAAAAGAATTATGTAACCGAATTGGCTAGATTTTAATCAGTAAATTCTAAATAAAACATAAATACATTAAAACTGTGGAGTATAAACTGCACATACACTCTTAAAACTTATTTTTAGAGGATATGGTGAACTGCAAATAGATTGCAGCATGATAATTTTTTGAATAAAAATTGCCTAATTCTTATTTAATGAATCATTTTATTGTTAATCCATGCTGTTAATGATGATAATACGGGCTTTTAAGATGAACAGTTAATAAATCCAGTGATGGAACAGCATGAACATCATTTTGAAGTGGAAGCAAGACAATTTGGAGCAGCAAAAATGCTTTTTTGGAGCAGAAAAGTTGCTCTTTTTCAGAAGAAAGAAAGCCTTTTGGGAGGAAAAAAAAAGGGGCAGTCAATAATTATTTTAGGGAGAGAGACAAGAATTGAGACATAGTGCAAAATAAAGGCAAATTTTCAACTGGGCATCAGAACAAAGAGAATTTTTTAACAGGTGCGGCCGATAAAAAAAAAAAAACTTAAGAGGCCTGTTGGGCTGATAAGAAAATTAAACAAATAAAAAATTCAAAAGTACCAGACTAAACCAAACTTTGTTCTCAATTCAAGCAGGGAAAAGGGATTAAATTTCTTGGTGTGCAGCACATGCATGGAGTTTCGAATCGCAACAAGTACTTAGCGAAGACTAAGACTTAGTACCAAAGGTGCCAATTGACTACTTTGTGGAACATTCAATGTGGCCCTTGAGCAAAAAACTTAGGGAACACTTGATTAAAACTGAAAGAACTATCATACAAGCCAAATAATTTTCAACAGATATGAAATTAATGAAAATTACACTGTTTGTAAATCTAATTAATTAATTAGTTTTCTTTAAGTTAAAAACAAGAATTTACTTAGTGAGTGGTAACTAATAGAATTTTTGATACATTTAACGACTGGAAATAATCAAACTTCAAAAATTCACTTCTGAGTTAAATAATATAAACACACATATAAATACTTTCTGAATTAAAATAACTAAATCAACAGAAGTACATAAATAATTTTCTTGATTAAATATGAAAATAAATCTGGGTTACTAAATACCTAATTTGTAACTATCATTAACATAATAAAATACAGGGATCTAAATCATCTTAGTGGAAATCTTTTCTATCATCATCACAATTCTGCTAATAGCAAAATTTAACAACATTTTAAAGAAAATGTTTAGATGCATTATCATACATTGATCATTGTAGATATCAATATTAAATTTACTGAAATGAAATGTATATTTAACTTATTTTACCTGAATCAAATAATTTTAAAGTTTTGTTTAACTCAGCAGATAAATATTCTATTTTCTTATTTGCTTCTTCAGGAGAATGATGCTCAAAGAAATGATCTCGAAAAATGTATAAATTATTGACAGCATCCTAAAATGAAAAATTAAATTGACAATCAACATTAATAGATACACAAAAAAAGATTAAACAGAAATAGCACTAACTCTAGTAGAAAAGGACCACCAGAGGGAATTCAACAAAAAGGACACTCTTGTGATTGTGACCTATTCAAAACACGTATTTTGAACATGTTTAGAGTCCTCTTTTTAGAGGACAGCACGGGCAAAATTTTCCAGGGCTGGACTGTGCAAAAATCAATTAAATCAGGCCTGGTCCGACACAATTTCGATAAGAAATTCCAAATTTTCTTAACATACAATTAAAATTCTTTTAAAGACTACCGCATGCATATTTATACAAATATTTTACAGTTATTTTTTATTACTCTGTGTTCACAAAACAAAAGATACACAATTGCAACATTAATGATTACTTAGACTATTAAATTTTTCAACATTCAAATAAAGATTCATTAAAAAAATTTATGTAGTTTAGAATAACAGAAACAACGAGGGTTAAAACACCATAACTTTTGAAGCTTTATAATAAAAAATAGCTTTTTGAAAATATTTCTCCGTAATTTCTTAAAGTATATTTCCAATGATTCAGTTAACACCGGTGGGATATATTATATCCCACCTAATTTTAATGAAAATTACCACCAGAAAATTTTATTTAAATTTTACTTTTAGGAGTTTGATGGAAAAAAAAAATAGTAAAATTGCTTTTTCTTATTTTGAAATAATTTTTTTTTAAATTCTGGTGTAAATTCAACATCACAGAAATGCAATTAATTACTTAGATATGAAAGGTTTAACAGAAGTTTATTACCGTTAATGCTATAGGGTCATTCCGTGTCAAATCACCCAGGCCATGGCACCCACCATCACCAATTTTGATAAAAATCAGTGAATTTGCATTGTTTTTAATGCTGATTCCAAAAATGTCAATCCTATTGAAATTGATCAAACGGTTTGTCAGATATGAGCTTTTAAATGCACATGTGACAACATAAAGGTCTACAACTTCTTTCAGGTTTAAGCTAGAACTTTCAAATTTTTTTAGTTCTGTTCAGAAAAAAGTAAACTTTCATCTAAACAAATTTTTGTGCAATTTATTCCATTAAAATGTTGTCAGAAAATGACTTTTTGCCTTTTTTTTAATTAAAAAAAGGTATAACTTCAACGGCCGATTTCCCCCATTGTTCCCCTTCAATTTTCATCTAATTGCATAAATAGACAGCTCAAAGTGTGTTTTGATGCCTGATAAAAAAATTTTAATGGGCAGTTTGTAGGTTTTTTGTTTAAAGAAGAATTTCAATTTTACCGGCTTCCATAAGTTATGGAAAGTACAAGATAATGTTGATATTTCTTTTATTACCAAAAGTATCATACATATTTACATCTAAAAGTTTGGTAAGGTTTTATCTTTCATAAACATATATACATTTTTTTAATGTGGCTAAAAAGAAGGAGAATCCCTCAGGAATTATAAATAGGAATGCTAATAATGAATTCCTACAAGACATAGAAGTATTTTCATGACAAATTGAAATCTATTGCAAAGTTTTAGTAAATTTTAAATAAAAAAGAAATGATGGAAAAAATTCTACAAATTGTCACATTTTATAGCAAAATCATACTTGTATATTATACAAATTGATAAAATTACAATTGTTAATTAAATACAATAAGTAAAAATTATCGTACTTCAAAATTATACAAAATAACATTTAGCACATACACGGTAAAAATGCTATTAAAAATATATCTACATTCAAAATAAATATAATTAGTTAAAAATTAACTCTGTTGTATTAATATTGCAGCTCAAAGTGTGCTTTGATACCTGTTAAAAAATTTTTAATGGCGATTTAAAAATTTAAAATTTAGTTCAAAATAAAAAAAATTATATACTTTATTTCACTTGGTTCATTTTTTAAATGTAAATAACATTAAAGCTGTAATTATTGTTGAATTATAAATCGAAAATTACTGTCCAAAATATGAAATTTCTAATTAATTAATTGCTAAAATTATCTGATTGGGTTAATTTATTACCAGAACTTTCTAGAAGACAGAATTTTAACCAATAATATCACTTTGGTTTGTCAGAAGGGGTTTTTCAACCAACCAGATAGATGTACTTACCAGAAAGAGATTTTCAACGAATCGGACTAAAATTACTTCCCAGAAGATTTTTCAACAAACGAGATTAAGCAGAATTTTACAACTTATTATGCCAATCTGTTAAAAAAGATTAAAGTTTCTCTTTTGATCTTATAACTATAAATGATGCTGCTTTGTTGTATTAAGTTAGATGTTTTCTTATGGATAAACAAAAAATGTACAATATTAGTTTAAATATTAATAATCCAAATTGTGATTTAAATAATCCTCAAGCTATCCACCATCGCAATGAGTTAGCCACCAAAAATAAAGAACTTCTTGCATTAAGATGCAATTTAGAAGATAGCGAAAACTCAACAATATGCTTTGCTCACAGAGAACACTTTCTGCATATGTAAATTCAGCAAAAGAAATGTTTTCATTTATTTAATCTTCATCCTAACAAGACCAAGAAAAGTACCCTTACATGTGATAAGTGTGGATCAAGCTAAGAATTAAAGGCATAAGCTACATAATGATGCCATTCCTGGTGAGAAACTATGTTCAACCTGTAGGGAAAAAAACAAGAGCTTTGCTGGAAGTATATGTGAAAGAACAGAAAGACTTGTGTCAGTCCACAGATTTTTCTGAAGAAATTACATCAAACATGGGTCAGGAAGAAAAATATCCCGTAAAGCTTAATGGAAGTTTACCACTAAGGTTACATGCAATTTCTGCACACAGGAAAGTGTCTGCTGGAGAAAGAAAATTACAGCAAATGAAAATTGCCTTGCGAAAGAAGGTTGCTTGCAACCTTGATTTGGAAGAGAACATTTTTCAGAGTGAAAACAGTAGCTCTGATGAAGATAATGTGAATCAAAAGAAAAGCTTCAGAATTCGAAAGATTAATGGAGATGGTGAAAGAAAAATTTACACAAATTAGTCCCAGAGAGAAAATTCAGTTGCTAACTTTGATTCCTGAGTCATGATGGCAGGGTTGGCAAGTTTCTGCCAGAGTGGTTAAAACCAGCGGTTATAACCGGTTAAAACCGGCATGGCAAAAGTAAGTGGCAAAAACTGGCAGAAACTCAGAAATAATATTAATAAGAACTTTAATGTGCAATGATTCTTAATTCATACATGTATTTGATGTGTAAACAATTAAGTTAAAAATTAAAATTAAAGATTATGAATGTTATTCAAAGTTGTAAAAAAGTTTTAAAATTATCATATAAATTAGGGGTGCACAACCTTTTTAAGAGAAGGGCCACTTACAAGAATGATTGGGTTGTCGAGGGCCACAACAGTAACACAGAGAAAATTCTATATCGGGGAGGTAGGGGGGGGGGGGGTAATAAGTCTTTAATCTTGATGAATAATTATTTTTTGTCTATAATAAAAATAAACAAAAGGAAATAAATAATTGTATGAAGGAATGTAGGGCTTCTTCGCATCTGTATGAATAACCATTCAACACTTTATGAAGACTGACGGTTTCTTCTTGACAAATAGTGACTTGAAGACAAAAAATTACACAAAATTTCTAAATAATTGAACGTTATTGAAAATTATAAAAAAAAAAAATTATTGAAGAATAATTTAATTTAAAATATAAGGAAACTTATTTTTGAAATAACAAGGCATGATGGACTAATTATGCTATTTTTTCTGCGGGCTATTAACAAAACTCATTTTTTGAAACTGAACTGATTGACGAAATTCGCGATTTTCTATTAACGATCGATTGACAGATTTCGCGGTAATTTTCCATTGCCGATTGGCAAAATTTGTAACCTTTTCAAACAACCAATTTGCGATACCTGCGATAAATTGACGCAATTAGCGATTTTTTTCAGCGATAAATTTTCAAATTTAGCGATTTTTCCCCCACAACGGATCAACGAAAATTGCGATTTTTTCCGCCACCGATCGAATTATTTCGAGACTTTTTTGTTCTACGATCGATCATCGAAATTTGCAAGTTTTTTCCATGAACGATTGACAAAATTCGCTATTTTTTTTCCATGAGTGATTGGCGAATTTTGCGATACTTTACGTGACAGATTGACAATATTTGCAATTTTTTTCCAATGACCAATCGACGAGTGATTTTTTTCCGATATACATTGATGTAATTTGCGATTTTTTTCGCGCAATAAATTAGAGAAAATCGCGATTTCTTTTTCGCGCACAATCGATGAAATTTCTGTTTTTTCCTGCGACCAATGGATTTCTATTTCATGATATTTTTGGGGACCGACACACAGATTTTGTAATTTTTTCCATGCACGAAATTCGCGAATTTTTGGGAAAATTCACGATTTTTTTTCACGAGCAATTGACAAATTTCGCAATATTTTTGCGACCAATTGACAAAATTTATAATTTTTTTCTATCAATTGTCAAAATTCGTGATTTTTTTCCGCGACAGATTGACAAAATCGTGCTTTTCCCCCAGTCGATCAACGAAATGTGTGATTTTTGTACCTCATCGACTAAATTCGCGATTTCACTATGCCCGATCAATAAAATTCGTGATTGTTAACTGACTCTGACGAAATTTGTAGTTTTTCCCGCGGCGAATTGACGAAATTTGCGATTTTTTCCTGCGATAAGCTGGCGAAATTCGCGATTTTTCCGTAGCCGATCAAGAAAGTTTGCAATTTTTCACAGCTCCTCGACGAAATTCACGATTTTTCCGCGTCCGATCAACGTCATTCGCGATTCTTAACTGACTCTGAAGAAATTTGTAATTTTTACGCGACAAAACTCACGATTTTTCCACAGCCGGTCAACAAAATTTTCAATTTTTCCGTAGCTCATCGACAAAATTCGCAATTTTTCTGTGCCCGATTAAAGTAATTTGAGACTTTTTCGCGCCGAGTCGACAAAATTCGCGATCAACAAAATTCGAAAATTTTCCGCACCCGATAAACGAAATTTGCGATTCTTAACTGACTCTGACGAATTTTGTAATTTTTCACGCGGCAAATTGACAAAATTCCGATTTTTCTCATGACCAACTAACAAAACTTGCAATTTTTCAGCAACCGATCAAGGATTACATAATCCACAAAATTCGCAACTTTTAACGCGTTCGATCAATGAAATTCACGATTTTTAACTGACTGTGACAAAATTTGCAAGTTTTTCAGCGGCAAATTGTCGAATATTGCAATTTTTTCTCGCGATAAACTGACAAAACTCGAGATTTAAAACCCATTGACTGAGGAAATTTGAGATTTTTCTGCAACTCATCGCTAAATTTCGTGATTTTTCCGAACTCGATCAACGAAATTTGCGATTCTTAATTGGCTCTGATGAAATTTACAATTTCTTCTGGGACAAATTGACGAAATTCGCGATTTTTGCCTGCGACATATGGACAAAAAATTGCAATTTTTCCAGTTATAAATTGACGAAATTTTGTCAAAAAAAAACGAAGAAATTATATAAATTGTGATCGCGGGCCACAAGTTAACCCATGGCGGGCCACAGGTTGTGCATCCCTAATATAAATATACTTTGTTTATATAATAGGTACTAATTTTTTTTCACTTGAAAAACAGAAATTTTCAATGGTAGTCTGATGCTGTACAAGTTTAACTATTTTATATTATTGTTTAGAGTTGAATTTTTATTTAAAAGTAAAAAAAGAAATTTACAAAAAAATCTGTGATATTTTAACAAATGTATTTTTCAGAGTATTTTTAAATAAATAATGCAATGCAATAACTTAAAGATTATGATTCTTGTGAAAATATATAAGTAAATAATTGAGGCACAATAAATAACAGAAAAAAAATTAATGAAATATCTTGCACAATTATTTTACAATATTGAAAGAACAAAATTGCCACTCAAATATACTATTATTACTTTTTCCACAGAACATTCCATAGCATAGGACAAAATTTTGCTAATCTTTCTGAACACACTGTTTCTTTGTTTTGAATGAAAGAAAAGTTTGAAAATATACTTTCAAGACTATCATTACTTGCTGGCAATGTCATTATTGAGGATGCAAATTTGAAAAATCCTCATTTTCACCAGTATTCGTTTTTAAAGATGACCACCACATAGAAGGTAAGGGCAAGACATTTTCTAGGGCTTCCTTGGAGAAATAAATTTCTGAGGCAGGAGTCGATTTTGCTTCAAAGGATATTATATGTGGCACAAAATTGGGATTAATATCAGAAAGCAATTTCCTTGCCTTTTCTTTATGCTCATATGTCAATTTTGATCCCATATACTTAGGATGAAGTAAATAAGTTAGCATATGGTAGTCGGTTATTACTGTATCAAATCTGCTTTGAACCTTTGTAGTTGTTTGTTTTGTAAGTGCAAAATGTGGTTGGAACATTTTCAACTAACAGTCTTAATAAAAAAGCTAAAATCTTTAACAACAATTTTATTCACAAATAACATACAGACACGACAAAAATATCCCATATAATCGTTTTTTGTCGTGTCTGTACGTTATTTGTGCGTAAAATCATTGTTAAAGATTTTAGCTTTTTTACTAAAATTCGCACAAAGTTTGATCTATGCTTATAACAGTCTTAAATTGAAAAAAAAAAAAGTCAGATTTGTTCCCTTGAATACTGTATTTAAATGAAATGTTTTTTAAATTCATGGAATTACAAGATCCGCATATAACTATAACATTTCTACGAGAGATAATTTATAGTGTTATTATTAAATTAATACGTTAAATTATAGAAAATTATTTTGAGCAAGTATTGAATATTTTTCTTTTCTTTTCATTGTTTAATTTAAAATAAGTATTGGATATAGTTTTGTATTTTATTTTTAAACTGAAATTTTAAAATACTCTAATAATTGTTTACATATAAAATTATATAACCATACTATAACAAAAATTTTATCTGTTACATTGCTCATTTTTTCTAATACAAATCTATTTATTTTTTAATTAAAACTACCCACAATATTTCATTTGTTATTTATACGGAATAAAATGTACTTAAGGAATTTAATACTAGTAAAAAAGTCTCATATTATGTCATGAAATGTGTTTATGCCAGTTGTTGCCAGTTTCTGCCGGTTAAAACCAGTTTCTGCCACTGGCAAGGCAGAAACCCTTTTTTGCCGGCAAATAGCCAGCCCTGCATGATGGTCAAGAAAGAAACTAATTGAAACCTTTAGTGTAACTGAGTACCAAATATAGAGTTTATACTTGGGAAGACACTATAAAATCTGTGAAAGAATTTCATGAAGATAATGAATTTTCCTGTCTCATGCCTGGTCAGGGAGATACGGTCAGCATAAAAAAATGTCCACCCATGTACAAAAAAGGTTTCTTCTTTGTAATCTGAATTAACTGTATATCCAATTTCGATTTAAATTTCCTACCAATAATAAAATTGGGTTTTCAAAATTTGCTGACCTGCGACCTAAGCACTGTGTCTTAGTTGGAAGTTCTGGCACACATTCTGTCTGCATGTATACAATACATCAGAAAGTTCAGTTGCTTATTGCAGCAACAGGGATTGAAGAAAAATATGAAGATTTAATCCAGAAATTGGTTTGCAGTTCTAACAATACAAATTGTATGTTACATATATGCAGCAAATGTCCCAAGAAAGATGTTCTTGAAGATTTTTTTTAAGTTAAAATTTCCGGATTTTGATCCTGAAGATGCAATTGAACATAAACAGTGGGTATCAACTGACAGAGTACGATTAACATCACATACATCTACTCTGTACGATTTCATCCATCTTATTCTTAAAAAGATTGAAAAGCTCATACGCCATACACACATATCCAATTCCCAAAGCATTTATTTGAAAAAAAAAAATATATATATCTTACTAGTCATGAGGCTCTCATACAAATGGATTTTAGTGAGAACTTTTCTTTTGTATTGCAAAACAAAGCACAACAGCTACCATTGGACACCTGTTTGCTGTACTTTACATACAGTTGCATTCTATGTAAAGCAAAAAAATGGAAGCAGCTTAAAAAGTGAAAGACTTTGCATGCTTTCAGATGATATGGACCATGATGTACCAATGGTTTGTCAGACTCAAAAATTAATCATGCAGCATTTAAATAATAAGCATATGTTAGCTACAAATGTAGAGTATTTTACTGATGGCTCTGCTGCCTAATATTAAAATTGAAAAACATTTTTGAATCCATGAACATGATTTTGGTGGAATAAAAGCAAAATGGAGCTTTTTTGCTACAAGTCATGGAAAATCTGTTTGCGATGGGGTGGGGGGACTGTTAAAAGACTTGTGACAAAAGCAAGTCTACAAAGGCCGTTGCATGATCAAATTGCAAATGTGGCTATGATGTATGAATATTGCAGACAAAACATTGATGGTATAACATTTTTTATCATCACAAAAAGTGACATGTTAAAACTGTGCAACAACATGTCTCATCGGATGCAACTTGCTACGACAATTCCTGGAACATGCAGTATGCATTATTATGGATCTACAGAAAACTTATTAATAAGTGGAAAAAGAATAAATACTGATGAAAATTTTTCTGTTTGTTCATCTTTTGATAGGAATATTAAAGAGACTTTGGATATTCCATCTCTTAAAAGTTATTGTGTATGAATTGAATTGGTGTATAGGCTTGGTGTCAAAAGTCCACAAAAAAGAAGGAGATGCAACTGTTAAATTCATGCATCCACAATGGGCCATCACCTTCGTATTATTAGACAGAAAATGACAGTTGTATTGTGCCTTTCAGTCATAACCTTTGTGCATGTTACATCAATATTACAAATGGTAGAATATATAAACTTGCATTCATGCATCAACTTGCACTGATGCATCCAGTGCTTTAATAAGCACCAAGTGGGTAAAACATAAAATTAGAAGGAAATAAAATCGAAATATAAAGAGAACAAATTTTATTAATTATCTTTATTTTTAATTGTTATTGATGTATAGTATATATTTTCAATAGCATTTTTACTGTGTATGTGCTAAATGTTATTTTGTATAATTTTAAATTATGATAATATTTACTTAATGTATTTTTTTTAAATTATATTTTGTATTATATACATGTATGATTTTGCTATAAAATATGACTATTTGTAGAATTTTTCCCATTATTTCTTTTTTACTTATAATTTACTGAAACTTTGTAATAGATTTCAATTTGTTAGGAAAATACTTCTATGTCTTGCAGGAATTCATTATTAGCATTCCTGTGGGATTCCCCTTCTTTATAGTCACATTAAAAAATATGTATATGTTTATGTAAGACAAAGCCTTATCAAACTTTTAGGTGTAAATATCTATGATATTTCTGGTAATAAAAGAAATATCAACATTATCTTGTACTTTCCGTTACTTATGGAAGGTCAGTAAAATTGAAATTCTTCTTTAAACAAAACACCTGCAAACTGCCCATTAAAATTTTCTTATCAGGCATCAAAACACACTTTGAGCTGCCTATTTATGCAATTAGATGAAAATTGAAGGGGGAACAATGGGGGAAATCAGCCATTAAAGTTATGCCTTTTTTTAATTTAAAAAATGACAAAAAGTCATTTTCTGACAGCATTTTAATGGAATAAGCTGCACAAAAATTAGTTTAAATGAAAGTATACTTTATTCTGAACAGAACAAAAAAAATTTGAAAGTTCTAGCTTAAACTTGAAAGAAGTTATAGACCTTTACGTTGTCACATGTGCTATTCAAAATGGCGGCAAATCGGCCATCTTGGAAGACATTTAAAAGCTCATAACTCACAAACCGTTTGATCAATTTCAATATGATTGACATTTTTGGAATCAGCATTAAAAGTTCTACAAATACACCAAAGTTTATCAAAATTGAAGCTGGTGGGTGTCATTTTTAGAAAATTTTGGGTGATTTGACATGGAATGACCCATTACTATTTTAACAAAACATATTGCCTGCCTGACACATCCTGGGACAATTAAGTCTGGTTCCGTACTGACTTGACTATGTAGAAAAAAATATAAGTCTGATCCCATCTCGAGCCTGCTGAAAAAAATTAAGCCCGTCCTCAGACACAACGTAACTGTCCAATGCCGATCTTTAAGCAGGACATGTTATACTTCTGTTTGTATATAAAAATAGGTAAATTATTTCTTAATATTAAATAAATTAAAAAAATAATGCTTGTGTATATGAAACAGTGAATAGATTGTTAAAACATATGTGTGAAAAATTTTCTTCTCTAGCCAAGGCTCCTATAACAAAGACGTATATAGAAAATACTGTGTCACTGAAGAAAAACAAAAATCACAATTTCTGTAGTGAAAAACATCACACAACAGCATTAACAGTGCAGAGAACAACAATTCGAGAATGTTTAAGATTAAAATATTGTGTGTTTTTAGCCTTTTTACAATAATTGAGTTATTTTAACATTTTAAAAATTATTTGAAATGTATTGACGTTTACAGCTATCGAATCTTTGTTCTCAAATATTCATGGAAATGCAACTAGATGTTTTTATGATTTTTAAACTGGGGGTGATTCTGAGTAAAAAAAAAATTTCTGAAATCCACAGCAAATTTTCTGAAAGGTTACAACAGGGAGGAGAGGGGATATTTTCACTCCCGGCACTATGTGTTTTTTTCGTGCCCCATTAAAGAAATTTGCTTTTTTTTTGCGATCTTTTGACGAAATTTGCTGTTTTTCTGCGATTCTTTGACGAAATTCGCGTTTATTTTCGTGATCCCAGGATGAATATCATGTTTTTTCGCGATCTTCTGATGAAATGCGCGTTTTTCTCGCGATCCTCTGACGAAACTGGAGATTTTTCTTTGAACGATTGACGAAATTGATTTTTTTTTGGCGACCATTTTTCGAAATTCATGATGTATTTTATGCCCGAATTTATGACTGATTTCTTTTTTTTTTTTTTTTTTTTTTTTTTTTTTCGGAAATGACTGCCTTAATTTTTCAGAAAATTCGGAACAGAATCACCCCTATTTTAAACTATATATATATTAGAAATTTTACAACATTTTTTTTAATTATATTTTTTGAATATTAAATTATAGTTATATTATGCTTTACCAAGTTCAACTTAATTTGATTCTGTAAGCCCTGTCATTGGATCCCAGGGATTATAATTTCTATGCATCTACTTCACAATTAGGAGCATCATTTCAGATTTTACTATTAGGAAATGAATTCCTTTCATGGGATATAGTACATTCAAGTACCAGAAAAACTGTTACACCTAATATCATGTAGGGCTCCATGAGCATGCAGAAGTGCCACAACACGGCATGCCATGGACTCACCTGCAGGCTTATCCAAAAATCCATAGGAGTGCAAGGTAGGGAGAACATTTCTGAACAGTATGTTGCAAAACATCCAAGTTATGCTCAATAATGTTCATGTCTGGGGAAGGGATTTAGGAGGCCAATGGAAGTGTCTAAAGACAAAATAGTGTTCCTGGAGCCACTTGGTAGCAACTCTTGACGTGTGTTGTATCGCACTGTCCTGCTAGATTTGTCAAAGTCTGTCGGAATGTGCAATGGACATGAATGGGTGTAGGTCAGCAGTTCCCAACTTTTATTGGTACGTGACCCACCTTTAAGTAAACAAAATTTTCGTGACCCACCTAATATAAAGGTGTTTCTAATATCAGTATGGAAATTTTGTATGACTTCTATAAGCTCTCGGCTATCATATCCTTTGAACAAGGCAAATTTTCATACGAAGGATACTCTATCAACAAAAACAAGAATATAACAACTTGTGTAAGTTGAATAATAATTAAAACAACAAATATAATGAAAAATACGTTTAATTATTATAAAAAAACTTTCCAATATCAGTGAGATTTCTGGCACTGGTGTTTACCGATGAGGGCATCTATATCAGAGATAAAACTGATTACTTTTAACCTTGAGTCACTTTCTACATGCAGTTTGCTTCTGTACTTGTTTTTCAAAAACAGTTGAACAAGCACGTTCCACAAATATGTCGTATTGAACTGCAATGACAAACTCAAAGTTGATTTAGATATTTCTAGATATTCTGCTCCTATGAAAGAAATTAAGGATTTTTCCAAGGTTGCCATACCCATAATGACTGTGCGACTAGTGGTACATCTCACAACGAGGTCATAATACTGACGGACTGTTTAAGAAAACACGGTCTTTTCATGAAGTTTTAGTTTAAGCTAAAATAGCTTTCATGATTATTGCAATTGTAAAATATCGCAGTTGTTATATTTTTTTAAACAGATGAAATAAAAGGTATATTTTTATGGCAAACATCGATTGTTCCGCAACCCATGATTCACAGGTTGAGAAACGCTGGTGTAGGTGATCGCATAGGATGCTTATGTACTTGTCTCCTGTTTCGTCTCTAGACATATCAGATGTCCATATGCCAACTGCACATGCCCCATACCATCACAGAGGCAGACAAAGTCTCGGTCCGACCCAGGTCCTGTGTGTCTGTGCACAACTGGAGCTTTCTGTGCCCAGTGGTGAGGACCTAGCAGTGCCTCAAAAATAACTTTCGCATGACTAACAGGTAGCGGTCGCCATTGCATGGTGAGGGGCACTTGTGCCTAGGTACCACGGTGGCCGTGAGGTATGTTAGGAATATGCAACCCTAGTCTTGTCACTGTACACATATTCATATAGTCCTATTTAATATTTTCTTTTAATTAAGTCCATTAGTCCGCTTACCTTTATTTGAAATAGCATACTTATCCTTCTTTTCACCTCCTTAAGTTCATTATTAAAGTTTCATATTATATTCTAATATAAGTAATCTAAAGTCTAATCTAATGAATAATCTATTTAAATTAATGAATATCTCTTAATTTGACTTTCATCAATTTAGAAATGTATTTGTTTACATCCCAATCACGATATCTTTCTTTTTCCTCTTTGACTTCAAAATGATTTTTCCAGCCTCTACTAGAGGGCGTTAGCAGTTTGATACGATCGTGATTTGCTTATACAAATCCAATGACATCGCTTTGAAACTTCTGGAAGCATGCTATCAAGGCCGTGAGAGGACATTGTTTCACAATGAGTGGAAGTCTGGTTTTCGTTCGCCCGAAACAGATATATGTTTGGATATCTAAACGTTCGTGGCACTTGTTCTTTTTAGTTAAGGAGGATGTAGCAGCTGTTTGAAATTGATCTCCCTTCTACACAATTCACACAATGACATTTGTTGATGCCCCAGCATAGAAATCATGAAATCTACAACACTTTGAGGAAGTGTTGCACATTTATCTCATTAAAGGATTCTTGCCAGTTGTCGATGGTCCCGTTCTTTCAAGGCATTTTTCCAGCTGCACCACTATCGGAGATTTGATGTTTTAGCAGATATTTAATATCCATGGTACACTCATGAAATGGTCATGCACGAAAATCTAAATTTCATCGCTACCTCAGATATGCAATGTCCACCTCTTGTTCACACGCTATAATGTCAAGTTTAAAGTCACTTAAATCGTGATAATCTGCCATTGTAGCAGCAGAAACCGATATAGGATAAAGGGTGGCACATGTGAACAGTAGGCAGGAATGTAGTGGAATACGAGAGTATACGCTAGAGGTCTGCACAGGCCCGGGCTTGGCCCGAGGCCCATACCCGGCCGGGCCGAGACAGACATTTCACTGGCCCGCAGGCAGGCAAAATGAAGATGAATTTTCAAATGGGCCGGGCCGGCAGAATTAGGACAATTTTTTCAATGGGCCGGGCCAATAAAAAAATTAATTGGACCTGTCGGCCCAATATAAGAATTTAAGCAAAACAGATAAAATACAAACCATTTTCAATGAATATGACTTTCTTGAGAAGCATAAATGTGTGTCACGACACGAGCCGATGCGAGTTTAACAACATCAATACAGAAATGTAGCATGTCCATCGTAGAGAAAGGCATCGCACAGTTACATGAGGTCTGATCTCGGGTTTAATTTTTCTTCAGCAGACTCGTGCCGGAACGGAACTGGTCCTAATCATTCTCAGAATGTGCAGGGCAGGCATTATGTTTTGTGAAAGTATTAATAGCGATAATGAACTTCTGTTAACAGTAGGTATCTTTGAAATATACCTTAAGGTGGTTCTCATATTCTGCTCAACAATGCAAAACTTTCAGGCACATTTTCTGACTCATTTTTAACTATAAAGGCATACATTTGACAGGCCTGACTATTAAAGGCATTTGGAATCGAATAGCTTTTTCCATTTTTGATAAATTACTTACAGAGATAAGAGATGCTTGTCACGTGACTGTATGTTTTTCAACTTTCCTGTGCTATCGTTTCCGGAAATTCGATTCAAAACGCTAACTTTGGCAGTATTTTCTGAAAGATATATTGCTTTTATCTAAGAAAAAAAAGGGCATTTACATAGTTTCTGAATAAGAATACCTGCCAATCTTACGTGTTTTCAAAAGAAATTAGCTCATAAATGTGTCGAAATGTACCTCTTTTAAATTTGAGAAAAACCTTAAAAATGAGAGAAATATTTTCACAAATCTACTTTTTATTATATACAGCTTCAAAAGTTATCATGTTTTTACCCTTTATTCTAAACTACATTATTTTTTTAATGAATCGTTATTTGAATTTTGAAACGTCTGAGGAGACAATGACTAAAACACTAAAGTATTCGTTAATGTTTACTATTGTGTGTTTTTTGGTTTGTGAACACATAGTAATCTAAAATATACAGTAAAAATGTTCCCATAAATATGTATGTAGTATTCATTAAAAGAAGCTTAATTGTATGTCGAGAAAAAAGGAATTTTTCGTAGAAATTGAGTAGGGCTCGGGCCTGTTTTCACTGATTTTTGTACGGGTTAGAGAACTGTAAAAATGTAAACGGGCCGGGCCCGGGGCTGGAAACTCCGGCCCGTGCAGACCTCTAGTATATGCCATATACCTTCTGAAATTTTTTTTAAGGAACACCATATACCCTCTGTTTCTCAAAAAAGCTATAGCATATACACTGAAAAGTATACCCTCTGCTTAGAGCATATGCCCTCTGCTTTTTTTATGACTACATCACTGACAGTAGGTACATATTTCACTCAGTTAATCTGAAATTAAAAAAATTACCAACACATGGTAGTGATAGTACAATCTTTCGGCTGAATTTTCAGAACAATGAGACATTTTGATTTCTGGTTGTTGTAATTTGTTTGTTTTAGAACAGCATTTCTTAAACTGTGGTCCGCGAGCTAACAGACGGGGGTCATCAAGTCTAGTATTGAATTCAGACCTTTTTCCTTTCGGCAGGAATTTCTGTAGCTGTAGTCGTGGATGCAGGACTAGAACTTCTAATCTAGGACTATTATTGCACATCTCGTAGGAAAAAAACAGCAGCATACTTCTCATGGGAAATAGTAGTGTATATTTTAGCTGTCCTGAAATATGTGCCTTTTCCCTTATTAATGCAACTGATTTTTTCAACCACTAAACACAGAATATCTATAATGAAAAATAAATAAGCTTATACTATAAAAACTTTTTTTTTTTCTTTTTTTTTTAAATCTTACATTAACAAAATTTTGTTCGGGGTCCCCGGAATGCATATCATATGAAAGGGGGTCCACGAGATCCCAAAGTTTAAGAAGGTGTTAAGTAAAAAAGTTTTCTAAAGTTATTGAAGTAAAAATTCATGACATTTTTTAAAATAGAATATCAGCATTGCATTCTATAGTGGCATTAATTAGGTATGTCTACAAAAAGTTTTGTTTCCTTATTTCAATTAAAAATATCTTTTTTTTATAAGTTAGACTTAAGTTGGTAGATGGGGCACTTGTGAACCGAACATATGGGGGCAGATGTGAACAGCTCATAAGTGCCCAATTTTTCAATTTTAGATTATGAATGTATTTTTTAAGTCTATGAATGCATTTTTCTTTTTAGTTTAAAGTTTAACTACCCTTGTCAAACATTGAGCTATAAATTCAATGTTTATAGAATTGCTTCACAGTTTTAATTTACTGGAAGTTAGATAACAATTAAAAGTGGTGACTTTCTGTAAAAACCAATATATTTATTTGTTATTAATTCTTATAATGAACTGTAAACGTTTAATTTCTTTTTAATTGATTTTATTCACACATAAACACTACACAACACACTTACACAAACTTGACTAATTGAATAGATTGCAAAGTATAATTCCCGGTAGCAGAAAGTGCGCGACACGCGACATGCATCGCAGATTTATTTTGGACCTTGCAGATAAATTTACCAACTTGAAAAAAAAAAAAAAGTATTTCCTTAAAAAAAAAAAAAAAAAAAAAAGAAGTACGAAAATTAAGACAAAAAATATTGCAAATTCAACAAATGGTCGCCGAAAAATATCAATTTCGACAATCGTTCGCATAAAAAATCGGTAATTTATAGCCAAAGGGTCAAGGGCGTAGGAACCGGGGGAGCTGTGGCTCCCCCTGGAATATTTCAGACAGGCTCAGCTCAACCCCGAGAGAAATTCTAGCACCACGTCTGTTTACGATACATTGCTGAATTTAAAAATAAAGTATATTTTTTCTAGGAAATTCACATAATAAACAACAAAGAGAAGAGAGAGAGAGGGGTGGTGAGCACACTTGTTTGTGCCTTCACCCTTTTTCTCATTGTTTACAACTCTCCCGATTTCCAAAAAAAAAGGGCGTCTTATATAGGTCTACTACAAATTACCTGTACCGATAACGTATTTATAAAGAGGAGGCCTTTAAAATTGATTTGGAAGATATTTGTAAAGAATTTGTTAGCAAAACAAGAGAAAGTACTTTAATTTTTGGTAAATGGAAGTGGGAGAACCCTTAAATTGGAATATTGTATTCGGGATCGCACATAAATTAAGTTTCTATGTACCAAGTAATATCTATTAAAAATTATTTTAACTGGATTAAAGAGTTGGTGATCTTTTGATATGCTTCTATTTTATACTTCTGTTTGTGAAACATGCAACACTATGAAGGAACCCTCCAAAATGAACGAAATGATTCACGCCACTAGCTTTCTGCAATATGCCCCGGCTCCCCCTGTTTGTACAAAGTTCCTACGCCACTGCAAAGGGTCGCTATAAAAACGCAAATTTCGTCAAAAGTGCTCGAAAAAAAAAAACATGAATTTCGTCTCAGGGTTGTGGAAAAAATGCAAATTTCTGTCACAGGATCGCTGAAAAAATACGAATTTCGTCAAAGGATCGCGGAAAGAATGCAAATTTAGTCAAACGATTGTGGGGGAAACGCAAATTTAGTCAAAGGATCGCGAAAAAAACGCAAATTTATGTCAAAGGATTGCGGAAAGAATGCGGAATTTCGTCAAAAGATCTCGAAAAACGTAAATTTCTGCCAAAAGATCGCTGTATAAACTTGAATTTTATGTAAAAATCCCGAAACATGAATTTCGTTCCAGGGGCGCGAGAAAAACGCAAATTTCTGTCACAAAATCGCGGGAGAAATTTGAATTTCATCAAATAATCGAGGGAAAAACACGAATTTAGTCAGACAATCGCAGAAAAAATGCAAATTTCTGTAAAACGATCGCGAAAAAAAAACAAAAATTTCTTTAAAACGATCGCGAAAAAACGCAAATTTCTGTCAAAGGATCGCGAAAAACGCAGATTACTGTCAAAGGATCACGAAAAAAAGAAAATTTATATAAAAAAATCGGAATTAAATTTGCGGAATTTCGTCAAAAAATCTCGAAAAACGTAAATTTTTGCCAAAAGATCGCTGTACAAACTTGAATTTTATCCAAAAATACCGAAAAAAAAACGTGAATTTCGTTCCAGGGGCGCGAGAAAAACGCAAATTTCTGTCACAAAATCGCGGAAAAAATTCGTCAAAGAATCGAAGAAAAAACACGAATTTAGTCAGACAATCGCGGAAAAAATGCAAATTTCTGTAAAACGATCGCAAAATAACGCAAATTTCCGTAAAACGATCGCGAAATAACGCAAATTTCTGTCAAAGGATCGCGAAAAACGCAGGTTACGTTCAAAGGATCACGAAAAAAAGAAAATTTATGTCAAAAATCGGAATTAAATTTGCGCAATTTCGTCAAAAGATTGCGAAAAACGCAAATTTCTGCCAAAGGATCGCTGTAAAAACGCGAATTTCATCAAAAGATACCGGGAAAAACGTGAATTTCGTCCCAAGGGCGCCGAAAAAACGCAAATTTCTGTCACAAAATCACTGAAAAAACACGAAATTCGTCAAAGAATCGAGGGAAAAACGCAAATTTCGTAAAGGATCGCAAAAAAAAAGCTCATTTTTGTCAAAGAATCTCGGAAAAACGGTAAATTTCGTCTAAAGATAGCGAAAAAAAAAGAGAAATTACCTCATAAGATCGCGAAAAAACAGCAGATTTCGTCAAAAGATCGCTAAAAAACGGCAAATTTCGTCAAAAGATTGTGAAAAAACGCAAATTTCATCAAAAGCGCGTAAAGAAAAACACATAATTAGTGCTGGTAGTGGATTTTCGCTCCCCCCCCCCCCCTCTCTGTTGTAACCTTTCGGAAAATTTGCTGTGAATTTCAGAATATTGTTTTTATTACTCAGAATAACCCCTGGTATTAATCAGTAAGAACGCTGTTTATTTTAACACTCATAATGTTTGTACATGCTGATGGAACGTTTGGACACGTTTGAAAATGTAACACGCTACTCTCCCAGACAATTTTCATCCCAATAAATTGCTGTCGCAGACGCAACCATAACTTTCTGCTTCTGGGGTATAATTAATATCCATCGCGTAGTTTGGATGGAGTGTTTTGATATGTGTTGATGCTTTGATTATCAACAGCTTAATGACAACCTTTTTTACAGAGTGCTGACTAGGGGGAGCTGGTTATACTTCTGGGATGGAACATTATTCTTTAATGATTTCCAGTTTCAAACATATTTATTTTTTCTTAGCCCATATTAAAGTATTTGTAAGATATTTTATTTAATGAAAGTAAAATTTAGTTGGCCAAAAAAAGGGATAAGTAGTACTGTGATAATCGCCAATTTTTTATAACACAATTTTTAAAACCATGATGCACAATTTTGTTATACACATTGAATAACATTTAGAAAAAAGTAAAAACATAATAACAGAATTATTCAATAACTTATTTAAAAGTAACAGTTTTGCTATGCTTAATTCAAAAGGAGTAGATATACTACACTATATGGCCAAAGGTGACCAGTCACTTGTGATTTTAGACGTTTTGTTAAATATCTAGAAAAATACAGGAGGAATTAACCTGAAACTCCGGCTGTGTACACAATATAGTATAGGTCATTAATTTCCGCGAAGGTTTTTTCCCGAAACCCCATAGGGGACTGTCAACAAATTGAAAAAGAACGAATATCTTTTGGATAACCCTGTAAAAACTAATGTACCAAGAGCGTTCATACTGGAGAAGTTGATTAAGTGGCTTATTGCAATAAACTGTGTTCATTTTTATGAGGATAGCATGTATTCTCGTAGAGAAATTAATTTTTTTATAAAAACAGTCCCGAATTTCACCAAGTTTTTTGCTTATAATTTGCAGAATTTTTAATATAAAAAAAGTTCTTTTCAGAAAATATGACAAACAACATTGTACATAATACCCTGCAATCATAATTAAAAAATAATAAAAATTGGATGAAAAATGAGCAAGTTTGCTAAAAATGTTTTCACTGCGCATGCACGAATGCAATCAAAATATAATATGCAGAATGTATTAGCTAAGTAAATAGAGCAACTTTTGTGAAAGTCTCAAAATCATAGCTTGAAAATTCTGAAAATTATCGTCGATAGAATAAGCTTGAAATCCATTGTTCCAAAAAAGATGAGGGGTTTTATCAAATATCTGTTGATTAGTGCCAAGATAGTGTACACAATATTGCACATACTCTATTTGGATATAACCCCTCATCTTTTTGCTTCCTTTTTGGAACAATGGATTTCGAGTTTATTCTATCAACGATAATTTTTAAGCTATGATTTTGAGACTTTCACAAAAGTTGCTCTATATACTTAGCTAATACATTAAGCACATTATATTTGGATTGCATTTGCGCATGCACAGTGAAACATTTTTTAGTATACCTGCTCATTTTTCATCCAATTTTTATTATTTTTTAATTCTGACAGCAGAGTATTATCAGTGGTGTAGTCGTAAAAAGAACAGAGGCTATACGCTCTAAGCAGAGGGTATACGCTGAAGGCAGAGTGTATACCCTAGAGTGTATATACAGTAGACTCCCTCCAGTCCGCGAATGCCTAAAATCCGCGTATTTTTTCAGATGTAAACAGTGAAATTTACAGTTAAGGTGCAGGCACAAAATTCAAGATGGCGCCGAAATCAGTGACTACCGCCATGTTTTTTTTTACTCAATTTTTTGTTAATTATTCTCTTGGCTATTACAGCTGATTTATTACTAAATAAGTTTATATTACTTTTGATTTTTATATAAATTAGCATATCTATATCAAAAATTCCAGGGCTCGAAATGGAAAAATCTACGAAACAGAACGCTATTTAAAAATCATTTTTGCCGATTTTTTTTTTAAAGTATAGACAAATTTATTTCTAAACATACAAAGCAATAAAAAAAAAAAAAAAAAAAAAAAAAACATTCAAGGCTCTAAATAACAATGAAAACAGTAACAGAGAGTGCAATAAGCTATATTAAACAGTAACAATGTTTCAATAAAAGTATGAAACGGAACGATATTTAGCATAATTTTACGAATCGGAGCTTTATTTATCATAATTTCAAGAACCGGAATATCACTCCCGATTTGTTCCAGTACATTTCGAGCCTTGAAAAATTCCCCTTTATTGTATTTTCTGTAGAATATTAGCAAGTGTAAACTGTAGTGGAATTGTTTACTTTTCTTCTGTTCGTTTCCTCGTGTTTCAATATTTATTATTTTTTCAATATTACGTACGCATTTTAATATGTAATTCTGATTAATACGACTAAATGCAAGCTTTTTTATGAAGAAAAATATGAATTTACTTCCGAAAAAAATCTAATGGCCCAGTTTTGTATATACAGTAAAGCACTTATCTCTTATCTGTGCGTATAGCATGAAGGTAGAGTAGAGGTGCTCTATCTCCCTGGCGTATAGGCAACTGAGAAAAATCTTGAGAAAGAGGAAATGCGCGGAGCAACAGAACATGGCAAATAAGATATAAGTTTCGTTTTGAGATCGCAGCGTGAAAGAGGTATCGACGTCAGTTTTCATCAATGTTGAATTCAGACACTTTTTTCCGGGAGGGATTTCTGTGGCTCCGGGGATGGGGGGGGGGGGGGGGATTGCACTTTTTGACCATTGAAAACACAATCTCAAATCTTCCGAGGGGGAGCATCTCATTGCTCCGGGGAGGAATGTCCCCCCAGGCCACCTCCTGAATTCAACACTGGTTTTAATCTAATGATTTTTATTTATTTATTTTTAATTTTACGTACGTATTTTAATATGTAATTCTGATTAATATGACTGAACTCAAGTTTTTTCATAAAGAAAATACGCATTTATTTCCGAAATAAATAAAGATGGCGCTAATATCATCGGCGATCGCGATCGTTTTCCAAAATATTTTTTAATTAATCAAGCTTTTTCGTTTATTAAATCTGGATAAACATGGCATAAAATTTCGTTATTGATGCAGATTCTTCATCAGAAACTGAATCTGATGAAGAACTTGAAAAAATTAATTTTGAAGAAGGTCTAGCCATAGGAGAAAAATATTTGAGCTTCCTGAAGCAGCAGAGCTTTATATATGAGCAACAGATAATGAATCATCAGCAGCTTCAGGATGCAATAACAAAAGAACGAAACAAAAAATTAAAACAAACAACCATTTTATCCATGTTTCAAAAATATAAAATAAAAAAATAAGTAAAGTTTGTAAAAAAAAAATAAGAAAAATTTATTTTTCCTCATTATTATGTATATTTAGTATTGTATGTTTGTATTTAGTGTTATTTATATGTATATTTATATATTATTTTATATTTATATTATATTGTATATTTATATGTGTATTTAGTATTGTATCTTAATTATTATTTACATGACTTAATTTTTAATATTTTTCTAAATTTTTTATTTTGCATAATTATTTTATTTAATAATTACTTACTTTTAAACTAATAAATTATTTTAATATTTTACTTAATTATTTTAATGTTTCACTTTATTGTAACCATTCATTATAATTTCTATTGCTCAACTACCAATCAAATTAATGTTCAAAAATGTAAACAAATAAATGACCAGAAATCCGCAAAATTCTAAAATCCGCACAACCTCTGGTCCCAAGCTGTGCGGATTTGAGGGAGTCTAATGTACTATAGCTTTCTTGAGAAACAGAGGGTATACGGTGTTCCTTAAAAAAAATCCAGAGGGTATACGGCGTATACCCCCATATACCCTCCACTACACCCCTGACTATTATGTAAAATGTTGTTTGTCATATTTTCTGAAAAGAACTTTTTTTTATATTAAGAACTCTGCAAATTATAAGCAAAAAACTTGGTGAAATTTGGGACTGTTTTTATAAAAACCTTAATTTCTCTACGAGTATACATGCTATCCTCATAAAAATGAACACAGTATATTACAATAAGCCACTTATTAATAATCTCAAGTTTGAAGGATTTGGCTACATTAGTTTTTACAGGGTTATCCAAAAGATATTCGTTCTTTTTCAATTTGTTGACGGTCCCCTATGGGTTTTGGAAAAAATCTTCGCGGAAATATATGACCTACACCAGGGACGGCGAACCTTTTCACATCCTTGTGCCAAATTTTTCTAAAAACATATTTTGCGTGATCATGACACGCCAACAATAAAAAATTTTAATGGATCAAATAATAATGCATTAAAATTACTTAAAACTGTGTTTTTAGTATTAAACAAATATAGATAATATTTGATTTTATACTTTAGAAATTTTTTTTTTAAATATTATTTTTGTTGTCTCATCTTAGATGCCAAATAATTTATATCAGCTTCGTACTTAGTTATTTTTACAAGAATACAAGTTGAATTGGACTCACTTGACCAGATGTTTTTACTAGAATTTTTCACATTATTTGTATCTGAAAATGATGTTTCACAGTAGAACTTGTCAAAATAGCAAGCGCCAGAATTTACAACTTTTAGTGTCTGAAATTGCATTCAAGTTCTTACAAATTTACCATCGGTATTTTTGCTTATAATGCCTTTTAATCTTTCTTTTGCGATTCCCTCCTAATTCTCTCTTATTCTGAAAATTTTGTGAGCCAATATTGAACTAGATTGGGATACATTAAGTTATATTTCAATTTCTTCAATCTGTATGACAATGACAATCAGCCGAACTAATCGAATTCAGATAAACAGAGGCAACATGTAGATTAAATAATGCATTTCGTGAAATTCTACTATATTTTGATGTAGAATCTGAATCTATGCCGTGCCAAAAATAATCTGCATCGTGCCAATTATGGCACGCATGCCATAGGTTCGCCATCCCTGACCTATACTATATAGTTATATATACTATATAGTTAATCTGAAACTTTAGGGGTGTAAACAGTATATACTGTTTACACCCCTAAAGTTTCAGATTAATTCCTCATGTATTTTTCTAGATATCTAACAAAACATCTAAAATCGCAAGTGACCGGTCACATTTGGCCACATAGTGTCTATAATTTTATGAATAATTTCTTGTATCTATGTTATGTTGAAACATTTATTGATTTATTCATACAACTAGAAAGGGGGAATCTAATTAGTTTTTATTCACAAAATATTATTTTTGTGTTATTTATACATGTGCCCCAGCTATGTTCACAACTACCCCTCCACCGGGGCACATGTGAACAAATTTAGACAATTTTTAGAATGATGATATAAGTTAGAAATTCTTGATAAATACATCCAAAAGTTGCACCAAAAGAACAAACAAAGTTTAAATATTCATATACATCAGTTTTTGTTTCAGTAGCTCAAAACAATTTTGAGAAATAGTCAAAAATGTAAAAATTGTTCACATGTGCCCTCATCCCCCCTAACAGCGTAGCCAGACATTGATGACTTATATTGGCACTGCCGACTGCACCGCATTACGCTGATTTGTTGCATACTACCTCCATTATATTCATATGCATACCTGTACCAGTTTTTCTGGCTCTGCAGCATGCATCCAGATTTAGTGTCTACTTTAAAGGAAATATTTTTCTTGCATTCATTGGTCATGCATATTTTTAAAGGAGAATTTTTTGCATTCTAATTTATTTACATGCAATTTTACAGGGTTCCCAGCAAAACATAACTGGCAAATTCCCTGACCAAATCTCGAAAAATCCCCTGACTTTCCCTGACCAAATCTCAAAAAATTATGTGACTAAACAGGCGTACAATAAAATTTGCTACTTATTTTCACAATCCTTTGTCAAAATAAGCGATTTTTTTCATCGATCGGTCTTCAAATATCTCGTTTTTTTTTTTTTTTTTTTTTTTTTTTTTTTTTTTTGCGATCTTTTGGTGAATTCTGTGATTTTTCTCCAAGATTATTTGATGGATTTCATGATTTTTTCCCAAGATTATTTGATGAATTTCGCGTCATTTTTCATTTTTTTCTCCAAGACTTTTTAAAAAATATTTGTTAATTCCACGATTTTTCCTATATTTCGAAATTTTCCTGGCGACTTTGAAATTCCCTGACGCTGGGAACCCTGAAGTATTAAAACCAGTGACCCGGAGCCGAACAATTTTTGATGCTCCAGCTCCAGCTCCGCTCCTAGAGAAAATACTGTGGCTCCGGCTCCGCGCTTTTGAGTTGCAGATTTTAATTTACACGTTTAATTTTTTGCTCACAAATACTTTCTACCTCAATAAAGATCTGACAAAATGCATTTTTCTTCTCATCAAACTTCAAATGCTTGTTCAGAAAGTATGACATCTTTTAGCTTTTGCTTTTAAAATAGAAAGTTTGATGGAATTTTAAACACAAAAATCTTAAATTTCTTCTACACTTTTCAAACAGCCAAAATTGTACAACTACACATGTAAACAACAGGCGGCCATATTTGTTTTCGAATAGTGTTGTCACTTAGTTCAAGTAGAAAGTAGAAGTAAAGTAGTGTTACCATGTTTTGAGAAGGTTTCCTTCTCTAATAATAATAATAAAAACCTAAAAAATGATATAATTAAAATACTGAATAATGATGTACAGTAGAAGATCTTTATAACGCAAACCTAAAAACGCAAGGTTGTGCGTTATATAGAATTTTGCATTATATGGATCACATTTCACACATCATTAAATTTACCTTATAAACATGACCATATAAATCTGAAACATACCAAAATACATTAGAGTATCTTTATACTGCACTTCTTGTCACCTGGAATTATCCAAATTATAAATTTTTGCATTATATGATCATTTTATATTGTTTATTTTATAAACATGGTCCAACTATACTACCTGGACCCAATCATTCATTATATTACTCATTTCCAAAAATATAATATTTATTGTAATAATAGCAATTTTTTTTCATTAAAAAGTTTTGAATTAAGGAGATAAAGTTGAATTAATGTATCAAATGCAGTTTTCTAGAGAGTATAGGTGAAAACTGGGAAATTGAGTTAGTAGCCAGTGGCCGGTAGACTCAGTTTCATTAGTGGCCACTTTTTAAAGTTAGTGGCCACTATAATGTTTCAAACTTTCTTGACATCTACATAAACTATAATCGTTGTATATATACATATTTTTCTATAAATCAGAGTTTTATACCAGCCAACTATTCACAATAAGAATAGGGAAGCAGTCGAAATTCAAGAAAATTACTTTAAAACCACAAAATCTGTTATCATATTTTTAGAATTTATTTTTGGATAATTTGTATATGTTCATAAACACCATTATCAATCAAATTCCTTTTACTTTCTTTAGATAAAAAATAACTAATTCCAACAGCTAGGTATATTCAATTAAAAAAAGAAAATCAAATAAAACATTATTTTGATTTTATTTAATAAATGTGTTATTAACATGCTACACACATTACATACAGTTGAAGTCTAAGTTGGTGACTGTATTTCGCAGGATTAAACAATATCTCTTGAAGAAAAATAATCTAACTGATCTAACATATTGAAGATATTGCAATGTCCTTAACCCTTTCATGTCAGATTTTTTTTTTTTCAGTTTTGAGAATAAAATTACTTTTATTTTAATAATGCTAATCGTAGTTATCCGAATAGATTTACTGAAGTTTAAAGATTATCTCATTGTCTGAATTCTAACGAATGTACTTATTTTGTGTACTATTCAATTCATATTTATATAATAGGAAGAGTTTTTGAAGACGTTTGGAAAATATTCATTATAACAGAGTTTAACAGATATTACAACTTTCTAATGTTTTTTGTGTTTTATCACACATGATTTGTTCAGAAAAGTAACCTATACTATTTTAAATTTAAAGAGTGATATATATTTATAAAATAAAGAAATCGCTAACGGTGCAAAGAGAATTAAACAAACTTTTATTGTTATTACTAAATGTCCAAACATAAATGAAATCATAAGAAAGGCATAGCCATATACTATCATTACTATATGTAGATAGTAGCAAAAGTAATTGTTAAGACAAAACAATACTCGATGGAAAGACATGTACTATTAATAGTACTCCAAACCCGAAAGGGTTAAAATGCACTTGCATTTTAAAAGTGAAAGAAAAGGAAAAGGCGGTGAAAGAAAGGGAATAAATTATTTGAAACGCATGTGGAATCAAAGCTGATGAATATATTTTGCAGAATAAAACTGTAAAAAAAAATAATCCAACTGAAGAGCATGCACTTGGCGAAAAAATGAAATATTGAAAATACAGCTAAATTATTGAAATCTGCTTGCATCCGGTAGGAAAAAAAATTAACCAGTTTGCTAATTAGATGTAATCAAAGTAGAGATGCATATTTTCATGAAAAAAGTTGTATTTCAGTTGGCGATCGATAACAGATTTTTTAATCGCCATTTGGCGAGTGGCGACTATAGTGGCGATCGATGGCCGGTTTTTTAATCGCCACTTTTACAACTTTAATCGCCATGTGGCGAGTGGCGACCGCTAATTTACACCTATACTAGAGAGTAGCAATTTTTACGATGTGGGATTTCAGGTGCTTCTTACCTGCAAAATTCATTGTTTACATCTGAGAAGTTGCGAGTTATACAGAGAATTGCATTATATAGAATCGTGCTATAAAGATCTTCTACTGTAATTAAAATATTTTGAGCCTAGAAATTTAAAAGACTGAAAAAAAAAAAAGATTTAAAAGAATATTAAAAACTAAAGGAGCCCTGGAGCCAACTTATATGGGCCCATGGGGCTAGACCCCACCCAATAATTTGATCTATCCACCCACCCAATTTCCATTTATTTATTTAATTACTGAAATAAAATTTGGTTTTCTTGACGTTCTCGAAATAGTAAAGACATCAGTTATGCTTACAGGCGCACTGAAAGCCCCTTTAGAGGATGTATAATTAATTTTTTTCTCAAAAACAGGTTTATTGCATATTTTGCCATCTGTTTTATTATCTTGAATAAAAAAAATCACCTATGTGACTAAAATGTAGATTTTTCTTAACATTTAGTTTCTTTCACATTCAATAGATTTGATTTTTATGCTATTTATAATAAATATGAAAGTATTTATAAAGAAGAATTTATGAGATTATGATTTAATTAAATTACAATAATTTCATATTTTACTTAGAAAAACCATTATTTGACTTTGAATTATCCTCTTTAGCCTTCCGCTCCTCTCCACACTAACACGTACTAAGGTGAAAAAAAAAATTATGCGTTATTTTGCTAGAAAAAATTTTGAGCCCACCCAATATTTTTCAAAAGTTGGCGCTACTGCCTGGAGCTGGGAAAAATTTAGAGCTCCAGCTCCAGGGAAAACACAGCTCCGGAGCGCTCCAGCTCCCTGATTAAAACATTAATAAAATAAAACAAATGAAAATATTCAAGTAATAAGAAAAAAATAAATAAACAGATAATGATAAAAGAAAGTCTGAAACTAACAGGGGAGAGGGCAATTGCTACCCTGCTCTCCCCCATCACCACTAACATTGTTTGTTAATTTAAGTAATGGTTGCTTTTAAGTTTGCAAAACAATTTTAGCTATAACATATGATTAAATAAACACAGAACTGGATTATGTAAAAAATAAATTAAAAAAATTATTGAATTCTAGTGTTAATGATTCTTTACTTCAATTAGGGTAGATGCTCCAGTTTTGGCCACATTGGATCAATTTGTCTAATATTTATCTTGTCAATTGATGCTAACAAATAATATGCATTCTTACACTTTAAGCAAACTCTCCTTTATCATTTGTTTATTTTTTGATAAAATGTGACTTGCAAAAAAAATAAATGTATGAAACTGTAGCGTGTGCTTACATTTATTAAGATTTTTGCTTAGCTGACAAGTTTTCAGAATCTTTCAACATTAGGCACTTGTAGGGTTCTATTTGTTCTGAAACAAATTTCTATTAGGTTTTATGAGGTAAGCTTTCTCTCTACTTCAATTTTACATTTAAATTAATTATTTTAACAGTTTAATGGGGGGTGGCCAAAACTGGTGCATTAAATTTGCTATATGTACCAGTTATGGCCATGGGGTGGCCAAAAAGGGTTCATATGTTCCACTTTTGGCCACATGATTCATTATCATTATAGAGGGAGTTTTAGCCATTTAATAAATTTAAGAACATCTGGATAAATCAAATCGATTTTGTTTTGTTTTATATAGTAATGGCTTCAATAATAAAAAAAAAAAAGCAAGACTAATGGCAGTTCTATAAAAGAGATTTTGTTATTCTCTGTCCAATAGATAATTCACTTTAGAAAGAAGGACATTGTGCTAGTCACTAAAGAAAATATAATATTGTGTTTATTTTTGATAAAACAAAAGGGGAGGTCATATGTAATGTTTAGATATGATAAATAAACTAAAACATAAATTTTTAAAGATTTTACAACTTATAAATTAAAACATTCAATAAAATTATAGCATGATTTAATTGCTTGTATTTTTCCTAAAGAAATGAAGACGTTCCATAATTTTTGCAATATTTCAGCACACGGATTTAGAAATACTAAATATTGTGAAAATCTTTACTAGAGACATCTAAATACAAGTAAGAATGTATTTCACATTATTTAAAAAGAACAGGATTTATTTTACCAAGTTTAAAAGAGATTCTGTGCTCTTAAAAAATGGCCTAGAGGGAACACTGCTCTAAGATAGGTAGTAAAATTAAGGCCATTCAAAATGTAATGCCAGCACTACAAGCTAGCAAAGTTTTGGAGTAACCCGTTCTTGCCTTACATCAGAAGTTTGTAGGACAGACACCACTTTTCTCTAATAATGTTGAATCTCAAGTAGTAAATCTAGGAATTAGGAATTGAAGTTAAAAATCAATTGGAAAAGTGGATTTTAGATATTGTCAGAATACTATTTCCTATAAAAATGGAACAATTTTTAAGATTCTGCCCAGAAAATTGTAGCCGGCAAGATAGAAACTCCATTTCAAGATGGAAGACCAGGCATGAAATGGTATGATTCGCTTCTGAAATCACACCCTAAAATAACTTACAAAGAAGCAGGGTACATAAATAAGGCACAAGCTAATATAAATCAAAAGATGATTTCAAGAAGTATAACTTTTTGATGAAAATCAAACCAAAATCAGAAAATGCTTTCATGAAATATAACTCTTTGATGAAGATTCAAGTGTTCTAAACAAGCCACAATCCATGAATAATTATAAAACTGATTAAATAGTTAATCTTTATGTCCTATAGGCACTGTTGTTCCTTTTATGAATCAAATTTAAATATATTTTTTGTTTTTTAATTGAAATTTTCTGTTAAAATCAACATAAGTATATTTTACTTGATGTTTTTATCAATTCATAAAGAAATTTGCAAAATTCTATTAATTATACAGCAAACAAATATATGTGTGGTAAAATAGATGTTGCATAAAAATGCTTTATTTTTACTTATTATCAATTAAAATGTTTGTTAAACTACATGATAATGGAGTGGCCAAAACTGGTGCCTAGAGATGGCCAAAACTGGTACAAATTGGAATAAATTACTTGATGAGTTATTACTCACAATCTAAAATATTCTGTAGAAAGTCATTATAGCTAACAGAAAGACAATTGAATTTACTGAAGAATGATGTTATTATGATTTAATATGCTTCAATTGGAAATTTTCTGTTAAAATCAACATAAGTATATTTTACTTGATGTTTTTATCAATTCATAAAGAAATTTGCAAAATTCTATTAATTATACAGCAAACAAATATATGTGTGGTAAAATAGATGTTGCATAAAAATGCTTTATTTTTACTTATTATCAATTAAAATGTTTGTTAAACTACATGATATTGGAGTGGCCAAAACTGGTGCATAGAGATGGCCAAAACTGGTGTAGGGGTGGCCAAAACTGGTACAAATTGGAATAAATTACTTGATGAGTTATTACTCACAATCTAAAATATTCTGTAGAAAGTCATTATAGCTAATAGAAAGACAATTGGATTTACTGAAGAATGATGTTATTATGATTTAATATGCTTCAATCGGTCAAGAACTGTAAAATTTCTATTTCAAATTTTCTCTAAAAGTGGCCAAAACTGGTGCATCTACCCTACCCTACCCTACTACTGAATTAACATGCTTGTAAAATTTCAGGAAAAACAAAATATTTTCCCATCAGATATTTTGCAAAAATCGATAAATATATAATAATCCTCGAAAATACAATTTTCAGGAAATTGGAACTAAGAAAGAGCAAGAAGCTTTAATTGCGAAAATACGAATAAAAAATCAAAAACTTTATTATAAAATCAGCTTTAAGGAAAAAAAAAAAAAAAAAGGATTATCGCTTGTATACTATACATTGAAAAAAAATATTATACATTTAAAAACAAGATACTAAATAATTCCAAATAAAATTCCTAATTCATAATAGAAATATTTCAAGAAATTGAAACAGATTGGTTTACCCTCTTAGACATATTTTTTCAATTGGAAGAGCAAAATAAAATTTTTTGCATTAACATTTAAATTAAAAAAATTAACGATATTAAATAAATATTCATAAATCTGCCTATCAATTGGGCACTATTTCCAACAAAATTGATAGCGCACAAATAGAACAAAAAAGATGTTAACTTTTTGTTTGCAAACACAAAATCCCGTAGGATGGTTGGATAATCAGTACTATTTGCTACGGTAGGCACTGTCCATAAAATCCATAAAATGATTGCTGACAACATTTTCTATTTTAAAGATGGCAACGATGATCAGTTTTCTTTTCTCTCCCTTTTTCCGCGATCGTTGTTGTGTTGTTGCTAAATATACATAAGTTAGAAAATAGTCCTTTAATCTGGAGCTTTCTACTAGTAAGTCTATGCATCTTTTGCAGATATTTTCTATAAATTTTTAAAATAGGAAGGTGGGATTATTCCTTTTCTCTTTTTTTACTACTTCATTCCTAGTTTTCAATGATGGTGCGTAGTATTGATGTGTAGTACTGTAAGAAATTTAGTATTTTACCTTTGTGTTTACTTTGAATCGTTTTTCAATTTAAAATATTTTGTGTGTAAGAGAATGAGGAGCACGAATGGATCACAATTTTATTGGCGTTTGATTTAAAAATCAGATTGACAACAATTCGTCCTGAACTTACCTAGAATTTCTTTCTACTCTGCTGGGATAAATTAATTTAATATTTATAACTTATTATTAAGTACATACTATTGGATGTAATTATAGTCCTAACTGAGTATAAATGCGAAGCTCATTACAGTTATTTAACCTTTATTTGAAAATTTTAATGTATACGCTTGAGCAAAAAAGTATAAGAAAATTGCTAAAAATTACAGTAGGGAAAAAAAAAAATGTATGCTTATATATATATTTATGTAAGGCTAAGTGTGGAAGAATTGGTCACCCGCTATAAAAAAATAACTAATAAAAATTCAGCTTTATTCTTTTCATAACTCTCCCTTGCATGTTTTATAATTTGGGTTATTAACAATGACAATCTTAATCGAATCAATCATGAAGCAGAAAATAAAAACGTTTCAATGTTCCACTGTCTTTCATTGAACGTTTTACTGAACAAGCTAAGAGCAGGTTTTACTTTAATGTACCTGTATCTTCTTTATTTTCTAGCAAAATTGCATGCGTTTGTTTTGATAGTAATAGAAAACTGAATTTTATATATTAACTGAGCTGCCCCACCTGGCATTACCCAGGCTCATGATAATAACCTTACATGAGCCTCAAATTTGTTTGATTTTATATCTTTAACTCCATTTGGTCTGAATTCATATTTTTAAATAAAAAAAATATTTGATTTCTAGTGGAAAAAGCATTTGTAAGAAGATTTTTTCATTTGAGTAACAGAATTTCACCTTTCATAAATTTCTCTACCTAATCACAAATTGTCCAAATGCTTAAAGATTTAGATAGGTTATATAAAGTGCATGTCCACTGACTGTGTGAAAAATTGCAAAAAAAAAAAATCCAACTGATATTTAGCAGTAGGGGAGAGTTGGGAGGAATGGGACAGTGGGAGAAACAGCAGCATTTATGTCCAAAATAACTGTTAGAATTTAGTTCTAGTTTGTCCACTAGATGGAGCATCTATAGCCTCATGTTTAATTCTAATTGTTACACCAGTTGTATTATTGTTTGTATTTAAAAGGGAAAATTTTATTTTCATACCTCAGAAGTAAGTACAAATTCTTATTCTTTCACTGATTTGTTTCAATTATAATATATTTAAAATAAAAATATTATAATTGTACAATAAACTTAAAGATATAGTGTTTGTAAACCAGCAGTCAAATAAAGCCTAAATGTAGCATGCAATATATGATAAGCCTTTTTAAAAAATATTCAACAGAGGGAGGAAGGAGACAGCATGAATGAGGGAGGAATGGGACATGTTCTCAAACACCTTTGAGTCCTTCCGATATACACCCATATCCCAAAGCATCACCACAAAAACAATAAAGAAAGACAGAAAAAAGGAAAGATCAAAAATCATCACTGGCACACCAGAAAAAGAAGAAATTGAAAAAATAGCTGCTGATAAAAAATTTCCCCAAAATTTTACGGTATGTGATAGGTAAATGCTGTATTATCGTTGGTACAGAAAATTTATTTTTCCAATATTTCTCAACTTATGCGCGAGTATATATAGCAGGGGTCATTCTGAGTGAAAAAAAAAATTCTGAAATTCACAGCAAATTTTCTGAAAGGTTACAGCAGAGTAGGGCAAGGGTGGGGTAATCCACTTCCAGCACTATGTTTTTTTTTCGCGGCCCTATGATGAAATTCGTGCTTTTTTGACGTAATTTGCATTTTGTAGTGATCTTTTAACTTTTACGGTTATTTTGCCTTCCTTTTGACGAAATTCGTGCTCATTTCGCCCTCTTTTGACGAAATTTGCGGTTGTTTTGCGACCTTTTGTCAAAATTTGCGGGGTTTTTTCGCGATCTTTTGACGAAATGTGTGTTTATTTCGCCTTCCTTTTTGACGAAATTCGTGGTTATCGCCCCTTTTGATGAAATACGCTTTTGTTTCGCGATCTTTTGACAAAATTTGCGGTTGTTTTGCGATTATTTGACGAAATTTCAGAGGTTTTTTGCGTTCCTTTGATGAAAATCGCAATTATTTCGCCCCTTTAGACGAAATTTGCGGTTGTTTCGCGATCATTTGACGAAATTTGAGTTTTTTTCATGTTCCTTTGATGAAAATAGTGGTTATTTCGCCCCTTTACATGAAATTCGCGGTTGTTTCGCGATCTTCTGACAAAATTCGAGATCTTTTGTCGAAATTCGCGGTTTCGCGATCTTCTGCCGCAGTTTGCGGTTCTTTTGCGATCTTTTGTCAAAATTTGCGATCTTTTGTCAAAATATGCGATTCTTTCATGATCGTTTGACGAAATATGCGTTTATTTCGCGATCTTTTGACGAAATATGCGTTCATTTCGCGATCTTTTGACGAAATATGCGTTCATTTCGCGATCTTTTGACGAAATATGCGTTCATTTCGCGATCTTTTGACGAAATATGCGTTCATTTCGCGATCTTGTGACAAAATTCGTGTTTTTTCCGTAATTCTTGGACAAAATTCGCGGTATTTTTATGTCCGAATTTTCAGATTGATGAACGATTTTTTTAAAATTTTCGGAACCGAATGCCTTAATTTTTCGGAGAATTCGGAACTGAATCACCCCTGATATATGGTACATATTATTCCAAGATCGTTTTGTGAAGGTCACCATACGGATCTTTTTATTTGTAGTGAAATTTTTCTATCTCAGGGAATTATAGAATTTGTTGTTAAAATCGAAATCAATTGTATATGTTTTTGCAAAATTTCCCCCGATCCTAGATCGCTGGATCGGACATATTCTGCACCCCTGGAAGACAGTTGTTTATTATATTGGCAGAGTTGAGGATATAGACAGTGATAAGGAGTTTATCATTTTCAAAAATGATGAAAAAGAAAAATTTCACTTCCCACAAGAAAATGACTTCAGTGAAGTAGAGAAAAAGGGTATCATAATGAAATTGCCTCAACTACAAATAATTTTTGGTACCAGCCGAGCCCAGTCCTACTTTGCTTTCAGTGTTGACTTATTAAAATACAATATAAGTTAATTTAATTTTTTTCAAACAGTGTCCTATTCCTCCCTCATGTGCGTCCCATACCTCCCTCGTGTGAGGGAGGTGTGGGACAAAAATGTTAACATTTTAAAACATGCAAATAAAAGCCAGTTGTTTGTATTTTTTAAACATAGCTTAAATAACATACTATTAGATTTTTATAAGCTGTACTCTTGGTAAAACATAAGTAGTGAATTAAAAAATAAATTGTGAAATCTGCCCCACTGAGGAGGGGAGTATGCAGGGTTGGCTTTTTACCGGTAAAAACTGGTTTTTACCTGGACATGGTAAAAACTAGGTTTTTACCAGTAAAAACCTGGGAAAAAGTGGTAAAAACCTAAGGATACAATAAACTCTACTAGTCATTAAACTGTACTGAAATACTATTGATTGAAGCTGTATTTTCATGTAACTGATGCATATATATATATAAAGAGATGGGAAATAAAGAATTAATTATCTAAAGCTGCTGATATAGTATTTTGATCATAAATTTTACAATATTTTCTATCCCCCATCTATAAATAGAACAACAGATGTTTAGTATCGGTTTCACAAAGCAGGGTTTCCATTTCACTTGTACCCTAATATGATTGTTAATGGATGTACAGCACATTGGATGAACTTACTGGCAGAAAATAAAGCTCCAATATCCATTACTAAACATGTTGATATACAGAAGTATTTCTGATATCATCATCTGATAAGTGAAACACCAGTTGCCAATCCAAGTATGATGGAATAACCATATAGAATGTATGTCTGCATTTATTAAGAATAGTCCTGCCATTGCTTGACATTTGTAAAATCATTAAAAAGATATTGATATTAGAATTCAAAGATTAGTGAATGACTAATTTATTTAAACAAGTGAAGGATCTATTTCAACTTTCAACAGCTACAAGTAGCCACCAAAGCCTTAAATATTCATCACAGCAGATGCTTGTTCTGAATGGCTGAAATTAGTGCATTGTCCTGAATTAATTCCATATAAAGCTCTTGTTAAAAAACAAAAGGATTTGGTTTAGAACCCTTTCACCTTTTAGCATATGTATGACAGATCCAATGCTCAAAAATCAAGATCTATTAAGTGAAACACAAAAGGAAATAGAAAGGGAATGAATGGCTCATAGATTTCATGCCAAATTCTCTTTCAATCCTCTTGGTATAGGTCAAAATTGGGAAATTTCATTAGCGGCCACTGGCCGGTAGGACTAATTTTTTAAGTGGCCACTTTTTTATTTCAAAATGCTAAACAGTAAAATTTCCATATGTATTAATCTAAAACTGAGTAGCCTAAATAAATATGTTAATATAAATATATTGGAACCAAAAAAAGTAGAATCCTTGATGAAATGCAAGAAAATTTTATTATCTCCTTGTAAAATAGTGGCCGCTGATAGACAATTTTTCACTAGCCACTTTTTTTTCATTTACTGGCCTATGGCCGTTGGCTAGTGCTAATTTTGACCTTTACCTCTTGGCATATGAAGTTGAAGTACAACCATTTCCAAGAAGCTTCTTTAAAACAAAAGATGTAAAAGCCAAAGTTTGGTGGAAAGCACTAAATACAGGGTTGTAAAAAACCCGGGTTTTTTGTTAAAAACCCAGCCCGGGCGGGTTTTATTAAAAAACCCGGGTTAAATGGGCAATTTTCCCTGGGTAAATTGGCTACTAAATTTTGGTACTTTGCAAAATTTATCCGTTAAAATTTTGAAAATTCTCAGAGGAATTACTCAGGGAAAATTTAATTTTTTGCTTAGGAAAGCGCAAGAAAATTGATTGCCGAAACAAATGGCAATCCTGATCTCAAATACAATCTTTGTAAACAAACACGTCATAGTCTAATAGATGGGAATGACTTCATAGTCTTAATAAAGATCTCAATATTTTTCTCTGTTCTTAAAATACATTATATGACCTCTTAAATTTAAATAACAAACAAATTTTAAATTGCAAAACTATCAATTGTGTGTTATTTAATAATAAAATATAAATATAACTTTAAAAAAAACTTGCTCCTTTGAAATTATCATAAGATTAGCAAATGTTGATAAAAAATATCTTACAACAAAAATGTTTCTTATTTATATATACAGGGTGTCCACTCTCAACAGTGTCCAATGGCTAATTCCTAAACTGTTAGTCATACACATATTGTTTAAATATTACAAAAGTGTTTTCATTTGAGGCAAAGAAATATTTTAAAAGCGATTTGGGTCAATAAAAACATTTCTTAAAAAATTACAAAATTTAAGTGTTTATACAGCCTCCGGTGCTAAAAGTTCTATTTAGTAAAATTTTCCTATTACGGTGACAAGACAGACCAAAAAAAGTCCCATTCATATAACACTAAAATTGACTGAGTTATGAAACTTTAAAAATGCATGACTTATACCACTTTTCTGCATCTGAACACAAATGAGTTTGGCCATGCTTTGAGGGGTCATATCCTAAGTGCTTAAAGTATTCGAAGAACTTTTCATGTGTATCAGCGCTTTGAAAAAAAATAGTACTAAAGTGTTATGATTGAGTTAACTTTTATTAAGTTTCAGATTGGCTAAAATTATTGTATTTTAACATGTGTTTTATTTTATAAGGATTTGAGACTATTTCTTTTAACAAATATTATGTTATTTTATTTAACTTCAACGATCGTATGTATGTTTTCCCAGTTCAAAATTTGTAGTCGAAATTTAACTCACTTTCAAGTTTCAAATATCCGATCGAGATTAAATTTGACATGTATACTGATGTAAATCTGATGACAATCTAATATTATTATGATTTTCGGTGGTTACCATAGTGTTCCCGCTAGGCCATTTTTGAAGGGCGCAGCGCCCTGCCCCTTTTAAATGTTAGGAATAACAAGCCCTCTATGTCTTATCACCGTACTACTTTAGCTCTACAACTTATTTACATTTTTAGCTGAAAACAGCCATTCTTTATTTACAATATAAATATAGATACTTCTTACCTCATATACTTGTTTTTCATAGTTATATATCCTTAGAATCCTTTATTTGATTTGCCTTCATCTTTAGTTGCAGTTTGCCTTTAATCACATCTCCTATTGCCGGTCACCTGTCTTTCAAAACATCGCGGTTTTCGGAAATCATTTTCCACGTATGATAGTCGAGCAGTACTCCCGATCGCCACGAGATGGCGTTAGTTGTCTGGTAGAGTGCGTCGTAAGTCTCCGATCATTCTGGAAGCCGTCTGTTTTGCATATATACCAGTATCTGATACGCATGTCCGGATCATATAAATATGTTTCGACCAACGTGTGTCTTGGCCAGTTGGGAGTTACCTTTTCAACATGTGAGCAGGTGGTTTTAAGTATTGTAAAGTTGTTATCGGCATGGAGGATTGTTTAAATTGGAGAATACACAATGAATGATGGTTTTTCTCTTCCTGGATTTTCCGTATTAATATCAGCTGATCTTTGTCTCGTTTAAAGTCGTCTGATGGCATAATGAAGGCTGGATTACGTGACCTCTACCTTCGAGAACCCTTTTTGGTGTTAATTCGAAAGGAGACGTTTCGGTATTGAAATGCAAGCTAAGCTGTTTCCGAATTACTCGACTTTTTCTATTGGTTTCCTGGTGGGAATGACTTTTGTTTTTTTTGTGCTACAGTGTGATATCCCCGGAGGTACTGAAATTGGTTTAAGATGAAGTATGGCTTTTTAATAAATTATTTTTCGAGCTCTGGAGCATTGAAGTGAAAGATGTTTTACCGTTTCATATTTTTCTGAAATAAAGTGTCATGGAGTGTTAATCTCAGTACAACTTGTTTTATAAGTAAATGCATAACTAATGTTACCTAGAGTTAAAACTGATTGAGGTATGTTTTATGTATTTTATTCTTTTAGTTAATTTATTTGTTTCTCTGTGACTAAATTTAAATAAATGTTTGTTTCTTTTAAATTTGTCTTTCGTTATTTAGATCACATAATAGTTTGACTTCTTATTTTATATTTTAGCAAGCTAATTCCATTAAATTGTTTTGACATTTTAATTCCATTTAAAGTAGATTTAATAGTTTAACGTATTTTTCATCCGAGGTTGGGACATAAAGCAATTACGTTTCCATTTGCTTAATTCACTCTGCTAATTTAATTTACTGAGATATTACTTATTGGTAATTATCTCAACATTAAAATCGGTAAAACGCGCCCTGTCGTTTTTTAAATCAGCAAACTGCGCCCTTCATATTTCAAAAATAGTCAAATGTGCCCGGAGTCGTTCTCAGCGATCGCTTTAAGCGATGCCGCGGACACGCTATAGCGCGTAAATCAAGCGAAAAATCGGAGACGGGACGCAAAAAAATAGTTATTACGTGTCCGTGGGACGCGTAATTTTGTCAAAAAATCGCGGAAAAAAGCCGATTTTCGTCAAAGAATCGCAAAAAAAAAAGGTGCAAATTTCATCAAAATATTGCGGAAAAAACGCGATTCCCGTAAAAGGGCCACGAAAAAATAGCGAATTTCATCAAAAAATCGCGAAAAAATAGCGAATTTCATCAAAAAATCGCAGGTAAAAAGGCGGATTTTTGTCAAAGGATCGCAAATGCACAAATTTCATCAAAATATCGCGGAAAAAACGCGATTTTCATAAAAGGGCCGTGAAAAAATAGCGCATTTCGTCAAAGGATCGCTAAAAAATTGCGGAAAAATGTCGATTTTTGTCAAAGGATCGCAAAAAAGCACAAATTTCATCAAAATATCGCAGAAAAACGCGATTTTCGTAAAAGGGCCATGAAAAAATAGCGTATTTCGTCAAAGGATCGCTAAAAAATAGCGAATTTTGTTTAAAAATTGCGGAAAAATGTCGATTTTTGTCAAAGGATCGCAAAAAAGCACAAATTTCATCAAAATATCGCAGAAAAACGCGATTTTCGTAAAAGGGTCGCGAAAAAATAGCAAAGTTAGTCAAAGGATCGCTAAAAAATAGCGAATTTCGTCAAAAAATTGCAGAAAAATGTCAATTTTCCTCAAAGGATCGCAAAAACGCACAAATTTCATCAAAATATCACGGAAAAAACGTGATTGTCGTAAAAGGGCCGCAAAAAAATAGCGTATTTCGTCAAAGGATCACGAAAAAATAGCGGGAAAAAAGCGATTTTTGTCGAAAGATCGCGAAAAAAGCGCAAATTTCATAAAAATATCGCAGAAAAAATGAGATTTTCGTAAAAGGGCCGCGAAAAAATAGCGAATTTCGACAAAAGATCGCGAAAAATTTGTGAATTTCGTCAAAGAATCGCGGAATAAAGCCGAATTTTGTCAAAGGATCTCGTAAAAAAGATCATATTTCATCAAAGTATCGCATAAAAAACACAATTTTCGTAACAGGTTCGCGAAAAATAACGAATTTCGTCAAAAGATCGCGGAAAAACGCGAATTTCGTCAAAGGATCGCAGAAAAATGCGAATTTCGTCAAAGGATCGCGGAAAAAGGCGAATTTAGTCAAAGCCTCCAATGCACCAAAAAAGATGTGCAAACCAAACTTATCGGTAGAACATTCATAAAATGGGATTTAGTTTTTTTTAAATGAGATTCTTAAAACTACAGCATGATTTCAGTGTACTTTAATAATTTATTCAGTATGTAGACCAGTGAAAAATCTCCCCCCCCCCCACTTCTTACTGCGGTATTACTATTAATCGATTTATTACATTAATTTTACAACAAGTTATTTTAATGGTACTTTAAAGTACCATTGGTGCATAAAGGGTTAATCAGCCCCACAGTTCAGTTAAATATTTAAAATTATTTAATTACTTTTTCTGTTTTGTTTGTTATTTTATTATAAAAGAATTTGAACTCTTAGAATATTATAACTTTTTCTATTCTAATTGTAAATTTTAAGTATAAAGTAAAAAAAAAATTATAAATAAAGTATAAATATAAAGTATTGTAATAAATGTAAAGTATAAATAATCAATCATAATGATAAAGATAAAATGACCAAAAAAGAAAAAAGAAGGAAGATTTTCATGCCTGTAATCTAAAATGTATTCAAATGCTTTAGATCTTAATGCATGCAAAAAGATTGCACTTGAACCCCATCCTGATTGTTTGCATTGTTATAGCTATTAAGATTAATCATCCCATTTATTATCCTGCTTCAATGTTCAATGAAAGTGTTATATAGGAGTTTTCCACACAAAAATGGTTCAGATTATGGCAAAAAAGAGTGAAACAGATAAGTTTCCTCCTGGATTTTGTGAGTTTTTCTTTTCTTTACGTTCAGTACCAGCTACCACTGCTTTAATCGAACAATACTTTTCCACATTTGGTCTGGTTTGGACCAAGTTACGTAATCATTTTGGAGTTGATAAAGCAGCAAAGCTAGTAATAAGTGTGTCGCCATTTGTGATATAAATTTACAAATGTTACTGACTTCTATGACAATCTAATTTAACATTTAATACTGTTGCAATATATATGTAGCAAACTTTGCTAAAATTTTCAAATATATTATTGCGAATCCCATTTCTTTCAAAAGAAAAAAAAAAGTCTTCAACTGATTTCTGATTTGAAGTGAATGAAAGAAACTATATAAATTTAACATGTTTAACTTAAGGTAAGAATTATATAAAGAAATACATTTGTGGTTCACTTAATATATGCTTAGTTCACCAAACTAGTCCCATGAGATACAGATGTACCTTTTAAATTAATTTGATTTTTTTTTCTTTTTATATACTTTTTGTTAATTCATACTTCATACTTAATGCAAATTATGCCCAAGTTTCACTGATAAATGGAGAATTCAGGTATTATGTATATGAAAATTAGAAGCTTAAAGTGCTCTCCAAAAAAAACTCAATAAAGCCCGAAAAAACCCGGGTTTTAGACTAATGGGCCCAGTGGGCTGGGTTTTTTCTAACCCTGGTTGGGAGGGGGGGTCGCGGGGTTGAGTTCGTCTAACCCAGTTTCATTAAAGGAAATCGTGAATATCGTTTCTGATATAAAACGAAATATTTGAGCACATAGATGCATTATATTTTATAAGAATTTTTTTTTTATATTAAAAACATAATTGTAGGCAACTTTTTCTATAATTGCGTGTTACTTATGACGGCCGATTATCTACACGAGGGATATTGGCCCGACGGGGAGTGCTCTCCGTGTGGGGTCTTTCTAAGGGAACCTAATCCGTATTTAAGTAAAGTTATCCAAGGTTCGAAGAAAACTTCGAAAGATTAGGCCGACAGGCGCGATTGGGTTCGAACCCAGCATCACAGCTTTGAAAGCAGAATCTCTCGGCCACTGGTGGGGCATTTCTATAATTGCATTTAAATATGTTATTACTTTTCTCTCATTTTGGAATCGAGTTCAGTTGAATCAGTAAAAGTATAGTGAGTTGCAGGTTGACAAAAATTCTTTTTGCGGGTCCAGGATAGAGATTGACTGAATACCGAATAGTTGATTCGGTATTCGGTGGTTCGGCATGTAAACTGAATATTCGGCTTCGGCCGAATACTTAAAAGTATTCGGCCGAATAATTGCAGGTAAGTATTTTGTTAGAAGTAGAAGAATTCTCTTTTACTTAGCAGTAGAATAGCCTAAACAATGAGTTTCAATATTATGTGCATGAGTTCAGAGTTCAGCTGCACTACAAAAAACAAGTCAGAGGCCATTTTTAATTTAAAAAAAAAACTTTTTTCGTCCTAAAATAGTCTACGTAGGTGTGAAATCAGAACAACTGTCTACAATAGAGAAAAAAAAAGTAACGAAGATGCGCATCTTTCCCTTATCATTTAATTTTATTTAATTTTACATTAGTTTTTTTTTAATTTAAATTTATTTAATGTATAGGGTCAGGTGGGGTAAAATAGGTCAAAAAACAGCATATTTTACAATTGCACCATTATAAGAAAAAAAATAAAAATTCCACCACTGAAAAAACAACTTAGAATATGCAAATGGACACTTCTTATTACATTTTAAGAGAAATATTTCTGAATTATTAAATTTTTGGAACTGATAAACAAGATTTAAAATGTGTTGTTTATGACTTGTTTTACCCCATGGGGTGGGGTAAAATAAGTCAGTAGTGGGGTAAAATAAGTCATGCTAAAAATCAATTCTATTGCACAATTTATTGAATACTATTTATGTAAATATGTACATAAATGTGAAAAGAATGAGGATGAACACTTATAGAAAAAAATACTGCCTCCTGTGGTTCATTTCAGGTTCTGGAAGGACTTTAACTATTTGTGATACATCAACTTCAGATATATCATCTATTTCTGGGAACAGAAAGTGAGAACTTCCACTTTGCTTAGCAAATTTTACATTGTAGGCATCATTAATTTGTGAAAGTATGATGCCATGAAACATTTTCTTTGTTTTTTTCCCCAAAAACTCTACTTGCACCCATTTTCCCACTTTTAAAGAATGATCATTATCAATCTTCTCTGAATCAGAGCATGTTGTATTTTCTTCTGAAAAGAAGTTGGCATTTTTCTTCTGTTTCTTTAGAAACATTTGAGTAGTTTTATTTTCCCTGTGCACTTTCTCAGCATGAAATCTCTCCAGTGTTGTGGCAGTTGTGAGAATTTCACCAGTTTTTCTCTGCATACGAGTTCTTTTTCTTTGGGCATTCTTCACTGCATCTTTGCAAAATGCTGATTGTGCTGGTGATAATGTGCTTATGATTGCAGCTTCTATGTGTTTAAAAGGAGAACCTAAACTTGATTCATCTTGTTCCCTGTATAAAGATACAGACGGTTCATTTGTTGTTGAGATCCTAGATGTATTCACAACTACATTTGAAGTTGATGCCACTGCTTCGACTACATTAGTTTGATTTGGCTCTGCAGCATAGTTTTCTAAAACTCGTTTGTACACAACCTCTTTCTTAGGGGGAAACAAGCCACTTCCTTTAAACCCTCCAACTGCATTTTCTGATGGAAGTTTTTCGAACAGTTTGTTTAACAATGAAGGGAAAATTGCTTTTGATACATTCTGCAATCGACTCTCCCGATACCAGTTCTTTAGAACTCTTTTCCATGACAACTTTAGAGGCCCAAAAACACCAACATCAAGAGGCTGTAGGGCATGGCTTGTGTTAGGTGGGAGACAAAGAAGTATCACCTGATTGTCTAATGCTTTTTTAACTGTTCCATATGTTAAATGGCTCCTATGACCATCAAAGATTAGCAAAACTGGAAGTGCAAGTTTCATGTTTGATATGGTGTCGATAAAGAATTCGATCCATTTTTCAAATATATCATCTTGCATCCACCCTGAAGGACTGACTGCAAAAATTGCACCATCTGGACCACCTTTCGTCCATGTATCATACAGATTCTTGCCTTTATACACAGTTAAAGGTGCCATGTATTGTCCAGTCGCTGACACACAGAAAAGAACTGTGTACATTGTTTTGCCGCCAGTAGCACATTCCATGTAAGCATTTCGAGATTTTTTTTCTACATACACTTTGCTTGAAATTGGATTTGTACTCAATCCAGTTTCATCTGCATTGAAAATTCGGTGAGGCTGATCCCATAAGTTGTGTTCAGTTAAAATTTTTTCATACATCACAAAGAATTCATCAATCACTTCAGGGCTGAGGCTTTTTGCTCGTGATCTCATTAAAATTTCAGGCTTTCTCTTTCCTAATTCTTTCTCCCAACGCTTTTCAAAATTTCTTACCCAATCGGGTCCCGGAGTACTGTTTGGAAAAGGACTTGGCTTACTTGAATATTCTAAATAACTCTTGACCATTCTAAGAAGGTCACTTCGATCAAAAGGAAAACCACATGAAGCTGTAAACTTCATGGCTCGAACAAGACATTGTTCTTCTAGTGAGGTCAAATATGTATTTCGTCCTGAACCTTCATGTATTGGTGGTTTTACAACATATCTTCTAAGAGTATCAAATGGTATGTTATATTTCTTGGCTACACTACGTGTGGAGCATTTCTTTTCTTTTACTTCTTTCAATGCTTCCATTACATCTTCTCTACTGTAGTTTGTAATGGTTTTCAGCTTGTAATTCCTTGGCATTTTCTGGGGGAAAAAAAAAAAGCCATGAAAAAATAAAAAAGGAACAATTATTTTAAATTATGCCTGAAAGCAGCCTTTTTAATTTTGCTTCAGTCTATTTTGAAATCAGAACAAACATATTTATCACCATAATAGTGATTTAAAAAGAAAAATTGCAATTATATACATTGTGTATGCTAAGCCTAACCAGCAGCAAAAGATGACCTATTTTACCCCACACAGGTTTTTTTGTCCTAAAATATTTGTTTTTGCAGTTATATTTTTAAAAATGTAGAAAATTAATCTTGATAAAGTACTTTATCTAATAGAATTATTAAAAAATGCAAACTTACCTCTAAATTTTCTGAAATCAAAAGTTTTTATAACCAACACATGCAAGCTTAAAGCACAAAAACATCAAATTGTTATAAACTGTAACTGCAGAGTAAAAGTTGAAGTTAATTTTACATGTAAAATAATGACAAGTATCAGTATTACTATATAAAATGGCAACAATAAAATAAAAACTTATTTGTTTACTTTTTTTAGAATATTTTCAAAACTGACCTATTTTACCCCATGACTTATTTTACCCCACCTGACCCTATTTTCTTTAATGTACACATCAAATAAGTATATCAGAGTTCATATCTGTATATCTAAAGTGTATATTAAAGAAAATACACACATCAAATAAGTATACCCATATGCCTATCCTATAGCTTTTATAATCACTATATCAAAATCGCTCAAATTTCTTTTCTTCATTACCACAATGTTAAAATATTAATCAAAATACAAATATTCTATCAATAATTTCACAGAAAATAGTTAAATGTACAAATTGATATCATACCTTTTGTATTTTGAAAACATACCTATTCAATATGTTTATAATTAGACTTAGACAATCAGTAAATCAGCTTAATGACAACATTGTTTCTTTGTATTTGAATGAACTTTTGTTTTTCTGACAATCCTTATCCTTAATAATACCCTGTATAGTTTAATACTTTCATAGGTTATTTTTGGGTATTGACTAGTGATAAAATAATAAAAAATAAGTGATGGGTTAATGAATTTGTGAGTGGAAAAAAGTCATTAAAATTTTTTGTGTAATTAGATTTAAGAATGAAAATGTAACTGAATAAAATTATTGAGAATTTAATTTCAATTGAAGCTTATTAAAAAAGCTAATATGTGCAAAAATGCGTATTAAAAAGTTTCAAGTATTCGGTTGCCGAATACCACATTCGGCATTTCGGTATTCGGCAAAATTGCTGCTTCGGTCAATCCCTAATCTTCATCACCACAATGTTAAACCATTAATCAAAATATAAATATGTATCAATAATTTGACACAAAATAGTTAAATATATAAATTGATATACCTTTTGTATTTGGGAACATTCCTATTCAATACGTTTATAATTAGACAATCAGTAAATCAACTTAATGGCAACATTGTTTCTTTTTATTTGAATGAACTTTAGTTTTTCTAACAATCCTTACCCATAATGATAGCCTGTATAGTTTAATACTTTCATAGGTTATTTTGGGTATTGACTAGTGATAAAATAATAAAAAATAAGTGATCGGTTAATGAATTTGTGAGTGGAAAGTAGTCATAAAATTTTTTTGGTGTAATTAGATTTAAGAATAAAAATGTAACTGAATTAAATTACTAAGAATTTAATTTTAATTAAAGTTTACTAAAAAAGCTAATATATGAAAAAATGTATGTTAAAAAATTTTAAGTATTCGGTTGCCGAATACCGAATATTCGGTGTACACTTTGACCGAAGCTTCGGTATTTGGCAAAATTGCTGCTTCAGTCAATCCCTAGTCCAGGACTCCAGGACAATTACAGCATCGCTGAATTTTTTTATTTTATTTTATCGGGTCTGAGTTGAAATCAAATGAAAGTTTCTTATTCTGGGTTTTCAATTCAATTGTTAAAAAGGTTAAAACTTTATTTATAGAGTTGCACAACAAAGATAATTAAAAGATTATAGTTTATTTGGCATGTTTGCATAATTCTTTGAAATTATATACAAAGCTAATCATACGAAAGGTACGATAGGCGCAAAGTACGCAAGACTCGCGCTTATAGAGGCCCCCAAGAAGACTAAAATACCTTTAAATAGAAAAGTACTCCTGAAAAATGTTTACACCTGAGTTAGTAACTAGCGACTTCCACTTATACCCCCCCCCCCCTCTTCCGACGAGAGTTAAGCTTTTTTTTTTTTTTTTTTAAATAAAAATTAACGTACCTCGAAAATTTTCCTTGCACCGGGACCTCTTTAAGAAGAAGGACGGGTTCGACCATACAAATTATTAACACTTCAATGCTTGTGTGGACAGAGTAGAGTTTTTTAATGCAGAGCCCCGAAATATTGAAAGAAGCAGGATCGTGTGCTAGGAGGTTTTTTTTTTTTATCTAGTAGGGAATTAAAATGTCGTCATTTCTTTTCGTCCATTTGCCTTTGTTGGTTCATGCATCTACAGTAGTACCCAATAGCAGAAAATTCTCCAAGTGTCTGCGACAGATCTTTCTGAATAATCTGCAGGTAAAATGTTACAAATGAATGTTTAATTAATTAATCATTAAATTTAATGTCTTTAAGCATTTTACTCATTTTTATTAATAATAATCTTAAGTTTTAGTGATAAATAATAAAAAAATAAACATAATATAGAGCTGGAAAAAAATCCAATGGAAAAAAAATCTGCAAAAGGGAAAAGAAAATCTGTGACGCACGTCACCCGTCTGGAACTTTCTGCTACCGGGCAGTAGTACGACGTTCAGTATGCACCCACAGAAATAGCGTGGGGGGGGGGGGGGGGGGAGAAGATATAAAAAAAAAAAAGACTTTTTTTTTTAAAGCATCCAGAATTGGATCTCAAGAGATAGCATCTCAGTGCAAGAACAGGGGGAATAACTACTGGACAATGCAACTGTTCAGTTTGTAACTTCCCGTAGAGTGTCTTATTTCCTCTCTGTTCTTGGCAAATCTCTACTGACCACCCAGGGCTACCACCCACAAGATAAGAAGGCGAAAAAGGTGTACGTAATTTAGCTGGAAGCTATGATGATTTGGTAGGAAGAAACAGGATGCTTTTGAAGATGTGTTTCTCAAAATTCATGGAACGAGGAAAATTATAAGCGATCGCTGAGAACGACTGTGGGCACATTTGACTATTTTTGAAACATGAAGGGTGCAATTTGCCAATTTAAAAAATGGCGGGGCGCACTTTACCGATTTTAAAAAGGGCAGGGCGCTGCGCCCTTCAAAAATGGCCTAGCGGGAACACTAAACAAAGTGTGACATGAAATGACGAAAAAAACCCTCTAAACTGCGACTGAAGTATCTAAATCCATAAAATAAATGATGTAACTAAAATTTTTCAACCCTCAGATGAATCTTGTACCCTATCTCCCAAGAGTTTATTTAAAAAGGATTAAATTGAGTAAACAAAGCAAGCTAGAAACAATATGGCACCATGTAAAAATTGCACAAACCGACACATGTATAGAATAAATTCGAATATGAAAAACTCAACAGTATGTGTGTACAAAAAGATGTGCGAAATCCTCTGACAACAAGAAAGTCAGAATTACCATGAAGTATGTGAGAAAGTATAAAAAAAAATACTGCCGAATCTTTCATTAAGAAATGCCAAACATGATATAGAATCCAAGAAAAAAATTACTGCTAAATAAATCTAAAGTGTAATTACCATTTAATAAAAAGAATGTTGCATATCTAAATGAACAAATGGTCCAAAAATAAAAGTTAATTTAAAGGATAACAGAAAATAAAATGACAATAAAAATTGTAAAATTTAGAAAGCATAAAATCAAGTAGTTCGAAAAATATTAATCAAGACATATTCAAACATGGCGTGTGTAAATCGTGGAAAATCGTTGAAAACCTCTCATGGAATAATTGTGTTTGTGCAACCGGTAAAAGCCATCTTGAGTGAATGACAATAATAAAATTGGGAAAGCAGGAGTATGCAAATGCACAAGAAATAATACAATGTACGATTTATATCAGCATATCCTATAGCGATCAGTGGACAAGCCACATAGCATATGCAAAAACAAAACGTACCCATGGATTTTTAAAAATTCCAATTGTAACTGTAATTTAGCAAAACAAATTACAATGAAAGGTGTGGAAATATTATGTTGGATGCCACAATGAAATCTAGAAATTGAAATGAAATTGTACAAATTAATAAATTAATCAGAAAGCCATAAACAATGCCCCTGTGAAATTAGACCAATGTGTCAATTAAAACCTGAACAAAAATTCGCATTACGAGAAAACTTTAAAATTTAAATAACTGTGAATGATAAACTACAAAAATGCATAAATTTAAAGAGTGTAAGTGGCCATGTTTCCTATCAGAATAGACAAGAGGTCGTCACCTCATCTACCTCCAACAAGAAACATATGCAAACATAACCCAGCAAGAACCTAGGAAACAGCCTAATTCATGAAACACTAACACTCTGAACGATTAAAATTGTACGCCTAGACATATTGAATACCTAAATTTTAAAGTAAAAATTTTTTAACATGAAATAAGCACTCTGACTGAATCCAATGACAAAATCAGAAAACTTCCATGTGAAAATATAGGGAGATAGTAACCATAAATAACAGTAAAATTAATTAAAGCAATGAATATTTTCTAGCAGTGTACTCGACTGGCAATGAACTTTAAAATAAAATGTAAAATAACACATTTTCCAAAAAAAAAAAAAAAATTTTAAAAAGGTAGTATGTCAATTCAAAAATGTAATAAAAGTATCAAAATACTTATTTATTTCTTTTTAACGAACATGGATGCATGGCAGTTCCAATCAAATTGCCCTAAAATATCTGCATTTAAAGATAATTATAAGTACTAATAGTACCTATACGTACATATTTTATTATATAAAGAAACACTTTATATTTTTAAAAATATTTTTCATTCTTTCTTCTTAAAAGAAAGCCTAAAACATGCTGCCAGAAAAATAAACGCAGCAATACCATGGACAAATTAGTTTTAGTTTATTCTGCATGACCCAGAGAACACCTTTTATGGCACTAATTTTTAAAAAAATAATATCATCCGTACTACTTCTCTGACTAAATTAAAATAAACAAATGAAAATAAGAATGCAAACTTAAAAAAAATTACACTAAATCAGATTGATAATTGTAACTAAAAAAAAACTTACCTGTGCCAAAATTGTCTTCTTAAATGAAGCAAAACATAATAATTTTATGCAATATTTTGTTATGTAAAGCTAGATGAATCAAAATTTAAAATCTATAAAATAACTGGGTCAAATGCAAAAAAAAATTCTATCTTACCCAAAATTATCTAGAAACAACATTTGAAAATAAAAATATTTCTCAAAATCAATGAACAATTACCAAAAACATTTATATAATTATATGCAAAATTAGTATATTTATAAAAGACATTGTGAATGCATGCATGACACAATATATGAATGAACTATGACATCGCTGTTACATATATTTTATCTAGCACTGAACAACTAAAAAATTATCTATTGATATAAAGTTAATCACATCACATTTATAAATTTTATAAGCATTAGAAACTTAAATCAAAAGTGCATGCATGCAAACACATTATATAAAAATACTTTGCTTAAAAGAAATCAGAATATGCTCATATATATTAAATATAACTATATACACTGTATGCATATATATGGGTATGGAGAAAATTGAAAATGCACTGTCAAAGCACTTATTTAAAATTAATTTGCATAACATTAATTTCAGTTAAATTAAAATTATTAAAAAATGCACTTGATACCTTTCTCATATCCATATAATAGATATCTCCGCTGTCATCAGAAACATGTGACAAACACACTCGCGCGCAATGGGTGAAAATTTTACTTGACATATGTTGGAACTTGTTTTCACGTGCAAGGTAGAGAAAAAATTTCGTCTTATTTTCATAAACCTCATTTTCAAAAAATTTTCGATGGGCACTTAGGAACCTTGCAGCAAATTTTCACATATAGGATGACTTTAACTATATTCACCGGTGAGGAGAACACGCTGTATTGCATGTATATTCACTATCACAAAGTTAGCACAGCAGACAAGCACAAAATTCCGACAGATGGGCACACACTTTAAAACGAATTTTCACTCTGACATCAAGAAGCACAGATTGCATTTCGGATAGGGAGGGATCCATAAAGCAAAGATGCGGGGATGAAAAGTCGCTGACACTTCCTATAATTTTTAGACCGATCACAGCGAAAAATTTACAGTTTTCGATGTCGTTGACCCAGGGAAGAGCGAGGCCTGAATTCTGAGAACAGCACTATCGATGAAAAAAAAATCGACATCAGAGAGGTTCCTCAGGCACCAGTTATAGATCCATGACTGCATCAGAGAAATTGGTAATAGAGAGTTAGCGCTGACATAGTCCAGGAGAGAAGAAAGTTAAGACTCCGATGTCGGCTAAGCCGTTGCTGCATCAGTTGACGTTTGAAACTTTGAGACAACTACATCCATGGAAAATAATTGGAGAAATTACAGGCCATAGGAGACAACAGGAAAATTCTGGATCTAACTGGGAGACCACCACAAGCCCTCGTCTTTCATTATTAAATACTTAATCACAGCTGATAGATTTAGATTCAGGGCACCATAATTTATGTGGAGTATTTTTATTTAATACTCCGGTCGTGATAGTAAACAAAATAGTGGAGTACACAGACGATGTTCCTAAATGCAAACCCAGATGATGATCCGTTTCCTAGAAAATCCATCAGGCAATAATTCAAAAGAACAGTTTCCATGGAAAAAGTATTTATTTTTACTGAAGTGGGCATAAGATGTTAAGCAGTGGTGGCCTCCCTAAAACTCAGCAAAAAAACTTAAGCTGTTTGCAGTGCGAAGATCAGAGAGCAAGTCCCTTTCAATCTGTGCAATTTAATATGCCAAGAATATATCTGTCTTGAGCCAATACGCCAATCACAAAATAACCGTTAAACTGGGAGATATATTAAAATTTGAACTAGATAAACGCCAAGGACAGATACCACATTTGGCAACAAATTAATAAGTGAAATAATAAAGCAAACCTATTATTGCTTACATAGAGTATAACGGTGAGGATAATTAATGTCAACGGCCGAAGTGAAAATGAAATTTATGTGTATTTTAATGCATTTATGGAGGCGCCAGCCAGCTTAAAATTAACAATATGATCTTTAGATTATGTAAACAGATTTGTAAAGAAACGGGGGGAAGGAATAGTGCTTAAATTAGAAATAACAAATAAATCATTTTTCTGAATGATAGTTTTTACAGAGAAAGACAAAAAACGTTTACCTAATAAATTGTCAATAAAAGAATATTTATGTGGGGATAGAAATTGTGCTTACATTATAAATAAAACGAAATAGCCTTTGAATGATAGCATTTAATAGATGAAGGGAAAGATGTTTACTTAATAAAATGCCAACAAAAAGTATAACGATTGCGATAAATTAGACATAAATTATAAAGAGAAATTATCTCTGAAAGCTTGCGTCAACCGCAGAAAGGAAAATAAATGTTGAAAACAGATTAATTTTGAATGAAAAATTAACACAAATATATGGCTTCACCATATATGTTCTTATGGATGAGGTTGTTTGAAGTGCTACTTCATTAATATGAAAATACCCGCCTGCTAATGTTAATCCTACAGGATAACTTTATTTTTAATATCTTGTTTGAAATTTTACTTTTAAATGACTTTTTTTTTCAAAGTAGAAATGAAACCCCCGAGTAAAATGGCTGTGACAGATGGACAGACAGACAAAGGAGTGATCTTGTAATGGTTCCATTTTTACTTTTTAAGTATGGAACCCTAAAAATAAGACAAAACTTACATTTATGTTAAAATTTTTCAATTAAAAAAACTTTTGTTTTATAAATGTAGGATTTCCTGATATTTGATACTGAATTCTATTGTTTGTTTTTTATAAGTGTTATAAAGCAAATTGTTTCTATTTTCAATTAGTTGGTCTTCAAGTTCATTTTTTTTTCTGATGTGGAAAAAAAAAAGAAAAATTCATTTTTTGAATATTGCTTTATTAAGTTTTCCATGTTAAGTAGACACCTTTGTAAAATTGCAAGCACGATATTTTAGTAAATGGTCGACTGAACTGATACAGTCGTCATAAATCCATAAGAAAATATATACTCTTGTTGTAATGAATTGTATCTATGACTTATATTTATGTATTTTATTTTTATCTTATTTTAGAATTTTCATGAAATATGTTGGAAGTCACAGTGAAAACTCTTGATTCACAGAATCATTCTTTTAGTGTCCCAGATGAAGTAAGTATAAATTCATTTTATGTTTCTTTTTAATAGAAGACAGAGTTGGTGAAAACCATCAGCCCAGAAGTTTTTTTGGTATTTTTCCGTTATATGGACACCATTGTTGCCAAGTGTAATAGTTAGCGCGAAATGAAAATCACATGAATTGAAACATTTGAAAAATAAAAGAAAAAAACATTGTTGATAGTAAGTATTTTAAAAATATAACATTTGAAAATTACAGACTTTTACTAACTATTTTATTAAATCACAAATATATACTTAAAATAAGTGAGCAAATAACTGTTATACAATAAAGTAATAAAATAAAACTCATATTAAACTGCTGGCATAAGATTACAAATATCTTTTAAAGCATTGCAGTAAACATTTCATTTTTTGGTTTACAATAAAAATCCTTTTCACGATCAGGGTTAAAATAATTGGCGCATTAGCATACATTTTGGCATGGTGTCGGTATAACAGAAAAGTGACGTTTTTTTATTTTTGTTGTTTTCTCATATTTTTGTCTAGTGATTGACCGAAGCAGGAATTTTGCCGAATACTGAAGCTTCGGTCAAAGTATATACCGAATATTTAAAAATTTTTAATAAGCATTTTTGCATGTATTAGCTTTATCAATACACTTTAATTAAAATTAAATTCTTAATAATTTAATTCGGTTACATTTTTATTCTTAAATTTAATTACCCCAAAAAATTTTACTTTTTTCCACTCACAAATTCATTAATCCATCACTTATTTTTTATTATTTTATCACTAGTCAATACCCAAAATAACCTATGAAAGTATTAAACTATACAGGCTATTATTAAGGATAAGGATTGTCAGAAAATAAAAAGTTCATTTAAATAGAAAGAAACAATGTTATCATTAAGCTGATTTACTGATTGTCTATGTCTAATTATAAACATATTGAATAGAAATATTCTCAAATACAAAATTATATTAATTTGTACATTTGACTGTTTTCTGTCAAATTATTGATTTATATTTTGATTAATAATTTAACTGTGTGGTGATGAAGATAAAAAAATTGAGCAATTTTAATTTAATGTACAGTACCGGACCTCAAATCCGGACTGGTTGGGACCGCGCCCGTTCCGGATTTCTGAATTTTCCAGATTTTAGGTCCTCAACCAAAATAAATAAACAGATACAGTACATGCCCTTGGCAAAATTTTACATGCCACGGAGCAATCTATACCGCGAATTGCCATGTTAGGCTTAGTGTAAATAAAGCCAAAAATACAAATTACAAAAAGTAATTCAAAATAAAAATAAGTTTTTTTAAAAAAAATACTATTACTGCATATTCTTAGAAATATAAAAGCATTTTTTAGAAAATGAAAATGCGTTGTTGCTCGCGAGTTAGGCCCAGGAATCTATATCACGGATTGCCGTATGAGGTATAAGTAAACAAACATAAACATAAATTAAAAAAAAATAATTTAAAATAAGGATAAGAATTTTTTTTAATCCTGTACATCACATTATTAGGAACATAAAAACATTTTTAAAAATGAAAATACATCGTTGTTTGCGAGAGCCAAATTAGGCTCTTTATTAACCGCCATTTGTCCCTAAGTTTGCTCTGAAACCATAGTAACGAGCTCCCAGCGACACGGTTTCTTTCCTTAAAAATAATTATCTCCGTTGCTAATTGACGAATTTCTTTCAAATTTTCAGCAAGTTACAATAATAGTGAATTAGCTTGTGTAACAAATTTTTATTAAATTATGATAAGTTATTAGAAAGCTAGTGTACCTGTTAAAAAAACAAAACACTAGATGAAAAGAAAGTAAAGAAAAACGACATATCTATCCGCTGTTTGTTTTGCTTATTCAACATGTTTATTTAACTGCGTGATGTGGAAAGTCAACATTATCAGAATGAGATCATTAGCTTTCGATGGACAGCTTGTTTTGTTATGGAGAAAGGAACTTTGGGTAGATTTTTTTTTTCTCTTTGAGTTAAAGAAAAGAATTTTTTAGTACGGTGCTTACAAACAGAATTTTTTCGAAAAATGAAATTTGTTGAACATATTAAAAGTGGGGGGGGGGGGGCATTGTAAAATATTTTTACATATAAATATTATAAATATATTCTATGAACCTTTTTAAAAATAATTCTTTCTTGTGGTTATTTATTTATTCTTTTTACATTTTCTATATAAATGAAGAAAAGGGTTTCTTTTTAAAATAAATTCAAAATGTGTGCACACACTAACTACGATAATTCTGTTAGAAAATTTGGATTAAAACTAATGAATGAATGAAAAACATTGCAATAAAATAAAATTGCTGAGTCTAGTTTGGCTCAGCACTGTTACGTGTGCGCGTAGCGCCATCTATGGACGTTTTTACGAAATATTTATTCAAGATCATCGCGGAATTTCAGTTTCTTTTTTCCATTCTGGATTTTGGGTCGTCCGGATTTTAGGATTCCGGATTTGAGGTCCGGTACTGTATATATAAAAGCTGTATGACAGACGTAGGGGTATACTTAGTGATGGGATTCATCCAGTTCGGTATAACCGGTTGTTAATTTGTGTTGGGTTTGGTGAACCAGTTGTTAAAATTATATTTAAAATTCGAAAATCGCATTTACATTAATTTTCCCTCTTTAAATATTTATCCGTACAACATTGTTTTCTAAACGTAACTCTGTGACAAGTCCTGATTTATTTCCTTTAATAAAATGTTTCATTTGCAAAAATAATATTTTTTCTTCTTTAGTCCCGTAAGAGGAAATTCAACTTAAAAAAATTAAATTTTGAAGAATTTTGGGAACTAAATTGGCAGCTTAGGATAACCCTAATTATGTGGCATGCTTATTCAAAATTACAATAACTAGCTATATTTGAAAATAAGGTACTTTGCATCGGCACTGAATTTTCCCTGTTGTCACTGATCTATAGCTAATACTTAAGTCGTTGGATCTAGAGGTATACTTCCAACGGCATTTTTATGTATTATATATATATTGCTCTTCATATCTTAGAAGTCATGTAAATCAAATTAGTTATTTTTGTAAATGTAACACATTCAAAATATTTATAAGATCCCTGAGTCCTATAAGTTATATTTAGAAAAATATTTTTCAAGCTCTAACAAATGAAAAGACATTGTATGACCTAAACCTTCTGAGTCATGATACTTTGTATTATACAAAATTCAGCGTTGTCTGGCCCTTTTTTTTTGTACTAAGAAATGACAAATTTCTAAATGTCATAATTCGTAATTCGAGAAGTTATGGTCGCGAAAAAATTTGTTTCACTTGCAATATTATATAGCCAGAGTTGTATAATATAGACGCACGCCGTGTGCGGAAATTTTTTTGCAAAATTCGGAACTTTGCAGAAATTTTTTTTTGGGGGGGGGGGGGGACGTAAATTTTGTTCTTGTAACTTTTTTTTTTAAATACTGAAATATTAAAAATATTTCCCAATTTTATGTACGATTTATTTATTGTTTGCCAGGGATGATTCTGTTCTGGATTTTCCGGAAAAAAAAAAAAAAAAAAAAAAAAAAAAAAAAAAAAAAATTTCGTCAATCATTCGCAGAAAAAAATCACCACTTTCGTCAAAGCATCGTGGAAAAAACGTGAATTTCGTCAAAGAACCACGGAAAAAAACGCGAATTTCTTCAAAGGATCCTGAAAAAAAAAAAAAGATAATTTCGTCAAAGGATCACAGAAAAAACACAAATTTTGTCAAAGGAGCTCTGGAAAAAAACGAATTTCGTAAAAGCATAGCCGAAAAAGCCCGAATTTTGTCAAAGGATCGCGAAGAAAACAAATTTCGAAAAAGAAACGCGGAAAAAAATTAATTTCATCAAAGGATCGTGAAAGAAGCCCAAATTTCGTTAAAGGGACCCAAGAAAAGCATGGATTTCGTCAAAAGAGTGAAAAAAAATCCACTTATTTCGTCAAAAGATCACAGAAAAAAAAAAAACAAATTTCGTAAAATGAGCGGAAGAAAAAAACGAATTTCATAAAAGCATAACGGAAAAAGCCCGAATTTTGTCAGAGGATCGCAAAAAAACGCACATTCTGTAAAAGAATCGCAGAAAAAACTAATTTCGTCAGAGGATCGAGAAAAAACCCCCACAAATTTCGTCAAATGGCTGCAGAAAAAGCGCAAATTCCATGAATGGATCGTGAAAAAAACACTAATTTCGTGAAAAGATCGCTGAAAAAACACGAATTTTGTCAAAAGATTGCGAAAAAACCGTGAAAGATCGTGAAAAATGCAAATTTCGTTCGAAAGATCGCAAAAAAAACCCTCAAAATTTGGTAAGAGATTGTGAAATCACATGTATTTTGTCAAAGGATCGCGAAAAACACACTAATTTTGTGAAATGGTTGACGAGATTTCGTTTATTTTATTTTGTGATTTGCTGAATATAGGTCCCTAAAGATTCTTTTTCATGCGACTTTTTCATTTTGGTCCCTTTTTTGGAAAAAAAAAATGGTCCCCTTTTATCATTTTTTACTACAAAAGTTGAGTGGGAGTCCTGTATCCCTGTATGTTGTATTCATAGGCTTTTCTTTGATTAGTTAAAATTACTGCTCTAAAATAATATTTTTAAAAGCCAAATAAACTGATTTTTTTCCTTCTTGCTGCTAATTTTTCATTATTGCAATCTGTACCCAATTGTCGTTTAGAATGCCCAGAATTAGCAAAATGTGGAGAAATTTTATCTGAGTAATTATTCTTTCAAATGTGAAAATATTTTCAAGATAGCAATCATTTTAATTTTTAGCTGTTTATTAGCATTAGAATTTCAGTCTGCTCTAAAAACAGAATTTTAATTTTATTGCTACAAAAATAGCTTTTTGCTGCTAAAAAAATGGATTTTACTGCTACAAAATCAGATTTTTGCTGCTCCCAAGGTGCTCAAAAATTACTGTAGGGCACTTTCATCCCTGCATCAGTCTCTTTAATGATGATATCTATGAATAGACCTCTCCCTATAAAATGTGATTCAGTTGTATCAAAGCAATGCCGTATTATTTCTGTGAACAGAGTGACTGGCATTTTGTACGAAGAGATTACAATACAGTAGAAGATCTTTATAACGCAAGGTTGTGCGTTATATAGAATTTTGCGTTATATGGATCATATCATTAAATTCACCTTGTTAACATGGCCAAATATGTCTGAAACATATCAAAATACATTAGAATATCTTTATACTGCATTCCTTGTTACCAAGAGTTATCCAAATTATAAATTTTTGCATAATATAGGTTAGACATTGTTAAATTTACTTTATAAACATGATCCAAATATAACTGACACAAACATCCCTTATATTAGACATTTTCAAAAATGTTTATTGTAAATAGCATTTTTTCAGTAAAAAGGTCTTAAATTAGAAGATAAAGTTGAACTAATGTGTCAAATTTAGTCCTCTAGAGAGTAGCAATATTTTACAATGTGAAAGTGCAGGTGCTTTTTAACTGCAAAAATCATTGTTTACATCTGAGAAGTTGTGCGTTATATGGAGAATTGCGTTATAAAGATCCTCTACTGTATTAAGGATTGGGCTGTTTCTAAATGCATTGACAAAATAACAGGGTTCCCAGCCTCAATGGAAAGTCAGGGAAATTTCAAAATATATAGGAAAAGTCAGGGAATTTAATAATATTTTCTGAAAAGTCATGGAAAAGTTTTGGAGAAAAAATTAAAAATCGCTAATTTTGACAAATTCGCTAAAAAGAAAAATCGCTAATTTTTACAAAGGATTGCAAAAATGTCGCAAATTTTGTTTTATGCTCGTTTGGTGAGGGAATTTTTTTAGATTTGGTCGGGGAAAGTCAAGGAATTTTTTGCTATTTGGTCATGGAAAGTCAGGGAATTTGCCAGTCATGTTTTGCTGGGAACCCTGAATAATTGATAATAATTTACCTTTTCTTATCATGGCTTTTTAGCTTTATTATTTTTTTAACTAAAATAATTATTCTTCAATTAATATCAATTAATTTTTTATTTAAATGGTAATTACTTTAAAACTACTGTTTTAAATTAATATCGTCATTATAACACCTTATTTTATTAAAATTCAATTAATTTGCAGAAAGTTTTTGACCCAATATTTGTGTGCACAGAAAGTTTTTGGTTTTATACAAGTCTGTTTATAGCATGGGTATTGTTTTCTAAATATGTTATATGCAACTTTAGACAGGGTTGAGTTTTTGACATGACAGTGGTAAAAACAGTGTTTTTACCGGTTTATTCCGTCAAAAACCTATCATTTGCGATTTTCCTCCAATTTATAGTGTAAGTGTAGCATACAATACATTTCTAGATTAGTTTTTCCTTGTTGTTCTTGTTATTATTATTCACAATTACTTTATTAAATTTATTTAAAAGAAGAGCATTTCCTAAATGTGAAAAATTTAAAAATACAAGAGTAAAAGGAAAGAATAATATTTGTCATAATCTCCACTAATATAGATTCTACTAATTGCAATGAACATTAATATTATATGATAATAAAAGGTTATTATAATTATTAAATAACATTCTACATACATTTTTAATAAAATACATTAAAATTATTTTAGAGATGCAAAAATGCTGTTATATGGTATGACAATAGATGTCAAGCATGGACTGTGGCCATTGAATAAATTTGAATATTCTTAGATATAATATTTGCAAATACATATTTTATGTATTTCATAAATGCAATTATTGTGATTTTCATTTTCACTTCAATAAGCAGAATCTTAAAATTTTAAATTAATAATTTTTTTATACAAACATGTAGGACCTGATTTCAGGCGAAAGCTCTTAGACTTAAAATTTAACACATAACAAAACAATATTTAAGAAAAATCAGAATATAATGTCCTGTTCCTGTATACATTTTACTTAAAATTATTTAGGCATTATTTAAAGTGAATTGAAAGAAATAACACATTGCATATTTTTATTACATACTACATATGATTGTATGAGTAAATCTTTTACCGTTAAAATTATTATTAAATTTAGAGAGATTCTTAAATGTTTTATTTATTTTTTAATGCAGTTAACTTTTTAATTAATGGATCTACATTTCTGCTTTAAAGTAATATTTAATTATTTATTTATTTTAAGTAAATAATTAAATTACTTAACAAAATAACAAATAATAAATTAACAAAAATATATAGTTAAAAAATTGAGTTTTCACATAGTTTAAAGTTTAATATGGATTTGTAATCTTAATCCTTTCTCCCAAAAGATGTATGTAATTCTCAACAATAAAAATATATTTTATTTCATTTATTTATATAAACCAAGTTTTGCTATATAGAAATAAAAATAATCAATGAACAATTTTGATTTAACACTTTAAGAAATCTTACTTCTGAGGAAATTTCTGAGAAAGCTATTTAGTTTTAAAGAGTGTAATAAATTCTGCCGAAATTACATTTTTTAATCTTACACTTACGGGTTATAGAATTTCTTTAAAAAGTCTAATTTTTACAGAATATGCCAAATAGCTTAAGATTATTATAGAGATCTGCTAACAAAGATGTATATGTATTATTCTAATGCAACTCTTTTTTGTTTTTCTCGGATAGATAAATATACTTCAGAGTCTTTTCGATATTGAATATTTCATGTAAAACAACTTAATACTAAAGACAGAATGAAAAAAGATAATGTAAAAACAAACTATTACTAAAAAATGGGTTTTTGACAGTTTTCGACCTTTTTGACATGACTGTAAAAACCATGGTAAAATCTGGTAAAAACTGTCATGCGTCAAAAACTTGCCAACCCTGACTTTAGATCATGTACATGGCTTAATTCTTAAGCTTACATTTGTTAGTTTTGTATTATACAGTTTTGATGAATTTTATGATCGAAATTTGGATCAAGGTTTCATGATTGTAGAATATTTATTAAATAGATTATGTCCTTTTTATAGGGAAGCATGTTTTAAGATAATATTAGAAAATGTTTCATAATCTATGTGTGATGCTTCAATTTCCTTTCATATTTGTACATAAAAAATCATTCGGACAGCGAACCGTTTGTTAAATTATTTGAATCCCACCACTGGGTATACTTATTTTATGTGTATATTAAAGAAAATACACATTAAATTAAATTAAATGATAAGGGAAAGATGCCCCTATCTTCCTTACTTTTTTTTTCTCGATTGTAGACAGTTTTTTTTATTTTACCCTTATATAGACTATTTTAGAACGGAAAAAGTGTAGTGCAGCTGAACTCTGAACTAAGGCACATAATATTAAAACTCATCGTTTAGCCTATTCTATTTCTAAGTAAAAGAGGATTCTTCTACTTCTAAGAAAATACTTATCTGCACCTGCCAACAGTGTTTATGGTGAAGATTTATTTTCTGAAGTTGGACAGATTTATAACCAGAAAAGAAACAGATAATGCCAAAAAACTCTTATATTTACACAGTCATTTGCCCATGTTAAATTCAAGGTTGTTTGGTTTAAACCAAATGTTTTTTTTTAAAAAACCATGGCGGTTTTTTTCTCTTTTTTCCTGATGTTTTCATTTATTTTACACATTATTGAAAAATGCAAAATCAAAGTTATGCAGAAGCTACAAGCAAAACTTTAGAAAAATGATGAATTAATAAACTTGTAAAGTAACAACCATTTTTAGTCAATCAAACTTTTCTTATAAGCTTTAAATCTGCATGGCAGACTAACTAATTTTTCTAAAATTAGCTGGGGGAAAAAAATAGTTAGTTCTTTCTTCTTTTTCAAGCCTTTTATCTTTAAAATAAAGCCAAAATGGCAGATTTAAGCTAAAAATACACTTCTTGGATTGCTTGATTAGTTAATATTTACTAAGGATTACATTATACCTCAATGATGACATAATCATAAGTAATTCTCTCCATTGGTTACTCTTTGTTCTGTATGCTAATGAATGATTGGCTGTGTTTTCTTTGTTTGTATCATGGATATTGGGTTTAGTAAGCCTTTGTTTTTCTTGCATTCTTACATTAGGATTGGGGTTTTACATTATGATTTTATTCTGTTACCAACAGAGTTGGCATGGTTTAAATCTATTGGTTAACCAACTGGTTTTTTAGAAAAAAATCTAATATAATATTTTCTCAAATTTGAAATTTAAGTGTTTCAAATTATTGGATATAAATAATTTCTACTTTTAACCAGGGATGCAGTGGAGGGTATATGACGTTACCCTCCACTTTGTATGCATGTAGAATGCAAATTGCATGTGTTGATGAGCATACCTGAAGCTCTAAAGAGAAAATTTAAAACATGTGAATTTAGTAGATAAAATAGACTAAAAATATCCAATATTTTGATTAAAATATTTTCCGTTGAGAAAACGCAGATTATTTACAATTAATAACCAGGGGCGCCATTTCAGAACTTTCTTGGGGGGCGGCAAACATTTTTTGAATGATGCTATATAGCTAAGGGTAGGATCAAAGGTGGTTTAACCCCCCCCCCCTCTCCTGTATGAGAGACGTTTACTGACTTATGCTTACAATAACAGTAAAAACATCGAATACGGCAACTCAGAACCAATGAAATATTTCGTTTTAGACAGATTTCCGTCTTAGAAGGTAAAACTTTAATATATTGGACATGGTTTTTTCTTTCTAGACAGGATTCTATTATAGACAGGTTTCATTTTTACAGGTATCCTCGCTGGCTGTTAAACCATCCGTTCTATAGTATAGCTCTGAAAAGAGAGGCATTAGTGTAAAACTTGTGAAAACGAAACCTGTCTATAACAGATTTCATTCTAGAAGGGGAAAAATCAATTTTCATTGAAAAAACATCATACAATTATACTTTCTAAGATGGAAACGAGTTTAAATGGAGCTTTTTTCTAGTCCCTTTCAAAGTTTTACTTACAGGGGCGCTATTTCATGAGTTTCCTGACAAAGGACAAGGAAAATTTTTCTTTGAGGAACAGGGAACGTGAAACATTGCACAACTTGCAGAACTGCACAAATCACACAGAAAAAAATCCCGCACAATAAAACATGCTCTACATGATCTAAAAGGATTGCGAAAAAAATCGCGAATTTCGTCAAAAGATTGTGCAAAAAGTCACGAAAATTTAGTTGAACAATCGCGGAATAAAATTGAGGAAATATTTGTCAAATGATTGCGGAATAAGGTCCAAAATTTTGTCTCTCGCGAAAAAAAATCACAAATATTGTTAGTCGGTGGCAGAAACAAAATCACGAATTTCAATAAATGATAGTGACAAGGAATCATGAATTTTGCCAAAAAAAATCACGAAAACAAATATCAAATTTTGTCAGTTGGTCGCAGAAAAATATTGTGAATTTCGGCAAGTGCTCGCACAAAAAAAATCCATTTAGTATAACGCTTTCAGAAAAAAATCTTGAATTCCGTGAATAGATCGTGGAAAAAATCGCAAATTTCGTCAGATTATTGCGAAAAAAAAATCATAATTCAATCAGTCATGAGATAATAAGCCAACGAACATCATGAATAGGTCACGAAATTTGCAAATTTTGTGATCTGTAAGTATAAGAAAATTTTCGTTAGTGATTTTTCGCAAGTGAAGGTAAAGCGTTAATTTTTTCGGATTGAGATTTCACTATTATGAGATCGTTTCATGTTAATCCAATTTTTCAAAGAAATTCTGACTATTTTTCAGATAAAAAAAACTACATATTTGAACATTAATGAATACTGTGCATCTTCATTTTTCTACAGAAAAGGTAAAATTTATAATTAATATTCATATAAAAAGCACAAATAAATGCACAAGAGTTATTTTCATGTGCATATACATATAATTTAAAATTATTTAAAATACATTAGAAAAACCCAGAACGTTTTCAGTCATCACAAGACCGTCATCAGTGGGATTTAAATGTTATTATTTTCTTTGCGCTTATTCGAGAATTGGCTAGAAGAAAATCATTGTGATTGTTGCGTCAATGATTTTGACAAGTTTTATCAGTTTGCTCACAGCTGAGAAGCAACTGATTAAAAAAAAAAAAAAATTCTCACATGTATTTTTAAAATTAACAAAAGTACTCATTAAAGATATATGTCTCACCTTGAGGGAGTTCAAATAATAAGGCTTTAGGAAATTTTTTTGATAATTATTAATTTCTATGCATAAGCATTTATTTAACCCTTAAATGCCGGTTGTTGCTTTTCAGCAACATACCCAATTTAGGCTTCTAAAATACTATTATAATAATTTTGAAGTTATAATGTCTAATGTTGCCCATAAAATACTTTCTGAAAATATTATTAAATCGGTTTTCAACATGTAGATGGCAACACTTGTGTTGTTTAAGAATAAAGATAGATTTATTTTTTCAATTGTTGTTACATGTTCTTTTTGTTTTGTTTGGAAGCTTGCAAAATACCCTGTTTTGGTCTGCAGTGAGCAAGTAAAATTTATTTCTTATCATAGTTCCTAAAATTCTTGTGTGTTTAATATTATAGAATTTTATGGAGGAAAATTATTTTTTCAATTAAAAATCAGTATTGCCCATTAGTAACAAACAATTTTTTAGCCGTAAACCATACTTAAAACAAAAGGATTTTTTAAAGTATTTTTCCCATGATTTATTTAAAAAATGAAAGCCGAAAAACATTATTAAAATGATTTTTGAAAAATCAGGCATTTAAGGGTTTATGCATATGTTTTTATTGCAATAAAATCTGATAAGTTATTTTAGAGTTTGAGCAATTTTCTAATATTTGTTTGAGTCTGACATTTGAGTAGGGATGCATTGAATATTCGGTATCTATTCGATATTCGGTTAGGCCGAATATCAAACTATTCCGTTTGCCGAATACTTAAAAAACCTCTTAAAGATATATTTTTTTAAACGTTACACAACTTCTACTTTTAACTGTCAATTAATAAAGATATTTAGAATAATTAGAATCTTTAAATAAAAGAGAATGATTTTATATTATTTATTTGTTGTTTTAAAAATGTCACTTAAAAAAATTAACCTTTAATGACATGTCATTTGTTCATGGGAATTAATAAATGTGGAAATGCAAGTTACTAAGCATTGTCTGGTAAATAATCCATTTCTTGCTTTTTCACAAACAGGGTATTTCTAAACAAAATGGAAGAAAATTTCAGGGGTAATAATAAGCATCAAAACAGGCAATTTTTTGTCCAGTAAATCAGGATTGCAATTCACTTATTCAGTCAGAAATACAGTGTATCCCCAAGTCAAACTTTAATTTTCTTTTGTTACTTTAACAATGATGAAGGTATTGTAACTATATTGTCAACAGAGTTACTTTAATTTCTGTGAAATATGATAACATGACGAGAAGTGCTGGAAATAGCAACCATTCATATCTAAACAGCACTGAGCTAGACATTATTTTATTAAGAATGCAGCTAACAATACTTATACTGTACCACTGGCCAAAATCCAGTCTCTTCCAAGGATATCATCACATTCTATGCAAGCAAATTAATTCTGATGCCAATTTCGCTAAAATATCTTCATTTTTATACAGTTATCAACGAAAAATTCTGCTACGGCTTGTACACCTTTCATTTTTGAGGAAAGAAGTGGATTGATATGTTGCTTCTTGTTCAATATGAGAGAATTCTTTTCATTTGTTTAAAATAATTAAAGTCATGGAATTTAAATTTTGTTATTTAAAATTTTTTTAAACCATCCTTTTCTTAAACAATAACTCAAAACATACTTTTTTTAGTACAAAATTTACTTATAAAAATAGTTTTGTTTGTCAAAATGGAAATATCTGTGCTAAATAATATAAAAAAAATGTTTAAAATTTAACTTTTTAACGTTAAACACTGAGATATAAAAGTGTTTGGCCAGCCGAATATTCGGTATTTGGCTGGTCTAATATTCAGTATTCAGCCTAACAGTTACTATTCGGCTGGCCGAATATTCGGTATTCGGTTTACCTGCAGGCCAAATATTCGGTATTCAGCCAAAATCACTATTCGGTGCATCCCTACATATGATGGTTGATAAATTTTCTGAAATATCAAATTCTTTGGGGGGGGGGGGGCAATAGCCCACCCCCAGCCCCCCTCAAATGGCGCCCCTGTTAATAACATAAAATGACCTTTAAGATTTCAGTCAAGCTATGAAAGAAAATTTTATTGATTGGGGAGATTATCTTTTAAGACTTCTCAACTGCTCTACTCAACAAGCGCAAAACACTTTGACACATTTACAAATTAATTTTTTAATGGAAAGATATAAAATTGGAAGGCCTAACTATGGAAACGATTTGGAATCGAACTGTGTTTTCCATTTTTGATAAGTAAAATACTTATTGAGTTATAGGCAATTTTGATCATGTGTTAAAGCATAGCTGCCAACTCTTCCGATTTTTTGAGAATTCTTCCGAAAAATCGGCATGTTTTCCGATTTTATGGGTGTAATGTGTTTTCTTCCGCCTTTCGTCATTTTCTTCCGATTTTCGGCCTTTTCTTACGCTTTTTACGCGAGTTTCATCAAGGATCGTGGGAAAACCCGAAATTTCGCCGAAGGTTCGTGAGAAAGGCGCATATTTTGTCGGAAGATCGCGTAAAAATACGAGAATTCCCCCAAAAAGCACGTAAAAACATGAATTCAGTGAAAAGATCGCGAAAAAACGCAAATTTCGTCAAAAGATCGGGTAAAAAAAGCACCGTCAAAAGATCGCATAAAAACACTATTTCCGTGAAAAGATCGCGTGTAAACGTGAATTCCGTTAAAGGATCGCGGAAAAAACGGACGTTTCATGAAAAGATCGCGGGGAAAAACCCAAATTCCACCGAACGATCACGGGAAAAAACGCGAATTTCGTCAAAAGAGTGCGTAAACAACACGTAGGGGTGATTTTGGTCCGAATTTTCCGAAAATTTAAGGCATTCATTTCCGAAAATTTAAAAAAAATCTGCCACCAATTCGAAAATTCGGACATAAAAAATATCGCGAATTTCCGACATCTTCGCTGAAAAAAATAAATTTTGTCAATCATTTGCAGAAAAATCGCCAATTTCGTCAAAGGATCGCGTAGAAAACGCTAATTTCGTTAAATGATCGTGAAAAAAAAAAAACGGCAAATTTCGTCAAAAATCGTGAAAAAACGGCAAATTTCGTCAAAAAATCGCGAAAAACGGCAAATTGCGACAAAAAACACGAAAAACCTTTCCTTAAAAAATCGCAAAAAAACAGAAATTCCATCAAAAAAATGCAAAAAAAAAAAAACACAAATTTCGTCAAAAGATCGCGAAAAAAATACAAATTTCAGCTAAAGACCGCGAATTTCGTCAAAGGGCCGCGGAAAAAAACGCATAGCTAGTGTCGGAAGTGGATCCTCCCCCCCCCCCCCCCCCCCCCCCCCCTCGCTGTAACTTTTCAGAAAATTTTGCTGTGAATTTCAGATTTTTTTTTCTCAGAATCACCCTAAAAAGAAAAAAGAAAAGAAAGAAAAATTTAGGAAGCAGAAGTTTTAAGTGTCTTTTATTGTAAAAGAAGTAATTTTTAATATATTCAAGTTATTCTTTTTTGTCATAATATATATTGTGTAATTGCAAATTAGTGAATATTTTATTTGAGTTTCTCTTTGAAATTTGTTTATTTATAAGGATTCAGCTGTTTTTTAATCCTTACTGAAAGTGCTATAAGACTTAAAAAATCTTCTGATTTTTCGCCAAAATCTTCTGATTTCTTCTGATTTTTTGTCCAAAATCTTCTGAGTTTTACCGAAATTTAGTTGGCAAGTATGGTTAAAGGTGTTTTTAACCTACCTTGAGTAGTTATTCTTCTTTCATGTGGAAATTCGGTTCAAAATGCCCACTTTGACAATATTTTCTGAAAGATCTATTGCATTTGCAAAAATACGGAAAACACAGTTCCATTACATAGTATCTGAACAACAGCATCTGCTAGTTTCATGCATTTCCGAACAAAAATAAATTAAAACTTGTCATAAAGTTGCCCTTTCGGATTTGAGAACAGCCTTAAGAATAAAAAAGAAACTCAAAATATGAAGTCGAATAAGAGGACATTGAAAAATTGAGTGCTAGTGAAGCACCTGTTTACTTTTAACTAAAATATGCAATAAGATATATTTAAATCGTCTATTACATAATCAAATCCACTATTTATATCTGACAAAAAAAATGGGAGAAAATCGAGATAAGGTTCACTTGAGACATAATAGAAAAAAGTTTCCTAAAAATGCTTAAAAAAGTGTATTATGAATTTTTAGTTTAGACATTTAAAAGTAATATTGTCGGCTAGCTCAGATTAAAATCACACAGAAATTTCACATAATTTCAAAATAACAATTTCTCGGGGTAGCTTTTTAAATATTTTTATTTCTTCTTGGTAAGACGGCACATAACAGATAAAACATCACACGTACACATATACACAAAATAATAACTGGCGCGAATATCTTTCTACATGTTTTCACAACTCAAAACAGAACAGAACTCTAACGAACTCACAGCATATTCTTATTCGGCAGAGGTCACGCAAGCCAGTCACGTAACTGCCGGTAAGTCTATTTTTGAAACGGGTGACGTGTATTACATCCTCCCCCTCTATTTCCGTCTCGGAGAGGAAACAGGATGCTTTCTGGGTCTTCCTCTTTTTATCAAGGGGGCAATTGGAATAGTTTGTTTCTTGAAATGGTGACAAAGTCGAAAACATGGTAAGACCCAATTCGCTCGGTAGGATTGTCCAGGCTAGCAATATCATATGTCACTAGTGACTTTTGAGTTAAAACTATGTATGGACCATCTCTCTTAGGCAAAAATTTGGCTGTTTTATTTTTACTTGCTTTGCTCACAGATGTAGGGTAACCCATACTTTATCACCAGGTGTGAAATACACTCGTCTATGATTTTTATTGTAATATTTCTTCCGCTGATCTTGCTTCATTTCAACACGCTCTTTCACACTTTTTGAAATATTTGCAAGACGTTTAAGGTATGGGGTTATTTCCGGAACAAAATTGTCATTTTCAACAACAGCTCTGAAATCGTTCACCACATCATCGATTGTTCTTAATTCTCGACCAAATTGCAGATAGGCGGCAGTTTGGCCTGTTGTATCAGATTTGCAGAGTTCATAGCAAATCTAATAAAAGAAAGTTTATCAATCCAGGAAGTGTATTCATCTCCAACAAGGATTGCTATTCGAGGTTTCAAGTCTCTATTTTTGCGTTCTACTGGATCGGCCTGAGGATGGTACAAAGGTATCAACGATTGGTCTATTCCAAGCAGGGTTGGCAAGTTTTGGACACATGACGGTTTTTACCAGATTTTACCATGGATTTTACCGTCATGTCAAAAACCTCTTTGTCAAAAATGTCAAAAACTGTCAAAAACCCATTTTTAGTAGTAGTTTGTTTTTACATTTTTTTCATTCTACCTTTAGTATTAAGTTGTTTCACATGAAATATTCAATATCAAAAAGACTCTTAAAGTATATTTATCCCCCCTGGAAAAACAAAAAAGAATTGCATTAGAATAATGCATATACATCTCTGTTAGAAGATCTCTACAATAATCTTAAGCTATTTGGCATATTCTATAAGAATTATATTTTTTGAAGAAATTCTAAAGCCCATAAGTATAAGATTAAAAATGTAGTCGGCAGAATGTAGTATACTGTTTAAAGGTAAATAGCTTTCTCAGATATTTCCTCAGAAATAAGTTTTCTTAAAGTGTTAAATGGAAATTGTTCATTGATTATTTTTATTTCTAAATAGCAATAAATGAAATAAAATATATTTTAATAGTCTAGAATTACATACATCTTTTGGGATAAAGGAATAAGACTTATTCTTCAAAGTTAAATCTTGTAGAGATTAAAATTTGCAAGTCAATATTAAACTTTAAATCATGTGAAAAAGCAATATTTAACTATATACTTGTTAAGTAGTTTATTTTAGTTTTATTATCTCCTTAAACTAAATAAATAAGTAAATAAATAAATATTATTTTTAAGCAGAAATGTAGATCCCTGGAGATCCATTAATTAAAAAGATAACTGCATTAAAAAATAAGTAAAACATTTAAGAATCTCTCTAATAATAATTTTGAAAGTAAAAGATTTTTACACATACAGTCATATGTATGTAGTAATAAAAATATGCAATGTGTTGTTTCTTTCAATTCACTTTAAATAATGCCTAAATAATTTTAAGTAAAATTTATACAGGACATAAATAGTTTATGGTAGCTTTAATAAATTTTGATTTAATCCCCTTCGCGGCAAGAGTCTTTTACAGAATTTTTAATCTTTTATCAACGGTACTTTAAAACAGAAATTTTCGACTAGACGTATCAAGACAATGTCTTGATTAAATAAGGTAAAATTTACAGTAAAAAAATAACTGGTAGGAATAATCACGAGCATATATTTGATGCTCGTCCCCAAGGGGTTAAAAATATTTCGTGACTATTCAGGTATAAATTTATATCAAAAAATATAGATGCTGTAATGATCTGTCTATAAGGTTCATATATATTTGCACTAAAGTTAACAGAAAAAAATATATATAATGTATACATATATAAATTATTATTCTATTTTTTCTTAACTATTTTTTTGTGGTGTTAAATTTTAAGTCTAAGAGACTTCACCTGAAATCAGGTCCTACAGGCTTGTATAAAAATTTTATTAATTTAAAATTTTAAGATTTTGCTTATTGAAGTGAAAATGAAAATCACCATAATTGCATTTATGAAATACATAAGATATACATTTTAAAATATCATATCTAAAAATATTCAAATTTATTCAATGACCATAGTCCATGCTTGGCATCTATTGTCACACCATATAACAGCATTTTTGCATCGCTAAAATAATTTTAATGTATTTTATTAAAAATGTATATTGAATATTATTTAATAATTATAATAACCTTTTATTATCATTTAATATGTTCATTGCAGTTAGTGAAATCTATATTAGTAGAGATTATGACAAATACTTTTCTTTCCTTTTACTGTTGTATTTTTACATTTTTCTTATTTAGGAAATGCTCCTTTAAATAATTTAACAAAGTAATTGTAAATAATAATAACAAGAACAGCAAGGAAAAATCAATCTACAAATGTATTGTATACTACACTCACACTATAAATTGGAGGAAAATCAAAAAGATAGGTTTTTGACAGAATAAACCGGTAAAAACACAGTTTTTACCACTGTCATGTCAAAAACCCAACCCTGATTCCAAGAAAGTAACAAACTTGTTGTAGAACAGCGCTCACAAACTAAGGGCCGTTATCACTTATGAGTCTTCTTGGGATACCATAATGAAGGAAGATCTCTTCAATCAGAGTAGTCGCACATTCTTGTGCAGTGGCAGTTGTTAAGGCAAATAGTTCGACCCACTTAGTGGTACAATCTTCTACTATAAAAATCCATCGATGCCCATCTTTACTAGGAGGCAATGGTCCAAAGAGATCAATGTTGAGGGTCTCAAACCGCTGAGCATAAGCAGGTGTTCGTAATAAACCGGCTGGTTTCTGATTTGTTGCTTTATAACGGGCGCACTCTGGGCACTTCTTCACATATTCAGAAATGTATGCTCTCATGCCTGTCCAATAACATCTCTTAGCAATTCTCTGATAAGTTCCTGCTTAACCATAATGTCCAGCTGAGGGGTTGTCATGATGAAGTTTCAAAATATTTTGTCTTTCTTGGACTGGAATGACCAGTTGTGCTTCTTCGACATCTGATTCGGGAGCATACCTATATAAAGCACACCTTGATTCTTCAGGAATCCTCTATCAGTCCAATTGGCAAAATCTTCGTTTTTCTGTTCGTCTTCGAAACAATCTATATAATCTTTTTAAGGTTTTCATCTTGCAACTGCACTTCTCTGATATCTTTTGGACTTCTTGTTGGCATGCCTATGCTGGCAAAATTGCATGTCTCACAGAAAGGTGATTGATGATTACAGACAGGGCGTGACAGCAATTCAGCCAGGACATTAGATTTTCCAGGTTCATATTCTATTTTCAATAAGTACGATTGTAATTGTAGTGCCCAATGGGCTAATCTCCCTGATGGTGACTTAAGGCTCAAAAGCCATTTTAAAGATTGGTGATCCGTTGCTACAACCACTTCTTGACCTTCCACATAGCCACGAAATTTTTCTAGGGCCCAGACAACAGCCAATGCCTCGCGTTCTGTAGTAGAATAATTTCTCTCTGCACTTGTAAGAAGACGGCTAGCATATTCTATGGGGTGCTCAGAGGCCTTGTCAGTACCCTGTAAAAGTACAGCACCAAGAGCATAGTTACTAGCGTCAGTTCGCAGAATAAATGGTATGGTCCCATCAGCTTGCTTCAGCACTGGAGATGTCATGAGACACTCTTGTAGAGTTTCAAAGGCTAGTTGCTCTTCTTTTCCCCATTTCCAAGTCGATTTCTTTTTCGTAAGATTGCTAAGGGGTCTTGAGATCAGCAAAATTTGATATAAATCTTCGGTACCAAGAACAGGTTTGTAGGAAAGACTGGATCTCTTTAACATTTTTGGGTGGAGGTATCGCTTTAATTGCCGGTACCTTGTCTGGATCTACTTCTAGACCATTTGGGGTTATCCAGTGTCCTAAGTACTTGACTTTCTCACAAGAGAAATGACATTTTTCACGTTTGGCATCTAACTTAAGTTCAATGAGTCTCTCGAACACAGCTGTAAGATCTGAGACATGTTTCTCAAACGTTTCTGACAAAACGATGATGTTGTCCATGTACGATAAAGCAAGGACATCCTTAAGACCACTTCTAAATTGATCTATCAATCTTTGAAACGTGACAGGAGCATTTTTGAGTCCAAAAGGCATCTTTAAAAAACGATAAGTTCCAAAAGGGCAGACATGCAGTTTTATCTTGATCTGGTGGATATACTCGAACTTGGTAATACCCAGAACGAAGATCTAAAGTTGACATGTAAGAAGTATGCTTGTCCTCATGTAAAAGGTCGTCCATTTGAGGTAATGGATATTTATCTGCTACCGTAACTGCATTCAATTTTCTATAATCTATGCATAATCTTATACTGTCATCCGGCTTTGGTACGAGAACAACCGGCGAAGCATAAGGTAATTCACATTCTTCAATGATTCCTTGAGCTAGAAGATTATCTATTTCCTTTTTAAGAATCTCTTTCTTAGCAGGAGTCATACGATAAGGTGGTACAGCAACAGATGCACTATCACCTGTGTTGATACAAATGGGGCTGGCTCTCCCCCTGGTTGAAAACATTTTTCTTACCTTTTCAGAAGATCATTAAGTTTGTCCCTTTCATCGGAATTTAGATTTTTACCTTCATCTTCACGTAAAGCGTACGGATTGACTTCGACCGCACCAGCTGATGTATTATTTTCTTCTTCGTATTCATCTATAAAATAAAACTTTTCCTTAGGTTTATCATTGAAATACCATGTTTTGTTGGCAGTATCTAACACTATGTTAGTATTATGCAAGAAATCCATACCTAAAAGAGTTCTATTACCCTTGGCATCTGGTAATACAATGAACTCAGTTTCGAAGACTCGGCCTTCAATCTCTACGGGCACAGTGGCAGATAAAGTGTTTCTAACTACTGTAATTCCGTCAGCTAACGTTACTTCATGAGTATGAGGGTTCAAAGCAACACCAGTTTTAAAAAATAATTCATACATACGTTCTCCCACAATAGAACGATTCGCTCCCGTATCTGCACAGACTAGCACCTTCTTATTGCAGATCGTGATAGGCACATTTGGAGCTGAAACTGCTGAAGTATTCAAACTATATAGCTGAAGACGATGTGCTTGCACAGTTTGTTTTTTAACTGTAGGGGAACAATCTGGGCATTTCTTCTTTTTAAATCCCAATTTACCACAACCATAGCAAACAATATCAGATTCTAAGCGACAATTAGCAAACTTAAGGGGAGATCGGTCTTCTTTTGGAGGTTTACTCTGCTTCCAATTATTTTCTCGACGAGAAAACTCTTTTTTATCTTGGGGTACAACCAGATCTCTTTTAGGAAATGTAGATCTGATAATGTCATAAGCATCTAATTTTTCGGCAAGGTCGACTGGCGAATTTAAATTTTCCCAATCGTCTAACATATGTTGTTTGCATTCAACAGGCACGCGCCTTTTCATTTGATCAGCTATAAGATCCTGAAGAGCTTCAAAAGACGTTACAGTTAATTCTTTAAGCCAGTTTTCAAAATAAGCTCGAAGTTCGAAATAATAATCTCGCCAAGTAATTTCCTTGGCCTTGCAATGAGTAAAGAACAACTGTCTAAACTTTTCGGCACTAATTTTAAACCTTTTTAGAAGTAAATATTTAACATGTGAAAATTTTGCAGTGTTTTCTTCTGATTCACAAGCAATAAGCGTAGAGATAGAAGATGGTACAACACTGAGTAAATACGAAACCCACATATGCTCTGGTACTTTCGAGAGCTTTAATTGACGTTCCAGGAGCACCAGAAACAAGATTACATTATCAGTTTCTGACCTGAATGTAGGCAACAGCTTTTGGATATCTATCTCACTCTCTGGGTGAGACATTACCCCTGCTGCATTACCACCTACCGCTCCACTGGAAACATTTTGGCTCTGAGCCTGTAACTTGAGCTTCTCAAGCTCAAAATTCATCTCAAGTTTTTTTTAACTCTAACTCTTCCGCTCTATGCTTTTTTTCTAATTCCAGTTTACGCTGTTGGGTCATTCCATGTGAAATCAACCAATTTAAAGAAAAGTTATTGCACCATAGTCACAGATTTTTTTTAAATTTTTATTACAGACAGATATAGTAGTGAAACCATCAAATCTAAAATTTTAAGATAATTTGTGCAATATTGACTGAGATATAGCCTTTTGAAAATTGATCATTTTTACCAAATGGCGGCCATCTTGGATGCTATCCCTATGTCTATAAATGTCCATAACTTGACAACTAATGACTCAAATTTTATATTTCTGGTACCAATTTAAAGCTATTTGTATAAAGAATGCATATATGATATTAAAACAATAGTAATTTTTTATTTTAATACTGTTTATTACATTCAAACTGAAAATATCACCCTCAAAAAATGACTTACTTTAATGGGCCATAAAAGAAATGACCCAACATAATTTTTTTTCAAACTTGCTAAAAACATTGCTCCATATGTGTACTTTAAATAGAAAAAAAATTGGAGAGGTAAAATTTTTCGTTTAAAAAAAAATAGCTTTTTACACGTAGGATGTCACTTACTAAGCAGTGACTATCTTAAAACATGTAAATATCCCTGATTTAAGAAATAATGGCCAAAAACTAAATATTTTTTAATCCCTGAATTAATGTAAAACTATAATGAAATATAATCTCATAAGTTTTTTGTAGGACCACCCTCCAATTGCTCCCCCACCCCCCCCCCAAAAAAAAAAAAAAAAAAAAAAAGTCATTGCTAAAAATGTATAATTGAAAAAATTTAACACTGAAGAAAATAAGAAAATAAATAAAGAATATAATGTATAATTGTGAAAAACCTTTAAATGCAATATATATAAATGAGATTTTACTGCATGTGTATATGTGGAATCTATTCAAAACGTTTTCCATGCAAGGAATTCAATTTTTATACCTAAATTTCTATTTCTTACTTTAAAAATTGCTCACTTAAAAAGTTTTACATTTGTATGTGACTTTATAGAAAAATTCTGCTGTATGCATGTATTTACATCATTCAAGTTGCATTAAGTATTCAGATATAAATATGTCTGTTTATGTATTTTCTATTTCAATAAATTTACATACTAAGAATGACAGAATTCATGAAATGAATGCTAATCTTGCATAATCTATTTTCCTTATTATTTGAATTCAAAACATGATGTAATAATGCATCATCTTCTATCCTGATGTAATATTGCATCATGTTATATGTTTATGCAATTTTATCATAATGTATCCAACAAATCTTTTGTTGAAAATTTTTGAAACCTTTTGTGGGTAAGCTTATTATAAACTGCATTATATATAAAATTTTAAATAAAAAAAATATTTGACATAATTTATGAATTATTGCATCATGTTGTATGCTGATGCAATTTTGGGAAAAGATTGCTGCTGTATCGTCATCTGTTTTCTAATTGGTTATAATTAAAGTATGATGAAATATTACATCATAATGTACAAAAAAATTTGACTATCCCTTTTAAACATCATTTCTGTTGATGTTTTCAATGTAGTATGCACTGGCATAGAATAGTTATTTTGTGCTTAAGATTCTACAGTGGACATGGAGTATTTTGTATGCAAGAAACTTGGTGTTTCATTGAGTACTGATCTGATTCCTGTTCTTCAATTGTCTTCACGTGATTTGCAGTTATTAAAAAAAAGATTGCATTATGTAATCCCAGATGAAAAATGCTTTGTCCATGGAAATAGTATCTATGCAAGGTTCACAAGGATAAATATCTAAAATGGTATATTTTAAGACAGAGACAGTGTTGTGATCCATTTAATAAACATCCAAATAGCATCAGAGTTTTTTTCTTTTTTTTTTTTCGCGAGGTGTTCGTGGTCGAGGTAGGTTGCTGTCGGCCCGGCTCCGTGCTTCAAGTTGTGGTGTCCCAGTTTTGTCTCTAGAGCTACAGGTTGTAGTTTTTTCTCTTTTTTTTTATTATTGCTTTTCGTTCAACGTGGTCTCCAGCCCTGTGTGGCGTGGTAAGCTTTCCGCGTTTGTAAATGTTTACTTTTTGCTGTGTTTAAGAGTTGTTTATTTTTATTTTTTTTATCTGTCTCGCAGGTCGAGGTCTGGTTGTGTTGTTTTTATTGTAAAGTATATCGTCTTTTTACTATTACAGATGCGAGTGCTAGTGACCCAGAAATCTTTGTGCAAGAAGTTAGTAGTCCTTCGCAACAGGTTACTTATGCGTTCGCAAATGGAGTCTCCAGTGTTTGTGTCTTTCTTGAAGCGACTGAGGGTAAGATTCCTCGAAATAGGCCTGTGACTTTAAAAGCTGATTTTGATAAAATAGTTGGTCCAAATGCGCCTTTAAAAATTCGTTTTACCAGGACGGATAAATTGTTAGTCGAGACGTCGGATGCTCAATGCACTCAGGCGGTCTCTGGTATTGACAAATTACTTAATGTGCAGGTCAAGGCGTACATTCTACAGGAAACTATTACGTCGCGGTTTGTCTTACACAATATCGATACGAGTATTAGTCTCGAAGAGTTGGGAAAGGAAATTCAAGCTGAAGGTTAAGGATTTGCGGCGTTTTACCAGAAAGGATAATGGAGTTACCAAACTAATGGAAACTGTTTTAGTGACTATTAATGGCACATTTATTCCTGAAAGGATCAAGTTGTTTTATATGACTGAAAGAATTAGACTTTTTTATGACAGACCACGCCAGTGTCTTAACTGCTGGCAATTTAACCATACTACCAGCAAATGTTCGAATGAAACCTCTTGCAGGAAGTGTAAGGGGAAAACATGCGTCTGCCACATGCAGTACTGCCGAGCTTACGTGCTCTAATTGTCAAGCCTCCCACCTGGCGTCTGATCTGAAGTGTCCAGCCCGACTAAGGGAAATGGATTTTCAAAAATACAAATCTGATAACCATCTATCAATCACTGAAGCTCGTAGACTGTATGCGAAGATTTCTAATCCAAAAATGTATGCTGATTCTGTTAAAATGAACTCTGAAGTAACCTTGAACCCCACATATGTAACTAAAGCAGATCTCGAACAATCGATGGAACTCTTTTTTCAGCGTACCCAAGAGTGCATCCTTAGTGTGTTACAACAACAAACGAACTTATTCATTCAAACCATGGAAGGATTGGTAAAGTCTTTCACGGCGGCCTGTGCGGCCAATACACGGTCTGCTGGTGCTTCTAAAGATACGGTGGGCAGCTCTCCCTCCAGTCGGCCGAAGAAACTTAAAAAACAAAAGGTGACGGCCCCGTGGCTATCCTTAGTGAACTGTCGGGTACAGGTTTACAGTAAAACGAGCAGGAACGAGTTTGTTCTGAAATCGGGCTCTGAAGAAGAGTCTGGTGGCGACGACATGGAACAGGTTTAGCGCCCCCTCCTTCTATGTTTTTTTTTTTCCCTTTTTTGCGCTGCCCTTTTTGGTGTTCGCCTGTTGGACTTTTTGTTGTTTGTGTGTTTCCCAGGTGTTCTTTGTCGCTTATTTATGGTGCAGTTTTCAATCCCTTTTGCTGTGATTCAGTGGAACTTGAGAGGCATTAAAAATAAAGTCCATTGGTTGAAGTGCTCCCCCTTTTCGAAGGCCGATGTTTTTGTTTTTCAAGAATCCTTTCTTAGAGTGGATGAATCTTTCGCCTACCCGGGTATGGTGATCTATCGTCAGGACAGAGCTGGCAGGGGTGGTGGTCTGCTCACTGCTGTGAGTAGTAAGCTTACCTCTGTAATGCTCGATTTGGGCTCTCTTAGCACCCAGGGTGTGGAGGTCCTTGGGGTTAGGGTTTGGATGGCAAGACGGTGGGTGACTATCGTCAATGTTTACGCTCCCGAGGGTAGAGTTAGTGAAGCGTGGCTCCAGCAGCTTACCAATAAGATTTTGCATCCCTTCCTGATACTTGGTGATTTTAATCAAAAGCATCATGTTTGGGGCAGTTCTTGTAATACTTCAGGCTCTGAAGAGATTCTAAACTGGCTTCTCAACAACAATGTTTGCATTCTTAATACAAATCATCCAACTCACGTCACTCATTCTGGCTCCGCATCATTGATTGATCTCTCTTTTTCAAGCCCTGATTTTTTTCGGCTCACTGACACATACGTTCACCCTGATCTGTTTGACTCTGATCACTGGCCTATCATCCATAAAATTAACCATGTTACTACGAACTACCTGCACACTTCTACAAATTGGGATGGAGTCGAGTCTTGCCTTAATCGGACCCTGGATATTCATGACGTCACCTCATTTGAGTACCTCCATAAGAGCTTTCGAGATGTTCTTTCTCATAATTCTTTCAAGCATAGGGTGCAGCGGTGGGATAACGCCCCCCTGGTGGGACTTACGTTGTGCGTGGCTCCTCGGCCAAAAGCGGAAATTCCTGAGATTAGCCAGAATAAACTTATCGAGGGATTGCTGAAAATCGTATAAGTCTTATGCTGCTCAGCTCAAGCGCTACATGAATTATCAGGCTCGCAATTACTGGGGCGATATATGTGAAAAGGCCGTCAAAGGTACTATTTATCGAATCATCAAGGCTTTAGCCAAGAGGAGTAGCTCTGAGGAGTCAAATTTCTATTTGATGGACGAGACTGAAGAGCTTCTGGACAGGTCTGACCAAGCCAATGCCTTTGCCGAGCAATTTCGAAGCACCCGTGAGTTCTGTAGTATCCCTTTTGATCTTAGCAGTTCGGATGAGCATTGGAACAACCCGATCACGTTCGAAGAGTTGAACAGTGCAATTCAGGACACGAAGAATACCACCCCTGGCGAAGACGGAATTCCGGCTCGTGTTTATAAAGCTCTTACAATTGGAAACAAACAAAAGTTGCTTCGGCTTTTTAATGATAGTTTCATGTCGGGCAGTGTTCCGGAATGCTGGAGAACTACGGTGATCCTGCCTATCTGGAAGATTGGGAAACCTAAAGGGTTTCTTAGCAGTTACCGGCCCATCGCTCTCATGGCTGTGGGGTGCAAGATTATGGAGCGCATCCTCCTCAAGAGGATTCTCGACTGGGTTATGCCTAGACATCTTTTTAATGATCGACACTTTGGTTTTCTTCCCAATAGCGAATTGCACGAAGGCTTTGAAGCTGTTTTACTTAGACATTAAGCGTGCCAGATCGGAGAGGAAGTACATCATTGCTCTCAAGCTTGACATCCACGCGGCGTATGACTCTGTATGGAGGGATGCTCTTATTTACAAGATAGCTAGCCTGGGTATTGCTGGAAGAACGGCCTTGTGGATCTTAAAGTGGATCGAGATTAGGAAGATCAAGGTTAAGTGGAGAGGTGTTTTCTCTCATCTGGTGAACTCTTTTCGTGGTGTGCCGCAAGGCAGCGTCCTTTCGCCCATCCTGTTTATGATCTTCCTGTGGGATTTATTCGAAGCTGTTGATTCGGGGGTTCAAATCATTGTATATGCCGATGACATCCTTCTCTACTTTTCAGATCTTTCCTTAGAAGATGCTTTTTTGAAACTTCAGGAGATGCTTAATAGGATCAATGCTTGGTGCACTTATTGGAAGCTTGAGCTCCGGCCTGATAAATGCTCGGCAATAAATTTCTCTCGGCAAAAGGATTCTCCCCTGCAGAATTTCAGTCTTCATGGATCAGACATCCCGTGGCAGAATACTACTGAGATCTTCGGTTTCATTTTTACTCACAACCTGTCATTCAATCAGCATATTGAGTTTTTATGTAAAAAATGTATGAAGCGCCTTAATTTATTAAAAGCTGGCCAGTCTTCAGTGGGGAGCGAAAACCGTCCATCTCATTCCTTTGGTCAATTCCCTTGTTCGGGGCGTTATTGATTATGCGTGTCCTGTGTACGGCGTTGCCGCTAAGACCTCTCTAAAGAAGCTGGATGTGGTGTATAATGCGGCCCTCCGTTTTGCGACCGACCTGCCCAAGTGGACTCCCATCTTCAAGCTTTATCGTGAATCCAACCAAGCTCCTCTTAGTTTTCGACGAAGCTATCTCACCTTTTTACATCCGGTGTACGTCTGCTGTTAATTTTGGTCGTCCCTGCTCAAATTTTTTTCCTGATGGGTTCTCCTGGACTACAGACCATGCTATTGTGACTCCTGATATGCTGATTACCTCTCACTGGCCTTGCGGGAGCTTAAAAGATGCCTATGAGATCATAGTTGATGAGTTGCCGTTTCAAACTAAAAACCTCCCTCTCACCGCCATCAGTCAGTGTTTCAGTCTGTACATGGATGAGTTCCGTCATCTTACCAATTCTTGTTTTATCGCCACGGATGCTTCGAAAAACGATTTTAAAACTTCTATTGCTGCTGTTAATATTACTGAAGATACATCCTGCGCTTACCTCACCCATCATTTAAACTCTACTTTTACTGCAGAAGCTCTAGCCCTTAATCTGGCTGTCCAGCGCTTTCTTATCAAGAGTTACAACTACTTTATTTTGTCAGATAGCAAGTCTGCCCTTGAAGCTTTAATACATATTAACCATAAGTCCCCAGCTGTAATCTTATACCTTTTCCAGTCTTTATGCAGCGTCCGTGGTTCTGTGTGTGGGATTACCTTGATCTGGGTCCCTGGCCATGTTGGTATCCCTCCTAATGAGAAAGCTGATAATCTGGCAAGAAATAGCCCGTATGCGGTTAGCACTTATAGTGGGGTGGCCCCTGAAGACTTAAAGAGGCATTTAAAGGATCAGCTTCATGCTAGCTTCCAGAGCTGGTGGGATGATTGTAAATATGCAGTCGATTCGCCATATCTTGGTCCGAATATTTATAAGTGGACGCATAACCGTAAAGAGGATGTTTTTATTGCTCGTTTCCGGACGCAAACGGCTGTCACTGACAAAAAGTTATATATTTTCAAGTTAAGTATTTCTCCCACGTGCTCTCTTTGTTCTACGGAGGATGGGACGGAATTCCATTACGTTTTCAAGTCCCCTGCTTTTGATGCTGAAAAAACGATGCTACGGGATGCCATGGCATCTGTAAATTTCTTTCCTGATGACTGAGCTGACCTTTGGGAATGTATCAACTCTAATCGTCTTTGTTTTCGTCTGTTCATTAATCTCTTCCTCGGGAGCGGGCGTTTTTAGTCGCCTTTTTCCGTTTATCCTTTCTCGCTCGTTTCATAACTCTTTCTTAATGGCTGTGTTGTCTTTTTGATTTTGGTGCTGCTTGTCTGGATGAGTTGTTTGGCTCCTTCATTTTAGGTTGCCCCTGGTTTATTGATTAGGGTGCATCTTTTTTGTGTTTTTCGGGGTAGTTTTTGTCCTCTTGTTGGGTTATCAGTTCGTGGTTTGTTGTGTGGGCTGTCCCACTTTGTTTCTGGTGGTAAACTGGTTCTTTATGTTTCGTTGGTTTGGGTATATGTGATCATTTGAGGTCATGCCGGCCGGAGCCACAGCACCTACCTCAAAGCTCAAATAACAAAATAACAAATAGCATCAGAGCAAAATCACTAAAAACAGTATCATTAGATATGTCTAAAACAAATCCAGATATCCTCATTCCAGGAAAAAAATTGTGTGTTTCCTGTTATTCATCAGTAAATATGAAAAAAATGTCTATGGTTGACAGGATAACCACCTCAGGAATAGAAAGCCCCTCTGATTCAGATTTTAATGAACCCACAGTAGTAATAGTACAATTAAACAAAAGTTGTGAATTGTTAGAGTTATCGCCAATAAAGGTAAGTAGGCGTACCTCAAAGAGAAAACTTAATTACATGCAAAAGAAAGTTTCAAAAATAACTAAGTGTGTTGCAACTAAAGCAGCTACCTAAAGCAGCTACAGTATTAGGTGTTGAAACCATAAATAAGCCTCAAAATAGTAAAGACACAACTTGTCCTGACTGCACATCTATGATGGATAAATTATTGGAGAAGTTTACAAACGCATGTTTTTAAAAAAAAGTTCAAATTCTAACACTAGTTCCAGATTCATGGACAATACAGCAAACAATGACTTATTTTAATACTAACAGTATCTTGTAAAAAAGGCAAGGAAGTTTAAAACAACAGAAGGGATGTTATCGATGCCTAGTGGAAGAAAAAGTGTTAAACTGAGTCCAGACGTTATAGAAAAAGTTATTAATTTTTATTATGATGATAATAACAGCCGCATGTGTCCTGGAAAAAAAGATTTCATATCTGTTCCAACTGAAAACGGCAGAATATTAAAACAAAAGAGATTGATTTTGCACAATTTAAAGGACTTATATATTGCATTTAAAGAACAACATGACTTAAAAATTGGATTGTCTAAGTTTTGCTCACTACGTCCAAGAGAATGTGTTACTGCTGGAAGCAAAGGTATTCATTCTGTCTGTGTGTGTGTATACTATCAAAATATTAAACTTATGCTTCATGCTATTCATATCAATGACTACATATCACTGCTAAAAAAACTTGTTTGTTGCATTGAATCTGAAGAATGCATGTTGCACAGGTGTGATAAATGTCCATCTCCTGAAATTTTAAAGAAAGATTTAATGGGTTTAGATGAATTGTAAATGAGTAATGATATTATTTATAAACAGTGGGTAAAGACTGATGGAGCAGAATTAAAAAAAGTGATTATGCCTGTTGATGAATTTGTTGATGATTTAATTACAAAACTCCTTGCTTTATGTTCACACCACTTTTTTGCAAAATCACAAAGTTTATATTTCAAGAAAACAAAGGATGAATTAAATACAGAAACTGCTATTATTTCAGCTGATTTTTCTGAAAACTATACTTGCATTGTGCAAGATGCTATTCAAAATATCCATTGGCAAAAAGAACAGGTTACAGTTCACCCCTTTCTTGCTTATATAAGGGACAGTATCACTGATACTGTGAAATCTATTCCTATGGGTGCAATAAGCGAGCATTTAGTTCATGACACTACTACATTTTGGGCTTTTCAAAAAGTAATTATCAATTATTTAATTTCACAAATTCCACAGATTAAATACATAAAATATTTTAGTGATGGATCATCAGGCCAATACAAAAATTATAAAAATTTTATTAATCTCTGCCATCATGAAGAAGACCATGGTGTGAAATAACAAAATCTGAAATTGAAATTGCCAATAATCAGTTAGCAGATAGGTATGCAAAGACAGATACAATCGTAGGAACAAGGGTTAATCACAGCTTTGTGCCAATAAATAAAGGCCAAATACTGGTTTCCAGGGTGTCAGGCTCCTCAACAAATTTTATTGCTACTGTGAGATTTAGTGAAACCGACAAACCACAAACATTTAAAAGTGAACAATATGTTGCATGTGTATATGGTGTTAATTGATGGATTGGTAAGATTTTAGATTGCTGCGAGGAATTCAATGACTATAAAATTATGTTCATGCATCCTCGTGGTCCTAGTTCATCATATTCATGGCCAAAATCTTCAGATGTTTGTTGGATTCCATATGAGCATATAATGAAAGTAGTGTCTACCCCAATGACTGCTACAGGAAGAACATATACTGTTGCTCCAGAGGAGCATACAGCAATTCAACTCTTATTCTTAAACTTCAAGACAGATTAAATCCTTGGTAATTTTCAACAACATATTATCAAGTTCCTTTCAACAATATATTATAAAGTTATATCCATGTAAGTATCCTGTTCTTATTTTATGTAAATATGTTTCATATAAGTTTTATCTAAGTCTTACTTTTATACATATTTGATGTTTTTGTTGTACATTTGTATCACACAAGATTTGTATACTCATTTTGTCAAGATTTGTTCATTTAAATTGAAATTGGCAGTGAACTGAATAACTAATGTCAACTCAATCAACTCATTAATATTAATCTTTTATTTGAATTCAACTGATTTACAGCTAGTATTTCTGCCATATTTCAAAAAAATATGTTTTATGGCTCTTTTTCCTTCTAAATATTTTCCATTATGTATATTTTTTTTGAGAATTATACATGTTATCATTTTATATGAAATAAAAAGTATTGAAATGAAAATTTACTGTTATTTTAATATGTATGTGTTTTTAGTATAATTAACTGCTGATTGGTATTTCTAAATTGAATTATTTATATATTGATGCTCATACATTAATTCATATGCCAGAAAAAAATATTTTTAACCATTATTTGTTAAACCAAAGATACTTCGTGTTTTAAGATAGTCACTGTTAGGTAAATGACATCCTATGTGTAAAAAGCTATTTTTCTTTAATGAAAAATTTTACCTCTCCAATTTTTTTTCTGTTTAAAGTATACATATGGAGCAATGTTTTTAGCAAGTTTGAAAAAAATTTATGATGGGCCATTTTTTTTATGGCCCATTACAGTAAGCCAATTTTTAAAAGTGATATTTTCTGTTTAAATGTAATAAACCGTATTAAAATAAAAATTTACCATTGTTTTAATATCATATATGCATTCTTTATATAAATAGCTTTAAATTGGTACCAGAAATATAAAATTTGAATCATTAGTTGTCAAGTTATGGACATTTATAGACATTGGGATAGCATCCAAGATGGCCGCCATTTGGTAAAAATGACCATTTTTTAAAAGGGTATATCTCAGTGAATATTGCGCAAATTAGTTTTAAATTTCAGATTTGAGGGTTTCACTACTATGTCTGTCTACAAAAAAAATTAAAAAAAAATTTGTGACTATGCTGCAACACCCATTGGTTGAATTCGTGTGGAATGACCCTGTTCTAACTCAGCTACTTTTTATTTTTCCTCTAACTCTGCTACTTTTTGTCTTTCCTCTAACTCTGCTACTTTTTGTTTTTCCTCTAAGTCTCGCCTGCGCTGTTCATCTTCGCAAGTCGAAATTTGGTTTCTGACTAATGAATTTACAAAATCAACTTCGTACGAGGGGGAGGATTTAATTTTTTCATGCAATGTGACAACTGTCATAGAGGGTTGAACATCTAAATTCATTTCTAACGCAACCTGATATAAATCCTCTTTACGAGCTTTATTAAGTTCAGACATTTTAAACTTTAGCAAAACAACAAAATGAGTACTCCATAAATGCCGAAAATTCATTTAAATTATTCCCCAAATGTGTGAGCTTTGCCATTACAACTCATATAAACAAGACTTTAATAAAGCAAAACAGTATGGTTTAACCTTAGCAAAACTCTGACTACAAAACAAAACAAAATTTAAATCCCTGCAGGTATAAATAAACTGTATGGCCATAACGCGACATTTAATCAAAACAATATTTTAACCAATATAAAACCATTTACTGAATAGTTAACACTTTCAAACTATATTCTAAATAATATTAAATACATAAATGAATAATTAAAATTTCAACCAATATTATCATTATATTACTAAGACTACTTAATATCAGTTTCATCCAATATAACTTTAAAAGAAAAGAAACTTTCATTTATAAACAAACAATAAATGCAAAAACTTACTCATTCTGTTTTTGAAAATCACATTCAAGGTTTTTCATCAGTAAATCAGGAACTCAAATATTAAATACTTACGTTTAGCATTAAATAACAACAAACACTTAAAATAAAAATTGTAATCAATTCTCTTCGAAACCAATAAAAAAAAAATTAATAATAAAAATAAACACATATCTTTATGAGAATTGCGATAAAATTATAGTAAATACATTTTAATAACTTCACTTTAACTGGCAGTTTATTTTCCTCTTTTAAAAAGAAAATAAAATAAAAATCATGGAATGTAAATGAATAAATACTTCTTTCGCTTCTGCTCTCACTCTCTCTTTTTCTTTTTCTTTTTTTTTTTTTTTTTTTTTTTTTTTTTTTTTTTTTTTTCTCAAAAAATATCTTACTTAAAACAAAGTAAAAATTAATCATGCAAGAACAGAATCAAAAGTAACTTTTCAGGAGGGGAGGGGGAAAAGGAAAATGTACAATACATAAATAAATGGAAGATAATAAAATGAATTCAAAATAATAATGTCAAAAGTATTAAGAATTTTTAGAATATTAGTAATGTTACGAAGGATAATGTCAAGAATCTGAAGAATGCATTCTTTTTAATAAAAATATTATAGATCCATTCCATTTAAAACGCTTACTTGGTAAAAATATTTTGTAGAACAAATAAATCTTGTAGAATAAACCACTATAGGCACAAACACAGCAGGCACCGTTCTAAGAACAAATGAAGTGAAAGTCCCTTAAAAGCACAAACATCCTAGAACTTTCTTAGGACATTATCAAAGTAATTTGTAGAACTTGACAACTTGAAAAAAATAAGAAAACACACATTATATGATGGAAAGACTATGAATTAAAATGGCAAACGTAACGAAACATAGAACATATTTCCAATTCAATAGGGTGTCAACGATTTTAATCAGTTGATTTAAATCGGCGATTAAAATCATGATTTAAATCAACTGATTTAAAAAAAAATAATTGATTTAAATCAAAAAAATTTTAAATGTTTAAAAAACTATTAAAATCTAACATGAACATAATTTGAAAGTTTCTACAGGTATTTTGACTTATGAATAAACAAAAAAAGAGCTTTAAATAATTGTTTCTAAGCTTAATTCATAAGTATTAAAATAAGTTTTAAAAAATTAAAAACAGTTTCATTTAAAGATGATATTTAAATCTTATAATAATTTGCAATGTCATAATTTCTTTTAGGTAATCAATTTATGCATTATTTTATATAAAATACACATAGCAAGTGTAATACATTTCTGCAAGTAAAAGAATAAATAGTAATTAATAGCAATCTCTAGTTAAAGAAGAATGAAAGAATGACATCTGCTCAACAGCTAAATTGTAAATGAATGCATACAAGAAAAAGAAATAATTGGTATAAAAATGCTAAAAGCACAGCAAGAGCTTCTTCGGTATAGGTTGAATAAATGCCTTTTTTTTTTAACTTTGTAACTTGTATATGGGTCTCTACAATACTTGCAAATTTGGCCAAGCAGTCTGACTTGAATGATACATACGCAAATTTTCATAAAAAGTAGATAAATGGTAAGCAATTAGCCAATTATTGAAGATTTTAATAACAGCAGAAATCGTTTTAAAAATTTGACTTAACAAAAAAATTAAATAAAAATGTTAAAAGTGAGGGAATGATGGTGAGGTAATGATGAGTGAGGGGATGATGAAACAGATATGAGGGAATGATTGTTTACAAAACAAGTTAATTAACACATTATTTTTAATATGAATTGATACAATAAAATAGTATTATAATAGTATAAAATAAAATTAAATAGATGAAAACATGAAAACTGATGATCTATTATCACATGGCTGAGGGGGCTCAGTCTTTCTTTCCCCATAAGATGTGTGGTAATTATGTTCATCTTTTTACTTTCTTCTATCTTTACAAGAAGAAATTATTGGATTCGTGAAAATTTTCGAATTCTGGTTTTCGACGGATTTACATGTTTTAGAGGTCAGATATCCCGAAAAAAAAAAAATTATTTTACAAAGTCTCTGTCTGTCTGTATGTGACAGAAATTTTGTGGGCACTCTATCTCAAGGACTAATGGACGTAATTGAATAAGACTTTAGATTCAGTTAGTTCCCAATATAAATTGGTGCTGATTACTTTTTGGTGTAAATTGCCCAACAGGTGGCGCTGCTATCATACATTTTTCGTGATTTCCACAATAGCTATATCTCTAGAACTAATGCTTGGATTTTCATAAAACTTCAGATTCAGTTAGCACTTGATATAATTTGGTGCTTTGGGGGTAAATCACCCAACAGATGGCGCTTATATGCTAACATTATTCATGATTATTGCAATAACTATATCACAAGAACTAATGCTCGCATTTTTATCAAACTTAAGATTCAGTTAGTCTCTGATATAAATTGGTCCTGATTAGTTTTTGGCGTAAATCTCCCAACAGGTGGCGCTGATACGCATAATTTTTTATGATTTCTGGAATAGCTCTATCTCAAAAACTAATATACAGATTTTCATCAAACTTCAGATTAAGATAGACTTGACATAAGTTGTTGCTAATTAGATTTTAATGTAAATCACCTAACCGATGGTGCTGCTAAGCTGCATTTTTCAGGAAGTATTAACATGTATGAGTTTTGGGATTGCCACATCTGACTAGTTTGGGTTTGGTTAATTATAGTTTGTGTTTCCCAGATCCATCTCTTCAGCTTTAATAAACTTGTTTCATCCTCAGTAGTTTATAAAATTAAGTTGCTTTTACAATTCTCACACTTCCTTAGAAGGCAGGTTATATTGTTTTTCTCACAACATAATTCTAGTAATACATCAGGTGTTTTAAAATTTATTATTCCTGTTTCATTAAGTTTTAATGCAATTATTTTTATGTTGGAATGAGCTTCACAAGCAGCTGTATCTCTTTCTTCAACATTAGTTTTTTTCACCTAAAGTGGTTTCGGGCGACAGAATGATGAATAACTCAAAACACAATTAACTTCTTTGAGAAACTTCTTGTATAAATATTTATGTGTCTCTCATAAAAGCCTTCTTTTGTTTCTTTATTTTGCTTTTGAGGTATAATCTTTTTTTCCTGGACAAAGTTTTTAGCAAAAGCTTAATATATCCTGTTTAACTTTATTAAATAGGTAATTGCCTCTCTTACGATAAGTAAAGAGATAAGCTTCGTTGCTAGCAATATTCTTCAAGCTTCGATATCTAAGAATATATATATTTTTTGTCATATGTAGCAACCTGTATTTTTTCAAAATACTTCCCTTAAAATTCTGTAGTACATTTATCTACCTTTTTGACTCTTTCCCATATTGCTAAAAGTTGATGCCAATGCTGTGTAAAGAACGTCTCCAAATAAAAGCTTTTTCTAATTTTGGATGATACGTCTTTATTTCCAGTTATTTATTCTTTTAGGAGTTAACTTTTAGATGTTTAAAAAAAAATTTTAAGTAAGGTTTGGTAATACTTTTTGCATTTTGATTATCTCCTTTTGCAGCTTTACAGTTGAACTTTTAATGACTGATTTTCTCGAAACAGTTTTGATCTGCCACGTCTAATTCTTTTCTCCAAGCACTCTGCCTTGAAAGAGGACGTTCAGCCTCAGAACCACTAAAACTTGCGGAATCTGTCTTACCACTATTTGATGGAGTCTGGGGAGAAAGAAATTGCTCAATCTTCTTATTTTTCTTATTATTTTCTCTATAATTTTATTAATTTTTCTTCCACTGTTTCCTTTTTTTAACATTGTTGTCTAGAACTCATCTCCTTTACACTTTTAACTTGGCCTTTCTGTTTTAAATATTTCAGTTTTTCAAGCTTCAAAGGATTATTTTTCATTTTCTCTCTTAAGATTTTTTTAAACTCAATGTATTTTAATCGCATAAAAAATGTAAAATGCTAATCAACACTATTCTACGTATATGCATAATTTTTCACTTGAAGAGCAACACTTAATATATAATGTATGATAAAATTAAAATTTTTGATATTTACATAAAAATTAGTATTCTGTGTGAGGGAATGACTGCTAATAAAAACGCTTCCAGATATACTGACTGAAAAAAAATTCTGAAAAATTAACAAAATTTTACACCACCAATTTATGTTGCTGGACTGACAAGTGCTCAAAATGGCTTCTTCTCTGTGAAGGATGCTAGACTGCTACTGCTCTTTAGTGGTAGATATTTGAGATAATAGCAATGTGTGAGGGAATGATGGTCTAACATGGGGAAACATATAATTGATTGAGTAGACTATATAATAATTGTAAAAAAAAAAAAAAATTTATTATTTTTTGTAATATACCAAATAAGAACTTTATTTTGCTTAGGGTATTTTTAATTATTTTTATTTCTGGATGGAAAGAAATAGGCAATAAAGTATGGTAGTACAGGTGGGGGAAAGGTGAGGGAATGATGTTTGCATGATATATATTACATTTTTAAATACTAAATTTATTTATTTTTAAATTTTACTTTCTGTCCCTAATAAACTATGTTTAGATCTTCTAATAAAAATAAAAATAAATAAAAATGTAATGAAATTAAGAGCATTTATATGACAGGGAAGCACTTTTTGCACTATTGCAGAGAATAACCCATATACTAAATTAAAAAATGAATTAGGGATTGAAAAGGCAGCAAATCTTTTCTTAAAAAGAAAAAAAAATTGAACCATTGAAAGCTAATAATCTACACTGAGAGGTAATAATGCTGTTACTTAAGTACTTTGAGGATTTCAGATATAAGTGGCTAACAACTTATATTTATTCTATATGAATGGGTTTAACTCATTCTCATAATTTTTTTGGTTAGCATACACATACATGTGTGTAAGTTTAGATTTTGGTGGTTTACAGTAAAAAAAAAAAAGTTGAAATTCACCTGTAATTGTAGCCAGAGATTTCTTGTAAAAAATTTCCCCATTCAACAGTATTTCAAAATTCATGTGGCCAAGATCTTGCAAAAATAATAGAACTCTATTTCTGTACAAAAAACAGGATATTATGAAAATATGTTATTTAATTGTATTTTTCAATTTGTTATTCATAAAATTATTAAAAATTTATTTATCATACTAAAAATTATTCTTTTTTTTTTTTTCTCTCTAAACACATTACTAATATATTTCCTCATGAAATAGTGTCCTTTTTTTTGAACTATCATCCTGTCCCCTTTTCTTTCTAAAATGAATATTACATTATTATCATTTTAATAATTAAGGCTTAAAAATGTATAATATGTTCCTAATTAGAGAGTTTATTATTTAATAATTATTAATTTGAAGTAGCCTTTTATCTATTTAATATAAAATGCAGTTAATAATTTTAATAAATGTTACATATCACTAGTATTTATAAAGTTTTACATAATTATTACAATATTAATGTATATAACATTATTGTATGATACTACATAATGAAACTACTAATTTGCAGTTTTTATAATTCCTGTAATTACTAACTAATAATTATAATTTTATTAATTAAAATGTAAAAACATAGATTATGTTAGCAATTAGTGGTTTAATTGTTTTGGAAACCTAAAACTCATGGTAGCTATTCAGTATTTGAACGCTGTGAAAAAAAAATCATAAAAATCCGATTTAAATCAAAAAAATCCGACTTTTTTGATTTTTATAAAAAAAAAATCATGATTTTTTTACACCCTACAATTCGATGACGACTTAATCTGTAGAATTTTAGGAACATATTTCACTCGCACACGTCCGGTCGTGCCATTTTTTTTTCAGTATGCTAGTTGAAACAACACTTCTTGAATAAAAATATATCATTGTTTTGTAGAATTAGGATGATAACATTTTCCTTCGAATTCGGGGCCCAACGTTGGGTAGCCAATTGTCGGGTTACCTCAGATTAAAATCACACAGAAATTTCACAATTTTAAAATAACAATTTCTCGGGGTAGCTTTTTAAATATTTTTTATTTCTTTTTGGTAAGACGGCACATAACAAATAAAACATCACACGTACACTTATACACAAAATAATAACTGGCGCGAATAATTTTCTACATGTTTCCACAACTCAAAACAGAACAGAACTGTAACGAACTCACAGCATATTCTTATTCGGCAGAGCTCACGCAAGCCGGTCGCGTGACTGCCGGTAAAGTCTATTATTGAAACGGGTGACGCGCATTACAATATGTATTATAACATTGCTTAGGGAAAAAAAAGCCTGTGGTATGATCCATGTCAATTCAGGCAGCCAAAGAAAAAATCTTACCTTCATAGTCTTAGAAGTTTTTGAATTGAACATATGTTAAAATTCAATAAAAAATAAGATACTTGTATATTTTGGTTTTGCCCAAAAAAATTCCTGGCCCGAGATACAGGCCGCCAAAGATGGCATCCCGGGCACCATTTCCAATTCGCCATTTTCAATAAAAATTTTAAAGTGCTCTATCTCTAGAACGGTGCAAGATATTTTGTTGCGGTTTTTTTTATTTTAAAGATAATATTCTTCTGTTTAAAATGATATACCCAATTTTGAAAAATGTATTCAACTTTTCTTGTGGCAACCTTTTGAAAAAAAAATTTTTTTTTCAAAAAAAATTTTTTTTTCGAAAATGCCAATCCTAAAAATTTTGATTTTTTTGCTGTTGATCAATACCATTGGGAACTATCTTCACTGTGAAGGAGAACTTCCACTTTTGAGTTTAACAAATTTTAGAAACATTTAAAAAAATCAGAGAATTTTACAGGAACTGTATATATGCAGTTCCAGTAAAAGTCACTGATTTTTTGCTTATTTCTATCATATTTGTAAGGATAAGCCTACTCTATATATCCTAAACAAGTTAGAAATTGCAATATCAAATGTGGCAAATGAGGTGCGTGCATTATTGAGGTGCGTGCATATTAACTAGTTTTATAAATATTCAGATCTTGGTGCAACAAGTGTTACACTCTTGGGCAAAAAGGCATGAATACAAAATTTACTATAATACCATATATTAAATTCAGTAATACGGAAGTAATATGAATCCATCTTAAAAGGACTGAATCACCATGGCAACCTAGAATCATTGCCTATCATGGTATATCATTGAATCAATTATGTATTATAGAATTTTTAAATAGAATGAAGAAAACTTTTATTAATGTATTTTATGTTTTAATTTGATTTTCATAACATTTGAAGTGATACATACTTTATTGCAGAGGTTTACAAAAAATTACTTCCTGTGTCATAGAAAGTGCATAGTGTTTACGGGGACACACAAAAGATTTCGGATACTTTACCTTATTGGAAATACTGTACATTAGCAATGATTGCTAGACGTGCATTTTTAGTTGCGATATGAGTTTCTAAGTTTAATTAAATATTTCCATATTACGTTGTGTGTATAAAGGCTGTAGATCATATACAGGGCTACACAAAAGAAATAGTAAGGGTGTTGCTGGAAGTGCATTTTTAGTTGTGTTTGAGTTTTTAAGTGTAACTAAATTTTTCCATATTACGTTGTGTGCATAAATGCTGTAGATCATATACAGGGCTACACAAAAGAAATCTTAAGGGTTTACTGAGTATGAATGAAAGTAGCTTAAAGGTGATTTTTAAATGAGTTATGCATTTTTACACTGAACTACATTTAGTATACTAAGATATGTTTTGAGAATATAGATAAAATGATATACAGGTCCACGCAAAGAATTAGATACATGGCCGTCTATGGATGATAATCTCTGGAAGTGTGATTTCACTAGTTTTAAGGATGTTTTAATCTTAATTAAATTTTAGCTAAATAGTGGCATGTATATAAAGATAGTAGGTAAAATACAAGGTTGTATGAAAGTATTCAAATATGCTTCCGTCTATTGGCATAAATTTCTAAAAGTCAAATTCCGACCTATTTATGTGTTTTTAACAATTTCCAACATAGTTGAAAGTCTTTATGGATTCGATTTATCTGCCCATCTGTCTGAACTCTAACTTGTATTAATATAATTTGTATTGTTGTGTAATTGATATATGTTATTGAGATTGTTTTACTATGTTCAGTATTGAAAATAAAGTATGTATCACTTCAAATGCTATGAAAATCAAATTAAAACATAAAAGACATTAATAAAAGTTTTCTTCATTCTATTTAAAAATCCTATAATACATAATTGATTCAATGATATACCATGATAGGCAATGATTCTAGGTTGCCATGGCGATTAAGTCCTTTTAAGATGAATTCATATTACTTCCGTATTACTGAATTTAATATGTAGAATCATAATAAATTTTGTATTCATGCCCTTTTTGCCCAAGAGTGTAACTTATTGCACCAAGATCTGAATATTTATAAAACTAGTTATAGTATGCACGCACCTCATTTGCTACATTTGATATTGCAATTTCTAACTTGTTTAGGATATATAGTAGGCTTATCCTTACAAATATGATACAAATAAACAAAAATTCAGTGACTTTTACTGGAACTGTATATATACAGTTCCTGTAAAATTCTCTGAATTTTTTAAATGTTTCTAAAATTTGTTAAACTCAAAAGTGGAAGTTCTCCTTTACAGTGAAGATAGTTCCCAATGGTATTGATCAACAGCAAAAAAATCAAAATTTTTAGGATTGGCATTTTCGAAAAAAAAAATTTTTTTTGAAAAAAAAATTTTTTTTTCAAAAGGTTGCCACAAGAAAAGTTGAATACATTTTTCAAAATTGGGTATATCATTTTAAACAGAAGAATATTATCTTTAAAATAAAATAAACCGCAACAAAATATCTTGCACCGTTCTAGAGATAGAGCACTTTAAAATTTTTATCGAAAATCGCGAATGAGAAAGGATGCCGGGGATGTCATCTTTGGCGGCCTGTATCTCGGGCCAGGAATTTTTTTGGGCAAAATGAAAATATACAAGTATCTTACTTTTTCTTAAATTTTAACATATGTTCAATTCAAAAACTTCTGATACTATGAAGGTAACCCCCCTGCCTGAGTTGATATGGATTCAGCCCTGTGTATTAAGTCTGATGGCTAATTAAATGTTTTAGTGGATGACAACTTTTATAAATCTACTTTCCATTTTAAGATCAATGTTTTCAGTATAGTCTAAAAAGCTGGTAAGTAGGTATTTCTGTTTATTTTACTGTTGCCTTTTTTTTTTTTTTTTTTTACCTGGCAGTTTCTGAGAAGTATCAAATGACAATATACAATACTTCTTGAAACATGTAAAGACCTTACTGCTAAATTCAAATCATTCCAGGAATTCTTTATAAAAAGCTTTACTCTCAATAAAAGATAATTGTTCATGTAGAAGGAAATCTAACAGAAAAATTAGATATCTCAGATTGCAAATATTTCAAAGAAATTATTTGAATGGCAAGTATATTGTATTTATGAAACTACACCATATATTTATTTATAGTACTATAGTAATCAAAAGATTGTTTATTAAGATTTTCAAGGTATCAATGTTTCACTATGTAGAGCATTTTATTCATGGAACATAAGACATAGCTTTTATTAAAAATGTTTAAATTATTTCAATTTTCTACATAATTACTGTAAATTATTTCAATTTTCTACATAATTACTGTAAATTATTTCAATTTTCTACATAATTACTGTAAATTATTTCAATTTTCTACATAATTACTGTAATTATTTAATTTAAATTATTTTTAAATAAAGTTGTATTACTTATACATCCAACAATGTTTATTTTTATCAATAAATATACATGTATATGTAATAGGACAATATACTTAAAAAAAAAAAAAAAACTCTTGTGTTTTCTTTTTTAAAATACTTTTTTTTGGGGGGGGGGGGGGGGTGTCTTATATGCCAGAAGAAAGTAGGGTAAGTTATGAAATTTCATTCCAGTGTTCTAAGTTATATTAAATACTTCCTGCGAAAACATGAAATAAAAATGATACCACAAAAGTAGGCTAGGCAAAAATTACCCACTTTTTAACACAGTATTTAGGTATGATTAGAGACGTAAATTTTCCGGAAATTTTGAAGTGGCGGGAAAAAACCGGTTGTTTTCTGGAAAAGTTGGAAAAATTGATTTCCTATAAATGTTTCTCAAAAATAAGTTATATTTTCTTAAAAAGTATACAATAATAAACTTTTTCATTATTTATGCACACCAAAAAAAATTATTTTCCCTTTACATGTGAATATGTTATTAAAAAAGAGAGAGAAAAAAAAAGCCAGCCTTTAAAAGTTTATCCTTTCAGTCTTAGAATTCTGACAGTAGCTTTTTTTGCTTATTTTAACACCAGTGTTTCTAATATATCATGTGTCTGTTGAAATGATTTTTCAGTAGCACTTGTTTAATTATATCAGTAGAACTAATTTAAAAAGCAACAACAAAAAAACCTTTATTTTCAACTAGGGATTGACCGAAGCAGTAATTTTGCCGAATACCGAATACCGAAGCTTCGGTCAAAGTGTACACCGAATATTCGGTATTCGGCAACTGAATACTTAAAAATTTATAATACACATTTTTGCATATATTAGCTTTTTCAATAAACTTTAATTAACATTAAATTCTTAATAATTTAATTCAGTTACATTTTTATTATTAAATCTAATCTAATTACACAAAAAAAAAAAAAAATTACTGCCTTCTTTCCACTCACAAATTCATTAATTCATCATTTATTTTTAATTATTTTATCACTAGTCAATACCCAAAATAACCTATGAAAATATTAAACTGTACAGGCTATTATTAAGGATAAGAATTGTCAGAAAAACAAAAGTTCATTCAAATAAAAAGAAATAATGTTGTCAAAGCTGATTTACTGATTGTCCAAGTCTAATTATAAACATATTGAATAGGAATGTTTTCAAATGCAAAAGATATCGTATCAATATGTATATTTAACTATATTTTCTGTCAAATTACTGATACATATTTATATTTTGATTAATATTGTAACACTGTGGTGGTGAAGATAACAAATTTGAGCGATTTTAGTTTAATGATTATAATAGCTATAGGATAGGCAATAGGCATAGGGGTATACTTATTTGATGTGCGTATTTTCTTTAATATACACCTTAGATATACAGAGATGAACTCTGATATACTTATTTGATGTGTATATGAAAGAAAATCCACATTAAATAAATTTAATTATGAAAACTAATGTAGAAATAATTAAAATTAAATGATAAGGGAAAGATGCCCATCTTCCTTACTTTTTTTCTTCTCTATTGCAGACAGTTGTTTTGATTTCAGCGCTATGTAGACTATTTTAGAAAGGAAAAAGTTTTTGTTTAATTAAAAATGGCCTTTGACTTGTTCTTTGTAGTGCAGCTGAACTCTGAACTCATGCATATAATATTAAAACTTATTGTTTAACCTATTCTACTTCTAAGTAAAAGATAATTCTTTTACTTCTAAGAAAATACTTATCCACAATTATTCGGCCGAATATTCGGTTTACATGCCGAACCACCGAATACCGAATCGACTATTCGGTATTCGGTCAATCCCTAGTTTCAACCAATATCACTGTTGTTTTAAAGCAGTTTTAAACTGTATTGTACATCTCATCTACATAGTACTGGTTTTCAAATACATAAAGGATGCCAGTGTAAAAGAAACAAATTATAGTAGTTCTGGTATTATTATAAATACTATTATAATTTTCAAATCTTCCGTTGTTTAAAAATTGGTATTATTTTACAATATTACTCTCCCCCCCCCCCTTACAGTTACAATTTTCATTTCCTATGTATGTAGTTTTGGTACAGCTTTCCAGACTAAACCCAAACTATGTTTTAGTAAGATTTAAGATCCTTAATATTGAAAGCAATATATTTTTTTTAATGAAACTTTTAAAATAGGTGGATTTTTCCATATGCTTAAAAGTTGTTTTCAATGAGATTTTTCACAGAGATTTGCTTACATTTTCTTTGCAAAGTTTGTATGTATTTATATTCTTTGAAAATGCATTTAGAAAACTCTAAGAATCTATATTTCAAGAAAAGAAAAAAAAAAAGATACATAATTTCAACTGCATGTTATCAAAAGAAATTTTTGTAACAATAGTGAAAAATTACAGCCATGCGAATAAAAATAAATGCATGTTTGAAATTTTACATTAAATTTTCCATCTTACCATTTTCATTTATTGGTATAATATTGAAATACTTTTGCGCATGAATTTTCATTTTTAACGAGAGAAGTTGCATTTAATTATCTTACCAGGGATTTGCTTGGATTTTTTTTTTTTTACACAATCATGTTTTTGCGAAATTGTGAACTTGTAAAAACTGTGAATGAAATGTAAAAAATGTAATCAGAATTGTGTAAATTAGGAATTATCATATTTAAGTTCTTATTTAGACATTATTGAGATGGTCTTTTGTACATATAAACAGCTAGATAATAGATTGATTGGTTATTGCAGCTATTATACAACAGTTTTTATTATTATTATTATTATTATTCTGAAATCATTACATTTGTGAAGGATTTAATTTGAAGATTGTAAAAAAATTCTGAAATGTCTATTTTTAAGAGAAAGAATTTTGTTAAAGGTCATATGTTTTAAGGAGAAAAAACTGTGAAGGATCCTTTAAGAGACTCAAATTCTTTCTAAAGGGATCCCTGCTTAAACAGATAAGATTTTTCATGTTAACCATTTAAGCGTCCAGCAGAATTTTACATTCATGTTTAACAATTCATAAAATAGTAGTTATCTAAAGTATTCGTATGAAAATTTTTATTTGATAACTGTACCTATTTATTTATCTTATTCACTTCAAAAAATTAGCTTTAATATCGATTTTGTGTTAAATCAGCCATTAATTCCAAAAGTTACATGACAGGAAAACACGGTTAGGACACTTAAAGGGTTAAGGTTTTCATGAGGGACACTAAACATGAAAAAAATATAAATCAAAGTATCAGAATGTAGAAATTATAAAATTTTGACTACATTATTTTATAAATAAAATTTCAATTTTTCCAATTTTGAAAAATAGCCCTTCGGAAAAAAAACTGAAAAAAAACTGTTTTTTTTTCCAACTTTTCCGGGGGGTTTTCCGAGCATTCCCATCTCTAGGTATGATTGAAATATTCAGAGTGCAATGCTCTATTGTGAAAGTTTTTGCAATTTATTATTAATTAGTATTAAGTTTTATCTTTAATATTATGATAATTTGTACTGTATTTTGTAATATTTTTTTTTTTTTTTTTTGTATTTCAGAGCACTGTTCGAGAATTTAAGGAGCAGATATCACCTGTCTTGGTAAGTTTATAAAATGATTAAACCATCTGGCTTTTTTTATTTCCTTTCCCCCAAGAAAAAAAATAATTTCCCTCTTATTGGGACTTGGCACTTTTCTAAAAAGCATGGTGCATTTTGACTTAAAGTGAAATTTGTTGCTAAATTATATAAACAGCTATAGGGCATATTCTGGATCAAAACTGTTGAACTATATGATTGTATTAAGAAATTGACTCTAATGTAACCCTTTCGTTTATATAATAATATTTCTTCTGTATATTGAATAAATTGTACAAATATAGAAAAAATTACTTGTGTATATGAAACGTTGAATGGATTGCCAGGAAATGCGTATGCAAATGTCCATCTCTTGGTGAGACCATTTTCTCTATCTTGCCAAGATCCCTTCAACAGAGAAGTGCCAGAGACACTTCAAACACTTTGATAAGTTTTAATATTTTTTTATATTAAGTTTTATCTTTTTTATTTTCAGAATATTGCTGTTGACAAGCAGAGGCTCATATTTTGTGGCAAAGTTTTAAAGGATGACAAAAAACTGAATGAATATGGTATTTATTTATTTAAATTTTTGTTGTGATAAAAAATAATCTGAATCAGAGGGGTAAATAACCAACTTGAGCTCTGAGGATAAAGTTTTCTATCAGACACCCATATTTGTATTCACATAAGAGGCGAAAATTTAAATGGTATTAATATGTTTGATAAATTCATTACTTTGAAATTAATTTTACTTCTTAATTTATATGCTTTAACCATGTACAGTATGGAAATTGGTTGCCTAGAAACCAGTTATCCAGGGTGATACAGTCTAGGGATTGACCGAAGCAGCAATTTTGCCGAATACCGAAGCTTCGGTCAAAGTGTATACCGAAGCTTCGGTATTCGGCAACCGAATACTTAAAATTTCTTAATACACATTTTTGCATATATTAGCTTTTTTAATACACTTTAATTTAAATTAATTTCTTAATAATTTAATTCAGTTACATTTTTATTCTTAAATCTAATTACACAAAAAAATTTAATGACTTATTTCCAATTTCCATTCACAAAATCATTAATCCATCACTTATTTTTTATTATTTTATCACTAGTCAATACCCAAAATAACCTACAGGCCTGTATTAAACTATACAGGCTATTATTAAGGATAAGGATTGTCAAAAAAGCAAAAGATCATTCAAATTAAAAAAAAAACAATTTTGTCATTAAGCTGATTTACTGATTGTCTAATTATAAACATGTTGAATAGGAATGTTCTCAAATACTAAAGGTATCATAACAATTTGTACATTTAACTATTTTCTATCAAATTATTGATACATATTTTGGTTAATACTTTAACATTGTGGTGATGAAGATAACAAATTTGAGCGATTTTAATTTAATGGTTATAAATGCTATAGGATAGGCATAGGGCTATACTTATTTGATGTGCGTATTTTCTTTTACATACACCTTAGATATACAGAGATGAACTCTGACATACTTATTTGAAATGTATATTAAAGAAAATACACATTAAATAAATTTAAATTAAGAAAACTAATGTAGAAATAATTAAAATTAAATGATAAGGGAAAGATGCCCATCTTCCTTACATTTTGTTTTCTCTATCGTAGACAGTTGTTTTGATTTGACCCCTATGTAGACTATTTTAGAAAGGAAAATGTTTTTATTAAAAATGGCCTTTGACTTGTTTTTTTAGTGCAGCTGAACTGTGAACTCATGCACATAATATTGAAACTCATTGTTTAGCCTATTCTACGTCTAAGTGAAAGAGAATTCTCCTGTTTCTAGGAAAATATTTATCTGCAATTATTCGGCCGAAGCCGAATATTTGGTTTACATGCCGAATCACCGAATACCGAATCGACTATTCGGTATTCGGTCAATCCCTAATACAGTCTGTTTCAAAAGGTTAGCTACAACAAGAAAATATCGTTTATTAAATAACAATCCACATTTAAATTACAAATATGCACATAAATATACACATTATTTATTTAAATATTTGTTGTGATAAAAATAATCTGAATCAGAGGGGCAAATAGCCAACTTGAGCCCTGAGAATAAAGTTTACCATCAAAGACCCATATTTGTATTCACATAAAAGAGGAGAAAATTTAGATGGCATTAGGGTGTCAACGATTTTAATCAGTTGATTTAAATCAGCGATTAAATCATGATTTTAATCGACCGATTTTTAAAAAAAAAATCATTGATTAAAATCAGAAATTTTCTAATGTTTAAAATGTCAAAAAAATTATTAAAATCTAGAGATGCACCGAATATTCGGTATCTATTCGGCATTTGGCCATGTTACCGAATATTCGGTTTGGCCGAATATCAAACTATTCGGTATGCCCAAATTTTGACTTGTCCTTGCTTAATCAAAGGCGCGGTTATTCTTGCTAAGTTGCCACCATATAAAATTTGAATAGATTGTATTTATTTACTTTTACTTTAATCTCTTCCTGACAAACAAATAATATATGATCCTGTACAATTTTTCTTCAAATTTTTTCACAATTTTTCTTTGATTTAAAAAAATCTGTTTTAGGATTTATGAAAATTTTATTCATTTGTTTTAATTATCAGAAGAAGCCATGAAATTTAAAATTTTATAACTATTCTCTTTTTAAATAACTCAAAGCAGATTCTTTTCAGCATAAAGTTTACTTGAAAAAAGCTCTTGTTTATTAGAATAAAAGTTTCTGTTTTAAATATTATGTAAAATTGTTTTAAAATTTAGCACTTTAAACTTTAACACACACCTTTAAACTTTGAAATATAAAACATGGCGGGATTCGCGCCCAAAATTTTGAAATCCCGCCCAAAAGAATATCGTGGGCGGGAGCCTCCCGTCCAAAAAATCTTACCCTTTTCCTGAAAATTTTGCATTTTGAAATTACGATCAACTTCCACGAACGCCTTACGAATTTCTCGATATTTTTGCGCGACCGATTGACACATTTTGCTTTTTTTTTTTTTTTATCGTGAAAGATCGTTGAAATTCACGAATTTTTCAAGCAACCGATAGACAAATTTCATTATTTTTTTTCTCGAGATCAGTTGACAAGTGTCCGTGACCGATTGGCGAATTCAGAGGTGATTCTGTTCTGAATTTTCTGAAAATTTAAGGCATTAAGTTCCGAAAATTATGAAAAATCTGTTATCAGTTCAACAGAAAAATATCGCGAATTTCGACAAATGATCGTCGAAAAATTCAATTTTGTCAATCGTTCGAGGAAAAAATCGCCAATTTCGTCGCAAAGGATTATGAAAATAACGCAAATTTTGTCAAAGGATCGCGGAAAAACGTGAATTTCGTCAGATTGCAAAAAAAAACTCTAAATCCATTAAAGGATCGCGAAAAAACGTAAATTACATCAAAGGATAGCAAAAGGAATGCGGAAAAAACACGAGTTTTGGCAAAGGATCGCGCAATAAATGCAAATTTAGTCAAAGGGCCGCTGAAAAAAAAAAAAAAAAAACGCGAATTTCATCAAAGGATCGCAGAAAAATGCGAATTTTGTCAAAGGATCGCGGAAAAAACGTGCGTTTCGTCAAACATTGCAGGGAAAATGCAGGTTTCGACAAAGGATCGTGAAAACAGGGCGTGTTTCGTCAAAGGATCGCGACAAGACGCGAATTTCATAAAAAGACGCAAATTTCGTCAAATGATCGCGAAAAAACGCGAATTTCGTCAAAGGGCTGCAGAAAAAAAATGGGAATTTCATCAAAAAGTAGCGATAACACCGCTACGGTCTCTTTAGAAAACAGCACACACACAAATACCTATATTTATTATTATAGGTATAGTTTTTAATCTGCAATAATATACTGAACTAACTTTTGAAATATTGGGTTTAACCCGAATCCAATTTACAGGAATCTACACTCAGCCTGAAATCAAACCAAACCAAAAAAAGTGTTTACTCGACCTGCAGCAAAAATAATTAGCGCCTGGAGAGGATTTTCCACTCCCTTCCCATCCCCTGTTGTAACCTTTCAGGAAATTTGCTGTGAATTTCAGGGTTTTTTTTTTTTGTTTGTTTGTTTGTTTTTACTCAAAAACACCCGCGAATTTTACGGTTACTTTTTGTGACAGACTGACGAAATTCAGTTTTATGCCGCACCTTATCGATGAATTTCGCGATTTTATACCGCGGCCAATCGACGAATTTCACGATATTCTTCCCTCGACCATTCGAGGAAATTCACGAATTTTTCCTACGCCCGATTGGCACTTTTCACGATATTTTCTTCCTGTGACAGAAAAAGGAAAATATCCAAAAGGGTGCACCAAAAAATGTCTGTATTAATACAGACATGATAAAATAATTAATGTAAGTTTTTAAATAGCATGTAAAATAACAGTGGATTTTAGATTTTTTTTCTCCCTCCCAAATAGCTCAACTCCCCTCCATTTATAAATGTTGGTAGGGAGACTCCCCTCCTAAGAAAAACTGAATTTCAAGCCCTGTAAAAGCATTCGACAAGCCGAATATTCAGTATTCGGCAGGCCGAATATTCGGATTCGACCTAGCAGTTACTATTCGGCTAGCCAAATATTCAGTATTTGGTTTGCCTGTAGGCCGAATATTCGGTATTCGGCCAAAATCACTATTTGGTGCATCCCTATTAAAATCTAAGATGAACATAATTTTAAAGTTTCTACAGGTATTTTGACTTATGAATAAACAAAAAAAAAAAAAAAAAAAAAGCTTTAACTAATTGTTTCTAAGCTTTATGAGTATTGTAAAAGATTGAAGTTGAGTTTGTAAAAAGCATTCTTTTTATTCAGCATAAAACAGTTTCATTTAAAAATGATATTTAAATCTAATATAATTTGCAATGTCATAATTTCCTTTAGGTAAGCAATTTATGCATTATTTTATATAAAATAAACATAGCAAGTGTAATAAATTTCCACAAGTAAAAGAATAAATAGTCAGTGTCTTAGTTTCTCATTCTACTTTTGTTATAATAAATTAATAGCAATCTCGAATCAAAGAAGAATGAAAGAGTGACATCTGCTCAACAGCTAAATTGTAAATGAATGCATAAGAGAAAAATAACTAATTGGAAAAAAAATGTTAGGCACAGCAAGAGCTTCTTCAATATATGTTCAATAACAGGGTTCATACTCATCAGGGGATTATGGGATTCAGAGTAAATTCAGTGGATAAATTTTGGGTTGTAAAAATCAGGGGAATCTCAGGGGATAATGCAAAAAAATCCCTAAACCTGGGAAATCCTGGGAAAACGACTGGCTACTCTGGGAAATTGAGGGCAGTCGCTGCTGTTCGCGTGCTTTATGATATCACATCTGTCGATATCCATTCATTCACTAGGCATGCCTTCTAACATCGTGAGGCTTGACAACAGTTCAAGAGAAACTTAAGAAAAATAAAGGACATTTTTAAATTGATATTGAAACTTCTTGCCTTCATATTATTCATAATGCTTTTCAAAGAGATAATAAAATCATAAGGTTAATTAAGTTCTTGCAGCAAGCTACCAAGTTTTTAAGGACAGACCCACAAGGCATACAGACTTCATGTCTGTTTTACATAAATTAATATTTTTCTTTAAAGTTCTATTCATATTGTTTATATAGGTGATGTATAAAACTTTATTTTTGAGATTACTTTGTTTTCATTTTATTTTGGGGAGGTGGGAGTGGCATAATACTGGTTTAAAAAATGTCGTTAATTGGAAAAATTGTACATCCGGAAAAATACATCATGAGATTATCAGGGGATTTTTTGTTTGGAAAATGAATATGAACCCTGAATAAATGTTTTTTTTGTCTTTTTTTTAACTTTGTAACTCATAAATAGGGGGAACTTGGGATACTTGACCCATAGGGATACTTGACCCAAGGCCTTTTTCTCAGAATTGGGAAAGTTTTGTAAGTTGGAAGTGGCAACACTTTTTTTCTTTCAGTTAGCTGACCACATGTTGAAAATAATAACTACATCATTTCGTAACTTTTCAAACTATCAGACAAAATACATTTTCATGCTCCAAAAGTAATTTTTTTATTCTGTAAACTCTGATGTTATAATTTTTTCTGTTTAAAGGTAAGAATTTTTTAGTTGGTCATTTGTTTTGTACATGTTTTTAGCTACAGTATCATGTATAATAATATTAATTTTCTCCTTAGCAAATGGCTGCATTTTAGGGTTATGTAGTAAATGTGCAACTAGGGATACTTGACCCAAGTCACCTAGGGATATTTGACCCAAGATTGGGATTAGTAATATTCAAATACATTTAGCATGTTTTATTTATGAATTAAAAATATTATAATTTTAAATATTATAAACATATAAATATAAGTATTATAAGTAAATAATGTAAATATTATAAAATAAATGACTGAGTTCTTGTCAAATATTGTGGGAAACGGAATACAAGAAGATTTGTTGGAAAGGTTCTTGAAATCAATTCTGACAGACCAACTATTCAGTTTGCAAGAAGAATGGGTGGTACGTGATTTAAATGGCTTGAAATGAATGATATATCATAAGTTGGTCCTGACCAAATAGAAGCTATTCTTCATCCACCTGAGTTTTCGACACAAATGATAGAATTACGAGTTTTGTTTTTAAATATGACTTTACATTTGGAGTTGAATAAATTGTTATATTCTTATTCTGGAGCTTGTTTAGGCACAGAATGAGCTTTCAAACTGCTAATATTTTGAACTTTCTGCAATAAAAATTTAAATTGCTATATTAATGTTAGGCCTATGTACTAAAAATTAAAAGTATTAATTTTATTTGACAAAAATAAAAAATTATTAACCTTAATATTAATTTTGTTCTTATATAAAAGGGTTTTGTTTATTATTTTTAGTCATACTCCTAAATCTATGACTTGGGTCAAGTATGGCTAATGGATGGGTCAAGTATCCCTATACATTGGGATACTTGACCCAAATTGAAAGTTTTGAATATTCATATTTTTCTCCCTTTTATAATTAATATTTCAGAATAATAATAATAAATATTGTGCAATACTTCTTTAAGCATATATAGACTGCATTTATACACCCATAAGTAACGTAAAAAAATAATTAACAATCCAAAACTAACAATTGGTTCAAGTATCCCTAGTTTCCCCTACTAAATAAAAAAAATTACTTGGGTATTAAAAAGGCAGCAAAACTTTTCTTAAAAGAAAAGAAAATTGAACCATTGAAAGCTAACAATCCCCACTGAGAGGTAATAATGCTGTTATATAAATATTTTAAAGATTTTAGATGTAACTGCCTATCCTTATATTTATTCTGTATGTATGTATGAATGGGTTTAACTCATTTTCATAATTTTTAGGGTTTCGTTCATCTTACGAAACCCTATTCGTCTCGCTCCTCTGTCTGTCTGTCTGTCACAGAGCCCGTTCTCAGAAACTATATATGTTGGAGACTTGAAATTTTGCATACTTATAGCTGGACATCTCAGATCAAACGACAAATCATAAAATTTTGAAAAAGTTGTACATTTAACCCTTTGGGCTCCTACAGGTGTATTTTAAACAATTCTTCCTAAGTGAGCCCCTTTTTAGGTTGGAGGCGTGAAATTTTAGATACTTATAGCTGAACACCTCACATCAAACGACAAACTATAAAATTTTCAAAAAGTCATACATTTAACCCTTTGGGCTCCCACATTTGTATTTTAAACAATGCTTTCTAAGTGAGCCCCGAATTAGGTTGCAGGAGTGAAATTTTGCATATTTATAGCTGAACACCTCACATCAAATGACAAACCATAAAATTTTGAAAGAGTTGTAAATTTAACCCTTTGGGGTCTCACATGCGTATTTTAAGCAATTCTTTCTAACTGAGCCCCTTATTAAATTAGAGATTTGAAATTTTGCAACACCTGAGGACAGGCGACAAATCATAAAATCTTGAAAAAGTCTTACGTTTAACCCTTTGAGCTAACACATATGTATTTTAAGCAATTCTTTCTAAGTGAGCCCCTAATTAGGTTGGAGGCGTGAAATTTTGCATACTTATAGCTGGACACCTCACATCAAACGACAAATCATAAAATTTTGAAAAAGTCGTACATTTAACCCTTTGGGCTCCCCCATGTGTATTTTAAACAATTTTTTCAAATTGAGCCCCTAATTAGGTTACGAGGCATGAAATTTTGCATACTACAAAAAATTCGTACATTTAACCCTTTGGGCTCCCACATGTGTATTTCAAACAATTCTTTCTAAGTGAGGCCCTATTTAGGTTGGAGGTGTAAAATTTTGCATACTTATATTTGAACACCTCACATGAAATTACAAACCATACAATTTTGAAAAAGTCGTACATTTAACCCTTTGGGCTTCCACATGTGTATTTTAAACAATTATTTCTAAGTGAGCCCCTAATTAGGTTGGAGGCGTGAAATTTTGCATACTTATAGCTGAACACTTCACATCAAATGACAAACCATAAAATTTTGAAAAAGTCATACATTTAACCATTTGGGCTCCCACATGTGTGTTTTAAACAATTCTTTCTAAGTGAGCCCCTAATTAGGTTGGAGGCGTGAAATTTTGCATACTTATAGCTGAACACCATCATGCGACAAATCATAAAATTTTGAAAAAGTCGTACATTTAACCCTTTGGGCTCCCACATGCGTATTTTAAGCAATTCTTTCTAACTGAGCCCTTTATTAAATTGGAGATTTGAAATTTTGCATACTTATAGCAGAACACCTGAGGCCAGGCGACAAATCATAGAATCTTGAAAAAGTCTTACGTTTAACCCTTTGAGCTACCACATATGTATTTTAAGCAATTCTTTCTAAGAGAGTCCCTAATTAAGTTGGAGACATGAATTTTTGCATACGTATAGCTGAATACCCCAGACCGCATGACAAATCGTAAACTTTTCAAAAAGTCTTATATTATTTACTCCTCCAGGCTCTAACTTGTGTATTTTAAGCGATTTTTCTAACCTCCACCCTTTTCACCGGGGAGCACCTTTCCAACTTTTGCCGAAACCCCTTTGACCATTCTTTCATGTTATGCACCATAGCCTTACATATTTTAGTTCTACTTTTTCCCGCCAGGTGCGCCTACTTATCTCAGGTGCTATGGACCCAATCCCCTCAACTAATATATCTACGGATAATATGTAAAACGGAGTTTCGTTTGGATAGAGGTTTGTTTAGAATAGAGTGCGCTCCTGGTTGCGAAATGTGGAACTAACAGATTTTTCAAAAGGATAAAATGTTTTGAAAGAAATATTAAACGAAACCCTCTGTGCGATCTGTGATCACACTTACCCACTTGTTTTGGTTAGCATACACATACATGTGTATAAGTTTAGATTTTGGTGATTAACAGTAATTTTTTCAAGTACAAATGAAAAACGAGTTGCAAATAATATTTGTTAGTTTTGTTATTTGTGCTACTAACTAATGAAATTTCGTATTTGCAGTTTTTATTAATTTTGTAATTACTTTCTGTTTCTACTAGGCCATTTTTTTTTTTAGGTTGCTGCACGTTGCCCTTTTGAAATATGCAAAATGCACCCTGCCTTAAAAACAAAATTGTTAAATTCACCTGTAGTTGTAGCCAGAGATTTCTTGTAGAAAACTTCTCCATTCAACAGTATTTCTAAATTCATGTGCCCAAGATCTTGCAAAAATAATAGAACTTTATTTCTTTAGAAAAAACAGGATATTATTAAAACATGTTGTTATTTAATTGTATTTTTCAATTTGTGATTCATTAAATTATTAAAAATTAAGGACACTTTATTTATCATACTAAAAATTCTCTTTTTTTTTCTTATATCATTACTAAACACATTACTAATATATTTCCTCATGAAATAGTGCCCTTTTTTTGAACTTGCATCCTGCCCATTTTTCTTTCTAAAATGAATACTACATTTTAATAATTAAAGCTTAAAAAGTTATATGTTCCTAATTAGAGAGTTAATTGTTTAATAATTATTAATTTGAAGTAGTGTTAACTATTTAATATTAAATGAAGTTATTAGTAATTTTAATAAATGTTAAAGTTTTGCATAATTATTACAGTATTAATGTATATAACATTATTGTATGATACTAACTAACGAAACTAATAATTTGCAGTTTTTATAGTTTTTGTAATTACTAACTAATAATTATAATTTTATTAATTGAAGTGTAAAAACATAGATTATGTTAGCAATTAGGGTTTTAATTGTTTTGGAAACCTAAAACTCTTGGTAGCTATTCAGTATTCGAATGCTGGGGAAAAAATCATAAAAATCCAATTTAAATTTAAAAAAAAAATCTGATTTTTTTTATTTTAAAAAAAAGTCATGATTTTTTTACACCCTAGATGGTATTAATATGTTTGATAAATTCATTACTTTGAAATTAAATTTAATTCTTAATTTATATGCTTTAACCATGTACAGTATGGAACTGGTTATCTGGAAACCAGTTATCCAAGATGATGCAGTCTGTTTCAAAAGGTTAGCCACAACAAGAAAATATCGTGTATTAAATAACAATACACATTTCGCAATATTTTCCTGCAACCTGTTTATGAACTTCGTGGTTTTTTCTCACTACTGATCGATAAATTTTGTGATTTTTTTTTCCCCCCTATTTATCCTGTGACAGATCAACAAAATTTGTTAAGAAAAGACAAAATTGTGAAAAAAGCTTCAGCACCCAAAATAGAATAAAATCTGAAACTCAGAAATTCATAACAACCCAATTGTTAAGTGCCCATAGCATTTGGTGAAAGTTTAAAAATAAACCATGTATGTATAAAGCTTGATTTTCTTCCTTTAAGAAAATAAAATAAACATTTTGTTGCTAGTCCCTTAACAGTATTAATAGAATTATAATTTCAGGAAATAAGTTTAAGAAGTTTCAAAGAAACAACTTTTATTAATAACAAATACAACAAAATACCTTGGTAGCTTTTAAATATTTGTAACTTATACACTTCTATCATCTATATATAAACTACACACTTGTATAATGAATAATATAACAAAACAGTTATAGCTATTTTTGTTCTGTATTATCACCTTTCTCCATTTTTCTTTCTATTAAAGTTTAGTACTAGCAAATGAAATTCTATTGTGATGTTTCAATACAGAGTCCTTAATTAAGTGTCTTTATAAGCCCTTTGTATCTCTTATTACTACTTTCCATGTGTGTATGAGAATCTTCAGCTAAAACTAAGGGTTGATTTTCTAAAGTCTCTTCACCAAACTGTAAGCTTGTATTTTTCTGTCTGTCATATTCTGACAGTGAAAAGCTTCTAATAATACCTTTCATGGAAAATTCTTTATCAGGCAATTTCTAAAGCTAAATAACTAGCCTGTCATAACTTCCAGGCAAGTTTTTCAGGATCTCCAAAACTATTTCATACTCTTCTACTCATTTCTCTCTTTGTCTAATTCTTTAGCAGCGTCAGTTGTCCCGCTAACTGCTCATGGTGTCTCTTAAATTATACCTTATGTTCATTGCAGTGGTTCTTTTACTTTCACTATGAGATCAAAATCACTGTTACAAATTAGAGGGGTGTTGGCTGGGGTAGGGAATAGGGAGTTGTGCTTCAGACTCTTTAAGAGTTAAAAATCTTGAAATAATTAAATTTAAGCTTTATTAAATGTCATTTAAATATGATAAAATTCCTGTAATTTTTTTCTCTTAGATGTAAATGGTAAAGTTATTCATGTAGTGCAGAGTCTTCCCCCTCAAGGGAACAGTGCAACATCATCATCTTCTAGTTCATCTAATACTACAACTAGTGGCCCACGTATCTCTCATAGGGATACAGCTGGATTTGTCCTAGGAGCGTTTACCATTCCTCAAGATTTTCTAGATCCAGCTCAAGTACAGGTACATATTATGTATAATCGAGTTTGGGTCATTCCATGTCAAATCAATGCAACTAAAAATGTAACCTCCTTAGAATTTAATGATATTTAGCTCAATTGTTAGGTTGTTGGAGAAAATTAATAACCAATGGTAAATCTCTATCTCTCTTAGTTTCTTAGATAGACTTCTTATGTACAAAGATAGACTAAAAATGTAAATTTTTGCATTTCATGCTTTACTAGTCAATATTTTGGTCCCTAACTGTCACAGGGACCAAATTTTTGGTATCATTAGAAAGTGTTTGAATTGGGCTTTCATGTGATATATTAATTAGACATATTTTTTGAATTTTTAATTTCAAGGTCAAACTATCTTTGACCTTCCATATCTCAAAATAGAATTTTCTCTCTATTCTAAAAAAAAGTAACTAATGCTGCCGCCGCCGGTTTTGAATTTTTTGTGACTGGAGATCTTTCTTCGTTAATATTAAGAAAAATATTGCATACAATTTTGATGTGTTTGTTTGTTATGTGTGTTATGTGTTTGTTTGTTGAGAAATGTTTGATAAACACGCTGATGCAGACAGTTTTCAAATCGAAGAATTATTTTAAGAGATTTTTATTGTTAAAGTTGGCCAAAATCGTTCCATTAAAAAAGTTTTATAGGAGCAAAAACTATACATAGAAAATTAATCATTTTTAGATCATTTTATACATTATAAGTTCCCGGTGTGCCAACTGCATTTATTTTTTTAATTTGACCTATTTTTGAGGCTTTATTTCTATTTGAAATTCAAATTTTCAGCATTTCGAGAGATTTTTTACAACTTTTAGAAAAGGATATTATTTTAAATTGTTGCCAAATTTAAAAACAGTGCAAAGAATAATATTTCCTTCAAATTAAAAATTTATTTACATGTGACAATTATAAACAGAAAAAAAAAACTTTCAAATGAGAATTAAATGATTACATATTAAAAGCAGGAAAATATTGATAATTACAGTATTAATAAAAATTTCCAAACCATAATACTTCTAAACAGTTTAAATTTAACCAGACATTTATTTCATACTTTGAGATAATCTTTTAAAACTAATGGTTGAATCCGTATCAACTCAGGCAGGGGGGTTACCTTCATAGTCTCAAAAGTTTTTGAATTGAACATATGTTAAAATTTAAGAAAAAGTAAGATACCTGTATATTTTTGTTTTGTCAAAAAAAATTCCTGGCCCCGAGATACAGGCTGCCAAAGATGGCATCCCGGGCACCATTTCCCATTCGCGATTTTTGATAAAAAATGTAAAGTGCTCTATCTCTAGAATGGTGCAAGATATTTTGTTGCATTTTTAGCTCACAGGCTATCAAAGCCTGAGAGCTAATGTGCCCGGCCGACTTCCCTGATTAGTTTTGGGGGTTCATTGGTTAAGGATAAAGGGGGAAGGGGGGCTAGTCCACCCCCCTTAATTTATATAAACGGGTTTTTCATGCAGGATTATTCGATTTGCTCCAAATTTGGTATACCGGTTTATTATGATAAGGTGCTTCCCTGATTAGATTTGGAGGTTCACTGGTTAAGTATAAAGGGGGAAACGGGGGCTAATTCCCCTTCACTTATTTTATTGACGGGCATTATTCTTTAAAATAAGAGTATGATATACAATTAGTGTGAATAGCCTGTGAGCTCAATGCCATCAGTTTAGCTGGGCACTTTTCTTTTCTTCTTTTTTTTTTATTTTAAAGATAATATTCTTCTGTTTAAAATGATATACCCAATTTTGAGATATGTATTCAACTTTTCTTGTGGAAGTTTTTTTTTTTTAAATGCCAGTCCCAAAAATTATTTTTTTGCTGTTGATCAATACCATTGGGAACTACCTTCACTGTAAAGGAGAACTTCCACTTTTGAGTTTAAGTTATAGAAACATTTCAAAAATTCAGATAATTTTACAGGAACTGTTTATATACAATTCTAGTAAAAGTCACTGAATTTTTGCTTATTTGTATCACATTTGTAAGGGTAAGCCTACTATATATCCTATACAAGTTGGAAATTGCAATATCAAATGTGGCAAATAAGGTGCGTTCGTACTATAACTAGTTTTATAAATATTCTTGGTGCAATAAGTGTTACACACTTGGGCAAAAAGGCATGAATATAAAATTTATTATGATTCTATATACTAAATTCAGTAATACGGAAGTAATATGAATCCATCTTAAAAAGGACTTAATCACCATGGCAACCTAGAATCATTACCTATCATGGTACATTATTGAATCAATTATGTATTATAGGATTTTAAAATAGAATAAAGAAAACTTTTATTAATATCTTTTTAAGTTTTAATTCAATTTTCATAACATTTGAATGATACATACTTTATTTTCACTACCGAACATTGCATAGTAAAACAATCTCAATAATATATATCAATTACACAGCAATGCAACCATATTAATGCAAGTTAGAGTTCAGACAGACGGGCAGACAAACCGAATCCATAAAGACTTTCAACTACACTGGAAAGTGTTAAAAACACATAAATAGGTTGGAATTTGACTTATAGAAATTTATATCAATCGACAGAAGCATACTTGAATACTTTCATACAACCCTGTATTTTACCTACTCTCCACATTACTACTATTTAGCTAATATTTAATTAAGACTAAAACACGCTTAAAACTAGTGAAATCGCACTTCCAGAGTTTATCATCTATAGTCAGCCATATATCTAATTCTTTGCATGGACCTGTATATCATTTTATCTATATTCTACAAACATATCTTAGTATACTAAATGGAGTTAGCATAAAAATGCATAACTCACTTAAAAATCACCTTTAAACCACTTTCGTTCATACTCAGTAACCCTTACGATTTCTTTTGTGCACGCCTGTATATGATCTACAGCATTTATACACACAACGTATTATGGAGAAATTTAGTTAAATTTAAAAACTCATATCACAACTAAAAATGCACTTCCAGCAATCATTGCTAATATACTGTATTTCGTATACAGTAAAGTATTTGAAATCTTTTGCGAGTCCCTGTAAATACTATGCACTTTCTATTACACTGGAAGTAACTTGTTGTAAACCTCAGCAACATATATTAATTTCATTGTATGTGAAAGAGTTTCACGTAGTTAAAATACGCTGCAAACAATCATCTCCTTATGCCAATATGTAATGGAATTCTTTTGTGGGGATCTGTAAATGAATAATTAATATTCTTTGCACCACATATTGTACAGAATGTATATTTTAATACACTTCATTTTAGTACATAGTTAAGATATTTTTGTTATGTGATAACATCCTTTCCAATTAAAATTAATTAAAAAAATATTTTAAAATATTTAAATTAAATCAATAATCCTTTTTACTTGTAAAATTTTAAATTCTCCCTTTAAATATTCATCAATTTTTGTTTTCAGTTAATTTTTACTTAAAAACAAATTTGATTTATTCACCATAAAAGATCGTTAAAAATTATCAATAATAAAATATTAAATATTAATATTAATTCTTTCTTCCGTAATAGTTTTTATAATAATTTTCAAACATAAAATTCAAATTTATCACAACGATCTTTGATTCAAACTTCTATGTATGGCATCGGTTTTAAATCAGCCAATCGGCGTCTTTCGCGCCGAATGCCTGTTCGTTCGTAGCGTCATCTCCCTCTCTTGGGCTTCAGACGTCGCCGCGCCAGCAAGGGCATGGAGTCGCTCCGCAAACCTACTTTTTTTGCCGTTGGAAAAATTTTTTCCTTCGGTTTACATCTTTTATAAAATGTTCTCAATAAACTAATTTAGATAAGGCAATACTGTGAAGTTCATTGGCGATAAATTACATGGACACTCATCAGTGCTTTTAGAAGAATGCTTGAGATGTCATTTCGGATCGTCCTTGCGAAGTAAATTTCACCACATTTGAAATCATGGCATTTTGGTAATGAAGACATCATTTTGCACAGGTCGTAAATACATTTATTGAGAACGGCCTCTAGATTGAAATATAACTACTTTTCAAGTGATAAAAAACAAATTTATCTCAACCAATCATCTTTAATGTGTGCATTAGGGTGGAACTAAAAAACGAAGTTTCGAATTTTATATTCTAATAGTGATTATTTTTTTCCTTTTTAACTCCATAAAAAGAAAATATTTTTCTTTTAATTTTAAAATAATATTTTCCGGTTCCTGAAAGCGCCTGATTTTCCCTAAAAACTAATAAAAACCAATAATTGCATCAGAAGTGTTTTAAGCTTATTGTTAACTTTATATTTTGCAAAATTAAATTAATTAAGTGTTAATGTCCTGTAATAAAGAGAATAATTTAGTTTGAGTGCCATGAAAACGATAGCCCCACTTTATTTGACTTTTGTAGAAGCCAGTGTCGTGGGCGTCGACTTTCATTGTCTCTGATTTATTTGACTGCGACACATAACAAGTTAGACCGATTTAACGTGTATTAACAGTTTCTTTGATTAGTTTTTAATAAACAGTCGGTGTCAAAAGTGAATGTCTGCTAACGTACCTAAATCTAGAAAATTGTTGAAGTGTCCTGTATTTCGCGAACCAAAACAATTAACATTAGACTGTCATCTTTGGCGAACATATGAAGATGTTATGAAACATTATTTCTGGGTTCAATTTAACTTAAAATCTGACAGCTGGAATCTGGAATACACTGTTTCTAAAATATCTAAAACTGTTGATGATAAAATTAAAAGTGTATTGCTGGGACCTTCAATTCCAATGGTTTCTGATACACAAATCATAAAAAAATATTAGAGACTATCGTGAAAAATGTCAAATTTGAAGAAAAATATTAAGATTAGAAGAAATAATCCCACATCCAATATAAAATTGAAAAATGTTAGGTAATCCTGCAAAAACCTTTTCTTTGCGTAAAAGCACTAAATAATATCGTGTATCAGAACAAGAACGTCACTTTCTCAAAGACAAGAGAGAGATGGGGTGATGGCAATAGGATCAATAGATATAAAAACTTCAAATTAAAGTGAAGCAAGACTATAAAAGGAAATATTAAGGAAAGATAAAGTTATTTTATAACAAAAAAGTGATGTTTTGATTGAATGACTCACCAAATGAAGAAAATAGTTCGGAAGGAAATAATTCAATTGGTTGTTCTGTTCTTTTAACCTGAATTTTACAATCAACAAGGTAAACCAACCGGAATATTGGACAGAACTGCAAATATTGTTGCAAATGGCACCCTAGATGATATGAGTATTTCAGATGATAATAAAGAAAAGGTAACTGAAAGAAGGACTTGAAGAAGGGAAACAGAAAAGACAAGGAAGAATTTGAAAGAACAAGAAAGACTAATTGTAGAAAGTTTGTATTTTGATGGCAGAAAGGATAACGCTATGATAACTGAAGCAAAGGGAAAAAAATATTAACGAAGAATCATTAAAGAAGAACACATGGTCTTAGTTCAAAAACTAGGATAAAAATATATTGATCATGTTTCATTGACATCTTCTTATATTAATATAGCCACTGCAATTTTGGTGTATTTTCAAAATAATAATATGGACATTTCAAGTTTGAAATTTATTGGCTGAAACAGAAACGCCGTCAATGCAGGACGCAATTCTGGAGTTGTCAAAACATAGGAAGCAAAACTCTTAAAAACTTTACAATGAATAATTTGCTTATTACATGCAAATGAACTTTTTTTTAAGATTATTTCAACATCTTGCTGGAAAAACTATGGGTACTAAAAGATTTTCTGTCTCAAAAGGAAAGCAACTTGAAAAAATGTGAATATATTGAAATTATAGACTATCGTAGATGGACTATCGTGGTATTACATGGATCCTGTCTTGACGGACTGATTGGATGCAGAACTTTAAAAAAAGTGCAAACAGCGGATACACCTGAATTTTAGATTTCCCTTGTCATACTCAAACAGTGAAAATGTCCCGCGAGCTGCGTCAACCGTCTTTAGATATTAAGCAAGAGATGGCTTGTGTGAAAGTTGAATTCCGCAATGTAATGTCAAAGTTTGCCTAAGAAGCCAGTAGGTTAAATATCCAATGTAATTAATCCATAACAAAGGGAGGTAAGGAGGGTGTAAGACGATATTTAGCCATCTCCTCGTGGTGACTTCTTGGTAGTATTTGCTTAATATAAGCAGATATAAGCGGACAGCTACGTTGTTTACTTTAAGTTACTTTATACTGAAATTTTAAAACTTTGACGTCCTTGAGGAACCGGAAAACAAATTAATTTTAAAAAACCTTTTCAGCGAAAAGTTCAGATATCCAAAAAGGAAAAAAGTTCTCACTATTACACATTAAAACAAAAAAGTTATTTTTTTACCCTATACTTAAGTTCCACCCTAGTGTGCATCTGCATCTTTGTAAAATAAATTTGAGTGTTCACCATGATTTTGAAAATCAAATCTACAGTTTGTTGAAAGTTTTCCTACCTCTTTTTGCATATGGTTGTCATTACAATGGTGAGTTATTTTACTTATTACTTCCATAATAAACTCTATTTGATTTCAAAGAACTGACAATACAAGTAGCTAAAGAGGATAATTTCTAGCATGAACTAATTTCTATAAGAACTATGAATATTGTTTTGAGCCAAGCTAACTGCTCATTCTGATGCTTCAGAACAAAGATAATATATATCCTGTGAATAATAATATAAAGCTTGTTAATGAATTTCAATAGCTAGGTTGATAAAAAGTTAATATTTGATATAAATGTAATAATTTAATTTGAATAATGTTTGTATGGTGGGTGCACTTCCCCTCTCCTTTCCCCATTTAATTACATTACCATTTTAATAAAAGTATTTTGTTTTATTAAGTACATATGTGTTATTTATGTCTGATAATTTTTATTGCTAAGTGCAAATCAATTTATTGTAATAAAAGTATAAAGAATAATTAATTATAAACTTTTATAAATATTAATTTAATACTTGGCACGATTTCAAACACGCTAGACAAATATACGATTTCAGATATCATATAATTGGATGATATTGATGCTATAATTTGATTCAGGTAAGATGAATTTTATTGTTACAATTTTACCATGAAATACTCAGTTTATATTTGTTTACTTTTCTCACATGCAATGTTTTTGCTAACCACTAACGATCTTTTGGCCAAGATTAATAATAAACTTTCTCTTTCCTAATTCATCTTAAAATTACATAAATATATTAATAAACTCCAAATTTAATAAATTAAAATTTCTTTTCCTCTCTTCCTTGTATTTTAAATAATTCTATTCTTCTACCTAACAATTTTGTTTCCATGTTTTGTTTTATTTGTTTTATGCTCCCATTCACCGAACTGTTTAGACACACCTTGTATAACTTTTCAAAATCAAAAGTGGAAATTCTCCTATACGGGGGAGGTAGTAGTACTCAATGGTATTGATGAACAGCAAAAAAAAATCAAAATTTTTGGGATTGGCACATCTAAAAAAAAAAAAAAAAAAATTGAAAAAAAATTGAAAAAAAATTTTTTTTTTCAAAAGGCTGCCACAAGAAAAGTTGAATACATATTTCAAAATTGGGTATATCATTTTAAACAGAAGAATATTATCTTTAAAATATAAAAAACCGCAACAAAATATCTTGCACCATTCTAGAGATAGAGCACTTTAAAATTTTTATCGAAAATCGTGAATGGGAAATGGTGCCCGGGATGCCATCTTTGGCGGCCTGTATCTCGAGCCAGGAATTTTTTTTGGGCAAAACAAAAATATACAGTTATCTTATTTTTTCCTGAATTTTAACATATGTTCAATTCAAAAACTTCTGAGACTATGAAGGTAAGATTTTTTCTTTGGCTGCCTGAATTGGCATGGACTATACCTAATCTATATACATATATTGCACTATCGTATCAATGAAATGCATCTCATTGGTTGTTGTACAGCATTTAATGCATCACCATACCTATAAGGGGAGTTACCATAGGCAGGACCCTATTCTGTTGCCAAATACTGCCAAGGTTGTCGCCAACTTGGTGGTATATCGCCAGATTTGGTGACCAAAATTAGTCGCCAAAAGTGACGTCAACTTGGCAATCTCTAATATTTCGCCAAATTCCCATAGGCTTCCATTGCAAACCAATAGTGTTTACTTTCTTATAGAAAATCAACATGTTGAGGTATTTTGAACCAATGCAGATGTTATTGAAGCGGCTACAAGAGTCGCATTGCTCTCACATTGAGAATTCGAAGACCGCACAAATAATATTTCCTTTCTAATAACAAAAGTATTTTCATGTGAATATTAAAAAGTGGAAGAAAACTTTGGTGAAAATTACGTCAGATTTAAAACTATATATTTTAAAGCCGATCAAATTAGCGTGCTTTTAGAGTTGCGATGTCTGAATGGGGGTTGGCGAGCGTAGCTCGTAAGGGACAGAGCCCCCCTCTAGTTATTTAAAAAAAAAAAGGAGAAAAAAATTTTACTATTATACTTATTTTCCATATTACCTGAACGTATCATTTTCTGACAATCAGGGGATATTGAATTATAAATTAAAATTAAAACTGCTTTTCCTAATTTCAACACCAAAGTCTCTTATTTAGGTGATGTATATATATATATATATATATATATATATATACATACATACATATATGTGTGTGTAAAGATTACTTGAACATGCATATATGTGTGTGTAAAGATTACTTGAGGAGATGGGGTTCTCTATAATAGCGAATTATTCAACCATTCATGGTTCGTGGATCTCGATTTGCTTTTTCTGTGAATGTAACATGTTCACTGTGGGTAGTAGTCAGGCAAGATGATAGAAAGTTCATTTGGACCTAGTTTACTATCCTTTTAGTTACATAATGTTCTTTTCCCAAAACCAGGCCCAGGTCGTATAGAGTTCGCCACACACCAATTCCCCAAAACACTCAATCGAGGAGTACTGGTTACTTTTAACACTCCATAGTCATAAAAGATCACAGATTTTTCGTCGTTCTGTTTTAAATATAGATTATTTCCACTAGAGTACGACACTAAAGAAATGGAAGGTGATCTCATTTAATAGGCTAGAAAATATCCAGGCATCATGATGTTTTATGGGTTTGACAAATCTGGGCTTTAACTCTAACCACAAGAAATGAGAATCGCATCAAGCCAGCATTTTTACTCTTGAAGGTCAAACAATTTTGTAGTATGAAAGTGATAAATGTTAGACCGGAAAACAAAGTTAATAGGGGCAAATCAGATTTAAACTACGTTCTTTCAAATTTAGATAAAAATTGGGAATTTTACATTTTGAACTTTTAATTTTTAACTTTAAATTAAAAAAATGTTTAAGTTTTAAAAAAGGGTTAAATTTTACCCTTTCAAAACAAGAGCCACAGATCTCCCCTGCAAGGTCTGTGGGTCTCATCTCACCTAGTTACATTAACCCAATTTTAAAAGAGATTTTTTTGTCTTTTTCTTCTGTTTCAGACTCTCGTGCCAACTGGATCCACATTCAGAGCAATAACAGTGATGATATATTACACAGAAGAGTATCCGTAGAACTGGAGGTTAACACATATATAACATTATAACAAATAAATAGCTAACAAATATATAACATTATAACAAATAAGTTGCTGCAGCAAAAATATTTGGTTCTTGAGAACTTTGTGCCAGTATTGTTAGTCCTCAGCATGTTAAAGTTCATTGTTCAGCATATTTTAAACAGTTCAAAATATTATGCTTGCTATAAAAAATATTCTGCTTGAAATGCACTTACATTGGTTCAAAACAGATCTAAAATATATGCCGTACAATTCAAAAAGAAAAATATATATAAAATTACACAAATATTCAACACTAAAAGGACATAAACAGTTACGGCTGAATCCATATCAACTCAAGCAGGGGGGTTACCTTCATAGTCTCAGAAGTTTTTGAATTGAACATACGTTAAAATTTAAGAAAAAGTAAGATACTTGTATATTTTCATTTTGCCCCAAAAAATTCCTGACCCGAGATACAGGCCGCCAAAGATGACATCACCGGCATCCTTTCTCATTCACGATTTTCGATAAAAATTTTAAAGTGCTCTATCTCTAGAACGGTGCAAGATATTTTGTTGCGGTTTATTTTATTTTAAAGATAATATTCTTTTGTTTAAAATGATATACCCAATTTTGAAAAATGTTCAAATTTTCTTGTGGCAGCCTTTAAAAAAAAAATTTTTTTTTTTCAAAAAAAATTTTTTTTTTTTTTTTGGAAATGCCAATCCCAAAAATTTTGATTTTGTTGCTGTTGATCAATACCATTGGGAACTACCTTCACTGTAAAGGAGAACTTCCACTTTTGAGTTTAACAAATTTTAGAAACATTTAAAAAATTCAGAGAAGTTTACAGGAACTGTATATATACAGTTCCTGTAAAAGTCATTGAATTTTTGCTTATTTGTATCATATTTGTAAGGATAAGCCTACTATATATCCTAAACAAGTTAGAAATTGCAATATCAAATGTGGCAAATGAGGTGCGTGCATACTATAACTAGTTTTATAAATATTCAGATCTTGGTGTAATAAGTTGCCCTCTTGGGCAAAAAGGGCATGAATACAAAATTTATTATGATTCTACATATTAAATTCAGTAATACGGAAGTAATATGAATTCATCTTAAAAGGACTTAATTGCCATGGCAACATAGAATCATTACCTATCATGGTATATCATTGAATCAATTATGTATTATAGGATTTTTAAATAGAATGAAGAAAACTTTTATTAATGTCTTTTATGTTTTAATTTGATTTTCATAGCATTTGAAGTGATACATACTTTATTTTCAATACCGAACATAGTAAAACAATCTCAATAACATATATCAATTACACAGCAATACAAATTATATTAATACAAGTTAGAGTTCAGACAGATGGGCAGACAAATCGAATCCATAAAGACTTTCAACTATGTTGGAAATTGTTAAAAACACATAAATAGGTCGGAATTTGACTTTTAGAAATTTATGTCAATAGACGGAAGCATACTTGAATACTTTCATACAACCCTGTATTTTACCTACTATCTTTATATACATGCCACTATTTAGCTAATATTTAATTAAGATTAAAACATACTTAAAACCAGTGAAATCACACTTCCAGAGATTATCATCCATAGACGGCCATGTATCTAATTCTTTGCGTGGACCTGCATATCATTTTATCTATATTCTCCAAACATATCTTAGTATACTAAATGTAGTTCAGTGTAAAAATGCATAACTCATTTAAAAATCACATTTAAGCTACTTTCATTCATACTCAGTAAACCCTTAAGATTTCTTTTGTGTAGCCCTGTATATGATCTACAGCACACAACGTAATATGGAAAAATTTAGTTAAACTTAAAAACTCAAACGCAACTAAAAATGCACTTCCAGCAATACCCTTACGATTTTTTTGTGTAGCCCTGTATATGATCTACAGCCTTTATACACACAACGTAATATGGAAATATTTAATTAAACTTAAAAACTCATATCGCAACTAAAAATGCACCTCTAAAAATCATCGCTAATGTACAGTATTTCCAATAAGGTAAAGTATCCGAAATCTTTTGTGTGTCCCTGTAAACACTGTGCACTTTCTATGACACAGGAAGTAATCTTTTGTAAACCTCTGCAATAAAGTATGTATCGCTTCAAATGCTATGAAAATCAAATTAAAACATAAAAGACATTAATAAAAGTTTTCTTCATTCTATTTAAAAATCCTATAATACATAATTGATCCAATGATATACCATGATAGGCAATGATTCTAGGTTGCCATGGTGATTAAGTCCTTTTAAGATGGATTCATATTACTTCCGTATTACTGAATTTAATATATGGAATTATAGTAAATTTTGTATTCATGCCTTTTTGCCCAAGAGTGTAACACTTATTGCACCAAGATTTGAATATTTATAAAACTAGTTAATACTATGCACGCACCTCATTTGCCACATTTGATATTGCAATTTCTAACTTGTTTAGGATATATAGTAGGCTTATCCTTACAAATAAGCAAAAATTCAGTGACTTTTACTGGAATTGTATATATACAGTTCCTGTAAAATTCTCTGAATTTTTTAAATGTTTCTAAAATTTGTTAAACTCAAAAGTGGAAGTTCTCCTTTACAGTGAAGATAGTTCTCAATGGTATTGATCAACAGCAAAAAAATCAAAATTTTTAGGATTGGCCTTTTCGAAAAAAAATTTTTTTTTTTCAAAAGGTTGCCACAAGAAAAGTTGAATACATTTTTCAAAATTGAGTATATCATTTTAAACAGAAGAATATTATCTTTAAAATAAAAAAAACCGCAACAAAATATCTTGCACCGTTCTAGAGATAGAGCACTTTAAAATTTTTATCGAAAATGGCGAATTGGAAATGTTGCCCGGGATGCCATCTTTGGCAGCCTGTACCTCGGGCCAGGAATTTTTTTGGGCAAAACCAAAATATACAAGTATCTTATTTTTTATTGAATTTTAACATATGTTCAATTCAAAAACTTCTGAGACTATGAAGGTAAGATTTTTTCTTTGGCTGCCTGAATTGACATGGATCATACCTTACTAAAAAAATATTATTTTAATATACTGTATACTTGCAATTCAAATATAAATCAAATGTAAAATAGGGACATAACAAATATAAAAATGCAATATATGAGCAATTACAACCTATGTTACTACTCTATTTTTCCTTTAGCTGCTTGTGAGTTACAGTAGGAAATTATATGCATGATTTAAAAAAAAAGACAAAATTATATAAAAATGGAAAACTATAGCTAAAAAGGAAAAGAATTTGGTGAAATCAGTAGCATTGTTTGTACCTCTCATTCAAAATAGTAAGTGTATTAAAAATAATATAATTAATAATAAAGCACAAAAACAATCTAATTACAATCCTTGAAAAATTGTTCAAAAAAAAAAAAAAAAAAAAAAAAACAACTATCTCAAGGGATTCCTTAAAAACTTAACAGGAATGAAAAAAAAAACACTAAAATAAATGCTTTTTGGTATGACCCTTGACTTTCCAGGGGTGCATACCTGCTTGGATCACTATATACAACACATACAATATTATTACATATTTACATTGGCCTTTCACATCCATTTGTGCTATTGAGGAGACTCGCAACAATCTCTCATCTCCATCTGAACCTGACTATCTTTGGCGAAAATCTATTTATATAATATGCTATGGTGATGATTCTGGCTCCGACCACTCTGACTCATACTCGAGAAAAGCAACTCATTGCGGCCATGTTTGGCATAAGTATTCATGAGGCTGCAAGTTTGCCGATTGTTCAACTAATGAAAATATACACATAATCTGCTTTGTATCATATCTATTCTTCTTATTTTCTCTAAAACCTTCAAAAACTATCCGATTATAATGTTTCAAATTATAAATTAAAAATAATGGATAACCAGCTATTATAAGCAATGGATAACCAGATGTAAACAAACGAAGACTGTTGCCATTTAGATCGACAAATTCTAAATTTAAAAGAAGCAAATAAACGGCTCTTACAGCGTTTCATAAAAAAAAAAAAAAAATAAATAAATACAGGTTAACATCTGATTTTGCTATTAAAATATTTGAAAAAGTATATTTAAAAGCCTTTAAATATTTTGAAATGCGTTTTTCACTTCTTCATACCAACTCATGATTTTGTGAAAAATGGAATTAATTGGCCAGAAGTACAAGCTGTATTCGCTATACTAGCACTCTCGGCCTGAGCTTTACAGAAAATTCCGTCTATATTCCGTATAATTTTTAAAATTATATGAATTATGAAATTAATATTTAAAAAAAATATTAATTGCAACCTACAATTTTTTTGATAAATTTATATTTATTATGTCCTGTTTTATGCGAATTCTCAATTTCAAATTTCTCTTTCAAGTAGTTTTCGAATTATTATTAAAAAACATCAAAATGATGGTTTAAGGGTCCGTCTATGATGTGCAGAAAAGCATAATTTGAAAAAATATATTTTACACATTTTATTGAAATATTTGGGCTGGCCACTTTGCTCCCCCTGGTGTGACAGTTGTCTAACTTTTTCTGACACCCCTCATGTAATATATCACTGGAAAGCCCTTTGACCACTCTTTCACATTATGTACATTTTTCATATTTTAGTTCCACCTTCGACCGTCAGGGGCTGCATTCCTAAATGTAATGGTGCATAAATTTATGTAAGGAGTTAATAATTTTAAATTAACAATTTTGATTTATTAATTTAAGGATAAAGGAATTTAAAAGAAATATTAAACAAAACCCTCTTTGCAATCTGCGATCACACTTACCCACTTGTTTATTTTTACATTATTTTGTACTAGCATTTTGTAAAACGTTTTTGGTTAATAATCTATGCAGTTAAATAAAATAATATTACATTTAAAATGGATTTTTATAGAAGTATTTAATGATTATTTAGGCGAGGAATTAAAAAAAAAAAACATTCAAGATTATTGCAACTAATATAAAATTTATAAATTAAATTTAATAAAAATTAGACAATTTAAGTTAAATAATTATTTAAAAAAAACTATTTAATCATTTAATATTACATTAAAAGCTCATACAATTCTCAGTATTAAGTAGAAAAATTACTATTTTAACAAAATTATCTTTATTTTCAGGAGGAAAAAATCTAATATACTTTTTATCATTATTTGTTCTAATCTTCATGCGATATCATTTTTAGAATGAATTTTTTTCTCCTTGTATGCATAAGTTTTTGCTGTTTTAAATAGGAAGATGGACCAGCTGTTGATCTCCGTATCAGTTTAGGTCAAGCACCAATTCAAAGTGAAGCTCAACTTCGAATGAATCGTGTACAGACTATGTTTATGCGAGCTAATCGGCTGTTAGATTCACTTGATGTAAGTGAATTAATGTATTTCAATTTGTTTAAATATTCTTTTACTAATACTTTCTTTTAAATACTTCTTATTATCTTCATATTCTATCTCTTATCTTAACTTCTTATTATTATATCTACTTACTTAAATAATATCTTTTAAATACTTCTTTTCGTCTGTATTTTTATTTATCTAATTTTATTATTTACTTACTGTAAATGTAATAATGCTAGTTTATAATAGATAGTTCTTGTTTTAATTATCTTTTCTTTTTTGTTAATGCTACCTAGTAATATATTCACTCTTTTAAAATTTTTATTTCTGTTTTATGTGCATTATTGTGTAAAAGTCTAAGAATGATGAGCTTCTTGAGTAAAGTTTGTTAATAAAGAATGACTAATAGACTGAGAACTTGTGAAAAAAATTACAGCTACTTCACTAACCCTCCAAGATAGATTGGACCAGTCCGGTATAAAAGCTAAAAAATCGACTCCAGCCCAGCCTGCATTTTGCAATTAAAATTATTCATAAAGCACACTTATTTATGATCATATTTTATTTTTGATTATGTTCAAAATTCATGAATACAGAAAAACATTAATATTAATGACTATTTAGGCAATTGTACAGTAATAACAATATGTACATAAATACTGCGTAAAAATCATTATTTCGACAAACACATTCAAATGAAAATACCATAAGAAAATCAGTTTAGAATGAAAGAAATGGATGATAAAGGAAAATCAATTTTAAAGCTCTACAAAGAAAAAAGTAGATTTTTAAAAATACATCTATGTAACTTATCAAATCAAATTTTTAAAGGTTTCGCTAAACAAAATGTACACCATAAATATGTATAATTTTTACGAATAACAAATAAGTAAGATACCAGACCAACTTGGGCTCGGGGAGAAGAATTTAGAGAAGTGCACGGGTCGTAGTCGGGCCAATACTGCTTATCATATGGGCTGACACAGACCGAACGTTTAGCTTTTATTCCTGAACAAGCCCGAACCTGGAAATTTTGGCCAGTGCAAACCTCTAGGAAGAATGAAGTCCAGGCCAGTCTCGACCTGGAAGAAAAAGAAGTCTGGTCCAACCCAAATTTGCTGAAAAATTTAAGATCAGGGCACGGCCCGGCTCTAAAAGAGAGACCTTACCTAGACCGAGGGTCGTGCCGAGCTCAAGCTTCGCCTCCCAAGTCATTTCCCGTGAGGTGCATAATGCAGGCATGTGATTTTTCAGCGAATATTTTTTTCCTAATTCGCGGAATTCAGCGAATTTTCTTTTTTCCTAATTCGCGGAATTCCGCAAATTGTAATTCTATTTAATCTGGTATTTACATTATACCTGAAGTCCGTGAAAATGTATAAAATCAGTTACAAACACGTGATCACCAGACAGGCATCTTTACCCATCAATTTTGATCCAAACAATCATAAATAATCGTCAATCTGTAGCCAGTATTTTGAGCCAGCCAATCACAAGCCACCACATCGTTCAACTTCGGGAATATGCTTCACGACTCCTTCCACATCACGGGATAAGAAATGAAGGGAAAGGCGACACATTTTGTCATTCGCTAGTTTCAGTATTTGCGATTGCGAATGAGAGCGATCGGTCGAAACAAACGATCACTCGCTCACAATCGCAATTCCATAAGTGAATAAGGGTTTTGAGTTATGTTGTTATCTTGGAATGGCAACAAAGCGCTACTCATGTTATGTTTATCTGTAAATGAAACAGCATGCACGAAAATAATGGGGCCTACGTGGCCGAGTGGTTAAGACACCACGCTGCTAATCGCTTTAGAGCCTAGGAGGTTTGTCGGGTTCGACTCCCGCTGGCTCCATTACACACTCTTTGTGGAGCTCCCGGATGTAAAAATTTTCTGTGTTATAAATTTCATTGTGCTATCTCGTCCCTGTATATCGACGATGACTTATAAGCGGGCCTTGTTGTCAAGCACACAAGTCCAATATATGTGTCCAATAAAACAAACAAACAAACACGAAAATAATCGAAATTGATCGTTCTTTCTTGCCGAAAAATATATGTGTGCATTATTTTAAGTCGTTTTTGTATGACCAAGTATGTATGTATGGATATATATAACTGTTTAGGTTTCAAATTCAAAGTGAGATTATTAATGTTCAACCAACCAACCAACTATAAAAGGGGGGAAAAATTTCAGCTAATTTCAAATTTTAGCAATCACATGTCTGATAATGCCGTTTTGCAAACCTTTATTTGCCCTCCCCTAGATATGCCTTTGAATTATGTTAAAACATCTTAAAATCCATTTCCTTCATCAAAAAGTTTGTTTTGCATGTAGGGTTATTTGTCCTACAGTGTGTGATGTATACATTTCTTAATCTTAAACTTTAATCAAACATCACTCCAAATTAAGTTTGCTCTAAATATTTCTAAAATTAAATTTTTTTTCATTGAGCAAAAGATTGATTTATTAGAAAAAATCTACTTTTTCTTTAGAACTTCAAAATTCTGCATGATTATATTATTCTGTTTTCTAGTTATTATATAGCCAATACTGCTTTTTAGTGTTCAATTTTTGTCGCAAAAAAATATTGCCATTGAAAACGTTTTGCAGCACTATTTCCAACCAGCAAAATTCAAGGCATATTTCTACCACATTTGCAGTAGAAATCTACTACGAAGTTTATTATTTGGAAAGAGTGGTGTTAAATTTTTTTGTAATATTTCTTCCGTGACAAACGTTCAACCCTACTGATAATATTAACTTTGTTATATTCATTGTCAGACTACTTATGTTATTTTAATTACTGTTTTTCTAACCCTTTTATAAGTGTGTTGTGGCCTGCCTAAAGTCAGAAATTTATGTTTGGGGCCCACAAGAAAAAAAGGTTGAGTATGGCTGCTCCAAAGTGTCAAGTAGAGGTCTGCACAGGCCCGAACTCAGGCCAATTTTTATTCACAAGATTTGGGTCTGGTCCGAAACCTTACTTTTTTCTGCAGTTTCAGGTTTGATCGCCACTCTTTTAGGGCCAGCTGTGTCCAGGCCTTATTCTTTTCTGCAAACTTGGTCAAACTTCTCCTTTTTGGGCCGAGCCAGCCTGGATTTCATTCTTCCTATAAGTCTCCATGGGCCAATATTTTCAGGTCCGTTCCAGATCTATCCTGTATGAAAATCATTGGACTGCAAAAATCAGTAAAATGAGTCCAGGCACAACATTTTTTGCAAAAAATGCATATATTTTTCAATTGCCATTATGCTGCTATTAAAATATTTTTTTAAAGAATAGTATGTACATTTCTAGGACGAAAAGTAAATAAAGTGCAGTAAAACCTGTGAAAAGGAATCTTTCTATGATGTAATCTTGTCTTATCCGAAAAAAAATCTTGATCTGTGGAAATTGAATATAATCTATGTTAAAAGAATTAAGGATCCAACTGATATCCGATATCCGGCTGATTTTTCAATATCTGAAATACCATCAGATATCCGGAAGAGTGCAGCAAAGCGATTATATAAGGACAACAGAAATAGTTTGACCCCAAACAATGCCGAACAACTTTTGTTTATAATGCAAAATATAAAATATAGTAAGTTCCCTATTCATGAGTAAAAGGTAATTATCAAAAGTTTAAAGAATTGCCAGCTTTCCTAATATTGATATTTTATCTCTTTATAATAAATTTAAGAATTTACGTTTACATCTTTTAGGAAATTGTACCTTTACTTTTAAAACAAAATTTGAAGTTGTTTATTAAAGTATGACTTTGTTTTCTTTAATTTTCTTTCTTTCTTTCAAGTTTAACAATTAAACAGACCTGTTTTTACTTTCTTCAATCATCAATAGAAGAAAGTATTGTAATCGAAATTGTTTTCGACTTCTGGTTTTCCATGGATTTACGTTTTAAGGGTCAAAGATCCCAAAAAACCTGTTTATACAAAATGTCTGTCTGTCCGTGTGTCGCCATCGTACCATCAAAAAGTGTATGAAGTTATGCATAGAATTGAACCAAATTTTTTGTGTATGTTTTTGGCTGTGGCCAGCAGGTCCTCCGTCAATATGGAAACATTCTACTGGAAGGCGGTGCTGTAATTGCGATTTTTGTGCCATTTTCATTATTGTACTATTGAAAAGTGTATGAAGTTATGCATAGAATTGAACCAAATTTTTTGTGTATTTTTTTGGCTGTGTCCAACAGGTCCTTCTTTAATTTAGAAATATTCCACCAGAAGGGGGCACTGTAATTGCAATTTTTGTGCAATTTTCATTCTTGTACCATCGAAAAGTGTATGAAGTTATGCATAGAATTGAAACTATTTTTGGCTATGGCCAGCAGTTTCTCCTTGAATTTGGAAATATTCTGCCAGAAGGTGGCACTGTAATAGTGACTTTTGTAAAATTGTCTCAATGTTTTGTAGTTTTTTTGTACAGTATATTGGCGGCTCGTGAAGCGACGGGACTTTGCTAAGCTGGCTATTCGCAAACAGCTGATGTACAACAGAATAACGAAAAAATTATTGATTTTAATAAATATCATGACCGAAATTAACTTATTCTGCTTAATTGATTGGAGCAGAAATTTTATGAAAATCAAAGTTGGTATAATATTGAACTAATAATATTGAAGTATTAACATTTGTTACTTTTTGAAATATTAAGATGTATCAGATAGAAGAATTTTTTGGTATTGGCACATCCAACTAGTTATTTTTGTAACTTCATTTATAAATATTTAAAATTAAAAGTAATTTTCTTTTTACTTATAAATATCAAAGTAATTTAACTTAAAATAAAACTAAATGTGACTTAAAGTAAAACACTATTAAATAATTAAAACAGAAAAAGGCATCAACTAAACCTATTTTGGAGAAAACTACTCTTCATCCATGGGTATATCTGTAGATATTGTATGCTTAAATTGTAAAAAGAAAGTATGTATTTTTTTTTTAAATACTCAGCAATATTAATTGGCATATTAATTGGTCAAAATTTGTTGTACAGATTATCAGCATTTCATTGTACAAATTAATTATTAGCAATTACCCATGTAGTCAATCCAATAGCAATTATCAGCATTTCATTGTACAAATAAACAGAAAATTTTAATGTTTAAGTTACATTTTTTATACAGCATTATTAATATTAAACAGGGCTTGAATTTCGAGACTTGGTGGCAGGATTCGTGTCCTAAATAATATTGTGAGCGGGAGGCCCTTTTTTCCAAAAAATCATTTTCCGAAAATTTTTCTTTGTAAAATGACGATGAAGTCTCAGAACCAACTGACAAAATTTGTGGTATTTTCTGCTATCGATCAGCAGATTGACAAAATTCATGATTGTTTTTCTGCGTCTGACTGGGAAATTTTGAAATTTTTCTCTGCGACCAATTGACAAATTTCGTGATTTTTTTCTGGAGACTGATCGACGAATTTTATAAATTTTTTCTCGTGACCAATTGACAAACTTAGCAATTTTATTCTGCGACTGATTGGCAAATTTCCCTGTTTGTACTTGCGACATACGGATGAAATTAATAATTGTTTTTCTGTGTCCGACTGAAAATTTTCGCATTTTTTTCTCCATGACCAACTAAGGAATTTCACGATATTTGCTCGTGACAGACTGGCAAATTTCTCTATACTTTTTCTAATTCAAATTTCATTTGTTTGTGCAATTCATCATCTTTATGTGCTTCATCCTTCCTCTTCCTTTCCTTGATAACAATATCTGAACAGTACAGTCTATGTATCTCTTAAAATTATTGCTATATATACTTGCATTGAAGCCAACCTCCATATTTTGAATGACAAACTGATGGTAAAATTCTTGATCCACGCATAAGCCGACCCTAAAAAATTCCAATATTTTTTCAGGCAAAAATCACTTGTTTAATGAAATATTAAACAAACAAAAATATATAAAAAATTAAGAAACATCAAATGAATCCTTCAAATTCTGAATTACTAACTGAATCTCCAAAAACTTCGATGAAGTCCCTTTCCATTGCTTTCTTTTCATAAAAAACAGCTTTGAAATCTGATAAATTTTCGTCATCACATTCATAAATAAAATCACCCTCACTGTTATCTATGGCATTGCTAATACAGTAATTTTTAAATGATTTCACAATCATCTTTCTTGTAATTGACACCCACGCCTCTTTAACCCAAGAGACGATAGCATCGATTCCCACTTTTTTTCAAATTGTCACCCTTTGTTTTTTGCTCATTTGGCGAACACATCCACTACATATAGATTTTTCGCTATCTATCTTTAAATAGTTTGTTGATGCAAACATCAAGTGATTGCAACATTGATGTCAGTCCAGCCGGTATAACAACCATAGACAAATTAAGGTTTTCAACCTTTTCTTTCACTTAGGCGATCGTATGAGTGCTAATTGTATCCCATACAAGCATCAGTGGTTTCTTAAATACTACTCTGGGTCTTTTGCCCCACACATTGTCCATGCTTTCTCTTTCATCCATCCATTCATTATTTTGTATCCGGGTATTTACTCCAGTTGGAAATTTTACATTGGATAGAATTTTTTTTCTCTTGAATACAATTACCGGGTCAACTTAGAGCCATCTAATAAGCAAGATGAAACTATTGTGAAACTCATTTTCTAGTGACTTAGTGTCGTAGAACTTTTCTCTCCAAATCTGACCTGCTTATAAGCAGACTCCCCCTTTTGAAAAGTGAATTTTTTTGTCAATTTCTTGGCTTATACACGAGTATATACGGTATATAATAAAACTCAGCTTCACAGTTTTCACACCAATTCTGTTATTAAATTTACTGCAAGTGTATGTAAATTTTGAAAGAATAAAAATCATACATATTAAAGATAAAGGCAGTTTTCATTGTTTTTGACTATTAATAACTGCTAACACTCAGCTGGTGAAAGTCACTTATGCATCTCGTTTCTCTATTGGTACTTATATTTATAAATCAATTAATGTTACTTAATAATCATTTTTATATTTATTGATATATTTTGATTATTGTAATATAGAAGTAATAAATGTATCAATTATAAACAAAAAGCTTCTATCTATTTGTAAATACAGAGGCTAATAGTATCTACCAATTACCTAAATACAGAGGCTAATAGTATCTACCAATTACCTAAGGTTTTTTTAAGTAAGAGCGGCAAAAAATATGCCTGTTCTCTAAAATATATGAGTAAATATAATTAATTTTGAAGTCAGAAAAGTCCATTGCCTTATGTATTTGTTTGGTGATATTTTTGTTCTGGACACATTTTTTAATGATTAAAGAAGTCTAATTATAGAATACAGTAAAATCTCATGGTAATGAATTTCTAAGGTCTACCAATTGAATTCGTTATTCTGAAAAATTTGTTAATGTGAAATTCCAATATGGTGGATTTAAAATATTAAACTTGTATACACATTTATGACTTAATGGAAAGGATATATTAAATTTCTATAAACATATCAATAAAGAATGATAATTACAGTATAATATTGTGAACCTATTTGACATTAGATAATTATTAAATTCAATTCAATTTAATTTCAAGATTTTAGTTGGAACGATATAGAAATTATAATTTATCTTGCATTCCTGACCTGAAAAAATTCACACTGATATATACCCTTAATATAACTCTTAAAATATTAAAAAAAAGTAAGAAATTTCCCTCTATTTTGAAGTTGACAACAATAATAATGTATAAAATGTTCCTGGCACATTGTTTTGCTGGGGTAAATGTTTTTAAGTCCCCAGTTTCAACAAATCTTCTTTTAATTGTAGTAGAACATAAGTTTCAGTGCTGAATTGAATGAACAATCACTATCTTCACTTTCACTGTCATTTGCTTTGCCTTTTTTTATTAAAATTTCAGCAATGTCATTTATACTTAGTACAGTGCATGTGACGACTACTACAAGCATTCAATGTAATCATTAGCAGATGATGTAAGTAGAAAACATTCTGTAGCTGTGGTCCAGAGATTAGCAGGAAATTACATGCAACAAGTACACTCTTGTGCAGTCTTTTGTGTTTCATTTATCAATGTACAAGCCTTTAATTTCTCCTACAGTTTTTAATTTGGGTAAAAGGTACATTTTGCTTTTCAGCCTGCATCACCTCCTGCCTTAGATTTAGTTCATTTGTTCATTCAAACTTCTAAGCCATTTAAAAAGATTTTCTGTGTCATACAGGCACGGCTATTACTTTAATAATGGCATGGAAGTTTTTCCCATTTTTTTCAAGGTTTAAAGATTCCTCAAAAGAGCTTTAAAGGATTTGAAAGAGCTTTAATAAAGTTTGACAGAGCTTTTTTGCCTTCTTCCATCAATGATTTTTCTTGACTTAGCAGTTTTTAATTTTTATTGCTATAGTGCAACTCGCACTTATAGAAGTTGAAAATTAATTTAATCAACATTGAAATCATTCTCACGACACATTAGCACTTTTTTTTCTTCTCCAGAAATTTTTTTTATACTATGCTATATTTATTACAAAAACGAAACAGCCAATCAGAACTTTATTTTTCTGTCCTGACAAACATCTTTGACACCTCATGATATAAGGTCATGAAACCAGCAAATTTTGTTTTGCTTTACATTTTTAAACCAAATATATACATTTTTATAAATTGCTTGGTAGTCTCCAAATCACATTGGTTTCCTGTTTTGTCATATGTTAGACCTTACAGAGAGCTTCTAAATTTTGTCCTTTTCTTTCAAAATAGTAACTAATGCAGAACTATAAATTCTTTTGTGATGTCTACTTGCCTTTTTCCAGAACTTTTTACTTGTATAATTTTTTTTTTCCTCCAATGAAAATTGTTTTATTTTCCTGTTCTTTACCATTAAAAAAAAAAAAAAAAAAAAAAAAAAAAAAAAAAAAAACAAGAAATCAATCTCTAAAAGTGAATTGTTAAATATTAGAAATTTGATAATAGGAACAGCTATTTATTGCAAAATTTAAAAGTAAGGGATTACTGCGGAAATAAATTCATTGTACTTCCTACAGTTAAAAAAAAAATGAATGTAAGGCAAAGCCAAGAAGCTAAGAAGAAAAGTGATTAGATTTACAGATATAAAGGAAGTGTTTCTTAATTTGAAATATGTTCAAAGGAAAATAATTTCACATGTCTCACAATAAAGAGCTTTGAGAATGCAAAAAATTTTAGATTGTTGCGTAGTGAAAATAATAATAATAATAAATATTTCTTTAGGATTTCTAGTTTTTTGATAATGTTTTTTTTGCGAACTCAGTGCTCCTTAAACTGAAATGAGTATTCTTAAGACATCAAAATATTCGTTAATCTGAAATTAGTTAAAGTGAACATTCTTATAATGGCAAAGTATTCCCATTACTTCTTTTACACTTCATTAAATCTTTTTCAGTGGCATTTTTATTGTTATTTTAAATGGTCTTTAGACTAACTTTGTAAAGAAATAGGTATTAATTTGGATTATTTGTTATGCATTTGGAAATTTCTAGGAATTAACATTAAGTTTTAAAGACTGGACTTTGATGTAACTTGTAAGAAAAAATACTGCGTTATTACTATCCGTTTGTTAGATTTACTTAGCAGTCATATTCATTCTATTGTTTAATTTTTCTCAGTTTATCTTATTTACTCATATTTCCTTCATCATTATATTTATTTTAATCTTATTGATGATTAGAATTGATATTGCATTTTAAGCATTAATTTCTCATTATCTTTCTCATTTTTTTTTTTTTTTTTTTTTTTTTAACTGTAGGAAGGCAATGGATCTGGTAATAATTCATCAGAATCATCATCACAAACTGATAATGATGATGAAATTCATAATCGACTCTTGGATGCTGATCTTGGAAGCATAAGCTTTAGAACTGAGGCGAGTGTGGCAAGTGGTACTTCTGGGGAAGCTGCCTCCAACAGTGAAGTACAAAATGAAACAACTTCTTCTGTAAGTTATTTTGATGTGATTTATTACAGCGCTTATTACATTCAGTTTATTAAGTAAGTGTTATTATCATGTGTGTAACACTTGGAACATTTATTTCTACTGGCTTATTGTTCACTATTTATGATTGTGGATGATTGAAATCAGTGTACAGTAAAAGTCATGTATAACGAGTATGGCTTTCAATGAGAATCCCGTTATTACAAGCGATTTGCAGTACATCATCAACAAGCTGATGTACTCTACAAAGATTCACTTAAAACGATAAGTCTGTTAAAATGACTTAATAATAATGACTTAATAAATCATTTTCGCATACACTGCATTGACATTATAAGACTTTCATTGTATATTGATTTTATCTCCTATTGTCATTTAGTTATGTAATCTTTCAAAGTAAAAGGCTACTATATCTAATATGTTGTCTTTGTGTAAGTTAATCTCTACTCTTTGTAAAAGATTGGTTCAATAACATTAGTAGCTTAAAATTCCAGAAATAACTCTAGTGTGAATGCGTGTTATTTATGTATATACTAGCTGACCTACCCAGTGTTGTCCGGGCCCATGATAATATTCTTAAATTCGTATGATTTTATATCTTTAATTCAATTTTGACAGAAATACGTGTTTGCTGACTGTTCAAAAAATTAATTGGTTGAAAAAAAAAAAGGCTCAAAATAACTGCGATGGAAAACGGTAGAGGGCGATGTGTTTTCAACGACTGCTTAATTTTCATGCTAAAATATTGATATTTAACTTTTAATTGTAATCCTGAGTTTGTATAAAATTAAGTATATTTTTTAATTTAAAAAAAGTGACTTTGGGGTATAATTTTTTTTTTTTTTTTTTTTAAGGGTTAATTTTCATAGTTAATTTTATGAGCTAAAAACAAAATATTTTTGTAGCCTGTGTGCAGAGGTGCAGAAAATATTTTTACTCCCAACATTTTCCCCAATCCATATGAAAATTTCCCTAAAATTTTACGATATTATAGGCTTACATAAATTCTGTAATACTGTATGTATAGAAAATTTTGCAACAACAAGTCGTATCTTTAAAAATTTGTAAACTGAACTTGTTGGAAAGGTAAATTAAGTTAATGCATCTATGTTTTAATCTAATTTTTATGCCTAATATACAGTTAATTAGGCTTATAATAAATATATTATAAGCTAAAATATAATATAGCATATAATAAATATACAGTTTTAAGCAACAAATATGTTTTTGATTACCTTTTCTGTTAACTTTTCAATTATTGAGAAATTGCAATCTTCCATTGTCTTTGTGGATGTTCTCAATCTCTTTTGATGTTTTGTAAATCTTGAGTGTGTTTCTTGAAGAAAATCTAGTGATATGACATTTCCACCATGAAAATGTCTGTTTAAGGATGCTTTTAATAATTTCATAGCTTTATGCACTGGAGGTCCATTCCTCGATATAAACACTTCATAAAAGATATTATCAGATTTTATGGTTCTGTCATAAATGCAATTTCCAATAATAAAATCAGCAGATTCACAAACACACTCACTGCACATTTTCAAGCAATTTTCAAGGAGGTAAACTATTTCTGGTACATTAGTGTATACATCAGGATTGTTAAAAGCTTCTTTTATCTTGATCTAGAAGTAATGGTTTCTTTTCAGAATTCAGTATTTTTATATCCTTATCAGTCTAAATACTAAATTTTCAAAAAAAAAAAGCTATTTTAATTTATTAGAATTTTAGAATTTAGAAAAATTAAACTTTAATAAAACAAAATCTAACCCGTTTCTCTTTTTGCAAGTATTCAAGAAAGAGTAAAAGATAAACGAATGTAACCTGCTCTGCGCATTTCTTTTTTAATATCTCTGTTAGTTTTTTTCTCATTTGGTGATTTTTGGGATATGTACTTTACTATATTAAGTTAAATGCCAAATTTTAATAATAGTTTAATTTCTCGGAGATATAGAATTTGAGGGGGGGGGAGAATCCTAGTCTGAAATGCTGATAGCAGGCAATGAGAGAAAGTATAAACAGAAACTGATCTTAAGAGGAATATCCAAAGGTCACGACTTACTAATGCAACTTTAGCAGAGTGATTTATAAGTTCTGGATTTGATAAAAAAAATAAGAGATTTTGATGTTACATTTTATTCACATTGGGTCTATTACAGCTGTTAAAAATATAGGAGAATAAGTTTTTTTAAAACTTAAACTTAACTATGTGCAAAACTACTTAAAAGATGAGACAATATTTAAAAAGATGTTAAATTACTTTAATACCTTAGTACTTTCAACTATAAAAACATAGTCTTTGTCAGAGAAATATAAGAAATACAATTGTTATAGCCGTCTAATTTTCAAAATTCACGTAGATACGACTATACTTAGAATAATACAGTGGCATTTTTATAGTTGAAACTACTAAGTTATTAAAATAATTTAACATCTTTTAAAATATTGTCTCATCTTTTACTTAGTGTAAATTTAACTTTTTAAAGATGAATTAAGCATTTCTATTTATTTATTAAGTTTTTTTTATTATTATTATTTTTTTTAAATACAATTAATCAAGTATTACAATTTTTTTTTTTGTTTCTTCTATTTGCAATTTGTAAAATCCTTTAATATTTTCTTATTAAATACTTAAAAGTTTTAAATCACAGCTGTTTTTCCGCCACTACTGCAAACTGTGCAATGTGTAGACTATCCACAATATAAAATACATTTGGACTTTTATGAATAAATGTGAATACCCATGGATATTTCAAAAATCGATCCTCCCCATTAGAGCCCTGAATCAGGTCGGGTAATAAGATTTTACCCTAACCCAATCTGTTGGTTTGATTTCTTTCTAATTTTTTGCTGCAGATCGGTTTGACTGTATCTTTTTTACTGCAAGTAAGGTTGAGTTTAATTTTTTAGGTTTCAGTTTGTATTTTAAATCTTGCATGTTGGGTTTGGGTGTACCTGATTTTTTAATGTCAGAATATTATATCAGATAAAAAATGTACTTAAAATTTTTTTTCTAAGACATTAGAAAAGACCTTATAATTTTGAAGGATCGTGATTGTGTAATCTCTCTGCAATATCAGCGTTTTTCTACCTCGAAAAAAAAAAAAAAATATTTAGTTTATTTTGGTCCCGTGTATAAGTCAACCCCCTACTGACACACACACTTTGAAGTAGATTTTTTTTTCTAAAATTTCTCAACTTATACACGAGTATGTGCGGTAATTATTATTCTGAGATCGATTTTGTGAAAGTCGTCATACGGATTTTTTTATTTGTCAGGAAAATCTTTCTATCTCGGGGAATTATGTAATTTATTATTAAAATCGAAATCAATTGTATATTTTTCTGCAAAATATCCCCTGATCCTAGATCACTGGATTGGACATATTCTGCACCTGCCTGTGTGAAATAATCCAGAGAAAGTATTGATATTTAGTGGTAAAATGGCTCGTAAAAAAAGACTTTTTTTTTCTGCTTGGTCTGTTTTAGTAGTTAAGAATAATAGTCCTTGTTGTCGGAACTCTTTGAGAAATATAACTGTATCCAAGCCTTCGTTAAAATTTCGTGAAAAAAATATGCAAATTTAGTAGGGAAAACTTGAGCTGAAGTCTAGCAAAACTGTGCCGAAATCCCTGTGTTTTTAGTGTTTTCGTTGAAATTTTTACATTTTATTTTCTAAAAAATACTTCTACTCGTCTGAACATTTCAAAATTTTAGTAGGTGATGTAAATCTGGTTTGCAAAGATGCTCTGAAAAGATTGTGTCGAAATATGAACTTTTAGGCACTTTTACCTCAGAAAAAATATAGTCTCCGTAAGACGCAAAATGACCTGTGGTTGCAAATTAAAGTCTTAAATTTCTGATCTTTAAAAAACAGATTGGACCATCGAAGAGAAGATGGTCTGAGCTTTTACATGCATATTTTTTGTAAAACAGTACCCCAGAAATTGGGTCCTAGGGAAACAATGTTGTATAAGTGAAAAAAAAAAAACTGAAAAAATAGAAGAAATTTTTTCTTTTGAAGGGTTAACATTGGTGTTTTATCATACGGCATTTAAGACATAACAGTGTGATTTTTTTTTCAGAAAGTGTCTTCTATTTTTAGCTTTCTAAGTCGTTTAGTCCATGGAAGTTAATAAATAATGACAAAATCCCTCCCTCCCTCCTTTTCCCCAAACCCCTCCGAACACCAAAAATAAATAAATAAAATAAAATCTTTCAATCTTTCTTTGTGATCTTCGTCTCCTCCTGATACGTAAATAAGCGTTCTGGGCATGCACAAGCACTTTTTCTCTCTCAGGGCAGAGATGACTTTTAAATGAGAGTTCGTTGTAATTCTTTATTTATAACTTGGCAAATTATTAGAAATTTAAAATTCTGAGTCTAAGGTGCACTAGGAGAGTTTGTGGACTTAAACAAATTTTCAGCCTTGTATGTGCCGTAGATTTTGCTAGCCATTACAAACACATACACACGCACAAAGCAAAACTTTCTTTTATTAGTATAGATAAGAAAAAAATGTAGTGAGTCTGTTATGCAGTTTAGGACCAACTAAAAACAAATAAGTAAATATTCAGATACGCCTAACTATGTTTCCATTCTTTCTTTTTTTCTTTCTTTTTTTTTTTCTGTCAAGAATATTGACATGTATCTCAAGGAATCTGACAATTTTCAAGTTTGTTGGAGATATTTTTTAGAATGAAACAGTTATATAAATGCTTTGTTGTTTATGAAATTGTGATTTTGTGAATGAACGATGATATAAACTGAAATATTTATTTTTAAATGCTTCTAATGTATTATCCCCACTTCTCTAAGCAAGCCTATTATATATAATATTAAACATCTCTTAGAACTGCATATAGAGTTTAATAAATGTGATATTCTCCAGGTGCAGAAGGACATGATCAAAAGACAAATTTTAGTGGAAATATTCATAAGATTCTCGCATGTCGGGAAACAGAGTAAAATGAAACAATTTAAGATTTCCTTTTTATTAATGGGTAAAGATGAAAGATAAATGAGAAAACAGGGGTTGATTGGCTAATTACTGCTCACATTCTTTATTCAAACTGTATGAAATAGGTTTTGAGGTGGGGTCCGTTGTCCATTTTCAGTATTGATGAAACACTAGTACCACTGGTGAAGCATGGTAATGAAGAACATGAAGTTACCAATTCATATTAATTGAGTAATATTTTTTGCATAAAACTATTAAAAATATTTATATGTAATGCGATTGATACCTTAATAAATTCTTCGTCATCCGCGGTAGCCAAGCATGTCTGGGATCGATACAAATCCACAGTCAAAATACACCAACTTGATTGTTGATACTAGCATATCACCAATTATATCTGCACATCCTGAAAAGGGGTTACGCCATAAAAAGCGAAGATGCACAAGGAACTTCTAGCAGAGGTTGTGTCAAATAGACCAATATGCAGATAGAAACGCGTTTGCTGGTAAAGGTTTGGGCACATAACTGAATATAAAAATAAAGCCAAGTGTTGTAAGGAAATAGTAATTTAAAAATTATATTTAAATTGCAGATAGAAATATCTATGATGATCTGTTTAAGTAACTCAAAAGTAATAAACCAGGAAATAAAGATGACAAGTTTAAAAAATCACCTTTTAAGAGATTAAAAACAAAAGAAAAACTTTGCATGAACAAAATAGCTTTCAGCTTTAAAGTGGAATATACAGTCGAACTCAGTTAAGGCGCTCACGGTTAATATGCGATCCCGCTTAATATGCAGATTTTTTTCGATCCCTTGAACATCGGCCATATGGCTAATGCAAAAATATCACGTTTAATATGGGAACGGTTATTACACAATCCCACTTAATAAGCGATAAATTTCCTGTCCTTTGAGGGGAAAAAAATCTTGCTTAAGACACGAATTTGTTGGCATGTGAATTCCTTCTCTCTTCTCGACTGATGTCAGTTTAGTGGATTTTTTTTTTTACTCAGATATATTATACTGTTTCCGAATAGCACACTTTATCTAATAACAGATTATTTATGGCGAAAATTACTAATCGGAAATAGTGATAGATTTTTGAATAAAACAATCTAAAAATGTTTTTACTGTAGTAGAGAGACATAGAATTATTCAGGTTACTCAGATACGTTATAAAATTATGATTAGAGGTGATCATACTTGTTAGTGAGGTTTTAAATGTACATGTACTTTATATAATATCACTACTATGTTTTATAACGCATATTACAGGCAACAAAAAATGACAATTGTAAAGATTAAACAAATATGACGATGGTTTGATAATTTTTTTATGCTTTTTTTACTTTTTGCTATGCTACCAATGTAACAATATTTTTTACATAAATATTAATAAGGATAGTTTTTCTTATATTAAAAATAAGGACAGTTTAAAATGGTACTCATTATTATAAGTACTAAATATGATTTTAAAAACTAGGTTAGAAGTTTCAATAGATCTGTTTCAAAGATTTCATTTTTTTTTTTTTTTCTTTCTGCTAAAAAAAATTAATCTAGTAATAAAATTATTTTTGTTGTTTTACTTTTGGTTACAACGGATTAATCAACAATAAAGCCACGTTGAAATCTATAATGATTTTCAGGTATTATTCCAGTCAGCCCTAAAAAAAAAGAAACAGTTAAAGTGAAATACAATTAAATTTTAATCTAAGTATGCGTAAAAGGCCGTAATTTTTGACCGTGCACATATAAATGAAAGCTCTAAAGTTCATTTAGACGATTAGATGTGTAAATAAGATCAGTTCCAGCAACGTTATACAAATTGCATTTAATATGCGACTTTTGTCTACTCCCTTGAAACGCGTATTAACCAGGTTCCACTGTGTGTGTGTGTGTATATATATATATAGTGCATTGGAAATATAGTATTAATTTGTCATTTAACTTTAAGTATTAAATATAAGATGAACAATATTTAAAAAGTTTCTATAGGTATTTGCCTTATAAATAAACAACAGCAAAAAGATGTTTAAACAATGTTTGTATGCTTAATTCCTTAGGCTTTTAAAAATTAAGTATAACAAGTTTGTAAAAAATATTTTTATCTAGCATAAAAAGCATTTCATTTAAAAATTATATTTAAATCTATTGTAATTTGCATGTCATAATTTCCTTTATGTAATCAAATTATTCCTTTTTTGTAAAATAAGCATCACAAGTATAATAAATTCCTGCAAGTAAAAGAATAAATAGCCAGTATCTTTTTCTTTTATCACTTTGCTTTTGCAATAATAAATTTATAGTAAATTGGAGCTAAAAAAGAATGAAAGAATGACAGTGACTGAACAGTTATTGTAAAAGAATGTATAAAAGAAATAATTTATAAAAATGTTAAGCACAGCAAGAGCTGCTTCAATATAGGTTGAATAATTTTTTTTTTTTTTTTTTTTTTTTTTTTTTTTTTTTGAACTTGTATACACCAATAAAAATTGTTAATGATTGAAAAGACACCAAAACTTTTTTATATTTTTATTTAAAACACTGAATGCTGATAAGCTCCACTTAATAGTAGTAATGCTGCTGCTTAATATTTTGAAGATTTTGGATATAACTGGATATTCTTAATATTTTCTCTGTATGTGTGCATGAATGGGTTAACACATTTTCATATTTTTAAGGTTTAGCATATATATACATGTGTGTAAGTTTAGATTTAAGTGATTAACAGTAAATTTTCTAAGTACAAGTGCAAAACGAGCTGTCAATGATATTTTTAACCAACTTTTTAAAAAAAAAGGAGGAGGTTATCAATTCGACGCGTATGTATGGTTTTTTTTTTTTTTTTATGTATGTTCACCGATTGCTCCGGAACTTTTTGTCCGATTTATGTGATTTTTGTTTTAATTGAAAGAGGATACTCTCGAATTGGTACCACTTCCGTTTTATTGAAATTGGTTCAGTAGTTTTTTAGTAATTCAACAAAAACCAATAAAATGAAGGATTTCTCGCAAATTATCTTTCATTGTTGTAACCTGTTTCTCAATCATAAGCATAAAACTATGTATTCATATACGTTAGCGCCAAGTTGTTACCAAACTTGGTGCCATTTGGTGAAATAGCACCAAATTTGGCAACCAAAATAATTCACCATAAATGATGAAAAACTTGGCTGTAACTAATTTGGCGATATTCCTATTCAAATTCAGTAATGGATCTTCTCCAATCTGTTTCTTCGCATTTTCTAATCGGCAGACATTTTTACAATTCTCAGTTGCCAATCTCATTCAAAATAGTAAGTTAATGTACATTAATTAAATATATAACATTATTTAAAATGCTAAATAATACAGAAGCAAACTAAATTAATACAAAACAATAATTTAGTATACAGTAGTTTAGTTTAATTAAATACATAACATCATACTGACAGCACATATTATATAATATATACATATCTATATTATATTACATTAAACAGTTATATGTATGAATGCTTTTTGATTGCCTTTAATATTTCCACTAGATAACATTAACGATAACTTTCCTGTATAGGGGCCTTGGAGGTAAAATGAAATTTTCACGCATATTTTCTGACAGCCTATTAACTGTCTCATATACACAAGCAAGTTTTTCAATATTTATAAATGTATTTATTGTAAACAACCATTTGTCTACTTTTATATGCAAACAGAAGTTAAGCCAAGATTCCTATACTGGAAAAGTACAAGATTAACAACACAGAAAGAAAAAAAGGAGTTACTGTAAATTAATATTACAGACGGCATTGTTGGTGCGGTGTATTTACATGGCACAGAACTTAAACATCAGTAGATATAAGCATAATTGCGAAAGCAAGACAACCAGTTACGCAGTTTTGAAAACATCTGAATTATATCAAGAAATGAGAGCAAGTAAATTTTAAATCAGATTGCACGATAAAAGAAAAAAGTGCAAGATACTAACACCAGACTTGGTTTAATCTGTAAATGAAGTGAAAAATATTGTTGCATAACTACCGTGAGCGGTCTGTCGGACGACTTAATCTAAAGATGAATAAAATGCTACATGAACTCTCAAAAACTATTTCTGTACTAAGCTTCATGTACAGGACTATTATATTTAAAATTAAGCTATTAAAAAGTTTCTAGTGAAAGTAAAATGATTCCAAATAAAACAATATTGAATCAGTATCTATAGTTAAACTGAAAAATTGTGAAAATTGAAAAATACAACGGTCTGTGAGACCGCTAACAGCAGTTGCGGATTAAAGAAAATGTGAATATCATAAGTTGCTTCCGAAAGTGCTATGTTTTGCAGTACTATACTCACTAAAATACGCTAATTAGTATGCACATTGATGCACTTTAACCAAGGCTATTAAATGAGCATGACTATGAATTTCTAATCTTCCGTAATCGAGCCCATATTTAAAGCTAGCATGAAACAATAAAGATATCAGCAACAATGTGGTTTAATGTAAAGGTGTGTATCATAAAATATTTATTTCACAAAAACGTTTCAATGCACCAAATCATATTAGCTCAGAAATGCCAATTGGCAGTCTACCCAATAACGGTAGATTACTTAATAGTTTTAAAATCTCCACTCCCCAAAGTATTGCAAATGATGATGCAATAAGAAGCATAAATGCCTAAGTGAGTTAAGCTGTTTGTGTCAAGAAAGATGAAATACATAACAACCAAAAATAAATAAAATGCCATCATGATGTAATGAGTTCTCGATTTCTCTATCAGAATCTTTAGATTTGGTGGAAGATTAAGCAAATAATTAAAATTATGAATAAAAATACCCTGCTGCAATGCTTAGCATACAATTAAGCCCATTGGTATTACATATACATTATACATTACCTATTGGTGCTTGCATAATATCTCCATATAAGAAAGCATTAATGCCACCAAAAAATAAATTGTTTTTAATTTCTTGAAGCCTCAAATGAATTATATGTAAATTCTCTTTTGACACTACAAAAATTTCATCAGTGACCAGCCATTTGAGACTTTCAAGCTGTAGTCTTTTCAAAATCACTTTTTGATAAGTCATTGGGTTGCCATGTACCTTAATGGCTCCCGGTGCATGTAAAATCCATCGTGGGTGCGAAGTCCCCGAAGTTACCTATGAATTATACCTCTGAAGTGCCTTGCCAGGTGAAGCTCTCGTCATCTGATCAGGCTTCTAAATTACAAGATCAACATGAGTAGCAATGCACAGGTACTAAACAACAAAATATAAATGTTAAATAACCGGCATAAAAAAGTTCATAATTAAGAAATAGGCACTGCCGTAAGGAAAATGAACTAGGAGCCCATCAGCTTTATTGCCGATACGCGGCAATAGGTAGGGAAGTCGAAATGTATGAAGAATAAATGTAATATATATAAAGTATTTTCACAAAAAACCTGTGTTATGAATGTACACACAAATCGGACAGAAATAGTCCAGAAATAGGACAGTACCCGTAAGGTAGGGAAGTCGAAAAACTTTTTGTTGTCAGTTTCCAAAGTTCAATATTTTTTCATACGAGCAACATCTCTTGTCGTTCTACCCATGTCTAAATAGATAGAAACAAAAATATTTAATTAAAACTTAAAGCTATTCAATCTGAAGAAGAATAAATGTAATATATATAAAGTATTTTCACAAAAAACCTGTGTTATGAATGTACACACAAATCGGACAGAAATATTTACTTATCAAAATAACATCGTTAAAAGTTTCTTTAAAAGTCAGTAATTTCCTATGCAAAAATCGTAACTCGAAAAAACTAAAAAGGGAAAAATAAACTTTTTTACCAAAAATAAAACCGACTTCAAAAACTACTACAAAGTAAAAAATAATTTTTGTACATAATAGTTAATAAGAAATTAAATTAAGAGCATTGTATTTACCATGCGTATTATTATATTTATGAACATTAATTTGATTTTTTGTAGTTGGTGCAAGCCAAACGAAGTTAAGTATAATTATCTAATTGACCACATGCAAATATCTACAAGTTTTTTTTTTTTCGATTTATTATTTAGTTAAAAATTTTTAATTTTGCCATTTTTGAAACATTTCATCTAATTTTATAAATGTGTATGTTCAAGTGAGATTAGCTATAATTATGTGTGCTAAATTAAGTGTTATTATAAAGTTAATGCGTTGATACAGGCTATTATGTAAAAAAATCGTAGCCAAACACAGATTTTCAAATATTGAGAATAGAATTTTTTTCCGCAACGTTTTTGCTGAATCTTGTTACGATTTGTATTGGATAAATAATTTTAATTTTGAACTTGGTTTGGCTGGCACCAACTCCAAAAAATCAAATTAATGTACATATATATAATAATACGCATGGTAAATACAATGTGCTTAATTTAATTTCTTATTAACTATTATGTAAAAAAATTATTTTTTACTTTGTAGTAGTTTTTGAAGTCGGTTTTATTTTTGGTAAAAAAAAGTTTGTTGTGCTACTAACTAATGAAATTACTCATTTGCAGTTTTTATTAACTCTGTAATTACTTACTGTTTCCTCCAGGTGATTTGTGGAATATTTTACAAGTCCCAACCTTTCGCAGGCCCTTGATCCATCTGTGAGGCACCATAATCACGTAATGCAGCAGAGAAATGATTTAAATATTTTCCTTTTATGTATAGATGTGTCATTTGAACACAGCAAGTAGCTGCCATATTTCAGTCGTCAAAATGGAAGAAATAATTTTTATTTCATTTTGAAATAATTTATTCTTGAGCATAAAAACATGCTATATTTTATCATTGCTTCTTAATAGAAGAAAATAATTGCTGAATTTTTAATTGTATTTAAAATTTGTGAGTTCCAAAGAAGAATCAAAGCAACTAAAAAATTATTTCGAATTGCGTTTTAGATTCACAAATTGCACATGGGTTCCAAATAAGGAACAATGAAATTTTTATTGATATTATCTAAAGTTATGTTGTAAATAATGTACATTTTGTAAATAATTGTAGGTATACAATAATAATCTAGAAAATATTCTCATCCTTGTCCTCCACTGATTATTTTTACTTTACAAAAACACATTTTGATCTTGATACAGTGTGAACTGTAATGAACAATAGTTTAACTGTGATTTAAAGAATTGATGCTCTCTTAGTTCGACCAATATAACATAAATTACAAGAACAAGGAATAAAATAAACACTCCACTGGTTCTTAGTAGGGATAGGATTTTGAGAGAACAGAATTTAATCTTATTAATAGGTTTGAAGATAGCGTTGAAATTCTAACGAGAAAGGATTCTAGAAATTTTCAAACAGAGAGGAATATAAAATGGCAGAACGATACGAGTTAAAATTAGTAGGATTATTTGAGTCAGAAAGAAGACGTTTAGGATTATTAAATTTATCCAAATCTTTATCAATCAAAGGGGGATTATAACTACGAGAAAGGGCCAGAGATTTGTGATACTTAATTTCATTATTCAGAGCAGAAGTGTCAGAACAAATGCGTAACAACCTAAAACAAAAGTATAAAAGGACGTCATTTTTTTGTTGAGAAGGATGGTTTGAAAGAGCATGAGGAAGGTGAGATACAGCGAAAGATTTTCTATAAACAGAAGTAAAGAACCGATCTGGGTGTTTTGAAACAAAGACATCAAGGAAAGGAGGAGAATTGTCCTCTACGACTTCGAGAGTAAATTGAATACAAGGATCAACAGAATTAACAAGTGAAAGTAGATTAGAAAGATCCAGGTCAGAGGGAATTAAAATAAAAGCATCATCAACATACCTAAACCAGAAAGGAAATTTATATTAACTGAAGAGTTTTTCTTCAACAAAATGCATATAAATTCAAAATCAGTGCATTTAGATAATAAAAGCGAAATGCGTTATAATTTCTGTAATTACCGTAATTTCCGGCGTATTATCCGCAGATCAAACAATTCTGCTTCAACCCAGAAATTTTATTTAATTATTGAACCCAAATATTTACTGCGATTTAAAAAGTTACATTTTATTTTTAAAATTTTCTGTCGAAAAATGATTGTTTGATCCACGGATTATACGCCGAAAATTACGGTACTAATAATTATAATTTTATTAATTAAAACATAAAAACTTATATTAGCAATTAAAGGTTTAATTGTTTTGGAAACATAAAACTGTTGGTAGCTATTCCGTATTTTAACACAGAAGAAAAAATCATTAAAATCTGATTTATTTATTTTAAAAAAAAATTATTTTTTATACCCTACTTCATAGTAAACTTGTACGAAATACGGAGATCTTCAATACAAACTTCTAATTTGACATTATATTTGGCTCTTTTGGCAAAATTTTACCTTAAGATGCCAAGTAAGAGATGATTTGGTCAAGTAGTTTGGGATGCATGTTTAAAGTTTGGGACTTTTAATGTTAAATCCGTTTGTAATTGTTTAGAAACAGATTGCAATGTGGGTAATTTTTTAAATGTAACTCGAAAATTTCATCAAAAAATCGTTAATTTTGACAAGCGGTCGCAGAAGAAAAAAAATCGTAAAATTTAATTGGTCACTATCGATAGTTTACGAAATTTGCAAATTTTTTGCTCCATGGGGATAAGATTTTTCTTTATGGTTTTGTCAGCAAAAAAATTTTAATAATTATTTTCTGTCTTTCCCTTTAAACTGTAATTTAAAATCCATACAACTCCGGAATCTACAAAGCCCTTGACCTCAGAGTCAATCGAGTGAGTAGATGCTGCTTCTTTACGTTGCATGTCAAGCTAACCTTAATTCTTTAGAGTTTGGGTTGTGTTTTCCCTATTGCGAGTGGGTTTGTGTTAACCCGATTTTCCAAAGAAGTTCTTGAATGTTTTTCAGATGAATTTAAAGTCAAAATTTTCTATTATGATAAAGTGGTGGGAGATAGAATTAATAAATAGTCGCAAGTAGCAGTCCTGCTTTATATTACAGACTATAGGGGAAAATCGTTTGGGGTGTATTTAATGATGTTGTGCTGTTTCAAGCATAATAAAATTGATATGCATTTCTGAGATGCTATAAAACATGCTTTCTGTAGAATCTGGAGAACAAAGCATTTATCATTCATTACAGAGTTTTACAAAATAATTATGTTACAGTACTGTCTATGAGCGATAAATGCCGGAAGTGCGTTTTCAGTTTTGGTATGCTTAAGTTTAGCTAATCTTCTGCATACAGTATGGTGTGTATGAATTCTGTAGATCACATAAAAGTCTACACAAAAGAATTCATAAGCGTTACTGTGTATGAGCAGGAATTGCTTAAAGATGTTTTTTAATTGAGTTAAGCATTTTCCAGCAGAACTGTATTTAATATACTAAGATATGTTTGTAGAATAACCATATTCTGCTGTAAATAAATTCATATACAGGGCTTCACAAAGAATTGAATGCATTGCCTTCTATGCATGGTTATTTTTGAAAGTATATTGTCAGTTATGTGTTTTTTAAATTGCTTATTTAAGGTATCTTTTAAACCTTATTAAGTGGTGATGCTCCATTACAATATTCTGGGAGTGTTTGAAGTGTTTCATAATCTGTGCTTGATGCTTTTTTTTTTAGACAGGGGAAATGGTAGGGGGAATGCCTTTTTCTCAATAAAAAAGTAAGAAAGGCTAAATTAGGCTATGAAAAATTATATAAAATTCAAACAGTTTTATTATTAAATAATTTTATTATCCCAAATGCATTAAAAATTTTGTATGGATAAATTGAATTTGTTGCATGTTTGCTTTTAGTTGCCTTCTGGACAATCAACAACTAATCCTACTGTAGCTGAGCGTTATGGCCTAGAAGGATTAGCTCAAGTTGCTCAAGCTGCTTTAACTGCAGCCATTGCAGCTGCTCGTGCTGCTACTTCTTCCATTAGTTCACAAGAAATCCCACAAAGAGAAAGTAAGTTTCAATATCAAACATTTCATTTTATGCTTTTGTTTATTCTTTTATTAGCAGTAGATTTTTTATGTGCAAGTTCGTGCCTTTTATATGTTTGTGTCACTTTAAACTTCGTGTCTTTTATGCATTTGTGCAAATAGTATAAATAAATGTTACTTATATACTCTTGCTGTATGTTTTATCGCAGGAATAAGTAAATATATATATATATATATGGATCAAATGCATGTAAAAGAAGCATGCAATATAATTAGAACTGCTATACGATAGTCTATATAATCCAAAATGTATAAATGAAATTCCTTAAAATTGGAGGATGATAGAAATTTTTTACAAACATGTTCTTTTTCAGCACCTTGAAATCTATAAGAAACACTCGATGTATATAGAACAGAAAATTCATTAGGATTTGTTAACTTCTCTTCCCGTACCTTTTAATGGGACTAGTTATCTGGCCAACAGCCAAAGTCATTTTAGTATTGTTAACCAGTTTGTATGTTACAAACAAATCTTTATTATTGCAGAAGTGACTTGATGTGCTGTTGTAGAAAACCCAGTTAAATTTATCTTCAAAGTGGTCATTTTGACCAAAATTCGCTTTTGTCACATAAGTCTTTCTTTTACATTTTTAGTGTTACTTGTACAATTAACTGCCTTGTGGTCAGATTTCCCACATACAATTCTGACTTTGGGTTTTATCTCTTTTTTGGATTTCTTTAAGCCTTATCGAATTCCTTTCTAACACTGATTTTTCCTTTTAAATGTTGTCAAAGGTAAAGTTCTTTTTCTCCCATCTATAAATGTCTTGTACTATACCGGAAAGTATATTTGAGAGGTTAGAGGTCAGCACGGGCCGAAATTTCCAGGCCCGGGCCCGGTTCATAGAAAAAAAATTTCGGCCCGTAGAAAAAAAAATATTGGCGCGGCCCAGTAGAAAAGTTAAAAGTTCGGCCCGGCCCTATATAACAGCTAAATGTTCGCCCCAGCCCGGGTGAATTGCTACAAAACATTGATTTTTCTGTCGATTTGGTTAAAAATTTGACTCTTACGAGGAGTTCTGATCAAAAATATATATCTTAACTTTTTTTCATGTTTCTGAACTTCATTTTTATATAAGTGCCGCAGGCTGCAATATTTATTTTTTTTAATGAATCGCTATTTATTCTATGTAAATGTTTCAGCTATCATTAATATTCTTAATCCATATTCCATGCATTGAATTGTTAAAAATCTGAAAAATGTTATACAGTAAAATCTTTTAAGACTCAATTACATAGAAAAAAAAAAACAAATGTGTTGTAGACAAGTTCCCTTTTTAGAAAATGTAAATGTATTTTATATTCTTTTCTTACATATTAGTATATTAATTTTGCATGTATCAGCACGTTTTTCAGTTTAAAACAGGATTCCATCATAGGCAGGTTCCTTTTCACACATTTTACTATATTTTAATTAGCGTAGAAATTTACTATTCTTTAAAAAGAATAAATGTTAATGTTTAATTGTACAATAATGGCGATTCAAAAATGTACACATATTTTGCAAAAATCTTTGGGCCAGGCTTAATTTTACTGACCTTTGAACGGACAGGTCACGTCGAGACAATGATTTTCATATGGGCTGGCTCAAAACTAGGACTGAAAATTTTGGGCCGTGAAGACTAGACAAGAAACCAGTTCCAGCTTCGTTAAAAAATAAGTTAGGCCCGGCCCGATTCTTCCGGAAAAAAGTAAGGCCCGAACCTTCAGAAAAAAAAGTATGGGCCCAGCCCGAGTACCGCAAATGAAAATAGGCCCAAGCCTGGACCGTGCAGATCTCTATGAGAGGTATCTAATCAGCTGGTAGGTTTTAACTATTTTGGGGAACTCTATTTCCGTATCTCCCATACTTTTTAGGTGCGTTCGTAATTATATAAATACGTAGCACCTATAGTCGTCGTTCAGTCCGTCCGTCCGTCTGTCCGCATGTAACAGAGCAAAAACTACCCAACCGAATGGTCTGAAATTTCAAATATATGATTGTTGCAAAATTTTGTCTAGCCATTTCAAATTTTATGAAAATCGGATGTATAGTTTAATTACAGGGACAGTCAAAAGTTTTTCTTTACATTACGGCCAATGGGAAAAATTATTGCAAGTGCATTTTAATGATATTACAGCCTTCCGAATGATCTGAAATTTTAAAGATATAACTGATGCAAAATTTTGTTGAGCCCTTTCAAATTTTAGGAAAATCGGATGTATAGTTTAATTACAGGGACAGTCAAAAGTTTTTCCTTACATTACGGCCAATGGGAAAAATTATTGCAAGTGCATTTTAATGATATTAGAGCCTTCCGAATGATCTGAAATTTTAAAGATATAACTGTTGCAAAATTTTGTCGAGCCCTTTCAAATTTTAGGAAAATCGAATGTATAGTTTAATTACAGGGACAGTCAAAAGTTTTTCTTTACATTACGGCCAATGGGAAAAATTATTGCAAGTGCATTTTAATGATATGAGAGCCTTCCGAATGATCTGAAATTTTAAAGATATAACTGTTGCAAAATTTTGTCGAGCCCTTTCAAATTTTAGAAAAATCGGATGTATAGTTTAATTACAGGGACAGTCAAAAGTTTTTCTTTACATTACGGCCAATGGGAAAAATTATTGCAAGTGGATTTTAATGATATTAGAGCCTTCCGAATGATCTGAAATTTTAAAGATATAACTGTTGCAAAATTTTGTCGAGCCCTTTCAAATTTTAGGAAAATCGGATGCATAGTTTAATTACAGGGACAGTCAAAAGTTTTTCTTTACATTACGGCCAATGGGAAAAATTATTGCAAGTGGATTTTAATGATATTACAGACTTCCGAATGGTCTGAAATTTTAAAGATATAATTGTTGCAAAATTTTGTTGAGCTATTTCAAATTTTAGGAAAATCAGATGTATAGTTTAATTACAGGGACAGTCAAAAGTGTTCCGTTACATTACGGGGAATGGGAAAAAATATTGGAAGTGCATTTTAATGATGTATCAGACTATGCGCTTTATGAAGTGCAAAAAATTATACATTCAGTACAATATGGGGTGCAAAAAATAATTATAAAACTAGTTATAGTACGAACGCACCTCATTTGCCACGTTTGACGAGCAATTTCCAACTTGTTTAATTTTCTTTAAGCCTTGTCCCATACAGTCCTACTGCTTCATTTGGATCATAAGTACAATTGAAATAGGCATCTAGTATACCATTGCTCTTCCCTGTGTCGCTGGCTGAAAAAGTGAACTTTTAATCTTTCCCCAAGCTATTGACGCAACTTTAGTATCATGAATCAATGTCTTCAAAACTTTACTAATATTTAGATATAGGCTCTCTTGGATAGATGGCCCTAGAGGAGAAATGACCAGTCTGAATATTTCCAAAACTTGATCATAGATTGCAGCATAAACTTTTTTGTATGAAATAGTTCAATACGTTCATTCATTACGATGTGCAGCTGTGTTTTTTAATCATAAAAAGCAAGTGTAATTTTAATGTTTATTTAATTTACTGGTTGAATATTTTTGTTGAGTTAGTTATCTGAATATTTTGCAGTATGTGCATTACATTTTTTTTTTTTTACTATACAGACTTTTAAGGCACATATATAATTTGATCTTTGCTTCTAAGCCTAAAACAAAAAAGTACAATGTCAGAGTGACACTTTAAATTAAGTTGCCATCTGTCCTTCTATTTCAGGATAAATGGGCCACATCAAATCGAGGAGAGATGTTCACCTTTAATCAATATTTCAAAATTTTATGGAGTGAGGATTTTAACTAAATATAATTATTTCAATAATAATATAATAAGGCCTAACAATGCATTTTTTTTTTCAGAAATATTGAAAAACGTCGGAAACGTTCATCCCATAAACAGATAAAGTTGATAAATAAACTTGAGACCGTGAAAAAGTCTAAAATAAGCGCAAGAAAAAACAAAAATGCGACACTTCCAGCAGCGAAGAAGATGAAATACATTTGAAATTATCAGATTCTATTTTCTCATATTCAAGGCTGGAGGAGCACAGTTGAAGTTTATTCTAACAGAGTGAAAAATGTGCAGACCAGGAATCGAACCTGGATATTTGGCGTGCTTGGATATCCAGGTTCGATTCCTGGTCTGGACATTTTTCACTCTGTTGGAATAAACTTCAACTGTGCTACTCCAGCCTTGAATATGATTTAATCCAGTTGGAAAAATATATATATATTCATTCCCTTCATTATATCAGATTCTATATATTCCAAGGGAATAGAATTCAATGAGCATCACTGTGTTGATGGTGAAGAATATAATACCACAACCAAGAAGGATGACTGGATACAATGCATAAGGTGCCTGAAGTGGTTCCATGAAATGTGTACAAAGTATCAGGATCTTTGCCAAAACTGTAGTAAAATTTTACGAAGGTGAAGGATTGAAATTATACTTCCAATTTTATTCATTGAATAAAATTCGAATAATCAAAATTGGAAGTTTCTGTGATATTACTGCATCTTTACAAATTGCTATATGTTTCTTATGATTAACTGTATGAAATGTGTTATTTTTTGCTATTTTAACTTCTTTTTCTTTCTTGCATGGGATGGCCATCTTTCTTTGGCTTGGAGAGATGGCTATCTGCCATTTTAATTTCAATTTTGTTTCTCACTTTTTGTTCTCAATATTGAATTATTTTTTGTCCAAAATATGATGAGTATAAGAATTTTAAATATGCATAAATATTTCATGTATTTGCATTCTAAGAATTTTTATTTCAATCTTTAAAAGCTGTGGCCATCTATTCTAGAGTTACCCTATCGTACCATAAGCCTGATTCTTTCTCACTTCAAAATCGCAAGTTTCTTTAGCTTGTTACCCTTATTAATCACATGTTCATATGCCCCCTTGTCGTGCTAAAACGTCATCTTACCAGGTGGCGTAATTATGGTTATTTAACTTTAAATAATCTTCATTTTAACAGTTAATTTTAATTTGCAGCCCTATATTTTTCAACTTCGTAAAACATTTAACTGTAACACCATCTCAAAATTAAACACCTAACATTCTTCACTAAAGTGCAAGAAAAGCACCCCATAACCTCTGTTTGCCATAACATGGCTAATATTACTTTTTCGCCCTAACTTAGGAATAAGATCTGAAAAAAAATGATGGGAGATGGTGTATGAAATTATGACAAAGTTTAAAAACGTAACACATTTATTGGAAACTTAAATTAAAATTAAACATAATCGAGATCTGAGATCTAAGAGCTCTACTAGAGCTAAATATATTCTCAGTACAAAAAAAAAAAAAATCTGACAAAACGAAATTAGCGCGTTTTTTTGCGACGCTTTGACAAACTTCACATGATTTCATGATCTTTTACTAAAATTTGAGTGTTTTTTGTGATCTTTTACCGAAATTCGAGTGCCTTTCGCTATCTTTTGAAGAAATTTGCTGATTTTTCGCGATCTTTTGACTAAGTTCACTTATTTTTCACGATCATTGACGAAATTCGCGTCTTTTGCGGTCTTTTGGCGAATTTTGCGATCTTTTGAGAAAATTTGCGTGTTTTTCGCAATCTTTTAACTAATAATATTTTTTGGGATCTTTTGGCGAAATTCTGTTAGGAAATATTAACAAGCCCATTTCCCAGTTCTCAATGCCTCTAATTGTATTCAATAGTACATTAATCCTGGTAGTATAATTTACAGTTCTTTATTTATAAACTTTATTTTTATTAGGATAATTTTCATTTAAATATAAAGTATTCTGAAATTAAACTTACCTTTTATCTTACGTTCATCCTTTTAATCCTTCAGTTATTTATTCAGCTTTACGTTTCTTTAGTTACAGTTCATTGATAACGCCGTATCTTTATTTTGACAACTCCAGATGTTTACGTTTGCCACGCGACATAGTAGAATTTACGCGAGCGTATGACGCAGTGTATTTTTCTCCCGACAGATGACGGGAACGGATTTATGAATGAATTAGTTGACGTAGTTTGTCATCAGCAAATCACCGTCTCGTAGATCGTTCTGGAGAGTGGGCGTATCGACACGTGCCGTTCCAGCTGCTGTATTTAAAGGGGTTATTTGGAAGGAAATGATAACTTGTTTTATCTACCAATGCTCTCGTTACGAGAATTGCTTTTAGCATTCTCGGGATGCTGTAATGATCTTGTGGTAAATATTTAATCATGCGGCTTATTTTTATTTCCGTTTCATTTTTAAAAATCATCTTTTAAAAGTTACGATATTTAGTCATTTCTATTCTTCATGGCTTCTAAGTTAAAGTGTTTAAATGGCTGTTTTGATTTAAAGTGATTCATTGTTTATTCATCCATACTTGATTTATTTTAAAGACTGTTTTTATCAAGATATTTTTGCTGTGAACTTTGGAAATCAATAAAAGAAGTTTGAGCCTGGAGCTTTATCTCATCTGTCATTTACTTCATCCATTTTTAACATTTCTTCATTTATTGGTTACAGATGCATATAGTAAAAATAGTTTCAACGTACTTCATTATTTTCCTCATTTGCATATTTTTAGAAATCCATCCTCAGATCTACTTTCACTGTTGAACTCTGCTTAATCAACACATAATTTTTAATCAGTTTTACTAGTATAAGATGTTGGGGAATTGGTACTGGTGCTAATCCCTAACAAATTCGCATGTTTCTTGCGATCTGTGGAAGAAATTCGCTTGTTTTCCGCGATCTTTGGATGAAATTTGCGTTTTTCGCGATCTTCTGACAAAACTTTCGATCTTTTGAAGAAATTTCAGGGTTTTTTTTCTATCTTTTGACCGCGTTTTGTTCAATTTCCTGCGATCCTTCACAGGTTTTTTTCGTGATTTTTTGAAGGAATTCGTTTATTTTTCATGATCTTTCGACGAAATTTGCATGTTTTTCTGGGAATTTTGACGAAATTTGCATGTTTTTACCGGTATTTTGATGAAATTTTCTGTTTGTTTTGCAATCTTTTGACGAAATTCAGCGTTTTTTGGCAATCTTTTGAAGAAATGCACATTTTTTTCAATGATCTTTTCACGAAATTAGTGGTTTTTTTTTTTTTTTTTTTTTTTTTTTTTTTTTTTTTTTTTTGCTATCCTTTGGCAGAATTTGCGCTTCTCTCACGGCCCTTTGACGTAATTCGTGTTTCTTTCGTGATCCTTATCGAAATTAATTTTTTTCCGCGATTCTTTTACGAAATTTGTTTTTTTTTTTTTTTTTTTTTTTTTTCTCATGATCCTTTGACAAAATTCGGCTTTTTCTGCTATGTTTTTACGAAATTCATTTTTTTTTTTTTTTTTTTTTTTCAAGCGCTCCTTTGCGTTTTTTCTGAGCTTTCTTTGACGAAATTATCTTTTTTTTTTTTTTTCAGGATCCTTTGAAGAAATTCACGTTTTTTTCCGCAGTCCTTTGACGAAATTCGCATTCTTTCCGCGATGCTTTGACAAAAGGAGTGGTTTTTTTCCTGCGAACGATTGACGAATTTTTTTTTTTTTTTTTTCGGCAGCCATTTGTTAAAATTTGCGATATTTTTTTTGTGATTTTTTTTTTTTTTATGCCTGAATTTTCGGGCTGATGGCCGATTTTTTTTTTTTTTTTTTTTTTTTTTTTTTTTTAATTTTAATTTTTGGAACCGAATGCCTTAAATTTTTGGAAAATTCGGAACAGAATCACCCTTGGCAAACAATAAATAAATCGTACTTAAAATTGGGAAATATTTTTAACATTTCGATATTTAAAATAAAAAAGAATTACAAAACCAAAAATACTCCCCCCCCCCTCCCCCCCCCTTTTTTTTCTTTCTTTCTTTCCACAAAGAAAACTTTCCGCAAAGTTTCGAATTTTACGGAAAACTTTCCACGCACGGTGTGCGCGCATGCGTCTATATTACACAACTCTGCCAGCAAGCATAACTGTCTGAAAGCAAGTATATATACAACTCAAAATGTAAGATATTTGCGTAAAATACCACAAATGAACAGCTACTTTACTGGACGAATCACAGTACAGCAAATGTCATACTGCAGTAAGGCATAATGCATCTGCGAGATGCTAGCACCACATATAAACACTTGAAAGTGGAAGTTTTTTCCCGAAAAGTAACCACGCATTAACTTCATTCGACTTGAGCGTTGATGGAAAATACAAACAAGCCAGCAATCACGGCCAAAACTAGTGAGTGTTCTCTGTAAGGTGGACAAATAGAATAAATCAGGATGTCTAGCCACCTGGAAAACCTGTATAACCTGGAAAAGTCATAGAAAATTAAAAATTCTGTGAAAGAGTTCCAAAAAAAATTTGAAGCTTCCAAGGAAAAAAATTTCTTATTATAAAACTAAGTATTTGAAATTGCAGCATCAGGAAAATCAAATTTTACTCTTTAAAAATGCTTTAAAGAGTATTTCAACCTGTCAAGCAAATAATTTTGTCTACTCCTTTTTCAGTCTTTCCTTGTAACTCAGAAATTTTCAACCCAAGCTTCACTGAAACTTTGTACTGAATGTTGTAGGATTGATTAGATGTTTGTTTACTTATCTTTGTTTTGGAACTGAATATTTGTTAGCTTAATTTATTGAACATTTATTATTTGTATTGAAATATGTTCAAGCAATCTTTGTTTAACTGTGACTGATATGATAAGAATTGCCATATAAAACGTTGTTATCCCCATATGTACCTTCTGTGAAAATTAGAATGAAATTAGACGAATATTTTTTTAGTTATGCTTGACGAAAGGTTTTAATATCTGCTATAGCGAGTTATCACGTAGTAATATAATGTGATTAAATCAAATTGTCATTTTAGACCACATTTCTGAAAAATGCCGTGGCAGTCATTGTGTTAAAATTCTTAGTAAAAGTCGGGAATTTATTTATTTATTTTTTAATGCTTTCGAATTTCTGCATTAAAAAAGATGAATTAATTTATATTTTTTTAATGCTTTCGAATTTCTGCGTTAAAAAATAAAAATAAGCATCCACTTAAAAATTACATAATTTTTTTTCTCTATGTAAAAACATTATGTATGACATTATGTATGTATAAACATAATGTGTTTATATTTTGTTGTATATGAAGTGGTAATGTAAAAAGTTCAATGGATCTGCTCTCATTAAACAAAAAGATGTATTTATTATAAGCAAAAAGTATTTAAAAAATAAGAATTTTGGAATAAATGAGGTTCACAACAATTTGAGTTCTAAATAGCCTCAAAGGGCTGTAGGGAAAACGTGAATTTCATCAAAAGTTTGCAGATAAAAACTCAACAATCCCTTTTGAAAACAGCACTCACCCAAACATCTACATTTATTAATCTGAAATAATGTACTGAACTGTTAAAAATCCATGTTGATCTGTTACTGTGTTGAAAGATAAGGCCGTTTGATCGTACATAGAAGTTTTATTCACAGAGAGTCAATCACACATGAAAATCAGAGAATACAGTGAGGCACAAAAGAAAGTAACCTATATTTATAACATTTTGAAAGGATTCTAGGAAAGCCAATAGGGCCCTTTAATAAGACAGCCAATAGAAATTGCTAATAAGAGAACCAATCAGTTTTATTTAAGTTAATGACGTGATAGAACTGAAGCAAATGATTTCATGAAGTGTAATGTGCGATTACATCACTCTAACACCCACCCTTAATCGCACATCAAATTTTAAATTCTAAAATTCAAATTTTGAAACTACATAATTTTAAAAGTTCATAAAATTTTGTTTTAGAAAGTGCTTTTGTAATCATGTCAACAATTAGATCTTCAGTAGAAATGTATTCTACTTTAATATCATTTCTGCTGACAACATCACGAATAAATTTCAACTTAATATCAATGTGTTTCATTCATCCAAAATTATTTTCATTTGAAATGCACTTAATACATGATTGGTTATCTTCTTATACTATAAGATTTTTAACACCCACAATTTCATTGGCGATACCTTTGATCCATAAAAGATCTTGAATTCCTTTGCTCAGGGCATTTATTTCTGCCTCTGTACTTGACAGTGCAATACTCTTTTGTTTATTTACACACCATAACACAGGACAATTACAGAACATAATAATATAACCAGAGACAGATTTTCTGTCATTTGAGTTTGAACCCCAATCAGCATCAACATAAAGAGAAAGATCCGAATCACTTAAATTTCCTTTCTTATAATTAATTTTGAATTTAGACATACCTTTCAAATATCTCAAGATTTTCTTTAAGGCACACCAGGCAACATCATTAGGTTGTTCCTGAAGTTGGCTTAAGTTAACTGAAAATAAAATATCAGGTCTAGATACATATGCTAGAGTAAAGAGCCAACCAATTCCCTATATGGCTCATTAAAGCGATTACCTTTTGCAAAATTAGCAGCAGTTGCTTTAGTTTCAATGGGAATGGAACTGGGATTACAGTCCAGCATTTTGAATCTTTTCAATAACCTTAAAATATAGGACTCTTGATCTAAATATAAACCGTCCGAGGTAAATTCCATTTGGATACCTAAAAACTCGGATGCTTTTTCTGATTTTGACATCTGAAATTCTTTTGATAACATATCAATAATAACATTAATTTCTCAAACTTCTGAACTTGCAATCAACAGATCGTCGATGTAAAGAGCCATAAATATTTTGTTTGAATTTACATGTCTTATAAAAATGCAAGATTCAGAATAAGTTGTTTAAAACTTAACTTAATCACAAAATTGAGAAATTTTTGATACCACTGACGTGGGGTCAAACCATATGAACTTTTTTTAGTTTACATTTTCTACCAGTACTATCATCATACCCCTTAGGTTGATCCATATAAATATTCTCATTTAATTCCTCATTTAGAAAAGCAGTTTTAACATTCAAAACAAAAACATTGAATTTTTCATTTAACATAATTAACACTAAAGCTTATAACAGGTGAAAATGTCTCAGTATAGTCCACTCCTTTCTGCATGAATCCGCGAGCTACAAGCCTTGCTTTGTACTTACCGTCTCTCTTTTTCCGCAGCACCCACTTGCACGAGATGGCATTTCTGTCTACTGGCAGCTCTTTTAAATTCCACACTCCATTTTCTCTCATGGATTCTATTTCTTCGTTCATAGCTTCTTTCCACTTTTGTTGTTCGTTGTGAAGCAGAGTACAAATGTCATCAAAATTTAAGGTTTCTTCTTGAGTAAGCATTGCTTCATAAATTTCAGGTTTTGGAAACCTAACGGGATGTTTCTTTTCTCTGGATGATTTTCTCACACTTCTGCCGGATTTTCATTTTTTTCTCTAGATGCCAGGGAACTATTGATTACACTTTCTTGAAATTGGCTTTCGTCATCAGGCTCATTTTCATTCATGTTCCAGAATACATGTTCAAAATCATTGGAAGTTTTCTTCTCTTCGTTAAATTTAACATTTTTGGATATAATGACGTGTTTTGTTATGGGATCTAGTAAGCGATAACCTATTGATGAATAGCCTATAAAAATCATTTTCTTGCATTTTTCATCTAATTTCTTCCTTTGATTATTAGGTATCAGTGTATAGGCATCACAGCCAAATACTCTAAGATTCTTCAAATCAGGATTATTTTTGTGCTTTAAATAATATGGAGTGTAATTGTTAACCTTTTACCCGCCAACGTTCCACAAATGGAACAAAAACTATGTGGTGCTGTATCTTTTTAAATATTTGTTTAATCTGTTTGAAATTTTTAATATATCTTTTTAAAAGATGGGCTTTAAGGGGTTAAAAATTATTTTTTTTAATTTTTTGTGTTTTCTATTTTGGAGTTTGTTGAAATGTAACAAAAAACGTAAATGTAGTAGACTGTTCTTTTTACTCTATCTATAACTTTAGAATTCAAATGTGAGTGCTGTGATGATTATTATTGTATTGTTTAGTGTTGTTTATTACGTTTTATGCATAAATGAATGTTTTATCTTATTTTATTTTTGTTTTATGATCATTTGAATGCCAATGTTCCACATGTAGAACGTTGGTGGTTCAAAGTACAAAATTATCTCATTGTTACTTTTTTTAGGATCTTGATCATTTTTACTGGGCTTCCTCGGGCGATTATTTTTTTATTATTTTCGTACCAGTATTATTAAAGAATAAATTTTATGATATATCTCTTGCACCTGTTGCCAAAGTGTCTGTAAAATGTTTTTGAAACATTAAATGCCAATAAAATCTACAGAAGAATTGCAAAAGCTGTTAGATAAAAAATGAGACTGAATATGAAATAACAATAATCACATTCAATCACGAAATAAAGATAAGGTAATTTTCTTACCTTTTGGTTCTTGATCGTCCACGTCGAAACTGGTAATTTTCTTCAGAATATCCATTGAAGAGCTATATCTATATCTACTGATTATTTAAATATCTTTGAGATTAATCCTGTGAAAAAAACTTGGTTTTTCTTTTATTCTTATGTGTACCTTTTTATGCATAATGTATCCCATGGATTCTTTAGAATTTTAGTTTAATGTACTATATTTTATATCTATATTATAAAGGACAAACATATCTGTGCGTAACGCATACGTCATTTTATGAATGGCAGCACTTTGAAATTTGAAATAAAATTTTCGTTTTGCAATTTTTTCTACTGCAAATTTTTAAACTTCTAAACATCGCATATTTTAAATTTTTACACCGTCGTATAAGGAAAAAAATGCTTTTTTAAATGCAATTTGTTTGAAAGCTGTATCTCGATTTATTTTTGAGATATTAATTTTTTTGTAGTTTTTAATACCATTTTTCTAACCGTGGCAACAAAAGTACCCCATTTCTATTGAAAGTTAACGAAAAATTGTCGTAAATAGCAGATACTGTATCTTTTTGTTGCCATTTTCTCATAAAACCTGAAAAAAAGTTGAAATTAAAATATGGGCTATGTCAAGAATATTGCCTGTTATTCCGTGATAATGACGTCATATGCACACTTTTCTATAGATGAAGTTTTAAAGTGGATTGCTTTAGCAGATGCAAATGACGTTATTTTATAAAAAAGCGTGTATTTTAATTCTCAAACCTGAATTATGTTTTGTAGAAGTGCGTCATTTTCACAGCCCAGCTGCTTTGAAATTCTTCACAGGTGAAAATGCTTCGCTTTTAAAAATAATGTAATCGAAATCACACACTGATAAAACGCAATGTTTTACAAAAATTCAGAGTGTCTTTATAAAACAGAGGTGACATGCAAATAATAGCGATTTATGTTACAGAAATTGGTGGTTCTCGCCTGGATGGATTTGCTTCGCCGAGTTAGACAAGCAAACAAATAATTCGTGGTTTAAAATAATATCGTGTTCCTGAAGTTTTTGTCGAAAATTCTCTCGAATAATAAAATTTTAATGCTATTTTTTAAGACATTCTACTATAATTTTATCAAAATAACATTATTTTCTTCATTTAATTTTTCCTAATTTTATATAATCTATGTATTTAAAACACAAATGTGTGTTTTAGTCATTTGCTCTGATCTTTCTGCTGAACCAATTTTACTAATATTTTTTTTTTTTAACTAAAAGCTCTTCCTTTGTAGATGTGATCGCACTATCCGTTTATTTTTAAATATCCCCACTTTTATATTTTAATTTTAAAAGCATTTATGAAATTTCTTCAAAATGATGAAAATTAGATAGCTTTCATTATTGCAGACAAGACAGAAATAATGAGGTATTTTTAACTTTATTCATGCTATTTTCTAATAAAAATTGTTGTATAGGGTTTAGTGGCGCCAAATCCCATTAGGAGCAAAATATTATATTAGGGGCATAATAACGGAAAATGACATACTGCTTTTGAAAACACGCATTTTTTCACATAAATTTTCAATATTGTTTTTCCTTCTGCATGTGTACTGATACTAAGTTTCAGACACTAGGCGAAATGCTTATTTAAGTGAAAATAAAGTCATATTTAAAAGAAAACTATCATTTTCTTAGATAAAACTAAACAATTTAACACACATGCGTCTAAAAAACATAAATTACGGAAATTTTTACTATCCGGAATTGAGATTAGAATCTGAAGTAAAGAGTGCGACTGTTCACATAAAAGATGGTTGCTCACAATCTTGACTTCAAGTTTTGAGTTAAAATTATTTTTAAATGATCAAACAAAATACATTTAAAAAAAAAAAATGATGGATATGAGAAGAGCGTATGCAAATTTTGAGAAGGTGAAAATTGCTGTTTTCATTCCGGAAATTCAAGCATAAGAACCTCAATTGATAACCACATCCTAATAACTCATCTTTATTATATTTTACTGATTAAGTATCTATATATAAAGAAAAAAACGTATCTGTGCATAACGCTGACGTCATTTTGCGAATGGCAACACTTCATGATCAAATTTCTGTCTTGAAATTTTTGTTTCGGCAATTTTTTAATCTTCTGACCATCGTATATTTTCAATTTTCGTCGCATAGGGAAAAAAATTTACTTTCAAATGCAATTTGTTTAAAAACTGTATTCATTGACTGATGTATTATATTTTCTAAAATTTTTAAGCATGATTTTTTTAAGTTTATCTCATCACGTGCCCGTTTCAATACATAATAATAATAAACATTTTACATATAAAGCAACAAACATTTTTCAGCATTTGTTTCTGGCTATTTTTGCATAACGAAATTAATACTTCCTTTATAAACAAATAAAAGAATAATATTAAAAAAAAAACCACCAATCTAACATATTTGTGAAAGACAAATTAATGAAATTAATACTTCTTTTATAAATAAATAAAAGAATAATATTGAAAAAACACAAATCTAACATATTTGTAATCGTACAATTTAAATTTTTAGATCACCATATAGGATTAGGATTTTTTTTTCAAATGGAATTTGTTTGCAAAGTTCATCTCAGTTTACTGATTGTCTATGGTTTTAAAAACAATTTTAAAACATGAAATATTTTTTAATTTATCTATATCACACAGAGCTCGATTACGAAAAATTAATCCGTTTGCCCTTAAAACAAAGAGTTCATCATTTTCTTACGGCTAATTTCCATTAAAAAAACTTCTCTATGAATAAATAAATAAAATAATATAAACAAAACAAAAATTTAACAGACATGTATAAACTCTGAAATTATCAGAACATAAAAGGATGCCATAAGTAGCAAAATCTTGGTCAAATAACTCTTAGCATGCGGCTAATAAGAAAAGATCGCTTTTGATAAATTTCAAAAATTTGATTGTATAATTCGTATTTCCCATATGAAAATTCTTTTTTAATGTAAACTCGCAATCTAAAAAATTTATTCCATATAAATAAATTATTAGTTTTCAATTTAAAAAAATATTTTCACCTATATTCTTTAACCCGGGAAGCCCGGGTACGATCCCCTAGTATCTTTAAAATTACAAACTGGAGCATACATTTTTGCTCCTTCCTGATTACATTTCAAAATACACACTGAAGAAAATTATAACTTACAAAAAAATATTATTGATATATGATTAAAAATAACATAAACAAAAAAATCTTGATTAAATATAATATATTATTAAAACAATCAATATTATTTAGAGTCTGTAAATTATTATTATACTTCTTTCATCTGTCACAATTGCAGTCATTTAATATAAATGTTTATCAGTTTTTGATTGGCATATTACACAAACAAGGAAGTAATTTTGTGAAGTAATAATCAAGTGTTATTTATGACAAAGTGTTTTTGAAAGACAGGAAAAAGTTTATCTTGATTAATGATGGGTTTATATAATTCTGAAAGAGATTAGTTTTTCTGACAAAAACAAGGAGGATATTTTGATTATTATAGTGATGCCAAAGTTGTTTGTGTATGATGGAGTGACAACAGTGTCGTTATTGTTATGTCAAATTGGGAAGCTAACACATTGCTAACTCAAAGTGGAACATGATATTCTGGAAAATTGAAGCGAGAAGTTTCAATCAAATAACCTCGATTGATTAGATTGTATAATTAGAATATGTATAGTGTAGATTTTTGGATTATTTGCTTGGAACATGTCGTCCAGTACTTCGATGATAAAAATGGTGATGAAATCTGTTTGCAAATGAACTAAATATGGCTGTTGTTACTTATGCAGTAGGTTCAAAAGAAACCCTAAGCCATTTGGAGTTTCGTTGTGAAATTTGCGATTGTTGCCATAAAAATTGGATTTGATGTTTGAGAAAGGGAATAGAAAGTCCTACTGCTCCAGTAAGTATGGACATTATCACCTCATTCAGTAGCTATTTTTTTTTTTTATCTACTACTCAAGTAGATTCTCAAATCGACAGAAACACATGAATAAATGGTGTGAATATTATGGGAAGCATATGCATGAAAAATGTTTTCATACCCTTCATAAACATTTTGCTGTTAGTGACTAGTTAACATGTTCCTAAAATAGAAACATTTTTTACTTTACCTTGTTTCCTTTGTTTTGTTGTGTGTGCAGTGCTGATATGATTTCGAAAGAAAAATTTGCCAAAATGTACAAATGTTATTTGTACCGCCAATGTTCCACAAGTATAACATACCTGTAACTCCACTTCTATTTTACATAACATCCCAAAATTCGGCACGCAACCTTAGAATTAATCTAAATTGTCTCAAAAAATTTTTCAAATTAATTTGACAAGCAGTTCATGGTGCGGCGGGTAAAAGATTAATGGATGCATTAGGCAGTCTGTTGTTTATGCAGGCGGCAGTGAGAACTGCAAAACCCCAAAAGTTTTTAGGCAAATTAGCTTCAAATAACATCGCCCGTCCTTTTTCTAAGAGACTTCTATTAACGCGTTCTGATGCACCATTCAAACATGGAGTATACGGAGGTGAAGGATCAATAAGAATGCCAGCTTCATTTGCAAATTTTAAAAATTCACCATCAACATATTCTTTCGCATTGTCGCACCGAATTTTCCTTACTGTGGGATGAAGTTTACAGAAACTTTTAAGTTCATTTGCTACATCACTCTTTCGTTTAAGCAGCAAACTTCAGCAAAATGCGAATAGTCAATCTATTAAAGTCATGACATATTGCTCACCTGCAAAAGTCTTGGGTACTATCGCTCCACATATGTCCATGTGAATCATCACCATTGGTTCGGATTCTCTTTTTCTGGGACCTTTTCCAACAGGTGTTGCACATAATTTTAAGCACGTACATATTTCACAAAAATATGTTGAAGTCGGCAATCCTAACAGTTTCAGGACTTGATTGCACGAGTGCCCACATCTTCTATGCCACAAATCACTAACGTCAATATTTGAGTTGAGAGCAGTTTCACTTTGCGGTAAAAAATCACTCACATATTGGCTGCAATTTTTCCGATGGCCAAACAATAAACTTTTGTTTTCTTTTTCAATGAAAACTTCTTCATTTTTGAAGATCTAGATGAACAGTCTCTATATTTTTCGCTGATATTAACTGTCCGTTTAAATTTGGAACAAAAAGTACATCATTTAAAATAATTTTTACGTTATTAGATATTTCATCACAAATGTCACCAATACCTTGAATTTCCAGAACTGCAGATTTTGAAGCACATTTAATAGTTCCTGTTGCTGGTTTCAGTGAGCTGAACCATTCCTTTCGTGAAAACATATGGGAAGTAGCACCGGAATCAATGATGAATTTATCAATATCTAAAATTCCTGCTGCGAAAGATATTTCGTAAGCTGAATGTTTTTCATCCGAATTTGTTGTAGGATTAAATTTCGAATATCTGCAGTCGTGCTTATAGTAGCCACTTTTCCCGCACTTAAAGCATTTAGAAGTCTTCATTCTGCAAAATTTTGACGTATGGCCTTTCTTTTTACAAAATTCACAAATCATTTTCTTATGTGTAGCTGTAAAGCTAATGTTATCCAGCAAAGATTTTACATAATAATTTTTATCACTATTCTTTGAGTCATTCATTAATGCTTCAGCATCTATTAATCTTTGAGTTACTAATTCTAAAGTTAAATTGATACTGGGTTGATTTTCTAATGCAACTTTAACCACTTCGTAATCTTTTGGTAAGGACATCAGAATGTAAACAATAGAATCTATATCACCTACCTCAGCACCAGATATCCGTAAGTCCGTAATTAATTTTAGAACTTCATCGATATGTTGTCTCATTGGAGTGTCTTTACTCTTTCTCATTGTGGCTAGTCATTTTCGAGTTAGTATTTGATTAACAGCCCCTTTTGCTTCATACGTAGATTGAAGACTTTTCCATAATTTGCACGTTGTATCTTCTTTTTGAAGCGAAGCTAAAATTCGATCGTCAAGAAGCGTTAGCAATAGCGCATAAGCCTTTTTTGATTTACTTATTTCTTCAGTTTTTGATAAATCTGCTTCTCTTTCTAAATAATCATCCAATTCTTCTGCAAAAAATATTGCATTTACCTTTCTGCTCCATATTGGAAAGTTATTACCTTCAAATGCCATGACTGCATATTCTTTTCCGTTTAAAGCCATTACTCGAATTTTCTCACTGAAGAACAAAAACTCCTGAGCAATAAATCCTAGTGTGATTGACCTACTTTTGCGATCAATGCTTTGAAAATCTTAGAGAAGAAGTACAGAGAGAATTTTCTCACAAACCATGCTCTGCTGTTAAAAATCCGTGTTGATGTGTTACTGCATTGAAAGATAAGGCCGTTTGATCGTACATAGAAATTTTATTTGCAGGGCGTCAATCACACATGAAAATCAGAGAATACAGTGAGGCACAAAAGAAAGTAACCTATATTTATAACATTTTGAAAGGACCCAATAGGGCCCTTTAATAAGACAGCCAATAGAAATTGCTGATAAGAAAACCAATCAAAGTTAATGATGTGATAGAACTGAAACCAAATGATTTCATGAAATGTAATGTTCGATTACATCACTCTAACATGAACTAACTTTTGAAAAATCGGTTAACCCAAACTCAACTTGCAGGAATCTATGCTCAGCCTCGAATAGAAAATAAGTTAACCCAACCTGCAACAAAAATAATTAACGCTGGGGTGGATACCCTCCCTGCTGTAACCTTTCAGAAAAGTTGCTATGTTTTTCAGATTTTTTTTTTTTTTTACTCAGAATCTTTCCTAGCATGGGATCTGGTAACTCATTATTACCTCACCCACACCCGACCTACAGTTAGAGAAAACACGAAGGCATAAAATTCGCAGACCTTTTCCATTTTTTGATAAATGAATTATTTATCGAGTTATGAGCGATTGTTGTCACTTAATGACAGGGTTCCCCCCCCCCCCCCTCCCACACTCTCGCGTTTGAAAATTCAGTTCAAAATGCCAACTTTGACAGCATTTTCTGAAAGCCTTTTGCCTTTGTAAAAAATGGAACAATCATCATTCATGAAAAAAATACCTGCTGTGTAAACTCAAAAATTAACTTAATTACATCTTTTTTACTTATGTTTTATTATTCACGCCAGAAACTTTTATTAATACGGTAGTACCCCGGTTATCCAAAAATCGGCTTAACCGAAAGACCTTAAAATTCCTTGAAGTCCTTTTAAATGTGAAAATTTTTATTGCCAACACAATTTTTACTAATGTCAAATGACACCTTTCAACATATTTTGACTTATGATTATTATTTTATTTGTAAGTTTTAGATCAAAACAATTCCGAATCATTTTTAATACATTGAAGAATTGTTCTAATACTTTTTAGCTTTTAAAAATTAGAAGCAAAATAAGTAAAAAATCAAATGTTTGAAAGGTGTTATTAGACACTGGTAGGAATATTGTTAAAAAAACATGTTCTTTATGAAATAAACAGAGTCAACTTACATATTTGGTCCATTGGGTAATTTCAAGCACTTTATTAGATAGACACGTACGACACTTCTTTTTTTTACAAAATATGTTGCGATTGTTATGCTGTTGCTGTGACTTGTAATTTTGGTTTGTCATTCAAGGTGCTTTGAATACGGTACCACAACATTTTTATTACAATGATGTTCTAAATTACGATCACAGTTTTTCATCAAACAAGTTTTCACCTAAAGACTCCCAGTTATTCGAAAATTCCTATGGAACCCCGGTTAACCGAAAATGCTTTGGTCCCATGCTTTTCAGATAACCAGAGTTTTACTGTATTTGAAAACAAGATTAAGATAATTTGGGGAAAAAAAGTGTGATTTCTATCCGTAAAAGTCGCCAATCATGTCATTGATTATTAAGGATTAATATTTTTTTAAACAGACATATTCTTTCCCTCTATTGGCCGGGCAGATTTTGCCGCAAACTGTGTCCAATTCAAGCTGCTACTAACACTGTTTGGCAATAAATTCCAAAAGCCGCCAAGATATGCAGTTGTGTGAAATACCATACAGCTCCGTGAGCGAGATAAGGTTGATATAAGTACAGCGCTCTGGAGCCATCAACACTACAAGAGGAGTGAACGGTCAGTTCTCATCAATGTTGATTCATGATTTCTAGAAGCCTGTAGAACAGTGTGCTCGTTTTAGTGGATGAGAGAGAAAGAGATCATTTTTATCCTTAATTCTAGCTTCATTGGCTAGAAATCAAATTATCTTAAGCAGCCAATATTTTAATGAAAATTTATGTATAATTTTAGCAAAGCAAGTATATAAATATAAGTGGGGACATGCCCCAAATACCCTATATGAAGAGCAGCCACTGGCTGTATTTTTACTTTGAAATAAGTATAAGTAATAGTCTTCTAAATTTCTAAATTGACACATGCTGAAACACCTATACTCTCCCCCATTAGAATGTTTAAAAGCAGCATTTACAAAAATGAAACCTTTTATTGGGTGAGTGCAAAAGTTCTACCCGATTTAAGCATTTGAAAATGTCAAGTGGAGTACGGACATGTTACAGCTGACTTTTCGAGGGCAGGAAAGTGGCCAATAACTTGTGGAGCAGTAGAGTATCTATAGACAAAACGTTTGTCAGAAGAACTCATTCAGAACAGGAAAGAACGTGGCAATCGAGAAAGACCACATCAGACATTGTTTACTGTACGAGTCTGATAAAGGCGTTGCAGCAGCCACAGCTTGCCACAGCATTTGTCAAGTGTATGCAGAGGATGCCGTGAACGATAGCATCTGCCTCCGTTGATTGAAGAATTTCCAGGATGAAGACAGGGGCTCTAAAGATCATGCTGGTTCTGGATGCCCATCAGTGGTTTCTGATAAGGATCTGGACACAGCCATAATAAATCCATCCAACCGTCGAAGTATTAGCAGAAACATTCTCTGTACACAGCACAACAGTCAATAGACAGACGCAGGTGCTTGGCTTCATCACCAAGTTTGATCAGTGTGTACCACACTAGCTTATGGCAAGGCAACGAGAAGAGAGGATTAGCACCTGTGTTTCTTTGCTTTCCTGTAACAGTAGGGAATTATTTTTGAATCGAATTGTAATGGGTGATGAGAAGGTGGGTACTGTGCCGTAATGTGAACCGATGAAGGATCGTGTGGCCGAGTTGCAGAGAATATGCCATCGGCCTTAACAGGAGGACTTGATCCTGAAAAGGTTTTGCTCAGTGTTCAAAATTTAAAAGCGGTGAAAATGCACGAAAATCTTTCAAAAAAATGTTCTAAATGAAGATTTAACCACAATTTTCAGGAAGTACCAAACCGATTTAAAAAAATAATGTCGTCAAATTGATGGTGACAGCCCTTGCTCCAACATAGGCCATATTTTATGTCGGTTCCACTGACCCAAAGGGGTTGCAGGAGCAAAAAACGTTCTAAAAATGCGATTTTTTTTTTGTGTTACTGAAGGGGCTACAGACATGAAATTTGGCCTGATAGTTAACTATTACATATAAATGATCTCTAAGAACATTTCTTAAAATATTCGGAATTTAAAAGGGGTGATATTGCCCGAAAAGCGTTCTAAAAAACGTTCTAAATGGCGATTTCTATGCAATCTCAGAAAGTATCTAAGCGATTTCCGAAGTAATGGTTGGAAATTGATAGTGATAGCCCTTGCTCTAACATAGACTCTATTTATATCGGTGTCACTACCACCTTGGGGTTGCAGGAGCAAAAAACTTTCTAAATTGTGCTTTCTATAATACTGAAGGGCCTAGAAACATGAAATTTAGCATGGTAGTAACTTATAACATATAAATGATCTCTAAAAACATTTCCTAAAAAAAAAAAATCGAAATTTAAAAGGGGTGAAAATGCGTGAAAAGCGTACTAAAAAAACATTCTAAATTAACATTTTTTCACAGCCTCAGGAACTATCAAACTGATTTCAAAAGTAATAGTTGGGAATTGATGATGATAGCCTTTACTCCAAGGTAGGCTATATTTCTTGTTGGTGTCACTACCCCAAAGGGGGTGCAGGAAAAAAAAGTCCTAAAAATATGATTTTTGTGTTCCTAAAGGACCTAGATTAGGGGTGCACAACCTTTTAAAGAGAAGGGCCACTTACAAAAATGTTTGGGTTGTCGAGGGCCACATCAGTAACACAGAGAAATTTCTATATCGGAAAGGTGGGGGGGGGGGGGTTATAAGTCTTTATTCTTGATGAATAATTAGTTTTTGTCTATAACAAAAATAAACAAACGGAAATAAATAATTGTATGCAGGAATGCAGGGCTTCTTCACATCTGTATGGATAAACATACAACGCTTTATAAAGATTAACGGTTCCTTCTTGATAAATGGTAACTTGAAGAAGAAAAATTACACAACATTTCTAAATAATTGAACGTTATTGAAAATTATAAAAAAATTTTTATTCAAGAATAACTTCATTTAAAATAAAAGGAAACTTATTTTTGAAATAACAAGGCCTGATGGACTAATTATGCTATTTTTTCTGCGGATTATTAACAAAACTTGTTTTTTTTTTTTCTTTTGTCAATCAAGTGCGACTGATCCGCGATTTCTTATCGCGATTTTTTATCAATGACCATTTGACAGACATCGCAGTAATTTTTCATTGCCGATTGGCAAAATTTGCAATCTTTTCAACCAACCAATTTGCGATACCTGCGATAAATTCATGAAATTCGTGATTTTTTTCGGCAATAAGTTTTCAAAATTCGCAATTTTTTTCCACAACGGGTCAACGAAAATTGCGATTTTTTCCGCCCTCGAACGAATTATTTCTCGACTTTTTTGCTCTGCGATCGATCCTCGAAATTTGCAAGTTTTGTTCATGAACGATTGACAAAATTCGGGATTTTTTTCATGAGTGATTGGCGAATTTTGCGATGTTTTACTTGACGGATTGACAATATTTGCAATTTTTTCCAACGACCAATCCACAAAACGTAATTTTTTCCTGATATACATTGATATAATTTGCGATTTTTTTCGCGCAATAAATTGATGAAAGTCACGATTTTTTTATGCGCATAATCGATGAAATTTGCGATTTTTTTTCATGCGACCAATGGATTTCTATTTCATAATATTTTTTGGGACTGACACACAAAATTAGTATTTTTTTTCCATGAGATATTGAAGAAATTCACGAATTTTTGAGGAAATTCACTATTTTTTTACGAGCGATTGACAAATTTCACAATATTTTTGCGACCAATTAACAAATTTGTAATTTTTTCTATCAATTGTCGAAATTCGTGATTTTTTCCGCGACAGATTGAGGATATCGAGATTTTTTTCTCACGATAAATTGAGAAAATCGCGATTTTTCCAGAGCCGATCAACGAAATTTGCAATTTTTCATACCTCATCGACAAAATTTCCTATTTTTCTGTGCCCGATTAACGAAATTCGCGATTGTTAACTGACTTTGACGACATTTGTAATTTTTCCCACGGCGAATTGACGAAATTTGTGATTTTTTTTCTCACAATAAGTTGGCGAAACTCACGATTTTTCCTCAGCTCACCGTCAAAATTTGCAATTTTTCTGCATCTGATCAACAAAATTCGCAATTCTTAACTGACTCTGAAGAAATTTGCAATTTTTACGTGACAAATTGGCGAAGTTAGAGATTTTTTTTTTTCTCGCGATAAACTGACGAAACTCACAATTTTTCCGCAGCCAATCAACAAAATTTCCAATTTTTCTGTACCTCATTGACAAAATTTCCTATTTTTCTGTGCCCGATGAACGAAATTTGAGATTTTTCCGTGCCAAATCGACATAATGTGCGATTTTTCCTCTTGCGATCAAAAAATTCTAAAATTTTCCGCTCCCGATAAACGAAATTTTCGATTCTTAACTGACTCTGACGAAATTTGTAATTTTTCCTGCGTTAAATTGGCAAAATTCCTATTTTTTCTCACTATAAACTGACAAAATTCGCGATTTTTCCGCAGCTGATCAAGGAACACACAATTGATAAAATTCGCGATTTTTACCGCGACGATCAACAAAATTCACGATTTTTAACTGACTCTGATGAAATTGGCAATTTTTTCAGCAGCAAATTGTCGAAATTCGCTATTTTTTCTCGCGATAAACTGACAAAACTCACTATATTTCCCCAGCCGATCAACAAAATTTGAGATTTTTCTGCGACTCATCAATAAAATTTGCAATTTTTCTGAACTCGATCAACGAAATTTGCAATTCATAATTGGCTCTGAGGAAATTTCAATTTCTTCCCGAGGCAAATTGACAAAATTCACAATTTTTTCCTGCGACATATTGACAAAAATTGCAATTTTTCCAGTTATAAATTGTGGTCGCAGGCCACAATTTAGCCGTTGGCGGGCCACAGGTTGTGCATCCCTAACCTAGATGCATTAAATTTTGCATGGTAGTTACTTTTTAGATATAAATTATCTCTAAGAACATTTCCTAAAAGAAATTAGAAATTTAAAAGGGATGAAATGGGTGAAAATGTTCTAAATAACATTCTAAATGGAAAGTAATCGTTGGAAATTGATGGTAACAGCCATTGCTCTAGCATAGGCTCTAATTTATGTCGGTGTGCTTCCATCTGGGAGTTGCAAGCAACATGAAATTAGGCATGGTACTTGCTTATAAGATGTAAATGCTCTCTAAGAGCAGTTTTTAACCCTCCGAGCGTCTTGCAAAAGGGTAAAATTATAATGTTGTTTTCTTTGCATTTTGTTTTAAATGCTAAGAAAATGATTTTTTCATCATTATAAAAAAGAATCAATTACAAATATGAATGTTATCCTTGAGAGTATTAATCATTCTTCAATGTATTTAAAATTCATTAAATCTATAGAATAAGATAAAATAAGAATAGAATAAGATAATATATTATCTTAAATATTGCTTGTATTGCTGTGAAACTTGGAGCTTAGTGAACGGAATATTACGTCGCAAACACTTAGAGGGTTAAAGAATTCAATATTTAAAAGGTGTTAAAATGCATGAAAAATGTCTAAATTGCGATTTCTACGCAACCTCAGGAAATATCAAACCGATTTTTAAAAAAAATGGTTTCAAATTGATGTTGACAGTACCTGCTCCTACTTACGTAGTATCCAAGGGCCAAGGGGTTAAAGAGTAACAGAGCTGCTTTAGGCAGATAGAAGCGAATAGCTGATTTTATTACCCCCAAAAGAACTAAATATTTAAATATGATATTCTGTATTAAACTGGTTCTATTAAAACTTAAAGAAACTTAATCAAAAGAATATAAAACATAACACTGATTAAAATCAACGATAACATTTATTAGTTCATTAACATAAAAACAGAAAAATATATTGGTAAAGTAAAAATGAAAACCATTAGAAACAGAATGTATTTTAAACTTAAACATCACAGTAATTCTATTAAACAAGATTTAAATTAAAATAAACTTAACTGCTTTGATCACATAAAATAAACACAAAATAAAATGAGCCACTATTGTGACAATGAAGATGCACCAGAGCTTATTAGTATTTTGTAAAAGACATTTTAGAAAATTCAAACAGCTGAGAAAAGTACCGGAGTCCATCCTGATCAATAGTCCACCCAAAAGGTATTATGGTTTATCGTAAATGTTCTTTACATAATTCCATACATTCAGAATCCATGATGCAATGTTCTTTACCGAACTACGTCCATAAACAAAGTGAAACGCTACAACATCAGGGAGTATCAACAGCACCTTCTCAAACCGAGCAGATGAAATGGAGTACCGGCGGTCATTAGAGTAAACCACGACGCCATCATCCTTTCCACATGAATTACAATGGAACCAATCCTTATTCTTCACTGGAAACATATTAAGCCGGACGAACAATCTCTTGTAGTAATGAAATGTTCTTTAAACGGCGACAACGTAAAAACAGATGGCCTCATAAACATCGTTCACGGGAGTTCGGCGACTGACAATTGACGTTTACAGATGATAAACAACTCAAAAATAAAACACCATTTCATATTCTTTAAACATTTGAGGAAAAACAGACCGAAACTTTAATATATTAGATGAGAGACTAATGAGCGAAAAACATCCTCCAGAAACAATGTTACGACTCGTAACGGATAAACAAAACAAACTCAACAAACGAAGCTACTGCAACATGGTGAAGCTCCAGTATATAAATGATTCACTGGATTGAAAAGCCTCCTATCACACCCCGTGAAACGCACCCACTGACTCCAGCAATACGATTGGTCAGTAAGTTGTCACGTCGATTCACGTAAGTGAAGACGTCACTGACACAAGCCGATTACGCCACCTGATGGCGATCGGGATAACTAAATTACGTCATACATCGTAATGTGCTCGACGGAGGTGTGTGGTGGAAATGTAAAACAGATGCCGGGAAATATAAAGGTTTATAAAAAAATAAAGAAAGAAGAAAATTAGCTATGAGTGACAACAAGTAATGAAAAAGGTCTATTTAAGAGGTAAGTAAACTATTGTTTTTAATAAAGAAAAGTGCTTTTAATAAAAGTAAAAAGTTATATTTGCTATTATATGAAATGTAAATAAAGCAGAACGATCTTTTAATAAAACGTAATTCTTGAGATGAATGAAGATGAATGAAAGAATGATATTTATGAAATATAATGAAATGTAAATGAAGTTAATAAATATATATAGCTGTGAATAGGCTAGGTTTCAAAGGGTGTAAACATGCTTGACATGTGCACCTGTAGGTACACTAGTTACACAAAGTAAATGTTGGCAAAGATGTGTACAGAAACAAGAACCAAGGGTGTACCTATCAGCTCCAACATAGTCTATATTTTATGTTGTTGTCACTAACACCTGGATGTTGCAAGAGCAAAAAATGTTTTAAATTTCATTTTTTGTGATACTGGAGGTCTAACATTTTGAAATTTGGCATGGTAATTACAGTCGGCTCTCGTTAATTCGAACTCGTCGGGACCACAAGAAATGTTCGAATTATCCAGAGTTCGAATTATGGAAAGCATGAGAGGAAAACATGTTTAAAGGGGTACTATTACAAAGGAATTAATGTTATAATATTTTTTTTTAAATTTCAGATGTTATCGTTAGAATGACTAAATATTAAATTAAAAGATATAAATACGTAAAATAATTAATAATATTGAAATAATATAAATAAAACATAAAAATTAATAATACACTATAAAACAACTGCATTTAAAATTACATTTTAATTATACTATAATTTTCTCACCTGAAATTAGATGAATATTTACGAAATTATTTACACTTATTTATCATCTCTATGAAAAAAAATTACCAATTGTTGTTTCCTTAGTCCTATTCATTTTTTACTTTATAGCCAGTTTTCTATTTCTAACAAACAGTTAAGATCTTTGTCCGATGACGGCTGCATCAGGATAAATGTACGCAAACACTCAATTGATTGTGCAATTGACTTTTCTCTGGGTAAGGAAAGCACTTGGGACATAGTAGCAGAATTGCCAATCCGATTCCATCTCCTCATTGCATTTTTCGTGAATTGTTTCAACAATTTCTTCCACAGTTAGGGGTCCAGATACTTCTAAACTATTGTCGGTTACTACATACTCTGCAAACGTAATATCGCACTGGAACTTTTCAGAAAAGTTTGGAAATTCTATTTCTCTGAAAGGTCTGTCGTTTTCGTCATTTGCATTCAACCACTCTTTTTCGATGGATGGATAAATCCGGCATGTCGAAAGCCACTTTCTATTGTTTCAGGTTGTACGGCGTCCCACACCGCATATAGACCGTTGATGGCCGTGAGTAATGTTATGTTGTAGCTTTCTTTAAGGTCCATCGAAATTAAAATTTGTTCTAGAATCCTTTTACGATAATGAATTTTTAAATTTTGAATTATTCCTTGGTCCATCGGTTGCAGTTGTTCTGTAATATTAGGGGGTAAATATTCAATCTTTATAGAGCTCAGTGTTGGTAGTTTACAATGACTCTGCACATTATCTAGCAGCAATAGAATATTCCTGTTTTTACGAGAAATTTTTTTATCCAGTTCTTTTAACCAGCTGATGCAGATCTCACGCATCATCCAGGCTTTGGCATTTGCCACATAATCAACAGGCAGGGTTTTATCTCCTTTGAAGTAACGTGGATTAGTTGATTTGCTAATAACTAACAATTTTAGCTTCTCGCTTCCATCCATATTGGCACCTACCATCACAGTTATCCTGTCTTTTCTAAGTTTATCACTTGTGCACGTTTCACCTTTAAATGTTAAAGTCTTATTAGGAAGAAGTTTATAAAACAACCCTGTTTCATCGGCATTAAACATGTCTTTCATTGCATAAGTAGAAATAAGTTCGAGTAGCTTTTCGCAGAATTCATTGCAAGCAGCGAGATCTACAGAACCACTTTCACCACACACAGTTTTATGTACAATGTTATTTCGGTGCTTAAAACGTGTCAGCCATCCTTCGCTGCAGTTGAATTTTTTAGTACCCATGAGTAGTGCAAGTTCTTTCGCTTTAGCTGCCAATATAGTTCCACTCAAAGGTACATTTCTTGCCAATGCACCCTTTGCCCATAACAGTAAAGCTTCCTCTAAATCCTCATGGGCTGCTGTTCTCATATGTTTTCGTCCTTTAGCAAATCTTTCTTTTCCCATGATTTCAGGATGAATTCTTTATTTTTCAAGTAAGTAGAGAGCGTATTCTTTTATATTTCATATTCTGCAGAAATTTCTGTTTTAGATTGGCCACATCCTGACTTTTTAATAATTTCCACTTTAGCTTCTAGAGTTAACGGTTTATAACTTCCACGTGGAGCCATATTTTAAAGAAACAAGATCTTTTACTTTCTCAAAAAACACTTTAGCAGTAAATAAAACCATTGACTGAAAAATTCTATCTCCACAGTGCAAGTAGAATATAGTGATAAAACGGGTTTCTCCTATCTTTAACAGATGTCTAGCATGTGAGTTTCTCGGAATGTCACTGAGTCAAATGCTAGAGAAGGGATTACGAAAAAGCACAATGGAAGAAGGGGCGGAGGTGTCATTGATGGACAGACAGGGCACTCTAAGAAAGATCAAATGCGTGGGATTATTATACTTGTTCAGAACAATTCTGACAAAAATGAAAGAAAGAAAGTTATTTCAAGGATCTGAAATCCATGAGAAAGTAAGCAAAAATGAAAAAATGAAATTCTCGTCAGTTCGAATTAAACGAAGTCAAGAGAAAATGAGTTTGAATAAATGAAAAGTTTTAACGTTATTCTGCAATTGAAAATTTCGGGACTTCATGTTTAGTTTGAATTAAGCGAAGATTTGATTTATTCGATTTCGAATTAACGAGAGCGGACTGTACTTAAAAGATACAAATGCTTTCTAAGAACCGTCAGAAGAAAATTCCAAATTTAAAAGGATGAAGTGAGCGAAAAGCGTTCTAAAAAGGTTCTAAATTATGATTTTTATGCAATCTTATGAAATACCAAACCGATTAAAAAAATAATAGTTGAAAATTGTTGGTGATAGAACTTGCTCATCATCTATCTACTTATAATAAAATCTGAGTGCAGGAAACTGTAGGTAACCATGCCGGTGCGAACCACTGTGGTCTGCGAATTGACCGTAGATATACGCCATGTTAGGCTTAATGAAAAACATATCCTAACATATGACAGCTAAATGATAATTTTTTTCTACTTGAAATCATGTCTGTTCAGCATATTTTCACATAAAACATGTGTATCATATCCATTTATATTGTAGTAAGTTCTAAATTAAAATTAAACTATTATAAACATAGAAATCAGATCAAAACAAACGATACTGTTGCCATTCAGTTTCAAATTCCAGCAAATCTACAAACAAATGGATGACTCTTTGAATGCTTCATTAAAAAAAAATATATAGGTTAACGCCGATGCTGGTCTTAAAATATTTGTAAAAGTATATTAAAACCTTTAAATACTTTAACTTTTTTAAAAACCTTCAAAAACTATCCAATTAAGCTCTAAATTTAAGGGCCAAATCAACAACAACAACAAGTTCTAAATAATAGATAACTATCGCCATCTGGTGGAGAAAAGATACAACTTTCGCTCTAGGAAAGTCTGTGCAAGCACATTGCATTACATGTATTTTTAATTTATTCAGAACGATTATTCTTTTGCACAATTTCAGATTTCCTGTGACATTTGTTTCCTGTCTTATATGACAAGTAAAAATTATCCGAATTTGAATATCTAAAACTTTCAAATGCATTTACAATAAAGAATTATTTCAATGGCACTTTAGCATTATTTAAAGGGAAATTAAAGGGACAATCCTTTCTGTACCGAAGGCTGCAAGCAGGTTTGTAGGCCGTTTTAATTCACAATAAATTAGGAGCTTATGTTTGTTGCTAATTCTTTTGGCGTCAACTTTCTGTTGTAATCATTTTTTTTTTTTTTTTTTACAATGCATTTTATCAGATTTAAAGACATTGCAAATAAAATGAATATTTCTTATCGGTACAACATATTTTAATTATCTTACAGATAAAATTATGAATTTTAACATAATTTGTAGCAAAAAAAAAAAGTCACGCTAAACAACAAATTTTTAATGTAGAGCGAACCTAAAGAAACATTTTTGTCATAGAATGTGTAGCTGGAAACGGTGTGTTTAAGCGCTGGTGACTAAATTGTAGTTTACATAATTTCTTTGTTCTAATCATAAAAAATCAAAGGATAATACTTTTTAATTAACAAAATGCATGAGGCATCTTTTTTGTAAGAAAAATATTTTTTTAACTATTGTTTTAAAGATTTATCATTCACTTTCCATCATTTTTGACAGGGATTATATACTAGTAAGCTATATTTTATGACAGTGTCACTACCACCAGAGGATTGCAGGAGCAAAAAACGTTCTAAATTGCAATTTCTGTGTTACTGAAGAAGCTAGAAACTTTAACTATGGCATGTTAGTTACTTATAAAATATAAATGCTCTCTAAGAATAGTCAAAAATAAATTTGAAATGTAAAAGGAGTCAAGCGGAAGGCAATCAGTTTTAGTTTTTTTATTAATTTAAGTCGCATTTTTGCATAATGCAGTGTAACAATGATGTTTAGTCAAACTGTGTCTTTATTAGTAATTTTTGAATTATTCGTAAAAGTGTAATATCTTCTAATAAAAATTACACATACAAATACCACTTAGCATATTTCAACTGTTATGCGAGCAAAGACGCGGGTTTTGCTAGTAGTTTATAATCATTATTTAAAGAGACCATTCAAGTGAATTATTGTTTGATCATTGAATTTTGATGCTTTCAGTTGCCAATGGTGACCTGCATTTTTCAACCCTAGGTTGTTACATTGATTTAAATATATTACTGTATAAAAGAGTCATTTTTTATAGATTCTATAGAAAACATTTTTGTATACTTTTCAGTGAATATTTTATAATACTTCATTACAGATTTCATGTCTAGCAATGCTGAGTCTGGGGCAGGTGATGCAGCTTCATCTGAAAGTGCTTCAGAGTTTTTGACTGCTGAGACAATACCTCTTGTTTCATCAGAAACAGCTTCTGTTACGATGGATTTTGAACCTTCTGCAGCTTCTTGTGAATGCATGCAGGCAGAGGCTTCTGCCCAGTCTAAGGAAAATAAAGACCAATCTACATCTAAATCTACTCCAAGTGACACTTCACAAAATTCAGGAACTTCAATTACTACTACCTCAGGAACTTCTGTTTCTTCCAATACTGAAAACACCACATCTTCGAGGGAAATTCAGTAAGTACAGCGTTCGAAATCCTTGGCCCGCTGGTCCGAGACCACTAAAAATTCAATCGTACCACTAATTTAAAAAATTTAGTGGTCCGAAGGACCAGTAACTAACAGTAACTTTTTTCCCTCTCTGACAGGTAAACATAAATTTTCCCTTCCCTGAGAAAACTGCAACCAAACATTACAATAAGCATAAAATTTACATAAAAACTTAGTCAGTTAAAATAAATAAATGGAAATAAAATAATAATAATTTCAGTAATTTTGGGTAACTGAAAGGAAGTTTGGTTTATATTCTCGGAGGAGGAGGAGGAGGAGGGGGGGGTGTATGTCACTCAAAGGGTTAAAGGTACTTAATATAATTTTATGTAGCGGGCCAGTGACGATGTCTGCGGACCAGTAAACTCCGATGTTTACTGGTCCTTGGGACCAGTGACTTTTTTTTAATCAATTCTACCGCTGAAGTATATATTGTCATACTTTATAATTTAAGATTTCTTTATCCAGATACATTATACTTATTTTAATTTAAATTACAGAATTGAAAGTGATCACTAAAGTCAGTAGTAAGAATTTTCAGAACTTAGTAAAGTCAATGTTTTTAACTTATCTGCAAAATTCCCTTTTTAGGCATAAAAATTGCCCCCCCCCCCCAAAAAAAAAAGTGTCTATAATATTCCAATCAAAATTTCACTAACCTTAAAGAGAGAGACTCCTGACTGACTGATTTAGTGGCTCATGTACGCAGAGCTGAAATAACTAAAGTTGGGATCATGAAATTTGGACAATAATTTGCTGTTATGACCTAGGTAATAATAGGCAAGGTAGGCAAGTAATAAGAAAGCATTTTTTAAAATTCACACCCTAAGTTGAATAAAAGGAGGGATCCAAAATTTTTGAACATTTGGCATATCTCAGCAGTTGTTTTAGGTAGGAGTTTGAAATTCCAGAAAATAAATCTACTAAAAAGTAATTAAGCATGTATTTCAGCAATTTTACAAAATCCCCCCCCCTCCCTAAGCGGGTTAAAAGAGGGCGGGGGGTCGAAAATTTTAGAACATTTGGTATATCTCAAAAGCAATTTTTAGGTAGGAGCATGAAATTCCCGAAAATATATCTACTAAAAATAATTAGGCCCATATTTCAGCATATTTAAAAATTTTCTCCCCAAGGAGGTTAACGGGGGGGGGAGGGTCGAAAATTTTAGAATATTTATCCATATCTCAGCAGCCATTAACAGTAGAAGCGTGAAATTGCAGAAAATAAATTTACTAAAAAAATAGTTAAACATGTATTTCAGCGATTTTTGAAAATTCTTCCTTAAGGGCAGGGCTCGAAAATTCTAAAAATTTTAAGACAGGGTTGTTTGATTTAAATCAGCTTGATTTAAATCATGATTTTATTCAAATGATTTTTTTTTTAAAAATCCTTGATTTAAATCAGTTTTTTTTTACATTGATATTTACAGCTTAAATAAGAATCAAATTCGTCATTTATGTTATAAGAAAAGTCATCATTCATTTCAGACTAAAAATTATCTTTTAATAACATTAAATAAAACTTTTATAAGTTCAAAATACTATTATTTTGTGAAAGTAAATGCAATTGTATTAAAAATATTGATAAATGCATTCTCATTTTTAAATAGTTTTCTTTTTTAAACGATCAGTTCATTTTTGCAAGTTAAATGCTTAAGCTACAGTTAAATCTTTTTAAAATAATGTATTTAATATAATAGTTCTTTCAGTCAGAGTTACTTTCTCTGAAGCAGATTACACACAATTCACGAGTTTGTTTTATGCTTGGTTGCTTAGACCTGCAAATTACTGTATCCCATATGTTGGTGATTTAAATATTGATCTAATAATATGATCAATACTTGGACTATAACATAATCAATATTTCATTTCGACTATTTGTCTAACACAGAATTATAGAATTCCAATTTCATCTTTCTTCTATAATTGAAAATACTTTAACAGCTGTGACTAATCCCTTTTTCCTTTCTTTTCCTAGAATTCATTGCTTACTTCAATTGAAAATATAAGGAATTGAAAACATTGTGCCTTATTCATGGGTCTGTCCAGAGTTTGTGTCCTGTTTTTATGAAGTTTTTTTATGGAAAAATCTAATCACAATTTTGTGAATTTGAAAAAAATCATTATATATAGGTTCTTGTTTATGTTTTTAACAAGGTCGTTTATATATATATATATATATATATAGTATATATATAAAGAGTATGTAATAGTACTTTGTTGACTTCAACTGTTTTGTGACAGGTTAAGTCTTATTTTAAAATAATTAATTTGTGAAAGTTTAATTCTGGCGACAAAAAAGTTTAGGGAAAGGTCTAAGACAAAGAATTTTGTGAAGGGCCCTGTTTTATGGTGAAAATTTACGTCAAGGGTCCTGTCTAAATATTTAAAAATTGTGAAAGTTCCTTTAAAGGATCGAAATTTTTCCTACACAAATCCCTGTTATTTCTAAACTAAGTAGTCATTCCTACTCTATAGTAAGCATGATTGATTGTTGAAATTGTCAACGGCTGGGGAGATAACACTGACAATTTTCAGTTATGTGTTTATTTTTCATCTGGTAACTATTTTGTCAATCATTAGATTAGTATACTATAGTGTGAATCAAAAGTTGAAACAGTCCTTTACTAATAACAATAATGTAATAACAATATGCAAATTGTAGTGATAAAATGATGGGAATTATGGTAAGAATGTAAAACACAAAGAAACTTGCAGGCTGTGTGATAAAGATAACATTTGTGAATCTAAATCAGCAATGGAATACACATATATATTTAAAATTCTTTGTTACATTTATTGTTTATATGCAGTATTATGTATATTACTGAAGTAATACATTAATGAAAAATAAATAACTTTAAATTAACTAGAAATTTATACACAGAACATGCATAGATATATATATATAACAATTTAAATTTAATAACAGAACAATAAAAGTTTAAGTTTTAAGTGAATCTTTTAAATTTGTTAACAACAATTTTTAATTTTTATTTAAAATATCTTAAATTCTTAACTAGGAAATGTAATGAAATTAATAGAAATGTGTAAATCTATACAGAAAAAATAAATAAATACATGCACATACATAAATAAGTACACAAATCTTATACTATAAAGCAAGCAAAAATTTGTGTGTGTGTGTGTGTGTGTGTGTGTGAGTGAGTGAGTGAGAGAATTTTATCTTGAAAACGGCTCTAACGATTTTGATAAAATTTTGCACCCTACCGTTTTCGGTGACGAAGACCATTGGGATGGGTCTTGTGTTCGAGAAAATTCAATTAATGGATCATTTTCGGTCATAATGGGTCAGGGTCAAGCTAATTATATCTAAAGAATGGCTCAATTGATTTTGACTAAATTTTGTATCTAACCATTTTCGGGCATGAAAAGACCATTGGGATGGGTCACATATTTGAGAAAATTCGATTAGTAGGTCATATTTGGGTCCCTGTGGGTCAAGCTATTTTTATCTAAAAAACGGCTCTAACAATTTTCACTAAACTCTATATTCTACAGTTTTGGATTACGAGAAGACCATTGGGCTAAGTCACATGTTCAAGAAAATTTGATTAGTAGGTCATTTTTGGGTCACCATGGGTCAAGCTAAGTTTATCTAGATAACGGCTCTAACGATTTTGACGAAATTTTGCACCCTACTGTTTTTGGGCATGAAAAGACCATTGGGATGGGTCTCGTGTTCGAGAAAATTTGATTAGTGGGTAGGGTGTCAATGATTTAAATCAGCGATTTAAATCATGATTTTAATCAAGTGATTTTTTTTAAAAATCATTGATTAAAATCAAAAATTTTCTAAATGTTTAAAATGACATAAAAAAGTATTCAAATCTAAGATGAACATAATTTGGAAAGTTTCTACAGGTACTGTGACTTATGAATACACAAAACAAAGCTTTAAATAATTGTTTCTAAGCGTAATTCCTGAGTATTGTGAAAAATTTAAGTGCAGTAAGTTTGTAAAAAGCATGGGTTTTATCTAACAAATATAAAACGCATTTAATTTAAAAATGATATTTAAATCTAATATAACTTACAATACCATAATTTCCTTTTAATAATCAAGTTATTCATTCTTTTATATATAATAAACGTAGCAATAAAGTGTCAATGATTTTAATCAATTGAATTAAATCAGATGATAATCACATATTTTCTAATTTTTTAAAATAGTGTGAAAAAGCATTATAATCAGTAATGAAAATGATCAATAAATCACTTGTAAAAAATGTAATATTTGTTATTGTTAATTATAACCATATTAAACTGTGCAAAAAGAAGTATTATACATTTAAAAAACATCTAACTAAATGTTAAATAACCTCAAAACATTATAATATTTAGTAGCTATTCAAATATTTTAATGTTGTGGGGAAAAAAAGTCTGATTTAAATTTCAAAAATACAATTTTTGTAATCTATTTATAAATTATGTGTGAGTTTGCTGTATACATTGCTACAATTTTTGATCAATTTGATATACATATACATACGCTTTAGAACCTGTGTAAAATTATATACTGGCTGCTTTATGAAGTTAGCAAACTATTATTTATCACCTTTTTTTCAACCACTTTTTCAAAAATGTAGATTGTGTTCTTAATTAAGCAGTTAATTGTTTAATAATTAATTTAATCTGTATCATCAATTTAAAATTAAATGCAATTTATCAATAACTTTAAAAAATAAGCAGTATTTAATATTGGTTTATATAATTATTACAAAATATTAATGAACATAATGTTGTATGTTACTAAAGAAATTTTTAATTTACAGTTTTTTGTAATTTCTATAATTACATAATTAAAATTTTATTAATTAAAGCAAAAAAACATAGATTATGTTAGTAATTGGAGGGTTATTCATTTTTGAAATGCTTGATTCTTGGTAGCTGTTTAATATTTTAACACAGGGAAAAAAATAAAAAAAATCCAATTTTTTTTTTTTTTTTTTTTTTAAATCATGATTTTTTTACACCCTATTAGTGGGTCATAATGGGTCAGGGTCAAGCTAATTATATCTAAAGAACGGCTCAATTGATTTTGACTAAATTTTGTATCTAACCATTTTCGGGCGCGAAAAGACCATTGGGATGTGTCTCTTGTTCGAGAAATTTCGATTAGTGGGTGATTTTGGGTCATAATGGGTCAGGGTCAAGCTAATTATATCTAGAGAACGGATCAATCGATTTTGACTAAATTTTGTATCTAACAATTTTCGGGCACGAAAAGACCATTAGGATGGGTGTCGTGTTCGAGAAAATTTGATTAGTGGGTCATTTTTGGGTCACTGTGGGTCAAGCTATTTTTATCTAAAAAATGGCTCAAGACATTTTCACAAAATTTTTTAATATACGGCCGTTTCTGGTCATGAGATGACCATTGGGCTAAGTTACATGTTTGAGAAAATTCTATTAGTTGGTCATTTTGGGTCACAATGGGTCAGGGTTAAGCTAATTGAATCTAAAAACATGCTCAAAACATTTTGACCAAATTTTATATTATACCGTTTCTGGGGCATGAGAAGAGAATTGGGCTAAGTCACATGTTCGAGAAAATTCGATTAGTGGGTCATTTTGGGTCACAATGGGTAAGGGTCCAGCTAATTGTATCTAAAAAACGGCTTAAACAATTTTTATTAAATTTTGTATTCTATCGTTTTCGGGCTCGAGAAGACCAATGGGCTAGGTCGCATGTTCGAGAAAATTTGATTAGTGGGTCATTTTGGGTCACAATGGGTCAGGGTCAAGCTAATTGTATTTAAAAAACGCTTCAAAACATTTTGACGAAATTTTGTATAATACCTTTTCCGGGCATAATAAGACCATTGGGTAGGGTTGCAAAATTCAATCAATGGATCACTTTGGGTCCTAATTGATCAGGATCAAGCTAACTGTATCTAAAAAACGGATCAAAAGATTTTGAAAAAACTTTGTTCTATGCCGTTTCTGGACAAGATAAAACCATTGGGCTGGGGTCGCATGCTCAAAAAAATTCTATTAGTGGGTCATTTTCATGATAATGGGTCGGGATCAAGCCAACGGCATCTCAAAAAGGTTGAAACAATTTTGACATTTTTTTGTTATACCGTTTCACAGTACAAAAAGACCATTGAAACAGCTCACATGTTCGATAAATTTCGGTTAGTGGGTTTTTGAATCAACGTGGGTCAAGCTTATTTTATCTAGAAAACGACTAACGATTTTCACTAAATTTTGTATTCCATCGTTTTCAGGCTCGAGAAGAGCATTGTGTTAGGTGGCCTGTTCGAAAAAATTCGATTAGTGGGTCATTTTGGGTCACTATGTCTCAGGGTCAAGCTAATTGCATCTAAAACAGCAAGAATGATTCAGTGGGAATAATATATCGAGATAAACACAAAGGTAATTTTGACCGAGCTTAGCTCGGTCATTCCTGCTGGTAATATTAATCAAAAAAATCTGATTTAAATCAAAAAAATCTGATTTAAATCAAATAAATTGGATTTTTTTTTTTTTTTTTTTTTTTTTTTTTTTTTTTAAATCGTGATTTTTAACAACCCTGGAACCTACATGAAAAGTGTGGGTTCCCTGAAAAATTTATGTGTTTACAGTTTTTTTCTAAATTCAGAGCTTAATGAATGAAGATATTGTGTCACATAGACACAGTTTTGAATAATAAACAATTTTATTTTTATGGTTTATCAATTAATGTTTTGACTGTTCTCTATCCAAAAGCACCTCCTCCCTCCCTTCATATTCTTATAGATGTATAATAACTTAAAAGGGAAATGTTGCATTATATTTGCTCACTAACCGGTCGATTCTCCACCAACCTTTAACTCGTGGTTCAACTCTCAGTTGAGAAACCTTCGGTTGGCAAATCTAACTGCCGGTTAATATTTCGAATTCATCAATAACTTTCAAGCCGCGATTAGTCAACCCTCGGTTGAAATCTACGTAGTGGATTGGCCAAAGGAATCACATGACGTAGTAATCGTCTCTGCGAGTTCTGTCCTTCCTTGACACCATCTTTATCTGTTATTTTTCAATAACGAAACTAAAGGCAGTATTGGAAATGCATACTTATCATGTTTAATTTTTAAATAAAAAATTCTTATAAATAAATTTGGAATTGCCATTTTGATTTCATGGTTTTGTTCGTTTGCAGAACAAAATTTTCAATAAAATTCTTAAAAAACAGTCGATTTAAAAAAAAAAAAAAAAAAAACTTGATTAAAAATATCACTTTCTTTAATTTAAGTTTAATAAACAATTATCTGATCAAACTAGTAGTATTAAGTAGAATAAAAGTAAATAATGCAATAGGTTTACATATTTATTTTTTACAATGAATATTATATATGAAGATATTTTCATATATTTATTTAACAAGTGTAATTAATTACAGATTCAATTAAAAAAAAGAGGCCTTTTAAAAATAAATCAAGCGTTTACTTATACATGTTTTTAGAGATCATGTTTAATAACTTTAGAAGAAGGCCAAAAACATGTATTAATGTTCTTAATGTATTACGAAAATTAAAAAAAAATCTTTTGAAGAAAATGTCTCTTTAAAACAAAAATCATTATTTCAAACTTACTAAGTATTTAATTAAAAAAAAAATTATTTATCCATTATGAACAACTGACCATAATACACAATTTGGTTGAAAATTCATGCTTTAACCAACTATGAATGGTACGACGATGGAACAAAATTTCGAAGAAAATTTTTTTTTCTATTTTTTCATTATTATTAAAAAAGAGAGAGAGAAAGAGATTTGAATCATATATTTTTACTAAATTGATATTGAAAGAACATATTTCTACTTGGATTCGTTAGATGGCGCCACCAAAAAATATGTTGTAAATCAATGAAATTTGAAGCTTCGTTTTCGATACACAAATTAATATAATTTTGCGTTCAAGCAAAAATATCCAAAAAAAAAAAAAAAATGGGAGAAATGTAAGTGACACATTCTTTTATAATACCATCTTTTAATTAATGCTTTGTTTAATTAATAAATCCCAAACAACTTTGTTTTAAAAAAAGAAGCATCAATGCACAATTTAAAATGACCGCCATCTTTCTTTCTACTAGGCATGCGCGGTTCACTAACCTACCTACCAGAGCTTGGTTGAGTTAGTCAACCCCAGGTTAGTATTTCCCTCGAATTTCGTCAGGTTTGGTAAACGGTGAATTCGATTTTGCATTCAACCGAGAGTTAAGCTCGAAACGCGAGGTTGAAGTTGACGGAGAATTACCAGGTAAGATTAAGCATTACATATTGCATTTTCTAATTTATTCAGATGTATACAGAACAAATAATATGTATATATATATATATACACATACATACATACATACAATATTCAATTTTTAAATTGTCAGATCTACTACACATGATTCCAAAATTTATTTTTTTTTTCCAATTTCAATTATATTGCACAGAATTTGATGCATCATTATTAAAAATTACATTTCAAACAAAATTCTAAACAAACAAACCGTTTAGATTCGATAAAAACCATGTGCGCTAAAGTGAATGACAAAACAAACCCAAAGTATGCCGTCAATTCACAGAAAGCTCATGGCACTATAGTGCCACGATAAATGAGAGCACAACTAGTTCGCACACAGACACAATCAAAGCAGATAGGGGAAACAAGAGACATCCCAGAAATCCCCTCCTCCACACACAGAGGCACAGAAATGCCACTCCCACGTGTGTTCGGCGCTCCATGCATTCTTTGTCTCACCTCCCCTTTCCAAAAATCGGCGTGGTCCATAGGAGAAGAAAAAATCGCTGATGGCGGCAGCCACGGTGACTTGCAAGTGCTTCCGTTCAGGTTCCTGGCCGGGAACCCGATTGGGGGAAAAAATATGTTCCCAGAAATGATTTCAGGGTTCCCTGGGAACACTATTTTTCGAGCCCTGCTTAAAGGGTTTTAAGAGATGTCGAAAATTTTAGGACATTATGTCATATCTCAGTGGCCATTTTAGTAGCAGTGTGAAAGTCCAGAAAATAATTCTACTAAAAGAATAATTAAACAAGTATTTCAGCAATTATAGAAATCATCTCCCTCCCCCTGAGGGAGTTAAAAGGGAGGGTCGGAAATTTTAGAACATTTGGCCATATCCCAGCAGCAGTTTTAGGGAAGAGCATGAAGTTGCAGAAAATAAATCTACTAAAAAAAGTAGTTAAACATATATTTCAGCGATTTTTGAAAAATTCTCCTTTAAGGGGTTTTAAGAGGGGTCAAAAATTTTAAGCTGATTTTCGTCAAATGATCGTGAAATCAAACCGCGATTTTTGTCAAACGATTGTGATATCAAACTGCAATTTACGCCAAATGATCACGAAATAGAACTGATTTTCGTCAAACGATCCTGAAATAAAATTGTTATTTCCATCAAAAGATCCTGAAGTGAAACTGGGATTTTCGTCAAATGATCATGAAATCAAACACCAATTTTCATCAAATGATTGTTATGTCAAACAGCGTTTTTCATCAAACGATCACAAAATAAAACTGTGATTTTTACAAATGATTGCGAAATATAAGTGCAATTTTCATGAAACTATCCTGAAATAAAACCGCAATTTTCGTCAAATGATCGTGAAATCAAACAGGGATTTTTACCAAATGATTACCATATTAATCCACTATTTTCATCAAATGATCGCCATATCAGTCATTTTTGTCCAACGATCTTAATATCAAACAGCGATTTTCGTCCAACGATCTTAATATCAAACAGCGATTTTCGTCCAACGATCTTAATATCAAACAGCGATTTTCGTCAAATGATCACGATATCAGGCTGCGATTTTCGTCAAATGGTCTCAAAGTAAAACTGCAACTTTCGGCAAACAGTCACAAAATAAAAGCACAATTTTTGTCAGACGATTCTGTAATAAAATCGTGATCTTCGTAATATGATCGTTGTGGTGCCGAAAATGACACCTCCGTACAGGATCACATGACATGGTAATGGTTAGTACAAATAGACAAAATATTACCTCGTCCTGTGTTGTGAAAGGACAAATGAGGTAATGTAAATTAATAATTAAAAAAAAAAGAGAGAGAGAGAGAGTTTGGAGATGAATTTTGGCAAATACACAAGAACGACTTATTTAACGTTCTAACCTGTCACTTAAGATTCGAAGATTTATATAAAAAATATATTTAATTTTGAAATTTTCCAATTTTGAATTATCAATATTCATAAAATTAATTATAATCTGAAAAGGAAACAATAAAAGAATAATTCAAAGAAAAGATAGAAAATGTACACATGTAATCAATTTTTATTTTCAAACATATAAGATTCATATTTCAAATATCTTTTTTTAACACTTTCCAACAAAGTTGAAAAGTGTTTATGACTTCGGTTTGTCTGTCCGTCTAGCTGTCTGTCCGCGCTCTAACTCTCATAAATATACTCGAATTGCCCTGAAATTTTTGGATGTTATTGACGTTTACCATAGCACGTTCCCTATTTCAAATGAAGTTTGTAGCATGTTTAGTTCATTTACAGCAACAGTCAAAAGTATTCCGTTACATTACGGAAAATATCGTTTCAAATGATTTTTAATGATCTTACACGCTTTCAAACGTAATAAAACTCATACGCATTTATGAAGTGCACTAAAATATGCATTCTGTAGAATATGCGGTGCAAAGAATAGTTTTATTCATTTACAGAGCCACACAAAAGAATTCCGTTTCATAATGATATAGGGGTGGAGAGAATTGTTTGCGCCGTATTTTAATTATGTTTAACTATTTCATATATAATGAAATTGATATACGTCGCTGATGTTTACTCTAACTTATTTCATGGATAATACGAAGTGCATAGCATTTACAGGGACACACAAAAGATTTCAGATACTATATTGTATCCGAAGTACCGTACAGTAGCGATGATTGCTGGAAATGCATTTTTAATTATGCTATTTGCTTTTATGTTTCACTATATTTATGCATTGTATATGGTGTGTATAAATGCTGTAATTGATATACAGGGCTACACAAAAGAATTCGTAATGGTTACTGGGTATGATTGCAAATTGCTTAAAAGTGTTTTTTAAATGAGTTAGGCATTTTTATGCTGAACTGCATTTAGTTTACTAAGAAATGTTTGTAGAACATATATAAAATGATATACAGTGTCACACAAAGAATTGGATACATAACCGTCTATAAATGATAATTTCTAGAAATGTGATTCCAGTAATTTTAAGAGTGTTTTACTTTCAATTAAACTTTAGCTAAATAGTGGCATGTAATAAGGGTACTAGGTTAACTACAGGGTTGTACAAAAGTATTCAAGTATGTTTCCATCTATTCGTATAAATTGCTGAAAGAGAAATTTCAACCTGTTATGTGTTTTCTTGCTAAACTAAATTTCCCCATTATATAGTATATATATCAACCTACAGATCAAATACAGGGCTGTTCAAAAGAATTGGAATACATATTTGCTATGGACAGTAACTGCTGAAATCAGTTTTTCAAATGTTTTATGTGTTTTCTAAAATGTTTACTTAGTTCTTACGTACCTTATTTCCCTAAATAACGAAATTTTGTTAAAGCATTCAGGAAGTGTTCGAAAGTGTTTCATAATCTATGCTTAACGCATGATTTTTCTTACTTGTTTTTATTGTTTCAAGATTATCCTTCATATCATTACACATCTCATTAAACTTTTATAAATGAAATATTAATCCACATTATAAATGTAAGTCTTTCCCCTTTTTTGTTATTTAGATTTTAATGAAAATCCCTATTTATAACTGCTTACAACACAGATCCAAATATAAGAGCCTTCTTAGCCAAAATCTTAATGAATTTCTATTTGAGTATTATTATTATTGCTATTATTTCTTCGTTAAAACATTTAATTGGTTAATAATATGTATATCAGTTAAATTTGGAATATAAGAATAAATCATGTAAAGTAAAATATGTACATTATGATAATATAAAATACACAATAGCCATAATGATAATGGAGATAATTATAAAATATTTCTCACCAAATAACTTTGACCAGACAGGGCTTGATGCTTATATCGGGTGAACTCTACTGTCCTTGTGATATTCTAATTAAATGTTCATCAAAAACACACTAAGTTCATAATTGTCTATCTGATTTGCATATATAGTTTATCATGCTGAGTTATATTCCACCAATAATTTCAGAGTCATTGAACTTGAATTAGGTGAGAATCTAATTATATCAATCCAGGTTTTATGGAAGGAGTTTTTTTCTCGGAGTCACTTGCTTTGATAATTGCCGCTTAGGTATGAATATTCTCAGTGAATATATTCATTTTTTTCCGGTTTAGTGCAAAATCTGATTCATTTTGCATTCTAATTTCTAAAAGTCATCACTGCATGCTTCATCTTCCAGAGTTTTCATCACCGCAACGCGCTAGGAGATCTTCCTAAGATTCGCAATTTGGATTATACACTATATGGCCAAAGATGACCGGCCTCTTGCGATTTTTGACTTTTTCTTAACTATTTAGAAAAATACATGAGGAATTATCCTGAAACTCCAGGTGTGTAAACAGAATAGTACAGGTCATATATTTCCATGAAGATTTTTTCCCGAAACGCAATAGGGGGCCATCAACAGATTGTAAAAGAACGAATATCTTTTGGAAAACTCTGTAAAAACTAATGTAGCAAAAGCGTTCAAACTGTAGATTATGATTAAGTGCCTTATTGTAATAAATTGTGTTCATTTTTATGAGAATAGCATGTATATTCGTAGAGAAATTAAAGTTTTTATAAAAAGGGTCCGAAATTTTGTGGAATTTTTTGCTTATAATTTGTAGAGTTCTTAATATAAAAAAAAAAGTTATTTTCAGAAAATATGACAAATAACATTGTACACAATACCCTGCAATCAGAATGAAAAAAATAATTAAAATTGTATGAAAAATGAGCAGTTTTACTAAATAATGATTCACTGTGTATGCCCGAATGTAAACAGAATATAATTTGCATAAAGTGTTAGTTAAATGTATAGAGCAACAACTTTTGTGAAAATCTCAAAAATATAGTTTGAAAAGTCTGAAAATTATCGTTTATAGAATAAGCTCAAAATCCGTTATTCCAAAAAGGAAGCAAAAAGATGAGGGGCTGTATCAAAATACAGTAGTACATGCAATATTGTGTGTGCTATACTGGCGCTAATCAATGGCTATATGGATGCAACCCTCAGGATTTTCCTGAAATTCCTTAAACAGATTGATACCTATAAACCTATATTTATTTATTTATATGCACATTATAATAATTATTAATTTAAATATACCACTGTTATTGGGAGTACTTTTTTAATTTAATTTATTTATTAGTTAATAAAGAATTAGCTTTCAACAATTAAATAATTATTTTTTAATCTGATTGGATTGTGCTAATTGTTTTACTATTCAAAATTAATTACCAAGCTTTGTTGAATAGTTTTCTTTACAACAATTGTGAAAAAAAAAAATCTGTTGAATTTCACTATTCGTTCATTGAATAATAAAACAATGAAGTTCATCAATGGATCACAGAAAAAAATCATGAATTTCAGGGTTGCTACGCAACCTGGAAAACCTGGAAAAGTCAGGGAATTTGAAAATTAACATGAAAAGTCAGGGAATTTCATTTTTCCACCCCAAAATCTGGAAAAGTCAGGGAAAATTTTGCAGTGGTCACCAACCAAGCGAAAAAATGATTTATGTGAAAAAAGAAAAGCTAAAGCCCAGATTAAGATTTTGGAATAAAAAAAATAAAAATTAAGTAGAGACCATTTCATTGGAAGTGTCTGCAATTGACTCTCATTGACCTGTACAATAGCAAAATTAAAACAAAAAATGTAGACTTTTTCTAGTTAAATTTAAATAGAAAATTGTTACGCCAGAAATATGATTTCTTGGACATAAACATAAATTTACATAAACATATATTTGTATTTTTATGTTTATGTAATAAATATAGTTTTCCTCAGAAGAATCTTCAGATTTTTTACTTTTTTTTTAAAAGATCTTTAAAAGCCTACATTAAAGGTTAATTGTGTCAGATATATACTGAAATTATATTATTGTTTAAGGTAATATTTATGTTGATAATGGTAGAAAAAAAGTATCAGTAAGTTCCATTAAAACTATTCTGAAATTATGCAATTTTATTCTTGTTTAGTGCATTTCATTTATTCAATGCCTAGATGAAATAGATTCCTTTTATTTTTAAATGTTTGTGTTTTTTCTCAATCTATAAGTTATATTTTGAATTGACTTTTTGGAGTGGGGGGGGGGGGCTTTTCTTCACTGCTACAAATATTTTAGGTATTATCACAATCTCGCAATTTTTCATGATATTAATCTGATATCTTTTGCTTATTCATGTGAATAAATGTAAAGTTCGGAGTTTTGTAATACATTTAAGGTGAAGAAAATGGTGGCTAAGTACACAAAAATTTTATAGATTTTAATAGTTTTTAAAAACTTATTTGATCTTGAAAGAGGTTTTTGGAAAAGTAATAAGTGAAATGTTTAGTCTCATCTGTATTTAGAAAAAAATTTCTTCATCAATAACTTAATTTACCATTTTACCTTAAATTTTCATTTTTAAACTTAATTTACCTCCACCACGACCAATATGTATTACTGCGTTTGACTAGAATTTTTTTACAAATAGTCAGGGAATTTTATTCTCTTGCTTGAGTAGCAACCCTGATGTTTTCAATTGGTGATTACAGGGTTCGCACAGACTCCTTAGACTCCTTGGAAACTCCTTAGAAATGAAAACATTCCCAAGTAGTACTTAGAACTACTTAGATAAGCAAACCACTACTTAGAAACTCCTTATATTCTATTGCGGCTTCGGACGCAGGCGATATTGCTGCCGAGGGGAAAAAAATCGTGATTGAAAAACGCACGGTAAATCCTTTATGCACGTCATTCATCTGAAGCACAACATTGATTGGGTAGGGTAATCTTAATAACATGACTCCCACTAGGTCCGTTTTTCAATTATTAGGTCCGTAAAGTTCGTTTTTCGGCACTGTTAGCCGACCTTTATTTTAAATTTTATCGATGTTTGGCATTTAGCCAAGAATCTCGGAAACATCGCGTTTTTCGCAAATGTTCCAAAAAATACCGTCAAATTTCGTCAATCGATCGCGGAAAAAAATCGTCGATTGTGTCAAAGGATCGTGGAAAAACGCGAATTTACTCAAAGGATCACGAAAAAACGCAAATTTCATTAAACATCGAGAAAAAAAGCAGAATCCCTCAAAAGATCGCATAAAACGCGAATTTCCTCAAAAGATCGCGAAAAACACGCGAATTTCCTCAAAAGATCGCGAAAAACACGCGAATCTCCTCAAAGGATCGCGAAAAACACATGGTTTCCATAAAAAGATCCAAAAAAAAAAAGTTGGTTTCGTCAAACGATCGAAATAAAACGCGAATTCCATTAGAAGATCGCGAAAGAAAAGCGAATTTCCTCACAGGATTGCGAAAAACCCGCGGTTTCCATCCAAAGATCGCGAAAAAGATGTCAGATTCATGAAACAATCGGAATAAAACGCGAATTCCATTAAAAGATCGTGAAAAAAGAGAATTTTCCCAGAAGGTCACGAAAAAAACCGCGAATTTCTCCCAGAAGATCGCGAAAGAAGCGCGAATTTCCCCCAGAAGATCGCGAAAAAATGCGAATTCGGCAAAATTCCACCTTCAGAGAAAGCGATTACCGCTGTTCTAAACGAATAATTTCAAAACTTGTTAGATTTTTTTATTGTATGTTGCATTTAGCATTCCTTTTTTTTTTTTTTTTTTTTTTTGCCTTTTAAAAATTTTTTAAAGATGTATCATGTATGTGAAATATAATAAAATAAGTATATAATAAGTGTTTGGGGTTTGACCAATCTCTATTTATATGACCTAGGGGTGATTCTAGTACAAATTTTCCGAAAATGTAAAGCATTCATATCCGAAAAGTTTTAAAAATCAGTCACGAATCCGAAAATTCGGACATATGGTCGTCGAAAAAAAATAAATTTTGTCAATCGTTTGCAGAAAAATCACTAATTTGTCAAAGGATCGCGGGAAAAATGCAGATTTCGTCAAATAATCGCGAAAAACGCAGATTTCGTCAAATAATCGCGAAAAAACGCAAATTTCGTCAAAAGATCGCGAAAAAACACACAAATTTCGTCAAAAGATCGCGAAAAAAACACAAATTTCGTCGAAAGATCGCGAAAACCCAAAAATTTCATCAAAAGATCGTGAAAACCCAAACATTTCGTCAAAAGATCGCGAAAAAACGGCAAATTACGTCGAAAGATCGCGAAAACCCCCACAAATTTCGACAAAGATCGCGAAAAATCGACAAATTTCGTCAAAAGATCGCGGGAAAAAAACCTTTTCAGAAGATTTGCTGTGAATTTCAGAATTTTTTCTTTACTCAGAATCACCCCTGTGACATAACCATTGGTCATTGCATAAAAAAAGTAGATTGTCAATTTTGTATTTAAACTCATGAAATCAATAAACAATATATTGTGAATACTGTGCAATTTCAGCACGAACAATTAGATTCTAATAGAGTAAAATTTGTTTTTGAAATATTTTTCTCTGCAAATTTGGCATTTAAAATTGGAGTGTGCATACCAAATAACGATGCAGCACATAAAAACATCGACAAAAAAAAAAAAAAAAGGCTTATCCTTAAATTTTTTTGGACTCCTTGGATTTTTCCTTCCCAACACTGTATGAACCCTGGATTAAAAAAATCGTAAGTTTTATTAATCATTCATGGACAAACAATCGTGAATTGGTTATTAGTTAAAAATATTGCAAATTTTGTAGTGTCGCAGAAAAAAAGTTGTCAACATAGTCAGTTGCTCCCAAAATTTACAACTTATTTTCTACATAGGAATTAAAAAAAAAAAAAAAAAAAATCCCTGCCGGCTCGGGCCTACAGGTGGAGGTAGATTTCGATGTTAAGTACTAAATTCTTCAACAAAACTTAAATCAAGATTAGAGATAAAACCCAGTTTCTTCACAAAGAGCGAGCTGTAGGGAGCTAAACTTTTTGTGAAAATTGTAATATACATGAATACACACACACATATATATGGAATAGGTTTAAAAAATGGCTACAAAAAATTCAGAGAGCCTTAAAGTGTTAAAATATGTTAATATTTCCATAGTCGTGTTTTTATCATGTTTTAATACGTTTCTTCAAACTTACATGGCGTTACATATTCACCTGCTGAGGTCCATTATATTTCCAATATGACGCAATATACATATTTTTTTAATTCGTCAAACTATTTATTTTGAGTTTTCATGCTGAAATCTTGCTCTAGGAAACTTATGACGTAATATTCAATTTGTTTTCAATTTGTCAAACTATTTAATTTTACACGTGAAAATTTTGCAAAAGAAAAGTAATTGTTGTGGTGAGAATTTTATTATTTGTTTTTTTTTTAATTGTTGGCGACTGCTATAACGAAAAACTTTTATTTTTTTCCTGCCATTGTTGTGTAAGAGCTGGTTTTATCAGAATCATGTTAAGACAGTATTCAAAATTTTGAACTCTCCCCATTTCCACCCTCTTGGGCCGATTTCGCCCATTTTCAATCCCCGCCGAGATATTAGCCATCTCAAAGTTGTTGGCGAGTTTGAAGATGATTCGTGCATAATTGCGACTTTTATCGTGCGGACAAAATTTAGTACATACATACATATATATATATATAAACTTTTTAGGTGGGGGTGGTTTTGGGTTCCTGGGGTCCTATAATGAAAAGTTATGAAGGAATTTTTCAAAAGTCGCACCATGGTAACGACTGCAATAGGTAGTATTTCTTACGAAATCTACCTAAAATCCTGAATGGTTTAGAGCCAACAAACATTGCAACAAAACATAGTGTTCGATTTTCTCCTTCCATAATATGAACGTCAGAAATTGCTAAATTTATTTCATTAAAATCTATATCCTAAAATAAAGGCCTTTCAATATATCTTGCATATTTTTTTATTTTGATTTTTATAGACTTTTTTGTCATTCTAATAGCAAAATTCCTCACTGGGCTCATTGCATCTGTTGCTGGGTTACCTCAGTTGATATAAAATATTATTTCAGCAATTTTAAAAATTCCTGCCTAAGGGAGGTTAAGTTGGTGGGGGAAAATTTTAGGACATTTCGCCATATCTCAGCAGCAGTTTTAGGTAGAAACAGGAAATTCAAGGTAACAAACCTTCTGAAAAAAAAATAGTTAAAAATAGGTACTTCAGTAATTTTAGATTTATTATGTCGCCAACATTGACTTTGAATTGGATAATGTAAGATTGTACGAATAAGACAGTAATTGTGGATATTTGATTATATATTAAGAATTTTTTTTTTTTTTTTTTTTTTAATCTGTGCTAGATATATTTTGTTTGATTGAAGGTTCTTTTAGAGAAACTGACCAGTGTAGCGGGTGAAGGGTGCTAGTTATTCATAAAATCCTGAGTTAATTAGTAAAAGAAAGTGTATTTTTTCACATTTAAAGTGTCCAGAATAGTTTTAGAATAGACAATTTTACTTACCTTGTATTTTGGGTTTTTTGTAACACATATGCAGGTGCAAGGACGGTCAATGCAAGGAAAAAGTTGAATTTTTTGATTCACTTTCTTACTTTAAATCTTTGCAACTATCAACATGAAGGAAGAATTCATGAGATAAAACTACTGATAGCTATGTTGCCAGTGCACTGCAAGAGCAGTCTTCTTGGTTAAGAAATGTTTCTTTAGGAACAGCTATATTATTGGACATGAGTAAAAAAGACAAGACCTTGATTTCAGCTTTATAAGAGAATTCACAAAGATGATTGTATTTCAATAAATGGAAGCATTAATGTAAGATTAATAACAACATTTTAAACATCAAAATCAAACATCAATAATCAACAACATCATGCATGTATACATATATATATATTAAAAAACCAAAATCCACAGATCCAGGTTTTGGCATCATATAAGCATATCTTCCTCAGAGCAAATCAAATGGTGAAAGATTTTCTCTTTTCGTCATTTGATTATCACTGAGGATGACATGCTTAATATCTGTCAAAATCTGGGTCTGGGTTTAAATAAAATAATAATAATAATAATAAACACTTTATAGAAGCTTAAAATGTTGTTTTCAAACTTTCATTAATATTGCATCATGTGACTTTTATTGTTGAAATTGAATTATCAATCACTGAACTGATGGCCCCTTACAAACTAAAGGCCAATGTGCACAAAGCTCTGTGCTACCCAAGAGCAGTTGGCTGACATCTCTAGGTTCATTTGAAAAGATTTTCCTTTAAAAATACAAAATCATCCAAATTCAAGGTTCTTCCCTGTTTGCATGTCCTGCGTGTACTCTGTCGAAAGCAGTGGGGCCCCATCTGTAGTTTTGTTTTCTTTACATCAATATAGCAGACCTGCCAACTGCTAAGAAAAAATTGTAGTTGCTACGATTTGGACCTATAAACTACGATGCTACAAAAATTAGTCTTAAAAACGGTCTCTTTTTGTGAAAAGCACAAATACTTTTTTTGTTTAGTTGCGATTTTTATCCCCCGCAGCATATTTTTCAGGAGTGATTCTGTTCTGAAATTTCCAAAATTTCAAAGTATTCATTCCCGAAAGTTTTAAATTAGTCATTAGTCTGAAAATTTAAACATTAAAAAATGATCATGGGGGAAAAAAATCTGGACTGCAAAACAAACTTCTTAACATAAAACCCTCTTTAAATATATATTAACCACGAGTGAATCATGTTTCTGTAATTTATACAGGAATTCCCTTCCTTTGAAACAGGGTTGCCATTTTAAGAATTTCTGGAGGGAGAGGTTTCTTTGGGGGGCCAGATTTGAAATAGAAGGAAAGTCCTGCATAATGAAAAGTGCTGTGCAGTATTTCCCTCTGCAAATTCTTCCACAGACCTATGATTCTTCTGCCAGTATATTTTGAAATTTCTTGGAAGCCCGCAAATTTCTTTCCTTTTATGGAATTTCCCCCAAATTAATTCATGAGTCGATTGTGGAAAAAATTGAGGATTTCTTCAAATGATCGTGAAAAAATATTGGTATTTCGTCAAAGATCTCAGAAACAAATGGTGATTATCTTCAATAGGTCGCTGAATAAAATTGCTAATTTCATTAAAAGTTCAGAAAGAAATTGCAAATTTCATCAAAAGATTGTGCAAAAAATCACGAATTTCAATAAACTATCGAGGGAAAAATATTACAAATTTCATCAAAAGGTCGTGGAAACGAGTAGTGAATTTTTTTTAATTGGTTGCTAAAAGATATCGAAAATTTTGCCGATCAGTTGCGATAAACTATCTCAAATTTCGACAAATGACAGTGTATAAAAAATCAATTTCGCCAATTGGTCGCAGAATAAAATAAATTTCGTCAAAGGATCAAGATAAAAACGTGAATTTATTCAAAATATTGCAGAAAGAAAAAGCAAATTTCTTCAAAAGATCATTAAGAAAGTTTAAATTTAATCGAAAGATCAGTAAAAAAATGCAAATTTCGCCATAAGATCGCAGAAAGAAAACAAGAATTTCGTCAAATGATCGTGGTAAAAAATACAAATTTTGTCAAATGTTCTTGGTCGTCAAAAGTGCAGTTTTCAACAAAGAATCGTGATAGAAGAATATGAATTACGATTTTGGGAAAAAATTGTTAATATCCTGAAATGATTGCTGGAAAAAAAATCGTGAATTTCGTCAAAATTTATTGCAGTTGGCTAAAAAATTGGAACCAAGGCCCTTTTACAAATGTAAAAAAAAACACTGCGAAATGAGAAGAAACTAAAAATCGTAAACCTTATTCCTTTTACGAATGTCAAAAGATGGCTGCAAAACACGAAAAACCAACTAACCAACCTCCAGATTAATTTTAATTTTGTGTGCTACGATTTCTAATTATCAGAGGTTGGCAGGTCTGATGTAGTACGTTATTGGTTTTTTTTTTTTTTCTCTGTTATCTAGTTTTATGAAAATACAGAATTGTTATTAAAACCATTAAATGATAATAAAATCTATTTCATTCCAAAATGTGGAATATCCCAAAGTTCGCCATTCCTATTCTCCTGCCACATATATATTTAGTTTTTAGAGAAACCATGTTCGAAATGATACTTGTTATGTTTACTAATAAAAAATGGGGAAGAATATTGTCCACCTGTTTTGGTTATAAGAAGTTCTGTGTACTCCTGTGTAGGGGGCAAGCGCAAGAAGACAATATTACTGTTAAATGTATTATGTAACAAAAGGCTATTATTAAATACTTTCAAAATGTATTTTTTAGTGTTATTTGATATAAAGATATTTAATATATAATAGGGATATTTTATTAACTTTTTTCTTCATTTAATTCAGTAAAGTATGTGAGTAATAAATGTATAACCATATCAGTATATATAACATTGCAAACATATAAAAAGAAAAAAAAAACTGATAAAAATATTATTTGGAGGAGAGGGGAAGGGGCATCAAGGAATGATAACACATGATATTGTAAAGGGGAGGAGCTCCAAAATTGCCAAAAAGTTGGTAGTGTTATTTATATATGTATAGACACCATGGGCAAAAAGTTCAACAATCCCAACGAGTTTAAAGATGTCAGATGTCTTAAAAAATTTTCTTATACTACAAGGAAGCAATTTCAACCATCCGTTTTTGAAATTCAAAATGACTTTTTAGTTAATGTTTTGCTAAGAAAGTGGCTAAATTTCAATTAGATTTTTTTTTGTTGTTGTTGTTGCTTTTTTGCCTCACACACTAAAAGAAAAAAAAAAACTGAACAAAAATTACAAAAAAAAAAAAAAGCTATATTTTGAGTTTATTTTACTTGAATGTTAAAATACTCTATTTAAACATGTTTATTTTGTGTTGCAAGCCAATAAAAAAATTGTATTTTTAGTCTTTTGTTAACAAGAATACGGTAGAGCGCCGATTATCGGAACTCCAATTAACCGAACTTCCAGTTATCCAAACAGCCTATTTCTCCCAATTTTTTTTTTAAACCAAACTCCCAATTATCCATTGGCTTGGAATAAAATTCTAAATAAAGAAAAACTTATAGTGGATCAGAAAATGTGGAACGTAAAATAATGAAGGAGATGGGAATCATTCTAAGCTATGAAGAAAATTAAATTAACGAGTGGTAAAATAGTGAAGTACATGAGCCTGGATATCAGATTTTAAATGATGATGAGATTGTAGATGGAAAAGGAAATGGAGAAAATGAAAACGAATGCTCTTAAAATATTAGATGTAAATTTCCAACTGGGCGAAAAATGTCCGGACCAGGATTCAAACCAGGGATCTCCTGGCTGAAGCTGCCAGTGCTTTACCATCTGAGCTATCCCGGATGAATCTGATGGAACTTCTTCACCCAGCTAACTTTAATGATTATAGCATCTGGTCTGAAACCTGGTTCAGCTCAACGGAAAAATCTCAGGTAATGGAACTCCAGAAATCGCTGGATACATAATTACACTACAGCTCTGAAAATAACCCATGTCCATTACATAATGAAGCCTTTGAATGTTTGAAAACAGCTATGAAATGGCTCAAATGGCAGAACGTTGATCCTATTTAACTAACATATTTAAGAAGAATTAGAGATATGGCAGCATTGAAAAGAATGTCTTTGTTGAAGCACGCAACAATCAAAAGCTTTTTTGCTTAAATTATAATCTCTGGAGTTCAGAAAATGATAAAAAAGGGAACAAAAAATTTAATGATGAAAATGTAAACAAAAAGAAAAAAAATTAAGAAGAAAATAAATTAAACATGCCAGCGTTAACTGGTGCTGCCAATCCTAAGCTTAGATAATGTATGGAGGTTTTAGTATAGTCAGAAACAGCCCTTAAATTGTCTGTCCATTTATCTGAACTAGGGTCGTTCCCGACTTGTTCAGATAATTAGTGCTCTACTGTATTGTCTAGAAATGTAACTTTTTATTTTACTTATTTTTTATATTATTAATTTTAGGAATTATTTTCTAGAAAATCACTATATTTTTGACAAGGTAATTTTTTTTTTAGATTTTTTTGTGTTAGACCATTTTTCTTCATGAAATTTTGGTTAGAATTTGTTTTTCCTGCAATTATTTATGAATCATTTTAACTTTTCCATGCTTATTGAAATAATTATAATCTTTATACAAAATATAGTACATTATCTCCTATTTTCAATAAATTTTGTTTGAAAGTAAAGTTTTACAATCTCAATACTAGTTGCCATATTAAAGATTTATGTTTACGAAATGCATAAATAATTAATAGTGGTGCAGTTATAGCGAGGACCTCCATTATAATGATTGCTCTATTAATGGTTTATGGGTGCAAAGTGCACAAAAACTTTAGTGTGATTGTTATATTGAAGGTCTATGAGCATGAAGCTCAAATACCAGGTCTATGCTGTCGAAGTGAACAGTCTCCTAAGTTCTTTTGGAAAACCCACTCTGCTAGATGTGCAAAGACTGGCTAGGATATTTTTATATTTTGTATATATTTTTTAATAATTGTGCAGTATTTCTTGTAGTAATTATGATATTAATGTAATTTGGAATTAGTTTGAAAGAAATGAGTAAACCAGTGCTTCCTTACAAATGGTAGTGCTACAAATGTAAACCTATAAGAAGCACAGAACTTTATTACATGGAAGCATATAACAATGCTCTCAGACAAAATCTTATAATGCATTGACATAAATCAAAACATAAGGTACAATCACACAGCCAGGCAATAAATGTAAAATGGTAAACTACTTTTTTCACTCAGTTATATCAGTTTTATATCTATCTAATGAAAAAAAAATTGTATCTCTTTTTGTCTGCTATATGCCATTTAGTGCTTCTATTTATTTTGAATGTTTTTGTTTCAGGCAACCTAATGTACAGACCTTGGCTAATTTACTTGATGAAGTTATTAAAGTAAATTCACGATTTGAACCATACTTAGCAAAATGCAGAGATTTAATTAGAAATGATGCTGTTATGACACCTTCTGTAAGTGTAATTCATTGTAAAAAAAAAAAAAAAAGTTAAAGAATTAGTTGTGTTTTATATGTATATTGCTTATCAATGACTTTTAGTTGATAAAGCTGGAATCTATCCAAGCAAAAATTGCCTGTTTTGCAGGCTCTTTTTAAAATTCCAATCCATAAAAATGACCCCTTCACAAAATTCTAATTTATGAAAACTAACCTTTAACAAAATTCTATTTCATAAAAATGACCCAATCACAATATTATTTTCCATTTAAAATGATTCTGTTACAAAATTTTCCCATTGCCAAACTCTATCCTCAAATCTATAGATTCAATTCAGCTGTGAACTAACTTGCAAGAAAACAAAACATTAGCAAGAAACTGTGTTCCAATCCTTTATTTTTGTTATCGAGTAAACATAGTCCCTGGTACATAACCATGTTTTGGTCTGCACGAGCCGGTATTTCAGGTCCGGTCCCGGCCCGCGCAAAAATCTATTCTACAAAAAATTCAGATTTTTCTTAACATGCAATTAAGATTCCTTTAAAGAATACTTGATACATATTTATGGTATGAATTTGCAGTATATTTTTAAATTACAATGTGTTTGTAACAGGGCTGTTTGGTTTAAACCACGGTGGTTTAAACCATGGATTAAACCAAATGTTTTTTTTTTTTTTTGAAAACCATGCTGGTTTTTTTTCATGTGGTTTTTTCTCTTTTTCCCTAATGTTTTCCTTTATTTTACACATTATTGAAAAATGCAAAATCGAAGTTATGCAGAAGCTACAAGCAATGCTTTAGAAAAATGATGAATTAATAAATTTGTAAAGGTGACAAACTTTTTTAATCAAACTTTTCTTATAAGCTTTAAATCTATATAGCAGACTAATTTTTCTAAAATTAGCTGGGAAGAAAAAAACAAGTAGTTAGTTATTTTTCTTCTTTTTTTTTTAAGCCTTTTATTTTAAAAAATAGCCAAAATAGCAGATTTGAGCTAAAAATACACTTTTACTACTTAGATTACTTGATTAGTTAAGATATACTAAGAATTACATATGCCTCAATGATGACATAATTATAAGTAATTCTCTCCATTGGTTTTTGTTCTGTATGCTAATCAATGATTGGCTATGAGTTTGCTGTATCATGGCTATTGGGTTTAGTAAGCTTTTGTTTTTCTTGCATTCCTACATTGGGATTGGGGTTTTGCATTATGATTTTATTCTGTTACCAGCAGGATTGGCACGGTTTAAATCAATTGTTTAACCAACCAGTTTTTTAGAAAAGATCTAATATTTTCTCATTTTTGTAATTTAAGTGTTTCAAATTATTGGATATGAATAATTTTTACTTTTAACAATCTTATCCCAGCAGTCACTGTGAGATAGGGAGTCTAGGCTATATTTGTATGCATGTAGAATGCAAATTGCTTGTGTTGATGAACATATCTGAAGCTTTAAAGATGAAATTTAAAGCATGTGAATGTAGCAAAGGTAAAATAGATTAAAAATATTCAATATTTTGAATAAAATATTTTCCTTTGAGAAAACGCAGATTATTTACAATTAAGAACATAAAATGACCTTTAAGATTTCAATCAAGCTGCAAAAGAAAATTTTCTTGATTGGGGAGATTATCTTTTAAGGCTGTTCTCAACTGCTCTACTCAACAAGCGCAAAACGCTTTGACACATTTACAAATTCATTTTTTAACGGACAGATATAAAATTGGAGGGCCTGACTGGAAGCGATTTGGAATCGAACTGTGTGCTCCATTTTTGATAAATAAATTACCTATTGAGTTTTAAGCAATTTTGATCACGTGACAAAGTTTTGAAGGAGTTCACGTGACAAAGTGTTTTTAACCTTCCTTGAGTAGTTATTTTTCTTTTGCACGGAAATTTGGTTCAAAATGCCAACTTTGACACTATTTTCTGAAAGAGCTATTGCGTTTGCAAAAAAAAAAAAAAAAAACTTTTCCATTACATAGTTTCTGAACAACAGCATCTGCTAGTTTCATGCATTTCCGCGCAAAAACAAATTAAAACTTATGTCATAAAGTTGCCCTTTCGAATTTGAGAACAGCCTTAAGAATAAAAAGAAACTCAAGATATGAAGTCAAATAAGAGGACATTGAAAAATTGGGTGCTAGCGAAGCACCTGTTTACTTTTAACTAAAATATGCAATAAGATATATTTAAATCGTCTATTGCATAATTGAATCCACTATTTAGATCTGACAAAATAAAGGGGGGGAAATCGAGATAAGGTTCTCGTGAGGCATAACAGAAAAAAGTCTGCTTAGAAAATATGTATTATTAATTTTTAGTTTAGACTTTTAAAAGTATTACATATTATAAAATAGCTTAGAAAAAAATCCTGTGTATTAAGTCTGATGGCTGTTTAAATGTTTTAGTGAATGACAACTTTTATAAATCTACTTTTCATTTTAAGATCAATGTTTTCAGTAGTCTAAAAAGCTGGTAAATAGGTATTTCTGTTTATTTTACTGTTGCCGTCTTTTTTTTTCTTTTTTTTTTTTAATGTGGAAGTTTCTGAGGATAAGTATCAAATGACAATACACAATACTTCTTGAAATGTGTAAGGACCCTGCTGCTAGATTCAAATCATTCCAGGAATTCTTAAATAATTTTTAAATGATTTTTTTTTTGCATTAGACAGCCGAGATCCGTCTCTACATCGCACCTTTTTTACTTTTCCGATTTTGATTGCAGATATTTTTTAGAATGACACTTTCAAAGCCCATTATCATGAATATGTTAAAAGCGTGCATTCATGTTTTCAGCCAGGCAGTCTTTAAATGTTCCAATACAAAAAAGTTCATTCCCTTGTCCAGGCTTTGACGAATAAAGTTTCCATCATTGGAATAACTTCCGAAATAAGTGATGTTGTTTAACTAATTTTTGCTGTTAACTTGTTCAAAAGATTTCAGTAAACTTAAATACTTCTCTAAGAGCAACAATTGATTTGAATTAAAACTAATTTAATTTTTGTTTTTAATTCTTTTTATGGCTGAATATGTTTAATAAAAATTGTATGAAAATATCGATATATATTATTTTGGTTTAAATCAAAATTTATGAATTAATATTTGGCAGTTGAATAAGCCGAATATTCGGTTATTCAGCCAAACCAATATTCGTTACATCAGTAGCAGATACTTTCACTTTTGGAACCAGTTAGAACAGGCTGAAAGTGAAACTATCCTCATTTAAAAAACTGTAGCCAAAATCGAAAAAGTACAAGTGCATAGCAATATATATCAACCTCAGGTATCCTGCAAAAAAGAAAATAAATAAATAAATAAATAAATCATTTAAAATTATTAAAATGTGAGCAAGAAATCTGTAAAGATTTCTCCCATAGGTTTAACATCAGTGTCAGTTTCTCCGCATGAGTAGCGTAGGCTCTTAAGTTTTCATCACTCTTGAACGGATGTGTTCCGGTATCAGTCAGTACAAGGTCATTGATCAATCTTGTTCACAAAGGTGAAATAATCGGAGGATGCAATCGAATTATTCACCTGCTTTTGAAGAGATGAAGTTGTGCTATTTATGTTTACTTTTCATTATGAATGCATCAAGTTTATCATTTATTTTGCCTCTTAAATTGTCTTAGGTGTTGGTTTTTGCATTGCCATGAGCTTCAGTATACTTTGCAGTGCACTTGGAATGGAAATATATAGTTTTCAAGTTACGATTAAATAGTTAAATGATGTTTTGTTTTTATCATAAAGTTTAAACTCAGTATAAGGAAAAATACAGATAACTTGTTTTATAAAGTTATTAATTGATAACTTTAAAGTTATTAATTGATTACTCTCCTTTTTAAATAGCTTTTAGTTAATCCTTTTAATGATATACTTTTTCTTTTATTGTGGTTTAGGAACAGCATAAGTGTTTCTGTTGTATAAGCAACCATACAAATCTTTAGTTATTTCTGACATTACATCCCGTAATGTCAACAATCATGGCATATTGTGGTTTCTGTTTATGTGTCAAAGATAATTTTTTTATATTGAATTAAACTAATTTGATTTTCCTTTTTGTCACTGTCCAACTTTTAACAAATGATTTAAAAAAATGTTTCATTACTTTTGATACCCCCACCCCCCCACCCAATAGATATGATTTAAATACTGTGACAGTTAATTTCAGCAGTTCTAGGTCTGAGTCTGATGGAAGTATTGTTATATTTTGGGAAGCTATAGTTTAAAATTATGAATTCTGCTAATAAAATCTTTGTCAATACTTTAAAAAGGTTCATATTCCATCGTATGGAGATGGTAGCTTAAGTTGTTTAAAGTGTTTCGTGGATTACATTACGAGCAGCCAAATTGGATGCTATTTTTCTTCTACAATTTCAAGAAATTAAATAAATGTCTACTCAGCATTTTACTCCAAGCAAGGAAGAATTTCCTTTTTAAAAATAAAAAAAATCTCTCTCAAATTAGTGATGTCAAAAAAGCACCTTGTAAAAGTCAATGGGGTTATTGCATTTTTTTACTTAAAATTCAAATTATAATCACAACTGCAAGTACAAAAATATGATCATGCCAAATGTAATAAATCAATCGCATACATTTTATCTTGTTTGCTGATAGTCATAGATTTCTACTAATTGCAGGCATTTTATCTTGCTGTTATATCTTGCTGTTATATCTTGCCAACAGTTCTAAAAATCAGAATTTAAATATTTTTTATTAAAGTAATTCATAATTTTGGAATTTTAATGTATTTTTTATTCTGTTTCCTTCATAGTTATCAATTTATCATTCAAGTAAGAGTTCTAAATATTTATTGCAACATGTAGATTATTATTATTATTTAAAAGAATTTTAAAACTGGATATTTATGGAGAATATAAAAAGCTGCAATATTTAAAGTGGTGGAGATTTCTGGTTATAAAGAAAAACAAAACAAGAACTTTAGCTATTTTTGTTTTGAATTTTAAAACATTCCAAAAATAATATTTGGTTCTTGATAATGGTATATAAAGAATTTCCAGATTTTCTTCATGTTTAACAAATCTGGAAATTAATATTTTGGTTATGTTTTGACTAGGTAGCTATTGAACCTTATTCTCTCCCCTCTTCTTCTTCTTCTTCTTTTATTTTATTTATTTTTTTCCTGAAACATAAATGTGGTGACTGGAAGTGAACTCTGTACCGCAAAGCTAGGCAGATTCTTTAGTGAGGCTCTTGATGAGAAACCTCAACTACCGAACAATAAGAAAAGTGCTGAGCCAACAATTAAAATTGTGAGAATTAAAGAGAGACGACACTTTGATGCACCTATGAGCAGATGTGCCACTGATGATGGCGTATTCGATGGAAATACGCTCTCAGGCGGACCTAAGTGAAATCTCGCATCCATGTTTAATAAAAACGAGAAATGCCAACAGACGGTTGGCTATGCTGCTTATAATTACCCTCAAACTGTAAATACCTTTTCTGTTTTCATTTATATTCAAGAATATTAAAATTTGTTAAGATTTCGTCAAAAATCTGCCTCGACTTATTACTACCCACTAGACACCGGCCCAAATGTTTTATTGTTAACTACAAGTGTATCCTACATAAAATATCCTTTTTCTTCAAAAAGCAGTTATTTAATATTTTTTGTGATTGCTATTATGTTTATATTCATTTCTACATTTACTTTATTCTATTCTTTTTATCTTTTTAGCAAGTTGTTGAAGCCCATCGATTATTTAGTAGAACATCTCAGCTATTACATTTTCTTAGTCATGCTTTCCACTCTTTGAGTGATTTGCATATTAATTATTCTTCACCTCCACCTCGAAGTCCTCGTGTTAGAATAATCTCTTCTACACCAACATATCTACAGCATGCTATACCATTACAGGTAAATATTTGCATATTTTCCATTTTTTTTAAAGTTCAGGTGTATTATTAGTCTTTTATTCTGATAAACCTCTTTTTATAATTATACTAGCCAGGCTTTGCCTTTCTAGATTTTTGATTTGGCAGTGTGTAGCAGTAATATCATACATTTTGGCACGCTATTTTAAATTATACAAAAATAACTAATAAAAATGTCACAAAAGCATGTAACTAAAGATTTTGTGATGTAAATAAAATAAAATTTATTCATCTGTTATGAGAACCCATGATGAAATTTTATTAAAAGTAATCTCTTTTTCAGTACAATTTATTTTCAAGTAAGTGCAATTTTATAAATTATTCAAATTGAGTGATCATACATTCTGCTTTTAAAGGTTGATTTTAAATTACTTTTCTCAGAAGAAAATACTGTAAATTTTGAAATGTTAATTTTTCTCATCTTGTTTTACTTTTTTTATTGTATGCTTTCCTTTTTTATGTGTTGTCAGTAGAATTAAAGACAACCAAATTTAATGATAAAATTTTGTTTATTTGTTTTTTAGAAAAATAATTTTAACTTAAATTATATGCAAACAAGAAAGAAAAATCATGCATCAAGCATAGATTATGAATCAGTTTCTAACACTGCCAGAATACTTTAACAAAACTTCTCAGTTTAATTAGGTAAAAGAACACAAGTAAATATTTTAGAAAAAGTATAACACATATTTAAACTAGATTTCAACAGTCACCGCTCATAGCCAGAAAGGTACTTCAATTATTTTGTGCAGTTCTGTATATGTTCTATAAATTTGTACAGATTCTACATAGTATGCTAAAGTTTAGTTTAGTATGAAAACCCATAGCACAATTGAAAATTCACCATCAGCAATTTCTACCAATAGATGGAAACATACTTTTGTACAGTCCTGTATATTACATACAGATTTTTATAAATGCCGCATATTAAGCTGAAATTTAATTCAGGCAAAAACATGCTTTAAACAACTGCAATCGCATTTCTAGGAACTGCTATTCATATTCCATGTATCCAGTTCTTTGAATAGCCCTATATATGATTTTATTATATGCTACAGCCATCTCTTAGTATACTAAATGTAGTTGAGCTTGAAAATGTATAACTCAAATTGAATAAAAAAACACCTTTAAGCAATACATGCTCATTCTCAGTAATGCTTACGAAATCTTTTGTGTAGCCTTGTATATGTTCGATAGAATTTATGCACACCATATTGTATACAAAAATTAAGTTAAACTTAAAATGGCATATCATAACTGAAAATACACTTTCAGCAATCAATTCTAATTTCTATTAGACAACACTTCGGATACAGTATTGTATCCAAAAAATTTTGTGTTCTTGTAAATGAAATGATAAATGCAATTTACATAATATTCTACTGCATGCACCTTGTAGTAAACCTCAGTATGAATTAGTGTATTAGTGTATGAATTTCATCATATTTGAAATAGTGCAACATCATTGAAATATGCTGTGAAGTTTTCTCCCGTAGACCAAACCCTTTTGTGTGACCCTGTAAATGAATCATAAATGCTTTGCATCCATATTCTACAGAAAGAATGGATTAATGTACCTCAGACATTCATATTAATTTTCCTTATGTTTGTAATAGAGTAATATCATTAAAATATGCTACAAACGATTTTTCTTCACAGACCATATTGTAACAGAATACTTTTGAGTTCCCCTCTGTGCATACTCCAAGTGTTATGTGTAACACATTCTGTAGTAAACATCTTCTAGTGCAGTTCAATAATGTATCTAAATTTCATTATGTTTAACATATTGCAAGACAACATACATCGCAAGTGATTTTTTTTTCCCATTGACCATAATGTAGGGGAATACTTTCAAGCTGCTAGTTTCCAAAAAAAAAAAAAAAAAAAAAAAAAAACTAGTAAAAAAAGGAGCAAGTATGTAATGAATTGTTATTACTCAACTGTCACATATTACTTGTGGCTTATCCTTTATTCACAATCAATAAATTTTAAATTATACACTTTACATAATATATAATGACGAAAAAATAAAATTAACATTGTTGCAAAAATATAGGCAATGTGTATATTTACAGAAAAATAACCATGAATTAAAATCTAATTGCACCCCCATTGTTTGCAATTAGTGCAAAAATGAGTTCTGTTGAAGAAAGTAAATCCTGCATTACTTGGGAATCTATTTCATACCAAGCACATTCAACAACAGCTTGAAGTTCATTAACGGAGGAGTGTTGTCGAAAATTTGGGTAAACCTTATGAGACCGGGGGTCGATCCAGGCAAAATTTGGGGCCTATTTAGGGCCCTTTCACAAAAATTTATTTCATAAAATAGGCCCCCTCACAAAAATAAATTTAATAAAATGGGCCCCTTCACAAAAATAAATTTAATAAAATGGGCCCCTTCACAAAAATAAATTTAATAAAATGGGCCTCTTCACAAAAATGAACTTAATAAAACAGGCCCCTTCACGAAATTCCTTTTAATAAAATAGGCCCCTTACGTGGCATTCTTTTTCATAAAAACTGTTTTAAAATGTGCAATTTGTAAATAAAACCAGGTCACGAAAAACAAAAACTTTAGCAAGGGGGTTTAAAGAATGTTTTTGTTCATAAATTCTTGGTTCGAATTTGAGTAACTGGATTTTAACTTTTGTTACAAAATGTTATTTTTCACAAAAATATAATAAAATTCACAAAAATAACTTCTTCTTTTCACAAAATGGGCCCCAAAAATAAAATCCTGCATCGACCCCCTGGAGACATGGTGTTCCAAAGGTTTTTTGATTAAGTTCAGATCAGGGTTACACACTAGGGTGGGTCGAAAAAACTGAAATATTTATAATCGAAATGTAATATAGCGGAAAAGTTGCCTTTTGTAATAAAGAATAAATTCGTAAAAAATATTCCACCGATCGGGTAATATCTTTTACCGCCGCAAAGGGGCTAAAGTTTCCAAAAATCGCAAAAAACATGTTTTTTTTCAATATATTTTTTTAATTATCCAAACGTACGAATACTATTTCTAATAGGACGCAATAGCTACATGAAGATATAAGAAATGTCCTGGTAAATGTTCATTATGATAAAGGCATATCTTTTATTGGCACAAAGGGGCCATATTTTTAAAAAGAATGTAAAAATTTCAAATTTTCATTTTTCTCTAAATTTTTCTAATTTTTATAATATGTCTAGAAGTATATAAATTTACTTCATATCTATTAATATGTCATAAATTTTGTTAACAATTTGTAATAGACTGGAAAATAAAAACGGTAATCATTCATTTTTCTTGACGATCGCTTCATCTACCGCTGTTTTGCTGCATATCAGCAGTTCATATACCGAAAATCAAAAAAAGGATATAAAATGAACAAAATATTTTAGTATTTTATTAATTAAAATGTTTAACTGAAACGGATTAAATAAACTTAAAATAAAGAAGTATTTAAAGTTATTGAATTTTATAATATGACGTGCTTCCAAATAAAGCCATTGTTCCTCAAGAGGCCGAAATTGATCATATGGGATCCTCCCTCTGTTCTGGTCCACATACTTTACCGGAACTTCAGAGACTAATTTCACGCATCTTTCTACTGATTGAGTGGGACAAGGAAAATTATAAAACTGGTATCTTTAATCGAATATTCCAAACTCAACAGCATTGTTAGAATGTCAGTCGATAGACAAACCGTAACAGGTGGTTTCGTTAGTTTACAGTTTCGCAACTCGATTAAATCCATACAATTTTAAGCTACAAAGTTCAAGTCTGGAATGACGAAGTGACGGATGGCACTATTCGTACCCACAGAACTTCGTGCTTTGGCAATTTTGTTTATGGCTGGGGTCCTGGTGTCCTCTCCTTCATATGTTATCATTCCAATGAGGTGATTTTCATGATTTGCGAAACAGGCATGTCGTGAAATTACGGGAACTACAATCTTTCGTAGATGATATGGCAAGTAACGGAAGTTACTAATTATAGTCCACAAAACCTGAAAAACATGATGGATTCATTTTAATTGTGAACCAATTCATGCAGTTACACTTTCAGGATGAACTCCTGAAAGTGTACTGCATCAGCCGATTGCCAAAGCACAAAGTTCTGTGGACACGAATAGTACCATCTGTCATTTCGTTATTCCAGACTTGAAGTTTGAAGCTTAAAATTGTATGACTTTAGTCGAAAGGTAAAATTGTAAACTAACGAAACCACCTGTTACGGTTATTCTATCGACTGACAATCTAACAACGCTGGTGAGTTTAGAATGTTCGATTAAATATGCCAGATATTATAACTTCCCTTGTCCCACTCAATCAGTAGAAAGATGTGTGAAATTAGTCACTGAAGCGCTGGTAAAATTTGTGTATCAGAACAGACTGAGGATCACATATGATCATCTTCAGTCTCCCGAGTAAGAGTGGCTGTATTTGAAAGCAAGTCATATTATAAAACTCATTTACTATAAATACTTCTTCATTTTAGGTTTATTCAATACATTTAGATTAAACATTTCTGTATATTAATTAATAAAATGCTAAAATATTTTGTTCATTTTATAACATTTTTGTGATTTGTGGTATATGAACTGTTGATATGCAGTAAAACAGCAGTAGGTGGAGCGATCGTCAAGAACAATGAATGATTATCGTTTTCATTTTCCAATCTTTGACAAATAGTTAACAAAATTTATGACATATTAATAGATATAAAGAAAATTTATTTACTCCTAGACATATTATAAAAATTATGAAAATTTAGAAAAACTGAAAATTTGAAATTTTTACATTTTTTTTAAAAAAAATATGGTCCCTTTGCGGCAGTAAAAGATATGATTTTATCATAATGAACATTTACCGGGACATTTCTTATATCTTCATGTAGCTATTGTGTCCTATTAGAAATTGTATTCGTCAGTATGGATAATTAAAAAAATATATTGAAAAAAACATGTTTTTTGAAACTTTGGCCCCTTTGCGGCGGTAAAAGATATTAACCGATCGGTATAATATTTTACGAATTTATTATTTATTACAAAAGGCAACTTTTCCGCTCTATTACATTTTGATTGTAAATATTTTGGTTTTTTCGACCCACCCTATTACACACGTCCCAATTGAGAACAGTAATATTTTGAGAGTTAAACCAAGTTTTGTGAAACATGAATGGATGCATTATCTTGCTGAAATACGTACTTTGGAGCAACTAAAAGTTTCCCAAATGTCTGTAAATTGTTCTTCAATGTATTTATGTAGTCTTGTGCTGTTTGGCAAACATTGAGGAACTCCAGAGCTACTTGGCCATTAAAGAAAAATAAGGCCAAAATCATTAAAGAATATCACCAACTTGTTGTCGACTAAAGAAAGTCCTATGCTCTTTACACAAGTTGTACCAGTAGTATGTCCACCTATCTGAACCATCCAAATTCCACTTTTTTTCATCACTGAATATCACAGTACACCACTGGGGTCCATATGACATGTCTGCAAGCCCACTGCATTTTCGTTAATTTGTGGTGAAATTTCAAAGCTGGCTGTTTTTTCATTTTCCTATAAATTCTTTTCTTAATTTGCATACAAATCGTATTCGTTGACAAAGTCCTGACTATCTTTTAACCTGACTAGCACTCATCATTTGTTTAGATGCAGTTTTCTGGATCCTTCTCTCATCTCGTTTTCTGGTCGCACAATGCCTTCCAGATCTATGTTTTGCTTTGTAAAAGTCACCTTTAGACAAATCTCTGATAGACTTCTTTGAACGATTCAAAGTAGCTGAAATTTATAAAAGTCTTCCCTTTCGATTAAAGTTTCCATGCTTGAATTACTTCATCTGACTGAATTTCTCTAGTTCACAGCATCTTCACAAAAATATGCTATCGTGAGGTACACTTAAATGAGCATGTGACATCAAGTTTCAAATTTGCATTTTTCCATGAACAGTTGCCAAAAAACAAGAAAGTGTCTAAACTTTTGTAATATGCAAATCTCTTTTTTTTTTTTTCCCAGTTAAATTAAATGTTATCCTACATTAAAGTATAGCAATATGTATAATCCAAGAGTTCGTATTTTTTTAATTTAAAGTTTAAATATCATCAGTGTCTAAACTTTTGCCGAGGACAGTAATTATATTCCTAAAATAATCTGCTACTCAAATGTTTAAAACCTATAAACATTTTAATGAGTAAATTTTAGTAACTATAAAGTAATGTATGGACATATTACTCACCCGCAAGAAAAGTGACACATCTCGCAAAAATACATTTTGTGTTTTATTTAACTAATAGGTCAGTCATAGTTGTGTCTTGCTATACTAACAGTTTCATAAGTGTGGTTATACAGAAAATTCCTTTATTATGCTATGTGTCCATTTGTAACTACAGAAGACAGGTGGATTATGTGGGATGTAAAATTACCCAACCCTCATCCTGTGTTTTCCTTCTTAAGAGTGTTATGCTTTTATGCACTTTTTTATTCATGCATGCAGAGCTAAGTGCTGAAATGTCATGTTACAGTAAAATCATGCAAATTTTCTTTTGCTTTTCTGTGAAATTCACTTTTGTCAAGATGTGTCACTTTTCTTGCAGGTGAGTGATTATGTTTTAACAGTAACAAAACATAATTTTCTTTTAGGGGCAGGCCCGTAACCAGATGGGGGCTATGGGGGCTTAGCCCCCCCCCCCTAGCTTCCTCTAGAGCCCCCTCTAACGATTTCCCTACCTTTTATTTTTTCAACAAAATGTACGTTTTAACTTTCTTAAAAGGAAAAAAAAAAAAACTAGCAAGAAAAACATTTAGATCTTTTAACTGCTTGAATGCAATGGAAAAAGCCAAACATTTTGCATTCAGAACCTATTAGATTAGTTGTTTTACATTATCTTGCTTACGATACAATTCTCGAAACGCGTTCTAGGTAGTAACATTTTTTTCTCCCGAAAAAATTAAGTTCAGATGCACCAACTAGCCACCACATGTTTTCGTACATCTTGACATTTTAAAAGCAATGATCGTATACGGGATGAATGGAAATAGACATATATGCTGCTCAAGTTAATAGATTATTAGTTAAGCAATGGTTAAACGTTTTCACTAAAACGTAGTCACAAAAAAGACGTGTTTCTACATGTTAATGATTTGCCTGTTGACATTATGTATTTGACAGCAGATTTAGTTAATGATGAAATATCAGTTGGAAACTAACTAGAATGTTGAAGGAAATTAGAAAGATAACAAAATGTCATTTTATACAAATGGAATAAGAAAAATAATTGCTTGAAAGCCAAAAATTGTTGGGTGTAGGCAGTAGGAAAGGAGGGGTAGGACATTTTTTTTGTTTGCTTTTTGAACTTTCGTCTAAATTTTTTTCCTTTTGTTCCATGAATTTGCTAAACTTTTTTTTCTATTTGTCATATAACAATAAAAAACATTAAGTGAAAAAGCATGATTAAGGTTAAGTTTATTATAAGATTATGACAAAAATATCTTCACCTATTTGGCGTATGTTTCATTTAAATCTATTTTCAAGCATAAATGCGCTACTTTCTGACACATTTTCGATATAATTTTAATGATAAAAGCATAAAATTTGCAGATATGATTATTCAAGCTCAAGGAATTTAACTGTGTTCTGTGTTTTATAAGGCTGTTTTCCAATCTAAACCAGCTACTTTCTGACATATTCGCGAATTTCTTTTATTTATAAAGATACTTGCAAGTATTCAAACTATACAGAAAATTTTAAAAAATCTGTCAAATTTGACTTTGTAGGATGATTTTCTTCGCATTTAACGACGAAATGATAATCATCGAGTAGCAAATGACTATAAATCATGTTATTTATAAGAAAATGGGAAACGGTATTCAATTCTTAGGCGCATGAATGTGAGAAGCTGAAAATTTTAGGCAAAGGGAAAGAAAATTACTTCTTAACTGCGCCAGGAAACTTTTCGTTATTGAGTGAAAGAAGAATATTTTTAAAGATCTTTAGAAATGGGGGAAACGTATAATAATAAATAGTCGCCTACATTTAATGAAAACTGTTCGAAAAGGGCGTTCATGCCCTTGTGCTTTTTTTTTTTTTCTAAATGAGATTGAACGAATTTCATGAAGCACTTGTCAAACGTATGCAAAAAAAACTATGCTATCGCTATTTAAATTAATTAAATCTATGTTGTTTTTTTTTTTTTTTTTTAAGTATTGAATATAATATTAAAATTACAATCTCTCTTTTTATTATTAAGTCCAGGTATGTTTAAAAAATATGTAATTAATATATAGTATTTGTAATAATTGATTCATATTTAAAATGATATAATCATATGCAGAATTTTAAATTTAATTATTGTTGCGAATTGTTAAATGGTTAATTTTATAAATCATATTATTAATAAAATAAGGTTAGGTAACGCTCGTTTTAAAGAGAAACAATATCATCACTAAATTAAATTGTATACAAACAACCGGGATTTTAAAATAATCTAATAATTCAGCAAAAACCAAAATATTAATAAAATTAAATAAATTACAAATAGCTATTAATTAAAAATATTAAACGTATGGAATTAAAATATTAAAATATTTTTTAAATAATAATAGTAAATTTGTGAATTATTCAAATTAATAAATATAGGACACATAACCATAGATGCCAACATCTCTTAATTATTCCGGAGTCTGATACAAAACAAGCATGTTTTAAACCGGAAAAAATATATAAGGAATTGTGTCTTTTTTCGATAAGGTACATTTTAGATTTCAGTTTGAAATTTTTGATTAAATGAAATTTCCTGTTGAAAATATTTTCGTCTTGTAACAGACTCCGGATATGTGTTGTTGGCATCTATGCATAACGCAAAGACATTTGCAAAATCTCAATTTTTCGCTCTTTTTTTCTATATATTAAAAAATTGAACAGAATATCATATTTAAATCTATGTAATGTCTTCAATTTAAAGAAGAAATATGTGAAAAGAACTGTATCCTACAGTAGAGGTCTGCACGGTCCCGGGTTTGGCTAGAAGCCCGTACTAGGCCGGAACGGCGAAATGAAGGTGAAGTTTCAAACGGGCCGGGGCGGCAAAATTTGAATGTGCCTGTCAGGCTAGACCGGGCCAATAAAAGAAATTAAGCGGGTCTGTCAGTCCAATATAAATATTTAAACGCAGATAAGAAAATATGAATCATTTTCAATGAATTTGAGTTTCACGATAATAAGTATAAATGTGCGTTACGAGCCGATACTAGTTTGACAGCATGAATATCGAAATATAACATTTTCCAGCATAGAGATCGGCATCGGACAGTTACATGGCATTTGAGCCCGGGCTTAATTCTTTCAGCAGACTCGTGCCGGACCGAGATCAGACTTGCATTTTTTTCCAACATAGCCAGAAATGGACTTAATTGTTCTCAGGATGTTTAGGGCAGGCAATGTGTTTTGTAAAAATATTAATAGCGATAATGAACTTCTGTTAACGGATTTTCTGGAAATATACTTGAAGGTGGTTCTCAAATTTACTGCTCAAAAACGAAAAACTTTCTGACACATTTTTAACTGTAAAGGCATAAAATTGACAAGCCTGTCTATTGGAGGGATTTGGAATTGAATAGCGTTTCCTATTTTTAATAAATAAATTACTTATAGAGATACAAGAGATTCTTGTCACGTGACTGCAGGTTTTTCTCCTTTTCCGTGCTATCGTCTCCGGAAATTCGATTCAAAATGCTAACTTGGACAGTATTTTCTCAAAAATATATTGACGTTTTCGAAAAGAAATGAATTCAGAAATGTGTCAGAAAGTAGCTTCTTTGGATTTGAGAAAAGCCTTAAGGAATAACAGAAATATTTTCTCAAATCTACTTTTTATAACATAGCCTCAAAAGTTATCATTATGTTTTTAACCTTCCCGCTTTTCTTTTATTCGAAACAATATGAATTTTTTAATGAATCCTTATTTGAATGTTGAAACGTCTAAGACTAAGTAAATCATTAATGTTGTTATTGCGTATTTTCTGTCTTGCGAACGCATCGTAAATTAAAAATATGCTGTAAAATTATCCCATAAATATGTATGCAGTATTCTTTTAAAGAATCTTAATTGTATGTTAAGAAAAATCTGAACTTTTTGTAGAAATTGAGTCGGGTCGGATCGGGCCTGATTTAATTGATTTTTCCACTGGCCGGGTCTGTTTTCACTGATTTTTGTACGGCCGTGAACTGTGAAAATTTGAACGTGCCGTGTCAAAATAGCTTTCGTTCGGGCCGGACCGGGCCTGGAAATTCCGGCCCGTGCAGACCTCTATACCAACAGATTCCTTTTCTCAATAAGGAAAGGGCAGCTGACGTCACTGTTGGTTGAATTACTGTTGGTTCAGCAAGAAAACCTGTCCGTTCTTTATGACTCCTACCTGTACGCATGAGCTAGGGAAATTTGAATGGTCTATGTTTAACTCGTCTCTGATATGATTGCCCTACGTCGCCAAGACTATTCCTGCAATGATGTTTATGGCAAAAATGTAGTTGGTAGATTAGTTGATGGAAGTGTTTGTTTGTAAACATGCCCTTTCCTTATTGTTTCAAAACGCATCTTTAAAAAAATTGTCATACTGGGCGGTTGAAGATTTCTATGTTTGATGTATGAATCGGTGTTTTTGTAAATAAAGATGTACTTTTCTGTCAGAATGCTAGCATGATAAATTACACTAATTTATTCAAGAGAAAGACTGATTTGATTAATCAGCGGTTCAGATATGCATGTATATAATCAGTGTTCAATAGAGTACAGCGCTGATAATCCGGACCAATCAGGGCCGATGCCGATCCGGTTAATGAAAAATCCGGATAATTGGACAACTTTAAAAAACGGCTATGGCAGTGTTTTTCAGATAACTTCCCTTCGCACTTTTCGCAGGCTTAGGACTAGCAATTGTAGTGGTGCACATTTTAGCATATTACAAATGGCCTGTTTAGAAGTTATTTTTTAAACTTTTTTAAAATTTTCTTTTTCACAAAATTGGTACAAAGTTATACATAGAAGTACACACAGAAATTATTGCGTGTACATATGCACACACTGTACGAACAAACGCAAGCGGAGAGATGGGGGGGTGGTCCTTTTTCCGAAGACACCAAGGGACAAAAGAAGCAATATGCTTAATAATGCAAAAATTGCAATGGGAATAGAATACAGTGTACAATCCATTAGTTTTCCTTATTAAAATTTAATTAAAGTAATTTTTTATGAGGTGCCGGATGCTATCTATTTTTTCTCATTAAATACAATAAGACCTAAGACTAAATCACACGGGATTGAGAAAAGTTATATTTTAGGTAGGTTTTCTTAAGAGGTATACCACCCCTAATTGTTTTACATTCATTTTCCGATTACCATGAAGTATTTTCCGTTTAAGAATTTCATTATAGAAAGTTCCGTTATAGAGAGATTACGCTTTAGACTGGTTCCTTTATAGACAGGTCCATTTTATCAGTTTTACTATATTTAGTTTGCTTAAGATATGGATTGTTAAAAGATGTTAGCCCCACCAAAAAAAGTCAGAGCCCCCTCTGACTGGACTCGCTGGTTACGGCCCTGTTTAGGGGTCTTTTTTAAGGTTATATGGGAATTCAAAAATTGCAATATTAAACCAGCTACTAATATGAAAATGACCTATGCCATATTTGTTTTTCTCTTAAACATATTACTTATTTTAATATATTCAGTTGTATCATTATATTACATAATTTTAAATTTATTAAAGTTTAGATTCTAATGGTTTAGAACATATAACTTAGGTTAATATGTCTTCAGAAAAGTAAACTTAAAGATTAGCAGAGACTAACATAATGTAGGCTTTGGCTAGATGGAGTGTGTAACTGAAGATATAATTGAATAAAATCAATGGCATGTGAAGAGTTCCTTAAAACTACGAAAAATAGATTGCAGAGACTTGTATGAACTTTGAACTAAACAGTTTATTCAGTATCATCATCACAGGTCAAAAATACAAATAACTATACTCACAGTTGAGAATGCAGACAGCTGGTTGTAACAACAGGTGTATAATCATGGTGACAAAAGCAAACATATAACAGTATCTCAGGAAACAGCAAAAATATCACAGATAAAAAGTTGGTTAAAACTCATTTAAAAACTAAACTCATTCATTAATTTAAAACTAAACCATCCATGAATGGCAAAAACTTTAGACGTTCCAAGTTTCTTGATATGCCTTCCCCACATTGGAGAAGCAAAACGATGCGACGTTCCTAACCAAACGCGAAGGATATATTCGACTGAAGGAATGACACATGATCTAAGAAGAGTCATGGGATCCAATAAGCAGTTGATATCGTTATAGATATGCAAATACTGAACTGATGAAATCGATTCAATTCGATTCTAAAAGTCCTATGCTGCCATCTAGTGAGAAAGCGATCATAGGATCGATACGTCACTATTCGCTCTTAGCAGTATGTGGACGGTTTTAGATGCGGAGAACGGCAAGGTTTAACGATGTTTATGAAGTAAACATCCCGGAAATAAATTAAATAAAGAGTATTTAGTTAAAGACTACCGAGAAAAAGGTAAGCAAGTTACATGTTTAAATAAATAAAGATTAATAAAAATAAACTATTAATGTAACTGTAATAAATATAATATGTATAAAGTAAACAAAAGACCAGCATTTTAAACTAGTGATGACATAAGAAATAGGGAAAGAAGCAAGGAGAACAGTGTTAATGCTGAATAAATAAATAAAAAATAAAATTTAAAAAAACTTTTAAAAACCAAAAAAAAATTTAATTAAATCAAGTTAATATTTAACTGACGAACGAGAGTCCTCAAACGCTATCAAAGTCTGGAATCAAATCCTCAAAAAGAAACTAAGTGAGCCAAATTCTTATGAACCTCTTTTTTTTCCCTCTAAGAATCACAATCGCTCGCAATTCTTATCTTTCATTCAGATTATGAAATTTTACACAATTTAATACAATAGATACAACAATTTTAAATATACGTACCAAGAACATCAAAAGTAATTATCGTCCAAATAATAATAATTTTTAGCTTCTTTCATCAATGAAACCCTTGACCATCAAAACAAAAAAAAAAACCCTGAAAAGTCTTTATTGAGAAAAACAACTGCCATTTGCAGCTGAAAAACTAAAAAAAGAAAAAAAAAAAATAACGTTGAAAAGTTAATCTTCAAATACTTCTAAGGAAAGAGGCATCCAGAAATCGAAAAAAGTACATAAAAATAGTCCTAACTATCATATATCAATCTTAAAAGATTAAAATACACAATCATCCTTCCAATAGTCTTCTGATTTACAGAACTATTTACTCAAGGAATAGGTGTTTCTAGATGCCTGGAAGTAAAGAAAAAAACATTAAAAATACATAATTATAAAAATTACTATGATTTACAAATTTAAAGCTTAAAATCAAAATAAAAAGTTAAAGTTCAAATATATCTTTAAGGGGTAAATAAACAAAATAAAACAATTCAAAAATTAAATTTAAATATTTAAAATCAAAGTTGAAGTTTAAACAGTTAATAATCAAAAGCAAAAATCGACTATCCTTCTATATATAAAAAAAAGTTTTGATTTGGAAATGGACCAATGAAAATCTGCGTAGATATTCTGGGTAGATCCACATCCAATTTGAATGCTTAAGCATGGCCTTTCATCGTTAATATTAAAAAAACTGTTGCATACAAAAATATGAAAATCGGTGGTATTATAGAGAAATGTTTGATAAACACACTGATGCAGACAGTTTTCAAATCGAAGAATTATTTTAAGAGATATTTAATGCTAAAGTTGGACAAAATCGTTCCATTAGAAAAGTTTAAAGCAAAAACTATACATGAGAATTTAATCATTTTTAGATCATTTTATACGTTATAAGTTCCCGGTGCATTTATTTTTCTTATTTGACTCATTTTTTGAGGTTTTATTTCAATTTTAAATTCAAATTTTCAGCATTTCGAGAGATATTTTTTACAAATTTTAAAAAATGTTATTAATTTAAACTGTTGCCAGTTGTATAAACAGCGCAAACAATAATGTTTACTTCAAATTAAAAATCTATTTTACATGTGACTATTATAAACAGAAAATATAAAAAAGCAGGAACTCATTGAAAATTACGTAATAAAATAAATACATAAAATTCATAAAAACTATAATTACACGTGAATTTTAAAAGAGACAGAATATTGTAAAATAATAAATTCATAAACATGCATTAGAAGTCTTAAATAGGAGAATTTACGTCACATTACACTTATTATATAAAATGAACAAAAAATAATATTGCAAAACAGTTTAAATTTAAAAATTGTTCGAGACATTTATTTGATATTTTAAGATGATCATAATATTTCATTTCTAACAAAAGTATTTTTACGTGAATATTAAAAAGAAAAAAAAAAGTTTGGTGAAAATTACGTCAGATTATAATTCTCAGATTCAAATTATAATTCAATCTTCCGAAATCTTTTTAAAGCCGATCAAATTAGCGTGCTGTTAGAGTCTGCGGTGTCTGAACGGGGGTTGACGAGCGTAGCTCGTAGGGGGCAGAGCCCCCTAGTCTATTAAAAATTAATATGAAAAATTCCAGAAAATGAGCAGGGACTAAAGACACTGCTAAATTCAGTAATGGAGGACTTACAAAAGAAAAATTAAAGTGCCTGTGCACAGGACTTCATACAGCGGTAACTCCTGGAGGACTATCCCAAAGTGACTCTCTGTCATTTACCGGACAAGGGTCACCTATCCGAGACAGTACAGTAAGCTGATCGAGCCACCCGGAAATAGCCTCCAAAAAGCACCATTTCCGTAGTCAGATGGAGATTAAATGCTCATCATCTAGGAATAAAAGCAAAACAAAATCGGTCAAGGCATAGGTTTATTGGAAAAAATAAAATGTCAATATTTAGCATAACAAGAAAAATGCACAAATACATGTTCATGTCATTTACAAACCTTTAACCCTCCGACTGTCTTGGAAAAGGGCAAAATTATAATGTTGTTTTCTCTGTATTTTGTTTTAAATGCTAAAAAAAAATTATTCTTTGAACATTAAAAAAAAAAAAAAACTTAATAACGAATATGAATGCAATCCTTGGAGGTATTAATCATTGTTCAATGTATTAAAAATACATTAAATCAATAGAATTATATTACTATAAATATTGCTTGTATTGCAGTGAAACCCAGAGCTTAGTGAACGTATTAACACGGGCTTGTCAGTGAGGGGGTTAACAAGTAAACTCTGAAACGTTCACAAGAACTTCAAAACTCAACATGGCAAATAAAACAATGTGCTAACAGTTTTTAAGAAAAGTCCAATAATATCACAGGAAAAGAAATTTAAAAGGTATGTATAAACTGACTAGAAATATGCTAAATAGCAAAAACAGCTTTAATAAAATTTTGAAGATCATATTTTCCAAAAGAAAAAAAATATAAAAGGAAATCTCAACATGCCGAAAGAAACAAGCACAACAAAAAAAATTAACTTAAATAGAAAAACGGTAACCGATGAACCCAAGAGATCCTCAAAAGGGCACCAGCACCACTCCCATAAATAAAAAAACAAAGCAATTATCATTATAGAAAAGCAAACATCTCTCCATGATCAACCCGTATGTATTTGACAATCAGGCAAAACAAATCTCTAACCAGTTAATCGCAGCAAGATAATTTAATTTAACTAAAATAAAGGGAAACAAAAAAAATTAAAAATTCTAACTAATTAAAAAATAAATAAATCCAAAAAAAAAAAAATTATCCATAATACGGGTAAGCAAGAACTTCCGAAACGGAGATAGAAAAATTAACTTAAAAAAATTACTGATAAAATAAACCATAATACTAAATAACAAGTGGGTAAGTGTGATTACAGATCGCACATCGCACAGAGGGTTTCGTTTAATATTCCTTTCAAAACACTTTATCCTTTTGAAAAATCTGTTAGTTCCACATTTCGCGACCAACTGACGCCAGGCCCGTAACCAGAGGTGGGCTGACCCCCCCCTAGCATCCTCTCGAGCCTCCCCTAACCATTTCACTATATTATATTTTTTTCAACAATATTATACAACAATATATATCATATTTCAACTGATCTGAAAAAAAAAATATTTGGAAGAAAAAAATTTTTATCGTTAAACTGCCTTTTTTTTTTTTTTTTTTTTTTTTAAATTTATAGACATATTAGTTTTGCTATATTATCTTGTGGTAAAAATCTCAAAATGAAAACTAAATAGGAACATTTTCCTTCTCCTGAAAAAATAGACTCCAGATCACTACCAATTAAACCAGTCCACCACATGTTTGGCATTGTTGAGAATTCACTGAAACAAGGACTGTATATTGCTGGTTCTTAAATAACACTAATTAATGACAATCGTTGTGCTGTTTTTCCATTTAATATTACAACCTCTATTGGAATATTTCACATTTTTTGTCGGACACACATATCCGAACGAACGTTTCACATACACTCGAAGGGAATTTTTTTTCCTGCTCACAAGGATAAATTTCGAGGCGACGCAGCGCCCTCTCTATATTACGTTGGTAACTAAATTAATATTTTAAGAATATAAGGATTAAACATATCACCCCCCTTGAAGCCTCAAGGAGGGTTCAAAAAACAGTAAATAATAACATGCACAATAATAATTACATTGAGAGTAAATACACCTTATTCATACTTCTCTTTACGTGTCCATATTTAGTCTTTATTGTCACAACTCAAACTTTTTTTTCAAGTCCAGGAAAAAGCTCGGTAATACGTCCAAGTGTCCACTGCAGTGGTGCCGAATTGTTCATGTGCACAAGTACCAAATCTCCAATCTTGAGATTAGGTATCGATTTCCACCACTTGGAACGCGGTTGCAATTGATGTAAATACTCTTTGGACCAACGGTCCCAGAATTGTTGATGAAGTTTTTGAATGAGACGCCACCTTTCACTAAGACACAAGTTTTTCGTTGGTTGCACTGGTTCAGGAAATTGGTGAATAGGACCGCCAACCAGGAAATGCGCTGGCGTCAACGTGTTCAAATCACTGGGATCAGACAATAATGCAGTGAGAGGTCTGGAATTTAAACAAGCCTCTATTTGAAGAAGAAGGGTGTAAACCTCTTCAAAACTAAGGAGTGCAGAGTTAGATACTTTTGTTAACATTTGTTTAGCACTTTTAACTGCTGCTACCCACAAACCTCCAAAATGTGGTGTATATGGAGGAATGAAGGACCACTCAATGCCCTTCATAGAGCAGAAATCCTGCACCTTCTCTTCTCGACACAATAGAGCTAGTTCCTTAAGGTGCCTGGAAGCTCCTTTAAAATTAGAACCGTTATCGGAGATGATCTTACTCGGACAGCTTCTTCGAGAGATGAATCGGCGTAATGCAGCAAGGAAACATGCAGTAGAAAGCTCAGACACCAATTCAAGGTGTATGGCCTTTGTAGCTGTGCAGATGAAGAGGCAAATATACGACTTGAATTTGGCGACAGATCTTTTATGAGCACATTTAGTATAGATAGGACCGGCATAATCTAATCCTACGATGTCAAAAGCACGAAACTGCATAATCCGAGTAGATGGTAGATCTCCCATCAATTGAGGAGAAGCCCTTAAATTCCATTGAAAGCATTTTATGCAATTTCTAATTTGCTTGCGAACTGTAGAACGACCATCTACGAACCAAAACTTTTGTCGTATTAGTGACAGTGTAAGCTGTGGACCAGCATGAAGGTTAGTGACATGATAATATAATATGAGCTTAGTTGTAAATTCGTGGTTTTTTGGCAACAGCATGGGATGCTTTTGGTCATAGTTTAAATTTGAATGATTTGCTAGTCTGCCTCCTACACGAATTATACCATTGCTATCCAAAAACACATTCAAAGGTAGCAATTTGCTCTCCCTTGGTAATGGTTTTCCTTCAACTAGGTAATTCAATTCCGATGAAAACTCAAACTTTTGGATTAAATTCACTATACGGATAATTGCTCTATCAAGCTCTTTTGATGTTAACCAACCTGAAATTCTTGATGCACATGGATGGCTATTGCTTAGAAATCGTAAAATCCAAGCACACACATGGATTAATTTTGAAAAAGAAGATATTTTAGCTATAAATTCAGGCAATGACACCATTTTTGTAGCACTTGTAGTTGCAGTAAATTTGCTTTCTTCCTTTCGGAAATTATCTGATAGTGATGAGGCATCATTTATGTCAAACTCGGCTTGTTCCTTTAAGGGCTGACTTAGCCAATCAGGACCATGGAGCCACAAGTCATTATTTACAAGTTGAGATGGTAATAGACTCCTTGTGCCAAGATCGGCTGGATTGCAAGTTCCAGGAACGTGATACCATTTCACTGAGGGGATGGTTGTTTGTATTTTAGACACCCTGTTAGCCACAAATGGTTGCCATCGATACAGTTTGGTTAACAACCACGCTAACGTTATAGTGGAATCTGTCCAAGCCAGGGTATTTTGGATTGGTAAATGGATATCTCTCAAAACCACTTGCAAAACATCAGCAAGTAATAATGCTGCACATAACTCCAGACGAGGCAAGGATTGTATCTTCAAGAGAGCAACTCTCGTTTTGGAGGTAAGTAACGAAACACAAATGTCTGAATTAGACAGAATACAATGCACGTAAACTACAGCACAATATGCCTTTTCAGAGGCATCGCAGAATGCGTGCAACTCGATATTAACGCACATAGGATTTAGGACACATCTTGGTATTTTGATTTGGTTGATAAGGTGAAGCTCTTTTCTTAATGAGATCCACAACTTGTTCAGATCTTCCGGGATTGGCTCATCCCATGTAAGCTTGTGCTTCCATAATTCTTGAAGTAATATTTTCATAAATGCTACGCATGGAGATATCAATCCCAATGGATCAAACATACGAGAAACTTTGGATAATATTTCTCTTTTGCTATTCTCTTTTTTCTCTTCCATTGGTAATACTGAGAAACTAAAGCTATCTATTTTTGGATTCCAACTGATACCTAGAACCTTCACATCATCTTCAGAATCGACAGGGATCATTTGTTGTTCATCTGATAATTCTTCAACAATTGTAGAAATATTCGACCTCCATTTTCTCAGATTAAATCCTCCCTTTTTCATCATTTTCTGAAGTTGTTCAACAAGCTCAACTGCTTCTCAACAGCTCCAGATAAAAGATCATCAACGTAGAAGTCATTCAAAGTAGCATGAGAGGCTAATGGATAATTACTTTTCTCGTCTAACGCCAGCTGTTGCATCGCCCTTGTAGAGAGAAATGGAGCGCAAGCTGTTCCATAAGTGACTGTGAGCAGTTTGAATTCTATTACTGGATCTTCAGGAGCGTTTCTCTAAAGAATTCGCTGCTAATCTATATCATCCCGGTGTACCTTAACTTGGCGAAACATTTTCTCTACATCAGCACATACTGCAACTAGAAAAGTTCTAAATCGAATAAGGATTGGATATAAATCTTGCTGTACTCGTGGGCCTATCATCAGTAAATCGTTGAGAGACATTCCAGAGGATGAAGGACATGACGCGTCAAAAACGACACGTAGTTTTGTAGTGCTACTAGATTCTCTCAAAACAGCGTGATGAGGTAAGTAGTACGCTTCCCTTTTAGCGTAGTCTGATTGAAGAACAAGTTCCATATCATAAATTTTCTATACTGTTCATATTTCACGGGCTTAGAAGCTAATGATTTTTCTAGATAATTTAATCTACGAAGGGCTGACTGTCTAGAATCACCTAATTGGGATGGTGAGGAATGGAAAGGCAATTTCACAATGTACCTTCCAGTTTCATCTCCGGTATGAGTTTTAACGAAGTGTTCCTCACATGCCTTTTCGGCAGTTGTTAGTAAATTTGCGGCAGGAACGGTGTCCAGTTCCCAAAATTTCTGTATTATCTGATCATTCACTTATTGAATATTATTTACATTGATTACAGGTGCTTCCTCGGGTGCATTAGCATTTCCCGCGATGATCCACCCAAGGTCTGAACGAACGGCAAAGGATTTCCCTTCACCAGAAGAAAGCATCTAACCCTTCAACGTTGGTAAGGCAATATTTACCCCAAGCAAAATGTCAACAGCAGCACTTTTATAAAAAGTAGGATCAGCTAATTTTAAATCGCTAAACGATTCAGACCAAGAAGAATCTAAACTAACATGAGGAAGTTTACCAACAATTTTTTGAACAACATAAACAGATGTAGAAAAATAGGAATTGGATGGAAAATGAGGAGAAAAGGTAATTTGTGAAACACCATTAATATAGGTGTCTGCAGAACCTAAACAAGAAATTAGAACATTTGCTCTCTTTTTTGGTAGTCCAAGCCTTTTAAGGCAATCATTTTTGATTAAACAGGCTTGGCTTCCAGGATCTAGAAGAGCCCGGCACAATTGAACTTTTACTTCAGAATCATTCACGCTTACGATTGCTGTACAGAGCAGCACTTGGGCATCCGAGCCAAAATCAGAACAACATGAAGTAATACTAGAGTTTCTGCCAACTTCACTAACTGAATTAGAATCTCTATTAGAACCAAGAGAAACAGCAGGTTGAAAAACCTTAGCTGCAGCAGATAAACTAGCATTAGCTGAATTTGTCACTAATTGATCACGATCAGATCTTGACTCAACATTATTATCAAAATATAATAAAGTATGATGAGATTGTTTGCATTTCTGACACCTAGCCGTACTTTTACAGTTTGATTTACGATGAAATGGAGTTAAACAATTAAAACAAACATTATTAGACCTCACAAAATTTGCACGTTTATTTACAGATAACTTTAAGAATGAACCGCATTTATTTAGTGTATGAGCTCCCTTGCAAAAAATACATTGAGTTTGAAATCCTGAAGCCAACAATGTCACATTTTTAGAAAAATTCTTTTTTACTCCCTGATTACCTGAAATAATCGATATAGCATGATTTGAAAGAAATTCTAGCAGTTCGTTTAACCTTGGAATTTGATCCTTCTTTAAGGATCTTTCCCACCAACTTCTAGTAGCTGGATCTAACTTAAATTGCACAATAAATAAAAGCATTGTGTCTGCTGTCTCGTCTATTTTTAAATCCAAAGTTTCGAGTAATCTGACATATTCTTTAGTAGAATCAACTAAATTCAAAATTTGAGAATGCGACTCATTATTTAACTGGGGCATATTTAACAGTTTTTTCATCAAGGAACCCAAAATTTCACATTTATGAAAATATCTTTCTGTTAAGATCCCAAGCTATTTTGAAATTATCATCAGTGATCGAAAGGGATTGCACTACTTTTTGTGCATCATTCTTTAAAACTCCCTTAAGATATTGCAGTTTCTGAGCCCCTGATAGTTTTTGATTGTCTATAACAGCAGCTTTAAACAAATCCGAAAATGTTAACCACTCATCTACAGTACCCGAAAAAATCAGAAGGGATAAAGTAGGTAGTTTAATCTCATCATAATTAGAATTAGAAGTGACATTATTTATTTCACCCTTTTTTTCATTTCCCTTCATATTTATTCTATCAATAGTAGCTAACATTTCATTTAAAGTTTCAAAAAGCTCTTCGCATTCATTTCTATATTTTTCAATCTCATCATCTTTACATAAACCGAAAATATTACTAAAAATAGCTTTTAATTCCTCTCCAATATCGCTAAATCTGTTTCGAATTACGTTTAATTTAGCTGAATCTAAACTATCTAATTCGTCTGTAGTTTTATTTTTTAATCGGGTTAGAGCCGTTTTTGCAACCTTTTTTTGAATTAAATATGCCTTTATATCCATTATGAAAAACAAATAAGATACAGAAATACGGTTATAACTCCAGAAATGAAACTCAAAGTATATTCCCTAACTGAACTAATCAATAAACAATGAAAACACAATATGATTCTGATAAAAAACAGTAACAAAATAAAGAATCGAAACCACTCACTTAGTTATTTTGAAGAACTATCCAAGTGAAGAAAAATAAATTTTTCGAGCAGCAAAAGGAAATTATCTACTTCTTTTCACAACAAACGCATATTGCGTAATCAGTAGAATATCACAGAATGATTTCACAAAGCATTCGAAACGAAACTAAACTAATTTCCAAACTCCGTATCGTCGGACCATTTTATTTTATGTTGAGAATTCACTGAAACAAGGTCTGTATATTGCTGGTTCTTAAATAACACTAATTAATGACAATCGTTGTGCTGTTTTTCCATTTAATATTACAACCTCTATTGGAATATTTCACATTTTTTGTCGGACACACATATCCGAACGAACGTTTCACACACACTCGAAGGGAATTTTTTTTCCTGCTTACAAGGATAAATTTCGAGGCGACGCAGCACCCTCTCTATATTACATTGGCCCAGAAGCAGAATTTTCTGCGTCAGTCTGCAGCAAACAAAAATTTATCTGCGACCCAATAAGCCTACTATCATAAGAAATAACAGAAACACTTAAAGTAAGCAAAATTTCCATTTATAAAGAATATATATAATATAAGGATACAACAAATACCATAAATCTAGAGACTTAAAGCAAATTTCAGCTATATTTTAAGCCCAGCATTTATTTTTAAGTTGGTGGATTAATCTGCAGCGCCCGCTTCCGTGCTGCACTGTTTCTGCTACTGGGTACATTGGTAACTAAATTAATATTTTAAGAATATAAGGATTAAACAGGCATATAGTAACTAATCTGTCGAATCTTGTTAGTGACATTTCAAAAGCAATACCTCCTCAGAGTGAACGGAAATAGGCATGTTATTCGAGCTTCTCGATAATTACTGAAGCACTAAAAAAATGCTCGTTTAATCGTTTGCAACTTGAACATGTATGGTTAGTTAAATATTGCTTATTAATGAGTATGCTTGTCGAGAGAAATTACGAAGTTATAAGACTGTCAATTTATATAAATAGATTAAGAAAAAACATTAAATGGACGCCATTAATTGTTTCTTGCCATGGATGTCGATAGAGCATTTGCGGCTGAGGGTATACTAGGAAACCGAAGTAGTCTTATTCCTGTTTGGTTTTTGAGCTTATCTATTTTTTTTTTTTCAATTTGTCTTATGACAATTAAACATTAAGCAAAACAGTATGAATAAAGTGAAATTTATTATAAGGCTTTTGACAAAAATATCTTCATTTAAACAGTGGATATTGTATTTAAATCTGTTTTCAAGTTTAAACCTGCTAATTTCTGACACATTTGAGTTATTGATAAAAGTATAAAATTTACAGGTATCATTATTCACGCTCAAAGAATTGAACTGTGTTTTACATTTTATAAAGCTGTTTTCAAATCTAAACTAGCTGTAGCTACTTTCTGACATATTCGCGAAAAACATTTATTGCTGCTTCCCTATAACTGTAAACAATCTATCAGAAAATAATGGCATATTTGACGCTTTAGGCAAAAGAAGAGTTTCAAAAGAATTTTTTAAAGGGGTTAATATTAATATTTTTTAAATAGATTGAACCATTAGAAAGATAAAAATGCCATAATACCGTGTATAGATTTTTTCTTTTCCATACTTCCATTCGTCTAGCCGAGATAAAAATATGATTAATCCGTTCTTCCCAGTTTTTAAAACTGCAGAACATTATTTCTGCAACCACCCTGTGACGTTTCGCGCCATTTTGCGATATTTATTATGGTTTTTAAATACTATATCGGATAATTAACAAACAAAATGGAGAATCTGAGCTTCAGGTGCAACAGGACTTGCTTTGGACTATCCTCACCTACATTTTCAGACCTCTACGTGTGGTAGATATTATTAGCCATCCTGTGCATACAACTTCTTTCTTTTATTAATATAGATTACTTCTGAATGGATTGAATGAAGTGGTGTTTATAAAGCACAACCCAAATCAGGTGCCTGATTTTTCTTCATTCTACATTTGTTAAGTAATTAATTATTTACATATTATTTTAACACTAGTTAATAATTTCTACTTATTATATCAATTGTGAATGCAGTCGGAAATATTTTTGCATACTACATTTTGCAAAACATGCTCAATAAAGTCAAAAATGTAATAGGTTTTGAAAATTCAAAAATTCACGTAACCAGTGTGAAATGCATGATAATTTTTAATTACAATTTTAATCTCTTTTTCTTTTTGTTTAATTTAAATTTCTATGAGGTGTCGTATGCAATGTATGTTTTGCATTATATACAGTAAAACCTCTCAAGGGATGAGAAAAAATTCTATTTTAGAACGGTTTTCGTCACAGCAGGTACACCTCTCCTAATTTGATTTGTATTCTTTTCACCGGATCACAAATTATTTTTCCATTAAGAATTTTGATTTAAAAAATTTTCGTTATTGACAGGTTGCGTTATAAACGATTCCTTTATAGACAGTTCCATTTTCGCAGGTTTTACTGTATTTTGTTTGCACTAGAGATATAGATTGTTAAAAGATGTTAGCCCCACAAAAATATTTCTGAGCTTCCCCTGACATTAATCGCTGGTTACGGCCCTGGCGGATGCACTCTATTCTACACAAACTTCTGTCCGAACGAAAATCCGTTTTACAACCTATCCATAGATATATTAGTCGAGGGGATCGGGCCCATAGCACCCGAGATAGGTAGTCACCTCCTGGTGGTAAAAAGTGGAACTAAAATATGTAGGGCTATGTGCATAATATAAAAGAGTGGTCAAAGGTGTGTCGGCAAAAGTTAGAAAAATACCCACCAGGTGCAATGGGGGGAGGTTAGAAAAATTGCTTAAAATACACAAGTTAGAGCCCGGGGAGAGGGGGGAGGTAAATAATATAAGACTTTTTGAAAATTTTATGATTTTTCGTGTGATTGCAAGTGTTCTGCTATGATTTTTCGTGTGATCACAAGTGTTCTGCTATAAGTATGCAAAATTTCATGCCTTCAAATTAAATATGGGCTCAGTTAGAAAAAAAAAAAAAAGCTTAAAATGCACAAGTTAGAGTCCAGAGGGATAAATATAAGACTTTTTCAAAATTTTATGATTTGTTGTTTGATGGGAGGTGTTCAGCTATAAGTATGCAAAATTTCAAGTCTTCAACTTAATTAGGGGCTCAGTTAGAAAAAAAGCTTAAAATACACAAGTTAGAGGCCAGAGGGTTAAATATAAGACTTTTTCAAAATTTTATGATTTGTCGTTTGATGTGAGGTGTTCAGCTATAAGTATGCAAAATTTCAAGCCTCCAACATATATAGTTTCTGAGAACGGGCTCTGTGACGGATGGACAGACAGACAGACAGACAGATTAGTGAGATTAATAGGGTTTCATCAGATGAACGAAACCCTAAAAACCACCTTTAAAGAAAAGCTACAAGGGTCAAGAGTAGGACAATCAAAATTAGAAACCATTCAAGAAGCGCCCTCTGCATTTCCCATCATTACCCATAAGAAAATGATAAACAAAAACTAATATAAAAGAACTAAAATATAAATAAAACATTACTTATTTAATTAAACATAACAATCAGAAGAATTGATAATGTTCAATCTTTCAAGAAAACGGTGTTTAACTTCCGGCATGAAACCAACATTCAAAAGCTCCTAGGATTCATTCTAAAACTCCCCTTGTCTGATAATGCAGTTACAATTTTCCAAAAAAAAACTATCATGATAAAAATAGTCAGTTAATCTAAAAAAAAAAAAAAAAAAAAAAAAAAAAAAAATTAGCAAGTCAAGATGGAGACCAGTTATCTTCACGATATTCTTCGGAATTAAAAGATCCGGCTGAGGAAACCAAAGATCCACTGTCTTCATCGTAATTGGCATCTCTAAAAAATGATCTGTTCTCCAAATACCTCTCTGTTAAACTCATAATCTTAACTTCTTCTCTCACTGGAGTAAATTCATAATTCCAATACAAAACATTATATTCCTCCTTAGCTCTTCCAAAAGTGTAATACTCCTCTATTATACTTAAATAATACTGAAAATCGACTACCACATCTTTTACAAAATAAATCAATCAATATGCAATATTCACACATTTTCTATTTCTTCTTTTTTTTTTTCTCCAAGACTTAAATAAATAAGTAAAATTCAATGCCTAAAAAAAAATATTTGAGAGACAGGGCTTGATTCCTTCTCACCATAAAAGCATCAATATTTTCCTAGATAACAGTGCCATTTAACTCCGGTACTTCCAACTTTTTCTCAATGATATCCCATACTCCCTTATCTAACATAAGGTACTTGACATCCGGTGACCAGATTGCATAATTATTGACATTCAATTTCTGGATCGTATTAGACGTCATCTTTAGAAAATTTTCAAAAAACTTCTATAGATATTAGAGGTGGACATTATTTAACATAACAGTTAAAAAAACACTGCTATTGCTTTAAAGTTTGTTTTTTAGTAACATAATATCAGAAACACCCTATTAATTTTATAACTATTTATCAATTTCTCTTGCGAAAAACTGAAAATAAGACCAAAAAAAAAGGGAAAATATTTCAGCTTCACTTTAATTTTATATTGCAATGAAAATAAAATCGCGAAATCTTTTTTCCTAGCTCTTAATAATCTTCTAAGAAAAAGCGAAGAAAAAAATCCACTATTACAAAAGAATCAAGTAAATTCTACTTTAGCTTAAAAAACAAAATCCAAAAACATTCAACTGCATCCTATGTATGAAAAAAAAAGCCAAAAGTATTTTCATTTCATTCATTACTCAATCACTTTTCACCCCTGCTAACAATAATAGAGACGTCCAACAAACTTTTTTCCTCATTCTGTTGTTAGGAATAAAAACTATTTATCAGTTGTAATTATCTCTTAATATCAAATATTCTATACCAACTGTTAAATGTTCAAATATGTTCGCTTCAACATGATATCTGTGGTTCTTTTAGTGTCGAATGCGTAAAAAAATTTAATCACCTCTCTGAGAGATTACAGTTAACTGTAATACATAGCTATGAAGCAGTTATATTATTCAAAAAATATATTATTGCTTTGAATATATTGTTTATCTAGACTGGTACTATTAGAATCAGAGAATTTCACGTTATCGAAAGGGGAGGAAAAGTTTTTCTACGTTTGTAAGTTAGATTTGCTTGCTTTCGTGGCTGGGGATATTTTCAGGTAATTTGTAAGTTAGTATGGCGCTTGCTTTTGTGGTGGTGGTGAGGGGTGGATATTTTAAGGTGAGGTAAAGTATTTTTTAGATTGCGTGTTGAAGGATATGTCTGTAGATGCTGCGTGCGGGTGCGGTAAAGCTATTTATTTATTGTACTTTTTTTCATAACTATGACTGCTAGAAAACTTTTTTCTTGGAATTAATTTTACTAAAGCAATAAGATTCTTATTTTATAGGAGCATTTGAAAAATTTTTAAAAATGCTTTAATCAATTTGGAAAAAATAATTATCACTGTTGTCAAATATGAAAACAGCGACGTTTTAAAAACTATTTGTTCATATAAGTGGAAATATCATGATAGTGGAATATTTTAATTAAAAAATTTTGCCTTAAACCCAGTTAGGTTTGAAAGATTTTATTAAATTATCTTAAATTATTTTTTTATATCCCATAATGTTATTGGATGTTGTTAACGGATAGGACAGTTGATTGCATCGCACCATTATTCAATAAGTGACACATATGAAAAAGTGAAGTGTTTCAGAAAAAACAAAAAACAGTTTTAAATGTGGAAAAAAAAAAAAAATGCTTAGTAAATGCTATGTATCAGTAAGCATTTATTTTAGTATGAGCAATAGGATGGGTCGAAATAACCAAAATATATACAGTCGGACCTCTATTTAACGAACCTCTACTATTTTGTGAACTTTTACTTGGAACCAAGAACATTTTGTAAATTTCTTCGTAAAATAACCTCCAAATAGCGAAGTGCATTCTCTATTTAACGAACTTTTCCTTGGGATCTAAATTCTTTTTTTTCCCTATTTCTTAAAATATTACTGGACATTTCAAACTTATTCTTTCTTTTAACACATTTTATGATGATCAATGACCATGAACAGGTCTTACCAAGCACCTAACTCACTGAGAACAGTAAAATCACTGTAATTCTTTGCTTTCCATCCAAGAAGCGCAAACTTTCAATATCCCCCTTTAATCCTCAATGGAGGTGCCCCATGTCCTTAAGCTATAGTTTTCCATTTTCTAGATTGTTGATCATGATCAATCATGTCGGTAATTTTGGTTCTTGTAGCTCAAAAATGTCAAAGCGAAAGTGCTTGAGCATCAAAAAAGCAAAAAATTATTCATGATGAGGTGCATAAAGGCGTGAAGAAAAAGAATTCTGCTTTAAAATTTGGTATTCCTCCAAACAGCTTATCAACCATAATAAAAAAATCGTGATTTTAATGTAAAATTATTTTTTTAACTGAAAATACAATGTATTTCCAGACAATGTTTTTTTTCAATCTTATTTCCCTTGCAGATTTCTTTTTGCTGGGTCAAATAAATAAAACATAGATATAATTTATAAAAAAAGGTGTGACTAATTATTTTTTTTAATTATATTTAGTGTTTATGGACTTAAATATGTTTTATGTAGTTTAAAGTATTTTAAAAGGTGACTCTCTATTTAATGAATTTTCCATATAACGAACTTTTTTTCAGGATTTAGCGACTTCGTTAAATAGAGGTCCGACTGTATAATCAAAATGTAATAGCGTGGAAAAGTTGCCTTTTGTAATAGAGAATAAAGCCATAAAATATTAAACCGATCGGTTAATATCTTTTACCGCCGCAAAGGGAACAAATTTTCAAAAAATCGGAAAAAACATGTTTTTTTTTTTTTTCAATTTTTTTTTAATTATCCAAACGTACATACAATTTTGTAATAGGACGTAATAGCTACATGAACATATGAGAAATGTCCCGGTAAATGTTCATTATCATGTTGATATATCTTTTATTGCCGCAAAAGGACCATATTTTAAAAAAATTGCAAAAATTTCGATTTTTCTAAATTTTTATAATTTTTATAATATGTCTAGAAGTAAATAAATTTACTTTATATCTATTTATATGTCATAAGTTTTGTTAACTATTTGTAATAGACTGGAAAATAAAAAAAAGTATTCAATTTCCTTGACGATCGCTTTATCTACTGCTGTTTTACTGCATACCAGCAGTCCATGCACCCCAAATCACAAAAATGATAAAAAAAGAACAAAGTATTTTAGTGTTTTATTAATTAAAATATAGAGATGTCTAACCAAAACGGGTTAAATAAACTGAAGAAGTATTTTATGTAAATGAATTTTATAACATGACTTGTTTTCAAATGAAGCTAATTATTCCTTGGGAGGGCGAAATTGATCAGATGTAATCCTCCATCTGTTCTGGTCCACAAACTTTATCAGCATTTCAGTGACTAATTTCACGCATCTTTCTACTATTGAGTGGGACAAGGAAAGTTATAATAGCTGGTATCTTTAATCGAACATTCTAAACTCACCAGAGTTGTTAGATCATCAGTCGATTGAGAAACCATAATAGGTGGTTCCGTTAGTTTACAGTTTTGACCGTCGACTAAATCCATACTAGTTTAAATGTCAAAGTTCAAGTCTGGAATGGCGGATGACACTATTCGAGTCTACAGAATTTTGTGCTTTGACAGTTTCCTTTATGACTGAGGTCCTGATGTTCTCTCCTTCATAGGCTATCAATTCAATGAGGCTATTTTCATGATTTGCGAAATAGACCATTCATGACATTACAGAAACTATAGTCTTTTGTAGATGATCTGCCAAGTAACGGGGGCTACTAACTATAGTGCACAGATTCTAGAAAACATGATGTATTTATTTCAATATGGAACCCACTTATGCACTACACATTGAGGATGTACTCAGACAGTATGACAAGTCAAGAAGAGGGTTTCTCTGTTCCAACGCAGAATTTCAAAATTAGATTAGCAGTAGTGATCCACTTTGTGTGAAATATTGGTCGAGACCCCCGGCAAATATTGTCAATTGAACACATGCCTGTTGAAAGACTTACAATATTTGAGACATGCTTGTGGTCAGTTGACAAATCATCTTAGACAACAGGTATGTGATCAGATGGAATTGGCTTAAACTTTGCAATTGGTAATGATTCGCAAATTGCAAGATATGAGCAAATTGGACCACAATATGACAGAGACCTATCTTTTGTCATCAAGATGTATTATTATAACTTTCCTTGTACCACTGAATAGTAGAAAGATACGTGAAGTTAGTCACTGAAGTGCTGATAAAGTTTGTCGACTAGAACAGAGGGAGGATCACATCTGATCAATTTCGGCCTCTCGAGGAATGATAGCTTCATTTGAAAGCAAGTCATGTTATAAAATTCATTTACGTTAAATATATCTTCACTTTAAGTTTATTTAACCCATTTTAGTTAAACATCTCTATGTTTTAATTAATAAAACACTGAAATATTTTATTTATTTTATATCATTTTTGTGATTCGTGGTGCATGGACTTATGATATGCAGTAAAACAGCAGTAGATAAAGCGATTGTCAATAAAAATGAATACCTTTTTTTATTTTCCAGTCTATTACAAATAGTTACAAAATTTATGACATATTAATAGCTATAAAGTAATCTTATTTACTTCTAGATATATCATAGAAATTATAAAAATCTAGAAATAATAAAAAATTGAAATTTTTTCGTTTTTTTTTAATATGGTCTTTTTGCGGCAGTAAAAGATTTTATTTCATCATAATGAACATTTACCGGGACATTTATCATATCTTCATGTAGCTACTGCGTCCTATTACAAAATTGTATTAGTATGTTTGGATAGTTTAAAAAAAAAAAAAAAAAAAAAAAAAAAACATGTTTTTTCTGATTTTTTGAAACTTTGGTCGGCTTGTGGCGGTAAAAGATATTAACCGATCAGTTTAATATTTTACGACTTTATTCTCTATTACAAAAGGCAACTTTTCTGCGTTATTACATTTCGATAATAAATATTTCGGTTTTTTCAACCCACCCTAATGAGCAATTTTGTTTTTTTTTTTTAATATATTGCTTAATCACAAGAAAAGTGACACATCTCGACAAAGTAAATTTCACAGGAGAGGGAAAAGAAAATTTGCATGATTTTACTGTAACATGAAATTATAGTACTTAGCTCTCCATGCTGGAATGAAAACTTGCATAAAAGTGTAAAACCCTTAAAAATGAAGACGTAGGATGAGGTTTGGAGTGTTGAGTAATTTTATCTCCCCACACAATCCTCCCCTCTTCTGTGGTCATAAATGGACATATGGCATAATAAAGTGATTTTCCGCATAGGTACACCTATGAAACTGTTTGGGTAGCAAGACACACTTATAACAGACCTGTTAGTGGAAAAAAAACACAAAATTAATATTTGCTAGATGTGTCTATTTTCTTGCGGGTGAGTGATATGTAAACAGTGAGACTAAATAATATTATAAGCAATATATATATATAATTACTCTAATTTGGTCTTTTTTTTAAATAGATATTTAAACATCCTTTTTTAATGTCAAATTGGTGTTAGTTTGTAACCACTCATATTAAGGAATGGTCAAAAAATATATATACAGAGAGAGAGAGTTGTGCATTTTAGGAATAAGTGTGAGATATCTATTGAATAATCTAATTATTAGGCAGATGAATTTATCATAGTGATAAATTTGCTTGAATATATGAATTTTCACCTTAAAAAATTGAGAATTATTCTAGACATTGAATGACATTTAAATTAGGGACATCTTAAATCCTAGAGAGTTTTGAATGCTAGAAGCTATTAAAAAGAAAAATTTTTTGTACTATTCTTTTGTGTACAAATATCTTCAGACTTAGATTGGGTGGGAATAAGAAAGTAGGATGCTGTAATTATAAAAGATGAATCATGTTGGATATAGACTCTAATGTTAAACTTTTTAAATAAATATATAATACTGTTTAGTGTGTCTTTATGTCCACTGCTGAAGTTCGAAAACTTGTTTTGCTTTTTTATAAATTTTAACTCTACGTTTTAAATGTGAGCTTAGATCATTTTTCAGACATTAATATTTCAAAGAAACAAAATATTACTCAAAAGTCAAAAAAATATTCTTTACCTACAAATACTTAACCAAAATCTATAAAAATGACCTAAATTTAAAAAAAAAAAAGGATCCTAAAAGTGCAAATTTCAACAGATTTTTAGCCTCTGATATTAAGGTGTTAAAAAAACATTAGGTTATTGTAGCATGTTACCAAACTAGTGGTGTAATGATGGAACTTGTTAACAAAAAGTAACTGTTTTTCCCATCTCTAATGGATATCAAAGTTAAAAATCCCCAAAAAAATTTCATTCCCCCCCCCCCCCCCATGTTTTCAAATCAATGCCGCTCTTCAAAAAAAAAAAAAAAAAAATGTAGTTTTCGAAACATCCTCATTTCCGTAAATATAATTGATATTTGAAACTCGAACTCTTTTAAAGATATGTACTTTAAAAAGGGTTAACTATTCAAATTATATATACACAAAATCAGTAACTTATACGAAAATTCTATAAATGAAATAATGTAATGTCAAAATAAAGTTCAATCTTCAAACAATAAATTCATAATTCAAATAAAAGTTTTAAAAAAACTTCAAACATCATAATTTACGTAATGGCAAAATAAAGTTCAATCTTGAAACAATAAGTTCATAATCCAACTAAAAAGTTGAGGAAAACGTCAATCATAAAAAAAAATCATAAAGTTCTATTTAAAAATAAACTTCTTTTAATGTAATACAGTTCTATATTAAAGTTCAATCATCACACTGTAGAAACTTCATTACTTTTAATCATAAACTCATAATTCAAAAATGTAAACAAAAGTGCATTAACATAAAAATGACAAAGTCCGAATTTCATCAAATTATAATATATCTTCAAAAACTGCTCTTCAGTTATGGACACTCCTATGTGCCCTTAACTCTTAATGGTTTAGAACATATAACTTAAGTTAATATGTCTTCAAAAAGGTAAACTTAAACATTAGTGGAGACTAACACAGGCTTTAGCTGGATTTAGTGTAACTGAAGAGATAATTGAATAACATCAATGGCATGTGAAGAGTTCCTTAAAACTACGAAAAATAGATTGCAGAGACTTGTATGAACTTTGAACTAAACAGTTTATTCAGTATCATCATCACAGGTCAAAAATACAGATAACTGTACTCACAGTTGAGAATGCAGACAGCTGGTTGTAGTTGTAACAACAGGTGTATAATCATGGTGAAAAAGCAAACATACACACAAGCACACTCAAGAAACAGCAAAAATATCACAGATAAAAGGTTGGTTGAAACTCATTTAAAAACAAAACTCATTCATTAATTTAAAACTAAACCATCCATGAACAGCAAAAACTTTTGGACGTTCAAGTTTCTTGAAATGCCTTCCCCACATTGGAGAAGCAAAATGAAGCGACGATCCTAACCAAACGCTGGGAACATATACGACTGAAGGAATAATACGTGATCTAAGAAGAGTCACGGGATCAAATAAGCAGCCGATATCGTTATGGATATGCAAATACTGAACCGATGAAGTGGATTCAATTTAATTCTAAAAGTCTTATGCTGCCATCTAGTGAGAAAGCGGTCATAAGATCAATACGTCACTATTCGCTTTTAGCATTACGTGGATGGTTTTAGATACGGAGAACGGCAAGGCTTAACAATGTTTATGAAGTAAACATCCCGGAAATAAATTAAATAAAGAGTATGTCAGATAAATATACATTAGTCACTATTGAAGAATGAAATATTTAAGTTACTACTGAAGGAAGACCGTGTAGTGGCAGTGGCATGACACGTGCAAGGGCTAACCCTGACCTACACGTGCTTTTGCGAAATGTCAATAACACAGGTTTTCTTTTGCTATCGTCTTCATCTAAATATTATAATTTCATCATTCTGCTTCATCTTGCACAGAGAAGGAAAATACTAAAAAGAGCTTACCAGGAACGGTGTTGATTTAAATACTTTTTCAAAAATACTTCAACCTGGATGTGCATGCTGCTGTATAAGGAGAGAGGCACAAAATAGAGGAAACTTATCCTTGTAAAGGAAACTTTTCTTTATTTAAACTGCATTTTGTGGCTGAGGTTTGGAGTGCTGGTAAACGGCTTGGAAGTTTCCATTTTTTTTTTTTTTTTGAATTCCCCGAAACGGGAGATCAAAAAGAAAACGCGGCATACGGCGGCCCCACGTGGGATCCCCGTGCCAGGGCAATCTCGTTAAAAACTTTTTTGCGATGTGACACTCTCTAAGGCACAGGCAACACTCACTGAAAAACTGCATGGTGATCCTATAAGGCCAAGCGCGCGAAGCAGAAAAAACAGCGTACACCCAATGCCAAAGAGCAAGTCAGCACAGAACGCCAAAAGAGCGATAAACGAGAAAAAGCGGAACTCTCCGGATGGCACAGGAGGGAAGGAGTAATCTTTCTCTCTCGCGGCAGCCGGTAAAATGGCGCCCGATATGAAATCAAGTAGATGCGACCTGAAAAAAAAGATCGGCGATTTTAGCGACCGGTAGATCGAAAATTGAACGAACCGCCGTAGGATTAAAAGGGATGTGTCAAATTACAGGGAATAATAAATGCCGAATAATGGGAACGTTGAAACAATAAAATATTAAAGGGAAATTACGAAAAAGACAACAATTTAAGTTTAAAAATGGGAGATATTGCCACGTGCAAATGCCGATTCGCGGATGCGACAAAAATGGCGCTTTCGCAACGTGACAGAGTATTTAGTTAAAGACTACCGAGAAAAAGGTAAGCAAGTTACATATTTAAATAAATAAAGATTAATAAAAATAAACTATTAATGTAACTGTAATAAATATTATATGTATAAAGTAAACAAAAGACCGGCATTTTAAACTAGTGATGACATAAGAAATAGGGAAAGAAGCAAGGAGAACAGTGTTAATGCTGTTATCAATTTCTGGTATAAATTCCTTTAATGATATTAATATACTTGTTTTGTGGTTCTAGGCTCAGATTAATATAAGCAGCAGTGTTGTTCCATCAAGTTCTAGTGGAAATTCAACTACCTCTTCTAATAGCAGTGCTATAGCATCATCTACTACCACTGCTACTACTACTGCTAATAGTACACCAGTTACTGCACAAGAAGTAAGGTTTTTTTTTTTTTTTTTAAGCAATGTTAATTCATACTCTTTTCTTGTATATTATAAATATTAAGAAATTATTTAAATACTTTATATCTTTCAAATTTTATCAACAGGGCTTGAATTTCAGGGCGGGATTCACGCCCAAAATTTTAAAATCCCGCCCAAAATAATATCGTGGGCGGGAGATTCCCGTCCAAAAAATTTCACCATTTTCCTGAAAATTTTGCATTTTGAAATTACGATTAACTCCTGCGGACGCCTTGCAAATTTCCCGATATTTTCGTGCAACTAATTGACACATTTTACGTTTTTTTTTTTTTTTTACCGGGAAAGATCGGTGAAACTCACGAATTTTCGATGCGACCGATAGACAAATTTCATTTATTTTTTCTTGAGATCAGTTGACAAGTGTCCGCGACCAATTGGCAAATTCAGGGGTGATTCTGTTGCGAATTTTCTGAAAATTTAAGGCATTAGGTTCCGAAAATTGTGAAAAATCGGTCATCAGTTCAACAAAAAAATATCGCGAATTTTGAAATGATCGCCGAAAAAATCAATTTTGTCAATCGTTCGAGCAAAAAATCGCCAATTTCGTCACAAAGGATCGCGAATAAAACACAAATTTTGTCAAAGGATCGCGAAAAAACGTAAATTTCGCCAGATTGCGGGGAAAAAACTTGAAATTCATCAAAGAATCGCAAAAAAAATGCAAAATACATCAAAGGATAGCAAAAAAAATAATAAATTTCGGCAACGGAAAGTGGAAAAAGAGAATTTCGGCAAAGGATTGTGAAAAAAGAAAATTTCGTCAAAGGATCGTGGAAAAAACTAATTTTGTCAAAGGATTGCGGAAAAAAGCTAATTTCATTAAAGGATCGCGGAATAAACACGAATTTAGTGTTCAGTCAAACGGCCGCTGAGAAAAACCGCGAATTTCATCAAAGAATCGCGAAAAAAGCGAATTTCATCAAAGAATCGCGAAAAAAGCAAATTTCATCAAAGAATCGCGAAAAAAGCGAATTTCATCAAAGAATCGTGAAAAAAGCGAATTTCATCAAAGAATCTGTGAAAAAAACGCGAATCTCATCAAAGAATCATGAAAAAACACGAATTTTGTCAAAGGATCGTGAAAAAAAACGCACAATTTGTCAAAAGATTGCGGGAAAATGCGAATTTCGACAAAGTATCGCGAAAAAAGCCCCGTGAATTTCGTCAAAGAATCGTGCAAAAAACTCGAATTTCGTCAAAAGATCGCGGAAAAACGTCAAATTTCGTCAAAAGATCTCGAAATAATGGGAAATTTCGTCAAAAGATCTCGAAATAAAGGCAAATTTCCTCAAAAGATCGCAAAATAACGCATAGCTTGTGTTGGGAGTGATTCCCCCCCCCCCTCCCTCTTTCATCCCCTCTGTTATAACCTTTCAGAAAATTTGCTGTCAGTTTCAGAATTTTTTTTTTTTTTTAGTCAGAATCACCCCTGCTTTCTTACTGTTTTAAATAAAAAAACATTTTGCATCATTATTCTGAGTTGTTGATTTAAATTGCTTCAATTGTATTTTTTAATGCCTGTATTAATACAGACATGACAAAATAATTAATGCAAATCTTTAAAAAGCACATAAAATAACAGTGGGTTTCAGATTTTTTTCTCCCTCCCAAATAGCTCAACTCCCCTCCATTCATAAATGTTGGTAGGGAGACTCCCCTCCTATGAAAAATTGAATTTCAAGCCCTAATCAAATACTATATATTTTTTAATATGCCACATGGTTTCTGTCCCAAAAATTAACTGAAAAATGGAAGCTGAGTTAGGGTATGATACACAAAGATCTGCTGTTGCTATGTTATGTTGATAATTTGAGTTTTCCTTAAATAATTAAATATTAAAAAAAAAAAAAAAAAAAAAAAAAGTAATGCTAATTTTTTAAGATGTTTTATATAGATAATAGTTGGTTTTTTTTACTTTAGAATAACTTCCTTTTTGTCAGTCAATAGTTCAAATTACTCCATATTATACTTAATGGTTTATTGTAATGTCAAATAATATTTTGAGGAAGTTTTTTTTATGTTGGCTTGGCGCCCGCCAATGTAAAGACTTTTTCCTCAGTAATTATGAATATTTTATGTGTAAAATATAAGCTTATAATGTTTAAAAATGTAGAAAAAAAAAATATTTAAAGTTACAACTAAATCGCAATTTAATATTGAAAATATGTGTTCAAATGACAAAATAATATTATTTTAGAAGTTTTTAGAGTTATTCTATTTGTAAATAATTAAGCTTAATTTATTATTTCATTTTTAATCGCACGTGGTTCCGAATCGGCGATGTTTTGAGTATTCATCCGCGTACGATCGGACCACGTTTTACATGCAACTAAGACTCCTTTTAAAAATCGGAAAATACTGTGTAAAAATAGATATTATGTGTTATTTAAATGATGATTAATTCATTTCAAAAAGACCTAAAAATAAATAATAGCGCATATCTCTGTGTTTTTCGGCGCGGAACGGAACTTTGTACCGTTGCGCTGGACGAAAGAGGTAAAGAAGCAAGAGGATAAAAGGAGAGATCTTCGCTAAAAACGGGGCTTTTTTCTCTTCGGAAGATCGGAGTTCGGAGGTGGCAGGCTCGGCTGCAAGGTGGAAGGAGCGACCGTGAGTCGGCTGGAAGGTTTAGAAGAGCGAGAGAGATCGCGGAGTCCGGAGCTAGGAAAACCAATTGGCTGCAATGATGCTGAAATTGAGTATCAAGATTGTGGAGAGTCTTCAGAGAGAAGACTAAATGACACCGACGAATTGCCTGGAGATGTTGTTTAAATTATGAAAATACTGTAAACATTAATAGAGGTACCTCTTATTTATTTTATCCGAAGAAATTATAAATCATTTTCAATCATGAACAAATTTGCAATCTATCTTTGTTAGTTTTAAACTAAAAGATTAGATAAATAATGATACTTGTTAATATTGTATGTGTAATTTTTTTAAAGATGAACTAGATTTTAATATTAATTGCTTATATCCTATTCCTTAAATAAACATTAATTTAAATCAGTAAAAATATCTCTGTATTAATTTTTCCTTCCCACAGCAGCATTTTTCCTTTTTAGGTGGGTTTTTTTTATGTAATGAATAATCTATACGATCAGTTTTTTTTATTTTCTCTTGGTAGAATTTATCTACCACGTGTTTGTGTCTACCTAGAAATGTTTTAGGTACGATACAACACATTTTTGGTGCCTAGTGACCTTTGCCATTTTGGCGTCGCGGCACGGTTCGGGTCCGCGTTTTTTTTTTTTTTTCCTCGGCCAAAATTCGGCGCCGTCACCTGTTGTTTTCTTTTACCTTTTGCTGCTGTGGATAATGGAAAATATTTGTAAATGGAGTAATTTCTTAAGAAATTCATTTTTTTAACATGATTTAAGTGGCTGTAGAGAATATTAACTTTAACTTAGTTTTCATTTTTGATTTTCCACATGTTGCATGAAATTTTTATTTTCACAATTTTTATATATTTTTATAGTAATTTATAATTACAATTAGTATTATTTTGGGGGAAACTTGCAGTAATTGATAATAATGAGCACTGAGACAGATACGCCTGAGGAGGTGGCTGGACAGGCTGGGAAAGGGAATGAACAGAATACTACTTTAACTGATTTAAATAATAGTGTAGAAAATGAGAAATCCAAAAAAGAGAGTAAAGAAAATAACCCAGCAAATACTTCTTTTGGTAGTAGCAGTTCACCACCAACATTATCACCAGTCAGGAGTTCAGACAGCTATGGGAGGAACACACATGGACCAGTGTCTCTGGTACCAAACCTAACTTTTAACTTCAATCAGTTCATTTCAAATATCCCAAATTATTCAGGAGAAAATCCCGATATAACAGTAGCTGATTTTCTAGACAAAATAATAGAAGTTAGAGACTTTGCAGGTTGGCAGGAGGAACAATGCGTCTTTGCCATAAAGATGAAATGCATAGGAGAAGCCCAAAAATTTATTAAGTCCCAGCCTCACTTAAAAAATACACACAGCCTACAAACTCTAAAAGAAGCCTTAATTAGCCGATTCAGTAAAACTGTAGATGAGGCATACCATTTACAAGAGTTTACAACAGCCCGCCAAAATATTAGGGAGTCAAATAGAGCTTTCCTGTCCAGAGTTTTGGGTTTATCTTACAAATGCTTTGCAGATCAAGAGGCCATCCGAGAAAAATTACTCGTACAAAAATGTCTGCAAGGTATGTTACCTGAGGTGCGAAAATTTGTCATGCCACATTCTCCTAGCACTTATAAACATATTTGGGACTTGGCAATTTGTCAGGAGAAATGTGCAGACTATGACCAAACACAAGCACCAATTAACATTGCTCAAACTACTAATAATTACTCAAATGAAATGCAAGAAATTAAAAGTCTCATTCAAAATGTAGTCAGCGAGAGTGATCGAAAAATCGCAGAACTTAGTAACCAAGTACAAACATTATTACGTGTCACCCAAGGTCAGTCACAAGGGTATGGGGCAGGTCCATCACAATACGGGGGTAGGCAGTACCGTCCCAGACGAAATATTGTTTGTTACCAATGCAACCAACCAGGCCACTTAAAAAGGAATTGTCCCTCATTACACACACAATCACAAAATTCTAATTCAGATTCTTTAAACCAGTAGTGGGGCAAAACGGGAACGTACCACTGTCTTTGGATTCTCCCCCTAATTTGGTACGCATAGATACGGTTAGTGCTGAAGTAGGACAATTACCTATAATTTCCCTTAAATTAAATAAACAAAAAATAGATTGTCTTATCGATTCAGGAGCAGCAATAAACTTAATTTCGTCCGAAATTTTGAATAAACTCTTACCAAGTTGGGTTGATATAGCTGAGTCTTGCACAATGCAAGTCATTGGCGTCAACAATGACATCATGGGCTTAGATAAGAAAATTAAACTTTCCTTAACTGACCAAGACGTTAAATTTGACGTAACCTTCTTTATTAGTAATAGTCTAAAAACAAACTATAACGCAATTCTTGGATCGGAATTTTTAAAATCTCATAACATTATCATTGATTATAAAACTGAAACGTTAAAATATATAAACCATACGATTTTATGGAACAATATAAAAAATATAGAAGTTAACTCGATAAATTTACATAAATTTGAAGGTATAGGGAGTACGGTAAATAAAAATGTTATTGAACCTCGATCTGAACAATTCATCAAAATTAAAATTCATGGGTTACCACAAACTCAAAACCTAATTTTTGTTCAGCCATCAAATAAATCTCTAAATAATTCTTGGTTAGTAGCGAACGGAATTTATAATTATGAAGGCAACAAAGATTTATGGATTAAAGTAGCTAACGTAACAGAAAGGAAAATTCATATAAATAAAAATTGTCAGATAGCAAAAATTGAATTTGTTGAAGCAGTTAATGTCCAAAATACAACTGTAAATAATTTAGAAGTGGAAAATGAGATAACTGATTTTAATCCTTATGGGGAGAAGTTCGAATTAGATCATTTAACTGAATCACAAAAACAGGCAGTCATGGAAGTCATAAATAAAAATAAAGCTATTTTCGCACAGTCGGTTAAAGACTTAACAGGTTGTAACACAACCAGTCATCGGATTTATTTAACAGATGATATTCCAGTCCGTTCTAAACCCTATAGGACACCATATGCTTTAAGAACAGAGCTGAAACAACAAATTGATGACCTACTTGAAGCTGATATAATTACCCCTTCTGATTCTCCTTATGCATCCCCAGTAATATTGGTTAAAAAGAAAAATGGTTCTTACAGATTAGTTTGCGATTACCGAAAGCTTAATTTAAAAACTAAACCCTTGCCATTTCCCCTCCCCCATATTTCAGATTTATTAGATAAATTAAATGGTGCTCATTACTATACATCTTTAGATTTATGCTCAGGATATTGGCAAATGGAGTTGCATCCTGATGACAGATACAAAACTGCCTTTTGTACAGAATTTGGTTTGTTTGAGTGGACAAGATTGCCACAGGGCCTAATCAATGCTGCAGCTTCTTTTCAAAGGCTAGTTGCTACAATTTTATTGGGTTTAGATACTAATACTTACATTGATGACATAATTATTGGTTCTGCAACTTTTGAAGAACACATTCAAAAATTAGATCAGGTTTTTAAAAGACTCAATTCTCATAACCTGAAAATTAACCCTGAAAAATGTCAAATAGCAAAAAATTCAATAACTTACCTTGGATTCCAAATTAAAAATGGTGCAGTCTCTCCAGATGAAAGAAACGTAAAAGCTGTAGAAAACTTCCCCATACCAAAAAACAAAAAAGCTGTACGTAGTTTTATTGGAATATGTAATTTTTATAGAAAATTTATTGATCATTTTGCCGACATCGCAAAGCCCTTAACAGAATTAACTAAATTGAAAACCCCTTTCAAATGGAGTCAGGAAGCAGATTCAGCGTTTAACAAATTGAAACAGTGTTTGACTTCTTACCCTTGTTTAATGTTGCCTAATGTTGAGCAACCTTTCTTTTTACATACCGATGCGTCTGGTTTCGCATTAGGTGCTGTACTTAGCCAAAAAGATGAATCAGGTGATCTGCATCCAGTCGCTTATGCTAGCAGAACTTTAAAGGATGCCGAAACAAGATATAGTACGTTTGAGAGAGAACTTCTCGGTGTAGTTTGGGGAATTAGTAATTTTAGACATTATCTTTACGGGAGGGAATTTACTCTTTTTTGTGATCAGCAGGCAATTTCGCAGGTGTTGAGAATCCAAGACAGTAGTAGAGTTTCTCGTTGGGCTCTTGCACTGCAAAATTATAATATAAAATATTGTCATACCCCAGGTAAATGTAATGTACCAGCTGATGTACTATCGAGAAATGTCAATGTGATACAAGAAATAAATATCAACACAAATTTTTCAAAAGAATTTATTAAATCATCACAAAATCAAGATGCAAAATGTAAAAACATAATTGAACAATTAAATAATATAAATGAAATACAATTAAATGAATTAACCTTCTTTTTAAAAGATGATTTATTATATTGCATAAACAAAAAAGATGCACATAATGACAATCAAACTAAATTAGTTATTCCTAAAACTTTAATTTCACATATCTTAAATTTAGCTCATGACTCTGTAACCTCAGCACATCCAGGATTTAAAAGAACACTAATTAAAACTAAGAAAAATTACTTTTGGTGGGGACAATATAAACACACACTCAATCACGTTAAATCTTGTGTACAGTGTGCCATTCGTAAAGGATATAAATCCAAACAGAAAGCTCCATTGCAGAGAGTCGAAATTACTTCACGTCCTTTTGAAAAGATTGCAGTCGATGCAGTGGGTCCGTTAAGTACTACAGCAGTGGGAAACAGACACATTATTGTAATTACAGATTATTTTACAAGATGGGCTGAGGCATATCCTGTACCGAATTTACAATCTTAGGTTATAATATCAGTGTTAGAAAAATTTATTTCTACTCATGGGATTCCTGAACACCTCACTACAGACAAGGGCAAATCTTTCATATCAGAGGCAATCTTAAAAGTATATGAGAAACTTCACATTAAAAAACATACTACGACCAGTTATCACCCGAGTGCAAACGGGGTTGTGGAACGGGCCAATGGCACGATAGTTAATATGTTAAAACACTTAGTGGACTCTTCAAATGAAGATTGGGACAAAGTTTTACATTTTGCTCTATTGGCTTACAGAACAGCTTATCACGCTGCTATAGGGGATACCCCAGCACATTTAGTGTACGGTAGGGATCTACTTTTACCTGTTGACCTCATAACCAAACCTATTCAAAGATCTTACGCAGATACTCGAGAGTTAAGTGAAGATTTACATTTAAGGTTAAGCAAAATTTTTCGCTTGGTCAAACAAAATTTAACTACAGCTGCAGAAAAGCAGGAAGAGTATAGGTTAAAGTTTGCCACAGACAAAAATTTACAAGTGGGGGACTTGGTGCTATTGTACACACCAGTAGTTAAGCCAGGGGCTAGTAAAAAACTTACACAGTTCAATAAAGGACCTTACCGTATCACTCAACAAACTAATACAGTAAATTTTAAAATTGTTCACATACAAAACCCCAAGGACGAGCAGTTAGTACATGTTGATAGATTGACTAAAATCACTGAAAGATTTTTCCTGCACTTTTTGAGGAAGAGATTAATAATGGGGAACGGGATACAGATCAAAACAATCAATTTGACATGGATGTTAAGGATTCTCAGGTAGAAGAGATTGTTGATCAGTATCCAGTTTTTGATTTGATAGGTTATAGTGATAGTAGTAACAATCAAGCTCATGCACACAATAATAAAATTAACACTGATAATGTTGACATAAATACAGGCTTACCTGGTCAGTCACATTCAGGATCTAGGCAAAATTGTAGACAGCATACGAGACCTGCAGTCGTTAGTGATTACAATTTGCGCACCAGAGACACACATGGTTTTGTTGTGAAAAAATAAGATTTTGTGGTGAATACATTTTCACCATTGAATAGTGTTGTATATAATTTTTTTTCTATTGTATTGTATTGTATAATTTGTGTAATATAATTTATGTAACGTATTGTATAATTTGTGTAATATATTGTATAATCAGGATCAAATTTTAGTTTTAAATTTTTGAACAAACTTGCTATTTATTGTATGAATGTGATAAAGTATACGTATAAATCTTAACACACCAGTCAACTAATGGAAATCACCTTGAATTGTTTATTATGTATAATCTAAACATTATGGTTATGGATGCATGTCAAAATTTGATGAAGCAAGATTTCATTAATGTTTGGTAAAGTTGTCTGAATCCTGATTTGGTTGGTTTTGGTGACTGGGTGTTCGGAGTTTAGCCAATTACTTGAATTTCTATCTGGGTAGTTAGAGGGGTATTCACATGCAACATGTATTTTTTTTATTTTTTTTGGCGAGGACCTGATTCTTATTCTTTTGCTTACAAAAAAATTTTTTTCAGAAAAAATTTTTTTTTGAGGGGACGGAGATGTAATGTGTTATGTTGATAATTTGAGTTTTCCTTAAATAATTAAATATTAAAAAAAAAAAAAAAAAAAAAAAAGTAATGCTAATTTTTTAAGATGTTTTATATAGATAATAGTTGGTTTTTTTTACTTTAGAATAACTTCCTTTTTGTCAGTCAATAGTTCAAATTACTCCATATTATACTTAATGGTTTATTGTAATGTCAAATAATATTTTGAGGAAGTTTTTTTTATGTTGGCTTGGCGCCCGCCAATGTAAAGACTTTTTCCTCAGTAATTATGAATATTTTATGTGTAAAATATAAGCTTATAATGTTTAAAAATGTAGAAAAAAAAAATATTTAAAGTTACAACTAAATCGCAATTTAATATTGAAAATATGTGTTCAAATGACAAAATAATATTATTTTAGAAGTTTTTAGAGTTATTCTATTTGTAAATAATTAAGCTTAATTTATTATTTCATTTTTAATCGCACGTGGTTCCGAATCGGCGATGTTTTGAGTATTCATCCGCGTACGATCGGACCACGTTTTACATGCAACTAAGACTCCTTTTAAAAATCGGAAAATACTGTGTAAAAATAGATATTATGTGTTATTTAAATGATGATTAATTCATTTCAAAAAGACCTAAAAATAAATAATAGCGCATATCTCTGTGTTTTTCGGCGCGGAACGGAACTTTGTACCGTTGCGCTGGACGAAAGAGGTAAAGAAGCAAGAGGATAAAAGGAGAGATCTTCGCTAAAAACGGGGCTTTTTTCTCTTCGGAAGATCGGAGTTCGGAGGTGGCAGGCTCGGCTGCAAGGTGGAAGGAGCGACCGTGAGTCGGCTGGAAGGTTTAGAAGAGCGAGAGAGATCGCGGAGTCCGGAGCTAGGAAAACCAATTGGCTGCAATGATGCTGAAATTGAGTATCAAGATTGTGGAGAGTCTTCAGAGAGAAGACTAAATGACACCGACGAATTGCCTGGAGATGTTGTTTAAATTATGAAAATACTGTAAACATTAATAGAGGTACCTCTTATTTATTTTATCCGAAGAAATTATAAATCATTTTCAATCATGAACAAATTTGCAATCTATCTTTGTTAGTTTTAAACTAAAAGATTAGATAAATAATGATACTTGTTAATATTGTATGTGTAATTTTTTTAAAGATGAACTAGATTTTAATATTAATTGCTTATATCCTATTCCTTAAATAAACATTAATTTAAATCAGTAAAAATATCTCTGTATTAATTTTTCCTTCCCACAGCAGCATTTTTCCTTTTTAGGTGGGTTTTTTTTATGTAATGAATAATCTATACGATCAGTTTTTTTTATTTTCTCTTGGTAGAATTTATCTACCACGTGTTTGTGTCTACCTAGAAATGTTTTAGGTACGATACCACAGCTACATTCAGAAATAGTGCTGTTAATGCCATTTTATATTAGCATAATTAATTACTATACTATTATTAATAGCAGAAAATAATGTTTTTATGTTCTTACATGTACATTTCTAATAATCAGCAACATTGAGCTTCCTATCAATTCATCATTGACTGCTGTATATAGATCATGGGGCATGTAGAAGTCTCAAATAAAGATTTGGCACACACTTTAGTAGCTGAAAAAAACATTTTCACATGAATTGTGGGTAAAGAGTTGTCATCTTCACATAATGTTATGAAATTTTCTAACCTTTCAATTCTAGCTACACAAATTTAACATTGTGATGAAATTAATTCTAAAGTTACTAACTTTATGCCCTGTATGTCAGAAACATTATGAATGTAAATTATTTAATAACTAAAAAAGAAAATGAAATCTTTCAATTTCCAACTGAACTTTTAAATAGCTTAGGACAGAGTAGTTTGCCTCCACATATTTTCATTTAAAAAACTGATGCTATTATAATTAAGAAAGTCAAATCCCTCATATATATTTTTTAATAAACTGGATTGATTGTATGAAACATGAAAAGTAATTGTTTGGACTTGGAAATAGAAGTGAGGTGGTCAAAGTTTTTTTTTTTTATCCCTAAGGGGCTATACAAATAAAACTTTATCAACATTTTACTAATTTTGAACCCCTCTCTCCCTTTTGTTATTATTCTCTGAACCCCCATCCAATGATATCGTTACCAATGTCTAAAAATTCTTTTATTTTTAAATTCTTTTTCTTTCTTTTTATACACATGCAGTGATATACAAATTAGGGTTGGTGGAAAAAAACGAGATTTTTCAGATCAACTTCTAATAGTGTGGAAAACTTGCCTTTTGTAAATAGAAGAATAACGCAACTTTATTTTCTTTAATCGGTTGATATCTTTGCATCGCACATCACACTTGAAGTTTGGAAAATATGATCAAATATGACAATTTTTAAAATTAATGATGAAAATTTTAAAAAGTCTATACCTACTTCTTATAGTGCATAGAATTCGTCTTTTGAAAATTAAAGGATAATGTAAAAAGAAAAGTTGAAATCCTTTATAAACTCTTAAGGCTATTCTTAACTGCTCTACTCAACGAGCACAAAACGTTTTGACACATTTACAAATTCATTTTTTAACGGAAAGGTATAAAATTGGAAAGCCTGGCCATGGAAGCAATTTGGAATTGAACTGTTTTTTCCATTTTTTGATCAATCAATTGCCTATTGAGTTATAAGTGATTTTGATCATGTGACAAAGACGTTTTTCACCCGCTATTGAGTGCTCTTTCTTCCTTTGCATGGAAATTCAGTTCAAAATGCCCACTTTGCCACTATTTTCTGAAAGATCTATTGCGTTTGCAAAAAAATGGAAGAAACAGCTCAATTACATAGTTTCTGAAAACACCAGCTAGATTCATGCATTTTCGAACAAAAATAAATTAAAACTTATGTCAGAAAGTTGCCCTTTTGTATTTGAGAACACCCTTAAGGTCACGCATCACCATTAAATTTAGGAAAATATCATCAAAATTGATCCAAGGGTCAAGTAAACAGAGTTGGGCACTGTAGGCCCTGATCCTTCATGGATCGTACAGCCGCAGGTTTAGTTTTCTTCTTATTATTATTATTATTATTATTATCAAAATCAACGAAGTCTCATATAAATAATAGAAATTTCTTTTTTTCACATCAATGTCTAATAATGTAAAAATATTGTTTTATATGCATAGAAACTTAACATAAAATTAATTTTAAATTAGGTTAATATCTTTTGGTTTTGCATTGTTTGTAAATTATGAAAAAAAAATTCTTAATGATATAGTTCAATTTATTTATTTATTTTAATTTGAACGATTTTATTAAAAATTAAAACACATTTTATTGAAGCACTTTTGAACAGTATTTGCTGAAACAATTTTAAACAATATGCATGAAAACAATTTTATAGAATTGTTATAGCCCACATTTTGTACTATAAGTAAGAAATTGTACTTACTTACTTACACAGTGGTGCTACAATCCATGTAGGATTTTGACCTCCCTCAATATACTTCACCAGACCTCCGATCTCTGGCCTTTACTTTATAATTTATAATTTGGTTTTCTGCAAGATCTTTCTCTATTTCTTTTATCCAACTCTTCCTGGGTCTACCAATACTTCTTTTCCCAATTAAATTACCACTATAAATCTTCTTTGTGCTTCGCTCATCCCTCATTCTGATTAGATGGCCTAACCATTGCATTCTCGTATTTTTATAGTATTTATTATATCTTTTTCATTATATAACTGTTCTAACTCCATATTTGTCCTTATACGCCATATATTGTCTTCTTTAATAGGTCCAAAAATTTGCCTTAAGATCTTCCTTTCCCAAGTGAAAAGTAGCTTTTCATCTTTTTGTGTAGTGGTCCAGGTCTCACTACCATAAATTACTATTGGTTTTATAACAGTTTTATAAATTTTAAGTTTGAATGTTCAAGATATTTGAGAGGATTTTAGAATGTTTCGAAGAGAAAAATAGTATCTATTTCCTGCTGCAAGTCTGGTTTTAATCTCTGCTTCTACCATATTATCACAGGTGATCGTAGATCCTAAATATTTAAATTCTGTTACTTCATTAAATTGTAATTCATTATTTATTGTTAAAGCTGCTGTTGCCTGTGATTTCATTCGGTCCATTTTCATGTATTTTGTTTTCTCTTTATTAACCATGAGGCCTAGTTTTCTTCCTTCAGTGTCTAATTTATTGTATGTTTCAATCAAGACTTTCTTATTCCTAGCAATTATATCAACATCATCTGCAAATGCAAGGATTTGGAGGGAGCGATTCATAATAGTACCACCTCTGTTGTTGTAAATGCTTCTAATTATTTTCTCCAGGCATAAATTAAAAAGAATTGTCAAGAGAACATCACCTTGCTTTAGACCTGAATTCCCTTCAAATTCTCTTGAAAGTCTTCCCTGTACCTTAACTTTAGCTTTTGTATTTTCCAGTGTTAATTTTATAAGCTTAACTATTTTATCGGGTATTTTAAATTCCTTTAATATTTCAAATAACTTATTTCTGCTTATACTGTCATAGGCCTGTTTAAAATCAACAAACAATTGGTGCAAATTAATATTTTGTTCATAGAATTTTTCAAGGATGTTCCTGATACTAAAGATTTGATCCACTGTTGATCTTCCTTTCCTAAAACCACACTGATAATCACCTATCACCACTTCAGCATACGGTTCTAATCGCTTTGCAATTATCTTCGCCAACACTTTATATGTAACATTTAATAAGACAATGCCTCTATAATTCTGGCAATTTAAGATATTTCCCTTTTTATGAATTGGGATAATAATAGCACCATTCCATTCATTTGGTATGTATTCATTCTGCCAAATCTCTACTATTAGATCATGTAATATTTGTACCAACTTCTCTCCACCATATTTCAAAAACTCAGCACTTATCAAATCTTCACCAGGTGCTCTTCCAATTTCTTAATTTTGCAATAGCATCCCTTACTTCTTCTACAGTTGGTGGTTCACAGTTTTCTTCATTCATGCCATAATCATTATGATTAGATTGTATTTCTCTTTCGTCATTTGACTGTCTGTTTAACAATTCTTCAAAATATTCTGCCCATCTATCTGTCACATTTGCGTGCCCTCCAATAACTTTATCATTTCTGTCTTTACAAAAAAGGGTGCGTGGTTGATAGCCCTTTTTGATTCCTTTAAGCTTTGAATACATTTGGCTTATATCACCTAATACTGATAGGTCTTAGTGATTTTCACTCTGTCTTGTTCTATGTTTCAGCATTTTTTCTCTTGCTTTATTCTTTTTCTTAATCAGTTGCCAACACTCATCATCAAATCATTCATTAATTTCCCTCCTTTCTTCCTTTCCAACTACTTCCTCAGCAGTTTTTAATATGATATTTTTGCATTTAGCCCATTTACTATTGATTATATCTTCCTCATTAAATTCAGCATATTCACTTGCAATTCTTTCTGTTAATTTACTTTGATAAACCTTTCTTCTCTGCATGTTTAGTAAATCTTTTGTTTTAAATTTTACTTGCTTAGTTCCTTTTGCATCTCAAAATCTTGTAACTCTTTGTCTGTATTCCATAATAACAAGGAAATGATCAGTATCTAAATCCGCACCTCTATAACTTCGTACATCCATAACATCACTAGCATGTCTTCTGTCGATCATAATGTGGTCAATTTGGTTTTTTGTCTTTTCATCAGGGGAAATCCAAGTTTCTTTATGTATGTTCTCAACAACAAGCTCAAAACATGTGCTAGTTATGATTAAGTTGTTAGAAGCAGCGAAAAGAAATTGTATTGCTATTTATTATCAAACACTAGCCACCTCTGGCAACCAGTTTGGTTGCCCTTAAATATGTGCTAAGTGTTGCAACATGTTACTTTTATTTATAATTTAATTTATTTACTTAATCTTTCGCCAAAACGGAAATTTCTGACCAAGAAATGAAAAATTGTTTAAGATCATGGCAGCATTTCTTATATTGTTATGTATTTCATCTTTCTTATCAAAAACCGCTTAACTCACTTAGACATTTTGTTTCGTTTCATGCCCATCTGCATATCAGTTGTAATATGTTCACTAATGCGGAGATTTTAACATATTAAGTTATCTTCCGTAATTGGGTTCTCTGCCTATTGGCGCACACACTAATACAACACCAAAGGGATCCAACGTTAGGGTCAACAAAAGTTGTGTGAATTTATCATTTAAATTGCAAAAATTTACTGAGAAATATTCGTAGCCTGCATCTCAAAGAAAATATTTATGTATAATAATATATATGTCTGCGAACTCAAATAATTTCTTAAAAATTTTCTGCAAAAAAACACTGTGCCCCTCCTGAATCCTATATCGCTGCTAACAGCAAAAATGAAAAGTGAGTGGATTGTCACTAAGCAACACCATTAAAAGACAAATATTAATTTACAAGGATTATCAAAACTCAGTCAAGAAATGTAGTATTGAATGGTATTCTTAATACAGACAACTAATGAATAAAAGGAAAACTAATGAAAAATTTTAAAAAAAAATTATTGAAATGTGAAATATTTTAATCATTAACGTATATAAAGATATCAATTTATGATTGCTCAACAAAACTGCTATTTTATTAATCTATAAAATAACTGAAATATGAAAAATGAATGTTAAAATAAAAAAGTCCTTGTCGATGAATGGAAGAGGTGAACTCTTACTCATCAGTTTATCTACTGTTTTTGAGAGAAACCATTCCTTAATATCGTGACTCTTTCTTAAAAAATGCTAGTCACTCTGCTTAACAAAGAATTGGTTCAAAGCATTATTAATGACAGAATCACATCTTGTAGGCAATGGTCCATTTATTAACATTTATTTTTTAACAAAAAATAAATTAAATTTCAAAACATAAATCTGCAGCACCCACTTCGGTGCTGCACTGTTTCTGCTACCGGCTCTGACAGTAGGGGGAAAAAAAGCATTGTACTCGCTGTTCCGGCATAAGTGCTGCACTTACAATATTTTAAAGTTTTAAACTCGTATGCGCCGCAGCACTTCTTCCAAAAAATACTGTACCATGGTACATGGCAAATAATTTCTAGCAAATTTTTCTTTTTCTCTAATTGAAAAATAGTCTGCTGACCTTCTCAAGAAGCTGTGACGTGCATCGTACCGATTCTCCACCTGGGGTCTTGATATATACATATACATTTATAAAGAAATTTGTAAAAAAAAAAAGCATCAAAACTGTCTGCAAACTTTGAAAATTTTCTGCGAACGGCATTTGCATGTTCGTCTATATTATCTGACTCTTCCACTGAGATGAGTGTCTCATTCTCAACTATCTGTGGAATGAAAAGAATATTGAAATGTAACTGCTTTATGATTAAAAATGCAGTCATTTTCTGTTCAATATTTTTTTTTTTTTTTTTTTTAGTTATTTTCATCATCATTAAAAAATAATTTCGGTCCTTGCGAGAGGGAAAAAGCCTAATTTACATATCGGGAAAAATGAAGCTCGAAAAGAAGGAATTTCGGGGCGTTGGGGGCAGGGGGGTATTTTGTCATTATTTATTTAGTTACATCGGCAAAAACGGAAGACATATTCTAAAAGATCTTACGTCTCAAATGCTGCAATCAATTTTTAAAAAAATGTCGTAGTTAACATTTTGAAAAAAAAATCAAAAAGTGTCGTTTTTTCGAAATCGTGGTTCTCTCTTATTGCAACGTCCCTCCAGGCTTAATTTTTGAGTTATCGACAAACCAAATATATGTTCTTAAAGCTGAAAACTTCTTCTATTCGATGGTGCAATCGGTTTTTAAAATATATGAATTTTTTTAACCCTTTCAAATACATCGGCGAACGCAGGTCACTTTGCACCTCACGGAGACTATATTTTTTTCTACGCTAAAAGTAACGAAATTTTTACCACAATCTTTTTAGAGCATCCCCATAGACCAAATTTACATCACCTACAAAAATTTTGAAACGTTCTTACGGGTAGAAATATTTTTTACAAAATAAAATGTGTGAGAATTTTGACGAATTCAGTAAAAACTTGAGTGTTTTGTCGCAGTTTTTCTTCGCTTTCGGTATGCATAGACCCCAAAAATAAAATTACACAGTAAATAAAATACCAAATGGCATATACTTTAAATTGAATATTTTTGCGCAAGTTTTTTTTGTTTAAAAATATAAATTCAGATAAAATGGAGTTAAAGATATAAAATCATACAAATTTGAGCTTCATTTAAGTGTCATTCATCACTGGTCCGAGCAACGCCGTGCGAGTCAGAATAAAAAGTACTTTGAATAAAAAAGTTTGAATAAAAAGTATTTTGCTTTGGCACGGAGTGTTCCCTATTATCCTAATAGTTAAATCGTTGGAATAGCGGTATACTTCGAACTGCATTTATTTTTTAAATATTATTCTTTATATCTTACAAGTCATTTAAATCAAGCAGTTATTTTCGCAATTGTAACAAATTCTAATTTTTAATATTTTAAAACTATTTTCTTTAGTATAATCTAGTTTTTTGTTTTATTTAAGTATTAACTATATGAAATAATATACTACCTTTTATCATGGTTCGTACGCCTGCTTGAATTTTGCAGACCAGAAAATTTTTTGTACCAGTATTATCTTATAGAAAATCTCTTCTTAAAAGAAGGTGAAATTTTCCGTGTTTAACTTAGATTTATTTTTCTACAGAAACTGGTAGTTTTCCTGGAGAAATAACGGTATCCGTACGAACCATGTTTTTAATACCTTTTAAAACTTTTCAACATCATAAAATTATTTTCAGTACAGGATACCCGAAATAATTCGAATTTATTTTTGCTGGTTTCAATCCGGTTAAGTATAGTATGCTCATGCATTTCATCGGCAATTGCTATCCATGGTTACGAAACCAGTTAGAGTGCGAAAGGTTTTTAAAAGATTTTCATGTTTTTAAACTGAGCAAAATTTTCAGAAATATCTTCTTAGAGTGTGCATTATTGTTACTACAAAACTAATTTTAAAATCAGCTGGGACTAATTATAGGGGACGACATCTCAGTGAAATTTGCTACATTGGTGATAAAAATTAACATAAAACATGAATTTAAAAAATCCAGAAATCGAGCCCCTACCACTCGCAAAAGCCGATTTATCGAGAATAACTTTGAAGAAATTACAAGTATTTATCAACAAAGCAAGGATTCTTGACATTCAGTGAGTTAGTATTCTCACGAGGTTAGAGACGTCAGCAATATCTGAGCTCATCCTGAGGTTGGTTTTTTTAATATCTAACTGCTTGCAACTTTAGATCAGGGACATGGATTGGTTCTTAAGAGTAAATTTCTGCAATTTTTGTATTATCCTTATATATACTGTTTTGATGCATTTTTTGATCGAAATTTTGTTCAGGGTTTCATCATTAACAAATATTCGTTAAATAAATTACGTCCTTTTACAGGGAAACATATTTCAGGAGTTTTTTTTTTACACCAAACTATGAAAGTTTTCTAGCAATGTTCTTATAATATTGGAAAGTATTTTATAATCTATGCGTAAACTTTCACTTTTCCTTCATGTTTATGCATCAAATATCATTCGTGCAGCGAACCGATTGTTAAATTATTTGAATCCCACCACTGGATGTTCCTCACTGAAAACCTTAACACTTTATCCAGGCTTAGGACTGGCAGCATCAGTTAGTGCTAACTGACTGTTTAAAAATTGTTTTTTTGCTTACTTTTTTATCATTTAAAATTTTCTTTTTCCCTTTTTATCATTTTATTAACTCCAGGGATTATAATTTAAGCAAAAAAGCTTTTGATTGTTGCTTCTTTCAAAGAAGACGTTCTTTTCAATGCTGCCCTATCTCAAATTCTTCTTAAACACATTAGTTGAATAAGGATCAGAGTTCTTCTGCCGTTCGAGCCATTTCATAGCTGTTTCCAAACATTCAAAGTCTTTGTTATGGGATAGACCTGGGTCCTTTTCAGAGCATTTGTTTTCATTTCTTCAATTTCTTTTTCATCTTAAATATCATCCACAATCTCGTCATCATTTTTTAAAAATTTTTGAGAGAAATAGACTGTTTGGATAATTGGAAGTTCGGTTAATTGGAGTTTCGATAATCGGTGCTCTACTGTATATCCATATTTGAATGTAATTTATCGCTTAAACATTAATTATTTTTTAACGCTCTTTTGAAAAATTTAACTTTTGTACAGTTTTATTGGAAAAAATAATTTTGATTAAAAATGGCTGCTTATCATATGGAAAGCGAAGCTGTCAGCCCATATTTTGTTATAACAGTCCCATGAGTTAAGCTTCTATTGTTAGAGATGAAAGAAGTGTATTTTAAATTAGTTTGATATATGTGTTTTGGTACTACTTGGTTATCCCGTCGACCAAAAATCTTTCACCAAACTATAAGATTAAATTACACTAGATTAATTTTAACACAATTATTCTAATTGGTAAACAAATCATATTAGATGTAAATTTCCAACTGGGCGATCCTGGTCCGGACATTTTTCGCTCAGTTGGAAATTTACATCTAATATAAGATTAAATGCCAATAATGATTGATCGTAAATGCCACATTCACTTGACTTTAAGCAAGTTACACGTGTTTAATGTTATACTAATTTATTTGTTCTTTCGTTATTTAAAATAAAAATTATGTAAATTTGTATAATTTGGCGAGTGGTTTGGTGATTTATATAATTTGGCGAACTTGGTTGACGAGATAACTAAGTAGTACCTGTGTTTTAAATAAAAGTTACGTATTTTAAATGAAATGAGTGATAAGTTTATATTTTAAATGAAATGATGGTGATAGAACAATATTTGGCAATTTATCACCTGCGCCCTGTCAACATAAAAGTACCGAAATGGTCACTTGGCATATAAAAAGTGAAGCGGTCATCCCAGAACTGTTGATGACAGTCAAATGCTTTGTGCTTTTATTATATAGATTAGCATTAGTGATTCAGAAAGCAAAGTTAATCTAACATAGCCGTCTCTGATATTACAGCATTTTTTTTAAAAAGCTTCAGTCACAAGCTTCACAAATCGTTCCACAGCTTGTGTGTGGCACAGTAACGCCTTTATCATTTTCAGTTCCAACTCTGAGAGAGCTTTTAAATAAATGAGAGACAAATGCTCTTTGAGCTGATTCTATGCGATATGGTAGATGAAGTAACCTTGCAGGTAGGCCAATCATTAAGTTGTGAGTAATCGTCACAGGGTGTCTACAGAATCTGGAAATCAGGGAATCATGGAAAGATCAATGAGGTTTATCAATCTAGAAAAATCAGGGAAAAGTCAGGGAACTTTGTAGAAATACTTGAAAATCAGGGAAATTTGTCTATATGTGAAAATATTTGCATTTTTACCTTGCAAATTTGTCAATTTTTTATACCATATTTTTTCACATATTGATTAATCTTTCCTAATATTTTTAAAAAGATGCCCATGGTATGAGTTTTTGATATTTAATACAAATTAAGGTGATCAGATGTCCTCATTTTCAGTAGATAACGCGTATATTGAAGGCAATTTACTCATTTTTCAAAATTTTAAATGATACATTAGCATAACCTCTGACCAGGTGGCCAGCTTAATCCAATTAGGTATCCTGTCATATGTAGATAAGTCTTAGTATTGAATATTTTTCAGAAAATGAGGAAAATTTCTGGTCAACGTATATCCATTGTCCACTATATGAAGTTGTTGGACTAAATTTTAAAACTGTCAACCAATACTTAATGAATATTAGGCCAATTTTTATGTTTTTCTCTTGTTTTTTTCTCCCAAATGAGATATTAGCAAGCTGGATAAGTGTGTTATACAAGAAATCGGCATACATGAAAAAAAAAAATACCGTATGTGTATTGTCAATAATGGAAATCAGGGAATTCTGGTGACGATAGTCGGAAAAATCAGGGAACTTTTTTTTACAATTTCTGTCGACACCCTGTCGTCAGCACTAAAATTGAACTTGGTGTCTTAAAATCCCATGCACTTCTCACTCTTTCGGTCACAGATTGCATTGCTTTCCAAATCCATCTGAATCTCAATTATTCCCTTATATGTTCTCTTTCATCTGTGATCAGATGTCCATCTGTGATCATCTGTGTTCATCTGTGATCAGATCAGACAAACAGTCTGAGAGTTCTGTTTGCAGTTGTTAGTGAAAAATCAGCCCTCGATTACTGACAGCAAGATCCCCAGGACAGAAGCCGGTCACACAGCATTGTATATTTCAAGAAGATATATTTTTTTAAATCTTACTGAAGTCATTTGGTTTATTAAGTCATTACTGGAATATTGCAATTGATTAATTGAAATTTGACAACAGATAGTTTTACACAAGCAGGTAGTTGCTTACACTGTTAAAAATCAGCAGCAAACTGTGTAATCATTTGACCTTTATTGTAAATAACGGTTACTTAAACATATTGTGAAGATATTATGACTGGGGAAAGACTAGCAAATTTTTGTGCCCCGTTAGATAGGTTGATTTACTGATACTAGTTTTTTTTTTTTTTTTTTTACATATTACACACTTTTTTGAAAAGTGTCAACTCAAAAAAATAAGTTATCTGGAAAATTGAAAAACGGTTTCAGGTAACCTCCCTATCGGAATTTCTAAATTTCGAATAACCCCCTTTTTTTTTTCAATCCTGTATTGATAGAAGTGCCGTAACATCAAACTACAAGGACCTCATCTAAGGAGATGTCCTTCTCAGATAGATATTAAAAAACACTTCTAAAACTATCTCTACCGATTCCAGCATTAGTAGTTATATGACCAACATATTTTGAACCTGGCTCCTGAATTGCAGAAATATATTTTTTATAATGTTTTTCATATTTCAAGTGGGATGAAGTGACCTTAAGATATTAATCGATTTTAAATAGTTTTTATGTTATTCTTCCAATTTCAAAATGTGACTTTTATGCACTATTAGAAGTAGATCTGAATAATTTTTAAATTTTCATAATTTAATTTCAAAAATTGTCATTTTTGGTCATATTTTCCAAAATACAAATGCAATGCGCAACCTAAAGATACTAGCCGATTTTAAATAATTTTTTTGTGTTATTCTTTTAGTACCAAAAGGTGACATTTATGCTCTATTAAAAGTGGCTTTGAATATTTTTTAATTTCCATCATTAGTTTCAAAAATCTTCAATTTTTATCATTTTCCAAAATTTTAGTGCAATGCGCAACCTAAAGATATTAACCGATTTCAAAAATTTTTTTTGTGTTTTCTTCTAAATACAAAAGGCAACTTTTCTGCGCTATTAGAAGTTGATCCGAAAAATTTAGCTTTTTTCGACCCACCCTAATACATATATGATTATACATTTATTAACTGCATACTTTAATCATTCAAAAAGTCAATAAAATATCAAGACAGGAAAATAAGTTATAAAAAAGAAACATTTAGAATAGATAGTTACTATTTAAAAGTATTTAAAAATAGCTTATTGTTACACATAGCCTTCAAAAGTAATATTGTCGTCTTGCACTTGCCCTCTGCCCAGGGAGGTTAAATGCAGAACTATCAACAAAATAGTGGGCAACATTCTTTGTCTTTCTTTACTGGTAAATGCAGCTGTCACTTCCCACATATTATGCTCCTGATTTCTCTAACAGCTCATTATATTTGCATATGACAGAAGAACAGGAACGCCAAGCATTGGGTTATTCTAAATTTTAGAATGCAATGATTTTATAAACATTTTATGGCTTTAATAATAGCTTTGTATTTTCATAAAAACATATAAAAATAATAGTAATAAAAAAGGTAACAGACTTTGTGGATGTAGAGAAAAAGTTATTGAAAAAAGAAAAGTTTAGTTGGATGAAAACTGGTAACAATATCAAAAAACAAAACCCCCTCCCCACAGAGATATTTTACAATATCAAGTGCCAGACCTCCCATCCTCCCTAAAGTGATATTATACACAGCCCCTGAAAGCAATTTTAAAAGGCAATTACACTTCCGAAAAACTATGGAAATAAGCTGATTTGTGTAGAAATATAAAATAAAAATTCAATAGTTATGCAATTTTGCAAACGAAAATTAAGCTTTCTTTATTTAATTTTCCTAGAAAAATATTAATTTTTGAGGTGGGGGAAAAAAATCATCAAAATGTAGTTATAATAAAAAATATAATATGTAGAATAATATAGCTTCAGCAGTTTGCAAATGTTGTTGCCTTATTAATGTCATTGAACAAAACTCTTCTTTTTTCAATTTAGAAGGTGTCAATTTTTTATTCATCTTTCTTTTTTTTTTTTTTTTTTTTTTCTCTTTTTGTAAATTACAAACAAAGCACAAGTATAGGCATTGTGTCAGAATCATGCATTTATCTCAAGCAATATTTAGGCTGTGGACTATTATATGTTGTGATGTCTGATGTACACTAGGGTGGGTCGAAAAAAGGAATTGTTTTATTTTCGGAACGCTTTAGTGCGGAAAAGTTGTCTATTGTAATAAGAAGAAAAACGGTATAAATTTTTTTTTAATCGGTTAACACCTTCCATTCGTGCATCGTACTTAAAGTTCATGAAAAATTTCAAAAATCGCGCCTTTTTCTAATATTTTTAAGTTAATTAAAACTTTAAAAATAAACACGCTTTAGCCTTTTATGCTTATTTCATGGCTTACATACCCTAAATAAATTAAATTCTAATCAATAATCTAATTTTTCCGTTTGCGCAACATATTAGAAAAAAACATAAATTTATGTTCTCGGTCCGGAAACCAGGACCGGTCTAAAATTACTAAAATTGTAGCAGAGTGTGGGACATTTTTAATTTGAAGTGATGTAGGTAACCATGGCAGGATAGTGACAAAGAAAAATGTAAAAGTGTAAAGACAAGTAAAGATACATTTAAGTTTGAAATAAAACTAACGTTTATTTTTAACGAAAAACATGACTTAAATAATTATCAGACATAACATAATAAAAAAGTAAATTAAATTATGATGAAAGAATTTAATGACAGATGGCAGTAAACAGCATGGATTTAATAGATGTACATTTCATTAATATCAGATCACTATTCATATTATATTTCTCAGTTGTCAACATTCACTTAAAGTAAGAAAGTAAAAAAAGAGTAACACTCACAGTTTGACTTTAAGCTGAGCACGATACATGACCTTTGATATACGGCCCATGTTAATATGACGATAATATTCTTCAACACTAATGACGATAGTTTGAAAGAAGAAAAAAGATGAAGAACCAAGTCTGCTTAAAACACTGACGATATAATGAACCATCTTTAACGAAAACACAACACCGTTCATCTCTTTATTTGTATTAACAAAAAACGTAAGCACATCGAAACTTTCTTCAAACAAAAACGCCTTCAAAAGTTCTAAAAACTATCAAGCTTCGTAAACCAGCAAAGATTCACCTCCCACAAGCTCATTAAAAACCAACAATCAGCCATGAACAAGCTAAAAACCGCACAGCTCTTTAAAAAACCAACAAGCTGAAACTTCCCCAACTTCAAAATACACCAGCATATATCGTCTATTCCCAACACGCCCCCTTACGATCAAAACATGCTTTTCCGATCCCTGGAGTTGAGAGAAACGCATCCTGCCTTACGGCAAAACCAAAAGACGAAACCGCGTATCTTCCGATACGGTCCAAAGTTCAGCGATCAGAGAAAGACGTGATGTCACATCGGTACGGCGATATCGGAGCGTTTGGAGAAACGAACAGCCGATGTTTGAAGTACAATCATAACGATAAATGATGAACGATGCGTGAATGGAAGTTTGGAAATAAAACTGGATATGGATGCTTTAGATATACTAAAGAAATAAATGAAAATAATAACCAAAAGAAAACTTGGTTATTGTAATTGAATTGTATTAGAATGGAAATAAGGAAAAATAAAGGAACTAGAAATCAGGAATTCTGCTTTTTTAGAATTTAGTGTTGCCCCTGATGAAAAAAGAAATATGTATATGTTACCGGCCAAACCTGATTTTAGGCCAAACTAGTTTATCCTAACGCGAATCGGATAAACTAGTTTTTCCTAGGCCAAACTAGTTTATCCTGACGCCCATAGGATAAACTAGTTTTCCCTAGGCCAAACTAGTTTATCCTGACGCCCATAGGATAAACTAGTTTTCCCTAGGCCAAACTAGTTTGGCCTAATGCTCATAGGATAAACTAGTTTAGCCTGCTATTTATTGGTCTGAACTAGTTTACCCTAGGCCGATCTAGTTTATCCTAGGCCAATTCAATTGAGCGTGCTTTAATTGATGCCAACCAGTGTTGAGCACACTCACAAATAAATAAATAAAAGAAAAGAATAAAAAGAAAAAGAATATGAACTAATTCAAATTCTAATTCAGTTTCTCAAAAATGAATCAAGTTCACGCTCAATTAAAAAAATTTTCAAACGAATTCGCTCAACTCAAACACATCTATGGAAGTGAGCGAAGTTCACTAAAAACTCGTTTTTTTAATTTTTAAATATAATAGAAGTTTAGCGTCCAAATTTGCAAAATTTTGTGAGCTAGTCTTTTGGTTATTTGATATAAAGGTCTTTACGGGCCCACTCAATTTTCCTTCCCGAAACTCGACCCGGGCTGGGTTTGGGAATTACTTTTTTCGAGAGGTTCAGACCGAGATGGACTGGGGCTCAATTTTTTCTGGCTTAAGTCGGACTGGACTGCATTCTTCTTGAGGTCTACACAGGAACAAATTTTCAGTCCAATTTCCAATCCAGCTCATATGAAAATCAATCGAACCGGCAGGATCTCTGGTCTGTTCAGTAAAAATATCAGTAACATTTAGGCAGACCCAATTTTTTTTTAATGCACGTACTTTTAAATCGCTATTATTCCACAATTAAAATTTATATACTTATTAGCCCCGATATGCTATTTCTTTCGGCCAGCAATAAAAGTTTCGTCTAAAAAAAACAACGTTCCGTTGTATAAGCCAGCCGTCAAATGTATCAATGTACGGCTAAATACTCTACTGCAATTTTTTTTTTTTAACTTCTAAGCATCGCACATTTTAAATTTTTATACCGTCGTGTTAGAAAAAAAAAAGTACTTTTAACTGCAATTTGTTTGAAAACTTCATCTGAATTTATTTTTGAGATATTAATTTTTTTGTAGTTTAATTTTTTTGTAGTTTTTAGTGCCATTTGTTTAATGTTGGCAACTCAATACTCAATTTCTGTAGAAAGGAAAATAGTAATTATATTTTTTTGTTGCCATTTTTCCATAACAATCGAAAAAAAATGTAATTAAAATATGTGCTATTTTGAAAAAATATAAACAAATGATTTCTGTTAAAACATGGAGCTGTTATAAACTATATTTAATTTTAAGTATCTATATTAATATTACAAACAAATGAAGGCATATGAATCATTAGATAACAGATTTTTTTTTGTTGAGTTGTCGATTTTTTTTGTCGTATATGTACTTTTTTTTAAGGAGAATTTTAAATGTGGTATAATGGTAGCTTAAAAATATATATGTTTTAGATCAAACTGGGACCGGGACTTCGGCGGATTTTTGAAAATTCCAGATTTCTGAAGGAATATCAAATGTACTTCTGATATTCTTAATGGTGCATTTATTCATAAATAATTCAAAGTCAAGTGATATTTATGTGAGAAAAGAAAATCAATTTTTTTTTTTTTAATATTAATTTTTTTCTCACATAAATATCACTTGGCTTTGAATTATTTATGAATAAATGCACCATTAAGAATATCAGAAGTACATTTGATATTCTTTCAATAATCTGGAATTTTCAAAAATGCGCCGAAGACCCGGTCCTGACAATGCCGGATTTTCGAAGTTATACGGTACAGGGCATAAGAATTTGTAAGCATTACTGAATATGAGCGGGAATTCCTTAATGGTGGTTTTTAATTGAGATATACATTTTCAAGCTGAAGTATAATTAATATACTAAGAGATTTTTGTAGATTATAAATAAAATCATATACAGGGCCATACAAAAAGCTCAATAAATGACTACTTATGGCTGATAATTTCTAAAAGTGTGAGTTCAGTAATTTTAAGCATGCTTTTGCCTGAATTAAATTTTAGCTTAATACATGGCACATATAAAAAAGCTGTAGGTAATGTGCAGGGTTGTATAAAAAGAATTCAATTATTTTTCCATCTATTGATAAAAAAAAAAATTGCTGACGATGAGATTTCACACTATTATGGGTTTTGTTACTAAATTAAACTTTAACATTACTATTTAGAATATATATAAATTTATAGATCAAATACAGGGCTACACAAAAGAATTGAAATACTTTGATTAGATGGGTATCTTATTTACCTTATTAAACAGCGAAGTATTGTTAAAGTATTCTGGAAGTGTTGAAAAGCATTTCATAATCTATGCTTGATGCATGATTTTTCTTTCTTGTTTAATTTCTCTGTGTTGTAAATTTGTTTTGTCCAGGTTCGATTTTGTGTATGTATATGAAAGTTATCGCAACTGTCTAGGGCTGCAAAATAGGTAGATAGATCAGAACTTGTATATAATAGAATCTTGCTATAAATAGAAAAAATTTATGGTCCTGGTAAAAATAATATAATTAAAAACCTGCTATGATAGAAACAGATTTTTCTCCCTTGCAATTTCCTTTTAGCAGGTTTTGAATTTCTGCGAATCAGCAGACATCTTGTCCTGTATTTGTGTAGTAAATAACTACTTTTCCCAACTTATTTTATGTTTTTCTTTTTCATTTACTTGTACATTTTGCTTTTGGTCTATTTATTTTATTTTTGTGCTACATATTAGTTATATTTTAAATTTTGTATTTTCAGACTAGGCCCATTACTGCTAATTCTTCAAGAACCACAGGAACTCTAAATATTACTCGTAGTGGCAATTTTCCACGTATAGCTACATCCTCTCTTCATTCTACAATGGCTTCTATGATGAGAAGTCATCAGAATCCCATGTTTTTTATGGAAGTTACTCCAGGATCAATTACTATTGATAGCATTTCTGCTACTATGGATGCTTCACCCAGTACCTTAGCTATACCTGATGAAGACTCTGATGCCTCTAGCCGAGGTTATAATCTTAATTTCTCTTTCTAACTAGGGATGGGACGAATAGTAATTTGGCCGAATACCGAATATTCGGCCAAATTTTAGACCCAATACCGAATATTCGGCGGCCAAATACTAACTTTTTTTTTCCCCCCAATAAAGTAAATTTTGATATATATATATATATATATATATATATATATATATATAGCACATTATGTATTAAATGTATTTGTCAGACCCAGAATCCTGCACCATAAATAAACTAAAAATAACCATAAAACATCCAAGAAATTTAAACAGTTATAAGCTGAACAAGAAAAAACAACAAAAGGCTGTGGCTTCTTCAGCAGTGGGCATTTTAAAAAGCACAGCAATGTTTCAGACTAATTACAATTTACAACAAAGTATTATTCTTGGTTTTTTCTTGTTTAGGTTATATCTGTTTAAATTTTTTTGTTGTTTTTTCTTGGTTTTTTCTTGTTCAGGTTATATCTGTTTAAATTTCTTGGATGTTTTATGGTTATTTTTAGTTTATTTATGGTGCAGGATTCTGGGTCTGACAAATGCATTTAATACATAATGTGCTATATATAATCTGTGTGGTTATTTGCAGCTGTAGCGCTTATTGCATGGATTTTATTTTTAGTTTTACTTTTAACCTTTTTTGAGCTTATATGTGTGTGTGTGTAATAATATATAGAGGTAATTTAAAATTTTAAAGTGGAAAAGGAATTGAAAACAAATTTATGTTTATTAATCTGTTTACTTTTTTTAATAACATGATGTGTTTCTTGTTCTAGTAATATTTCAAACACCTTGATACTGCTAATAAAGCAACTTTTACTACATCTAAATTATAATAGCATAACTTTACCTACAGGAAAGTAATTCATAAACATTTCATCTAAAATAAGAACTCATTAATCAATACTACACTTAAATGTAATTTTTAAATTTATTTTTTAATTCGAAAAAATAATTTTAGCACAAAAAAAATATGAAATTGCATTTTACATTTTTATTCTAAGGAATATCAAATTGATTTTCAGTAAGTTAGGGTGGTAAGTTATTTCCATTAAAATATAGAGAATGTACTTCACTTTTACTATTAAATGATATGTTTATCCTTTCTTGCATTCAAAATCAATAATATTCTTACACTCTCTCTCTCATAATTCTTAAGGAGATATTTTTTAAATAATCTTTAATCAAGTAAATTTTATTGTGGAAAGTTTGTGTCCCCAATGATAAACAAATTTGTAAGAATGAGTCTGTTCTGAAATCAGTCTCCAAGACTTAAATTACAAATTATGTTAAATCAAAAGCAAGGTATGGTTAAAGTAGAATAAATATGTTAACAAAATCTTTGCCATTTGAGCTAGCACATACAATATTCAACATTATTCTACTTATTCAATAAGCATTAAAAGCATACACAGAAACTGATAACTTGAATGAATGAAGATGTAAATTTAAAAAGAGAAAACTGTAGAATAAAAAAATTATTTTACTCAGTATTTAGAATTTATATTTAAATATTTATAAAACTATCTTCATGAAGCAGGTTGTGCCATCTAGTGAGTATCTAGTTTGACACTAGTTCTGTTTTCGGATGTACTGTTATACTTGGAATAGTCATATTTGACATTCCATCTTGAAAATAAATCTTAGCTAATGCACCTAGTGAATGAATTTTTACCTTACTTTATAGAAAATAGAAAGTAATTTATCATGAATTTCATAACGGCCTTTTTATATGTGCATGAAAGTTTTAGACATTAATGAATTTTCACGTGTTTTGGAATGAAACAGTGTTTTTCTTTAAGAATTTTTACATCTTGAGTTATAAACTATCATTCGCTAATGAAGACATTTCCTTGACAATTGAATCTTCAATTTGGTTACCATTTTCTAAAAGATCCCTAACTTTTATAGGAAATACAGAAAGTCTGTATATTTTTAGCATTTGAATAACTGTACATTTTGTGCAAGCAAAAATGAAAGTGACTTCATGAATGTACCAGAAAGTAGCCAATTTGTACTAGAGAAGAAAATTGCAAAAAACTTTTAGTCCTGTATGTATTTTGCAAGATATCTTTCAATATTCAGCGAGATTTTAGCACTATTCCGCAAGATATCTCGAAATATTCAGCCGAAGCATTCGGCCAACAAGCCTTCAATATATTTGTCCCATCCCTATTTCTAACCTCTTTCTTCCAATTCTTTTTCAAGTAACTAACATTTATCCAATATATTGTGAGGCTTTTATTTATTTGTTTATTTGACAGTTTTATTATATGAGGTGTTGGGAACCAGAGTAGATCAACCTCGCCATCTGCGATTTCGAGAACAGATTTTCCAAAATTTGTAAAAAAAAAAAAAAGTTGTCAAACTCTTTTAGTCCAGTTTTGAAAGTGGCCAGAGGGGATAAAACTTCTTCAAAAAGCATATGACAATTAAGTTGGCAGTGCCCCCTTTTTTTAGTAGATTTATTCAGTGATTTTAGAATCCCCTAAGGATAGATCCTTCGTGGATTTATCCTTTGGGATAGATCCTCTAATAGGATTAATGGAGGGTTGAAAATTTTCGAACATTTGTCCATATGTCATCAGCCATTTTAGGTAAGAGCGCAAAATTCCAGAAAATAAACCTCCAAAAAAAATAATTAAACATGTATTCCAGCGATTTTACAAAATCCCCCTCCTAAAGGGGTTAAAAATTTTAGAACATTTGGTATATCTCAACAGCTGTTTTAGGTAAAAACATGAAATTCTAGAGTATAAATCTACTAAGAAAAATAATCAAATACGTATTTCAGCGATTTTAGTTCTCCAAAATCCAAATAAGGGGGTTAGACAATTTTAGAACATTTCGCCATAACCCAGGAGCAGTTTTAGATAGAAGCGTAAAATTCAAGATAACAAACCTATTAAAAAAATAATTAAACATTTATTTCAGCAATTTTTGAAATTCCCGTCCACCTCTTAGAGTATTAAAGGGAGGTTGGAAACTTTTAGGTCATTTCGTCATATCTCAGCAGCAGTTTTAGATAGAGGCATGAATTTGAGGATAACCAGTCTACTAAAACAAACTTAAACATGTGTGTTATCTATTTCAGAAATACCCACCTAAGTTTAATGCGGTGGTTGCAATTTTCAGTCATTTTGCCATATCTTAGTAGCAGTTTTAAGTAGAAGCAAAGAATTCAAGATAACAAATCCCCCCCCCCCCCCCCCCCTCCTCTGTTAGAAGAACTGCTACCTTTGGCTGCAAACGCACGGGCTTGTTATGCATGGTCCTGTCTGTGTTTGGAAACAAACCTTAAATTTGTATAATTTTTATATGAAAATCTTTCCAAATCCTTCGCCCTCTTTTAAAATGCAAAATGATATCTCAAAGTATCAAAGAAATTTTACAGAGCAAAATAATTCTAATGTATCAACCCTCCCAATGTAAAAATGAAAAAAAAAATAAATAAATAAATAAAAATAAACTTGGCGCAGTTCTCTTTGAAATGATATCTCAGAAGGTACTAAGAAGAGGAAGAAAAAATAAGCGATTGGGGTGATAAACAACTTTCAGCAAATATTTAAAATGAAAGGTACTGTTGAAAGCAACAAATAATTTGCTATAAGTGAGCATTGTGCTTTTCATTTGTGCTTCATTTTTTTTAATTCGATAACAAGAATGTTCCATAAATCCAGTAATTAGATATAATACTGTAAAATAATTCCTATGATATAGTTTTCGTGGGATTGAACGCCTCTTTCAGAAAATTTAAAAAAAGAATTCAGATTAAATAAAATAGTAGTTTATTGTTAAATGTATGTTGAAACATTAGTACTGGTACATCCTACGTTCTGTTAACAAAACATATTATTGAAATAAAAATGAATCTTCAAATATGTTTACACTTATACACAAGTCGATTTCATACAGAAAAAATAACCAAAATCTCAAAATCACTAAAAAATTATAGTTGCATTCTTTTAACGCTAAACCATAAAGTCATACATTGTAGGGAACAAAAATTGTACAACAGATTAAAATTTGACTTACCTTTAACAGGATTCTTATCATAAAAAATATGAAACTCAACAAATTGAACATAAAATAATATCTATCAAAATTAAGACTAAATGCTTTTGCTGTTTATAAGATTTCATTTCGATTAAAAAAAAAAAAGTGTTAACATGAAAAAGCACAAGAATTGAATAAAAACAAGAAAGTTTTAAAGTAAAAGGCAGCAGTGTCCAGACATTTTTAAAATATCAACAGCATCTTCACTCTGTAGTTTCGATAAATGTTTTTGTCTATTTACGAGGATTCTGAAATATATATCGAGTTTCTTGTTTGAGTGATGTTCTCATATCTGTACATAACAGATTCAATAGATTCTTTGAAAATAATGCCAACTTCAACAGCTTCAGTTGAGAGATTATTATGCACAATGATAATAACTTCATAAAATTTGAATACAGTATCCAATTTTTCGCTTCTCTTTTTAAAATCATTTGAAACTCATTTGGACTAATTTTACAAAATCTAACTATACTAAATAATACTATCTAAATCTGACTTACAAAATTTTACTAATTTGGAAAAATCATTGTTATATCTCTCAGTAGGAGAGTCCTACTATCATCCTACTATTCTTTATCATTGCTTTACTCTTTCCTTCTTTTTTTCATTAAATTTAACATACTGCAGAGTCCTTATGAAAATGCAAGTACTTTAAATAAAAAATACTATTTGAGGGGCACAGATTTTTTGTCTTATGATCATTTGATTTATTTCATGAATTTTTAAGTTGCTGCATAAAAATATTTGGTTCGGATATATATAAATATTTTTCCACATTCATTTAAATTATGAACTGCTTTGAATTGTAATGAATGTGATCATTCAATAGTTTAAACATTCATAACTCAAGATGAGAGTAATTAATTTCAATCCTTTTAAAGATACTCCCACCCCTCCTGTACCTGTGCCAAATCAAGTTGAAACAAGATCTGATTCAAGTCCTCAGGTTCAAACATCTACTGCAAGAGTTACTAGTTTACCTATACCACCATTTACTGCTCAAGCATCCCCTATGATGCCAGCTGTACGACATCTTATTCCTGTTCCTCTTTCATCCTTAAATGGCTCTGGTAGTTTTGATTCTGCTCTACCATGTCATTCTGTATGGGCTTTGGATACATCTCGTAGGCGCCATAATGCTGGTGGATCAAGAACAGCTGTAAGTAAACTGATGTTTTGTATTATCAAATAAAAGTATTTAGAAAAAATACTATTAAAAATATTTTAGATATAAAAATATGATAAAGGAATGACTATTGAATTATCAGTAAATTAATTCATTTTATTTGATAAATAAGATGAAAATACAGATATTCCTAGCTGTGTGTGAGTACAGAGTACAAACCAGGGCTGCAGAGTCAGAGTCGGGCCCATTTTAGAGCGAAAGAGACAGAGTCAGATCTGTTAAAATTCCCAGAGTCGGATTCATTCATTTTACAAGCAGGTCTGCATTGTCGGAGTTGGTCCATTTTTGAGCGAAAGAGTCTGAGTCAGATCTGTTAAAATTCCTAGAGTCAGAGTCATCCATTTTTCCCACCAACTCCACAGCTCTGGTACAAACAGTGTTATATGAAATGTATTTAAGTTATCTTTCTATCAATAATTTTTAAGTACAGTAGACTCTCTAAAATATGCAACCCTAAAATCCACACATCATCGCAAATGTAAACAATGAAACTTTCAGTTCAGATGTAGGGACAAAATTACAGAAATTTTTAGTTTTATATCATTCCTTATGTACGAGGGTCAGTCGGAAAATAAGTTTCCCCTGGCTATTGTGGATAGAGGTGTGTAGGAAAGACAAAAAATATAATGAAACGTTAAAGATAAGACGCAACTTTATTTTTCTACATAAGTGCCAAATAAGATGAGACATTTGTCATACCCCTTTATGAGCTTTAAGAAGAGCTCCTTGAAAAAATCAGGGCTCTGCATCATTCTGCTCCCAGTTAGATATGGAATGAAAGTGCATTTTGAGTTCGTCATCAAAGGAGGAAGTGAGGCGATTGTCTGCTATGAATGGGTACGTGGAGTATCGGGAGCAGAAATCCATAACCGACACGTGGGGGTCTGTGAGCCAGATGTGATGTCAAAACAAATGGTGCGGAGATGGTGCAGCCAATTCAGTGAGGGGTGTCAGCAAGTGCTAGACATACCGAGACCTGGACGGACGTGCACGGCCACTACAGACGAAATCAATACTTGACTACTGCTTTGGAAGCAATGAAGAAGTCACGCAAGCCATTCAACGCTTCTTTCATATGCAAAGCCCTGATTTTTTCCTGGAGGGCTTTTTGAAGCTTATAAAGTGGTATGACAAATGTCTCAATGTACTTGGTATTTATGTGGAAAAATAAAGTTATGTTTTATCTTTAATGTAGCATTACATTTTTTGTCTTTCATACACACCTCTGTCCACAGTCGCCAGGGGAAACTTATTTTCCGACTCACCCTCGTATTTTAATATATAATTCTCACTAATATGACTGAACTTGTAGTTTTTCATGAAGGAAGTAAAAATTTATTTCTGAAAAAATCAAGATATTGATGATATCACTGGTAATTGCAAGCTTTTTATCAACTGTATTTATGTATTAATCAAGCATTTTTGGTTATTAAGACTGACTAAACCCGAAATAAAACTTCCTTACTTTATGATTTTTATGTGAATTTATAGGGTACTTTTATGGGGAAAGTTTGATTGAATAATTTTTAAAAAAATGTATCTTTATTATGCATATTTAATTATACATTATTATTATTATTTACTTGAACTTTACTTTTAATAATTTAATCATTTCTAAAATTATCTTAATTTTTATGATTTCAGTTTATTACTTTACTTAATTATTTTAATATTTTACTATATTGCAAGCATTCATTATAATTTTGATTGCATTCAAATTACTGTTTAAAAAATGTAAACAAAGCAATGACCAGAAATGTGTAAAATTCTACAATCTGCATAACCTCTAGTCCCAAGCTGTGTGGATTTGAAAGAGTCTACTGTACTTCACTTTCTTAAGAATATCAACCTTTGGCAAGACTAAACACATATCAGAAGAAACATATCAAGTTCACCCTGTCATGAAACGTACAATAGGGTCATTCCATGTCAAATCAACCAGTGACTCAACCTGACCATTTCAGATTTCAATGAAACTCTCGGGAATCATTCTCCCCGATGATATAAATGAGAATATATTTTTATAATTTTTTTATCACATTAAATTTTCATACAATTAATTATTTAAATTTTGAAAAATCATCATTTTGAATTTCTCAAGCTCTATCTGGCATACAGAATTTTAGGACTCCTCATTTTAAAGAGAAATTTATAAGGTTTAATTTGATACCCAAGTTGACTATGCTCAGTTAAATTTTAAAAAAAATTAATTTAAAATTTAAAACATTTTCAGATAGTTTTTTAAAAATTTTGAAAAAAAAATGTATGTTTGTTGTAATATTATAAGCTTAAATTTCTGAAATTTTTAGAGTGGTATCTCAATGGGATCAAGTGTTATGAAATAAAAACTGAAAATTACCATTCAAATAACAATCTAATTCTAGCTATTTTGTTATTTATGTATTATTTGGATGGTAATTTTCAGTTTTTATTTCATAACTCTTGATCCCATTGAGATACCACTCTAAAAATTTCAGAAATTTTAGCTTATAATCTTACAACAAACATACATTTTTTTCAAAATTTTTAAAAAACACTATCTGAAAAAATTTTAAATTAAAAAACATTTTTAAATTTATTTTTTCTAACTGAGCATAGTCAACTTGGGTATCAAATTAAACCTTATAAATTTCTCTTTAAAATGAGGGGTCATAAAATTCTGTATGCCTGATAGAACTTGAGAAATTCAAAATTTAAATAATTAATTGTATAAAAAAATAACGCGATAAAAAAATTATAAAAATTTATTCTCATTTATATCACCGGAAAGAATGATCCCTGACAGTTTCATTTAAATCTGAAATGGTCAGGTTGAAAATTGAAATTTTTTGGTTGATTTGACATAGAATGACCCAATAAAGGATCTCGGTGAATGAGCAAAAATTATTCACAAGCAAAATAAATTAATTCCAGGTCTGTATGAATTATATTTTTCTGTAAATTGGTTGATGATCATTGATTTGAAATGCTATAGAAAAGTTGATTGCTAAAAGGCTCAAATAGTTAAGGAGATGCATTATTTAATTTAAAAAAAAAATAGGTTCTGCTGGTTCCTAGTAGTGATTGTTCCATTAATTTATATATTAATAACATAGGGATATGATAATTCAACTAATGAGTAAATTAGATTTTTTTATATTCTTTCTTGTGGAATCATCCATTATTTACATCACACAAATTTTGTTGAGTGGCATACCTCCCTCCCCCTATTCGCTAGATGTAAACTCAAGTGATACCCTATCCCTGTTGTGGCCTGACATTTTTACTATTAATTTAGAACTAATTTTATGCCAAAAATGCTATATATGATCTATTAATTACTGATATAAATAGTATAAAACCATCGAGATCTTGTGTGCTTTTGCAATTCAAGGAAAATAAAAAACATTCATAACTAGCTAAATGCAAAAAAACTCTAAAATTCGCAAAAAAATAAAAAATTATTGTACGAATTCCAAATAAACTTTATTGGAAAGAGGATAAAAATTACTATATTGGGCTAAAAGATTGAAGCTGGATTTCTGTTACTAATGTGGAAAACTTTTGCAAAAATTTTTAGAAATGACAAAAATCGCATGAAATTTTTTAAAATGCTGTCCAAATTCCAAATAAACTGTGTCAAAGAGAGGACAACACTTACTATAATGAGCTAAAAGAATGAAACCTTTTGCGGATATTTCATTAAGGAAGCTTATATTACTTTCTCTCTTTCTTAAGTCTTGCGCCACTGAGATGTAGACTTTCTTATTTTTCAGTTCTGCCACATCGATTGCGATCTTGCTAATCACTGCTACACGATGTCTTAATGTAAGCAAATGCACATGTTTCTTGTTCCTTCTATTTATGGAGGTAACTTTCTGTTGTGGGGGACCATATCTCGGTATGAATGTATTGCGTCTTTGCCATGTGCTATTCCCAAATGGGTGCTGGGACTTCACATGATTTAAATTGTTTTTCTTCTATGGATAAATGCTTTTGCTTGGCTTGTTTAGTGTTGTTTTTGCTTGTTTGCTTCTGGTGTTGTATGGTGATTTAGAGAATGGATTGAAGGGAGATGATAAAAATATCTCGGTGACTCAAATAATCAGAAGGTTTTGTAGAAAAATAAACTTTATTAACATAACAACACATAGTCAAATATTCGCCATCGTCACTGACAGAATAATCTGCCGCTCTCTGCAGAGTTCGAATGTTACTGCGTCACGTGACTTCAAAAGCTCTCCGCAGAAAACGCGGGGGGAGGAAATGCGCCTCATTGCTATTGGCTGGCTCCTCGCGTGCGAGAGAGAGAGAGAAATAGCAGACGGCTACAGAGTATGCCCCCAGTGACGAAGTCGCGATTACAAAAAGGTAGCAATTAATAAGATACATAAGAAAGGTCTTGAGTAAAATTAAAGTACATATGATGCAAAAAAAAATAGAAAATATATTATGCATTACATGAAAAACAATACTTTTGAGAAGGAAATAGTATGCACACTATAAACATCAAATGTTTTAAACAATATAATCAGTAACGAGATGTTTCGGAAAATGAACTTTACGACCAGATTTGGTGGTAGGGTGTTCGACAGGAGTAGTTGGAAAATTTATGGTCTCATTTTGTTTTTGAGGTTGGGAAGGTGAAATAGAATCTGCTAATTGATATGCAGGTTTAATGCGATCAATAGATACAGTACAGCGCTTCCCGTTTAATTCCAAGTCAAACGTTTTCTCAGACCTGTCAATCACTCGATGAGGTCCTGTATAAGGGGGTGATAAGGGAGGATTGACTTTATCTGATCTAAGAAACACATGTGAACAGGTTTTTAATGAGGGATTGACATAAATTTTAGGATTGCCGTGCATTGCAGTGGCAATGGGATTTAACTTTCTCATTTTTTCAGTTAACTCAGTGACGTATGTAAGAGTAGGTGGTTGATTTATAGTTTCAGTGTTTATGAGATCAGAGGGTAGTCTGATATTTGTGCCATAAACAAGTTGAGCACAGGTCGCTTGGATATCATTTTTAAGAGCAGTGCATAAACAAAGTAAGACAATGGGGAGGATTTCAGTCCATTGAATTTGATTGTGAGCTTTAAGAGAACTCTTAAGATGGCGATGGAATCTTTCAATAAAACCGTTAGACTGTGGATGGTATGCTGTAGTTCTGATGCGTTTACATCCTAATCTATCAGTAAGCTCTTTGAAAAGAGTGGACTCAAAATTTCTACCCTGATCAGTAGTAATGGTAACAGGGGTTCCAAATCTGGAGATCAAACTGTGTATCAATGTACGAGCAGTTGTTTCTGCAGTCATATCAGATGTGGGTATAACTTCGGGCCATCTCGTGAACCTATCAATGATGGTCATGCAATACTGATTGCCATCGGATGATGGTAAAGGTCCGATAAAATCAATATGAATATGGGCAAAACGAGCATCAGGTTCAGAGAATGTACCAATTGGTGATTTGGTGTGTTGAAAGATTTTAGCTTTTTGACATTTCGTACAGCTGCGAACCATAGATTTTAAGTCCTTACGCATGCCAGGCCATACAAATCGCTTGGAAATTAAATCTAATGAAGCTGAGATACCAGGATGCGAGAAATAATGCAAAGTTGAAAAAACTGATTGTCGCATACTTTTAGGAACAAATGGTCGAGGATGTTTTTGTGACATATCGCAATATAAATGTACATCTTCGAGTGGAAAATAATGTTTTTCTAATTTTAATGAAGTGGTGTCAAATTCGAGAAATTGTTTTAACTCTTCATCATTTGTCTGAGCAGTGGCAAACTCTTTAAAATCTAACACATTAGGAGAAATTGAATCTATCTCAATTCGAGATAATGCATCGGCCACAATGTTGTCAGAGCCTTTAGTATATCTAATATCAGTAGAAAACTGTGAAATATAGTCTAAATGTCTCAATTGACGTGGGCTACATTTATCAGGGTTTTGTTGAAATGCGAATGTAAGGGGTTTTTGGTCTGTATAAATAATGAAATTCCGACCTTCTAGCATGTGTCTGAATTTTTTTATAGAACAATAAATAGCAAATAATTCACGATCATAAGTAGACCAATTTCTTTGAGATTTATTTAATTTACAGGAATAAAATGCTATTGGTTCCCATTGGTTTTCGGAGAGTTGCATTAAAGATCCACCAATTGCGACATTGCTGGCATCGACCCATAAGCTTAGCTGGGCGCCAGGAATTGGATGTCGTAATAATGTAGCTCGAGCTATAGCTTCTTTTGAAGCAGTGAAGGAAAGAATGGCTTCATCGTTCCATTGCAATTGCTCAGTTTTGTTAGCATTAGAACGGGGATGTTTTTTCGTATTTTTGTGTCCTTCTAAGAATTTAACAAGTGGAGCTAAAATATCGGCAGCTTTGGGAATGCACCGTCGATAAAAATTGAAAAGACCTAAGTAGCGTCTTAGTTGAGTTAAGGTAGAGGGCTGAGGGAAATCTAGGATGCATTTTACACGATCAGGTAAGGGTTCAATTCCTGCAGCTGAAAGTTTGAATCCTAGAAAATCGATAGTGGATTGGCCAAATTTACATTTATCAACATTAATACACAGACCATACTCTTTAAGTCTAGAAAACAACAACTCAAGGTGTTCTAAATGTTCAGTTTCATTATTTGATGCAATTAGAAAATCATCAAGGAATGCGTAAACAAATCCTAAGTCACGAATTACGTCATCAATAAATCGTTGAAAAGTTGAGGAAGCGTTACAAAGGCCGAATTGCATATGAGTGCTTTCGAAAAGTCCGAATGGAGTGCAAATCGCAGTTTTATGTACATCATCAGGATTTATGGGAATTTGATGGTAGGCTTTTACAAGATCAATGTGACTGAAGATTTGTTTACCATGTAATTCAGCAGTGAAATCTGCGATACAAGGGATAGGATATTTCTCTTTAACAGTTTGTGCATTTAGAGCACGATAATCACCAACAGGTCTCCAATCGACAGATCCTTTCTTCGGCACCAGGTGCAAAGGCGAAGAGTAATTACTTTTAGAAGGTCTCATATGACCGAGTTGTAGCATGTGCTGAAATTCAGCTTTGGCAATTTTTAACTGATCTGGAGCTAGCCGTCTAGGCTTAGCAGCGACTGGAGGCCCCTTAGTGTTTATATAATGCACAGTATTATGCTTAACTGGTTGGTTAGGATCCGGTAATTTCGTGATTTCAGGAAATTTAAATAATATTTTACCATATATATCATTTACAACATTGGGTTTCACAGAAAATATATTACAAGTACTTAATATAGCAGGAGCTTTTAAATTAGTAGTGGAATCAATAAGACGACGATTCCGTAAATCAAGTTTTAAATTAAAATTATGCAAAAAATCAGCTCCTAAAATAGCACATGAAACATCACAAATATAAAAAGAATATGTAAAATTTCGGCGTAGGCCTAAGTTGATATTAATACATTTACGACCGTACACATTAATTTTTGTGCCATTAGCAGCACGAAAGGTTTGAAGAACACAGGGTTGCAAAAAAGCCGGCTAAAATTAAAAAAAGCCAGGCCGGCGGCTTTTATTGGTTTTAACCGGCTTTTTTTGGCCAAAATTGGCCTTTTTTGGCTGAAATTGGCTTTTATGCTGAGAATCATTTAAATTATAAATGACACATTTTAATGTGTTATTTAATTGAGGTAGAAATCAATATAACCCAATTTTTCAATAATGTGAAGACATTAATATTGGAATAAAAGGCCATACCAATTGCTTTGTCTGGTTTACACTGACCTTTTTTTTTTTTTTACTCTTTTATATAATTAAAAAGGACAATGGTTGCTTAGTTATATATTTTATTAACTAATTTTAAGGGATATTAATAATTCAAGTCTTATTTTATTTCTCGTAAACATTTATTTAAAATTGCACATAAAGTCATTTAATAAAAACATCATTACTCTCTATTAAAACAGTATTATGAATAACATATGCATTAATTTATCCATGAATATGCACTATTTTAAATAGCAACTAGCTGTTCAAAATTCTAATTCAACAGGTTTTATTTGGAGATTTTTTTTTTTTAATTGTTCTCTTTATTTTATGCACTTACATGTACTAAAATTTCCTCAAATGTTATATCCTTCCTAATTTCTCTTTCAACATTGTTCATTCTACGATTTTAATCTGTCCTTATGGACATATCTGGAATAAGTTACATAACAGCTTAGTAGCAGAAAAACTTTACATATATCATTTGTATAAGTTATCAGAATATTGATTGCTTATTATTGCTCAAGTATTATATAAGATAATTTCAGTTATTAAATACACATAAGCTATTTAGTTTTAATCAATTTTAAAAGTAAATATCAGTATATCTAAGAATGTTTCTATTTTAATGTGTGACATCCTCTTATTCTTTTATATAATCTTTAAAATGTGTGGTATGTGTAGAGCTATGATAAAGAATTCCAAACCAATACTTTAGAGTCTAATTTAATGTATTCTTCTAAATATTCATAATTTTGTTTTTTCAGATATAATGCCTTCACAGTTACATTCTAGCAATTATAAGGTCTTATTTATTTGACAAAATTTAATAGAAGTTTATATTTTTTAGTAGAAAATATAAGTGTATTAAAAATAAATTAATCCAAATTTTATATGAATTACCTATAAACCACCTTTTTGAAAAATAAAAGCCGGCTTTTTTCAATTAAAGCCGGCTTTTTTTAAGCGGTTAAAACCAAAAAAAGCCGGCCGGCTTTTTTTGGCCTGGCTAAAAGCCAGCAACCCTGGAAGAACAGGCTTAGTTTTGTCATTTTTATTCGCGGTGTATATGCCACAAGTGAGGCATCAGATCCAGAATCGACTAGAAAACACATACCTGTATTTCTGTCTCTAACGAAAAGGCGACGAGAAGGTGCTGGGGAGAAGTCCGTCGCTGCTACTCTTCCCGCTTCTGGTTTTCTGAATAAGAACAAGGCGCTAGGCACTTTTTTGCTTTTTCTTGATATTTTTGGTGATACCAACACAATGTTACATCCCTATGGCGGGACTGAGAACGATTACGCTGATGGTTATCACTTCTAGATACACTTCTTGAACGACGTAGATGAACGACCTCTTGGCATAATGCTTGGATTTCTTTTACGAGCATATCAATGGCTGGTGGTGTCTGAGATTCAGTTGTTGGTGTTCGAATCGAAACAGAACTAATGTTGGAAGGCGTTAATTCAATTATTCTATCAGCAATATCCGCCGCTTTATCTGGAGTAATTTTTTCAATGGAAGCTAGGATCGTTTGCACAGTGGTTGGCATTTGTTGAGTAAACAGCTCTAAAAGAAGATCGTTACTAATATTATGGCTTTCAGCCCGTCTTTTCATTAATCGAAGTAATTCAGTTGGTTTTCTGTCACCCAGGCTTTCTCCAGCTAGCAGTTTCCGTATTTCTAAAGTACGACTTTCTCCACAACGTTCGATAACTTTTGCCTTCAAAATCTGATAAGGATCAGTAGGATCAGGACTCATAATTATATCTCGAACCATAGTAGCAGTAGCAGGCGGTAGATGCGCTACAACATAATTATATTTTGTTTTCGACTCAGTGATAGCTTTAGGAGTAGCTAATTCAAATGTGCTATCCAGCATATGAAACCATAATGTAGGGTCCACAGGGATATAGGGTGGAATGACTACGGCAGATGTTTCAGCAGTTGCCATTTTGCTAGTTAAACAAAACGTTCCATGAAACAGTTGAATAGTTCGACGTTCTATGAAACAGTTGAAGGTTCAAAAATCCGCGGTCACCATTTTAGAGAATGGATTGAAGGGAGATGATAAAAATATCTCGGTGACTCAAATAATCAGAAGGTTTTGTAGAAAAATAAACTTTATTAACATAACAACACATAGTCAAATATTCGCCATCGTCACTGACAGAATAATCTGCCGCTCTCTGCAGAGTTCGAATGTTACTGCGTCACGTGACTTCAAAAGCTCTCCGCAGAAAACACGGGGGGAGGAAATGCGCCTCATTGCTATTGGCTGGCTCCTCGCGTGCGCGAGAGAGAGAGAAATAGCAGACGGCTACAGTGATATAGTTTTCTTAGACAAAAAAAAAAAAAAAAAAAAAAAAAAAGCTAACAGTCCAAAAAGTGCTGGGGAAAAAATTTGCTACAGTGGACTGAAATATTGTAACCATAATTCTTCCACAATTGTCAAAAAATCACTGCAAAAACACAAGAGATGTGGAAAATCGCTATAAATTCAAAAATTGCAGAGTGCAAAATTTACTGTATTAAACTAAAAGTTTGAAACCAAATTCCTTTTAAGAAAGTACAAAAATTGTCGTGAAATGCAAAAGAACTCTAAAACTCTATTTTAAAAATTCAAAAATCGCTGTACGTATTCCGAATAAACTTTATTGAAGAGAGGATAAAATTTATTATATTGGGCTAAAATATTTAAACCATGGGGTCATTCCACGTCAATTCAACCAATTTTTTTATGGTTTGTAACCCGACTGACAGGGATTTGAGTGAAAATTTCTGTACATGCTAACTCTATTTTGATATGAATCCACGAGAAATTTTTTCTTCTTAAACCTCATAGTTTGTGAGATATGAGGGGGGTGTCATTTTTTGTACTTTTCTCAAGGCGCACACTTCTGAGTCTATTTTTAGACTGCAGTTCCATCTTCAAAAAATTGTTTCTCTGTATCTAAAACAGGGTCTACAGAATCTGGGAATCATGGAAAAATCAGGGAAGTTTATCAATCTGGAAAGTCAGGGAAGTTTGTAAAAATACTCCAAAATAAAATAAATATTTCTCTGTGTAGAAATATTTGCAGTTTCACCTTACCAACGAGACTGATCCGTCTATTTTATATACCCTATTTTTTCACATGCTGATTAGTCTTTGCATGTATTTTTAAAAAGATGCACATGGTATAAGTTTATGATATTTAACACAAATTAAGGGAATCAGATGTCCTCATTTTCTGTGGATAGCGCTTAAATATTGAAGGCAAATTACCCAATTTTGAAAATTTTAAATGATACATTAGCATAACCTGACCACATGGCCAACTTAATCCAATTAGCTGTCCCGTCAGATGTAATGTCTTAGAATTGAATGTTTTTCAGAAAATGAGGAAATTTTCTGGTCACCCCATATCCATTGGCCACTGTATGAAGTTGTTGGGCTAAATTTTGAATTTGGATTTATAAAATTCTCAACCATTACTTTATAAATGTTAGGCAATTTTTATGTTTTTCTTGTTTTTTCACCCAAATGAGATATTACCAAGCTGGATAAGTGTGCTGTATGAGGAAGCAGAATACATGAAATTTACCAATGTGTATTGTTAATAATGGAAATCGGAAATCAGGATAAAGATAGTCTGAGAAATCAGGGAACATTTTTTTTACAATTTCTGTAGACACCCTGTAAAATCTAAATGTGCTTTAAAATATCACTGTAAATCCATCAAAAGATGCAGATTTTAATAAAAAAAATATTTAGAAAGTTAAATTGTAATACAGTAGAACCTCGATCCATTGTTTTTCAAGGGATGCGTGGAAAAAAAAACTATGAATGCGAGTTAATGTCAAAACACGAAAAAAACAATTTTATGCATTACTAAATTCATGCAATGTATACAGTGTACTAATAAATACTAATTTGTTGCTTACCGAACTCTAAAAGAAAGAAATCAAAGTTATAGAAAATAGATATTTATTTTCAACAATCAGTAATTTTATGTTGAGTTTTTCGTTCATTTTTATTTTCAAGATGTACATTTTTCTGTAATTTCAAGGAGGGCTTGAATTTCAGGGCGGGATGGCGAGATTTGCGCCCAAAATAGTATCGTGGGCGGGAGACTCCCGCCCAAAAAATTTCACCATTTTCGTGAAAATTTTGCATTTTGAAATTACGATTAACTCCCGCGAACGCCTTGCAAATTTCCCGATATTTTCGCACAACTAATTGACACATTTTGCGTCCTTTTTTTTTTTTTTTTTTTTTTTTTTCCCCCGCGAAAGATCGTTGAAACTCACGAATTTTCGATGCAACCGATAGACAAATTTCATTATTTTTTTCTCGAGATCAGTTGACAAGTGTCCGCGAACGATTGGCGAATTCAGGGGTGATTCTGTTACGAATTTTCCGAAAATTTAAGGCATTAGGTTCTGAAAATTGTGAAAAATCGGTCATCAGTTCAGCAGAAAAATATCTTAAATTTCGACAAATGATCGCCGAAAAAATCAATTTTGTCAATCGTTCGAGGAAAAAATAGCCAATTTCGTCGCAAAGGATTGCGAATAAAACACAAATTTTGTCAAAGGATCGCAGAAAAACGTGAATTTTGTCAGATTGCGAGAAAAACAGTTGAAATTCATCAAATGATCGCAAAAAAACGCAAATTACATCAAAGCATAGCAAAAAAATCATAAATTTCGGCAAAGGAACGCGGAAAAATGAGAGTTTCGGGAAAGGATCGCGAGAAAAGAGAATTTCATCAAAGGATCGAGGAAAAAAGCTAATTTCGTCAAAGGATCGCGGAATAAACACAAATTTAGTGTTTAGTCAAATGGCCGCTGAGAAAAAGCGGCGAATTTCATCAAAGAATCGCGAAAAAACCCGAATCTGTTCAAAGAATTTCGAAAAAACACGAATTTTGTCAAAAGATTGCGAAAAAAACGCGCAATTCGTCAGAAGATTGCGGGAAAATGCGAATTTCGACAAAGTATCGCGAAAAAAAAAATGCGCATTTCGTCAAAAAATCGCGAATTTCGTCCAGGGATCACGAAAAAAAACCCACGAATTTTGTCAAAGAATCGCGGAAAAACTCTAAAATTAAAAAAAGCCATGCCGGTGGCTTTTATTGGTTTTAACCGGCTTTTTTTGGCCAAAATTGGCTTTTATACAGTGAAGCATTTTAATTATAGACTACACATTTTAAAGTGTTTTTTATTAGTTTTAATGACATTTAACTGATTTAGAATATAATAAGTAACCCAATTTCTCAATAATGAAGCCATAATACTGGGGAAAAGAATTAGATCAGAGCTGCTAGTATTTTGAAGTGAAAATTGGAAATATATCAGCTAAATTTTAAAAGTCATACCAACTGCTTTATCTGGTTTACACTGTCCTTTTACCCCCAACTCCCCTTTTTTTATTCCATTTTTACTGCTTTATAAGATTAAAGAGGACAATGATTACTCAGTTACTTAAGGAATTTCAAGAGCTATTAATATACAAATCTTATTTTATTTCTCATCAACATTTAAAATCATACATAATCAGGGTTTGCCCTAGTGGGCCCACTTGAAAAAGCCCAATGTGGGTTTTTTTTTTCAAATTTTCTCATGTTTTCACAACTGTAACATTATTTAATCTAAGGTATGAGAATAGGTGAAAAGTGGAAAATTGGGTTAACAGCCAGTGGCTGTTAGACAGGGTTTGACCAAGTGGGCCCAGCCCGAGAAAACCTGTCCAGGTTTTTTTCGGGCAAGCCCACTTGAAAAAACCCATTGTGGGTTTTTTCAAATTTTCTTGTGCTTTCACAACTGTATCATTATTTAAACTAAGGTATGAGAATGCAAAGATAAATGCCGATTCAAATATATTTCAAAATAACCAGATTTAAAGGAATTTCTATGCAGAGATAAAATGACCAAAAAAGACATTACCTGTAAAGGAGGAAGATTTTCATGCCTGTAATCTAAAATGCATCCAAATACTTTACATCTTAATGCATGCAAAAAGATGGCACTGAACCCCATCCTGATTGTTCACATTGTTATAGCTTTTAAGATTAATCATCCATTTATTATCCTGCTTCAGTGTTCCATGAAAGTGTTATGTAGGAGTTTTCAACACAAAAAGGGTTCAGATTAGGACAAGAAAGAGTGAAACAGATAAGTTTCCTCCTGGATTTTGTTATTTTTTCATTTCTTTACATTCTTTCCTCTACTTCACTACCCCTGCTTCAATCGAACAATGCTTTTCTACATTTGGTCTGGTTTGGAGCAAGTTACAGTAGAACCTCGATCATCGTTTTTCAAGGGGTGCGTGAATAAAAACGATGAATGCGGGAAAACGAGGAATGCGGGTTAACGTCAAAACACAAAAAAAAATAATGTTTATGCATTACTAATACATGCAATGTGTACAGCATACTAATAAATTCTAATTTGTTACTTTCCAAACTGTAAAGTAAATAAATCAGACTTATGAAAAATTGATATTTATTTTAAAAATCAGTAATTTTATGCTGGGTTTTTAGTTTATTTTTTTAAATTAAACAACAAATTTTCAAGATGTACAACATTTTTCTGGCCATTTTCTTTAATTTCGTCTGCATCTATAAAAGTTCGTACAGTTTCAAATGCCGTAATTGCATCAGGCAGACTTGGCACTGGTGTAGGCTCAGCTTTATCGGCATGAACATTATCATCTGCTTCTTCGCCATTATTTTCATTTTTTGTATCATCACACATTTCCTCTATGCTTAGGACACCACATATCACAACATCTTGATCAATAGAAATATAATCGCTAAATTTCACACCCGATACATCCTCTGCTACACGCAACCACCCTTCCTCTGCATTTATCGTCACCATCATCATTATTTTCTTCCCTTTTTGTTGAGCATTCTTCATCAATTTTTCACGCAAAACCGCATTTCACGAAACAATTCTGTATGGCTGAAGAGGTTATTTCATTCCATGCTGAAAGTACAAAACGAATAGCATGCAGAAGGTTTATTTTTGGAGTGAGTTCTTTTGCTTGTTCCATGAAACATAAAGATCATTTCACAAGCCATCTCCTGTAACATTTCTTAAAATAGTTGATTACCCCAGCATCAAGAGAGACATATGTACAATTAGCTGGGAAAAAACTTTAATATTTTTCAACACCGACGTATCTGGTGAATGAGCCGGACAATTGTCAATAAATAGAATAATTTTCTCGTTTTTAGTGCTGATTCATCTATCAAAATCATGAAGAAATTTTGTAAAAATATTATTTTTAATCCATGCTTTGGCATTCGAATAGTAGACTACTGATAGTTTCTTTACATTCTTGAAGCATCCAGGTCTAGTAGATTTACCAATAACGAGGTGTACTCGTTTGTTAGGACCATCCTTATTTGTGCATAGTAGCTCTATGTCTTTCTTTGGAATGTATACCCCCATGACAAAGCAAGAGTTCCTTTGAGCGCTAGCATTCTCTCTGGAGAGCATTTATAAAACAGGCCTGTTTCGTCTGCATTATAGATGTCACAATCATTATAGCCTTCTAGTAACTTCGGAAGTTTTTCGAACCACATTTCTATGGTATCGGTATTTACTACTGCGGCACTTTCACCGCATAATTTCCTGGATACCAATCCATGGCGAATTTTAAAACTTGAAATACACCCATTTGATGCAGAAAAAGTATTCATGCCATATGATGAAGCTATTTCAAGTGCCTTCTCTCGAACAATATTCCCATCCGCAGGAATATTTGACGCACGAGACTGCTCGTACTAAGCGAAGAGAAGTTTTTTCAAACTGCTGTAAGTAGACATTTTGTTAGTTTTTTCTTTTTTGCAGAAGTTCCATACTTATCAGCCTGCTCTCTAATTTCTTGCTTTTTCGAAATTATTGAATTCAGGGTTAAAGGCGAAATACCTAAATGTTTAGCGATGTTAATTTTTTTCTCAAAAGGATTCTTTTCCACCTTATCTATGATGAGAAGACTTCTTAAAATTCCCAGAACGCATTAAATTGAAAGCTCACACTCTTGAAATTAAACACGTGCACTGAACACAACAGATTAGCCAGAAATGTGAAAGAATGTGGCAGCTGGAGCTGGCCAAAGTGGATAAATCCATCCTCCCCTTTACACAGAATAGAATAACCCATTCTCCAACTAGAGCACCTGTTCCGCATTCCTTTATTTACACGTACATACATGTCACAATATCAAAGCTAATCCCTGTATTTCCCCCCTAAAACAATACAAATGAGTTATTTTAGGATAAAAGAAGTAATTCCAGTTTGTATGTCATATGGATCCGCTTGATCTTCAATTTCATTTCGGTGAGGAGAAAAAATTCCAACGATGAATGCGGGAAAACGACTTTTTGAAGAACGATATATGCGGGTTTCGTTAACATTATTTAAATATAATTTGTGCAGGGACCATAGAAATAAAACGATCAATGCGGGAAAACGATGAATGCTGGAATGATAGATCGGGGTTCCACTGTATGTAGTCATTTTGGAGTTGATAAAGCAGCAAAGCTAGTAATAAGTGTATCGCCATTTGCAATCTAAATTTACAAATACCACTGACACTGACTTCTATGGCAATGTAATTTAACATTTAATATGTAGCAAACTTTACTAAAATTTTCAAATATATTATTATAAATCCCATTTCTTAGGAAAAAAAAAAAAAATCTCCAACTGATTTCTGATTTGAAGTGAATGAAAGAAAGTATATAAATTTAACATGTTTAACTTAAGATAAGAATTATATAAAGAAATCCAGTTGTGGTTCACTTAAGGGTGTATTCCGATCCAAACTGTCTATTTTCTGATTCATTTTTAAATTCATTTTTGCTCTCAAACGCATCAAACTGGGAAATTCCCTTATTTAGAAACTACATAATGGGCCGTGCTTCTCGATATTTTGATAAATGCAGAAAATATTGTAAAAAATGCTGTCAAAATCGGCGTTTTGAACCGAAATTTCCGGAAGCGGATGATCTGGGGATGAAAAAGATGGTCATACTGAGAAAATAATTGCTTAAAAATCAAATTCTAATTAATTGAGCGAAAAATGAAATCACACGGCACCTTTATACAACTCTTCAAAAATCACCCCAACAAGTTTCATGTTTTTACTTTTAAAAATGAGTCTGAAAATGTCTCAGAAAATTTTGAGCTGTTGAGGGTGGAATATCCTTAATGCAGCAAACTAGTCCCATGAGATGCAGATGTACCTCTTAAATTAATTTGATTTTTGTTAATTCATACTTAATTAATGCAAAATTATGCCCAGGTTTCACTGATAAATGGAGAATTTAGGTATTATGTAGTATATGAAAATTAAAAGTTTAAAGTGTTTGCCAACTCAATAAAGTCCGAAAAAAACCCGGGTTTTAGACAAGTGGGCCCAGTGGGTTGGGTTTTTTCTAACCCTGTACATAATCACAATAAAAACAATATTAGGAACAGCATATGCATGAATATGCACACTTTTAAATAGCAACAAACTTTTCAAAATTTTATTTCAAGAAATTTTATTTAGAGAATGTATTTTTGTTTCGATTAATTGCTCGATTTATTTTTATACACTTATGTACCAAACTCTCCTTAAACATTATACCCTTACTAATTTCTCTTTTAATATTTATAACATAATCCTTCGTTCTCTGCATACGGACTCTCAAGAATGTTTCCATCTTGAAGGGCCTCATTTTGTTATTGTTTAATGAAATGTAATTTTTAAAATGTGAGGCTATGTAATATGCATTTTAAAACACCAGTTTAAAGTCTAATTTATATTCTTTTCCATATATCTATCTATCTATATATTTTATATTAGACATAATGCCTTTACTGTTGCCTTCTAGCAGTTAAAGATTTATTTGACCAAATTTAATAAAAAATAATTCTTTTAGTAGAAAATATTTATAAGTGTATAAAAAAATAATGAATCCAAATTTAACACAAATTAATTGTAAACCAACCTTTAATAGTTAAAGCCGACTTTTTTCAATAAAAGCCGGCGTTTTTTAAGTGGCTAAAACCAAAAAAACCTGGCCGGCTTTTTTTGGCCTGGCTAAAAGATTTCCCCCTTTGTATTTAATTGTCAATACTCTATGAGTTAGATACTGTTTATGTAAACTATTCAGAGATGGCGCCATCAGTGGATGTAAATACCATGATTGTCGTTTTTTGGCAGTCAGAATCATACTTGCCACAATAAGAGAAAGTATTTTTAATTCAATAAATTGTTTTTATTTATCTCTATCCGCTGTAACGTCTCTCTTCTTCTTATTATTTTTAGAGAGTATTAGAAACTTTACAGTATGTGTTTTTTATTTTTAAATGTAGCTTTAATTTAAAATTTAAATTGTTATTTCTCGGTCTCTAAAATCCAGAAATTTCAAAAATCTGGAATTGTGGAGTCTCAAGCGATTCTGGTTATTAGATTCTACCCGTATTTAAATATGAAGTTTCTCCATTAAATGATTTTAAAGTTTGTGCACTGAGGGAAGAAGCAGAATTTTTTTTGTGGTGGGGGGGGGGAGGGGGGGCGTAATGATTATTTTAAAGATTTTAAACTTCATGAGGTGGTGACCTTCAGGAAATGGCGGTAGGATGGAGGGAAGGTAGAAGCAGAAATTTTTGGAGGAAGGGTTAATTTAGTGGTAGATTATTTATTTATTGTTACTATAGTGTATTAAATATGTTAGTAAAGAAAGTTAAAATTAAAGAGTTATAAATGTTAAACTATTCATGTTTGGTGCCAGAGGGGGTGGGGGGGGATAGTGGATTCCTAGCCCAAATAAAGAAAGATAATAAATTTGTACAATTTTCACCCTGCATAAGCCATTCCTTAAATTTAATTGCTGTAAATTCTGCCTTGAAGTCTTGCCTTGAGGCAATAAATTTCTTTTCTTATTTTCAAAAATTATGCATGTATTTCTCTAGTTCACCTCATAAATGGGCACTACTCTCACAGCACTTAGAACCAAATCTCAATGCTAAACCCAAATATCTTAAAAGTATGTGTAGAACGAGATGGTGCTGCCATTATGAATCAATAAAATCACTATATTCGAATTAGTACAATATTTTGTGTGCTCTATAAAGTATAAATAAGAACTGTGAAGAGAAACTTGATGTTAGAAGAGAGGTAAAATCCTTATTAAAGAAGTTTACCAAATTTGAATATGTATTGAAATGTACACTTTGGCATTATATTTTAGAGCAATTCGACAAAAGCAGGTGCATCCCTTGAAAAACCAATACTGGATCTCATTACTGATTGCAACTATTTGGAATCTCTGTTAAAATATATTGAGAACCAAAGAGAGAGATAATTTCAAAATGAAAGCTCTTTTACTTTGCCAGAAAGCAGTATGTGTAGAACAAGATGGTGCTGCCAATATGAATCAATAAAATCACTATATTCGAATTATTACAATATTTTGTGTGCTCTATAAAGTATAAATACAAACTGTGAAGAGAAACTTGAAGTTAGAAGAGAGGTAAAATCCTTATTAAAGAAGTTTACCAAATTTGAATGTGTATTGAAGTGTACACTTTGGCATTATATTTTAGAGCAATTCGACAAAAGCAGGTGCATCCCTTGAAAAGCCAATGCTGGATCTCATTACTGATTGCAACTATTTAGAATCTCTGTTAAAATGATATAAAAAACTGTTGGAACCAGAGAAAAAAGTAAAACTCAATCTAAAAAAGTTACAGTAAAAAATTGGCAAATAGTTTCAGTCTAAAAAAGTAAGTAGTGCGTAGAAAAGTAATGCAACCAGATTATCTGTAAAGCTCATGAAATTACCCAAATTTTTGTTGATAGCTGAAAATGTGGACTGAGCTTTACTGGTGCCTTAAAATCAATCAGGGGAATACATTTCATTTTTAACACATTCTGAATTCCAAACATTCATAACCAGTTAAAAATTTGGATTCATAAGAATAGGTTAGAGGCTGATTTTGTAATGAGTGAGAACCTCAGAGGTGAATTCAGTACGAAGTATGAACCAAATTCCATTCCAGGGGTCATTGATAAGCCTGGAAGCTCAAAGCCCAAAGTAACCCCAAAATCCTAAGCATTTACGATTCAACCATATGTTAACTACTTGTCTGTCTTAAGTCCATTGACATAAGATTCCCTTTTCACAGTAATTACATGAAATAAAATTTATTACGCTAGATGTGTTATGTCAGAAATGTTTAACAACAATTCCTCAACAACTTGACTATATTAATGTTATACTTAAAATGTTTATTCATGGTTTACATTCTTTTAGCTTTGTGTAGTTTAGCTTGACTTGATGCGATCATGTCCACAATTCTGGGCCTGACAGAAATTTTTTGTACATAACTACACATTCAGTTTACTATACCCGGAACTCATTTTGAGTGGATAATATGATTCTGAATATAAGGCACCAATAAAGCTCAGTCCACATTTTCAGCTATCAACAAAAATTTGGGTAATTTAATGAGCTTTACAGATAATCTGGTTGCATTACTTTTCTACGAACTACTTACTTTTTTAAACTGAAACTATTTGCCAATTTTTTACTGTAACTTTTTTAGATTGAGCTTTACTTTTCTCTCTGGTTCCAACAGTTTTTTATATCATTCCACACCTTTTTCAGATCCTTTCAGGAACTTAATCAACCAACTTCAACTAACCAAACAACCGCCCCAAATAACCAACCAATGACCTCAATCAAAAACTAACAGAAACATTAGTTCACCAGTGTATTTCAAGAGCTCTAATGACCCCATACTTATTGCTAACACCCATATTGGGATATTGACCTATATTTTACTCAGGACTTTTCGCCAGGCTAGTCCTTAGACTAAGGTTTATACATAGTGTGATCTCTTGCATTTTTCTGCTACATATCTACGCTTCTCTGGTTTAAGGGACTTTGCAGTATCCTATGGCAACCTCTCAAACACACAAAAAGCTTGGGTAAGAAACAGTCATAAGAAATGAATTAAACCTGCGAAAAGACTATAAAAAGGGAAAATTTCTGTTTTTGGGACTTAATGGTAATTTACAATAAAAAAAGTCTAAAAATGACTGAAGGCAGAAAAATGATCAAACGTGATTAAAAATATTATACAATACACCAGTAAATAATACCAGAAATATTACTAATATTGGATATTTATAATAATATTTCGTAGGTCAAACTAAAATACCGCGATAATGACTAAACTATTTACATCTAACTGTAACCATTGATCAAAAAATCGGGAAAATTGGAAAGTAGGTGTCCTTTGTAAAATATGCATTAATTAAGGAGATAAATTACGTAATCGAGGCTGCAGACAATTGGCGTATTTGGTACAGATAAATTACGTAACTGAGTCTACAGACAAATGGCCCATCTTACTGGGTGTCGTTTAGCGCATAATTAACTTAACTGTAAGCACACATACCTATTTTTGTAACGTTACAACACGCGTGGGGGTAAATCTCACCTCATTTTGTCTCCCATTATATTTTTGGCTAAATGCGGTTTAAAACAAGTCTACTACTCTATATTGTAAAATGCATCAGTACTATTTCTTTTTAGGAAAAAATCTAGTGTTTCATATTTATTTTCCGATTTTGCAACAGTTTCTGTAAAAATTGAGTTTTTTATAGAAAGCGTTGCATATGCAACGATTTGTATCAGTTATCTCTGAATCTGGATCGAAAATTGTGGTTCCATTTTTAATTTCGTTTTCATCTACGTTTGAATCGAGTATTATTGTTTCATTTTGATTTTTATTAGACTGAATCTGAATCTTTATAGCACTTTTATTCTTTTTTTCCGCTATTATTTTATAAAAATTTCCAAATACTAAACTTGTTCCCATGTATGCAAATTCTTTGAAGTACGGTTCAGAATATATACTGTGGAATTTTTGCACACATACATCTTCAACATAAATTTTGTCCTTATCATTAATGCTGGCTAATATTGCTGAACATATATTTTTTTTATCTTTGTAATATTTGATTTCAGCTCAAAAAAAAAAAAAAAAAAAAAAAATCATTTGTTAAGCGCCCTTGTTACTATTGTTTCTGATAGAAACTTTTTGATATGGTACTGTGCTTTATTTTCATCAGAAACATCTAAATTTCATAGTGGCTTTTTATCCATATTTGACAATAACTTTTTTTACAAGATTTTGCTGAGACCCGACAACCCATTTTTAAAAACGCAAGAATTTTTTTGTAATAATATTAGCGGTCTATCACTAAATTTGTACAATACTTTTGGCGTCTTATTGCGTTTTCCACTTGCCTTTTATTATCTGTACGTTTGCAGCTATAGTGCAGCATAATGATATACTGCCAGTAACATTTAGATTTAAAATGGGAATATTCCAACAATTTTTTTCATTGACAGAGATTATCAGAAGCTAAAAACTTTTCCTTGTTTTTTTCCTGCCATTTTTTGTTCTCTCATTTTTTTCTTTGAAACACTGTGTTTCTCTCTCTTCTGTTTACTCCAGTCTTTATAATACACAGAATGAGCTTATTTATTTTCTTTTTGCCACTTCCTAAACTTCCATTTTTTGGCTCTTTCTTTACAAGGCATCTTATAAGTTAGTTATTTTTAACCTTTTAGTTAATAACTACGATAATTATTTCATAATACCAGGGCTTGAAATTCAATTTTTCCTAGAAGGGGAGTCTCCCTACCAACATTTATAAATGGAGGGGAGGGAGAAAAAAAATCTAAAACCCACTGATATTTTACGTGCTATTTAAAGATTTACATTAATTATTTTGCCATGTCTGTATTAATACTGACATGACAAACCGACGTGATATAAATTCATCGATCAGACGAAGGATAAAACTGTGAATTTCGTCAGTCTGTCACAAAAAGTATCCGCAAAATTCGCGGGTACTTCTGAATGGTGGGGAGTTAATTCTGAGTAAAAAAAAATCTGAAATTCACAGCTAATTTTCTGAAAGGTTACAACAAGGGGGAATCCACTCCTGGCAACAACTATGTTTTTTTTTTTTTTTTCTTTTTTTGGCATCCCTTTGAAGAAATTTGCGGTTTATTCGGTATTAAAATTATCTGTAGACACCAAATTTCAAGTCATTTGAATAATAAGCTTTTGAGTTATAAACATTCAAAATTTAGTGCTTCGAATGTTAAATTACATTTTCACAATCTCCTGAAATTATACTCTTAATATGCGAGTTTTTTGTGTAGCAATAATACTAAACTTATTACGAAATACTTTTGACGAAATTTGCTGTTTTTCGCAATCTTTTAGGGAAATTTGCCGATTTTTTTACGGTCTTTTGACGAAATTTGCCGATTTTTCGCAATCTTTTGACGAAATTTGCCGTTTTTTCACGATCTTGTGACGAAATTAGCAGTTTTTTCACGATCATTTGGGGAAATTTGCCCTTTTATTCGCGATGCCCTTTTACTCGCGGGGGGGGGGATTCTGAGTTTAAAAAAAAAAAAAAAAAAATCTGAAATTCACAGCAAATTTTCTGAAAGGTTACAACAGGAGGGAGAAAGGGGTTGGGGGAATCCACCCCTGGTACCAACTATGTTTTTTTTTTCGTGTCCCTTTGACGAAATTTGCGGTTTATTCGCAATCTTTTGACGAAATGAGTGGTTTTTTGCGATCGTTTGACGAAATTTGCCGATTTTTCGCAATCTTTTAACGAAATTTGTCGTTTTTTCTCGATCATTTGGGGAAATTTGCCCTTTTATTTGCGATCCTTTGACGAAATTTGCCGTTTTTTCGCGATTCTCTGACGAAATTCGTGTTTTTTCCGCGATCCTTTGACGAAATTGGTTTTTTTCGGAGAACATTTGTCGAAATTTGCAATATAATTTATGTCCGAATTTTCCGAAAAATTAAGGCAGTCGTTTCCGAAAATTAAAGAAAAAAATCGGTCAAAATCCGAAAATTCGGAGCAGAATCACCCCCGCTTTACCTATAATAATAAATATAGATATTTGTGTGTGTGCTGTTTTCTAAAGAAGCCGTTGCATTTTTTATCTCGACCCTTTGATGAAATTCCCACTTTTTTCTGCAGCCCTTTGACGAAATTCACTTTTTATTCGCAATCTTTTGCGAAATTCGACTTTTTTCGCGCCCTTTTGACGAAAATTGCGCTTTTTTGTGATATTTTGGTGAAATTCGCGTTTTTTCACGATCCTTTGACGAAAATCGCGCCTTTTTTGCGATTATTTGACGAAGTTCGCGTGTTTTTCGCGATTCTTTGACAAAATTTACGGGGTTTCTTTTTCGCGATCCTTTGAGTTTCGAGTTTGTTTGTTTTTCGCGATCTGATGAAATTCAAGTTTTTCCGTGATCCTTTGACAAAATTTACGTTTTATTCGCAATCCTTTGCGACGAAATTGGCGATTTTTTCCTCAAACAATTTACGAAACTGATTTTTTCCGGTGATCGGCGACCATTTGTCGAAATTCCCGCTATTTTTCTGTTGAACTGATGACCGATTTTTCATAATTTTTGGAACCTAATGCCTTAAATTTTCGGAAAATTCGGAATAGCATCACCTCTGAACTCGCCAATCGGTCGCGGTCACTTGTCAACTGATCTCGAGAAGGAAATAATGAAATTTGTCTATCGGTCGAATGAAAAATTCGTGAATTTCAACGATCTTTTGCGGTAAAAAAACCCCACAAAATGTGTCAGTCGGTCGCGTGAAAATATAAGGAAATCCGCAAGGCATTGGTGGGAGTTGATTGCAATTTCAAAATGCAAAATTCTCCCGAAAATAGTGACATTTTTTAGGCGGGAGCCTCCCGCCCACAATATTCTTTTGGGCGGGATTTCAAAATGTTGGACGTGAATCCCGCCATACCACCCTGAAATTCAAGCCCTGAATGCTATTTTTTTTTAACCATTTGGAAAAATGGTTGTTTTTCTCTGTCAGGGTAGGAAATCAAAAACATATCTGAAGCGTTTTATTGGTTGAATCCGCATTTTATTCGTTTTCTGATTGGTCTATACAGTAATCTGTATTTTCCCTTTACTTTCAACAGAGATGGATACTTCTGTTGCCACTATGACAAAAAAGTAATAAAAACTACAAAAAAAATTAGTAACTCAGTAACAAGTTGAGATACAGCTTTCAAACAAATTGCATTTAAAAGTACATTTTTTTCTCTATACGACGGTGTAAAAAGTAATATTGTGGGATGTTTAGAAGTTTAAGAATGAAATTTCATTTAAAATTGGTCGGATTTCTTGGAAATCTGATGATGGAAAAGCCTTTTCCTGAGTAGCCAATGAAATGCTTACATAATACGTAAGTTTCAGGTGGATAATACATAAGTTTCAGGAAATCTGATGAGTCGCAGGCGATTTTTGTCGCTTGCAATCTTTACGTGTGATAACACTATTAATGTTTAATTCATGGCCTACGTAATGTATGATCAACTCCGTGCGATTTTTTATGCCTTAAATTTTAGTCTTTGAAAAAATCATTTTCCAAATGGTCGTTGTAATTTGTTAAATTGCTTTTTTTTTTAACCATTTGGAAAAATGGTTATTGTCCTCGTCAGAGTAGGAAATCAAAAGCATGTCTGAAGATTTTTATTGGTTTAATCTGCATTTTATTCGTTTTCTGATTGGTCTATACAGTAATCTGTATTTCCCTTTACTTTCAACAGAGATGGATACCTTCTGTTGCCACTATGACAAAAAAGTAATTAAAACTACAAAAAAAATTAATAACTCAGAAACAAATTGAGGTACAGCATTCAAACAAATTGCATTTAAAAGTACATTTTTTTCTATATACGACGGCGTAAAAAGTAATATTGTGGGATGTTTAGAAGTTTAAGAATGAAATTTCATTTAAAATTGGTCGGAAATCTGACGATGGAAAAGCCTTTTCCCGAACAGCCAATGAAATGCTTGGATAATACGTAAGTTTCAGGTGGATAATGCATACGAGTCGCAGACGATTTTTGTCGCTTGGAATTTTTACGTGTAATAACACTATTAATGTTTAATTCGTGGCGTACGTAATGTATGATCAACTCTGTGCGATTTTTTTGTCTTAAATATTAGCCTTTGAAAAAATCATTTTCCAAATGGTCGTTGTAATTTGTTAAATTGCTTTTTTTTTTTTTTTTTTGAACAACAAACATTTATTTTGTTTGTTTGTTGAACAACAAACATTCATAATACTATTTCACAATACCATTTCTTTACACACAACAAAAAAATATTTATTTAGAAAATAGCATCCTCTGAATGTCAATATTTCGAATATCAACAATCGAATAACAACATTTTTTAAAAATATCATATATCAACTTCATCGTAAAATATGTCACACTTATCGTTTTATAATTGTTTCAATAAAAAATAAAATGAATACATGGAGTAACGAAACATTTTTTATTTTCCGAGTGTTCATCTTTAAATAAAACTAGTTGGCATAGCAACCCATTGCGTTGCATTTATATTGCACAAAATCTTACAATTTTTTTTTTTTTTTTGGAATTGTAAATCTAGTTTTATTATACATTTCGACAAAACTGTAACATAAACTTGATTGAATACTGAATTTCAAGTAATAAACAATATTATAATGTAGGTTAAAAGTTTATTAAATTAAAATACACATTTCCAAAATTCATTTATAAAAAGCATTATGTTCTTTTAATATTTGACTTTTTATTTAGAAACTGCTGAGTGCTGATAACACATGAAACCATTTTGACGAAATTGGATAAAAATGACGCCATTTGGCAAATCTAAAAGAAACATTTCAGATTTGTGAATTAAAATAAATATTTATTGAATCACATTTTTCCTGCTTTATCATTCTGCCTATAGTAGCTTTGTGAAAAATTTTAAGTGTATAATTTTTAAGAAAAAGTTGTTTTTTCTTTAAATTTACTTGCTCTAAATATTATAAGTCAATAATTCTATCGATGCATGCAGAAAACTTGCATTTGATTTTGTCAGCCACCTTGGTTAAATATTAGTAATTAAAGGAAATCTATGATCTAATAATTGTAGATGACAATTTGTAAGCAGACGATTTTTTCTAGTTCAGATTAAGTTCCTTCTCGAAGATGAATGTGTAAAATTATGTTTTATTCCTCTGTTTTTATTTTTTAGCCCTTCTTTCTATTTGATACTATAAAAATTTCAAAGGGTAAAAATAGAGCCTGCATGCAATAGAGATACATTTAAAAGAAATCATGCTTAAAAATTAAATTAAAAACAATAAAAATGAGTAAATAGAGATACAGTTATCAAACAAATTGCATTTGAAAGTATATTTTTTTCCCCACACCATTGTGTAAAAATAGAAAATGTGCGATATTTAGAAATTTAAACCAAATGACCTAGCATTTACCGAAAATTTCTGTGTGACTTAAAAATAAAACTTCCATTTTATGGATCATGATTATAAGAATTAATTTATAATAAGACAATATAATAATTATTATATCTTATTATAATTGTTATAATAAGAAACATTTAGCTACAATTTATATATATTTATGAAAAATGTGCATTTACTGTTAATGATGACGTCGATTTATAATGTAAAAAAAAAAAAAAAAATCAGGATAATCTGAATTTTTATTGACGTATATAAACAAGGTACGCATATTATCCTTTTTTTAAGTTATTGTGCTATTTTTAGGGTGTGGCAACACAAAAGAAAAAAATTAATTAGAAAATTAAAAAGGAGAGATTTCTATATTGTTAAATTATGGAAATTATAGTGCTATGTAAAGTTTAAATGGTTGCCATTCCTTTAATATTGGATATTTTTTTACCCGACCTTCGAAAGGCACATCGCTGAATGTTTCCTGGTTTGGATTGCAATTGAATTGTTGCCTTTTCATCATGTTTCAAAACGTAAAAGATGCGGCTGAGCTCTACTATACAGCACTATTGTGCTGTATGATATATTGAGAACCAAAGAGATAGATAATTTCAAAATGAAAGCTCTTTCACTTTGCCAGAAAGCTTTGAGAAATTTTCAGGAAGGTCGAATTCCAAAAAAGAAATGTACTGATGATAAGAACAATGAAATTATATTGCAAAGTGAAAAAAAATTCAAGCAGAAATGTTTTATATCATTTTTGACAAACTATGCTTTTCCTTAAAGAATCACACACTTGTATATAAACATTTCTTTTTGTTATTTAATTTTCTAATTCAAAGTATACCTTCAAACATGATAGATGAAGATTTTCTTGACAGTTGCTTAACATGTTATAATAAGGATCTTAATGAAAATTTAAGAATTGAAATGAGACTTCCAATATGATCAAGATGCTGTGAAACAGACCTGTCAGACCTTTCAGTGAACAGGGTTGAACCTCAGCTCTTGACAACCCAAATTATGATTTGTGATCTATATTCAGTACTAAAATTAGTAGTGTCAACTAGGGATGCACCAAATATTCGGTATTCGGCCATGTCACCGAATATTCGGTTTGGCCGAATATGAAACTATTTGGCATGCCGAATATTCAGTTTGGCCGAATATCGAAATATTCGGCCAAACCGAATACTCAGAAAAAACTTTTAAAACATATTTTTAAAAACCTTATACAACTTCTACGTTTAACAGTCAACTTATAAAGATATTCAGAATAATTAGAAACAGAATCATATTTAAATAAAAGAGAATGTTTATACATTATTTATTTGCTGTTTGTTAAGTATTATTTAAGAAAATTAACCAATCATGAGGATTTTCATAGGAATTAATTATGTACAAATACAAGTTCCTCAACATTGTCCAGTAAATAATCTGTTTCTTGCTAAGATTTTAAGAACAATGTTTACAACCTCTGAAAATGATTGCCCACTCCAGATACTGATCTAGAATGCATCTAAAATCTTCCTTGCTTAATCAAAGGGAGTAGAACAGTTATTCTTGCTGGGTTGCCACCATATAAAATTTGAATAGAATGTATTATTTATTTACTTTTACTTTAGTCTCTTCCTGACAAACATATGGTGATCCTGTACAATTTTTCTTCCAATTTTTTCACACTTTCTCTTTGACTTTAAAATGTTTGTTTTAGAATTTAAGAAAATTTTATTCATTTGTTTTAATTCTCAGATGAAACCATGAAATTTAAAATTTTATTAATTAAAAAAGTTTTATAACTATCCTCTTGTTAAATAACTTAAACCAGATTTTTTTCATCATAAAGTTTACTTGGAAAAGGCTCTTGTTTATTAGAATAAAAGTTTATGTTTTAGATATTATATAAAATTGTTTTAAAATTTAACATTTTAATGCTTTAAACTTTGAAATATAAAAGTATTTGACAAGCCGAATATTCGGTATTCGGCCTAGCAGTTACTATTCGGCTAGCCGAATATTCGGTATTTGGTTCGCCTGTAGGCCGAATATTCGGTATTCGGCCAAAATCACTATTCGGTGCATCCCTAATGTCAACATCAGTAGTCATCTTGTGCACCCAATTATGATTTGTGATCTATATTCAGTGCTAAAATTAGTAGTGTCAACATCAATAATCATCTTGTGTGCCCAATTATGATTTGTAGAGATGGGCAACATCGTTCCTTTTAAGGAATCGTTCCAGCCGGAATCGTTCACCGAAAGGAACGAGTTCTTCGGAGTCGTTCCTTTCAGAATCGTTCCGAAAAAAAGGAACGAATCCGAGAAAAAGGAACAATTCCGAGAAAAAAAGGAACGATTCCAAAAAAAATGAACGATTTTGAAAAATAAAGGATTCCAAGGGGAAAAAAACACTTTTAAGGGGGAAAAAACACTTCCGAGATAAAGAGAACTACATGCAATCCATAATATTTTTTACTAATTTATTTTCTTATGTACCCATCCATTTTCTTACGCATCCAGTCGGCTTAATTTTGTAATGTTTTGGACAGATGATTTTGTTTTTAAGAGTTCATTTCATTGATCGGGGTGTGCAATTAATTTGCAGTTATTTCTAACTTTATGATTTATGGTATAAAGCATAAATCCTCTTGGAAATTTAAGGGCGGTGCAAGGTCTATTCGATTTTCAGTGTAATCATTGGTTTCTCTTGAAAATATGTCGTCAAATGACCGTCCATTTATATTATTATTTTATACAGTGTGTCTTTACTCTCAACGATGTTCAATGGCTAATTCCTAAACCGTTAGTCATAGACCTATAATTCCAATTACAAAAATGTTTTAAATAAGGTAAAAAATTATTCTGAAAGTCATTTAGATCAATAAAAATATTTCTAAAAAAGTTACGAAATTTAATTTTTTATACGGTCCCCCGGCCCTATAAGTGATATTTAGTAAAAATTTCTTGTTCTCTTAAAAGAAAGACAAAAAAAGTCCCATTCATCTAACACTAAAATTCATGAAGTTATACGAAACTTTGAACTGCAAGACTTATGCCACTTTTCTGCATCCGAATACACATGAGTTTAGCCATGCTTCGTAAACAAAGTGCTTAAAGTATTTGAAGGATTTATTTCATGTGTAGCTGCGATTTGAAAGAAATCGTATTACGACAGATTTTTGTAAGTATTTGAAGCTGTTTCTTTTCATGATTTTTTTAACAAAAATTATGCTATTTTTATAAGCTTTTATTTAACCTATTAACCGCCAAAACTATAAAGTAGGAATTTTAAAATTTCTTGTTGAAAGTCGCTTGTCACCACAAATTCAGAAAGGTAATTTTCGCTTTATTAAAATATCAAAATTTCTGCCAATAAATAAGGCAATTTTTTTTATTCTAAAATAGTGGTAACAAAGTAATTAATTTAAGCATGCGCAATTGTTTTGACCGTTGCGTGAACGCAACGTCAGCGGGTAATGGGTTAACTTGAAACGATCGTATGTATGTCTTTCCAGTTCAAAATTTGTACTCGAAATTCAACTTACTTTAAAATATGCGATCGAGGTTAAATTTTACATATTGACGTAAATCAGATGACAATGTAATATTATTATGATTTTCAGTGCTTACCATTATGTACTTATTTTACAGGGTAACACAAAAAATTTCGGATAGATTACTGCCAACAAGTTTACTAAAAAGTTTTAAATTAGATAACACAAAACTGCGATGGTTGTGTTTTTTTATTTTTTAAATTATGTATTTTTAAAATTATGATTTTTATGTATTTTTTAGCGCTGAATCCGAAAATTATCTTCATTTTTAACCATCATGTCAGGATTTTTTGCAAATAGTAAATTTCAAAATTGAAAAAATAGCTAATACTGTAAAAAAGAGTCGATGGTTGCATTTTTTAACTTTTACGATTGATTTGTATGTGCTTTTTAGCCCTGAATGTAAAAAATACCTTCATATTTAACCATCATGTTAGACTTTTTTGCAAATGGTAAATTTCAAAGTTAAAAAATAGCGAAAATCTGATACTATAAAATGGATGTAAAACTTCTTTTATTCAATTTAATTTTATTTAATTCAAGAATTTATTCAATTTTTGGCTTATACTGGGATTCTTACAGCTAAACAGCTCGGGGATCCAATGATGTGGGAAGGGAAGAGGTTCAATTAAAACTTTGAACTTTTAAACTTTGAAATTTACAATTTGCGAAAAATCCTGACGTGATGGTTAAAAATGAAGGTCATTTTCGAATTCAATAGTAAAAAATAGATAAAAATCAATTATCAAAAGTTAAAGAAATAACAATCACGTCTATTTTATACTCTCAGATTTCCGTAAATTTTTCACTTTTTAGATTTCAAATTTACGATTTGCAAAAAATCTGTACTTTGTGATAAAAAATGAAGGCCATTTTTGGATTCAGTGCTACAAAATACGTAAGAACTAATTATCAAAAGCTAAAACACATGACACAACACAAATTTGCATCCTAGTGTAATCTAATAACATTTCAAAATATGTGTCATTTTGCAAAGAATCGAGGCTGTTGCTTTTCAACATTTTATTTAACGAAAATTCTATTATTCTTTTCCTGTTATATGTTTAGTACAAGCTGTATATTTTGCATTAATATTTCAGAATGATTATAGATTTCAAATTTATAATGCAATGTTAATTTTACTATCAACTATTTTTTTTTTATATACCTGAAGATTATTTATATTTCTAGTAAATTTGTAAATGCCCCCAATTTTGCATTAAAAAATGTGCTCCAACTTTAAACAGCCATTACTTCGGTCAGTTTTAATCTTAGAATAATAGGACTTTTATTTGTCTTACTTGTAAGTGTAATAGGAAAGTTTTACTAACTATAACTTGAAGGACCGGGAGACCGTATAAAAAATTAAATTTCGTAATTTTTCAAGAAATGATTCTATTGACCCAAATCACTTTTCAAATACTTCTTTGTCCCCATTTAAAACATTTTTTTAATTGGAACTATATGGCTATGACTAAAGGTTTAGGAATTAGCCATTGGACATCGTTGAGAGTGGACATCCTGTATAGGAAATTTTATTATTGCTCTGATATTTGTCACCGGCGTCTAGGAATTTTTAGTCTCATAGATTCCTCTTCAAAATCTACCTCTAGGTAATCCTAATTTCATTTTTCATTCTGAATCTCATTTTTCATTTGGATGGCCCTACTGGTTTGGATATGTAACTTGTTAAAATAGATTACATTTTTGTTCGTTTTGTTCCAGTGTCCGTACTTTCAATAACTTTATCCCATTTATCGTCTTTCTCCTCAGTTCCCTAACTTTACGCACACAGGATATTTGCATAATTCATCAACATTATTATCATTGCCTTCAGGATCTGGTTCAGAAGTGGAACATCCTATTCTATAGCAATCATCTTGTAGTACAATTCAGTGATATATATCAATTTTAGTGCATTTGAAATAGCTTAATGTCATTAAAATGCACTGCAAACGACTTTTTCCCGTTGACCATAATGTAACGAAATACTTTTGAGTGCCCCTGTAAATGAACTATTAATGCTACACTCTTCATATTGAATACCAAACATCCCATGGTAAACATCATTAGCATATATCAATTGCATGGGAATCCAAGTATATTTAAGGGAGTTAGGTATATCACACACTGAGACGACAGAACGGCATAAAGCGCAACATGAAGTGCAAAAACCGGTCGAAACAAAGAATGAAGTTGTTACAAACTTGTTCTAAACCAGTTTTTCTAGCGAATTCAAGCGACATGTCTAATGTGTCGCCTTAGTGTGTGACTTGCCTTAGAGCGTGAACAGACGGTCTGACGGACAGACAAACCGCATTCATAAACACTAACTTTATTGGAAAGGGTTAAAAAGTAAAGCACGTTTTTGCACACTGTCTTTCCTGAGTGACTGATGTATGTCTTGTCTTATACCATAACATCGCTATTTGTAAACTGCTGTTAACTACGTAGAATTTCAATAAACTTACAGCTCTTTTTGAATCTCCAATTTCACGAGAACCTACAGAAATTTCTCTAATTTCACACCCTCATCTGCCGTCACCCTCTCTCCACTTATACTGAACCCCAGTTCGATGTGAGTGAATTGCGATGCTAATATGTTTGTTTGGATTGGGATCTTTGGAGCTTCATAACTCATGAAGTCATGCACTGTAAAAAAAATTCCGCAACGTTCCTGGAAAAAAATGGGCAGCTGAGTTGCCCGTTATTTCCAAGAAACATTTCTTGAAAATGACTGGAACTTTACTGTATATGTTAAAAACTTTCTACAGAAATGCCAGTAAGTTTCCTGCGAAATACCAGGAATATTTCTGTTGACAGCAAAACATTACTGACATTTCACAGCATGCGGGATCCGCAGACGATTTTTACATTTCCAGTTGACAATTTTCGCTTTATTATCATTATTTGTTAGAATGAAAAAATATTTTGAAATTGACATCAAAATTATTATTTATAATTTACACGAAAAAATAAATTTTCAGTTAAAATTCAATAAAGTAAATATATATATGATATATTGTTTCTGAACTTTGCTTAAAATATAAAAATATATAAATGTAAATAATAATTAGAAAAAAAAATCTAGACATAAAATATTTTGGATTTTCGTTAGTAATTATGTTAGTTTACAAGTTAGATAAAATACATATAAATTTTCATGAAAAAAAAAAACCTAAACGTAATTGTATATTTTTTCCGAAAATAAAAAAAAATTCAAATTTGCAGCAATTCAAAGTGTCAAATATATATCAAATTTAAATCAAATTGTAATAAAGTGTTAAAATATAAAATTAATTAAAGAAAAAAAAAAGTCCAGAGGTAGCATCGAACTCGGGCCGTACGGGTGGCGGGCGAGCTTTCTGCGTCCACACCACGAAAGACACGTTGAGAGCTGCAAACTAATGGTTATTTGAAACGTATGCTAAACCTCGGCATCTAATTTCTGAAAATCTAAGTCCCATTTGAAGAAATCCTTTCACATGAATAATTAGAGATAAGAACTCTAAAACATACTTTAAATTAATCAAAATCTGTGAGAATCATGTTTGATGGTCCCCTGGTTAATGGAGATCCAAATAATAGGTGTATTTTTTTTACACGGTCTGCTCCTTAAACATTCCACAGACAAGTACGAGAGATTATCTCTTAGCGATGTCACGGAGGTATTTTATTTTCATCTGAATTGTCTTGACAATAGAGACGTAAAGGATTTATGTCGTCTATTGATTTATTTGCATTCCATATTGATTTTTTTACATTCATTTAAGGAATTCTTTTTCGACACTCGCGCGCGAGCAACGGATTATAGCAAAAAAATAATAAATGGCGGCCGCAGCGTTTTGCTGTTTCCAACTTTTATTCAGGAACGTTTCAGATAAGAAAACCAGAATTTCACAGGAAAGAGCTAAATTATTCTGAAAACCTGAGAAAAGGCGAAACGTTCCTGGATTTTACATGGAACGTTACCATTTTTTTTTACAGTGTGGAACACTTGTGTTACACGAAAGGGTAAAAGTTCCTTCAGATGATTTCTAAACAGATTCATTAGCAGCATGGCTATGGCTAGTGATATTTATAAAATAATATTATATATATTAATATTATAATATGCATATATATAGTAATATATATGATTTTATACATATATAGTACATATTATCTCCGCCAAAAGATATAGTGATTCACTAAACTTCAAAGTTCTATTTCTTTAAATTTGAAATTTGCTAACATTTTAACTGAAAAACGGTTTATTGGTTTAATTAAATTAAACAAATTAAAAGTATGTCCATTATTATTACAGAGTGTAGTACTATATAAAGAACTATCCTTTTGATGATGTTTCGGCCGTTGAATAAAAGACATATGTTGTAAACGTGTTAGATAATACCAACCTTAATTTTTTGAGAATTTGACTATTTTTTATTCGGAGTTAAACTTTTTATTGTCAAAACTATTTAAAATAGATAAAACATTTTGTTAAATTCTAACTTTTCAGAAAACTTTATGTAATTTTAAAAAAATGTAAATAAATAAATAAATCTTCTAAGTGAAAAGAATAACAATAAGAAAGGAAAATACATAAAATTTAGTATCTCATTTGCAGTAAGTTTTACCTCAATAAAAACGGAAGTTTGGTATTAGGCTTGAAACATTAAATTTAGTTTGGCTTGAAGGGAGCCTTGCTTTGATCGAAATTAAACTCAGATATGTATTATCCATCACCACAGTAACAGGCATTAATCGTGGCATTGATTTCGGGATTTGCGAGTATCAATAACGATCAAGAAATCTGAATTATTATAAGAAATTATAACGATAAACGATTTTTTTTTTTTTGCTTTTATTTTACGTTGAATTAAAACAAAGTCACAGTTATTTAAATTCTAATTATTTAGCAAGAAATAGAAATAAAATAACAAATGAAAAAACTGTACAAAATCACAACGTGCATTCTTCGGAAACCAATAATTAAATTCGTATATTGTAAAAATTTTTAAATGCAATATTAACCCATTAAAGACTGACGTTGCGTTTTCGCAACATTATATTTGTGAATTTTTAAATTTTTTTTATACCAGCAAAAGAGAAAAGTAAAATGTGCCTTATTTAATTAACACATTTCAGTGATTCATAAAGTAAAAGTAAGGGTTTAACAAAAAATGGCGCGAACTGAATAAAATTACTGTAAAACATGCTGGTCCTTAATGGGTTAACCTTCCGCATACCAGACCGGTGCAACAGACCTGATAGGTGCGTTCAAATTGATTTTTCACATTTAAAAAAATGAAAATTTTGTAAATATGTGACTTTTTCTGGAATGTTCTACTCAAAAGAATAGAACATCCCAGAAAAAATCCCCATATTTACAGAAATTTCAGTTTTTAAAATAAATTAAAAATGTCATTATAAATGTACCTGCCGGGGTCATTGAACCCCTCTGGTAGGCGGATGGTTAACATAAATCTATTAAACCGAAATAAGCATAAAATATGCAGCTTTACATATATGTCGCAGTGTTGGAGAAAATCCGATAATCTATATGTAGCACGTGATTTTTCTTTCCCGTTTTTATACTCAAAACGGCCATTAAGAGAGCGAACCACGGTTAAATTATTTCAATCCCACCCACCACTGTTACTGTTATCTTATTATTATTATTAGACATTATGCTTTTTGGAATATTCATTATCTTAAGAAAGAAAGAAACGTTTTACAAAAATTCCTTGTTCTAACAGATCTATGTAATAAACCTCAATGTAAGTTGATTAAAACAACAATCTTCGAGAGTTTTGAGATTTTTTTAATAATCTTCTTCAGGAGAGAAAAACAAGACGCCAAACTGTGGAAATAAAGTGGTACTCGAGCGCTCGTAGCTGGTCATACATTTCTTTTGACAAAGAGGATTCTCAAATTGAAATTATGTTTGAGGAAAAAACATGAAATAGTGAAATATGCATGAAAGTGCGTAACTCTACAATTATTAAAATAATTGAAAATCAGTTATTATTATCCCATTAAAATGCACTTTTTATGACCTAGTGATATATTTCTTATATTATTCAAAACAGTTTCTAATCAGATTAAAAAAAATATTTTTCACTATTAATTAAACAAGCTTTTTCTTTGTTTTTCTTAAGGCTGTTCTTAAGTGATCTGCTCAACAAGCATAAAACATTTTAACACATTTACAAATTCATTTTTTAACGGAAAGATATAAAATTGGAAAGTTTGACCATGGAAGCGATTCGGAATTGAACTGTGTTTTCCATCTTTTGATCAGTAAATTACCTATTGAGTTATAATCGATTTTCATCACGTGACAAACATGTTTTTCGTCCATTTTTGAGCGATTATGCCCCTTTCGCGCGGAAATTCAGTTCAAAACGTCCACTTTGACACTATTTTCTGAAAGATCTATTGCGTTAGCAAAAAAACGGAAAAAACAGCTTGATTACATAGTTTCTGAACAACAACATCTGCTCGTTTCATGCATTTCCGAATAATAATAAATTAAAACTTTTGGATTTGAGAACGGCCTTAAGAATCCATTTAAAAAAAATTCATTTTTTATGATACATTTACCAATTAGAAAAAGTATTAGTGTATTAAAGTACACATGGTGTTCCATTACCTACGGGGTCCAGGTACTCAATCGGTAAAGCACGTAAAGTTTCTGGGTTAGAATCCCATCACGGACACTTTTTCACTCAGGTGGAAAAAATCCAATTCGTATAAAATATTTTTTTAATTATTTCTTTCAGATTAATTTAGCACAAGATCAAATAGTAATGTTTATTAAACGCCCTACTCCGCCCCGCACTTCAATTTCTTTTTTCTTTCTTTCTTTTCTTTTTTTTGAGGAGGGGGGTGGGGGGGGGGCACACACATTAGAAGGATATTTTGGCAATAAAGTCAGCTTTAATAGAATCAAAATCTGTTATTTTGAAATAAAATAGCGTATTTTAATTTATTAAAACTGACCAGTCTACAAGAAAAGAACCGATTCCGACGGAATCGTTCCTTTTCGGAGTCGGTACATTTCGGACCGACTCCGAGGATTCGGTCCTTTTCGGAACGACTCCGAGGAATCGGTCCTTTTCGGAGTCGGTACATTTTGGACCGATTCCGAGGAACCGTTCCAAAAAGGACCGAATCCGAGGAACCGTTCCAAAAAGGACCGAATCCGAGGAACCGTTCCGAAAAGGACTGATTCCGAGGAGTCGTTCCTTTTCGGAATCGTTCCGAAAAGGACCGATTCCTTTTTACAGAATGGATTCGTTCCTTCAGTTTCACTGCCGGAATCGTTCCTTTGGATTCGTTCCTCAACAAATGACACATCTCTAATGATTTGTGATCTATATTCAGTGCTAAAATTAGTAGTGTCAACATCAGTAGTCATCTTGTGTGCCCAAATATGATTTGTGGTCTATATTCAGTGCTAAAATTAGTAGTGTCAACAATCATCTAGTATGCCCAAATTATGCAAGAATTCATCTCATGAGATGTAAATCAGATTGCAACAATTCTTGCTGCAGTTAACTTATTAATAAATGCAGCTAAATAATTTTAAAAGGAAAATTTTAATCTGCTGTTACATGTAGATGCAATAGGGAAATTGTATTGTTTTTTCAAAATGCATTTTATGTCTTTTATCTTAAGTATGCATGCTAATAATTTTGCATTTAAGTTTAGATCTTATGATTCCTTATTCTGCTTCGAAATTATATAGATTTTGAATAAATATTTTAATCAGGGAATCTTAATTTTTTTTTTTTTTTTTTTTTTTTTTTTTCTATTCATTTAATTATGATTTTTCTAGTTTTAATGTATTTTTTTTTTTTCAGGTTCCTTAGTTTTAAGATTTCCCCCCCTTTTTTAAATTCATATCCATTTTTTTAACAGATGGTTATTTAAATATTTTTATGGCAAAATCACAAATCAAGCCTAAAATGAAAAAAAAATACAGATTTTAAACTGCATGAGATGCCGGGAGTGGGACGGGGAGGATCATGATCACAGGCGACGCAGGGAGAGAAGCAGAGATTTTAGGAGGAGGGAATAATTTAGCTGATAGATTATTTATTGTAACTAGTGGAAGGTGCTCTAAAATGATCCCCTTAAGGAGAAAACTTGTGTAAAATAACATAACTGTTTAAATAAAACTTTGGCCTTATGCTAGTATGTTTTACACTATATTTTGCATTATAAACATATTTTAATAATATTTTAAACCCAAATTGAGTAATGAAAAAAATAGATTTTTGAAAAAGTATCCAAAGAGTCATTTTACCCTCACCAAAGGGCAAAATGATCCTTCATTTAAAAATAATTGTAAATTGTTTTTATCAACAAAATAAAAAATATAAAAGTTATTATGACAATACATAATTAAATAAAATAAGTTTTACAATTAAATAGCATACATAATTTTCCAAGCCCAGTTATTCTTATAAGGAATGGCACTTCCCATCGATTTTCTTTTTCTCGAAGTGCTTGATTCTGTTTTCTTTGGCAATGGTACGATAACACGTGGACTCAAAGATTTGGGGCAGTCACGCATTTGGCTCCCATGATAGCTAAGACCCGGTACCGGATTTTCTTCAGCCAATGAAATGTTAGTAAAATGATCCACATAATTTGGATCCTTTTAACCGGCAACATGGCTGCCCATTTAGGTCATATAACTGGATGACGCCAAGAAACATAACAAACTTAGCAGGTGTAATTCACGTCTAAAAACATACTCTATTAAGTAAAATGTCATCTTCTGTACATGAAAGACTGTTTATCTAAATAAATATGAAAGTTAGTGCTTATCTTATAACAGATGTTATAAAACCCACTTTTTCAAAGAATTCTATTCAGATGTGTAATACTACGATCATTTGAATACTGCCATTGCTTCTTCTTCACTTGGCACAACTAGTTTATGTGTTACCCTGTAGATGTGTAGACAGCGCAACCTGTCTGGAAGAAAACATATGTGGATTGTTTCGCCTGGTAGGATCATTTTAGGCCACCTTCCCCTATAGTGTATTTGTACAGCATATTCTGTATTAAGAAATTTGAAATTAAAGAGTTTTATAGGTTAAATTATGCATGTTTGGTACCAGAGGGGGGGGGGGGCAAAGGGGCAAGCAGTCTTTTTTTTTGGGGGGGGGGGTAGATGATTGATTAAATATTATTGCACTAAAATTACAAATAAAGGAATGCATTTGAAAATAAGTAAAGTTTTAAAATTCTGCTCAGGGGATTTTTGTTAGGGAGATTTTTTTTTTTTTTTTTTACTAATTGGAAAACTGTTAAAATATGAAAGATTCTCACCTCTTTATTTACCTTATTTACTTCTAAATTAATGATAAAAACAGGTATTAAAATATGTTTTTTTTTTTTTTAATCTCTATTATAAGCCCCCCTCCCAAATTTAACTGCTTTTGCTTTTGAAAAAGGGAGGGCTTACAATCGGGATTTTACGGTAGCCATAGTTAATTTAGTGGTACATTTTCCTGATCAGGGCAGGTATTTCAAAACAATTTGTTGGGCAAATTATCTTTTAAAATTGATTTTTATTAAAAAAAATAATAATAAATAAACTGAAATAATGTTAACAATATTCTGGATAAAATTTTTTTATTGATCACCATTTCAGTTACTGTTATTCGGAGAGAAATTGCACTTTAAGAGTGATAATTTCTATAAAAAGGAAGTATCCAAATTAATGATATTAAACTAATGTATTTGCACTTAAAAAAAATTTTTTTTTTTCCTTTGTGAAAATCATCATGATTTATTCAAAGTTTTAATTTGAAAATGTTTTAATTTTTCTATTTAAAATCAAAACATTTCATTTCATTACAAACAAATTTTAAATTTGCTTTTCTTATATTTATTTTTCTTAAAGAATCATGTTAAATATATAAATTTATATCTAATTAATTATTCAGAGTACTCAAAGAACTGCCCAAGCTTCAACAGAAGGAACTACTTTGCCATCATCACAACAAGGTACTTCTCCTGCCATAACACCTAATGCCCCAGGACGTCCTGAAGAGCAACTACAAAGCTTCTTAAATTCTTTAGTCAATAATTTAAACCAATCAAATCCTATAAATCAAGGTATTTTCTCAATAATACCAAATATATATATTTCTTTATAATATTTTATGTAAATTTTTCAATGAAAATTATCATATTTTTATGAAATTATTAATGATATTTTAACACTTCTAATTACTTTTACATTTTTGCAATTTTTAATGTAAATTTTTTTATACTTTTTCTTTATTTTCAAAGCACTAACAATGCTGACTAATGTTGCATTAAGAGAACACAGGCCTAGCCGACCAGATAATGGAAATCAAAGCAATAGAGAAAGACCAACAGAAAGAGTAAGGTTTTCTCATTTATATTCAAAAACATAATGTACTATAAATTTTTTAAATGCTTTGAACATAGGTGGGTAGGACTGGGCGATATTAGGATTTCTACATCACGATGTATCATTGAGGTTAAATCACGATATCACAATGCATCGCGATATCAGACTCTAGGTATTGCAAACATTGTTGCAATTTTGATATAAAATTTAATAGTTTTACATACTCAAGCTCGTTTTATGCTTTGAAAAAACTTTTTTTTTTTATAAGTAGAGGTTTATGTAGAAAAATTTTTAATTAAAATTTGTATAATAAATACTTTAACTAACAAATTGATTTTACATATCTTAGGCTTACATATTAATTCCATATACTTATGAATTACTATTTTGTATTTTCAGCAGATTTTTTGGCACGAGTGGAATGGAGGGGGGGGGGGGTAATAATATTGTCATAAGACATTGTTTTATTAAAATAAATTTTTTTTATCTTTAATTAGGATTTTCTTTAAATGTTTAATTTTTTAAAATCAATTAAGAAATATTTTTTACATCATGAAAGTTAAGAAAATATTTTAAAAATTAGAAAATAGGAGCAATAGGGATATTTCTCCTTGTATGTGCTCATTACTCCGCTTAATCCTTTCGAGGGCAGTGTCCTTAAAAAAGGACACCTTCCAAAATTGACAAACGGCACCAAGAATATTTAATTAAAATTTTCTTTTTATAATGTACGTGAAAATAAGCAAGTTTATATTTTCTAATAAATTCCTTTATAAATCCTGGTGTCAGCCCATTATTTTATCAGTTTATAAACTCCGGGCCGGAAAGTGTTAAAAAATATGCAAAGTGACTTCTTTGCTTTGTTTTTAAAGCAATTCTTCCCCAGAGTACCAGATTTATAATTAAAGATAATTATTATATATTACGAATTTCGTCAAAGGATCGCGGAAAAAACGCGAATTCCGTCAAAAGATCGCGAAAAAACACGAATTTTTTCAAAGGATTGCAAAGGGAGGAAATCATATGTTTTCTGACCAGGGGTGATTCTGTTCTGAATTATCCGAAAAAGTGAGGCAGACATTTCCGAAAATTAAAAAATAATCAGTCATAAATCCGAAAATTCGGACATAAAATATATCGCAAATTTTGACAAATGGTCGCCGGACAAATCAATTTCGTCAATCTTTCCAAGAAAATTCGTGAATTTCGTCAGATGATCGCGAAAAAAACGCAAACTTCGTCAAAGGATTGCGAAAAAACGAATAATTTCGTCATAAGATCACAAAAAAAGAGTAGTTTCGGCATAAGATCGTGAAAAAATGACAAATTTCGTTTTAGGATCGCGAAAAAACGACTAATTTCGTCATAAGATCGCGAAAAAACGACTAATTTCGTCATAAGATCGCGAAAAAACGGCTAATTTTGACATAAGATCGCGAAAAATGACAAATTTCGTCATAAGATCGCGAAAAAACGGCTAATTTCGTCATAAGATCGCGAAAAAACGACAAATTGCGTCATAAGATCGCGAATACAAAAACTACAAATTTCGTCATAAGATTGCGAAAAAACCGCAAATTTCGTCATAAGATCGCGATAAAACGGCAAATTTCGTCATAAGATCGCGAAAAAACAGCAAATTTCGTCATAAGATCGCGAAAAAACAGCAAATTTCGTCATAGGATCGCGAAAAAACGGCAAATTGCGTCATAAGATCGCGAAAAAACGACAAATTTCGTCATATCGCGAAAAAACGACAAATTTCGTCATAAGATCGCAAAAAAACGACAAATTTCGTCGAAAGATCTTGAAAAGCAGGAAATTTCGTCGAAAGAGCGTTTGAAAAAACCGCAAATGTAGTCAAAGGAGCGCGGGAAAAAAACATAGTGGCGGGAGTGGATTTCCCCCCCCCCCCCCTGTTGTAGCCTTTCAGAAAATTTCCTGTGAATTTCAGAAATTTTTCTTTTTACTCAGAATCGCCCCTGTTTTAGCCTGTATGTAGGAAGTTAAGCATTTCAAAGTCGATTTTTGGATATTTTAATCTCGTTATTAAATTCGTTCTTTTTTTTTTAAAATTGAATTTTTAATTCATTTTTTCATGTTTTACGGCAGTTTTTCTACATAAAAGAAACCAGTTTCGAACTTTTAGTTTAATTTAATAAACTTTTTGACCTCTTTTCAATAAAATTTAATCTGAATTCGTACAACGATATTCGAATTTTCACGGTTTTTGCAGGGTTTCCCCCGCATTTCACAGAATTTTTCGAAATTTGTAACACATAAATCCGATTTTAATCTACAGTAAATTTTGCAGTATGCGATTTTTTAATGTTTAACTATTTTTTTCTTTTTCCCGATAATTTGAGCGGGTTTTTTTCGCGTTTCACATGCAATTTTTCTACGTTAGTAAAAGTAATCCAGTTTCAATCATTTACCTCTATTTAATAAATTCGGTTTTTTATGCGATTTTTAGGTTTTTTTTCGGGATTCGCTGGGATTTTTTGACGTTCATAAAAGGTTGTAATCTTTTAGTCTAATATAATAAATTTTGCCCTATTTTCAATAGTTTATTCGTATTAATACAGCGATTTTTTTTTTTCCATTTCGTGCAATTTTTTTTATATTTGTAAAAGGAATCCGGTTTCAAGTTTTTAGTTTACCTTTTTGTTCCAATATGATTTAAATTTTATGCGATTTTTTGCGTATATTTTAATCTCATGATTTTTTTACGCGATTTCTAGTTTTTTTTCGCGTTCTGTAACTGTTTTAAATTCAAGATCTAAAATATTTATCAAAAAAAGGAACACTCTTTGCGATTATAAATTTTTTCAATAGTCAAGGTCTGAAAATTTAATTCCCTTTAAGTATAAAAAGCCTTCCGTGAAAGTGTCAGAAAATTTCGCGTCAAAAAAGAAAAAGAGCAGCAAATAGAAATAATGATTAAAAGAAAAAGAACGCTTGTTTTCCTTACTATTAAAAAAAATAATTGCTATCTGTGTTGCTAATTGGCGGATTTCTTTCAAATTTTTAGCAAGTTGCAATAATAAGAAATTGATCTACGTAGTAAATTTTTATTAAAATATAATAAGTAATAAGAAAATTATAATACCCACAAAAATGTCCACTCTTAGAACTGGAAAGAAAAAAATATGCGATCTGCGGTTTGTTTATTTAGCTCCGAGAAGTCGGATGCTAAAAGATAATCAGATAAGCTTTCCATCCATTGATAATGTTTTCTTTTGCGGCTGCATAGAATTAAAGAAAAAAGCATTTAAGAAGTTTTCTATTTTTATTTTAAACACATCATTTTTTTTTTCAGGATAATCATTTATTTTTTATTAACATCTTCCTTTAATGGCCATTTAGGTTGTATTAAAGACACAAACTTAAAAAACAGATGAATTTAGAAAACACATGTCGCTCTGGAACGATTTTCAAACAGAAAATGCAATGCAGAATGCATTGCTTTATCTATTTTTCGTACGAGTATGACATATTAGGACTTTGTATGCGAGTCATACAGAGCAACAAAACATCTGTTTTCCAAAGTCAGCATGCTTTTGCTGTGCAAAAAGAGGGACCCCCCCCTTAAAATAAACAGGTAGAAAGACGATACGGGGAGGAGGGGTTGGGTGCGGCGCCCTTTGAAAAACGTCAAAAGGTAATGAATACCTGTCACACTTAAATGAAATTTCAAATTTTTATTATAAAACAAACAAGCCGATTTACCGCAGATAATTATTGCAGGCTGTAGATTACAAGAACATTAAAACTTAATTTCTCAAAAATAATATAAAGAATTAAAAAAGTAATATTCTGAACCAGATTATTTACAAATCTTGAAGTATTTATTTCAAAGTAACCAAAAATATGTAGGATCCTATAGAAAAAAAAATTATATTTAAAAAAAGCAATTTTAAATATTTGATAGAAAGCTCATTCCTAGTTTTGATGATAATAAAATACGATTTTAGCTAGATTAATAAAAAGCAAATTCGGTCTCAATTGATTAAAAGTAATATGAAGTGCTTTTAAATAAATACTTAAGAATAGTACAATAATTACAACTAGCTGACCCGCCCGGCGTTGCCCGGGCCTTAATAATATTCTTAAATGAATCTGAAATTTTTATCGCAGGTGCATTGCATACAGAGGGGAGTGGGAGTGGAGACCTCAAATTACCAGGGCCCGACTCTTGTTCAGTTCCCAAGTTGTGTAAATTCACAGGTTAAGTTTTTCCATTTTTATATGTCTCATGCTCTTTTTATTCTAAATTAATTGATGAATTCAATTAAAATTTAATTATATTTTCAATAATTTAATTTTTTTATTTAAAATCTGTAGATGAAAAAGCAATTACAAATACAACATAAACTGTAATAATTGGAAAGAAATAATAAAATTGTAAGCAAATATTACTATATAGAATGTTTTAAAAAGTACCATCCAGCAAATTTATTTTCTAATAAGAGTAAAGCTTGTTTCTAATGGAATCCTGCAATAAACAAAAAAAAAAAAGTTGCAGCTTCCCTCTCTCCCCAAAAATGTTATTATGCTTTGTTCAATTTAAATAACCTGCATAAAACGGAATTTATCACTGGTCGTTTCCGTCTAAGCAGGTTTTATTGTATCTTACTTCTGGTAGGCCCATAATAATACTCTTAAATGAACCTGAAATTCGAATCGCAGATCTGTACAGAAGGAAGTAAACAAAATTACTTGACGTCATGACAACATTTTTAAATTTCTTGCTGCTGATTAATTCGCATTTCTAATATAGTGCTTTGCAGAAATTGCACGTTTTACTCAAAGTTCCACGGTTGTGCACCCCGGAACGTTTAAATCAATAATTTGGATTTCAGAAGCAACGCGTGCACTCTGCGTTTATTAAGCCTATTTTAACGATCGCTTATGCTCTGTGTTTAACTTTATTCCCGATTCAATCTATTTCAATTTTCTGTTCTTAATTCGGCTTTCGGCTTCTTCTTCACTTTCAAGTATTCACCGAGATCTTTTACGGGCATTTCAAATGATATTTTGAAGCTCTATAATTTCAGCGAAAGAGGGAAACATCATGGAGCTCTTTCCTCCTCTACGGCGAAATGTAAATAAACCCGATCGCCCTAAATCTTGCCAAAGGACTTTTCACAATAACCAATGAGATGCGTTTCTCGGGCGTTGCCATTAGACAATAACAAATAATCGCGATTTCTGTGCCACATACGTTAGCGTAATATATATATAGATGTTTCCCCAAATAAGTTGCTATGCCATTAAAAATAAACTAAAATAAAAGTTCCTTACTAAAGATTTAGAAAATTATGAATTCTTACTAAAACTAATAGCGTCAATTGTTATTTAATTATTATATTAATTGACTACAATAGGTTTTGGAATAACTAATTCAGTGCGAAAATGTATACTTGACATATCACATCACCGATTTTTCTCATACGCACATCGTGATCGTGGTGTTGCTCGCCGATCATTAAAAAAGAAAAAAAAAAAGACTTGTACTCGAGAATGTGGTGATTTGTGATGGTATCGATTTTGAATAATCCCAATACATAAATGAAAGATTCGATCGCGATCTCCGTTTAAGCGACAAGTCGCGTGTGCGTTGTCTACGATCTACTTCGGAGATCGTAGAAGAAACCGGTCTTGCTCATCATCGATGCGATCTCCATATTAGTGCTGCTGCAAGCGAGTGTTTAGAGATCGTGGGAAAAACCGGTCTTGCCCACCGATCTCGCTCATCATCCATGCGATCTCCGTATTAGAGATGCATCACGCAAGCGTTCGAAGATTGGAGGTGAAACCGGTCTTGCTAATCGGCCTCGTTCGTCATCGTACTGGCGTAATGCATCGTATGGGTGCGATTCATCACTAAACGAAAGATTGGTAAATCGGTTTGACGATTTATGATTTAAATCGATATCACGCGATGTATCGATGCATCGCCCAGTCCTATAGGTGGGTATATGATTCATTTGCATATATATATATATATATTGATGTATGTTCCTCCATAATTTTTGATTGGAAGCTCCAATTTTAATATTTTTTTTTTCTATTATAAAGGATATATTTTGATGGTGGTTCCCATATAAATTTAATCAGTATTTGCCAATCAGTTTAAAAATAGTTGTCTTTTTTCTTATTTTATTTTTCTAGACTCTAATTTTATTAAAATTCAACCAATTGCAACAAAATTTGAATTTATTGTTGAAGTACACAATACTACTACTTTATATTTTAAAAATAGACATTGTATACATATATTTTGCAAAGACACATCAAAAAGTTCAAAATATGATCTTCTACTGTGAATTAAAGACATAAGAGTGCTTGTAGTCCGCGAGCCAGCAACAGATTTGGATGACCAATTTCCTCTCAGCCGATAATTTGTAAAATGCTTCAGAGAGATGTACCATGAAGCTATGTGAACGTCAGCTGCGGTTCTGTGGGTGGGTGTAGCAGCGGTAGCCTCCCAAACACGTAAAAAAAAAAAGAAATTGTCATTTCCTCCTGGCTGAAAATTTGTCAAATTATAGCTAACCCAATATCATGAAGGGAAAAAAAAGTCAGCTGATTATAAAGCGGTGGGTAATGTGTTAGCTGGTCACACGAACATGAAAAAAATATACATGTTGCAAAGGAAAGTCCCTTTAACCTGAAAATACTTGCGTATGGAGAGAGCTACAGTTATGGAAGGGAGGTAACGGTAAAGCGACTATGCCCGACCTAATGCAAACGAAAACAGCACCCGCTAGCGGCAAAATTTGGAAGATAGCTATTGAAAATCGTAAACGAAAAGAGATAGAGATAAATTTCCAATTAGAAAGTTTTAGAGAATCAATTAATTAGTACTAAACGAAATTTGGTTCACACGGATAAGATAAATCGTCGCCTGTAAACCCAAAAATGTCTGAAATCGATGTGCGAGATTCTACTTTGCATATTCACATTCTGTAAATGTAGCAGTGCACAATTTCAGATTGTGACGTTGTACTGTGCTGTAATGTCTGTCAAAATTTAATTTCTAATGAATTTAAAATTTTAGATTAACCCTTTCAATGGCAGAAGAATTCTGTTCGTAAACTGATGAAATAATTTACTAACACCAGAATATTCAAACGAATTTCTTACAAAATAAAACCCCGCTAATTTTAACTTTCATTACAAAAGCCAAATTTTTTTTTAATATTCTTGCTGCCATTTGTCAGTTTTGGAATTAAAATTGAGGATTTCCATCTACGTCACAATCTGAAATTGTGAACTGTTACATTTAAGGAATGTGAATATGCAAAGTAGAATTGTCGCTCATTGATTTCGGACATTTTTAGGTATATAGGCGACGATTTATCTTATCCGTGTGAACCAAATGTCGTTTCATACTAATTAATTGATGCTCTAAAACTTTCTAATTGGAAATTTTGCTCTATTTCTTTTCGTTTACGATTTTCAATAGCTATCTTCCAAATTTCGCCACTAGGGGGCGTTGCCGTTGTTTGCATTAAATCGGGCGTAGTCACTTTAATATACTGTTACCTCACTTCCATAGCTGTAGCTCTCTCCGTTCGCAAGTATTTTCAGGTTAAAGGGACTTTCCTTTGAAACCTGTATATTTTTTTCATGTTCATGTGACCAGCTGACGCATTACCCATCACTTTATAATCAGCTGACTTTTTTTTTCTTCAAGATATTGGGTTAGCTATAATTTGACAAATTTTCAACCGGGAGGAAATGACTAAATTTTTTTTTTTTTTTTTACATGTTTGGGGGTCTACCGCTGCTACACCCACCCATGGAACCGCAGCTGACGTTCACGGGGCTTCATGATACAACTCTCTGAAGCATTTTACAAATTATCGGCTGAGAGGAAATAACTGACGAAATTTGCACCTGGCTCGCGGACTATTGCAAGAATGTGATTTGAATTGAATTTGGATAACAATATAGTGTTGTCCCAAAAAACCAATTGATTGTGCCAATTGATTTGATAAAATATGCTAACTGGCATACTTGAAGCCAGTTTTATTTATTATTTTTGAACTGTCTTATTATTATGGCTATGTGATAAAGCTGCCAAGGTATTGTAATATCTGCCATAGCAAAACGATCAAAAAGCAATATTTATCTGCGGTTACTGAAATCAAACTCCTTTAAATTATTAGCAAAATCTATTCTCTCATTATCAGAAAATAAATCCTGATATGTACTGCTCATACCTGAACAAACAAAATGTGCTGCAAATTCATCTGGAATTAACAAAAAAAAGGGGGGGGGGGGAGGGTAGGTGAGTATTGTACCACAGCACTGTGAAGCTTCCTATATCTCGGATAATCTCAAAAATATTAAATCATATATGCTCTGGTGTTTCTGATATAATCGTCAGGCATTGCTCTACCTGATTTTCATTTGTTCATAAAAATGCTTTTTAAAATCATTTCAATAACTTTTTGCTGCAGATCAACTTTGTTCTATGTGTACAGAATTTTTTACCAATTTTTTATTTAAAAACCAGAAATATTTTTTGTTTGCTTAACATTTCATGAAAAAAACCCTCTGAATTTTTTTGACAACCTAATAATAAAAACAAGCAAAAAATATTTGAAGATATAATTAGTGACTGTTAAAATATTTTGCTTGATTGTAAGAAAAAATTGCAGTGTTGGCATTCTAATTTTATTATATTACACTCTTTTATGACATATAAAAATGTAATTTTGTAATCGTTTTTTAACTCGCTTCCTGATGTGCTAGAATTATGGCAATTATGTACAAAGGTGTGTTTTCTATGACAATATAACATTTTAATATTTTTAATGTAATCATAAATTAATAACTTAATTTTAAGCATTTTTCCATTATTCCACAACAGGTGATAAATTGTAAAATATTCTTTATAGTAACAGTTGAATATGAGTTACAACAACAGTTTAATTATGTGCAAATCACGCTCACCAAAAAATGCAAATTGTCTGTGAATCTGCAAGAATGAAATATTCGTTTGTAACACTAAAAAATAGAAAATAAAAAAAGTAATATATTTGTTTAAAAATATGCTTTTGATCGATTAATCGATTCATATTAATTAAATTATGATTATACATTGAGAAATTAATTTAGAAATCCTAAAAAGATCAAATTATATTTAATAAATTCGTTAGCTCACTATTTCTACCAAGCATAAAAAGGCAATAAATTTTCCATAATCATCCACACCAAATTAATGTATCATGAGAGAAACCTTTTGGAAAAATCATTAATTGTAATCATGAAATTAGTCATGATTTTCAAAATAAACATTGAATGCTTAATAAAAGAGTAAACTGTTTTTATTATTATACTTATTTACAACTATGTCTGTGCAAGTGTATATGTGGTAGTCCCCTTTTATACATTTTGGTCCACCTAGTCCTCTTTCTTTGACTAGAAAAATATACCAAAAAATTTAATGTAGAACAATCGCCACAAAACGAAAAAACTTTAAAAATCACTACTAAAAGTTCAAATATCTTGGAGAACAAAATTTACTACAATGGGCCAACAAAAGGCCAACTAAACATTGTAACCAGAATCAGAAATCTTTCATGAATGTCATGAAATCGCTGCAGAATACAAAGAATATTAAACACATTGAAAATCACACTAGAAATTAAAAAATTACAGAGGACAAAATTTACTGCATTAAGCTAGAAGTTTGAAATCTAATATCAAAAGATCGCGACAAAATTTTTAAAAATTGCTCTAAGAAATCTAAAGCAATTTTATTGAAATGAAGACAAAATTTATTAAACTGAGCTAAAAAGATTGAAAGGATTTCCTTTACAAATGTCAAAAAATCTCTGCAAAATGCAAGAAAACTAAAAAAAAATTTTCAAAAATTGTTATACGAATTCCGAATAAACTTTATTGAAAAGACAAAGATATTTATGTTTAAAAAATTGAAACTGGATTCCATTTACTAATGTGGAAAAATCACTAAAAATTCAGAAACCTGGAAAGACAAAATGTACTGCTGTAGGCTAAAACATTGTAACCAAAATTCTTACACAAATGTTTTTTAAATTTAACGTTTTAAACCTCAGGACACAATCATAGAAGAACAAAATTTGCTACATTAGGGCTAAAAATTTGAAACCGAATTCCTTTAATGAATGTCAAAAAATCACTGCAGAGTATGAAAAAATGCTGGAAATCCCGATTTTTTTTTTTTTTTTTTTTTTTTTTTTTTTTTTAACTGTACGAATTCCAAATAAACTTTATTGAAAGGAAGACAAAATTTACTACATTCTGCTAAAAAAATTAAAACCAGATTCCTTTTACTAATGTGGAAAAATTGCCGTGAACGTGAAAAGTTTTTTTAAATCTCGTAAAAAATTACATTAAAAAAAATCTAATCAAATAATCCTTCTTGTCAAATCTTGTATTTCTCTGTGTGCAGTAATCACTTCTGTACAAAGACAAACAGGCAAACTTCTATCATATATGTTATTTCTGTTGTCAACATCCTTTTTACTCAATTAATATGTAGTATACAACCATCGCTTTCTGAATACAAGGCCTATGCACTGACATAAAAATGGTGGCTGTCGTAGGCAGATATTTTTCAGTAGTTTTACGGTCACTTGGGTTAATTCTAATGTCCTCATCGTATTTTTTAAAAGTAAATGAAGCAAAGAAATCTTTCAAAAAATACTGGTGTTCAAAATTCCTGACATCCTACAAAAGTTGATATAAATTCACCTATGACAGCCACCATTTTTATGTCAGTGTGTATGCCTATTATTTAGAAGACAGTGGTACAACGATGAATGAGGTAGCATCGAATAAAATTTTTTACCCACATCTGGCATTGCATACTGAATTTTCGTGATACATATTATTTCTAATGTTTTTTCTATGCACTGCAAAACGCACAACAATGAATGAGGTATTATACAAAAGGTTTTTGAACAGGCTTTTGACATAGTACACTCATATTTCATTAAAATAAGTAGTTTGATTAGAAAAATGGAGTTAATGAAAAATACAGTAGAACCTCTTTTAACCGAAATCCAATTTTAAAGCCTTTTTTTTTTTTTAACTATCACATTTCTTGCGTGTGAAATCCATTTTGAAAGCTTTTTTTTTTTTTTTTTTTTTTTACTATCATATTCCTTGTGTGCAAGTGGTCCTTTCCGAATCACGAGTGCATATAAATATTTTCGATCCCCTTTCTTAGAATTCCTTTGAATTTAACTTCAGTTCTTGTAAGCTGCAGAGTGGAACGAACTGATTAGCAATTTTTAATGTTTTGCAAAAGGTTTGGCATGACTGGAGCAGCAGAAAGACTGTGATACTGGTAAACTGATAATATTAAAAAACTTCGTGATAGAGCTTCGAGCAAAGGCAATCGAAACGGCGACAAACAAAACATTGTTTCAAACCCTTGTGAAATATGTAAAAGGTACTTATTCAAAATTTAAATTCAGGCAGTTTTTTTCTTGTTTCTATTTTGCTATTGCTTTATTTTTATTAAGCACTTGTTACCATAATAAGAAATAGTGCATATATTTCTCTTTAATCTTAAAATTGAAGCATTCTCGATTTTCCGAAAGAGGGTCGGTCCCAATTACTTCGGATAATCGAGGTTCTACTGTATATCAGATAATAAACTCAAAAATTGCTGTGTGAAAACCTCGCATGGATCTACTGGTCTTTATTATCATAGATTTGTTTTCGATTTTGATGGAGAATTATATTACAGCTATTAAAGGAAAATCTAATTCAAAATTTCTTCTTGTTTTTCTGTTTAGGGTTTCGTTCATCTCACGAAACCCTTATAGTCTTTCTTTGTCTGTCCGTCTGTCACAGGCTCATACTCGGAAAATATTTAAGTTCCAGAGTTGAATTTTTTTTTTACATAGAGCTGAATACCCCCCCCCCCCCCCCCTGACCTTGCCAAAATTATTTAGAAGGTTTGAAATGTCTTAATGCATGTTATTAATTAAAAACCCAATTAAAACAATGAAAAATGTTTCATAATTCAACTAAAGCATTGATTTTAATCAAATCACAACTATTTTTGTAAAAAAGGGGGAGGGTTTCCATTGGGACTGGGTGATGTAGGAATTTCTTAAATCGATTTATCATCCATCTAACATCACGATTTAGTGCTAATATTTAGCAGATCTCGGTGCAGTATTTTTCAGAGAAATTAGATAACTGAACTATTCTCATTTTATGAACATTCAACCAGAGTTATATAATATAGACGCGCACGCCGTGCACGGAAAATTTTCCGCAAAATTCGGAACTTTGCGGAAATTTTTTTAGAAAAAAAAAAAACTTAATTTTTGTTCTTGTAACTTTTTTTTTTTTAAATATCAACAAAAATAAAAATTTTCCAATTTTATGTACGATTTATTTATTATTTGCCAGGGGGGATTCTGTTCCGAATTTTCCGAAAATTAAAAGCATTCCGTTCCAAAAATTTTAAAAAAAAATCAGCCGTCAGTCCGAAAATTCAAACTTAAAAAAAATATCACTGAAAAATATTGTGAATTTCAACAAATGATCGCCGAAAAAAGAAAAATTTCGTCAATCGTTCGCAGAAAAAAATCACCCATTTTCTCGAATCATCGCGGAAAAAACGCTAATTTCATCAAAGGAACGCGGAAAAACGCGAATTTCTCCAAAGAATCGTGAAAAAAAAAGATAATTTCGTCAAAGAATCACAGAAAAAAAGCAAATTTCATTAAAGGAACATAAGAAAAAAAACTAATTTCGTAAAAGCATTGCGGAAAGAGCCCGAATTAAGATCGCGAAAAACACTAATTTCGTCAAAGGATCGCGAAAAAAAAACACTAATTTCGTCAGAGTATCGCGAAAAAACACAATTTTCGTCAAACAATCTCGGAAAAAATGCAAATTTCGTCCAAAATTTGCAAAAAAAACCCACAAAATTCGTCAAAAGATCACGAAAACCCCCATAAATTTCGTCAAAAGATCGCGAAAAAACCGCAAATTTCGTCAAAAGATCGCGAAAAAACCGCAAATTTCGTCAAAAGATCGCGAAAAACCGGAAACTTTGTCAAAAGATCGCAAAAAAACGAAATTTCATGAAAGATAGTGAAAAAACCGAAAATTTCGCCAAAAGAGCGCGAAAAAACCCACACATTTCGTCAAAAAATCGTGAAAAAACAGCAAATTTCGTCAAAAGATCGTGAAAACACCGCAAAAATCCTCAAAAGGTCGCACAAAATACGCAAAGATCGCAAACTTTGTCAAATGGGCGCGGAAAAAACACATACTAGTTAGTGCCGGGAGTGGATTCACTCCCACACTCCACCCCTCTGCTGTAACTTTTCAGAAAATTTGCTGTGAATTTCAGGATTTTTTTTTTTTTTTTACTCAGAATCACCCCTGGCTAACAGAGTAACTGGCATTTTGTGTGAAGAAGTCACAATATTAAGGATTGGGATGTTTCTAAATGCACTGACAAAATAATTGATAAGAATTCACCCTTTCTTATGTTTTTTTAGCTTTATTATTTTTCTAACCAAAATAATTATTCTTTAATTAATATCAATTAATTTTTAATTTAAATGGTAATTATTTTAAAACTACTGTTTTTAATTCAAATCGTCAAAATAATATAACACGTTATTTTATTAAACATTAAATTAATTTGCAGAAAGTTTTTGACCCAATATTTGTGTGCGCAGAAGGTTTTTGGTTTTATACAAGTCTGCATTCAACTATTCAGGGCTCCCAACACATTTTAGTCTCCCAAAAGGGGGGAAAGGAGATCATTTTTATTTAAAAAGGGGTCTTCAGCGGACCATCTATATTAAAAAGGGGGGCAAAATGGACTATGTCTAAAAATACTGCACTGAGATCTGCTAAATATACAAGCAAATTTTTAAAAATTACCCCAGAAAATATGTTAATTGGTTATCTTTATAAAGATGCGTCACTAAACAATATAATCAGCTAAATATCCTACTGCGAGAAGATAGAAAGTAGGGTTGCACCAAATATTCAATATCTATTAGGTATTCAGTCTATTCGACTATATTGCCGAATATTCAGTTGGGCCGAATGTAAAATTATTAAGTCTGAAGAATATTCAGCTTGGAAGAATGTACAACTATTCGGCTACCTGAATATCGAAATATTCGGTCAAACCGAATATTTAAGAAACCCTTTTTAAAAACCTTAAAATAACTTCTACTTTTAACTGTCAATTAATAAAGATATTCAGAATAATTAGAAATAGAATTATATTAGTATTAATTTTAAAAGAAAATGCTTTTACATTATTTATTTTCTATTTGAAAAGTAATAATAATTGTCAATATTGGTTATCTTGAAAATTAACCAATATTGACAACTTTCATAGGAATTAATGATATACAAATGCAAGTTCCGAGTATTGTGTGATAAATAAGACATTTCTTGTTTTTACATAAACAGAGTGTTTCTAAACAAATTGAAAAGCAAACTTTCAGGGGTGATAACAGACATCTAGATAATTCTTGTCCAGAAAACCCTGATCACAATCCACTTATTCACTCAAAAATACAGTGTATCCTTCTGCACATCAAGCTTGCATTTTTATATGTTAGTTTAACACTAATGAAGATATTGTAAATATATTTTCAAACTCGATTTCTGTGAAATATGATGACATGGCGAGAAGTACTATAAATTGCTACCATTTATTTCTAAATAACACTGAGCTAGACATTCCTTTATTCAGAATGCAGCTGACAATATTTATACTGTGTCACTGGCTAATTTCCAATGGTATCACATTGCTACAAGCAAAATCATTATAATGCATACTTTGTTAAAATATCTTTAAATTAAAAGTTGTGAAAGAAAATTCTGTTTCATCCTGTAGTGACACATCCTGTATATTTGATGGAATAAATAGATTGAGGTGTTGTTTCTGGTTTAAAAACTTTTTGTCTTGATCACATTAGCCCTTAAATGTCGTGGGTTGCCCTTCAGCAACATACCCAATTTAGACTTCTAAAATATTATTAGAATAATATTAAGCTCTAATGCCTAATGTTGCAAATAAAATACTATTCAATCAATTTTCAATATGCAGATGGCAGAAATAGTGCTGTTTAAGAATAAAGATAGTTTTATTTTTTCCATTGTTGCTACATGTGCTTTTTATTTTATTTGGAAGCTTTCGAAATACCCTATTTTGTTCTGCAATGAGCAAGTAAAATTTATTCCTTATCACAGTTCTTAAAATTCTTGTGTGTTTAATGTTATAGAATTTTATCAAGTTAAAATTATTTTTTTTTTCAATTAAAGTCCAGTGTTGCCGATTGTCAACAACCTGTTTTTTAGCCATAAACCATACTTAAAACAAAATATGATTTTTTTAAGTATTTAATTTTGAAGGGGAGATAAAATGACGACATTAGAAACTGCCACAGAAGAATTATTTTATTGCTGAATGTTCATAATGATACTACGTTGATTAGTAGAGACATAACTTACATGAAGACAAAAATCAATTAACTTGAATATAAGTTTCTACTATAGGTCATCATTCTTCAAAATAATAAATCCAGATGAGATTTTTTTTTAATCTTATTTGAGGAAGGTGATTGGTGATTTTACTTTTAATTAAGAAATTTTTGAACTGAAATAATAAAATTAAGGAAAAATATAATTATTGAGTTAATAGAATTTCTTGAGTTGAAATATAATTTGAATAATAACTAATAATTAGTGAAAATAATAAATAATTACTATGATGATTATATGATTGATTAGTTTATTAAAGAAAAATGCTACCACGTGTAACTTGTGTAGTTAAGTCTTTTTATATAATATTTAAAGAATCATGTTTTTTTTTAGCATTTTAAAACTAAATACAGAGAAAACATTACAATTTTGCCTTTTTGCAAGACTGTCAGAGGGTTAACCCCTTGGGGACGAGTGGCCGGTATACATGCCACGTAAGGTTCTCAGAATCCATGACTATTCTCTCCAGCAAATTTTTATTGTAAATTTTGCCTTATTTAATCAGAGCATTTTCCCGATTCAATTAGGTAAAAATTTCTATTTTGAAGACCGGTGATAAAAGATTAAAAAATCTGTAAAAGACGCTCATCCCGAAGAGGTTAAAGGATGTAGTCTTTAATTAAATTTAAATATAACTTGCTCATAATTTCTTGTATAGGATAGGTTCCACTTTTTCTTTGTCATTAAGTGGAATTTGAAAATTAATTAAATAAATAAGAGAAAACAATTATCCATTTATCCACTGTACTAGGCTCAACTATTTAATCATACCCTGTGGGGATTTGATATCTTTGATTGTATGTTTAATATCTTTCAAAGTTTCTCTACTTAGAAATATTGTAAATTACAGAGTCCTGAAATATAACATGTATTTTTTTTGTCTGTGCCTCCCAACATCAGTGTAATTATAACATTTTATCTGTAAATTCTCTTTTCAGTCTGAAAACCCTCGTTCAACCAGTATTTTTTCAAATGTTCTAGTGAATATGGCTAATATGAATGATCAGATTTTCCAAGATATTGTGCAAGTATGTTTCGATTTTTTATTAATTTATTAAACACTTATAGGTCCATTGCATTATGTATCTTCTACTACTTAATATAAAAAAAAATTAATGGAATATGCAGCAAAAACTTCATTGAAAAAAAGTATTATCATCCAGATTTTTTTTTTTTTTTCCTGAATAATTGCTATTTTTACTACCAGTGTTCTTTCAATATACAGCGTGGTTATAATTAAATTTCCCCTATAAACAGCATCCTACAGCGCAAACGGGTGAACGGAATTCAACAAAATTTGGTATATAGACTATACACGAGATGCGCTCACGGAATTTCTAAAAAAAAAAAAATTTAGTTCCAAAGTGTCCACCAGAGAGCGCCTTTTCCAGAAAAACATTAAATTTCCAAAACAGAATTCAGAAACAATATTAACATTTATTGACTATTTTTTGATCACATTGTCATCAAACTACATTAAGTAAAGGTAAGGAAAAAATAATAGTATGCTGTTTGAGTGAGAAAAAAGTTCAGTTTGCAGAAATAAGAACAGATTAGGATGAAATTACACAAGAGGAGCAGTTGTTAATCATGTCCAGGGCGATGTAGGGAAAGATGCTCCATGTGACCAGCCTCATTCACCTGCAAAATTTCAAGTCGATGGAGAGTGTCGATCGGACAGCAGATCGTAACTGATCAGTTGTGATGTTTCGCACATGAAGTGTTATGGAGTTCATTAAGTCATTCAATGTCGAACACCTCCACGATACACCAGACTTTTTAAGTGCAAGTAATGCATTATGTTTCTGAGCACTTTTCCGACGGTGCTGTAAGAATAACCTGTCTGTCGAGAAACTGCACATGCACTACTGCCCCCAAAATCTGATTGATATCTGTGACTGTGCGGCAATAGCTGTCTTGATGGCATCAACAAGTACCGGTGTGACAAGTTTACAGCCTTTTCCCGGTTGAACTCCTAATTTCCCCGTCTCTTCAAATCTCTTAATCATGGCCCGGATACCTTTAGTAGACATTGGTCCATGCCATAGATTCTTTATACGACGAAATTCACAAATTGCAGCAGAAGCATTCCCCTTGTTTTCGTAAAACAGCTTCACCAATAACGCACGTTCAGCTGAAGATACCGTCATCATTACAGCCGAAAAAATAGATATAAAACATGACAATGTCTGCAAACATTTTATATCCTAACCTGTTTTGCATAAAGCTTCCTCTTCTTCACAAGCATGCAAATCTCGGCATTTTTTCCCTAGAACTGACAGCTTTTCCTGGTTTTACATTTTATTACTCATAATTCTTGTTCTGGATTGTTAATATTGTTTCTGTATTCCATTTTAGTCATTTATTGTGTTAAATTTAATGTTTTTTCCGGAAAAGGCGACCTCTGGTGGACATTTTGGAACTAAAAAATTTTTTTGAAATTTTTGCCACTAATTTGAAAAATTTAATGGTTTGCAGAACCAGTAACTTTTCCCCCCTCTCTAACAGGTAAACATAAACTTTCCTGTCCCTGAGAAAACTCAATTAAACACAAATCACATAATTTTATTTCATTTAAAAAAATTGCATTAAACCTTAGTCAGTTGAAATAAATAATCTGAAATGCAACATTTAATTAATAATTTTATAGTTTTTTTTATGTACTGTTTAATTTGTAGCAAATTATAATTTTACATTTTATTATGCTGAAAATTTTGGATAACTGCAAAGGAAGTTTCAGGTTTATATTCTTGGAGAGGGGGATCACTCAAAGTGTTAAAGGGACATAATAGAATTTTATGTAACAGGCCAGTGATGATTACTGCGGACCAGTAAATTCTTATGCTTACTGATCCTTGGGACCAGACACTTTTTATATCAATTCTACCACTGCTGTATAATTTCTAGTCTGTAACTCTGTTAACAATTGATTGATTTAATATTTTCGTAGATTCATTAATTTTTAATGTTTATATTTTATTGCAAATAATTTTTTGTTGTGCTAAATATTAATAAAGCAACAATTTAAATTAAAAGCTCCTTTAAGGAGAATTATCAATGTGAGTGCCGAATATTGGAATACTTTCTATCTTCTTGCAGTAGGATAGCTAAATATATTGTATAGTGACCCTTCTTTATAAAGATAACCAATTAACATATTTTGGGGGATAATTTTTTAAAAATTGCTTGCATATTTAGGAAAACTCAGTGCAGTATTTTTAGACATAGTCCCTTTTTTAAAATATAAGTGGTCTCCCAAAGTTCCCATATTAATGGTCACCTTTCCCCCTTTTGGGGGGCTATAAGAGTCCTTATTATAAAAATGGTCAATTTTCCTAAACCTTCGGGATATCCGGAGTTGAAAATTATTCAACGATGTAAAATCTGAAGTTTATTTATATTAAAATCATATGTAGGAAATCGGGACTTTGAAAAACTGACTTGATAAGCGGAGTGACGTGAAAACCGGGTGTCGGTAACGAGATCCGACTGTGTATGTATGTAAAATATGCCGTCATGTTCACAAATTTGCTTATGAAGTGTCTGAATATTGGCTGAATGAATTATACAAATAAGTTGTTTTGTGAAAATAACCAACTCGGGACATCTTCATTGAACAAACTTCTTTTATTGTCATTTCGATGATACAATTGTAGTCGTGAATCCTGAAGAGAACCCGATAACCATATACTTTTTGAAATTCCTACGTGGCTGCTAGGGAAGGCTGATTATCTCAAATTCTGCCCAAAATCTGATTTTCCCATTTTGGGATCTGCTTTTATGTTCCTGTTTCTGATTTTTCTTAGCAGAGGGTGAACTAGTTGAGAATAGGCAAGCATTTTGATTTAATTGAATCAGTATCTTTTGATGGGTGTGCTAGTGGTCAAGCTTGATTGCATCATCAACAGGCAATTCTAAATTTGTCCTCCTTAATTAGTATTTAGGATTTAAATATGATAACTGTCAGCTAAAGAAAAATTAAATGTAATCATCAATTACTTATTTTGACACTAATTTGCATTTATCTTCTAAACATAATTAATTTAATTTGAATCTAATAACTGTCACTGATGAAAGTGATTAGAATTTATGGCTTATGAAATGAGAATAATAACTGTTATGATGAGGAAAATTGATTAGAATTTATGATTTTGGGTGATCATCAGAGATAGATTTCACAAACATTAATCATTGTTAAGATGTTTATCATGTTACTACAAGGCTCTAAATTGGGTCTCTGGCTCTATAAAGCTTATATCAGACATTCCCACTTCTCCAAATGCATTATTGGCTGCATCTATGCGAAGGCACTATTGTGATTGCTTGTAACAAGGACTGACTTATCCATGCACAAGCGTCTTCAATTGCGTATTCGCAAATTGCAATCCTTTTTTCACTAAATGACGTATCAAAATGAATCTTACCAAATCACAGGGACAGTCATTTTCTTATGTCATCGCTCTACTCTACTCCCACTTTACCTTGATTTCTCTTTTGTCAGCTTTAAATGGAAAGTTAAATGCATAAGTGTTCTCCTGGACAGCACTCTCACTTGGCAAAAGCAAATCGAATATAGTGTCCGAAAATTCTATAATGCTAAATGTGATTATGTCCAGCTTCTCTATAGTGGTGAGATGGGTATGGGAAATAAAATACTGTTATATAAGGTGGTGCTATAGTCCTCTACTGTGCATAGATCTGGGGTTCTTCTGCTAAGACCAATCTTCATAAGATACAAGATTGTCCAAAACAAGACTCTGTGAGGCATGGTACATTCACCTTTGTACAAAAGAAATACATTGATCTATCATGATGCCAAATTTCCTCCGATTAGATCAGCTGTTAAAATCAAGCCATCAAGTTCTTCAATAATATTCCTATTGTACCTAATCCTGCCTTGCAAAACATCTCTGTCTGTGTTGCACATGCACATTGGCGTAGGCCTCGTGCAACGCTTAATCTTCTTGAAAATATCGACCCTGGTTAGTTTTTCCTCCCTTTTATTTTGATGGGTTTTGTTTCCCCTGTTGTTTTCTATATTACTCCTTTTCTAAATTTTAAATATCTTCGTATATACTTTTCCTTATTTTTCTCTTTTTGTTATGCATATTTATTGTATTTTAATGTATGGTACCTTTAAATGGTCTTTTGGGGGGGTAGGGCTTTTCCTCATTCCATGTTTCCAGACTTATGTTTTCTGGACATTGGTTTGTGGATCAAATTTTTCTACCTCACAAGTCTCTACTGGAGGTTGGGAATATACAATTCCAGAAACTCTTTTCCATCATCTCATCCAAGTCCAAGTCATTTCATATATATTTTTCTTTCATATATATACTAGCGAGCTAAGCCCGCTGCACTGGTCTATTTTTCAGAACAAAACATGAATCAAACGAAATCTTGAATTTGACTTTGTAATTTAAAGCAATATGGACCTTCACCTCGAATGCCCTTTTGCATTGCTGAAAACGATATGAAAGCCATTACGCTGTTGCATTATCTTATGCATTGGGCAAAATTTGGGCTTTTTTGACACAAATCTTTTCGTTGACTATTTTTAGTAGAGTTTGGTAGAGAAATGAGGCAGTTATGACAACAGGGGTTTAAATATTCTCTAGCTACCACACAACTAAAATAGAGAATATTATATTTATTGTAGAGATTAACTATTGAGTTTAAATAATTTTCTGGTGATTCATTTTCATTTGATAGTTTTTGTCTTTTGTAATCTTCAAATACAAATAAAACTTCCAACAATATGGAACATCTATCTCCAAAAGAAGCTCGCCATAAAAACCAGAAAAGTATATGGAACACTTCCCAAAATTTATTTCAGCAAGCAATTATTATTGCAGAATGTTTTTGTATGTACATATATATAATAATAAAGCATAGGTGCTGTATATTCCCGCGGGCACGATCTCGGATTTCTTGTTTGCGTTTATTGATAAGGCAACCCCTAGGTTTATATTTTATTATTTACATTTTATTTTCGTTAAGCCTGACATGCTTTCTATACACGCAATTGGCAATAGTATTGCCAAAAAAAAAAAAGGAATGGACAATATTCGGTAATTTAATTTCTAGCCTGCAAAAATCACTTGTTTGAAAGAAAAACAAACTGGCAGTTTGCCTTAAAAATTTAAGGAGATTTTTTTTTTTTTTAAGTGTGAAATTGCTTTACTGTATGTGTGTGTGCATTTGCTCTGAAATTTTATTATTTGACTCCAATTTTATAATATTAATTGTTATTTATACAATTTTGAATGGATCATATTTCGCAAAACACTCCCATGTTTGGAGAAAACAACAATCGGTATTTATATGGCATGTTTCCCTACTAAAGTATAGTGAAAAATTTTTTAAATGTTTGCGAGTAAATTATTTTACAATATGTGTGTATGTGGAAAGCATTTACATTAAAATTTAAATATTTTACTCCCATTTTTATGCTATTAACTGTTATTTATATATTTACATTTAAATGTAAAAATTTATCCTAAAAAGGCTCTTGTACACTTAAAAGAAAAACGTAATTATTGCGAAAACCGCTCTGGCTTATGCCTTTTTCGCTCAAAATCGCATTGTTTGGCAACAAATATACATTCAAACTCCCAATTAAACAAATAACGTACAATTCACAGTTAGAACCATTTTTTAAAATAATTCTGCTAATTTCTCTTGTAAGAAGCATAATGGGAGAATAGATAAAAATCAAAATAAAATTATTTAAAAAAAAGAAAAATAAAGTTATTCAGATTTTATCTAATGAAAATTTTGAGATGTATTTTTTCTTTAACCTGGCGCGCAAAAGATAAAATCACCAAATATGGTATGAACTCAAAACTTTCTTAATTAATTTTTAAACATTACGAATATTTCTTTCCTGTTTAAATTAAATATTTTCATTTCATAATATTATTTCTCATTAAATTGGTTTTAGTTCTTTTTTTCTTTATTTTAAATTAAATAAGTAACAGGTTTTTTTTTTCCCCCGAGATGATTATATTATTTTCTAACTGATATAGCCATTTCAATTCATTTATAAACTGTAATTTTCACCAAAATGAGCACTGGCAACCCTTTTGTCGAAAATATCAATAAAATACGAAATTTATTACCAAAAATCACAGTTTTATCCCTGTATATTTTACTCGTAAACCACCGCAGGAATATTCTCCGTCGAATGATACATTCTGCAAAAAAATCCACCGGGTAGTTTTTGAAAACACTCGAGCGGAACTTTTAGAGCTTACTGCTTTATAATATATATGATTAGAAATATCAACGTTAAAAGCACCAATAATTTTAAGTTTTTAAGCATACCGGTTTCAGTAGCATATAGCATACCATCCTCAGTGCTCAATATATATATATATATATATATATTATATATTACAAAATTTAAATTTTTTCGCCAAGTTTAAAGTATTTTATATAAATTTTCCTTTTTCAGTAACATTCCGTATATTATACCGGCTTATTAAATTAAAACCCTAGTCTATTAATCTCTATAAGATCTTAATCCATATAATAATATTTATTCCAAATTGTGTAAATCTAAAAATAGCTCTAACTATTCATATTTCTTTAATAAAACTTTTATTATTTAAATTCCTATTAAATTCCGGTGTATCATATTCCCCTAAAATCTTTATTTAACTGCTAAAATATTATTATTATCCCATCTTTAAAAAAAAAAAAAAAAAAAAAAAAAAAAAAAAAAAAAAAAAAAAACATTTCAATTTATTCTTTTATTTAAAATATCCAGGTGCCAGCCAGAATATTTCAAAGATTAAAGCTTATACAGACAAATTCATTTTCTTTTATCATCTGGCGAGGGGAAAAAAGGTTATTTTTAGCACAATCTCGACAACAGGGATTAAAGTTTTTTTACACGTATTATATCTGGGGCTAGGCTATAGAATATTCTCAAACAATCTTTTGGCGGAAGTATAAATACTAATTGCAACAACCAGAGTGTGTGTAGAGGTAGTAGAGAGAGATGAGATTACTGAGATAGATGGGATTTCATTCTGCATTGGTATTGACACTTAAAAAGCAACCTACATTAGTCTATAGTAACGATTATTTGGAGTGATTTGCTGCATTTTTATTGATGTTGTGGGAGTTGTTAAGAGCTGTGTGAGAGATTGAGTGAATTTACGAAGGTAATAAGTGTCTGATAATATAATGAAGCAAAAAGGATTTCGTAGTGAGAGATGGAATAGCTTTTAAGCTAATTTTGATGGATCGAGTTTAGTTCTCTTTTATCATCGGTAAAGTGGAGCATTTCCCGCCTAAACTCGAATTATGAGAATGTCGATAAAGTGGAATTGTTTTCAATCGGCTGCATTTTTTTTTTTTTTATCTTCGTGTCTGTTATTCTCAACAACCATGTCGGCCTGAATGCCTGTGTTTTTTATAACTGGAAACCCACCACAATCTTTCGACAATGCCTGCTGCTTGCCGTCAAATCGTGATTTTTGTCATTGATAGCACTCGTATTTATAAGCCAATTTGGATGTGATTGAGCATATGTAGAAGGCTTACCAAGAGCTTCACAGAGTTCATTGGCCAGCTTGATCTGCCATCTTGTTTTGAAAGGAGGCCACTTAAAATTTTTTAACTAAAAAAATACACAAGAAAAATAGAAAATGACTAATGTATAACAGTTTAAAGTTGTAAGGTGGCTGACATTTTAAAACAAAAGAGCGGATTAAAAATATGGGATTTTTCAGTAATCGTGTCTATTGCTAATTTATGTTTTAGTCAGCATATTTTCTCTCAAATTTAATTTCGTTGTTACAACTCTCATATGCTTAAAACTGCATAGCCATATCATATAAAAATGTCATATTTAAAGGAAAAAATATATTGTTAATTTATAAAATATTTGCACATATGCATGCACATACACATATGTGTCTGCCAGAATTCTCACCAAACTTGGTGATACTTGGCAAATTTGAAGACAAAAAAAAAAAAAAAAAAAAAAAATCCACAGATCAAGCCTATTTGGTAATAATTGAAATAATTCCCCCAAATTCTGTATTGACAAAAACTGGAATTCTTCTATAATAGAATGTTACATATTTTACCTTTCAAGATTTCAAGCTGATTACTTAATAATACTAAGGAATAGGGAAGCTACCTTTTCCTCCCAATATAGGCCAGAAAAAATGTTACTTTCTGCATTTTAAACTTTAGTATATTTTTCTTTTTTTTATATACTTTTAGTTTTTCATCCCTGTATGTACACATTAATTTCATCTCTGGTTAATAAGTTATTTGTTTTATGGTAATTTAAAAAATCATTTAAATTAGTAGCAATGTTCTCCCTTAACAAATTTATAAATAAATGAATATTTATTTTCATAGGGGATCAGAACAACTTCGCCATCTGAAACTGTAAATATGACTGTGGCTCAATTTTTACTTGGAGATAGGACTTTGGAAATTCAAGAAAATGGTAAATGGTTCTTTGATTTTCTTTTAAAAGTGAATACAGTGAAATACGTTTAACACGAAAACGCTTAACATGAAAAATCGGTTAATACAAAATTATATAGCAATCCGAACAGTATACTGTGCAGTTTAATACAATTTTTTTCTTTTACCACGAAACAAAAATCGTTTAACACGAAAAAAAAATTGCTTTTGATCTAATTCTTTTGAGTTGACATTGGTGAATTTTGTGTTAAAACCACTAAATTTTGGTTGAAAATCAACGAATTTCGTGGGATTTTTTTGTGAATTAGCTTATGTTTTATGAGCACAATGGCTGAGAAATCTGTCCGAAAACAAACTGCTATTATACTTCAAATGAAGATGAAGCTGCTTAATGAAGTTGATGAAAAAGGAGGACAAAAACTGAAATCTGCAAAGAGTTTGGCATTGCCAACTCTATTTTATCAATCATAATAAAAAACAGGGACCCCATTACGTTAATGTTTGAGCGCAGTATGTTTAAGCCAGAAAGAAAACGTATGAGAACCGCTAAGCACAAAGATTTAGAGCCAACTTTGCTTATTTGATTCAAACAAGCTAGATCTCAGAATGATACACTTCAAAAAAAGATTTTTTCCCTTTTTTTTTTTTTTTTTTTTTTTTTTTTTTTATCCTAATGGATGCAACCTACTAGTAGTTTAACAGGAAATCGAAATAAAATATGACGACGTCGAAAATATTTGTGAGTTATGTTCTTTTTTTACGATTCTTTTAACGTGAAATTCTTTTAACACAAAAAAAAAATTCCGGCCCCCTCAGTTTCGTGTTAAACGTATTTCACTGTATATGATTTCAGATTTATAAATTTTTTGTTGGCATAAAGTTTTAGCTTTATGCAGTTAATAATAAACAATTATTAAGTTTTGTGATCAATATGATTGTTTGTTTAAAATAGTAACATTTAAATTAATATTCAGAAACCATACTTAAAATGTTTTTCACTTTTATCAGGGATGGTAAAGAAAAATATAATGATTAGATTCATGAACTTCTACTTTTACATACTTTTTTATTTCAATCTTAAAACAATTTTCAAAAATATTCAAATGCAAACAATGTGGTAAAAGATTAAGCAAATAAATATGACCATATGCTAGTCATCGTTAATGTATTATTTTTTTGTTTTTCAGATATTGTTAGTAGAGCATTTTGGTTTGTTGCTAGACAGCTAACTTTAAATGACTTCCTTGAGGCTTCTTTTGGCAATTGTGAATCTTTTAATAGATTAAAAGAGCCACTACAAAAATATATCAACGAAAAAATATTTCCTCCTGGAAATACAGAAGATGAAAATAGAGCTATTGTTGAACAGATGGTGTCAAATTTTGATGACCTTATGGAACCATTTGTGGTTTGTATATATTTTTTTTAATTTTGAATATTTAACTAATTCTAGCAGTGTATATTAATGCAGTAAAATCTGTTATGAGATTTTACTGACTCTTTTAACCCTTTTACACCCAGTGCTGGAACTTTCTGAGGACTGCATTCTAAGAGCTTCAATAACTGCTGCAAGTCCAAGCAATGTTTGACATTAAGCTAAAATCTGTTTTAAAAAATTAGCAAAAAGTATATTCATATATATATTTTTTTCTTTAGATATTTGTCGAAAGTTATATGTTCTTTATTATGCTAACATATCTAACTAACATATCACTGCTAAATTTTTGTAAGCATATGGTTTCTGGATTATATTAAAGTTACATAGGTTTCGAAGGTTTAAAGAAAGCATATATTCTCTATTTTTTTTTATGTAATAAATAAATTATTTTATTCAAAATTTTAAGCATATATAAAAGAGCATCATTTAAACAATATTTTATAAAATTTTCATTCAAAAATTTTGAAAATTCAGCTGGTGGAGCTTTGTTTCCAGAGACACCTCAAAAAATGCGTGCTTGTGGTGGTCAGAATAACTTATAATAGCTTTATTACTTTCTTTTATCTTTACAAGAAAAAGTATTGGATTCGTAAAAATTTTCAAATTCTGGTTTTCGACGAATTTACATGTTTTAGGGGTCAGAGATCCCGAAAAACATGTTTTCACAAAATGTCTGTCTGTGTGTGTGTGTGACACAAATTTTGTGGGCGCTCTATCTCAAGAACTAATGAGCTGATTAATAAATTAAAGCTGATTTTTATAACCCTGATTAAAGAAAGCTTAAGAATGATTTACCGAACTAGATTTAACTGAAAAAGAAATTTAAATTACTGTGGTGGTTCAAAAATGATGACAATGATTTTAAAACTAAATAAATTTATTAAAAACTTTAAGAAATAAAAGAACATATAAATACTCATATAGGAAAAATATATGTTCATTAAGAAATAAAATAAAATGACTTATCTGACTTTAATAATATTTATACTTTAGTAAAATCCCATGACACAAGAAGGTAAAATATCACATAGTTGATATCACATGTTAAGAAACTATCATCATATATTGCACAGGAAAAATGACGATGTCACTGAAGCTCAATATCAGACTTGTAGATTATTTAACTCTCTCAAAGCTCTCACGATGATATAATTACTTTTATACATCCTAAAAGAGAAGTCAAAAAATATCTCCATCTGTAAAATCACACATGCCACTTCGGAGGCTTTCATAGAAAAATGAAGAACGGCAACAAAGCATCAGCATTTCACCATCTTGACAATTCAACCGACAAAGTCCAAGCTGATTCTCTGCTTATTTAAATTTCATAAGTATCTATTTTCAATTCGTCTAACACATTCAGGAAATGTCAGTACTTAAACAGACTTAAAACTCCTTACAATGCAGAAATTATTTCAGCTGTAAAAACCGAAGAGTTGAACTAATCATAGCCAATAAAGTCATTCAAGAAAAAACCAATACATGATAGAAACAGAAACTGGCAGAAGGGAGATTTCATTTAAACAGCTGCTACATCCTCTTTAACTAAAACAACAAGTGATGACACGAACGTTCAGACATCCTGGGCAAACGAAAACAAGACTTCCACGCATCACAAAACAACGCCCTCTCACGGACTTGATAGCATGCTTCCAGAAGTTTCAGAGTGACGTCATCAGATTTGCATAAGCAAATCACAATCGTAACGAACCACTTATGCCCTCTAGTAGAGGCGGGAAAAACCACTTTGAAGTCAAAGAAGAAAAAGAAAGATATCGCGATACAGAGATAAACAAATTCATTTCTAAATGGATGAAGTCAAATTAAGCGAATGCAGTTGGCTGGAAAACTATTTCAATAGATAAATACAGGAACCTTATTTTAATTTAATTAAAGTATACATTAAACTTATAGAATTATACGAGACTATAATAATTAATTTAAGGAGGTGAAAAGAAGGATAAGTATGCTATTTCAAATAAAAGTAAGTGGGCCTATAGGTTTAATTAAAAGGAAATATAAAAATAGGAATATATAAATATGTGTACAGTGACAAGACTAGGGTTGCATATTCCTAACACCCATAAGGTGGCACTGCGCTATGCTGCATTTTTCACAATTTCTGTAATAGCTTTATCTCCAGAACTAATCATGAATTTTTATCAAACTTCAGATTCAGTTAGATGTTGACATAAGTTGTTGCTGATTAGATTTTCATGTAAGTTATCCAACAGGTGTCATTGCTGTGCTGAATTTTGCAGGATTTGCATGATTTTAACAATAGTCATATCTCAAGAACTGACGCACAGAATTTCATATTTTTAGAATCCTCATGGTGGGGATTGCCATTTAATTTTGGCACTGTGATAGAGAATTTTAAAGTATTAACATGTATGAGATAAAAGAAAGTTTTAGGAATGATTTTTGAATGAACTTTATTTTTAATGATATTTTATTAATTGTTTATTTCATTAAATAAAATAACAATTGCATTCTTAAACGGCGACAACATGATTTTAAAAGAGAAAACGCTTTGAAAAAATGCTACGATGCATAGTTACATACAATAGGTAAGTTTCAACTGACATCACAAATCTTCACCAGCTGAGCATAATTAAGGAAAATAATATAAATAAATAAAAATCAAAGATTATTTTTTTGTGTTTTCATTAATATGTACTAAAATTTATTTTTTAACATTATTGATAGTTGACACCATAGTGAGTGGGGCTTTTTCGATTTTCTTGCATTTTTTTTTTTAGATTACATTGGCAACTTACAGTTCGGCAAATAGTTAGGCGATAATTTATTTTATGGAAAGTGGCCGACGAAATAGTGAAAAAGTACCAAAAATGTTTTTACAAAGCCACTTTTTTATAAGCATTCAATGGTGATCTTGAAAACTGTTCGGCCCGCGTACTGGATCGGTCTGAAACAAAAATTAAATTGTAGCAGAGATATGGAAGCTTAAGTTAACTCAGGCAAGAATGTGACTAAAGTGTTCAATTAGACCAACAAATTAAATAGTCATATTTAAGTTTTGTGTGTAACTAACATTTATTAAAATGAAATAAAGCATAATTTAAGTAAAGAAACATAATTATACATTTAAAGATAGCTTATAATAAAAAGAAATAAAACATGATTATAATTAGTAAACAATGGCAACAAGTGGCCAAAAAAAAAGTCAGCTTATAAAAATAAGAGTTCTATTCATATTTCAATTGTAAAGGAATAAGACACTCACGTATTTCTAAAAGACTTGGAGTTTGAAAGCACATGTTGAGTAAACATCCTTAGAAGATTTCAATTGAGTTAAAAACCAGCAATACTTGAAGCTTAAAGATGACAGCAAACTATGACAACAAAAAAATATGTCTTTAAAATTAAAACCACCACAACTATTGTTTGACTTCTTCAGAATAAAATAAAATCGTCAATAACATAAGATAAAACCGCCAAGACAGTCATAACACAAATATAACTGCAAAAGCCGACACAAACAGCAAGCAACTGCTCTTTAAATAGCTATCCTTCCATCCGCATGCGTCCATGGGAAAACGCCCCCTTACATGGAAATAAGATCTCATCGCAATGTGCAGAGTTGAGTAAAAGCGTTGCTGCCTTACGGCAGAATTAAACTCCAATGCGGAAGAGCCGAGATTGCAAAAAGCGATCGATGTTTAACATAACTAAATGATAGTATAGACCAGAAATGAAGGTGCCGATAATATTAATAGATAATAGCCGAAGTCATGTGACTGTCATCAATAGTTCCGGGCTGACCACTTCACTTTTTATATGCCAAACGGTCATTTCAGTACTTTAATGTTAGTCGGGCGCAGGTGATAAGTCGCCAAATATTATTCTATCGCCATCATTTCATCTATATTATAATAGTTCAAGTCATCAATTGCCATAAACAAATACGGTCTGATCCCTTCGCTGTTCATATGAAAGTTTGGCACAGATGTCATATACGTCCCATATTGGCGCGATTTTGTAACGACGCAAATTTGGGGAACGCATCAACAGCATAAACAACAACATCCGGCTTACCATATCAAACAAAATAACGATACTTTGGTGCCAGTTAAGTGCCCGTTCCGTATATGACATTGGCGTTAGAAAAAAATCAATTATTCAAAAAAATCACCCATTTCATTTAAAACGCATAACTTTCTCTTAAAACATATAAATTTAAATACATAATCAGATACATTTAAAATACACATCTTTCATTCACCTCATTTAAAATACAATAGTATTTTTCCAGTATAGGTCCTTGGCGAGGAAAAAAAATAGGCATCGTATTTTCCGGCATTCTACGTCCTAATTCATACACATAAGCAGTTTTTTCAATTTATTTAATCTAAAGAAGGCAATAATTTATTTTTATATAGAAACAGAAGTAAGTTATATATAAACAAATATTTTATATATATGTATAATATGTTTATATACAAATAAATACATATAAACAAAAATAAAAGTTTACCAGGTTCGTTTTCATAGCTATTTATATATTTTGTCAACGTATTTCACTTTCTGAAGACCGAATTGCGCCAAGCTTAAAAAAAAAGGCACAAATGCCCCATATTGGTGCGATTTTTTTTTTTTTTTTTTTTTTGCCGCCAATGTCCTATACCGCACCGGGTACTTAACTGGCGCCAAAGTGTCGTTATTTTGCTTGATATGGTTACCCGGATATAGATGATATGGCAACGTGGTTTTCGCCAAATTGGCGTCGGAAAAAAATCGTGCCAATATGGGGCATATGATATCTGTGCCCCCCCCCCCCCAAGTTTATATTTTAGTAAAAAGTTTCTAATGAATAGCTATTTTTACGCAAGGTAGCGAACTTAGTGGGGAATTAAACTTAAATTTTAAAATGTGTTTTTTTTTTTTTTTTTTTTTTGAGATGAGAACTATTTATACCCCAAGTTAAACTTAGGTAATAATTTTCTGATGTGTTTACATCACCCCTTGGGAGAGAATAAGGTTTAAAAATTTAAGTTTATTTTTTATTTTTTACTGTATCACAGCTATAATATTGTTAAATATTAGCTGTAAGGATTCAACACAATTTAAATTTACATTCATAGCGTTCCTGAGTGGGAAATAGGGTATCTAAATTTAAATTAATTTTTTATGCTTTGATTATAGATTTTTTACGTTCAGATTTGGAAGTTTTTGTCCAAACTACTGCAACCTGCATTACTACGGTAGTGAAACATTTTTAATTACACATTGGTAAACTGCATCCCACATTGTGATGCAATGCTGCATACATCAACGCCTACTCTCCATTAATTTTGAAATGCGTTCGTCTGAGTGCAGTAGTTATTAAAAAACTTGACATATTAAATAAAAACATAATTTGAAGAACAAATTAAAAAAACAAAATTTATTTCCTACATTGTTTATGCCCGAGAAGGTACAGATATTCATTTAATGTTAAATTTTTGTAACAAATTAGTTAAGCCAATTGAAGATTAAAAAATAAAAATAAAATTCATACAATAGGATACTTAAAACACCCTAAAAAATTAGATTCCATTCAAATGAAATCGAAATAAATCTTAGACTTTTTTTAAGTTTTGTATTTTGCATGCATCTTATCATTTTATGCGCAATTGTCATAAACATAATGCAAAATCTGCAATACAAATATTTTCAATTAAAAATGGAAGAAGTCTAAGATTTATTTCGATTTCATTTGAACGGAATCTAATTTTTTAGGGTGTTTTAAGTATCATATTGTATGAATTTTATTTTTATTTTTTAATCTTCAATTGGCTTAACTAATTTGTTACAAAAATTTAACATTAAATGTAAAACTGATTGAATGAAATATCTTAATATCTGTACCTTCTCGGGCTTAAACAATGTAGGAAATAAATTTTGTTTTTTTAATTTGTTCTTCAAATTATGTTTTTATTTAATTAATTATTTAATTATTAAGTAGCAAAAATTTTTTATAAATGCATGATTTGCAAAATTTAAATCAATTTATTAATACTACAAACTAATATTGAAGTAACAGCATGTTTAAGTAAAATAAGTTTAATTTATATAATTTATAAACCAATCTAAATTTAAACACTTGAAATTTCACTCATTTTTACAGCTAAGGAAATTAAGTGGTATTTGTGAAAAAGAGATGAAATACGCATAACAGCAAAAAACGTATGAAATATTATCAAGATCGCAAAGAATTCTTGATTTCTCTATCAGAATCTTTGGACTTAGGGAAGGATTGAGCAAGTAAATTAGTTTCAGAATGAAAGTAACATGATGCAATCAATGCTTAGCATACATTTAAGGGAGACCAAACTGGTCGCCAGAGGCGGCTAGCATTAATAGATTTAGAATCAAATTGGAAGTGAAAAGTCGGAATATGTATGTGCCGATTTTGACAACAAAATGAAATACGAAGTGCCGAAATTATAATTGAATAAGTGACAACTGATAACCAAAAGTAAAGAAAAGATTAACCATTGAAAGAAACTGCTGCTAAAAATAAAGTATTGAAGAAACAAAGGAAATAAAAGTAAGTATCTTTATACCTAAGTGTATTGTACATTTATATATAAGGTACTTACTTTTATTTCCATTTAATTAGGGTTAATTAGAGTTTAATTAGGGCTAACAAAAACAAATTCTTTGAGTGCAATTCATATTTTTTTCCAAAATATATCCATTGTGATGCATTAACTTGGTGTGGGCAACAACCTCGATTATGAAAAATTCAATGCATTTTTTAGCTTGCTAGAAATGAATTTATTAAAAAATGTATACTTTTGCTATGTTTATTTTTCAACAATTTTTCTGGATCAAGAAACAAAAAATTAAATATTATTTAAATTATCCTTTTGGTCTTTTGATTGATTCCTTATCCTTTAAATCGTAAATTTATTGATTTGATAATAAAGCGTATTTTTTATATCCCTCTTTTTTTATTGATTTTTTTTTTTCTACTTTTAAGTCTTTAACATGTTTTACTGTTGCAGTTTCACAGTGCTTTAGAATATTTTGAGAAACATTTATTGGAGCATAATTAAATCCATTGTTTTTTCAACTCCCATACAATTGCACGAGTTACAGAGAATATTTGGCAATTTAGCACTTGTGGCCGCCTCATTGAAAATTCCTTAAAATTATTGTATTAAGTTATAATTAAGTTGTAAAAATATTATAATTTTGCGCTGTCATCAGAAACACCCCTTTGTGCATAATTTCCAGCCTAACAGGAAGTGAGGTAGAAATCAATTGTATTGCATTCCGGTTGAGTTAAATAAAAGTGTAAAAATAAATAAATGCTGAAAAACTACCGAGCAAGGCTCGGTCTAACAGGTAGTTTATTTAAAACACATTAATTAATATTTAAAATAGTTCCAGTTTCGTAAAAAAATTATGTTGAATTTCTTTTATTGAAACAATTTTATCCAGACAGCTCAAAACTTAAAAATCAGCATCAGGGACATGGGAAGGTAAGGAATTTCATGCTACATTTTGACATTCAACATTGTCCAAAACGTATTTATCTCATTAATATTGTTATACAATCATGCAATGGCATGGTTTCCAATATATGAAATAAAAAAACCTGAAGAATATGTACTAAAATAAAAATTATTATTCAGGGATTTAAAAATTAAAATTATGGGAGAATACCTCATATCTGTACATGCCCCTCTCACACCCATTTGTGTCTATCAAAAATTCTAATAATCTCTTTTCTGTCGATTGTATTTTCACAAAATTCCACGGATACTTTCTTAGGCCAGTTTTATTTTGACCACTCTGTATAATAATTAATAAAATTATAATAAATGTGTAATTTTTATTGGAATACATATTTATTTAGCTGATGCACTGGAAAAAACAAAATTAATTTTAAAAAAAAAATTGTGTTAGCTTTTGAATTTAGAAATTGCATAATGAGATTTGATGGGAGAGGGAGAAATAATAAAAACTTTCCAAATGCTTAGAGTATTAATTACCACTGAAAATATCTTTTGAGACCAGGCCATTTATTTTAGAAGGCAAAATTATCCATTTTCAAAAACCAAACATAGTTGAATATTGGGAAAGGGAAAAATACAGCCCCTAATCCCTTAAAAACCTAACTGAGAGGGACTTTACTTCATTACAATTTAGAAAATAAAAATGTTACTGTTTAAAATACACCAATTTAAAAAAAAATGTACACAAGCCATTACATCTAAGATTTAAATGCAGTTTTCCGTATGTAAAATTACAGCTTTGCGATGATTAGATGCACATAAACTCTACACTCATCGGTAGAGAATGAAGGAGTTTGAGAGTAGTACATATGCAGCATGAGGCGTTAAGGGTTAAAACCTATATACATATGTTTTTCATTCTTTACAAATCTGTCTTATGTTCTTTCTTTTCAGAGAACTCTTAATATTAAATCAAATATTGATTATAAGGAAACAATGAACAACTTCTTCAGGCACAATATCAATGTTCTCAAGAATGCTCTTCAGGGTCCAATTCCAGGTATTTACTAGATTATGGAATATATTTACTTTTCTTCTCTGTTTTTGTAAAAAAAATAAATAAATAAATAAATAAATAAAAAAAAAAAATATGAAACTCTGAATCAACATTCCATTTGTTTAATCAGTTTTGTTTTAAATTGCACATTTTTTTACTTCCTTGGCAAATGCATGTATTAGTAAATTGTACGATATTTCTTTATTATTATAGAAATATTGATTTATTCTTCAGGTAAAGCACTTTTTTTATTTCAGTATACTCTTTTTACTTACTATTTTTGCATTTTTGTCATAATTGAATAATTAATTTTATCAAAACTTTTGTATGTTGTGTATCTATTAAAATAGGGATGCACAACCTGTAGCCTGCAAATTTCGTCAATTTATAACTGGTAAAAATTACAATTTTTGTCCATATGGTCACAGGAAAAATTCTTGAATTTTGTCAGTTTGCCATGGGAAAAATCGCAAATTTCATTGATCAGGTGTTGAAAAATATAAAATTTTGTCTCAGAGGCACAGAAAAATCTCGGATTTCGTTGATTGGACATGGAAAAATCACGAGTTTTGTCAATGAGGCTTGAAAAAATCACACATTTCATTGATCAGGCAGGAAAAAATCGTCATTTTGTTGATGCTGCGTGAAAAAAATTGCAAATTTTGTTGATCCGCTATGGAAAAAAATCACTAGTTTCATCAGTCGCAAGAAAAAATAGTGAATTTCATCAATTTGCTGAGAGAAAAAATTGAATATTTCATCAGTCAGTTAAGAATGATGAATTTCATTGATCGGGTGCAGAAAAAATCTCAAATTTTGTCCATCAGGAGTGGAAAAATCTCAAACTTTGTCCATCAGGAGTGGAAAAATCTCAAATTTTGTTGATTGGCTTTGGAAAAATCACGTGTTTTGTCTGTTTATCATGAATTTCATTGATCAGGTGCGGAAAAATCACAAATTTCGTTGATCAGGCACGTTATAATTACAAATTTTGTCGATCAGGGACGTAATAATCACAAATTTTGTCAATCAGGCATGTAATAATCACAAATTTTGTTGACCGTGCTCTGAAAAATCACAAATTTTGTCGATCATGCACTGAAAAATCACAAGTTTTGTCAATGATACATGGAAAATTTGAAAATTTCATTGATTGGCTGCAGAAAAATCGATGAGGTTCGTCCTTTTATCGCGAGAAAAGATCATGAATTTCGTCAATTTGCCGCAGGAAAAGATTACAAATTTCACTAGAGTCTGTTAAGAATTGTGAATTTTGTTGGTCGGGTGCGGGACTATTGTGAATTTTGTCAATCATGGGCTGAAAAATTGCAAATTTTGTCAATCGGGTACGTGAAAGTCATGAGTTTTGTCAATTGGACTCGGAAAAAATGCGAATTTCATTGGTCAGTCATGAAAAAATCGCGAATTTTGTCGATCAGGTGCAAAAAAATCACAACTTTCCTCGATCGGGCATGGAAAAATAGCGAATTTCTTCAATCCATTTTCTTTTCAACTGTGTTGCCTTTGCTCATGACTACTTTACATTATTGAAGTAAACAGATGTTCATTCTTGGAATAGAAAAAAAATTCATGCTTAAAAATTAGTTAAAAAGATGCTCAATTGAGCAGCAATTACATAAATTTCATTCAGAAGTTTATTTTATATATATGACGATGTAGTAGGTATTGAAATTGTATAATATTCATCAATAATGTTAGAGTGATGAAAGCAATAGCACTGTTTGTTGTCACCAATGTTATACATTTCTAAAAATTGCAACTAAGTTTTGACTGGCATCCAAAAATAGATTATGCTTTTTTGACGACGACAAAGAAATCCACAATGAAAGAAAATACAACTTTATTGCTAATAAGGAATTGTTAAATGATCTTATAATAAAGCTACAGAAAAAAAAAAATAATAATAATAATAATAATTCCTATAAAATTGCAGCTTTTCATTGCTTAATTTGACTCCAAAACCAATTATTATTTCATGCTTTTTTTTACTGTAAGACTATTTTTGATTTTAATTTTTCTGAAATCCTTTTCTTTTCTGAATTCTTTATTAAAAACTAATTCCTCTTGCATATAATTTATTATTTATTTTAAAGTAGTCGGTAACTAGTAATCAAGGTATGCAATCAATGTAATAATACATAAGCAAAGCATAACATCATTTTCACCTGCACAAACTTTTCACGTGTACTTTATATATGTACTTTTATGCTTAATCACCATGCATTCAAATAAAAATATATTTTCCACTTAACTGTAATGAAAAATTGCCATTAATAAAGTTAAAATGCATAAAGCAGACCCCACAGAGCTCCTATTTTTCCTACTTTCTCCTGTTTTTTAGTACTCTTGTTCTTTTTTTCTGTTTTTTCTTATTTTTTCCCATTAAAACACTGTTTCAATTTCTATATCCACCGATGTGTCATCATTATTAGTAAATTTTTTTCCTATTTTTCTCAAAACCCGGAAAGCCTTTGGTCCTTAGGATTTCATATATTAGGTTCTGTACTGTACAAAAATTATAAACAATGCATTATTTAGTATATAAAATCCAAACATTAAAATATATAATGTACAAATAACAAAAAAAATTTCAAAAATACGATTAAGAAGTACAAAATTATAACAAATGCTATGCTTTTCAAATAACTATAACTGAGACAGAGCAATATATACAATAATACAGTAAAATACAATATTAATTACTACACTAAATCAGTAGTTTCCAAATTTTTTTACTCTGAGCCCTTTTTTAATATGAACTTCTATGACGGAGCCTAAGTGTATTGTATCCTATGTTACAAGGTAATTTTATTTGCATTTCTACTGAGCACAGGAAGAGAGAACAGATAGTAATCTAACAGTTGTGTATTGTCCGAAGAATAAAATTATGTATTGAAACTTTTACCACAGTACTCAATTTATTTTCGATTTTCGTTAATACAGGCAATATTGTCAAACCATACTTAAAAATCCTCCAAAAATCAAGAAATCGTAGAATTCGCCTTACAATAAATTTTATATTGTTAGTGTGACGAACAAAAACACATAAATATTTAATGTAAGATTTGTGATTGGGTTGTTTACATAAATGTCTAAATTCCGGTGTTTATGTAAGTATCGTCTGCTGCATATTCCGTGGTTTCGTATGCTCCGAATCCATGTAAGTTTCTTGTTCTTTTTTTCCGCATGTGGCAACACTCTGTGTTTTATTCTGTTTTGATTTGTGTTGTAGTAGAATGTGAAAAATGATGGAATGCAGTAAGCCGCTGTTGGCTCGCAAATATTTAGTGTTCTAATAAATTCATGTTTATAGTCCACTTTGGTGTTTATGTGAACGAACCAGTAGGGTAAGTGATTGTAGTTAAAAACTCTATATCATTTGTTGGTACAAGTCTAGCCAGAGCGCTAGTGAAAAATAAAAGAGTACAATCGAACAATTTATGAACTGCCGTATGATATCGTCTGTCGATGGAAATTGTGTGAGATCGAAGGAAAAATTACCTCAGGTTGTGAGGTAAGTTAACTTTGAACATTCTATTTCATGTCTAAAAATAATTTGTATTTAAAAGTGTAGAATTATTTTGAAAGTATACAGTTTAGATATTTTAGAACTAGTTTTGGGCTTGATTTAAGCAAAAATGAGGGAACTGGTATCTTTAAAAACAAAAAGAACTGCTCTACGGAGAAGTGTAACAAATTACATTAAGAAAATCGAAAGTATAATCGCAAGTGATGACATTAATGTAATAGAATTAGAAGAAAATATTGAATTATTAAAACAGAAAGAAACGGATCTAAAAAAACTGGATAGGGAAATTGAAGTTTTAATTACAGAACCTAAACAATTAGAAAGTGAGATAGATAGCGCACAGGAAATCTCAGATAAAATTGATTTGTGGAAATTTAAGGGTGAAAAAATGTTGAAAATACAAAATGCTGAGTTAAATAAGAGTGAAATTAAATCTGATAGTGTAATTTCAGAAAACGTGTTTGAGAATATTAAATTACCTAGGTTATCATTACCTACTTTTGGATGCAATATAACAGAATGGATAGTGTTTTAGGATCTTTTCAATGCATGCGTAAACAGCAATACAAGTATATCTAATGCCCAAAAATTACAGTATTTGAAGGCTTCGTTGAAAGGTGAAGCGTATCGCGTCATTCAGTCTATTCAAATTTCGAATTCTAATTTTGAGATTGCATGGAATTCACTTCTCACTTCAAAAGTGATCTTAGAGTATCAGCATTCATGATGGATAAGGTGACAGATAATATTCCCTATGTGTCTTTGCCTTCAATCATTTGCAATGATTTAATGTTAGCTGATCCATTATTTTTCAAATCACAAAAAATTGACATTCTATTTGGTGTAAGTGTATTTATGCATTTAATGACTGGAGAAATTGTCAAACGTGAACCTCACCTTCCATTTGCATTAAATTCGAGACTTGGTTGGATAATTTCGGGTACTACAAATTTTGAAACTCTGGCAACTGATCCAGTATGTGTAAATCATTTAAGTACAAAAACTGACAAGTTAGTAAATTTGTTCTGGGAATTAGAAAAAATTCCAAATGTGCAACCTTTAACAGTTGAAGAAAAACTTTGTGAAAGGCATTTTGAGAGTTCTCATTTCAGGGAAAAAACAGGCCGCTACTCAGTCGCATTACCGTTTAAACAGGATCGAGATAATTTAGGTGATTCTCGCCAAATGGCACACAGAAGATTTCTTTATCTTGAGAAGAGATTAATATCCATGCCAGAAATCTACAACCAATATGTTCAATTTATGAAAGAATATTTATCTCTGGGCCACATGGACCTTTTTCAAATACAGATCGTGAATTAGAGGATAAACATTATTACATTCCACACCACTTCGTCTTGAATAGTTCTAGTTTAACCACCAAATTAAGAGTAGTTTTTGATGGGAGTGCTAAAACAACAACAGGTGTATCTTTAAACGACACTCTAATGGTAGGTCCCAAAACACAAGATGACTTAATTTGTATTTTATTAAGGTTTAGATTTCATAATATTGCAATCACAGCTGATATAAGAATGATGTATAGGCAGGTAAAAATTCATGACAAAGAGAGAGATTTTCAGAGAATATTATGGAGAGATAGTCAAGATAAACAAATACAAGTTTTTCACTTAAACACTGTCACATATGGAACTGCTTTTGCTCCATATCTTGCAACTAAAACTTTGAGTCAGTTAGCAATTGATGAGTCTTAATTTCCCAAAAGCAAAGACTGTAGTTTTAAGAGATTTTTATGTTGATGATGTTTTAACTGGTGTTGAGAATAGTTAGGAAGGTACTGAATTGATATATGAATTGCAGAAAATGCTAAAAAAAAAAGGTGGGTTTGAGTTACATAAATGGTCCACAAATGAACCATCACTATTCAAAAATGCTGGGTTAGCAAACACAATTAATGATAATATGCATAGTGTAGTGGGCAATAAAGCCATAAAAGTTCTAGGAGTAGAATGGCATCCTGATAATGATATGTTCAAATGTAATTTCAGTGATATAGATTATCAAAGTGTCCCTACTAAAAGAATCATTCTGTCATTTGTATCAATGCTTTTTGATCCATTGGGATGGATTGCACCTTTTGTAATTCTAACTAAAATGATCCTTCAAGAACTGTGGAAATTACAATTATCATGGGATGACCTAGTACCAGAAAATATTGATCAAAAGTAGAAAATTTTATGCCAAGAAATCAAACTCTTAAATTCCATATGTATACCTAGAAAAGTCATCTTGCCCAATTATTCTCAATGTGAACTTCACGGATTTTGTGATGCTTCAGAAAAGGGTTATTCAGCAGTTATTTACGTTAAAACTTGTGATAACTCTAACACTGATGTGAACTTTTAACAGCTAAAACTCGCGTAGCACTACTTAAACCTATCACGATTCCAAGACTGGAATTATGTGCTGCAGTATTGCTGGCACACTTAATACGGGCGGTTAGAGATACATTACATATAAAACCTGATTCTGTGCACGCATGGAGCGATTCACAAATTGTATTGTCATGGCTAAGATCAAATCCTAAAAGATGGCAAGTCTTTGTAGCCAACAGAGCATCTGAAATCCAATCCATTTTACCAGCTGAGAATTGGAACCATGTGAACGGAAAAGAAAATCCTGCTGATTGTGCATCACGTGGGTTGCTTCCTGCAGAACTACTGTCCCATGACTTGTGGTGGAACGGCCCACTGTGGTTAAGAAGCAATGAGGTTTCCGTGCATGAGCCTATTACCATAAATGAAGAAGAATTACCAGAAGCACGTAAAACATTATCATTTGTAGTTTCTGAAGATGTAAAAGAACTTGATATTATATCAAAAATATCTTTGTTTTCCAAGTTGCAATGCATATTTGCTTGGCTATTGCGATTCATCTCCAATTCAAAGGTAACACGTAGAAAGAAATACATCCTTTTTATCAAGCAATGAAATTCAAGCCGCAACACGCTGCATTATTCAAATAGTTCAACAAGTGAACTTCAATAAAGAAATTCAATGTTTAGAAGCTGAAAAAGAGCCACCTACAAATAGCAGTCTCGTTTGTTTGTGTCCAATTTTAGATAACAAAATATTAAGAGTAGGAGGAAGATTGAAAAACGCACAGCTGTCAGAGAATGAAAAGCACCCAATCTTATTACCATCAAAGCACCATGTGACTAAGATCATAATTAGACATTTTCATGAAAAATATTTCCATGGAGCTCCAGAGCTTCTTCTTTTTTTAATTAGACAGAAATTTTGGATCATTACTGCTAGGTCTGTTATTCGGAAAATAGTAAGAACTTGTGTTACATGTTGCAGATATAGAGCTCAAACTGCAAAACAAATAATGGCTAATCTTCCAGTATCTAGAGTAACACAGTCACTGCCATTTCATCGAGTTGGAACAGATTTTTCAGGACCATTCATGATTAAATATTGTGCAGGACGCAGACTAAAATCATTTAAATCATATGTGTGTGTATTTGTCTGCTTCGTCATCAAAGCAGTCCATCTTGAAGTTGTAGAAGATCTTTCAACAAAGGCATTCTTAAGTGCATTAAAACGATTTATCACAAGAAGAGGGAAACCTTTTGAGATTTTTAGTGATTGTGGAACTAACTTCAAAGGTAAATGTTACGTATAAATGTTACGTAACATCATACTTTCCAATTAGTTTAACAATATTAAATCTATCAACCATTATTTATTTAATTAATAAAAATTTAATCAATTCAAAAACATTATTTATCTTTCCAAATAACAATTTAAAATATCTATATTACGTTAATATTTCTAACTACTAAAATTTGATTCTAATATCTATTAAATAATTTATTTAACAGTGGTTTCTAGATTGTTTACAAAAAGTTCTAAGTCTTTAATATTAACCTTTTAAAAATTCTTAAATATTCATTAAATTCATTGCAAAATATATTTATTCGATTTAAATAATTATTTACTTTCAGCAGACAAAATTTCATCTATTTTGATGCAAAAGATCGCGAGTTATCCTAATTTTAAGTTTTATTTACTTTCGCTTCTTTTAAATACGCGCGCCGTCCATTTTAAGATGCACCGGATTCGCCATGATTTCGTTTCTTCACCGACGCGAAACTACATCGCGTCGTCTCAAAAGACGCCATTTTTGCTCGGGGGAGTTGCGATCTCATGACGGGTTCAGTGACCGGACGCTATTGAATTGTTTTTGGAGAACACTGATTGGTTCTCTTAATTTTGAGCGTCCTTTTCGAAATATTCCACGCGGTTTTTCTCTCTCTCTCAGTGTTGCCAATCTGCGGGTAATTACCCGAATTGCGGGTATTTTGATCGCTTGCGGGTATTTTGGGGGGTATTTTCGAACGCAGTATTTGAGGGTATTTTTTTTTTAACTTGACGTACAAGTTTTGGCTTTTTTAGTACTTTACTCTTGTGCAGTTTGTATTTTCTCACTGGCAGCCAGAGTTTCGTATCGTTCGTAAACGTGTTTCAGTCAGTCAGCGGATGATAAATGAAGATGAAAGAGAGGAAAAGGGAATGGTTTTTAGAGGGGAGGAAGTCTTTGTCAGCGTCAGGGAAACTTTGAGGGGTAATGCGCGATGATTTTTTCTCACATTCTTTGTAAGTAATTAAATGCGGATTTGCTAATGATTAACAAACGCTGGTGTGCTCTACAAGGGGAAAATCATTTACCACCCACATATGGTAATACTTTTATTAAACTCAGACTGGAATGCATTATGATCTTTAAAAGATTTTCCGCTCGGGCTGGGGAGGAGTGGTAAACGATTAATTTTCTGATCTAAGAAGATCGAAGACCTTCTAATCGAAAGGGTTTTTTTCTTCTTCTTTTTTTTTTCTTCTCTTCTTGGAAAATTTCCTTTCCGTTTCTAAGTAGAATTGAAGAAAAGACACTCCATGCTTATCCGATTTCATCATACAGTTTTTAAGAATTAACCAATATAACAGCAAGTATTTATTCAAATGATAAAAAAATTAATAAAATATAAAACATAAATGTTTAATGAAATTAGTAATTCATTTCAGATTTTTCCTAGAGATCTGCACCGGCCGGGCCTTGGTCCGAAGTCTGAGCTCGGGCCTAATTCCATTCACGGCGCTCGGGCCAAGCCTGGTCTTTGCTGTTTCGGACCTGGCAGGGCCCGAGCCTTACTTTTATCTGAAGACTCGGATCGTGTTGGGCCGAGCCGGACAAACTCATTCTCTCAGTTCAGAGCCAGGAGCTTGCTTCTTCCTAGATTCTCGACATTTTCACTCCCGGTCTTAACCCAGCCCTATGAAAGTCATTGTCTTGACGTCCGTGTAAAAATATATAAAATCTAACCCGGTCCAAAGATTTGTGCAAAAAAATGCATATATTTTTAAATCGCAATTATTCTGCAATTAAACGTCAAAATTTATTTTAGTGCTCGCGATTATATGTTTCTAGATGTTTAAACATATACGTAGTGAAGCGCTAATACCATATTATACTAATTCAAAATCGAAACCCGGTATAACATGTTGCAAACGTATTAAATGTATAACCGGGAGCACTAGTTTATTCTTTTTAAAGAATTGTAGATTTCTTGGCAATAAAATTAAAATACGCTAAAATCTGTAGAAAACAACCTGCCTTTGACGGAATCGTGTCTTAAACAAAAAAATTTTTGATTCAAGCAAAATGAATATAATAATACACGAGAAAAGAATATAATACTTTTACACCTGCTAAAAAGTAAACTTGTCTGTAACGCACTATTTTCTTATTGTGTGATTCCGTTTTAGAAGTTTTTACTGTATAATGTATTTCAGATTTTTAAGTCACCGATACTTGGAATATGGACTAACAATATTAATGATAAAACATTTACATACAAACAAAAGATTTATTTTAAATATATATATATATTGCAGTCTAAGGCACTTCTTTTAAAATGTAAATTATAACTGTGAAAAAAAAAAAAAGGTAAAATAAGCATTTTTCGTTAGAACACCACGTTCGAAATTTTTTAGACATATCAATGTAAAAATCTATGTCTCATAAAAATTCAGTCGGGCCGGACTGGGCTCGGATCAAACTTTTAAATTGGGTCGGGCCGGATTGAACATTTTCTCTATGTATCGGACCGGGCCCGGAGGTAGAAATTTTGGCCTGTGCAGACCTCTAATCCTACCTCCCCCCCCCCCTAAAAATGATCCAGTTATAAATATTTCAAGATCCTTCTTGAAGTATTCGATCTTTAAATTGATCCTTTGAGCTTGAAATCTTTTGTTAACAAAGGATGGCTTGTTTTGATGGCTGGCCAGACCAAAAGTTAAATCGCTGACACTGGATACTTCTAAAAACGTAATTTGCATAATAATCTTTCTGCAGAATTAAACAGTCCACTCCTCTGAATACAAAGCCTATCTTTAAATTTGGAAATGTTATGTTTTTAATTTCATAAATGGAGAATTTTGTAAAAGAACTAGTAACTGTAAGGAAGAAAAGAAAATTGTAAAAATAAGTAATATGAAAGAAATTTATAGTGATTATAGATAGTAAAAATTTATATTTTAATAATATGCATGTAATAATCTGTTTATAATGTATGTATTTCATGAAAAAATGATATGCCCTTAGCCCTTGTTATTATCCCCTTACCCTATGAATTAGTTGGGTTTTACATCACTAGATGGCGCTTCTAAACTCAAAGCTTGAGGGTATTTTGCGGGTATTTTTTTCACAGTTGGAGGGTAAATAGCAAATTCTCTACTGGCAACACTGCTCTCTCTTCGAATCTGGACGTCGATGTGCAAACATGCGCGCATCATCGCTCCAGAAAATATCAACATTTTTATACGATCGGTTCTTTGGCTAAACAGGTCGAAGGCCGATTGCTTTTAAATAAACTTAATAATACTTAAATACCTAATCAAAATCGTCTACCATAAAACAACTAATCATCTGAAGATGCTGGTACCACTTATGATGTTGAATGCAGTAGATGTTTCGCTGACTGAGACCGCTGTTAGAAATTTGTCGTGGAGGTACCTGAATCACAAAAGAGGAAGTTTCATTGCTCTACCTATCCAGAGAATTAGCAAAGAGTAAATATTGTTGCCCTGAAGTATGGAGCTAGTCTGTTTATTAACACCATTACAAGGAGTATACAGTTTTTACATCTACTTTGAGAAGTTGATTGGTGATTGCGTGCGCCTAGAGAAGGTATAGATACTTTCCCTTATAAATTTTCTCTCAGATGTCCATTGAAGAACAATAAGTACTACGTGACTCTGAAAAAGGATTTCTTGAACAGAATTCAATCCTGAATTTTTCCAGATTCTATCGCTAGTTCTCTAAAAGTGAAAAAAAAAAAAAAAAAAATTGCCATCGTTCTAATAATGAACATTCGGTTCAAAAGAACCATATTACTGGAAGATGTACAATTAGCATCTTCAGATATAGAGTCATAGCACATATACAAGTTTTGCATGACGAATAATTTTTGAAGAGAATGGTAGTTGGTTGTAATAATTATTATTTACGATTCTATTAAATGTTGATCACTAAAGAGAATGTTTAATATAAGAAATACACAATAGGAAGAGAAATAATGTTGTATTGTTATATCCTCAATAATAATTATATTATATGTAGGGGTCTGCGCAGTTCCTCAATTTTGATATGTTTACCAAAATAAATATTGGTTTAAGTTAAGTGTGTGTATCATCTGTTTCTTCCATGGGTGAGTTTAGTTTATTTTATTTTTCTTTTCAGCTTATTTCAATTCAAGGCAACTTAATTATTTTTAGTAAATTCAATTAACTTAATTCTTAATCTTCACGTTGCCTAGTTAAAGATCGCGACACTTACGATCACGGCCATACGTGGTGTCGGAATGGCATTTTGGTTACCAGATTTTTCAATAGCATTTTTAATTGTAATTTTTAATTTATTCTTCTGGTAATCAATCTGCGATCCCGAGATCGTAACACACAAAATATTACATTTTGGTGCCTTATACCATTTGTGATTCGTTCTTGGTTTGAAAATAATTGACTTTAATATTGCATATATTACTAATATTTATTTAAAATTTAACAAACTTTAGAGAAAATTTTATTGAATTTGATTTAAATACTTGTCTCTTAAATGTAAACTACTAAAAGAAAATAAACTTTTAAAAGTAAATAAATAATATAATAGAAATAAAATATTTCTATGCTAAATAATAACTTTTTCTGATTGTTTGATTTTTAACTCCATGTGACACCAAATCTCAATTCTTTGATAATTTTATTTCATTATTTTGCTCATATTTTATAAATTCCTTCTTATATAAATGGGAATTTTATACAATTATTTAATGGATGCCAATATATTCAATTTTACTTCAAGATGTGCAATTTTGAAATATATATCAATGAATTTAAATATTTGTTTGCATAAAAATAATTCATATGTATATTTAAAACTTTGAATATTAATTTGTGAGATGTTTACTTTATATTATGTTTTGGTCAGATTTTAATTGGGTGATATTTTATAATTCTAATTTGGTAGATGGTAACTAACTGATCACTCTTATGAATTTATGGTTTATTTTGTTCACTCATATTTAAGATTTTATCATGTTCAGCATGAGTTATGTATCTGGATGCACATGAAAAGGCCAATTCATGTGTTCAAAATTTTTATATATTTGGCTCTGGCCCAGTCAATATTTTACAGAGATGCATATCTCATCTTGAACAAATTAAGGGTTCTACATATCCATTTTTTTTATCTTTTGGGGAAATATAATATAAAATATTAGGTAAGATTTATTAAAGGTTTAAAATTTTGTTAAAGTTTAATACATTTAAAGAATTTAGATATTTTTATGTTCTGCTGAAATAAAAGTTTTACAAAGTATTTTATGGTTTTATTGTTATGATATGAAATAATTATCAAAGTTGGTTCTCTAATATTTCAAATATTTTAGGTTGATTCTTGAATTTTAAATATAAAAGTATTTAATTAAAAAAAAAAAAAACATAAATTGATATGTACTGTTGATAATTTAAAACTGCTAAAAAAATTTTTACTGATATAAACAAATAATTTTGAACTACTTATTTTATTCTCTCAAATATTACTACTATTACCCCTTAAATTATATATTTTTTTTACTATTGCATTCTCTTCCCCCCCCCCCTTAATTTTTACATACTTTCCTGTTTACTCTCTCGCTCAGGGTTTCTCAGAATTGTCCCACGCTTATGACGAAATAATTCTTTAATGTGATGAGAGTATCTAGTTAAGTCTTAGTTTAAAATTTCATTTGGAAATCTGCGGGATTGAGTTCTGTTTCAGAATGCAAGTTAACCAGGTCTTGCGATTCTTGAGCTTTTATGCTCAGACAGTAACGAAAATCCTTGGCACTTTTCTCTACTCAATAATTTAACATTAAAAATCTTTATTACTATTTTGCTGGGGTATTTAATTAACTAGGGGTTATTCAAATATGTATTAACCCGGAGATAAAGATTTGTATCTTGGCCGGATTTTAGGGACGTTTCACAAATGAAAATAGCTTTTCATGCACCCTCCGGTGTATCTCAAGCGTTATTTTAAATACTCTATTGATATTCATTTTAATATTTATTTTTATGCTATAGTTAAATTAAATTTTTTCATTTTCATGTACATTGGCAATAGATTTAATTTTATTTTTGAGAGAATTATTAGTGTTTATGTTTTGCTGAGGGATGGTTTTATAAACAAAACATTAGTCTTTTCGTAATTTTTAAGGGTACCCTGTATGTCAGGTTAACAAAGTGTGAAAAACTATTTTGAGACTAAACTTCGATTTAGAGAAAAGAATGATAATGATAAATAAAAAAGATAGAAAAATATGTATAAAATAAATACATATATAAGTATAAAAAATAATAAAGACAATGATTTATTTTTTCTTCATCAAGCTATAACGTGCTCATTCAGGAAACTAATTTGTGCGGCTTTGAGGAGAAAATTATTTTTTTGTGGTTTTGGTATAACTTAGTTCAGCAGATGAATTCGTTTCATTTATGTCACATTTCTTAATTGTTGACATTTAGGTCTGACTAGCAATTGCCAATTCTTATTTTGACAGTGTGCACACTTTAATAAAATTTCACCAATAAAAAGAAAATGATGATGATATAGATAAGTATAAGAAAATTTAGATGATTTCATTTCGCTTTCTCAGAAAGCTAATTTCTTCTTTTCTGGTTTTGCTCTATCTTAGTTCAGCAAGTGAAATTTTTTTTCATTGATGTTTACACTAATTAATATTTTGCTACTTTTTATGAGTTTAAAATTTCGAATGGAGAAATTTTCTATGGCAGGGTATTTATTTTGTTTACATTCTGGGTCTGACTAGCTCTGGACAAAACCTTTTTTTTTTTGTATGCGCATACATTAATAAAATTTGAAATGTTATGAATAAAAAGAAAAATATGATATAAATTTATTTTGGAAATCATCAATTTTCTCTCATTGTTGTTGGACAATACTAAGGAGAACTGTGGCGGTAAAAAAGATGATCGTTTAAGTGGTTAAAGTACACGTTGTGAAGTTCTTTTAATAAATTACTATTGATCGTTAAAGAAATAATAAAACTGGAGTGTTCTTACTTGAAATGTAGACAGTGAAGAGGCAATTTGATGAAAACAACTATTCTTTATTTCTTACGTTAGTAGCGGTAGAAGGTTAAGAAAATACTTGCTTCTGGTCACCATTTTAAAATAGAAGAACTAATCTTTTAAGAAGAACAATAGCAGCCAACATGGAATAAATCCATGGGATTCCTTTTAACGAGAGCAGCACAACTTTAAAGCATTAAACTTTGAGAAAAAAAAAAACATCCACTTAAATAAAATATCAAACTCATTCGGCAAAAAAAAAACGGCACGGCATTCGAACGGCCGGCCAGCGGGCTGGCGCTCCGCTAAAATCTGCGTTAAAAGACTACATCTTTTTCAGACAACATCAAACCAAATTCTGAATTAAAAATTAACGAGTTTTAGTATTTAAATGATGAATACGGGGTTGACAAAGTAATTAAAAGGCAGACTTTAAATTGATTAGCTAAATTAACATTTACGGGAAATTAATGAGAATCGAATTACAAGCTACAGAATTAAAAAAAATTTCACTGATTGGAAAACGAAACCAAACGATTCTCCTGTCAGCGATCGGCGTCAAAAGAGGGCGGAGTATAATTTCAATGACGTCATCATAATGCAAGCTGTCTCCATCGATACGAGAGCTCCAGAAATGTGCTCCCAAAATAACGGAGTGCGCATGCGCTAGCTGCCGATCCGCTCCCAACGCAGATATGAATATCGGCGGTGAAAAATGAACTTGCTTTACGGCGAGAGATAAAAGCGTCAACATCGCGGCGTAAAGATTGAGTTTAAATAGACATCGATGCAAAAAAATAGCTGAAAGGAAATAAAAATAAACCAAATTTAAATACTGTGAGAAGTATTCTCACATTACCTCCCTTCACCGAGAAAATTTTGTAAGACCAGGAGATGTAAAAGGCAAAATCGATCAAAAACCTTTTACAGAAAATGGGATGACAAAATTTTGAACTGCCAAAGCGAAAAAAATCATTAAAGTCGAACAATAAAATTTAAAGTTAAGGTGCTGGGAAAAAAAATTGGTGATTTAACAGTTGAGAAAAGAGAAAAAAAAAAATTGGTGCTGGAAAAAAATATTGGTGACCAAAAGTAAGAGAGAGAAAAAGAATATACATTGCATAAAGTACATTCATAATCCAAAAAGTATACAATACATCAAGTATACAATAAAAATGCCAAAAATACAGTAACATTGGCAAAACCTTCTATTTGATCTCATAAAATTATCCTAAAAATGTTAACATATTCTGAGTTAACAAAATTGAGATCATTGACTAGTCATAACAATTTTTGCTATCTTGGTACCAAATAAAAACAGAATTAACTTCTGATAAAAGTTGCAAATACAAAAGCAACAAAAAAGTCAAGAAACATTTTGTAGTTTGACTTTTACAACATGCCTAGGACTTTTTAATTTTAGAATTATATCTAAAAAAATAAAGAGTTTTCTTTATTACTCTTAACATGAAAGGAAATGAAATGGCCATATATAAATAAACTTTCATAAAACATAATGATATCCTTTTAGTGTATCAAACTTTAGTATTTCATTTAAAATAAAACAGACAACCAATTGTATGTGATACCAATTGTGTAATTGAGTCGTGCACTACCCAATCACCCAAACAAGGTATCCCATAAAAACAAGTTGCTATTTCAATTAAAAGACATGTCATAATTAAGTGTCATAAATCCCATCTTAGACACAATTTCTTTGAACTTTATACTTTACTAAATAAAAATTTCAATGTATTAGTCATAAGAATTCTTAATATATATATATGAGACTCAAAAGATTAGATAAATATACATATACCATGGTTTTTCTTTAAAATGTGAGAGACTGGTTGGTGATCACCAAAAAAAAATTTAAGTACTTCCATATAGAATGAAAGAAAAAATTTGACAAAATCATGAGTTTATAAAACTAAAATACCACGTACCAGGAATATAATTTTTAAATAATCATTTAAATATAATATAGAAATAAAATTATTACAATTCAATGTTAAGCTCACAATGATGATAATGACAAAGATAAATCATCAGCAACACCGTAAACAAACAAACAAAAAAAAATAGATATATATATGTAAATATTGAAGTCCACAACCACGTTGATGACCATCATGCCCTAGCCATCAGCATGTACATGAACAAAAATAAACACATATAAGATCTCCTACGTAAAATTTTAGGTGGCTTGGATCTCCTAGCAAGGCTCCTAACATCTTAAGTAAAAGAAAATTTTGATTATAATAACACTGTGTAACTGCAGGTGGGTAAAGGCAATGTTTTAGGATTCAAAATGATGTTTTTTGAGTCCAGAGCCATATGGAACAAGGCTATTTGAGATAAATAGATGTCACTGAATGTTTAGTAACACAACATGAGGTGGTACACTGGTATAGTGCTGTCGAAAAAAAACTGGAACATTCACATAATAATCATCAAAATAGATGATCTTTGCATGATGACATTAGAACATTTTAACATGACGAGACACTTCGTAGAAAGTGAGAATGCATTGCATTCTCTTTGAAGCACTTAACTGACGACATCGTACTCATTACTGCAGAGCAATCATAACTCTTGCGACGCATACATGAATCACTTTTGCAGAGTTAACAAGGACGAGAAGTCGATGGTGCACTTATGATGAAATGTAGGACATAATCAGGAGTTGAGGTCAAGAAGCACTTTTTTAAAAAAAAAAAATTTACTAGATGATTTATAGAAAAAAAATTCTATATATATATAAATGCGCTGGTAAAAATTTCCATCTAGACTTGTGCTTTTCTGTAATCTTCTCGTATTATTTGTAGGTATGAAGAGAAGACATTAATAAATTTCACTTTCTTCATAAAACATTGAAAACTTCAAAATGAAGATCATTTTTACTATTAAATTCTTCATAAAACGAAAAAAATCTTCAAAATGAACGAATCTTTTTTTTTTATATACTAAAGTAATGAGGCAAATGGCAAAATAAAAACTTAGAGGCTTTGGGTATGAAATAAAATTAAAGTAAAAGGCACTATGCACATAATAAATAAATAAATATGGGAACTTTTCAAAATAACTTGATCTTGCATAAACACTGTAACAAATATTCACAAACTTCTTATATGGTTGAGAATTTACACTTGATTATCAATGAGCAAAAATTTGCAATGTGAGGATGAATTGCTACACACAAGCAAAAATTAACTCTGAATACTTTTAATTGCACCTGCTAGAATATGTGGAGAAAATGCAGCATAATAAAAAAAGTTGTCGAAGGTAAAATGCATCTGTAATTTTCAGGTAACTTCCTTGTTTTGAGAAGACTTAGAATAATGATATGGTGTGAGTAACTGAGTTCTAGCAGCAGACAAGTCAACAATTTCACTTGATGAGGATATTTGCTCTCACATGAGAAACGTTAACTGGCACACTATTATAATCAGTAATGAAAGCTATTTATTTATTTTTAAGAGAACAAAGTAGTAAACAATATTTGTAGCTTCACAAACCGAAGAACTCTAATGTAGTGGTTTCATAAATGGATATTTGCCTATAAATGAAAAACATCTCCACCAGGCATCTTATGGCTGAATACGAAGCACACAAAAAATTAAACTATTGTAGATGTAGGAAACTTTTGAAGAAGTAGGTAGGTAATTTTATAATTTTTAGCTTCCATGATAACATGTGCAACAACAGAGAAGAGACCAGAAGAAATGGATGTCACACAAAACCACTGACCACCTTCATCAGGTAAGCAACAGATGAATGGAAGAGAAGTCTGAAGAATGTCATTACAGGTAATTAAAAAAATTTTCTAGCAGCATATACAGGAACAGTCATAATTAAATATGGCAAAAAGCACATAACTTAAGAGCTATTGATAGTTAATAAGTATATAAAAGTAATCTTCACTATTGGCAAGGAAAAAAATATTTTTCTTATGGTGAATGGAATTTTTAAGTAGAACTGTTACAGGATTGAAGAAGCCCCATTTCATTTAAAAAAAAATAATGTTGCTCTTTTTATTTTTTTTATAAAGCAACATGAGAATAAGGTATGATGATGTCAATGTGGATATGTCATGCATAGACTTATAAATTTGTGAAAGAATTGAATTTGCCAAAGAGAATTGAAGCAATGAAAATTTTGAATATTTTCAATTTGTTAGCTGAGAGTTCTATAACAACATCAACAGGTAAATTTAAGAACAGGAACAGTTCTTTAAATATTAGAAATGAAACCAGACTAGTCCACAAGACAACATGCTAACTATACATACAGCATATTTCACAAATCATCCAAGGAGCAAGTCTAAGAACTTTTCAAAGGCGATAACTGTTTATAAATTTTCATATTATATTTTTGTTATTCAGAGAAGCAGGCAATACCTCAAAATAATCATACAGGATAATTACTACTATAAATTATTTGAAGAATACCAAACTTCAGTTGGAGAAAATAGGCGTAATTGGTGAGATGAGAATAACTTCAGGTGAAGACAAAATTTCTCAGCAACAAGAATTAAAAATAATACTTCAATAAAATTTCAATCATTTTCTTTTTTAAATATTGAAATTCAAATTTATAATGATTTAAAGTGCCATTAATAAGTAGAAAATAGAAAAATAACCCAAAAGCCATGCCTCCTAAAATATCACATTATGTTCTTGAGAACAATTTTGCCAATCTTCAAATTCATAGAAATTATTTGAGAACATAAATTCATTTGTAAAAATATTTCAATTTCAATAATTATTCTTCAAAATTATTTTTAATTCCAAAATTTTCAACCAATTAAAAAAAATGTAACTGCCTCAGTATTCCATTCTTAAAAACAGAATATTGCTATTATTTGCAACATAAAATTCATTTTCAATATTGTAATTATATAAATTCATTTCTTGATTTGAATAATAATATATTCTACAAAATATAGTAAAATTTAAATATGAATTCTTTAGAATATTGTAAGAAAAAAAAATGCAACTATTTAACAAAAAAAAAAAAAAAATGGCATAACTCAAGAATCCTTTTAGAATGAGAACATCAAATATTTTACAATATTTTCATAAATTATATCCAATAAACCTTGAATTAAATTAACCATTTTCCTTTTTTTAACTAATGAGAACAATTACTCAAAAACATTTTACTTGACTTTCTTGAATAACGATCTTAATATTTTTCAAAAATTAGAACAAGTTTCATGAAAATGTAGCTTCTATTAAAATATTTCAACCAAAACTCTTATAATTCCTAAAAAAAGAACAAAAAGTTCTAAAAAAATTATCTTCAAGAATCAGTATTTTTTTTTTTTTTTTTTTTTTTTTTAATTGCAATAATCCCAAAGCAACCACTGTTGCAATTCGAAAGGTACTACGGCGCCAAATTGTGATGATAATAATATGTGTTGTTGTCGTAAAAGGGTTAAAGTACACGTTGTGAAGTTCTTTTAATAAATTACTATTGATCGTTAAAGAAATAATAAAACTGGAGTGTTCTTACTTGAAATGTAGACAGTGAAGAGGCAATTTGATGAAAACAACTATTCTTTATTTCTTACGTTAGTAGCGGTAGAAGGTTAAGAAAATACTTGCTTCTGGTCACCATTTTAAAATAGAAGAACTAATCTTTTAAGAAGAACAATAGCAGCCAACATGGAATAAATCCATGGGATTCCTTTTAACGAGAGCAGCACAACTTTAAAGCATTAAACTTTGAGAAAAAAAAAAACATCCACTTAAATAAAATATCAAACTCATTCGGCAAAAAAAAAACGGCACGGCATTCGAACGGCCGGCCAGCGGGCTGGCGCTCCGCTAAAATCTGCGTTAAAAGACTACATCTTTTTCAGACAACATCAAACCAAATTCTGAATTAAAAATTAACGAGTTTTAGTATTTAAATGATGAATACGGGGTTGACAAAGTAATTAAAAGGCAGACTTTAAATTGATTAGCTAAATTAACATTTACGGGAAATTAATGAGAATCGAATTACAAGCTACAGAATTAAAAAAAATTTCACTGATTGGAAAACGAAACCAAACGATTCTCCTGTCAGCGATCGGCGTCAAAAGAGGGCGGAGTATAATTTCAATGACGTCATCATAATGCAAGCTGTCTCCATCGATACGAGAGCTCCAGAAATGTGCTCCCAAAATAACGGAGTGCGCATGCGCTAGCTGCCGATCCGCTCCCAACGCAGATATGAATATCGGCGGTGAAAAATGAACTTGCTTTACGGCGAGAGATAAAAGCGTCAACATCGCGGCGTAAAGATTGAGTTTAAATAGACATCGATGCAAAAAAATAGCTGAAAGGAAATAAAAATAAACCAAATTTAAATACTGTGAGAAGTATTCTCACAAGAACGCCTCTAAGTTTCTTGTTCCGTAACACAATGATTATAATTTTTAAAATTTGTCTCAATTTTGTTTATTCCTCAGCATTGGTATTAAAAATTTCAAGTGATCTTTACAAAGGTTATACGATAATTATAGAAGTTTTGATTCTGTTATTATTTTAAGCAATTACTTTATTTAAAATTTAAAAAATTTTATTGGGAGAGCCATACAAATAGCACTTACCTGGTAATCTCATAGTGAAGTCTTGGTTGCACTTTCTTGGCATGATGATGTAAATTTTACCTACCTGATTATGTATTTATTGCAATAATTTTATTCTGGTTCATTTAGATGTCATATAATTTTCTCCATAAAAATGAACAGCTAACTGACCACTACGACAGGACAAAAATGATATGCCTGATAGACATTTAGAATCCTATCAATGAAGTTTTCCTTTAAAAATTTAATACAGCTCATTTTTAATTTAAATTTTACTCTTTTATTTATTTCTTATAAATTATAATTTTAAAGACAATAGTGTGACAACTTCTCATTTAACATGTTTTGGATATTATAAAAGATTTACAAATTCGCTACTTGTAAATTACTTGAAGTATTAGTGCTTCGCTACCACATAGTGCTTTGAGAATTATCTGTTCATGTTAAACAAAAAAATATTAAATTTAAAATCTCAAATCAACGATTTGAATAATCATAATATTTTAAATTTTACTATAGCAATCATAATCTTTAAAATTGTTGTCACAAAAAAAAATTTTAAGTCATCATCCAGTGTTTACTTTTGAAGGATTTAACTTTATTTTAGCTTGGTACGATAGACTTCAAATTAGAATGTTTTTGGATTTGATACTATTATTTAAAAAAAAATAATAATAATAATCTTAATTGTTAAAATAAAATAATTTAAATGATAATAACTGTATTGAAAATCTCTATGCGCAAACCTATTCGGTTCTAGAAGAGATTGATTTACAAAGCAGGAGATAAGAGTTACTGCTCTGAGACTTTCTTAAAATTCTTAGAATTATGGACCATCACAGATAGAGGGTCAACTCGGCTTAGTTTGAAATTATTTTATTCTCATACGTCTGCAGCCGGACATTCCCTCATGGTATGGTCTTTGACATGATTTAGGGAAATTTTAGAAATTCGTGTATTTTAGTGACCATGAATTCCATATACTGGTTGTCAACTGGATGATTTGTGATTCCGTAATTTTGGACACTAATACACTCTTAAGGGTAGTACACTGTTCTTCGTTTAAAATTAATTTGTTGTATAATTCCAATCATATATAATGTAATGAGTTTTGTCTTTTTCACATCTATATTCCCATATCATTTACAAGAGTTTTATTTTGACTCATTTTACTTTAGTATAATGTGCAATATTCTCCACTTTATCCTTGATTTGACAGTTGTGTGCAATTTCATCGTTGACTTTAATATGTTGTTATTATGTGCAATTTTCTATATTGCTTTGTTACTAGGTTATTATGTGTTATTTTCAATTTTAAAATGAGCAATTTGTAATGGTGCCCACATGGAGGTTAACATCTAGAAAGTATAAATAATTTCAGGCAAAATTTTCTTCTCACTCACCCAGGAATTCATTGGTGTAAATATTTATATTGTATTCATTTGTGATTATTTGTCTTTGCATTATGTATCTTTATATTGCATATATTTTGCATTACGTTTGTATGTTATTTTTATTTGAGGTTGGTACTGGATAGTGTATGCCACAGCCAATTTCAAATCGTTTAAGCCTCAGACTTAAACGTTTCAATTTTTTTAATTATGCATATTTTTGTTGATTACCCAGTATCTCAAACTTTTTATTTCTTGCTTTTTTTTTCTACAGGCTGGAGGTAAATGTTACGTAACATCATACTTTCCAATTAGTTTAACAATATTAAATCTATCAACCATTATTTATTTAATTAATAAAAATTTAATCAATTCAAAAACATTATTTATCTTTCCAAATAACAATTTAAAATATCTATATTACGTTAATATTTCTAACTACTAAAATTTGATTCTAATATCTATTAAATAATTTATTTAACAGTGGTTTCTAGATTGTTTACAAAAAGTTCTAAGTCTTTAATATTAACCTTTTAAAAATTCTTAAATATTCATTAAATTCATTGCAAAATATATTTATTCGATTTAAATAATTATTTACTTTCAGCAGACAAAATTTCATCTATTTTGATGCAAAAGATCGCGAGTTATCCTAATTTTAAGTTTTATTTACTTTCGCTTCTTTTAAATACGCGCGCCGTCCATTTTAAGATGCACCGGATTCGCCATGATTTCGTTTCTTCACCGACGCGAAACTACATCGCGTCGTCTCAAAAGACGCCATTTTTGCTCGGGGGAGTTGCGATCTCATGACGGGTTCAGTGACCGGACGCTATTGAATTGTTTTTGGAGAACACTGATTGGTTCTCTTAATTTTGAGCGTCCTTTTCGAAATATTCCACAGGGTTTTTCTCTCTCTATTCGAATCTGGACGTCGATGTGCAAACATGCGCGCATCATCGCTCCAGAAAATATCAACATTTTTATACGATCGGTTCTTTGGCTAAACGGGTCGAAGGCCGATTGCTTTTAAATAAACTTAATAATACTTAAATACCTAATCAAAATCGTCTACCATAAAACAACTAATCATCTGAAGATGCTGGTACCACTTATGATGTTGAATGCAGTAGATGTTTCGCTGACTGAGACCGCTGTTAGAAATTTGTCGTGGAGGTACCTGAATCACAAAAGAGGAAGTTTCATTGCTCTACCTATCCAGAGAATTAGCAAAGAGTAAATATTGTTGCCCTGAAGTATGGAGCTAGTCTGTTTATTAACACCATTACAAGGAGTATACAGTTTTTACATCTACTTTGAGAAGTTGATTGGTGATTGCGTGCGCCTAGAGAAGGTATAGATACTTTCCCTTATAAATTTTCTCTCAGATGTCCATTGAAGAACAATAAGTACTACGTGACTCTGAAAAAGGATTTCTTGAACAGAATTCAATCCTGAATTTTTCCAGATTCTATCGCTAGTTCTCTAAAAGTGAAAAAAAAAAAAAAAATTGCCATCGCTCTAATAATGAACATTCGGTTCAAAAGAACCATATTACTGGAAGATGTACAATTAGCATCTTCAGATATAGAGTCATAGCACATATACAAGTTTTGCATGACGAATAATTTTTGAAGAGAATGGTAGTTGGTTGTAATAATTATTATTTACGATTCTATTAAATGTTGATCACTAAAGAGAATGTTTAATATAAGAAATACACAATAGGAAGAGAAATAATGTTGTATTGTTATATCCTCAATAATAATTATATTATATGTAGGGGTCTGCGCAGTTCCTCAATTTTGATATGTTTACCAAAATAAATATTGGTTTAAGTTAAGTGTGTGTATCATCTGTTTCTTCCATGGGTGAGTTTAGTTTATTTTATTTTTCTTTTTAGCTTATTTCAATTCAAGGCAACTTAATTATTTTTAGTAAATTCAATTAACTTAATTCTTAATCTTCACGTTGCCTAGTTAAAGATCGCGACACTTACGATCACGGCCATACGTGGTGTCGGAATGGCATTTTGGTTACCAGATTTTTCAATAGCATTTTTAATTGTAATTTTTAATTTATTCTTCTGGTAATCAATCTGCGATCCCGAGATCGAAGTTCACAATATATTACAGGTGCAGAAAAAGAAATCAACAAATATCTTTTGCAGTGCAAGCAGAATGAAGAAATAAACAATTTTTTATTGTCAGAGGAAATACGCTGGACTTTTAATCCTCCTTCTGCTCCCCACTTTGGTGGACTTTGGGATTCTGCAGTAAAATCAATGAAATCGCATCTGAAGAAAACCGTTGGTGACACTGTTTTAACCTATCCTGAGTTCCAAACCTTGATTACACAAGTTGAAGCTTGTCTCAACTCTAGGCCACTGTGTCCCATATCATCTGACCCAACAGACTTAACTGCTCTAACGCCAGGTCACTTCCTAGTTGGAACTTCTCTAACTGCCATACCTGAACAAGATCTAAGTCACAGTCCTTTGAGTCATCTTGATAGATGGCATGTGAGACAGTTTATTCTTCAGCAATTTTGGAAAAGATGGAGCCAGGAATACCTGTCTCAACAGCAAAGACCTAAATGTCAGAAAAGTCAACGAGATTTAGAAGTCAATGACTTAATCCTCATCAAAGATGACAACCATCCACCACTTAAATGGAAGTTAGGACGAATAATAACTGTTCATCCAGGTTCAGACAATAAGGTCAGAGTTGTTACAATCAAGACTAGTAGTTGTGTCATCGATCGTCCAATAGTGAAACTGTGTCCTCTTCCTATAGAAACTAAAAACTGTGACATCAGAACTGTCTAATATTTTTCTATTTTTTGTATTAATTTGTTTGTGTTCTTTCATTATAGTTATAAATTGTAAGCAACTAACTACTTGTTGAAATCCTAGGGGATTTCAACGGGGGCCAGAATGTTTATGTAAGTATCGTCTGCTGCATATTCCGTGGTTTCGTGTGCTCTAAAGCCATGTAAGTTTCTTGTTCTTTTTTTCCGCATGTGGCAACACTCTGTGTTTTATTCTGTTTTGATTCATGTTGTGGTAGAATGTGAAAAATGATGGAATGTAGTAAGCCGCTGTTGGCTCGCAAATATTTAGTGTAATAATAAATTCATGTTAACAGTCCACTTTGGTGTTTATGTGAACGAACCAGTAGTGTAAGTGATTGTAGTTAAAAACGCAATATCATCCGGTCTAGTTGCTGACGATTGCTGGTGAATGTCTGATTCTGCATTTAATTTGGTTTTGGTGCTTGCATAAATTGAAAATCGTGCTTCACAGACGTTTGTCGTTTGAGAAAGACAGCAAAACTAATTTTGCTTTCTCTGACAAGATTATAGTTTCATCTGACAAATGGCATCAAAAATCTGATAGGCTTCGATTGTGAAATAATATCTTTAACACTAAACGTACGGGGAATTCTCAAGTTTTTAAAAATATTTCACACCTGAATTTTTATTTAAAACTATTTCAGTTTTCAAATTTAATTTTTTTGTGATTGATTTATATTATGTTTATTTTGTAAAAAAAATTCTTGTTTCAATCAAAATATTTTCATTTGGTATCATTAACAAAACGTAGTGGCTACTGTGTATTCATATATTGGCAAGGTTTCTTTATGACCACCCTGTATTTACTGTTATATGTTTATGCATAAATTCTGTTTTGATTTTAGATTCTGTTCAATTTGGAAACTTCATTTGCAACTTGTGCCATTCAATATTCTTAGAATTTTTGTATGTCCACAACACCTGTGTTGAAGATGGTAATCAGTCTTTACAAACTGCTGCTAATACAATTATTGTAAGTAGTACACTTTGTATGTTTTACAATTGATTACATGGTTTATTTATTTATTTATTTATTTATTTATTTTTTTGTGCATTTTACTTTATGTTGCATATTTCATTTTAAAATAGTTTGTCTGTAATTATTGCAGAATTTTTGTTAAAAATTTATTATTAGCCATAAAAAAGAATTTAAAATTTGTCCAGTGATATGTATAAAAGAAAGTAGCACATCACAGATGATGTTGTTTGTAAACATGGAAAAAATGTGATTGATTAATATTATGTACCCAACTTAGTTTGTTTGCTAAAGCATGTTAATTAAACCTTTTTAAATTATTCTTTTGTTAGTAAACCTGTGATTAAAATGTTAACTGAAATAAAATGTGATGTAGTTAATTTTTTAAGTTCATAGCATAATATGTGCCACAAGTATAGTATTGTTTACTGCTGGATTTTTTTCTTCTTCTGTTTGTCCTATGCATGCCAGATATCAATTTGTGTATTTGCTTGAAAGAGTATATTGTTACTAGAAAGATAGCCTGTCAAAAATGATGGAATATGAGATATAAAGATATATTAAACACATATGCAAGAAAATGAGTTTTTCTCGCTTGTTCCGCAGTGATAGATGAAAATAACAGATGTTAAAAACCAGGGTTGGAAAAAAACCGGGTTTTTTTGTAAAAAACCAAAAAAACCGGTTTATTTGGTTTAAACCAGGTTTTTTTGGTTTAAATCGGGTTTTTTTAAATATAATTTCCTATTGCATACAAATGCATATCTGTTGATAAAATAAACATTTTTGGATATTATATAAGTAATGTAATTTTTTAAAATATTTAAATTAAATAATTACAGTCAATTATATAGAAAATTGAAATCATTTCTAATTTAAACATTATTAGTAACAGCTATGTCTTATGTTCAAAGTAAACTGCTCTACACAGTAAAACATTGATACCTTTTAAAATCGTATGAAGAATCCTTTGATTAATAATCAATAAATAAACATTTGATGCAATTTCATGAATATAATATATTATTCTATGGTTGTTATTATTTTTTTTAATATCCAAATACTTCTGGTTATTTTGTTTTCTGAGAGCTAACTCCAAGTGTCCAAGTCAACATTTTTGGCCATTAGATTCAGCAACTAACAGAAAAGATTGATTGGTATTATTGAAATGCTATAACTAGCAATCAATTTTTACAAGCTGTGTTATTCAATTTGATATCTTAAGTTCCTCTTTTAATTTAAATTCTTTAAGGATAATCTTTCCAATCCAGAAAATTTTCTTTTACAACTTAACCAAAATCTTACAGATCATTGTATTTTGTTATTAACTGCTGTAAATAATCTGCATTTTTTAAATGAAAATATTTTATGCTAAATATTAAATATTATTTATCTATTTTATCTTTTCTAATTTCACATGTTTAAAAAAAAAAATCTTTAATGTACCAGATATGGTCATCAGCACATGCTAATTTTCATTCTACATGCATAGAAACATGACCTAGGCTCATTATGTCTCATGTTGACTGTTGAGATGAAGTGTTAATAGTAGAAATTACTTCTATCAATAATTTAAAACAATTAAATTACAAAAAAGAAAAAATATTACATTAGATTTTTTCTAAAAAAAACCAAATGGTTTTTTTGACAAAAAACCAATTGGTTTAAACCGTGGTTTAAACCATGGTTAAAACCACTTGGTTTAAACCGTGCCAACCCTGTTAAAAACGAAACTCATTTATGAAAAACTGTAATACAGTAGAAGACCACTAATCCGCACAGCTTGGTTCCAAGTGTTGTGCTGATTTGAGGCTTTTTGCAGATTACAGGTCATGCCTATATTATAAAATTAGATATATAGCTTCTTTATGCTAAATAAATTGCATAAATATTTTTTAAAAATGCATGTATATATGAAATGAAATAGCGAATAGGTTGCCAAAAAATATGTTGCCAATTTTCCTTCTTCGCCAAGGCCCCTAAAATGGAAAAGTACCAAGAATTTAACTTCTGTATCCGACTATATAAAGCACGGTACTTTTCCAGTATAGGGGCTTTGGCATACTTTTTAAAGTTTGTCATAATTCGGGCTTCAGAAGTTATATTTTTTGCCAAACGATATAAACAGTTATGAAAACAAAATTAATGAATGTTTAAGTTTATTTATATGATCTATAAACATTTTATTTATATCTATATTATTGTTGTTTTTTTATATGCAATTTACTTCAGTTTGTATACAAAAATAGTTAAATGGCTTCTTTATATTAAATAAATTGTATAAATATTGAAAAATTTCTCATGCATATGAAACAGTGAATAAGTTGCTAGAAAATATGTTGCCAAATTTCATTTTCTCTATCTCGCCAAGGCCCTTATACTGGAAAAGTACCTAAAGCACCTTAAAATCGGGCAGTTAGGAGCTCAGACAGTACAGTGCTGTCTATTGGCTATTATGCTATTAATAGCATCGAGGAGCTCAGACAGTACAGTGCTGTCTACTGGCTATTATGTTATTAATAGCATCAGGACGAAGATGTAAAGATGTGTATTTTTGTATGTAACACTTTAAATTCTCAGCCATAGATTTTGAAAAAAACCCTTAAAAGTGCGGAGTTTAAATTAAATTTTGATGACCCCGATTATGAAATATTAATGGTTTTAAATGGGAATTTCACCAAATTTGCTAGCTATCGCCAAGTTGGCTTCATATATGACAACTTAATTTTTTTTTTGCCAAATTTGGCGATACTTTCCCAAGTTGGTCAACATTTGGCACTACTGTGGGTAACCTTGCATTAGTAATTTTCAACAATTATTCATTGCAATGAGGTGATCCTACCAGAATTGTGAGGGGGACACAGAGATTTAGATTTTATATAAATAGATTCATTTGTTCGTGGAATCTCTTTTTTCCTTTTTCTCCAAATAAATGAAAACACATCAATATTTTTTATTACATATTTTTTAATTGTGTTTTAGATTTAAAACAAGGATCAAGTCTGATAATACAGATTTGTATCTACTGCTACAGCAATATCTTCATTTGAAAAATGAATAGAATTTTTAATATATGAAGTGCTTATTGTACTTTCAGATCATCCCCTACACAAAAAAAATCTTTAATTTTTCTTTTGTTGAAGTATGTATTTTATTAATATGTGTTTTATTCTGTGTTTTTCCCTCTCATACAATTTTTTAATTGCAGGAACTAAATTTTACTTGATCAGATATGTTATTTTTTTTTCAGAATTCAGTTATTTAAGATTATACCTTTTTTTCAACTAGAACTCTTTATGCAGTGGAACAATGCATTCATTTCGCATGGCTATCACTTTTATGGTTTCCAGATTACTTTCCCGCGACCCATCTGCTCTTGTTGATGTTGATGTAGCTAAGAGCCATATAGTGTATACAACAGCATCTGGATCTTCTGAAACTAGTCCTTCAAAAGTCAGAAAGTATGAAGATAAAGAAAGCACAGAAAAATCAAAAAGTTCTGATGTAAGTGTGTTCTAGTATGTATATATATGTGTGTGTGTGTGTGTGTGTAGAGAGAGAGAAGATTTATAGCTTATATATGATTGTAAAAAGTTTTGAGTAGTTTTTTTAAAGCTCTTACAAAACAAATTAAGAGGGGGTAGGAGACATATCTAGGAATTTAAATTCCCAGCACTATTAATTCATTTTGTTTTATCTGAATGACACAAATTTCAGTTTGATGTTAGTTTTTGAGGATTATTTAAATACTTTTTATTTTTATTTATAGTTTTTTTTTAACTTCTTTTTTGTTATTTATACCATAAGCAAAATTGTAGAAGTATTTAAAGCATTTATTTGTATGAACTTTTTTTAGTTATATGATAATTTGTATATTTCTGGGTTCTGGTTAATATTTAATGAGAGGGACGTAAGTGTCAATATAATATTTTTCAGAGAGGTCAAATTCCAGTAATACTTCCAGAAAAGAAACATCTTTCAGGTAGATATATATAAATATTTTTAGAGAGTGGACAATGTTTTATTTTTTTGAACTGTTCAATGAAGCAAATATTAAAATATATACTATGTAGTATAAATTGGTATAGAATATATCAGCTCCAAGTCAAAAAATTAGAATAATAGAAACTAGTTGGATGTGCCAATCCCAAAACTTTCTTCTATCTCATACATCTTAATATTTCAAAAAGTAGTTACATGTTAATACCTCAATATTATTAGTTCAATACTGTACAACTTTGATTTTCATCTTACATTTCTGGTTCAGTCAATTAATTGGAGTAAAAGCAAGTTAATCTAGATCATAATATTTATTAAAATCAATAGTTCTTCGTTATTCTGTTGTACATCAGCTGTTTGCGAATAGCCAGCTTAGCAGGACGTGAGTTCCCATCTCTGCACGAGCCACCAATGGACAATAAAACTACAAAAAATCGAGAAAATTATACAAAAATCACTATCACAGCACCCCTTTCCCGTGGAATTTTTCCAAATTCAAGGAGGACCTGCTGACCATAGCCAAAAACATGAATAAAAAATTTGGTTCAATTCTATGCATAATTTTATACACTTTTGGATGGTACAATAAACAAAATGGCACAAAAATCGCTATTACAGAGACCCCCCTTCCAGCAGAATATTTTCAAATTCAAGGAGAAACTGCTGGCCATAGCCAAAAACATACACAAAAAAATTAGTTCAATTCTATGCATAACTTTATACAGTTTTCGATTATACAATAATGAAAATGGCACAGACATCGCTATTAAAGTGCCCCCTTCCAGCAGAATTTTTTCAAATTCAGGGAGGACCTGCTTGTCATAACCAAAAACATAAACAAAAAATTTGGTTCAGTTCTATGCATAACTTAATACACTTTTCGATTGTACAATAATGAAAATGGCACAGACATTACAGAATCCTCTTTCGGCGGAATATTTCCAAATTGAAGGAGGACTTGCTGGCCATAGCCAAACACATACACAAAAATTTTGGTTCAATTCTATGTATAACTTCATACACTTTTCGATGGTACAATAATAAAAATAGGACAAAAATTGCTGTTACAGCGTCCCCTTCCAGCAGATTTTTTACAAATTCAGGCAGGACTTGCTTGCTATAATCAAAAACATACACAAAAGATTTTTTTCAATTCTATGCATAACTTCATACACTTTTCGATGGTACAATAATGAAAATGGCACAGACATCGCAATTATAGCGCCCCCTTCTGGTAGAATTTTTTCAAATTCAGGGAGGACCTGCTGGCCATAGCCAAAAACATACCCAAAAAATTTGGTTCAATTCTATGCATCTTCATACACTTTTCGATGGTACAATGGCGACATATGCACAGACATTTTGTAAAAACATGTTTTTGGGATCTCTGACCTCTAAAATGTGTAAATCCGTCAAAAACTGCAAGTCGAAAAAAATTTAGATTACCAAAAAAAGGAATTCTGAAAAGAGCACACTGATCTAAGATGCATTTAAAAACTTCCTTGCTAAATCAAATACAGTTGAATAGTTATTTTTGCTGAATTGTTTGTTTTAGAATTAAAAAAAAAAAAATTACTCGGTTTAATTCATCAGAAGAAGCTATGAAATATCAAACTTTTCTAATTAATAAAATTTTAAAATTCTCTTCTTAAACACCTCAAAGCAGATTTTTTGCATGTATAAAGTTTACTTGTAAAAAGTTCTTGTTTATCAATATGTAAGTTTCTGCATTAAATATTATGTAAAATTATTTTAAAATTTCACATTTTAATGCCGCCTTTAATCTTTGAAATATAAAAGTATTCGACCAGCCGAGTGCTTAGTATTTGGCTGAATAGTTACTACTCGACTGGCCGAATATTCAGTATTCGGCCTAACAGTTAATTCGGCTAGCCGAATATTCAGTAGAAAAGTTATTTTTGTTAAGTTGTTTGTTTTAGAATTTAAAAAAAAAAATTATTCACTTGGTTTAATTCACCAGAAGCCATGAAATATGAAACTTTTTTAATTAATAAAATTTTAAAATATTCGACCAGCCAAATATTTGGTATTTAGCAGAATAGTTACTACTCGGCTAGCCGAATATTCGGTATCCGGTTCGCCTGAAGGCTGAATATTTGGTATTCGGTCAAAATCACTATTCGGTACATCCTTAGTAGCTGATGTAATTTTATTACACAGTTTTAATTTTCTTTGATAAGAAAAAATTCCCGGTTATCTCTTATTTTTTGCTTTGAAAAACAGACAATACAACAGTAAACATCTGGCGACATCCTGTCCCCCCGAAAAAAACCGCGAAATGTCCCCCCCCCCTCCCCATAGCTTTCAGAGTCCAGCGAAACGAATTTTAACGAACAAGAAGTCTGGCCTTCTAATTTCATTTGCATTGGTCAAGGAGTGTACGCATTTACCCCCAAGGCCTTTTTCTCCAGATTCCTTTCTTGAATGAAGCGAAGATATTCTCTACTGGGATACTGCATAGAACTAGGAAGAGGGTATATTTAATCTTCTAAGGGATACTGTATCATGGACCCCCCCCCCCCACCTCCCTCCCCTTCTTACACCCGTGGAATAGCTAAAAAGTGAAATTGCAATAGACTCCGAGCGAAGAAAAAATTACATAATGCAAGGAGAAAGGAAGTTTCTAATTAAAAATATTTAATAATTTTAAATAAGTTTTGACATTGTTTTCTGTTTTGTAATAAATTTTGTAATATGTTTTTAAAAATTCTTGTTTTTAAACTTTTTCAATAAAAAAAAAAAGAAAAAAGTCAGAGCCAAATGATGCAGTTTTTGAACGAAAGTGAAATTACCGAATGTATATGAGTTTACCGAAGCAGGGGCTGTCAACTCCCCACCTCCCACCCCCACCCCCACCTGTAGCTACGTCCCTGCGTACGTATGTACATAATGCGATAACTCTTAATAGAAATATCTGATTTGCTTCAAATTTGATATACCGGTTTATTTTATAAGGCGCTTCCCTGATGAGATTTGGAGGTTCATTGGTTAAGTATAAAGATGTGAAACAGGGGGATGCTAATCTCTCCCCCCCCCCCCTAATTTATTTTTTAAGGGGCATTATTCTTTGAAATAAGAGTATACTTTACATATGGTGTGAATAGCCTGTGAGCTCAATGCCATCAGTTTAACTGGGCACTTTTCTTTGTTTTTTCACTGGTCACTGTTACTGGGGGGGGGGGCACTAATTTCGTCAAAGAATCGCAGAAAAAACACGAATTTCGTAAAAAAATCACAAAAAGAATGCGAACTTCTTTCAAAGAATCGTGAATTTTGTCAAAGGATCACGAAAAAACGCAAATTTTGTCAAAGTATCATGGAAAAGAAGAAGGATTTCATCAAATGATCGGGAAAAAACACTAATTTCGTCAAATGATCGTAAAAAGATATGCAAATTTTGTCAAAGAATCGCGAAAAAAATGCAAAATTTGTCAAATGATTTCGAAAAAAAGCTAATTTTGTCAAAGGATTGTGAAAAAACCCGCAAATTTCGTCAAAGGATCACAGAAAAAATGCGAACTTCGGGGGGACCCGAAATCCGGAAAATTCTAAAATCCGGAAAGTATTCGGTCCCGAGGATTATGGATAATAGGTCCTGTACTGTATACATATAAATTGGATCCATTTGCGATCTTACTGCAATGACTGTCTAAAAAAATTAATTTGGAAAATGCAGCTTTATAAAATCTTATAGAAAGGTAAAATGCATGTTGAAAATGCTGCATAACATCACAAAAAAAGAAAATTATTTTGATGTGTTAATTCGTGCAAAAATAATTGTATTATTTTATTTTTTCGCGTGCCAGAGAAATTGTCTTGCATGCCAACTCTGGCACGCGTGCCATAGGTTCGCCAACCCTGACCTATACTAATAAAATAACAAATCGTTCTGTGTGTGCATGAACGATGGCTAGCAAAAACTACTGCACGTAGAAGTCTGAAAATTTTTGTGTGAAGAGTCCAAGACAAGTCCTGATGCACCTGAGACTCCGATTTTTAATTTTTTAAGGGCCAGGGCCCCTGGACCCCTTTAAGTTTTTATGCACTAATTGTTAATAACATGCCTCTTTTCTATCCGATCTTCGTCGTTTTCGGGGTGAATTCTCCTTTCAGTTTCTGCCCCATTTCTACATTTCACCCTGGCACCCTTGCAAGGGGCCCAGTACAGGGCTTCTTGAAGTTTCAGTGCACTAAATTGTTATAACATGCCTCTTTTCTATCCGATCTTCTTCATTTTGGGGGTGAATTCTCCTTTCAGTTTCTACCCCATTTCTACATTTCAGTTAAGAATCTGGCACCCTGTCAAAGGGGCCCAGTACAGGGTCCCTTGAAGTTTTAGTGCACTAAATTGTTAATAACATGCCTCTTTTCTATCCGATTTTCTTCATTTTTGGGGTGAATTCTCCTTTCAGTTTCTACCTCATTTCTACATTTCAGTTAAGACCCTGGCACCATTTTCATTTTTCGGGTGAATTCTCCTTTCAGTTTCTACCCCATTTCTACATTTCAGTTAAGACCCTGGCACCCTTCAAGTTTTAGTGCACTAAATTGTTAATAACATGCCTCTTTTCTATCCGATTATCTTCATTTTTGGGATGAATTCTCCTTTCAGTTTCTACCTCATTTCTACATTTCAGTTAAGACCCTGGTACCATTGCAAGGGGCCCAGTACAGGGCTCCTTGAAGTTTTAGTGCACTTAATTGTTAATAACATGCCTCTTTTCTATCCGATCTTCTTCATTTTTGGGGTGAATTCTTTTTTCAGTTTCTACCCCATTTCTGCATTTTAGTTAAGACCCTGGCACCCTTGCAAGGGGCCTGGTACAGGGTCCCTTACAGTTTTAGTGCACTAAATTATTAATACATTGCTTCTTTTTTATCCGATCTTCATTTTTGGATACTTTCTCCATTTAGTTATTCTCCCGTTTCTACATTCCAGTTAAGACCATGGGGCCGTCTAGGGTCCCGTAGGGCCTGGTCCAGGGCCCTTAAATTTTTTGTGTGCCATGCGTTTTTCACACCCTAATTTTCTCACCTCCGCAGTGCGTAATTTTAAAGTTGAGTCTTGAACTTTTCTCCTTAGACTAACACTCACATATTTTTATTGGGGCCCTAGGGCCCTTTTTTAAGCATTTTCCCAATTTTTTGCACATTTCTTTTAAATTACATTCTAATGATTAACCCGCGAGGACAGGTGCCGCGAAAAGTAACACGAGAATGGGCATGGGGTGTCAGCACACCCCAAACATATTAAACGGCATAAATACGAAAAAATACTTTAGAATTCTGTCTGTTAGTGAAATTCATGATAATTACACTCTTTCTCGTGAAAAATGACAACTGAAATGTTAAATTATAGTTAATTTTAAAAATTAATAAACAATAAATTAAAAGCACTCAACGTCAGCAGATGAATATTTTCGAGCGTGGGGTGTCGAAACACCCCGTGCCCGTCCTGCCAGGTTAATTCATACCCTATGCTTAATCTCAGCTAATCGAAGATCTAAAATGCTAAGTAGTAAAACGTTGTGACATGTTTTCATGTTAAGGCCCTGTTCTCAGCTATCGGTTGGCCCCTTTTGGGCCCCCTATTATAACTCCTTAAAAATAGTCTGATTCACTAGTTTTTTTTTTTTTTTTTTTAATAACATCTTAGGTTATTCATTAATATTCATTTAATAACATTCCAGCTATTACATGAACGACAAAATAATATTTCAGACTTCAACTACCACCAATTTTGAATATAAATCGTCTTCTTGGGGCCCTTGGTGCATCTTCTTTTAAAATGATCCGAATTCCTTGCAATTTTCTTTACCATAGTTCTAGCATCCTCAAATTACATTAAAAATTACTAAAAAGTGTATTTATACCAAGCTACATGCCACTTAAGTCCCTTCCCCCTTGGGGCCTGGTACAAGGCTCCTTGAAGCTTTTGCACCATAAATTATTAATAAATTGCTCCTCTTAATACGATCTTCATTTTTGGAACCATTTTCCCATTTAGTTATTCTCCAGTTTCTATATTCCAGTTAAAATCCTGGGGCACCTTAGGGTCCTGCAAGGCCTGATCTGGGGCCCCTTGAACTTTTTGTGTGCCATGCATTTTTCACCCCCTAATTTTCTCATCTTCTCATTGCATAATTTAAAATTTGAGTCTTGGATTCTTCTCCCTAGACCAACTCCCTTATTTTTTTATTGGGGCCCTAGGGTCCTTTTTTAAGCATCTACCCCATTTTTCGCATTTCTTTAAAATATTATTCTAATGATTAATTCATACTCTATGCTTCATTTTGACTAATTGAAGATCTAAAACGCTAAGTGCTCAAACATTTAAAGATGTTTTCATGTTAGGGTCCTGCTCTCAACTATCAGTTGAACCTTTTTGGGCCCCCTGTTATAGCTCCCTCAAAAATGGTCCGATTCACAAACTTTTTTCTCTAACAACTTCTTAGATTCTAGCTACTACATGAACAGGGGAAAAAAAAAATTGCAGACTTTAGCTACCGCCAATTTTGAATATTAATCACCTTCTTGGGGCCTTTGTTGCAGCTTCTTTAAAAACTATCCTTTTCTATTGCAATTTTCATCAACATAGTTTTAGCATCTTCCAGCTACTTTGAAATCACTGAAAATTTTTCTTACAGCCAAGTATCCAGTTAAGACCTGGTCCCCAGGGACCGGTTTTTCTTTATACCTCAGCTATCACCTTTTTCAAACATTAATATCCTTTTTCAGCATCAACTTACGTCTACTCACTACAGCTGTAAGTTAAAAATCACGTTACTTTAAAGGTAACTTTAGATAACGGATTTCATCCGTTTATTATATATCGTGTTAATGCTAACAGTAATTCATGAAATTTACAAGGTGAGGAGGCATCTTCCAACACTTGGTGGCGTGTTATTTCCTCAGGTTTAAGGGCCCAATTTCAACGGGATTTGCTTCCTTCAACTTAGATTATAATTCAGCTGCTTTCTTTACTATGAAATTTTATCTTAGACTTTAAAGTTATCAACATTTTCTAACATTAATGGTACATTCTTTTTTTGGATTCTGTGGGCTTGATTCCTACGAGGTTTGGCTCACTCAACTTGGTTTTCGATTGTCTCCGGCATGTGCGGGCACTTCCGGTAAATGCTGCCATAGGTAGTGGGGTTCTAGATTACAGGTTCGTTCGGAAAGAAGTTTGATGGGAACACATTAGATTCTGCGAAAGGCAATGGGGCCTCCGAAATTAGGTTCATTTAAAAGAATTTCCAAAGATAGAAAATCATACAAACTTCAGTTTTGTTTAAGGTTATTATTTACAAACCCGGGCAACGTCGGGCGGGTCTGCTAGTTAGAAATAATTGTAAAAATTCAAGGGAAGACACGACTGGGACGCCACGCCCACTCACATTAATTTTACTCTAGCATTTTATATTCATTTATTATATGTAACTAAACTTTATCCAAATGTTTATATATATACTTTAATTCATGTGTTTGATAAAACACTGCAAGAACTTCACACTAATTAGAAGTGTAAGTTTTGTAGCTTTTCGAAAAATTGTACTTTTCAGCTAAAAACCCCACTAACTTCTAAAGTACTTGAGTGATTTCGATAAAAAAAATTTTGTTGGTAGAGTTCAAATATAAGATCATGTGTGGTAGACAGTTTAAAAAATTTTTAATTAGTTTCAGAAATTTTTTTTCTGAAAATAGAAAACTTCTGAAAAATTGCGATTGTTCTAAAATAAGAAGTTTTAGTCATAGAAAAAAGAGCTGTCTGCCATAAGTCTTGAATATTATCCAGTGAATAGGGATTCAGAATTTCACCAAAATCGGCCTGGTAGTTTCTGAGAAAACAGGTCTTAAAGCTCGCATTTCCCCCCTATGATTGCACCCATTCTTGTCTTCCTCCAAAAACACTTTTCGCCTTTGTCATCTGCATCATGTGAAGCGAAAACTGCGCCTGGGGCAAAGTTTCAATTTGGAATTCTAAAAAATATTTTAAATGTAAGAAAATCTATTAAAATTTTCAATTAAATATATTTTCACTATGTTCTATAAACCGGGAAGGCATGGTCGGATCCCCATATGTAAAATAAAAGATTGCATTTCAAAACGTCTCTATATTTCAAGTCATGATATAAACGTTTAACTCTCATAAGGGCAAGTCTGTAACTGAATATCCAATATTTCATACACTCTATGGTAAATACAGTTAATGAACATCTGCTTGCTAAATCAATATATTGAACTACTTTTATATTAAAGTTCATACACAATTAAACGAATATAAAAGGTATGACAAGTCATAAAAGAATTTCAATTGGTGGAATAACAAGAAATCAGGTTAAATAATTTTTAAATCTATATGTAATTGTATAAAACTAAAATCTTACCTTTTTATGGATTTTGAAGCTTGTTTTATCTTTCAAAAGTTTCATTTATAACCAAACATCTTGTTTTATATAACTGGCTTGATTTTTGCATTATCAACAGATATTATTTTGAAATATTTTCCTTCTAATCTGAACATTGTGTATTATCAGATTTAATCATCTTGGTAAATTTCCATTGGAAGCTTTATCGGTATTATCCATCTTTTCACTAACTTCATTACATTTCTAATGCATTTTAAATAGTCTGCAAAACTCTGGATAACCCTTCCTGTCTATCACACAACAATTTTTTGCAGTTCCCATACAATGTTATGAATTATAAAAACTATTTTTGTAACTATTCAGCAGAAATGCTTCTGCAGAAACTAAACAACTAATTCATTTAAAAGTGAAAGTTGTTCTATTAACTTCCAGATGCGAATTCAAAGACTATTCAAAACTGACAGGCATGTGTTTCCAAGCTTCAAACCACAGATCTGCGATTTAAACACAGCAGCTTGAAATCTACAGAAATGTATTTTGAGTATTTAGAAAATACTTTGAAAAAGCATTACAAAATACACTAACAAAATCCTTTTTTTTTTAGTCAGTTTAAAATACAAAATACAAATTACAAATGTATTTCAAATACATGTATTTTCGATACTGCTCAACTCTTAAAATAGGGAAAGTCAGTTAGGGAAATTTACCCAATCGAATCTTTTAGTTTCACTGCCAACGGGCGCATTTTGTTCTAAACAAACCTCCAGCACAAGCCACCGCTGCTTACATAATTTTTAATGTACATATTTTTTCTTTCTAATGTATTATTATGTATGATCTCAAAATTCCAGAGTGGTGCTTTCTTACCCTCTCTATTGGTGCCCATGAAGAGAGAGTGACAGATGCAGACACCAAATGTGCAGCTGATTTAAAACACAAATAATTTATGCTTAATTTCCATATTTGCGTGTGATGGCGCAAAATACCCGAAATATTAGTACCCGAGCATGATAGATTGGCCATGCAATAACAGTAAAAAACTATAAAGATTAATCCTAAGTGTACTAGCTGTAATGTATATCACGGGTGTCCAACTGTGGCCCGCCCGATATCACTAAAATTTTACAGATATCTTTGCCTTATCTAATCGTTGAATTGCTGCGATTCAACTTGTCGACTATTTCTTTAAAATTTTAGTGGTATCTGGCGGGCCACAGTTCGACACCCCTGATGTATATCATACTTGATTATTACATGTTGAATTCAAGCAATAATATAACCATGTAATATTTCTTGCTGATCTGTCTTTATATCCAAGGATGCTTGCAATCCATTAAAATAAATAACTGAATAACAGTCATGGAAAATAATATAATTACTTTTTATTCCCTTATTTGCAATTTTGCCTGTGATAAAAGTTGCCTTTTTAGTAAACAATGAAAAAATGAATGTAAGTAAGAAATATATTTCATTGTAATATTTTTTTTTTTTTAATCTATTAACCCTTTGCGGTCGAAGTACTCTTCCCAGGCACAGGCATCTCTTACAGAATTTATTTGGTTGGCACCACTCTTTTTTTTAAAGATTTTTACTTGCACTTTGACAACATGTGCAAGAGAAATTTACTAAAAAATGTATTTTTTAAAATAATCTGGTGCGAATAGAATATAAAAATAGAATCATGTACATAAAGCTTCGACGGCTATTTGCCGACCCTCGACCCCAAATGGTTTACTATAATTTGTTTTCTGATATTATCTGTAATCAATTTTACTCTTAATCTTTTCTATAGAAAATTATCTCTATTTTGATTATAATGATGTTTAAAACATTTTATAGCACTTAAAAATTTGTTGTCTAATGTTTCTTATAAAAATTTGAAATAATTTAAATGTTCAATATTTTGATTATAATTTAGTTTAAAATGTCTTATAGTATTTATTCAAAAATGTATTGTGTCCAGTGTTGAATTCAGGCCTTTTCTCTTGAGAAAGATTTCCATATCTGAGATCGGGTATTGCAGATCTCTGTGGGGAATTTCCTTTTCAAGACGATTGATGCAATAGAGAATTTGAAACTTTCCAGATAAATCATTTTGGTTTACCTTGGGAACTTTCCCTTATATGCCACTACCTGAATTCATCACTGATTTGTTTCGTCTATGAAAATTTTAAATGTTCAAAAAAAAGTTTAACAGCATTCTTAAAAATCCAATAAATATATATAATAATAATAAAAAGAAGTATTGGTTAATAAATATAATTTATTCATTAACTTTTATGTTGATCACTTAATTTTATCTTTTTGAGTAATATTCTTAAAATCTATCATCAGAAAAATGAAAGACCTAGATATTCAGATTCTTTGCAAAATTCTGAAAGAGAAGCTGCTCCAACATTATCAGCCATTGCTCGCATTGTTGAGCAAACAAGAAATAGTGGAAGGACGAATGAAATTAGATCTCCAGCACCCGAGAGTTTGGCTGAGGTTATGATTGGTTCAGAAGCTTGGCATAACACCTTACCCAGGGTAATTAGTTAGACATATAGATATGAGGGCTATTCGGAAAATAACTTACGTTTATGAATTTTTTTAAAAATTGAAAGGAAACATTTTTTGTTACTTACATTTGAAATGCACATTTTTAGCTACTTCTCAACATACTCACGGTATAAATTAAAGCATTTATCATAATGGTATACCAGATTGTTAATTCCATCGGCATAGACTTTTGCTGCCTGACACTTCAACCATGCACAGGCACCTGCTTGCAGTTCCTTGTCATCGTCGAAGTGTTGTGTTATGAACCAGGACTTCATGTGTCTGCTGAAAACTTATGGTAGGCTAGATCTTGTGCCACAACACCAAACAACAGTTCGTGAAATTTGAGGAAACTGTAATGACAGCTCAGACAAAGCAGCGGTTTTCACGATTCTTTTCATTGATTTTCTTCCATAGTTCAGCATTAATAATGCTCGCCCACTCAGTTTTTTTGCAAATAAAAACTTAATCGCTGATAGCACCTTGAAACTTTCTATTGCAACACACATTTTAAACATTCCCAATCAACGGCAACACGCACTGCAATCGATTACAACCCGATAAGTAATGATTCAATGGATGCTCCAACACCAAGATAGGGACACTAGCACCATCTCCCGAGGTGTCCAACGGCAAAACATAAGTTAATTTCCGAATTGCCCTCCTATGTTTCAAAATATTTGTTCTCCATGTTGTAAAATTGATAAAAGTTTAAAAGACTATTATACTCTAAATGTATTGGTATTTGTTCAATTAGTTGAAAGAATATTGCATTTATATTTGTTTTAATAGGTATTATCTATTTGAAATAACTAGCTTTTTTGAAGAAAGGCCAATATGATTTTATATTTAAAACACACCAGGAGTAGAAAAATTATGACTGTTAGTTATTTATCATTGTAATGAAGAGCAGTATTTCAAAATGCAAAAGGAATATTATAAATTTTTATTGGTTTTTATTCATATTCTTTTTAGGTACATGCTTTTTTTTTTCTTAAATTCTTATAAAAAGATATAGCTTAATTATTTTTTAATTGTTAAGAATTAAGTTTTTGGCCATAAAATAAAATTTAAACTAAAAAATGTATTTTCCCCACAATTTTAATAAAGATTTGAAGACAAACCAGTGTCTCTTAGCATTGTTTCAGATATTTAAGAAATTCTATCTTTTTTTTCATAAAACTTTCATCTTTTAGAAATTTTGTGAATTTCAAAGGGCCGAAAAAGTCTTCTAGACTGTCATTTTAGATTGCAACACAAGTGTCACATGCAAGACGGTTTTGCACAACAATGTTTTATTAGATTATCTCGAATTTTTTCTCTATTAATCTGTGATATATATACAACTTAAAAATAAATTTTATTGGATTTGTATTGGACCAATAGTACGTTGGGTTCCATTAACTTCTTTGAAGGACCTTGCGCGATGTAGCACCGGCCCTACTTATTACCTCATAAGAAGCAAAATCCTTTTTTATATTCTTCGAGGCAAGTAAATATGAGATTGTCAGAATTCTCCTATTTATCTGCTCTCACAAAACAAAAACTTGGAAAGACTTCTCTTTTATTATCCACTTTCCTATTATGAAGAATAAACTTATCTTAGCCAGACCTGTTACTTACATGATCAGTCCTTGAAAATCAATGTTGAAAAATTATCGCAAAATGGGGGGAAAAACTGAAACTGCATAAAAAGATTTAGAAAACTCTGCACGAATTCAGAATAAATTTTATTGAAAAGATGACAAAATTTATTAAACTGGGCTAAAATATTGAAACCCAATTCCTTTTAAGAATCAAAAAATTAAAAAATCGCTGTACAAATTCTCAATAAACTTCATTAAAAAGAGGACAACATTAACTATATTGGGCTAAAAATTTTGAAACAGGATACCTTTTACTAATGTCATGGAAAATTACTGTGAAATGTTTAAAAATTCCAAAAATCACTGAAGATAAAATTTACTATAGTAGGCGGAAGGATTAACTAGAATTCTTTCACAAATGTCAAAAAATCACTGTGGTACATGCAAAAAAAAAAAAAAAAAAAAATCTTTAGTTCGGCAAAAATTCAAATCTAAGAACGCAATCATATAAGGAAAAAATATATTACATTAGAGCTAAAAGTTAGAAACTGAATTCCTTTTATGAGTGTCAAAAAAATGCTGCAGAAGGGAAAAAAAGAAAAAAAAAAAGCTGTAATTTGCATAAAAAAATTGTGAAAAATTTAAAATATGCTGTACAATTTCTGAATAAACTTAATTTAAAAGAGGAAAAAAAATTGTTACATTAGGCTAAAAAATAAAAATCTGATTCCTTTTATTAATGTGAAAACATTACTGTGAAACATTAAAAAAAAAAGTGCTAAAAATTAAATATAGTCTGTCTAAAAATACTTTTTTCGATAGTTATAGAATACCACTTGAAACTGCCTAGCACAGTTTTTGACTCCACTAAATAATCTGCCTTTGTTATTTTTTATTTCATTAAATACTAAATTTGAAGATATTAAAATTTCAAAATGCCTCCAGGACTTTTTTTTTAACTAAAATTTTGAAAATTTAAAAATTTATGGGTTGGCTAAGTGCCACTATCCTTCAGCCAGGTCTTCCAATTTTGTATTCGGACATTACAAAATAAATTTTACACAAATTTTCAGGGTGCCTCAAAAAATGCCTACCATAAAATGTTTACCAGCTTTCCTGCTATTATCATCTGTTTTGACACTGACTTCAGCCAAACATTCACACACACTTTCACATTTATAATATTATTAGAATTTAGATAATTTTAGGGATTCTTAGGGTAATCCTGGACAACACCAGTTGGTCTGTTAGTATATAAATAAGATCAAGATTGATATTCAAAAGTTATAAATTAAAAAATTTGTGTATGTACTCATGCACAGTATTTAGATTTGTTAAAAGTTATATGTATTTATTTCTATTTATTCTTCATATTTTGTGCCAAAAAACACAAATGCCTGTTAATTTTTAAGATCTTGCTTTAAAGATTTTCTGTATCTTATTCACTAATATTTAATGTTTAGGATTGGGTGCCTATTATAGCTAGAGATGTACAGAGACAAAGAAGACAAGCACCACAATCACCTTTCAGCAATGCTTACTTAAGTGGTGTGCCAACAAAAAGAAGAAAGGTAAGTTTTTAAATCTTATTGCTACTTATTGTAGTAGGTATTGTAAATTGTTAAACTTTATTTCTAACCTCATATATTCATATACAGTGTGATTCATAAATATCGAAACAGTAAGCTGTCTCTTTAAATGTTGCCTCTACACACAATACTTCCTATTGCTAAGTTTCATAAAAAAAGGTGCAAAATTTGATTTAAGTTGAAACTCCATGGGGGGGGGGGGGAGGTCTGTTTGAGATAATACAAAAATTAAATTTTTATACAGCCTCCCCCCCCCCGTAGGATAAAATTTCCAATTAGGAAATGTTTTCTTATCCATTCCTGAATTAAACACAAAAAATTCCATCTTCATATCTGAAAAATTAACAGAGATATGCCGTCTTAAATAATTCGTCAGATTTTAAGGGATTAGATACAAATTGAAATGCTTGTAATTCTAGAAATAGTGTTACTTTAAAAGTTCCAGGAAACATATAAAAAATATATTTATTGAGTTAGAATTTTGATATTTTTTCTTTTTTTTTTTTTTTTTTTTTTTTTTGTAATGGTTAATCATATAATTTGCAAACAAAATCACATCCTAAAATTTCTTGTAAAGTTAATTTTTTTTTTTAATTATTATTTTTATTAAGTGGGGTAATTTAACATTATTTCAAATGAAAATCAAATTTCAAATTATTTTTGCTTAAAAGGCGCAAAGACCAACTTAGTGAAAAATATTCCATGCCGGGAATCGAACCCGGGTCATCAGTATAGTGCACTGACGTTCTGCCGCTAAACCACATGGAACGATTCATTTGAAATATTGTATTCAAGGCGAATGTTTCTCTCTGGAAAAATTTCCAAATATTAATATAGATTCATCGATGGGTTCGATTCCCGGCATGGAATATTTTTCACTAAGTTGGTCTTTGCGCCTTTTAAGCAAAAATAATTTGGAATTTGATTTTCATTTGAAATATTGTATTCAAGGCGAATGTTTCTCTCTGGAAAAATTTCCAAATATTAATATAGATTCATCGATGCTGGATTTAATTAAGTGTCTGTGTTTGCCCCATGTTGGTGGCTCACGGAAAATATTTCATCTTGTGCTGCGTTTGTAGCCTTGCCAACTTGTAGTAGTGAGAAGTTCCAGGCTGGGTATCGTTCCATGTGGTTTAGCGGTAGAACGTCAGTGCGCTATACTGATGACCCGGGTTCGATTCCCGGCATGGAATATTTTTCACTAAGTTGGTCTTTGCGCCTTTTAAGCAAAAATAATTTGAAATTTGATTTTCATTTGAAATATTGTATTCAAGGCGAATGTTTCTCTCTGGAAAAATTTCCAAATATTAATTTAACATTATTATGACTCAAAACATTATTTGTAGAATTTTACATTTTTTTTCATCTAATTAAAGAGGAAAATATAATTTTAATTTTGTTTCAGGATTTTTTTCAATATTAATTTTATAAATATAAATATAAAAAATTATGTAACTTATTTTTTAAAAATCATATCACTAAAAATAAATTTTTTGTTTTCAAATTTGCCGAAAAATAATTAATGTAAATTGATCGAAAAAGACATGTTTCAATTTTGCACCTTTTTTCTTTAACTATACTTGAATTGCAATAACTTAAAGACGAGAAATGGTGAAAAAAAAACTCATAATGCAGAAAAATGTTATTAAAATTTTAAACAAAGATGGGCTCCTAATAATGTTTAAAAGCTTTCTAAAAAAATTGCAGGTGAATAAGTAACTCCTTCCTGGAGCTTAAACATACGATTCAGTTCAACTTTTACCTCTTTCCACCTCCTTTCTGTACTATTTAAATGTCCGTCAGTTGATTTAAAACAAGGTTTTTTTCTAACATGCCGATTAAGAGTTTTTTTTTCATAATTTTAGCCCTCGTAACTTTACGTTTTATATCGTCCCGACGAGGCCATTAAAAAATATCTGTATTCTGAGGACACGGCAGGCCCGGACATTAATTTCTCTGATCTGGGCCTGTCCTGACGTATTTTTTCATACCGAACTGGGACTGGCATTCACCTTCCTTGGTCTGCATGGGACGAAATTTTCAGTTCTGGTCTCGACCCAACCCGTATTAAAATCATTGTCCCTGACTAACCTGATCAGTACAAAAATCCGTAAAATTTGGCTCAGTCCAAATTTTTTTTACAAAAAATGCCTATATTTTTAAATTGCCATTATTTTGCAATTAAACTTTAAAATTCATTTTTTTAAAGGACAGTAGATTTAAAGACAAAAATAAAATAAAATACAGTTAGACCAGTGAAAAAGAACCTGCCTATGTCAAAATCATGTCTTAAACTGAAAATGTTTTGATCTATGAAAAATGAATATTAATACCTGAGAAAAAAATTGATTACATTTACACCTCCTAAAAAGAGAACAAGTTTTTCCTTTCCTATGTGATTCCGTCTTAGAAGATTTTACTGTATAACATTTTTCAAACTCTCCAATACATGGAAAAGAGATTAAAAATATTAAATGATAAGTTAAACATTTACATAAAAATAGAGATTCATTAAATAAAATAAATATCACAGCCTTTTGGCGCTTCTTTAAAAATGAACATTATAAACTTTACAAAAGAAAAGCTATAATAAGTATTTTTAGTCAGAACTCTTACGTACAAAATTTTTTTAACCATATCAACATAAAAACTATATTTTCTAGAAATTAAGTCGGAACGAGCCGAGATTTTAACTTTTCCAAGGCCGAGCAGAACTTTTTTTCAATGTGACGAATCTTTGATTTTAATATCTCTGCAAGTTTTGGAGATATCGAGAGGAATTTTTTTGTGTTTAATTCAGGAATGGATAAGGAAAAATTTTCTAATTGGAAATTTTACTCTGTGAGGGTCATATAAAAATTTAGTTTTTGTATTTTCTCAAAAAGACCTCCCATGGAGTTGCAACTTATGTCATTAAATTTTCCACCTTTTTTTTTATGAAACTTTGCAATTGGAAGTATGTGCCTAGGGGAAATATTTAAGAAGATAGCCTATTGTTTCGATATTTATGAATCACACTGTATAGAGTTTGGTGATATATACCAATGGATATGTATCATGATATATATATATATATCTGATATTTTCCCCTCTATCCTCGGAAAATCTGCCTTTTCTTTTTTGACTAAAAAAGAAAAAAATATGCAAGATGTCCTAATATGATTTTTAGATATTGCTACAGTTAACAAAAAGGTAGAAAGCATGAGAAAAATGTAAAAATAGATAACAGTACCAAAAGGTTTTTAACCCATTTGTGCCTGAATTTTTGTTTTCTCAAATTTTTTGGTAAAATCACTTTAAAATGTTGCAAAATGAACTGGAAAAATACTAAAAAAAATTAAGCTTAATTTTTTTGTATTTATTTGATAAAATGTAAAAGAACTAAATATGAGTATTTCTAGTAGAATAACATGCCTAATTATATATTTTGCCTATATTTATATTTAAAATGTTTTTAAATTGTATATTATGTACTATAATTAGTATTTTAATGAACTACAAAAAAAATATATTTATTTCTTTGCAGAGACTAATAACGTTATAACTATTATTAATAATAAAATAAGAATAATCGTATTGCAGACTTAATAACAATTTATTTCATAAATATCTTCGAAAGGAGATTGCATAAATGTCTCCTAAATTTCTAACAAAAATATGTGCCCATTTGTGCCTAGAACCCTATATTTTGTACATTACAAAAATGCATAAAAAATAGGCTTGAACATTTAATTTTGCAATTTAAAAAAATACGTATTTCAAAAAAGTCTACAAGCTAAGATTATAACTTGCGATTTTGGGTCCATGATAGAAAAAAAAAATACAAATAAACTTACTTTTTACATTTCACCCTCTTGAAAAATTAAAAATCTATAAACACCGAAAAAAGTCTTAATTTAAGCAAATAAATATCCTCCTTGTGCTGTCATCTCTCGGTTATAGATAAAGACATTTATAAATAATGATTTCATGCAACTTTCATGTTATAAAGAAGAAGAAAATTATACAAATGCATTAATATTTGAAACGTACCAAAAATAGGACGCTCGGCACCAATGGGTTAATAAAAAGTCAGTGCATGTCCAGCGTGCTCCTTTAATGCACACGACGCTTTGACTTTTGGCCTGTTTCATTCTACTTCCTGTACTACTGCATGGGGATTTTCTGAGTCTCAAATTCGTGCAATTGTGTTTATTAACTTTGTTAGAGACATGAAATAATGTCTCATCAGAAAAAATTATCCGCTTCAAGAAACCATGTTCATTTTCAATGCAAGATAACATCTCCATAGCAGACAAACAATTTGTCCTTTCTCCTGTGGTGCCCCCATACTTTCCTTTGTCTGCTCGCAACAACAGTAGGTGTGTCATAGCATCAACGGAAAAAAATTGTCGCCAAATTTAAATTTTTGACCGCCATATTCTTTAAATTTGATGTCCGAAATATTTTTTTTTAAATGGAAGTTTTATATCATCTTGCATTTTCTAACTTTTACATTAGAAAATGAATTTTAAAATGTAGAACCATTTATTATGTTAGACAATATCAACTTAAAACAACCATTGAATGATAAACTGTCTAATTTAGATAACCAGTTATTTGCAAGCTGCATTACAAATAATTTTTTGTTTTGTTTTGGTTTAATTCTTTTTAATCTGCACAGCAGGTTAAGGTAAAAAAAAGACAAGCTTACATTTATGTTCATTTTTTTTTCAATTAAAAAGCATTTTGATTTAAAAAGGTTGTGTATAAAGCAAAAAATTTCCTTGATGCTTGATAATGAATCCTATAGTTTGTTTTTTGATGAGTGTAAAAAGCAAATTTTTTAACTTTACAGAAAATAGTTTCTATTTTCAATTAGTTGATCTTCAGTTTTGCTTAGAAATATGGATGCTCAGGAGAATAATTTTTTGTGGGGTAGTTGCGTGGAAGGAATTTTTTTTTTTTTTTTTTTTTTTTTTTTTTTTTTTTTTCACGGAAACTTTCGAAACTTTGACATTTTATTTTTGGAACATCTATATATTTAAAAAACACAAGCTGATATTTTCCGATCATCTACCCTAGCTTCCTACTGAATCAGTTTAAATAATAATTGTTTTAACTAAAAGCATTCATTTGTAGATGAATCTGCACAAGCTATTTTTTAAAATATATACACATTTTTATATTTTTTTTAATGCTAAAAGTTTTTAATGAATTATCTTCAGAATAGTAGCAATTGGGTTATTTCCATTGTTGCGCAGAAAAGCAAAAAAAAAAAATATGTTACCTTTATTTTTTTATAACTTTGTTGCTGCCCTTTTCTCATTTCAATTAAAAATAAAATACATTTTCATTTGAGCACATGGTGACCATCGAAATGTTCAATTGCCCTAAAAGTTAACTGACCACCATTTTAAAAGAAAGAATCCATTTAAAATCATGAATCTGAGACATTCTAGCATAATTGTATAAAAATGACATAATTTTTAACATTTTTCATTTCATCTACTTTGAAATTAGACCAGATTTTCAACAAAATGATTTAAGTTGTAAAAATTACATCATTTTAAAAAGACATTCAACTGAAAATGCACATTTTCATTCTGAAAACTGATATGTTCTTCTATGATTTTGAGTAACTTATGCAATTTTCATTTTTTAAAACTAAAGTCATTTAAGGTTTAAGGTAAACATGTTTTTTCTTTTCTCATGGAATATAGGTTAGTTGTAAATAAATTTTGTTGAATACTATTTTCTGTTTATTTTAATTTTAGATTATGACTAATGGTACACCAGCATTACTCGGCCATTCTCAAAGTACTTTATCTGATATGCTGCAACAAGCAATGTCTAGTGCAAATGTGAAACCTTTATCCAGTTGTGAAGAAGTGAAAAAAGATGCATCTCAGGATTTAACTCTCCAAGCTGCTTTTACTGTTCATATGAAAAATGCTATTCAAGAAAGACTAGAGAGAGATCTAGATTATTGTTCAGAAAAATTCCCAAATGCAAAAAAATACTATAATGTAGATAAAGGGTTCTACAATATCTAAAAAGTTCTATTATAAACTAAGGACTAAAAGAAAATAAAAATTCCATTTACCATTAACAGTTGGAAGATAGATTATTTCCTGTTTTTCAGTTTAAGTTTGGTCCTTTAGCCGTGAAGGAATATTTATGTATTACACTTGTCCATTAAATTTAAAAATTATTATTTCTTTTTTATGCTTAGTGTTATTGTCTCTTGAATATTTCTTGATATTTTATTTGGTATATTAAATAAATGTCATAAATCTTGATTTTGGTGTTTTTATTTATTTCTTGTATTAGATCCTCGGCAAAAAATAAGATACTCTTGTAATTTGTGTGAATATTTGTAATTAGAATGTGATTTTATTGTTTTCTCTTTATGTAAATGAGTCATTTAAAAAAAAGTGATATAAGCCACATTATTCTTGTTTTGAGATCTAAAGCCTTTCATATAAGTTCTCATGGGAAATTCTGTTGATTGTTTAAACTTATCTTGTTATGTTGATTGTTTAAACTTATCTTATATGATTATTATAATAATTCTATAAGTGTAGTTTAGTTGCAAAATATGTTTATGGACTTTATTAATTTTTGGGAGGAGAGGAAGCTACATTTTGTTTTGATTTAAAGTTTGTTTTACATCTTTAAAAAGGATTATTAATGTAAAATATAAGTTTTAGTTTAAAGTGTTTATGTGATATGTAGCATTATTTGAATTTAATCAAAACTCTATCAGAGATTAAAATTCTGGAATTTTTAAGCGATCATGTTTGTTACTTTTTCCATGTTTTTGTAGTAGAATATATTTAAAAAATTTTTAAAGGCTCTTCAACTTAATCTTAATATCCTAATAGCCTCTCCTTTGTCCTTTTCCTTCTTGATAATTTGGTGGTCATTAGATCTAGGGATGTAATGAATATTCGGCCCTTTTGCTGAATATTCAGTTGGCAAAATACTGAACAGTAGTTGGTTGAATATTGTTAGGTATTTAGCCAAATCCATTCCATATAATTCTTTCTTTCTCTCTTTTTCTAAATTCAAATTGTCTATTTTCTGATCCTCTCACAAAGACATTTTCATTCCTAATTGCACAAAATTTACAGCTTTTTTTATTTAAATGCTAAGAAATCAAATAGCATTCCCTATAAAATCTAAAAATCTTTTAGAAAATTGTGTCAAAATTCAAGGTTTAAGTCTATTTTATAGAGGCAATTGGAAGAGTTATTTATTGGAGACAATCAATTACAATATGCAAATTTATAAATGAATAGAACACAAACTCCTCACAATAAAATTTACTTGACTAAGGGTTATTTCAAGAAGTACCACATTATGAATTACATGGGGGAATTAGCATGGTGAAGGTTTCATAAATTTTGACAGAAACTCCTTGGTATGTCATGCTTCTCTGGAAACAAGAGACAAACACGATATATCCAAATGCGTTATGTAACCGAGGTCATTGTGAAAATAAACTAGTCATTGGGGGCCACCGTAATACTTACCCATCATGGATATGCATAATATAAAATATGAAAATAAAACACATGTAAACTATTAATAAAATGCATTGCGATTCCAAAATAAAATTTAAATGTATATTTAAATATTTTTAACAAAACAGGACCCTGATTGTATTACAATGAGAATCTATGGGAATTTGGCGAAATACCAAAGATAGCGCTAAGTTGGCGTCACTTTTGGCGAAATATTTTTATCACCAGATTTGGCAATAAACTTGGCGGCATGTAGCGATAGTTTGGGGATAGTTTTTTGGTCAACAGAATAGCTGAGTAGTACCAAATTGCATGAAAGAAATATCCTTATAGCACTAAAAATGATAATCATATTAACTAACAGTTTACTGCATCGGATTAAGCGTCTTATTTCGAATTAAAATGCATCTTTGAATCGAAATTTGAATGAAATAGAGGGTCATGAAAAATCGAAGAATGTGAAAAATAGGAATACAAATATCTCGGTAACTAATTATCCAATTGACTTCATACTTTATGCAATATTTATGTTTTTTTTATTGTCTTTTATATTCAGAATAAACAATTTCGAAAATTTTTATGTACCTTTCATCAGAACTAATATTTCGAGAGTCCGAAAAAAATAGTGCTGGATAATCGAGGTTACTGATATTCAATAGGCTTCTTTCCATTATTACATACTAAGTACACACCAAATTTCAAGTGTCTATCTCAATTTGTTCGGGAGATAGAGCGTTTACAGACACACAGACAGACGGCAAAAAAATTTTTCCAAAAATATGTTTTTCGGAATCTCCAATGTCTGAAACATGTAAATCCGTCAAAAAAAAATTTCCGATTTTTAAAACAATTACAACTTACCCTATACTACGTATGATGGGTAAGTAGAAAGGGTTTTAACTTTCATGTAAATGTGTTACATTTGTCTCTAAAAGTAGGTTTATATGCATAAATGGTAATTTGGGTTTAGTAAAAAATATGCTACATGGTATATATAAACATCTTTATGCATGGTATGGATAAAGGTGTTTCAAATATGACAAAAATACATTAAGATGTTAAAATTTTCAAACATACAAAAAAATTTAAAAAGTGATTTTTTTTTGTTGTTGTTTGTTTAATTGTTGAATAGTCTGTATTAAACTATTCAGCCAAATCACTATTCATTACCTCCCTGATTAAATTCCCTTATAAGAGTGCATAATATAGACGCACGCCGTGCACGAAAAATTTTCCGCAAAATTCGGAAGTTTGCGGAAAATTTTTTTGGGGAAAAAAAAAAACAAAACAAAAAACAACGTAATTTTTTTTCTTGTATTATTATTTTTTTTTTTTATACGAAAATATTAAAAATATTTCCCAGTTTTATGTACGATTTATTTATTGTTTGCCAGGGGTGATTCTGGTCCGAATTTTCCGAAAACTTAAGGTATTCGGTTCCGAAAATGTAAAAAAATCAGCCATCAGTCCGAAAATTCATGCATTCAAAAAATATCACTTAAAATATTGCAAATTTCAACAAATCGTCGCCGAAAAAAACAATTTCATCAGTCGTTTGCAGAAAAAAATCACCACTTCCGTCAAAGCATCGCGGGAAAAACACGAATTTCATCAAAGGACCACAGTAAAAAGCACGAATCTCTTCAAAGGATCTTGAAAAAAAAATAATAATAATTTCGTCAAAGGAGTACTGGAAAAAACGAATTTCGTAAAAGCATAGCAGAAAAAACCAAAATTTTGTCAAAGGATCGCGAAAAAAGCAAAATTTGTCAAAGAATCGCAGAAAAAAACAAATTTCATAAAGGGGGGTCATGAAAAAAACAAATTTCGTAAAAACGTAACGGAAAAAGCCCAAATTTTGTCAAAGGATAGAGAAGAAAAAAAACTTTAATTTTGTGAAAGGGCTGCGGAAAAGCGCGAATTCCGTCAAAGGAGTGCGAAAAAAACACTAATTTCGTGAAAAGATCGCTAAAAAAATGAGATTTTCTTCAAAAGTTTGCGAAAAAATGCAAATTTCGTTAAAATACTGGGAAAAACATGCAAATTTCGTCGTAAGATCGCAAAAAATACACGAATTCCGTCTAAAGATCGCGAAAAAAAAGTGAATTTTCTCAAAGTATCGCTAGTTTCGTGAAAAAACGAACAAAACACAGTCAAAAGATAGAAAAAAAACCTGTAAATTTCTTCAAAAGATCACGAAAAACAAGTGAATTTCATCCAAATATAACTAAAAACACATGAATTTCACTAAAAGATCGCAAAAAAAAAAACGGGAATTTCGTTAAAAGATCGCAAAAAAGGCGCGGATTTTGTCAAAAGATCACAAAAATACGCGGCTTTCATCAAAAGATCACAAAAATATGCGGATTTCATCAAAAGATCACAAAAATATGTGGATTTCGTCAAGAGACCACAAAAAAGACGCAAATTTCGTCCAAAGATCACAAAAATACGCAGATTTCGTCAAGAGACCACAAAAAAGACGCAAATTTCGTCCAAAGATCATGAATTTCGCCAAAAGATCGCGAAAAATAAACAAATTTCTTCAAGAATTTCGGTAAAAGATTGCAAAAAACACTCAAATTTTGGTAAGAGATTGTGAAATCACGTGAATTTTGTCAAAGGATCGTGAAAAACACGTTAATTTCGTAGAATGGTTGCGGAGATTTTGTTTATTTTATTTTGTAATTTGCTGAATTTAGGTCCCTAAAGGTTCCTTTTTATGCAAAATATATGGTCTTTTTTGGTCCCTTTAAAAAAAATGGTCCCCTTTTACCATTTTTTACTACAAAAGTTGAGTGGGAGTACTGTATGTTGTATTCATATAGTCTTTTCTTTGATTAGTTAAAATTGCTGCTCTGAAATATTTTTTAAAGCCAAATAAATAATATCACATTATTTTTTCTTCCCTCCTGCTGCTAATTTTTCATTATTGCAATCTGTACCCAATTGTCATTTAGAATGCCCAGAGTTAGCAAAATGTGTGGAAAAATTTTATCCGAGTACTAATTATTCTTTCAAATGTGAAAATATTTTCAAGATAACAATCATTTTAATTTTTAGGAATTTATTAGCATTAGAATTTCACTGTGTTCCAAAAACAGAATTTTCATTTTATTGCTACAAAATTAGAGTTTTGCTGCTACAAAAATGGATTTTACTGCTACAAAATCAGATTTTTGCTGCTTCAAAATGGCTTTAGTGCACTTTCATCCCTGCACCAGTCTCTTTAATGATGATACATATGAATAGACCTCTCCCCATAAAATGTGATTCGGTTGTTTCAGAAGCAATGTCATATTATTTCTGTGAACAGAAAGACTGGCATTTTGTGCAAAAAGGTTACAATATTAAGGATTGGGCTGTTTCTAAATGCATTGACAAAATAATTGATAAGAATTCACCTTTTCTTATCATGGATTTTAGCTCTATTATTTTTTTAACTAAAAAAATTATTCTTTAATTAATATCAATTAATTTTTAATTTAAATGGTAATTACTTTAAAACTACTGAGTTTTTAATTAATATCGTCAAAATAATATAACACATTATTTTATTAAACATTAATTTGCAGAAAGTTTTTGACCCAATATTTGCGTGCACAGAAAGTTTTTGGTTTTATACAAGTCTGCCCCTTATTAAGTTTATAGATAATCAGTTGCTTTATGAATAAATGTATCTGCAAAATATTGAAGGAAAAAAAGAAAAAAAATTATGCTTTTGCCACAGATTATGAAACATTTTCCAACATTAACAGAATATTGTTAAGAAGTTTCATTTTTTAATCCAATAAAATGAAATATCTAAATAAGCAATTTAAAAAAAAAAAATGCAGTTAAAATTCATTTTCTGTAATTATACTAAAAATAGTTATGTTTAAAAATACCACAATTGAAAATGCACTTCTGCCAATTACCGTTTATAGTCGGTCCTGCAAATGAACCTATTTTTTTTTTAGTGTTTCTAAATTAAAGATAAATGCTATGCTCTCTATAATCTACGAGGTGCCCATAATTAAACTGACGGTACTCAGAGTGTTCTGTAGCGTGATGTAATTGTGAGAATGGCATCAAATTTTGTAGGAAGATTAAACAAGACGGTGGACGAAGGATTCCGCAGAAAAAAAAATTAGTTCCAAAAATCCCCGCCAGGGGGATGTGTCGCGCTGTGTATTCGAAAAAGAGACTTTCAAAAAAGAAGAATCAATGCTGAAATAAAATTACCATTTATTTAGCACATCCAACTCAGGTTCGATGTGGCCGCTGTTTTTGTGGACCACATATTGCATTCTGTGCACAGCATTTACAGCAGCAGAGAATAACATGTCTGCAGGAATTTCCCGTACGGTTTGCAATACGTTATCCTTCAACGTAGCCAGGTCCTGGACACCTCTGTGATAGACCTTGGATTTTAGGTAATCCCATAGCCAAAAGTCGCAGGGTGTAAGATCAGAGGACCAAGGTGGCCATGCAGTTGGAAAACAGTGGCTAATGACTCTTCCTGTTGTGAATTTCTGTCGTAGTGGTTGCTGTACCCACAAAGCAATATGTGGAGGGCCTCCATCTTGTATGAAAATGATTTTCTCCAGGCACCGTCTTTGCTGACGCGCTGGAATAACAAAGTTGTTTAGCATTTGGCGATATTTGTCTCCGCTAACAAAACAAGTTACATGTCCTGTCGAAGTAATGTTCTCATAGAAGAATGGACCTATTATTATACCTGCTGTGAAACCACACCAAACAGTTATCTTTGGTGAATGCAAAGGAATTTCTTTGAATGCTCTTGGTGACTTGTTATCTCAAATTCGGCAGTTCTGGGTATTTACGGTTCCATTCAGGTAAAAGTGGGCCTTGTCTCCCCATAAGATTTTTCCAGGGCTAAGCATCATCCAACTCCATTCTGGCAAGAAAAGTGAGAGCAAAAATCAATCGCTTATCATGATGGTCGGTGTGACGTAACTCTTGTACAAGGCTGATCTTGTACGGGTAGAAGTGGATAATCTTTCGTAGGATTTTCCATTCCGTAAAATAAGGCATATCCCGATTCCGAGCTACCCCACGAGCACTGGAAGTGGTAGCAATATTGTCTGGTGCTCTGTCGACAATCGTCATTGCCACTTCTTCAATTGTATCCTGTGATATGGGTTTTCGTCCTCTGCCTGACTGAACATTTAGAGAACCTGTTTTCTCAAACTTCTCAACCATTGCTTTTAAACCATTAACTGACAAAGGACCGGTACATTTACGCATTATTTTGTGGTTTCTAAAAGCACGAAGAACGGGTGGCACATTGCACTGGTTGAGGTAAAAGAATTTGACTGGTAGAGGTCACTCGACTAAAGAAGGAGACATTATGAAAGATAAGTTTCAATGTAATTGCTTCTAACAGTAGCACATTACCTTTTAAAGCTGAACAAGCTGGCACTGGGCCAAAAGATTTAACGTGAAATTTGAATGAAGAACTTCTTCTGCTGTTGCTTTCTTTGGGGCTCCATATAAGAAACTTTAGCAGTATTTATGTAAATGTTTAGCTTTTTATAAACTGTTACCATTTTGAGCTTGGATTAAATTGCTCAATTCGTTAAATAAACAGTAATTTTATTTCAGTATTGATTCTTCATTCTTTGAAGCTCTTTTTCGAATACACAGCGCCACATATTCCCCTGGTGGTGATTTTTGGAACTAAATTTTTTTTTCACAGAATCCTTCGTCCCGTCTTGTTTAATCTTCCTACAAAATTTGGCACCATTCTCGCAATTAGATCGCGCTACAGAACACCGTGAGTACCGTCAGTTTAATAATGGCCACCTTGTATAAAAAACGTGTTGTAGTTCGAATAGTGATCCATATCGGTTTCATTACATTTGAAGTATCATAACATCCTTAAAATGCATTGCAAAAACCTTTTTTAAAGGTAATAATCATAATATAATCTATTTTCTTGTGCGTCCCTGTAAACGTACTACAAGCAGGGCTGCCATTTGCTATTAAAATGCTACTATTTTCAGCTACTAGAGACTAAGGCAACTTTTTTAAGTGAAAAAGACCTGAAAAGTAACTTTCTGTCAAATAGGCAGCTATTTTATGAAATAGGAGACTTTTTTGAAATTTTTATTCTGACTTTCAAGCAGTATTTTTCTTGACTGACAAAGTAAATTTCATTGATTTTCCCTTTTAACTTCAAAATGTTACCAGTGTTCCCTGATGGGAAAACGTGAGTAAAAGGACTACTTCTGAGCATCTCACTTTGAAAGCCCAATTTTCTAATTTATGTATGTATGCTTTTTTTTATCATGTTATTTAATGACCAACTATCAGACCTTTGGAATTTATAGAAACTGAAGACTTGAAATTTTATAGAATTTTAGGTTTTGACAAACGAGTAAGGAATTTTTTTTCTCCCTTTCCCCAAAAGGATGGGGTGGGAGATTTCATCTTGGAATCTATGAAAACAATAAATTTTGCAGAATAACTAATATGAACTAAAATAGGTGTCCTAAAAAGGACTGACTTATTTTAAAATTCAATAACTTGCAAACGGTGACAGATATTTAAAAAACTCTTACCGGAGCGTTATGTATGATGTCAGGAGTTTTTTTTACTGTGATTCTCAAATTTAGTTCGATTTATAAACAATAGATAGCACTGCAAGCAATACGTGCTCAATTCAGGCCCGATTTTTGGTACTTCGGGGCCCTCTCAATACATTTTAATCTCCTTTTTTGGCATGGGAGAAGAGAAAGGCCAAAAAATCCAGCTTGAATTTAGTGCCTATTGCTTGCAGCGCCATCTATTGTTTGTAATTTGAGAATCATGGTAAAAAAACTCCTGACATCATACATAACCTTCCTGCAAGAAATTTTTAATTATCTGTTACCGTTTGCGAGATATTGAATTTTAAAATTAGTCAGTCCTTTTTAGGACACTGGTATAAATGTGAAATAGGAAAGTTTTGAAGTGCACACTCTTCCAGTTTCTTCCCCTGCCTCTCCCTTTTTTCCCATACAAGGTCGGTGAGGGGGTCAAACCATCAAATGCACCTGAACATTTTGTTGCATTTGTTATTGCACATTATTTTGTTTATTTTGGACATGAATAACTTCAGTACCCGATAAGGCAGCTCATATAATGTTCTTTAAAAAATGTCTCTTGAAATCACAAAGACTGATTTTCAAAATCTTAGAATTAATTGGCCTATCTCAGATCGTGAAAGCTATCATTGGTAAAGATAGGAAATTTTGCAACTTTATGAGCCTGAAGGTAAAGGATAAGATGAAATTTTTCCCAATTTAGAACTCTCTCTTCCCCCCCATCACACACACACTTCTCTTCTTTTTAACGTGCTAAAGAACTGAATAATGAAGCGAGCCCTTCCTAAAGAAAAGAAGCTGCAGTATTCTGCATGTTTTATGATTTTTAAAAAAATGCGATTTTTAGTGGGTTTTATGTAATTTTTTTTATGTTATGTATACTTAGGGTGGTGAGCAACTGGGGAAAAATGGGAGAAGACAGGGAATTTTCTTATTAGTCTGGAAAATTTTTAAAAGTGGTTAAAAAAAAGTTGCATCTGGAAAACAGGGGTGCAAATTTTCCAAGTATCAGAAGATTTCTGTTTATAACTTCATTGAAATCCCTCCCGCCTTATTTTGTGTACCCCTTCCATAGTACAAAGTTTAAAGTCTTTAAAACTCTTTTTAAAAAATTCTGCCTTATTTGATACTGTCTAGTTACAATAAATCAATTATCTAAATTAGCGCTTTCCTCCAAAATTTCCACTAATCTCTTTCTCCTTTCCCCCAGTATGCAGAGTTTCGAATCTTTCTAAACCCTTTATTTTAAGAAAAACTAGATAGTACCTGTCAAGATTTGATGATGAATAACTTGAATGTTTCATTAGAAAAATTCTCGAATTTTAAATTAGTTGCTTTTAAATTAATTATTAAAGTCGTGACAAATTTCTATATTGCATAAGTGATTCCTATTTTTTTTTTTTTTTTAAGGCGATAGATGGTGCTGTCAGCCAAACCTATTCAATGAAATCAAAGAATTTTAAGTTTATAATTTACAACCTATGCTTGCTTTTTATCAGAAATTTCCCTAAAAATATTGGGTAGAGCATTTATTTTTACTTACTACGATCTCTTTTTTTTTTTTTTAAATAACAATATTTTTTTATTTATTTTAATTACACGACCAGTAAAAGCTGCTATGAATTTTATTTTTATCTGTCTCATTCTCTAAAAGCCTAAATTTGAAACATGATGCAGCTAACGATTTATAATATATATATTTTATTACTTGAATTTTATTTTACATTTTTTAAATATTAAGCTATAGATATCAAGATAATTTCTTTTATAGTTCTTATATAAATATTTTTCTTTCTTTTATTTTTTATATTTTACGGAAAAGAAAGGCAAACTTTTCTTTCTGACACACGCATATATGTATATTCTTGATAATGTTTAGAAAATCTAAGAAAAATTGTAGATCAGCTGAATTTATTTAATTGATAATTACATGCAAAATATTTTAGCTTAAATATTTTAAATATAAAATTATTATTTTTTAAATATTGTTCAGTGTTAAATTTTATTTAATTAAAAATATTCAAATAGTAATAATAATAAAATAAAAATCATATAACTTCTCCTCCTAATAAAATGTCATTATTGAAGTAAATTATCGCCAAAAATATTACAGAAATCATTTCGCCAGGTGTTGGGAATGAACCTGCACCCTCTACAAGAGTTCAGAGCTTTAAGCTGCTGCTTTAGACCGCTCTGCCACAAGCAACTTATTCTAGTTATCTCTAAATTGAATAGGTTCGAAAAAGAGGACGCATGCGCAGATTACCCGAATTTGGTATACTTAAATTTTTACCTTTGTGTTTTAATATATATGATAATTCTGCCCTATTTGTTATTCATTAATAACAATAAATAAATAATCACCCACTTCTCCCTCCTAAATTTATATCCCCCTCCCCCTTCTTTCCTGAGTATAAACAGCTTTAATTTAGAAAAAAAAGATCTTTATTTAGAAAAAAAAATCTGAGCTAATTGTTAATGTCTAGTGACAATAAATAAGCAGTTATATCATTTTTCTTCCTCCTCCCTCCTCTAAATTTCTCATCCCCTCTTACCCAGCATGCAAAGTTTAAAATATTTAAAACTCTTTATTTAAAAAAAATGTGTCATATCCGTTGCTCTCTAGTAAAAATAAATAATCTATCATCCAAAATACCCCTCCTCCCAAAGTATCTGCTTTCCCCCGCTTCTTCAATAGCAAATTCTTCAAAATTTGATTTTTTTGTAAATTTTTTTTGCTGTATTTTATATTTTGTAATAATGATAAATATAAATTCCCCCCACGCTGAAATTTCTGCTTGTAAACAATTTTTCTGATAAATTTTCGTATAACATATTGTGTGGTGCATCACCCAAAATCACCCCAACTCTGTTATAGTATGCTGCAAAAGATGTCATTTCAAAAGTAAGCAAAAACACAGGCAAAATAAAAACTTTCCTTATATTGCAGTTTAGAGAAAGCTTTATTGAAGTTTATAATGTAAGCAAAAACAAAATGCTAGAAATATCACCATTACATCTGTTACTAACAAGAGCTGTATCATGTTTTGATCAGAAGTTGCAGCAAACTGAAATGTTATGAAAACTATAGAACAGAGTTACTTTTACCAGTTTTGTTAAGTAGTAATTGGATCTGTAAAAACAATGTTGAATTTGTTGTATACAAATCGTATACAAAATTTTGTACTGCTGTAGTTTAAAGTTTCAGGATGATTTTTTGCAGTTTTATTTTATATGGAATGAAAGGAGAGAGATAAGTATTAATAAAAAAAAAATAAGACATGGTTTGAAATAAGGACTGAATTTCAGGGATAGGATTTCTCCTTTTTCAGTCCAAATTTTAGGAAGAATTTATAACTCAAGTTCTTAATTATTACTTTTTTTGTGAGGGAGGGGCGTTATTGCAGTCACATTTATATTTACTTTACTGCAATCATTACAATACTATCACATCATTTGCTATATTAAACATTAGGGTGGAGCGAAAAAAAAATATTTTTTTTTAATAAAAAACGGGTAGGTACCAAAAGTTGCCTTTATACTAGTACATCAACTGCGTGGAATTTTACCGCTGAAAGAAAAATGGCTTGAGTCTGCGCTTTTGGTCCAAAAGTTGAAATTTTGGGTAAAATTTGACATTTTTTCAAAAATATTAAAAAATTCCAATAGAGATGGTTATTATTTAAATGTGTTATTTAAACCTTTATTATTATTGCTTAACATACTTAAACGATATCTTTATTCTGTATAACTGGAGCAAAACTGACAACTTTGGGTAAAAAAAGGCGTTGTAACGCTGTTGTCACATTCAATGAATTGTTGTTTAGAATACAGCTCTTACCTAGTTGCTTTCAAAACTACCCAGGAGATACCATGTGGAGGTGCTGCATTTCATGTCACAACAGTGCATAGCTCAACCACCCTACCATCTGAGCACAATGTTTTATTTATACATTGAATTGTGATTTTTTTAATCTAAGACTGGCATAAGTTTTCTATGTATCAACCTAGTCCATCTCTTCTTTGTATCCACGTTGGATGATGCTGCTGTGACACTACTTCACATATATTTCTATTGCTTGTGTATGATAAGGCAAGCAGAGTAATGCAGTGGAATTAATGGAATCTATTCAGATGTCTATTATCTTCACCAAAATTGCATCCAATTAATGCATAGTGATTGGGAGTTCTGTTACTACAGCCTTCTCCAACATTTAAATGTTTCATCTTTGAGAATGCCATCATTTACTCTACCTCTTGCATTTTTTATATGCTGAGAAGCTTGCTGCTTAATGTGATGGTGATCATCGGAGAGCATTGCAATAAAAATTTGGTCCCGATGTGCAAAGCAACCATTGTCCTAACTATTTTTTTTTTAGTATTTGTTTTATGTCATCTTCTGTGATGTTTAGTAGCCGAGTAATTTCCCATAAGTGTTTAGATCCATTCTTTAGATGTAGGTTACATTTGGTGTAAACCATCGTGCGGAACTTGGATTACATATTTTGTGAGTTAACCTACAGATTCTGGTGGTCAATTAGTGCTTATATAAAAGCGAAAAATTGTATCTGCCTTTATCAGCCATCTTACGTAGGACAAGTTTCTTGGGTTCCTATTCGCTAGTTCTTCTGAGCAATATCTAGATGAAATAACTTTGCAAATGCCTAGCAGGTATTTCTGGTCTGTGTTGAGTACCCTTTTCTCGATTTCATGAAAAAAATGTTTCAAAATTACTTCTTTAATTATTCCTTCAAAAATTGAAAAAAGAAGTAAATGGCACGTGGGCAAAGATTTTCCTATTGGTCCGGCGAATCCCTGTGGGTTAGAATCTAATTTTTGCCAACGATCTTGTCTAATAAATGATGCACAGCAATTTCACTGCACTTGGAGGTGGCATGTGATCCATTGTAATGGTTCATTCTAAACATTTCCCACGCATGACAATGACGAGCAGAATTCTCCGCCTTTAAATGAGCACTTACTGCCCATCAGAGTCTCTATGTTCACTCAAAAAGTACTATGTAATCCAAGTTTGGCCCCAGGATGGTTTACCATCAAATGTAATCCACATCTAAAGAAGGGATCTAAAAATTCATGGGAAATTACTCGGCTACTAAACGACGTATAAAATAGAATAAAACAAATACTAAAAAAAGTTATTTAAGACAATGGTTGCTTTCCATACGCAGAGGAAATTCTGATTTCAGTGCTCTCTGACGATCGCTATCACATTAAATAGCTAGCTACGCAGCACATAATAGTTGAAAGATGAGAGTAAATGATGGCATACACAAATCTGAAATATCAGAAATCAACTTTGAAGCAGATAATTATATAAATCTAATTGATTGGAAAATTGTTGTGGTAACAGAAGCCCTAATAAATATGCATTTATCGGGTGCAGCCTTGGTGAAGATAATAGATGGCTTAATAGACTGCATGAATATCATCCCCACTGTGTTACATTGTTTACCTTCTCTTACACAAGCAGTACAGAAATACGTGAAAGAGATCACAGCAGCAGCATCCAAAGTCTGTGGATACAGAGAAGAGATGGACTAGGTTGATACATAGAAAACTTATGCCAGTCTTAGATTAAAAAAATCACAATTCAATGTATAAATAAAACATTGTGCTCAGATGGTAGGGTGGTCGAGCTATGCACTGTTGTGACATGAAATGCAGCACTTCCATATGGTATCTCCTGGGTAGTTTTGAAAGCAACTAGGAAGAGCTGTATTCTAAACAACAATTCGTTGAATGTGACAACAGAGTTACGCCTTTTTTTTACCAAAAGTTGTCAGTTTTGCTCCAGTTATACAGAATAAAGATATCGTTTAAATATGTTAAATCATTAATAATAAAAGTTTGAATAACACTTTTAAATAATAACCATCTCTGTAGGAATTTTTTTGAAGAAATGCCAAATTTTACCCAAAATTTCGACTTTTGGACCAAAAGCGCAGACTCAAGCCATTTTTTTTTTTCAGTGGTAAAATTGCATGCAGTTGATGTGCTAGTTAGTATAAAGGCAACTTTTAGCACCTACCCATTTTTGATTTTTAAAAAAATATTTTTTTCGCTCTACCCTATTAAACATATGTGCAGAACACTCTCAAAAATCTGAACAGCCTATGACCAGGCTTTGCAGGTTTCTGAATTTTGAATATTCAGATCATTAATGAAAAAGACGGCAAAAAATTATTAAGCAAAATTCCGTCAAAGGGCTGCGATAAAAAGGCTAATTTCGAAAAGGATCGCAAAAAAACGCGAATTTCGTCAAAGGGACAGGGAAAAAAGTGAATTTCGTTAAAAGCCGCAGAAAACACAAATTTCATCAAAAAAACAGAAAAAAACGCGAATTTCGTCAAAAATCTGCGGAAAAAACGCAAATTTTGACGAAGGATTGCGTAAAAAACGTGAATTTTTGCAAATTTTTTTTTTACTCAGAATCAAATCTGGTGGGAAAGGGGGAGGACACGGGTCGGATCCCCAGACCGTCCCACATCGAAATATGTTGAAAAGTGTTGCTGGTGGTTTTTTATATACTTTCATTTAAAAGAAAGTCGTTATAACTTAAAATCTATAAAATTGTTCTTCCAACCCCCGAAACTAAATTCTGGCTACGGTTCTTGTTTAACAATAAATTAAAATTGTAACAAACACAAAATATTTTTTGTATACACATATATAAAATAAAGACTTTGTTTATTATTTGTCCATTGCACAAGTAATAATAAGGACTTTAAACCGTTCCAGATGAAAAATACTGGCTGCAAAGTTAAGACAAAATAGGAAGATAAGCGGGGAGGGGGGACGTTACCGAACTCCAAAGATGTCTTTGCAGTCAAACAATAAGTCACTGTGTATCTTACAGATACGAGGAAGTAATCGAGTGTTAAAAACAAAAGTTAATGAATATCATTCACAGTCAGCTCTTCCGCGCATATACAGTGCTTAGCCAAAATTCTGAAAAGATTAGCTAAGGTGTCACTATGCACAAATATGGGACTAACAAGAAAGACAAGTGCGATGCATGACAAATATATATATAATTGAATTGATCTAAAAAGTAAGAGGTAAATTTTTTTACCATTTAACTCCGACCATTTTGGCAGGTAAAAGAGGTTTAGTCCCTTCAACCCTCTGCACCCCCATATTTCTGTGTGGCATGGAGATGCGACTGAAAAATAAAAATTAATAAGCTACTTTTACAGTCAACTCTTCCGCAGCGGATTTCCGATTTAGCCGAAATCGACTTCAGATTAGCTGTGGTGTTACTGTGCTTTAACATACTTCCGCATTGACAATCTTGGCGCACGCCGGCTATGAGAGAAATTTAAAAAATCCTTAAATTAAACTACTTTTAGATTTGTCGAATTTATTTGTAGGTCTCTTGAACTGAGCATATATGTTTTCCTTTATCGATTAAAACAGGTATGGAGCTATTTTTCAGTCATTTGAAAATGGATTTTGTGGTCTCAAGTAAATTTGGTCGCAGGACTGAGGAGGATATTGGATTAACGAGAAAAACAAATTCTTGCCATGCAGAAAATAAAACAAATTTATCTGAAAAAGAAGGAATATCAGCCCTTTTTTCATTTCACTGCGATCTATTCAGAGATGGAAAGGAGCTGTAACCTCATAACCCCCGTCCCCATAGACTCTTGGTTTATGCTGGGGCATCACTGTGCACTAATATATATAACTAACCAGAATAGCTGCGTCGCAGAAAAAAAAATTAAAAATTAATCTCAAAAGAAAGAAAAAAACAGGAGTTTTTTTCATTTCATTTTTGATTATTTCGAAAGGGGGCCTGTAACCCCATCAGCCCCTTCCCCTCATTGAGTATATTGTGGTGTAACTGTGCGCTGATATGAAACTAGCTAGAACGTCTAGTTCGTTGTATTGCAGAAAACAATTGCATTACAAATTTACAGGCCCGTAGCTAGACGATGCTTCCAGGTCGGGCAAATGTTTTTCCAAATTACTTCTTCAGTTTTTTAGACTTTTATGATCCTTTAAAAATATATATTACGTATTCAGATTCAGTATAAGTTTATAGCTCTTCCCAAAGTAGTTGAAAAAGGATATTCTCTCATCTTGCTGTCAATCCATAAACTAATTTTTGTAAATATGGTTAAGATAATATAGATTTCCACAAAAATGTTGGATGTTCTTGAGGATTACTACAACAGCGTCACCAGCCAGTTGTCTGTGGACACACCCTCCCCCAAAGTTGTCCGTAGAAAAATTTGGATACTTGCATTTTTATGCTTTATTAATAATAAACTAATAATACAATATTCCAAGAAATTCATTTACAGTAAAATCTGTAAAAATTGATTCGCAAAGGATCGAAAAAATATTCCGTTTTAGAAAGTTTCCATCTTATGAGGTATAACTGCAGTGTTGAATTTAGGCACTTTTCTCCTGGAGAGATTACTGATGCTCCCGGATTGGTAGACAGAATAGAGCTTTTAGGGTGGGAATTGCACTTTTACAACTTTGATAAGCACAAAATTAGAAAGCTTCCGGGAGTGACATTTCGATGCTCAGGGGAGAACCCTGGTCACTGAATTGCTTATTTATTTTATGGTATTCCTTTCAACGGGAGCATGAAATGCTCTCATGTAAGACAGCATTTTGTTATATACAGGCTCTATTTACAAAGATTTTACAGTATTTATGGAATTTTATATGATTTAAAATTTAACATAAAGAACGCCTTGGTAATTACGTTGATAGATTAGTCACTTATTTACAAAGCAGGTAAAACTCTCACAACTAAACGTTAATATATTTTCACGAATTTTATACACATGTTTAAAAACATAATATGTGTTTATAACTGATAATATTTTCAAACAGTTTAGACAAAAAGAAAAAAAAAAAATCACTGCCGGCTAGGCCAGATTTCGAAGCTAAATACTAATTTCACCAAAAAAAACTAAATCAAGATGAGAGATAAACCAAGTTTAACAATTTTATCTGATAGCTTTTGACGAGTTTTTAATTTCATTATTCTGTAAGAGTTGGTTTTATCAGAATCATGTTAATACGATAATTTTTTCTTCAACCCCGATTTTTTTCACCCCTTGAGAATATTTTTAGTAATATCACCCATTAGTAGATTTCATCTTATCAGAAACTTGTTACTACAAAAGTTATAGATAATATTAAGAAGATTTATATAATAAACTTAAACCGTGTGGTGATTGTTTCATTAAATGAATCATACACTGGATTTTAAATTCTGACGTTCTTTTTATTGATGCACGCGCACGTTTAATAATACAACCCTGTATACAGCACCTCTGATGGTTGTCAAAAATTTTCATCACGCCAATGATACTTTTTCCGTTACCTTAGTGGTAGATTACCGGAGATGTGAATTTTTTTCTTCTACAACACCTTCCTTTTTTATTTTAATTTATTTTATTATATTTTTATATTATTATTTTTTGTGTGTGTGGTTGTAAGAGTTGGTCCTATCATACACTTGTCATTACAAAAGTTGTTGATGATATTAAGAAGATTTATCATAAATTTAAGTGGATTTGATACCTTGTGAACTGACGAAGTTATGAATTTTTTCTTCTTCACAACCCCCCCCCCCCTCCTCTTTTTTCCCCTGTAAGAGTTGGTCTTATCAAAAACTTGTCAATATAAAAGTTGTAGACAATATTAAGAAGATTTATAGCAAATTTAAGTGGATTTCATATCTTGTGAATTGACGAAGTTAAGATTTTTTTCTTCTTAAAACCCTATTTTTTTTTCTCCTTGAGGCCATTTTTAATGATATCAGAAATCTGTCATACAAAAATTTTTGGCCCTTTTCCTAGAAGTAATAATAAGTTTAAACGGATTCGATATGTATCATAATTAAGAAATTGTGGTTTTTTTCAGCTTTCACAAAAATCCTTTCCATTTCCATTTTCTGCCCCTTGATTTCATGTATCAGTTTAGAAGAAATTTGTGCTGAATTATGGAAATTATCGTGTCTATAAAAAAAGTGATATTATATATATAGAGATAGATAGATAGATAGGTAGATTAGATTGATAGATAAAGTTTTCAACTTGGTCGTGGTTTTGGGTTCTAGGGGTCATGATCGGCATAGATCTGCAAAAAGTTTTCAGAAATTCCGACATAGGGGAGAATGTAATAGGTAGTGTTTCTTACGAAATCTACCTAAAATAGGGGTGCACAACCTTTTTTAGAGAAGGAATAAAAATGTCTGTGTTGTCGAGGGCCACATCAGTAACACAGAGAGAATTTTATTTTAATGAGGTGGGAGGGAATCTGTGGCCTATAATCAGATAAAAATGAGGATTTCAGAGGGAGGAGGAGTTTTCCCCTTTAGGTTCCCCTACCCAAGCAACATACCCAATTCAGTTGGCAATTTTTCCGCGCCCGATCAATGAAATTCGCGATTTTTTCACACCTGATTACCAAAATTCAGGAGTTTGTCATCCCCCCCCCCCCACCCCAATGGACGAAATTCAAGATTTTTAACTGAGTCTGATTAAATATAGAATTTTTTTCGCGGTAAACTGACAAAATTCCCGATTTTTTTCTGGCGATAAACTGACGAAATTTGCGATTTTTACGCAGCTGATCACCGAAATTTGAGATTTTTCCTCGCCCGATCAACGAAATTCGCAATTCTTAACTGTCTGACGAAATTTGCAATTTTTTCTCGCGGCAAATTAACGAAATTTGCGATTTTTTCTCTCGGTAAACTGACGAAACTCCAGATTTTCCCGTAGCCGATCAACGAAATTTGCAATTTTTCTGCGCCTCATCGACAAAATTCATGATTTTTCGGTGCACAATCAACGAAATTTGCGATTTTTCGCTCCCGATCAACAAAATTCGCGATTCTTCCGTTCCCGATCGACGAGACTCGCGACTTTTCAAGTCCCGATCGGAAAGATTCGCGATTTTTTCCGTTCCCAATCGGCGAAAATCATTATTTTCCGGTCTCGATCAACGAAACTCGCATTTTTTCCGTGCCTGATCAACGAAACTCGATTTTTCCATGCCTGATCCACGAAATACACCTTTTTTTTTTTTTTTGCTCGATTGGTGAAATTAGAGTTATTTTTCGTTTGGCGACTGATGGAATATGCAACTTGGGAATTTCCTATGCTGATATGTATATGGTATCGGCTGGCCGCTTAACGAAGTTCGCAATTTAATTGATTGACGAAATTTGCAATTTTTTCCCGCGACAAATTGACGAAATTCACTTTTTTTCGCTGCTACCTATGGACAAAGATTACTATTTTTTCCAATTAGACGAAATTCGCGAGCCACAAGTTAACCCACCGAAGGCTACTTTTGATCGCGGTCCACAGGCTGTCCATCCCTTACCTGAAAGTCTTCTTACAAGCATCTTTCCGCTAAATATCAATAGTTTTCCACGAATATCTTGTGCATAATCTTTGAAACAATTATGTTTATGACTCATAAAAATTTCAAAGAGTTAAGACAATAAGAACTTTTTTTTTTTAATATTAAATGTCTGATGAGGGAAAAAAATTCGCGCAGTTTAAAATTACGAACCTGCTATTTTTTGTTGAAACACGGAAAGATATATAACATCCTTTAAAGAGCGCACATTTTACTTTAAAATGTCGCATTCGGTATAAATATTGCGGAGCCACCAATATGAGGTTCGTTTTGATTTTTTTTTTTTTCAGAATACATTTTTAAAATATCGGATTAAAGATATAAACTAATGCAAATTTCAGGTCAATATTATCACATCACGGGCGACAATGGGCTGGTCAGCAAGTACCACACAAATAAAAACTATCATGATAATGTATGTCAATATAATTCACTATTGTGGGTTTCCATTCGAACTCTCTATTCTCTAACACAATCACGAAAACATTTTTATGCTTAAATTCCATAAAGTTACAATTATTTTGATTCTGACCCCACGATAACAAATAGCGTTTTCTGTTTTCTTTAAAGACAAAGTATATTTCAGGAAAAAAATGCAAAATGGTGTTATAAGCCAATTTTTGAGGCTATGAAAGATCATCTGAGACACTATCGCTTAAAGCTCAAGATTCGATGCATTTGTCAAAAAATGAAAAATGCTATTCTATTCTAAACTACTTCAATAATCTTGCATGCGAATGTCAGGCCTTAATCATCGTTCGCATAAATTCTGCGAACGCATTATAAAGTTTCACAAAATCGAGTGAACAAAAATATTTTTTACAAACAGACGTACGTGATTATTGTTTGCAAACAGCAGCTATATATTAGGGAAATACCTAAATAAAAATATTTCATAGCTTAAAAATATTAATGCTCGTTTAGTATTTTTTTAATTTTTCAGTTTATCTTACCGCTTCGCAATCTTTCATTTAATTCCCCTTTTTCGTACAGAAACTATGTAATATTTGGATATTTATATCACATATATAGGAAGAAAGGAAGAAAACAACAAAAAACTGAAAATCCAAGCATTTGGTTTCAACCTGACCTGATTTCAATAAATTTCACGTATGACAGTTGTACAAAGAAAACGATTTTCGCGGACATCAGAACCAGTTTGAGAAACAGAGTTAAGAGGATATCTCTAAACCCTATTATTCTTGTAGTTTGACTCTTTGGGGAGGCGGTAATGTAAATTTCTACAAAGGAACAAAACGAAAAATTTCCTACAGATTTTGGAATGAAAAAAAAAATGTCTTTACAATTTAATTTTTTGTTTAAATTGTGTTGTTTGAATTGAGAAGTTTTAGAGATGGGTGTCTGTTAGTTTATGGTCTATTCTAAAAAAAGTTTTTCTTTGAAATGAGGCAAAAAAAAGTTTGGAAATTTAATGTATTGATCAGGGATCAGGATGTCCAGTCGATTGTGCTAGGTCGGGCAAATATTTTTCCAGATCGGGTTTTGCCCGACCTCGCCCCCACCTAGCTACGGGCCTGCAAATTTATCTCAAACAAAAAGAAAAATATTAGCACTTTTTTCATTTGATTTTCGACTATTTTAAGAGGGGGGCTGTAATCCCATCACCCCCTTTCTACTTCTTTGGGTATAATGTGGTGTCACTGTGCACTAATACGGAATTTTTAATTTCACTTTCGACTATTTCGGGAGGAGGGGGCTCTAATTCCATAAGCCCCCTCCCCATCTTTGGGTATGCTGTGATGTCAATGTGGACTAATATGCTGTTAACGAGAATGACTATTTCGCTGTATGGCAGAAGAAAAATTACAAATTTATCTCAAACAAGACGAAAAAAATCAACCTTTTTCTCATTTCATTTTCTACTATTTAGGAAGGGTGCACCCCATTAGCCCCTTTCACCTCTTTGGGTATAATGTGATGTCACTGTGCACTAGTATGGAACCAAAGAGAAGAGAGCGGCTAGTCTGTTGAATGATAGGGGAAAAATACAAATTTATCTCAAACAAAAAGGAAAATATCAACACTTTTTCATTTCATGTTCGATTTTTTAGGAAAGAGCTGTAACTCCATTAGCCCCCTTCTACCTTTTTGGGTATAATGTTGTGTCACTGTACACTAATATGGAACTACAGCGAAGGGAGCGGCTAGTCTGTTAAATGATACGGGAGAAAATGAAAATTTATCTCAAATAGACAGAAAAAAATCAGCGCTATTTTTTCATTTCATTTTCGACTATTTCGAGAGGAGGGAGCTGTAATTCCATCAGCCCCCTCCCCATCTTTGGGTATGCTGTGATCAATGTGGACTAATATGGTGTTAACGAGAATGGCTATTTTGCTGTATGACAGAAGAAAAAATTACAGATTTATCTTTAAAAAGTAAGGAAAAAACACTTTTTCATTTAATTTTTCGACGACTATTTCTGGTTGAGGGGGGCTGTAACCTCATCAACCTCCTTTCTCTTCTTTGGTGTCAATATGGACTAATATGGAACTAAAGAGAAGGAAGCGCATAGTCTGTTGAACAATAGGGGTAAAATGCAATTTTATTTTAAACAGAGAGAAAAAATTTAGCACTATTTTTTCATTTCATTTTCGACCATTTCGAGAGGAGGGGGGTGAAATTCCATCAACCCCCTAACTAATATAACCTGGACTAATATGGTGTTAACGAGAATGGCTATTCTGCTGTATGGCAGAAGAAAAAAATACTGATTTATCTTAAAAAGTAAGGAAAAAACACCTTTTTATTCAATTTTTGGACTATTTCGAGAGGAGGACGGGGGGGGGGGGGGGGCTATAACCCCACCAGCTCCCTTTCTCTTCTTTGTTGTCAATGTGGACTAATACGGCACTAATGAGAATGGTTATTCCACTGTATGATTGAAAAAAATTTCCAAAAAAGAAAGGCGAAAAATCAGCACTTTTTCATATCATTTTCGAAAATTTCGGGGTACGCCCATGCTTAGAAACTCCTTAAATTGTATTGCGGCTTCGGACGCAAGCGATATTGCTGCCGAGGGGGAAAAAAAATCGTGATTGTAAAGCGCACGGTAAATCCTTTATGCACGTCATTTATCTGAAGAACAGCATTGATTGGTTAGGATAATCTTAAAGCAGGGCTCCCACTAGGTCCGTTTGGTTCCGTTTTTCAATTATTAGGTCCGTACAGTGCCTGATTTATGAAAGGGCATTCGGGGCACGGGCCCTGGGCCCCTGATTTTCAGGGGGCCCCAATTGCTGCTGAAGGTTTTTCAATTATTGTCCAAAATCTGATGTAGTTTTACATTTCATTCCCGATTCTATTGTGTTTGTATTGTATTTTTATAAAATCGTATATTTTGTCTGGAACATTCATATTTAATTACTTTATTATATATAGTGAATATTTTCTTTTATCTTTATCTTCTTAAAAATATATTGTTTTTTTAATTCTTATTTAAATTTATTATTCCAGCTCTCGCCAGATTATTTGGGGGTTGGTGAGCGTAGCTCGTAGGCAGCAGAGCCCCCTAATATTTCAAATAATTCTAACTTGGTATTGCAATTAATAGTTTATTATCGGTTGTTGCATACTTTATCATTTCAGATACATGGATTTGCATTGGGAAAGATAATCAGCACATCACAATTTATGATAAAATGTCTACTCATTTAAATTTCATAGTTATTTAAAAGTAAATTAATGATTATCAAATTTAATTTGTAATGGATATTTTAAAGTAATCATTAAAGTCAAAATTGGTTTTCTTAGTAAGTACCGTTTTCAATATTTTTTTTAAAAACTCAAGCGCCCTGTAATCATCCTTGCAAGGGGTCCCCGTAAGCATCTGTGCCCTGGGCCCCAAATTTTGTAAATCGGTCCCTGGGTCCTTAAAGTCCGTTTTTCAACACTGTTAACCTATCTTAATTTTAAATTTTATCGATGTTTGGCATGTAGCCAAGAATCTCCGAAAAACCGCGTTTTTCGCAGATATGCCCCCAAAAATACCGTCAAATTTCGTCAGTCGATCGCGGAAAAAGTTCGTAAATTTTGTCAAAGGATCGTGAAAAAACGTGGATTTCTCCAACAGATCGCGGAAAAATGCGAATTTACTCAAAGGATCACGAAAAAACGGAAATTTCGTTAAAAGATCGAGAAAAAAGCGATTTCCTCAAAAGATCGCAAAAACACGCGAATTTCCCCAAAAGATTGCGAAAAACACGCGAATTTTGTCAAAGGATCGCGAAAAACACGCGAATTCCATTAAAAGATCGCGAAAAAAGGCGAATTTCCCCCAGAAGATCGCGAAAAAATGTGAATTTCCTCAAAAGATCACGAAAAAAATGTTGATTTCCTCAAAAAATCGCGAAACACACGCGAATTTCCTCGAAAGATCGCTAAAAACATGCGAATTTCCTTTAAGGATCGCGACAAACACGCGAATTTCCTTAAAGGATCGCGAAAAACACGCAAATTTCGTCAAAGGATCGCGAAAAAAACGTCAGTTTCGTCAAACGATCGAAATAAAATAAAAGATCGCGAAAAAACGCGAATTCCTTCCAGAAGATCGCGAAAAACACGCGAATTTTCTCAAAAGATCGCGAAAAACACGCGAATTTCGTCAAAGAAACGCAAAAATCACGCGGTTTCCTTCAAAAGATCACGAGAAAAGCGTCAGTTTCGTCAGACGATCGAAATAAAACGCGAATTCCATTAAAAGACAGCGAAAAAACGCGAATTTCTCCCAGAAGATCGCAAATCCCCCCCCCCAGAAGATCGCGAAAATAAAGGCGAATTTACCACAGAAGCTCGCGAAAAACACGAGAATTTAGTCAAAAGATCGCAAAGAATGCGAATTTCCTCAAAAAATCGGCAAAAATACGCGAATTTCCTCAAAAAATCGCGAAAAATACACGAATTTCCTCAAAGGATCGCAAAAAATACGCAGTTTCCATCAAAAGATCGCGAAGAAAACGTCAGCTTTGTCAAACGATCGATATAAAACGTTAATTCCATTAAAAGGTCGCGAAAAAACGCGAATTTCCGCCAGAAGATCGCGAAAAAAACGCGAATTTCCCCCCAGAAAATCGCGAAAAAAAACCGCAAACTTCCCCCGAAAAACACGGAAATTTCCTCAAAAGGTCTCGAAAAACAAGCGGATTTTCTCAAGAGATCGCTAAAAACACGCGGTTTCCATAAAAAAATCGCGAGAAAAACTTCAGTTTCGTCAAACGATCGAAATAAAATGCGAATTCCATTAAAAGATCACGAAAAACACGCGAATTTTCCCCCAGAAGATCGCGAAAAACACGCGAATTTCCTCAAAAAATCGCAAAAAAACATCAGTTTCGTCAAACGATCGAAATAAAATGCGAATTCCATTAAAATATCGTGAAAAAACGCGAATTTCTCCCCCAGAAGATCGCGAAATCTCAAACGCGAATTTCGTCAAAGTTTCGTCTTCAAAAACATCGATTACCGCTGTTCTAAAAGAATAAATTCAAAACTTTTTATATTTTTTCTTGTATGCTGCGTTTAGCATTTTTTTTTTTTAACCTTTTAAAATTTTCTTTAAGATGTATCATGTATGTGATATACATAATAAGTGTTTAGGGTTTGACTACTCTCTGTTTATATGACCATTGGTCGCTGCATAAAAGAGTTTATTGTATATTTTGTATTTTAAACTTACGAAATCAGTAAGCAATATATTGTGAATACTGTGCAATTTCAGCACTAACAATTAGATTCTAATAGAGTAAAATTTGTTTTTGTCTCCAAATTGGGTATTAAAAATTGGAGTGTGCATACCACATAACTCTGCAGCACATAAAAGCAACAACAACAACAAATAATGGCAAATCCTTAAAATCTTTTGGACTCCTTAGATTTTTTTCGGTACTCCTTGGATTTTTTCTTCCCAGCTCTGTATGAACCCTGATATTTAAATAAAATGTTTAATTTACATAATTTTACTCATTTTTGTAGACATTCGCTATAACCTAATTTATTTTAATTTCATATTTCTAATTAATTTGATAGTTAACACAAAATTAATCTGATATTAAATAAAAACTAAACCTGTAGCTATATGACCCATGAAGAATGGGAACCTACAGTGCCCACTCCTGTTTACTTGACCCATGAACCCCTAGGTGCTATGCAGCATATGTCCCAATCAGGTGGTCAGTCTAATGCGATACCCTCGGTGTTTAGTACCCAAACAAGCTGGTTACTAATTTTATCAAGTCTGAAGAGATGAAAAGTTGAGGGAGCCTTGTCCAGCCAGGAGTCGAACTCGCGACCTAAGCATGACAAACAGGCGTGCTGACCACTGCGCTACTGGACTAAAATAAGTAAATATTGTTTATAATATTCAGATCTATTACATATGTTGTTGTTTTTGCGATTGTTTTACAAAATTCTCGATGTTGTTTTAGGCGATAATTTGACGAAATTCAGTATTTTTTTCTGCAATCATTTAGCGAAACTAGTGATATTTTTCGTGGCCGATTGATGAAATGCACTCCAATCCGCGATCCTTTGACAAAACTAATGCTTTTTTCGACAAATTTCTCGATTTTTTTTCACCGAGACCAGTTGACGAATTCTGAGATTTTTTCCCATTTTTTTCTGCGACAATTTGGCGAATTTCGCACTTATTTCCGAGACGATTTGACGAAATTAGTTTTTTTCTCGCGACCGATTGCCGAGATTCGCGATATTTTTCCGCAACTGATTGACGAAATTCGCAATTTACATGCAGATGGTGTTAACTCTATAGTTTTTGTCTGCTTACCCAAAACATTTATGTGGAAGGCTCTTTTTGGTCTCTTACGATTTAGTCTCTTAAGGCTTTAGTCTCTTAGTGGCTTTCCATTTCCAATCCTAGATCTGCTAGCGTGCTACAGTACAAACTACTGTTAAAAGTAGCCTCTACTGTAGTTTCGCTAGCTGTAGCGCGCTAATTCCGACTTCTGATCTAAGGCTATGTCAGCATAAGTTCTGATGTTAGACACCTTCAGCTTTCAAAAACACCTTCACATTTATTTGCCCATAGGAATTTTTGCTTAGTTCTATTCAATTAGTAAAAAAAAAAAAAACTGATAGTATACGAAAACCCGTTAAAAATTTTCTATAGTAGGTGTATTATAGGCATGTTCAAATGAAATCAGCTCGACAGTTCTAGTAAGCGGAACATTAATAAAGGAAACACAAAACTAAATGAAACAGGAAGAATAGTATATGTCAATGGCGGATCTTGGGCTAATAAATGGTTTGAAAAACGACATTATGCATCCTCACGGGAAATGACTTGGGCCGAAGATCAAACCCGCCGCGACCCGGGGTCGCGCCAGTTTAAATCCACGAGACTCGGGCTGGGAAAGGTCTTCTCTCTTTTAGAGCCGGGCCGTGCCCTGATCTTAATTTTTTCTGCAGATTCGGGTCGGCCCAGACTTCTTTTTCTTCCAGGTCAAGCCTGGCTTGGACTTCATTTTTCCTAGAGGCAGCACCGTGCGAAAGGGGGGGGGGGGCGGTCGCCCCGGGCGCGGAAATTTAGGGGCGCCAAATTTGTACTACCAATTTTCGTTTTTTTATTGTCGTCGATCATTTTCATTGGAATTTTTTTTTCACTCTTCGATATTCTATTTTTTTTTTTTTTTTTTTTTTTTTTGTAAAACCAAATGTATGTATTTACATAGCGAAATTTTTTTTGCCAATGGAAGTATGTACATTTTGCATTTCCAGGTTATTGCGTCGTTCACATTTACTTTGCATTGAGCTCTTTAGATCTGATGATTTTATAATATGCTTTTGTGATATTTTATTGCAGTGTTTCTTAAACTTTTGCACTCTGCGGCCCCTTTTACATCGTATACGAAAGTTTCTGTGCTAACCTATCCTGATTCCACTATGGGATCATTCTTATAGTCATTCGGTCATTACTTTGCTGTTAAAAAAAGGTCCAGCACAGGATGAAAATGCTGATTACATGAAATCTGCCATTGCAGAAGTACGACAATTTTCCAAACTAACGTTCAAGAAAACTATACCTAGTGGAGAAATTATTAACCGTGATTGCGGCTTATTGGATAACTTAATTAAGGGAATTACTATATTTTGTTTTCTCTGTTTATTATTCACCAATTATCATGATCGCCCACCAAAGTTAGCCAATCCAGATTGTGGGTTTTTCATGTAGAAGAAATTAAATCCTAAAATTCTTGAGCATAAAAATGCTCTAGAACACAGGAATGCATGCATTCGATAAAAGAAACTTGAGAGACGTTTAAAATTAAATCATGTAATCGACAGCAAATTTGAAAAGAGCAAAAGTGAAAAAGATAATTGGCGAAATATATTCAGGATGAAATTATGAACTTTCTTGCCAATGAAGTAAGAAAAACGATTGTAGAAGAAATTAATAGAGCAAGGTATTTTTCAATTTCGTTCGATCGCACTCCATATACCGCGTGTCCTAAAATGGACTGACTGAGTGATAGTGCCATCCCGAGGGGCAGACCACTAGCTGCTCACGTTACAAATGACTTTTTCAATTCTTATACAGCAGTTTTACAATTTCACATTACAACATAAATATCGATGATTTGTTGAAGAATTAAACAGGTTTATAGTCAACTCAGGTTACAGCAGTATACTTTATTCGCGAAAATCAATGAAGTTTATACTGAATTGACAATTATGCCAGCAATGTATAACCACACAAGCACTATAAAGACAACATCTAGCGCCATAGGTGCTCAATCAAGGCCAAAACCGAAATCGCCCAACACTGATGCGAAAAGAAGAGGTTAAATGTATGGAGTGGGTCACATTCTCCAATACAATCTTATTTTTAGGGGCCTATTCTATATATTTAACCTTCTTCCTTCGCACGATGCCAAGGGGATTTCAGTTTATACCTCCTTTGAGCATAGGCGTAACTTGTGCTCTAAAACTAGGGGGGCAAAAGTCTCGAGGGTAGAAATTTGTACAAGTACAAATTTCTACCCATCCGCCCCCCCCCCCCCCCACCTCTTTATCTATCACGCACATTTAAATTAAATACTTAAAAGCTTTAATATTTAAAGAAAATTTTAATGTTCAAACACGTAAGAAAACATAGAGAAAGGTAAAAAGTTCCACATTTTATGTATTTAATGGAACATTTAAAAATATTGAGTGCACGACCGTTATATCTTCTAAGTCTGAAGGAAGGTTCAATTCTAAAAAAAATCAAACAAATTTAGTAAAAATTTGTCAAAACCCTGGGCTTTCGAAGATTTTTTAAAATGAGTGTAATATTTTGGGATGTTGTTGATATAAATATGTTTTAAGACTTCTATAAGGGCGTCAACAAATGCAGGGCCGAAACTAAGTGGCAGGGGGGGGGGGGACAGAGGGGGAATGTTCTCTGGGCGTCAGAACGAAGGGGCGCCAAATGAAGGATTATAGCTTTGTAATGGACATAGGCGTAGCGTGACCAGAATTTTTTTTTTTTTTAAGGGGGGTGGGAGGGCACCAAGCTCGTGCGAAGTAAAAACGGCGCCCGGAGCGAGATTTCAATTTTGCGCCCCACCACATCCCAAAAAAATCTTTTTCTTTATGATGGATGTAAAAAAATTGATAAAGTTCGGAAACATAAATAATTTCTTTCGAATAAATATTTCGCGTTTATTTTGGAACTTTAAGAGGTTTAATTTTAATTTAGAAATTCAGAACAACTAAATAACATAAAAGAAAATTGCACTTATTTTTTAGGGAGTTTTGCGACAGGAAAAAAGTGATCAAGAGAGAAAAGAAATTCCCCGAAAACTGATCGGCGGCCAAAAAATTAATAAATAAACAAAACCTTGGTTCGCAGCATAAATTTCGCGCTCGGGGCGACCCGCTCCTTTAGCCCCCTCTTTGCACTCCCTTGGGGGGCACACTAGAGGTCTGAACGGATCAACCCAGGCCCGCGGCTCGTTTATATTTTCACAGTTTACAACCAGGCCCGGCTCGTACAAAAATCAGTGAAAACAAGCTCGGCCCGTGAAAAAATCAATTAAATCAGGCTCGGTTCGGCTCGACTCAATTTCTCAAAAAAAATCCGATTTTTCTTAACATACAATTGCAGGGCTGTCACTTGCTACTAAAATGCTACTAAAAGCGACTATTTTCAGCATCCGGCGGCTATGGCAACTATTTTAGGTCGAAAACCATTAAAAAGCGACTATTTCAATAAAACAGGGGATAATTTTCGGATTTCAGCGACTATTTTTACTGAAAATATTCGATCTTTTTCTTCAAAGCGCCTGTAAAGTCATCTTCCCAAACGCACTTTTCCAACGGTTGTTTGAAGAGATTCGCGATTTTGTCCGCGAGGAATTCCAAAATTCGCGATTCCCCCCCCCCCCCCCTCCGCAATCGAGTGACGAAAATACCTATTTCTTTTCGAGATCTTTTTATACAATCGTCTAAGGAGATTTTGCAATTTTTTCCGCGATCATTTGCCAAATTTCGCAAATTTTTCCACGACAGATTGACGAAATTGATTTTTTTCCGTCACCACTTGTCCAAATTCGCGATATATATTTTCCACCACCGATTGATGGTAGTTACTATTTTTTTCAGAGATCTTTTGACGAAATTCCCGATTCTTTTGCAGATCGTTTGCCAAAATTCGTGATTTTCTTTTCATGACCGAGTTACAAAATTCGTGATTTTTTGCGCGATCATTTGGTTAAATTCTCATTTTTTTCAAAACCAAATTTGCGTTTTTTGTCCGCGACCATTTGACGAAATTCGCGATTTTTTTTCTTGTGATCGTTAGACGAAATTCGCAACTTTGGTCCATTCTTTTGTCGAAATTTGCGATGATTTTTTCGCGCCATTTGTTCCCGAGACCGAATGACGAAAATCGCCATTTGTTTCCGCGCCTGAATGACACGAAAATCGCCATTTGTTTCCGCGACCGAATGACACGAAAATCGCCATTTCTTTCCGCCACCTTTGGTAAAATTAAAGATATTTTTTACGCTTGTTTCAGGAGATTCGCGATTTTTTATGCAACGAATTGCAAAATTCGCGATTTTTTTCCCAATCGATTGACGAAAATAGTTTTTTCTTTTCGCTATCTTTTGCTACGATCGTTGAAGGACGTTTCGCAATTTTTTCCTATGACCTCTTGCAAATTTCCCGATTTTTTGGGGGCGATCGTTTCGCGGAACTCCCAATTTTTTCCCCGTGATCCTTTGCCAAATTTCGCGCTTTTTTTCCGGCGATCTTTTCACGGTACTCACGATTTTTTTTTCCGCGATCCTTTGCGAAAATTCGCGAATTTATCCGCGGCAAACTGGCGAAATTTTTTCTCTGCCACCACTTGTTGAAATTCGCGATATATACTTTTTCCGCGACCGATTGATGGTATTCGCTGTTTGTTTCAGATATCATTTGACGAAATTCGCGATTCTTTTCCACGATAGTTTGTCGGAATTCGGGGTTTTCTTTTCAAAACCGACTTTCGAAATTCTTGATTATTTGTTTATATTCTCGATTTTTTACACGATTATTTGACCGAATTCGCGTCTTTTCAGGGGTGATTCTGTTCTGAATTTTCCGAATTTTTTTAAAAAATAGGTCATCAGTCCTAAAATTCGGGCATAAAAAATGGTCAACGGGCAAATGGTCGTCGAAAAAATCAATGTCGACAATCGTTCACAGAGAAAAAAAGTCGCCAATTTCTTCAAAGGATCGCAGAAAAAAAAAAGAATTTCGCCAAAGAATCGCGAAAAAAACGCGAATTTCTACATGGGATCACGAAAAAACGCAAACTTCGTCTAGGGATCGCGAAAAAACACACATTTCACCATGGGATCGCAAAAAAAGAGCGAATTTCGTCAAAAGGTCGCGATAAAGGAACGCAAATTTCGTCGAAGGATCGTGGAAAAATGCTAATTTTGTTAAAGGACCGCCGAAAAAACGCATATTTGGGGCCGTGAGATTTCCCCCCTTTCTCTTTTCTGCTGTAACCTTTCAGAAAATTTGCAGTGAATTTCAGAATTTTTTTTCTTTTAAACTCAGAACCAACCCTGTCGTCTTTTTGTCCGCGACCATTTGACGGAATTTTTTTTTCTCTTGGTCGTTAGGCGAAATTCGTAATATTTTGTACATTCTTTTGACGAAATTTGGGATGATTTTTCCGTGACCGAATAACGAAAATCGCCATTTATTTCCGCAACCTTTGATAAAATTAAAGATATTTTTCCACGGTCCTTTGAGGAGATTCGCGATTTTTTTCGACGAAGAATTACCAATATCGCATTTTTTCCCCGTCGATCGTTTCATGGAATTCACGATTTTCTTTACACGATCCTTAGCCAAATTTCGTGAACTTTTCTGACTGAGGAAGTTCAAAGGCAAGGAGACAAAAAGAAGTGAAAAAATCATTTGGGGGATAAAGGCAGTGGTGACTTTATTAGTCATGGCATCCTGTGGAAGATTTTTTACTGTAACACTGCAAATGCTATACTCATTTTTTTTTCTTTTAAAGGGTTTTACTTTGTGCATTCCTTCCGGGGCCGAAACTATAGCTATATTTTCACCCGGACCAAACATGGAATTTGGCGCCCCCCCCCCCCCCTCCCCCGCAAAGTAAATTTACAAAGAGAAATCTATGAAAGTTCCTATTAGTGGACTTATTTTAAAATTTAAAATGTGTAACAGTAAAATACATAATATTTAAATATATACTAACCAGCTTTGTCAAATATTTATTCATTAAAACCTGTGAAAAAATCGAAAGGAAGCGGAAATAATTGCACTACAGGTTTCCCTCTTAGCAGAAATAACTGTTGGTATTCTTTCTGTTGGAACCATGCAGTTTTTTTCATTTAAGACAAGATTCCATTATAGCAGATTTCATTTTTCTAGATTTTACTGTCGTAGCATTACAAATTATTACAATTGAGGCACTTTAACCCATTCGAGACGGGGCATTTTTTTTTCTTTTTAGACAAGCACCAGAAGCCGAAATTACAATATTGACTGATAACAGGGCTTCCACTGGCATCTATTTTTATATTCTATTCGCACCACTATTTTTTAAAAATAAATGATGTTGTATAGTTCTCTAGCACACGTCAGGTATTTCTTTTATTCTCATTTCTACCTTAGTCATTAACCCCCTTCGCGACGAGAGCTCTTTTCTTACTTTTTAATCTTTATTCACCAGTTTTTCAAAACAGAAAATTGTCTGTAATTTAATCCCGAAAATACTCCGATTGATTAAAGTGAACTTTACAATTAAAACTAACTTGTGAGAATAATGACAGGGCTGCCACAGGTGACTATTTCTATATTCTGCTCGCATCACTATTTAAAAAAAATACACCTTGTAGTATATTTCTCTTACAAATGTTGTCAATGAGTATAAAAGATTTTTTCTTGGGGAAAGTGGTGCGAAATCGAATTAAAAAATAGTCCCCTGTGACAGCCCTGTAATGAAGGATTCTAAGCATCTTAAGTGGCACGTATACCGGTCGCTCGTCCACAAGGTGTTAATGTCATAGTGATATGAGTCACATTATTTTAGGAACTAAAAAACTAGGATTTACCGTAGGCATAAAAATGATTTTCAGCATTATAAAATATCTTCCTGTACTATCTATACCAGTTTTGTGGAATTATCACTTATATCACACTTCTTATTTATAGATTGATATGTCTACATACTTTCCTCAACCAATGCTAATTTTCAAATTTATGTGTGACTCAAAACAACAACAACAACAAAATTATTAAAGTTCATTTTTCATTTTGTGAATTTTCGACCGCTTGGTTTTTTTTGCAGCCAGTCACCTGACCTCGCCCCCTCTAAGGCCAGATATGGTGATACGCATGTAAAAAAGTAAATATAAGAAAAATAATGGGGTTATTCATTTGCTGTCTTGTATATTGCAGGCGAATCTTTTTATCTATTTGATAATTTTAATGCACTTTCCTGAGCTTTTCTTTTTGATTTTTCGGCTAAAAAATATTTTTTTACACAAATTTCACACGCACATGTATATATTGTATGAAACGGCAAACCAAATTTTCATCTGGCGCCCCCTTCGCATGGCGCCCAGGGCACATGTCTCCTCTGCCCTCTCCCCTTAGTTTCGCCCTGACTCCTTCTCCCGTTTGTTTTTATTTCCTCGGGCAGCCATCCGACCTCACCCATATCAAGACGGAAAAAATGAAAGCTCAGCGCTGCTCAGGGAGAGAGAGAGAGAGAAAATTGAACAGCCTTCATGGAATATTTTCATCAGAAAAGTCAGAGTCAAACAAAATCTTCATTTGGCGCCCCCTTCGCTTTCTGTTCTGGCGCCCGGGGTGTAGTAGGTTGGGGGAGACACATGCCCCCCCCCCCGACGCTACGCCTATGGTAATGGATCATTTTCTTCTGATGGACTGATGGCGTTCATTATGAAACAGCCATTATAACTGAGTGTTAGGTGAAGATGAAAGAGCAGTCGTAAAAAGTTAGAACTCTCATTTTCTAGTCAGAATGGGAAAATTAAAAGGTTATATATATATTAATTATGACCATTTTTTAATAATGGAAGCCATGAGTCCATTAGAAGAAAATAACTCGGTTAAGCGGGGCTCGGATAATCGGGATTCTACTGCATATTTCATTTTAAAAATGATCTTTAGACTATTTTTGTTGGTGTTCAGAGTGGAGTCATGACCCCCGTGACATCCCCTTTGGATCCACCATTGTAGATTACGTAGTTCAGTATTACATATTTTATGATTACATATTTTAAACTCAAGTTTCACTGGTATCATAATAAAGTAGGGGGCGATATAGGCGTAAGGATCAGGGAGTTGTATTCAAATTATCCCAAGGTTACTTTATCCTGAAGAAAAGGACAATAGTCAAAGTCAAGAGATTGATTCCACACGTGCAGATAAACAGCTCTACGATGTGAAAGAGAAAAAACGGCCCTGCTTTTCTGAAAATAAAGGCCTTAACCATTAAATAATGCAAAAAACTGGAGGGGCAAAATGTAAGTCTTGCCCCTGCTCCTGGAAAACTGCGGGGGCATATGCCCCCCCTTGCCCCCGCCAGATTACGCCCATGCCTTTGAGCGCTTATTGCTTCCCACCTACCTCTGCTATTTGGAACTAAAACCGAGAACCGCAGTAAAAATACTTCTAATATCTTACATAACTCTCCTGCAAGAATTTCTTTTAATAATTGTCACCATTTGCAAGTTATTGAATTTTAAACACATTCCAGTTTAGGAATCCAGTACACCTCACAAATTACAAATTACGCAAATTATGCGATACCAAAAATAGAAAATTTTCATTCGAGGAAAGGTTTCTTGACTACATCAAGTCAAAAAAAAAAAAAAAAAAAAAAAAAGGAGCGTAAGAAATTTAAGATAAGCTAATGTCCGACAATCTCGACATTCCCAGCTGCACGAGAGGTTCTGTTCTCAAAGATGGTAGACGGGAGGTGCTGAGTTCGACCCAATCGCGCACGTCAGCCTAATCGTTTGAAATTGTCCGTAGTTTTCTTCGAACCTTGCCTAAATACGGGTTAGGTTCCCTTAGAAAGACCTTACAGAGGACACTCCCATCCCATTCCTTTCTACTCAGTGTTGATTTCAGGGGTGGCCTGGGGGGAAACATTCCCTCCTGGAGCAATGAGATGGTCCCCCCCCCCCGGAAGATTTGAGATTTTGAGTTTTCAATGGTCAAAAAGCACAATTTACCCCCCGGAACTCTATAATGCCCCCCCCCCCCCGGAGCACAGAAATCCCTCCCGGAGAAAAGTGTCTGAATTCAACACTGGGCCTACTATATCCAACTTGAAGATCATAACAGTATATAGGCCGTCATAAACAATACCAATATCAACCCTTCAGAGCTCAATGTTGTGATATGGTGCAAATATGGCTTCCCAATATAATGTTGTGTAAGCTCGAATCGTCGAAGTAAATAAATTCGTCTATTTTTTTTACCATGCTCTGCACATTCTCTAAACTTTGAGTTCGTGCTGCTGGTGTATGTCCAAAAATGTCCGGAACTGCATAAAATATGTTTTTTTTTTTTCTTCTCTTCTACTGAAAGGTGGGATATACTTATGTCCCACTTATCAGTTTATTTAAAGAAACATTGCGATACTCTATGGTCATGAAAAAATAAAGCTATATCTGCAGTTTACGAACAATCGCAACAGATTTTAAAAGCTCTGGAAGACCTTATAGAAATGAAGTAAAATGAGTAAACTTACTCAGGAGCAAAAAGCTTAATAAAGCAAATAAAGAAATTCCCCTTTATTTACGGCTTAGTAGTTTGACACAGCATTTTAAATGAAATAGAAAAAGTTAATATTATTCTCACGAAAAAAAAACTGTCAATGTTTTGATTCACAGCAAACTGATTGAAACACTAAAAAACACATTTTAGACAATAAGAGAGGAAATTTTTGAACAAGAAAGCTAAGATTTGGTTATGTCCGTAAATGTAGAGTCCTTATTTGAGCAAAACAGAAAACGTAAAATTCGCAGAACACTTTGACTATGAAGCTCCTGATGAAAGTGGACATTTATATGAAAGTGAAAGATTTCGTGTTACGTAGAGACACTTTACCGTGCAACTGAACTGAAGGTTTAAGAAACTGAGAAATATATAGCAAGAATTTGAGTTTCTGGTGGTGCGAATCTAAAATCAGTTATCGAAAATCTGTTAATATTGCCTGGACCTGGCCCTTTATTGCTGACTTGAATGGACTAGAATTGTTAAGCGAGGTTTTAAATGCGAAAACCTTATTTCTACCATTAGATAAGAACTTTTATAAAATGGATCATTTAGAAATCCTTTAGTTGCTCCATAATTTTAACTTAGGGAAAACAAGGAATTACAAAAACATGGAGGCAGCGTACATAATTTATAAGTATTTCAGTTACAATAAAATAGCAAAAAACTACTTAAGATCTACTATTAGTCGAGAGATTAAGCAACCTGAATTTACTTTCTATAAAATTCAGTGTGTCGCAATCTTTACACATAAAATAATAAACGATTTTGCTACCCTAAATGCAAGAAAAACTAGTCGGATGTACCAATCCCAAAACTTTCTTTCATCTCATACATGTTAATACTTGAAAATTCGCTATCACACTGCCAAAATTAAACGACAATCTTTTCCCATCATGAGGATTCTAAAGATATGAAATTCCATGCATTGGTTCTTAAGATATGGCCATCTCTGAAATTGTATAAATCCAGCAAAATTCTGCCTAGAAGCGCCACCTATTGGGTGTTTTACACCAAAACCTATGTTACTCCAAAACCACCAAGCAACCACTTATGTCAAAGTCTAACTGAAAGTTTGAGGAAAATCCGTGCATTAGTTTTTGAGATCGAGTTATTGCGAAAATCATGAAAATTCCTGCATAGTAGCGCCACCTCTTGGAGGATTAACATCAAAACCTAATCAGCAACAACTTGTGTTAGCATCTAACTAAATCTGAAGTTAGATGAAAATTCGTGCATTAGTTTTTGAGATAGGGCTATTGCGGGAATAGTGCAAAATGCAGCACAGCAGGCCACCTGTTGAGCGATTTACACCAACATGTAATAAGCAGCAAGTCATATCAAGGACTAACTGTATCTGAAGTTTCATGAAAATCCGTGCATTAGGTCTTGAGATAGAGCCATTGCGGAAATCGTAAAACAATGCAGCAGAGCAGCGCCACCTGTTGAGCGATTTACACCAAAACGTAATCAGCATCAAGTCATATCAAGGACTAACTGAATCTGAAGTTTCATGAAAATCCGTGCATTAGTTCTTGAGATAGAGCCATTGCGGAAATCGTAAAAAATGCAGCATAGCAGCGCCACCTGTTGAGCGATTTGCACCAAAAACTAATCAGCATCAATCTGTATCAGGTACTAACTGGATATAAATTTTTATTAAATTCCGTACATTAGTTCTTGAGATAGAGCGCCCACAAAATTTGTGTCACACACACACACAGAGACAGACAGACATTTTGTAAAAGCATGTTTTTCGGAATCTCTGACCCCTAATATCCGTCGAAAACCGGAATTCGAAAATTTTCATGAATCCAATACTTTCTTCTTGTAAAGATAGAAGACTGTAATAAAATGGAAGTAAATGTATTTGCCTGATATTATATTTTATTTTATATTAATTAAAACACTGTTTCAGTTATCTTCCTGAGTTAATGTACTGAAAATATAATTTATTTTTATCTTTTACATTATGTTCTGCAGGTTTTTTGTTTGTTTTGCTTTTTTAGTACTTATTGGTTGAAGGGACCACTTGTTTCTAATCTGGTTGTTAGCGATTTTTACCCATTTTCTGCAGCTTAAAGACTAAAAACAACTAAAAATGGCTAGAAAAATATGTCAGAAAGGTTAAGAAAAATCTGCCGCAAAGCATCACGATATCATTAACAAATAAGTGCAATTTTCTTTCCAGTTATTTAGTTGTTTGGAATTTCTGAATTAAAATTAAATCTTTTAAAGTTCTAAAATAAATGCAAGATATTTATTCAATAAAATTTATTTCTGTTTCTGCCCTTTATCAATTTTGAAGGAGGGGGGGGGGGGGCGCCAAATTGACACGCTGCCCCGGGCGCAGTTTTCTCTTCGCACGGCCCTGCCTAGAGGTCTGCACAGGCCAAAATTTCCTGGTCGGGATTCGACCCGGAATAAAAGCTAAACGTTCAGTCCGTGTCAGCCCGTATGATAAGCATTATTGGCCCGACCGCGACGCGTGCACTCTTCTAAATTCTTACCACCTGAACCCAAGTTGGTATGGCATCTTATTTGTTATTCGTAAAATTTATATTTATGTTGTACATTTGTTTAACGAAATCTTTAGAAATTCAATTTCATTTGTTAAGTTACAGAGATCCATTTTTTAAAATCTACTTTTTTTTCTTTGTAGAGCATTAAAATTCAGATTTTCTTTTATCATCCGTTTCTTTTATTCTAAACTTATTCTCTTACTGGATTTTCATTTGAATGCAATTGTCTAAGTCATATTTTTACGCACTGTTTCCGTACATAATTGCCTAAATAGTCATTAATATTATTGTTTTTCTGTATTCATAAATTTCGAACGTAATCTGAAAATGAAATACAGTAAACTCCCGACTATCCGGCCTAATGTGGCGGAAGGGTAGGCCGGATAACAAAAAAGCCGAATAGGCCGGAGTTCTATAAATATTTGCTCACTCCCTGCCCTATTTTATATATACAATACATACAGTTTCAAAATAAGCAAAACATTAACGCAAAACATAAGCCTAATTCGTAAACAAGTTGGAAATTGCTCGTCAAACGTGGCAAATGAGGTGCGTTCGTACTATAACTAGTTTTATAATTATTTTTTGCACCCCCGTATTGTACTGAATGTATAATTTTTTGCACTTCATAAAGTGCATAGTCTGATACATCAAATGCACTTCCAATAATTTTTTCGGAACACTTTTGACTGTCCCTGTAATTAAACTATACATCCGATTTTCCTAAAATTTGAAATAGCTCAACAAAATTTTGCAACAATTATATCTTTAAAATTTCAGACCATTCGGAAGGCTGCAATATCATTAAAATGCACTTCCAATAATTTTTCCCATTGGCCGTAATGTAAAGAAAAACTTTTGACTGTCCCTGTAATTAAACTATACATCCGATTTTCCTAAAATTTGAAATGGCTCGACAAAATTTTGCAACAATTATATCTTTAAAATTTCAGATCATTCGGAAGGCTCTAATATCATTAAAATCCACTTGCAATAATTTTTCCCATTGGCCGTAATGTAAAGAAAAACTTTTGACTGTCCCTGTAATTAAACTATACATCCGATTTTCATAAAATTTGAAATGGCTCGACAAAATTTTGCAACAATCATATATTTGAAATTTCAGACCATTCGGTTGGGTAGTTTTTGCTCTGTTACATGCGGACAGACAGACGGACGGACTGAACGACGACTATAGGTGCTACGTATTTATATAATTACGAACGCACCTAAAAAATGAGTAAATCTTATTTTACTGTTTATTAATAAATGATTGCACAAATTAAAAAAATTATTAAATATACAAAAGATATGCATAAGATAAAAGAGTCAAAACTTTTTAGTTTTTAAGTTTTGTAGTATATTTCTTTTAAGTTTTTAGTTTTTCAAAAAGTCCTTGATAGATGACTGTTTATTCCTGTTAGTCCTCTTTCGCGATGCAATGTCTCTCCATTTACGCAAGCAGATATAATCAGCTGGGGTCACTTCCTCCTGCTAACTCGTAGTTTCTTCTCCATAGTTACTACAACCTTCTTTCGTTTATCTCCCGTTTCGTTAATCTTCAATAAATAAACACGAAGCACACCAAAAGACTATACAAAAGTAACCACCAAGATAAACGGAAAATAACGTTCGCCCCTGTTAACATCCGTTGCACAACTAACGAAACAGTTTATCAAGCCTTAACTCCCCCCCCCCCCCCCTCCCTTCTCTTCTGTCTCTGCTATTGCATTCTGCAATTCCTTCTTGCACCTTCCTGTCGTGAATTAGCACTTTCGTACGGACGGGAACCTGCCTGTCTCGGCCGCTTACAACATTCTTCATTTTTTTACTAGGCCGGATAGTACGGAGGGCCGGATAGTCGGGAGTTTACTGTATGAGCATAAGTAAGTGTGCTTTATGAATAATTTTAATTGCAAAATTCAGGCAGGGCTGGAGTCGGTTTTTTAGCTTTTGTACCGGGCCGGGCCAATATATTTTTATTAGCCCCCGATACGGTATGCTATTTCTTTCTCCCAGCTTATTTTGTGTCGTCTTCAAAAAATAGCGTTACCTTACAGAAGCCTGGCTTAAAGCAAAGCAATACGATTAAATACGCTATTGCAATTTTTTAAATTTCTAAACATCGCACATTTTCGATATTTATACCGTCGTATTGGGAAAAAAAAGTACTTTTAAATGCAATTTGTTTGAAAACTGTATCTCCATTTATTTTTCAATTAATTTTTTTGTAGTTTTTAACGCCATTTGTCTAATTTTGGCAACTCAAGTACTCCATTTATGTAGAAAGCAAGACTCCCTTATCATATTATCATGATAATATGATAAGGGAGTCAGTCTTGGTAGAAAGTAAAGGGAAAATAGCTGAAAAATAGCAATTATATCTTTTTGTTGCCATTTTCTCATAACAACCGAAAGAAAATGTAATTAAAATACGTGCTATTTTGAAAAAAATATAAACGAAAAATTTGTGTTAAAACATGGAGCTAGTATAAACTATATTTAATTTAAAGTATCTATAGACGCTTTCAGTTTGACGTCATTCAGGACTTTTTGGTTGGAAACTGACTCCAAACAAACGGATGTTATGCGTCATTTCTTTTTAAATATAAATCGTGGAAAATGTTGCTAGTACATATCAAGTATTAAAACACTTACATGTGAGATATAGATATGAGATATAGCTGCAACACACAAACAAAATAGAAAATGCAACATAGCAACCGTTTGTTTGGTGTCAGTTTCCAACCAAAACGTCAGAACTGACGTCACGATTGAAATCGTCTATATTAATGCTACAAACAAATGAATGCCTATGAATCATTAGATAGCCCTTTTTTTCTGCCGAGTTTCTTTAATGATGGCATGTTTTTTGCTGCATCAGTGTATTATTTTGCGATAGTGACATCCTATGCATGCTTTACTGTAGATGTTTAAGAGTGGATCGTAAATGTGGAATTCTTAAGCGGATGCGAATGGCGTCATTTTACATAAAATAAAAGTGTGTGCTTTAAGTCTTAAAATTGAAATATGTTTTGTACTATTTATATAAACATATATTTTTTTTCATCGGGGGCAACACTAAATTCTGAAAAAGCAGAATTCCTATTTTCTTGTTTTATTATTTTTTCTTTTTTAACCATTTGGAAAAATGGTTATTGTCCTCTGTCAGGGTAGGAAATCAAAAACATAACCGAAGCGTTTTATTAGTTGAATCCGCATTTTATTCGTTTTCTGATTGGTCTATACCAGGGTTGGCGAACCTTTTTGTTACTGCGTGCCAAATTTGATTAAAAAATATATTTTACGAGAGCATGACGTGCCAACTAACAAACAAATTTATTAGGTAAAAAAAATTATCGATTAAAATTACTTAACATTTTCTATTAATATTGCAAAAATATGAGCAATATACATGTAGGTATTACAGTACAATAATTACGAAAACAAATATATTTTAGAAATTAATAAAAAAAAATTAATCCGACGTAATTTGATTTCTGTTGTTGCATCTTAATATCAGGTTAATTTTAATACAAACTGAACATGATTTTTCTGACAAGTGCTTTCAGTTTGAGTTTTGATATTATTCATTTGTGAAAACAGAGACTTGAAAGCATAGATAGGTAGAAAAACTGTTAAAATGGCAAACTCCCAGTTTCTTTGAGTAGCTCTGAAATAAACTCAAAGTTGCCATAACTTTACCATCAGAATTTGGTAATGTCTACTAACAAATTCTTGTCGATAGTTTTCACATATAGTCTTTGTTTGAAAAGTTTTTGAGACCATAATTAATTAGATTGGAATATAATATGCCGCAATTAAAATTTTTCAATTTCCGTTTAATCGAATTTAGAAAAGATCAGTTGCGGTTTTATGTAATCTGATTTTATTTTGATTTAGAGCCACAAGTAATGTCGTGTCAAAATTATTCTTTTGCGTGCCAAAAGTGGCACGCGTGCCATAGGTTCGCCAACCCTGGTCTATACAGTAATCTGTATTTTCCCTTTACTTGGAGATGGACACTTCTGTTGCCACTATGACAAAAAAGTAATAAAAACTACAAAAAAAAAATTAATAACTCAGAAACAAATTGAGATACAGCTTTCAAAAAAATTGCATTTAAAAGTACATTTTTTTCTCTATACGACGGTGTAAAAAGTAATATTGTGGGATGTTTAGAAGTTTAAGAATGAAATTTCATTTAAAATTGGTCCAGGAATATTAATGTTTAATCCATGGCGTACGTAATGTATGACCAGCTCCGTAGAAGTTTAAAAATTTACAGTACCGAAAAATGTAATCCATGGCGTACGTAATGTATGAAATTTCATTTAAAATTAGTCCAGGAATATTAATGTTTAATATATGGCGTACATTATGTATGACCAGCTCCGTAGAAGTTTAAAAGTTTACAGTACCGAAAATTGTAGAACTGAAATTTCTTTTAAAATTTGTTCATGATGGGTCCAGGAATGTTAATGTTTAATTCATGGCGTACGTAATGTATGATCAACTCCGTGCGATTTTTTATGTTTTAAATTTTAGCCTTCGATAAAATCATTTTCCAAATGGTCGTTGTAATTTGTTAAATTGCTTATTTTTATTTTATTTTTTTTATTAAACCTTGAAAACCCTTTCACATTCAGCTCAATTCATTTTCAAAAGTTTTGTTTACATTAGAAATGAAACTTTAAAGGCCGATAAATAACTTTCAATGCATACTTCTTAAAAGGAACCATTCCTCTAAAAAATGATTTTTATTTTGAAAATCTTTCTACAAATGTAACTTTTATGCAGTTTTAGTCGAAAAAATAACCTTGATGGAAAATACTCGTGTACCAGATTGAAGTTGAAGTGGATTTGTGCTATTATAATGTGGATAGTACGCGCTCGTTGGCGGGTTTATCGCTGTTTGGCATAATTTGATAATTTTAGAATTAATTAACAGTTTTTGGCTTATTAAGGGTAGAAATTTCATTTTTTTTAAACTGAATTTTATAAAAACACGTAGAATGAGTAATTACCTGTCCGAAAATGCATTCCATGCTTTTTTCTGTCCAATATTTTTTTTGGCGTGTGTTGGACATGGGCTTGGGCCTGGAAACGTAAGCCCGGGTAAACCTCTAACTGAAATATTGAAGCCAGCTTTAATTTTTTTAAATGCTTTTTTGAGCCATGATCCCATAGCTACTGTTGTATCGGGTGTCCTAAAATTAACTGATTGATTTTGAAATTCAATAAATTGCAAATGGTGACAGCTATTTAAAAAATTTTTGAACCTATTTTGATAAATATATATATAATATGCATATATATATATATATATATATATACGTAACGAGAGGGTTAAGACATTCGGTTGCGAAAATTTAAAAAAATCACCAATCCGAAAATTCAGACATAAAAATAATCGCGTATTTTGACAAATTGTCTTCTTAAAAATTCTACTTCGTCAATCGTTCGCAGAAAACAACTTTAATTTTGCCAAAGGATTACCGAAAAACGCGAATTTGGTCAGAGGGCCACGGATAAAACGCGAATTTTGTCAAAGGGCAGCGGAAGAAAAACTCAAATTTCGTCAAAGGATCACGGAGAAAAGGCGAATTTTGTGAAAGAGCCGTGAAAAAAAAACGCGAATTTCGTCAAAGGATCGCGAAAAAATGCAAATTTTATCAAAGAATCGCGAATTTAGTCAAAGGATCGTAGAGAAAATGCGAATTCCTTCATAGAACGCGGAAAAAAGCGAATTTAGTCAAAGAATCACTTTAAAAATGCGAATTTTGTCATAGGATCGCTGAAAAAACGCGAATTTTGTGGAAGGGTAGCGCGAAAAAAACGCGAATTTTATCAAAGAGCTGCAAAATTACACTGATTCCGTCAAAGGGTCAAAGAAGTGCGAATTTCATCAAAGAGTCGTGGAAAAAATACAGTGATCTCTTTAGAAAACAGCACACATACATACACCTATGTTTATTATTATAGGTATAGTTTTTAACCTGAAGTGATATACTGAACTAACTTTTGAAAAAAAAAAAACAAGGTTAACCCAAACCCAGCTTTCAGGAATCTACACTCAGCCTGAAATCGATCGGAATCGAAAACAGCTAACCCGACCTGCGACAAAAATAATTCTAGGAGGGAATCCCCCATCTGCTGTAACCTTTCGGAAAATTTTCTTTGAATTTCAGATTTTTTTTTTTTTTTTTTACCCCTGATCAGGAAGGTTTTTTTTTACTGCTATTCTTGATTTTAGTTTAACACTTTGCACTCCGTTGTCGCCTCTGCGGCGACAGCATCTTTCTTTGCAAACCTTGTTTTTGGCACCAGTAATAAAGGAAAATAAAATTTTCCTTATTTAATCAGAGCATTTTTGAAATTGTGTACTTGAAGTAAACTTCTTTTTAAAAAGTGGTGCCGACCGAATAAAATTTGCGTAAGAGACGCCGGAGTGCAAAGGGTTAAAATAGCAATGGTAGATGGCGCTGGAAGCAATAGGCGCAAAATCGGTTCCCGGAGGAGGTAGGACAGAAACGGGCCCCGATTTAACGACCATTGTTTGCAGCGCCATCTATCGCTTTTAAAGTGAAATCAAGAATCTCAGTAAAAAATCTCCTGACATCTTACATAACCCTCCTGCAAGATTTTTTTAAAGCAGCTGTCACCATTTGCTAGTTACTGAATTTTAAAATAAGTCAGTCCATTTTAGGACACCTAGTATGTTTTTAAATAAGTTTCAAAGCATAATTTACTGAAGTACAACTGATCTCAGATATAAAGAGAGTATCATGGAAGACGGTAGTAATCCGAGTGACGCAGCCTTAAGTCTAAATTTGTATCGTAGAATTCGTAGATGGCGGAACTCATATATACGGCTAACTCGACATCAAAGAAAACGCGAAAAGTCGCCATTTAATAACTCAGCAGATACAGGTCCTACTGTTCTGATTTGTCTTACATCTGCAGTCTAATCCTATTCTGAAATTTTTACATTTCTATGTGCAGTATATTTTGAGATCTAAATAGTCATTTTTAAAGCGAAAGCGATGGAAGAAATTCCTAATGTCAAAATCTAGAAAATGGCCCGGGCGATTTTCTTTAAATTGATATATAATAGGAATCTGTTTTATGTGAAGGGAATAAGATAATATTTGTTTCCGGGAAAACTCTAATTTTCTTTTTTATTCACATTTTTTTCCCCCGAAAATGATCTTATTAAAATTAATATATAATATGAATCTATTTTAGATGAATCGAATAAGGCCATGTTTGTTTCCAGGAAGACTCTTATTCGTCTTATAATAAGCATGAAAAATCGGACTATATTTTTCCACCATTTATGGGAATTTCACCGAAGTTGCGCCTACTGTATTCATGCGCTTAATTTCTTCTGATCAATGTTTAGTGGAAAGTTTACGAACCTTACGTAGCTCAGTCGGTTAAGTGCGGGCCTTGCAATACATAGGTCGCGAGGTCTGTCCTCTTTGAAGAAGTAAGCATATTTTTTTATTTTTTATCAAGTTAAATTTGATTTTATGTTTCTATAAAAATGTATTTATTTATTTTAATTTTTTTCTTTAAGAGTTTCACACATCACTATTTCGTGACAATTTTTCAGACAATAAAAATACAGTAAAATCTGTCTAAAGCGGACTCTGTGTAAGCCGGAAATCTGCCTACCGCGGAAAGGCTTTCAAGTCCCGGCGAATCCATTGAAAATAACATTAATACGTGCTCCATAAGCCGTAATCTGCCTAACGCGGAAACGGAAAGGTTTTTAAGGTGGTTTTTAAGGTCCGCCGAAAGCCAATTTTTATGTAAGATGGAAAAAAGAATATTTTAAGACCGAAAAGCATTCGGTAAATGGAACTTTAAGGCTGGGATTACGGTGCCTCACTTAAGATCAACTTAGAGACTTACGATATAAACAAAACGTAAACGGCATTACAGTGCCTCGCGACCTTACGACAGCTTCGAAGCAGCCGTAAGTTAAGACGCAAGTGGATGCGCACGCAACCACAACAAATGTAATTGCGGCCTCTGATTGACTGACTGCAGGAGGACTTTTAACGCCGAAGCACGAGGACTTACGCTGAGGCACCGTAATACGAAGTTACGACTGAGCGCAGGAACGCCTATCCTACGATCGAGCGTAAGATACGGTAGAGCGAGGCACCGTAATCCCAGCCTAAAACTGATAGATAGATCAAATACATAAAAAAAAAGCAATTTAACAAATTACAGCGACCATTTGGAAAATGATTTTTTCAAAGACTAAAATTTAAGACATAAAAAGTCGCACGGAGTTGATCATACATTACGTGCGCCATGAATTAAACATTAATAGTGTTATTACACGTAAAAATTCCTAGCGACAAAAATCGCCTGCGACTCGTATTTGGTGTGAAATATTTATATGTATGCATTCCTGTCCTATTTATCTTTTATTATTTTTAATTGGCTTATTTCATTTTTCTTTTGCACGTGAAAATCTTACAAATTAAAATTAACTCTTTGGTAGAAATCGTTATTCATTTTCATTAGTTATTATCCACCTGAAACTTACCAAGCATTTCATTGGCTGTTCGGGAAAAGGCTTTTCCATCGTCAGATTCCCAAGAAATCTGACTACCAATTTTAAATGAAATTTCATTCTTAAACTTCTAAACATCCCACAATATTACTTTTTACACCGTTGGATAGAGAAAAAAATGTACTTTTAAATGCAATTTGTTTGAAAGCTGTATCTCAATTTGTTTCTAAGTTATTAATTTTTTTGTAGTTTTTATTACTTTTTTGTCATAGTGGCAACAGAAGCTATCCATCTCTGTTAAAAATAAAGGGAAATACAGATTACTGTATAGACCAATCAGAAAACGAATAAAATGCGGATTAAACCAATAAAAACCTTCAGATATGCTTTTGATTTCCTACCCTGACGAGAACAATAACCATTTTTCCAAATGGTTAATAATAAATAAATACATATAAATTACAAATATAAATAAAAGCCTTCGTCGAAATTTGCGTTTTTTCCGCTGCTTTTTGACAAAATCCGCACTTTTTCTCGTCTTTTTGACGACATTCGCGTTTTTTCTGCGACCCTTTGACAAAATTCACATTTCTTCTGTGTCCCTTTGACGAAATTCGCAATTTTTTGCGATCCTTTAACAAAATTCACATTTTTTCGCTGCCCTTTGACGGAGTGCGCGTTTTTTTAGCGATTTTCTAAATTTGTGTTTTTACCGTGACTCTTGAGGATATTCGCGTTTTTTCTGCGGCCCTTTGACGAAATTCGGGTTTTTCCTAAAAAAAAAAATCAAATTTCGTCAAATGATCGCGGAGAAAACGCGAATTACGTCAAATGATCGAGGAAGACACGCGAGTTTCGTCAAATTATCGCGGAGCAAAAGCGAATTTCATCAAATGATCCCGGAGGAAACGCGAATTTCGGCGATCATTTGACGAAATTTGATTTTTTTTTCACGATCCTTTGACAAAATTCGCATTTATTATCGGCCCTTTGACGAAATTCTTGTTTTTTTCCTCGCTCCTTTACGAAATTGATTTTTTTCGGCTATCATTTGTCAAAAATCGCGATATTTTTTAACTCCGAATTTTCAGACTGATGACCGAATTTTTTAAATTTTCGGAACCTCATGCCTTAAATTTTCGGAAAAGTCAGAACAAAATCCCCCCCCCCCCACTTCGGCTACGGCCTTATTGTCAAAAATGATTCATGTTTACAACACAGTTCTATGAGATACTTGCATTTGTTTTTTCCGCGACCCGTTGATGAAATTCAGGTTTTTATCACTACGCTTTAACGAAATTCTCTTTTTTTCTGCGGATCTTTGATGAAATTCGCGTTTTTCTCATTATCCTTTGTCGAAATTTATGTTTTTTTCGCGACTTCTTGGCGAAATTTGCGTTTTTTCGGCGGCTTTGAAAAAATTTCGCGTTTTTCTGCGGCTCTTTGACGAAATTCGCGTTTTTTTTCGAGATCCTTTGTCGAAATTTTTTTTTCCGCGGGTTTTTGACGAAATTCACGTTTTTCTGTCTGTGGCCCTTTTTGTGACCCTGCGTTTTTTTTTTTTTTTTTTTTGCTATCCTTTAACGAAACGAAATTCGCGTTTTTCCGCTTCCATTTGACGGAATGCCTGTTTTCTATAGCGATCCTTTGTCGAAATTCGTGTTTTTTTTGCGGCCCTTTGACGAAATTCGCGTTTTTTCTGTGGTCATTTGACAAAATTCGCGTTTTTACCGCAATTCTTCGTCGAAATTTACTTTTTTGCGGCTTTTTGACGAAATTCGCGTTTTTCTGCGGCCTTCTGACGAAATTCACGTTTTTCTGTGTTCCTTTGACGAAATTCGTATTTCCTGCGGCCTTTTGACGAAATTAATTTTTTTCTGTGTCCCTTTGACGAAATTCGTCGATCCTTTAACAAAATTCGCGTTTTCTCTGCGACCTTTTCACGAAATTCACATTTTCCTGTGTCCCTTTGACGAAATTCGGCGATCCTTTAACGAAATTCGCGTTTTCTTCGCAGCTTTTTGACTGAATGTGTGTTTTTTAGTGGTCGATTTTCGAAATTCGCGTTTTTACCGCGATTTTTTGATGAAGTTCGCTTTTTTTCTGCATCCCTTTGACGAAATTCGGGTTTTTTCTGCGCTCATTTGACAAAATTCGCTTTTCCTCCAAGATTATTCCCGAAATTCCCATTTGCTCCGCGATCATTTGACGAAATTCTCGTTTCCTCTGCGATCATTTGATGTAATTTGCGTTTTCTCCGCGATCATTTGACGAAATTTGACCTTTTTTTTCACGATCCTTTGACAAAATTCGCATTTTATCCGCGTACCTTTGACAAAATTTGGGTTTTTTTCCTCGATCCTTTAAAGAAATTGGAATTTTTTTTTTTTTTTTCTGTGAACGATTGACGAAATTGATTTTTTTCGACGACCATTTGTCAAAAATCTCGATATTTTTTTAAGTCCAAATTTTCGGACAGATGACCGAATTTTTTTAATTTTCGAAAAATTCGGAACAAAGTCTGCCCTCCCCCCCCCTTTTGGTTACGGCCTTATTGTCAAAAAGGATTTCTGTTCAGAACACAATTCAACGTGTTTCGTAAGATATAGAACATTATGAAAATTTAAGTCAGCCCCCCACCCCCTGAAATAAAATCCTGGGTACGCCACTGCGTGTAACTACAAATTAGCAACTTCATTACGAAGATAAGGAAGAAAAGATTCCAAATAATTTTAATAAATCTGTTATTTTTTAAATTTAACATATTTTATAAAATTTACAATGTTTTTTTAGCTCACAGGCTATCAAAGCCTGAGAGCTTATGTGCCCGCCGGTTCTGTATGTACGTACGTATGTATGTATGTATGTACGTACGTATGTACGTACGTAGCGCGATAACTTTTGATAGATATTTCCGATTTGCTTCAAATTTTTTTTCCAGGTTCATTTTGATAAGGCGCTTCCCTGATTAGTTTTTGACGTTCATTGGTTAAGGTTAAAGGGGGAAAAGGGGGGTTAGTCCAGCCCCCCCCCCCCCCTTAATTCAGATAAATGGGTTTTTCATGCAGAATTATTCGATTTGCTCCGAATTTGGTATATCGGTTTATTATGTTAAGGAACTTCCCTGATTAGTTTTGGGGGTTCATTGGTTAAGGATAAAGGGGGGAAAAGGGCGGTTAGTCCACCCCCCTTAATTCAGATAAATGGGTTTTTCATGCAGAATTATTCGATTTGCTCCGAATTTGGTATACCGGTTTATTATGTTAAGGAACTTCCCTGATTAGTTTTGAGGGTAATTGTAGTTTTTGTAATTGTAATAATTTTTATAATGCATGCATATTTTTCCAGGAAACAATGGGATAGATATGAAAATTTGCGAAAAACATACTTTATTCCACATATTACACACTTAACATACAATGGTATATTTTATTTACCAATTATTGATAACATATATTTTAATACTTTATTTTTTAAAGATAGTAAACACTGGATTATTCTTCCATATAAAATGGGGGAGGGAAGGCACTCAGAAAATAAATATACTTTATGTAAGAAATGCTTGTACCTTGTAAAATAGCTACAATAAAAATGACAACAGGTTATTTCACTAACTGATGTTATATATTTATCTCCTGTAAAATTTAAAAATTTTGTCAATAATATATTTGAGATCACTATAAAAATATTTAAAAGATTGGTTTTAATAAATACTGTCAGCTTTTTCCTACTTATATCAATAAATAGAACAAGAGATTATATCACTTTAGCATGCAAAAATATATAAAACTTTAAGATTATCTATTAATTGCTTTAAAGCTTAAACAGAAAAACTTACTTCGATTGTTGAAAAATACACTTTGTGGAATATTCTAATTTTCTGTATTATGCACTGGTTTGAAACTATGTGTGTTTAATGATCTGAGTGATAGTATTTATCAAATGAAATACCAATTTACTTATGATTGCAGACCATATAAACATTTTTATTTTGGCATTGATCCACTGTCGCATTCAACTCCACTTTTCCTACACAATAATAAAGTAAGGTACGCAATATGACTTAATAAGCTAAATGAAAAAATATATTTTAATAATAATAATTTTTTACAGGCTATTTAACAATATTTTTTTCTCTTTGATGACACTGTTGTAGGATCATTAGCGTCCCGTTTCAAAAGAATATCATTATTCTGAATAAACGAGGTATCTGCAAAAGAAATTTACAAAAAGAATTTTACTAATTTCTAATAGCCGAATTATTTTAAAATTTAAATGTAATCATGAAATACGTAATGCTGAACTGCGTAACCAGCTTTGTCTAATATTGATTCATTAAAACCTTTAAAAGGGAACCCAAAATATTCCGCTTTATACAGGTTTCTCTCTCAGCAGTTGCAATTGCTAGTATTCTTTCTGTACTTTTTCCATTTAAGACAGGATTCCGTTATCCTATTTTAATGCATTTGTTTCAAATTTTCTTTTGGATTAACATGTATTTTTTTTCATTTAAAACAGGATTCTGTTATCCAGTTTTAATGCATTTGGTTCAATTTGCATTTTGGATTTTCCGGTTGTGAGACAATTTTAGCCAAATTTCATACTATATATTTTTTGGTATCAAACGACACAAAAATCTTTATTTGGCGCCCCTTTGCCTTCCACTCTGGCGCCCGGGGCACATGCACCCTCTGTCCCCTCTAGTTTCGGCCCTGATATATATATGAAATTTGGATAAAAAAGTCTCGCAGCCGGAAAACTGACCAAAAATAAAAAATAATAAAAACTGTAATCAAAATAGAAAAAGTAAACATTAATACGGTTGAAATTCAACGTCAGCACTTCTAAGCCCCTCAAAAAAAAAAAAAAAAAAAAAAAAAAAAAAAAAAAAAATCATTTAAAACTATAAAATTGCAAACGAGAAATTGTAAAAGGAACGCTTCCATAGGTTTAACCTTAGCATTCCAGTTTCTTCGCGTGAGTAGTGAAGTCTCACGCGAAAACATTTGCACGCCCATGTTAAACCTACAAAAGTGTTCTTTTCAGAATTCTTGCTTGAATTTTAATATTTATTTATTTTTTCATATGATACCGAGGTCGATATCTAATGATGTCTTTGTATGACTAATTTAGTCGCATAATTCATATATTTATTAGCCCAAGGGGGGGGGGGGGGGTGAAGGGGCGATCGCCCCCCCTCCCCCCTTGGGCTAATAAAGGGTTTGGAAAACGACATTATGCATCCTGACGGGAAATGACTTGGGGCGAAGCTCGAGTCCGGCGCGACCCGACCCGGGTCGCGCCAGTTTAAATACACGAGACTCGGCCTGGGTCAGAACTTCTCTCTTTTAGAGCTGGGCCGTGCCCTGATCTTAAACTTTTTTGCAGATTCGGGTCGGGCCAGGCTTCATTTTTTTTCTCCAGGTCGAGCCTGACCTGGACTTCGTTTTTCCCAAGAGCACTGGCCAAAATTTCCTGGTCGGGGCTCGGCCCGGCATAAAAGTTAAACGTTCGGTCCGTGCCAGCCCGTATGATAAGCATTATTGGCCCGACCGCGACCCGTGGACTCCTCTAAACTCTTCCCCCCGAGTCCAAGTTGGTCTGGCATCTTACTTATTTATTATTCGTAAAAATTATATTTATGTTGTACATTTGTTTAGCGAAATCTTTCGAAATTTAATTTGATTTGATAAGTTACAGAGATGCATTTTTTTTAATCTACTTTTTAGGTGCGTTCGTAATTATATAAATACGTAGCACCTATAGTCGTCGTTCAGTCCGTCCGCCCGTCTGTCCGTCCGTCTGTCCGCATGTAACAGAGCAAAAACTACCCAACCGAATGGTCTGAAATTTCAAATATATGATTGCTGCAAAATTTTGTCGAGCCATTTCAAATTTTATGAAAATCGGATGTATAGTTTAATTACAGGGACAGTCAAAAGTTTTTCTTTACATTACGGCCAATGGGAAAAATTATTGAAAGTGCATTTTAATGATATTAGAGCCTTCCGAATGATCTGAAATTTTAAAGATATAACTGTTGCAAAATTTTGTCGAGCCATTTCAAATTTTAGGAAAATCGGATGTATAGTTTAATTACAGGGGCAGTCAAAAGTTTTTCTTTACATTACGGCCAATGGGAAAAATTATTGCAAGTGCATTTTAATGATATTACAGCCTTCCGAATGATCTGAAATTTTAAAGATATAACTGTTGCAAAATTTTGTCGAGCCATTTCAAATTTTAGGAAAATCGGATGTATAGTTTAATTACAGGGACAGTCAAAAGTTTTTCTTTACATTACGGCCAATGGGAAAAATTATTGCAAGTGCATTTTAATGATATTAGAGCCTTCCGAATGATCTGGAATTTTAAAGATATAACTGTTGCAAAATTTTGTCGAGCCATTTCAAATTTTAGGAAAATCGGATGCATAGTTTAATTACAGGGACAGTCAAAAGTTTTTCTTTACATTACGGCCAATGGGAAAAATTATTGCAAGTGCATTTTAATGATATTACAGCCTTCCGAATGGTCTGAAATTTTAAAGATATAATTGTTGCAAAGTTTTGTTGAGCTATTTCAAATTTTAGGAAAATCGGATGTATAGTTTAATTACAGGGACAGTCGAAAGTGTTCCGTTACATTACGGGGAATGGGAAAAATTATTGCAAGTGCATTTTAATGATATTACAGCCTTCCGAATGGTCTGAAATTTTAAAGATATAATTGTTGCAAAGTTTTGTTGAGCTATTTCAAATTTTAGGAAAATCGGATGTATAGTTTAATTACAGGGACAGTCAAAAGTGTTCCGTTACATTACGGGGAATGGGAAAAAATTATTGGAAGTGCATTTTAATGATGTATCAGACTATGCGCTTTATGAAGTGCAAAAAAGTATACATTCAGTACAATATGGGGTGCAAAAAATAATTATAAAACTAGTTATAGTACGAACGCACCTCATTTGCCACGTTTGACGAGCAATTTCCAACTTGTTTTCTTTGTTGAGCTTTAAAATTATCATTTTCTTTTATCATCCGTTTCTTTAATTCTAAACTGATTTTCTTACTGGATTTTTATTTTAATGTAATTGTCTAAGTCATACTACTTAATATTTATGTACATAATTGTCTAAATAGTCATTAATATTATTGTTTTTCTGTATGCATGAATTTCGAATATAATCTGAAAGTAAAATATGAGCATAAGTAAGTGTGCTTTATAAATAATTTTAATTACAAGATGCAGGCAGGGGTGGAGTCGACTTTTTAGCTTTAATACGGGACCGGGCCAATAATTTTTTTTTCTGTGGGTTGGACCTGGGCTTGGTCCTGGAAACTTCCACCCGGGTAAACATCTAACTGACATATCGAAGCCAGCTTTAATTTTTTTAATGCTTCTTTCAGCCATCATCCCATAGCTACTGAATATACCGGTTGTCCTAAAAAGGACAGACTGATTTTAAAATTCAATAAATTAAAAATGGTGACAGCTATTAAAAATTACTTGCAGGAGGGTTATGTAAGATGTCAAGAACAGGGGTGATTCTGTTCCGTATTTTCCGAAAATTTAGCCCTCTCGCTGCGTATCCCGCGATTTCCATGTCCAACGTAACAGTAGCATAATTTGCGCAATCCGCAATTTCCGCGGCAAATCTTTTTTTTTTTTGGAATCTAATTCTATTAAAAAAAAAGCTCCTTCACAAAAATGTTGGACATATTTTAACTGTAAAATATATGCAGATTTGAAATGTGCTATGAAATAAATGCGCAATTTTTAAACCTATTTTGATTTTTTAAAAAATACGCAGCAAGAGGGTTGAGGATCACGGAAAAAATGCGAGTTAGGTCAAAGGGCAGCAGAAAAAACGCAAAATTCTTCAAATGATCGCGGAAAATGCGAATTTTGTCAAAGGATCGCGGAGAAAATGCGACTTTTGTCAAATAGACGCGAAAAACGCGAATTTCGTCAAAGGATCGCGAAAAGAATGCAAATTTTATCAAAGAATCGCGAACTTCGTTAAATGATCGTGGAGAAAACGCGAATTCCTTCAAAGAATCGCGAAAAAAAAATTGAATTTAGTCAAAAAATCGCTTTAAAAACGCGAATTTCGTCAAAGGATCGCTGAAAATACGCAAACGTGTTCGAAAGGTCGAAGGAAAAAAACGTGAATTTTATCAAAGGGCTGCAAAATTACGCTAATTTCATCAAAGGATTGTAGAAGAAGCGCAAATTTCGTCAAAGTGTCAAAAAAGTGAGAATTTCATCAGAGTCGTGGAAAAAATATGCTTTAAAAACGCAAATTTCGTCAAAGGATCGTTGAGAAAACGCGAATCCCTTCAAAGGATTGCGGAAAAATATCGAATTTAGTCAAATAATCGCTTTAAAAACACGAATTTCGTCAAAGGATCACTGAAAAAAAACGCGAATTTTGTCGAACGGTCACGGAAAAAAACGTGAATTTTATCAAAGGGCTGCAAAACTACAGTAATTTCGTCAAAGAGTCGAAGAAGTGCAAATTTCGTCAAAGGGTTGCAGAAGAAACGCAAATTTCGTCAAAGGATCGAAGAAGTGCGAATTTCATCAAAGAGTCGGGGGAAAATACTCTTTAAAAAACAGCACACATACATACATCTATGTTTATTACTTTCTTCTATCTTTGCAAGAAGAAAGTATTGGATTCGTGAAAATTTTCGACTTTCGGTTTTCGACGGATTTACACGTTTTAGGGGTCAGAGATTCCGAAAAACTTGTTTTTACAAAATGTCTGTCTGTGATTCTGTGAGTCTGTTTGTCTGTATGTGACACAGATTTTGTGGGCGCTCTATCTCAAAAACTAATGCACGGAATTTAATAAAAATTTATATTCAGTTAGTCCCTGATATACATTCGTGCTGATTAGTTGTTGGTGAAAATCGCTCAACAGGTGGCGCTGCTATGCAACATTTTTCACGATTTCCACAATAGCTCAATCTCCAGAACTAATGCACGAATTTTCATCAAACTTCAGATTCAAGTAGTCCTTGACATAAATTGGTGTTTTAAACATTTTGGTGTAAATCACTCAACAGGTGTCGCTGCTATGCTGCATTTTTTGTAATTTCTGAAATAGCTCTATCTCAAGAACTAACGCTTGGATTTTCAACAAACTTCAGTTTCAGGTATACCTGGATATTAATTAGTGCTGCTTTGTGTTTGGTGTAAATCATTCAACAGGTGGCGCTGCTATGCAGAATTTTTCTAAATTTCCACCATAGCTCTACCTCAATAACTTATGCACGAATTTTCATCAAACTTCAGATTCAGGTATACCTTGACATGAATTGAAGTTTTATAGATTTTTGTGTAAATCTCCTCAACAGGTGGCGCTGCTATGCAGCATTTTTTTGTAATTTCCGCAATAGCTCTATCTCAAGAACTAATGCTTGGATTTTCAACAAACTTCAGATTCAGGTAGGACCTTGATATGAATTAGTGCTGTTTATGTTTTGGTGCAAATCGCTCAAAAGGTGGCTCTGCTATGCTGCATTTTTCAGAATTTCCAGCATAGCTCCATCTCAATAAATAATGCACGAATTTTGATCAAACTTCAGATTCAGGTATACCTTGATATCAATTAGTGTTATTTATGTTTTGGTGTAAATCGCTCAACAGGTGGCGCTGCGATGCTGCTTTATTTAAAATTTCTACTACAACTCTATCTCTTGAACTAATTAACGAATTTTCCTCAAACTTCAAATTCAGATATATATTTTGATATGAATTGGTGCTAAATTCATGTAATTTCTTCTACTATTTAAATGATTTAATTGACGTGATTTATATAGAAGAAAGTTTTGTGATGGCCACAACATACTAGTTATTATAAGTATAGTTTTTAACCTGAAATAATATACTGAATTAACTTTTGAAAAAAACAGGTTAACCCCCAGCTCGCAGGAATCTACACTCAGCCTGAAATCGATCCGAATCGAAAAAAGCTAACCCGACCTGCCACAAAAATAATTAGTGCCATGAGTGAATCCCCTCATCTGCTGTAACCTTTCTTTGAATTTTTGCTTTGAATTTCAGAATTTTTTTTTACTCAGAATTGCCCCTGATCAGGAGGTTTTTTTTACTGCGATTCTTGATTTTAGTTTAAAATAGCAACGATAGATGGCGCTGGAAGCAATAGGTGCTAAATCGGTTCCCGTTAGGAGATAGGACAGAAATCGGGCCCCGATTTAATGACCATTGTTTGCAGCGACATCTATCGCTGCTATTGTAAAGTCAAATCAAGAATCCCAGTAAAAAATCTCCTGACATCTTACATAACCCTCCTGTAAGATTTTTTTAAATTGCTTTCACAACTTGCAAAATACCGAATTTTAAAATCAGTCAGTCCATTAAGTTTCAAAGCATTCTTTACTGAATTATAACTGATCTTAGATATAAAGAGACAAGCAGTTTTATACCAAATTAGTATTTTTTACATAATCCTGAATATTAGTATTTCTAAATAATTATTTGGGCGTGTCCGTTATGGAGCTTTTTCTGTATATATTTTTTATCTTCAAAAATATGTAAGACTTTCTTTTCAAAAATCGACTCAACCCGAATCCTTGTCGCAAGAGTGAAAACCCAATCCGAAACTGACCCAAACCCGAAATAATGTATGTCAATCTGTTCCAAACATAACGCGCTAGGCGCAGCTAAAAAGTAGAAGTCAACTCAACCCGCAGTAGAAAAGTAGAAGTCAACCGGGCCCAAACTCGACCCGCAGTAGAAAAAGTAGAAGTCAACCGGGCCCAAACCCGACCCGCAGCAGAAAAGTAGAAGTTAACCCGGCCCACAGCAATAAAGTAGAAGTTAACCCGACCCACAGCAAAAAGTAGAAGTCAACCCGACCAGCAGCAAAAGAAGAAGTCAACCGGACCCAAACCCGACCCGCAGCAAAAAATAGAAGTCAACCGGACCCAAACCCGACCCGCAGCAAAAAGTAGAAGTAAAACGACCCGCAGTGAAAATATTAGCCCCGACCTGCGCATCAGATTGGAGTTTCCAAATTTCCAAAATCGCCCCCCCCCCCCCTTGAGGACTTACTAGATCCGCCCTTGCATTAAACGCCTCAATACTACAACTATCATAAATTTTTTGAAAATAAAATCTTCATATACGGAATCCGGTCCTTAAAGAAAAAATTATATATTTTTAAGAGAAAGAATATGACCAGTTATACCTCCTAAGATGGAAACCTGTTTAAAGCGGAATATATTTCGGTTCGGTTTTCAAGGTTTTAATGAATCCATATTTGAAAAATCTGATTACGTATTTAATGATTACACACTTAGAATTTTCAAAATCTGGCTATTAGAGATTTATTAAAATAATTAACGAGGCGTGGGGCAAAATATGCATGAATTTTGCCCCCCCCCCCCCCCGAAAGGCTAGTTTTGGCCCTCAAACACATAATTTACTGCTACCAATATATAGAAGTTCACATACTTGATTAAATCCGTGGGAAACATATGAATAATCGGGGGAGAACTACGTTTTTCACGGTTTTTAAGAAAATTGAAAAAATTGTCTTACTTTTGAAATGGCGTACTGCGCTTGCTATTGGGTGTATAAAAAAATTGTAAATATGAGAGTTGTAGAGAATTTTGTCCTCTTTAATATTGTAACTGACAAAAATTATGCTACTGCAACGGCTATTGAGATATTTAAAAAAAATCGAAAAAAGTCCCAAAATTTTGTTGTTTTTCGGCCACAGAAAATTTAGCCTTAAGAAATTTTGTTGGAAAACTTGGTTTTTCCATGTTGGCATCATTATAAACAATTCAGAAAAAAAAAATCTTCTACCCGATTTTTTGTAAGGTAACCCCTCTTTTTTTGTACATTTCCCCTGGACTATAAAGGACAAACATATCTGTGCGTAACGCATACGTCATTTTGCGAATGGCAACACTTTGAAATTTGAAATAAAATTTTGGTTTTGCAATTTTCTCTACTGCAAATTTTAAAACTTCTAAACATCGCACATTTTAAATTTTTACACCGTCGTATAAGGAAAAAAATGCTCTTTTAAATGCATTTTGTTTGAAAGCTGTGTCTCAATTTATTTTTGAGATATTAATTTTTTTGTAGTTTTTAATATCATTTTTCTTATTGTGGCAACAAAAGTACCACATTTCTATTGAAAGTTATTGAAAGTAAAGCGTCGTTTACACGGAGCGAGTTTACTAGCTACAAGCCGACGAATTCACCAGCTGCTAATAAACTCGCCCCGTGTAAACACGTTGGCTAGCGAACTATCTGGCAGCTCAGCGAGTGCCAAAAAAGTTGAAAGCTCGGCTACTTTTTAGGGTTTCGTTCATCTGACGAAACCCTATTCGTCTCGCTCCTCTGTCTATCTGTCCGTCACAGAGCCCGTTCTCAGAAACTATACATGTTGGAGACTTGAAATTTTGCATACTTATAGCCGAACACCACACATCAAACAACAAATCATAAAATTTTGAAAAAGTTGGTAATTAACCTAATTACGGGCTAATTAAATTCTAAAATTAACCAATCAACCTTTTGAATGCAGGTGCGAACACACGTTATCGAAATCCTCCTCAGTTTCTCCTAAGGGTTGCCAGTAAATTCGGCGGACGCTCCGTCAAATCAGCCGGTGCAGGGTTACCACAGAGTAATTTAAGCAATAACTGACGTGGACCTTTAAAAAGCAAAATAGGATCTGCCGAAGTATCGGTCGTACAAATTCGTAACAGGTGTAGAAATACGCGGAAAAAATTCTACTTTATTTTGGTATAAATTTCAAATTTCTGCGTTGGATAGAACGCAAAAAATCCACTAAAAATCGATCGATAAAAATTTAATTTCTGTGTTTGGAAAGACAATGAAAACAGATTTCCATTCGCCGGAAGGCAGCTGTCGTCGTCTCTCAGACATATCGGCGCGGGAGAAATTTAAGGGGAGGAAACTCTGATACGAAATTTAAACTTTTTAAATATTAAATTTTTCGATTAAATTTTTTGACATCCGGGCTGGAAATTTCTCGCAGATTTCATACATACCCGGTTCGAAGAGATAGCTTCATTACGAGCTGAGATATTAATTATTATTTTATTAATTCCTTTTATTTCCATCAAATGCCAGATTAAGATGGAGGCACGTGCTTTTTTAACGGAGATTTCATTTAAATTAGGAAATCTAACAATTTGCGTGGGTGTTTCGACGGCGCTCTATGAGATAAGTATTAATAATTCAATATGAAAAAGTTTATAGGTTTATAAGTGTTCATCCCACTATTTCCGAATAGCAATTTCAGGAAATATCTTAAATTATTGGTTAAGACCCCGCCACTCGATGTGTTCGAAACTTTAAGATACTTTATAACACATAAGAAAAAGTGTAAAAAAGAATGGAGTGTGATATTTCGAGGAGTGGAGGGGGGGGGGGCTAGATTTATTTATTAAATCTTAGCGTTTGTTATCGCAGAAAATGTTTTAAATTCTTGGTTAAGACCGCTCCGCCACCCTCCTGACCATGTATCTACGGAGAGATTGCGCAAAGGAGTTTCGTTCAGATATGCTTTTGTTAAGAATAGAGTGCGCCCCCTGGTGGTGGAATGCGGAACTAACGTAACGCGATTTTGTTAGAATTAGGAAATATAACAAGGCTATCCGTTTGCAACTTTAAGATATTCATGACACATAATAAAAAGCTTATAAAATAATGGTGCATGCAATTTCCTGTTAAGGGAGGGCGGGGGAGGGGCGCTGGATTTCTTTTTTATAAATTAGCGTTTACGAACTTTCTAGATGTCGTTTTTTGAGGACTATGATATATTCAGACACGTGCTGCTTATGAAATTTAAAAATGTCAAAATTTTAGTTACCACTATTTCCGAATAGTACTTTTAGCAAATTTCTTAATTTCTCGCTTAAGGCCGCCACCAACTCGAGTAACACATCCACTGATAGGTTGTTTAACAGAGTTTCGATCTGATATACTTTTGTTATGAATAGTGTGCGCTACCTGGTGGTGGAATTTGCAACTAACATAACGCAATTTTGTTAAAATTATGAAATCTAACAAGTCGATCTGCTGGAAACTTTGACATAGTTCATAACACATAATAAAAAGCTTATAAAAGAATGCAATTTCCTGGGGCGTCTACCTATCTCGGGTGCTTTGGACCCGATCCTCTCGACTAATATACCTACGGATAGGTTGTAAAACGGAGTTTCCTTTGGACAGAGGTTTGTGTAGAATAGAATGCGCCCCCTGGTTGCGAAATGCGGAACTAACAGATTTCGCAAAAGGATAAAGTGTTTTAAAGAATATTAAACGAAACCCTCTGTGCGATCTGTGATCACACTTACCCACTTGTTTTTAAATACCCCCACTTTTATATTTTAATTTTAAAAGCATTTTATGAAATTTCTTCAAAATGAGGAAAATTAGATAGCTTTCATTATTGCAGGCAAGAGAGAAATAATGAGGTATTTTTAACTTTATTCATGCTATTTTCTGTTAAAAATTCTAAATTGTTGATAAAAATTGTTGTATAGGGTTTAGTGGAGCAAAATCTCATTAGGAGCAGAATATTATATTAGGGGCATAACAACGGAAAATGACATACTGCTTTTGAAAACACGCATTTTTCCTCATAAATTTTATATATTGTTTTTCCTTCTGCATGTGTACCGATACTAAGTTCCAGACACTAGGCGAAATGCTTATTTAAGTGAAAATATAGTCATATTTAAAAGAAAACGATCATTTTCTTAGATAAAACTAAACATTTTAACACAAATGCGTCTAAAAAACAAATTACGGAAGTTTTTACTCTCCGGAATTGAGATTAGAATTTCAAGTAAAGAGTGCGTCTGTTCACGTAAAAGATGTTGCTGACAATCGTGACTTCAAGTTTTGAGTTAAAATGATTTTTAAATGATCAAACAAAATACATTTTTTTTTAAAATGATGAATATGGATATGAGCGTATGCAAATTTTGAGAAGGTGAAAATTGCTGTTTTCATTCCGGAAATCCAAGCATAAGAGCCTCAATTGATAACTACATCCTAATAACTGATCTTTATTATATTTTACTGATTAAGTATCTATATTATAAAGAACAAACGTATTTGCGCTTAATGCTGACGTCATTTTGCGAATGGCAACACTTCACGATCAAATTTCGGTCTTGAAATTTTCGCTACTGTAATTTTTTAATCTTCTGGCCTCGTACATTTTCAATTTCGTCGCATAGGGAAATAATTTTACTTTCAAATTCAGTTTGTTTAAAAACTGTATTCATTGACTGATGTATTATATTTTCTAAAATAATTTTTAAGCATGATTTTTTTAAGTTTATCTTATCACGTGCCGGTTTCAATACATAATAATAATAAACATTTTGCACCTAAAACAACAAACATTATTCAGCATTTGTTTCTGACTATTCTTGTATAACGAAATTAATACTTCCTCTATAAGCAAATAAAAGAATAATATTAAAAAACCACCAATCTAACACATTTGTGAAAGACAAATTAACGAAATTAATACTTCTTTTATAAACAAATAAAGGAATAATATTGAAAAAACACAAATCTAACATATTTGTAATCGTACAAATTAACTTTTTAGATCACCAAATAGGATTTTTTTTTTTTCAAATGGAATTTGTTTGCAAAGTTCAACTCAGTTTACTGATTGTCTATGGTTTTAAAAACAATTTTAAAGCATGAAATATTTTTAATTTATCTATATCGCGCGGAGCTCGATTACGAAAGGTTAATCCGTTTGCCCTTAAAACAAAATAAAGAGTTCATCATTTTCTTACGGCTAATATCCATTAAAAAAACTTTCCTATGAATAAATAAATAAAACACAAATTTACCAGACATGTATAAGCTCTGAAATTATCAGAATATAAAAGGATGTCATAAGTAGCAAAATCTTGGCAAATAACTCTTAGCATGCGGCTAATGAAAAAATATCGCTTTTGATAAATTTCAAAAATTTATTTGGTTGTATAATTCGTATTTTCCATATGAAAAATGCTTTTTTAATGTAAGTGGTCAATCCAAAAAATTTATTGCACATAAAAATATTATTAGTTTTCAATAAAAAAAAAAAAAAATGTTTTCACCTATATTCTTCAACCCGGGAAGCCCGGGTAGAATCCCCTAGCATAAATAAAAATGTAAATGTTCGTTTGTTCCTAATCGCTAATCTCCGAAAGTTCTTCACCGATTGCCTTGAAATCTCGGGGTGAGTTGCATTCGAATACCGAAGTGTTGTTATATACTTATTATGAACGTCGCTACCTCCTACCCCCCATTTGCCACACACCCCACCAGGGGGCGCTTTTTAATTTTGTTCCAAAGTCTATCATGTGATATTTCATTAGAAAGCCCTTGGACTACTGTTTCATATTATGCAGCTCAGATCTCGCTCCCTTCATTTTCTCCACGTGGGGGCACATTTCTATATAAATAAATATGTAAATGTTCGTTTGTACAAAATCTCAAACCTCCGAAAGTTCTTCACCGATTGCTTTGAAATTCACGGATTGCGTTGAATTCGAATACGCGAGTGTTTTTATATACCTATCATGAACCTCACTCCTCCCTCCTCCAATTTCCTCGCCACCACCAGGGGGCGCTTTTTTAAATTTTCTCAGACACACGTCTTGGCAGGTTCGGACGGGCCCGCCGGCCCATCGGCCCGAGGGCCGGTGCGCCCTCGTCCAGAGAAAACTTTGCGCCCCTAAGTACGCTAAGCAGCTCCAATAATTTTCACTCGTTGTACACATACATTCTAATTATTGCACAAAATTTCGAGAATTCGTCTAGTAATAACCATCAATTAATAGACATACAGCACAAGAGAGGGATTTTTTATTGCCACAATGAAATTAAACATGTATATTACAGCAATTTCAGAATCGGAACCCAAAGGGGACATATTTGCATTAAATAAAAGGGAAACCATGCATCCAACGAGAAATTTAGTAGCCATGAAGCCTGGAAGAATTTTTTTTCATCTCTTCATTGAGTGATATCTTTTCGATTTTAACCAAATATTTTGCATATTTTTAGTCCTTTTGCAAGCCCATCCTTATAGAAGTTCCTGAACGCAGCTATAACCGTGTTTTTTTAAAAGCAACTTGAGAAAAAAACTAGCCGGATGTGGTAGTCCCAAAACTTTCTTTTATCTCATACATATTGTACTTCAAAATTTGCTATTACAAGGCTACCACAGGCGACTGACTACTTTTATATTCTGTTCGCACCAGTATTTTTCTAATATAAATTTTGCAGTATATATCTCTCACAAAAATTGTCAAAATGTGTGTTAAGAATTTTTCTTTGAGAAAGTAGTGCTAGTTAGAATTAAAAACAGTCACCTGTGGCAGCTTTGCTATTATAGTGCCAAACTTAAATGACAATCTCACCATCATAAAGATTTTAAAGATATAGGTTCATTGAATTGTGTGCATGAGGGTTAAACCTCGAAACGGTTTGCCCGTCTTTTTTCCGTTCCCTAAAACAACTTAAATCGATTGTAGGAAAAAACATTTTTAACAGAATTGTATTTTAAGATGTGCGTCAAGTAAAAACGCATGAAGTGTATATTAGAAAAAAACAAGGAAAGAAAATCTAAATTAATATTAGTTTTATAAGCATTTTTATGAAAATGCAGGAAAACCCTCAAAACGCTTAGAGGGTTAAAAGGAGATATAAGCATAGCATCTTACAAACAAATAATTGAATTTCGGCATCCACCCTCTTAGATGTCTGCAACCAAAATTCTCACCCCAAAGAGAATAAAGTGACACCTGTCACGCTGTATACATCCAAGCCGAATAAAGATCTATTTATATGAAAGTGAAACATAATATGAAGTTTTATTAAATCCCATGCATTAGTATTTGAGGTAGAGAGCTATAGCGAAAATCGTGAAAATTGCAGCATAGCGGCGCCACGATATGATTTACACGAAAACCTTATCAACACAAACTTACGTCAAGGTCCAACATATTATGAAGTTTGATGAAATTCCGTGCATTAGTTCTTGAGATATGAGTAACATTAAGGCAATTCTCAAGTCCACTGCTCAGCAAGCACGAAAATTTCTGAGACATTTACTTAAATCATTTTTAAACGTAAAGGCACGTAAAAAAGGCACAAAATTAGCAAGACCGACTATAGAAGCGTTTGGAATCGAAAGACGTTTTTTATTTTTTGATAAATAAATTATTTATCGAGTTATGAGCGATTTTGGGTCACGAAACAACGTGTTTTCTCTCTGAGTGGTGTTTGCTCTTTCAGTCGAAAATTTGGCTCAAAACACCCACTTTGACAGTATTTTTTGAATGATCTTTTGCGTTTACCAAAAAATGTAAAACGTCTTTTGGTCACATAGCTTTTGAATAACAACATATGCCAATTTCCTGCGTTTCCAAACAAAAATGAATAAAACTTGTGACATAAAGTGGCACCTTTCGATTTGAGAACAGCCTTAAAATTGTGTAAATCCGAAAAAATGTAGCATAGCAGCGCAACATGTTGGGAGATTCATACCAAAACCTAATCAACAACAATTTATGTCAACATCTAATTGAGTTTGAAGCTTGGTGAAAATCCGTGTAGCTCTTGAGATAGAGCTATTGTGGAAATCGTGAAAAATGCGGCATAGCAGCGTTACCTGTTGGGCGATTTACATCAAAACCTAATCAGCACCAAATTATGTCAAGAACTAACTGAATCTGAAGTTTTATGAAAATCCGTGCATTAGTTCTTGAGATTGCGGAAATCGTAAAGAAATGCAGCATAGCACGCCACATATTCTGTGATTTACACTGAAAACTAATCAACACCAATTTATAACAGGGACCTGAATAGATCCAAATTTATTCCAGATTTTCTTTCTATTCAAAAATTTGTTTTAATTATGAAAACTATTAATAAAGTCATTATAAAAAAAAAAATATATTAAGAAAGAAACCACAATTGTTTAAAACATCGATGTAAACAGCTAATTTGAATAATTAGTTTTGGAAAATTTGTGAAAAGCCATTTAATAGTAAATATTCCAAATCAACTGGTACTTACATCTTTTTTATACGATCATTGTCAGAAAAATTGTTAGGGGTGATCACTTTTTTTTTTTCCTTCAAGATATCTATCGATAAAAGAAAATAAGAAAACCCTACAGTCATCTGTACTTACAGGTAATCTGTGTAACTTCCTGAAGCTTTTAGATATTATATGATTTGTTTTAAAAAATTACGTAGTATTGTGTAGGTTTGATGGAACTTTGAATATGCACGGAGATATATATAGCATAGCCTTCTGCCTAGAGTTCGAAATAGAGATATAATTTAAGCTATTATTATTACTTGGTGCTATGCGAGTGTGTTAAACCTTGTCAAGGGACACAACACAAGGAAGTAAAATTGACTTCAGTTCGTTAAAATTTTTGCGCCCTTTGGAAATCCAAGGTCTGCGCCCTTTACACTAACCCAGTCCGACCCTGCGTCTTGGGACATATCATTAGAAAGCCCTTTGACTAATCTTTCATATTATGCACCTACCATCTCCCTCATCCCACTTTCCCCACGTGGGAGCACATTTCTATTTAAATAAATATGTAAATGTTCGTTTGTACAAAATCTCAAACCTCCGAAAGTTTTTCACCGATTGCTTTGAAATTCAAGGATTGCGTTGAATTCGAATACGCGTGTGTTTTATATACTTATCATGAACCTCACTCCTCCCTCCTCCAATTTCCTCGCCACCACCAGGGGGCGCTTTTTAAATTTTCTCAGGCACACGTCATGTGACATATCATTAGAAAGCCCTTTGACTACTCTTTCACATTATGCACCTACCATCCCCCTCATCCTACTTTTCCCCCGTGGGGGCACATTTCTATATTTAAAAAAAAATGTTCGTTTGTTCAAAATCGCTAATCTCCGAAAGTTCTTCATCGATTGCTTTGAAATTGACGGGTTGAGTTGCATTCAAATACGGAAGTGTTGTTATAAATTTATTTTGAATCTTGATCCCCCCCACCCCCCATTTGCCACGACCCCCACCAGAGGGCGCTTTTTAAAATTTTTCCAAAATCCATCTATCATTAGAAAGCCCTTGGACTACTGTTTCATATTATTTATGCACCTCGCATCTCGCTCCCCTCACTTCCCCCACGTGGGGTCACATTTCTATATAAATAAAAATATAAATGTTCGTTTGTACAAAATCTCAGACCTCCAAAAGTTCTTCACCGATTGCTTTGATATTCACGGATTGCGTTGCATTCAAATATGCGCGTGTTTTTATATACCTACCATGAACCCCGCTCCTCCCTCCTCCCTCCTCCAATTTCCTAGCCACCCCCAGGGACGCTTTTAAAATTTTCTCAGACACACGTCATGTGACCTATCATTAGAAAGCCTTTGACTACTCTTTCATATTATGCACCTACCATCCGACTTTCCACCCGTGGGGGCACATTTCTATATAAAAAAAATGTAAATGTTCGTTTGTACGAAATCTTTAACCTCCGAAAGTTCTTCACCGATTGCGTTGCATTTGAATGCACGTATGTTTTTATATTACTATTATGAACCTCGCATCCCCCTCACCCAATTTTTTTTTAAAATATTTTTCGACGCCCATTATGGGGACGCTCATTAGGGAACTCTTTGACCACTCTTTCATATTATGCATCTCCCTCTGCCCTCCGAAGTGACACATTACTGAAATATTTCGTCGGTATTTTTTATGATATTTGTTTTTTCTTTGTTTTTTAGTTCGTGTTTTTTTCTTTTTTGCTCGTAGGCTATTAAAGCCTGAGAGCAAATGTGCCCGTAAGTTCTGTATGTACGTATGTATGTAACGCGATAACTCTTGATAGAAATATCCAACTTGCTTCAAATATTTTAAATAGTTTCATTCTGATAAGGCGCTTCCCTGATTAGTTTTAGAAGTTCATTGGTTAAGTATAAAAGGGGAACGGGGGACTAATCCTCCCTTAATTTAGATAAATGGGTTTTTCATGCAGAATTTTCCGATTTGCTCAAATTTTGTAAATACGTTCACTCTGATAAGGCGCTTAACTGATTAGTTTGGGAAATTCATTGGTCAAGCATAAAAGGGACAAAGGGGGCTAATCTTCCCTTAATTTAGATAAATGGGTTTTTGCGCAAATTTTGCGATATTTTACGTGACAGATTGACAATATTTGAAATTTTTTTCCAATGACCAATCGACAAAGAGTGATTTTTTCCTGATATACATTGATGTAATTTGCGATTTTTTTCGCGCAATAAATTGGCGAAAATCGCGATTTCTTTTACGCGCACAAACGATGAAACTTGCTATTTTTTCTTGCGACCAATGGATTTCTATTTCATGATATTTTTTGGGACCGATACACAAATTTTGTAATTTTTTCCATGAGCTATTCGCGAATTTTTGAGAAAATTCACGATTTTTTTTTTCACGAGCGATTGACAAATTTCGCAATATTTTTGCGACCAATTGACAAAATTTGTATTTTTTTCCATCAATTGTCAAAATTCGTGATTTTTTTCCACGACAGATTGAAAAAATCGTGAATTTTCCCCAGTCGATCAACGAAATTTGCAATTTTTGTGCCTCATCGACAAAATTCGTGATTTTACTGTGCCCCTATTATCAAAATTCGTGATTGTTAATTGACTCTGATGAAATTTGTAATTTTCCCCGCGGCGAATTGACGAATTTTGCGATTTTCCCCCCCCCACAATAAGCTGGCGAAACTCGCGATTTTTCCGAAGCCGATCAAGAAAGTTTGCAATTTTTCCGCAGCTCGTCGAGAAAATTCGCGATTTTTCCGCGTCCGATCAACGACATTCGCCATTCTTAACTGACTCTGAAGAAATTTGTAATTTTTACGCAACAAATTGATGAAATTCGACATTTTTTTCGCGATAAACTGGCGAAACTCACGATTTTTCCGCAGCCGGTCAACAAAATTTACAATTTTTCCGTATCTCATCGACAAAATTCGCGATTTTTCTGTGCCCGATTAAAGAAATTTGATACTTTTCTGCGCAGAGTTGAAAAAATTCACGATTTTTCCTCTCGCGATCAACAAAATTCGAAAATTTTCCGCGCCCGATAAACGAAATTTTCGATTCTTAACTGACTTTGACGAAATTTGTAATTTTTCACGCGGCAAATTGACAAAATTCCGATTTTTTCTCACGATCAACTAACAAAACTCGCGGTTTTTCAGCAACCGATCAAGGATTATATAGTAGACAAAATTCGCGATTTTTAACGCGTCCGATCAACGAAATTCACGGTTTTTAACTGACTCTGACGAAATTTGCAATTTTTTCAGCGGCAAATTGTCGAAATTCGCGATTTTTTCTCGCGATAAACTGACAAAACTCGAGATTTTTCTCCAGTTGATCAACGAAATTTGAGATTTTTCTGCGACTCATCGATAAATTTCGCGATTTTTCCGAACTCGATCAACGAAATTTGCGATTCTTTATTGGCTCTGAGGAAATTTGCAATTTCTTCTCGGGGCAAATTGACGAAATTCGCGATTTTTTCCTGCGACATATGGACAAAAAATTGCAATTTTTCCAGTTATAAATTAACGAAATTGTGTCAAAAAAACGAAAAAATTATATAAATTGTGATCGCGGGCCACAAGTTAACCCATGGCGGGCCACTTTTGGCCCGCGGGCCACAGGTTGTGCATCCCTAGTTTAAGGCTACATCAACGCCTCACTTAAATCTTGATATCATATCTTTTAAAACTCACAGTTTGAATTTATGAAAAATGTGAATGATAACGCATCAATGAATAAATTTTTATGCATCCTTTAAAATTTAACATAATTCTTACGCATGCAATTATAAATAAAACAAAAATAAAATGATAAAATAAATAATATAGTGTCACTTAAAATTTGATATCTTTATTTTTAAGTTCCATATTTAAAATTCTTATAGCAATAAGATAAAGTGCTGCCTCACAAACTTTTAACCCGTTAAGGGTTTTTTTAATTGATATCATTACTTTTTTAAAGTTAATAATAAAAAGATTTAAAAAAATTGAAGACTAATGATAGGAACTCATAATCGTGATTTCCATTCACCTTTAATTCCCTCCCCCCCTGTGCTATTTGATTTTTTTTTTTTTTTTTAAGAACAGCTTAGAAAGATATCATGCAAGTAATATACAAAATGTGGGGGGTTATGGTTTGTTTCACAGATATAGAAAGCTTTGTTAAAACTTACTATGTAAAAAGAAAAATATAAAGAAATATTACTCTTTAAACCTTTTTATTTAAAATACAATAAAATTGTGAGCAAAAAAATACTTTCAAATAAAATTTTTATTGGGAAATTACTGATTTTTTTATTTTTTAAGAAATAATTTCCCATCATGTAAGTTTTTAATCTATCAACATGTGACATAATACTAACATGTACCATAACATTTATTGCTACTTTAATGTAAAGTAATATTTTCAGTTTTCAGTATCATAAAATAGATATGCAAAGCTAATGAGAAATGGGAGGCAGGACAAAGGGTGATGGAATGAAAATTTTGAAGGATGTGGGATTTAGATTTTCAATGTGAGATAAAATGCGAATAATATATCTCTATCTACCAAATGTGAAAAATCGCCTACGTCCCCCCCCCCCCTGTATACTTTAAGTCAGTAATAAAAGATGATTGCATTTAAAATTATTCATAAATGAATAACTACAAAATAAAGAAGGCATTATTTTACTGCTGCATTACAGACAAGAATTATAAAACAAGTAAGAAAAAATCATGCGTCAAGCATAGATTATGAAACACTTTCCAACACATTCAGAATAATGTAACAAAACTGCGCTGTTTACAAAATTAAAATATTACATCTAATACAACCATGGAAACGCATAATACCTTTCAGAACCCAATTTCAGCTGTTCCCATCCACAATCGGAAAATTATGCGAATTGCACCCTGTATATGATTTATAGATTTGAATCTATTAGCTATATGCAAGCCAAAATTTAGTTCACTTAAGAGCTACATACACTTCAGTTGAAAATTTACCACCAGCAATTTCCTCTAATAATGAGAACGATACGTGAATACTTTTGTGCAGCCCTGTATTTGAGGTACAGAATTTATATATAACAGGTAAGATGCAAAAAATTAATTAAATTTAAAAGCGCATACCGAATTTTAAACCGTGCACTCCAGCAATTATTACTCAAAGGCAGTACTGTACTGTAACCGATTTCTTTTGCGTGTCCCTGTAAATGAATAAAAAATGCTATGAATGTCCTGCTATAACGTGATCGTAGTGAAATTCAGTGATTTATATCAGTTAATACATTTGAAATAGCATAATGTCATTAAAATACTCTGCAAACGATTTTTCCCCATATACCATAATGTAATGGAATACTTTTGAGTGCCCCTATAAATGAGCGATTAATCCTACATACTTCATATACAATACCAAATATGCTTTGGTGACCCTAAATAACCTTTATAAATTTCATGAAAATCCGAATATATTTACGGGAGTTATTCCCCATATACCATAATGTAATGGAATACTTTTTAGTGCCCCTGTATATGAACGATTAATCCTACATACTTCATATACAATATCAAACATGCTTTGGTGACCCTAAATAACCTTTATCAATTTCATGGAAATCCGAGTATAATTACGGGAGTTAGAGCGTGGACAGACGGACAGACGGCCATACGGCCAGACAAACCGAAGTCATAAACACTTTTCAACTATGTTGGAAAGTGTTAAAAAGAAAGGATATAAATGATTTAACACACATAGAGTTAAAAAAAAAAAAATGTTAAAATATTGTTGAATTGTTAGGCACTTCTTTCAAAACTCTAACTGCATTTTTAACACTTTCCAACAAAGTTGACAAGTGTTTATGCATTCGGTTTGTCTGTCCGTCTGTCCATGCTCTAACTCCCGTAAATATACTCGGATTTTCATGAAATTGATAAGGGTTATTTAGGGTCACCAAAGAATGTTTGGTATTGTATATGAACTATGTAGGATTAATTGTTCATTTACAGGGGCACCTAAAAGTATTCCATTACATTATGGGTATATGGGGAATAACTCCCGTAAATATACTCGGATTTTCATGAAATTGATAAAGGTTATTTAGGGTCCCCAAAGTATGTTTGGTTTTGTATATGTAGTATGTAGAATTAATCGTTCATTTACAGGGGCACTCAAAAGTATTCCATTACATTATGGTACATGGGGAATAACTCCCGTAAATATACTCGGATTTTCATGAAATTGATAAAGGTTATTTAGGGTCACCAAAGCATGTTTGGTTGTGTATATGAAGTATGTAGGATTAATCGTTCATTTACAGGGGCACTCAAAAGTATTCGATTACATTATGGTACATGGGGAATAACTCCCGTAAATATACTCGGATTTTCATGAAATTGATAAGGGTTATTTAGGGTTACCAAAGCATGTTTGGTATTGTATATGAAGTATGTAGGATTAATCGTTCAATTACAGGGGCACTCAAAAGTATTCCATTACATTATGGTATATGGGAAAAATCGTTTGCAGAATATTTTAATGACATTATGCTATTTCAAATGTATTGAAACTTATATAAATCACTGAATTTTACTACGATCACGTTGGAACAGGGCATTCATAGCATTTTTAGGTGCGTTCGTAATTATATACATAAGAAGCACATATAGTCGTCGTTCAGTCCGTCTGTCCGTCCGTCCGCATATAACAGAGCAAAAACTACCCAACCGAATGATCTGAAATTTTAAATATATAATTGTTGCTAAATTTTGTCGAGCCATTTTAAATGTTATGAAAATCGGATGTATAGTTTAATTACAAGGACAGTCAAAAGTTTTCTGTTACATTACGGCCAATTGGAAAAAATTATTTCAAGTGCATTTTAATGATATTACAGCTCTTTGAACAGAATGAAATTGATAGGCACTTACGAAGTGCACTAAAATATACATTCAGTACGATATCCGGTGCAAAAAGTATTTATAAAACTAGTTATAGTACGAACGCACCTCATTTGCCACGTTTGACGAGCAATTTCCAACTTGTTATTCATTTACAGGGACACACAAAAGAAATCGTTTACAGTACAGCACTGTCTTTGAGTAATAATTGCTGGAGTGCATGGTTTAAATTCCGTATGCGCTTTTAAATTTAATTAATTTTTTGCATCTTACCCGTTATATATAAATTCTATACCTCAAATACAGGGCTGCACAAAAGTATTCACGCGCCGTTCTCATTATTAGAGGAAATTGCTGAAGGTAAATTTTCAACTGAAGTATATGCAGCTCTTAAGTGAACTAAATTTTGGCTTGCATGTAGCTAATAGATTCAAATCTATAAATCATATACAGGGCTGCAATTCACATAATTTTCCGATTGTGGATGGGAACAGCTGAAATTGGGTTCTGAAATGTATTATGCGTTTCCATATGGTTGAATTAGACGTAATATTTTAATTTTTTAAACAGTGCAGTTCTGCTACATTATTCTGAATGTGTTGGAAAGTGTTTCATAATCTATGCTTGACGCATGATTTTTTTCTTACTTGTTTAAATTGTAAATTAGGTCCTGTTCTGAAATATTAAGATTTTTAATCACTGCATATTATCACCTAATTTGGGTTTTCATTGAATTGCATCTCTATAGGTTTATCATAAATCATAATTATGCATGGTTTAAAAAATGCATTAACAACTGAACTTGAAAAGCAGTTTAACATGTTTTTTTTCTTAATATATGTTCAATTTTTAGTTGTATTGGGGTGGTAGGATATTAGATTTACTGGATACCAGGGGCGCACCCAGGATTTTATTTCGGGGGGGGGGGGGTGACTTAAATTTCCATAATATTCTAAATCTTACGAAACACGTGTTTCGTAAGATTCTTTTCATTCAAAAGATTCATTTTCATTCACTTTCATTTAAAAGAAAGTCATAACTTAAAACTATAAAATTGTTCTTCCCACCCACGAAACTAAATTCTGGCTACAGTTGTTATTTTACAATAAATTAATATTGTAACAAACGCAAAACATTTTTTGTATACACAAAATATTTTTATACACAGACATAAAGATAAAATAACGACTTTGTTTATTATTTTGCGCATTGCACAAGTAATAATAATGACTTTAAACCATTCCAGATGAAAAATACTGGTTGCAAAGTTAGGACGGAATAGGAAGATAAGTGGGAGGGGGGGGGATACGTTACCGAACTCCAAATATGTCTTTGCAGTCAGACCGAAAGTCACTGTGTATTTTACAGATACGAGGAAGTAATCGGGTGTTAAAAGAGAAAGTTAATGAATATCATTCACACGTCAGCTCTTTCGTGCATATACAGTACACTCCCGATTATCCGGGTTAATCACAGGAAGAGGTCGCACGGACAATCGAAAAGCACGGATAATCCGAAAACTCATTTTTATTACAGAAAAAAATCGACACCAGTACAAATATAAAAAAATTTACTTGCATTTGTATGCTGTATAACATCAAACTAGGAATTTTCCTTTTAATATTTACTGCTTAAAAAAATCTGTAATGCATCTTTGCTTCTGCTGTTTGTTCATCTCTTGTCTTATATCGGCTCATACTTTACGAACCGCAGTAATGTAACCGTAATCAAATTTTTTTTATACTATATAGTCTAACAAAGTTTCTACAGATTGTAGAGCAATAGAATGAGAAATTGTATTTCCCTCATTTAGTACATTTTCTGCATCAGTACTATAATCACTATTAGATTTAACAAACACAGTTAGAAACGATGTCTTCATCTGTCAAATACTGGAAGCCAGGCTCACAAACCCTCCCATCCTCTTTAACCCTACGCGTCAAATAGGTTCCAGAGCGTTCGATTTTACCTCTACGTACTTCACAATACTATAACACAATACAATAATCCGCAAACCGAATAATCCGCGCACGGATAATCGAGAGTACACTGTATAGTGCCTGACTTCTGACTTAGCCAACATTCTGAAGAGATTGGCTATAAGATGTCACTATGCACAAATATGGGAGTAACAAGAAAGACAAGTGCGATGCATGACAAATATATATATAATTGAACTGATCTAAAAAGTAAGAAAGAAATTCTTTTACCATTTTACTCTGACCACATTGACAGAGAAAAGAGGCTTAGTCCCTTCAACCCTCCAACCCCCCCCCCCCCCACCCCTCAACACCACCACATTTCGGTATGGCATTGAGACGTGACTGAAAAACGAGAATGGCTATTTCGCTGTATGGCAGAACAAAAATTACAGAGTTATCTAAAAAATTAGGACTGAAGAAAACAAAATTAGAAATTTATCTCAAATAATAAGAAAAAAAATCAGCCTTTCTTTCATTTCATTTTCGACTATTTTGGGAGGGGGCACGCCATTAGCCCCTTTCACATCTTTGGGTATAATGCAGGGTCGTAGTGGGTAGCTGCCCGGGTGCCCGCCCGTGCTGTTTTTTTTTAAAGCTGTTTTTTTTTAATTTTTTTAATTTTTGTTTTTTAAAACCATAAGTGTTGTAGTGTGTAGCTGCCCGGGTGCCCACCCGGGCTGGTTTTAAAAAAATCTGGGTTTTTTACAACCCTAATGTGGTGTTACTGTGCACTAGTATGGAACTAAAGGGAAGAGAGCGGCTAGCCAGTTGAATGATAGGGTAAAAAATACAAATTTATCTCAAACAAAAAGAAAAAAATCAGCACTTTTTTATTTCATTTTCGAGTATTTTGGGAGGGTCTGTAACCCCATTAGCCCTATTCCACCTTTTTGTGTATAATGTGGTGTCACTGTACACTAATATGAAACTACAGCTAAGGGAGCGGCTAGTCTGTGTAATGAAAAGGTAAAAAATGCAAATTTATCTCAAACAGACAGAAAAAAATCAGCACATTTTTTCATTTCATTTTCGACTGTTTCGAGAGGAGGGGCTGTAATTCCATCCACCCCATCCCCATCTTTGGGTATGCTGCGATGTCACTGTGGACTAATATGGTGTTAACGAGAATGGCTATTTTGCTGTATGACAGAAGAAACAAGTGGGTAAGTGTGATCACAGATCGCACAGAGGGTTTCGTTTAATATTCCTTTAAAACACTTTATCCTTTTGCGAAATCTGTTAGTTCCACATTTCGCAACCAGGGGGCGCATTCTATTCTACACAAACCTCTATCCAAAGGAAACTCCGTTTTACAACCTATCCGTAGGTATATTAGTCGAGGGGATCGGGTCTATAGCACCGGAGATAGGTAGGCGCCCCAGGAAATTCCACGGAACATTCTTTTATAAGCCTTTTATTATGTGTTATGGACTATGTAAATGTTTCCAGCAGATCGACTTGTTAGATTTCATAATTTTAACAAAATTGCGTTATGTTAGTTGCAAATTCCACCACCAGGGAGCGCACACTATTCATAACAAAAGTGTATCAGATCGAAACTCTGTTAAACAACCTATCAGTGGATGTGTTACTCGAGTTGGTGGCGGCCTTAAGCGAGAAATTAAGAAATTTGCTGAAAGTACTATTCGGAAATAGTGGTAACTAAAATTTTGACATTTTTAAATTTCATAAGCAGCACGTGTCTGAATATATCATAGTCCTCAAAAAACGACATCTAAAAAGGTCGTAAACGCTAATTTTTAAAAAAGAAATCCAGCGCCCCTCCCCCGCCCTCCCTTAACAGGAAATTGCATGCACCATTATTTTATAAGCTTTTTATTATGTGTCATGAAGTATCTTAAAGTTGCAAACTGATCGCCTTGTTATATTTCCTAATTCTAACAAAATCGCGTTACGTTAGTTCCGCATTCCACCAGGGAGCGCACTCTATTCTTAACAAAAGCATATCTGAACGAAACTCCTTTGCGCAATCTCTTTGTAGATACATGGTCGGGAGGGTGGCGGTGCGGTCTTAACCAAGAATTTAAAACATTTTCTGCGATAACAAACGCTAAGATTTAATAAATAAATCTAGCCCCCCCCCCCCACTCCTCGAAATATCACACTCCATTCTTTTTTACACTTTTTCTTATGTGTTATAAAGTATCTTAAAGTTTCGAACACATCGAGTGGCGGTCTTAACCAATAATTTAAGATATTTCCTGAAATTGCTATTCGGAAATAGTGGGATGAACACTTATAAACCTATAAACTTTTTCATATTGAATTATTATTACTTATCTCATAGAGCGCCGTCGAAACACCCCACGCAAATTGTTAGATTTCCTAATTTAAATGAAATCTCCGTTAAAAAAGCACGTGCCTCCATCTTAATCTGGCATTTGATGGAAATAAAAGGAATTAATAAAATAATAATTAATATCTCAGCTCGTAATGAAGCTATCTCTTCGAACCGGGTATGTATGAAATCTGCGAGAAATTTCCAGCCCGGATGTCAAAAAATTTAATCGAAAAATTTAATATTTAAAAAGTTTAAATTTCGTATCAGACTTTCCTCCCCTTAAATTTCTCCCGCGCCGATATGTCTGAGAGACGACGACAGCTGCCTTCCGGCGAATGGAAATCTGTTTTCATTGTCTTTCCAAACACAGAAATTAAATTTTTATCGATCTATTTTTAGTGGATTTTTTGCGTTCTATCCTACGCAGAAATTTGAAATTGATACCAAAATAAAGTAGAATTTTTTCCGCGTATTTCTACACCTGTTACGAATTTGTACGACTGATACTTCGGCAGATCCGATTTTGCTTTTTAAAGGTCCACTTCAGTTATTACTTAAATTACTCCGTGGTAACCCTGCACCGGCTGATTTGACGGAGCATCCGCCGAATTTACTGGCAACCCTTAGGAGAAACTGAGGAGGATTTCGATAACGTGTGTTCGCACCTGCATTCAAAAGGTTGATTGGTTAATTTTAGAATTTAATTAGCCCGTAATTAGGTTAATTACCAACTTTTTGAAAATTTTATGATTTGTTGTTTGATGTGTGGTATGTATATATAACATGTATAGTTTCTGAGAACGGGCTGTGTGACGGACAGACAGACGGACAGACAGACAGAGGGGCCAGACGAATAGGGTTTCGTCAGATGAACGAAACCCTAAAAATTACAGATTTATCTAAAAAAATAAGGAAAAAACACTTTTTTCATTTAATTTTTCGAAAATTTCGGGAGGAGGGGTTGGGGCTGTAACCCCATCACCTCCTTACTCTTCTTTAGTATCAATGTGGACTAATATGGAACTAAAGCAAAGGGAGCGGCTAGTCTGTTGAAGAATAGGTGAAAAAATGCAAATTTATCTCAAACAAAAAGAAAAAAAAATCAGCACTATTTTTTTCGTTTCATTTTCGACTATTTTGAGAGGAGGGGGGTTGTAATTCCATCCGCCCCATCCCCATCTTTGGGTATGCTGCGATGTCACTGTGGACTAATATGGTGTTAACGAGAATGGCTATTTTGCTGTATGACAGAAGAAAAAAAATACAGATTTTTCTAAAAAAGTAAGGAAAAAATATTGTTTTCATTTCATTTTTCGATCATTTCGGGAGGAGGAGAGGGGAGGCTGGAACACCATCATCCCCTTTCTCTCCTTTGGTGTCAATGTGGACTACTCTCTTGGGTTACGCCCATGAGTTACAGTAAATAATCTTATATAATTCTTCTCTCCTCTGAAATTTTCATTTCGCCACCTTTTCTCCGCCAACATATAATGTGTAAAATTATATAGATATCTTAAATGTTTTCTTCTATTTCTTTTTTATAGTGATAATAATTAAAAAATATTGGTACCTTTCCTCATGATTTTTAAAAAAATATCAGAATGCCATAGAAACGCAGATGACTCCGCCCCCTTTCTCATTAGTTAATGGAAATTATCTTCTTTCTGTAGAAATTACTTTTGTCATCAACCTCTAATTTAAACAAACAAAAAAAAAAAAGTTATTGAAATGCAGAAGATTCTTCTCTTTCCCCGCCCATCCTATCTAAATTCTCTACTTTCATCATGGTTTTGGCCAAGCACAATTCCTTCCCGCCAAGAAAAGTCACTTTGATGCAGAAAGCTCTGACCAATCAGATTACGAGATGGCAAATCAGGGTTGGGAAAAAAAAAGAAATGCTGGCTCCTTTGCGTAATTGTTAAATAAAGGTACTCTATTAGAAAGATGTCTCATCCAGAAAAGGATAGGAAAAATAACTATTCGTTTTCAATCCTTCTATTTTGTGCTTCGTTCATTATACGAATCCTCGTGCGTGAATCTTTACATAAAAGTCACTTTCCCCTTTCCCAAACTGAGGCGTTTAAATGTTTAAGAGCACGATCATAGGTTATATTTTTAATTAATAGTAGGTTGAACAGTTAACAGTGGAAACATTTTGAACATTAAAATTCATTAAACAAAAATAGGAGTATAGTTATTTATATACTTACAGGCTGAATTCCTGACGAATCTCTCGATTCCTGTTTACATTAACATTACAGTATAATTAAATTACTGCAGATTAATTCTTCGCAATTTTAAATTATTTCCTTTACATTAAATATGATGCATCTGATAATAATTTGTTTCAATTTTAATAAGGAGACATAATTATCTAATCTGTGTATAATCTGCATATATAATATTGTGTGGAAACATTGTTATTTATTAATTTTAAACATGTTGGAACGATGGTTTAAATGGAACTTTCTTCTGGTGTTGTATTCTATGACTGCAGCATACACTTTCAGTAGTCAGTTAAATTACATTCTTCATCCAACTTTTACTGATACAGATAATACAGATTCATACATATTTTCGAAAAAGGTCAGACATAAATTTATTTCCTTGTTTATTAAATTGTGTGCATAATTATGTGGTTTCTTCATATAGGGGAGACCAGGGTACACTGGACTACCCTTTATATTTTACTTATTTTTAAAGCTTTTCTTTTAGGCTAATTGATAATAGCACTGGATTGATTACTTATAGCCTTCAGAACACATCATTAGCTCAAAATGAACCCTTTTATCATGACTGGTTGTTTTGAGCTCCTAAAAGTAAAAATTTTCATCATCATACTTTTCTTTATTGAGTAATTAAAGGTTATGGATAAATAAGATAAAACAAAATTTTTGAAAAGGTAAAACACTGGTCTTTATTAAATTTAAAAGCTTATATGTTTAAAAGAAAACTTTAAATAATATTTTTATGAGTATGTATTGAACTTTAACATGGGGCATAGTGGACCGCCCACTGCTGGGGTACAGTGGTCCACAATGAATACTGCTCCTGTAATGAAGAATTTTCAAAATATTTAATAATTACTTATTCTCTATAAAGAAATATTGTTTTAAAATAGTTATTTAACTATAAAATAAAGTAAACAAAGAAAAATGACAATTTATTTAACCCTACAATGCATAGATTAGTCATTTGGCACACTTTAAATTTCATGTTATATGTTGTTCAGATTATAATTGTAGCCATCTGACACTTTAGTTATCTCCTAAATTATGGATAACAGTTCACATGTGATTTTAAAAATAAGTTTTCTTGTTTAATATAGCATTTTTTTTTTTGGGGGGGGGGGAGGAGTGAAATTAAAATCATGCATTGTAGAGTTAACATACTGAGAAATATTTTATTTTGTATTTACTGCCTTTGAAAAATATTAACTGTAGCCTAATAAGTAATAGATGACCTCACTGGATTGGTTATTTATAACTTCAGAGCACATGGTTAGCTCATAATAAACTATTTTATCCTGGCTATTTTGAGCTTCTAATAAATTTTTCATCATCATATTTGTCTTAATGTTTGCTGATTTTTTTATACTTAATTAATAACTTGTTTGCCATCACCCCTATATCTTATATGCTATTTTCAAAATATAATAAATTTTTTGATAATTCTTTAGTTTTATATGTTTTCTGTTTCAATAGATTTATATTGTATTTTAGACAATAACTAATAGTGGACCACTGTGCCCCAGTGGGTGGACCAGTGTACCCCGCTTCTGGGGTACACTGGTTCACTTGACGAGTGTATGTAAAAAATTTTTTTTTGAAAAATGTATTGGGAATTATGTTCTGTGAAAATTATGAGGCATGTAGAAAGGTTTAAAGAACATTCAAAAATATTTTCAGGTAGATTGGTCTCGCCGTTAAACAGAAAAAAATGTTAATTGCAAAAGTGGACCACTGTACCCTGGTCTCCCCTACTATATAATTACTGTTTTATGATATTATTATTATTATTTATTATGTGCAGCATAGCAGCACCATCTGTTGGGCGATTTACACCAAAACGTAAACAGCATCCATTCATGTTAAGGACTAACGGAATCTGAGGTTTTATAAAAATCCGTGCATAAGTTCTTGAAATAGAGCTTTTGCAGAAATCCTGCAAAATGCTACATAGCAGTGCCACGTGCCGGGTGATTTACACCAAAAACTAATCAGCACCAATCTATATCGGGGACTACCTGAATATAAATTTTTATTAAATTCCGTGCATTAGTTCTTGAGATAGAGCGCCCACAAAATTTGTGATCACATACAGACAGACATTTTGTAAAAACCTGTTTTTTGGAATCTCTGACCCATAAAATGTGTAAATCTGTCGAAAACTGGAATTCGAAAATTTTCATGAAACCAATACTTTCTTCTTGTAAAGATAGAAGAAAGTAAAAAACAGTTTTTAACTCACACCAAGAAAAAAATTGAAGATGGCGGATGCGGGATTATAATACATCTGTTCAAAAAAAAAAAAAAAATACTAGGCATTGTTAACTTATACGAAATATTTGAAAAATTTGCATTAAAAGAAAATCTTGAAAATAAAAAAAATGGAGTGGCAGGGGGGAGAGGAAGATTAGATGAAAAAGTACTGAAATCACTCAATTCATCACTAGTTAAATTATACCAGGAACTTTAAGTTTATAATAAACTTAATTTTCATTAGTGAAAATTAGGGTGTCAGCGATTTTAATTAGTTGATTTAAATCAGCGATTAAAATCATGATTTTAATCAACCGATTTAAAAAAAAAAAATCACTGATTTAAATCAAAAATTTTCTAAATGTTTAAATTGTCAAAAAAAATATTAAAATCTAACATAAACATAATTTGAAATTTTCTACAGGTATTTTGACTTATGAATAAACAAAAAAAGAGCTTTAAATAATTGTTTCTAAGCTTAATTCATGAGTATTGTAAAAAATTAAAAACAGTTGAAGGTACTTTTCGGTTAGCCGGGCGCCAGTGTTTTATATACATACATATATATATACATATAAGTATATATATATGTATGCATATATATATACATGTATGTGTATAAATATACACATATATATGCATTTATACATATATATGTATGCATATATATATACATGTATGTGTATAAATATACACATATATATGCATTTATACATATAGGGTAGATGTGCCAGTAATGGACACCCTTCCAGTAATGGACACCCCTTGAAGTTTTTAGTTCATAAAAAAATAACTAATAAATATTTAGCTTTAATTATTTTTTTAATAATTCCCCCTTGCAAGTTTTATAAAACTGTGTTATTGTTGACACTTTTAATCAAACCAATCAGGAAGCAGAAAATAATGTTTCAAAGTTTCGCTGTTTTTCTGTGAAAATCTTAATGAAGAGGCTAAGAGCTGGCTTCGTTTAATTAAGTTATATATTATTTATTTATTTGCAAAATTTGAATGTTTTTGTTTGAGTAGCAATAGAAAACTTAGAATTTTATATACTAACGGCCATTTACAAAATTTCATTTATTTTTAAGGTTTTAAGAGGGGGTGTCCATTACTGGGATGGTTAATTAGTAATTTTCCAGTAATGGACACCCCATGTAAACATTGCTAAAAATGCAATTTCAGTAATGTTTACAGTGCATAAAATATTTTGACTTAACTGCAAACCAAAATAATCAAATTTTAATTTAATTTTTAAATTATACTTACCAAAATGTAATAACACCAAAACTTCTATAAATAGCTGCTTTCAAGTTATTTTATGTGGATTAATAAAATTTCAATATTTTATTTTATTTTATATATTTTATTATTATTTTTTTATGTAGATGTACCTTGCATATTTTATAATCTGGCAATCAAACCAGCCAGGGAGCAGAAAATATTTAAGAACACAGTCAAAGAGGGTTCATAGGGCTTAATCCCTCTCCGTTTAAATAAAAACAATTAAGTTATAGAAGTTATTAAAAATCTATTTTCTGTCTTAAATGTTTCCTTATTCATCTCTGACCAAAAGAAAAAAATATATATGTAACATTAATGAAAGTTATAGGTAATATATGAAACTAGTGAATCTGCAGATCAGTGGCCTCAAACATCAGTTCTACAGTTTTATTTTGAAATTATTTTAATTAGTATTTACTAAAATATTTAACTCACAATATCATTTCTTTCCTATTTGTAATATTAATTATTATAAATGATATATCAAGTAGTCTCTGGAAGATTAATTGTTAAAAATAGTGAGACAAAACTAAACACTAATATTCCAAAACTTTTTTTTATTATTATTGCCTTTAAAATCCCCCACTGTTTCAATAATTTGATAGCTGTAATTGCCTGATATTTAGTATTTTAAACTATCCATCTAAAATAATTAAAACATCAATCTTCTGATAATTACAATTGATGCAAACAGTAAATGATTATCACAAATATTTTATTACTTACTGGTATCCTAATTGTTATATTTATTTGAAAATAACTATTTTGTTTCATTAGTATGTATTCATTAAATTCTGGTTCTAAATACAGTCATAAAAACAATTATATTTATTGCTTTTTATGGGGTGTCCATTACTGGGCCAGAAGGTGTCCATTACTGGGCCAGAGGGTGTCCATTACTGGGCTTTTGGGTGTTTTGATATATTTATGTTATTTAAAATTAAATTTTGATTCATATTGGGAAATGAGACTATAAGAATGGTTAAATATTGTTGATAGGTTAATATATCATTGAAAAAACTGGAATACAATAATTATAACTATTAATAAAAAAATAATTTTGAAAGAAATTCCTTAAGGGTGTCCATTACTGGCACATCTACCCTATATGTATGCATATATACAATATATGTATGTATATAAAACACTGGCGCCCGGCTAACCGAAAAGTACCCAGTTGAGTTTATAAAAAGCATTGTTTTTAAGTTTTTATCCAAATTAAAAGTTTAATTTAAAAATGATATTTAAATCTAATATAATTTGCAATGTCATAAATTCCTTTAGATAATCAATTTATGTATTATTTTATATAAAATTACACATAGCAAGTGTAATACATTTCTAAAAGTAAAAGAATAAATAGTAATTAGTAGCAATCTCAAGTTAAAGAAGAATGAAAGAATGACATCTTTTCAAAGCTAAATTGTAAATGAATGCATGAGAGAAAAATAAATAATTGGTATAAAAATGCTAAGCTCACCAAGAACTTCTTCGGTATAAGTTGAATAAATTTTTTTAACTTTGTAACTCGCATAATACTAAATAAAAAATAATGATTAGGGGTTGAAAAGGCAGTAAAATTTTTCTTAAAAAGAAAAAAAAAAAAAGAACCATTGAAAGCTAATAATCCACACTGAAAAGTTATAATGCTGTTACTTAAATATTTTGAGGATTTCAGATATAAGTGGCTTACTTTATCCGGTACTTTTCGGTTAGCCGGGCGACAGTGTTATATATATTTATATACATACATATATGTAAATATACACATGTATACATACATTGTATATATACACACATATATAAATGTATATGTATATATACATACATTTATATATAATAAATTTGAAATCACAAATATATGAAGAAATTGACAAAGTTCCAAAGATGATCCAGAAATGAACACATGAAACCAGCATGTAATATAAGAAACTATGAATGACTCACAGAATCATCAGAGGAGGTTGTGAGTTCATTCATAGAAGATACGTTATTTCATCCAATTTTGTCGGCATTAAGCCTAAAATGACAAAATTTAGCTCCTTATAACGCATATTACAGAAAATAGATAACAAAAAGCCAAGAGATCCAAAGAAAGAAGAAAGAAACACCCCATACAGGATATTAAAAATTATAAAATAAATAAAAGGGCAATTGATTAAATTAACGTTTTAAAGACAAAAAATTGTAATATAAAAAAATGAGAATATAAATAACATTTAAAAAGATGAGGAATATTTGAGATAGTAAAATTTAGCCTTGTATTATGTAAATAAATTTGAAAATTTAAAAAGCAATGAGGAATATTGAGATAGAAAAATATATCCTTAAATGATGATGCAATATGTGGAAATTTATTGTGTTAAATGCATGATACCCCGTATTTTTTTTTCTTTTTAATTATATGTCCATACAATATATAAGCATATATACATACACTTATACACGCTCACACACATAAAAAAATACAAAGTTTTAAACTTTTTTTAGCATTCCCGACCTCAACCCTCCATAATGGTATTTTTATTTTTTATGTTTTTAGTGTATAATGTATGGAAAAACATACACATACACCAAACTTTTTTTTTTTTTTTTTTTTTTAAGAATATATATATATATATATAATATCAGGGTTGCCGGCTTTTAGCCAGGCCAAAAAAAGCCGGCCGGCTTTTTTTGGTTTTAGCCACTTAAAAAAAGCCGGCTTTAATTGAAAAAAGCCCGCTTTTATTTTTCAAAAAGGTGGTTTATAGATAATTAATATAAAATTTGGATTACTTTATTTTTAATACTTATAAATATTTTCTACTAAAAAAATATAAATGTCTATTAGATTTTGTCAAATAAATAAGTCCTTATAACTGCTGGAATGCAACTGTGATGGCATTATGTCAGAAAAAAAAAAATATATTCAGAAGAATACATTAAATTAGAATCCAACGTATTGGTTTGGAATTCTTTATTATAGCTCTGCACATACCACAGATTTTAAAGATTATATGAAAGAATAAGAAAATGTCACTTTACATCAAAATAGAAACATTCTTACATACTGATATTTACTTTTAAAATTGATTAAAACTAAATAGCATATATCTATTTAACAGCTGAAATTATCTTATATAATACTTGAGAACAAACACCCAGTAATAAGCAATTGATATTCTAACTTATAAAAATGATATAGTAAAAAGTTTTTCTGCTACTAAGCTGTTATGTAACTTATTCCAGATATGTCCATATGGACAGATTAAAATCGTAGAATGAATAATGTTGAAAGAGAAGTTAGGAAGGATGTAACATTTGAGGAAATTTTAGTACATGTAAGTGTGCGCAAAATAAAGAGAACAATTAAAAAAATTCACCACATAAAACTTGTTGAATTAGAATTTTGAAAAGCTAGTTGTTATTTAAAATAGTGCATATTCATGCATATATTATTCATAATACTGTTTTAATAGAGAGAAATGTTTTTATTAAATGACTTTATGTGTGATTTTAAATAAATGTTTATGAGAAATAAAATAAGACTTGTATATTAACATCCCTTAAAATTAGTTAATAAGATATATAACCAAGCAACCATTGTCATTTTTAATTATAAAAAGCAGTAAAAATGAAAAAAAGCTGTTAAGGTCAGTGGAAACCAGAGAAAGCAATTGGTAAGGCCTTTTATTCCAATATTAATGTCTTCATTATATTGAAAAATTGGGTTATATTGATTTCTACCTCAATTAAATGCCTTTAAAACTAATTAAAAAACACATAAAAATGTGTCATTTATAACTAAAATGCTTCACTGTGTAAAAGCCAATTTTGGCCAAAAAAGGCCAATTTTGGCCAAAAAAAGCCGGTTAAAACCAATAAAAGCCACCAGTGGCTTTTTTTTAATTTTAGCCGGCTTTTTTGAAACCCTGATATATATATATTATATATACATACATATAGTTTTTTGTGTGTATGATTTTTATAATTTTTTCAGCATTCTACACCCCACCATCCATAATAGTGTTTTCGATTTTTTAGTTTTTTTAAACATATTAAATGCCCATACATTATACACTAAAAACATAAAAAATAAAAATACCATTATGGAAGGTTGAGGTCGGGAATGCTAAAAAAAGTTTAAAACTTTGTATGTTTTTATGTGTGTGAGCGTGTATAAGTGTATGTATATATGCTTATATATTGTATGGACATATAATTAAAAAAAAAAAAAAATACGTGGTATCATGCATTTAACACAATAAATTTCCATATATTGCATCATCATTTAAGGATATATTTTTCTATCTCAATATTCCTCATTGCTTTTTAAATTTTCAAATTTATTTACATAATACAAGGCTAAATTTTACTATCTCAAATATTCCTCATCTTTTTAAATGTTATTTATATTCTCATTTTTTTATATTACAATTTTTTGTCTTTAAAACGTTAATTTAATCAATTGCCCTTTTATTTATTTTATAATTTTTAATATCCTGTATGGGGTGTTTCTTTCTTTGGATCTCTTGGCTTTTTGTTATCTGTTTTCTGTAGTATTTGCGTTATAAGGAGCTAAATTTTATCATTTTAGGCTTAATGCTGACAAAATTGGATGAAATAACGCATTTTCTATGAATGAACTCACAAGCTCCTCTGATGATTCTCTGAGTCATTCATAGTTTCTTATATTACATGCTGGTTTCATGTGTTCATTTCTGGATCATCTTTGGAACTCTGTCAATTTCTTCATATATTTATGATTTCAAATTTATTATTTCAGCATTCTAATAGCATTGCTGCAAATGCGCATGTTATTAAGTATGTTATTTTTAGTTTAATCTTACAACCTTATTCTGGCATTTTTAATGGTACTCTCTCTATGAAGTAATGGGCAATTCTAGCTTGGTAATTATTATAGCTTGGTTTTAGCCGTTCAATTTCACTTTGTTCATTTTAATACATTTATATATATGTATATATAACACTGGCGCCCGGCAAACCAAAAAGTACCCTTTATCCTATATGAATGGGTTTAACTCATTTTCATAATTCTTTTGGTTATCATACACATACATGTGTGTAAGTTTAGATTTTGGTGGTTTACAGTAATTTTCCTAAATACAAATGCAAAACAAGCTGCAAATAATATTTGTTAGTTTTGTTATTTGTGTTACTAACTAATGAATTACTTATTTGCAGTTTTTATTAATCCTGTAATTACTTATACTATTTCTTCTAGGACTTTTTTAAATGGTGCTACACCATGTCCCTTTTGAAATTGGCAAAATGCACCGTGCTTTAATAAAATAGTTGAAATTCACCCGTGCTTGTAGCCAGAGATTTCTTGTAAAAAACATCCCCATTCAACAGTACAGTGGAACCCGGTTAAGACGTGTTTCAAGGGAGTGGACAAAAGTCGCGTATTAAGCGGGATCGCGTATTAAACGTGATTTGTATAATGTTGCAGGAACTAGGCTTATTTACACATCTAATTGTCTAAATGAACTTTAAAGCTTTCATTTACATGCTTACGGTGCAAAATTGTGTGTTTTACGTATATTTAGGTTAAAATTTAATTGTATTTAACTTTAACTCATTCGGTTTTTTTATAGGACCGATTAGAATAAAAACGGAAAATAAATGTAGATTCCAACATGATTTTATTGTCAATTTGTACGTTGCAACCAAAAATAAAACAACAAAAGTTAATTTTACTACTAGACTTTTTTTTTTTTTTTCCACAGAAAGAAAAAAAAATCTTTAAATCTTTGAAGCACAACCCAATTTTTAAAATCATATTTAGTACTTGTGCTAATGAGTGCCATTACAATCACCCCTTCTTTTTAATATAAGAAAAAAACATTTTTATTAATTTCCATGTACATAATATTGTTAGCTTGACAGAAAGTAAAATAAACATAAAAGAATTATCATATTTGTTTAATTTTTACGAGTTTCATTTTTTGTTGCCTATAATATATGCATTATAAAACATAATAGTGATATAACGTACATTTAAAACCTCACTGAAAACAGGTATGATCATCTCTAATCATAATCATTGTTATGACGTATCTGAGTAACCTGAATTCGTTTATATCTCTCTTACTACATTAAAAACATATATGAAGGGAGAGACAAAGAATGTTAGGAGGACGGATCAAAGAATTGTAGTTTCACTAATGTAGCTGGGTATTGTTTTATTCAAATATGTACCACTATTTTCGATTGGTAATTTTCACATTAATTAATCTGTTATTAAATAAAGTAAATAATACTATTCAAAAACAGTGTTTTTTATCTGAATAAAAATAATCCACAACATAGGCAACACTTGAGAAGAGAGAAGGAATTCGAATCTTGATCAATGAATTCGCGTCTTAAGCGTGATTTTTTTCATCAGAGAACCGAAAATTTATCGCGTGTTAAGCGGGATCGCGTAATAACCGTTCGCGTATTAAACGTGATATTTTTGCATTATCGTTATGGGCGATATTAAAGGGATCGGAAAAAATCCGCATATTAAGCGGGATCGCATATTAACTGTGAGCGTCTTAACTGGGTTCGACTGTATTTCTAAATTCATGTGGCTAAGATCTCGCAAAAACATAGAACTTTATTTCTTTAGAAAATACAGGATATTATTAAAATATGTTATTTAATTGTATTTTTCAATTTGTTATTCATAAAATTATTAAAAATTAAGGACACTTTATTCATCATACTAAAAATTATTATTATTATTTTTTTCTTATATCATTATTAATATATTTCCTCATGAAATAGTGCCCTTTTTTAGAACTAGCATCCTGTCCCTTTTCCTTTCTAAAATGAATACTACATTATTATCATTTTAATAATTAAGTCTTAAAAATGTATAATATGTTCCTAATTAGAGAGTTAATTGTTTAATAATTATTAATTTGAAGTGGTGTTAACTATTTAATATAAAATGCAGTTAATAATTTTAATAAATGTTAAATATCACTAGTATTTATAAAGTTTTGCATAATTATTACAATATTAATGAATGTAACATTATTGTATGATACTACCTAATGAAACTACTAATTTGCAGTTTTTATAATTTCTGTAATTACTAACAAATAATTATAATTTTATTAATTAAAGTGTAAAAACATAGATTGTTAGCAATTAGTGGTTTAATTGTTTTGGAAACCTAAAATTCTTGGTAGCTATTCTGTATTTGAACGCTGGGAAAAAAAAATCATAAAAATCCGATTTAAATAAAAAAAATCATGATTTTTTTACACCCTAGAAAATTTTATAAAGTGTTTCTGGTATGTTTCTGCTATTTTTTTTTTTTTTTTTCTGTGGCTCTTTTGATAAAAGAAGACTGTCCCCTTAAATTATGGAAAGGCAAAAATTTCTCTAACCCGAAAACTAATTATTCAAAAGAGCTGTAAACTTGCACATCGATGTTTTTAACGATTGTGGTTTGTTGTAAGCAAAAATTAATGTAGTTCATAATTCATAACTTTTAATATAAATTTATTAATAGTTTTCAGAGTCAAAAAAAATGTTTTTGAATAGAGGGAAAAAAGTCATAATATATTTGGTTCTATTTAGTAACTGGGTCATTCTTCAAAAAAGGGCATATTTCATTATTATTTTTTTAATTTTAAAAACTTTATTTTATTTAATATTTTTTCCTGGATTTTATAATGAACTGAAGAACACTAATAAAGATATGGTTCTGTTCAATTCATTTTATTTATTTAATAAAAAAATATTTTGGTAACGGAGTGGAGATCTATGTTTAATAAACGTATACATTTATTAAAAGTAACCAACAATTCCTAAAATTGACAAAGAAATCTTTATTACAGTAATATATATGCTACAGTTATGTTTGTCTAGTGAAACAAAGTGTAAAAAAACTTTAATTAAAGGAGAAATGCTGAATAATAATACATAAAGTATTTATTAGAAATGAATACAAAAAATGAACATTTTATGCTCATAAAGTAAAATTAAACAAAAAAATATGAGAAAAATTATTTAAAATGCAATTTAGAATCTTAACAGTACAGTTAATTTTTAACATAAATTTTTGTATACAGTACTCAGACTTACATCAGCAATACGTTTCAAAACTAACGACATAAGTCGAAAACGAAGTAAGTCGAGGTACATTTGGATGATTAAAAAAGTATAAGTAATAAAATTTCCCCAAAATCTAATGAACATATTCTATTGAAAATCATTTAACATTAGTAAAAAATGTGTTTGCGATACAAGAATTTGGGATAAATCAATAAGTTGTTAACTTACAATTTATTGTCCTTCTACATTCTTCCGCTTGAGTCTTTTAGCATGTGAAAAAAATCTTGCAATGAAGTTTGAATCGACATTTTTTTCTTTTTTCTGTTAGAAATTCTTTGTAACATCAGAGTGAGTTTTCTAAGCTTTTTCTAGTCCTTGCTACACTTTTTTTCGTCTGAATTAATATTTTCAAGAACCATCATTCCAGCTTCAATAAGGTTTAGTCCTTCAGTTAATTTTGCAATCATCATAATTCTCTCCCTTCCCTCTAAGCTCAAAATATTTATCTATTTTCCAGCAGTAATTTGTTTTTTTTATTCGCTAAATTTGTCTATGATTAATTCCGGATCAAGGGAATTTATGAGTTCAACAACATTTTCAGCATCCATTGTCTAAATTCAGTTTACTTCAATTTTCAACGATTTCATCAATTAAGAGAGATACAGAATCTCAATTTTAAGATATTTTCTTTGTCTCTGTGAAGGAAAAGAGGAACAATCCTTTTAAGGCTGTTCTCAACTGCTCTGCTCAACAAGCGCAAAACGTTTTGACACATTTACAAATTCATTTTTTAACGGTAAGATATAAATTTAAAAGGCCTGACTATGGAACCAATTTGGAATCGAATTGTTTTCCATATTTTGACAAAAAAAATTACCTATCAAGTTATAAGCGATTTTGATCATGTGACAAACATATTTTTCAACATTTCTTGAGTAGATATTCTTCTTTCGAGTGGAAATTTGGTTCAAAACGCTCACTTTGATACTATTTTCTGAAAGATGTATTGCATTTGCAAAAAAACAGAAAAATGGCTTGATGACATAGTTTCTGAACAACAACACCTGCTAGTTTCACGCATTTCTGAACAAAAATGAATTAAAACTTATGTCATAAAGTTGCCCTTTTGGATTTGAGAACAGCCTTAAGCACTTTATGTTCGATGCTTCGAAGTGCGGCCCATCCCATCCTTAAGCATCTCTTTTTTTTTTTTTTTTTTTTGCTGAACTTCATCTCATTAAATTCCTTATGATTGTGACTGTATCTGAGATGATAAATTTCTTCCAAAACTCTTCAAAAAAGTTCTAAGTGCATCTTAATCAGGGAAATGTTTTTTGCAGTCTAGCGGCATAAATGCGAGGTGATGCAAGTCGAGGGCTGCGGTCATTTTTAATCTCATCACGTAGTCTATGCATGCCCTCTTTCTTTTTTTGATTGTTAATTAATACATTTTTTTTCGCCCTTTTACACTATTATGCTCTTCTTTGTCATGATACCATAAAAAAAAAAAATTGCAGGATTTATCAAATCAAAGTAACAGCTTACTAACTGTGATTGCTACCCGATGTTTTATTTTGCCAAATTCACAGAATATTAAGACATAAAAGTATTTAAAACACTTGAATTATGCCAGTCATTTGTTACCCATTATTAGAATATCAAAACAGCAAATTATTTTAAAACATTTGAATTATAATAATCATTTTGCCCACAGATGAATCTTAAAACTATAATAAATTATTTAAAAAATTTTGAATTATAATAGTCATTATTTCTACTTACACTTTTTTGCTTGGTTTGAGTTAAGAATTTTTAAGGATTAAAGCAATAGACGTAAATTATTAAAATATAGCTAGTGAAAGCCGTTCAAATGTTTGATACCAACTAAAATAAATCCTAGGCTACACTTAAACAATCTCATAACAGAAATCATCTATATCAACTTTTATTATACAATTTTACTTGAATAATTGTTAAGTAAACAATTAACTTTCATTTTTATTGATTTTAAGCACATATATTTAATTTAATCTCACCTCCATTTCACTTTCTCACCTCCGTGATTAGTATAGGTAACGGAGGTGAGGATATTTCATATAACAGTGCACTGTTTGTAAATATTTGAATTGAAATTAATATCATTTACACAGGATTGTATGTGTTGCAATAGCTTTTAAATTCAAATGTAAAATAAATAAATATAATACATTGCTTACCTCTCACTGGCAGTAATGGAGTGGAGTATCCCAAATGACAAAATAAAGAAACATTATTTATTTGAATAAAATTGTTGGGTTTAAAGGCGAGCGAACATTTTTTATGCGCATTATACCTGCGCACTGCCAGTCTTTTCTCCCGCCACACTCAGTCTGCGTGCAAACGATAGAAGAGTGTAGACGTAAAAAGTATTCTGTGTGAAGTTATTATGAAAAAGTATTCTGTGTGAGAAATTTATCTTTAAATTAATTGTTATGTGTTTGTGCAGTGTTTTCGTTTAATAAACTGTTTGTTCTGTCAATATCCACGGACTTCGTGAAAATTAATATTAGTGAAAGAACAACAAAATGGTAGCAGTTCGCGGTTGATATTCTAAATCGAAATTAGTTTTGTTAAAAGAAACCATGGACAAGTTAAACGTCCCCGAATTAAACGGAACTAATTATTTTATATGGAGCCTAAAAATTAAAGCTGCTTTAAGCCTTAAAAGGTTGGATACTTTCATATCCGAAGTAAAAGCAGAAGGACTGAGTGAAAAGGATTCCACCGAATGGGACCAAAAAAATAGCGATGCCGTCGCATATATAAAGCTGTCATTGTCTGATGAACAGGCGCTACAGTTTGCAGCAGAAGAAAATGCAAAATTATTATGGAAAAAAATAAGATCGACTTTTACCGGTCAAGCAGAAGATAGAAGAATAGATGCCGGCAATGAGTTAAAGAATCTAGAAATAAAATCAAATGAATCTGCAAATGACTACATAGCCAGAGCTCGAGGCATCTCAACAAAATGTCAAACACTTGGATTGGCTATAACAGAGAGAGAACTTGTATTCTACACGGTACGAGGTCTGAAAGGAAAGTTCTCGAAAGTAAGAGATATATTAAAAACTCAACGTGAGAAAAGTATGGATGAAGTACTAGAAATTCTACGGGAAGAAGAACTGACGAATACCGCTCGTGCTGAAGGGACCGTCGCTGAAGTATTCTACTCAAGGAAAAATAAAAGTCCGAGACTTTGTTACATTTGCAGACGTCCAAATCACATAGCCAAGGATTGTTTTTACAGGAATAATATTTCAAGAAATGACAGATCCAATGGAAATCGACAAAGAAGAAAAACGCACCACGATGTAAATTATCCAGTTAAGGACAGAAACAATTCGGTACTGACTGTTTCATCTGAACAATGTGAACTATGTGATAAAATATGGTTATTAGACAGCGGGGCCAGCTCGCATATGTGTAAAGATAAAATATGGTTCAGGAATCTAATTCCTGAAGAAAAGGATATCTATCAAGCAGGTAAAAATTCCAAAATAATTTCGATAGGAACAGGTACGGTATCATGTGATACGGTAAGTAAAAATAATTCTATACATTTGACAATAAACAATGTTAGTTTTGTACCAGATTTGAGATATAATTTATTATCTGTTACTGCTTTAATGGATAAGGGTTGTAGAATTATTTCTGAAAATAACTGTGTGCTAATTTTTGACAAATATAATAAATTTCTAACTAAAGCATTTAAAAATGATAATCGATTAGAGATTAAACTTCAACCTGCCTATAATTCTGAGTGTAATTTTACTGATAAGAGTGCTAGTAATTATGAACTGTGGCATAACAGATTGCGTCATTTAAATTCAAAATATATGTTAAAAATGAAAGAGTATATTGATCTTAAAGATGTAAATGTGTCTGATTTTAAGTGTGATACATGTGACATAAGTAAAATAATCAGGAAGAGTCATCCGAATATTGATATTGACCAAAGTTCTGATATTATGCAGTTGTTTCATTTGAATTTATGTGGCCCGATACAACCCGAATCGCTTGGTGGGGCAAAATATTTTATGGTACTAGTGGATGATTTTTCTGGAATGTATTTTACTTATTTCTTCAAAAGTAAAAATGAAGCATTTGATGTATTTTATAAATTTAAAGCTAAATATGAAAATCTTATGGGTAAAAGAATTAAAAAAGTGAGAAGTGACAATGGGCTCGAATTCGTAAATACGGAATTTGACAATTATCTTGCTAATGCAGGTATTTTTCACGAAAAAACTGTCCCATATAACAGCGAAAGCAATGGAAAGGCTGAAAGGGCGAATAGAGTTCTATTAGAAAGGGCTAGGTCTTTGTTATATGAAAGCGAACTTCCCACCAAATTCTGGGCAGAAGCTATCAATTGCAGTACACAGGTACCTAATATAACACCCCGTAAAGGAAAAGAAAAAATCCCCTTAGAAATTTGGACAGGTAAAAAGCCCAATTTAAATTATGTAAGAAAATTTGGTTGTTTAGCTTATTTTCATATTCCTAAAACATTGAGAAATAAATTCGATGTACCAGGAAGAAGTGGAATTATGTTAGGATATGCTAGAGATAGGAGGGGATATCGTATTTATGATGTAAAAAATAAGAAAGTGATTGAGGAACGTTCTGTTAAGTTCAATGAAACTATAAAAGGAAGTAAATATTTTGGATTAAGTAAATTTTCCGAGTGTTGGGATATTGAATCGCTAATAAATAAAAATTTTCCGGAAGAGAATGAAATTCATGAAAATCAAAAGAATAAATCTCTCAATTTAGAAATTTCTGACACAAGCGAAATAAAAAACAGTTGCGCAACCCCATTAAGAAAACTTAATTTGTCTCCAGCTAGACATGAAGGCGCGGAGAAAAGGAATCGAAACAACAAAATAAAAGACCGAAGTGAAAATATGACTGAAGTTCGAAGGTCAGAAAGATTGAAAAGTAAATATTCGTCAGCTAATTTAACTGATAATGTCCCGAGCAATTATTTAGAGGCAATAAATAGTGTGAATTCACGTGATTGGGGAATAGCTATGAAAAATGAATTGGATTCTTTAATTAAGCATAATGTTTGGGAAATCGTTGATATGCCAGAAAAAACGAAATTGATTAAAAGTAAATGGGTCTATGCTTTAAAAGAGAGCGACAGTAAGGAAATAAAATATAAAGCCAGATTAGTGGCAGCTGGATTTAATCAAATTAAAAACAAAGATTATACTGAATCGTATTCACCTGTTGTAAATATTGAGTCATTTAGATTACTAATTGCACTTGCAGCTAAATTAAATTTGATTGTTAAGTTTTTTGATGTAAAAACAGCATATTTATACAGTGATTTGGAAGAAACTTTATATATGTCACCACCACCTGGATATGAAAAACTGATAGGGGTTAATAAAGTTTGTAAACTGAAAAAGAGTATTTATGGATTACCCCAATCGGGTAGAAATTGGTATTTAAAAATAAAAGAGGAACTTGGTAATATTGGATTAAATCAATTAGCTTCTGATAACTGTGTATTCATTAAAGTTGAAAATGATAACATTTTTATATTATGTATGTATGTAGACGATTTAGCTATATTTTGTAATAACCAAATAATGTATGAAAATATTGTTTCTAAAATTAAAAATGTATTTGAATTGTACGAAAATAAGAATTCTAAATTTTTAGGTATAGAAATTGAAAAACATGAAAAAGGTATAAGTTTGTCACAAGTGGAATATATTGAGTCATTGTTGGTAAAACATAATTTAGAAAATTGCAAATCTGTGAAAACACCTATTGTTAAAGGTGAAGATAAAAGTTTTCCTCCAACAAACGAATTGTTTGACATAACTATGTATCAGGAAATTATTGGTGAACTTTTATATTTAGCCAATAGAACACGTCCTGATATATCATTTGTCACAACTTATTTGTCTCAATTTAATCACAAACCAGAGAAAAGGCATTACATTTTGGCTAAAAGAGTATTAAGGTATTTAAAAGGTACAAAAGACAAAAAATTATTTTACAGCAACGAATTTGGGTATTTAAATAGTAGTTCAGATGCTAGTTGGGGAAATGGAGAAAATGGAAGGTCTTTTTCAGGAGGAGTTGTATTGTTAGGAAAGTCATTAGTATCTTGGAAATGTCGTAAACAAAAAAGTGTTAGTCTTTCTACATGTGAAGCAGAATTATTTTCTATTTCAGAAATGTGTAAGGATATAATATGGACTGTAAACTTATTGTCTGAGTTAAATTGTAACCAATTTATAAAAGATGCCATAATTTTAAGCACTGATAGTCAAGCAGCAATACAGTGGATTAAATGTACAAAATCCTCAAATAAATCTAGGCACATGAACTTAAGATTTCATTTTGTCAGGGATTTATTGTCAGAAGGTATTATTTCATTGGAATATGTTCAAAGTGAACATATTATTTCTGATTTCCTTACTAAAGGTGTAAATGAAAATAAGTTGTTATATTCTATGGAAAGTATTTCACTATTATGATATGTGTAATTATTGTATGTAATTTGTGTGTAATTTTTGTATGTATATGTATATGTGTTTTTTGGAATTGTTTAAAGAGAAAAAAAAAAAATGTATCTCTCGCAGGAGGGGTGTGTTGGGTTTAAAGGCGAGCAAACATTTTTTATGCGCATTATACCTGCGCACTGCCAGTCTTTTCTCCCGCCACACTCAGTCTGCGTGCAAACGATAGAAGAGTGTAGACGTAAAAAGTATTCTGTGTGAAGTTATTATGAAAAAGTATTCTGTGTGAGAAATTTATCTTTAAATTAATTGTTATGTGTTTGTGCAGTGTTTTCGTTTAATAAACTGTTTGTTCTGTCAATATCCACGGACTTCGTGAAAATTAATATTAGTGAAAGAACAACAAAAATAAACTTAAAATGAGAGCAAATGGCAGTTCTTCCCCACAAAACTAACAAAGAGGCTTCTTTTCCTTTGTTCTAATACAAATCATTGACCAGTACTGCCCTCAGTGAATGAATGTTTAAAGCAAAACATGATAGTAATGGAATTGAGAATTTCCTTTGGGACAAACAAATTGATAACTTAAAAATGCATTTTCAAAAATTATTTAATTTATTGAAACCCATTTTTAGATTAGCCAAGATTCATTTACAAAGAAATTCACAATAAAAATATTTAACATTTAATTTATTCCACTTTGTAATAGAAGAATTTAAAAAAAATGTGAATGGGGACAGCCACGGAGGTGACGTTTCACATGTATTACTTAATATTAAGACACAAAATTAAATAGCTATAAAATAGTAAATTGTATAAAAAGATTCTCCATTCTTTAAATATTCATAAAAATAAAAAAAAAATTACAAATAAATGAAGCAAAACTTTTAAAATAATGCTGGGGCTGAAATAGACCCTTTTTTGAAGAATGACCCAACTAATAAATACTAATATACTAGTATTATACTAATAAATTGATAAAAAATCAATTAGATGACTTTTATGAAGGTATAAATGAATGATTCTCAAATGAGTTTAACCTTAGAATCCTCAAATTTAAACTTTTCTAACTCTGTCAAGATTTATGATAAATAATACAGTAGACTCCCTCAAATCTGTAACCCTAAAATCCACGAACACCTAAAATCTGCACATCATCACAGATGTAAACAATGAAGCTTTCAGTTCATATGTAGGGGTAAAATTACAAAATTTTAGTTTTAATATCATTCCGTATGTATTTTATATTTTAATATGTAATTCTTGATAAAATGACTGAACTCGTGGTATAGCACAAAATTAGCACTCACCACTCGCCAGGCGTCGAGTAATACTTAAAACGTGGCAATTAACTTTATTGTCCTCACTTGCCAAACTCAGTGGGCACCATTCGCCAAACGCGATCGTTAAAAGATCGATGCCAGGAGCAAAGGGGTGAAATTCGTTCGGAATTTACGGCGTCCAAATCGGCGATTCTCTCGAGTACAAGAAAAGAAAGTAGCAGGGCTGATTCTGTCTTAAATTTTCCGAAAATTTAAGGCATTCGCTTCCGGAAAAAAAAAAAAACTCATCAGTCCGAAAATTTGGACATAAAAATATCGCTAATTTCGATATGGTCGCCGAAAAAAATCACTTTCGTCAATCGTTCGTAGAAAAAAATCACCAATACCGTCAAAGAATTGCGGAAAAACGTGAATTTCGCCCATGGACCATGTAAAAAACACGAATTAAGTCAAAACCTTGTGGAAAAAACGCAAAGTTCGTGAAAAGATTGCGGAGAAAACGCAACTTTTGTGACAAGATCGTGGAAAAACACAAATTTCGTCAAAAAATCGCGGGAAAACACAAAGTTCGTGAAAAGATCGTGGAAAAAACACAAATTTTGACAAAGAATTGCGAAAAAGAATCGCAAAATTCTTCAAAGTATCGTGGAAAAACGCAAATTTTGTGAAAAGATTGCGGAAAAAGCACATTTCGTCAAAAGATCGCAGAAAAACACAAAATTTGTGAAAAGATCGCGGAAAAAACACAAAATTCGTGAAAGATCTCAAAAAATACACAAATTTCGTGAAAAGATCGCGGGAAAAAATGTAAATTTCGTGAAGAGATCGCGGAGAAAACGCAACTTTCGTCAAATGATTGTGGAAAAAATGCAAATTTCGTGAAAAGATTGCAGAAAAAACACAAATTTCATCAAAAGATCGCAGAAAAAATGCAAATTTCGTCAAAAGATCGCCTAAAAACGCAAATTTCATCAAAAAATCTGGAAAAAATATGTGAATATTTTCATAGAATGGCGGAAAAACCCCACAAATTTCACTAAAAGATTAAAAAAAAAGAACACAATTTTGTGAAAAGATCGCGGAAAAAACTCAGATTTCGTCAAAAGATCGCGAAAAAACGCAGATTTTGCAAAAGGTCACGAAAAAAACGTGAATTTCATCAAAAGATCGCAAAAAAAATGCGAAATTCGTTAAATGGTCGCAGAAAAATGCATATTAGTTAGTGCCGAGGCGGAGTGGGTTCCCCCCCCCCTCTGCTGTAATCTTTCTGAAAATTTCCTGTGAATTTATTTCGTTGCAATTAAAAATAAAAATAAAATTTTTCAGTTGAGTGTAATCATATCGAATGGTAAGTAATATATATTAGTAAATTACAACGTTGATAATTGCTCCATGCAAAAACACAATTTTGGATGGAGCGTACATAACTTTGTTACTGGCCAGTGGTTAAAAAAAACTGGCCAATGAAAAAACTCAGTGTAGGGGAGAGTGTTGTACCTTGGGACAATTTTCACATTTTAATTTTTTACTTCGATGATTATAATCAGATTTAAAATTTAAAGGCAACATTTCAATACACCAACATATTTCTCTATAATATAATTTTAGAAATTCAGACAGTTTGAAAATAAAAAAATGCCATTCATTTAAAGTAGGGGAGGCAAACTTTCCCAAGGTACAACATCCTGTTGTACCTTGGGACATACTGTATAATTCAGGGAATAGGCATATAACTCATCCATAATTTTGTACAATAACTAATACAATATTTTGTACAACAGCAATAACTAATTTTATGCCAACAAACAAAAGCTTTTTTTTTTTTTTTTTTTTTTCAAGGAAATAGAGAATGAAACTCAAGTTCAAGATCCTAAAGGAAGTTGAGTTGTTTTATTTATTGCATTTCACATGATTTGTGAAATTTTCTGTAAAATAAATAATAAACATACTTTTATTTATCCAAATTATTACGAACCACGTATTTCTTTTACCATTGGACATGTCCCAAGGTACAACATATTTTACTGTCCCGAGGTACAATCGCCACACGGTTTAAATAAAATCAAAATGGCAGTAAATCTAGAAGAACTATCATTATTTTCTCATACCCAAAACATTTAAAAATCTTCTCTTTTATAAAAAAAATACATTGCAGTTGACTTGTTGTAGAAATACATAGGAAAAAAATGAAGTTAGAATGGAGGAAAATAATTACGTTGGACTAATGAAATTTATTTTTTTCACCTAGCTGTTAAAATTCAATGCTTCTGATATTGTCTGTTATTGTGATGAGATCTGTTGGTTATAGGTCACTATTAGAAATACACAAAAGATTACTGTTGCCAGTAGTTTATTAGAAATTGTCAATGTCCCAAGGTACAACACTCTCCCCTACTGGCCTGTGACCAGTGGGTAAAAATGCTAATTTTGACCTATAACTCGTGATTTTCCATTTGCATGAAGCAAGTATAAATCAGGTGTGCAGAATATGTCCGATCCAGCGATCTAGGATCGGGGGAAATTTTAACCACGTGGGGAAATTTTGCAGAAACATATACAATGATTTCGATTTTAACAACAAATTCCATGATTCCATGAGATAGAAAAATTTCACTATAAATAAAAAGATCCATACGGTGACTTTCACAAAATCGATCTCAGAATAATATGTACCGTATATCAGGGGTGATTCTGTTAATTTAAAAAAAATCGTTCATCAATCTGAAAATTCGGACTTAAAATTACCGCGAATTTTGTCCAAGAATGCGGGAAAAACGGAATTTCGTCACAATATCGCGAAATGAATGCTAATTTCGTCAAAAGATAGTGCAATAAACGCAAATTTTGTTAAAAGATCGCGAAAAAACCGCAAATTTCGTCAAAAGATCGTGAAAAAACTGCAAATTTCGTCAAAAGATTGCGAAAGAGCTGCAAATTTTGAGAAAAGATCGTGAAACAGCCGCAATTTCGTCAAAAGATCACAAAACAACTGCAAATTTTGTCAAACGATCGCAAAACAACTGCGAATTTCGTCAAACGATCACAAAACAACCGCAAATTTCGTCTAAAGGGAGGGGGAAATAACCACGATTTTCCTCAAAACATGACGAAATACCAGCGAATTTCATCAAATGATCCCGAAATAAATGCACATTTTGTCAAAAGATCGCAAAAAACCACAAATTTTGATAAAAGATTGCGAAACAACCACAATTTTGTCAAACGATCACAAAACAACTGCACATTTCATCTAAAGAACGCGAAACAACTGCAAATTTCGTCAAAAGGGGCGAAATAACCGCGAATTTGGACAAAAGAACGCGAAACAGCCACGTATTTCGTCAAAAAGGGTGAAATAACGCAAATTTCGTTAAAAGATCGCAAAAAACCCCGCAAATTTCGTCAAAAAGATCACGAAAGAACTGCAAATTTCGTCAAACAATCGCAAAATAACAGCGAATTTCATCAAAAGATGCCAAAACAACCGCGAATTTCGTCAAGAGGAAGGCGAAATAACCGCAAAACTCGTCAAAAGATCGCTACAAAACTCAAACTTCGTCAAAAGATCGCGAAAAAGCACGAATTTCGTCAAAGGACCGCGAAAAAATACATAGTCCAGGGAGTTGAATTCCCTCCCATTCTTCCACTCTGCTGTAACTTTTCCGAAAGTTTTTTGTGAATTTCAGATTTTTTTTTTTCACCCAGAAAATCACCCCTGCTTTATAAGTTGAGAAATATTGGAAAAATAAATTTTCTATTCCTACGATAATACAGCATTTACCTATAACATACCGTAAAATTTTGGGGAAATTTTCATGTGGATTGGGGGAAATGCTGGGAGTAGAAACATTTTCTGCACCCCTGGTATAAATTTGTTTCTGAGAAAAATCAAGATCTATTGCTGTTATCACTAGTAATCACAATCTTTTTACTAAATATATTTATGTTTTAATCAAGCCTTTTGGGTTATTAAGTTTGGCTAAACCTGAAATAAAACTTTCTTATTTTATGATTTTGATGTGAATTAATAAAGTATCTTTATGAGGAAAGTTTCATTGAATAATTCAAGGAAAATGTATCTCATCTTTATTATTTAATTATACATTATTAATTATTTACTTATTATTACTTTCATTTTAGTTTTTTACTTTACTTATTGTAATATTTAACTATATTACAAGCATTCATTGTAATTTTTATTGCATTATTGTATTCAAATTGCTGTTTAAGAAATGTAAAGAAAGCAGTGTCTAAAATCTGCACAACCTCTGGTCCTAAGCTGTGTGGATTTAAGGGAGTCTACTGTATAAACTATGCCTTTTTCTGGGATGTTTCGATCCAAGAAACAAACTCAAAGTAAGATGTCAACAATGAGTGTTATTCAGAGTTCTTGTTGCCGCTTGCCACAGCGCAAATCGCGACAAAATGCTTCATTTGGCGAGTAAACGAACAATCAGATTTGCCAAATTGCGAATACTCAATTTCTGCTCTTTTTATGTGTGTGTGTGTGTGCCAATACAGACGAGATTCTTATCTGTGTTACTGAACGATTGGTGTCGATTTTCATGTTCAATCGCACTGTGCCATTTACATTACACACGTTTGTATTGTGTTGCCATTTCTACACATATTTATAGAGATACTGACTCATCATCAATTCAGTTTAGCAACAGCCAAAGATACAGAAAGTATTATGTGATAAATATTTCTCTATTGTCAGTTAATCACTATCAATGCACCGGTGTCGCGTCCTGCAGGTAAAAGGCCAAAAACAATTACTCAGATCACGCGCCAAATAAAGAAAAATTTGCTTCAATGCAGCATTAGTCATTTACCAAATTATTTATTAGTTGTATGCAAAGTATCATTGACCAGTCAGTTTTTACTTTCTTCTATCTTGACAAGAAGAAAGTATTGGTTTCATGAAAATTTTCGAATTCCAGTTTTCGACGGATTTACACGTTTTATGGGTCAGAGATTCCAAAAAACATGTTTTTACAAAATGTCTGTCTGTGAGTCTGTCTGTCTGTCCGTCCGTCTGTCTGTCTGTCTGTATGTGACACAAATTTTGTGGGCGCTGTATCTCAAGAACTAATGCACGGAATTTAATAAAAATTTATATTCAAGTAGTCCCTGATATAGATTGGTGCTGATTAGTTTTTGGTGTAAATCGCCCTGTAGCATTTTGCAGGATTTCCACAAAAGCTATATCTCAAGAACTCCTGCACGGATTTTTATAAAACTTCAGATTCCGTGAATCCTTGATATGAATTGGTGCTGGTAACATTTTGGTGCAAATCGCCCAACAGATGGTGCTGCTATGCTGCATTTTGCAGCATTTACACGATTTTCGTAATAGCTCAATCTCAAGAAATAATGCACGGATTTTCATCAAACTTCAGATTCAGTTAGTGCTTGACATGAATTGACGTTTTGCCCCATGTGGTGTAAATCGCTCAACAGGTGGCGCTGCTATGCTGCATTTTTTGAGATTTCTGCAATAGCTCTATCTCAAGAACTAATGCTTGGGTTTTCAACAAACTTCAGAATCAGGTATACCTGGATATGAATTAGTGCTGTTTATGTTTTGGTGTAAATCGCTCAACAGGTGGCGCTGCTATGCAGCATTTTTCACGATTTCCACAATAGCTCAATGTCCAGAATTAATGCACGGATTTTCATCAAACTTCAGATTCAGTTAGTCCTTGACATAATTTGATGTTTTGTGCCTTTTCGTGTAAATCGCACAACAGGTGGCGCTGCTGTGCTGCATTTTTTGTGATTTCCACAAAAGCTCTAGCTCCAGAACTAATGCACCGATTTTCATCAAACTTCAGATTCCGGTATACCTTAATATGAATTAGTGCTGTTTGTGTTTTGGTGCAAATCGCTCAACAGGTGGCGCTGCTATGCTACATTTTTCAGAATTTCCCCTACAGCTCTATCTCAAGAACTAATGCACGAATTTTCATCAAACTTCAAATTCAGGTATACTTTGATAGGAATTGGTTCTAAATTGATGTAATTTCTTTTACTATTTAAATGATTTAATTGACGTGATTTATATAGAAGAAAGTTTTGTGATGGCCACAACATACTAGTTTTCTATCGGTTAGAGTCTAAATCTCATAGTAATTTCTAGACAACAGTAAATCAAAGGTAGATGTTTTGAATTTTTATATAGATTGCTAAAAGAATATCTGAAATATTTACACATTTAGGAGATATGTAATCTACTTATATTTAATAGCATCTATAGCAGATATTCAAATTTCTATTTTATAAGCAATTATAAAAAAATAGTTTATTTTAGAACATATATAAAAAAAAAGGAATACAATTAGGGGTTAAAGACAGATTTTTCAGTGTTTCACGCCGAATCTATTTTGCTAGCTTTTTTAAAATATGGCTGCTGTTTTTTATTTGTTATTGGCCAAATCGCAAATGTTGGTCAAAAGCCAGCGAGAACCCTGGTGTTATTATTTTTAAATTCAAAATTGGTATAATTTTTAATATGTACAGACGACTCCGGAACTATAATTTTATGCATAACAATAATTGGTAGACATTATTTCCAGTCTATTGGTTCCAATAGATTTTTTTTATGATTATTTTTAGCAGAATTAGTAAGAGGTAACCAATTTAATTCCATTTGCCATCATTGATGCACTGAAAATCGGTTGGAAAACTAGCAAGTTTTTATGCACCAGGCACCGATTGCTTCTGGGGTGCATCTAAGGATAGTTTTAGGGTTGCCAGATTTTTCTCAAAAAAAAATGAAAGATTTTGATTGACACTAGGGCCTTTCCATTGTGACGGGTGTTACATCCAGACGCAATTTTAAGAGGTTATATCTATATTTTTTGCAATAAATTAGCTAATAAATCCCTGAAAAGTGTTTAAAATATGTTTTTCCAGGCATTTGCTTGAATAATTTTAATTGAGCATGCATGAAACTTCAATAGCTTTCAATTAAAAAAAATTTTTTTTTTAAATCTTGTGACGGGTGTGACTCTCTCCGGAATTGACTTTTCACTTGCATACACATTTGTTAAAATTCCTGTGAATATTTAAATGTTTCATTAGTAAAACAATTTTTTTCTAATAAAAGAGATTGAATAAACTTAATGCCTAATTTTCATAATAAATTTTAATTATTTTAATGTATAAGAAATTTTTTTTTGCTGTGACAAAGATGTGACGGGTGTGACATCATGCAAAGTATACAATTTTAAAGTTATTTACACACACAAAAAAAAGCAGTGATCGGTATTGACAGAAAACTTGACAATAGCTAATATACAAACAAAATTTAATAAAATTAACATCTTTATGCAGTTAGTTTAAAATTTGAAGTGCCCCTACTTGTTATACATGATGGGTAGTTACTTTTTTTACAATGGCAAAAAAGTTTTCAATTGCGATGTCATCTTTCATTGGCCAAATCCAGTGTGGTCCACTGGCTTGATAGTATTTCAAGCTTTATTTCTTCCTTACGGAAGTTGATATTAAAGACATTACCGTAGTACAAGGTACAAGCTATTGCGCCTTTTGTTGCTGGCCAGGGAAACCACAACATAGTCTCTGATATTTAAATCTGATGCTTTCAAAATCTTTCTGGGGGGAGATTCGCAAATAGCAGTGACTTGCCTCCCTTAGTATTGATTCCTTATTTTTTCCAATCAAAAAGTTGGTACTATCAGCACTTACCTTAAAGTTGTGATATGACTTGATGCTTTCCCATCCTTCTGTCAGCATTTGTTTAGTTTCCAGCATTTTCTCTGCTGGCACACACAATGTCTTTATTGTACCAGTCTCCTGTGCACATTTTAAAAAATCCAAAGCAGATTTAACTATTGTTTTTCTGGACTTAAGCAAACCCCACATTCTTGACTTTTCATTTCCCTAATTCTGTTAAGAGGCTACTTCAGTCAAGTGAAAAGACCCGTTCGTTAATGCTAATCCTATGGAAGAAATTTATAAAGATATCTCGATTGCATTTCAATATTTTTAAATGATTTTTTTTGCATTGGATAGCTGAGATCAATCTGTACAAAGACCGTTTTTCGATTTTCATTGAAGATTTTTCTTATGAGGATGCTTTCTGTTTCGAAACCGGTTCCGAAAATGAAAGTATCCTCGCTAAAAATATCTGTAAACAAAATCGAAAAAGTAAAAAACGGCCTTTGTACAAATCGATCTCATCTATCCAATGCAAAAAAAAAAAAATCATTTAAAAATATTGAAATGCAACCGAGGTATCGTTATAAATTTCTTCCATAGGATTAGCATTAGCGAACGGGTCTTTTCACTTGACTGAAGTAGCCTCTTAACTGCTCCTTTACCAAGAGAAGTAGCCAAAAAGTTCCATTTTCATGTTAGCTTAAAATCTTTGATAAAGAAGCACAAGTTTGAAATTTTGTATTTGTTTTTAAACATGGCTGCACAGCCATCAGAATTTTTTTTTTCACCCTTTTGAAATGGGGGGGGGGGGGGACTAGTCAGGCTAGTAGTAATGGCATTTAAGAATTTCCATACAGCATATTTATTTAACATGCTGCAAATCGTTATTGATTACTACAAAAGAGCGAATCACATTACCTTTCAACGATGCAAAGCATGTAAAAATGGTTATTTGAGGATGAGTCCAATGAGCACTCTGGATCTCATTTTGAGAGACAGCATTATAGTTCTTGGCAAAGCCCACTTGTATTATTGCTTCAGTGTTTCCCACATTATTTTTGACTTCTTCAAAATAACTGGATTGAGTTACAGTTATGTATAAAGAATATTAATAATAAATTTTCATTTTCTTGAAAATCTATCAAAAGTTAAAGTAAATTGCCACCAACTCACAATTTACTAAAATAATTCAAATACAGTAGAACCTCGATTATCCAAAGTAATTGGAACCGACCATCTTTCAAAAAATCGAAATTTTCGGACAATCGAGAATGCTTCAGTTTTAAGATTAAGGGCAAATATATGCACTATTTCTTATCATGGTAACAAGTGCGTAATAAAAATAAAGCAATAGAAAAAGAGAAACAAGAATAAATTACCTGAATTTTAATTTTAAAATTAAGTACCTTTTACATGTTTCACAAGGGTTTGAAACAAAGATTTGTTTGCCACAGTTTCTATTGCCTTTGCTTTGCAGCTCTATCACGAAGTTTTTTTTTAATACTATGAATTCACCAGTATTACAGTCTTTCTGCTGCTCAGCCATGCCAAACCTTTCGCAAAGAATTCAAGAGCTTCAGATCTGCTAATTTGTTCGTTTTCTTCGCCCTCATCATTGTCCTGTTCTTTGTTTTGATCAGCAAATGTTCCTCAGATATCGCCAATGATTTCCTCATCGCTCAATATATGAAATCCATGATTACTTGAGTCACATTTTAGCCAATTGCTTATTCACTAAATATTACAGCCATCACACAAATTCTGACTCCTAATCGGAATTTTTTTTTTTAAGCTTTAAAAATGGATTTTGGTTAACCGAGAGTTTCAGTTAAAAGAGGTTCTACTGTATGTATATTTTATGATTTATCTCTTTTTAAGCCACATTTGTCTTAATATGTTTAGAAACAATAATGATTCAACCTTACACTTCATTTAAGAAACATTTATATATATTTCTAAACAATTTAAAATGTTGTCACACCCATCACACTAAAATTCTACACAAAATAAAAATTTAATGAATTTTTAATGTTTCATATTTATTCAAGACTTGCAATAATTTTACTTTCAGAAAGTTTCATGTATTTTTGAGAAAAAATGAATTTGGTATAGTAACTTGAGCATCTTTTTTGCGACGGGTGTGACAGAGACAATATAAATATATATGTATTAAAAATCGGGTCTTTTAAATTATTTTGAAAAATTGTTTCAAAAGGTAAACAAAGGTCACAAATAGTAGTGTATGCACATACAGTGAAAATGCTGCTGTTTTAAATATTGCATCTGGCAGAATGAAAATACCTTATTTTACATACTTAGAAAGTTTTTGAAATTTTTCTAACTTTGAGCCTAGATAAATTATAAAAGAATATTTTTTACAGCTTAGTTTTCTGTAATTTCACATGTGTCCTGCTTTTACCTTTAATTTGATATATTACTCTTAATAATAAAAGAAGTTTGAAATTTCAACCCTCATGTCCACTTTTTTGTGGAAATGCCCACTAGTTAGTTTTGGTTTTATCGCGCTATCGCCCTTTTTCATATCATACTAAACCATGTTCAATGTGCCAATAATGTTTTCGGTAACGAATTTATTTAAAAAGTGGTTATTATTAATTAATCGATTTAATCATTACTCTCCAATTGTATTGCATTATTCTATTAACATTGTTTGACTAATTTTTCAGTCATATATCCTATTATGAATGAAAATTTAATTGAATTGTAAGAACAAAAATTAATCAAACCTTCCTACAATTTAATGATGATCATGAAAATTTTAGTAATGATCACCCTTCAAAAATAAATTTTTGTATTTAAGCATAAAGGGAGATAATAAATCAAACAAAATATTAAAACTTAAGATCCAAATATACTAAATTAAAAATTTTATAATGTAGATGCTTATAGTCTATAATAAGGTAAGGTAAGTTGAAATTATCGAATGCTACAGTGAATGCACAGCTAATGTTACACAACTCTTCGAAGATTTCTGTATTTCTGATTGGAAACAAGCTGTTTTTACATTTGATGCTCATGTGTTAGTTTTGGCAAAAGGTGAAATTTTGAAACATACTGAAAAGAATTTTTTTTTAAATTGGAGGCATTCCATGTCAAATTCACACAATTTTAGACCAAAATCTCCCTTGACCTCTCAGATTTTGATGAAACTTGGTTTATCACATGTCTTCACATAATTATGAAAGAAAACACTAAAATTATTTTTTTAATGCATTCCATTTTAATTTTATTAACAATTAATTAAAGCATTTTTCATTAAAATTTGCTACATCTTGAATTACTTAATTGCTATTTTCTCAAAAACTGAATGTGATATAAACTTGGTTTATATATCATTTTAAAGCTCTTTTTATGACCTTTAATTTGATATGCAGCATGGTCAAATTTATTAAAATTTATTTTTTTAAATTTAAATTTAAATTTTAAATATCTCAAAAAGTGACATTTTTAAAATTTTCAAAAAATTCTCAAATTGACTTCATATTGCCCTTGTACATTTCGGTGGGATCTCAATGGGATCAGAAGATACATAAAGTTCAAGTTCATATGTAAAGTGAAATTTTTAACTTACATTTCAATATCTTTATTTTCAACTGACAAAGTGTGAAAAAAAATTATGTATATGCCACAAACTAACATTTTTCACATTTTAAATAAATATTTCCATTTTTTAAATATATTAGAACATAAACAATAAGAAATCAAAAGTTGGAGTGAGTCGACCTATGCCAAACATCAAAGACTGTGTATTGATTGCTATTTTTCAAACTGTGTCTCTTCTCCTGATGTTTATGACATTAGAAAAATCTGGGAAGATTGATTGCAAGTAAATTTGAAACACAAACTTTTTGCCAATGGATTTTAGTTGATCGGTGCAGCTTAGAAACAGTTCAGAACCCTGTGCAAGAATTTATTAATAATATATTTTCTGTGAAAAACTCGAGATTCTTCGCCATGATTTCATTAGTAAGCAGCAAAGTGCTTTTAAATGTTATGTACTAAGGAAAATTTAACTTCTGAAATGGCTGTAATTTGTGACTTTTCAGAAAATTATAGTTTTATCTTATAAAGTGAAGTACAGTCATACCATTGGAACAAATCACTATACATCCCTTTGTAGTATATTTTAAAAAAGAAAATGAAATTAAGTATTGTAGTTTTGTCACCTCAGAATGTCTTGAACATAATACCATAGCTGTATATACAATTCAGAAAAAACTTATTCAGTTTTTAAAATCAAAATTCTATGAAGTGAAGAAACTTTGGCAGTGCAGCCCAATACAAAATAAATAAATAAAATAAAATAAATAAATTAAAAAAATTCACAGATCTTTGCTATTACAAGAATGATTTTGGAATTGAAGCAGAATGACATTTTTCTGCTATAAATAGCTGACGGCAAAGGATCTTGTGATAGAGTAGGAGGTACAGTGAAAAGGGAAGCAGAAACAGCAAGCCTACAAAGGCCTTATCAAGACCAAATAACTATGCTATTTCGGTTATGTTATTTTATGAGTGGTTAAAATTTCACTAATCTAAAAAAAATCGATTTTTGTTACATAGCCCAAACCCAAGAGGAATATATTAAAACTGAGCAGCACCTTGAACACAGACTGTGGCAACACCTAGCACTAGAAAATTTCATGTAATGGAAGGCCCTTCAACATGTGAGACGAAAGTAAAAACAAAAATATTTTCATTATTGAACTCATGAATGTAGAAACCCATGCAATTATTCCCGTTGAAGGAAAATTAGATTTTGAAAAATTAACTGGTTACCTTGTTTCTTACTACAATGATGCATGGTGGCTGTGTCATATTTTAGATGAAAATTAAATAAAGGTTACCTTTCTTCATCCACCAGGACCAGCCCATTCTTTTTGAAAACCTTTGGCACCTGATGTTCTATGGATTTCATCAACTGATGTCATTTACAAAGTAAACCCCACTACACCAACTGGTCATACATATACTCTGCAACCAGATGAAACAAACAAGATTGAAATTTTTTTTACAGATTTCTTACAATCATGAAAAGATCAAGTCTTAAATATTAATCCTTTCAGGGGCAAGTAATTGTGTTTTTGTAATGTTGAATTCACACCGGAATTTTCAAAAAAAAGTTTCTTTGAAAATAAGGAAACTCAACTTTATAACTATTTCCACCAGAGTTATAAAGTAAAATTTATTTAAAAATTTTTGGTACAAATCTTAATTAAAATTAGATAAGATATAATATATCCCACCATCCATCAAGGGGTTAAGTACATATAAAGTGTTAAGTAGTTATAAGAAAGATTAAATATGTATAATATAAAGGGAGCCATCTTAAATAAACAATGAATGAGTTTTTATACAAAATATTTGTGTCTGATATACCTCACAAAGAAAAATAAATTTTTAATTTATATATTTGAAAATAAATTGGATTTGATCTTGTAATGCAAAAGGATCTATAGTGTTTATAAAGTATATATTCGTGAATTATCAAATAATAATATCCAACTTTTCATTTCTTATTGTTTATGTTCTAATATATATAGAAAATGGAAAGCTTTATTTAAAATGTGAAAAATGTTAGTTTGTGGCACTTTTTCATTACTTTGTCATCAGTTGAAAATAAAGATATTGAAATGTAAGTTAAAATTTTCGCTTTATGTATGAACTTCAACTTTATGTATCTTCTGATCCCATCATAAAATTTGGGGAAATGTTCAAGGGCAATATGAAGTCAATTTGAGAATTTTTTGAAAATTTTAAAAATGTCACTTTTTGAGAAATTTAAAATTTAAATTTGAATTTTTAAAAAAATAAATTTTAATATTTTTTACCATGTTGATATCAAATTAAAGGTCATAAAAAAGCTTTAAAATGATATACAAACAAAGTTTGTATCACATTTAGTTTTTGAGAAAATGGCAATTAAGTAATTCAAGATGTAGCAAATTTTACCGAAAAACGCTTTAATTAATTGTTAATAAAATTTAAATGAAATACATTAAAAAGATAATTTTAGTGTTTTCTTTCATAACTATGTAAGGACACATGATAAAACAAAATTTGAGGGGTCAAGGGAAAAACGGTGTGTTGATGTGACATGGAATGACTCACTATCAAAAGTAAGATGTGATAGAAAAACGGAAGAAATCATCGTATGGTACACATTTAAATGTACACTGTGCGATAGGCCTAAAAAGCACTAAAAAACGTACAACTTACGAGAAAAATGTACAATCTGGCAACCCTAGGTAGTTAAAAAAATACGTAATATGAATTAGTTATCACTCAGTTAAAAATGATATGAATTCAATTTTTATTGCAATCTGACAGCAATTACTTTTTATATGCTACAGTTTTTTTTTTTCCCCTTACAAAATGGCATTTTAAATGTGGTAGAATGTATATATGCAGGTGTCAGTGTCACTCTCACCATACACAAGAAAAATTCAGTATGCGAACTTTAATTTTTTTTATCTAGAACAAAAACGTACTTTCCGCATGAAAATAGAAATTTTGAAAACTAAAGCTCATGCTTCTTTTGTTGTTTAATAAAAGTACCACACAGGGCTCAACCCGGGGAATGTAAAATGTTCAATCGGGGTTGTATTGTTCTTGTCAACATGCCTGAATGGGCATGTATTTTTGATGGCATTTGAGATGCAAAAGTGATGGATAAAAATAGTGAGGATTTGAGATGCTATCTGTGATCAGTGAGAATTAGAAAAGACAGCTAATATAGCTATTCATAGCTATAACTTAAACAAGATACAGTAGACTCCCTCAAATCTGCACAGCTTGGGACCAGAGGTTGTGCTGATTTTAGAATTTTGCCAATTTCTGTCTATTGCTTTGTTTACATTTTATAAACAATAATTTGAATGTAATAATGCAATCAAAATTATAATAAATGCTTGCTGTTTATTATTGAAAATTGAGAATTTATAAGTCCCGTAAGAGGGTGTCGTGAATTCCCCTCGATTGAAATGTGAAATGAACTGAGTAGAGAATAAATGCTGTTGTGAAGTGTGAAGTAAGATGGTGATCAGAAGGTTCGCTCATCATGTTGCGATATAAATAAATAAATATACAGCCTTAAAATATTTGTGTTTAATAAGTTAAAGTTTCATAAATTTTGTGATTGTACAAGCACGAAGTTTGACCTATGGATAAGTAGTTTATTTTGTCAATATATCATATTGATAAAAATTTAGCTTTGAACATGTATATGAGCATGTTGATAAATATATTGCTGAACAACAATCTATTCATGAGAATAGACAAAATATATTTAATTGTAAAAAGAAAATTATGTGAATTAGCTCCAGTATTTACGTTTTGTGAACATTATTAAAAAAAAACTAAGTGCTGATAATATCGGCCTTGGATACGATGAAAGGGGTAAGGGGCAAGCTCTTTATTGCTTGATTGATTATAATTAGTATTTGTTCTGAAATATTATTTAAATATGGAAACTATTTTAAAAGAAAAAAAAAATATTGAAATCCAATGTAAATAAGGCTACAAATGAGCTCATGAATAAAAGTGGTTTGGATAAATTTGAGTTGGAACTTTACAAGAAAAAATTGTCTGCGTTTGAAAAAGAATCTGCTGAGATATTTAGGAAAAATTTTCAACTTTGTGACGATAAAGATGTTGATAAATATATTGCTGAACAACGATCTATTCAAGAGAATAGACAAAATATATTTAATTGTAAAAAGAAAATTATGTGAATTAGCTCCAGTTTTAACGAAACACGAAGGAAATGTTAGCAAAACAATCTGCTTACCCAAATTAAATCTTCCAGTTATCATTTAGAGGCATTTTTATTTCTAGTATTCAATATTCATAATAATTCAGCAAAATCTTTCCTATTTGAAATTATCACTGCATGCTGAACCTTTCAGGATCATTCAGTCGATACCAACTACTGATACTAATTATGTGATAGCATGGAATCTTTTAGAAGATATTAGATTTTCGAATAAACGAGATCAAGTATTTGCACATTTGAAGCGTTTTATGTCTTTTCCCTCCATTCAAATTGAAAATCAGTCTTCTATTTTAAAATTACCAGACAATGTAACTGAATGCGTGAGGTCATTAGAAGTTCTCAAGCAAAAAATAGAGGGATTTTCAGACATCATATTTGCATACGTGTTAATTCAGAAACTAGATTCTTCTTGTAAGCTTTCGTGGGAACAAGAATCTAAAAAAGATGAATTGCCGAAAATCTCAGCATTGATTTCCTTTCTAAAAAATCATGCTCGAACTTTAGAAACTTCTAAAACAAACATTAACACCGTCAGTCAAAAAAAAGTTAGTTCTTGGACTCTGGACCTCTCAGCTTAATGATATGTTTTGTTCTAACAGCTTGAATACAACTTCACTCTACATTATGTTATATTTCGCAATATGCGTCTTTTCTTGGCAGGTCTATTACACTTTTCCATCTTTGGATTCCAGAAGAGAAAACACAATCAAAAGGTAACTAAATTATTTGTACACAAAGCACTGTGTTTAACCATCATATTTAACCGAAAATGGAGCATGAAAAACGTGGATTTTTAAAGCTGAATTGTTTGAATGGTAGAAAAATAAACATTTAGTTTACATTCAATAAAATCTTCCGTAATCGTATTAAGCCAAGGTTGACGTCAAATATTAGAAGTGTTTGCAACGATAAAGTTACAAAGTTAATTTTGCGCCAAACTATGTTGCATTAAATTATGATAAATTGCTATTGGCCCAATTACAGATCTTTTAACAACAAAAATCCATACGATTAATAGAACTAACAATTATAAATAGTGTTAGTTGTGGAAAATTTTTAGTAAAAATGTTTTTGGTGAATACTTCGACCGAAGATTTTCTTTGTATTTTTCTAATGAATATAAAAACACAGAGAGATAAATAGCCTTACTATTTCCGGTACTACTTGATGATTCCGTTGACCAAATAACTGTTGCCAAACTGTAAGATTAAATGCTAATAATGCATGATCATAAATGTCACATTCACTTGACACTTAAACATGTTACACGTGTTTGTTATGTCATCAAGTCTTCTTAAATCGACATGTTATTTGTATTTTTATTAATGTTTTACTAATTTATTTGTTCTTTCTTTATTTAAAATTATTGCAAATTTTGATTTTTTTTTTTTTTTGTTTCAAGCCCATATCTAATGTCTACATGCATTTTATAGTTATATCTGTCTGTTTTTTGCCTAAATAAAGAGCATTACGACCCTTACAATTTTCCGTTATTATTGATATATTTATTGTGTCCCTTAATAAATTCAGGTACTACTTGATTATTTCATCAACCAATTTCGCCACATTATACAAATCGCCGAACTATTCGTCAAATTATACAAATGGAAGAATGTTGCCATTCTAAACTTTTAAGATAAGAAAATTAATGAATTTAAATTTAAAAAAATTCCCTAAAGAATAGGGTTACTTTAATTATGACGTTCACTTATGGCGTCGCCACATAGCAAATATAAAATTTGAATTATTTAGATGATTTCGGACAAAAGAATACTAATAGTTTACGTATTTAAATGCAAAATTATTAAATTAAACCATAAACAAAGAGATATCTTGAATATATTGTATTTGTGAATAAAATGTAAATATTTTAAATGTAATAATCGAATTTAGGTACTACTTGATTATCCTGTCGACCAAATAACTACTGCCAAAAATAAGACCAAAGGCCAGTAATGGATGATCGAAATGTCTCATTCACTTGACATTCAACACGTTACATGTGTTTGTTACGTCAACAAGTTATTTTTAATTTGATGTTTTATTTGCATTTTTAATTATGTTTTATTAATTTATTTGTTCTTTCGTTATTTAAAATAAAAATTGCATCTATTTGTATAATTTGACAAATAGCTTGACGATTTGTATAATTTGGCGAAATTAATCGCCGGAATAATAAAGTAGTACCTTGCTTTTTAGTGATAGTAAAATAACTGTAGATGAAAAATATATAATAGTAAGGTACTGCTTGATTATCGACCGCAGAATTACCGACTGCTTGGCGCATGACTTGGCGGCGATGTGATAAATACGCCACTTCTGTCAACCTAAATATTCAGATTCAATGTAAACATATAATGTAAACATACAATGTAAACAAATAATATAAATAATAATATTTACAATAATGTAAACAAATAATTAAAAAATCGCCAATTTGGCAATTTTTAAAAATAACATCAAGCAGTCGTTAATTCTCCAGTCGCACCAATAGCAAATTTTCTTTTGATAGTTTCCTTCATAATGAAAAACCATAAATGTAATAATCGTGGCACAGATGTCCTATACGTACCACATTGGCGCGATTGTTTTCAGACGCCAATTTGGCGAAAACCTCTTTTTCGAATACCAGTATATTTTTTAAAAGGGAATAACAATGCATGAAAAAAAGTTTAATTAATAACCATAGAACAAAACAATTTATATAATTTTAAAAAAGAAAATAAATGTAAATAAACAATTTATTAATAAATAAACAACAACATCCGGTTTTCCATATCAAGCAAAATAATGACATTTTGGGGCCAGTTAAGTTCCCCATTGCGTATATGAAACTGGCGTCAGGAAAAAATCGCGCCAACGTGAATAATCTGACTAATTTTCTATAATCGGATTGACCGTCTAGAAGTCTCCTTCATACATAAACAGAACGGCACAGATGTCATATATGGACCACGTTTGCTGCGATTTTCTTTTACACCAACTTGGCATAAACATCGTTTCCGAATACCAGTTACATATATATATATATACATTTTTTTAAAATGATTTTCTATTATTAAAAAAAAAAATAACAATAAATAAGAAAAAGTTTAAATAATAACTGGTACTTTTCGGTCAGCCAGGCACCAGTCTTATATATACATATCTATGTATATATATATATATATATATATACTTATATATATACATCTATATACAGGGTGCAATATATTATCTATCGCCGACCTTTAATTTCTCAACTGTTGGTCGTAGGCATATAGTTCCAATTACAAAAACGTTTCAAATGAGGTAAATATTCAGGTTGTGGCATTATTTAAAGTAAAAAATAAATTTTATAAAAATTACGAAAACTAACTTTTTATACGGTCCCCCAGTCCCTATAGTTATATTTAGTAAAAATTTATACATATCATGACAGATATAACACAAAAAGTTTGACATCTGTACTACAAAAATTGACACAGTTATTGAATTTCAAAGTTTGCGATTTTTGCACATGATTTTGTCTTTCAGTGAGGGATCAGTTAAAAGATGAATTAAAGTAATTCGAGATCAAACTCAGGGTGCAATGTCCATTTTACGGCAAAGCCACTTTTAGCCGGTATCGTCGGTACTTTTGAATGTTGTTCGACCCATAAATGTTAGCTCAAATTTTTAGATGAAATAACCCTATTTGGTGATGCCAATATTTTTCAGCAACAGATTGGCTAGATTCGGCATGTGCTTCTGTGCTCTTTAGACAAAATTTGCTATGCATTTCCGCGATCTTTTGATGAAATGTGCAATGTTTTTCTTCGATTGTTTACTGAAATTCACGTTTTTTTCTTTCATTGATCGTTTCACAAAATTGGTGCTTTTTTTTTTCAAAGATCGTTTGACTAAATTAGTTTTTTTTTTTTTTCAAACGATCTATGACAAAATTTGTGATTTTTTTACTCTGCCATTTGTTGAAGTTCACGATATTTTTCAGCATCAAATTGCCAAAAGTGTGCATGTGTTTCAGTGATCGTTTGAGATAATTCAATATGTATTACGGCAATCTGTTGTCAAAATTTGCAATATTTTTCCTAGAGTGTTTACTGAAATTCATCTTTTTTTCCGCCATCAATTTTCGTAGGTCATGATATTTTTCAACAACATATTGGCAAAATTTGTGACATTTTTCTGACAAAATTCGCTATGTGTTTTTGCGACTTTTTCAGCTATCGTTTCACGAAATTAGCAATTTTTTCCATGATCGTTTGTCGAAGTTTACAATATTTTTCAGTGACAGATTTGCAAAATTCACGATATTTACTTTTGCTAAGCACCGCAGATTACAGAAAATTGCAGATAATGGGTGAGCGGATTACCGATCCTTGACTGTATGCTGTCATTGTCCAAGAATTGGAAAAAAAAACAATTTTTGACTTCAGGGGAAATGAATAATGTTATTTGGGTTTTTCTTTTGTTAATCTTTTTTCGCCACTTCCCCATATATTATGAGTTTCATAAGAAATCCCAATGAAAACTAGGGATGCAACGGATATCCGGCATATCCGGCTGATTTTTCAATATCCGAAATACCGTCGGATATCCGAATCACAATCACCGGATATCCGACTTCTCTGCCGGATATCCGGCAGAGTGCAGCAAAGCGAATATATAAGGATAACAGAAATCGTTTGACCCTAAACAATGCCAAACAATTTTGTTTATAATGTAAAATATGAAAGTAAGTTCACTATTCATGAGTAAAAGGTAATTCTCAAAAGTATAAAGAATTGCCAGCTTTCCTAACTGCCAGTTTTCCTATATTTGAACTCTTTATAATAAATTTAAGAATTTACGTTTACTTCTTTTAGAAAATTGTGCCTTTACTTTCAGAGTGTAAAACAAAATTTGAAGTTGTTTATTAGACTTTATTAATTTTCTTTCTTTCTTTTAAGTTTAACAATTAAACAGGCCTATTTTTAGAAGAAAGTATTGTAATAGAATTTTTTTCGATATCTGGTTTTCGACGGATTTAGATGTTTTAGGGGTCAGATATCCCAAAACATGTTTATACAAAATGTCTGTCTGTCCGTGTGTCGCCATCGTACCATCGAAAAGGGAATGGAGTTATGCATAGAATTGAACCATTTTTTTGTGAATGTTTTTGGCTATTCAATGTGGAAACATTCCACTGGAAGGGGGGGGGGGGGCACGGTAATCGCGATTTTTGTGCCATTTTCATTTTTGTACCATCGAAAAGTGTATGAAGTTATCCATATAATTGAACAAAATTTTTTGTATTTGTTTTTGGCTATGGCTATGTCTAGCACAGGGCCGAAACTAGGGAGGGGGGCAGAGGGGGCACGTGCCCCGGGCGCCGCTTTAACAGGAGGTGAAGGGGGCGCCAAAATGAAGATTTTGTTTGACGTTTGACACAAGAATGTATATATATATATATATATTATGAAATTTGTATAAAAATGTCTTGCAGCTGGGAAATTTAAAAGGAAAACGATTCATTACAATACAAAATTTCAAAGTATCATGCCTATGCATTTGCTTTCTACCTTTTAAATCACTTCCTGTGAGGAGAATCCGAGGGAGAATCATTACCGTTTTTCAAGGTCAGTCTCTATTGTGGGACACCCTACTGTCCACTACGGATAACTACCAAAGGAGAAGTGACCCCTCAGCCTGATTTTTCTTCTAGATAAAAAAATTCCATGAAAGCTGTTTGGTTTTTTTCCGCTGAACAGTGTTGAGCTTCCTTTCTTTCTTTTTTTTTTTTCGTCTTGCCATGGGTGCTGACTGTCCAGGACAACGGGAAGGGGAATGCACAGAGTAAAATTCTTAGTAAAACCTTTCTTTTTTAGATATAGACCTCATTTAGACTATGCAAAAAAAAAAAAAAAAAAAAAAAGTTTAAAAAGATTAAAATGCAATTCTTTTCAATAACTTTTCAAAGATTTTAATGGATCAATGTTTGACAAAGCTGATTACGTAGTTCAGTTTTATATATTTTAAATTTAAAAATAAGTTGTCTGTTAGATATTTAGTAAAATTCTTTTTTGTAAATTTACTTTGTGGTGGGGGGGAGGGGCGCCAAAATCCATGTTTGCCCCGGGTGCCAAAAAGGCTAGTTTCGGCCCTGGTCTAGCAGGTTCTCCTTAAATTGGAAATATTCCGCCAGGATGGGGATATTTCCAATAATAGCGATTTTTGCCATCGTAATGAAGTTATGTATAGAATTGAACCAATTTTTTTGTGAATGTTTTTGGTTATAGCCAGGCGGCCCTCCTTCAATATAGAAACATTCCACTGGAAGGGGGGGGGGACACTGTAATAGCGATTTTTGTGCCACTTTCATTCTTGTACCATCGAAAAGTGTATGAAGTTATGTATAGAATTGAACCAATTTTTGGGGGGTATGTTTTTGGCTATGGTCAGCAGGTCCTCCTTGAATTTGAAAATATTCTGCTGGAAAGAGGCGCTATAATACGGATTTTTGTGTTATTTTCATTATTTTACCATTGAAAAGTGTATGAAGTTAAGCATAGAATTGAACCAATTTTGTGGTGTATATTTTTGACTATGGCCAGCAGTTTCTGTTTGAATTTGGAAATATTCTGCCAGAAGGTGGCACTATAACAGAGATTTTTGTAAAATTTTCTCGTTTTTCGCAGTTTTTTTTTTTTTTTTGTACTGTATATTGGCAGCCCATGAAGCGAAGGGAACTTCGCATCCTGCTAAGCTGGCTATTCACAAACAGCTGATGTACAACAGAATAACGAAAATTTTTTTGATTTTAATAAATATCATGATCGAGATTAACTTATTCTGATTAATTGACTGAAGCAGAAATTTTAGACCAAAATCAAAGTTGGTATAATATTGAAGTATTAACATTTGGAACTACTTTTTGAAATATTAAGATGTATGAGGTAGAAGAAAGTTTTGGGATTGGCAAATCCAACTAGTTGTTTTTGTAACTTCATTATAAATATTTAAAATTAAAAGTAATTTTCTTTTTACTTTTAAATATAAAAATAATTTAACTTAAAATAAAACTAAACGTGACTTAGAGCAAAAACAATATTAAATAATTAAAACAGAAAAAGGGCATCAACTAAACCTATGTTTGGAGAAAATAACTCTTTAATCATGGGTATATTAGTAGATATTTTATGTTTAAATTATAAAAAGAAAGTATGTAGTATTTCTTTGTGAAAATACTCTACAATTATACACATATTAATTGGTTAAAATTTGTTATACAAATTATCAGCATTTCATTGTACAAATTAATTATTAGCAATTATCGATATAGTCAATCCCATATTCAAATCCAGTAGCAATTATCAGCATTTCATTGTACAAATAAACAGAATATTTTAATGTTTAAATTAAATTTTTTATGCAATATTATTAATATACATTACAGGGTTTGAATGGCAGATACAGGGCTTGAATTTCGAAGCGGGATGGCAGGATTCGTGCTCTATTTATTATGCCCTATTGTGAGCGGACGGCTCCTGTTTCCAAAAAATCATTTTCCAAAAATGTTTCTTTGTAAAACGACGAGCAAGTCTCAGGACCGACTGACAAATTTCGTGATATTTTCTACTATCGATGGGCAGATTTCACAGTTCCTTCTTACGACAGATTGACAAAATTCATGGTTGTTTTTCTGCATCTGACTGAAAAATTTTGCGCTTTTTCTCCACGACCGACTGACGAATTTCACAATTTTTTCTGGAGACCGATCGGTGAATTCCATAATTTTTTTTTTCTCGAGATCAATTGATAAATATAGCAACTTTATTCTGTGACCGATTGGCAAATTTCCCTGTTTGTTCTTGCGACATACTGATGAAAGTAACGATTGTTTTTCTGCATCCGATTGAAAATTTTCGCGTTTTTTCTCTGCGACTGGCTGAGGAATTTCACGATATTTGCTCGTGACAGATCGATTAACGAATTTTGTGATATTTTCCCGCTGCCGATTTCCCCTGCACTTCAGTTTTCTTCTTGCGACCGGTCGACAAATTTTTTTATTTATTTTCACCATGATTAACGAAATCGGCGATATTTTTTTTTAATGACCGATTTATGTATTTTGCGATTTTTTTCCCCTATGCCCAAAATAGCAAATAACTAAAAGGGCAGTAATGGCCACCAGAGACAGCCCTACCAAATTGGCCAATAGTCAGCACTCAACACAATGAGATTACACTTGTGGTGCACATGAAGAAAAAAAAATTTAGTTGAACTTAAAAAAACATGTTTAGAAATAACAAACTAGTTGATTCTTGCAATTCACAGATTAGGACATGACTTTTTGAAATCAACCTTTTATCGTGTAATAGAAAAAATCAATGACTATTTCCTTTTCAAACTTTGGATATGGATTTAAAATTCCAATGCATAGAACATAGTTCAATTAACGAAAATACCAGGGACTACAGTTTTGACTATAATTCCATTAAGGATATAATAAAACAAGTTTGTTCAGAAGTGACATACAATCACCATAGGATATTGACAATAGAATCACCGATATGCATTATTCATGCATTTTTAACTTGCTGTTAAAAATTAATGCACATCAGATTTTGCAAAATTTTCTAAAATTTTTTAACAGAGCATAACCATGCGTTTCCGATAATTTCTAAAGTTATAAAAGTTGGTCTGTGCTGTTTGTCAAAAGTGTAACTTGTAAAAGAGGCTAATGGAAGAGCAAAATGGAATAAAATCTAAATTAAGAAATTCATTTAGGAACCCAATTGTTAATTGCCCATAACATTAGGTGAAAGTTGAAAGATAGACATGGTATATATAAAACTTAATTCTGTTCCTTTGTTTTAATAAAAATAAACATTTTGGATAATTATCTTGAGTTTTTAATTTAAATTATTTTAATGGTATTTTGTCATGTCTGTATAAATGTAATTCTTTAAGTGGCACATAAAAAATAACGGGGTTTAAAGATTTTATTTTTTCCTTTCTAACAGTTCAACTCCCCTGCATTTTTAAATGTTGTGTGGGAAACTCCCCTCCTGGGGAAAACTTGAATTTCAAGCCCAAAAAATATAAGAGATATAGTTAGATACTTAAAGAGATATAGTTTTTGTAAATTATATTTCAAAACATTTAAAATGTTTTAATGATGTGTAAACCATGCTTGTAATTTATTGTTCTGAGATGGCGTTATATAAAGAAATAATTCACCATATAACTAAAAACATATCTAGTGCCGGATATCCGATCGGATATCCGGCCGGATATCCGAATCCGGCAAGCAAAGGAGCTTCGGATATCCGGTATCCGATATCCGGCAAAATCAATATCCGGTGCATCCCTAATGAAAACATATATTGCACTTTACTGAATTTTTTTCATTTCTTATCAAAGTCATGATATGTAACATGCGAGAAATTGTAGAAGTTTTTAGTCGTCCAAAAATGGAGAATTTCATATGAAGTGAAAACATTCTGTAAATAATAATTAAAGTCTTTCTTTCTATTCTTGCCCGATTAAACATTTTCTTAATAAAATGGACAGTTCTACAATTTATCGTATGAGTTAACCGTTCTGAGAACTAAAAATGTAATAAAAAATATTAAAAGGAAGAACAATTGTAAATAACAATAAATACTCAAAATTTTCGCTTCACTGAATTAGGCGTAAGCTTTGAACTGATATGCTATGAAAACATTCAGTAAAGTGCAAGGTATATGTTTTCATTAGGATTTCTTTCCAAACTCAGAAAATATATGGAAATTTGTATATGAAACAAACTAATTTCAATAACAATTCTTAATTAAAACATACTACATTTTATACTTCGCTCACAGGATTTTGCATGTTATGATTACATTACAATTTATCGCATGTTATGAGTTCACTGTTCTTGGGTGTTTAAAAATGTTGTCAACAACATTAACAGGAAGAAAGATTATAAATAACAATAAACACTCAAAATTTTTGTTTAATCAAATTACGCCTAACCTTTACACTGGCTTTTCAATATGAAAACATTCGGTACTTCTTAGTTATCCCGTCGACTAATTTTTCCAAATTATATAAATCTCCAAATTATACACATTGACATAATTTTTTATTTTAAATAACGAATGAACAAATAAAATTGGTAAAACATTTATAAAAATACAAATAAAACATCGAATTAATGGTTTTATTGGCCATTATTGGCATTTAATCTTACAATTAATTAATTGCAACCATTATTGGCAATTAATCTTACAATTTGCTGACAGTAATTTGGTCGACGGGATAACTAAGAAGTACTAAACATTCAATAAAGTGTAACATATGTTTTCATTAGGATGAGAGAAGATTAACTAAAGGATAAGAACTGAGTGCATAAAATACTTAATATGTGTGCATTATTATGAGTTTCATAAGAATGGCGCATGAATGGACTTTTAATCGCTCAAGAATGGAAATTATTTACTTCATAGAAAATAAAGTTCAAGAAACACATTCCATTCTTGGGTGACTGTGCATATGTAAATTGCCATTAACATGAAGAACGAATACAATTAAAACTTAATTTATGTGAATGAGATACTTGATAACACAGTGGGAAAGTTAAATTTTGAGTTTGGGCAGAGAAGGAGACGATAATTGTCCTTAAAACCGTAATGTTTTCTACTATGAGTATCCTTTATATGTTGTTTTCTGACGGAGACCTCCAATAAATATTATCTATTAAATATAAAATTTTCAAAGAGGGGGATGGGTAAATTCAAGGAGTGCCAGAGTGGACCCATAGGGGGGAGAGGGGATTTTCAAACTTTTTCAGAAACCGTCATGTGATTTATCATTGGAAAACCCTTAGATCACTCTTTCATATTATGATCTTTTCTTCCCCTTCACTCAAATTTGCCCCCCTCACGAGGGTTCAATTTTCAAACTCCGCTCATAATTAAGTTACAGCAAGCTTCGACCTCATTTAAGAGCTTGACCAAAGGTGAAACTCCTCACAGGCTCTCGATTGGTGGGGTCTATTCCTGATCCGAGACTATTAGGGGCATTGACCCGGATGTGTGTGGGGGTGGGGGGTTGGACATGGACTTTTTCATGTGAGATATTGTTTTAAATCTTTTGCCCTGTACATTTCTATGTACTCACTCCTCTCAACTTATTTTTTCATCGGTAGAGGGCAGGGTTGGAAAAAAACATGTTTAAAAAAAAAAAAAGAAAAATGTTTTTTTTTGCTTAAAACGTTTTTTTCTCATTCAACAGCACAATTTTGATTAAAGTGAACAAAAATTATTAAATATAAAGAATGAAAATATTTTCAAACAGCAGTAAGGAAGAAAAAAAATTATATAATAAATACCAAACATTAAATAGCAATTTTATTTTTATTCTAAACTAAAACATTTAATTGTTAAGTTCTTTAAAAATGGTAACAAGTTTGGCAGCCTTATCAACACCCAAACGATTTCTGGTTTTGCTTTGCACAAACCAAAAGTAGAGAAAACTCTTTCTAAGCCAGCAGTAGAACTTACAGCTGTATGTAACTGTTTTATGATATTCATGGCATTTTTGTCAATGTGTTTTTCAAGGCTTAACCACCACGATAAAGGTGTTATTTCCACTTTATTTGATTCTCCAATGGCAAATTTATGATTGGTAACTGCATCAAACATATAATCGGAGAATAGAGCTGACTTAGCTTTATTGTTTATAATTATTGGAATTAGTTCAGGACATAATTTGGCAGCAAGGTTCATACCTTTTTCAGTCTCATCAATTGTAAGTGTTAGTAAGTGCTTTATAATATATATTGTGGTGATTAGGTAATGTGCAAAAATGTAGTCAGAGCCGTCCTTAGGGGTGTGCGACAGGTGCGGCCGCACAGGGCCTCGCACCTAAGAAGGCCTCGCGCCCGAAAGAAAAAATTAATATAAAATGGCTAAAATTTTATTTTTCATTTTGTTGCGAGTTATTTATTTCATAATAAAATTTATATGTGTAGACATGCCTATTTAAAGAATGTAAAGTGTTTTATCAAAAAATGTTCATTGCAAGTTCTGGACGTTCCAGACGAGAATAGATCATGTCTAGCTTACATTCAATCGATTGGTATCGTTATACTCTAGCCTAGGCAGCATTAGGCATATAACTAATCTGAGAAGGTTGCTGAATTTTAATTATTAAGAGGTTGTTGGTAATGATGATTCTGACAAACAGCTCACTATTACTTTACCGACTATTTGTAATGTAACAACATAGATTTTCTTTCCTTCTTGTGTAATCAAGTTTTTTCTCTTTTTTTAAAAATGCAAATATCGATGTTTTTTTCCACATGCATACGTATGGCCTATCGCATAAACACGAGGGGTTGGAGGCTGGGAGCTGAAATTCCTCCCCCATACTCCAAGATTAAATTAAAAGCCTCCAAAAATTACAAAAGATTAAATTTTGAAAGAGTCTTAGGAAAAAGAAAATTTTTGAAGAAGTTCAAGCATTGAATTCGACTTGGATTTTTTTCCTACTTTTAAATTATCTTATTAAAATGAAAAATATTTATGTACTTAATATTTACTAATTAAAAGGTTATGATCAAAAGAACAATAGAGTTTATAGGTTCAAAGTTTCATCTTTATCACGTTCGTTTTGCCATAATGTGAAGTGGATTAATTGAGTAATTGAATCGATTAATCTTTTGACGATGAATTTATTTTTGAATAGAAATTGCTGCAACTGGTGGCTTTTATTTACTTTTATTCGTTGTACTTTTTCAAAACGAATATTTGCCGTACACTTCTATGAAATTTCAAGAAAAGTTTACTATTTTTTTAATCTTTGTAAATAATTAAAAGTACAAAACCAATATAGAAATATTCAATAGTGGCAGAGCTGCTATTAGTCCGAGGGATGTATATATCCCGCCACAGTCATTTTACATAAACATTTTAGCCGGTATTTTTTATGTATGTTTCATTTGAAATTGTCAGAAAGGAATTAACAATTTTTCACCCAAAATTGTTTTAAAAATTGCTTGAATTTGCATAACTTTCATTGACTCTCACTCTCGGCTGATCACTAATCGCATGCTCGCGAATGTCCTGTAAATTTATCAGATGTCTGCATGGGCCCAAATTTTAAGATCCAGATCCAGCCCGGTGCAGAAAAAGCTATTCAGACTCTGTGTAAAAAATAAAAGTTCGATCCAGCCCTCAGCCGAGCAAAAATCAAAATCTGCCTTGACCGAACTCAATTAATACAAAAATTCCGATTTTTATTAACCAGAGTTATCCTACAATTAAAATTCCTTTAAAAAAAATAGTGCATAATATATTTAAGCAAACATTTTTAAAGCACAGCCTTTTTCAGACTGGTCCGCTAGCCATGGTATATGGAATAACAATATTAATGATTAAAACAGTTACATTCAAATGAAGACACATTAAAATTAAATTGTTTAGAATGTAACTTAGAATGAAAATTAGAAAAAGTTGATTTAAAAAGTTATAATTCTGAAGCTCTGTAAAAGAAAGAAAAGAAGATTTTAAAAAATATTTCTCTTTAATTTATTAAACCAAAATAAGCTTCTAAAGATTCCATTAACAAGTGTACAGTTGTCAAGAAAGAAAAGAAAAAGAGATAGAGAGAAATAGAGAAAGAAGACATCTCATGCCTTTTAATGGCCAAATTGTCGCAGAGAGATGCGAGAATTACTTTTCAACTCAGAATTTTGTCTACTTTCCGAATACGAATACAGATTTTGAAATAAAGATTGTCTAAAAATTAAAAATTGTACCAACTTTAAATTTTCAAATGGTAACACCCACTTTTGACACCACATTTAAGTTTTTTTTTTTTATTATGAAGGCAGACGTGAAAAAAATATTGTTTACATATTTTTCTTAAATCTTCATATAGTTTTAAAATAAAATGTGTTGGGAAGTTATAGAGAAATTTAGAAAAATAAATTTATCTTATAAAGAGATGTATCCAGGATATTCAATTAATTACCAGAAAAATTATACAGAATTTTTAAGTGTAAAACAAAGTCGCTATGTGTAAGAAATTACCATAATTTTTTTTCATGTTATTCTCAAACATTTTCTTTTCTGTTGATGCTTTGATAACAACAGAGGGTCTCTTTAGGTCATCGAAGAAAAAAATTTATCAATATCTCAAAAACTAACGACTGGAATGAGTTATAGACTTACATAACCATGCATTTATTACAATATTGTGGTTTGTTTTCTGTGAAAATTGCCAATCATAATTGAAATTTTTTTACTATGATTTTATTAATAATTTTCATAATTCTTTTTTTAATTGAAAAAGAATTCCTGACATATCGTTGCATCTATGTATTAAATAAAAAAATCAGTCAGATGATTTTTGAGACATGATAAATAAAATTTTGTCATGCGAATAAAAATTAGCATACTCGAACTTTAACTTCATCTAACTCTTTACACAATTCCGAGTTGAAAAGTAACTTATGCAACTCTCTGAGGTGATTTGGCGATTAAATTCTCTCGCTTTTTTAACAACTGTACAATATTGCCAATTTACCAAAAAAAGAAAACGCTCCGAGACGACACTGAAAAATGAACTCCTGGCGAGTCCCAAATCAGCAGAAAAAAGAATAGTCCCAGCCCGGTACGAGTTTTATGAAAGGAAATTGGCCCGAGTTTGTATAAACTTCTACTAAAACATACTACCCCCCATCCCACCCCCCAAAAATCATAATCATTGGTGCGTCCCTGTTTATGTCATATAACTTTTTTTAAAAGGCAATTGGCTTGTGGGAAGTAGTGTTACCAATTTGGCGGATTTTTTTTATTCAAATATCTACCAAAATTTTTTAATATTTATCTCCATTTTATTTAATTACAGAATCCATATCATTACATAAATCAAAAAACACTATTCGAAATTTCTGGTATATCAATTAAAAACCCCAGCTAAATTGGCAAAATTGGCAGGATGGGCTAACTAGTTTGGAAGTGAAGGGCCTCGCAAAAGTTCTTGCACCCGGCCTCGTTTTCGCTAAGGACGGCTCTGAATGTAGTAGATTTTTGTTATGTAAAACTGATTTAAATTATGCCATACTAGGTTTACAGGAATGTTCTAAGTTTAATCTGATTATTGATTGTGCTAAATGTAAAGTATTAAAAGGAGACCTTGTTTTAAATCAATCAAAGAGCATATCCTATCCAGTGATAATTTAAGATTACTTTATTTTAATGTCAATGATAATTACCAGAGAGTACAACTCGATTATGGAAATGTCGTATCTCCTCAATCCTTTGTTCAAATTAATGCTATTGATTCTATATTACTTGGGGACATAAATGCTATAAAAAATGAAGCTTTAAGGAATAGTATAAGGGATTATTTAGACATTTTTTCTAAAAACAATATGATGTTGGAAAAATTAATATTGAACTGCAACATATTTTCCTTAATTCTGACCTACCCATGTCTATGAGGCTTTATTTCACTTCTATAGTAGAGGAAAACGAAATTTCAGAATAAATTCAATCTTTATTAGCTGCTGGTTTAATTAAAGAAAGTAATAGTCCTTATGCTGCCCCTGTTACTTTAGTTATGAAACATGATGAAGGTAAAAAAACTAGAATGTGTGTAGATTATCATAAATTAAATGCATTACTGAAAAATGATGCTGAACCTTTATGGAATTCTGCTGAATGGATTTTGAGAGACTTGCATTGTTAGTTAGATAAATTTTCAAGAAAGTTTTTAGTATATAACACATATCATTCTACGTTGCTTAGTTATGGAATCATGCATGAAGTTCTTTAATCAGTGAACACTAGTAGCATTTTTAAAAGGTTCTACTGAGTGGATTTCAATGGAATATACACTGTTACTTAGATAATTTGTCATGAAAGGTTTTAGTATATAACATGTATTGTTCTACATTGCTTTATTTTAGAGTTATAGCCGAAAGTTCTATAATCAGGTGAACTTGATTATGAAAGATTAGCCTTTTTAAAAGGTTCTACTGGACTCATTTTGGATGAAACTTGCATTGTTAACTTTTCTGGAAAAATTAAAGTTGATGCAATTTTTAATGCTCCCATTCCTGATAATGTGCCACAATTGCGTCCATTTTTGGGATTAATTTCTTATTATAGAAACTTTCTGTCTAATATTTCAGATATTTTAGAACCTTTACATAAATTACTAGATAGATAATGATGTAAAGTAGGCATGGTCAGAAAAGCATTTCAGAAAGTTAAGCAAATTTTGTGCAATATATGGGAGGGGGGCACCTTTTGAACACTGTAAATGTTTTCCTTTAAATAAAATATATTTTTAAAATATATATGGCAGCACAGTACTACTGCTTCAGTGTAACAAGAATACAAAGCTTTACTATTTTGCATGCACACTATTGTCTAAGCAAGATATGTATATTTTGCTTTCTTCAATCTAAACTTAACAAAATAAAGTTGTAAGCTTTTTGTTTATAATCTTTTATCCCTAAAATTATAATTTACTATTTAATACCTAAATAAAGATGTTAGCTTTAACTTATAAGGTTTGTTTTATTCAAATTCTCAAATCTAGTTGAGTAAATAGTTGTAATGCTAAACTACATGTGATGGGGCACCATTTAGTGTTGACTCTAAGCCGCTTTAGCAGGGCACAGCACCCGGCGGCCCTTTTATATTTCTTTTTGGCACCCGGCGGCCTTTTTTATTTCTTTTTTGCACCCGGCGGCCTTTTTTATTTCTTTTTTGCACCCGGCGGCTCTTTTAAACCCTTCAGATGTGCCCAGCTACCCTTTTAACACTTCCTATGATCCCCGTGGCAATTCAATTGATCCCGGGTAAATATTGCAAACTCTAGGGACTCTAAACAAACAGTCCAAAATATTTTTGTGAACAAGGTACAAGTGTGCCCTTTTTTTAGAATAGTGTCCCCTTTTGAAAAAAATTGTGCCCCCTTTTTAGAATAAGTGTTCTCTTTTTGAAAAAATGCATCCTTTTTTTAGAATAGTGTTTGTCCCCTTTTTGAAAAATGTATCCTTTTTTTAGAATAGTGTTCCCTTTTTGGAAAATTCCCGCCCGGCCGGCACCGTGCGAAAGGGGGGGGCGAAGGGGGCAGTCGCCCCGGGCGTGGAAATTCAGGGGGCGCCAAATTTGAACCACTAATTTCCATTTTTTTTTTTTTTTTTCTGTCCTTGATCATTTTTATTGTAATTTTTTTTTCACTTTTCGATATTCTATTTCTTTTGTAAAAAAAAAAAAAAAAAAAAAAAAAAAGTATATATTTGCATATCGGGAAGTTTTTTCCCAATGTAAGTATGTACGTTTTTCATTTCAAAGTAATTGCATAGTTCACATTTACTTTTCACTGAGTTCTTCAGATTTGATGATTTTATAATATGCTTTTGTGATATCTTATTGTAGTGTTTCTTAAACTTTTGCACTCTGCGCCCCCTTTTACACCGTATACGAAAGTATCTGCTACCTCCCACATTCAGTGAATATGAATTGCTAACCTATTCTGATTCCACTATGGGATCATTCTTATAGTCATTCGGTCATTACTTTGCTCTTGAAAAAAGGTCCAGCACAGGATGAAAAATGCTGATTACATGAAATCTGCGGTTGTAGAAGGACGAAAAATTTTCAAACTAACGTTCAAGAAAATTACATCTGGTGGAGAAATTATTAACGGTGATTGCGGCTTAGTATCGGATAAATTAAATAAGGGAATCACTATATTTTGTTTTCTCTGTTTATTATTCACCAATTATCATGATCGCCCTCCAAAGTTAGCCAGTCCAGATTGTGGGTTTTTCAAGTGGAAAAAATTAAATCCCAAAATTCCTGAGCTCTATGCTCTAGCCTGATGCTCTAGAACACAGCAATGCATACATTCCCTAAAAGGAACTTAATGAGACGTTTAAAATTAAATCATGTAATCGATAGCAAATTTGAAAAGAGCAAAAGGAAAAATTATTGAAAGTGAAAAAGATAAATGGTGAAATATATTCAGGATGAAAGTATGAGCCTTCTTACCAATGAAGTAAGAAAAATAATAGTTGGAGAAATTCATAGAACAAGGTATTTTTCAATTTCGTTCGATCGCACTCCATATACCGAGTGTCTTAAAATTAGAGTTGCAAAAAACCCGCAGATTTTGAGGGACGGGAATAAACCTGGGAATTTTGGGGAATAAACCCGGAATTTTGGGGAATATTGGAAATTTTGAATGAGTTTTGAAGATCAACAAAACCAGTTATTTTTCAATTTGAAATTTTTATTTTAAAGAAATTTCAGGGAAGAAATGTTCCAAAAAGATAGATTTTATGTCATGAATTCACAAAACTTATGATTTTACAGATTAAGTCTTTATAATTCATTAGCTTTACAAAAATGGCGGCTGTAAATAGGTGAGGATTTGAATGTTTCTTTTAAAAATATTTTTTTTAGTTTCTGTTGGCTCGCATATCTCTTATTCAAGCATACTTTATATTAATTTTTTAACAAGTTGCTTTGTATTTTTGCATTGATTTCATTTAATTTTGTTCATTTTCTTTTTTGTTTACATTCGTTGATTCGAAGAACAGAGGTGAAGTTTATATTCACGTTAGGGAAGATGAATCTCTCATCTGCTTCTTTTAATTTTTACTTGTGGACGATTAAACTACCAAATTACTTATATTTTAATTTCTCTTACTTAATATTTCTGCAGTTTAAGCCTGTATTTCGTTAGTTTTCATGTAAACCGGGCAATTTTTTTAATATTTTATGTTATTAGTTTTGTTTACATTGACAGAAATTGAAATCATTTAAAATAATAAATTAAAAAATTTTCATGCTTAAAGCTTTCTGAAAACTCCCGAAAAATTTCAAAATTTCCTTCTCGAAAAACCCGGTTTATTCCCGGGAAAAAACCCGTTTTTTTCCACCCTTTGCAACTCTACTTAAAATGGACTGACCTTTTTTAAAATTCAATAACCTGTAAATAGTGACAGCTATTTAAAAAAAAAATGCGGGAAAGTAATGTAAAATGTCAGTAGTCTTTTTTTTACCTCGATTCCCGGCTTTAGTTCCAAATAGCAACTATAGATGGCGCTGAAAGTAGGGATGACTACCTCGGGAACTCAGCTTACGCTTTAGAGTGATAGTGCAACCCTGAGGGGAGAACCATATCCACTAGCCGCTCGCGTTACAATGACTTTTTGAATTATTATACTGCAGTTTTACAATTTCACATTGCAACATAAATATCGAAGATTTGTTGAAGAATTAAACAGGTTTATAGTAAATTCGGGTTACAGCAGTATACTTTATTAAATCATATTCGTGAAAATCAATCAAGTTTATACTGAATTGACAATTATGCCAGCAATGTATAACCACACAAGCACTATAAAGACAACATCTAGCACCATAGGTGCTCAATCAAAGCCGAATCTAAAATGCCCAACTCTGATGTGGAAAGAGAAGGTTAAATATATGGAGTGTGTCTCATTCTCCAATACAATCTTATTTTTAGGGGCCTACTCTATATATTTATATTTAGCCTCTTTCCTTCGCATGATGCTAGGGGATTTCAGTTTAGACCTCCATTGAGAGATTATTGCTTGCCATCTATCTCTGCTATTTAGAACTAAAACCGAGAACCGCAGTAAAAATACTTCTGATATCTTACATAACTCTCCTGCAAGAATTTCTTTTAATATTTGTCTTGTCACCATTTGCAAGTTATTAATTTTAAACACAGTTCAGTTTAGGAATCCAGCACACCTCACAAAGAACAAATGACGCAAGTTATACGATATAGAAAATGGAAAATTTTGAATCGTGGAAAGGTTTCTTGACTACATCAAGTCAAAAAGAAAAAAAAAATAGCGCAAAAAATTTAAGATAAGCTAATGTCCGACAATCTTGACATTCACAGCTGCACGAGAGGTTCTGTTCTCAAAGATGGTAGACAGGAGGGGCTGAGTTCGACCCAGTTGCGCACGTAAGCCTAATCGTTCGAAATTGTCCGTAGTTTTCTTCGAACCTTGCGTAAATACGGGTTAGGTTCCCTTAGAATGACCCTACAGAGGACACCCACCCCACTCCGGCCTCCTATATCCAACTTGTAGATAATCGACCGTCATAGATAATACCAATATCAAACCTACAGAGCTCAGTGTTGTGATATAGTGTTAATATGCAAATATGGCTTCCAAATATAATGTTGTGTAAGCTCCAATCGTCGAAGTAAATAAATTCGTCTATTTTTTACTGTGTTTTGCACATTCTCTAAACTCTGAGTTCGTGCTGCTGGTGTATGCCCAAAATGTCCAGAACTGCATAAAATGTGTTTGTTTTTTTTCTTCTCTTCTACTGAAAGATGGGATATATTTATGTCCCATTTATCGGTTTATTTAAAGAAACATTGCGATACTCTATGGTCATGAAAAAATACAGCTATATCTGCATTTTACAAACAATTGCCACAGATTATAAAAACTCTGGAAGTTCTTATAGAAATGAAGTAAAATGAGTAAACTTACTCAGGAGCAAAAAGCTTAATAAAGCAAATAAATAAATTCCCCTTTATTTGCGGCCTAGTAGTTTGACACAGCATTTTAAATGAATTAGAAAAAGTTTATATTATTCTCACGAAAAAAAAGAAGAAAAACTGTCAATGTTTTGATCGCCAACAAACTGATTGAAACACTAAAAAAAAACATTTCAGACAATAAGAAAAGAAATTTTGGAACAAGAAAGCGAAGATTTGGTTATTTCCGTAAATGTAGAGTCCTTATCTGAGCAAAACAGAAAACGTAAAATTCGCAGAATAATTTGACTACGAAGCTCCTAAACCGGGAGCTGGCAGCACAGACAACCACCTCATCGAGTTGGAGGCTGAAATTCCAGAATTAGCTAAACCTCGATCCCCATATTAAAACGCAATCGGTCTGCCAAGTCATATCTTGGTGGAAAACACCTAAAAACCCGATTTTAGCGGTCGACTCGTAGGTTTACCATTGCGTTTTCCTGCACCCAAAGGTATGAAAACATGGCAGACTGGGAGCAGGAAAACACAATGGTAAAATTACGAGTCAACTGGTAAAATTGGGTTTTTAGGTGTTTTCCACCAAGATATGACTTAGTAGACGGATTGCGTTTTAATATGGGTATCGAGTTTTAGCTAATTGTGGAATTGCAGCCTCCAACTCGATGAGGTGGTTGTCTCATGGTTCGTACGTCTCCTTGAATTTTGCAGACCAGAAAATTTTTCGACACCAGTATAATCTTATAGAAAATCTCTTCTTAAAAGAAGGCAAAATTTTGCACGGTTAACCTAGATTTTTTTTTCTATAAAAAGATACTGGTAGTTATCCTGGAAAAATAACGGTATCCGTACGAAGCATGTGTCTGTGCTGCCGGCTCCCGTTCTATCCTCATGAAAGTGGAAATTTATATGAAAGTGAAGGATTTCGCGTTACATAGAGACACTATAACCATACAACTGATCTGGAGCAGGGCTCGAAATGGAAAAATCCACGAACCGGAACGCTTTTTTTTTAAAAGTACAGTAAAGTCTCGATTATCCGAGTCCCGCTTAACCAGGTTTCCGCTTTAACCGAGTTATTTTCTTCTGATGGACTGATGGCTTCCATTATTATGAAACAGCCATTATAAATGAAGGTTAGGTGAAGATGAGATGGGCCTTTCGTCTGACCATTTTTTCCCCATTCTGACCAGAACAACAGAGTTCTAACTTTTTGCGACTGCTCTTTCATCTTCACCTAACACTTCATTTGTAATGGCTGTTTCATAATAATGAAAGCCATCGGTCCATCAGAAGAAAATGATCCATTCCAAAGGTATAAGTTCGATTGAAAAAAACTATTTAATACTTCGAGCAGAAAGAAGAGGCTACACCTGTAATTTTCATGGCACTAATAGAATCACGTAGTTGCCAATTTGTACAGTTTTGTTACCTCTAAATTTGAATACAAATTTTTGTTATATTTAATCATTGACAACTGTTAGATTTCGGCGATTCAATTAGGCAAAATTTACTGGTAAATTTTAGAGGTAAGAAAAAAATCTTACAAATTGGTAGCTATGCAGTAGCGTAATACTGCAGAAGAAAAATAAACTGCAGCAAAATTGACATTCAACAAACAAAAAATTATCAAGATCTTTTTCAAGTAAGCAATTTCATTCCCCATTTTTCTTAAAAGTAACGGAAATGTACATCAAAGAAATGTTATAAGCTCCATAAAAATCAATGAATTAATTGGAAATTTTTATTTCATCTCCTTAGTTGGTGACGATTTGTGGAAATCCGGTTATACGAGTTTTTTGCTTATCCGAGGTGAGCTTGGTCCATATTAACTCGGATAATCGGGACTTTACTGCATAGCAGATTTATATTTAACCGTAGAAAAGCCAATTTAACCTTTAACTGATGTTATCGATCTCACAGACCGGTGCTTTTTTCAATTTTCATAGTTTAACTTGCAAATTTCAGTTTATCTACAAACACTACTGAAATTTTGTTTTGTTTGGAACTTTAGAACTAACACCAGATACTTTTGAATAGGTGAATTTTAATTATAACACTCTTGTACAAATAGTTTAGTACAAAAACAACATCCTATGAGTCAATCTTTTGATGGAGCGGTCTCACAGACAGCTTCACACTAGTTATGTGACAAATTCTATGACATCAATTAAAGGCTAAAAAAATGCATTCAAGATTCTAAATATTAGAAAAAAGTTACAGAGAGCATAGTAAGCTATATATGTATGAAACTGTACTAATAGTTTTTAATAATTTCACGAATCGGAACAATATTTCCCATACTTTCACGAACCAGAACAATGTGTCACATTTTACGAACTGGAATCTTTACACATAAAATAGTAAACGATTTTGCTACCCTAAACGCAAGAAAAATAAAATGGAAGTAAATGTATTTGCCTGATATTATATTTTATTTTACGTTAATTAAAACATTGTATCTTTATCTTTTACATTATCTTCTGCAGGTTTTTTGTTTGTTTTGCTTTTTTAGTACTTATGGGTTGAAGGGACCACTTGTTTCCAACCTGGTTGTTAGCGATTTTTACCCATTTTCTGGAGCTTAAAGACTAACAACAACTAAAAATGGCTAGAAAAATATATGAGAAAGGTTAAGAAAAATCTGTCGCAAAGCATCATGATCTCATTAACAAATAAGTGCAATTTTCTTTACAGTTATTTAGTTGTTTGGAATTTCTGAATTAAAATTAAATCTTTTAAAGTTCCAAAATAAACGCAAAATATTTATTCAATATAATTTATTTCTGTTTCTTCCTTTTATCAATTTTGTAGGAGGGGGGGGGGGGGGGGCGCCAAATTGACACACTGCCCCGGACGCAGGTTTCTCTTCGCACGGCCCTGCGCCCGGTGGCCCTTTTTTTCTAGAGTCAACACTAACCATTGAACGGAAAAGTTGGGGCACCATGGAAGTAAAGAGTTATAGATGTATCTAAATATTATTATTGTTAAAAAAAATTTTAAATATAAAAATTAAGAGATTAAGTATAATACTTAATATGAATATTGTACTGATGCAGGGCTTTAACTACAGGCCAATTCAGGACACACAACAATAATTGATGATTTAGCAGATTTGTTTAACAAACCCTATACTGTTTCATTTACAATAGTAAACATTATATCTGAATTTCATAAAACAGGGTTTTATCCATTTTCTATAACAATTTGAATGAAAATGATTTCATTTTAGTTCAATTTCATGCAAAAAGAACTCTCTATTATGTTGGTTAGATTAAATTGCTTAATGTCGGGTGTCTTCGTAAAAAAGAACATACAATATATTTTCCAGAGGCATCAGATATCAATTTGGTGGATTTTAAGGATATTATATAAAAAAGTTGCCACAATTAAACATAATTGGAGGGATCCTCCGTTCTGTCTCAACAATGTGCTTTGATGGATATAAATTTGGTTAAATAATACAAAATTAGTAATTTCAGTTAAATTTAATTGTGTAATTTTATTCTTATTATTTTATATTTTGGAAAGATACACAGTTTTTAATAAAAACTATCAATATTTTCATATTTTGCTTATTTGTTCAAAGGTGCCCCTAGCTTGTTTAAAAGGTACCTCTACATGGGCAGGTTTGAACAGAAAACTTTCAGCTTTTTAAAGCCTCACAACATATTTAATTTATCTGAAAAACTGTAATTTTTTATTCTATATGATGCAGAATTACATTCTTTCTCTCATGAAATATTTAAAATTCAATAAATATAATTCAAGTAAGAAATATGTGGATTTAAAAAAAAAATGTTCAGTGGTGCCCCCCTCTACCCTATATATCAAATTCCTATTTTAGAATTGTAATGATGTTAACAAAGATATAGTTTTAAACTGTGATGGTTCTGAATATGGTATTGGTTGTGTTTTAAGTCATATTGTATGCTTCTAGAACAGGCATGTCAAACTCGTTTAACGCCGCTGGCCAAATTAAGCATTATATACAAAGCCGCTGGCCACATAAAAAATGTAGATAATATTATTATCATTGCACTGAATAAAATTTGCCCCTACAAAACACAACCATGTTAAAGAAATATTTACGTAAAGTTCCAAAGTTGTTATTATTCATAGTTTATTGTATCATATTTTTTAAAAATAAAAATACCCGACATTACTTTTTATTAACCAAGTCTACAAAATTTAATTGAATTTTCTAAATTGGATTTATTTTAAAAGTTGATTGTACATGCTGATCTGTTCATTTTTATCTAGCAAAGGCATATCTATCAATCTTCCTTATTTTTCAAGAATTTTTTTTTAAAATATATATTTTCTCAATCGGAAAATGTATTTTATAAATTGCGTCTTGTGTCGATGCGCTACTTCTTTGATTTCATTTAGTAGAAATCTTTTCTGGTTCAAATTATGTTTATTTGAAAATCAACCAAAGATTGGCAACTATGCAAACATGTCCTACAAAACTACACTGCGGAACATAGGTAAAATATGCCAAATTGCTCGCTATACGTAATAAAAATCTGTCGTCTGATAAATAATTACAGAAATTTGGAATCCTCATACCCATATATTTTCAGTTTAATATGGAATCGCCCTGAATTTTGATTAGCTGCAATAATAAATTGTAAGCAACAATTTTTACATCAATCATTAGATGTGAAGTAAATACACTGGCCTCCAAAAGTTAAGGTACACAGACTAAATGCGTTCGATTGCACACGTTTTGTCGAATATCTACAAAACTTATTGGCGAATTGTTCTTGAACTTCTGGGATGAAAAGAACATGTTTCATTCCATATTTCTCGGTGAAGCTTTAGTTGGGGGTACAATTAGGGGCTAATAATAAATTTAATAATAAAATAATATTTGCGATCACCTATGTAACAGGAAAGGCTGGAAATGGTTTGTCACTGTGGTAAATGACTATTTGGGTCCTGTTCAACATTTGTATGCATTTGTGTAAGCGTAGCACTCATATTCGTGAAGATGTTAACGTTTTTGTGAAAAACTCAAACTTTTTTTTTATAGCATACAGAGTTTTCAACCAAATTTAACACAACTTTCCAAAAACCTGACAAAGAACAGTAGAAACAGTATACTGCAATTAAAACATGAATATATTGAATATTTGATGAGATATGGGCATTTTTATGAGATAATTTTTAACTGCGCATGCGCGGCAGATTTCAAAATTTTTATTTCAAAATTTGGTAGTCAACTATTTAGGGTAACTTATATAAAAAGTCTAGTCAAATATCGCGAAAATTCACAAAGATGGGGTCGATATAGTGAGTTGCTTCCTAAAAATAGCTTTATTATAAGGGATTTTACACAACTTTTCAATCAGCTCACTACATCTTCCTAAGTTTTCACAACATTTGACTGGACTTTTTATAGAAGTTGCCCCAAAATACTGAGTACCAAATTATGAAATAAAAATTTTGAAATCTTCCGTGCATGTGCAGTTAAAAATTATCTCATAAAAATGCCCATATCTTATCAAATTTTCAATATATTCATGTTTTAATTGCAGTATACTGTTTCTACTGTTCTTTGTCAGGTTTTTGGAAAGTTGTGTTAAATTTGGTTGAAAACTCTGTATGCTATAAAAAAAAGTTTGAGTTTTCACAAAAACGTTAACATCTTCAAGAATATGAGTGCTATGCTTACACAAATGCGTATACAAACGTTGAACAGGACTCAAATAGTCATTTACCACATTGACAAACCATTTCCTGCCTTTCTTGATACATAGGTGATCGCAAATATTATTTTATTATTAAATTTATTCTTAGCCCCTAATTATACCCCCGACTAAATCTTCACCGAGAAATATGAAATGAAACATGTTCTTTTCATCCCAGAAGTTCAAGAACAATTCGCCAATAAGTTTTGTAGATATTCGACAAAACGTCTGCAATCGAACGCATTTAGTCCGTGTACCTTAACTTTTGGAGGCCAGTGTAGATTGAACTGAATTTCACGATTCTTGAAATTTAAAAATCTTCTTTTGAATTTATTTTTAGTATATTATAAAAATTTCCACTCTGGTGATTTTTATAATAATGCCTGACAACATTTAAAATGAATTGCATTTTCTTTTTGAAAATTACTTTGTTAAAGTGATAAATTCTAATTGAAAACGCTAATACTATCAAATAACATGATGGCGTTATGAAATCTGCCTTGACGTTGAAGTTTACTCAGGTGCTTTGTAATTTCAAATGAATACTTCAAGTACTTTGTCCATTGGTTGTCTTTTAATAATCCCCATTCATAATTTGTGAATTTGAAATGAGAATGGTAATCTTTTCTAACAGTCCCAGTGAAAATTTTAAAATGGAAAGCTGTCAAAATTCTTAAAAAGAAGGTAGATGTATATCTCCAGTACGCAAATTTCCAAAGTATTTTTTAGATTGACGATGATTAAGTGTACGAATATAATATGCGTTAATAAACACCATAAGTGTTTAAGCTCATATCCGGCTGGCTATATATAATACTTTTTAGGAATGGCATACTTAAGTTTATAGTATTTTCAAATTTCTTTAACTGCTCTGTGAACATCATTTTTTCCATTTTGCAGTAATTTCGACTCATGGGATATTTAATTTAATAAAGACAATAATTATTTTTATAAAGAAAATTTATTTTACTTCAATAGGCTGGATTAAAGCACCTTGTTTCTCTTTTAAAAAGTATCAGTTTCAGTTCTGACAGTTTATATTTTCGATGTTTGGCTAGATTTTTAAGAGTTTTCTTTATACTTTGTCCTGTAGCACCCCTTAATGTTTCATTCTTTCCAAATTCCAACAAACATAAAACTCCAGTTTTCCTTTTAATATAATAGAATTGTAAATCACCTTTAAGAAAAACTGCGATGTTCACCTTCAGTTAATCATATTTATTAATACTGGTAAAGAGCTTTAAATAAATCCTGGATGTATGTGAATATGTCAGTAAAATTTGTGTATATCAATCAGAAAGGAAAAAAGGATCAAGCAGGATTAATTAACAATGATACATTTAGACACCTAAGTAATGAAAATAATTAAAGAATTTAAATCCACAATTCATGTTCGACCAAAGCCCATCTTGTGTCAAGCACAAAAGAGATAATTTGTGTCACTTTCAAAGCAATGTATTTAAAAACTATTAAATTTTATTTTTTGATTGTTCTAAATTTTCTAAATTAGCGCCAAATTTTGTTAATTTTTATATACATTTCTTTTTATTTAATAAATACAGCATAGGTAAAATCGAAGAAAATAGTAAAATATTAATTTTGACATAAAATTTATAAATATTATATGTAAAATACTGTAAAAGTTTTATGAATCTTTAAATTTTTAGACACAAGATCCCCTCTTCGGTATATTCTGATTGGTTATCTTTGTCTATCCGTAATTTTCTTGGAACTAAAATTTAAAATTGAATTGCATCTGTCTCTATACAGCAGTGTTGCTAGATGAACGGGATTTTTATTTTTATTTATTTATCTATTCAGAATGTTACCACATTCTGAAGAGAAATATTCCACTTATTTAAAGTTGAAATAAATAGGACAAAATTTACTGTTCAAAAAGAGTGGTAGCATTCTGAATAAAACAAAGGCACACTTAACTGGCTTTACTGATATGTTTCCGATGTTTACCATCTCAAAGACCGTAGTGTATTTTCAGCATACGTATTCGAACAACTAAATTAATCATAGGCAAGATGCCAAAGGCTTGGCGGGCCACAGAGAAGTAGTCGGCAGGCCACGTGTTTGACATACCTGTTCTAGAACTTTAAATGAAACAAAAAGAAACTATGCAATGATAGATAAACAAGCTTTATCTGTAGGTAATATTTGGAGTTATTAAATTTCACCAATATTTAGCTGGTAAATAGTTTAAAATTATTACAGATCATATATCTTTAATTAAATTATTTGTTTGACACCAGCTCAAAAACCTTTCAGATGTTACCCCATTCATCGTTGTGTGTCTTGTATCTGCACCCAGTAGCAGAATTTACTGTGACAATCAGTTTACTGCTGAAATTTATGTGCATCCCAACTATGCTGGACTAAGTCTACTATCATAAGAAATAATAGTAATGAAATAAGTAAAATTTGCATTTACAAAGAAAATATAATAAAATGATACAATAAATTTAGAGAGTTAAAGTAAATTTTAGCAATTTTTTTGACCTGCATTTCTTTTTTATACTGTTAGATTAATCTGTAAAATAATTTGCTGTGTGTGCTGCACTGTTTCTGCTACATTGTGTATGGGCATAGAAAAAAAGGGATATTTACATTAGAAGTGATATATTATTAAAATATTATCACAATTAAAGTTAACACGTCATTAGTAACTTAATGCTTATTAAAAATGCTTATAATCAACTGTTTTTGTGTTTATTGTATGGGAATTTTTATGGGTACTTTCTAATTGCTATAATGCTCATTCCTTTTTACTTTTAATATGTTACTTTTTTTTCAGTTTCTTAATTTTTTGTATTTTTATGTTTATCTTCTGCCTTTTCTTTTTTAGTGAAACATGATGTCATCTAAACTGAAGGGGTTAGTGAGCAAGAAGAAGAGACGCTATAAGGAGGATGGTTTTGATCTCGACTTAACTTGTATCCTTTCATTTTTCTCCCCCTCAGTTTTTTTCAAAGATATTGGTATAAGTGTTCTAATTATAATTTAAACCTATAAAATATGATATGAGAACATAATTGTTGCAATTAGATTTTAATAAATTTGAATAATGTGATAAATGATTAAATTAACATATTAGAAACAAGTGAAAAATATATAACAAACTATAAGACCATTTGTCCAAAAACAAAAGGTATGAGAATCAATATGATATGCAGACTTGTATAAAACCAAAAACTTTCTGCACACTTTAATATTGGATCAAAAACTTTCTGCAGATTCATGGTTAATAAAATTACGTGTTATATTATTTGTATGATATGAATCAAGGTTGGTAAAAAAACGGGTTTTTTTGCAAAAAACCCCAAAAAACCTGGTTTTTTTTGGTTTAAACCAAGTTTTTTTGGTTTAACCCAAGTTTTTAAAAATATATTTTCTTATTACATATAGATGCATATTTATTGATAAAAATAAACATTGTTGGTAAATAAGTAATATAACTTCATTTAAAAATAATTTAAATTAAATAATTACAATCAATTATGCAGAAAATTGAAATCATTTAAAATTTAAACATTTTTAGTAAAAGCTATGTCTTATGTTCCATGAATAAAATGCTCTACATAGTGAAACATTGATACCTTGAAAATCTTAATCAACAATCTTTTGATCACTAGTACTATAAATAAATATATTGTGTAGTTTCATAAATATAATATACTTTCCCATGGCAATTCAAAATAATTTCTTTGAAATATTCTGAAAAGTACCAGCAGTTTGTATGATGTTAATAAATAATGGCAAAATACCCCGAAATATCTTTTTTCATTCTTTATTTATGTATCAGCACATGCGTCAGAGATTTTCCTGTCTCCCAATGACTGAGATGGCTTTTTAATGAGAGTGAGTTACGGTTGTTAATTAATAACTCAAATAATTATAAGAATTTAAAAATTCTGAAGCTCAGGTACATTAGGAGAGGCCTTGGACTATCTTCACAAAAATTTTGAGCCTCGTACGTGCCGTAGATTTTGCTAGCCATCGCAGACACACACACACACAGAGAGCGATTTGTTCTTTTATTAGTATAGATTGTCTTAGTAATAATTATAGCAATGTACAGATTTAGATTTTTTTTTTTTTTTTACTCAAAAAAATTGAGATAAATTTGTTTTAAAAAATATGAATGTTTGCTAATCCAAAAAAAAATTATTTCGTCGAGATCAATTTGGGTGTGACATTGTTTTTATGCATTTTGATGCACCCATTATTTGCTACCGAAGCTGAAATACCGAAAAAAAAAAGATAATTCTGGTACTTTTCCCTTCAGAACGATATAATTTGATAAAAAATATATTAATATTTGCTAGATAAAAAAATTATTTCTGAAAGAAAAATTCGACATTTTTACGTCCCACTCTACAGGTTTCAATATGTGATTCTGATAGAAATAAATGTTCTTTTGCAACAAATATACAAATTTCTCTTTTTTGCTGCGACCAACTGAAAAATTTCGTGATTTCTTCTCAACTGAGTGATAAATTTTGCGACTTTGTCCCGTGACTGATTGATGAATTTCATGATTTTTTTCTTGCAACTGATTGGCGAATTTCTCGATATTTTCAAGCAACCTATTGGCAAATTCTGTGTTTTTTTCTGTGACATATTGACGGATTTTGTGGGGATTTCCTGCAACCGATCAACATTTTTTTTTCAACCAATTGATGATTTTCGCGATATTTTCTAACGTCTGTAGGTTTTTCTCTTTTTGTAACTTTACCCTTTTCACCTCTGAATAAGTCCAAAGACTGAACAATAACATTCCTGAATTGAATAACTGTAGCATTTGTACAGTTAAAAGCCAAATTGTTTTTTGGCTGTACAAAATATTTTTTGAAATTAGTTACAATATTAATAAAATATTGCAATTTATTACCAAACTATTGACAAAAGATGAAACTATATTAACGAAAAGTAACTGTTTTGCATTGTCTTTAGAATAGATCATAGTTTTTGCTTAGTGTGATTTATGACTAAATATATGTATTATGCATACATAAATTATCTGATTTAAACTTACCTAATATGTGTTAATTTCTTTAACTTGCAATGTAGATATATGTAATAACATTATAGCGATGGGATATCCTGCTGAAAAATTAGAAGGTGTATATCGGAATCACATCGATGACGTAGCAAAGCAAGTATTTCAATATATATTAATAACTACAGTACAGCTCCGATTACCCACAGAATTGGGTGGCAAGGACACCGCGGATAACAAAAATCGCAGATAACCAGACAAAGACTGAAAATGGGGTGCAAGCACGAAAAAAAGAAAATTCGACATAAAAACTGTTTTAGTGTACAAAAAAATAATAAAACGTTAAAAATACATACATATGCACAATACAGCAGAAACCTTTGCTTTACATCTAAATCACTAAAATAAAGAACAGTAAACAAGAAACAATCCCATACATACTGTACAAAATGTGTCGAGTTACACCTTTTTTTTAAAAATCAGTCACTTGTTTTTGCTTCTTGCTTTGGAAATGCAATTTCTATCACAAAAATGAAGCTATTCTTGATATGCTCCCCTGGAATATATCATAAGTCTTATTTAATTGTTAACTATTTTAATTGCTATGTTTACGTTTTGATAATAAAATCAAGAAAAGACATCAAGACTTTATATCTGATATTTTAAACATGGCAACCGAATCTAGAAATATTTTTCTATTACCTTCGAATACATGAATTTTTCTGTTTATATTTATTAGTAGGGCTTATTGTATTTTCCTTGCTGTTGGCTTGAATGAAAAAAAAAAAAAAAAAAAAAAAAAATTGCTTCAAACTGCACTGCGGATAATCGGGGCTTTACTGTTCTTCTTTATTTTATCAAACTTTTGTGTCTTATGTACTCATTGAAGAATTGCATGTACCTGGTATTTTGGTAAATTAATATGTAGAAAATTTGAAAAATAGTAATAATTTCAATGGGTATATTTATGGAAGTTTTTATGTTATGCATTAGATTGTTGTTCATTACATTCTTGGTACCTAAAATAGTATATTTATATATAAAAAAAAAATGGTAAACTGTCATTATTTTTGACATGAGGACATATAAAACATTGCATTATTTTTCTTTAAAATTCTGAAAAATCAAAAGAAATTGCATAAAAATAATTTATATAACAAATGAAATTTATTTATTTATTTGAAACAGTTAGTATTTTACTTATTTATGTTTTATTTAAAAAAAAAAATAGTCTCAAACATATTGGGATTCTTTAATACAGCTTTATAAGTAGTAAGTTTTTTAATGTGGCGAGTGTGCATATTTACTAGGGTGGTCCTTAAAAAAATAACTTTAAAATTTTCTATGGGGCACCCTCCTATTTTGTTCTATGTATAAAATAAAGACTTCCACAAAAATTTCAAAATTTTAAAACATCTTTTAAGGGTCTCTACTAAGGTTTGATTGTTTAGAAAAAAATTTAAAATTGACATATTTTGTAATCTAATAATGTATTATTAATACAAATCCATAGTCATTGCCAACTTGAATCATGGTATGATATTAGGCTGATAACAGCAGAAGCTATTGCCTCACCTGTTCCTGATTGAAGTTTGGAACAACAAGTAACTGGTCAATACCTTTACCTGAAACAATAATAGGTAATTTGTCTGCAGTTTCAGTTCCTGAAATGCCTTCTAAAATTTTGCAATCCCAGTGAACAGTCAAATGAACGCTTGCCGAAAACTCTTTTTTTAAGTTTTGTGCTCTGCTTTTGATACGAATATGGCAATTAGTATAACATTTTACGAATATAAAAAAATCAAATTGGATAATTTATAAACATAATCTTATAAATTCCTATGTATTTTAGTTATTTAAGATTAAAAAATAACGGAGAACTATTTTTCAAGACGGAATGTTAGATTCTCTACCTTTCACAATGCTGCCTAATTGAGGTGAAATAGGGCGTAGACATGAAATACTCCTGTCTGTGTTTGGACAATAGACTGTGTAAATATGTGAAAACTTGAAACAAATGACAGTCTTTACAGCCTAATATCATACCATGATTCAATTTGGCAATGACTATGTATTTGTATTAATAATATATTATTAGATTACAAAATATGCCAGTTTTAAATTTTTTTCTAAACATACAAACCTTGGTAGCAACCCTTAAAAAATGTTTTAAAATTTTGAAATTTTTGTGGAAGTCTTTATTTTATACATAGAACAAAATAGGAGGGTGTCCCATAGAAAATTTAAAAGTTAATTTTTTAAGGACCACCCTAATGTTTACCCTTTCACACTTTTTAAATATTTGGTGTTAAATTTCTTATTTTGGTGCTAAAAAATTTTATGTGTCTCTGTAAAAAATAAATAAATAATCGGTCAAGTGCCAGTTTAGCTTTCGCACAAAGAGTTCCATACAACAAAGACCTTAAAATTTTAAACTTGGCATTGCGTCAAGTGTGCTTCAACAGGAGATTGCAACGCTGCCTTGGCCTGTGCTGCTATTTTCTAGATATAAGTTTTTAATTAATATCTCAGATAATTATCAAATTATTATTAAAAAAAAAAAATCTTTATCAACAGTCCTTGGGTGATTCAATATTGACCCTCGTCAACAGGTACTTCAAGCACGCCCTTCAACTGCCCGGCTGAGTGCTTGCAAAGTAAACTTTGTGTGTAACAGAAAAAATGCGATTTTCTCAAAAGTTATGTGATGTAGTGTAATTGCTATAGTTTTCTTGCAAGGTTTGAATAAGCTACTACTACCCCTAATTTTTTCATAAGTTTAGTTTCAATAGATTCGGAAATGAGGTGAGGGGGGGCCATATTTTGCTGTACATTTTCAACAATATCTCTGAAAATGTAATATCTAAAATTGAAACAAATATACTTTTGAATTCAGTGTTACAAGATCTTTTGAACATACCCTACGTGATATACATTTTTTTTTTCAAGTAACTTAATTAGCCCCTAAATTTTTCCTAAAAATATTTGTGAGTGACTGATAATCTATAAATATGTGGGTCAATAGCCTTTATAGTTTTGGCAAGTTTGAACTTTCTGTGTTACATATTTTTTTAGAAAAACGGCTGTGACAGGCAGGCAGACACACGGGTGATCTTATAAGGGTTCTGTTTTTGCTTTTTAAGTATGGAACCCTAAAAATAGAGAGATCTATTTTTAACTATTTTACTACCAGCATAGCGAAAATGAAATTTTCCACTCTGCCTAGCGTGCAGTGCAGAATGCAGCGAGACATTCTGTGCCAAAGCATTTTTGAATAAGCATAAAGCATGGAACAAAAATTCATATATCGGGCTCCTACACCCATACAAAAATTCTGAATTTTCATTCTACCTCCTACAAAACTCCTACATTTCTATTTGCTAACAATAACCTTTCTAAATGTCTGAAAATTCAGGGATAAAAATCTACATTTTGGTGGATTTTTTCACTTTTGTATAATTTCTTAAAACCTCACTTGGCACCTCAAAATTTCCATTTCCCCTGTGCCCATCTTTTGCTATATTTGTTGCTCTTTAGCAGGCATTTCAAACATTTTCCCCGCTGAGTCTTTGGCATTCTCCTTATATTTAATTTCGTTCTTTAATGTAGAAAATACACTTTGCTCGAACACTCCATTGAGCCGTAGCTGCAGTGTTGTCAAGTTGAGGAATCTTTTTATTCAAAATAGCTACCATTATTTCAGAATAAGTTATCTTGTCTTTATTTAATAACAGATATTCCGTCATTAAATAAAGCAAAGTTTGCTAGTAAAAAAAAAAAAAAATTAACAATCTAGCGACATTGATGTGTTATAGAAGGGAAACATCAGAAAGTATTGTGCAGTGTTCTGTCCAGGTTTTTTTTTTTTTTTTCAGGATCCTATTTTGGTGAATTTAATTGTTATTTTTGTGAAAAAAGTACTGTAGACTCTCAATTAATCGGGATCGGATTAACTAGGTTGTGGATTAACCGGGACGGTAAAAATCTTACAGTTTTGGATTCAATTTACTAAGTTGTTGCTGCATGGAAATTAGTAAAAGTCACCACAGGTAAGATATGGAGGGCAGTTTTATCGGATGAAGAAAATAAAATTCCTGCAGAAGACGGGGATAGTACTGATTTGCAGAGAAAAATCTTAGAAGATTTGAAAAAGTTAAAATGTTCTGAAAATGTGGACGAAGAAGCAGTTGCAACAATGCATTAATGAAGATTCGAAATTGGAACGTTACGAAGTTTTAAGTGACGATGATATTGTGTCGCGTGCGGTTCAGAAAAAACAATGAATTTCAAAGAATGTCCTGAAAGTGGTGTAGAAAATCTTGTAACTCATAAAAATTTAAGTCACGGTGACACATTAGTACACACTGAGGGGTTACTTAATTACTTCGGGCAAGAAGGTGAAAACACACCTGCTGAAAAAATGTCTAGAAAATTGCGTTGTAAAATTCGTCAAAGTGTAAATGAAAAATGAAAACAGACTTCTATCATTTCATTCTTTACAAAACAGTGAGGTAAACTACATTTCTATTCTTTTTTTATATTGTACTAATTGTAAATTTAAATAACAATAAAATTTATGTTCATTCTCTTTCTTTTGTATAATTAAATTATTACTATCCTATTGTATAATAATTTGACATTTTCTATCCTTTTCCTAAAGTTTTTCACGGAATTTGCACAAATTTGATTATCTGGGATATTCGCTTATCCGGAACGGGACATTTCCCGACCATCCCGGTTAATCGAGAGTCTACTGTAATTTCACAAAACATTAGTTAAATCATTTGTATCACAAACCTTGGCATCTGACAATCATATATTTTTTTAATATAATCTGAATTTCAAGAATTTCTTCCTGTGGAGGGACCTCCACGCTGCATATTTTAGGAAATATAAGAAAAGAGTTGCACATGAAGATGAAACAACAAAAGGTTAAAATGAACGGTGTTGCAAAATCACAAAAAACTTGAATTACCTTGCGGATGGTGGTCACATGAAACAAACACAGCAAAATAAAAGCAAGTGTTGTCTAATTAGGAAGTGAAAGAAATCACCAAAAATATGATCACTACACCTACCATTGCTATGCGTCATTTGTCTGTCAATCTGCATTGATTCTAAGTGAGGATAATGGGGAGAAAGAGAGGAAAGCCAGCTAGTGATAAATGAAAGAGGCTTTAGTTTGTATATGCTCAGATGAATGGTAAAGTGAAAAAAAAGCTAAATTTTTGTAGAGTTTTACATTTACCACATTGGCTCACTCGCTTGTTTTTTGTGAAAGGGCTGTTTTCTAAAATTTAATTTTGTGAAGAGTCCATTTTTTTTTAAAATTTATTTTTGTAAGAGTCCACTTTTAGGGTTTCGTTCATCTGACGAAACCCTATTCGTCTCACTCATCTGTCTGTCTGTCACAGAGCCCATTCTCAGAAACTATATATGTTGGAGACTTGAAATTTTGCATACTTATAGCTGAACACCTCGCAAACGACAAATCATAAAATTTTGAAAAAGTTGTAATTAACGGACATTATTAATTAAAAACTCCCAATTGCAAGATCGAAAAGGCATTCATAATTCAACAAAAGCATGGATTTTTTATCAAATTACAAAAACGATCTCTTTCACCGATTAAAAACAGGTTTTATTTTAACGGCAGATTAGGACTGGTAATTTCTTTAAGGCGTGATTACTTTTTTCCACACATCCCAGAAATTCAAAATTAGTATCACAAGATTGGGGGGTGGGGGGGGGGTGGGGAAATCAGCTTTCAGAAATTAAAAATTATCTTGATCGTACTGTAAAAACTCGAAAATTCGTTAAAAGTCGAGAAAGAAACCTTTTATTTTCCTTCATTTGTGGAGGCGACAGATGTCTGATGACATTGAATTTTCGGTGATAACGAGATAATATAAAACAGGTGCATCTTGCGGTTAGAAACGGACTCTGAATTTTTATACAGGATCAAATTTTTTTTTTTTAAATATTGATTTTTGGACTACGATTTTTTCACCATCCTATGTAAAATTTCATTCTCTTTCAGAATGTCTTTATTTTTTAATTTCGACAATCAGAAGTGAAGATGATTAATTCCAGAATAGCACTTTTTGTACGTTACAGGCCACGTGACACGGAAAGAAAAAGAGAAATTTTTATACTAGGGTTTGATAATCGCAGTACAAATTTTTTTAACTATTGATTTTACAAATTTGGTTCTTTCGCATCCAGATGTTATTTTGTATGCTGATTCTTAAAATCTAAAAAAAAATCTGACCACAACTTTCCGATTTATGAAAAAATCAATTTTTAAACTTAATTTTTATGCTTTTTTGCACAGACAATTGACAGGAATTTGTTCAAATTATGAAAACTAAAGTACCAATCACTTTTAATATAATGGTGCTGCCATTTATGCAAGGAATTATTAATTTTCTGTTAGCAATTTTTATTTAATTTAAGGATAAAGTGTTTTGAAAGAGAAATATTAAACGAAACCCTCTGTGGGATCTGCGATCACACTTATCCACTTGTTCTAAAATTTATTGTTGTAAGCATCCATTTTGCTGTCATCAAATTTTGTAAAAGAGTCTATTAACAGACTCAATTTTTCTCCTGGGCAGACCCTTGTTGTACATGTGTATTAATTTGTTAAAATGTCACCTCTAAGAAATTGTGGATGCAAAAATAACCAATCGGGATGCTACAAAGAGCAGATCTTGAATATAAAATTTTTTACAGTATTTTTTAAAATAAAATTTTATGTGTTTAAAACTTTATTTTTCTGCTTCCTATGACTTATATCAAATTCAGGCTCGGACTGGCCTAACGGTCCGAGGGCCGGTGCACCCTCGTCCAAGGAAAACTTTGTGCCCCGAAGTGCCTAAAGAGTTCCAATACTTTTTCCCTTGTTGCATACATACATTCTGACTAGTATACTAAACTTTGGGAATTCATTTATGGATAATTATCAATTAATAGACAGACACCAGAGAGGTATTTTTTATTATCACAAAGAAATTAAAAATACATCGAAGCAATTTCAGGATAGAAAACCAAAGTGGGCATCTTTGCATGCGATTGAGTGAGAAAGCATACTCCCAAGGAATGCTTTAGTAGCCACGGTGCCCTGTGAGAGATTTTTTTTCATCGCTTCTTTGAATATCTTTTAGATCTTGCACCCCCCCCCTTCAAAGTTGGGGCCAGAATGCACCTATAACTCAAACTGTGCTTTTTGAAAATAACTTTAGGACAGAAATAGATAAATGCCAGAAGGAAAAAAAAAAATGTACGGATTTTGTGGAATACAGATTTGATGGCACTTCTGGATTACAATCCTTCACGCTGTGGAATTCCACAGCAACGCTTTTTCATTCACAAAATCTATACCATGATTTTTGCTAAGTAATCTTCGCTTTATTTAACAATAGACTTTCCGTGATTAAATAACTGTTAGGAAATACCCGGTGGCTCTTTTTATTTCTTTTTTGCAACCGGCGGCTCTTTTAAACCCTTCTGATGCACCCGGCTGCCCTTTTTAACATTTCCTATTTGCCCCGTGGCTGTTCCCTTTTTGAAAAATTCCCACCCAGCGGCCCTTTTTTTCTAGAGTCAACACTAATGTCACTAAAAGATGTATTGAAAATCTTTTGAAACACAGCATTAGTTGATGATAATTAAAAGCTTAAAATAATTAAATAGCTTTTTAATAGGTAGGTTTGAAAGAGACAAAATCTCATCTTCTTTTCATCGGAAAGTGGAGGGTGGGGATTGTACTCTGTTTCTTCACGTTGACTTGGGACATACATGGATTTTGGATTTGAGATCATTTAATTATTTTCATCATTTAGGTTAGTAAACATAATTGTTAATGAGCCCTACGTGATCTTTATATTTCCTTTTTTTTTAAATTTATTTTTTAGACATACTCGCCTACATTTTAGGATTTCCAAAAAATATGTTAAAGCCAGTGTGAATAAACATGATTAATTCAAGATGAACAACAGATTGACAAAAGTAAATGTATTAAAATGTTTATACTCAAATAAAAATCAGTTTTAAGTTTGATATGTAGAAACTTTTATAGTTTGTAACGAATGTACTTACAAATATCTAGAAAAATTTTTGAAAGATAAATTGTTAGATTTGAAACTGATACTTCCTTTTTAAAAAGTGTATTCATGAAACCTCTTAAAGGTCTGCTTTAATGGGAAAGCAATTACATTGAATTGCATGTCGATCAGACAAGATGGCGAAGCGTGAACGCGGCAGCGGAACGTAATTAAATTTATGTAGAATTAGGATTGGACCGGGGGGGACTTCAAAATATGAAAGAGTTAGTGTAGAACGATAAATTAAGTGTCTAATTATGGGGAAATTTAAATGCAGGATGATAAAAAGAAAGGGATAATTAAATTTCAAAGATAAAATATAAAAAACATTAAAGCTATGATTCTTAGCAATGAGTAAGACACGTTCAAACAGCGATCATAATGAGTCACATTTGCTATGTGACAACATCAGAATTTTTAAAATACCAACTTTGAACTTTGGTGCTAGTGATTATTATGATCTTGTGAAATGGCAAGACATGGAAAGAACACAGCCACCCATGATGTTTAAAATAATTGATATTGAAATTGATAATGCCTCTGAAACAGCAGAGAAGTGGACTTTAAATGAGTTTCCATGTTATTCCCAAAGCATGGAGTGGCACGTCAGGCTTGTCACCGAAGCTCCAGGTGCAGTTTGTGGCGAACTAAGAAGAGATGGTTACATTAGAGCAAAACTTCTGTCTAGGAAAAATATCCCAAAATTTAAAAAAAAAAAAAAAAAAGACTGGAAAACTGACTTAAGTATTATAGAGTAATGAGAAGTAGCACTGTGTATGTTTGTATAAATTATAGGTTTACGAATATCTTATTTAATTAAGTACAGTATAATTATGCAAATTTTAGTGTTTCATTTTATTAACGTAATGAGCAAAGGTATTTTTAAAAACCTATACTGATCAAACCATATAGTGGAATGAATCAAGATCTAATGAATTTGTGTAATAACTGCATTTAAGTGTATTTCTCCCTATGAATTTCTATAAGCAAAAATAGCGATACCTTTAACTCAAAGGTGGCAAAGGTTATCATGATCTAATATTCATAATTTTTTAGAAGCACCTTTTTTACATGCTAGAGCAACTATCTAGAGCTATCGAAACTAACTTTCATGAAATTTTTAATCTGATGACCCACACTAATGTAGATGGTAGAAATTTTATATACATCATTTAAAAGTAGACTTTATTTCCAGTTGTTTGGTACCAGTAACTTCTATGATAATTTGTTACAGAGTTAGTAGTAGGGTGACCCTGCCAGTTGATCAAATAAAGTCAGTGCTACTTGGCTTTTGTTATATTTCTTTCCTTTTAAGTTTTAGAAGTAAACTAACATTATTGCTATAACCCTTAATGAATTTCTTGTAATTGACAAACATGAAATCTGCTGAAATTAAATGGCAGCAAAATTATTAATAAATATTTTTTTTAATTGCCATTTTCCCAGTGGTTGATCAGGCGAAAGAAATCAATCAAAAATCTAAAAATTAATCTTTAAAACATCATCCTTGGGCAGTGATTAACAATAATTCTTATAAAAATATCGGTTGAAATAGCAAGGTGGAAGTGGATTATTTTAACTTACTGTGATTGTCTTCAACTAATCAAAAACTAAATGGTTACACTTTGTAATAAAAAAATTCATAAAATATCTTCTCTTACAGCAGACAGCTGACAACAATGTGACAACAGGTGCACTAATATTCAAACAAAACTATTATGTTTAGTGCTACGTATAAAACTAATTTCTGCCTGAAATGTTGCAATATTTAAGAAATTTGATCAACTACTGGAAGGATATCAACTGCTGGCGGTGCCATCCTAGGTGTTTACTTTTTTTCCCCCACCAATGTACATTCTGTTTCAATGATTTGCCCTAACAACACTAATTAATAGTGTCTCTCATTCTACATCCTTCATATTATTCATGTGTAATTTACATATTTTGTGTTTCTTATTTTAGATTCTTGGATTCTAAACATCAAGAACATTATAAAGTGTATAATTTGTGAGTATAGTTATGTTATTCATTAATCTTTGTAATCAAATTATTTTGCATTTATTTGTAAGACATACTATATATTGCTCACCGCAAGAAAAGTGACACATCTCGCAAAAATTCATTTTGCATTTTATTCCACTAATAGGTCTGTCATAGGTGTCTCTTGCTACACAAACAGTTTCATGAGTGTAGTTATACGGAAAATCCCTTTATTACACTATATGTGCATTCGTGATCACAGAAGAGGGCTGGATTGTGTGAGGAGGTAAAATTACCCAACCCTCCAAACCTCATCATACATCTTCATTCTTAAGGGTTTTATGCTTTTGTGCATATTTTTATTATTGCATGCTGAACTAAGTGCTGCAATTCATTTTATAGTAAAATTATGAAATTTTTCTTTTGCCTCTCCTGTGACATTTACTTTTGTTGAGATGTGTCACTTTTCTTGCAGGTGAGCGATACGTATAAATACTCAAATCGTATTTGAACTGTCATATGCAGGGCTGTGGAGTCGGTGGGGAAAAAGGGCCAATTCCGACTCCGGGATGTTTTAACGACTCTGACTCCGGGCAATCTAATATACTAGTGTGACCTGTTGTTTAAAATAATGATGGAATATTAAAAAAAATAAATCTAAAATCTCACTATTTCGGCATTGATTCTCTTTTTAGGGCTTCAAAAAGAAAAAAAAATAAATTATATTTTCTGCTTAATTAATTTTACAATTTCGTACCAACAAACCCAGAAAATCCAAATATCGAACTCTAAAAAACACAAAATGGAAATTTTACTATTTTGGATCTGCAGACTGAGAAGAAAAGGCAAAATTGTTATGGTTTAGTAGTTTATTTTGCTGTGTTTTCCAGACTCGAAAAATTTCTATTGAAAGGAGGAAAAATAAAGATGAAAATTTTATTATTTTGGAAATAATTCGGATTCTGGGGATTCTAATGAAAAAACAATACATTTTTTGAATTATTTTTACAATTTTGGCTTTATTTCGGGTTCTGCAGACCTGAAAAATCCAAAATTCAAACGGTGAAAGATAACAAAATTTCACTATTTTATCATTATTTTGGGTACTGCCGATTTAGAAAAAAAGAATTACAATTTCTTGTTATTTTGAATCCTGTGCACAAAAATAAATAAATAAAAGAAGGGTATTTCAGAATTTTGACTTTTGGCCATACTGACAGGAAAATTTTGAGGGGGGATAAAGACTTATATTACAACGCTATACCAGGTTCGTAGTTCTTTTGCCTCCAAAAATAGCACCAAATTCATAATTTTGGGATTACCTCTGGTAAGAGATCTGCATGAGCCAAAATTTTAAGGCCATCCCCTAAAAAGTTCAGCCGTGTCTTTGTATTTATTCTCATCCCAATCATGCCCATTCTAAATTGTTCCTATTTTGTTGCGTAATTTGATTCTTTCAAATTTATTATGCTTGGCTTGTCAGTGTGTTCAATTTTTTTATCAGTCTGATCCGGTTCATTAATATAAATTGTCTTAATTCTACTTACATGACTTGTTTGAAAAATTGCCTTCATTTTTCGGGCCTTGGGTCCTTGCAGACATTTGTACCTCAGGTTTTATCCACAACCCCCAAAATATGAGGGAAAATACTTATGTACTAAATGTAAAATATTTACTACAGTTATGAATTAAAACAGTTTTCATCTACTCTGTACACAGGTAATACTCTGTACTTACTCTGTATCTACTGCTGTATCTACTTCCAAAACTTGAACAATTTGAACTTCGTATGCATGCAGTCTTAATTTTTTCTTAATAACCTTGTACACCGTCGAAATTGGCATATCCAATTCTCTTGCCGCTGATCTCACAGATCTTCTAGGATTGTGTAAAAATGTCTCTCTGACACGCTCAACATCAAAATCACTTGTGCAGGGACGTCAGGAACGTTTCTTATCTGCGATACTTCCAGTTTCTAAAAAATTCTTTTTCCACCACAAGATGCTGCTTTTGGATGGAGGATCTTTTTGGTAAATTCTGCTGGAATTTCTCTGTGCTTGCACTATCGATTTTGTTTCTATGAACCACCATAAAATCTGTGCTTTCTCTTGTGGTATATGCATTCTCCTTAATATCCGCTCGAATAAAACATCACATACAAATGTAACATAGAACAAACACATCAAAAGTAAACATAACATTGCAATAGTTGCCAAAAACAAGAGAGAAAAATGCAAATAATAAGCAGACGATATTTAGAAAAGTATAGATATTTAGACTGGAAAATGAAATTATCTGAAATTAACCACACGCGCAGACGATATTTACAAAAGTAAAGATATTCAAACCTGAAAAGGAAAATATATGAGTTATTCCATCAATAAATGCCATAAGTTTGTTTATATCTTCATTATTTTATGAGTTATTAAACATCAAAATGGGTCCGTGACTTTATAAACACCCTGTATAATGAATTATTTGGTCCAAGTATAGGAACATGTTTATAAAATAAATTTAACAATGTGGAATGATCTATATAATGCAAAAATTTATAATCCGGATAACTCCTGGTGACAAGAAATGCAGTTTAAAGATACTCTAGTGTATTCTGATATGTTTCAGACATATTTGGCCATGTTTACAAGGTAAATTTAATGATGTGTGAAATGTGATCCATATAACGCAAAATTCTATATAACGCACAGCCTTGCATTTTTAGTTTTGCATTATAAAAAATCTTCTACTGTATGTACTTGACCTTTACTTTTGATATTTTAATCATACTTGAAATTTTTCTTAATTTTTCTTATTTTACTTTATTACTTTACTTAATTATTTTAATATTTTACTATATTGTAAGCATTCCTTTATAAATACAAATGCATTATTACATTCAAATTACTGTTTAAAAAACTTAAACAAAGCAGTGACCAGAAATCTGTAAAATTCTAATATCTGCACAACCTTTGATCCCAAGCAATGTGGATTTGGATTGGGGGGGTGGGGGGGGGGGCTACTGTATATATTATTTATTTTTGATTTTTCTGTAATTAATTAAAATATTTTAAAATAGTCATGCCTTGGGTTTGACATCCTATTTCAACACCGGCTATGTGGATTTAAATGTTTAACGCATTTTTCATTTTGACTTTTTTGCAATTCTGAGTATTTTGCTGAAATTGATTCACTGTTTATAACTGAAAAAAATCATAAAGTCCTAAGGTTCAGAGCTTAAACTCTAACCAAAAAAGCACTGAAACTCTAATATTCTACAGTAATAACAACTGTAGTGTATCCCCCTCCTCCCTACCCCCATCCCATCCACCCGTATATTTATATTTCATGCATTATTTGAAAATTTTAAAGCAATTTTGTCTTCAGTAAAAGAAAAAGTTTAATATATTTTGACTATACCTGTATACAGTATAGAACCATTTATCCAGTATTGTTGGGACCAGGTGTCCAGTCCGGATAACTGGTTGTGTATTATTTGTAGGATATATGTGACTGTGGCATTGTTTCCGATTTCAAGTTAATTATTAGATTACACGGATTAAGAATCAGATCCCATCAAAATCAAAGATTAATCAGAATTTTAAAGAAAACAATTTATGGGAATACCTTGGAAACAACAATTTGCATAAAAATAAAAATGCTCAATTGCTAACTAAATAGCCTTCCATTTCGAATTCTAGATGTTGAATCAAGTTATACGTACAATCAGTGCTTAATTTGCACCAGAGAGCTTCTGGTACTTCTTAGCTTTTAGTGATTATTCAAATATTAGTCAGAAATCGCTGGAGTTCATAAATAATGTGCTCTACAGTCCTGCGGAACAAAAGATTCCAAAGTACCGAAAATTAAATTAACTTTTTGTTCCTACCATCCAATCCTTTGTGTTTTTTCCTACAAAAACGCTTACGTATATGACTTAGCGTGTCACACAGGTTAAAGCATACTACTATCTAGCGCTCACAAATGTAGACTCAATTGTTTGGAATTGCAAAAAGGAATACCAGAATTAACCGCAGCCGTAGCTGGCGTTTTTACTAGTAGTCATGTTATGTTAACTCGCTGCTTTTTGTTTGTGTTTGTAAAATTTTCTGACAGATCAAATTATTAGCTCCACACGGTGCTTAATTTGCACTGAAGCTCACAGGAGCACAGCTCTCGCTCTTGCACTTCTTTATTTTTAGTGAATATTTAATTATTAGTGTGAACCCACCAGAGTGTATAAATACTGTTGACCGAAGCCCTGTGTGTTGTGTTTTGCTAGTTGATACAATGCATGTGGTAATGAATCAAGCAATGCATATGTCAAACTGGTACTATATGATATTTTTTTCTGGAAAGATTCTGAAAACAGTGAATTGGAAATATCATTCTGGATAACTGGTTTTCTTGTTAACTGGTTATCAGAGAAACTGTTCCGTATTGTATAATAAGATCTAAAAAATAAACAAAGCAAAGACATTAAGATCTGGAGTGGGAAATTTTCAGAAAATCCTACTCGCCAAGAATTTCTTTGTATCAAGTTTCAAAACACAACACACAGTGCTGTTCCGGTGGTCTTCTGTACGTAGTATTTATAAGCTCCAGTGAGTTCTGATTAATATTTAAATATTCTGTAAAAATAAATATTGCAGGTGCACTCCTGTGAGGGTCACCACAAATTAGCACCATGTGGAGCTAAAAAGTTTATCAGTAAGAATATTTTACAAACACAAACAAAAGGCAGCGTGTAAAGATAGCACGACCACCAATAAAATGACAGTACGGTTGTAGTTAATTCTGGCATTCCTCGTTGCCGATTAGAAAGCATTGGTGGGAAAAAACCATTGTCTACACTTGCAAGCACTATATAGAAGTATGTTCTTTATATATGCAACATGGTATTTTCGTGTCTGAAGTAATGCTATAAAAGATGCTAAAAAATTTAAACCGATAAATAACGAACAATGCTGATCAATAAATGTAGGTCGCAGCAACATCTGCTCGCTCTTCAATAGGGCTGGATGATATCAGAAATATAATATTGCAATATATCAATGAGTTAATATTGATATTTGTGATATATCATGATAACTACTTTAAATTGTGCATCAATGTCTTATACTCATAGCTGCCAACATCTTATGCTTTTCTGTACCACAAAAATTTAATCGTAAATTTTACCCTTTTTAATCGTCATAATTTGCTGATTTAATAAGGCAAATATTTCTATTAAATTTTTCTGGTACAAAAAAGTGGAAGAATTGGCAGTTATGCTTATACCTATATATTCACACAGCATCATTAAAATAAGTATATGTATTTATAAAAAAACTATTTTAGAAAAGAAACCAATGTTTGATATCTGTTTGCACTTATACCATTTATTGCAAAAGTATTTTCCTTCAAAAATAGTATATTTCCTATTCTTCATACTCTATGTATTATTTATCAGTAACATTTTAACTATTTAATTACTTTGCGAATAACTGACGAAATGATAAAATACAAACTAAAATAAAACATCTCTAAATTTAGGACGTTGACGATTTTATTTTAATTAACACAGGAACAGAGGAAGCTCAGGAAAAATTAAAATTAATTTAATGCCACATGTCATGCTGTTATACTTGATATTAAATAGCTTTGAGTGGATGATAGATGGAACAGAAATGTTGCTTTTTAATCTTTCTATAAGAAATCAATTCATTCTTAATGGAAAAAAATCACTGTATTTATATCTTTCTACCTATTTTCTACAAGAAAACAACATGAAACCTTTTTAAAAAATATATAAATACTCAAATCACATTTGAGAATAGTTTTATACTAATTTAAATTTTGTTTTTTGATAAATATTCATGGCTGAAAAATATCAAGACATGATATATTAAATTCACTCGAGAAAACTCAGCTCTAATGAAAATACGACAAACGTCAAAGAAGAAAGTCATAGTACAATATGAATGAGCATTACTGACTGGGAAGCTCTTTTTAAAAGCAACCAATCACCACAGTGAACGACTGCTTCAACCTTGGACTTTTCATCTACTGGGCCATAAACAAAAGGCGAAACTTTCTCATTAGTGGACTCTGATTGGCTGCTTGCAAGCCGAGCTTCCAGCTGCTTAGGTATAGACTTGATGATAACCAGCTATCTTCTATATCAAACGTGACAATGAATAACTAGCACTCATGCATGATTATTCATGAAGTATCAATTATCTGGAGTTATTGGAATACATGTAAGCAAATCATAGTTACGAGAGAAGAAAGGACGATTATGAAGTGTTATTCAGTATTACAGACAGTTGGACAAAGTCTAGGTTTGCAGTGAAGTGTATTGCAATAATTAGGATAATATCTATTGGAAGTAATCAGTGGAAAGGAAGATTATCGATGTAGATTTTCTGTTTGGATGAGGCAGGAGGTTGAAGACATTAGAATAGAATTTTTTTTTTTCAGGGCTCTGGCAGTGAGCGCAAAACATTATTATTTTATTGAGTTTTGAGATGTTTGGCGATATTTTTTTAAGGGCTCGTGTTTGTAATTACAATGTTTATTAACACTGTTATTTAATTGGGATATATCAACAGAGTCAAAGTTTAGGTATTGTTATTGCGATAGTTAAGAAACATCAATATCTGTCGATTTATTGATAAATAATCCAGCCCTACTCTTCAGCAACTGAAAAGTGTTTACGCTTAAGCTATCAGATGTCGCTATGATCGATGTTTATTGTTCAGCATTGTTCACCATTTACTGGATTTAATTTTTTAGAATTTTTTAATTAGCTGGTTGCCACATTATGATTTCTAGATGCTATAATAGTGCATCATATATGTAAGCACTTCGGTAGGAAAAAACACAGTTGATTGGAGATTGGAGGAAAAGAAAAGATATTTAGGCTTTGGTGCTTGACGTTTTGTGACCATTAAATAGATATATTTTATTACTAATCATACAGGGTGCCAACGGTCGTGAAAAAATCAGCAATTTCAGTAATTATGTGCTCCGAGGCTCACATTTTCAATCCTTTTCCATCCACTATATGATACTGTACATACATAACATTATCAACTTTTTGGCAATTTTGGATCTCCTCCCTCCCCTTTATGATATCATACGTTATCATTCCTCGATTCTCTCCCCCCCCCCCCCCTTCTCATCCTTTGATATTGTTATCACTATCTAAACATTCTTTTTACTTATTCAAATTTTTTTTTTTCTTTTCATATGTTTGTAATGATTTTACGTTTATTATTTGTATATTTTACTAATATAAATGAAGATAAGTCAATAAAATATCAGTATTATACAGGAAATAACTTTATACAAGATAACACCTTAAGGCAGTATTCACTATTTAAAAGCTTTTTGCTACATAATGCATTCAACATTAATATTGTCTTTTTGGACTTGCTTCCTGTACAGGAACAGGGCAGAACTTCTTATCAACAAAACAGCCAGTCAATATTCTTCATTTTTTTACTAGTAAACATAACGATTATCATTTCGAGCCTAGTTTTTCTAGCAGCACTTTGTATGCTCAGTATGCATGTATATCTTTGTAGGCAGAAGAATAAGAATGCCGAATGCTGAGACATTCCTTATTTTGGAATAAAATGATTTCATAATGATTTAATAGTTTTAATAAAAACTTTGTATTTTCGTAAATAGATAATAGTCTAAAAAAGGTTAGACTGTTTTGATGTAAAGGAAAAGTTACTAAAAAAAGAGAAAATTTTGGTTGGATAAAAAATGATAATAATATCAAAAGGCAACCCTCCCTCCCCCCCCCCCCCCCCACTAAAGTGATAACGTTACATATGTATAGCCCCTATGAATGTCAGCATTTATGTTAAAAAATTTTCATTATAATTTAAAAGCTAAAAAGAAATAAAACTGCACTTTATTTCTCATTTCTTCTTTTTTTTACTACTTTTCTCATCATGGTAAATTAATAGTTAAATTCATCATTGAATCTGCTTCTGTTTTACCTCAATAAAAAAAAATTCAATCTTTTTTAAATTCTGTGTCTGTAAAAAAAAGTTTTGTTAGCAATGTGATGCTATTTGGGTAGGCTAGGGAAGTAATTTAGATTGTAGTGGTCATAACAAATCAGACAAAAATAAATAAATAAAATTCCTTTTCTTTTATATTATTTCTTAAAGAATGAGTTAATCAAATTTATTAAATAGTTTACTAATTAAAAAGTGGACAAAACCCGAGTTTTTTGGGGCATTCAAACTTTTTTTAATGTGTAAAATATATCTCTTTTCAAGGGTATTTGAAAAATTAAATGCTTAGTAATTATATAATACAGGAGGGAAAGGGGGGGGGGGTCTGTATAAGGACCGTATTTTGTTACTAAAAATTAAGAAATAGACTTCCATATTCTAAAGGTAAAATTGGTTTTAAATCCTGATTTAGCTCTGAATTGCAATGTTAGATGGATGATAAATCAATTTAAGAAATTTCTACCCAGTTCTAGGGGAGGGAATAAAAAATTCATGAGTAATCAAGTCGCATTCTTATAGACGTTAAGTTTTTCCGCATTTTCATGTTTGCAAATAATCAAAACTTGTGACCATTAACCCTCCGAGCATCTTGCAAAAGGGTAAAATTGTAATGTTGTTTTCTTTGCATTTTGTTTTAAATGCTATGCAAATATGATTCTTTCAACATTATAAAAAAAAACTCAATTACAAATATGAATGTAATCCTTGAGAGTATTGATCATTCTTCAATGTATTTAAAATTCATTAAATCTATAGAATTATATTATCTTAAATATTGCTTGTATTGCTGTGAAACCTGGAGCTTAGTGAACGGAATAATACGCCCCAAACACTTAGAGGGTTAAAATTGTGAATATTGAGGGAATACTATATTTATCAAATAATTCAAAATAGAAGCTTTATTTCAAGTGGCTAACTCTCACATATTTGAAGATATCAAAACATGCTGCATTCTATGTTCTGTTTTAAAATTCCATGTATAATAAGAGCGACATAGTATTTACATTCTTAGCATTGTAATACCAGCTAACAGAACAGAAATTTTTGTTACTGGTGTAAATACAATAAATTATTATTTTTTAAAAAACATGGCAAATTGATTCTTTAGCTTGTATTATATTTGCTGTTATTGTTAATTTTGGTCATTAATTTTTATGTATGTTTTAATTAGGTGTACTGAGAGAACTTACGATCCAGCAAAGTTTCATTACCGAGTTGCTGAATTCCCATTTGAAGATCACAATCCTCCAAAATTGGAGTTGATCAAGCCATTTTGTGATGACGTTGATTCTTGGCTATCTGGGAATGAAAACAATGTTGCTGCCATCCACTGCAAAGCAGGCAAAGTAATCTACAATTTTTTTTAACATTTTCTAAGTATAATTTTTATTTTAATGATCCAGATATGTTGATTTCATAATCACTAATGGTATTAAAACTGATCTTTTTAAAATTTGAACTGACATTTGTGTTTATAATTTTTTTTTTTTTTTTAATCATTTAAAATAGTTCTGTAACAATTCTCATAACATTTCTGAATATATTTGTGAGTATAACCAAAGTCGGGTGATTATCAAAAATACATGTATTTGAAATATATTTTAAAAATATTTTTGTTTTATAAACTGATAAAACTAAGTATTTTTGTAAGTTTTTTCTAAGCATTTCTACTTTCAAAATACATTTCTCCAGATTTTAAACTGTTGTGTTAAAACAACAGATCAACAATTCATTCAGAGAAATAAGTACATGCCTGTCTAGTATGAATGAATTACTCATTCTTTGAATTATTTTCTGGAAATAAATGAATCGGTCATTTTGAAAAGGAGTCAACTGCATAGGAATTGACCCCTTTTCAAAATGACCGATTCAAATATAATTATCGTTTTTAGAGTTTCGTTCATCTGACGAAACCCTATCCTCTGTCTGTCTGTCTGTCCGTCCGTCACAGAGCCCGTTCTCAGAAACTATACATGTTGGAGACTTGAAATTTTGCATACATATAGATGAACATCACACATCATACAAAAAATCGTAAAATTTTGAAAAAGTCGTACATTTAACCCTTTGGGCTCCCACATGTGTATTTTAAACAATTCTTTCTAAGTGAGCCCCTAATTAGGTTGGAGGCAGGAAGTTTGCATATTTATAGCTGAGCACCTCACATCAAACGACAAATCATAAAATTTTGAAAAAGTCTTTACATTTAACCCTTTGGGCTCCCAGATGTGTATTTTAAACAATTCTTTCTAAGTGACACCCTATTTAGTTTGGAGGTGTGAAATTTTGCATTCTTATAACTAAACACCTCACATCTAATGACAAACCATAAATTTTGAAAAAGTCGTGCATTTAATCCTTTGGGCTCCCACATGTGTATTTTAAACAATTCTTTCTAAGTGAGCCCCTAAATAGGTTGGAGGCGTGAAATTTTGCATACTTATAGCTGAGCACCTCGCATCAAACAACAAATCATAAAATTTTGAAAAAGTCATACATTGAACCCTTTGGGCTCCCACATGTGTATTTTAAACAATTCTTTCTAAGTGAGCCCCTAATTAGGTTGGAGGCGCAAAATATTGCATACTTATAGCTGAGCACCTCACATCAAATGGCAAATCATAATACTTTGAAAAAGTCGTACATTTAACCTTTTGGGCTCTTACATGGGTATTTTAAACAATTCTTTCTAAGTGACACCCTATCTAGGTTGGTGGCGTGAAATTTTGCATACTTATAGCTGAACACCCTCATGCGACAAATCACAAAAATTTGAAAAACTCGTACATTTAACCCTTTGGGCTCCAACATGCGTATTTTAAGCAATTCTTTCTAACTAGCCCCTTATTAAATTGGAGATTTGAAATTTTGCATGCTTATAGCAGAACACCTGAAGCCAGGCGACAAATCATAAAATCTTCAAAAAGTCTTACGTTTAATCCTTTGAGCTACCACATATGTATTTTAAGCAATTCTTTCTAAGAGATCCCCTAATTAAGTTGGAGACATGAATTTTTGCATACGTATAGCTGAATACCTCAGACTGCACGACAAATCATAAAATTTAAAAAAAGTCATATTATTTACTCCTCTGGACTCTAACTTGTATATTTTAAGCAATTTTTCTAACCTTCGCCCTTTTCACCCGGGGAGCACTTTTTCAACTTTTGCCAACACCCCTTTGACCATTCTTTCATATTATGCACCATAGCCTTACATATTTTAGTTCCACTTTTTACCGCCAGGGGCGCCTACTTATCTCGGGTGTTATGGGCCCAATCCCTTCGACTAATATATATACGGATAGTATGTAAAACGGAGTTTCGTTCGGATAGAGGTTTGTTTAGAATAGAGTGCGCCCCTGGTTGCGAAATGTGGAACTAACAGATTTTTCAAAAGGATAAAATGTTTTGAAAGGAATATTAAACGAAACCCTCTGTGCAATCTGTGATCTCACTTACCCACTTGTTTAACTACTGATACAATAAGGATGTTAATGTATTTATAGGATATTTAGCTTCTGCAATAACATTTTTGCTGAACGGTTATAAATTATTTTTTATAATTCTTAACATTGCTATGGGAATTGCAAAATATTATTGTTTGATAGACATAAAAGATCATTCAGATATTTTTGTGTATTGCATTTTAGAAGTATGTTAGAAATATAATACAATTAGTTGTTACAAAGGCTCATGAAAAGATGGCTAACACTTCTGCAGCTCCTTTTGAAAATTTATCAAAGGTGTTAATGGCGATGCTACACAGTTTGCATGCAATATTGGATGAGAAATATTTCCAAGTAATATATGCTGATGCCAAAGAAAATATTTAAAGCAGAATGCTAATTGTGTAAAACAAGACATTTGGTTATAAGTGAAATGTTTGAAGCCACAACAAACCTTAGGGGCATGGGAGACAAAATTGCAGTCACTTCTGCAATGAAAATTAGGACTTTGTTTCTTATTAAAAATATTTTATGTAATCTTTGCAGTCCAAAGTTAAATTTTATGTCACTGTATGGAGAAAAGATTCAAGAAATGTTTAACAGTTTTTTTTTTTTGAGATTGCAAAAGGAGCAGGTTTTTCTCCTTGCATGGAAAACCAAAATTGTATGCCATGTTTAAACAAATATATATCTTTGTAAGAAGCAAGAAGTAAAAAAAAAAATATTTGTTTTGAAAAATTTTTTTATTCTCTTTTCACATATTGGAACAATTATAAGCATTCTTTTTATTTTATTATTATTTTTTTTAATCTTTCTTTCAAAAATCGAGAATCGCAGTAAGAAACTCCTGAGATCTTACATAGCCCTCCTGAAAGAACTTTTTAAATAGCTGTCACTATTTGCAAGCTATTGAATTTTAAAATCAGTCAGTCATTTTAGGATTTTTTTTTTTCTCGTCCCGACTGAGCCCCCAAAATTGTTGTGGGATTAAGATTGATAATTTGCCACAACATAGATCACATTTGAATATGAAGACATACAAACTTTTAGTGGACGTAAATATACAAAAAGGAGTTTATTATGTAACCAGACGATTACCAAAGAGTAATAGTGTCCTTTTGCATATTCAGTAAACAACAAATGAAGAGTGCACTTTTGCTCCTCTTTTTTGTACGTAAACTTTGCAAGCTTTTAAGTCTTGCGTTCCGTTTCTCCAACGAATCTCTGTCGATGTCCTTTGATTAATGAATCAATTCCATTTCCGTGTATCATGAACCCATATTCGTTCATGAATTTATCGTATAGCCCATGGACTGTTACATTTCATTGAGTTGATATTTCTCCAATGAATGTTGCTTGTTATTCCTATCCCCCCCCCTCCCCCGCCCATATATATATATATATATATACAGTATAACTTCTTTAATCCGGAAGTGTCACGATTACGGTGATACCGGATTATAGAAAATTCCAGATTACAGAAGTTTTGAAACTAGAATGTATTTAGATAAATAATAATACACCTCTCATTGATATGGCAATAAAAAAATGCATGGAACTTGATAATGAAAATAATTGAAAACATTGAAAAAAATCAATTCAAAATGCTCAAAAGGACAGATATTTTTTAAATAATAATGTAAATTTTATGCAGTGTCGCCATCTGTTGTATAGTATAAGAAACAGTAACCATACGATTTTTTTAAATTACGATTTCGGATTTATAAATACTCATTAAATAATACAAATAACAAGAATAACAGAGATATCATGAAAAATATTGAAACTATCCTAAAAAATAAAAATATTTATAGAGAGAAATTTAAGCAAGACTTACAATTAATTTAAAAAATAACTTTATAATTACATTAACATGTTTAAAATAGTGATATATATTTCTAATGTTATAAGAAATTAAATATAGAGTACTTACAAATATCGAAGTAAGTCACAAGTTAAATAATTAAAGGAAGTATTAAAAATAAAATCCGATTTTGTGATATTTTAACGCCATCTTTGTATCTTTGGAGAAAAAAAATAGTAAAATTAACATTAATTCAGAATTTTTTACAACTTAATTTTAAAAAATGACATCTGTATTTTAATAACATATGTATTCAGAAAGTTCGCACAATTTTAAAATTACAAACATTAAAAAAAAAAAAGCAGTAAATTAGGTAGAATTTTCATTTTCTTAAATTCATTCATATATGAGCTGTGGCGCCATCTATGATATTTAATTGAAAATAAAAACGAATAAACCGGCCATAATGTCCGGATTACAGAAGTTTCCGGATTAGAGATGTCCGGAATAAAGATGTTATACTGTATAGGATTTATGCCAAAAAACAACAATTTCAAAATTCTTTAAAAAAAAAAAGCATTGAACACAGAAACCAAGAACTGTACACACAATTCAGAAAAAACAGCTTCTAGCTAATTGGAAGGTGGTAGGAACAAAAAAAGTATCAATAATATGTAGCTTCACAGGTTTCACAAGGCACAGCAAGCTGGCATGCTCCAAATATATCACAAAAATAATGAAATTTTAGAATAGAATAACAAAAATTCCAAATTTGAATAACTCAAATAAATAACTCATCAAAACAAAAATTGTTGGAGATAACGTAACTTAAATATGCAACAATATCAAATTAAAATAGATTAAAATTATATTGCATTAGAAATAAAATAAATATGAAGATGCAAGCTGCCATGCCCCAGGGCTGCCACTTGCTACTAAAATGCTACTAAAAACGACTATTTTCAGCATCAGGCTACTATGGCTACTATTTTAGCCCAAAATCCTTCAAAAGCGACTATTTTGGAGGAAAATCTGAAAAAAAGGAGACTATTCTCCAATTCCAGCCACTATTTTTGGGAAAAAACTGATTTTTCATCATCACAGATCTGCTAACTCTTCCCTTTTTATTTTTTTCTTTACCCCAATATCCTGATGTTACAATTTATCATACACTAGCTAACCTGCCTGCAATCGCCCGGGCCCTTGATAACATTCTTAAATGAACCTTAAATTTGCATTTATATCTTTAACTCAAAATCGATTTTGTCTGAAATATGTGCCGCTGACAGTGGGAAAAATTGTATATATATATATAATAAAATAATTAAAATCTTGATATTTAGAGATAAAAAGGTTCGAGATTTGCTGTGATGGGGAACAATTTTGCTGCCATGTTTCCGACGACTGCGTAATTTTTCTGCTAAAATATTGATAACTAACTGTAAAAATCACTGACTTACCATTTTTTCACATCGAAATTCCAAGTGAAATTTTTTGATTTTCAAACTGGTTGTTGCTGGAAAATCTTGTATTTTCATCACCAGGGGGAGCAGTATGTCCTACATGAGCATCCAACACTGATCCCCACTGCCTGCGGTATCGTATAACAGGCATGCTGTGCACTTTATGCAAAATTTGTTATCTCTATACTGCCAGGAGGCACACTCTGTTCTGAACAAACCACTTTCTGAATGAAATGCTGAAAAGTGTCCCGGCTGCTTGTGCACCATATAGCAGGTGTGTTGCGCATGCTCTGTTAAAATCTGTTAGTTCCAATTTCCACTGCCAGGGAATGCACTCTGTTCTAAACAAACCGTCTTCAAAATGAAGTTATCGAAAACCAAACTGAATGAACCAAACCCCGTTGTTACCGAGCTCATAGAACCCAGGATAGGAAAGCACCTCTGGTGGTAAAAAAGGAACTAAAATATATAAGGCTATCGATATCAAGTCGAATGAACCAAACCCCCATCGTCATCTGGCTCATAGAACCCGAGATACTTAAAAAAAAATCTTGAATTACTATTAAAAAATAGTGATACTCATAATCTTATTTTAATGTTATAGAGTGTCGTTATTAAGTTAATTATAATGTTTGGAATTGGTCCTTTTGCAATATCTGTTGTGTGGACTAACTGCGATATTTAATCAAAAATCTTCCCCCCCCCCCCCCCCCCCACACACACACATCCCCTCCCCATCCTTGCAAATGTAACAAATTGGAGGGATGGGATAAGAGAGGTTCATTAATGTGTAAGAGTGGTCAAAGGGCTTTCCAATAATATGTCACATGAGGGGTTCATAAAAAGTTAGAAAATTATCCACTCGAGACTGTCACGCCCCCGGAATACAGCCCTCCTCCCTTTTTGAAATTTTTATAATTTATAAATGTTTGTCGGAGGGCTCTGCAAAAAAATTGTTTTTATTGTAGAAAATGTTACGATTTTAGATTTTTTTAACTGTAACCTAAATAGCATGTGAATCCTGCTAGGCAATATCATAATATATTTTTAATCTTTTTATATATCCTATAATAAAAAAATCGGACTTAAAATTTCTGATGATTAGTGGAGAAACACTAAGATTTAAATAATGTGCTGCAAGAAAGCATTATTTTTTGATAAAATAAAAAGTTCTTCATTGATTTTTACAAAAATTACATATTTGGATTCGGTGTTAAAAAATATACAAAGATACATAAATTTCAAATCTATAAATGCAATATTTGTAAAAATTTTATATACCACAGACAGACTGTCTCTCATTTTCTACTGATAAGAAAGTGAAAGCATTTATTTTTTATTTTAAAAAATCAATATTTTAATAATTAATTTTCTAATTAACCGATTTTAAAGAAGTTATATATTTGGAATCAGCATAACAAAATATGCATAGATGCATAAATTTCAAATCTATAAATGCAGTATTTGTAAAAATTTTATACTCTGCGAAACAATCCCAGTATAAAAATCATCTGTGGTTTTTATCACTCTGGCCAACCCCTTCCCCTCTTGCAGAGTTTGAGGAAGAATTTTCTTTGCGGTCTGATTAAAATTTGTGGTTTAGTTGGATTATGAATACTTTTTCATTCTTTTAATTGGGGTTTTTAATTAATAACACAACTAATAATTAGAAATTTAAAAGTCTAAGTCTTAAGTGCACCAGGAGAGGCCTTCGACTAGCCTCACAAAATTTTTCAGCTTTGTATGTGCAGTCGATTTTGCTAGTCATTGCAGACAGATGGACACACACAGAGTGAAACTTTCTTTTATTAGTATAGATTTATAATTTATCATTTCGGTATCCCTTTTTTTAAAAAAATCTACAAAAACTTCCATTTGAACTAGAGAAATCATGCTTTTCAATCCATAAATTTATCTTAAAAATGCCAATCGTCCAAATTTTGGTGAGAAACTAGAGATTTTCTGCTTGACTCCCATCCATACGTTTTACAGTGCATTTCTCCCAAATTTTTGTTGCTTTTAAAAATATTTAAATTTTTAACTGTCATGAATTTTATGTGATTTATTTTAAATTCATTCACTGTGCTGTGTGCTCTTGATTTGTTAAATTTGTTCCTAGTCTCTTCACTCCTAACATAAATATATTTATTTCATACCTGAAGTTTAGTAACCAATCTGAAATAAATGCCACTTAAAAATAAGATACATTTTATTAAATAAAATTCCTAGTTAAAATTGGCATATGAAATGGAAGACTTGCAAATTATCAAAAATTGATTCTGAATTGATAACTAATGTAATTTAGCAAAGCTCGGGGATCTCAAATTTTGTAACATTCTGGTGGTTAGCATGTTAATCTTTGCCAGTGACCTACTGCTATGTTGATCAACATGTGATAGTTACTTCGTTAAAATCTTAAAACCAAATATATATAAAATCATACAATGCTTTGAACATATAATTTTTGTTCTATAATTTTAAAAGTGATTTTTATGCAGCAAATATTTTTCTTTTAAATTTATTAAAAAGTCAAGAATATGTTAGATTTATTGAATTTGTCGCTGTTCTTCTTCTATCTAAATTTAAAATTTTTATTAAATAAAATATCTAGTTAAAATTGGCATATGAAATGGAAAACTTTAAAATTTCAAAAATTGTTACTGAATTGATAACAAAATGTAACTTAGCAAGGCTGAATGATCTCAACATTTTTAACATTATAGTGGTCAGCATTAATCTTTGCCGTGTTCAATCTTTCTCTGATCACAACAAAATGTCAACATCCATGGGAGGCTGATTAAGGCAAAATGGTAGTCTAGTATTCTTTAGGCCCTACTTCCTATGCCATCAAGAAACTTTAAAAAAAAATCGATGGATTACATGTGAGAACATATATATATGAATATATATACACGTCTATTTTTGTTTTTAACCTCGTCCCATTGTAAAAGTCCAAAATATTGATCATTACAGGATGAAAAACTAAAAAATACATTAAAAAAAAAAAAAAATGCAGATTAAATTGGTATTTCCAGAAATCGATGGTCCCAGAACCTTTGACCTATTTTGGCTTGTATTTTATTAATCAGGCTTTGATTATAAAAGAAAATTGTTTTTTAACACAGTGTTTAAATTTAATAATAGATTTAAAATTTTGATAATAACAATTTAGAATATTGTTTACTTTTTGTTTAATCCATGGATGGCTATAAAATCTGGTTTTATGCCAATTTTGCTATTTTACATAAATTTCATGTCAAGGTTAGATTAGTTTTGTACATAAAAGTTGCGTATGGCTGTTCTTTATCAAATGCATTTTTCTGATAAAGCTATTTTTATAGACAGATTTCCTGCTTTAATTCATTAAAGTTGTAGCTTATAATAAGATGTTCTTTTAGAATAAAGGTCTGATTAAAGCAGAAGCCCATGGGCTTGTTATCTCTTGAGTTATGGGAATGCCAAATTTAGAGTACGTTTTTTTATGTGTATAGTTTTAATTGTTTTTGATCTGGTACTGATTATAATAATTGACAAAGGTTTTTTTGTTTCCAATTTCTTCACAGTAATGCCAAGCAAATGCTCAATTTAGTTTGGGAAAACTGAACTGCATTCTGATCATCTATCTCAGTTAATAATTTAAAATTACTTTTTTTTTTCTCTCTTTTTAAAATAATAATTAATGTGTGATGTTATGTTAAAAGTACAAAAAGTGGCAAATTAGTGTGGAAATATAAAGTGTAAAATAAGATGTGAATTTTCATGAAGCAGTTTTTGCTATTATTTTTATAACAAATAAGGATTCTTCTACACCCGCAAAAAAAAGTAAAAAGTACTTTAAAAAGTCTTTTTAAAGTAAGCATTCAACTAATTTGGCTACTGCTTTTGGACAAATGCTACTATTTTTTTCATTGTAGGCTACTAAAGATACTACTTTTTGATGCCACTCAGCCCTGATGCCCCCCCCCCCTTCACCATAAAATCATTTTTTTTCGACACTTTCAGCCATTTTGATTCAAATTTTAATATGGAAGATATAGATAAATTAAATTTTTAATTAATTTAATTTCTCATCAGAACATACAATGGCAAACAAGAGCATTGTATTGTTGCCTTTGCAATTCATCATATTGTTGCCATGTTGCCAAGTAAGATGATTGATGGAATGATTTAGATATGAAATTGTTCCCCACAAACCAAAGAAGTTAATTAAATATTAATAAATGATCAATTGATACTGTATGGAGTAAATGATATGAAACCATTTCTGTTAAATAGAGAGGAAGTTTTCTGAAACAACTGACGAATAATAAGTTATGAATGTGTGCATTATAAATCAATAATCCTCTTTCAATTTTTTTTTTTTTTTTGGGGGGGGGGGGGGGTTAGTTAATCAATAAACCGTTGCACATAAAGTTTCCATACAATACTGCCCCCCCCCCCCCTCCATACTTAATCATCTATCCTCCTAACCATCCTATTGTATTTATTTTATTTATATTAATTAAACTGAAGATATAGATAAATTGTTATACCTGAATAGCTGTTGAAAAGGAAAGTGTGTTCAACAGTTCCAAAATCATTTGTAACTGCATTAAGATTTAATTATGACTGATTCTGATGAATTCACATCGATCAAATAGGTTTTTTTTTTTAATAGCAGTTGGATTTAAGCAAGAGTACAGTGATTGATTGGAATAGTTATCTTCAATAAGTTTGTATGTCTAACCTTCTAGAATGATATTCTGGAAAAATTAGAGGGCCTATAAAGATTGTAGAGAAACTGGGTCTTTTTAGAAAACAAAATAATCAATCTTGTATTTTTAAAATTTTCAGCAGGGTATCTTCCTGATAATCTTCTATATTCAGGAAACATGGACGATGCATTCAGCCAAGGCTATTGGCTGAAAATTATAAACATGTAACGAATTTGAAGTAACAGTGATGTGTTTTTGGTGTTAAATCTTATTGTTTGGTGGCAGTTGTTTTTTGTGGAAAGTGATGAAAGGGATAATAGTCAAGTACCAAAAATATTATTCTTAAAATTTATATATTTAAATGCTATTCTTTTTTGTGTAGAATAAATTAATTTATAATGCAAGTAGGTAATATCAATCAAAATAAAATTAAGCAGAAAATGGATTTTAAAATACTGATTTTTACAACTTAAGTTAGCAGCTGTAAGTAGTCATATGAAGTGCACAGAGCCATATGAGTGAGAGGGTTGAAGTTGATGAGTCTTTGTTCAAGTGCTATGGTCAAAAGACTTCTTTTTTTAATATATATAGCATTATGATTTCTAGGAATTTAATTTATTCTCATATTGAAAAAATGTTTTTGATTTAGATTGTTTTAAATTTTTAACACTTTTAAATGAAGCTGAATGACATTTATGAAAGTTTTGATTTTTTCATATATATATTTTAAAATCTTACTTGTAAATATTCTTTGTTTACAACATAAAATGTATGATTTATTTTCTTTGACTTTTGCAAAAGCAGCATTTGTGTAGGGCAAACCAATATACTATTTTTTTTTTCATTAAAAAAAAAAATGCATTCTAAATGTGTTTTGAAAATATATGTATTTGGAATTTTTGTATTTTGAGGTATTTTGCATATTTAGTGTTGACTGTGGGCCAATTTGGCAGAGCGCAGCACTCGGCAGCCCTTTAAAACTATATTACATGCCCGTAATAATTTTAGAATTAGTATGTCAGTATAGTATATATTATAGCCAATACCTATTGTAGTACAGTACATCACAGCTCATTATATCGCCCAGATAAATTGTTCTTTTTTTGTGTCTCCCAAAAAATAAAATGTTGTAACATATTTTTTCTGCATAATTTTTGTGTTTTCATGTCATAATTCTTTTTTTTTAGGGCCGTACAGGTGTAATGATTTGTGCTTACTTACTCCATAAAGGTATGCATAAAACCGCCGAAGAAGCACTTAAGTTTTATGGTAATGCTCGAACTCACAATTGTAAGGTAATTATTTTTTTTTATGTGTTAATTTTTTAAGTTGAACTTCCAGATGTTATGACAAGTTTATTTAAACTATGTGCTAAATAAAATAACATAATGAAAGTTTTTAAGTTATGAATCCTCTCCCCCCCCCCCCCTCCTTATCTCTCATACACACAACTTTGAATTCACATTTTACAGATTTAGCTCTGACTTAGCTTATGAGGAAAATTTATTTATTTTTAATATGAATAATAATCAGACCGTGCAAAGCTCCTATTTTTCCTACTTTCTCTTATTTTTTTAGGTCTCATTCATTTTTTCCCTGTTTTTTCTTAATTTCTCCTATTTTTTCGCTGTAAAACAGAATGCTTCAATTTCTACATTCAATGATCTGTCATCATTATTACATACATCACAAGTGATTCGGCTCTGAATTTTCTGAAAATGTAAAAAAAAATTGGTCATCATTCCAAAACTTGGACCAAAAAAAAAAAAAAAAAAAAAAAAAAAAAAAACCCCTCAAAAATTGACAGATTATTGCTGAAAAAAAAAAAAAAAAAAAAAAAAATTTAATTAATTTTTCAACTACTTTTCAGCAGTGAAATTACATTGGAAATTATTGAATATTAAAGACGTGAATTATCACGTTGCTAACCAAGCATAAACCAACAGAGTGAAAAATGTCCAAGCCGGGAATCGAACCCGGGCCCCTGGAATAGATCTCCAGTGCTCTACCATTAAGCCACAAGGACGATGCCCAGCTTAGCATATCTCACTCACATAAGTTGGTAAGACTGCTACCGCAGTTATCAGATGGAATAGTCTTCATGAGCACACAATCTAGCAGCATAACATGAGACGCAAAGGAACCCAGCATCGGTGAATATACAACTTTAATTAATTTTTCAACTACTTTTCAGCAGTGAAATTACATTGGAAATTATTGAATATTAAAGACGTGAATTATCACATTGCTAACCAAGCGTAAACCAACAGAGTGAAAAATGTCCAAGATGGAAATCGAATCATATTCCATCTGATAACTGCGGTAGCAGTCTTACCAACTTATGTGAGTGAGATATGCTAAGCTGGGCATCGTCCTTGTGGCTTAATGGTAGAGCACTGGAGATCTATTCCAGGGGCCCGGGTTCGATTTCCGGCTTGGGCATTTTTCACTCTGTTGGTTTACGCTTGGTTAGCAATGTGATAATTCACGTCTTTAATATTCAATCATTTCCAACGTAATTTCACTGCAGAAAAGTAGTTGAAAAATTAATTAAAATTGTATATTCACCGATGCTGGATTCCTTTGCGTCTCATGTTACACTGCTAGATTGTGTGCTCATGAAGACTATTCCATCTGATAACTGCGGTAGCAGTCTTACCAACTTATGTGAGTGAGATATGCTAAGCTGGGCATCGTCCTTGTGGCTTAATGGTAGAGCACTGGAGATCTATTCCATTGGCCCGGGTTCGATTCCCGGCTTGGACATTTTTCACTCTGTTGGTTTACGCTTGGTTAGCAATGTGATAATTCACGTCTTTAATATTAAAAAAAATTGTCAATCGTTTGCAGAAAAAAATCGCCTCATCAAAGGATCGTAGAAAAAATGCAGATTTCGTCAAAGGATTGTGGGAAAAATGTAAATTTCATCCAAGGATCGCAGAAAAAAGTGGGAATTCTGTCAAAGGATCACGGGAAAAGCACGAATTTCGTAAAAGGATCGAGGAAAAAATCAGATTTCATCCAAGGATCGCTTAAAAAATGCAAATTTTATCCAAGGATCGTGGAAAAAGATAGGAATTTCATTAAACGGTCACAGAAAAAATGCGAATTTCGTCAAGGGATTGAGAAAAACAAAACAAATTTCATCAAAGGATAGCAGAAAAAATACGAATTTCGTCAAAGGGTAATGGGGTAACAAGTTAAATTATCAAAAGAAGTACAAAAAGCAGCCAGACTCAGTTTGTCATTGTGTTTTTCTGTGCTACGAAAATATCATCATATCCAGACCTGAATTTCCTTACTGTTGTCCATCAACAGTGTCTCTAATCTATTCCTTTTATTTCTACCAAATCTTTGTTCCTTTTTTCAAAATAATATGACGGTATTTTCATATGAAGTGTGATTATGACACGTATGTAATAGAAGACAAAAAATTTGCAAACCTTAAACTAATGCTGCTTTTCTCTAAATACAGTAGAAGATCTTTATAACGCAATTCTATATAACGCAATTCTCCATATAACGCACAACTTCTCAGATGTAAACAATGATTTTTGCAATTAAAAAGCACCTGCATTTTCACATTGTAAAATATTGCTACTCTCTAGGGGGCTAAATTTGATACATTAGTTCAACTTTATCTTCTAACTTAAGACCTTTTTACTGAAAAAATGCTATTATTACAATAAACATTTTCGAAAATGTCTAATATAAGGGATGGTTGTGTCAGTTATATTTGGATCATGTTTATAAAGTAAATTTAACAATGTCTGACCTATATCATGCAAAAACTTATAATTTGGATAACTCTTGGTAACAAGAATGCAGTATAAAGATATTCTAATGTATTTTGATGTGTTTAAGACATATTTGGCCATGTTTACAAGGTGAATGTAATGATGTGACCCATATAACGCAAAATTCTATATAACGCACAACCTTGCGTTTTTAGGTTTGCGTTATAAAGATCTTCTACTGTATATGCAATTTTTCTAGGTTTAAATCTTACATTTACAGTATTGATTAAAATTGCTTCCTTAACTATTCATTTAGCAATTGGGTATCTTATTATTTTCATGCTCAATGATTCCAAGATAGGAAAATAGAAATTTAGTTTTGATTTTAATTATTTAAATGAAATCGGTGTACTTAAACTTTTATTAAACAAACCAATAATTATAATTTTTATGTTTTTAGTTTCAGTATTTTTCTTTGGAAAGGAATTTTTATGTATAAGTATCATTATCGTAAACACACACTGACCATATCATTTCAGCTGGAAAATAAAGCAATTTGTTTCAAGTTGGGAAATTTTTGAATTATAAGTTGGAAAATTTTATAATTCTGTATATTCCCCCCCCCCCCCCCCCCCCAATTTCTCATTCTTCTAAGTTGAGTTTAATCTCTAAAAGCAGATTCAAACCACCCCAAAATGCAAAAATTCTGAAAACCGCATAAAACTAAATTAAAAAAAAATCTAATCAAAAATCCAAATTTGGGGTTCGGACTGCATTGCCTCAGATATAGAAGTGCCTTTGTGGTATAAAAAATTTAAAGAGATGCCGTGAAATAAATAAATTGAGTTGCAGTAAAAATAAAAATAAATAGTCTTACTTAAATGATAATAGTTGACAAGAGAGGCTTGTTCAATGAAGACACATATTCATATTAAATCCAACTTTATTCTTGAGAAATGGAGAGAGGTGAAGCAGGAGGTAATATATAATCTGGTCACTGTACATATCAAAAAACGTTCCATGTAGTATTATTAAAAACTTGCAGTAATTCCATGATAAAAATGAATGCTGGTTAAAATCACTTTTTAAAGAAGGTCTTGATAATAAAAAGTCCGAAATCAAACATGCGTTAAATTAAAAAGCCAGAGACCGAAGATAAACTTTTAGATATCGAGATATAGCTATTGAAGAACATCGCTCTTTGAATTTAGGCACTAAGGCCCGAAATTCAAAAGACAATCACATTGTCAAAAATACATCTTAAACTTTCGTAAATCTGTTCAAAATCCGTTAAAAAACTGGCTGCATTGATATATATACTACATAAAAGGGGTTTACAAAACTACATCCAGAATTGATTTAAATCTATTTGTTAAATTAAAATTGCGTATTAATTGTAGAACGAATGACAGCACGGAGAAAACAAAACTATGGTCAAAAGGCAATCAAAGACACACCTCTAATATGATGCGGTCGATGTCACTTGCAACATGCGCTGTTTCTAAAAATAGAACAGGAAGAGGGGGAAAAGCTGAAATAAAAAGTTCTGTTACTTGCGCTAAAAAGGAAAGAAAAAAAAAGCGATTTGAATGATCTTTTGAGTCGAAAATAAATAGCTTAAAACGTGAGATAATAATGCTGCATTACAATTAAAAAAAAAAAATAATAAATGTGATTACTACATCACATTACCCCCATTCGCCGAACAAAATTTTAGATGACCAAAATGTGAAAAAGGTAAATCTTGAAAGAGCTTTTCCAACAAAGGGAAAACAAAATTTTAAAAGCCAAGGTAAAAAAAAATGTAGAATAAAATTTAAGTGCCATAAGAAAAAAATTTTTGTTTAAGTGCATGTGCACATTTAGGGAACGTACATGTACAGTGACTAAAGAGAAAGAAAAAGAATATACATCAAGTAGTACATTCAGATTTCAATAGTATACATAACATGATAGTATACAATAATATTAAGTCCCATTGCAATCACAGGCAAAGAAAGGCACCTTCCTGTGTGATATGATCTCTACAATTTAAAATATTACTCTTTTAATATTTTAAAATTTTATAAATCCAAAAGCTAAATATTTTTTTTTTTTTTAGCCAAAAGAGACCACAAATTTTTTTTTGAATTCAATAAGATAAAAATAAGGTACACTTATGAATCAAAATTTATAAAGTTGCAAAAGTAAAGCAACATGAAGTCAGAAGTACCCTCTCTAAATATACTCTGACTGCCTAGGAAAATAATTAAAAATTGAAAACTTCAAAATGCATAAATCATTTCTACTATTCAATTTTCTCATAATATGGAAAACTTCAAAATGAGTAAATCATTTCTACTATTCAATTTTCTCATAACATTGAAAACTTCAAAATGAGTAAATCATTTCTACTATTCAATTTCTGCATATTTATAAAAATAAATTGCAATGAGAGAGTCGAGAATATTTTACTTGTATATTCCGACAACCTAGGACTTAAATTTCATTAATCATAATAATAGTTTAAAAAAATTGTCATAATCAGGAAAAAATTTAAATTACCAAACAAGTGTACCATTAAAATATTTAGTTTAATTCCTTCAATAATTTAATAGTAAAATTTAAATTTCTATGCTTGTAGAAAAAATATTTTAAATTAACTTTAAACAACAGTTGAAATTAAATTAAAGAGCTGCAAAAATTTAAAAAATATTGTAGAGTAAACAGACAATTCTTCATGATACCATGCCATTAGACACATTCAGGAACCCTGTAAGGATATCTATATCAAAACACAAAACTACAGCTGGATCCGATCTCCATAAGAGACTTCTGAGATCTTGTGCAAGATAATTAATTAAATAATTCAGCATAGAAAAAGAAACAAAAAAAATAGTGTATTTTACAGACGTAAAGAAGGTCTTGGTATAAACCACAAATGGTTGGATATAAATAGTACTGTGAACTATTCAAACACTTCTATTTTGTTGAAAAAAAAGGCACAGTTAGCACAACAACACATCACCAATTATGAATATTTAGCAGAATATGGTGAATATACTTTTAAAGAAAAATCAGTAGACACTGCTGGCAAAAAAAAGGACAAACCATGGTAGCACATTCAGGAGTAACACAGCACTAAGGATGATATTAATACAACACACACACCATGACGAGTAGAGGACAAAATCAGGTAGACAAAATCGGTAGTCAAGAAGCACTTTTTAATTATGATTCTTAGAGAATTGTTGAAGATTCACTGACGAAATACTTCAAAAAAAGATGCGCTGGTAAATATGTTCGTTCACTAAGAACTAGTGCTTTTCTTCATATGAAAGGTGCAACTAAAAATTTTCTTCATTTAAAACTATATCTTCATGATCAATTTAAAATAATTTTCTTGCATAAATTGAAAAAGTGAGGCATATGGCAGATTAAAAAAAATTGAAGCAATTGGGTTATGAAATAAAGAAAAGACACTATAATAATAATTGACATATAAAAATCTTCAGAAATAAGTAAATAAGCAAACATTCTTGAGCTTAAACATTTTCTGTAGATCAAATAACAGTAAATTTTATAAATAGTTGTAGAATATGGTATGATGTAGGAGTCAAACACTTCCAATGCGAGGATGAAACTTTGCCGCTTATCCCTACATAAGGATGAAAATTTTCCGCTCACAAGTAAACGTTGACTGGAAAATTCTATTGTTTATGAAAAAATAATATATATACTGATTTAGCTTCAAAACCAACTTCAAAAACACACTGGAGAAGATCAGAGATTAATGGATTTTTTACTACATAAATTACTGATAATTCACCAGGAACATCAAAGCCGAAAATGGAGCACAAATCTTTATTGGTTGCTGTAAATGAGGAACAGATTTTTTTTGCTTGCAGGTATGTATTAACACTTTTTCAGAACAATATTTCCACACACCAGAGAAGCGTTTCAAAAAATGGATTAATAACAACACTCTTGAAGGCAACTTCAGCAGGTAAGCAAATGTGAATAAGAGAGTTAAGTAAAACTATTGTCATGTAAAATTTTACCAAACTATTTCAGTCATGAGGATGATAAAGGAGAATGAATTTTTTTAATTTCTTCTTTAAGCAAAAAAAAAATAATAATAAAATAAAAATAAAAATAAAAATAAAAAAGTCATTAAATTTTGATGAAGCCACATAATTCTGGAAAATTGAAGCACTGAGAGTTACAATGAGAACAGTTTGTAGAAAGCAAACAGAGTTCTTGAAATTTAAATTGGTAAAAGAACACTGCACTCACCAAACACCAAAATCGATATTAGCAGTCAAATCATGCACTAAATGACAAAAATATCTGGAGAATAAAAGTGGAAAGTGGTACAAGAACACGTTATATATATATATATATATATATATATATATTGTAAAAAGTTATTGAAGGTATTTTTGGAATAAAAATTATAAATTGATATATTTAAAAGCAGAGAAGACTTCAAAAAATCATGCAGGATATATTACAGCTATGAATTTCATGAAGAACTTCAGCTCCTTTGCAAGTAATAGATAAGAACAACTTCAGTAAAATAATTTAAACTTCAATAATTATCACAGATTCCAAGAGGAAAAAAATAATTTTCTTCAATAAATATCTTAATTTTCATAATATATCTTCAAATTCATTAAATATTTTATTGTATAAGTGCCATAAAATAAAATTTAAAAACCCAATATGAGAACAAGTATAAAAACCATAGCCTTTTGTTAAATAAATTTGTTCTTAAAATCAGAGAACAATTTTTAGAATTCATTTCAGAATTTCAAAATTCATTAAAGATTTTCTATGATAAATATCTTTTAATGCACCATAAGAATAAATAAATTAGAGAATAAATAAATAAATTTCTTGATTTTTAAAATAATATTTCATTCTTCAATAATTTAAAAACAGCAATAATTTTGTCAAGACATTTCAAAATGAAAACTAGTAAAGGAATTTTTTTTTTTTTTAAATTATACTATGCTCAAAAATTTAAAATCATGGAATCACAAATAAAACTTGAGAGCAAAAATTTCATTACGATGTTTGATCGATCTTCAGCCGTTAAAACAGCTAAATGTTCCATCTGAGAACAGCAGAATATTATAATTTTCTTAAAATTCCATATTAAAAAATAATAATTCTAAAACAATTTATTTGAATTTCTTTCATTATATTTCAATAAAGCAAATCTTCAAAATTTTATGCAAAAGAAAATTCAGTCAGGAACAAAATTTCTTCTAAGATAAAAACTTACATTTTCCTTTTTATAACAAGAACAGAAAATATTGCGAAAAAGAACAACGACAAATATAATGCTAAAACATTTTCAAAATTCCATTAAAAAGAGCAGTTCTTCTATTTGAGAACAATTTTCTTTGAAAAGAATTCATCAATCAACTGTCAAAAATACGGCAAAAAAAAAAAAAAAAAAAAAAAAAAAAAAACATTGAGTTATTATTTAAGGCATCACGTTGTATAAATAAAGCAAAAACACCGACTGTTCTTTTTTGTCACGGAAACCAAACGTGGTATAAATATTTTAAAGAGATGCCGTGAAATAAATAAATTGAGTTGCAGTAAAAATAAAAATAAATAGTCTTACTTAAATGATAATAGTTGACAAGAGAGGCTTGTTCAATGAAGACACATATTCATATTAAATCCAACTTTATTCTTGAGAAATGGAGAGAGGTGAAGCAGGAGGTAATATATAATCTGGTCACTGTACATATCAAAAAACGTTCCACGTAGTATTATTAAAAACTTGCAGTAATTCCATGATAAAAATGAATGCTGGTTAAAATCACTTTTTAAAGAAGGTCTTGATAATAAAAAGTCCGAAATCAAACATGCGTTAAATTAAAAAGCCAGAGACCGAAGATAAACTTTTAGATATCGAGATATAGCTATTGAAGAACATCTCTCTTTGCATTTAGGCGCTAAGGCCCGAAATTCAAAAGACAAATCACGTTGTCAAAAATACATCTTAAACTTTCGTAAATCTGTTCAAAATCCGTTAAAAAACTGGCTGCATTGATATATTTACTACATAAAAGGGGTTTACAAAACTACATCCAGAATTGATTTAAATCTATTTGTTAAATTAAAATTGCGTATGAATGGTAGAACGAATGACAGCACGGAGAAAACGAAACTACGGTCGAAAGGCAATCAAAAACACACCTCTAATATGACGCGGTCAACGTCACTTACAACATGCGCTGTTTCTAAAAATAGAACAGGAAGAGGGGGAAAAGCTGAAATAAGAAGTTCTGTTACTTGCGGTAAAAAGGAAAGAAAAAAAAGCGATTTGAACGATCTTTTTGAGTCGAAAATAAATAGTTTAAAACGTGAGATAATAATGCTGCATTACAATTTAAAAAAATAAATAATAAATGTGATTACTACATCACAGCCTTTCTCCAAAATTTCGTAGCTCTGAATGCAGTGGTCTCTTCAGAACAGAACACACACATTCACATACAAGCATCTTTTCTTATTACACACTGAGTTAATTACAGATTAGGGTGTAAAAAAATCGGATTTATTTTTTTCCCCGTGTTAAAATATTAAACATCTACCAAGAATTAAGCATTTCAAAAATGAATAACCCTCCAATTACTAACATAATCTATGTTTTTTTTTTGCTTTAATTAATAAAATTTTAATTATGTAATTACAGAAATTACAAAAAACTGCAAATAAAAATTCTTTAGTAACATACAACATTATGTGCATTAATATTTTGTAATAATTATGTAAACCAATATTAAATACTGCTTATATTTTAAAGTTATTGATAAATTGCATGTAATTTTAAATTGATGATACAGATTAAATTTTGTAATTATTAAACAATTAACTGTTTAATTAAGAACACAATCTACATTTTTGAAAAAGTGGTTGAAAAAAAGTTTTGAATAATAGTTTGATAAATTCATAAAGCAGCCAGTAATTTTACACAGGTTCTAAAGTGTATGCATATCAAATTGATCAAAAATTGTAGCAATGTTACAGCAAACTCACACATAATTTATAAATAGATTACAAAAATTGTATTTTTGAAATTTAAATCAGATTTTTCCCCCACAACATTAAAATATTTGAATAGCTACTAAATGTTATAATATTTTGAAGTTATTTAACATTTAGTTAGATTTTTTTTAAATGTATAATACATCTTTTTACACAGTTTAATATTGTTATAATTAACAATAACAATTATTACATTTTTTGCAAGTGATTTAGTGATCGTTTTCATTATTGATTATAATGCTTTTTCACACCATTTTAAAAAATCAGAAAATATATGATTTTATCATCTGATTTAAATCAATTGATTAAAATCATTGACACTCTATTGCTGTGTGTATTGCATATAAAAGAATGAATAACTTGATTATTAAAAGAAATTATGACATTACAAGTTATATTAGATTTAAATATCATTTTTAAATTAAACTAGGGGGCTCGGCCCCCTACGAGCTACGCTCGCCAACCCCTGTCCAGACACCGCAGGCTCTAAATGCACGCTAATTTGATCGGCTTTAAAAAGATTTCGAAAGATTGAATTATAATTTAAAAAACAGTGGCGATCTCCCTATAAACGAATTTCTATTCATTTCATATTCATTGGGGAATTTTAACGCCAAATCCGCTGCGGTACTACTTGATTATCCCGTCGACCAATTTCGCCAAATTATATAAATCGTCAAACCACTCGCCAAATTATACAAATTCACATAATTTTTATTTTAAATAACGAAAGAACAAATAAATTCATACAACATTAATAAAAATACAAATAAAACGTCGAAATAAAAATAACTTGATGACGTAGACACGTGTAACAACATTTCAAAATAAGCTAATATAAAAGGAATTAAGTAAACAGAGTCTTTGTCTCCTGGTATTTTTTAACAAAGCGAAAAAAAAGCTCTTTTAAATGAGACATTTTAAATTAATCGTTTTTAATCTGACGTAATTTTTACCAAGCTATTCTTTCTCTTTTAAATAATCGTGTGAAAGTACTTTTGTTAGCAATGAAATATTATTTGCGGTTTCCTAACAAAAATAGTTGAAAATATCCTCTCAAAATATTAAATAAATGTCTAGCGCAATTTCTAAATTTAAACTTTTTTGCAATATTATTTTGTGTTCATTTTATGTAATAACTATAATGTGACGTACATATGACGTAATTTCTCATAAGACTTCTAACGCATGTTAATGAATTTATTATTTTACAATATCCTTTCTCTTTTAAAATTCACGTGTGTACTTTTTATGACGTAATTTTTAATAAGTTCCTGCTTTTTATACATAATTATTTAATTCTAATTTGAAAGTTTTTTTCCTGTTTATAATAGTCACGTGTAAATAAATTTTTAATTTGAAGCAAACATTATTGCTTGCGCTTTTTATACAGTTGGCAACAGTTTAAATTAGTACAATTTTCTGAAATCTGTAAAAAATATCTCTAGAAATGCTGAAAATTTGAATTTAAAATAGAAATAAAACCTGAAAAAAATGAGTCAAAATAAAAAAATTAATGCAATCTGCACTCCGGCAAATTCTAACGCATAAAATGATCTAAAAATGATTACACTGCCATGTATAGTTTTTGCTGCTATAAAACTTTTTTAGTGGAACGATTTTATCCAACTTTAGCATTAAATATCTCTTAAAATAATTCTTCGATTTGAAAACTGTCTGCATCAGCGTGTTTATCAAACATTTCTGTATAAAACCACTGATTTTCATATTTTTGTATGCATTATTTTTTTCAATATTAACGAAGAAAGACCTCCAGTCACAAAAAATTCAAAACCGGCGGCGGCGGTGACAGCGGTAGTTACTTTTTTTTAGAATAGAGAGATGCTTTTTATGTTTGTTAGATAAAAAACCATGCTTTTTACAAACTTACTGTACTTAAAATTTTTCACAATACTCAGGAATTACGCTTAGAAAGAATTATTTAAAGCTTTGTTTTGTGTATTCATAAGTCACAATACCTGTAGAAACTTTCCAAATTATGTTCATCTTAGATTTGAATACTCTTTTATGTCATTTTAAACATTTAGAAAATTTTTGATTTTAATCAATGATTTTTTTTTTTTAAATCACTTGATTAAAATCATGATTTAAATCGCTGATTAAAATCATGATTTAAATCGCTGATTTAAATCGTTGACACCCTATTACAGATTGACTTAAAGAAAAATTTTGTTTAAGAGTAATTGTGTATTTGACAAATTATATTTCAATAAATTATCTTAAATGTAATTATTTTTTTTTCTTATTACTTTCAATATGTGTATTACTATTTTTGAAAACAGATATTTCCTATTTTTGCTTTCTTCTATCTTTACAAGAAGAAAGTATTGGATTCGTGAAAATTTTCGACTTTCGGTTTCCGACGGATTTACGCGTTTTATGGGTTAGAGATTCCGAAAATCATGTTTTTTAAAAAATGTGTGTCTGTGAGTCTGTCTGTCTGTCTGTATGTGACAAAAAGTTTGTGGGCTCTCTATCTCAAGAACTAATGCACGGAATTTAATAAAAATTTATAATCAGTTATTCCCTGATATAAATTGGTGCTGATTAGTTTTTGGTGTAAATTGCTCCACAGGTGGTGCTGCTATGCAGCCTTTTTCACGATTTCCTCAATAGCTCAGTTTCCAGAACTAATGCACGGATTTTCATCAAACTTCAGATTCAGTTATTCTTTGACATGAATTGAAGTTTTGTACATTTTGGTGTAAATCGCTCAACAGGTGGCGCTGCTATACTGTATTTTTTACAATTTCCGCAATAGTTATATCTCAACAACTAATGCTTGGATTTTCATCAAACTTCTGATTCAAGTATACTTTGATATGAATTATTTTGTGTTTTTGTGTTTGTGTTTTGGTGCAAATCTCTCAACAGGTGGCGCTGCTATGCTGCACTTTTCAGAGTTTCCATTATAGTTGTATCTCAAGAACTAATGCAATAATTTTCACCAAACTTAAGAATCAGTTAATCCTTGACATGAATTGACATTTTGTATATTTTGGTGTAAACCGCTCAACTGGTGGCGTTGCTATGCTGTATTTTTCAGAATTTCCACTATAGGTGTATCTCAAGAACTAATGCACGAATTTTCATCAAACTTTAGAATCAGTTAGTCCTTGACATGAATTGGCCTTTTATACAGTTTGGTGTAAATCGCTCAATAGGGGCACTTCTATGCTGTTTTTTGGGATTTCCACAATAGCTCTATCTCAAGAACTAATGCTTGGATTTTCAACAAACTTGAGATTCAAGTATACCTGGATGTCAATTATTGCTGTTTATGTATTGGTGTAAATCACTCAACAGGTGGCGCTGCTGTGCTACACTTTTTCAGAATTTCCGCTATAGTTTTATCTCTAGAACTAAGGCACAAATTTTTATTATACTTCAAATTCAGATACACTTTGATATGAATTGGTGCTAAATTGATGTAATTTCTTGTACTATTTAAATGATTTAATTGACGTGATTTGTATAGAAGAAAGTTTTGTGATGGCCACAACATACTTGTTTCCTATTTATTTGATAATTTTTTCCCTATTTTGTCCTACTTTATTGATTTTTTCCTCCTATTTTCCTGCTTTTTTTGGAAAAAAGATGCTGTCGGGCCTGAATAATAATCATAAAATTTCATTAACGTTGAAAATCAGTTTCAAAATCTGCATTTTTTTTTCCCTTATCCAATAAAATTTTTACATCTTTGAGTTAGATTTGTCATTCTATGTTTTGATATAAGCTCAGGGGCATAGCTATGGATATGTTTTTGGTCGAGGGAGGGGGGGGGGGCAGGGGGGGGGAGAAAATTCGGAAACTAAAACATAAAATTTTTAATTATTTTTTTGTTTAATAAAAAATTAAACACACATTTTTCTCTTAGCGTCTTGACTGCTAGGATGTATGCTGCATACGTCCTCTCATTTCAGTAATCACTGACCTTTATGTATACACCGTACATTGTTCACTACACAGTAATGGTTGCATATTTGAACCAGATTGGTCTGTGATGTGTAACTGATATAACAGGGTACTTGTTGAAGGTGAGTAGTAATGACCTTGATTCTACTACAAGGACGCCACTAGAAGGCAAAATTAAGCCTGCTAGTCAAGCGGTTCATTCTAGTCTTCAAATAAGCCCACCTGATGATAACATCATCCAGTTTAACAAAATCCCCTATTTTACTTTTACATTTTAAATCCATTAAACTGTCAAGTCTGTCACCACTCACAGTATTTGCCATATATTTTTAAAATTTTAATTGACTAAAGATTCTTTCATTAGATGCAACACCATAAGGATAAGCTGCTTTGAATGTTAAGATATGTAGTTTGGCGGTGTGACCCAAATAGTCTTTGAATTTAATGGCACGAGTGAAAAGTTTGTAAAGTGAGTTAACATTTGGTTTGAACATAAATCAAATATTATTTCCATTTGACTCTGCAAGTCATGTTCATCTGGTTTCTCATATCCAGGAGGAAACATTAATAACTTTTCTAAATTAGTGATACTGAAATTTACCTTGCAGAATTGTAAGTTAAATATCCAATGTATTGATGCAACGTTTTCCTGATATAGGGAACATTGTCATTTAAGCCCATTAATTAAATTGTTGAAAATTTCTTTGTTTTTTCTTCTAAAACATGTGTATCAATGTTCATCGCTGTGCCATTATTTTTTCCTATTCTCTTTGGTGGAGCCCTTTCTCTACTGTGCTTTCGGAAGTCAGCTTTCTCAGTCACATCCAAATATTCATCAGTGCTTGTGAACTTGCCTATAAGGAAATATTTTCTTTTGTTTCTTCAAAATTTTTTTCATGTGCAAAGTGTAAGTTTACTGTGTGTGTTAATTTCTTCTTCAGTTGATGGACTGCTTTCATGGTCATATTTCTTTTCCAAATTCTCATCTCCATCTTTTTCCTTTTTCACCCTAGAATGGATTTTTAGTGCTCCAAATTCTTGCATGAAAACTCTATTCCCATTATGAAGGGTTCTTTCGTGTTGGGATTCATAGCCATTTTTTAATACAGCTTTAAGGGCACAACACTGGACTTTTGCTTTCAAATTTCATAAACACCTATAAATATAAACGAACAGGACTGCTGCACACAAATAAAAGTAAAATATGACAAATTTATCAGAACCAACGACTTCTTGTATTCACATTCGCTCATATAATGCTTTTTTCTTGACAGCAAAGGGTTAACCAATTTTTTCAGCAAAAATCATGAGAATGGGTAAAAGATTGTTTGTCCGAAACTTGCAAATTAGTTCAAAAATTAGTGCAATTGGGGAAAACGCATCAAATCTTTTTGCCCAGCTGTGCTTCAAAGCAGGAGGTAACATTCCTTTATGTTGTGCTACAAGTGACCTAGAATTTTCAAAAAAAGCTCAATCCCTTTTGATTAAAATAGCTAGATTCTCTTTTTGGAGATAAAGGTGAGGTTGAGTGAAATTTTTGAAAAAGATGCAAGGTTTTGGTGGAAATAAAGGAGGTGGATTAGGCGCATCCCACACTGAGACGACAAGCGACATGTAGCGCAAAAACTGGTCGAAACAAAGAACAAAGTTGTTTCAAACCTGTTTTAAACCAGTTTTTCCAGCGAATTCAAGCGACATGTCTTATGTGTCGCCTTAGTGTGGGATGCGCCTTAGAGTCATCTGTTGATGCACAGGAGTAAAGAAATTCAGATTTTGTAGATGTAACATTTTTGTAGAACTTAAAAACACAATGATAGATTGAGTGTGGCTGATTTCTTTTTGTATTTCTTTTGATAATTTAAAAGTTGTTTACTGTTACATCACTCAAAAATGTAATCACTAAAGCAATAAAAATTTCGTAACTTTTTTTACTATTATTTTTTAAAAATCTCTCAAAAATCTAGAATATCCCAACTCTAAGCTCAAATTTCCCAAGTTCACATTTTTTTTTTTTTTGGGGGGGGGGGGGGGGGGGCTGGGGTTCCATGGCAACGCCTCTGTATAAGCTATACATCAAACGTAGAATTCGTTAAATGTAGCCAATGCCTTAATTATTTCAGTATTTTAGAGAAATGTTAAAGTTATAACTGATTTAAATGATGTTGAAATCTATGTCAGAAAACAGCTCAATTCAAACTAGAGTCTTTGTCCTGCACACATTGTATTCAGTTATGCTTGAGCTGAACCTCAAAATTCTATTTGGAGTTGACTCAATAAATTCCTGAATTCAACATATGTCAACTTGAAATGAAAGAAAATTCATTCATTTGTTATTGCAGTTATGAAAAAATAATCTAAAATTATATCTTTAATATCAATTTCATTTATATATTTTGGTTTTAATTATATATTTTATGTAGAAAAAGGAACATATATAGATATATACTCATTCAGGGACCGCGCTAAGAAATTAAGACTATTAGCCAACACATTAGCCAAATTTGAAAGTCATTAGCCAAATTTATCTATTATTAGCCAAAAGTATATTGTGCATATATTACATTATATATACATATATATGATATATATCTATATTACATATAGATATATATCATATATATATAATTATTATCATTAACCCTTTCAACACTGACATTATCAATGGGCAACAAAGCATTTTCTCACCATATTACAGCTGCTGTGTGTTTAAGTACTTCACACATTTTTATTTTCTATTTAAATTTTTTACTCTGCACAAAAATAAAAATCTTATTTTAGAGTACTATTATAAGTTTGATAAATCATAAGTTTATAAGAAGAATTTTTATTTTTTTCTCTTATTTTTGCAACACATTTTTAAAATATGTAAAAAAAATTGTTATGTTCAAACAAAAATCAGATATATAACTGTTGGAATGTTATTCCATATGGAAGGCATGAATACGAAATTCCTCAATAGGTAAACAATAAAAAGTTAAAAGTTTTACCTTTATGTTTTGATGTATTTCAATAGAAATATATTCTTCTTAGGATGAACAAAAAACATTTATTTGAAGATTAAATACACTAGAATAATATACCGGGTGTCCCAAAAAGGACTGACTGATTTTAAAATTCAATAACTTGCAAACGGTGACAGATATTAAAAAAATTCTTGCAGGAGGGTTATGCATAAGGTCAAAAGTTTTATTACAGTGATTTTCAATTTTAGTTCGATTTACAAACAATAGATGGCGCTGTAAGCAATAGTCGCTCAATTCAGGCTCGATTTTTGGTACTTCGTGGCCCGGATAATACATTTCCATCTCCTTTTTCTGCATGGAACAAGATAAAGGACCAAAAATCGAGCCTGTATTTAGCGACTATTGCTTACAGCGCCATCTATTGTTTGTAAATCGAACTAAAATTGAAAATCACTGTAATAAAACTTTTGACCTTATGCATAACCCTCCTGCAAGAATTTTTTTAATATCTGTCACCGTTTGCAAGTTATTGAATTTTAAAATCAGTCAGTCCTTTTTGGGACACCCGGTATATGCTGGACACAATACTGATCACACTTCACAATAAAACAAAACAGATGAATAAGACTATTTACAAACACAAAGAAATACTTTGAACTATGGTTTGTTGCAGTTTTTTTTAACATATTATCATTCCTTTGGAATATTAATGGATTTTTAATCCACCAGCATTTTGCTGCCAACTGCTATAAGGGAAGGAGAAAAACTAACTGTTCTGAGTGTCTGTCACAGTAGATCAAATAAAAAAGATTGTCTGACGCTGCCATCTGGTGGAATGTTCTTGAAACAAAAGAGCATTTTCTAATATCTCTCCCGTTTTGTGATAGAATCTGACACCAGGTGGATAAGGTTTCTACAAAGTTCAAATTTGGCCTTTGGCAGCGGCTTCGTCATTATATCTGCTATCATTTCATTTGTTGATAGATATTTGACATCTATAACATTTTTCGTTTTTAAATCTCGTATGTAATGATACTTTGTATCAATGTGCTTAGTGCAAGATTTAAATTTTTCACTTTCAACCAATTTAATTGTAGATTGGTTATCTATTACCAACTACGATTGGCTATCTATTATCTATCTATTATTTCCGCAACCCTTTGTCGAAATTCGCGATATTTTTTATGTCCGAATTTTCGGATTGATGGCCCATTTTTTTTTTTTTTAATTTTCAGAAAAATCGGAACAGCATCACCCCTAATTGGCCGGCCAAGAAGAAGAGGAATATGGACTGAAAATACAGCCATATGCGAATTTGCGCTAAAAACGGAAATTTGCTAAAGTTCCAAAACATGATTACACAACAAAAGTGTCCCAAAAAAAATCATTCACCAGCTTTTTTGCCAAAATCATTTTTTTCTCGATGTATTCGCATTTGGCAGGTTGGTGAATGGTTAGCGCGGCCCCTGCTCATTTATATTCAAATATATATAGTTTTTTTCATTTCAAATAAAATTCTGGACATTCTTTTGAAAAATAGGCTTAACCTTTCCTGGAAGAGTCAAAATCATGGGTGCAAGACCTTCAGTCTCAGGACTGATTTCAATCTTGAAGAGATTTTTGATTGATACTAAATTCTACTTTATATATTTAATTAAGAGCAATTTTACCATCAAGAACTTTTATTCCCTTTTTTTTATTGTAAGATATCAATTTTTAGCCATAATGCAAGACATAGAAATATTCTAACCCACTTTCATTTGGTTATTGTAATACTCAGAAAACTTTTCAGTCTTGGCTTGGATGGACTTCTTGCACCCATGGTCAAAACACAACCCGAAATGATTAGATTCAACGTGATTTGCAATAATAAAAATTAATGCCGGTCTGATGTAGACCACAGGTAGGTCGTTTTTGGGTAAAATTTGATTACACAGCCTGATGCAGGACTCTAATTCAAACCTATCTTTTAGAAAGAGAGACAAGACATTAAGAAAAAGAAAAAACATTTCAAATATTGTGTGTGCATTATAAATTGAATTAATTTCACTTTGCCAAACATTAGAACAATTTTAGTACTGTCTAACATACGTTGTTTATTCTCTGTTCTTGTTAAATTTATTGTAAGAAAAAGATGAAGAAAAAATTCCTTTATTCAATACCATAAGCATCATGCAACTACAATAAGTATGTTTTATTTTTAATTACTTTTAGTTGCACAGTGTTTCTTGTTTCATAATCTCCTACATCTTTGATTGTATTTCAGTATCTGAATCTTACAAATTAGAAAAGTAATGATTTTTTTTTAAAATTATTAACTAATTGTAAACAAACCAGTTTTATATTGAACTTTTTATTGATCTTATAAATTAAGTTTTAACTTTATATTTATGATTTTTTCTTTATTATTTTTGAATGCTGTTATTACTTGAATAGTTTTTTCTATAGATTATACTAAAATTTCAACATAAGTTTCGATCTCTGAGTTTAAGAACATTTACTTTATTAGATTTTATTTCAAAGTGTTTAATAAATTTAAATATATTTATAGGGAGTTACGATACCTAGCCAGCAGAGATATGTTGACTTTTATGGTGAGCTAGTCAGGAATAATCTTGTTTATAAACCTGTAACGCTCATATTAAGATCAATTCGCATGGAACCGATCCCCACTTACAATGGAGGTACATGCTGTAAGTATCTAACTTTGTTTTTATAATTTAAAAAATATTGGATGTTTAGAAAATAATTTTTTCAACAAGTGTTGTTACATGTATTTTCTAACTAGCCAGATTTATTCTATACCATATTGCCGTAATCTGTTTTGACAGCTGATATTTTAAGGTTTTAATTATTACTAGGGGCCTCTGCCCCCTGCTCACTAATGCTCACCAACCCCAGTGAATTGCGATGTAAATCACACTGAGATCGCTTTGCTTGCTTGCCACTTTTTGCAGCAACTCTAGCCAAAATGATTACTATCATAAATTACTTTAACATAAAATTTACAAATTAGTTTAATATTAAAAAAAATTGAAAACAATTAAAAATGCATTTAGTTGGTGCTACGAATGGGCATAAATCATTTTAGCAGCGTTCGAAATCCTTGGTGGTCCGCTGGTCCGAGACCACCAAAATTTCAGTCGGACCACTAATTTGAAAAATTAGTGGACCAGTAACTTTCTTTCCCTCTCTGACAAGTAAACGTAAATTTTCCCGTCCCTGAGAAAACTGCAACCGAACACAAACCACACAATTTTATTTCATTTAACCCCTTGGGGACGAGCGACACGTATCCGTGCCGCATGAAGCGCTTAGAATCATTGTTTTTTCTCACCAGTAAAATTTTACTGTAAAATTTGCCTTATTTAATCAGCGCATATTCTCGATTCAAGAAAACACAAATTTCTGTTTTTAAAAAACGGTGACAAAAGATTAAAAACTTCGTAAAAGGCTTCCGTCCCGAAGGGGTTAAAAATAAATAAAAAATTGCATTAAACCTTACAGTAAATTGGAATAAATAATCGGAAATTAAATATCTAATTAATAATTTTATAGTTTTTGTTTATGTACTGTTTATTTAATTTTTAGCAAATATGATTTTACATTTTATTATGCAGAAAATTTTGGGTAACTGCAAAGGAAGTTTGGTTTATATTGTAGGAGGAGGGAGGGGGGAGTGTCACTGAAAGGGTTAAAGGTACTTAATAGAATTTTATGCAGCGGGCCAGTGATGATGACTGCGGACCAGCAAACTCTCATGCTTACTGGTCCTCGGGACCAGTGACTTTTTTTTTTATCAATTCTACCGCTGATTTTAGTATTATGTGAAATTTACCAATTTTTGAAATGTAAAGTAATTAACTGAAAAAATTATCTTGGAAACACAATTAATTTAAAACTTCTTTGAAAACACAAAAATATTTGTAGCTGTTGCCTATGATATTGTACAGCATGGCTTAAATTCATTTAGAAAAACTCTTCGAAAAACATTGTGATAGGAAGATAGTTCAATATAAATCAACAGTCATCAACATATATAGTTTCATATTAAAATTTGCTTGATGTTAAAAATACAATATTTCCCATATGCTTGGGTAGTTAACAAAATGCAAACACATTTTCTGCTGTGTTGAAAAGATTATTGATCAAAAAGCTGATTTGCAGAATGACATGACCTTAAAACGAACCCATGACTATTGCTGTTCATACATCGGCCGAAAGCATGTTATTATTATATGTATTATAAAGCAGTAAGCTCTAAAGTTCTGCTCGAGTGTTTTCAAAAACTACCCGGTGGATTTCTTTGCTGTTTGTGTCATTCAATGGAGAATATTCCCCCGGTGGTTTATGAATCAAATATACAGGGATAACTATGATTTTTGGTAATAAATTTTGTATTTTATTGTTATTTTGAATGAAAAGGTTGCCAGTGATTGTATTTTGGCGAAAAGTTTGTTGATTAGAGAATTGAAATGGCTATATCAGTTAGACAAACACATCGCAAATAAATGAAAAAAATACCGATATTTAATTTAAAAAGACAACAAAAAAATGTTTTAATAAGACATAATATTATAAAACGAAAATATTTAATTTAAACATGAAATAAATATTTGTAATGCTTAAAGTATAATTTATTGTGAAATTTTACAATTGATACAATATTTGGTGAATTATCACCTGCCTTATGTTAAAAAAAGGAATCTGATTAGGCTAATTTTGAATTACATTTTTTTTTCTTTTTATCTAACTATTTAATCCACATAATGTAATTTACAGGCGAAACAAGCAGATGCAATTGTAAAAGTTACTCTAACTATGAATCAAATATTTAAATTTTAGTTTGAATTTCTGCCACACATACATATTGTAAAATCCTTTCAGGCTTAGATGCTGTATATTCAAGCGGACACCATCTTGAATGTTTTGAGATTTCTTGGCGATTTTTTGTTGGTGATGTTTTACATTTTATTTTCGTGAAATCTTTCATGCGCATAAATCGCTGCTTGGCGACATTTACTACTTGGCGGAAAAGGGGTTTTCAGGCCAAGAAGGAATCCCAGACAGCGGCCGCAGGAATATATGACATCTGTTCATAATTTCATACTTTTTTAAAAGTTTTTTGCTGTAATTATGGAAGCATGTGATTTTTATAGACTCCAACCCAGATCAATAAATATTATCCTTTTTTTTTTCTTTTTTTTTTTTTTGAAAATATTGTTTATTTAATATTTCTTTGGGCAAAACACCAATTTCATGTACAGGAAAATTCACAGTTTCAAAATTTAGGAACTGAAAATTATTCCTAAAGAAATTTATGCAATCATATGCAATCATGTGTTATTACTACAAAAAAATTAAACATTTTGAAATGAAAATTGCATGCTGAAAAAAAATTGCAAATCTTTTTTAATTCGTTATTTCTTTATATTTCCCCCTCTGTTGGGTATTATTTTAAAAGATATTGGACTAATTTTCGATATTTAAAAGCTCATAAATTAACGTCTGAATTCCAATTTTATATTATTTATTTATTTTTATTATTATTTATTTATAATTTTCGATAATCAAATCACCGCCAAATGGAGTATTTACTGTATTATTGGAAGTTTTGGTGGCATAGATACACTTCAAGGAACCTTAGTGGCTCCAAAATGGCGTTATTTTGTATGACATGGTAACCCGACTATTGTTGCTTATTTATTAATAAATTGTTTACTTACTTTTATTTTCTTTTTTACAATTATATAAGATGTTTTGTTCTATAGATATTATTTTTTTTTTATTTATTGTTATTTCCTTTTAAAATAATAGAAAATAACTTAAATATATATATATATATATATATATATTGTTAATGATTTTAAATTGAAACAACTAATGGGTTATTGTACTAAATATAGACTTCCATCTAAATTTAATGTTAAATCTATTATCAAACAATTTACACATGATATTGATATTTTTATTTATAAAATTTCTATCTCTTATAATAAGCCTATTGAATATTTTAATCAGTGGAAAATATTAGTAATTGAAAAATTAACTATGGCTTTAAAAAATAATATTGCTGATTTGGTTTCTATTAATACACAGCATATTTTCCAACAAATTACTAAATTACAAAAAAAACTACGTTATTACATATGTAGACAAATCTCCTAATAATTATGCTATTATTTGTAAATCTTATTATCATCAACTTCTTACAAATTGTATTTCTTCTAATAAGTCATTTCAAAAAACTAATGAAAATGTAATTGTAAATAATCGTAAAATTCGAAGTTATTATAAACTATTAAATATTTTATCTACTAACTTTAATTATCCATATTTAGTTCTTATTCCCAAATTTCATAAAACTCCAATTAAATTTAGGACTGTAACTATTGGTTGCAATACATATAATAATAAAGCCAATAAACTTCTCTTAAAAATTCTTAATCAATTATATGTACTTACTACAAACAATGATAATACACATTGTATAAAAAATAGCTATCAACTTGTCAATATTTTAAAAAATCTTCATTGTGTATATAATATAACGACATATGACTTCAAAGATCTTTTTAATAATATAAACCTATTAGATTTACATAAAATTATAAATGCATTATTTAAAAAGTATTATAAAAAACTGGAATTACCATCTAATATTGATATTGCATATTTTAAATCTTTAACAAACTTCATTATCTATAATAATTATATCTTGCAAGATAACACTTTATATTTACAGCATCTCGGTATACCACAAGGCGGTTGTACATCCAGTTTACTCTCAGACTTATACTTATATCATTATGAACATAATTTTACTGATAATAATCTACATTTATATCGTTATATTGATGACATAATTTTAATTGATACTGATCATTCTGCAATTACTAAATTTCCAGTAGATTATCCCACTAATTTGCAATTAACGGAAAACCTTTTATCTAACAATACAATTAACTTCTTAGATCTTAAAATTACAATAAAAGACAACAAAACAATCACAGATTTATATGACAAACGTAAAGAATTTAAATTCAAAGTTAATACATTTACAAATTTTAAATCTTGTCTACATCATTCTGTATTTCGAAATATAATACTTAATCATTTATATAGAATAAAATGTTTATGTTCTTCTCCTCTAATTAACAATAATATTAAAAAACTAATTTATGATGCATTAAATCATGGTTTTCCAAAAAAATTCATATATTCATTAATATACAATTAGTATTTTTCTTATATGATCTTTTAAAACAAATTAACACATGCGTAAACAAAATTACAAAAAAATTATAAAATAAAAAAAATATCTATAAAAAATTAAAAATTGTAAAATAATATAAAAAAATTATTATAGGTTGGATGGGTGGGTAGATGTTAGAGTACGGAGGAGGGTGGTGTTGTCTGGATAATACGCAATGGTTAATTTATAAAAAAAAAGGGGGGGGGGCTTTTGTATTATTACTATATTTTTGATACGTATTTTATAAGGATGTTGATTTGATATTTTATATGTAATTGGTGAATTTCATTAATAATTAGCTTAATTATTGTTTAATCTTATTTACAATCATTTGTTATAAATTTTAATTTAATAAGGACAATATCATATTAATTACTAATAGTATGCCATTTTTATAGTGATTAATATACATATAACTATATTTAATATAAATAAAGTTATACTGTATGTATTAAAATTGGGTAATTATTTTTATTATTATTCCTCTATTATTATTAATATTTTAATATTTATCTATTTTCACTTTGTGTTATAAAATTTATTATCGGTTTAATGTTTTTGAATGTCCCACATTCATACTTTTAGGATTTTTATGGATGTATGAAAATAATCCACACACTATATTTGTGCTTTTTAGGTAATCGGAATTTAAGTATCTGTTTACCTTCCTTATACACCCATATGTTTTTTATTTCCTGTTCATTTTATAATTATCTTATATATAATAGTTTTTATTAAAGATTTTTATATATTTAATAATTATTTATATTAATTATTAATGAATTTATTTTGTTTTATAGCATATAGCTATATGCTATATATTATCGATGTTCTAGAATTATTTAAATTCTTAGTGTAGTTTAAATAAGTTAGCTAATAGAATATTTTGTATGCTTTTTAAATTTTATTAACAATAGTTTTTTTTAAAAATACATTGTGTGGTTTATATTCGGTTTATAATTATCTATATATAAGGATTTGTTTGGTTTTGCTGTTAATAAAACAATTGTTACATTCAAATGCTTACAACTGTTTATCTTGTGACAATTGAATCATAAAAGTAATACTAGATGGCAGCACCAAAATTTGTATTTTTTCGATAAGTTCTAAATTTTACTTTTTCCAGCGTCATTTCAGTTATAATTTACTACACCAGGGGGAATTTTTAGCTAAATTTTGACGATATTGTTAAACAGTTTTTAATTAATTTAATAGTGCATTTTAAATATGTAATTACTTTCTATTTATTTTATTTTATATTATATTAAAAGTTATTTAACATTTATTTCAAAATGTATTAACTGCATCCTATGGTATCAATTACTGTGATTTCTTAACTGTTTTATTCACCTTAATCTTTACGATATTTTGGGTGCCATGTGCGTGTGGATTTATTCTAAAATATTGAAATATTAATCGGTATGGTGTTTATTTCTATTTTATATCCTATAAATATTTAAATAGGTTTTATTGATTTTTCCATTTCATATTATTTGTTTCTATTCTGTTTTCATTTTTAATCAATTCACTTGATTTTAATGGTTGTTTGGGCACAGGGGAAAATAACTTTTAGCTTTAGCTTATTTTTCTCACAGAAAACAACCATTTTGCTTATATCATTGAATTCTGTGCCCTTGACAACGTAATTCAATATATAAGCATTTCCGTTATTTGTCGGTGTCCACTTTCTTATTTTCCTTCCATAATAATTCTTTTAATAAATTTAAAAAAAAAAAATTTATACTTACAGCTTTAATACATAATATTACGGTTTTTGATGGTGGTAGGTTATGTTTAATTAATGGTTATATATATATATATATATATACATACAAGGTCCGGCTCTTAATTTCCAGGAATCATGGAATAACTCAGAAGAAAAAAAGGTTAAACACATGACCATTTAATATGATTCGAAGTAATCCCCATCAGCCGTAATCCACGTCTGTGCTCGGCTGTACAAATTTCCGAAAGAAGTTTTAAAGTCCTCTTTTGGAATGCTCTTTAATAGTGACGTTACAGTTTTCTTGATGGCTTTGACATCCTGAAATCTTGTTCCCTTCCGCGAATTTTTCAGCTTAGGAAACAGGAAAAAGTCTGCGGATGCTAGGTCTGGAGAGTATGGTGGATGCTCCATCTCAACGACACTATGCTGGGCTAAGAATCGCCTCACAGGCAACACAATGTGAGGAACGAATCTGGAACAAATCTTGCGTTTGCCTAGGTCTTGCGTCAAAATTCGCCGAACCGTCTCTTTGTCCATGTTCAATTCATTGGCGAGTACTCGAATCGTCAATCGACGATCACATTTCATCATATCGCAAACTTTTTGAATTGCTTCTGACGTGCATACGGACTGCGGCCGACCTGTGTGGGGATCATCTTCGACGCTTTCGCACCCGTCCCGAAAGCGTTTAAACCATTCAAAAGTTCTTGAGCGGGATAATGCTTCCTCGCCGTAAACTTGTTTTAACATTTCGTAGGTTTCCGCAGTTGTCTTGCCCAATTTTAAGCAAAATTTAATGTTAATTCTTTGCTCCATTTTCACTTCGACAACAGGAATTTAAGAGCTACGTTTTAATGCACCTTTCCACTAGAACCACTTACTTCAGAATGGCGCAGAGTACACTGCACATGCGCAAGAAAACGCTCTTCAATATGCAATCATTTGCGCCATCTTCCGGCTTTTCGTTCCCGTACAGTTACGTCAGTCCTGGAAATTAATAGCTGGACCTTGTATATATATATATATATATAACCATTAATTAAACATTACCGACCATCATCAAAAACCGCAATATTGTGAATGAAATGACAATAAAAATGGATACCACAAACCTATAATATACAACTGTATGTATAAAATAAAATGTCTTATACTTAATTACTAGAATTAATATGGAATAAAAAAAAAAGAATATGGATACCGAAAAAAAAATTGAAAAACTTTTATATTCAATTACGTTTTCAAGAGTACAGAATTCAATGATGTAAGAAAATCGGTTGTTTTCTGTGAGAAAAAAGCTAAAAGCTGAAATTTTTTTTTCTCCTGTACTCAAACAACCAATATGACCAAGAGAATAGTTTCAAGATAAAAACAGAATAATATCAAATGGCATGAAATGGAAAAAACAATACAACCTTTAAATATTTAATTTATAGCATAAAAAATAGAAATATTACACAACATACTGAATAAAATCCCAGTTGTTTTCAAAATATCTTCCTGCACATGGTATCCAAAAGCACGATAAGATTAAGGTGAATTAAACAGTTAAGTTAACACAGAAATTAAAACCTATGGATTCAGTTAATTCATTTTGAAATACCGTGATAAATTCAATTAATATAATATAAATAGAAAATAATTACATTATTTAAAATACCTAAAAACACTTTTAAATTGTTTAATTTCTATTTTACAATATTGCCAATATTCAGCGTTCAATACCACCTGAGTGTAAAAAATTAAAATTATTACACACACACACACACACACACACATATATATATATATATATATATATATATATATATATATGTGTGTGTGTGTGTGTGTGTAATTGGTATTCGGAAACCATGCCAAATTGGCATGGAAAAAATTGCACCAAACCCGGTACATGTATGATATCTGTGCCTAACAGTCATTTACATCATTGTGATTACTTAGTATCAGAAAATAGATTGAAGAGTATTTGGTATATTTTTATTATAAGGGCTTTGGCCAGATAGAGAAAATGGTCTTGGCGAGTGAAGTGAAATTTATGTATATTTACTGGCAACCTATTTACTTTTCATATACATATAAGCATTTTTTCAATATTTATGATATTTATTTAATATTAAAAAGAGCTATTTATCTTCTTTTAAATACGAACAGAAATAATTTGTGGTTCTACTTGATTATCCCGTCGACCAAAAAAATATCACCAAACTATAAAATTAAATGTCAGTAATGGGTGATCGTAAATGTCAAATTTACTTGACATTAAACACTTAACACTTGTTTGTTACATCATCAAGTGATTTTTAATTAGACGTTTTATTTTCATTAATGTTTTACTAATTTATTTTTTCTTTCGTTATTTAAAATCAAAATTATGTCGTTTGCATTATCGGGCTAATAGTTTGGCGATTTGTATAATTTGGCGAAATTGGTCAACGGGATAATCAAGTAGTACCTAATAAATATATAAATAAAATGTTATATATATATATGTTTTACAAGAGAAAATGGCTGAAGTAATTCTAAAAATGAATATACTTGTGTGTTGCATTCTATTCGTTTATTACCCTGGCACTAAACAATGCGATTTTAAGCCAAAAAGGCAGAAGAGTGACATAAGTCCGTGCAACACTCACAGTAGGGTGGTTCCGCCGTCTATGTAAAAAAATAAACTTTCACTCCTGCAACTTTCTCCTGAATTATTGCCTGGTGGACATTCTTTACAGGAAACGGATCCATGACTGGGGTTTGCGATGGATTACATTGTATTGTACTACTGAAACTATGTTACGATCATTTTCATAATAAACCGGCCTTGAACTACTCGATATATTCCGATTTTTCAACTTCTCCATAATTCCATTCTAATTTTTCTATATATTTGTTTTAAAAAAATAAAGACCTCCAAAATTAATTTCTTAGAAAAGAATAAAACAGTATGGAAGTAAAAAATAGAAATATAAATCATATCTGGTCATTAATAATACAAAATAGTGTCTAAAACTGATTTTTTCGTTGTTTCTGATGGAATGTATTTTCTGTTTGCTTCTATGACCTGCAGCAAGAATTATTTTTCATCTTCATCATTTGTTATGATTTTATTGAAATCTCCATTAACCCCTTGTTCTGCACTGTCATTCACTACTTGTAAATTTTCAAGCCATTCCTTTCTTTTGGGATAGTCATCATTATCATTTCATTTTTCGGGAGAAAGTTTAATTCACTCCTTATATTAATATGAGGTAAAAGTTCTGTTGTTCTTCTTGTTGCAAAATCTGATAGTCATACACCATCTTCTTTAAAAATCTCAAGTTCTCATCTTGCATAATGCTTCTTAAGGGCTTGCATAGCTGTAAATCGCCCTACAACAATTTGTTTTCTTCCATTTAAATTCCGTCAGAAAAGAGATAAAGTCTTATGAAGTCATCAGAACACTCAGGCATGTGATGTTCCATCATTTAGAAGCAGAAAGCGCAATCTCTTTGTCTGTTGACAGATAATTTTCAAGATCTTTAACTGCGTTGGAATAAATTCATCGTATCAAGGCTCAGAGTTTTCCATTACACTATTTAGACAAATATTGGAAGAACAGATGCTAGCTGAAGATAAGGGGGCTCTAATGGTTCATTCTTCTTTTATTCTCTGAAGAGAACGTTCATATTTCTTGTTCTTGAATTCAAGAACAAACAAATGAAAATTAACAATCCGAATGTTCTTAAAGTTCAAAAATCAATCTCTGCAATCATTGTAATGTTCTCTAATTTAACTGTGTGATGACTAGAGAATATGTCAATTCCTGTTGTCATAACAGTCTCATTTCCATACCAAATTCTACATTAAATGATCAACTAAAAGAGTTGTTTCTTAATTGCCCAAATTTTGTCCAAGGCTTAGATAGTATAATATCCTGATGAAATTCGCATCGTTTTCAGCAATGCGGAAGGGCATTTCAGGTGATGGTCTTTACTGCTATAAAATAGAAGGTTAAATTCATAATTTCGTTTGATTCAAGATTTGTTTGGAAAAATAGACCAGTGCAGCAGGCATAGCCTGCTAGTACATAATAAGAGAGAAGGCATGTCCATTTGCTTCTAATCAAGCCATTCACCAGAAGACATTGCAACCCTGCACCAAAATTCAAGTCTGACCATGTGGCTAATTGGCTTGATTTATTGAACACATGCTGGCGAAAACTTCATTTTATTATTGTAACCTGGTTTGTTTTTCAATTGATTAAATAATAAATTGTAAAAAATATATATATAATAAGTTCGCAATGTATTTTCGTGGTTATTTGTTAAATATATTTACATTATAAGCTGACCCGTCTGGCGTTGCCCGTGCCCATGATAGTATTCTTAAATAAACCTTAAATTTGTATGATTTAATATCTTTAACTACATTTTGTCTGAAATACGTGCCTGCTAAACTGTGTGAAAAATTGGTAAAAAAAAAAAAAAAAAATTGTGGTAAAAAGGTGTTCGGACCTTGTGCGCATGCCGAACGAGCTCCGTAGCTTTGCGGTCATGTGACCCAGTTCAGTTGTTCTTGAGCTGCCATTGCGGCACGTTGTGTATTCGAGCGGGTCTTATCCCCAAGTATAGAGTAGTTGTTCTTTAGCTGCCATTGTGGCACGTTATGTTATAGCAGGTCTTATCCCCAATTATTCTGTTACGTATAGCGGGAGTATTCCCCAAACTATGTTTTACGAACGTCACTTGTTCTAACAGCGGGTTATTACCCCAAAGTCACCTCATCATTCTATATGTTTTTCAGTGTTTGTGATTGTTTGTAACATTTGTGTGCTGTGTGATATAAAAATGTGAAAAAGAAAACTATTTGTCTTCAATCTTAAAGTTACACACAGTATTCACATACAATTTTGTGGTCCGTCGATTTCGCAGCGAAATAGCTGCTATGGAAAAATTAAATAGAACAAAGGGTGCTCTAAAAGGTACTATAACGAAATTAGAAAATTTCATAAAAGATAATACAGACGAAATTAATTACTTGAGTACCGAGCTCGAAATAAAGATTCGAAAATTACCTGAGCTTCAAGCAAAGGTATCGGAAATACGGGATAAATATTATGATATCCCTGATATTAAGGACTTACCAGAAGTCGAAAACGAGTTAGTTGAACTCGAAGATCGTCTCGAGAAACTTGAGGTAAGTCTCAACATATTTCTTAAAAATCTTAAAGTTTCTGAAATAAATGTGCATGCTGATAGTATTAAATCTTTAAGTTTGAATAATATTAAAGTTAAGTTACCTGAAATCCCACTACCAACATTCAATGGTAAATATGAAGAGTGGTCAATCTTTAAAGTACAATTTACAAATTTAATTATCAATAATGTCCAGTTAAATGATGCTCAGAAGCTGTTTTATTTGCGAGCTTCGCTAAAAAATGAAGCAAAACAATTAGAGAGTCCAGACAATTCTTTTGAGTCATTGTTTACAGCACTTACTGAAAGATTCGAAAATCAACGTTTGCTCATTGACACTCATTTATCAGCCATAATTAATTATGAAAAAATACATTACGAGTCTTCTAAAGAATTGAGATCCTTTTTTGATTGTGTAAATAAAAATTTGAGGTCTTTGAAAGTATTACAATATGAACAAAACAATCTGTCTGATGCTGTCCTTATCAATATTATATTGCAAAAGCTGGATAAGGAATCTCGAAAATTATTTTGAATATTCGATTAAAAAATCAGAATACCCACAATTTAATGAATTAATGTCATTTTTGGAAAACCGAAGTTCTATGTTAGAAAGCGTAAATAGATACTCTGCTTCAAAACCCTTAAATAAAAACATTCCTCTTTCGAACAAAAAAAAAAAGAAATTCATGCTAAATTCGAATGATAAATCAAATGGAAAAACTTGTATTCTATGCAAATTGGCTTTTCATAATTTGAACAAATGTTCTCAGTTTCTAAAAATGAAGGTTTCGCAACGATACGATTTTGTGAAGAAAAATAAACTGTGTACCAATTGTTTAAAAAACTCTCATTTTGTAAATTCTTGCATTTCAAAATATAACTGTAATATCTGTGGATTGCGACACAGCTCATCGCTTCATCGGGATAAAGAAAACAAATCCAAAATTGAATTGGCTTCCCTCCAAATTTCCTCCCCTCTTGCAGGTGTGGTAAATAGTGAAACGAGAAACATTTCGGTAAATAATGACGAATCTTTAAAGACCTTGAATAATATAAGTAAAGAAAAAAAATCAATTTTATTGAGTACATGCTTTGTTTATATTGAAGATAATTTCGGAAATAAACGAAAGTTTAGAGTAATATTGGATAATGCTAGCAATGTCAATATTTTAACTAAGGATTGCGCTGACATGCTGAAATTTAAAAAAAGGATAATTAATGTACCCGTTACAGGATTAAACAGTTATACTTATAATGTAAAAAATAAAATTTCGAGTGTAATTACAAACGAAGATGGCTCTTTCAGGGAGAATATAGATTTCTTAATTGTTCCCAAAATCACGGGTGCAATTCCATCAAAGCAATTAAATGTATCGGACATTAATTTACCGAATATTGTGGAATTGGCAGACCCCACATTTTTCAAACCGGGAAAAATTCACACATTGGTTGGGGCTGAATTATGTTATAGAATTTTAAAGCATAATTCAGTTAAGATAAACAATAAACTTTTTCTGCAAGACACTGTCTTTGGATGGATCCCAACTGGGGCGCTAGAGGAGAACACGCAAACAAACAATATTGCTATGTGCAATTTCGCTAGAGATTTCGATGAAATAAATGATAATTTAAAACAATTTTGGGAGCTCGAGTCTATAGGCATTAAACATGATGATCCAAACATATCGGAAACTGATCAAGCTCAACAAATATTCGATAAAACTGTCAAATTTGTAGGCGATTGTTATGAAGTTCAGTTACCGTGGAAAAAAGACTGGAAGGATTTAAACGATAATTTTAATGTTGCGAAACAGCGTTTGGAAGGTCTAAAAAGAAAATTTTATCGAAACCCAGAGCTTTTTCCACAATATTCTGAAATAATCACGGAATATTTAAAGCAAGGAATTATAGAGCAGGTGCAAGAAAATGAACCTGTTTTAGACAGGGCAGTTTATTATTTGCCCCATCATGCGGTCTGTAAAGAAGATAGACTTACTACAAAGGTCCGAATCGTCTTCGATGCCAGCTCTCATGATAACAATGATTTGTCCCTTAATGATTGTTTATGGCCCGGCACCAACTTAAATCCACTTCTATTTGATATTTTAATCCACTTCAGATTATACGAAATTGCCTTTTCTTCTGATATCGAGAAGGCGTTCCTTCAAATCTCACTCGCTGAAAAAGATCGGGATTCTGTCCGTTTTCTGTGGTATGATGATGATTTAAAATCTTTCAAGGTCTTCAGATTTAAACGTGTTATTTTTGGAGTCAATGCCTCTCCATTCCTCCTATCTGCTACAATAAAGGAGCACATCAAGCGGTTTATGAACCTACACCCAAGAACTGTTCACCTACTCGATAAATATATTTATGTGGATGATTTTATATCTGGCGAAGATACGCTGCAAGATGCTCTTGATGTTTCCCTGAATGCTAACAAAATAATGTCTGAAGCAGGAGTGATTCTTCGAAAATGGATAACCAATGAAGAAGCGTTACTGAAGTGCTGGCAAAAGGAAGGTTTAAATATTCAAGCAGAACATGCTGCAATAAGCCTAGGAAGCAATCTAAGCAAGGTATTAGGAATGTCCTGGAAAACAGAAGAAGATTGTCTGACATTCGAAGTCAAAAGTTTAATAGAATTCTTGTCATCGCAAACAATCTCAAAACGTCTACTATTGCAAGCAGTTGGTAAAATATTCAATCCATTAGGCATGCTCACGCCATTCACCATTAGAATCAAATGCCTGTTCCTAGAACTATGGCTAAAGAAGACAGCATGGGATGAACAGTTGCCAACTAATGTGCACGAAAGGTGGTTGAAGTGGTTCGAAGAACTTCCAAATTTAGCAGAATTAAAAATTCTGAGGAAAATTCTTGGTTGCTTGAATCAAGTAATAGCTGTAGAAATACATGCCTTTTCTGATGCTAGTAAAATAGCGTATGGCTCTGCAATTTATCTGAGAATAAAAAGAGAGAGTGGTGTGGAAGTCAATCTCGTGACTTCAAAGAGTCGTGTTGCACCGATAAAGGAGATAACTCTGCCGAGGCTGGAACTTCTCGGAGCCTTACTAAGTGCAAGACTGACCAATAAAGTAAAACCCATCCTAGATCAAAAAATTGCATCGAGAGTGTACTATTGGACGGATTCCAAAATAACCTTATTCTGGATCAAAGGATCATCAAACCGATGGAAACAGTTTGTGGCAAATCATGTCATAGAGATTAATGCACTTTCAGATTCGAACTCTTGGTATCACTGCTCCAGCAAGGACAACCCTGCCGATCTCTTGACCAGAGGTGCGAGTGTTAATTCCCTTGCAGAGAATCCAATGTGGTTTAGGGGACCAAAATTCCTAGCAGCTGATGACTTAGTGACTGAGCAAGAAACTATTTCTGTGCCAGAAACAGATTACTTTCCCGAGACTAAATCAAAATATAAAAATAATTGTAATGATTTCAATTCTAATATTTCTCTTTTCAGGAATCCTGAAGAGGTAAATTTTTTTCTCAACATAAGTGGTAAATACTATAGTATTCTTCGCATACTGGCATATGTTTATAGGTTTTTTCACAATTGCAAATGTAAGTTAGCAGACCGGCGCAGAGGCAGCCTCACAACCCCAGAAATAAAAAATTCAGAAGTTTCTCTAATTAGATTAGTACAAAATGCAGAATTTCAGGAAGAGATTAAAGGTTTAAAACGGGAATCAAGGGTTCCCCCTTCCAGTAAAATTAAATGTTTATCCCCCTTTTTGGATCAAGATAATATCTTAAGAGTTGGCGGTAGGTTGGAAAATTCAGATTTAAACTTTGATAAGAAGCATCAGATCATTTTGCCGAAAGGCCATAAGCTCACAAAACTCATATTTGAGCATTTTCACAGGAAGTATTTTCATATTGGTCCCCAAACTTTAATCCATTATGTACGTATGCGGTTTTGGCTCGTAAGTGGAAAAAATTTAGCGCGAAAAGTAGTGCATGATTGCGTTGTCTGTTTTAGGAACAACCCAGTTACTGTTAAGAAGTGTTAACAAGCTTATTTCCCAGTTCTCAATGCCTCTAATTATTTTCAATAGTACATTAACCCTGGTAGTATAATTTACAGTTCTTTATTTATAATTTTTATTTTTATTAAGATCATTTCATTTAAATAGTATAAGTATAAAGTATTCTGTATTTAAAAGTATTCTGAAATTAAACTCACCTTTTATCTTGCGTTCATTCTTTTAATCCTTTAGTTATTTATTCAGCTTTATGTTTCTTTAGTTACAGTTCATTGATAACGCCGTATCTTTATTTTTACAACTGCAGATGTTTACGTTTTCCACGCGACATGGTAGAATTTACGAGAGCGTATGACGTGGTGTACTTTTCTCCCGACAGATGGCGGGAACGGATTTATGAATGAATTAGTTGACGTAGTTCGTCACCGGCAAATCACCATCTCGTAGATCATTCTGGAGAGTGGGCGTGTCGACACGTGCCGTTCCAGCTGCTGTATTTAAAGGGGTTAGTTGGAAGGAAATGTTACTTACTTGTTTTATCTACCAATGTTCTCGATACGAGAATTGCTTTAAGCGTTCTCGGGATGCTGTATTTGATCTTGTGGTAAACATTTAAAAATCATGCGGCTTATTTTTATTTTTCGTTCTGTTTTTAAAATCATCTTTTAAAGTTACGATATTTAAGCTTTTCTGTTCTTCATGGCTTCTAAGTTAAAGTGTTTAAAAATGGCTGTTTTGATTTAAAGTGATTCATGGTTTATTCATCAATATTTGGTTTATTTTTAAAGACTGTTTTTATCAAGATATTTTACTGTGAACTTTGGATCTTAATAAAAGAAGTTTAGGCCTGGAGCTTTATCTCATCTGTCAATTTACTTCATCCACTTTTTAACATTTCTTCATTCAACGTACTTCATAATTTTTCTCATTTACATATTTTTAGAAATCCATCCTCCGATCTACTTCCACTGTTGAACTCTGCTTTATCAACATAATTTTTAATCAGTGTTACAAGTGTAAGATGTTGGGGAATTGGTATTAGTGCTAATCCCTAACAGTTTAGGTTATGGGCGGATAAGTCCAGATTTGAGGATATGGATCAATGGAGAGGATTGAATTTGATGATCTTCAGTTGGCCCTTTACCCTTTATAGAGGTCTATGAGAAATATTTAAGTTAAAAAGAATGACGCAGCATGATTAAAAAGAGGGGGGGGCCGAAGATTTAGTACGTGTCTGAAAAAAAAAAAAAAAAAGAAAAAAATTTTTTTTGAGGAAGATTGTGAAGGAAGTTTTATATTTTTAAATTCTAGTTTTATCATTCATCTTCATTTATTTATTTTTTTTTGTTGATGAAAAAAAATGGCCGGCAACACAATAGAAAAGCTGAACTCCACGAATTATGCTGGATGGAGTATTGACATGAAATATGTCCTAATTGACAAAGGACTATGGGACATTATAGAATCCGGTAAAGAGGAGCTGGTCCCGAGTAGTTCAGTAACTGAATCAGATGCAAGCGTTTTTAAACAGCGGTCAAGGCAAGCTCTTTCGGCAATATTTTTGAATATTGAGGGAGAATTTAAGCGTGTAATTGCTGAATGTACAAATGCTGTTCAAGCTTGGAACAAAATTAGGTTACATTTCCATCCCGACTCTAGGTCATTCTTGATGAAGTCATTTAGTGAATTGATAGAATGCAGAAAGAAGGAAAGCGAGTCGATAAGTATCTTTGCAACTAGATTAAGGAGGCTTATGAGTATAATTAAAGAACAAGATAAAGAGTTTAACGAGATTTATTTAAGTTTTCAATTAATACGGTATTTACCACGGAAATATGATGGTATTGTGCAGAGTATCTTGAGGTGGTCCGAAGACGAGTTTAAGTTTGAAAAGATAGTTTTAGAATTAGTGTCTGAAGAGACCAGATTGACTGTTCGTGATCAAGATAGTTCTAAGTACGTGCCATCAGCTAATAGTGTAAAATGCAAGAAGAAACCTCGTTTTTATAAGAAATGTTGGCATTGTGGGGTTTCTGGTCACGTTCGAAGCAAGTGTCGCAAGTATCTGAACTCTCGTTATAATCCTGATCGACAGAGCTATCCAACTTATGCAGAATCTTCACCAAAATCCAGGAGTTCTTCTGATTTTTCTCCGACTGTGCCCAGAGGTAGAGGATCTCACCGACGTGATTATCGTGACTCATCGACTGATTCCACTGCTGGCCGGAGTTTTTCTCGTGATTCCAGACAGTATCCTAGATCTCCATCGCCCAGGCCTTACAGAAGATCCCGTAATTTTGGAAAGAATCATGTATCCAGACAACAGCCCAGAAAGCATGGAGCAGATATAGAGGACTTTCCTGACAGCTCACGTAAGTCAACTTATGTTGTATCTCAAGCCAGTTTATGTAATGCATCGGATGTTGACACCTGGATCTTTGATTCAGGTGCTTCACATCATTTCTGTTCTAATCGTAATTTATTTGTTAAATTTTGTAATGTTTCAGATGAACAAATGAATGTGGCTGTTAAGGATATATCTTTTCCGATTGAGGGTAAGGGAGAGGTAAAATTACGCTTTGGACAGAGAGTGTTCACCTTTACGGAGGTGATGTACTCGAGCCAACTAAGACGTAATCTAATCTCTGGCCCTCAGTTGGATAAGAGAGGCTTAACATTTCTGGGTGGTGGAGGCGTAATTGACATCATGAGGGGAGACATCATTTTATTCAATGCATTTTTGAAAAATGGGTTTTATCAGCTTTTCCCTAGGGCTCCTAAACCTTTGAAAAATGTATCTTTTGAATCTAATTCTGCGGGTAATGCTAAGCGTATGAGTAAAATGCAATTATGGCACCGCCGATGTGGGCATATTAGTCCCTCTGTTTTGATTCATACGTGTAAAGAAAATGGGGTCCGGGGATTGGTTGATCTGAAAGATAACGATTTTCATTGTGAAGTCTGTAAGTTGAATAAGTTTATAAGACCTTCATTTAAACCCATTGGCAGCATTCGTTCTGAACATCCCTTAGAACTTTTATTTGCGGATGTTTGGGGACCTTGTAGAACTGTTGGGAGAAATGGGGAAAGGTATTTTCTTTCAATTATGGACGACTACTCCCGTAGAGTTTCAGTATACCCAATGAGATTAAAATCGGATGTTTTTGATATTGTCAAATCTCATATTACTCGTGCAGAAAATTTCTTGGGTAGAAAAGTAAAGAATTTTAAGTCTGATAACGGGGGTGAGTTCGTCAATGATAATTTTGAAATATATTTTGATGAAAAGGGAATACATCACGAGTTGACAAATCCATTTTCTCCCCAACAGAATGGGGTCATTGAGAGGTTTATGCAGACAGCTGTCAATGGAGTCCGTACTATTTTGGCTGAAAGTAAATTGAATCCCAGGTTTTGGCCAGAGGCCTTAAAATATTTTTGTTATACCTGGAACCGGGTCTGTCCTAAGTCTTTAACGAAGACTCCTTTTGAATTGTATGGGGGCCGAAAACCATCTGTGAGGCATCTTAAACCTTTTGGGACAACTGCTTACGTGGGAATTCCTCACCAGAAACGTAATTCAAAGTTAGATCCAAAGGCAAAAAAGGGCTATCTTGTGGGTTATGCTTTTAATACCAAGGGTTACCGGATTTGGATACCTGAAGATGATCAAATTGTTGAAACTATTAGTGTTACATTTAGAGAGATTCCTGAGGATGTTCCTGGAGGCAGTGGATTCGTGATGGGCCCGGGATCTTGTGATCCTTTCTCCATTGACTCCGGTGATAATCAGGGTGAAGATGCTGGAGGAGTAGATTCTTGGGGACCCTTGAATCCTCCCGGCAGACCACCGGATTCCCGGGTTAATGGGGAGGGGGTTGCGGATTCCGAGTCTGATTCCGAAGCTGAAGACGTTAAGACCCCTATTTCCTCCAAGCGAGAAGTTAGGTGGTTACGTAAACCCGTAGTGCGATCTTCCAGGGACAGAACAGATATTTATTATTTTGAGGAAGGTAAAACTAATAGATTAAGATCACCTGCAGAAGTTGAAAGGTATTGTAATGTAAATGGTATTAAGTATGATCCAAATCTTTTTGATTTCAGTGGCTCAAATACGTATGCTGGTTTAGTCCCTATACATTCTGAATCTGATGACGAGAACTCTGATAATCCTGAATCTTCAAATATATCTGCATGACTAGACAATATAATAATTCCTAACTCTTTTAAGCAGGCTCAGAAATCTCCGCAGCGTGCGATGTGGTTTGATGCAATGCGAAAGGAAATCGGGGTTATGAACGAACGGTCGGTTTGGCATTTGGAAAATTTGCCAGGAAACGTGACCCCAGTGGGCTGTCGGTGGGTATACACGGTCAAGAGGGACGAAAGAGGACGAATCGCTCGTTTTAAGGCCCGTTTGGTGGCCCAGGGATTTAAACAAGTGAAGGGCGAATCGTATGAGGAGTCCTTCAGCCCTGTTGTAAACTTTGGAGTGATTCGATTTTTCTTTTCCCTCTTAGTATCGTGTTGCGGATGGTCACACGTTCAGTGTGACGTAACAAGCGCCTACCTATACGCCCCGCTACGGGAGTCTGTTTTTATGTCACAACCGCCCGGTTTCGTTATCCCCGGTAAAGAGCATATGTATTGCAAACTGGATCGGGCGCTGTATGGGCTGCATCAAAGTGGCCGGGAGTGGTATTATGAGATCCATAAAGTTTTATTAAAGATTGGTTTTAGGAAATTTGAGTCATGTAACTGTACTTACCTTTTTGATTCTGATATAGTTCTGCTACTATACGTTGATGACTTCGTAGTTTTTGGAAAATTTAAGAAGAAGATTGACATAATCCTGGATTTGCTTGGAAAGAATTTTGACATCAAGCTTTTAGGAAGAACACGTAAACTTTTAGGGGTCGAATTTGTTGAAAAGGGGAATTCATTATGTATACACCAGTCTAGTTATATTGATGAGGTGTGTGATAAATTTAAGAATTTTCGAATTCCTATTTCATCTCTCCCTATTAGTAAGGGTGTTATATTATCTAAAGTTAATTGTCCTTCTTCTGATTCCGAAAAGGGGTACATGGCTCGTTTTCCTTACAGAAGCTTACTGGGTTGTTTATCATTCATTGCCAGTAGAACCAGGCCAGATATTAGTTATGCGGTTAATATATATAGTCAGTTTCAGTCTAATCCGGGTATTTCACATTGGGACGGGTTATTACGGTTGCTTGGTTATTTAAAGTATACCCGACACTACCATCTCCGGTTACGGTGTAACGAGGAAAAGTTGGTTGCCTTTTCTGACGCTGATTTTGCGGCGAATCGGGATGACCGAACATCGGTTGGTGGGCAAATAGTCATGGTCGGCAGTTCCCCCGTGGACTGGCGTACCTTTAAAGAAAGGTGCGTCAGTTTATCCACAATGGAGTCGGAATTTGTCGCCATGACTGAGGCCTCCAAAAACCTGGTTTGGTTTGACCGGATCCTGCAGGAGTGTCGGGATAGAGCAATCATACGCGATTTAGGTATCAAGTCGAAGCTTTATGCAGATAACCAGGCGGCCATTAATTTTGTAAAATCACCTATAGAAAACTATAAATCTCGTCATATAGATGTCAAGTTATTTTTTATTAGGGATTTAATTTACAGTGAAGCTTTTGATTTAGAATATATTCCTAGTAAGTCAAACCTCAGTGATGTCTTTACGAAGCCTCAGACCAAACACGATCTGTTAATTTTTGTTAGAACTGTATTTGATACAGGTTTTTAATGTTTAAATAGTTTTTCAGATTGTTTTTAGATTTCTGTTTGAAGTTTTTTTTAGAAATCATACTGCGTACCACCATTTTCCTTCAGTATAAGATTTACGTGTATTAAGATGTATAAAGTTTGTAATCCTGTGTACGTGGTGAGTGGCCATAGCCATTTACATGGTTTAGGCAAACGATGTTTAGCAAGTTTTTATCTAGCTTTTTATGAAGTCTCTTGATCACAATTGTTTTTCATTACCTTTTTCGTCTAGCTGTTAAGCATTTAATTCCCATCCAATGGTGGAAATGGTGCCTCTTACCATTCTATTCTTGGGGGTTCGAGCAGCCCACAGTACCGTTTCGGGTGGGTGGTCCCTTGGGAGACAAATGCCAGAGAACTTTCTGAGGTAGTTTGTGTGAGAGGTAACCGCCACTGGCGGATCTGCTGCGGGCATTGTATTTTTGATTTTGTGAGTCCCTAGTTTTTATATATGAGAATGTCACTAGTCCCCGTTTATCAGTTGGTTGAGAGGTATATGTAACTTAATTTTTTAAAATATTTGGATATATCTATTTAATAGTTTAAAGTTTCTGGTTAATCTGTTTGAAGTTTAAATATATATTAAAGTTAAAGTAATAGAAATTAAGAATATGAATTTTTGTTTAGAAAATCCAGTTTCTCTCCTTTGTAGCAATAGTTTTTTTGAGGTTTTATGTTTTTAAAGTTGTTATACCTTTGTTAAGTCTTAAGTTGGATTTGGTACTGTTATATTTATATAGAAGTTTTGTTACAGGAATATATCTTATGATAATGGACTATTTTTGTGTTGATTATGTTGTTTCTAATAGATCTTTTTATTTGCAGGCATCTGATATCTTCAATGTGAATACTTGTGCGAATGTAGGTAGAGAAAATGGATATTGCTGTAAGATGTTGTCTGTAGATGGATAAGTGTACAGCTATTTATTGTTATGTCTTATTAATCAGATGCCAAGTTATTGCTTAAGTTTGTCATTTTTACTGGATTTTGGAAGCTACTGGGAGAGACTGATGAAGCTACTCTAGTTAATTTTTCTATCTTTGTTCTTGTTAAATAAAAGTTATTTAAGTTTTGTATAAATTTGCATATTTAGCTGTGGTCAAGATGACGGAGTTGGCTAGTATGTATAGTTTCAAATTGAAACGTTACTTTTATAAGTTGGTACGTATGTTGATTTTTCATTGTGATATTTTTCAATTTGTTAAATGTTTGAATTGTGTTTATATTGTTAGAAATTTAAATTTTGAATTTTTGTAAAGAGGCCATGAATGGATTTAGGCAAGTTTTTATGCTGGATCTTTTGGCTTTTGACTTTGAAGTTTTTGGTGGTTAATTGGTGGGATTTCGTTTGGAAATTTTTGTTGGGCATTTCTCGGTTTTTAATGTTAGTTGTTAAATTTAAAGCATTGGGAGTTTATTAATGCTTATTTCTTGTTAGTTGTTAGCCATTATCAGGCATTTCTCATGTTAAGTGTTAGGATTAATATTTCGTTTAGTTTTGTTCATTGTTTTTAACCGTTTTTATAGAAAGAAGGTGTTCCATGGTCAGTGAAGATTTTTAGATCTTTTATTTTTCGTTTTCGATTGAGACATTGAGAGGGGGGGCACTTGTTAAGAAGTGTTAACAAGCTTATTTCCCAGTTCTCAATGCCTCTAATTATTTTCAATAGTACATTAACCCTGGTAGTATAATTTACAGTTCTTTATTTATAATTTTTATTTTTATTAAGATCATTTCATTTAAATAGTATAAGTATAAAGTATTCTGTATTTAAAAGTATTCTGAAATTAAACTCACCTTTTATCTTGCGTTCATTCTTTTAATCCTTTAGTTATTTATTCAGCTTTATGTTTCTTTAGTTACAGTTCATTGATAACGCCGTATCTTTATTTTTACAACTGCAGATGTTTACGTTTTCCACGCGACATGGTAGAATTTACGAGAGCGTATGACGTGGTGTACTTTTCTCCCGACAGATGGCGGGAACGGATTTATGAATGAATTAGTTGACGTAGTTCGTCACCGGCAAATCACCATCTCGTAGATCATTCTGGAGAGTGGGCGTGTCGACACGTGCCGTTCCAGCTGCTGTATTTAAAGGGGTTAGTTGGAAGGAAATGTTACTTACTTGTTTTATCTACCAATGTTCTCGATACGAGAATTGCTTTAAGCGTTCTCGGGATGCTGTATTTGATCTTGTGGTAAACATTTAAAAATCATGCGGCTTATTTTTATTTTTCGTTCTGTTTTTAAAATCATCTTTTAAAGTTACGATATTTAAGCTTTTCTGTTCTTCATGGCTTCTAAGTTAAAGTGTTTAAAAATGGCTGTTTTGATTTAAAGTGATTCATGGTTTATTCATCAATATTTGGTTTATTTTTAAAGACTGTTTTTATCAAGATATTTTACTGTGAACTTTGGATCTTAATAAAAGAAGTTTAGGCCTGGAGCTTTATCTCATCTGTCAATTTACTTCATCCACTTTTTAACATTTCTTCATTCAACGTACTTCATAATTTTTCTCATTTACATATTTTTAGAAATCCATCCTCCGATCTACTTCCACTGTTGAACTCTGCTTTATCAACATAATTTTTAATCAGTGTTACAAGTGTAAGATGTTGGGGAATTGGTATTAGTGCTAATCCCTAACAGTTACTGCTAAACAAATCATGGGTGACCTCCCATCGGAAAGAGTAACTCCAAATTTTACGTTTAACCATACAGGAGCCGATTTTTGCGGCCCTTTTGAGATTAAATATAAAAATCAAAGAAAAGGGATTTTTCATAAGGTTTATGTCGCGATTTTCGTTTGCTTAGTAACAAAGGCTATACATTTAGAAATAGTAACGGATCTAACTTCTGATGCGTTTATCGCCGCACTTAAACGCTTTGTTTCAAGGCGAGGAAAATGCGCTTCTATTATGACAGACAATGCTATGAATTTTAGGGGTGCTAAATCAGAATTGCACAAACTTCATGAGTTAGTTCGTAGACCGGATGAAAAATTAGCTAATTACCTTACTTCAGAAGCTATTGAATGGAAGTTCATTCCTCCTAGATCGCCCAACTTCGGTGGTTTATGGGAGGTTGGTGTAAAATCTTTCAAGTATTGTCTTAAACGGACATTAAAAGGTGCTAGATTGACTATGGAAGAATTCCAAACAGTCACCACCCAAATCAAAGGGGTACTAAATTTGCGTCCCTTAACTCCGTTATCGACCGATATAAATGATTTTAATGCATTGACACCAGGCCATTTCCTAATTGGTCGGCCTATCGATGCCATTCCAGAACCTCAGTTGATTGATATCACAGAATCGAGATTATCTAGGTGGCAGAGAATCACTAAATTCGTCCAATTAATTTGGAGAAATTGGCAATTAAATTACTTGAGTCATCTCCAAAATCGTTCAAAATGGCAGGTAAAAGGGGAAAACATCAAACCAGGGGCGATGGTAGTCATAAAGGAGGACAATTTACCTCCCTGTAAGTGGATGCTAGGACGAATCTTAGAGGTTATACCAGGAAAGGATGGTAATGTTAGGGTTGCAAAGGTTAAAACAGCCTCAAATATCTTTCTTAGATCCATATCTAGATTGTGTGTCTTGCCCATTAATGAAACCTAATGTACATACCTTTTCTCATTGTCTACTTATTTTAAAGTGCACCTAAGATTTACATGTTATTTTACATTCAACTTTTCTTAAGAACAATATAGAACTATTTTTAGAAAATAGCTTAACTTTGTTTAACCTAGAATTGCATTTTATTGTATTGTATAGTCCTTCTTATTGCAACTTATCGTTATTGTAATATTATTTTATGGTATTGGTATTTTATTTAGTTCTTGTATTTATAGTGTATTTTAATATTTTGAATGTGCTACGCACATTGCAACATGGGGCGGCATGTTCGGACCTTGTGCGCATGCCGAACGAGCTCCGTAGCTTTGCGGTCATGTGACCCAGTTCAGTTGTTCTTGAGCTGCCATTGTGGCACGTTGTGTATTCGACCGTGTCTTATCCCCAAGTATAGAGTAGTTGTTCTTTAGCTGCCATTGTGGCACGTTATGTTATAGCGGGTCTTATCCCCAATTATTCTGTTACGTATAGCGGGAGTATTCCCCAAAATATGTTTTAAGAACGTCACTTGTTCTAACAGCGGGTTATTACCCCAAAGTCACCTCATCATTCTATATGTTTTTCAGTGTTTGTGATTGTTTGTAACATTTGTGTGCTGTGTGATATAAAAATGTGAAAAAGAAAACTATTTGTCTTCAATCTTAAAGTTACACACAGTATTCACATACAAAAGGCTTTGAAATAACTGTCATCGGAAATGAAAGGGGGAGGGTGCAATATGTTTCCGACGACGGTATAATTTTCTTGCTAAGATTTATGCATAATCATTTTTTTTTTTCACGTCGAAATCCTGAAAGAAATGTTTTGATTTTCAAACTGATTATTGCCGGAAAATCTTGTATTTCCACCTTCCACCGCCAGGGGGCCTCCAATGAACATCTGATACATGTTCTACTGCCTGCGGCATCATACAGCAGAGCTGCTGCGCACACGCTGCAAAATTTATTAGCTCCGCTTTCCACCGTCAGGGGATGCATTCTGTTCTAAACAATCCACTTTCTGAACGAAACTCTGAAAGTGTCCCTGCTGCCTACGGCACTGTATAGCAAGCATGCTGTGCACATGCTGAAAAATCCTTTAGTTCCACCTTCCATTGCCAAAAGTAGAACTAAAATATGTAAGGCTAAGTAAAATATGGCAAGTCGAATGAGACAAATCCCATCGGGCCCATAGAATCCAAGATAAAAAAGCACCCCTAACAGTAAAAAGTGGAATTAACATGTGTTACATGTTACGGGCTATCAATATCAAGTTGAATGTAGAAAACCTCATTGTCATCGGGCCCATAGAACCAGAGATACTTGGAAATTAATTTTTAAAAAATCTGAAAATTTTATTCGAAAAAAGTGGTATGTACTACTCCTAAATTTACTTTAATTTTATAGAGGCTCATTATTAATAGGCTCAATTATATAATGTTTGGAATCAGTTGCGTTGAAATCCGAACGATAGTTGCTGAGTTATGGAAACCCGGCACGATCATCATAATAGTATCTATCATAATAATATCTGTCATGTGGTCTAATTGCGATATTTAATCAAAAGTAGATAATTAGTAAAGAAACGCTAAGATTTAAATAATGTGTAGTAGAAAAACATTCCTTTTTCTTTTAAAAACTAGGGGGTTCGGCCCCCTACGAGCTACGCTCGCCAACCCCCGTCCAGACACCGCAGACTCTAAATGCACGCTAATATGATCGGCTTTAAAAAGATTTCGAAAGATTGAATTATAATTTAAAAAACAGTGGCGATCTCCCTATAAACGAATTTCTATTCATTTCTCTTTGATTGGGGAATTTTAACGCCAAATCCGCTGCGGTACTACTTGATTATCCTGTCGACCAATTTCGCCAAATTATATAAATAGCCAAACCACTCGCCAAATTATACAAATTGATATAATTTTCATTTTAAATAACGAAAAAACAAATAAATTCGTACAACATTAATAAAAACACAAATAAAACGTCGAAATAAAAATAACTTGATGATGTATATACACGTGTAACAACATTTCAAAATAAGCTAATATAAAAGGAATTAAGTAAAGAGAGTCTTTGTCTCCTGGTATTTTTTAACAAAGCGAAAAGAAAGTTCTTTTAAATGAGACATTTTAAATTAATTCTCAAAATATCAAATAAATGTCTAGCGCAATTTCTAAATTTAAACTTTTTTGCAATATTATTTTGTGTTCATTTTATGTAATAACTATAATGTGACATAAATATGACGTAATTTCTCCTAAGACTTCTAACGCATGTTAATGAATTTATTATTTTACAATATCCTTTCTCTTTTAAAATTCACGTGTATGCTTTTTATGACGTAATTTTTAATAAGTTCCTGCTTTTTATACGTAATTATTTAATTCTAATTTGAAAGTTTTTTTCCACATGTAAATAAATTTTTAATTTGAAGCAAACATTATTGCTTGCGCTTTTTATACAGTTGGCAACAGTTTAAATTAGTACAATTTTCTGAAATCTGTAAAAAATATCTCTAGAAATGCTGAAAATTTGAATTTAAAATAGAAATAAAACCTGAAAAAATGTGTCAAAATAAAAAAATTAATGCAATCTGCTCTCCAGCAAATTCTAATGCATAAAATGATCTAAAAATGATTACACTGCCATGCATAGTTTTTGCTGCTATAAAACTTTTTTAGTGGAACGATTTTGTCCAACTTTAGCATTAAATAACTCTTAAAGTAATTCTTCGATTTGAAAACTGTCTGCATCAGCGTGTTTATCAAACATTTCTGTATAAAACCACCGATTTTCATATTTTTGTATGCATTATTTTTGTTAATATTAACGAAGAAAGGCCTCTGGTCACAAAAAAATCAAAACTGGCGGTGGTGACAGCGGTAGTTACTTTTTTTTAGAATAGAGAGATTCGATTATTTGATAAAATAAAAAGTTATTTATTGATTTTCTCCATTTTTTTGAAAATATGAAATAGAATGTTATTTTACATATATATCCCGATTTTGAAATCTCTGATCTCTGCCTGCAGTAGATTTTAAAATTTGAACATACCTTAAAATTTTACGCTGCGTTTTTTATCCACTATGGAAAATGAAAACACCTGTTTTTCATAGCGGCCATAACAGCCTTGCAAATAAAAATTGATTTGTTTCTTTAACCCTCTAGTGCATGTTTTTTTATTTTTCCTTAAACAAAATATATTTGATTCCTTAATGGGCATAAATTAAAGGAAAAATTATCACCCTTATATTTTTTAGTATTTTGGATTTTTTTTAATGGTTGACAAATGGCAACACCATGCATTTAAGTATATTTTAAGCATAGTTCATGATACTTTTTAACACTTTCCAACAAAGTTGAAAAGTAATATTGACTTCGGTTTGTCTGTCCGTGCTCTAACTCTCCTAAATATGCTCGGATTGCCCTGAAATTTTTGGATGTTATTGGCGTCTACCCTAGCACAAACCCTATTTCAAATGAAGTTTGTAGCATGTTTAGTTCATTTACAGGGACAGTCGAAAGTATTCCGTTACATTATGGCCAATGGGAAAAAATTGTTTCATATCATTTTTAATGATGTTACAAGCTTTCAAGCATAATAAAACTGATATGCATTTATGAAGTGCGCTAAAATATGCATTCTGTAGAATATGCAGTGCAAAGAATAGTTATTATTCATTTACAGAGCCACACAAAAGAATTCTGTTACATAATGATATAGTGGTGGAGGGATTTATTTGCTACATATTTTAATTATGTTAAACTATTTTGTATATAATGAAATTGATATATGTTGCTGAGGTTTACTATAACTTATTTCATGTATAATACGAAGTGCATTGTATTTACAGGGACACACAAAAGATTTCAGATACTATATTGCATGCGAAGTTCTGTACATTAGCGATGATTGCAGGAAATGCATTTTTAATAAAGATGTGCACTTTTATGTTTCACTATATTTATGCATAGTATATGGTGTATATAAATGCTATAGTTCATATACAGGGCTACCAGTGGCGTGGCGTGAAAATTTTTGGTGGTCATCGCAATTATTTAAGTTTGTGGTGAAAAATTATTAACTCTAAAATTCAATGGTTGAATGTTCAAAAAAGAAACTTTAAATCTTACCTTCACTTATACATGAACTCCAAATGTTCTGCTAAAACTGGATCTTGGAGTTTTAAAAGCTTATTAAGAGTTTTAAAATATTGCTTGGTCATCGCCGCATCCAACGATGACCGGACGCCACGCCGCTGAGGGCTACCCAAATGAATTCGTAAGGGTTACTGGGTATGAGTGCAAATTGCTTAAAGGTGGTTTTTAAATCAGTTATACATTTTTACGCTGAACTGCATTTAGTTTACTAAGAAATGTTTATGAATATAGATAAAATGATATACAAGGTCACACAAAGAATCGGATACATGGCCGTCTATAAATGATAATTTCTGGAAATGCGATTTCAGTAGTTTTAAGAGTATTTTAGTTAGAATTAAATTTTAGCTAAATAGTAGCATGTAATAAGGGTTATACAAAAGCATTCAAGCATATTTCCATCTTTTAGTATAAATTGCTGAAAGAGAAATTTCAACCTGTTGTACGGGTCATTCTCTAAAAAGTGTACAATTCCAGTAACAAAGCCTTTTTCAGCATTTGACATGAACATTTTTGAATTAATTTATTTTTTCTATTGAAAGTGAAAGAAGACTAAATGTGTTATGTGCATGCATTTTTTATAATTACTTTATATTTTTTTATTTCTTAGTACACAGTATGCGAGATTAGTGATGGGCGATTCTCGAGAATTCGACAATCGAGAAAAATCGTCATCGTAAAAAATCACAATCGATACAGCCATCGATTAATTCCTAGAATCTACAATCGAGATGTTTTACAATCGATTATAACGAGAAAAGCTAAAAACAGTTATTGGAAAACTTAGCTATTATTCTGGCCGACAATTTCATAGTAGTGATGGGCGATTCTCGAAAATTTACCAATCAAAAAAAATCATCGTAAAATACACAATCGATACAGTCATCGATTACTTTTGAGAATCTACAAAGGAGATGTTCTAGAATCGATTATTGAAATCATTGTTTTTACATATATATAAGGCAGATTTTATTAAATATAGGGTAACTGAAAACAGATGGAATAAAAAAACCACAAACCAAAGGGAGGCTATAAAGGAGCCATAAGACTGGAAAAGTCTTGTAAAAAAAGCTGAAAAAACGCGAGTAGCTATGAAGCGGTAAGGAGAGTTTAAGTATCAAAAATTAGAATTTTTCAGCAATTAGCAAAGAAATAAGAATCAAAAGCACCCCCTAGTGGCAAAAACATGAACTAAAGGATAATAAAAGGGATCAAAATTTTTTATTGATTTTTCTACGTCATTTGAGATTGGATCTTTAATTTCCCCATTTTTAGAAAGTCTTTGACTGAAATACATTAAACGAACCCCCGTGGGGAGCAAAGTAGGGGGAGGGGCAAGGAAAGTGCATAATATGAATAAGTGGTCACAGGACTTTCCAAAGGTATGTCACATGAGGGGTGTCGGCTAAATTTAGAAAAGTGCCCCCGTGCGGGGGCAAAGTAAGGGGAGGGGCGCGGGCAATATATAAAATGAAATAGTAGTCACAGAGCTTTCCAATGATATATCACATGAGGGGTGTCTGCAAAAGATAGAAAAGAGTCCCAACTCCCAGGATTCCAATTATCGTGCCCCCCCCCCCCCCGAAATATACCCTGCCCATCCTTCTCTTTGAAATTTTCATATATTAAAAATTATTTATCGGAGGGCTTCGTAAAAAAATCCAATCTAAAATGTTTAAAAACGCTACGATTTCAAAAAAGTTCGAAAAGTGCCTCTCTCGGGGCACCAAACTAGGGAGGGAAGAAGAAAGGTTCATAAAATCAAAGAGTAACTTTCCGATGATAACCGAAAACTTTCCAATGATATATCAAATGACTGGTCCAAAAAAAGTTTGGAATCTACCCCTCCCACGTGGGTTCCCTCTTTTATCCCAGAATATACCCGGAAATCACGCAGCCCCACTTTTAAAATTTTATATTTAATAAATAATATTTATCGGAGAGCTCCATTAAAAAACCTCATTTAATGATATTTATTGTAGAAGTCTCTACAATTAAAAAAAAAATTCACTCCCCCCCCCCCCCCGCCCCGCCCCTTTCCAGAATTCAACTCTGGGAGGAGAAAGGTTCATAATATGAAAGAGTGGTGAAAGGACTTTCCGATGATATGTCAAGGAGAGGTTTGGTAAAAGTTTGAAAATTACCCGCACCCCCTTTGTCCACTCTCGCGCCCCCCAGAATTCACTCACCTTCCTCTTTGAACTTTTTATATTTAATAAATAGTATTTATCTGAGTCTCCAGGTATGGGGCTGCTTGGCAGAGCTAAAATAAGAGAAACATTGAAAATTCGGGGCAAAATGACACTAAATTTAACAGTAAAGTTTGAAACTAGGACTATACAGAACTGAATACATAAACCACTATGCTTCATAACCCACATCGGTTAATAGCAATAAAAAGATAAGTTCCAGTTAAACTGATGGCATTGAGCTCACAGGTTATTCACACTAATTGTATATTATACTCTCATTTCAAAGAATAATGTCCCTCAAAAAATAAATGAAGGGAAATATCCCCTGTTTGCCCCTTTTATACTTAACCAATGAACCTCCAAATCTAATCAGGGAAACTCCTTAACTATAATAAATCAATATATCAAATTTGAAGCAAATCAGATAATTCTACATGAAAAAAAGAAACATATCGCTAAATTAAGGGTGGTCTAACCCCTTTAACCCTTTTATACTTAACTAATGAACCTCCAAATCTAATCAGGAAAGCTCCTTATCAGAACGAACACAGAAAAAAAAAAAAAAATTAAAGTAAATTGAATAATTCTCCATGAAAATCCATTTATCTAAATTAAGGGGAGGGGACTTGCCCCCTTTTCGCCCTTGTATACTTAACCAATGAACCTCCAAATCTAATGAAGGAAGCGCCATATCGGAATAAATCGGTATATTAAATTTGAAGCAAATCGAATAATTCTGCAGGAAAAACCCTTTTATCTAAATTAAGAGGGAGACTAGCCCCTCCCCTTTATACTTAACCCATAAACCTCCAAATCTAATCAAGGCAGCTTCTTAACATAATAAACCGGTATCCCAAATTTGGAGCAAATCGAATAATTCTGCATGAAAAACCCATTTATCTAAATTAAGGAGGGGGTCTACCCCCTTTATCCTTAACCAATGAACTTCCAAGTTTAATCAGGGAAGCTCCTTAACATAATAAACCGGTATACCAAATTTGGAGCAAATCGAATAATTCTGCATGAAAAGCCCATTTATCTAAATTAAGGAGGGGGTCTACCCCCCTTTCCCCCCTTTATCTTTAACCAATGAAGTTCCAAGTTTAATCAGGGAAGCTCCTTAACATAATAAACCGGTATACCAAATTTAGAGCAAATCGAATAATTCTGCATGAAAAGCCCATTTATCTAAATTAAGGGGGAGACCAGCCCCCCTTCACTCTCTTTATACTTAACCCGTAAACCTCCAAATCTAATCAAGGCAACTTCTTAACATAATAAACCGGTATATCAAATTTGGAGCAAATCAAATAATTCTGCATGACAAACCCATTTATCTAAATTAAGGGGGAAGGACCAGCCCCCCTTCTGCCCCTTTATCCTTAACCAATGAACTTCCAAGTTTAATCAGGGAAGCTCCTTAACATAATAAACCGGTATACGATATTTGGAGCAAATCGAATAATTCTGCATGAAAAACCTATTTATCTAAATTAAGGAGGGGGGGGCCCAACCCCCCTTCTCTCCCTTTATCCTCAACCAATGAACCGTCAAAACTAATCAGCGGAACGCCTTATCAGAATGAACATAAAAAAAATTGAAGCAAATCGTACATTTTAATCAAGAGTTATCGCGTTACGTACGTACGTACGTACATGCATACACACAGAACAGATGGGTACATTAGCTCTCAGGCTTAGATAGCCTGTGAGCTAAAAAGAGATTGGATAAGCAGATGGACTCCTTTGAGAAATTATGACTTAAACCAGAAATGCGGTAAGTTTGACTCTGAAAGCTTCATTTCCATCTCGCATTTCGGGAAATCTCATCTCGATGATTTTTCCAGCATTTCGACGCTTCCAGATTGGAAGCTGCTAGATGGTTGGTTCTCTCGCGGTTTTAAACCTTTCGGGATGGGAAGTCTCTCGAGAGTTTCTCTCGCCCTTTTCAACCTTTCCCGATGGGAAGCCTCTCGCTGGTTCTTTCGTCCTTTTCGAAATCGCCCAATGAAAAGCCTTTCGAGGATTTCTCTCGTCCTCGGCAGAGAAGAAAAGTAAGAAAATTTATTGAGAGTCCAAGGGACGAGATAGAGAAAGAGGCATGACAATGAGCTGTGAAATGAAGCCCTAATTTTCAAAGTTTCTCTTATTTTAGCCCTACCAAGATGTCACATACCTCCGATAAAAATTATTTATTAAATATAAAAATTTCAAAGAGGAAGGTGGGTCGGGTGATTTCGAGGGAGGAGGACGTGAGAGTGGACTCATGCGAGGTGCAATTTTAAAAATTTTACCGAACCCTTCCTGTGGCATATAATCGAAAAGCCCTTTGACCACTCTTTCATATTATGAACCTTTCTTTGCCCAAAGTGGGATGGGGAAGGGGCGAACAAATTTTTAAAACCGTAGCCGATTTCTATAATAAATTTAGATATCACTTTAGATGGGGTTTTTTATGCAGTCTTCCGGTAAATATTATTTATTGAACATAAAAATTTTAAAGTGGCGGCTGTGTGAATTCCGGGGCGAAAGAGTGGGCTCACGGGGGTAGGGAGGGGGAGCAATTTTCAAACTTTTTTGGACCAGTCATGTGATATGTCATCGGTAAGCTCTCGGATGACTCTTTCATATTATGAGACTTTCTTCCTGCCCTCCCCAATTTTGCCCCCACTGCGAGGGTAGTTTTTTCTGTTTTTATCATTTTAGATCGGATTTTTTTATGGAACCCTCCGCTAAATATTATTTATAATATATGAAATTTCAGGACACTTTTCCAAATTTAGGCAAGACCCCTCATGTGACATATCGTTGGAAAGGTTTGTGACTACTTTTTGATGCTATGCACTTCCGGTGCCCCCCCCCCCCCATCCCCGGAGGATACTTTTCCAAATTTAGTCAATACCCCTCTTGTGAGATATCGTTGAAAAGGTCTGTGACTACTTATTGATGTTATGCACTTCCGGTGACAGTACCCCCACTCTTTGTTCCCCCCCCCCCCCGGGGGGACACTTTTTCAAATTTAGTCAAGACCCGTCGTGTGAGATATCGTTGGAAAGGTCTGTGACTACTTATTGATGTTATGTACCTACGGTGTCCCCACCACCACTTTGCCCCCCCCCCCCCAGAGGCCACTTTTCCAAATTTAGCCAAGACCCCTCATGTGAGATATCGTTGGAAAGGTCTGTGACTATTTATTGATGTTATGCACCTCCGGTGACAGTCTCCCCCAATTTGCCCCTCCCGGGGGACACTTCTTCAAATTTAGCCAAGACCCCTCATGTGAGATATCGTTGGAAAGGTCTGTGACTACTTATTAATGTTATGCTCCTCCGGTGTCCATCACCCACTTTGCATCCCCCCCCCAGGGGACACTAAAAATTTAGCCAAGACCCCACTTGTGAGATATCGTTGGAAAGGTCTGTGACTACTTATTGATGTAATGCACCTCCGGTGACCACCCCCCCCTCCCACTTTTCCCCCATGGGAGTGTTTTTCTAAATTTAGCCGAGACCCCTCATGTGACATATTGTTGGAAAGGCTTATGACCACTTACTCATGTTATCCACCTCCCGCATCCCTCGCCCCCTTTGCCCCCACGGGGAGGGCATTTTTATAAATTCAGATCCAGACTTCTCATGTGACATATGATTGGAAAGGCCTAAAGACCTGTGACGACTTAATCATATTATGCAGCTGCTGTGCCCCTCCGCTCGCTTTGACCCCTCCCCCAAGTGATCTGGTCCAAGGTTCATTCGTTTCGATATTATATTTTTTACAAGATTTTGTAGTGCGTGCACACCATACCCGCCTGTTATCATATATCAGTGCCGTATATAGCGGGTAACCTGTTTGTGATTTCATATTACAAGATTACGCATAAATTAGGGGCCCCGATTAAAGTAGGGGCCCGCTAGCGGTCGAAGTCACCTAGTCTTTATTAACATCGACTCATTCTAGTTCACCCGCAGACGATTCTTGATAAATGTATGACGTATATAATACGTAATATATGATTTATAAAAGAAATTTGCAAACTGTAGTCATCGAGAAAAAATTTACACAATCGAAAAATATCGAGATGTCCATACAATCGAGAAAATCGAGAAAAACATCTCGTTATCGCCCATCACTATGCGAGATCTCACCTCTGTGTCATGTCACACACCCAATGTTACTAAGGAAAATATTTGATAACTTATTTAATTGAAAAAAAAAAAAAAAGTTAAATAATTGTTATTCTAGCTACTACTATCTCAAGAGCAAAGTAACTTAGCATAGTTAATTACTTTCTTTGTATTTTTGTTTGCTTTCTGTGTACGGAAAGGAGTGTCACACAGTAAAGTCTCACCTCCATGAACCAAACATTAAGTTGCATTTTCATGTTAATAAATGGCAAAATTATCATCAGATTTTGTTTCCCATGATGTTAAAGTTAGCCAGTATGTTTGCTGTTGTTAAATTATAAATCAGAAATTTGTTTTTATACTCAGGTATTAGAATTTGTTATAAAAAAGCAACCATGGTTATTGGAGATTCTCACATCCATGAACTGTAATTCAAGGTGACTAAATCAACACTAAGATATATGCTTATACATTGCTTACGTAATTATATCAACTGATGTTGATTTAAAGAACAGCAACAACAAAAAAACTCAAAAAATAAATAAATAAACATGTAGGTTAATATTTAGAGCATGTTCCTCACCTCAGTGAATATCTTAATTTTGAAAATTTATAATTCAGAGAAAAATGGTTAACAAGAATTTACAATGACTGTAAATTAAAAAAGATAGTTTCAAAACTTCAAAAGAGAAGAATTGAATAACATATAAAAGATGAGTGATGAAAAAAAGTTCCAGATGGGAGATGAACTTTCTGTGTTTTTTTATATACATTCCAAATAAATTTATTATGCATTCTTATATAGAATTGCTCCTTAGTTATATATGTAATAGAATAAATAGCTTTTTATGCTTTGTCTCATTACACAAACATAACTGCAGCATAAAGGTCACCTCTGTGAATGATGTTAATAAAAAAAATTGTGTTTCTGAAAAAAGTAAATATAATGTAGCTGGGTGATTACTGATTTTTACTTGTGGTAAGTGATAAGTTTCTAAAAATGATAACATTTTTCTTGAAAAACAAAATTTTTTTATGGAAAAATTGCATTAAAAATGTACTCTTTTGAGAGAATGACCCATACGTTTTCTTGCTAAACGAAATTTTCCTATTATATGGTATATATATCAACCTACAGACCAAATACAGGGCTGTTCAAAAGAATTGGAGTACATATTTGGCTATGGCTGCTGAAATCAGTTTTTCAAACGTTTTATGCGTTTTCTAAAATGTTTACTTAGTTATTTTATTTACCTTATTTCCCTAAGTAACAAAGTTTTGTTAATGCATTCAGAAAGTGTTTCATAATCTATGCTCAATGCATGATTTTTCTTTCTTGTTTATTCATTGTCATGGTGGCATTTTCCAGCACAGGATTCTGTGTCTTATTATTATTCCAAGGCATAAAATTACTTTTCATTTTAAAAGTTTAATTAGGCTCACTGACGTATAATAATTATCAAAATACAGTTTATGGTTTACATCTTGAACAACTGGATGAGTTTGTCTGGCATTGACTCAACTGCAAACCCCCAAGTCATGTCCACTTAGTATAAATATCAAAATTGTATGCAAATCCAGATACTCCTGCCAAAAAAAAAAAAAAATATTTAAAACCATATTTATGCATTTTTTTTAAATTTTATTTATTTTAATGTATACTGCTTCATATGGTGACGAGCCTTTATCATACATATTTGCTCGTCAACACAGAGAGATTCTTCCAGTGGTGTAGTCCTGGAAAAAAAAGTGGGGGGACGCTCATAGCTTCAAACATTAGGGTCTATATCACACATAAGGGCAAGCTTTATTTTGAATCTTACTTTTCATTTTCAATTGCAGAGAAAAGTGATTGAAAAATTAAACTTAAATTTAAAAATTAAATTTAAATTAATTTAATAATTTTTTTTATCTGTTGGACACTAAATAGCTTGCTATAGAATTAAAAAAATTAAAACCTTATTTCGTGGCTGAAAATTTTTGGAATAGAATTCGTAATTCAGTAGCACTAATTCAAGCAACGAAATGTTTATTAGAATTTGTTTTGCATTATTTACATTTGAAATAGTTATAAAATGTTTTCCACTAAGAGCACTGAAAATTATTGCATTTTTACTTTTTGGTCAAATGTAGTGTAAGGAATTTATTGTAATCATGGAAACGAAAAATAAGACTGTGGAATTTTGGTATATCTTTATTTTTTGAAGCCTCCCTCCTGAATCCCTTTTTCCTATTTTTACAACAAATATCTATGTATGTGTGTATACATGTGTGTATATTGATATTTCCTTTCAGACTCTCAAAATCTTTTTTTTTTTTCATTTGTGTTTGAACATTATAGCGTTCAAACGGTGTTTTTGAATGGGCTCAAATTTTGCAAGTATGTTATACATGATGAATAGACTATATTTAATATTCTGAGACTATATGCCGCTGCCCAAACTCTAATTTGGTAGAAATTCAACACCCTTTTCGCATCTAGGCAATTTGTAAACCATTTTTGGACCAGAAGTAACAAATAAGTACTGCTTACGGGAGAAAAAATATTTAAAAAAATGTGACCAAGGCCGAAGATAATAGATAAATAATGCTTTTTATTGGTCCGAAGAATATGTCAAAGGGGGTCCAAATTGAATGTTTTCTTAAATATGCATTTTAAAGATGGGAAATAGACAAATATTCTTCTACAGAACATTTCCAATAATTCCGTTTCATCGATATTTCTTTAAAAAAACTTGAAATAGAAACTTTAAATTAGTAACTATATAGGTTACGTCTAATGTGTAAATGCAATACTTGATTTTTTTTCTTTTCAAAAATTAGAATTTTAACTGTGTGAAATGCGGAAAAAACAGTCTAAAATTTCAGTTTCATCACGATTTCTCAAGAAACTTAAAATATGGCACTTATGTATTTTCAGAACTTAGATGCGCGCTTAAAACTTTTTTTTAATTAAAATTTTTTATACGGTGAATTGATGGGAAAGTCCTCTAAAATCGTCTGATCACGATGTATCTGAAGCTGTTTTTTACAAGAAATTTGAAAATAAATATGGTGTCAACTATTAACATGTCGATGCTTGCAAAGAACGGCTTTTAAAAATTTTGAAATTTTAAGTGAAAAAAGGAGCTGAAAACCTTTTAAAGTTGCTATTCTTCTGAAACTATCGGAGCTAGAAACTTTAAATTTGACTTAGAAGTTATTGTTAATGCTTAGTTATTCTGATTGAAAGAATGAAATAGGATTGAAATTTGAATGTGTGAATCGGCTCAGTGAATGTTATCATATTATTAACAAGAATAAAACCTACTCTAATTATAAATAGCACACTAAAGTTTAAACCAGCTGTAAAACGCATTTCAATAAATATCCGGCTATAGATGGTAGTGTATTTGAATTTTTGCTGTGCAACTCTGTATACAAATATCATTTACATACCTAATTAATGTTTTGTTCAGAGCATAATATTAAAAAAATATGTAAAATGAGCTTCCAAATGGCTCCTTTCGCTCCTAAAGTTCCATTTTTAGAAAAAGGTCCCTTATGGTCCACTTCGTCCTTTTTCGGTGAGTAAAAAAAAAAAAATAATAATAATAATAATTTACTAATGTGGTAAAATCGCCACAGAATGTAAAAAACTCTAAAAATCGTAGAGGACAACATTTACTATAGTGGGCTTGTATAGTGTAGCATTGTAACCGAAATTCTTTTATAAATGTCAAAAAATTGCTACGGATTGCGGACAAATGTTAAACTCAATGGAAATCACATTAAAAATCACAAAAAATTCAGAAATAGCACAGGACGAAATTTACTACATTAAACTACCAGAAGATTGAAACCGAATGACAAAAAATCGCCGCAAAACACAAAAAAAATTAAAAATTGTATAAAAAATTAGCAAAAGAATTAAAAAAATCACGGTATGAATTCCGAAACAAATTTATTAAAAAGAGGACAAAATATATTAAACTGCAGTAAAAGATTGGAACAGGAAAAAAAACTCTATAAATCGCATAAAAAATTGCGAAAGATTCAAAAATCTCTGTGTGAATTCCGAATAAACTTTATTGAAAAGAGAACAAAATTTCTATAATGGGACTAAAATATTTAAACAGGATTCCTTTTACTAATGTCAAAAAATCACCAAGAAATGTATAAAAATCGCTAAAAGTTCATAAAAATCGCAAAAGACAAAATTTACTAAAGTAGGCCAAAACATTTTTACTGGAATTCTTTCAAAAATGTGAAAAAATCGTCGCGAATGAAAAAAAAAAAAAAGTAAAATTCGGTAAAAATTACAATCTGAGGACGCAATGGCGGAAGGACAAAATCTATTACATTAGGGCTAAGAGTTTGCAACTAAATTCCATTTTCGTATTCCATGAAATTGAAACGAAACGCGAAAAAAAAAAGCTGAAATTCGCCAAAAATAAATCACTGTGCAAATTCTGAATCAACTTTATTGAAAAAGTTGAAAAGAGCACAAAATTTACTACAACTGGACTAAAAAATTGAAACTGAATTTCTTTTATTAATCTGCAAAAAATCACCGTGAACGGTAAACAAAAACAAAAACAAAAAAAAAAATACTTTGCTAAAAATCGCAAATAAGTAAAAAAACAATCCGAAAGCTGTCCTCGAAGTGCACAATTTTAAATATAGATGAACCTCGCCTCCATCTTGTAGCTGTACACTGTAAAAAACAAGTCAGAAATTGCTCGTCAAACGTGGCAAATGAGGTGTGTTCGTACTATAACTAGTTTTATAATTATTTTTTGTACCCCATATTGTACTGAATGTATATATTTTTTAACTTCATAAGTGCATAGTCTATAACATCATTAAAATGCACTTACAATAATTTTTTCCCCATTCCCCGTAATGTAACGGAAAACTTTTGACTGTCCCTGTAATTAAACTATACAACCGATTTTCATAAAATTTGAAATGGCTCGACAAAATTTTGCAACAATTATATATTTAAAATTTCAGACCATTCGGAAGGCTGTAACATCATTAAAATGCATTTGCAATAATTTTTCCCATTGGCCGTAATGTAAAGAAAAACTTTTGACTGTCCCTGTAATTAAACTATGCATCCGATTTTCATAAAATTTGAAATGTCTCGACAAAATTTTGCAACAATCATACATTAAAAATTTCAGACCATTCGGTAGGGTAGTTTTTGCTCTGTTACATGCGGACAGACAGACAGACGGACGGACTGAACGACGACTATAGGTGCTACATATTTATATAATTACGAACGCACCTAAAAACGACATTTTTACAGTACAAAGTACTGTTCATCTCGCGCACACACTCGATCACAGTGAATGTGCTGTATCTTTCTTTGGTTTCCTGACTACATTAACATGGACAATACAGTAGTTGCGTAAAATTAACAGCACAATGTGCTGGCAATTTGGACGCCAGCAGTTTGTGCTGTAAAAAAATGCGTCCAAATTGCCAGCACATTGTGCTGTTAATTTTACGCAACTACTGTATTTCCCATGTTAATATAGTCAGGTAACCAAAGAAAGATACAGCACATTCACTGTGATCGAATTTGTTCTAGCAAATCTACAGTGGTTTTTTTTACAGTGTATGTGCAGCAGTCTTTTCAGCTCGCAGACCACGCAGGCCAAACTCTATCTTTATTATTATAGATTTAGTTTTGTTTTCGATTTTGATGTAGAAGCATATACACTATATTGCCATTAATGACCGGCAACTTTCAATTTTAGACATTTTGTCGAATATTTAGAAATATACTTAACAGATTCTTCTGGAATTTCAGGATTGAAAAGAACAGGTATGACCTCATATTTAGCAATGTCGATTTCATAAGGGGGGCAATTAGGGGGCCAACAAAAAATCAATGAAAAAAAATAATACTTGGGATCACCCTGTAAAATAAAATGCATGGAATGATCTATCGCTACCGAATATAAATAAACAGACACTGTGTAATTGTGTATTCTTTTGTGTAAGAATAGCATGTATATTAATAGAGATATAACGATTTATTTAAAATAATTAAAAAATTCTTGCATGTTTTTTGCTTATAACATGCAGGGTTTTGAACCAAATTTATCTCCGGTTTCAGAAAAACTGACAAAATATGGTAGAAACAATATAGTGCAATTGAAATATAAATATATTAAATATTTTAAGAAATATGAGCAGTTGAATGAAATAATTTTTATCTGCGGATGCGCGTGCGATAACAAGGATCATTTTACATAATTTAATAGTCATCTCTATGGAGCAACTTATTAAAAAAATCTAGTCAAATATCTTAAAAATTCAGAAAGATACCGGCGTTAAAGTGAGCAAATTTTTAGTTGTTCTCTAAAACCAGCTGAATGATAAGGGATTTTCCACAAATTGTCATTTTTATTTTTTATTTTATTTTCATTTTTTATTGATGCTTTAGTTCTTCTTGGATAACCACCAGAACGAGCCTATACCATGATCAAAAGAAGTATCAAAATCGAAGCATTTTTTCCAAATCTACTCGTTGATACTCACTAGATACTTTTTTTTCTGAAAGTCCGTTAATAAAAAATGACAATTTGTGTAAAATCCTTTACCATTCAGCTGCATTTAGAGAACAACTAAAAATTTGCTCACTTTAACGCCGACATATTTCTGAATTTTTACGATATTTGACTAGATTTTTTTTACTAAGTTGCTCCATAGAGTTGACTATTAAATTATGTAAAATGATCCTTGTTATCGTTCGCGCATGCACAGATAAAAATTATTTCATACAACAGCTCATATTTCCTAAAATATTTAACATATTTATATTCCAATTAAACTATATTGTTTCTACTATATTTTGTCAATATTTCTGAAACCGGCGTTAAATTTGGTTGAAAACCCTGCATGTTATAAGCAAAAAACATGCAAGAATTTTTAATTATTTTAAATAAATCGCTATATCTCTGTTAATATACGTTCTATTCATACACAAAAGAATACACATATTCAACAATGTTTGTTTATTTATATTCGATAGCGGTAGATCATTTCGTGCATTTTATTTTACAGGATGATCCCAAATATTATTTTTTTTCTTTGATTTTTTGTTGGCCCCCTAATTGCCCCCCTTAACAAACCGACATTGCTAAATATGAGGTCATACCTGTTCTTTTTAATCCTGAAATTCCAGAAGAATCTGTCAAGTATATTTCTAAATATTCGACAAAATGTCTAAAATTGAAAGTTGCCGGTCATTAATGGCGATATAGTGTATCTCTCTATTAAAGGAAAACTTAGTTACAATTTATTCTTGTTTTTGTTATACTTCTTAAATATATTTTTATCAGAAGAAAGTATTGGAATCTTTTTGATGGATTTACACGTTTTAGGTTGACCTGAATATGATTTGACAATTTTTTGAAGATTTCTCTCTGTGTATGATACATATTTCGCAGCCACTCTATTTCAAAAACTAAAGCGCAGAATTTCATCAAATATCAAATTTAATTAGATCTTAGCACATACAAGTGCTAATCAGGTTTTGGTGTATATGGCCCACCAGGTGACATTGCTATGCTTCATTTTTCACAATTTACATACAGGGTGTCCAGCGAATAAGACCCTGATTTCAAAATTAAATATCTCAAAAACAAAGATCAATAGAATTATGCGGTAAACGGTTTGTTTATTAGCTAATCTGTAAAAATGTTGTACAGAAGTTTCAAAAATTAGTTGCAAAAACCGCTAACAGATGGCGCTGTAATCGCAATGCCTATAAATTGTGTTTTGAAGTCGAGAGCCCTAGCGTCTCAATCCTAGATGGCTTCCTATGGAAGAACGAAAATTGGGAAAGACCGCTTTTTCGTTGGGGTGATTTGCAGAAGTGGAGACATCTGGTCACAGAATTATTGCCTCAGCTTCAATTTTAGAGAATTTCAATTAATAGAATTTTCAATAAAAAGTTTAGCAATCATTATATAAGAACTTAAAAAATATTTTATTTGGGTAATGTGCGGAAGCGGAGCCATGTGTTGACAGAATTCAGATTTGTTTCAAATTTTGTTATAAGCTACTTCGGTCCGGTTACCAATATCTCTGTGGTATGTCTTTTCTCTCCTAATTGGTAGATCGTGGAATCGAATCCAAGTAGAGGAGGATTTGAAAAAAATGGAAATCTTCACTTTTTAATATTTATTTAAACTATGAAACAAGTTTGAATTAAAAAATCTAAAGTTTCTGGTTTTAAAATTTAATTAAGTTAAAAGAAACCCCTTTTCTAAAAATCATTGAGCATTTATAATAATGATTCATAAATCATTTTTTTTAATTGTAGAGAATAGTTTAAATGAAAAAATACAAAGTTTCTATTTTTAAAAATTTAATTATGTTAAAAATAATTTTAATTTTAAAAACTCGTTTTCATTTTTTTTTTATCATTGAGCACAGAAATATGGTGCAGCTTCAAGCGATGGGATCCGAAGAGTTCGAAAGGAATGCAGCATCCAAAATACTTTTGCTTTGACGTTGATGATATGACTTATCATCAATTCCTTTTAAAAAAGAAATAATTTAATGCATAATTTCTGTGTCTAAAACTTTGTTTACAAAGAAAAGAAATATATGTGTTGTGCTAAAACCAAAGTATTATGCTGTGATTTAAAAATAAATTAAAAGTGAAAAATTACTTTTTTATTTATAATAATTCAGGTATAAACAATAATACCAAAATATTATGCCGTGATTTAAAAATATAAAAAGTACAAAATTATTTTACTAAATATATGCATTTTGATTTAAATAAGTATATGGCATTAAAGATTGAATTTATTAAAATATTTAAAAAATTCTTATAATGATTTCCAAACTTTTTATTGAAAATTCTATTAATTCAAATTTTCTAAAATTAAAGCTCATGCAATATTTTTGTGACCAGATGTCTCTACTTCTACACATCAGCCCAGTGAAAAAATGGATTTTCCCAATATTCGTTTTTACGTAGGGAGCCATCAAGGAATGAGACTCCATTGCTCTGGACTTCGAAGCATTTTACAAGTATTGCGATTACAGCGCCATCTGTTAACGGTTTTTGCAACTAAATTTTGCAACTTCTGCATAACATTTTTACAGCTTAGCTAATAAACAAACCGTTTACCGCATAATTCTATTGATCATTGTTTTTGAGATATTTAATTTTGAAATCAGGGTCTTATTCGCTGGACACCCTGTATCTATATCTCAGCATCTCTGGTATGAAATTTCACCCAAATTTCAGATTCACTTTACCCTTGACATAAATTGATGCTGATCGGATTTTGGTGTATTTCGCCCAACAGGTGCTGCTACTGTGCTGAATTTTTAACGATTTCTATGATAGCCAGATCTCGGCATGCTTGGGATGGGATTTCATCAAATTTAATATGTAAGATGATTATGAATAACTTTTGATTCAATATTGGTTTTGATCATTCCCCAGAGGGCGTTGTCATACTTTGCTTTTTCTGATGAACATCATAGCTTATCTCAGTTTTTGTGTAGAAAGGAACAAAAGTTTAAATTAAAATGTTTAAAGTTAATAATTAACAATACATATGTTAAATTAATTTAAAATTTTAATACTCAACAATTTCAATTAAAAGTTCATGCTTCTTTAAGTACAATTATGAAGGTGAGTTCTCAGTATTAAACACTTTCTATCTTCTGGCAGTAGAATATTTAAGTATGTTTAAATAAAGCTGCTTACATCGCTTAATGACCATCTTTATAACGGTAACGAACTAACATATTTTCTAGGGTATTTTTAAAAAATTTGCTTGCATATTTAGGAAAACTCGGTGCAGTATCTTTTGACGAATGGCCCTTTTTAGTCCCCCATTTTAATATAAATGGTTCCTTGAAGCCTCCTTTTTAACCCTTTAAGCGTCCGGGCTATTTCTTACTTTATGTTTAATGATTCATAAAATAATACCTATGACAACTGTATTAATGTAATGTATTAATATTTGGAATTTTTTTTTTCCAGAGAGATTTTTTTTCCAAATATTAATATAGATTCAATCGATGCTGGATTTAATAGTGAGTCTGTGTTTGCCCCATGTCGGTGGCTCACGGAAAAATATTCCATCTTATGCTGTGTTTGTAGCCTTGCCAACCTGTAATAATGATAGGCTCCAGGCTGGGTATCGTTCCATGTGGTTTAGTCAGTATAACGTCAGTGAGCTATACTGATGGCCCGGGTTTGAGTCCCGGCATGGAATCCTTTTCACTAGGTTGGTCTTTGCGTATTTTAAGCAAAGTAATTTCAAATTTGATTTTCATTTGAAAAAAAGACAACTATTTGTATGGGGATTTGTTTATGATTACCTTACATATTTAATTGTCTTATGCCCTGCAAAAAATGACATTAATATTAGTTGTGTATTAAATCAGCCCTTGATTTTAAAGATTACGTGACGGAAAAACCCGGTTAGGACGCTTAAAGGGTTAAATAAAAATGACCCCCTTCCCACTTTTCGGAGACTAAAATGTGTTGGGAGCCCTGATAATATAATCGAAAACAAGTTTCAGAAACTGAACCCATAGATGACAATGTGGTGGATTCTTTTGTGTGGCCTTGTAAATGTACTATAAATGTTTCGTGCACCGTTTTCCATATCAGCGTTTCCCATAGTTTTCCATGCATTTCAAATAATTATCATTAAAGGATCATGTGTTTGGAAATATTTTTTAATGTCCCAGTAAACGAACCATAAATGCTATTTCCGATAGGGAAAATGTAACAAATTTCAAATGTCGTTTTCTTTATATTTAAAATATTATAACTTCATTAATGTATATTTCAAACAATTTCTGCCAATAAAGCGTAATATGAAAGAACTCTGTTTTTGTTTTCGCGTGAACGAAATAATGATGCGATACACATCATTTACAATAGTGATATACTACATTGAACCTCAAAAATATACATAAAATTTTGCTGCAATCCAAGCAAAACTTATGGAAGTTAAGATGTGAATAGGCGAACCAGCACAGTAAACACTTTCAACTTCGTTGAAAAGTATTAAAAATCAGTACCTTATTCCTAAAATTGTTAATTTATTGGTGTGGTCATTAAAAAAGTTCGGAAAGTCTGCGTCCTCCCGCGTCTCTAGCGTCCCCCTTGAAAATAAAAAGTAAGGGGACGCTCGAGATAAAATAAAAAAGTGAGGGGACGCCGTCCCCCCGCGTCCCCCCTCGACTACACCACTGGATTCTTCCATGGGAATCGATAAGAATTTTCTTCCAGGGTACCAACTATTGCTATCAACTTGAATAACTTATCTTCCCCATTAGACAATGTATTATTGTTCAGATGGAAAAATTGTCGTATACCATGTATTCAAGGTCATGGTGCGAATAACTAGTGGTACACCAATGATAGGGTTTCCAAATAATCGTATGTTTTTAAAGTTTGCCATGCTATTCAAGATACAAATTCTTAGATATTTTTTTTATGTCTGTCGAGCATTATTGAATGGCTTGTCAATATGTTTTAGAGCAATATACATGCTTGTTTGTTCCGATATTTATATACTTGAAAAGTTCTGGTAGGAAAAATGCAGAAAAATTCATATGGTGTTTTTAATGATAAAATGCTTTCAGGCAGAGAAATATCTTCAATAAACTTTATCCAAGAAGGATCTGGTTGAAGAATTTGAAGCTTTCAAAACATTTTTTCTGTTTATGTTTACCTGGCTGCTTTTGTTTTGATGTAGATGGAAGATTCACTGTCTCAAATATGTGCATCAACATTTTAGTCAATTTCATTACTTGATTCATCTGCTTGTGAATCACAATCAGTCTCATCATAAGTGGCTGAACCGTTTATGAACAGAAGGTTTGGTTCATAAGTGTCTTCGTCATCACTGTCATTGTTTGAAATGCCATTTTCATTTGACAACTCAATCCATATTTCTTCTATTAATAATTTTTTTTCTTATCGTCTTTTCTTTAAAATATATTTTGAACATGATGAGGCTTTATCAGATGAAATATTTTGATGGAAAAAAAAAAAAAAAAAAAAAAAAAAAAAACACGATAAAACAATCAACAAACTCATTGAACAGAATACTAAAAATGTAAACAAAAGTGGAACTCTATTCATGATGTTGCCAAATGGCAACGAATGTATATTCGTATGCATAGAATATTTGTTGCAGAAAATATAACTGAAAATTATTTAAAATAACTGAAAAGTATATTCTTTCGCTATAAAAATTTTTCAAATGAAATTTTGCATTTTAAATATTTTTTATCTGTGTTAGAAATCCATCTACGGCTAGCAAAATGGAAGTCTTCAAAAGTTACTTTTTATTTGTAACTAGCTAAAGTACCCGGCGTTGCCTGGAATTTTAAGAATGTTTGTTTTGAAATATCATTTTCAAATTGAAACATATACATAATACAGTTTAAAGAAACAATTTTAAAAAGACAGTCAGAATAGATTTAAAAATAGCGAAAACAAATTCAGAAAACCTCAAAATGTTAAAATATCCCAATATTTCCATAATCGTTTTTTTTTTTTTTTTTTTTTTTTATTATGTTTCAATATGTTTTTTCAAACTCATGACGTTATACATTCACCTGCTGACGTCCATTATATTTCCAATACGACATAATATTCAGTTTCCTAAAATTCCACAAACGATTTATTTCATTTTCATATCGTTCAATTCGTAAAATAAATACTACTTTCCAATTTTCACTAATTGGTATTATTAAAGTTGATCTATGCATATATAAAAGATTTTGTCCTGACTCATGTCATAATCAATGCCAAGCCTGAACCATTGCACCTAGGACAATGAAATATGAAAGACATGTTCCTTACATTGTGTAGGCATCCACTAAGAAAGAATCTTTGAAAATACCCTCTCCCCCCCCCCCCCCACCAGTGAGGGGGTTAAAGAGAGAGGTCGAAAATTTTAGGACATTTTGCCGTATCTCAGCAGTAGTTTTAGGTAGGAGAGTGAAATTCAAGATAACAAACCTATTAAAAAAATAATTAAGCATGTTTTTCAGAAATTTTAGAAATCCCCCCCCCCCCCCCCTCCCAAGTGGGTTAAAGGGTTGGTCAAAAATTTTAAGGTCATTTTGCCATATCTGAGCAGCAGTTTTAGGTAGGAACGAGAAATTCAGGATAACAATTCTGCTAAAAAAATAATTACACTTATTTCAGCGATTTTAGAAATCCCCCCCCCCATAAGGGGATTAAACAGCAGTTTGAGGTAGGAGTGTGAAATTCAAGGTAACAAACCTATCGAAAAAGTAATTACACATATTTCAGCGATTTTAGAAATTCCTCCTAGGGGCTTAAAGGGGGTGGTTGAATGTTTTAAGGCATTTTACCGTATCTCAGCAGCAGTTTTTGGTTGGACCATGAAATTTAAATAATAAATCTGCTAAAAAAATAATTAAACATGTATTTCAGCGATTTTAGAAATTCCCCCAAAACTACCTTAACATAAAACTTTAGACTGCCCCTTTAACTCCTTCGAAAGTTTTAGGTCATTTCACCATATCTGAGCAACAGTTTTACGTAGAAGTGAGAAATTCAGGATAACAAATGTACTAAAAATTTATTAAATACGTATTTCAGCGATTTTAGAAATACCCATCCCCCAAGGCCGTTAAAAGGGGTCGAAAATTTTAGGAAATTTCGCCAGATCTCAGCAGCAGTTTTAGGTAGGAGCAAGAAATTCAGGATAAAAATTCTATTAAAAAAATTATTAAATACTTATTTCAGCAATTTTACAAATTCCCTCCCCTAAGTGGTTAAAGGGAGGTTTGAAACTTTTTGGTGATTTCACCATATCTCTTTCCTCTTCTTGTTTTTCAAAAAGCATGGCTTCAATTCAATTATAGCTGCATTCGGGGCTGGTTATAAAGAAAGATAAAGTCAGGAGACCTCTGTGGGTTATAAAAGATACTGGGAGTAAAATATTTTATACAAGATTAAAACCTAGAGGATTTCATTCTAAGAAGTGATAGCGAAAGATAACGAGCAGGGCATCATGGCTACTAAAGCTCTCCCTCAGTGGTATGCAAACATGCCCGCTATGTATCTTCAATTTCTTTGTGATAATAAAAATCTCTCTCTTGTGCTATCTGTCTATTAATTGATGATTATCCCTAAGCAAATCCTCGAAATTTAGTACACTAATCAGAATGTATGTGTACAACCAGGGAAAAATATTGGAGTGGCTTAGGAGAGATAAATTTTCCCTGGATGTGGGTGCACCAGTCCTTGGGCTGATGGACCAGACTGAGCCTTATGGAGACTATCTTTTTTTTTACGGTAAAAGTGCCTAAAAGTTTGTATTTCGACACAATCTTTTCAGAGCGTCTCTGCAGGGCGGATTTACACCATCTACTAAAATTTTGAAATGTTCAGATGAGTAGAAGTATTTTTTACACAATAAAATGCATGAAAATTTCAATGAAAACAATAAAAACCAAGAGGTTGCACCTCAGTTTTGCTTGACTTCAGCTAAAGTTTTCACTACTAAATATGCAGATTTTTTTCGCAAAATTTTAAAGAAGGCTTGGATATAGCTCATTTTCAACTAGATATCAATATTTTTCACTGTTTTTTCTCACAAGGTGCGTAAATATCATATTTATGACTGCTGAAAATCTCAGCGTTCAGACAACAGGGACTGTTATTTGTAACTACTGAAATAGACCAAAAGAAAAAAGTCTTTTGATGAATCATTTTATTGCTAAATATCAATATTTATTCTGCATCACAGGCTGATTTCACACAGGCTACGGAATTATTATTTTTTTTACTTTTTTTACTGCTAAATATCCTTTTTTTTTTTTTTTTTAACTGATTTTTCACACAGTCAGCGGGCACTTATTTCAGACAAAATCGAGTTAAAGATTGATATAAAATCATACAAATTTAAGGTTCCTTTGAGTTTTGATAATTTTGTTTTTCAAAGAATTTCTCAACAATAAGGATTTTGTATGATAAAGTTGTTAAATTCAACAAATAAAAAAATATTTACATATTTGACAAAACTGAAGTTATAAATAATGTACTATTTAAACTCTTTTAGCATGTAGAGTGAGAAAGGTTTTAAAGTGAATTTTACCTAACATACAAAATGAAAGTCTTAACCAATATTCATTATATTAAAATGTATTTCCATAAAGTAATTTTTTTTTCCCTTTCACGTCATATTTTTAATTTGTTTGACTTTCTCCGTCATGTATTATTTAGAATTACTTTCGTTTTATGTTTGATATTTTAAATTCTCTGTTACTTTTACAACAAAATTAATTTAAAGTATTTTAAACCAGGCTAAATAAATGAGTTTTCTTTGCCACAAAATTCCATTTTATTTCTGATTTTCTCATATCCATATAAATCAAAAATGTTATATAGGGTAAAACCATCGGTATTCAACTGCTTAAGTGCTTTGATTTTGTATATCTATCTTAGAGTAGAATTGTTAAAAGCTGCACAATATTTTTAACAGTGACATATGTTAATGCATGTATTTCTCATAATATCTCAGCAATTATTTTTTTAAAATATAATAGTTTTTTTTATAGGAAGTTAAAAGTAGCAACTTCTCTAGTATTCAGCCATCACTGTATCAGTTGTTGGCCACTTAAGTGCTTTGTTTGTAAATAACTTAAAATAGAATTTTTTTATAAACAGCACAACATTTTTAACTGTAACATATGTTAATGTATACTTTCTTTATGTCTCAGCAATTATTTAAACAAAATTATAATAGTTTTTTTAAGTGGAAAGTTAAATTTAAAAGTAACAAATTCTCTATTAATAGTCGACCTTTCAAATTTAGTGCTCAGCCATTATAGGCCAGGCAGCTGCGACAAAAATGACCACATCATCAAGTTTCGAGACAAATTATAGACCAGGCGGCTGTGACAAAAATGACTACGTCATTAAGTTTTGAGATGAAATTCGATGTTTGACAAGATTACTAACAGTACATGAAAGGATGGCTTCTTTACCTCTGCGAATTTTGGTGCAATTATCAGGAGGGGGCAGCAATTCTTGATTTTGGTGTTACTATCAGATCGAGTTTCAGAATGAAATTTTAATGTTTTATCGAAATGTTAATGAGAAAAGTTTGTTTGCTTTTCATTTGATTAAGTGATATTTAATCACACTTGTAAAAATATTTTATTAAACTTGATTGATTGTATTAGAATTAGAATACTGGTGGAGTTTATTTTTTTAATATTACATTTTGACTATTTTAAATGCTTTCAATCGTGATTTTTTTCCCTCCCCTATAGATCCTTATTTTGTCATATATCAGTTAAAAGTGAAACTGTATTCATCTCCTGTTCTTGAAATAAGACGGAATCAAAAGTTCCTATTATTTGAAATTCCTGAAACAGTTGCTGTCTGTGGTGACATCAAAATAGAATGCATAAACAAGCCTAAATTTGGAAAGAAAGTAAGTTTTTTAAAATCTATTTAATTCTTTAATTTGTGATTCCCCAAAAATGTGCAGTTTGATTCAATAAAGGACAGTCTTACTAAGTACAAAATGTATAAAAAATTTCTTAAATAAGCAAAATACATCAACTTAATGCATGCTTACTTTACCCAACTAGGGGGGCTCTGCCCCCTGCTCGCTATGCTCTCCAACACCCTGCATAATCGCTTCACGATTCCATTCGTTATCGCGAAGCAATCCCTATTATCTAGCCAACCACAGATGTAATTGTTTCGCGATCCCTTATTTTCTATGCATTCAATTTTTAGATTCTGCTTGGTAAAAATGCACTCCTCCCAAACTCCTGACAATTTTATTTCCTTATCTCCAAGCACATAATCATTAGAGCTTACAGAGTTTCATAATTATAAGAATTATTAAATATAACATTGTATATATAGTGTTACGAATATTGTAAACAGTTAGTGTTTGTGCTTAAAATAATATAAATAGTTCAATTAAGCTCTATTCATAAGCTAATATTAGTTTTTGTTGCATTGAAATATCTCAATTTGTTGATTTTCTACAAGCAAGTAAACCCTATTGGATTTCAATGGGAATCTATGGAAATTTAGTGAAATACTGGAAATACCGCCAAGCTGGTGTCACTTTTGGCGGCTAATTTTGGTCGCTAAATTTGGCAATATCGCCAAGTTGGCGATGTTTGGTGACAGAGCCCCCCCCCCCCCTGGTAACCCCCTTATAGCGTCAGAAAGCTCTGACCAATCAGATGCGTTTTGCAGTATCTACGCAGATTTTCATTGGTCCATTTCTAAATCGTTACTTTTTTTATATACATAGAAGAATTAACATTAATAAATATCTTATTATCTATATAATAAGGCTAAGTCATGTGACTGTCATCAATAAATACGGCTGACCACTTCGCTTTACATATGCCAAGTGGCCATTTTTAATCAAAATTACTTTTTCGAATAAAACTGCATAAAAGTTATATTTTTCAGAAAGATCTTTTAAAAATAATAATGCTTGAGAGATTACTTACATTCAAATATGTATATATTCTGAGATAACTTCAGCTGAAATTAGATTAACAACCCAATATCTTTTTCCACCAAAGTAAACACTAAAAATTCGTTCTTCTTTTAGTGAAAAAAATATTAATATATGGTGGTAATTATTCACAAGGCAAGTTCTGCTACAATGAATTTTGCAGTGAAAAAATAATTCGCACCTGCAAGACTATCAAAGTTTAGCATCATTCTATTTGGTGAAGTGCTTTGCAACTCAACTTCCTTCCAGATCTTTTCTTGACGAAGTGAAGTGTAAACAAGCCCAACTTATGAGGTGCTATTTGAAGAATCAAATTTCAAATTGCATCATCAGTTAATTTGATATTTACGTATTATCCATGTCAGGAAGATAGATCACCGAAAATGATTGTTAATTGCTATTTATATTTATCATTCTCATTGACCAGTGCAATCATTCAAAAAAGTAATTTAATATACATTTATTAAATACACTAGCTGACCCACCTGGCGTTGCCTGGGCCTGTGATGAATGACCCTTAATCCCTTAACCTACAACTATGTGTGAGACATGTGGTCTTGTATTTGGGCCAAAATGATTATCATGGTCCTGGCCCGTAGTATATCAATCGGGCCAAATGTAAATATTTCAGCCATGGCCCCCTGGTACGATGAGTGAGCCAAATGTAAATATCATGGGCATGGCCCATGGTATGACGGTAAAGGCTAATGGTAGGATGGGCTCTCTACTTGATAGCTTCCTTTTCTTTTCGCTTGGCGATTCTTCGACAGATTCCGCCAAGTAGCCCGATAATCCAAAGAGAGTCTTTCCTCTCGTTAAGGAGCCGGTTTATGTGTTTCATCAGTCAACTTGCTTGAAGATTGTGGTTTTTTTTTTTTTTTTTCAAACCAATGTTGTTGATTCAAACCCATTGTTGAAACCAATTATATTTCAACACATGTAAAATGTTTTAATGTGTGTGAAACATGTTTGTAATTTATTGTGATGGCATTATATAAAGTAATAAATAAACATTCACCATGTAACTAAAAACATATCTATCGAACGGATATCCGAATCCGGCAGGCAAAGGAGCTTTGGATATCCGATATCCAGAAAATCAATATCCAGTTCATCCCTAATAATAGACATCAAGACAATTTTTTTTTTTTTTTTTTCGGGAAATCAGGATCACAGTTGACTTATTCAGTCAAAAATACAGTGTATCTCACTACAGATCAAACTTGGATTTTGTGAAATAATAATGAAGATATTGTAAATATATTTTCAACAGAGCTACTTTGATTTTTGTGAAAGATGATGACCTGATGAGAAGTGCTGGAAATTGCCACCACTTCCATCTAAATAACAATAAGCTAGACACTCCTTTATTCAGAATGTAGCTGACAGTACTTACACTGTGTCATTGGTCAAAATTCAATCATTTCCAAAGATATCATCACATTTCATATAAACAAAATTAATATGATGCAAATCTTGCTAAAATATCTTTATTATTGTTACAGTTGTGAACAAAAATTTAGTTTCAGCATGTAGTGACACAAGCTGTATTTTTGATTGAATGTGTTCTATTTTTGCGGGAATAAGTGGATTGAGGTGTTGTTCCTTCTTTAAAGAAATGTTTGTCTTTACCACATTATCTCCCCTGAAAGTTTATTACAAGGTTTTAGGAAAACTTTGTATGTTTCATACCTCTGAAACTGATCGCCTTCTTCAGACACTGATCTTTGGTAAATTTAAGTACTCTCTTGCTAAGGAATAGGAACATTATTAATTTTTGCTGAGTTGCCACCATTAGAATAATTGTATTATTTATTTATTACTTTAATCCTGTCCTGACAAATAAACAGTATATGACTGTACATTTTTTCTTCCAGTTCCTATGAAATTTCTCTTTGATTTTAAAATATTTGTTTTAGAGTATAAGAATTTTATTCATTTGTTTTAATTCACAGAAGAATCATAAAATTAAAAATTTTATAATTAAAAGTCCTTTTTGTAAATAACTCAAAGCTTAGATTTTTTTTTTTAGTGTAAAGTTTACTTGTAAACAGGTCTTATCAAAATGGAAGTATGTGTGTTAAATATTATATAAAATTGTTCTAAAACTCAACTTTTTAACACCTTTAAACTCTGAAATAGAAAGAGGAACAGATGTTATATATTCCCGTGGCCGCCATCTTTAATTTTTTCTTGGCGTGAAAATCCCTTTTCCACCAAGTAAATGTCGCCAAGCAGATTTATGGGCATATTAGGCTTAAAGGGGTTGCCAGAACACGTCACTTATTGGGGTTACCTTAACGATAAACGCCAACAGAACATCGCCGAGAAATCCAAGATGGGGGCCACGGGAATATATAACATCTTAGCATAGAAAAATATTCGACCTAATAGTTGCTATTTGGCTAATTTACTTGAATAAATCAACTTGTAAAAAATGACTTCATTTTCTTCAAGATGATCGAATAATACTGTATGATATATTCATTATAATAACTGAATAATCTCCAGCATTCCATAACTTTTTAATTTGGAAAAGACATATAAAAAAATAAAATGTACTTGAATTAAAACCTTAGCAAGAAGAAAACTTCAAAAGTAAAACAGTGGTTGAATGCATTAAGCCTCTCTGTTATGAATTTGCTTCCCTTCTCATATAAGCATTATTTACAAGCATTTCATTACAGAAAACATGTAAAGGTGACAACTATTTCACAGCATAGATGAAAGTTCAGGAACAGAACTTTACTGAAACTTGACACTGCATCTCCAGACATATAAACATTATCAATGTCAAAGGCCTTTTTAAATGGAACATTAAACTTCACATAGGCATAACCACCCCCGCTTGCGCAGACTCAAGTACAATTATTTTAAAAAATCGAAATCTACAAAATAAAAAAGAAGTGAAAGCAGAGTTCAATTAGTTTAGCAAATTAATTTAGTTCAGAAAACTAACAGCCTAAGTTTTGAACTGTGATAAAAAAAAAAAGAATTCCACATTCCTTTTTTTAAATTATGCTCTTTATCTTTTTGAAAACTAGAATATTTACAAGAATCTGTATTAGTCATAGTAAGTCAAAAAAGAGGTTTTATAATCCCACTTTGACATCTTTTATTTGTGGGAGATTTTTTTTAACACCGTTCTTTCTATTACATGTTTCTGCAATTTCATGAGAAATTAACGCAAGTTCTTGATGAGGATAAAAACAGAAATTATTTGTCTCTTTGATTTCGCAGTGTAAAGTCTAGAAAGAAGCAAACAAATTTGAAAGGGAATGCAGATGTGAAGCAGTAATTGTAAAATGTGGTTAGCCGTGGGAAAGGTGGGGGTGCACAGACCCTGCCTCCTTTGAAATTGAGAAATAATAGCACAGAAAATTAAAATTAATCTGGAATTGGTTGGTTGGTTGGTTGAATTTCGTGTTTTGCGACCATATTTTGACATTTGTAAAAGGAATATGGTTGCAGTCTTTCAAGTCAATATAGTGATTTTTTTTCCTCTGAAAATTTTTATCGATTTTTGGAGTTTCTTCTTGTTTTGAAACTAGGAAAAGGACTTAATTTCAATCTTTTAGCCCAGTGGAGTAAATTTTGACGAAATTCGTGATTTTATTCTGCAGTCATTTCATGATATTTACAATTTTTCACAAAATCATTTGACGAAATTCACGTCTTTCTATGCAATTTTTTGTTGAAATCTGCACTTTTCACCACTAACCTTTGACGAAATTCACATTTTTTACCGTGATATTTTGACGAAATTGGGATTTCTTTAGCACGATCCTTCAATGAAATTCGTGTTTTCTTTACACGATCTTTTGACGAAATTTGCTTTTTCTTTCCATGATCTTTTTATGAAATTCGTATTTTCTTTCTGCGATCCTTTGACGAAATTCTAGTTTTCACCGGGATCCTTTGACGAAATTTGTTTTTTTTTTTTTTGGTGACCTATTCACAAAACTGATTTTTTGACAGGGGTCATTTGTCAACATTCGCGATTGTGCGACCGATCGGGAAAATTCTCAATATCTTTCCGTACCAATTATCAAAATCCTCTACTCTTTTCCGCAACTTTTTGATGAAATTCACATTTTCTCGTCAATCATTTATCGAAATTTATGATTTTTTTTTTTTTTTTGCACAATCTTTGACGAAATTCGCGATTTCTTTCTGCACTCTTTTATCGAAATTCATGATATTTTTCATGATCGTTTGAAGAAATTCTCAAAATTTTCCGGGACCGAGTCACGAATTGATTTTGAGAAGTTCCACAAAAGAAATAAAAATCACGGACTTAAATTTTTTTTTTTTTTAAATACCCACTGAAGAATCTCAGATCTGTGAAAGAATTTTGAGGGCAGAAATACTGCACAGCATTTTTTATTCTGTGGGACTTTTCTGTGCACAAATTGTGCAATCCCGCACGTTATTTCAAACCCTGCCCTTCAAAGAAAACTTCACTGCTAGTGGAGTTTCGCTGGTTGCTTTTTTTAAAAAACGAATATAGAATTAAAGAAACCTAGGATTTTGTGGGGGGATTGCCTTCGGCGATGTACCCCCTGACCAAGCTACGACCACTTCTGTCTCGAAACAAACAAATCCTGAATTATCGTGATTTTTTTTTTTTTTTTTTTTTTTTTAGCCAAATTAAATTTTCAGCTTTCTTATAAGAACTGATTTGACATTCTTCCACTTCGAATTTAATCACGGCAATTGCAAAAATTACTGGAGAATTTTTTCTGTTTAAAAAAAAGTAAAAAAATCACCATAAATATTATCATGTATTATCATGATCTGCTTTACCTAATACATTAGACACTTCTGAGGTAAAAACATGAATTATTTATAATATTGTAATTTATATGCACTTTCCACCAAAATTTCTTGGGTCCCCCCTGGTGATCTCTAAGAAGTCATGGAGTCACACTCTGAAATACTTTTGTGGGTATGTACTGGTGTACAGCATGTATTTTCTGAGATTTATCATCCGGCAAAATTTCATCTACAAGACTTTGACATAGATAATTTAATTTTAGGTCTCATGCAATGCACCTGTGAATATAGAAGTTTCCAGCATGATTAAAGGCCTTTTTAAATCTTTATAAGATGTTAGAGTGCCAAAAGGTTTTACACTTGTGACCACACTTAGTCACTGTCTTATTTCACTGCTGCAAGGAGATTTACATATCTTTTTCTTTTACCATTAGATTTTTTTTCTATGTTTTGAACCCCTTCTCACACCCCCTCACACAAACAAAAATAACGTTTGAGCCCTTTTTAAAAAAAATACCACAGAATTATGAATTCTAAGAGGAAAACCTGTCTGAAACGGAAGTTCGACCTGTTTAATGGGGTTCCGTTTTAGCAGGTTTTACTATATAAGATGTTGTTTGTATCCAACATATTCAGGTTAAAAAGTCTGCTCCCCCCCCCCCACCCCCCGTTCAAAAGGCTGGTTATGCCTATGCTTCCCTTCTCCAGTATTAAAGCAATGTTTCACAGTCTCACTAGCGATGAATCATAGAAGAATAAAAGCTTAAAGTTCAATGAGTATTTAAAGATATAGGACTTCACAAAAACTCATTTAAAATAACTGAAACTGCATATTTAGACCTCTAATTAAAACTAAAAGAATGATTAAGAGATAACTGCCCATGCATCTCTAGATGCTAAGTCAGAAGAAAACATCTGCCGAAGTACTAGCAAATTGAAACGTTTATATGATTCAGGCATGCAAACATACTTCCATATGTAAAACTAGTGACTTCCAGAACAAAGTTGTGATGTACGACTCATAGCTGGTACATATTCTACCTGGACACTCAACACAATCTCGTGGCAGCCAGGGAGTATTTGCTATCAGTCATACGAGAAAATGACCACTCTTATATGACAAAATGAAAATAAGACATTGTTTTCCTAATATTCCCCACTGCCATGATTGCTTTAGCTTATTCATATAGATATTTTTTTTTACTTCTATCTTGCCCAACTTTATCTTCTAACTGTGTAAGCTTAAGTAATTCATATCCAAATTAAAAAAATTGTGTGATTAAATGAAATATACATATTTGATGCAATTAATCTGTTTCTTTTCTACATATGTAGATTATTTTTCACTTTGTATTCCTGAATTTTTTGCCCATATAAACCCTATTGCTTTTATGCCTTTCTTTCACAATGTGGCGACTAGATTATTTGGGTTTAAAATGGGGATTGACCGAATACCGAATAGTTGGTTCAGTATTCGGTGGTTCGGCATGTAAGCCGAATATTTGGCTTCGGCCGAATAATTGCAGATAAGTATTTTCTTAGAAGTAGAAGAATTCTCTTTTACTTAGCAGTAGAATAGGCTAAACAATGAGTTTCAATATTATGTGCATGAGTTCAGAGTTCAGCTGCACTACGAAAAACAAGTCAAAGGCCATTTTTTATTTAAAAAAAAAATTTTTCCTTCCTAAAATAGTCAACATAGGTGCGAAATCAAAACAACTGTCTACAACAGAGAAGAAAAAAAGTAAGGAAGATATGCATCTTCCCCTTATCATTTAATTTTATTTACTTCTACATTAGTTTTTTTTAATTTAAATTTATTTAACATGTATTTTCTTTAATATACACATCAAATAAGTATATCAGAGTTCATCACCTTTTCCTTTTGCATTTTGAGAACATTCCTATTCAGTATGTTTATAATTAGACTGAGACAATCAGTAAATCAGCTTTATGACAACATTGTTTCTTATTATTTGAATGAACTTTTGTTTTTCTGGCAATCCTTATCCTTAATAATACCCTGTATAGTTTAATATTTTCATACGTTATTTTTGGGTATTGACTAGTGATAAAATGATAAAAAAATAAGTGATGGGTTAAAGAATTTGTGAGTGGAAAGAAGTCATTAAATTTTTTTGTGTAATTAGATTTTAGAATAAAAATGTAACTGAATTAAATTATTGAGAATTTAATTTCAATTAAAGCTTATTAAAATAGATAAAGTATGCAAAAATGCGTATTTAATAGTTTCAAGTATTCGGTTGCCGAATACCGAAGCTTCGGTATTCGGCAAAATTGATGCTTCGGTCAATCCCTTAAAAGGCACTGGCTCCTTAAAAGTTTTGGGAATCTGCACCTAGAGTTCACAGGTGTGTTTTTGGTTACAATATAACATTTTAATATTTTTAGACCTTAATTATAAATTAATTTTAAGGCATTTTCCTGTTAACCAAACACAGGTGATAAATTGACAGATATTCTGTATGGTTATAACTATATAAGAGTTACAACAACAATAGAGTTAATTATGTGCCAAGCCATGCTTGCAAAAAATGACATCTGGCTGTGAAAGTGTAACAATGAAATATTCTAAACACTATAAAGCAGAAAACAAAACATAAATAAAATAGTGTAATTTTTTTTTTTTTTTTATATGCTTTTATCAAGTAATAGATTAATATTAATTAAATTATGATTACATGTCGAGAAAAGAATTTTGAAAGCATAAATTATGCATTCTGTTTTTCTTTCTGTTTGGCATATCATACAAAAGAAACAGCAAAAACTAATTTTTTAAAATAAGTTCACTAGTTTGCTCTTTCTACAAAGCATAGATCAAAGTGGTGAATTTTCTATAATCATGGGCCCATGCCAAATTAACCTATTCTAATGGAATCTTTTTGGACAGCATGAATTGCAATCATGAAATTTGGCATGATTTATAAGATAAAAATTTAATGCATTTATGAATGTCTTGTAACTTTTATACTTATTAAATTCATGTGTAATTTAATATATTGTGCAAATTGTGATGATTTTAATAATAAGAATCAATGAACATATTGCGAATTTGTTGTATGTTTGATTATGTACATATATATTACCAAATCTTTGATACAGTTTTGGCTTTTACATGCCTTATTTAAATACTTGTTATTTAGTGTATTTTTTCCACATTTGACTATAGCTTCTTTTTTCTCCTTGCAGGAAAAAATGTTCTCCTTTTGGTTTAATACTTTTTTTGTGCGATCTGAAACAGAGAAGTATGAAAATACATCCCATACAAATGGTTGTCAATCATCAGACTCATCCTATATTAACTGCAATAGTTACACAGCAAGAAAAGAAAGAAATACCAATGCACCTTACTCCCAGTGTCCTCCTTCACCTTATTCTGACAAAAATAGAAGGTGACTTGTTATCTTATTTTTTACTAATGTTACTCGATTTTTTACAAATGATATTATTTTATTCATGTTTTTTTCCCTCAATATTTTTTTATAAAAACTCAAAAGTAGAAATTGGTGAATTTTATTATTTTGTTCATTCACTTAAAATATAATCAGGTAATGGTTTCTGCTTGACTAAAAAATCTATGAATGAAATTCATGTGTTATAATTGAAGTTCAGACTGGGGGGGGGGGAAATACAACTGAGTTTTGGACTATCATAAATCATTTTAAATTTAAGTCACAAAAAACTTCCGTTGTCATTTGCAGATTATGCTATTGTCAAAAAATATAGAAATAATACTTAGCCATTTTTCCTTTTTGAAGCAAAAGAGCATTACTATATTTCAATTTAGAGGTCTGCACGACCCAGGCTTTGGCCTGTTTTTATTCATGACACTCGGGAACAGGCCTGTTCTTCACTCTTTTCGGGTTGGGCTGGGCACAGGCCTTCCTTTTTTATGAAGGATCAGACCATGGTGGGCCGGGCCTAGTCATTACTCTTTTTAGACCAAGTCTGGATTGCCTTCATTCTTCCTAGGTCTGCACAGCCAAAAATTTCAGTCCTACCTAGCCCATATGAAAATCGTTCTCTGCATGTCCTGGTCCATGCAAAAATCAGTAAAATTTAACTTGACCCAAAAAAATTTCAAAAAATTTATATTTTTTTAAATTGCCATTATTCTACAATTAAACTTTACTACTCTTTAAAAAGAATAAAGTTTAGATTTGTAGACAATAAAATTAAAATACAGCAAAACCTGTGTAAAAGAGCCTGCCTATGACAGAATCCTGTCTTAAACAGAAAAATGTGTTGATCCTTACAAAATGAATATAATAATGTGTGAGAAAAGAATATACATTATCGAACCAAATTATCCAGAATGATCAAGGCCTGATGCATTCCGGATAACTGATTTTCCTGGATAATTGGTTGGGGGATTAAAACAACATCAGAGGTGCAGAATATATGTGACTATGGCATTGGTTCTGATTTCAAATTTATTTTTAGAGTACTTGCATTAACCCTTTCGGGATGAGTGTCTTTTACAGAATTTTAATCTTTTATCACCGGTTTTTCAAAACAGAAATTTTTGTCTGATTGAATTGGGAAAATGTTCAGATTAAATAAGACAAAACTTACAATTAAAATTTCCTGGTGAGAATAATCGCGGATTCCGAGCACCTTATGCGGCACATATACCGGTTGCTCATCCCCAAGGGTTTAAGAATCACAATCAAGATTAAAGATTAATTGGCGTTTAAAAAGAATGCAGTTTATGGGAATCCCTTGGAAACAACAATCTTACATAAAAATCAAAATGCCCAATATCTAACTAAATATGCTTCCATTTCAAATCCTAGATGTTGTCATCAAGTTATACCATGCATATTGTAATGTATCAAACAATGCATATGTCAAACTGGCAGCGTATGACACTTTTTTCTGCAAAGGCTCTCTAATCAGTCAGTTGTAAATACCATTCTGTATAACTGATTTTCTGATTTAACTGGTTTCCGGATAAAGTGTTCCATACTGAAATACATTTACACCTGCTAAGAAGGGAACTTGTCTATAACGCATTTTATTTTTATTCCATTGTATTTTATTTTTTAACCTATACAATTGCATCTTAGAAGATTTTACTGTACAGCATTTTAAAGATTTTTAAGTCTCTAATACATGGAATATGGATTAGTGATAATGATAACTGAAATATTTACATACAAATAGAAATTTATTAAAAAAATATTGCAGCTTTAGTGTTTCTTTAAAAATGAAAATTATAAACATAAAAAAAAATGCTAAAATAAGTATCTTTGGTCAGAACTCTTCGTATCAGACAATTTTTAACCATATCAATGTAAAAACTCATGTTTTGTAAAAATTCAGTCAAGTCATGCCAAGATTTCAACTTTTTTCCTGGCCAGACCAGTCTCAGCCCGAACTTTTAGCTTACTGGCCGGGCTATTAATTTTCTTTGTGTGGGCTGGGCTTGGGCCAAACTTAACTTTTATGTCAGGCCGAGCTGAACTTTCTTTTCTTTAGGTCGGGCCGGATCCAGGCATGGAAATTTCAGCTTATGCAGACCTCTATTTCAATTAACATTTTTAACTTTTCTGTGATTTGAATATTTTTATATAAAACACTTTCCAAGTAAAATACTAAAGCTTTTTATTCAGTTTGACAATTGCATGTTGTCATTAAAATATATTTTAAAAATAATTGTTTGTAGATGGCAGTGTATTTGAACTTCAAAGAGTAGTTTCATAAACAGCACTGGATTTGATTTCTTTTGTTCAGCCCTGTAAAATAAATGTTAGAAAAGCCTTTTAATGGTGAATCTCCTGTAGTTTATTTTGAGGAAAATACTTAAATTTAAAGCTTATGTAAAGGATGTAGTATGGTGATCGGCATTAAAGAATAGTCCTAGTATAAACCATCCATGTTGTAAGAGGTAACTAAATTAGGTTAGGAAAAGGCTTACAATTACCCTTTAAAAAAAATGATAATAAATTGTTGCAAAGCTCTTAAATACAAATGGTAGACACGCTGATTTTATTAGAAATTACAAGTCAAAGATCGGAAATTACAAGCCAAAGATTAGAATGTCTGCAAAGTATATAAAGGGGCTACTTCACACATGCAAAAACACCAGCTCGCCAATGTTAATACTATAGAAAAAATATTTTAAGATATCTTGTTTGTATTTCAATGTTTTTAAATGATTTTTTTTTTTTTTTTTTTTTTTTGCATTGGATATCTGATATTGATCTCTTAGTCCTGTCAAATTGGGTTTTTTTCTGGGCATAACTACGAAAGTTTTGAAACTTGGTAATATTGTTTGGAAGGGTCTACTAATGAACATACTAAAAGTTCTGATGAATAGGGGGTAAGCGCGAGGCGGGGAGGCAAAAGAAGGTACTTTTTTTCAGTTTTTTGTTAATATCTTGTAATCTATAAGTCCTATTAAAAAATTGCTAATACAAAAAATAAAGACAATTAAATTCTCTACAAAAAAGGTTCTAAACATTTTTCTCTAGAGAACATAGTTAATGAGATAATCACATTCAAAAATGAAGAAATTTGCCAAAAGTCACACCAGCGCCAGAAAACGGGTTAACAACTCTTACATTGTACCTACTTAACTTAAATTTAAATGAGCATTAATAAATGTAGTGGTCAAGTGAATGGAAGCATGAAAAATAACTTCAAGAAATGACCTTTTTCTTAACTATAAATATAGTTATGTAGATTATATGTTCCGTAATCGGGTTTGCAGTCACTTTAAAAAGCGTGGCTTAACGGCAATTTAATTTCATTCTGTAATTTTTTTTGGTATACTTTTTTTACATAGATTATAGACATGTTGAACCTTTAGTCCATCTTGACCAAAGGGGAATACAAGTTTGTTCGACACAGCTATTTCACGATTCGACGTCACAACAAGTTTTGGACAGGAGTTTGGTCTGATATGACCAATGAGCAAACACTAATGCGATCTATGAAACGCTCCGGAGGGCTCAGCTCATACATGGACAAGGAGTAAATGGGTTCTTGGTGCCACAACTACCTTTCATATTTGTACCACCCTAGAAGAATTCTGTGTTTGACTCTTTCTTCTGGTGAACAACATGAGAAATTTCGTGAAGCTCGGATGAATAGAGATGCTGCAGATATCTCCAAACTTTCAACTCGGTTTGAAAATCACCTGCCTTTCCTCAGATAGATATAATTATATCAATATCTTCTAGGGTTATTGGAGAGGAACCTGTCATCGGCTTCAAAGCTTTAGAAATCGGAAGTAAAAAGCAGGGTTGGCAGGTTTTTGACATGTGTCAGTTTTTGATGGTTTAAACCATGGTTTAAACCGTCATGCCAAAAGCCTCTTGTCAAAAACCCTCTGTCAAAAACCTCGTCAAAAACCTAAAATACTAAATTGATCTGTAAAAATTCACATTAAATGTCACACATTACAACATTACATGTGATATTTTAAATTCACATTACTGTATATCAATAATTAGTACATAGTTAAGTATTACTGTTAAGTGCAATTATTTAACAAGGTAAAATTTTCATTTATTTTTTTTTTTTTTTTTGTAAAATTGTGTTTTTCTAAAAAGTAGACATTAAGCTCAACTGAGCTGTAAATTTTTTCTCTTGCTGCATTTTGTGAAGAACTACTGAAAACTGGCCTGAATAAGATTAAAAATATCATAATCGCTGCACCTGTTGTAAACGGCGCACCCGTGGCAACGCTACTTTTCTCGACAGCGTCACATTGACCTAACTTTAATCAAAGTTTTCTAAACAGTGTAAGTGTAGGGTGCCTCATTTTTAATATCTTAAGATGTCTAAAATTTTATTTAAAATATTTAAATTGTGTTTAAAATATTTTTATGTAATTTTTAAATTAAGGAGACGTCAGTTGGTATTTAAACCACCCAGAGCGTGGGACTCAGACCCTCTCCTTAGGCGTTCCATGTTTTTTTTAAGTGGTCGGTGCAACTTGGCTCGCTTTTTATGAGTGGGTTGTATCTACTTTAGGCGATCTTTAGTTTCTATTCGAAGCCTTCAAAATCTGAGTCTTCAATATCAGAATGGATGAGTTGTAAATTTTCTTCTTCCATGCTGTATGGTTCACTATCATAATCAGAAATGTCACAGTTTTCATTATCAGCAAAGTCAGAAAGCTGTTGGACAGGGGACTTGAAAACAGTCTAAAGGAATTTTTATTTTATCCCAATTTTACGTGCGCGTAGAAGAAAAAAAAAATTCGTAAGCACCGCACATGGTGTAAACGCCACATTAACTTTTAAACCCGTAAATGCCACAGCATTTCTTCCATAAAATACAGTACTTAAAATCGTTTTAATTTCTCTTACTTTTGAGAGCTTAAAGCACTAGCAAGTTTTTTTTTTTTTTTTTTTTTTTTTTTTTTTTTTTAAATAAGAAATAAAAACTTAGAAAAGTGCAGATTTTTTTGTATATATAACAAGATAATGTGCATCAATGTTATTCTAGTCTAAGCAATAACCATTCCATTCAAAATTGAAATTGGATTATTAATCTTAAACATTTACAAAATAAGAGAAATAATAATAAAAAAAAGCTTAAAGTCAAAATTCTTTTTAAACAGCTTTCTTTTAAATATATAAAAATATGTTTTCGATTTTAAAACTGAACAAAATTGGCTCGGTCTTCTAAAAGAAAATTCACTTAATTGAAAAAGAAAAAGTGCATAATAGAAGGGATCAAATCATGAAACCATACCATTGTTTGGCTTACATTTTGCATCCCAACCATCAGGGGCAAGGGTTGACTGATGTATCAGTTGATTCAGCTTGTGCTTGAGCTACAGAGAGAATTTATGGATGCTTACCCATAACTGATTGTGTATGAAGCTAAAGAATCCCCTTTCCCGTCTTCTTATTTCAGTGCTATAGGGAGGACCCCATTGCACGTTATCATTAAATGCAATAGCTTTTTGAGCCTGTTTCAAAACTTGCTCGTCTAGCAATGTTTTTGCTATCAAGTCCTACCAGTTCAGCATCAATTAAGAGACAGGCTATTTTCTAATGCTTCATACACTCTAAACTCAAAAATCATTTGGATGTAAATAAATGTGAACACGTTGTGTGCTGCAGCATGCTGGGGGGTAAAATTGATCCAGATTATTTAATTGTACGAAAGGATTTTCTTCTGATTGAAAATTTAAAAAAATAAAAATATTTTATGGAAATTAACAATTTAATTTTTTTTTAAATTATTAAATTACAATAAATTTAAATAAAAGGTCACATAAATCATTGACTTATTTAATGTTTACCTGTTGTTGTTAAAATGTTTTAGTGTGTTACATGCATTTGGCAGTTTTTGACGGTTTAAACCAGTTTATGACAGTTAAAATCAGTTTATGACAGTTTTTGACGGTTTAAACCTGTTTATGACAGTTTAAACCAGTTTTTGACGCTTGTCATGTCAAAAACCCAACCCTGGTAAAAAGATGATTCAGGTGTCTGGCAAGTGCTTCTCAAATGTCTGAAAGGTATAGCACAATCACTCTATTGTATGCACAATTCAATCAAATTTTATGATACCACTATAACTGTGGATTTTCTAGTTATATTACAACAGATTTCCTTGCGCAAACATAGTAATGATGATTTAGCAAATTACCTACAATATGAATTGTCTCCTTATCCTCTCTCTCTTTTCAATGATTGCGGAATGCGCAAGATAAAGAAAAGTGCTTTGTATCAAATATTTGAACAATAAAGATAATAGACATCCAACAAAAAACAATAGTTGTGGATGGTGGCTTCCTTTTACATAAGATGGTGTGGAAGAAGTGATCAACAATACAGGGTATTTGCAACACCTACATAAAGTATGTTAAGAACCACTATTGTGGAAAGAGCTGCAGAATTGTTTTCGATGGATACACTAACCTTGTAAACAGTACCAAAGTAGCTGAATAAAATAGAAGTTGCTCAGTGAAAACGTCAGCTGACATACATTTTGAAGAACATACTGTCATCAGTGTGCCCCCAAATCAGTTTCTCTCAAATAAGAACAATAAGACAATACTGATTCCCATTTTATCCTATAATTTATATGACAAAGGAGTCTCATGTGAGCAAAGCCCTAATGATGCCGAAACTCTTACTGTTCAGATTGCTATAGATGCACTGAGTGAAAGTGACAACGTTACTGTTGTTGGATAGGATGTTGATATATTTGTTCTTCTCACACCCTTCAGATAAAAATATATGCTTACAGATACAGCTGTGGCAGGGAAATGAACTGTCTCCTGAGATTTGGGGTTGGAAACATAAGCTCGTTCATACATTAGTGCCTATCACAACCACCAATCCTGTTGCCCCTGAGGCAGTACTAAACCTCATCCAGTGTACAACTGGTTTTAGGTAAAAATGTGGATGTAGAAAAGCAGGACGGCATGCACTGCCTACTGCCATGGAGGCAGCTCAAACAGTCCACCACCTGTTGAGGTGGATGTCCTAATGGAAATGGAACACAAATCAACATCTTTTGAAATTTCCCATTGAATTTGAGTTAATCAAAATGATCACGGATTTGAGTATATTGTTTATTCCTATATCATTATATTTTACGCATTTTCCATTTTTGTATGTTTTATGTTAACAAAAGATTTAATTTTTTGAAGTTATTGTTCAGGGTTCCATTCTCCTCATCACATTTATCAATGTTCGTTTAAGGAAGCTTAGATTAAATAGGTGCAATGTAAGTACCGTTGACCCGCTCTCTGGCACTGGTGAGACTTTTGGCTAATTTCTTCATTTTTGAATGCGATTATCTCGTTAACTATGGCCTCTAGAGAAAAATGTTTATAGCCTATTTTGTAGAGAATTTAATTGTCTTTATTTTTTGCATTAGCAATCTTTCAGTAGGACTTATAGATTACGAGATATTAACAAAAAACTGAAAAAAAGTACCTTCTTTTGCCTCCCTCCCCTCGCGCTCACCCCCCATCCATCAGGACTTTTAGTATGTGCATTAGTAGACTCTTCCAAACAATATTACCAAGTTTCAAAACTTTCGTAATTATGTTCCAAAATGGCCCAAAATCTGCCTAATTTGACTAGGCTATCTACAAAGGCCTTTTTTTACTTTTTCGATTTTGTGTGCAGGCTTTTTTTATTAGGGTACTTTTACATTCAAAACTGGTTCCAAAAGTGAAAGTATCCCAATAAAAAAAATAAAAAAACCTCTTAACAAAATTGAAAAAGTAGAAAAAGGCCTTTGTAGAGATCAAATTCAACTATCCAATGCTAAAAAAAAAAAAAAAAAAAAAAAAAAAAAAAAAAAAAAAAATCATTCAAAAATATTGAAATGCAAATGAGATATCTTTAAAAAAATTCTTCCATAGGATTATTATTAGCGAGCGGGTGTTTATGCCTGAGTGAAGTAGCCTCTTAAGGGGACCGGGAAAGCCATATCTCCACTATGTTAAATTCACCAACTTTATGTACCTTTTTCTCAGAAATGGAGAAAGATAGAGGTCTAGACTTTTTAGATTAGTTAGAATAACATGATTTACTTATTTTAACAGACCATTTTCTTTCTAAGTGAAACTCAAAATTAATTATTTATTGAAAGTCATTTTTAAATTAGCATTTTTGGTAAGATTTCACTGCCTAAAATAAGTAATTCTCAACAAATCATTAAATCCCTGTGTTAAAGTAGTATACAATGTAACATAATATAAGTATTAAAAAAAAATCTGAGTTCGTAAGTTTAATAGATATTGAAAAAAAGGAACATAAACATGAAAAATGTGACAACTTTTGAGAAAAAGTCAATTAAAGATTTAAATGGCCAATTAAGCTGTGAAGTACTCTTAGAAAGAATGAATAATTTCAACACTTATTTTTTTTATATGTAAACATGTGTGATACATCGTTGGAAAGATAAAAGTTTAAACTATTTAATGATCTAAAAAAGTAAAAATCGATTTTTTGGTTGAATTTTGTTTTCCCGGTCCCCTTAAGGGATAAAACGGATTTTTGAGATTGTAGTACAATAGTATATGTATGTACAGTGTAACCTCTGAATAACAGTTACCAGTGCGACCGATGAAAAGTGACCGCTATTCAGAAGTGGGTGTTATTCAGAGGTTTCATTTTAAAAAAATCATAATTGCATAAATTTAAATAGAAATACACAGTCATTTTAATTAATCCTCATTGTTTTAATACAAAAAAAAAATCAGTGATTTGCAGTTGCTTTTTTTTTTTCTGCAAATATCTTTCTCCAAAGAAATAATAGTATGAGTTGTTTTGCTGTACAACTCATCATTATTATGATTTAATACAAAATTTTTGATTTAACGAAGTTTCGTCAAAAATTTAGTATATGTGTTAATACTGGAAATTTTGGTTGATTCTATAACCTCTTCCATATCCCCTTCCGCATCACTTTTCTCTTACTCTCTCCTATCTCAGACCATTTGCTGTATGAATCAGATGTAGCAGTAACTGCCAAATCTTTCTCCAGGCGTACAAACTTACTGGTATTCGTGTTAATTACGCCTGCTATTCTAAGAATATAATCTAAGTTTTCCCATCATTATTAATGTCTTCATTTTCTAAGTGTAGTTTGGAAAAGGATTAAATGTTCCAAGCACTGGCGCACCCATGGAGGGGGCTATGGGGGCTGAAGCCCCTCACAGATCCCAATATTAGGCTAATTATGCCTGCTTTAAGCATTTTCTAAAATGCTGTAAGGTTACTGTAAAAAAAAAAAAAATTAATAGGTCCTTACAAAAATGGAAAATGTGAAAAATATTGATTTTGGTATGATTGCTAAACTGTGTCAAAAATTGTTTATTAGTTATATTTCTTCCAACAATAATTTACGCTGGTGAGCAGGGCCTGATTAGCGCAAGGTAATAGGAGTAGTATCCGGGCTCCCACTTCTAAAAGAGGATCCAAGTCAAAAATCGGGTATCTTTGCTCAAACTTAATACAAATTATGTTTACAAAAATGTCATGGTAGTCCCCATCTGAATCTTTACCTCACTTCTTCACGCAGTCAGTCCCTGCTTATCATCAGTGATAAATCACTGTAACCTCAATTTGTTTGGGATAAGAAAAATCACAAAATATTCGTATCTCATTTCTTTCAATTTTCGATACACATAAAGAAGTATCGCAATAACCAAACAATTCTCATTACATTCATATCCTTAGGATGTGATCAAGGCAAGGAGAGTCTGAATGATTAAGAATGTAAATGAATAAAGATTTTACTTTCTAACTTAAACTAAAATTTCATCGAATATTCCAATGCTGTTTATTTCTCTCCCTTCTTTTAGCAAACTTGTCCTACATTTCTAATAGCACATGACTTGTGCTTGGAAGACCCTCCCCCCTTTTTAAGCTTTACTGGTACTTCTGAATGATCATCTTTCATTTAAGCATCGTTTGTATGTAAACGCATAAGCAAAATTAAACTGGTTCATATTTTAAATTCCATATGTCTTTCTCAAGAATTTGTTTCATCAACAGCAGATACGTAATAATATAAACTTTTAAGGAATAACTGTAGTGACATGTTTTTTTTTTTTCATGTAGTTAAAATTAAGCTGCTATGAATAAGTAAGCTGTTATCAATAAGGATGTTAGAAAAATTCCATATTGTTAAATTAAAACAACAAGAGTGTTCCTTAATCCATGTGGCCTGACGCTAAAGGGCAAAACTGGGAAAATTCCATTACTGGCCAGTGGCTGGTTGTACTAGTTTTATAAGTGGCCACTTTTGTATTTAGAAGTACTAAACTATAAACTTTTGTTAACATTTTTATTAGTATTAAGCTAAAATTGAATAGACCAAATGAATATGTTAATATAAGCATATGGCAACTTGCAACCAGAAAAAGTAGAATCCTTGATGGAATGCAAGAAAAGTTTACTCTCTGTAGGAAAGTGGCCATAAGGTGGCCCTGACAAACAATTTTTTAATAGTCACTTTTATTCATTTAGTGGCCCTGTGGCTGGTGGCTAGTGCTAATTGTGCCCTTTACCTGACACACAAGTTTGTCGTAAATACTTACCATGTGAGACATTAGTGAATTGTTATCCATCAGTGAATTATTGTAATGAATACAGCTCATATTCAAAATATTAGAATAATTGAGAAAAAGTAATAAGAAAAAGTTATTTTTCATTTATTTATTTTTGATACTAAGTAAATGCAATTAAATTTCTTATAAATTAAATCTGGGATGTTTAGATAAGATTTTAACATTTACAAAATATAAAATACAGTGCAATAAATTTGGTATACAGCTTTCTGAAACGCATCAAAATATTAGAATAAAATTTCGATTGGTTCAAAATATTAGAATATTTTATTTTACACAACAATATTACCTTATGAATATGAAGTAAATGGTAGTTAATATTTTGTAGCATAACCTTTAGCTTTCATAACAGTATACAATTGATCTTGCATACTATATACAAGGTGTTTACAAATATTGCTATCAATATTAGCCCAAATAGACTTTATATGTGCCACTAATTCAGTTTTACTTGAAGGAGGATTTTCTTGGAGTTTTTTCTTCATTATACACCATAAGTTTTCGATGGGATTAAGGTCTGGTGAGTTTGGTGGTCAAGGAAGTACCTTAATGTTGCGTTGGCGGAACCAAGTCTTAGTTGACACCAAGGTATACTGTGATGCTAAATCTTATTGAAAGATGAAATCATCTTCAAATTAATCTTCTGATGATGGAATCATGTAATATTCCAAAATTTCTTGATATATCTGAGAGTTAACCTTTTCGTAGATGATGCATAACTTTCCAGGTCCATCTGCACTCATGCAACCCCAAACCATGACACTAGCAGCAAATTTTGCAGAACATTTAAGGCATTCTTTATCAAATGCTTCTTGCTTCATTCTCCAAACTCGAATACCTTGATTACCATATGAAACACAAAACATATTTTCGTCATCACTAAATAGTATATTTTTCCAATCTTCTTCGCTCCATAAACGTCTTGATTTACACCAATTCAATCTTATCTGGGAGAACGGCAGTGCGTCCGCCAAGTTCGCACAAGCCGTAAGCTACCTTTTCCTGAACCATTTTGGCATACTTTTCACCCCCTCATAACGTCATTTCAGGGAGAGATATAGAAATTTTTCTTTTATACACATGTTCATATGGTCAAACTGAACTAAGGTTCCACAATTTCATGTTTCTGCATTTAGTAGTTTTCGAAATATTAAATTCCGAAAAAACGCTTTTTTGTCACTGACTCACTTCGCATCATCAAATAACTAAGGTACTTCTAAAAGTCGTAGAATCATGAAATTTCACAAGTAAGTCGGGTTTGTAGCACAATTAACCAGAAAAATCTGATAACGCAGAATTTTCGCCTCTAAACCCTTCAAGCAGGGGGTGTTCATTTGGCCGTAAACAGTTTTTTAACACATTCAATTGCGCCAATGTTGGTCGCCAAAACTCGATTACAGAGTTTTGAAGGGGCCACGTGATTTCAAGAAGAAGAATATTTTATATATATGCTTTTCCAAAGATGTTTGTTAAATAGAAAAAATGAATATACCTAAAAAAATTAATCAGTATAGGTTATGATATATTTACGATATTAAAACAATAAAACATTTAACAAAATATAACCGCAATTCGGTACGTTTCCGATGTAGTAGCCTTGCCGAAATACAGAAAATAGCCTTGACGAGAAAAGAAATTTGATAATAATGTATTTTCTGGCAGCTTATTTACTGTGTCATATACACAAGCAATTTTTTCCATATGTATACAGTTTATTTAATCCAAGGAGCCCGTTTATTTATTTTTATATACCAACATAAATAATTTGTATATAAAAAATAATATTTTATACATGTATAAATAAAATGTTTATATGTATATAAAATAACATAAAAGTTCATTAGGTTTGTTTTCATAGTTGTTTATATAATATTTGGCAACATATCTCAGTTTCTGAAGTCCGAATTGTGCCAAGATTTTTTAAAAATGCCAAGGAAAAATATCCTAATTCCATATGAAAGTTTAAAAATCTCCTTTTAATTAAATGAAATGTGTAACTAATAAACTGTCTTTAACGATGTGCGACAGATGCGGCGTCCGAAGTCCGCAGCTAATGTTATTATATTGTATTATTAGCCTACTTACTGTTAATGTATTGTTAATTTGGTACAGATGTCATATTCGCCCCATATTGGCGCGATTGTTTTTCGGTTGCCAATTTGGCGAAAACATCAACAGCATAAACGACATAATCCGGGTTACCACATCAAGCAAAATAACGACAATTTGGCGCAAGTTAAGTACCTGTTGCCTATATGATATTGGCGACAGAAAAAAAAATCGCGCAAATATGGGGCGAATATGACATCTGTACCGTTAATTTTAAATCTGTAAAAGAAAGATTATAGTTATAGATAAGATATGTTGGTCGTCAAAACCCGATTACAGAAAATTAGCTTGAGTTATAAAGGTGTTACATGATTTCAAGCCGAATGAATTTTTATATGCTTTTACAAAAATCTTAATAAGGCAAATCTTTCAGTTTATCTGTCTCTCTTTCAATCTTTTACTTCCTTAAAACAAATTTTATTAAAGACCGGGAGGCGTCTGAACAGATCATCACCTCATCGAGTTGACGGCTGAAATTTTAGGATTAGTTAAATATCGATTAGCGTATTGAAATGTAACCGGTCTGTCAAGTCATATCTTTGTGGAAAACACCTACAGACCCGATTTTACTGATTAATTGGTGGATTTTCCATTGTGTTTTCCTGCACCCATTCCTCCATGTTTCCAAACTTCTGGATGCAGGAAAATACAATAGTAAACCTATCAGTTAACCACTAAAATTAGGTCTTCAGGTGGTTTCTACCAAGATATGACTTAACAGACCAGTTGCATTTTAATATGCTAATCTAGTTTTAACTAATCCTAAAATTTCAGCTGTAAACTCGATGAGATGATGGTGTGTGCAGACGCCTCCCTGTCTATTATAAATGTCGGAATTCTAATCTCAATAGCATTCTGGTCAATCTGGCAACTATCCCTACTATTTATGGAACGCTATTCCTTTAAGTGCGTTTTAGTGATGTTAATGAACTTATGCATACGCATCATAGATATTATACATATGCGTATAATACGTAATACATTTGCATCATAAATATTATAGGTATGTGTATAATACATATGTATCATTGTGACTTCAGAATAAACAAAACATTTTCTGTCGCCAAATTTGAGAATTGACATGATATATTACCAAATTTGGCGAAACTTTGCTAAATGTCGCCAAGCTTCGCGAATATTTGACGCTAGTGGCTATTTTTCAATGAGTTAATTATTAATGCGAGCCATCTATTTTTATTTTTCCGCATGCCATCTGAATAGTTAAATGATATAACGTACGAATATTTCCAAAGTGCTAATAGTTTCGTCTCTGCTCAAAACCTCGGCAATGTTTATTATATTGTACTGTTATTATACTTACTGTGACTATGTTCTTAATCTTTACACCGCTAAAACTTCTGTATTATACAAAGCAGGGTTGCAAAAAAGCCGGCTAAAATTAAAAAAAGCCAGGCCGGTGGCTTTTATTGGTTTTAACCGGCTTTTTTTGGCCAAAATTGGCTTTTTTTGGCCATAATTGGCTTTTATACAATAAAGCATTGTAATTATAAACTACACATTTTAAAGTGTTTTTAATTAGTTTTAATGACATTTAATTGATTTACAGTTTAATAAGTAACCCAATTTCTCAATAATGAGGACATTAATACTGGAATAAAACTTAGATGATTTTGCTTGTGATTTGCATTCTGAATTGCACATATGTCAGCTAAATTTTAAAAGGGCCATACCAACTGCCAATTTTTTCATTTTTACTGCTTTATAAAATTAAAGAGGACAATGGTTACTTAGTTATATGTTTTATTACTTAATTTTAAGAGCTATTAATATACAAGTCTTATTTTATTTCTAGCAAACATTTGAAATTATACATAGGCATATTAATAAAAACACCACCATTTCTCACTTTTAAAAAACATTATGAATAGCATATGCATGAATATGCTTAGCAACAAGCTTTTCAAAATTTTATTTGGAGAATTTTTTTTTTTCTTGTTTTAAATGCTCTATTTTTTATACACTTATGTACCACTCTCCTCAAACAAAACATCTTTTCTAATTTCTCTTAACATTTAACTTAATCTCTCCATATGGACACATAAGAATGTTTCTATTTTGATGTTCTAAATTTTGTCATTAAGGCTTTTAAATCCAAAAGGGCAACTTTCTGATATAAGTTTTAATTTATTTTTGTTCAGAAATGCATGAAACTAGCAGATGTTGTTGTTCAGAAACTATGTAATTGTGCTGTTCTTTTGCAAATGCAATAGATTTTTCAGAAAATAGTGTCAAAGTGAGCGTTTTAAATCGAATTTCCGCACGAAAGAAGAAACCACTCAGAAAAGGGTGAAAAAACATGTTTGTCATGTGATCAAAATCTCTTATAACTCAATAGGTAATTGATGGATCAAAAAATGGAAAACACAGTTCGATTCCAAATCGCTTCCATGGTCAGGCTTTCGAATTTTACATCTTTCCGTTAAAATATGAATTTTTAAATGTGTCAACATTTTGCGCTTGTTGAGCAGAGCAGTTAAGAACAGTTTTAATTAAATATAATCTTTAAAATGTGTAGTACATGTGGAGATATATTAGTGTTGACACTAGAATAAAAGGACCGCCGGGCGTAAATTTTTCAAAAAGGGAACACTATTCCAAAAAAAGGGTACATTTTTCAAAAAGGAAATGCTGTTCTAAAAAAGGGTGCATTTTTTTCAAAAAGGGAACACTATTATAAAATAAGGGCACATTTTTTTCGAAAAGGGCACACTTGTACCTTGTTCATAAAGCATATTTTGAACTGGTTTGTTTGGAGTCCCTAGAATTTGCAATATTTTTCCGGTATCAATTGAATTACCATGGGGTACATAGGAAGTGTTAAAAAGGGCAGCCGGGCACATCTGAAGGGTTTAAAAGAGCCGTCGGGTGCAAAAAGGAAATAAAAAGGGCCGCCGGGCACTGCACTTTGCTAAAGCGGCTTAGAGTCAACACTATATATAATATAGAATTTCAAAACACCAGTTTAAAGCCTAACTTATATCCTTTTCAATGTTTATATATATATATATATATATTTTCAGACATAATGCGTTCACAGTTGCCTTCTAGAAGTTATAAAGACTTATTTATTTGATAAAATTTAATAGAAATCTATAATTTGTTTTAATAGAAAATATTTATAAGTGTATTAAAAATTAATTGATCCAAATTTAAAACGAATTTACTGTAAACCAACTTTAAAAAATAAAAACTGGCTTTTTTCAATAAAAGCCGGCTTTTTTTAAGTGGTTAAAACCAAAAAAAGCCGGCCGGCTTTTTTTGGCCTGGCTAAAAGCCAGCAACCCTGATACAAAGAGAATTTACGAAAACTATTAAAGCATTGAAACTGCCAGTTCTCCTTATGATTATTATAATTCTATAATATGTAACCTGTTAATCGGTATGTACGTTAGAATGAATCTTCTATAATCCGGTTACTCGCATTTTAGTTTTCAGGTTTCGAATAAAATTAGCTAAAATCTTAAAACCATGGCACATTGACTAATTCTTCAACACAACCAGATGAGAAGAACGATAGATTTTCAAGTGGATCATGGCAGTGAGCCGGTAGACCTTCTATTCTTCCGTAATCGAGTCTATTGAAAAGGTTAACGTGAAACAAAAAGATATTAGCATCAATATGGTTTAATGTAAATGCAGATATCGTCAAAGGATTTCATAAGAACCATTTCACTTGTAACCAGTCGTATCAGTTAAAATACAACAATTGGCAGTGAGCCCAATTAGAAAATATTACTTAATATGATTAAAATTTTCCACATTAGATAACGAATCGTAACTGCTAAGGAAACATACATAAGTGAGTTAAGATATATTTGTCACGAAATATGAAATACATAACAACACAAAATATATTTTGTGCTTACATGATCGTAAAGAGTTCTTGATTTCTCTATCAAAAGCTTCCGACTTGGCGAAAGAATGGGCAAGTAAATTAAATTATGAATAACAGTAACATGATGCAACGTTTAACAAGGAATTAATAGAGTAAATACTGCTTGCTAGAGGCGGCTAGTACTTTAATATAAAAAGAAATAAAGTATAAATTTGTAAAGCTCAATAAAATAAATTTAAATATTCTTATGTTAGCCGGGGGCAAGTGGTAATTCGCCAAATACTGTTCCCAACTCTATTGTTCACATTGCATTCATTTAATTTAAAAATATAAACTTTTCAGTCATCTCATTTAAATAGATGCATTTCCCTCATTTTATTCAGTAGAATATTTAACATAGAAATAAATAAATAAATAAATAAGAAATAATAACATAAACCAAACTATTTTATTTGAAAATCAAAGCATTGTTTCTAATTTACACATGTAAAAAATGAAAACTGCTATTGGCGAAAAAACAAAAGGCTAATGAGGAGATTTGCCCCCGGCTAACATAAAAGTACCGAAATTTAAGTTTTTTCATATTAATATAGTTTATAATAGGAAACTTGAAAAAAACATACAAAAAGTAGCGATATCCCAACAAAAAGTTTTCGGTAAAAAAAAAAAAAAAGCGCCAAGTTCTCCTTAATGTTTCGGCCTGAAAAAGTAGTGATATCTGAAGTTCGCACAAGTTAAAAGCCAAACATCCCAAATCTTTCATTGAAAATGGCTTCCTGCGACTTGGCCATTAATGCCTTCGAGAGAGTTTTTAAAATTTTAAAGTATGTACAAATGAGCTACATGCCAACTAAATTTTTTGATTATTTTAGGCATTTTGTGGCACAAAGTACAGAAATAAAATACACATTTGAAAAAAGCATTTAAACAACTTCAGTCTATTTAAATGCTTAGAAGTTAAAAATAACAAAATACTTGTATTCAAGAGATAATATCCCTAATTGCTAAAACATAATTAGTATCAGCTTTTAACAGTTTATAAATCGAATACCTCTTAATGTATGCAAACAAACTATAATAAATGTTCAAACGAAAAAAATCTGTTTCGTCAATACACAAAATTTCAATATTATACAATAAAATATAATGTAACATATTGTGAGATACGTTAATGACTTTAGCTTTAGACCGTACAAAATGGCAATTAAACCACAAGTGGACTAAATGATCTGTAATCAAAACTAATGTTTGTTGAAACTGAATGGTAGTTATCAGAAATCTTTTACTTATAATGTCTTTATGTGAATTTCCCTCTTTGCATTCTAATATTACTTTTAATATTAAATAATTCATAAATGCGTAATATTTCCAATCATTAATTTTGAAATGCTGTAGAAGGCATTAATGGCCAAGTCGCAGGAAGCCATTTGCAATGAAAGATTTGGGATGTTTGGCTTTTAACTTGTGCGAACTTCAGATATCACTACTTTTTCAGGCCGAAACATTAAGGAGAACTTGGCGCTTTTTTTTTTTTTTTACCGAAAACTTTTTGTTGGGATACACTTTTGTTTTGCAGTCATGAGAGGTTTTGTTTTCAGTACACGAGATTGAAACTTAAATTTATGGAGGCATCTTAATGTTGTCGATGTAGAAAATTCAACTCCTTTCTATTTTCGGTGCAAGAATCGGACACTTTTAAACAGGTTTTTCTTAACTATACGCTTCAGTTTCCTGTCATCTCTAGCCTTGGGTTTAGGTTTGGGTTAGTTAGTTTTGGGTTTTTGGCTGCCATTTCGGCGATTATTTTGAAATTTTACTTTTTTTAAATATTGTGTTAGTATTTTACTAATGCTTGATTGCTAACAATCTAAATAATTTGCTATATAACATTGATTTTTACCATGCCGATACAAATCAACCATACGAAGCTTAATAGATTCAGGAATATCACTCGCACGACCCATTTTATGATGAAAAAGTAAACAAACTGAAAAAAGAATACTGATTTTAAATAAAATTGTCTGAATTTAATCAGTGCTGCCACCAATTATGAATTGGTGATAATTAACGGAGAATTAATGTGAAATATCCTAATATTTTGAACCACTTGAATAAATATTCTAATATTCTGACTTTTCAAAATAACTTTTTTTTCAGTTAATCTTTTCAAACATGATATTAATTTTAAGATAATAAATAAATTTAATCAACAATAAGTTCTTAATAAAAATATCTTTTCCATATTTGCATTAAAAGACATTAAATTACCAAACGATATTTTCAATTTGTAAAAAAAGTAATTATTCTAATATTTTGAATATGAGCTGTATTAATAAAAATCATTATCATGCTCCTCAAACCATTGTGGTATATCTTTCGTGTTATATGAAAAAGCATTCACATTTTGGATTATTACATTCCTGAAGGAATTTACTAATTGAACCTTTAAAAACAACCTAAAAATATTAAATTTTAAAAGAAATTTTCATTTCTGGGCAGGACCACGTTCATTACAGCAATGAATCGGGAGTAGTTAAACACCTGCTGTAGTTGTAAAGAAATTGCTTTTCCAATTTTGTTTTCCATGATTTTTATTTTCTTCTTTGCATCTGTATCATCTGTTCATGTTGCAAAATTAAAATGAAATTTTTGAAAATATTGATCATTTCTCAGAATTATTTGCATTTTTAAATTTTCCGTTTAATTTAAAATAGTAATGCTGTTGATAAATCCAAAGGAGCTACTCTTTCACACATTTTTAAATTAATTTTTCTTCGAAAACACATGACACTGGTAAGTGTTCTTACTTAAAAACGTTGTAATCGAAAGACGCTTTCCATTTTTTGGTAAAGATAGAAGATATTTCAGAAGATACTGTCAAAATTGGCATTTTGAACTGAATTCCAGCACTTGACACCGCAAGATAGAAGAAAAGCACTATTATCTGCTCAATGTGTAAATATACTAGAGCAAAATCACGGCACAAAATTTTCAGGTCTGTTTCCTACCTGGCCTGTTCATATATTCATTTATTTTTCAGTTTATAACCCTACCCATTCCAGACAAACTCAATTTTTACAACGCAAGAAAAATCCTATATTTTTTCACCAACAACCGTACAATTATTTTTTTTTTAATGAATAATACATATTTCTGCAAAAGTTTAAAAATATATCGGTTTTCAGATCATGTGTTAGCAAGCCGTACAATACAGAATTACATTAACAATCACTTAGATAAATATTCAAATGAAGACTTAGTAAAAATTTTAATGTAATTAGAAGGGAAGAAAAAAATCATAGTTTTGAAGCTCAGTAAAAAAAAAAAGATTTAAAAAGGTATTTCTCTATAATTTGTTACAACCAAAATCAGTTCCTAAAGATTCCTTTAATAAATGTACTATATAAATATTATCCCCCCCCCCCCCCAAAAAAAAATGCCAACCCGACATGACACAAAAGAAATAAAGTCCAAGACTAGCCCAGTGCGAGTCTCTCCGTCCCGGCCCGAATTACCAGAAAAAAACGTAATAAGCCTGGCCCCAGGATGGTTCAAGTTTACAGTATTTTCTTATCAAACCTGTTAAAAATATCCAGAATTATCTCCACCAAAATTTTTCAGAGCTCCTTTTCGCTGGTTACGACTTTGTTCAAGGCAACATAAAAAAATCTAAGTCCAGGACCAACTCGGTCCTGGATGCTAATTTGATCGGCTTAAAAATGTATCATTTTAAATCTGACGTAATCTTCACCAAAGTTTTCTATCCCTTTTTAATATTCACGTGAAAATACTTTTGTTGTTAGAAAAGAAATATTATTTGTGCTGTTTTTGAATTCTCAACACGAGAGCAATGCGACTCTTGTAGCTGCTTCAGTAACATCTGCATTGGTTCAAAGTACCTCAACATGTTGATTTTCTGTAAGCAAGTAAATCCTATTGATTTACAATGGAAGTCTACGGGAATTTGGCAAAATATTAGAGATAATGCCAAGTTGGCGTTACTTTTGGCAACTAATGTTGGTTGCCAAATTTGGCGATATATTGCCAAGTTGGGGGCAACCTTGGCATTATTTGGCGACAGAACAGGGTCCCCCCCCCCCCCCCTATGGTAACCACCTTATAGGTATGGATGATGCATTAAATGCTGTTTAATAACCAATGAGATGCATTTCATTGATACGATAGCGCAATATATATAGATTAGTTTTAAAAGATTATCTCAAAGTATGAAATAAATGTCTCGTGCAAGTATATTTTTAAATTTAAACTGTTTAGCAATATTATGGTTTGTCAATTTTTATTAATACTGTAATTATCAATTTTTAATTATCAATATTTTCCTGCTTTTAATATGTAATCATTTAATTCTCATTTGAAAGTTTTTTTCTCTTTATAATTGTCACATGTAAATAAATTTTTAATTTGAAGGAAATATTATTCTTTGCGCTGTTTTTAAATTTGGCAACAATTTAAAATAATATCCTTTTCTAAAAGTTGTAAAAAATCTCTTGAAATGCTAAAATTTTGAATTTAAAATAGAAATAAAACCTGAAAAAATAGGTCAAATTAAAAAAATTAATGCAGTCTGCACACCGGGAACTTATAATGTACAAAATGATCTAAAAATGCTCCTAACTTTTTTAATGGAACGATTTTGGCCAACTTTAACATTAAATATCTCTTAAAATAATTTTTCGATTTGGAAACTGTTTACGTCAGTGTGTTTATCAAACATTTCTCTATAATACCACCAATTTTCATATTTTTGTATGCAATACTTTTCTTAATATTAACAAAGAAAGACCTCCGGTCACAAAAAATTCAAAACCGGCGGCGGTGACAGCATAAGTTACCTTTTTTTAGAATAGAGATATAACACGAGCAAAAATTGTCTGTGTGTGCGTGTGTGTGTGTGTGTATGTAAACTTTATCTTAAAAACAGCTCTAATGATTTTGACTAAATTTTGTATTTTACCAATTTCGGGTATGAGAAGACCATTGGCCTAGGTCATGTGTTCGAGAAAATTCGATTAGTGGGTCATAATGGGTCAGGGTCAAGCTAATTATATCTAAAAAACTGCTCAATCGATTTTGATTAAATTTTATATCCAACCGTTTTTGAGCACGTGAAAACTATTAGGCTACGTCACATGTTTGAGAAATTTCGATTAGTGGTTCTTTTTTTGGGTCCCTTCGGGTCAAGCTAATTTTATCTAAAAAAGGGCTCCTATGATTTTGACTAAATTTTGTAATCTACTGTTTTGAATTATGAGAAGACCAATGGGCTCAGTCACATGTTAGAGAAAATTCGATTAGTGGGTCATTTTTGGGTCACTGTGGGTCAAGCTAAGTTTATCTAGAAAGCGGCTCTAACAATTTTGATGAAATTTTGTTTTATATCGTTTTCTGGCATGAGAATACCATTGGGCTAGGTCGCATGTTAAAAAAAATTCGATTAGTGGGTCATTTTGGGTTACAATGGGTCAGGTGTCAAGCTAATTGAATCTAAAAAAGGCTGAAAACATTTTGACAAAATTTTGTAATATACAGCTCCTGGTCATGAGGCCATTGCGATAAGTCACATGTTCGAGAAAATTCGATTACGGGGTCATTTTTGGTTCACTGTGGGTTAAGCTAATTGTATCTGAAAAATGACTCGAACAATTTTGACAAAAATTTTGTATTATATCGTTTCTGGGCATGAGAAGACGATTGGGCTAGGTCACATGTTCAAGAAAATTCGATTACTGGGTCATTTTTGGGTCACTGTGGGTCAAACTAATTGTGCCTAAAAAACGGTTCAAAACATTTTGACAAAATTTTGTATTATATCATTTCTGAGCATGAGAAGACCACTGGGATAAGTCACATGTTCGAAAAATTCGATTAGTGGATCATTTTTTATCACTGTGGGTCAAGATAATTGTATCTAAAAAACGACTCAAACGATTTTGACAAAATTTTGTATTATACTGTTTCTGGGCATGAGAAGACCACTGGGTTAAGTTGCCTGTTCAAAAAAATTTGATTAGTGGGTCATTTTTGGATAACTGTGGGTCAAGCTAATTGTATCTAAAAAACGGCTCTAAACGTTTTGACAAAATTTTGTATTATATCGTTTCTGAGCATGAGAGGACCATTGGACTAAGTCACATGTTCGAGAAAATTCGATTAGTGTGTCATTTTTGGGTCACTGTGGGTCAAGCTAATTGTATCTAAAAAATGCCTCAAACCATTTTGACAAAATTTTTTATTACATCGTTACTCAGCGCAAGAAGACCATTGAGATAGGTCACATGTTCGATAAATTTAGATTAGTGGGTCCCTTTTGGCTTACCATGGGTCAAGCTAATTTTATCTATAAAACGACTTTAACGATTTTGACTAAATTTTGTATTCTATCGTTTTCACGTTCGAGGAGAGCATTGATTAGGTCGCATGTTCGAAAAAATTCGGTTTGTGGGTCATTTTGGGTCTGGAACTGATTAGTTTTTGGTGAAAATCGCCCAACAGGTGGCGCTGCTATGCGACATTTTTAACGATTTCTGCAATAGCTGTATCTCAAGAACTACTGCACGGATTTTCATAAAACTTCAGATTCAGTTAGTCCAGGATATAGTTTGGTGCTGATTACTTTTTTGTTAAAATCGCCCAACAGGTGGCGCTGGTATGCTGCATTGTTCATGATTATCGCAATAGCTCTAACTCAAGAAAAAATGCACGAATTTTCATCAAACTTCAGATTCAGTTAGTCCCTGATATAAATTAGTGCTGCTTAATTTTTAGTGCAAATCGCCCAACAGGTGGCGCTGCTGTGCTGCATTTTTCACGATTTCTACAAGAGGTGTATCTTGAGAACTATTGCACGGATTTTCATCAAACTTCAGATTTAGTTAGTCCTTGACATGAATTGATGTATAAATTAGTGCTGTTTAATTTTTAGTGTAAATCGCTCAACAGGTGGCGCTTCTGTGCTGCATTTTTCACGATTTCCACAAGAGCTGTATCTCAAGAACTATTGCACGGATTTTCATCAAACTTCAGATTTAGTTAGTCCTTGACATGAATTGATGTATAAATTAGTGCTGTTTAATTTTTGGTGTAAATCGCTCAACAGGTGGCGCTTCTATGCTGTATTTATTGCGATTTCCGCAATAACTTTATCTCAAGAACTAATGCTTGGATTTTCAAAAAACTTCAGATTCAGGTATACCTTGATATCGTTTAGTGCTGTTTACTTTTGGTGTAAATCGCTCAACAGGTGGCGCTGCTATGCTACATTTTTTCAGAATTTCCGCTATAGCTCTATCTCAAGAACTAATGCGCGAATTTTCATCCAACTTCAAATTCAGATATACTTGTTGAAATTACAAAAGTAAAGTCTAACACGAGTAGCAGAGCTGCGTTAGCAAATGGAAACGCGAAAGCTGAAAGAATCCCTAAACCTCTTTAAAACAAATTATATTAATAAAGATTCAATTACTATTTAACTTTAAAAGAAAATTTAAACAGCTGAAATAGAAAAGCATTTGTGGTGGTTAAAGAAATAAACAAACTAGATTTAAAAAGCAATACAAACATTTATTATTCGAAAAAAAATATACTTTAAAATAAAATGATAAAACAATTACATGTATAATTCTTATATATTATTCTCATAAATGAAACTAACATTATACTCTTAAAAACATAAAACACTTCATGACACTATCAAATGATTATACCAGTGAACCAGAGTCCTTCATGTTTAGCGATCAAAACTCACGTGCATTACGCTGAATTGCTTAAACACATTTACTTGAAAGACGAAAACCACTTTTCACAAACCATCTCGATATTCAGACAGTCGAAGGTCAACCGATGCAAGAAGACTAAAGTTCCGGAAATAATAAATCAACATCACAGGAAACGTCACTACTAACACGAATTACATTTTCACTTATAAAGTTAATTTCCATCTCACTTATAGTTGAGAAAGACAAACTTCCATCATTTCAAAGCGAGAAATCATTAAAGGCAATATCGATGAAAAACAAAGAAAGTTCGCAAGGACGTTCTCTTACTTAAAAACTAAACTTCAAATTGACGGTAAAAACAGACATCTTATCCTCCATTAAAAACTACAAGGAAACTCATGACTAATGAAGACCAGCAATTATCTTTTAAACTAGATAAAATCTAAACAGAAAGAGACACTTCACTAGATAACAGCACGGACTGAAAACGCATCTCTATCACGTTGAATGAGAGCATATTTATATCATCCAACCGCACAGGAAAAGCAACTGCGACGCAGCCCGGAAGTTACATCCTCGATCTCTGAAACGCTAATGGAAGAAAGGACGAAACGTCATATGCAAAACGAACGACCGGATGACTAACGCCATCTCGTGTTCATTCATAAAAACTCCTCAGTTGGATCAGAAGATTTCGGAAGTATTGCGTCACGGGCAAAAACGTGTGTTAAATGCCGGCTCTTACGATAGTAAAGTGAAACGTAAATAAAGTATATGGAGTAAAGAAAGAAACTTAAAGCCTGGAACTAAAGCTTGGAAATAACAATAGAATAAAGGTAAGTGGAACTAAATAAAGTGTATTTAAATAAAGATAATGAATTAATTATACTTGTAAATAAAAAGTAAAAGTGAACTGTTATGATAGGGATATGTACAGGGATGAGAAAGGGTCTGTTTACCTAACAATACTTTGATATGAATTGGTGCTAAATCGTTGTTATTTCTTGTACTATTTAAATGATTTAATTGACGTGATTTATATAGAAGAAAGTTTTGTGATGGCCACAACATACTAGTTGTTACTTGAAATATGAATGAATTAAGGTTTGCTTCTCTCCAGATGTGCTTCCTACAATTCTTTTTTCAATGTTATACAATGAATTCTAATCAATATCCGTTGTTTCAGAAATGGATGTTAGATAATTTCTGATTGTTTCAATGCAGGTCAGTGCTTCAGTTTTAGTCGGAGACTTTTGTTATAGCTCCATATCACTTTTGTTCTCTGAGTCTGGAGAAATTTCTGTCTTTTTCACAATCTAACAACTCTTTAAACAATGTTAGAAGAGGGATGTCCTTTTCTTCATTACCTTCTAGACACTCAGGATCTGATGAACTTGGATTATTTTCTGTAAAACCAGCATGTTTGAAACATTTATGAACTGTCTCAGACGATACATCAGCCGAACTTTTATGAACGTATTTTAGAGCATCTAGAAGAAATGCTTTGATGTCACAGCCTTCATCAATGACCTCTATCCAGCCTTTAACCAGTAGTTTATGGTAGATCCGCTTAAAGTTCAAAATGATCCCCTGACCTAATGGCTGCAAAATTGCAGTAGCATTCGGTGGCAAATAAATCTGCTCAATCAAGTTTAGGCTTGGTACTTCAACATGTACTCTACAATTGTCTACTATGAAAGCTACTTTTCAATTCGAAGATTGAAATTTTCTGTTCAGATATTTTAAAGTCCTTTCCCAAATTATGGATGATATCCACGATTTTCGGTTACTTTCATAGTACACTAGCAAAGACTTCACTTTTCTAAAGCAACACTATTTTTTGCTTTTCCTGATAACTAATGTCTTAAGCTTTTCAGAACCTGACATGTTTGCTCCAAATAAAACAGTTATCCTTTTCCTTACTCTTTTTACCTCCTGAGCAAGTATCAGACTGAAAACACAAAGTCTCTTCTGGTAAGAGTCGGAAAAAGAGACCCGTTTAGTCTGAATTAAAAACATCATCTGAAGTGCAATGTTCTAATATAATCTTTCAGTGAAGAAACTTTCCAATCACTGACTTGACTGTGGCTTAGTGTCACTGCTTCGCTGCACATTTTCTTGAAAGAAAGTTTATTGGATGCCTTGAATCTTTCGATTCACCCATTACTTGCTGAGAACTCTGAAGCACCCATTTCTCTCGATATTTCTATTGCTTTTTCTTTTAAAAGCACACCCGAAATCGGCACAATTTGAGCTCTTGCGTAGGTGAACCATTTAAGAACTGCTTCTTCAACATCTTCCTAGTTTGATTTTTGCATTTAACCATTTAAGAACTGCTTCTTCAACATCTTCCTAGTTTGGTTTTTGCATTTAACCATTTAAGAACTGCTTCTTCAACATCTTCCTAGTTTGATTTTTGCATTTTCTTTCGTTTAACTCCATCCTGAACATGTAAAGAATTTTCGAGCCTTTGTTTTGAAGAAAGTATAATCACAAATGTCATTCTAGGAATTTCCTTTTGTTTTAGCAAATGCAGTCTTTGATAATCCAGACTGTTCGTAGTTTTTTATCATTTTTAATTTTTCATCCAGCGTCCATGAACCAAGTTTACTTGCCATTTTGCTGTAAGCAGTTTTAAACACTATGAATAAAGTGTAAATGAAATGTTAGTTCGAATGCGCATATGTGTATGCACCACAAGAACAAGTCCAGTGACACCTTCTCTTTTTCCTCTCACATTCCTTAAATGAATACATAATGTACTCTCAATGTCTCAGTGTGAAACACAGTGGGTGAGTTGCACAGAAAGAGGTGAAGAAATCACCCCTTCACTGACTTAAGTGGGTCATTCATGGTGTGTGGGTTTGTTTATTCAGATAAAAGATTGAAATCAAGTTTCTCCTTTATTTTAATTGGTATTTTAGACCTTTTTGTGAAAAGTTTGGCTAAGACATTTCTTACCGCTTAATTTCCATGCTTATAAGATGGATTATGAAAAATGAACAATTTTCCTAAACCGCCGGGATATCCGGAGTTGAAAATTATTCAACAATGTAAAATTCGGAGTTTAATTTACATTAAAATCATATACAGAAAATTGAGACTTTAAAAAACTGATGTGAAAAGCGGAGTGATGGATAACCGGCTGTTGGGATAACGAAGTCTCATTGTAATTGGGTTTTATTCTGTTTTTGAAGTGTTAAATACCACAGTAGTGGTGCTTTTCCTATTTGACTTGTTTTTCAAAAATTGGTGCAACTTCTTAGGTGGGAGGCTTCCACCTGCAAAATTTTATTATTATAGATTAGGGATGCACTGAATATTCAATATCTATTTGGTATTCAGCCATACTATAGGCCGAATATCAAACTATTTGGTCTGCCAAATATTCGGCTTGGCCGATTATCAAACTATTCAGTCAACCGAATGTTCGATTTGGCTGAATATGAAACTATTCGGTCAAACCGAATACTTTAAAAAACTCTTTTTTTTTTTTTCTTTAAAGTTACACAATTTCTACTTTAAGCTGTCACTTGATGAAGGTATTCAAAATAATTAGACAGAATCATCTTTAGAAAAGAATGATTTTATATTATTTATTTGCTGTTTTAAAAGTATCACTTAAGAAAATTAATCATCAATGACGACCTTCATAGGAATTAATAATGTACAAATGCAAGTCACTGAGCATTGTCTAGTAAATAATCCGTTTCTTGCTTTTTCGCAAATAGGATATTTCTAAACAAAATGGAAAAAATTTTTCAGGGGTAATAATAGGCATCAAAACAGGATCGCAATTCACTTATTTAGTCAAAATTACAGTGTATCCCCAGGTCAAACTTTAATTTTCTTTTGTTACTTTAACAATAATGAAGGTATTATAACTATATTATCAACAGAGTTACTTTAATTTCTGTGAAATATGATAACATGACTGGAAGTGCTGGAAATAACAACCATTCATATCTAAACAACACTGGGCAAACTTTAATTAAAATTAAATTCTCAATAATTTAATTCAGTTACATTTTTATTCTTAAATCAAATTACACAAAACAACTTAATGACTTCTTTCCACTAGCAAATTCATTAATCCATCCCTTATTTTTTATTACTTTATCACTATTCAATACCCAAAATAACCTATGAATGTATCAAACTATACAGGATATTATTAAGGATAAGGATTGTCAGAAAAACAAAAATTCATTCAAATAAACAGATACAATGTTGTCATTAAGCTGATTTACTGATTGTCTAAGTCTAATTATAAACATATTGAATAGAAATGTTCTCAAATACAAAAGATATCATATCCAGGCATGAGATTCTTCCGCAGATCTGCAATTTTCTGCTTTTTTGTAATTTTCCATTTTTTTTTTTTTGCCTTTTTTTTCGATTTTTAATTTGTTATTGTTGGGTTCCTTGAACTTTGTGCGCCATGGGTTTTTTACCCCTCTAATTATGTCACTTTCTCAATGAATAACTTTAAATTTGAGTCTTGGTCTCCTCTCTCCGGGCCACCACTTTCATATTTTTATTGGGGCCCTAAGGCCCTTTTTTAAGCATTTCTGTAAAATTTTATTCTAATGATTACTTTATACCCTATGCTTAATTTCGACTAATTGAAGATCTAAAGCACTAAGACTTGAAATATTTTCACCTTAGAGTCCTGCTGAAAACTATCAGTTGGCTCCTACTATAGCTCCCTTAAAAATCTTACAATTCATTAGCTTTTTTTTCCTAACAACCTCTTAGGTCCTCCATCTAAAGTGCTAAATACTAGGACCTTTTAAGATATTTTTATCTTTGAATCCTGTTCAAAACTATCAGTGGGCCTCCTACTATAGCTCTCTTAAAAATAGTCTGATTCACTAGCTTTTTTTTTTTTTTTTTTTTTAAAACAATGGCTTAGGTCCTCCGGCTACTACATGAGCAACCAAAAAAAAAAAAAAAAAAAAAACTGTCTGACCTTAGCTACCACCAATTTTGAACCCTTTTGGGCCCCCTTATGTAGCTCTCTTAAAAATCGTCCGATTCACTAGCTTTTTTTTTCTAACAACTTCTTGGGTCTTCCAACTACTACATGAGTGGCCAAAAAATTTCTTGGAACTCAACTACTACCAATTTTTAATCCTTTTGGGCCCCCTAATATAGCTCCCTTAAATTCGTCCGATTCACTAGCTCTTATTTTCTAACAACTTCTTAGGTCTTCCAGCTACTACATCAAAGGTCCGGACAATGCTGGGCAGGTCAGCTAGTATATATCTATCTATATCTATACATATAATATATGTATATATATATTAAAAAAGGTATATATTTTAATAACAATTGTAATGTTTATTGCACTTGGAATTCATAACTATTATTGCTCAAATGTCATTCTCTCGTGTTTCAGCTTTTTTGTCAATCTCATCCCTGCATATCAATTTGTACATTTAGCTAGTTTCTGTCAAATTATTGATATTTATATTTTAATTAATGATTTAACTTTGTGATGAAGATAAAAAATATGAGCGATTTTAACTTAATGGACATAAAAGTTATAGGATAGGAATAAGGGATAATCATTTGATGTGTATATTAAAGAAAATACACATTAAATAAGTTTAAACAAAAATAATAATGTAGAAATAATTAAAATTTAATGATAAAGGGGTAGGGTTTTTTCTCTATTGTAGTCAGTTGTTTTGATTTTACCCCTATGTAGACTATTTTAGGAAAGAAAAAGATTTAAAAAAAAAACATTAAAAATGGCCTTTGACTTTCTTTTTGTAGTGCAGGTGAACTGTGAACTCATGCACATAATATTGAAACTCATTGTTTAGCCTATTCTACTTGTAAGTAAAGGAGAATTCTTCTGCTTCTAAGAAAATACGTATCTGCAATTATTCGGCCGAATACTTAAAACTATTCGACCAAAACCGACTATTCAGTATTCGATCAATCCCTAATAATAACTCAAAACATAGAATTTTTTTAGTGCAAAATTTACTTATAAAAATCGTCTTGTTTGTCAAATTTGGAAGTATTTGAGCTAATTATTATGTAAAATTGTTTAAAATTTAACTTTTTAATACCGTTAAACTCTGAGATATAAAAGTATTTGGCCAGCTGAATATTCGGCATTCGACCGAATAGTTACTTCAGCTGACTGAATATTCGGTATTCAGCTTAACAGTTACTATTTGGTATTCGGTTTACTTGCAGGCCGAATATTCAGCATTTGGTATGTGGCCAAAATCACTGTTCGGTGCATCCTTATTACAGATATATATAAAGTTTGCATTAGAATTTTTAAAATTAAAGTTTACATAGTTTGTTACATTTTACAACTTGCATTTATCCCTGCTTTGAGTATTGTAAAATTTATAACTTAATAATTTTATTAGTGTTTCAACAGATTAAAAAAATTATTTGGAATGATAACTGTTTATTTTTTCTTTAGTTTACATAACGAGGGCCCGTCACTAACCTTGCATAAAAATGACTTGGATAAAGCCTGCAAGGATAAATATAGTAAATTATTTAGCCCTGATTTTAAGGTAGGTACATTTATTTTTTAAATGCACTGTATAATGAATTTGAAAATGATACAAAAATTGTGTTGTTATAATGTACTTTTGTGAAAATGTTATAACAAATTATTTCCTTATGCAGTAAAAACTCCTACAGTGCTGAAAAAAAGTTTAGGATCACCAACAAAAATTGTAAATATCTTATTTTAATGAAAAACCAATATCATTGCGAAATTATACATATAAAGTTATGTAAGTTTGGTCATTTCTTTTAAAATAAAATAACATTTTTTGAAAAATAAACAAAAATTAATTTCTACATAGCACAACTTGGTGGAAAAAAGTTTAGGACCAGTATCTCTCTATTCTTAAAAAAAGTAACTAATGCTGTCACCGCCGCCGGTTTTGATTTTTTTGCGACCGGAGGTCTTTTTTCGTTAATATTAAGCAAAATATTGCATACAAAGATATGAAAATCGGTGGTATTATAGAGAAATGTTCGATAAACGCGCTAATGCAGACAGTTTTCAAATCGAAGAATTATTTTAAGAGATAGTTAATGCTAAAGTTGGACAAAATCGTTCCATTAAAAAAGTTTTATAGGAGCAAAAACTGTACATCGGAATTTAATCATTTTTAGATCATTTTATGCGTCAGAATTTCCTGGTGTGCAGACTGCTCTTAGTTTTTTAATTTGACTCATTTTTTGAGGTTTTATTTCTATTTTAAATTCAAATTTTCAGCATTTCGAGAGATATTTTTTACATATTTTAGAAAATGATATTAATTTAAACTGTTGCCAACTGTATAAATAGCGCAAACAATGTTTGCTTCAAATTAAAAATTTATTTTACACATGACTATTATAAACAAGAAAATATAAAAAGCAGGAACTCATTGAAAATTATCATAAAAACTATGTTACACATGAATTTTAAAAGAGAAAGAAGGTTGTAAAATAATAAATTCCTGAACATGAGATAGAAGTCTTAAATAGGAGAAATTACGTCACATTTACATCACATTACACATTACGTAAAATGAACAAAAAATAATATTGCAAAACAGTTTAAATTTAAAAATTGCACGAGACATTTATTTAATATTTTAAGATGATATTTTCAACTATTTATATTAGGACAGCGCAAATAATATTTCATTTCTAACAAAAGTATTTTATCGTGAATATTAAAAGGAGAAAGAAAAGTTTGTTGAAAATTACGTCAGATTAAAAACTACATTTAAAGTGTTGTTTAAAAAAAACTTTCTTTTAGCTTTGCTAAAAAATACCGGGAGACAAAGACTCTGTTTATTTAATTCATTTTATATTAGCTTATTTTGAAATGTTTAACTGGTTTTATTTAATCAAAGATGGAAACAGCCATTGTATCTTTTAACAGCAGGTGATTTGACTTTAAAATTCCCCAATCACAGAGAAATGAATAGAAACCCGTTTATAAGGAGATCACCACTGTTTTTTAACTTATAATTCAATCTTCCGAAATCTTTTTAAAGCCGATCAAATTAGCATGCTTTTAGAGTCTGCAGTGTCTGAATGGGGGTTAGCGAACGTAGCTCGTAGGGGGCAGCGCCCCTTAGTATTTAAAATTTAAATTGCACATGTAAATGATTTGTGCATTACATTTTAGTACTTTGTTTGTTTCCCCTTAACACTGATGATTTCCAAAAGATGCTTTGGGAAGGAGTTGTCAGATTTTTACTTGTGGAAATGGGTATTTGATTCTATGTTTACAATATGGCTGCTTTCCATTCAATAATCAAATCTAAACTGCTTTCTTTTGGCATAAACTTAACTAACCATGATTCCCCACAAGTTTGCTATGGGATTTACGTCAGAAATTTTAGCTGGAATTCCCAAAGTTTTGATTTTGTTTACAGATAATCAATCGGAAATTGACACTGACTTACGAGTAGAAGCATTATCTTGAAGCAATGCCGAATTCTGATTCATAAGTTCATCTTTAAGTGGAACAAAATTGTTACTAAGAACATCAAAGGAGTACATCTTTGTCTTGGTAAAAACCATAGTTTTTCCTTTTGAATTAAAGCCTGCCCAAATCAGGATTGAGCCACCACCTTGTACACGTTTTGAAAGCGGATATGGCTCACTTGGTAAATCATGCTAGTAATGACTCAAACCATCTGTTCTATCAAGGGTTGTTTCATTCGTAAAAACCAATTTGCCCCATAGGTTGAAGTTTAAGACATTGAAAGATGCAGATTTTATTCTTGCATCAATGTGATACGTTTGTAGTTTTTGCTTGTCTTTGAATTTAGCATAATTCAAAGCATTTGGCACTTTTTAACACATTTCTAACAGTTCTGGATGCTACTGAGAGGTCTAGAGCAGATTCTAAAGTAGGAGAATCAGTACAATCTGGAACCGGCATTCTAATTCTGTTTACATTGGGCTAAAAGTTTTGATAGCTGTTCGCTTTTTTTATTTCTAACATAGTTCATTGGATCACAAAGACAATTGTGCACAACAATTGCAAATTTACTTATTTTTAGGGCAATTTGCCTTTGTCAATCTGTAATCTGAAAAGCCCTTATTTAACCCTTTTCTTCTTCAGTCAATGATTTTCCTCGACCCACACCCAAAGCAGTAGTTGCATGTATCAGAATATCAATTCTAGTGACTACTAGCCTACAAACATCATCACAGATGAGTCCCGCATAAAATACTACTGTCATGACGTCACCTCATTACGCAAAATTTAAAAGAATCGACTGGTCCTAAACTTATTTTCATTTGTTAATATTACAAGATTTTAGCATTTGTAGATAAAAATACTTTTTAACTTTCACAATTGAATTAAATTCACATATTATCTCCTCAGATGTATGTGTCTAAATTCAAGGTATAACTCTTTTCAGAATTTTATTCTAAACAACAAAATTAGCATGTGGCCTGAAACTTTTTTCCAGCACTGTATTATCCAGACTGATGTGTTCTGAACATAATTTGGGTATGCAGGAACCAGGATAATGGAGACAGTCATAAAAATGTATTTTTTCTTAAATAAAAATTTCCCTTAAAATCATTTTTATTTAATAAAAAAGATAGGCCTTATATATTCATATTATATTAATCCTCCACAAAATCCCTTTTAAGTACAAACAGTGGCAAATTAAAATGTAAAAAATATATGTTTAATTCTCTTAAAGGGCAGTTTTACAAACTTATATAGGGTTGAAGAATGAAGTTATCGCTTTGCTTTCTTTCCATAACAGCATTGCCTAATATTGTACAATCTATTTTGCCAACATACATTTTAATTTTATTCTTTAACAAGGTTTCATTTTGCATGCAACAAGCAACTTTCTGTAAATGTTCAAGTGCATCAGATGGGAAAAGTTTCTCGCCAGCGTCTATGATTTCTTCTTCCTCACTAACATTACCATCACACGACTTTTCTTCTGCACTTTTTTGATGCTATTATCTTCATTTGCTATTATGTCTTCATAAACATTTACATATTGATCAAAGTTAAAGGCGGACATCAGATTTAAGTATGATACCAGTTCATCTCTATCTCCCAATCCTAGTAATGACAGTTTCATTTATTTTAGAAGGTGGTGTGCAAATTTTGAAAACTGAAAAAGCATTAACCGTGTTTTCTTTTGAAGCATCACATCAAGCTTTGTTTATCATATAAACTGTTTTCAGTGAAAATATTAATTAAAGGAAAATATAAATAATATCTGCATGACGGAAAATATAATAATAAATATTAATTCACTCACCTGAACTATAAAACATTCTTTCCAACTGGAAATACTGTGAAAATTATATTATGTAGAAGTGTCTAAATTACCCTTTCTTAAATAATTATAATGATGCATTCTATTATTCAAATTTCAGTTATCATTTATTTACATTCTATCATAACTGATACATTACATAAAATCGTTTAAGCATTGTTTTTATTTAAAATAAAAATTATTTTTATTCCATTTGTTATTTATGTTATATATAAGATTTCTTAATTCCAATATAATCATAAATCTCTGTTCATTGAATTTCAATATTTTCTTACTAAGCACATAAAAATATAAATTTCTATCTAAATATTCTTTATATTATAAAAAATTTCTATGTAAAATAAAATAAACAGTAATGTTAATGACACATAAATATACAACATATTATCTTTTATTAAGATATTTAAATATATGAAAGGAAGTTAGGTTGATCTGATCAGGCACCTCTACAATACTATATATCCAATTGTACTGTAACAATATAATATATGTGAACAAATACTAAAATTTTTGGTACATTAATTTTGCAAGAAGGTTAAACTTCATAACCATGGGTGCAAGTTTTCCATTCACAGGATGGAATTCCATCTTTTGAAAATGCACAAGAATGGAAACAGGACGGAAAAAATGCTCGAGGACTGAAAAAAAAAATGTGTTGATGTGCGCCACAAAAAAACCCGAGTATTACACTAAACGTTCCATGAATGCGTCATTATGTGAACATTGTGTTTTAGAAATTTGCTGTCTGCCCCCTCCTCTTTCCTCAAGTGTGTATGTATGGGGTATGGGAAGGGAAACAAATTTATATTTGGAAATCTATTATGACTGAAAATAATAAATTTCACAGGATGGTAAATGTCACAAAGATGAGAATCATGAGTATTTTGATTGGTCTCCATCTTTTTTTTAGAAATTTTAACTGAATTCCGTGCCCAAATTTCCATTTACTCCCCCACCCTTGTCTTATCGCTCAGAAAACAAATTTTAATGCTTTGCATGTGCAGGAAAATCTTTTTGATTGAACCTAGTTTCAGGAACCTCACTGCCTTCAGCAGCATATAGTGTGCTCTGTGAAAACCTCTTTTCAAATGAACTTTTGTCTCGGTTGCTTAGTGAAATCATCACTGGGCTTTGTGTACCCTTGTTGCTAATCTCGAACGAAGTTGTTGGCTGCAGATATCCACCACAGTATTGCTTCATAGCGATAATGTAGTGAAGGTAGTGAAATTGAAGTGCAATGAGCCGATTTCCCATTGCTTAAGATCCCTAGGTCCCTCCCTCCATCCAGTAGTCAGCTCATGCAGGCCCGCTGCCTATGACATACTCTGTGTGTGCCAGAAAATCTCTTCAAATGAATCTAGTTTCTTGGCCTCACTGCCCCCAGCAGTGTATATGTCTAAAGCCCCCCTTTGATCCCCCCCTCCCCTAGAAATTTTTGTTTCCTCTATTTATCTGTTAGTGCATAAAGCCTGCCACATATTTGAATGCACAATATCTATATATTTTCCCTTTAACAACTCTTTCCATTCAAAATTTTTAGTCATTACTGAATTCCATGCCCAAATTTCCGTTTACTCCCACCCCCTGTCTTATCTCTCAGAAAACAAATTTTTTTAACTTGTTAAATTCTTTATTATTTTTAGAATTTTATGTTCTATTTGCTACTTTGTTGTAATGTTAAATAAATAAGTAATCTGTCATCCAAATTTTCCCCTTTCCCCAGCACACAGTGTAAAATCTATAAAATTCTAATTCTTAAAAAAAATTCTCCCCTATCTGTTTCTTGATAGTAACAATAAATAATTGCCTAAATTATTTTCCTTAAAATTTCTGCCCCTTTCAGGGGTCGATTTAGAAAAAGAAAGTTGCATAGCAGTAACTGCTATACAAAGTCAGTTTTGAATAGCAGTTAGACACTTTTGTATAGCAAGTAAAAAATAGCTAACGTAACTTTTAAATCTTGAAAATTTACAACAAATTTTTTTTTAAAAAAAGCGTACTTCCTCGCTGTACTTCCATTGTAAATAAACACTTGGGGAGGGTGAAAACACAACGTATGTCGTGTAAAAACACCTTTAAATTTTAACTTTAAGCAGTGATGCCGCTGTACTTGAAAAAACCTTGGTCCCCGGGGCCCAGGATTTCCAAAAATCTGGGTCCCTTTTTTACAAAAGCGGGTCCCCATCAATAATAATTTATATTTTAAAGGAATAAATGAAAGTTGTTTATTAAGATAAATGAAATGCATTAATTATTGTTTTAACAATAATTAAATAATGAATTAAAACCAGCATTATTTGCACTCAAATAAGATATTTTTAAAAAATATTAAGAGAAATTTTCTTTACTTTTTTAAAAGTAAAAATGCAAGATACAATTTTAATTGTAAAATAATGTTTATTTGAGAGTAGACGATACCAAGTTCCACTAACAAGTATCCCTAATGTTCGCATTCTTTTAAAAAGAGGCAAGGCGGGTATATTGAAAAATATATTTTTGCTGAAAAAAAGAACACTTATGTTAAGTAAAGGTGTACTTTTCGTTGAATGAATGGGTGCTTTCATTATTATACTTCCCATTGAATTATTTGTCAGCATAGATCTGTGTTGGAATCGGACATTTTCCTTGGAAGGGAAATTTATATCTAAATCACTAATAAGCATCAAATCTTAAATGTTCTGAAGGCGGGAGACATTTCAATGCAGTAAGAACGAGGGGGGGGGGGGGTGATTTTTACTGGTCCACCTAATGAATATAAATATTATCAAAGTACACTGAAATCATGCTGTATTTTTAAGAATCTCATAAAAAAGAAATTAAATCCCATTTTATGAATTTTCTACCTATAAGTTTAGTTTGCACATCTTTTTTGGTGCTTTGACTAAATTCACGTTTTTTCCGTGTTACTTTGACGAAATTCGCGTTTTTCCGCGATCCTTTTGTTGAAATTCGCTATTTTTTCGCGAGTCTGTCACAAAAATCGTGTTTTTTTCCGCGATACTTTGACAAAATTCGGCTTTATTCCGCGATTTTTTGACGAAATTTGCTAATCTTTCGCAATCTTTTGTCGAAATACACTATTTTGTCTCAGCCCTTTTACGAAAATAGCGTTTTTCCCGCTATATTTTCACGAAATTTGTGCTTTTTTGCGATCCTTTGACGAAAATCGGCTTTTTTACGTTATTTTTTGACGACATTTGCTATTTTTGGGGATCCTTTGATAAAAAACAAGTATTTTTTCGCGATCCTTTGACGAAAATCGGCTTTTTTCCGCGATTTTTTGATGAAATTTGCGCTTTTTTCGCGATCCTTTGACGAAATTCGGCTTTTTTCCGCGATTTTTTGATGAAATTCGCTATTTTTTCGCGATCTTTTAACGAAATACGCTAATTTGTCGCGGACCTTTTACGAAAATCGCGTTTTTCGCAATATTTTGATGAAATTTGCGCTTATTTCAGCGATATTTTCATGAAATTTACGCTTATTTCCGCGATTTTTTGACGAAATTCGCTTTTTATTTCGCGATGCTTTGACGAAATACGCTATTTTTTTGCGGCCCTTTGACGAAAATCGCTGCTTTTGCGCGATATTTTAATGAGATTTACGCTTTTTTCGTGATTCTTTGACGAAAATTGTCTGTTTTCCGCGATTTTTTCACGAAATTACGCGTCCCACGGGACGCGTAAGAGCTATTTTTTTGCGGCCCGTATCCGATTTTTCGCGTAATTTACGCGCTATAGCGCGTCCGCGGCATCCCTGCTTTAAGTGTACATGACATAACAAAGGGTGTGGGAAATATGCATCGCAATGATTGCGATTTAATGCATTTCTTGGATCGCATTTTAGTTAAATTCGAATCGCAAATTGCGATGCGATACCGCTTAAATTGAACCCTGGCCCCTTTAGAGTCATTCCCCCATAAAACAAAAGGATTTTTATGTGTGGGGAGGGAACAAAAGAAATTTTTTTTGCAGCTGAAGACAAGGAAATTTTAAACGTTCTTGGTCTGATATTATGGCAGTATTAATTTGCGAGCTTTGCTCGCCTGAATCCCACCCCTCTTCCCCTCTTTACCTTTGAGTTATAAAAATGTCAAATTAATATCTGACATTAAAAATTTTAAGTCATTTCCTGTAATATTATGTTTAAAAAGACATATTTCTTTTTCTACGCAAAGTTGAATAGATGATATTATATATATTTAAGTTGTTGAATGGTCAAAGTCAGTTAATAAGTTAAATAATTATCATTAATTTAAGTTTACTTTGTGAATCTGTATTCATTCTCATTGTCTTTTTTTTTCGATTTTGTAAGTATATCTCTCTGGCACTATTAGTTTATCTCTAGTAATAATAATAAAAAAATTCCATCCGATTTTTACAAAAATTCATATGCTTCTGTAAAATATTTTCTTCTTATGCTCTGAATTTTTTCTGAATTATGAAAGTTTGGAATTGATGTTTCTATTAGTTTTCTTAATTTTTGCTGATTAATAAAAATTTTTATTTATTTTTCCTTTTCTTTAAGAAATTAAATCGAGGAGTTGGCAGAAACAAATATCATTTTAGTTCAGTTTTTACTGAATGTCACGTCCCTGTCTGATTCTTTCTTCTATTTTTTTATGAAAAGAAATAAATGTGCCATCATTGGTTTTTTGCTAATATTCAGAAAAATTAGAGTCTGATTTCTTTTTTATTTATTTATTTATTTATTATTATTTTTTTTTTTATTTATACACCGATGTAAAATATTTTTCAACTTATAGTCTGAAATTTTCAAGTCCATATCTCAATTAATTTTCGCTGATTAGTGAAAAAGCTTTCCATCATTAACTTCTATTCATTATCAGTCTGTAAAGTGAGCCTCGTATCAGGGTCCTGATGTAATGAGCGTTTTGATTAGAGCGTCACTATTCTTGACAAAGTGTTCAAATCTAGGTGATAGTTTCAGATCTGTGCACATTTTAGAAAGAGTGCTTTTTTTTATGAGTTTTTAATATCTCTGCTAATTACAGACAGATTTTTTCGAAATTCAAAATTGACAACAGATTTTTTATGCATTGATCATAATACCTTGAGTGCCTCTCAACTCGCACATTGAGCAAAGCTTTTGCAGTTACAGACATACAGACAAGATGTTTTCACACATTAATAGTATAGAAATTTCAACTTGCTCCAAAGTCATTTTTTGCTGTTCCAAAATTGAATAATTTCTTCTAGAAAATTGAATTTTGAATGCTCAGAAGCTACTCTAAAATTAATATTGTGGATTTGCACACTGGTTTTTGCTGCAAAAGTTTATTTTTATCTGCTACAAAACTGGTTTTTGCTGTTACAAAATTCACTTTTCCTTGCTACAAAAACTGCTACAAATCTTTCTGGGTGAGTGTGACCCCTGTAAGTATTAATTATTTAATATGTTTTAAAGAAAAAATCAATTTTGATATGTATGAAATTAATTATTCTTTAACATATATAATAAAGATAGAAAGAAGGAAAAAGGATAAAAATAATTTTATATTCTATTTCAAAGCTTTTCTTGTTATTCAATGCTCAATTTTTTCTTTTATTATTCTTGTTCCACAGTCGATCGGGCTGAGAGAGATACAGTTTTTAGCTCAAAGCTTGTGTCGATATAGAAATCTACTGTTCTTTGCTTATATTTGTAAATCTTCTGCTCTTGAAGACGTGATTTACAATACAGGGATCACTCTAGAACATAAAAAAGGGTAGGGCGCATATTACAAAAAAGGGCATTTTTCTTGTAAAGGGCACATTATTTTAAAAAAAGGGCATTTTTGTAATAATTGCATACTGTTTAGAAAACACATTAATATTACTTTTATATAATCTCAAAAATAATACACTTTCATATCACGGGAGAAACGCAAATTTCGCTAAAGGATCGCGGAAAAAACGCAAATTTCGTCAAAGAATCGCGGAAAAACCGCAAATTTCGTCAAAGAATCGCGAATTTCATTCAAGGATCACGGAAAAAACGCGAATTTTGTCAAAGTATCAAGACATAAAACCAAAAATTTCGTCAAAGAATCGCGGAAAAAACAAAATTTCGTCAAAGGATCGTGAACAAAAACGCAAATTTCGCCAAAAGATCGCGAAAAAAATTCAAATTTCGTCAAAGGATCGCGAATAAAAACGCAAATTTTGTCAAAAGATCGCGAAAAAACCTCCCACAAATTTCATAAAAAAAATCGCGATAAAAACGCAAATTTCATCATAGTATCACGAAAAAAAAAAAGCAAATTTACTCAAAGGATTGCAGAGAAAATGCAAAGTTTGTTATTGGATCACGGAAAAAACGCGGATTTTGTCAAAGGGCCGCGGAAAAAACGCGAAACTCGTCAAAAGGCCGCAGAAAAAACGCATAGTTAATGTCGCGAGGGGACCCCCCCCACCTTCTGCTGTAACCTTTCAGAAAATTTTCTGTGAATTTCAGATTTTTTTTTTTTTTTTTGTTACTCATAATCACCCCTTATCTGTACATAAGTTCAAACTATATACTTATCGCAGAAATTGTGAAAAATACAGCACAACAGCGCCACCTCTTCGGGCATTTACACCAAAACTTAATCAGCGTCTATTTGTGTCAACGTCTAACAGAATATGAAGTTTGAGGAAATTCCTTTAATTAGTTCTTCAGATATAGTTATCGCGGAAATCGTGAAAAATGCAGCACAGCAGCGCCACCTGATGAGCGATTTACACTAAAAACTAATCAGCACCCATTTATATCAAAGTCTAACTGAATTTAAAGTTTTATTAAAATCTGTGCAATTGTTCTTGAGATAGAGCACCCATAAAATTTTTGTCACGTACGGACAGACCGGCAGACAGTTTTCAAAAAACAGTCAAATCATGTTCAGGACGTTCTAAAACGTATAAATCTGTCGAAAACCGGAAGTCGAAAATTTTCACGAATCCAATAATGTCTTCTTGTAAAGATAGAAGAAAGAAAGGGGGGGGGGGATTCCGTCTTATCGTTTGCATTTTCCATTCTTTATTAAAGGAGCATTTTGTCACAATTTGAAAAAAAACTTTGAAAAACAATTATCAGACTGGTATGGCCAAAGAAATCCAGATCCGGACCATATCAGCAGAAAAAAGATTAATGGCCGGCCCGAATCTAATAATAAAAAAATCGGCCGTGGATCGTGCCAGGCCGAGCTGACGAAAAAATTAAACGAGCCTATAAGAAAATTAAGTATTTTCTGAAAGATCTTTTGTCTGTATTAAAACATCGAAACGCCATTCGATTACATAGTTTCTGGATAAGGGCACCTGTTATTTTTTTTTTTTTTTTTGCGTTTCTGAAAAAAATGAATTCAGATATGTGTCAGAAAGTGGATCTTTTAGATTTCAGCGTTAATAAATTATGGAGAAATATTTTCAGAAATGTTTTTATTATACAGCTTAAAAAGTTATGATGTTTTTAAAGCTACTTTTTTCTTTTATTCTAAATTATTATATTGTGTATTTTTTGTCATAATAACAGATAATCTAAAACGTACTGCAAAATTTTCCCATAAATATGTGTGCAGCATTCCTTAAAATAATCTTAATTGCGTATCTAAAAGAAAATTGGAATTTTTTTGCAGAAATTGAGTCGGGCTGGAAAGGGCCCGATTTAATTGACTTTGCACGGGCTGGGTCGGTCCTGTTTTCACTGATTTCTTTACAGGCTGGGACGGACCGAATCGAAGTTTTTTCTTTCACACTGTGCCGAAGCATAAAAATATGGTTCGCACAGACCTCTACTTCCAATGCATAGTTAATTTTGTTTTTTCTTTCTTCTGATATTAAATTCTAACTCAACTATCGTTTATTTTTATCTGACTTTGCAGATTCTGATTACGTGATATACCACGTTCTAGAAAAATGTTTGTTTATTGATGCGTATTATGAATAATCTTTGAGTACTTGAGAATGAGAATGTAGTTTAGGTATTTCATTCTGTCATGATTTAATTTATAATTATCTAAAAGTAGTTTAACAGTTGAGCAGTATATTTTAGGAGTTTTGTTTTTGGTTGTATTATATGTGAAAGATAGGACGATAGGAGGGTAAAAATGGAAATAAATAAATGGCTGGAAAACATTTATTTTGTAAAAATCCCGTACTTGGATAAAATATATATACAGAACGCAGATTTTTTTTTTTTTTTTGAAAGTAGGCTATTTTTGAGCTCTGCCGAGAGATTTGGGAACCAAACTGCCTTCTGATGCAGCTTTTTTGTCTCATGTAAATTTCCTAGTTAACATTTTTGCCGTGAATTCCGCCATCCCGTCTCCCCTGCGCCTAAAGGAATTTATTTATTGGGGATGCGGAATCAATACTCCGCATCCCTAATACATAAATTCCTTTTATCAATAATTTTAATTTGTAGATTTCGCCTAATTCATGATTAAAAATCGCTTTTACAGTTTGCAAGATATCGAGTAGAGAAGGAAGGGCGGCCGTAAGACTTTTAAGACGCTACTTCCCTCACGCAAAAGCACCCGCTCGCTAATGTTATTCCTATGGGTGAAATTTTTGAAATACCTAGTTTGCATTTCAATACATTTTAAATGATTTTTTTGCGTTAAATAGCTAATATCGATGTCCACAAAGCCGCTTTTTATTTTGCGATTTTGTTTGCTTTTTTCTTTTTTTAAATGAAGATATTTGAGACTTAAGAGAAAGATTTTATCTATTGAAAAAGATGACCGAGTGGAAGTTTAATTTGTGATGGGATAATAAATTAATCATGAAAAGACTTCCTTTCGGACGGAATTTAGATCTCTTGTAATTAGTGAGGTGGGGGGGGGGGCTGCTCGGGGCACTAAAAACTATGAAAAGGAAAATACACAAAATTCTTGATTAAAATTTAAGTTTCTTTACAATATATCGACCGTAGGACGCCGAAAAAAAAAAGAAACGTAGATATTAAAGCCGCCCTTCCTTATAAGAACATTTATAATTTACGTAATTTTACCGTATGAAAAGCATTAAAAATAATGGAAGTACCTTCTCGATCTTTTCCGTGAAATAATCCGTTACTTTAGCACATCTGTTTGTGTATTTAGGCTAATATCAGACGAACGTCTTCTTGCACGCTTTTTTGCTTACGTATTACGTAATCAAAAAAGCATGCAAAAAGACGTTCGTCTGACATTAGCCTTTAATATATTCACGTTCATTTTCCCTTTTTCTATGATTTTTGAATGACATTTTTAAAACTTAAGGTAACTTCTTCCTTTTTTAGAAAAATGGGTTGATTTGAATACAGAATAAAAGTAAAAATTCTTTTTCTCGATTTTTTTATAGACTTCCTGTAAGCTATCATGTGGTCAAAGATCAGAACAAATGTTAAAAAGCAGAAAAACCAACGTTTAAAATGCACAAATAATATATGAAAAGAAGCAAACAGCTGTTACGAATCTACTAGCGAGATTCTTCTTCAGTGCAAAAGGAACAGCGTGCTAGAAAAAGCAAGGCTGAGCTAACAGCTGTTTGCTGCTTTTCATATATTATTTGTGCATTTTAAACGTTGGTTTTTCTGCTTTTTAATATTGTTGCACAAAGGCTTTATTTGCTATTTTTATCAGAACAAATGGTCATAATACTATTTCACCAGAGCTGGTGAGATGTCAATGACAAAGAATTTTTTGCTTCAGTTACCCCTTTAAGTTTTGTTCAATGGAGGTCTAGTGACATACCACAGAGAAGAGAACAAAGAGAGTGGGAGGAAAAGGGGAGAATTACTCCAGACTTATCAATCTAAAAAGGAATGATAGTGGGGAATTTTTGAAAGTACAATACAAAGAAGGCAAGGTTCTACCCTAGAAAAAAAGGAGGGCGGATTTCTACCTGGAAAAGGGGCAAGAAGGGCGGGATTTTTTTTAAAAAGGGCACGAGGGCGGGCCGCCCCACCAAACCTCTCTAGAGTGATCCCTGTACAATATAAGCTATCATGTGTGTCTATACTCTTGATTTTTAAATTAAATTTTTCATAATTCATTCCATTAGACTACATAATTTATGTAGCATTTTGCCTCTATTTTTTAGTATAGTGATTTCATAATATGTAGCTAATATCATTTGTTTCAGTGGTTTAATCGTACAGAAAGTTTATATATATATATATATATATATATATATATATATATATATATTGTGTTTTCTCAAAATGAATGAATACTAAATTCTTTCCGGAATTAATCATATTTTTTTCTATAGGTCAAAGAAGCTGAAACCCATATATAATGTTTGAAAGTAATGATTTAAAAATGAAAATATTTAATCATTTACATTTGTGAATTGCATAAATTATGTTAATTTCGCAATATGTATAGATACCAGGATCCACAGAAAAGTAATAAAATATATATAAAAGTAAATCAGATGCATTTTTAAAACTTTTTTCTATGTTGAGTGGTTACCAAGAATTGTATGTTTCCAAAATAATTATGTCTGTGATTAGATATTAAGAAGCATGATTTATGTTTTAAAGTAATCATAGAAATTTAAATAAATTGCAGATGTCATGGCAGCATTTGTTTACACTGGTAATGTCTAAAATCCCTTTAAACATCTAAACCTTAACTTAAACTTGTGCATATTAACCAAAAAAAAAAAAAAAATGATTCAGTTGCTTACAGCTTTAATGCATACATACACATCGAAAAAACAATCATAAGAATGTTTGTTATAGTTTGCAATCCACATTAATCTAATCATTAATTAAGGATCTAACTTTTGAAAGACAACTAATTACGACTAAAATTGGTTTTACAAAAGTTGTCTTCTGCGTAAATTATAAACTTCACAATGTAAACTCATTCTTGAAAAAAAAAAAAGCAAAATAAAGTTAGCGGTTTTTACGCCTCATGTCCCCTCCTCCGATCAATGAATGAAATGTCACATCACAGCATGCTGTTACATCAGCTAAATCATCAAATCAAAATATTCTAATCATAAGTAACTTGTTATTTCTGAGAAATACCCCAGCTAATAACTAATCTGTCTCAAGTTAGGTTTGGCAGATTTAAACATACCACTTCTTGCCATCTGCAAAAGAGAAATAACTGCCTTTTCACCACTACGTGTACCTTAGTGTTTTATCGTATCAGAATATTGTTATTATATGTAACTAATTTTTTGCAAGAAATAGGCAAAATACTTCACACCATAATAAATAACAAAGCCGGCTAAAGTTGGGTATTAGCAGTTTGATTTTCTAAACAAACCACTTGTTGCCATCGGCAAAAGAAAAATAAGTGCTTTTTCGCCGCCACGTACCTTAGCTTTATATATATAAATTATAATTACTTTAATTAACTATCTATCTATACTAATAGAAGAAAAGGTTGCTCTGTGTCTGTTGGCTATGGCTAGTGAAATCTACCGCACACAGAGGTCTGGAAATTTCTATGAGGATAGTCCGAGGCAGGTCCTGATTAGGAATGGACGATATCAGAAATTTAATATCACAATATATCAATGTGTTAATATTGATATTGGTAATATATCACAATAACAACCTTAAAGTGTGTGAGAATAGAAAAATTGCTAATTTTGAAAAACAAATAATACGGTAGCAGTTATTTAAGTGCAAACAGATTTGGAAAGCAACAAATCAATGTTTTATACCTATTTGCTCAAACAGTATTCTTTAAATATTTATGTATATACATATTTATACAAAATAGAAATATTCTAGAAAAGGAACCAGTGTTCGATATCCATTTGCATTTTTACCATCACTTGCATAGTGTTTTTCTTTAGAAATATTATGTTTCCTATTCTTCCTACTTTATGCATTATTTATTATTACTGTATTACTGGGTAGGAGAGGGGGCTCAAGAGCTAAAGCACTGCGACCAGGGATCTATTGTACTATCCCCCCAAATATGAAAGAGGAAAAACCTTAACTAGTCCCTAAACAAACCAGTAGCTGGCATAAAATTTAGCAGACATTTGATAGGAATATCTTGAATTTCCCATGGCTCAACCAAATGTTAACCCAGGTACTCGAAATGATAAGCAGCATTTGCTTCACAGCTACAGAGGACATGTAAAAATGCCTCCTCCTTGTACTTACAACCCCTACAGAGAGGGTCATTGCGCACTTTTATAATGCTAAGGTGCTCCTTAAGTCTACAGTGTCCTGTTAGTATTTCCACCATATTTCATAGACTATTCCTTCTGAGCCCAGTGAGTTCCTTTGCCCTTTTACTGGGGCAGCTGCTATTGAGCTCTTTCGCTTCTCTCTGTCCACTTGAGTCGAACAATTCGTGATACTGCTTTTCTCTTAAAATTTTGAAAACAGTAGTTCTGATGCAGGCCTTAGAAATAGTGCCAATAGCTAGTTCTGGTCCAACAAAGGGAGTAACCGACCCTTTCCTTGCTAGACTATCAGCAAGCTTGTTACCCAGGATGTCAGTATGACCAGGCACCTAATGTATACTAACATTGTTACCATTACTGGCAAGCCTGTTCAAAGAGCAATAACATTCTCAAACAATCCTAGAGGTAATTATATGTTTCTGTAGGGCAAGTAACGCTGCTTAACTATCAGAGTAGATATTGACAGACAGGCCACTTACCTCCTCTCAATGCGAATGTAACTACACACAAGTATTGCATAGACCGCTGCTTGAAAGACAGTTGTGTAAACTACCCAGCTGGTAAAAGAAAGAGGTACCATCAGCTGGGCAGCAAACCCCAGCTCCGGTTCTAGCATTTATCTTGGAACCATCAGTGAACCAAGTCATGCCTGTCTCAAATTCCGTTACAGAATGAGTATACCAGTCAGCTCTAGAATGAAGACTAATCCTAAATGGCTTATCATATACTTGCTTTAAAAGGATACTGTCACCCTTCATAATAAAGACTGGGTGCTTACTGATTTTACAGTTAAGCCTACCCCAAGTAAGATACCTTGAGTAACTTTGCCATTGCCCATGTAAAATGAGTCTATATGAGCAGATCAATGCTTCTGCCTCAATAATCATATGCAGTGGGTACATACCCAACAGCAATTCATAGCAGATATAGGCGTTGCCCTAAGTACACCTGTCATGGACATTCCGATCATCCCCTGCAGCTTTGCTAATTCAGACTTGGCAATGTCAGTATTAGTTCTTGACCACAAAGCTATACTGACATAAGTGATCATATGGCAGATCACCATATTGTATATCCACCAAATGACTTTTGGACTAAGTGCCCACGTTTTGCCAATGGCATTTCTGCATGACCAGAAAAACTTTTTAACCTTTTATGCAGTAATCCATGTGCCTCTTAAAACGCAACCTCTCATCGAAGTAGACACCAAGATACTTCACCTCCTTTGAGCAACTCAAAGTGTGTCCATAGAATACAATCGCATTAAATTTAACTGATTTTTTCCGAGTGAAAGCAACAAGAATCATCTTTTCTGGGTTAACAGAAAGACCAACCTCCCTGCACTACCACTCTACCTTTTTAAGGATATTATTGAGGATGTCCGAAAGAATATTTTCGAATTTACCTTAAATGATGATGATAATATCATCAGCGTACCCAATACTGTATGTACCACGCAGGTGTTTATTAACAAGGAGTCCATCCACCATCAACTTTCCAGATGACCCAATATAACTATGTTACCCTCACCTGACCCCTAGCTGAATATTTCTGAGAAATTATATTTAAAAAAATAAATTTTTTATTACCAAATTCAGTGACATCTTTATTTATTTTAATTAATATTTTGTTTCTTTTTTGAAAATTGATGCAGCGTAATGTGCCATCGTAACATATAGCCCCACAAAACATGCTAAGAAATATAGATAAATATGACTATTTAGATTCAAATTAGACTACAGTATGTTTTTTAAAGAACTGTTTTTTCTTTCTTTCTTCTCCTTAAGTGTGACATACTGTATTGAAAATTTTATTTGCCCAGAACATTGAACTATTAAACTTTCTTATTTATCATTATTCATTAAATAATATCTTTTTTATTATTTATTTTAGGTCAAAGTACAATTTAGTTATGTGAATGATTCACCCAATATTTCACTAAAAAGTGATCAACCTCAAAGCCAAAGTACAAGTGACAATGCTAGCAGTCATGGTGAAATGAGTAGTGACAATGAGATGCTAGATAGTGAAACAGACTCAGACGATGATGAATGGGAGGCATGTGAGGGCACCCATGTTTGACACTTCATCAAGATTTTAATTGAAAGATGTCCAATTACTTTGATTGTACTCTCACACATGATGATTGTACGGTCACATATTAGACTGATGCTTGGTGGCAATGATAAAGTAAAGTGGAATCTTGTTTGTAAATGAATGTGTTTTATACCACTTTCTTTACCAATTTTCACATTTCTTATGAAAAGGGAAATCATAATTATGGAAGAATATCCAGGAAGATGTGATTAGACAATTCATCATTTGTTGATTACATGTACCGAAATTATATCATCTGTGATTTGACTCTACAGTGTATATTCACCTGACTTTCTTAAATGGGCAGACATATATTTCTTTTAATACACTGTAAAAATTATCTTTATGTGTTTGTCATTGTATGTACTTTGATTTTGTTTTGTGTAGTATGACTTGCCTTTTGGGCTATTGTGCCAATGTATGATCATTAAAATGGTATGGAGAATGGGAAAATGGTGCTAACCATTGGTTTTTGAAAAGCAATATGACAAAAATGTGTAATTTTTTTTCTTGCTTTAAAAAAGTACTTTTTATTTTGTCATTAAGAACAAAAGAAAAGGAATTGTGATAATTTGTTGCATTGTATCTGTGCACAAAGCAGTTAGAATTTTGTATTTTATTTTTTAAATTATAATATAATTCGGTATTGTTTGTGTACATATGTATATGGATCTGATTTGATATATTTTTTTTAATGTTTCCAAAGAAAACACTAGTTAATTTTAATTACTTATGCTTTATGAGAGAAGTTGCAATTTTCTTTTGTACTTATTGTTATTTTATTTTAGCTACTTCTCTCTAAAATTTGCAGTTATAGTTTTTATTAATAATTTAAAAATTCATTCACTAAGTGAAAAAGGCATTTGATTTCTATGATTTTAATTCTTATAAAATCGATACATCTTTTTTTTTAATGCATTGCAAAATTAAAACATCATTTTACTGCATTTTCTGCCATTCAAGAACATTCTTTAGATGATTATGCACATATGCTTTATTTTTAGGACTTTGGTATTTTAGGAAGAAATATCAAATCGCAAGACAATAAAGATACGATGTATTTTATTCTAAATAGTTTTTTTTATTATATTTGCTAATGTTACATTGAAATTTAATAAACTTAACAAAAGCATTTAATTCTTTTGATTTGGCATTTGCAATTTGTTTTGCTCACACACCATAGCTGACTTGTGATTTTTGTGTGCGTGTGTTGTCTTTTCTATTTTATAGTTGTTTTAGAAAGAAAAATACAAAACCAACCAAACTTGTGTATTAATATGATTAGTGCTTAAAATATTGGATTAAAAAAATACTCAGCCTTGAAAAAAAAGTCATTGTGGTACACTGAAATAATAGCCATTACATCAATTCTTACTCATTAATACTATGATCCCGCATAGTTCAGAAAAACTTATAATGAAATTATTTATATTTAGTGTTTAGGTGAGTATTCTGTATCTAACTCATTTGACAATATGTTTCCCCCCTTCATACTTTTCTGGTAATAAAATTCCTATATCTTTGAACTTTCTCTCCCCCTCCCCCTTCAATATTTCTTTTTTAATATGTGATTCATTTATGTAATTTTCATTTTGTAGTTATTATTATTATTGTTGGAAGTATGTTTGAATGTACAAAGGTTATTTAAAAGAAAAGAAAACATACTGAACATTTGATGTTCATTTTATGTATTCCCAAAATATTTATTTTTATTTTGAAGGTATTTTTATTGAAATTATCAGATATCTTTGTTGAAATTTAATTTTTTGTAGTTCGTGGAGAAACTTTTTATTTTGTTGTTGATTAGTGTTAAAATTTTTTTAATATACTTTGACCTGCTAGTGAGATCTATGTTTTTAAGTTTTATTTACTTATTTATTTTTTAAGGTAGGGCTGAATTATTAAAATACAAGTTAACTTATCGATTTTCATTGTTTATAGAATACAAAAGCACATAGTTACATATCAGCATGAATCAAGTAATTTAAAACTTAAAGGAACACATTTGACCAATTGACATGCTATTATATTTCTTTAAGTCCTGATAATAAATTTTTAGCTTCAACTATGTTAGATGTAATTTTAAAATCAAGAAACTTACACAAATATTTGAATTCTGTTTTGCTTATTTTAATATTTCAGTTATTATTCAATGCATCTCAATTGTACCCTTTTTAACTCAGTTGAGAATCCATTGAGATTGTATACATTATCATATTAGATTAGCTATAATGTTGATGTATAGAAAAGAAGAGTCATCTTTAAATTCTGAAATTATATTTCCATTTTGTAAAATAGCATTAAATTTACTTGAAAAAAAAAAAATTTAAGGTTGATTTTAGTTTTTGATATATTAATTTTAAAGATTTTATCATTTGTATTTGAAATGCTAAATTTAGATGTAAGTTATATGATTATTAAAGAATTAAAGTCATAATGAAAGAAACAATTGTGTTTAGCTACATGGGATTGAAGGTTGCGATAAAACTATTGATAACTACTTGAATAATAAAAACAAAACAAAACTTGGTAGTGATTTTATATTATCATTTGATTCCTGTAAACCTATATTTCATATTTTCAAACAATTTAAGGGAAAATAGTGTATTCTAATGTGGAAGGAAAGGTGAGATCATGTACATTGTTCTTTACAAATGTTATTGCTGTACCAAACATCCCTATAAGCTCTTAAAACAGTTACTTGCTCGTGTGAGGCCATTTTAGATTTAATATGTCTTACTTTTTTTTTTTTTTTTTTTTAAGATAATTATTTTAAGAAAACAATTTAAAATTTTGAAGTATATTGATATATAATAAAAGCATTTTATAAGAAGGTTTTAAATACACTGTAATAAGTATTTTTTCTTATGAAATTTTATTTTGCAAGATTTTCCATTAAGTTTTCTTCATAAATTATTCTAAAATTTTTGTTCTATTACGTGTATATGCAATTTCCACTAAAATTTTATATCTTGATATACAACTGATTAAAACTTCAAATTAATCTATGAATTTTAAGCTATATAAATGATGAAATTTTATAATCCCCCCCCCCCTCTGTGTTTGTTATTTTTTATTATTTTAGTGATATCATTATTATAAATTCAACCATTTATATTTAACTCATTTTTATATTTTTAATATAAACATGCATGTATCAAAACTATATATAAAACTTTTCAGTGCATTAAAGCCTTTTTAAAAATTCTCCAAATCACAAATGTTGCAATTCTGCATGAAAATTTTTATTTATCTCAAGTAATTTTGTTATTATCCTCTTCAACACTTGAAAATCTTAAGAAATCAGTTTTAAAGTAACTAAATGTGCATTGCCTTTAATTATACTAATTATCTATAAAATAGCAATAATGGTTATTTGGCCAGTTTAATAAGAAATTCTCTCATGTATGTGATGTGTGTGGAAGAGAAAGAAAAAAAGATTGTTGAATAAATGAATAGTATATATATTGAATGATTGGCATTATACAAATTCTTAAATTAAATGTATATTATGATTGCTGTATTAGGGTGAAGTATAGAAAATTCAAGTGTCATAATAATTTGTTAATGATGAAAACTGCATCTTTCATTGGTTATTAATTTTATAAATTCCATATTTACTACATAAGAATATATTTTAAATTTGTTATAAAATAGATTTTATAAATCATATAAAAATGTAAGTATATTCTCTGGCTATATTAAGACAGTATAATCAACTGGGGTGACTTTGTCTCATTTTTTGCCTCTTTTTATCTTTAAAAATTCTAAAGTTGAAATCTTGATTTAAACAATTTCTGATTATTTTTTCTACTTCCAAGATATTAATTATAAATTTTAAAATTCACATTTAGTACTTTTAAAGCTGGGCAAAGTCTTCTTGTCTAGGGGTGATTTTCCCTGATAACGAAACAATCATTGAATAAGCCTTAACAACTTAAAGCTTTTAAGGTTATTTTAAAACCACGTTATTAGCATAGAGTTATTTTATTTTAACTACTTCTCTCTAAAATTTGCATTTATAGTTTTTATTAATACATTAAAAATTTCATTCACTAAGTGAAAAAGGCATTTAATTTCTAGGATTTTAATTCTTATAAAATCGATACTTTTTAAAATTTTTTATGAATTGCAAAATTAAAGCATCATCTTACTGCATTTTCTGCCATTCAAGAACATTCTTTTGATGATTATGCTCATATGCGTACATAATAATAAAAAAAGTAATTTTGTCATTAAAAAAAAAATACAAATTTTGTATGAAAATGAACCAAAAAACAAAATTTTATTAAAAAATTACCATTATGCAAAACATGCAAGAACGATTAACAATTAAGACATGGTATGATTAATATTTTTCAAGAAAACAAAATTTTAGATATATTCACTTTTTCAAGCCCTGAAAGAAACTTTCAGATGAAATAGGTCTTAGAGGAATAATTCTATTTAAGACTTCTTATCTTATTCTTTAAAGTAGTGTTTGGAATTGAATACTTTTCTGTGGCTTAATACATGTTGTAGAACAATAGCTACTGCTTTTTTCAATGTTTTATCAGTCTAAGTTTAATAAATAGGGCTACCTACTGGATATTTATAGTGCAAGGCATTATTACATTGGCACGTGCACAAAATAATAAAAATGTACTATTACCTCATTTGTATTTATAGTAAACATTTGCTTTTATGTATTTTCAGAAAATTCAATGTAATATAAATAAATGAAATTTATGACTACTGTGTCCCCAGGCAAGCTCACCCGAAATTGTCATTCAAAATGCCGGTTGTGAATAAATTCAATCTAAAATCTTAAAATATCAAATTAATATATGTAAATCTCATTGATTTATAAAAGAAACATATTAAGAAATTAAAAAAATGTACTTACCCCTTTACAGTATCAAATATAAATAACTTTTCTAATCAAAAGTTTTCCCCAGTAAAAAAATAAACAAAACAATGGAAGTGATGCCAAATTCAATTTGTAAAATGCTGAATTAAATAATTTATGTTTAAGCTACTGCAGCAATCTATTAGAATTTGGCATTGTAATTTTATTAATTTATTACAGATTTTCTTTATCTGCATGGTGAGCATATGCTTCTTGGGGCGGATAAAGTTACCCTGGTTGACAGTACCGAATGAAAGTGAAACAGCTGCAATAAAATACATACTGTAGTTTATAGTGTTATTTTGATATTTATTTTGGAGAGATGGAAAACTCAAAACGATAGGAACTTTCTTATTGAGTGGTACTACTATAAAGTAATTTGATATTAAAGCATTGAAACATAAGAAATCACCACATTTTTTAATATTATAATCAAAGAACATAATGCCACGTGCGTTTTTGTCATGATTGGGTAATAGTTTTAGAATAAATTCTGCAGTAATTAAGTCAATGTCTTCAGTTTGATGCCAAATAAATACTGTTCTTTTGCATCATGCAATATTTTTAAATCTCACAAAACAGTTTATTGATTAAATCTCCCACTCTAAATTTCACATTTTCATAATTCAACACATCTTACAATAATTGGAATGTCAACGGTAATTTTTCCATAAAACAGAATGCTATTTGTAGTCTTTATTGCATATTGTATTTAATACCTTATGCATTATTTATACTATTTGTTTTGATTTTCAACTAATACATGCTCAACTTTGCAATTATTCTAAATATTTCGATGTCATTGGAAGATTTATGTGCTACTCAGGCGCTTTTATTATTATTTTAAGTAGCATTATAACTCTCCTTTAGTAATTTTTATTATCTCTGTGTATATTACATTTAATTGCCAGGAACAATTTTTTTTCCTCAATTTATTATCAGCTCGGTGTTATACTTTTAGTATTTACATTTTTAATATAAAATTTCAGCAAACTTTTATAAGAATTTTTAAGCATTGGATTATTTGTTTTTGGATGATATTTGAAGTACAATTTCGGATCTTACTATAATTTTTTTCCGTATAAAATTTATTCTTTTGAAATTTTATTTTATGAAATTTAAGCAGATAACAAAAAATGTTATTTGTTTTGCATGCATCGTGTGGATATTTCCCATCTACTTAACATACCTCCTCCCCTCTTTTTTACAGTGAATTGTTTATAATCTATATTTAAGTTTTTCCAGCAGAAATATGAAGGATGAGATGCCATCTGGAAGAAATATTTATTATGTAATATGTTTTATTAATAGTATAACAATTTACCTATATACGATCTGGAATCTATGTCAAAGACAAGTAGCGCTCTGAAAATTTGATTCAATTGCATAAAATAAAGATACATGTTTTTGTTTTCAATGCTGTATTTACACTACATTAATACACATAATTTCTAAAAATAATTAACCAAAAATATTTTTTAAATGCTTTTTATAAATACTTTTCATAAAAGTAGTGTATTAAGAAAAATATTTTTTTTCAGATAAGCTTTAGATACTGACTTCGCTAAGTATTGTTAATGTTAGTGTAATTTATGACCATGTGTATATCTTTTGCCATGTTTTCACTATTGAGTAATCATCATAGCTAATTAAAATCTTCATAAATTTGAAATTAGTTTTATTTAAATTGCTTTAATAACAGAATACAATGGATTTATATGCTCATAACATTTTTTAATCATTCGAAGTATGAAGCTATATTACAGTTCCATGTCGAATATTTTCTGCAAATAAAAAATTTCACAATATAAATTGCAATTAATTCAATGGTGGAATCCCATTATTAAAATGAAAAATATTTCATGTAGTGAATTAATATTTATTCAAAAATAAGGGGAAAAAATCATACCCCCTCCTCCTTAAAAATGATAAGAAATTCTAGAATATCAGATTGCCTGTTATTCCCTTATGAACTTTAGGTAAATTCTTTTTCTTTCATCAGTTAATGCCCACTGGAAAGTCTCATAAAAACATAACTGTGTGATACAACTAAAAAACAACTTTCTCTAGTATTTTCTCTTCCTATTATATCCCTAAGTGTAATGGATTAAAAAGTTTTTGTCTACATTTAATTTACTTAAATATTGTTATAGAATTCTTTCTCTCACTCTTATGTGATTGTAGATAAAGCAAGCAAGAGCTGTAAACAAAGCTGAACAAGCTGCAAAAATTGCTTACATTTTCTAATTTGTGTGAATTATTTATTACTGGACAAAAGTTAAACTAGCTGAGTTTTATCACATTGTATTCTATCTTCTTTGAAGTAAACAAGCCACATCCTAAACTAAATACATATTTGTAAGGGTGTTAGTTTTCAAACCTTTTTTTGTCCTACAAGATAATGTCAATCTTTCTGATTTATGTACAAGCTTATTTTCTTAACTACAAGTGTGTGAAATTTTCAAATATCCTCATTCGGGTTTTTTTTTTTAAAAAAAAGACATTTTTTATATTTCTATTAAAGATGAAAGTGATATATCTTTAATTAAGTTGACTGCTATCTAAAATTACCTTTTCATGTTAACCATGTCCTGAAAATCAGTTTCAAAACTTTTTGGTAATATTCCCAGAAAAATACATTACTTTTACAAAAAAAAAAAAAAAAAAAGTTCAATTCATTGAAATTTGAATAAGAATATTTGCAAGTATTTTGCATTGATTTTATGAATATGTCAGAAAGTAGCAATCTAATAAAATTATAAAATGAAGCAAGTAAATTGTATATTGGTTGCTTTTATGTGGTGAAAGAATATTTTATTTTGTACACTTTGTATGTAACACTCTTCTTGTGTGATTAAGCTGCAGAATTGCAACATACGTATTACATACCTTAAAAGAATTGCTAAACAAATAGAACTTAATGTAATTGAGTTATAAAGTGTAACAAATTGAAATAATATTTAGTGTGCTTTGTTACTTAAAATAAACTAATATTTTAGAAATTATTAATTGCTGTTTTTTATCTAAATACACTTTTTATTTATTAAAACTTTTGCTTTTTTAAAATTTTCTTAACATATATATTTACAATTTTAATTAATTTTTCAACTACATTTCAGCAGTGAAATTACGCTTGAAATTATTGAATATTAATGATGTGAACTATCACATTGCTACAAAGCGTAAACCAACTTAGTGAAAAATGTCCAAGCCGGGAATCGAACCCGGGTCCCTGGAATAGATCTCCAGTGCTCTACCACTAAATCACAAGGACGATGTCCAGCTTGGCATTTCTCACTTATATAAGTCGGTAAGGCTGCAACTGCAGCACAAGATAGAGAGGTCTTCATGAGCACACATTCTAGTGGCGTAACATGAGATGCAAATAAACCTAGCATCGGTGAATATACAAATTGTATATTCACCGATGCTGGGTTTATTTGCGTCTCATGTTACGCCACTAGAATGTGTGCTCATGAAGACCTCTCTATCTTGTGCTGCAGTTGCAGCCTTACCGACTTATATAAGTGAGAAATGCCAAGCTGGACATCGTCCTTGTGATTTAGTGGTAGAGCACTGGAGATCTATTCCAGGGACCCGGGTTCGATTCCCGGCTTGGACATTTTTCACTAAGTTGGTTTACGCTTTGTAGCAATGTGATAGTTCACATCATTAATATTCAATATATATTTACGTTATATTACTTTGAGTCAACCTTTATTATTTAATATTCAAGATTTAATCTAGCTGTAATATAATAAAATTACAAAAAATCATAGAAATTTAATACTTTTTTTAATATATACATTATGAGTATAAAAGCTTTCAGTTAGCACCATTTAGCTTAATCAGTTTGCATTTTTTAAAATTCATAGCTATCATTACTGTGTTGTATTGTTTAAGACTTGTTTCAGAATTTAATTGGCTGAAAATTCTAGGCTAGTAGTGGAATTTATTATTTTTAGTTCTTTTCTTTTTGTACAATTTAAGCATTTTTAAAATATTCAAAATGCATATTTTTAATTTAAGGCTTGTTTTTGGAAAAAGAAAAAAAAAACCCTCTTGTACAGACTTAATGATCTTAGGTTGTGATTTAATTTTTTTCTTAAATATTCCTTGGGTGAATAAATTATTTGTACAGTTTAGGAAGTAAGTAGTTGAGATTCCATAGCACTGTTAGAGCAACTTTACCGAGCCATCATGACAATGTGTGATGGGACATGACAGTCCTTTTCTGTAAATAAGTTTTTATTTTTCAATGAACCAAATCTTGCATAAATTACATAAACCAGTGGTAGCACCTTGTTTTAAAGTTTTAAATTTTATTTATTAGTGATTTCTGTTGGAAATGTCTTTAATGAAAGTGATCTTTTGAATAAGACATGTTCTGTACTAATTATAGTTGTTGTTTGAATCGTGTGTCATTAATGCTCATTTATTATAAATAATAAAAATGAGGTTTTCCTCAATTTATTCTGAGCACTTTTAATCTTTGGACCAAAGAATATTTTAGCTCATAAAGTTGGACAGTTTGAAGTATTATGTAAAAGTTGTATCATTTTAAAAATCATCTCATTTGCTCAGAAGCATCATATTGTTGTACTTATAAAATCTTTTTATTTATCTATTTAAAAAAATCAAATATGGGCACTATTTCAAGATTTTGATTATTAATTTCTTGTTTGTCATCTGTCAAAATTTAATTTTTCTTTTCTTTGTATCATACTTTAAGATTGAACTCGTGATTAATATTAAAGGAATTAAGAACAAAAAATTATTTTGTAAATGTTGCTTCTTTGATTTACGTAAGTTTTTAGTCAGTTAGAGCAGTCACTGTTGGTTTCATGACTTTGCTTTGTTTGTGAATCAAAAACCTAATATTTTTCTGCAAATTTTGTTTTTATTTTGTAATTTAAGTTGTAATTCTGTTGTTAAATGTTAAAAAATGATTCATTTGTACTGTAGCTTAAGAATTTGGTTGAAGATTTAGTGAATGTTCCAGTCTCTATCAAAAAAACTTTTTCAAAATCAAATTTCTTATTGTTGGTTATATATATATGTTGTTTATAGATTTTATTTCTTGTGTGTAATATGTGTGCTTTAAGCCGGTGATCATGCAACAACCAAATCTTATTCTTGCCTCTCTCTTTTTATTTTACTCCCCCCCCCCACTGTAAAGATTTAAAATATATAGAGAGAGAAAGCTGTTTTTTTTTCTCCCCTCTTTTAAGTAAAAAGTGATATAAGATTATGATGATATTTCACTGGCCTAGTATGTATTTTTTACAGAAAATCTTGTAATATAGTTATTATAACGCACAATTGAAACAAACAAAATCTTATTGTTTTGTGTACCATATGAGAAAATGTTTGCTCTTTAAAAATGTTATGTTTTGTTTAAGTTTGATCAGTATTTCTATTTTGCTTCATTTAATATTCTAATTTGAAGGATAACGGAATTTTTTCAGTAGTTTTTTCTGACACAATATCAATAAAAATTTATATTATTCTAAAGTGAATTGTATATTTGCAAACCATTGCACTTGTGTCTTTCATCAGTCCTTTTATAGCAACCTCTAAGAACCTGTTTGTTTTAATTTTCAGTAAATGTGAATAAAATCATGATATTTTTGTTTGGAATGTATTTTTTTTTTTCCAATAGTTTTATTAGGGTTTAGATTGTACATATAAAATTGTTTTCGCAAATTAATTTCATCAAGAATAAAAACATCTTCTGTCCCAGATTATAATTTTTCATTTGAATTATTATCAAAGTACCTTAAATTTCATACTTTTAATTTGTAGTTTTTAGGTGTCTATGTTAGAACAATTATACAGCTACTAGGAAAATTACCACAGTATCTTATCATTTATCGCCATCTGAAAATATACAAAGGATCACAAGTAACTTCAGATTATGGATTGGGAAGCACTGTACCAGGTGGATTAATATTTCAAATATTATACTGGCATCCCCCAACTTACATATTACGCGTCTTATGTAAAAAATCTCGAAAATTACATTTGTGAACATACTAGTGCATTTGATATGCAGTTGCATACTTTTGATATTTATTTTATAAATAAAATAGATAGATATAAACCACAACTGTAATATAGTTTATATATTAGAGTTATATTTTTATTGATATATACAGTAGCGCGCCGATTATCGGAACTCCAATTAACCAAACTTCCAATTATCTGAACAGCCTATTTCTCTCACAAATTTTTATTTAACTGAACTTCCAGTTATTCGAACAGCTTATTTCTCCCTCAAAATATTTTAACCGAACTCCCAATTATCCATTAGCTTAGAATAAAATTTTAAATAAAGAAAAAACTGATAGTGGATCTGAAAATAAGAAATGTAAAAACAATAAAGGAGATGGGAAGAATCCTAAGCTGTGAAGAAAATGAAATTAACGAGTGGTTAAATAGTGAAGTACATGACCCTGTATATCAGCTTTTAAATGATGATGAGAAAGAAATTGAAGAAAATGAAAACGAATGCTCCTGAAAACAACCTGGGTCCATCACATAAGGAAGCCTTTGAATGTTAGGGAGCAGCTGTGAAATAGCTCGAACGGCAGAAGAATGCTGATCCTATTCAACTAACACATTTAAGAAGAATTAGAGATATGGCAGCATTGAAAAGAATGGCTTTGTTGAAGCAAGCAATAATCAAAAGCTTTTTTTCTTAAATTATAATCTCTGGAGTTCAGAAAATGATAAAAAGAGAAGAAAAAAAATCATAAGAATGTAAAAAAAAAAAAAAAAGAAATTTGAAAAGACGAAAAGAAAAACAATTTTTAAACATGCCAGCACTAACTGGTGCTGCCAGTCCTAAGATTAGATAACGTGTGAAGGTTTTAGTATAGTCAGAAACATCCCTTAATTTGTCTGTCCATTTATCCGAACTAGGGTCGGTCCCGACTTGTTTGGATAATCAGCACTCTACTGTACAATCAAATCTGTAACAAAACAACTTAATCTTTATTGTTAGCTATTCACAATTGTCATCTAATTCATAATAAATTCAGTTTGTGCTTATCAAGGATTATTTTATTTTGTGAGTGCTATTCATTTGTCTTGCCATCAGAAATTCATGGAGAATAAGTAAAATTAGTCCTCTTTAATTATTTCTTATTTTTACAGTCGTTTGATGCAGATTCAAAATTGTTATAAATCAGTTCATCAATGTTAGATTTATAAGTCCTGTATTCCACAGGATATTTGAAAAGTTTGTTTTTATATTTTTTCATACTTTTATAGTTTATATACGAGTAAATACTGTTGCATGAGGCTTTATTTATAAAATAATACTGTGTAAATATATGTGTGTGTGTATATATATTTTAGGGTGGTCCTTAAAAAATTAACTTTTAAAATTTCTATGGGGCACCATCCTATTTTGTTCTATGTATAAAATAAAGACTTCCACAAAAATTTCAAAATGTTAAAACATTTTTTAAGGGTCGCTACCAAGGTTTGAATATTTAGAAAAACATTAAAAATTGACATATTTTGTAATTTAATAATATATTATTAATACAAATCCATAGTCATTGCCAAATTGAATCACGGTATGATATTAGGTTGTAAAAACTGCCATTTGTTTCAAGTTTCAACATATTTACGCAGTCTATTGTCCAAACACAGACAGGAGTATTTCATGTCTACACTCTATTTCACCTGAACTTGGCAGCATTGTGAAAGTTAGAGAATCTAACATTCCACCTTGAAAAATAGTTCTCAGTTATTTTTTAATCTTAAATAGCTAAAATGCGTAGGAATTTATAAGATAATGTTTATAAATTATAGAATTTGATTTTTCTATATTCGTAAAATGTACTAAATGGCCATATTCGTATCAAAAGCAAAGCACAAAACTTAAAAAAAGAGCTTTCGGCAAGCATTCCTTTGACTATTCACTTAGATTGCAAAATTTTAGAAGACATTTCAAGATCTGAAACTATAGACAGATTACCCATTATTATTTCAGGTAAAGCTATTGACCAGTTACTTGCTGTTCCAAAATTTCAATCAGGAACAGGTGTGGCAATAGCTTCTGCTGTTAACGATACATTGGATTTGTGGGGATTACAAGCAAGTAAAATGTATGACTTTTGATATAACCTTTGTTAATACCCTATTATCAGGAGATGCTTGTGCTCTTCTGGATTAGAATATGAACAAAGAAATGATTTGGCTTTCCATTATCACATCTTTGAAATTATGCTTGAGGAAGTTGTTGTTAAGGCTCTCGGGGTTCAAGGCGGACCAGACATACTGCTATTCAAGTGATTTAAAATTTCGTGGATGTCTATCGATTATGGCATATTTCAAACTCCCATAACTGACAATTTAATCAATAAAAAAAATAACACAAAATGCATCAGAAATTACGGAATTTGCTCAAAATCATCTTAATGATTTTACAACGAAGGGACGATTACAAGGAGCTGATAGTGCTTGCCATCATTTTCTTAGGAGGAGTTCCAGAAAGAGGTTTTATATTAGAGCCCCAGGTGGATTGCATCGGGTTCCATAAATGGTGAAGACCATATAATCGCTCAAGGTTTATTTATTTAGAGATCACTTTAAACTCTCTAAGCAGGAAGAATCTGGAGTTCGTCAAGTTTGCTCGTTTGTAGTGAAAATCTACATTCACAGCTGGTATCAGGCCCAATGATTTATTGCTCCTGAAGAACTTGAAAAAAGACGAAAATGTAAATGAAATAAATTATTTTTGTACTTTGAAGAAGTTCCTAGGACATTTCTGTATTTCACAGAAGAACTAGTTGCTTTTGAATTTTTCGATGATAATGTCTTTTTTGAAAGTAAAAGAAAAAATGGTGTATGCTTTGAAAAATGAAGAAAATTGTGAACCCTTGAAACATACACGTGCTGATCCTGATGTCATTCTCCAAAATGACTTGCAAGATTTTCAACAAGCAGCACTCTGAGGTTTCTTTTTAAATTATGGATTTACCTTCAGACTTTTCTGAAACAGATGTGACTAATTGGAATGAAAATGAATCCTACAAAACATGTAAGGCACTAGCGACTTCAGTCAAAGTTGTTAATGATGTAGCTGAAAGTGGGGTAACACTCATGGTGTTATACAATAAACTTCATACAAAAGATAAAGAACAAAAACAGTATTTAAGGATGTGATATGGCAATCCAAATCATTTCTTTGTTCATATTCTGTTCCAGAAGAACACAAGCTTTTCTTGATAATCCGGTATTAACAAAGGTTGTATCAAAAGTCATACATTTTACTTGCTTGTAATCCCCACAACTCCAATGTTTTCTTAACAGCAGAAGCTATTGCCTCATCTATTCCTGATTGAAATTTTGGAACAGCAAGTAAGTGGTCAATAGCTTTACCTGAAATAATAATGGGTAATCTGTCTACAGTTTCAGATCCTGAAATGTCTTCTAAAATTTTGCAATCCCAATGAACAGTCAAAGGAACGCTTGCCGAAGGCTCTTTATTTAAGTTTTGTGTTCTGCTTTTGATACGAATATGGCCATTTAGTAACGACATTTTACAAATATAAAAAAATCAAATTCTATAATTTATAAACATTATCTTATAAATTCCTACGCCTTTTAGATATTTAAGATTAAAAAATAATGGAGAACTATTTTTCAAGGCGGAATGTTAGATTCTCTACCTTTCACAATCCTTCAAAGTTGAGGTGAAATAGTGTAGACATGAAATACTCCTGTCTGTGTTTGGACAATAGACCGCGTAAATATGTTGAAACTTGAAACAAATGACAATCTTTACAACCTAATATCATACCATGATTTAATTTGGCAATGACTATGGATTTGTATTAATAATATACTATTAAATTACAAAATACGTCAATTTTTAATTTTTTTCTAAATATTCAAACCTTGGTAGCGACCCTTAAAAAATGTTTTAAAATTTTGGAATTTTTGTGGAAGTCTTTATTTTATGCATAGAACAAAATAGGAGGGTGCCCCATAGAAAATTAAAAAGTTATTTTTTTAAGGACCACCCTAATATATATATATATATATATATATATATATATAATAAAGATGAAATCACAAATATATGAACAAATTGAACAAATATATAAAAACATTAAAAATCATTACAAATTACCAACAAAAAGTGTGAAATTATAAATAAAAATAAATTTATATATTGACTATAGTTTCTTACAAAATTTTACCTAAGCAACTTACAAAATACCTACGTAAAACTTTACGGAATGCATTACTTACGTAAGTCGGGGGATGCCTGTACATCTTATTCAAACTATTTTAGACTGCAGAAGTAATATAAATATTTCACATGTCTTTGTTAGTATCTACAATATAATGACTAATGGGAAAATATTGTACTTTATCTGAAAAGTATAATTTAGTTTTATAGCCAATCTGTGTTTGTTTTTTTATCGTAACCAAAAATAATGTTTTTCAATTCCAGTGAAATTACAAAGTAAAACCTATAGAGAAAGTGTGGTATAGCGGACAAACACTTATTAACGAGTGATATTTCAGAATATTTGAAGTATAGGAAAAATAGTCAACCGCTTATATGGCAAATTTATCAAGATATGTGCAGTCATTAGGAGTATTTATTTTCAAAGCTATAGAAATATTTTTGCCTGGCAAATCTTGAGGTTGCAGATCTAGGAGAGAAGGCTGTAGATTAGGCTTTTTTGCTTTAAAGCGTATTGCATCAGAGGGTTGTCCGAGACCTGTGATAATGGAATGGCTGTTTCTTCATGTAGGAAAATTTTGTGTGAAAATATATCCTCAGTGTTTTGGGGAATATTGGGACTTGTTTCAGTCAACGTCAAGGTTAGTGATGGGCAATAATGAGATGTTTTTATTAGGGTGTCAACGATTTTAATCAGTTGATTTAAATCCGTGATTAAATCGTCATTTTTACCGATTTTTTTTTTAAATCATTGATTAAAATCAAAAATTTTCTAACTGTTTAAAATGTCAAAAAAGGTCTTAAAATCTAAGATGAACATAATTTGAAAGTTTTTACAGGTATTTTGACTTATGAATAAACAAAAACAGAGCTTTAAATAATCGTTTCTAAGCTTAATTCCTGAGTATTGTAAAAAATTAAAAACAGTTAAATTTGTAAAAAGCATTGTTTTTATCAAACATAAAACAGTTTCATTTAAAATTTAAAATGATATTTAAATCTAATATAATTTGCAATGTCATCATTTCCTTTAAGTAATCAATTTACACATTATTTTATATAAAAGTCATTGTTTTAGTTTCTCACTCTACTTTTGTAATAATAAATTAATAGCAATCTTGAGTCAAAGAAGAATGAAAGGGTGACATCTGTTCAACAGCTAAATTGTAACTGAATGTATAAGAGAAAAAGAACTAATTGGTATAAAAATGTTAAGCACAGTAAGAGCTTCTTCAGTTTAAGTTGAATAAATGTTTTTATTTGTAATTCATATATACTAAATAAAAAAAGGTTAGGGATAGGGTGTCAACAATTTTAATCAGTTGATTTAAATCCGCGATTAAATGATGATTTTAATCAACTGATTTTTAAAAAAAAATCATTGCTCAACATCATAAATTTTTAAATGTTTAAAATGGCACAAAAAAGTATTAAAATCTAAGATGAACATAATTTGGAAAGTTTCTACAGGCTTTGACTTATGAATGAATACACAAAAAAAGCTTTAAGTAGTTGTTTCTGTTTCTAAGTATAATCCTGACTGCTGTAAAAAGTTTAAGTACCGTAAGTTCGTAAAAAGCCAAGTTTTAATCTAACATAACATAAAAGGGATTTCATTTTAAAATGATATTTAAATCCAGTATAACTTGGAATGTCATAGTTTTCTTTTAGTAATCAAATTATTTATTCTTTTATATAAAATAAGCATAGCAAGTATAATACATTTCTGCAAATAAAAGAGTAAAATAGCCAGAATGTTATTTTCTCATTACTTTTGCAATAATAAATTTATAGCACGTACAGGAGATAAAGAAGAATTAAATAATGATATTGACAGAATCGCTATTGTAAAAGAATGTATAAGAGAAAAAGAAACAACTGGTATAAAATGTTAAACACAGCAAGAGCTTCTTCAGTAAAAGCTGAATAAGTTTGTTTTTTTTTTCTTTTCTTTGAACTGATATACACCAAATAAAACTTGTTAGGGATTTAAAAGATGGCAAAACTATTTGAAACACTGAATGCCGAGGATCCCCACTAAGTGCTAATAATGCTGCTATTTAATGTTTTGAGGATTTCAGATATAATGGCTATTCCTTATATTTACTCTGTATTGTATGTGTGCATGAATGGGTTAAAGCATTTATATATATTTTTTTTTTTTTTTTTTGGGGGGGGGGGGGGGTTAGCATATGCATGAATGTGCATGTTTAGATTTAGGTGATTAACAGTACAAATGAAATGCAAATAACATTTGTTAGTTTTGTTATTTGTGCTACTAACTAATGAAATTACTTATTTGCAGTTTTTATTAATTCTATTATTACTTACTGTTTCCTGTAGGTCATTTTTTTAAGGGCACCACAACCTACCCCCTTTGAAATTGGCAAAATGAAACCCGCCTTTTACAAAAATAATGAAATTCACCTATAATTGTAGACAGAGATTTCTTGTAAAAAACTTCCAAATTCCACAGTATTTCTAAATCTATGTGCACAAGACCTTGCAAAAATTATAGAACTTTATTTCTTTAGGAAAAAAAAAATTAAAACATATTGTTATTTAATTGTATTTTTCAATTTGTAAATAATTAAATTATTAAAATTAATGACACTTTATTTACCATACTAAGTACTAAGAAACTATGTACTTATTTTTCTTATATAATTACTAAGCACATTACTAATATTTCCTCATGAAATAGTGCCCTTTTATGGAACTAGCATACTGCCCCTTTTTCTTTCTAGAATGAGTACTAAATTATTAATTATCATTTTAGTAATTGAAGTATAAAAATGTATATCATGTTCCTAATTACAGAGTTAATTGTTTAACAAGTGTAAATATTACCAGTATTTAATATAGTTTTACATAATTATTACAAAATATTAATGTAAGTATAAGTGTATAACATTATTGTATGCTACTAATTAATGAAACTACTAGTTTGCAGTTTTTATAATTTATGTAGTTACTAATAATTAAAATTTTATTAACTAAAGTGTAAAAACAAAGACTATGTTAGCAATTAGAGGTTTAACTGTTTTGGAGACCTAAAACTTTTGGTAGCTGTTCAGTATTTGAACGCTGGGAAAAACTCATAAAAATCCGATTTAAATTAAAAAAAATCATGATTTTTTTACACCCTAGTTTTTATCGATTTTCTCGATTGTATGCACATCTCGATATTTTCCGATTGTGTAAAATTTTTCTTGATGACTCCAGTTTGCCAATTTCTTTTATACGTCATAAATTTATCAAGAATCGTCTGCGGGTGAACTGGAATGAGTCGGCGTTAATAAGGACTAAGTGACTTCGAACGTTAGCGGGTCCTTCCTTTAATCGGAGCCTCTAATTTATACATAATCTTGTAATATGAAATCTTGAACTGGCTCTCTGCTATATAAGGCACCGTATAGCAGGCGTGGTGTGCACGCTCTACAAAATCTTGTAAAAAAAAAAAAAAAAACTCGAACCTCTGACTGGATTCTTGGGAGGAGGAGCGCAGCAGCTGCATAATATGAATAAGTCGTCACAGGGCTTTAGGCCTTTCCAACCGTACGTCACATGAGGGGTCTCGATCGAATTCAAAGTGGGGGAGGGGTGCGGGATGTGTATAACATAAGTGGTCACAGGCCTTTCCGACAACATTTCACATGAGGGGTATCGGGCAAATTTAGAAAAGTGTCCCCGTGTGGGGGGAGGGACATCGGATGTTTATAACATGTACAAGTGGTCACAGGCCTTTCCAACGATATATCACATGAAAGGTCTCGGCTAAATTTATAAAAATGCTCCCCGTGGGGGCAAAGTTGCGTGGAAAGGCCACGGGAGTTGCATAACATGAGTAAGTGGTCACAGGCCTTTCCAACGGTATATCACATGAAAGGTCTCGGCTAAATTTATAAAAATGATATGTCCCGTGGGGGCAAAGTTACGGGGGAAGGCCGCGGGAGTTGCATAACATGCGTAAGTGGTCACAGGCCTTTCCAACAATGTGTCACATGAAGGGTCTCGGCTAAATTTGGTAAAGTGTCCCCGTGGGAGGGGGGGAGGTGCATAACATCAATAAGTAATCATAGACCTTTCGAACGATATGTCGCATGAGGGGTCTTGGCTAAATTTAGAAAAGTGTCCCCTTGGGGGCAAAGTGGGGGGAGGTGCATATAATATGAATGAGTGGTCACAGGCCTTTCCAACAATATATATGTAACATAGGGGTGTCAGCAAAATTTAGAAAAATACCCGGTGGCAAAGTGGGGAAAGGGGCACAGTAGATGCTTAATATGAATAAGTCGTCACAGTACTTCCCAATTATATATCTCATGAGGAGTGTCGGTAAAAGTTAAGAAAGCGCTCCCCCCCAGAGGGCCAACTACCGGATATTTACCGAATGGCTCCGTAAAAAAATCCGATCTAAAATGATGAAAATGCAAAAAAGTTTGAAAACTACCCCCCGCACCCCCCCCCCACAGTGGGGGGCAAAATTGGCGAAAGTTTCATAATATGAAAGATTTATCCGAGAGCTTTCCGATGATATATCACATGACTGGTTCAAAAAAAGTTTGAAAATTGCTCCCTCGTAGGTCCACTCTTTCGCCCCGGAATTCACGCAGCCCCGACTATCAAAATTTTTATGTTTAATAAATAATATTTATTGGAAGGCTCCATAAAAAAAAAAAAAAAAAATCCACATCTAAACTGATATTTATTATAGAAATCGCTACGGTTTTAATAATTTGTTCGACCCCCTCCCCACCCTCATAATTCAATTTCGGGGGAAGAAAGGTTCATAATATGAAAGAGTGGTCAAAGGGCTTTTCGATTATATGCCACAGGAAGGATTCGGTAAAATTTTTTTAAAAGCACCCCGCGTGGGTCCACTCTTACGCCTCCCGAATTCACCCGACCACCTTCCTCTTTGAAAGTTTTATATTTAATAAATAATATTTATCGGAGGGCTCCAGGTATGTAACATCTTGGTAGGGCTAAAATAAGAGAAACTTTGAAAATTAGGGCTCCATTTCATAGCTCATTGCCATGCCTCTTTCTCTATCTCGTCCCTTGGTACTTTTCGATAAATCTTCTCACATCTCTTCCCTGCCAAGGACGAGAAATTGATTTCTCGTTCTCGGCTAACGTGTGAAAAGAAAATTATCGAGAACAACATTCCGAGAAGCGAAGAAAATTGATTTCTCATTCTCGGCCAACATATGAAATGTTGAGAAGCGCGAGAGAAATCATCGAGATGCTTCTCATCGAAAAATGTTGAAAAGCGCGAGAGAAATCATCGAGATGAGATTTGCCGAAAGGTGAGATAGAAATGAAGCTTTCAGAGTCAAACTTACCGCATTTCTGGTTTAAGTCATAATTTCTGAAAGGAGTCCACCTGCTTATCCAAGCTCTTTTTGTCATTAACCGATATGGGTTAGGAGGCATAGTGGTTTATGTATTCAGTTCTGTATGTCAGTTCTGTCTAGTTTCAATGTTTACTGTTGAATTTAGTGTCATTTTGCCCCGAATTTTCAATGTTTCTCTTAATTTAGCCCTGTCAAGCTGCCCAATACCTGGAGCTCTCAGATAAATATTATTTATGAAATATAAATATTTCAAAGAGGAAGGCGAGTGAATTCTGGGAGCACGAGAGTGGACAGATGGGGTGGGGGATTAATTTTCAAACTTTTACCGAACCTCTCCTGTGACATATCATCGGTAAGTCTTTTGACCGCTCTTTCATATTATGAACCTTTCTCCTCCCGGAGTTGAGTTCCGGGAGAGGGAGCGGTGTGAGGGTGAATTTTTTAAATTGTAGCGATTTCTACATTAAATATCATTTTAGATGTGTTTTTTTTTTTATGGAGCCTTCCGGTAAATATTATTTATTAAACATAAAAATTTAAAAGTAGGGGCTGCGTGATTTCCGGGTTTATTCTGGGAAGAAAGAGTGAACCCACGTGGGATGGGTTTTTTCGACCCATCATGTGATATATCATCGGAAATTTTTCGGACCGCTCTTTCATATTATGAACCTTTCTTCCCGCTCCCTAGTTTGGCGCCTCTCCGATAAATAATTTATAATATATGAAAATTTCAATGAGGGAGTTGGGCAGGGTGTATTCCGGGGGGCACGATAGTTGGAATCCTGGGGGAGAGGGGTACTCTTTTCTATCTTTTGCCGACACCCCTCATGCGATATATCATTGGGAAGCTCTGTGACTACTATTTCATTTTATATATCTACCGCGCCCCTCCCCCTACTTTGCCCCCCCCGCTGGGCACTTTTCTAAATTTAGCTGATACTCCTCATGTGATATATCGTTGGAAAGCCCTGTGACCACTTATTCATATGCGCATTCCTTGCACCTCCTCCCCACTTTGCTCCCCGCGGGGGTTCGTTTAACGTATTTCAGTAGAAGGTTTTCTAATGGGGAAATTATAGATCTGATCTCAAATGACGTAGAAAAATCAATAAAAAATATTGATCCCATTTATCATCCTTTTAGTTCATATCTTTGCCACTAGGGGGGCTTTTGATTCTCATTTCTTTGGCCATTTTTGTGTTAATTGCCGAAAAATTCTAATTTTTATCCTTAAACTCCTCTTACCGCTTCATACCTACTTGTGTTTTTTCAACCAGGGGGCGCCGTCACATAACTTTTCCACTCTTCTGGCTCCATTATAGCCTCCTTTTGGTTTGTTGTTTTTTAATACCATCTGTTTTCAGTTACCATATATTTAATAAAATCTGCCTTATAAATATGAAAAACACAATGATTTTAATAATCGATTGTACATTCTCGAAAGTAATCGATGACTGTATCGATTGCGTTTTTTACGATGGCGGTTTTTTCGATTGGTAAATTTTCGAGAATCGTCCATCACTAGTAAAGGTTTTTGTCTGTGGTTTAGAGTTCAGTTTTACTTCATCGATATTCTTACAAATGTTAATACAATTTATAATAAATAATGGTGCCGGAGCCTCCGGTCCGGAGGTATTTTTTGAAGGGAGATACCGTTTTGATCACAAAATAATGTACCTTGTGAAATTACATCTCTGCCGATAATAAAGGGAATTGTCATGCGTGAAAAATTTATAACATAAGCTGCAGTATGAAACTCATGTTCGTCCATGTGTATTTATTTAGGTGGACGCCCCCCCCCCCCCTTACTGACATCAGTAACTGACACTTCAGCAAAAATCTAATTAAAATAAACATTTTCTTATAAATTCTGCAAAGTAATATCATCTGGTGCTAAATTATTTCTTCACTGTTATAAATTATGTACAGCTCATATTGAAAAAATTAGAATAATTACTTTTTTTTTTACAAATTGAAAATATCGTTTGGTAATTTAATGTCTTTTAATGCAAATATGCAAACGGTATTTTTATTAAGAACTTATAGTTGATTAAACTTATTTATTATCTTAAAATTGATATCATTTTTGAAAAGATTAATTGAAAAAAAAAATTATTTTGGAAAAGACAAAATATTCGAATATTTATTCAAGTGGTTCAAAATATAAGAATATTTCACATTAATTCTTCTTTAATTATCATCAATTTTCGCTTTTTCGCCTTAAAATGGGTCGTCTGAGTGATATTCCTGGACCCTGGCCCTGTTGAACTTCGTATGGTTGATTTGTATCGGCACGGTAAAAATCAATGTTATATAGCGGATTATTTACATTGTTCGCAATCAAGCGTTAGTAAAATACCAACACAATATTTAAAAAAAATGGAAAATTTCAAAATAATCGCTGAAAATCAAAAATATCTGCTAGAGATGAGGATGACAGGAAACTGAAGCGTATAGTTAAGAAAAACCGCTTTAAAAGTGTGCGATTCTTGCACCGAAAAATGGAAAGAAGAAGGAGTTGAAGTTTCTACATCGACAAGATTAAGACGTCTCCATAAATTTAAGTTTGAATCTCGTGTACAGAAAATAAAACCTCTTATGACTCATGGGCGTAACCAAGGGGGTTCACCCCCCCCCCCTCCCCCCGCTCGCGCAGACGCAAACAAAATTATTTAAAAAAAATTGGAATCTACCTACAAAAGAAAGAAGAAGAAAGGAAAGCAAAGTTCGTTCAATTATTCAGCAAATTAGTAAACTAACAACTTAAGTTTTGAAATGTGATAAAAGAAGAGAGCCAAGTTCTTTTTCTTTTCTTTATTTCAGAAAATTATTTTGTCCATCGTTTTTAAAACTAGAATATTTACTAGTATCTGTATTATTAGTAGTAAAAAAATAATAAAAAAAAAAAACTTTTATAATACCACTTTGAAATCTCTTGTTTATGGGAGTTTCTTTTAAACACCGTTCTTTGTATTGCATGTTTCTGCAATTCCATGAGAAAGTAATGTAAGTTCCCGACGAGGATGGAAACTATTTGTCTCTTTGCTTTCGTAGTCTTAAGTCTAGAAAGAAGAAGACAAATTTGTCTTGAAAGGGAATGCAGTTGTAAAACAATAATTCCAGATGGCAGGGGAAAGGGGATGTCCTGGGTGCCCCCTCCCCCTTCCCCGTTCACACAAACACACGTAGATTTATAAGAAAACCGACATCCGCGCTCAGAAAAAAAAAATATCTGAAGAAAGAAAAACAAAGAATCAAATCAGCGCCGGACAAAGAATACAATTAATCAATCTATTTGCATTATTACTTTTCCTGAACGAAATAGTATAAGTTCTTGAGTATGACCATAGAATGCTTTTAGAAAACACATCACATTAAATTTACTGATCTGCTGTGCTTTCAAATGCTGATATGTTTTGCTAATATGTCTCCCAAACTGACCCAATTGGTCTAGAAAAACTCATGTTTATTTCCCCAGGACCTAGGACGGTTGAGATCACATGATCTGACGCCATAAAATCCGCCCTAACAAACAAAATCTTTCTCGACCGGTACTAAAGTCAGCCATAATCAGCTCAGTTAGTACCTCCTACCGTACTTTTTACAAAGAACAGTGAACCTGAGTGACGCCATTTAAGTAATGTGTTGCATAGGAATTGTAGCAAGGCAATTGCTTTGGATGGCCTATCACGAAGGATGGTTAAAAAAAAAAAAAAGATTCCGGTCGGTCTTTAGCGGTGATATCCAAAGATGTTTGCTTTAGAAAATTTCAGTAAAAAAGAGGATATAGAGAACATTTTTTTGTACATAAAGAATCAAAACAAAATTGGTAGCGACAGATGGTCCACGCAGGGCTTAATTTCTAACAAAAGAAGTACCGGAGCCCTAATATTCTGCAGTACTAACAAGCGTAATATGCCCCGTCACTCCGATCTGCATATTTATATTTCATATATTATTTGCACAATTTACTGCATTTTTTTTTTATTTAGCAAAATAAAAAAATTAAATATATCTATCAGCATTAGCATATACTTAGCTGTCAACTATTCTACTTTTTAACCGGCTTCAAAAAGAAGGAGGCTATCAATTCGACCTGTATGTATGTTTTGGCCATGTTCACGCATAACTTTCTTAAATATGAACCGATTTTGATAATTTTTTTTTTGTTTGAAAGTGTAAGTCACCCATTTGGTCCCATTCCAATTTCATCAAATTCTGATGATTAGAACATTTTTTTAAAAAATAAAAACTTTAAAATTCAAATATTTTTTAAAGCAGTCGCCCATATATAAGCACTCATCTTTCATACTGTTACTCTTACAGAGATACGAGATATTTCAAAGTGCGAAAACTTAGCTGGACAAGGGCCGAGATCCAGATAGATTTTTTGTTGGTAGTGAAACGAGATTGACCGATCAGAATCCAAAAGTTTTGCGAACTTTTCGCTGTTTGCAAAAATGCAGCCTTCTGATTGGTCGATCTCGTTTCGCTAAGAGTGAAAAATCTATCTGGATCCCAGGTAGCACAAAGATATCGGCCAATATCTCATTTGATATTGGCCGATATCAAAATGTAATATTGGCCAACATTAAATGACCCCTACCCCCCTAAAAAGATATTCCACGAATATTATTTTTTGATATTTGACAATGTTGGCCAATATTTCCCAACATCTCTGAATATCAATTTGTGACATTAAGCGATATCTTTGTCTGTTATTGCTGAATATCGTTATTTGACATTGAGTGATATATTTTTTCAATATTCCAGAATAACATTTTTAAATATTAAATTATAACTTTTTAGACATTAACTTCTCTTTTAAACCCCAACAACTGCGATTTACAAATGTGGTGAACGTATTCTTCTCACTGAGCTGGAAGTTGATGCTCAAAGAGATTTTTAGTCTTATTAAAGAAGATTATATTTTAATTATCTCATACTTTTTCAATCACAACCGACTTTTTTTTTTTTTTACATTTTTTTAACATATATTTATTTAAATATCACTTTTTATTATTAAGTTTGTTAGACATTTAAAAAGAAGTTATGTTGAAAACTAATGACCTACTTTTGAAACTAAACTTGTATTTTTTCTATAATAAAAAATAAAATTATTTTAAAAGTCTGAAATTCGAGAGCATTTTTAAAAGATAAACATAGTATCCATTAAAAAATACATATTTTGATCTCTTTTTTATTGAAAAACTGTGTAATGAAAAAAGCATCTTTCGTTTTCTATAAAACTGACAATTGTTATATTTTTATTTTAAATACAAATAATTCTAGAGCAATAAGTACAGGTTTCCTTATTAAGTTTTTATTAGCACTATCAACAGATTTTAATATGAAAGGCTTAATCTTGAGAAATTTTTCTATTTTGCAGTCTCTATAAATTTCTATATAAATTGTACTACAGAAAATTTTCCATACTAATCTCAATAGATTTCTGTGTATTTTTTTTTTTCAAATATATACATATGTATAAATAACTATGGATTTATAAAGAAATTTTTTATATAACGCAAATTTCCTGGCCAACGAAAACTATAAAAATTCAGAACTTTCCATTCACTTTGGTCAAGATTACAATTAACTTCGTCAGATATGCTAATTGTCGACAGATATCTTGAAATGTCTGAAAAATGATATTGTTTTTACGAATGTCGACAGATATCTCTGAATGTTGGAATACTAATATCATTTTTAAGACATTGGCCAATGTAAATAAAATATCAAAAATAAGGCATTAAAAATACAAGTTTTCTAAAAATAGTAAAATTGTTAAATTTTATTGTTTAGAATACTATTTACGTATTATAATGTTATAAGTAATGCAAAAAATTCGTTTGAATACTTTCTTTTAAAAACTAATTTTAAGTTACATCTGTGAATATCGGCAGATATTGTAAATTTGACGTCTGACATTCAGTGACTTTCGAGATATTGGGCAATATTGATCGGGACATTGGCCGATATCTGTGTGCTACCTGGGATCCCGGCCTTTCTGTCATCCACCAAACCGGAAGGCCCAAAAAGACACAAACCGATATCGGAAGTCGGTGTCGAAAAGTTGAAAATCAACCTTTAAAGTTTCTCATGTATCAGAGCCATGGAGGAATGAAGACTAAAGGAGGCGACATAAATGACGTCAAATGAAGCTGTTCCTATCCCCCTGCTTCCGCCATGCGGTTGCGCTATGAACCAGTTCTTCTCGCTGCGCAAATCAACTACGGAAAAGTCGAATATGGCGGACGCTGGAGAGGGGGGAAAGAACCCGTCTTTTAGCTTCCAAACTCTCCACGGGGCTAGGTTGATATGTCGTCTCCTTTTAATATTTATAGCTCCATGATCAGAGCACAAATACAACGCCTAGAATAAATAGTGTGGAAATCTGCTATCCAAATGTATCCCTTAGATGTGCAATGATGCTGTAATCCAATGAGCCGATCGCAGCGACATCTGCATTATATTTTCAAATTTCAGTGTAAACATTGCATTATAACAACGTCTAGATCAAATGGTCTTGGAGTTTTAGAAAATATCATCAGATGTCGCTCCGATCGACTCTTTGGATTTTAGCATCGTTTTACATTTAAGGGATACAATGTTTTAGTACTTTCTAAGTACTACTGCTACAGTTTAGCGCATAGAATACAGAGTGTGGAAATTGGCTATCCTTGTAATACTTAAAAAAGTGCAAAAATATTCTATCCCTTAAATTTGCAACTATGGTGCTGAAATATACAGATCGCAGCGAGATCTGCAGGATATTTTCTACAACTGCAAGTTATTGCTAGTCTACACTGTTAAAAATATCGTGAAAAATTACCTCTGTTTTTAAAGGCTATCTATTTTCTGACGAATGAGAATGCAGCATAAAAATCTATGGAGCGTTCTCATTGGTCAGAAAATAGATAGACAGAGGTAATTTTTCACGATATTTTTAACAGTGTATGCAATGTACACTGTTAAAAATATGCAGCATTTGCTGCATACTCACTCCACCAATTTTATAGAATGTTTCTGTTCTGACCAATGAGAATGCCCCATAATATAGTCAAGTTACAGTTTCCTGTAAAAGGGATGGAGTGACGATGCAGCAAATGCCCCAGATTTTTAACAGTGTAATACGAAAATCCCATAGATGTCGCTGCGATCGACACTTGAGATTTTAGATGTATCGTCGCACATTTAAGGGCTACAAATTTTTAGCGTTGTTTGGATAGCATATTTCCACACTAGGTATTCTAGACGCTGTACAGTCGGACGATTTAATCTTCGAGCACTCTGACCCCCGCGGGTTTTTTCCGAATCCGAAAAAGAAGCGAAAACGGGGAAGGAAAAGACAACGACGAAGGGTCCGAGATCGTCCGCACGGGGAACGCGTAAAAATTAAACTCTCGACAGTCGAATCACGGGTCGGGGAAAAATAATTCGCGGGGGGAGAGGGGGACGGGGAAACGAAAAATCAACGACGAACGGTTCGAGAAACAAAACACCATCGGGTAAAAATCTAGTTTCTTTCGCGTCAGAGTAAAAGTTTTTCGATTCATCAATATCGGTACAGGACGCGTCTCGAAGAAACGGGCCAGAGGCGGCCCGTTTTCCCTTCCCCATCCGAAACAGAAAAAGGGAAAGAAAAACATTTCTCTCAACACGACTACCATCTCAAAGCCAACGAACAATTTTAAATTTTAAATTTCCTCCGTCGATTTCATCGAATCCCATAATAAATTCTACCAACCAGTCACCCTCATCAACAAACTCCCCAGTTCCGTTTCGAGAAGAAAAACCGAGACAATCGAAAGCAGTTCCACCGAATCATCCAGATCGCGCATTGCAAAGCCAATGAACAATTTTAAATTTCTAAATTTCCTCCATTAATTTCATCGAATCGCAAAGATCAAACTTCCGAAGAAAAACCGAGACCATCGAAAGCAGTTCCACCGAATCATCCACAGATCGCGCATTCCAAAGCCAATGAACAATTTTAAATTTCTAAATTTCCTCCATCGATTTCATCGAATCCTATCCGGAATCAAATAGCAAAGATCAAACTTCCGAAGGAAAACCGAGACCATCGAAAGCAGTTCCACCGAATCATCCACAGATCGCGCATTCCAAAGCCAATGAACAATTTTAAATTTCTAAATTTCCTCTATCGATTTCATCGAATCCTATCCGGAATCAAATAGCAAAGATCAAACTTCCGAAGGAAAACAGTTTAAAAATCGAAAGCAGTTCCACCGAATCATCCACAGATCGCGCGTTCCAAGGCCAATGAACAATTTTAAATTTCTAAATTTCCTCCATTAATTTCATCGAATCGCAAAGATCAAACTTCCGAAGAAAAACCGAGACCATCGAAAGCAGTTCCACCGAATCATCCAGATCGCGCGTTCCAAGGCCAATGAACAATTTTAAATTTCTAAATTTCCTCCATTAATTTCATCGAATCGCAAAGATCAAACTTCCGAAGGAAAACAGTTTAAAAATCGAAAGCAGTTCCACCGAATCATCCACAGATCGCGCATTCCAAAGCGGAAAGAAACAAAAACAGACGACAAAACATTACAGGATAAAATTCCGTTTATTACTCGTTTCGAGAAGAAAAATACACGAGCGAAACTTTTGCGTTTCGTCAATATCGGCAAACGAAGCGTCGCAAAAAAATGGGCCAGAGACGGGTATAAACCCGCCTCTGACCCATTTTTTCACTTTCACCTCTAACAATTTTTCGCATTCTTTCTTTTTCGAACGGGGGGAAACATCAGGCGAAAAAGTCTCCTCGTTTCGAGAAGAAAAATACACGAGTGAAACTTTTACGTTTCGTCAATATTGGCAAACGAAGCGTCGCAAAAAAATGGGCCAGAGGCGGGTATAAACCCGCCTCTGACCCATTTTTTCACTTTCACCTCTAACAATTTTTCTCACCCGTTCGAAAAAGAAAGGGGGAAAACATCAGGTGAAACAAAGTCCATCACACAGTTTTTTTTTCGAACAGTTCTTCGAAACGTCGAGTGGAAAAAATGTCTCTCACACAGTTTTTTTTTCGAACAGTTCTTCGAAACATCGAGTGGAAAAATGTCCATCACACAAAGTTTTTTTTTCGAACAGTTCTTCGAAACATCGAGTGGAAAAATGTCCATCACACAAAGTTTTTCTCGTACTGCTCTTTGAATTTCAGGAAGCTTTTTCCTTTCAGATTAAAAATGTACTTGTAATCCTCCGCATCCGGCGAGAGAATCAGGATAGAATCCGAGTCGAAAGTGAACTTGGAAGGCTCGAATTTCTTAACGTGTTTCCGAAGATCTCTAGTTTTCTGAAAGGGTATTTTGAAAACCTCGTCTTTTTTCGACCGGGCGGGGGCAATCTCCATGGCTCGAAACACTTTCCTTTCCTCTTTCTTCGTCCGAGGAATTCGAAGATTTTTCCGCTTCGGCTCCGCAGCTTTCGAAACCATCTTTTCGCGAGAAATCGGTTTCGATTTCTCTTCGGGAACCGGCGTTCTCTTCGGGATCTTAAACTGTTTCAACCCCTCTCGAATTTTAGCTCTGGAGGCCTCCACGGCTTCGAAAAATTTCCTTTTCCGAAAATCTTCGGCAGGAACAGGTTCTTTCTCTCGGGGCGGCTCTGGTTTCACGGGAATTTCGGCGGGAACAGGCTTTTTCAGTTTCTCGTTCACGGGCTCGGGTTTCGCAGGAACTGGTTTTTTCAGTTTCTCGTTCACGGGCTCGGGTTTCACAGGAATTTCTGCAGGAACAGTTTTTTTCAGTTTCTTGTTCACGGGCTCTGGTTTCACAGGAATTTCGGCAGGAACAGTCTTTTTTTCTCGGGGCGGCTCGGATTTCACAGGAACTGGTTTTTTTTCTATCGGCGGCGAGAAAACGAGAGCCTTCTTCGATTCTTCCGGGGCGAGATTTTCCGGCACCGGAGGCAAGAAAACGGGAGAGAATTTTTCAGGCTCGGGCATCGGTGCAGGCGGCGGCAAGAAAACGGATTCGTCCAGGGCGAAAACCTCCAAAAACTTTTCCTCTCCGGACGAAACCGGCATCGGATCCGGCGGGCAAGGACGATCTTCTTCGTAAGTGACGAGCGGGGTGTGCAGTACCATGCGGTACGGATCGTAGACTCCGTTCCGGTCGGAACACTGTTCGTCACACCATTCCATCAGTCCTTCCAGGTCTTCGAAATTCAGAGCCATCTCGTCCGAGAAAATCGATCCGATTCGACAGCACTCTGGCAACGAGTAAATGAAATTTAAAATCCAACAGCACTCTGGCAACGAGTAAATGAAACGTAATCCAACGGGACTCTGGCAAACGAGCAAAGAAAAATCAGCGGAGCAACAGCAACAGCGACAGCGCGCTACGAAAACTCAGGAGGGTATGATTTCGATCAGAATATCTTCGCCTTTTTATACAGAACATCGAGGTCGCGCGTTTCCCGCGGCCCCGACCGGTTCTGAGAACGACAGGAAATCCCCAGCCGAAATTATCCGAAGGTTTCCTCCGGGCAGATAAAAAAAGCCCCCGGGGAAGGACGTTGCGCAATCCGGTTCGCAGAAGAAAACAAATCTTTCCGGGTCGCCGCACCCGTTCCGAGAAAAAAGGGTAAACACGCGTTCGTCTTCCCACGATTTCCTTTCGGTCGCGGGATGTTGCGCAACTCGATACGCGGAACGACAGGAAACGCCGGAACAAAAGCGGCCTGTTATCGCGGGAAGTTGCGCAACCGGATTCCAGAAAAACGAGGCCACGCGTGTTTTTTTCATCCGCGTTTCGCACGACCGCGACCGACCGAGGTCACGGGAAGTTGCGTAATCGATTCGGCCGAAACGGCGACAGGAAGTCGTAGAACGAATTCGGCCGAGATTCGAAAACTACCGCATCGAAAAATATATTTAATTTTTTTCACGAGTCGTAGTATTGATATTTTCCCAACCATGAAAAAAAAAAAAAAAAAAAAAAAAAAAAAAAAAAAAAAAAATTTTTTTTTTTTTTTTTTTTTTTTTTTTTTTTTTTTTTTTTTTTTTTTTAGTATTGAGATTTTTATATAATTTAGATTTTTGAATCTTGATCAGATTTATGCTAGCGTTCTGAACTTGTAAAATATTTTAGTTTTTTCAGCTTTTTGATAAACCGTGTTGTTTTTGCACGCGACAGTCATTAATATTCTCGGAAATCGATTTTCTTGGATATTTTCTTTCCGTTCGAAAGGGTAAATATTTCTCTCCGAGCTGGATTCTTGCACTTTATTATATAAGATACAGTTCGACAGTTATAACTTTTTTCAGCTTTTTGATAAACCGTGTTGTTTTTTGCACGCGACAGTCAATAACATTCTCGGAAATCGATTTTCTTGGATATTTTCTTTCCGTTCGTTTTTTTTTTAAGATGGAGGTTTGTGTCTTTTACGCTTTTGAATCTTAGTTAAATTTATCGTAGCATTCTGGACTTGTAAAATATTTCAATCTTGTTTCGCGTTCTGAACTTGTAAAAATTTTCGAACAAATTTCCTAGTCATAGAAACCATGCATGAAAAAAAAAAAAAAAAAAAAAAAAAAAAAAAAAAAAAAAAAAAAAAAAAAATTTTTTTTTTTTTTTTTTTTTTTTTTTTTTTTTTTTTTACATTATAGAGTTTTATGTAAGCAGGAAAACTTGTGAAAAAATAACGGAGAAACTGGTGTATACGAAAACAGTCGGATAACGGAAAAAGTAAAGTTATTTGTTAGACTAGAGAAAAAGCCAAGTGTCACGCGGCACAGTATCATCAAATACGTCACCATAACACTTTGTTTCGAAACGTACAAGTTTTATTCTGAAGAATTTTTCAATATTGGTTGTATATTTAACGCAAAAAACGGGTCGAACGAGGCCTGTGAGGAAAGATACGTATCTTTCCTCACAGGCCTCGTTCGACCCGTTTTTTTTTTTTTTTTTTTTTTTTTTTTTTTTTTTTTTTTTTTCAAGTTTACAAGTATCACAAATATTTTTACAAGAGTTTTTTTTACAACACAGAAGGACACAGATCATAATTCATGGCGGGAGAAGAATTGTACAAGTCGGAAATGATGCTGTCCAGGGCGACGTCTTCTTTCGGATCGAAGGGCATGTCCAACATGGCATCCAGATCCAATTCTTTTTCTGGAGAATCGGATCGGTCGACCCGGGGGCAGTCTGCGAAATTCTCGGGATTCGAAACGTCAGAGTTTTCCGAATCGGGCGTTTCTGGATTCGAACCGTCGGAGTTTTCGGGCATTTCTCCCGTCAGATCCACGCATTCCGCGTTCCGGCGGATCGTCAAGTCCAAGGGTTCCGGATCCGGTTCTTCGCTGCGAAAAACCACCGCTTTCGGATCGTCCAAGACCTTCGAGTTCAAGATCTGGTAATTCTTCACGAAATCCGGAGAAGCCGTGACCACGCGCCTTTCCAGAATCGGCGGATTGGGAATCAGCCAGTACGTGATCTGTTGCTGCGGCGCTTCTGGCATTTGCTGTGGCGCTTCTTCGACTCGCGGTTCTTCGGGCACGAAAAACTCGTCGAAATCGCTTTCCGCTTCGGTCCTGGCCCGCTTTTGCCGCTGAAAGTAAGACGAAGTGGAAGGTTGCGGTGGAAAGTAAGGAGAAGTCACGGGTCGCTGTTCGAAATACGAAGAAGCCGAAGAAGGGCCGGGCTGCAGTTCGACATACGAAGAAGCCGAAGAAGGGCCGGGCTGCGGTTCGAAATACGAAAAAGTACTAGATTCCGATCGCGGCAGAGGCGGCGGCATGGCGGCCCGATCTTCGTCTTCGTCCCTTTCGTCGTCGATGTACGGGGTCTGGGGTGGAAAATCCATCGAACATTCCAGTCTGGTGATTCGCTGGGCCACGGGATCGGTCGTCCGGAAAGGAATCGGAAAATCGCTCGCCAACAGATCCAGAGAGAAAAAATTCTTCTGAGTCGTGAAAAGCATGTACGTGGTTCCAGGGGGAACGGCGTAAGCGCCGTCGGCCAGCAAAATTCTCCTGTCGAAGAGATGGACGTTGTCGTAATGAAACAGTTTGTCTTCGCGGCTCAGTTCTTTTCTCCCCATCGTTCTCGGAAGCAGATAAAACAGCAAGGGCACGTTCAGGGTCTGGATCAGATGGATCGTGCCTTCCGTCACGGTTCTCAGGCCGAACGTGAAATAAGCTTTCACGAGAAACTGATTTTCCATCTTGAAGCTCATCCTCACGTCCGCGTTCTTCCGAAACTCCTGCCTCGGGTTTCTCCTGTACCTGGTGGCGATCAGGGACCAGTCTATGCTCTCGGGGTGAAACGAGTCGAATCTCTGGCATTCTTTTCCCATGTACTGCACGCTGGACATGTTTCCGTCGTGGCCTACGTGCTTGCAGAAATATATCTTGCGGTCTTCGTTCATGAACGGGACGAAAACCTTCACGTCCTTATTGGAAGTCCAGCACTTGAAGTTTTTTTCGGGATACTGGAGTCTGTAGACAGACGTAGACGGGCGTTTGGGGAACACGTCCGTTCCCTTGAAAGATTTCTTGGTGTTCATGGCTTTTCGAAAAACACGAAGGAAAAATGAAACGATCGGCGGTCGGGCACGCAGGTCTCGATGAAGAATCGAAATGATGCTTTCGGCCCGAAGCTCTGGCTTTTATACGCTCGGGCCGCGGGAAGTTGCGCAACCGGATTTCCAGAACGATCAGAAGGAAAGACAGAAATAAACGAGGTCGTCCGGTCGCGCGACGCCTGTCTGATTCGTCGCTTCGAGGAAAAGACGGCATAACATCCGGTGACCTCGACGAAAATATCTCATCGAGTTCGAAAGCGTAAAAGATGTAAATCTCCAACCTCGAAAAAAAAAAAAAAAAAAAAAAAAAAAAAAAAAAAAAAAAAAAATTTTTTTTTTTTCGCGTTGTCTTGTTTCGCGTTCTGAACTTGTAAAAATTTTCGAACAAATTTCCTAGTCATAGAAACCATGCATGAAAAAAAAAAAAAAAAAAAAAAAAAAAAAAAAAAAAAAATTTTTTTTTTTTTTTTTTTTTTTTTTTTTTTTTTTTCATGCATGGTTTCTATGACTAGGAAATTTGTTCGAAAATTTTTACAAGTTCAGAACGCGAAACAAGATTGAAATATTTTACAAGTCCAGAACGCGAAACAAGATTGAAATATTTTACAAGTCCAGAACGCGAAACAAGATTGAAATATTTTACAAGTCCAGAACGCGAAACAAGATTGAATTTTTTTACAAGTCCAGAACGCGAAACAAGATTGAATTTTTTTACAAGTCCAGAACGCGAAACAAGATTGAAATATTTTACAAGTCCAGAACGCGAAACAAGATTGAAATATTTTACAAGTCCAGAACGCTACGATAAATTTAACTAAGATTCAAAAGCGTAAAAGATATAAATATCCAACCTCAAAAAAAAAAAAAAAAAAAAAAAAAAAAAAAAAAAAAAAAAAAATTTTTTTTTTTTTTTTTTTTTTTTTTTTTTTTTTTTTTTTTTTTTCAAGGATGGAGGTTTGTATCTTTTACGCTTTCGAACTCGTGTCGGATTTATTCCAGAACTTCCGGTCGGTAGCGACAAGCCGTCGGGGTCACGGGAAGTTGCGCAATCTTTTTCCTCGAAGCGACGAATACGGAAGGCGCGACCGGACACGTTTTTATTTTTATCTCGCGCGGAAATCACGCGGCCCGGTGTTTTTCCCGCGAACGCGCCTTTCCGGAACCGATCGAGGTCGATCGCGCGTATAAATGCGTGTCTCCGGGGGAAGGGAAAATCATTCTGAATTTCTGTTCTCGCCAGCGGACACGTCGAAAATTTTCTCTCCGCATCACTCTGCTGTCTTTTCTCGAAAAACAAGCCGCCATGAGCCTGTCCGAAGTGTGCATGGTCTTGGACCTCGACGGATTTCGCATCGACAAGAAATTTCGGGCCCGCGAGATGGGATTCGCTTCGCTGACCAGAAACGACTGTCGTTGTTTCAGGTTCCGGCTGGACCATCTGACCCCGACCCCAAAAGAATGGCAGAGCGTCCGCTATTGCACCGACAGGATACACGGAATGTCGCTCCGGAGCCTGCCCGGAGAAACGGACCTGTTCGACGAAGATTTCCTGAAAATCCTCCTGCGCGTGGTGTACGAGGAAAACGCCACGGTGGAAAAGCGCCTGGTCGCGTATAAGGGGGGCCACGTCGAAAAGGACGTCTTGGAAGAACTGGGCATACCTTGCGTGAACCTGGAAAATTTCGGATGCCCGAAATTCGACGACTTGCTGCATCCCATGAAATCGGCGGTCAGAGACTGCGGACACCACGGAAAACTGAAAGGGAAAGGGGCCGCGGCTCACTGCGCTAAAGTCGAGTGTTTCTTCTTCGCCGAGTGGGCGAGAGACCGGCTGGAACGAGAGTGAAAAAAAAACTTTGAAAAAAAAGAAAAAAACGGGCCGAACGAGGCGCGAAGGGTGAAAAGACGCGAGTCTTTTCGACCCGGACGCGCTTCGTTCGGCCCGTTTTTTTAAATCGGAAGCATCGCCAATATTGAAAAATTCAGAACGATAAAACTCGCGTTTCGGAACCGAGCGCGGCGCAGTGTCGAAACTGTATTAAATATAAGACACAGGTCGATGACATTCTCGGATATCGATTTTCTTGGATATTTTCTTTCCGTTCGAAAGGGTAAATATTTCTTTCCGAGCTGGATTCTTGCACTTTTTTTACATTACGTGTTTGAAATAATTGTTATCGAAAATCTTTCGAAACATTTCACGAGTCCAGAACGCTACAATAAATTTAACCAAGATTCGAAAATCTAAATTATATAAAATTACAATATAGGATATTACAATATTACAATATAGGATAGAGATGATTTTTATAATAATAAAAAAAAATTATTTTCAGATTGAATCTTCCATGTTTGTATACGGGCTGACCATAGTGTCAAAATTGTATTGTCAACCTGTATTATATAAGATACAGGTCGACAGTCATAACTTTTTTCGGCTTTTTGATAAACCGTGTTGTTTTTTACAAACGACAGTCGATAATATTCTCGGATATCGATTTTCTTGGATATTTTCTTTCCGTTCGAAAGGGTAAATATTTCTTTCCGAGCTGGATTCTTGCACTTTTTTTACGTTACGTGTTTGAAATAATTGTTATTGAAAATCTTTCGAAACATTTCACGAGTCCAGAACGCTACAATAAATCTAACCAAGATTCGAAAATCTAAATTATATAAAAGGAAGGAAAAGTCTGTAACATAAAAAAAAAAAAAAAAAAAAAAAAAAAAAAAAAAAAAAATTTTTTTTTTTTTTTTTTTTTTTTTTTTTTTTTTTTTACAATATAGAATAGAGATGATTTGAAATCACGCGCAAGATCTTTTTTCGTCTCGAAAGGAAGTTCCGCATCCGTTCTTCGAGGTCACTGGAAACCGCCCAGTCTTTTCTCGGACGCGTGATTTCCTGGCACGCGCAAGATCTTTTTTCGTCTCGAAAGGAAGTTCCGCATCCGTTCTTCTAGGTCACGGGAAACCGCCCAGTCTTTTCTCGGACGCGTGATTTCCTGGCACGCGCGCAATCTTTTTCTGGCGAAACGGGATGTTGCGCACGCAATCTTTTCCGGCGAAACGGGATGTTGCGCAATCGATCGGGTATAAATGCGGGACTCTGGGCGAAAAGAAAATCATTCTGCCTGAGACTACCGTGCTGTCGAATCTCTGTCACTCTAGCCTTCGTTTTTTTGTCACTCTCGCCATGTTCTTCAACCTGTGCCACGATCGCCTGCCCGTTCCCATCCTGATAGTCGTGTCTTCCGACGGCCGGCCTTTCCTGAGGGCGATGGACGTGATCCGGATCCTGGGCCGCGAGAATCTCCGCCGGCCGGGCGAAAGACTCGCCGCGCTCAGAGTGCGGGACGTCGTCCGCAGGAAAACGGACTTGCCCCGTTCCGCGCTGAAAACCAGGATATTCTCCGTGGAAAAGACCCTGGATCTGCTCCGAGACTGCGGCGACAGATCCGCCCGCATGATCCGATTCTGGTTCCGGAATCCCGAAGTACCGAGGGTGTCCCTTCTCGAGCCCGTCAGGCCCTGCACGGACCGGAGAAAAGCCCAGGAAGTGAAGATCGGGGTCGAAGACTATCGGAACGCGCCCAGCTTCGAGGAATTCTTGGAGGAATTCTCGCGCGCGACCGCGGAGATGTACGAGACCGCGGCCAGGGATTTCGCGGCGAGAAACCTGGAGATTAGCCTGAGGAACGAGAGCCTGGAGAACATGAATCTGCCGGAGCCGCCCGAAAGCCTGCTGGTTCGTTTCGGCGAACGGACTTTCGAGTACAGACTGTCGTAATCTCTCTTCGAAAGAAAGAGAAAGAAAAAACGGGTCGAACGAGGCGCGCGTGTGGAGAGACTCTGAGTCTCTGTCCGTACGCGCCTCGTTCGGCCCGTTTTTTTGCGTCGGTAGCATCGCCATTATTGTAAAATACCGAAGAAAAAAATTCTTTATTTACGAGTGTTTGCGCTAAATTTTTCAGTTTTGATCTCGCGTCGCGGACTCGTAAAATATTTCGAAAAGTTTCTCCGAGCAATAAAAATTCTCTCGATCCTATAATGTACGCGTGATCCTGTAATAAACGCGAAACAAGATTGAAATATTTTACAAGTCCAGAATGCTACAATAAATTTAACTAAGATTCAAAAGTGTAAAGTATATAAATCTCCAACGTTAAAAAAAAAAAAAAAAAAAAAAAAAAAAAAAATTTTTTTTTTTTTTTTTTTTTTTTTTTTTTTTTTTTTTTTTACGTTATAGGATCCAGAGAATTTTATACATTTTCTTTTATACACTTTCTCGGATAAATATCTGTAAAATTTTACAAGTCCAGAACGCGAGATTAAATGTTGAAAATTTTACAAGTCCAGAACGCGAGATTAAATGTTGAAAATTTTACAAGTCCAGAACGCGAGATTAAATGTTGAAAATTTTACAAGTCCAGAACGCGAGATTAAATGTTGAAAATTTTACAAGTCCAGAACGCGAGATTAAATGTTGAAAATTTTACAAGTCCAGAACGCGAGATTAAATGTTGAAAATTTTACAAGTCCAGAACGCGAGATTAAATGTTGAAAATTTTACAAGTCCAGAACGCGAGATTAAATGTGGAAAATTTTACAAGTCCAGAACGCGAGATTAAATGTGAAAATTTTTACAAGTCCAGAACGCTAGATTAAATGTGAAAAATTTTACAAGTCCAGAACGCGAGATTAAATGTTTTTTTTTTTTTTTTTTTTTTTTTTTTTTTTTTTTTTTTTTTTTTACGTTATAGGATCGAGAGAATTTTTCCTTTCAATTACAGTTTTGAATTTTCACGTCTTTTATATTTTTCGATACAACTTTTTTATCGTATTTATTTGTCTTTTGAAAGTAATACGGTTGCGGGGGATCGATGTAGCCGCGTCTCAAACACTCTTCGTCGTCGGGAATTTCCGGTTCCCAATAATGTTCCGGTGTTTTCGGAGGTGATTTTCCTCTGTGTCTGGACACCCGATTCTTTCTTTCTTCCAATTCTCGATCGTTTAAATTCAGACATTCGTAATAATCGTTGCAGAGGGAACACGCGCGACCTCGATGACGTTTTCTTTCCGCGCGTTTACGAGACATTTTTCCGAAACAGTCGGGATTTTTCTTTTCGACGCGGTCGAAATCTTTGAGGTGTTTCGCCGTCTCCTCCGGGAATTTTTCGAACGGTGCGTCCATGCTGCGATCTCACCTTTTATAGGTTCGAGACGCGAAAGACGAATAAAGCGAGCGGTCGAGAATTTTCTATCGATACGAAACCCCAGGCTCAAAACGTTACGAAAGCTTATAAAAAATAAATACCCTTTTTTACTACTCGATCCCGCGTCGAATTTATAGGCAACAAAGTTTCCTCTAAATATAAATCCCATAACGTAAAAAAAAAAAAAAAAAAAAAAAAAAAAAAAAAATTTTTTTTTTTTTTTTTTTTTTTTTTTTTTTTTTTTACATTATAGGATCAAGAGTTTTTTTTTTTTTTTTTTTTTTTTTTTTTTTTTTTTTTACATTATAGGATCAAGAGTTTTTTTTTTTTTTTTTTTTTTTTTTTTTTTTTTTTTTTTTTTTTACTTTGATAAAATTTTTAAAAGTTAAGTTTAGAAATCTTTTTTTGACCCTGATCATATTTTTAAAAGTTAAGTTTTGGATTCTTTTTTGACCCTGATCATTTGTTGCCCTCCGTGGCGGGACTTTGGCGAACCCGACCAGCATTCGCTCGAGGTTCGAAGGAAACCACGGAAAACTTCGAACGGTCGGGATGAACGGACGATGTATGGCGGAATGATCGGACGGGGCTCGGGATTCGGGATTCGGGGCAGTGCACGAATGGACGATGGACGGTGGAATGATTGGACGGGATTCGGGATTCGGGGCAGTGCACGAATGGACGATGGACGGTGGAATAATTGGACGGGATTCTGGGCAGTGGACGAATGGACGAATGGACGATGGAATAATCGGACCGGGCTCGGGATTCGGGATGGTGAAATATTTGGACGGGGCGAATGGATGGTGGAACGATCGGATATGATGGGATGGGGCTCGCGATTTGGGATTTGGGATTTGGGATTCGGTACGGAACGACGAAATGATGGAATGATCGGACGGGAAATCGGATGATGAAATGATGAAACGATGGACGAGCTGAAAAAGAAGAGCTGAAAGAGAAAATCTGAAAGAGAAAATCTGAAAGAGAAAACCTGAAAAAGAAATCGAATCGATTCGAAAAAAACAGAGTTCCTAGAGCGTGTGAGAATAAAGTACGCGATCCGTCGAAGGAGAACCAGCGTTTTTTATTACCAGAAAAATTTTTTTCGCTCTGTTCCCGCCCGACGGATCTGTTTTCTGTCTGCGTGGGAAGAAAAAAATAAGGACTCGACTCGAGAAACAGACACGTACACGAGCGTTTGTAAAAAACTTTATTGAAAAAATAAAAATTTCACTCACCTCGTTTCCAGATTCCGCGGTGCGGTTCCCGTTTTCTCGCTCGTCGGCCCCGCGTTTTTCCACCGGCCATCGGCAGAACGAGTGATTCTCGGCGGAAAATTCAGTCATTCGAAAAGTCCCAGAGCCGCACATCGTAGCTCGTTCCGTTCGGGGTGCCTAAACGGTTTACGCGCAGATCGCCGCCACCTGCCGACCGATCTCGCATCGGCCAGCATCGTCCGAAGATTCATCTGCGTTACCGAGCAGGTGGACGGTTACTGCGGTTTACCGAACGGGAACGCCATCTTTACGCACCTCCTCGAGAAAAAGATAAAAAAACATAAAAAACGAAAAAACGCCGTCACAACTGGGATTGGATTCACCGCGGCTTCACGGAGGACAGCTCGACGGCAAATTTACTCCCGGACTTTTTCTGGCGCCGGGGGTGCGTGAAAAGATGTTCGCCGCGGACCGGTTCGCGTTTTCCTTCCCGATCCGAGAAGAAAAACGCGTCGATTGTCTCCGTCGACGCCGTCGGTATCTTTTCCACCGAACTGGAAAGTGTCTACCCGCCACGCCTTTCTGCGGTGCGTACCAGGTCAGACCACACGCAGCTGCAACGGGAATCGACCCGAAAATCGATTCTCGCTCCAGAGGCCACGCGAAATCTCCCGCAAGGGAAATTATATCGAGTGCTTTCCTTAAACGTTCGCCGGAGACAAAAGAAACCCTCCGAAAATCCGCGGCTTAGCGTCTGGGAACAGATCGTCGAGAAAATCCACGCTCGAGGGCCCGAACGGCTTCCGGCCGGCGTATAAAACGGGGACACCGAGAGAGAGAAGAACGGGAACCCGTTTCGAAAAAATTCTAGACCTTTCGAACCCCTGATCCACGAAAACACATCGCCGAATCGAACGAGCGATTCACCGACGCAGTCTCTGAAGGCATTGCACGTCTCTTCGCTCGAACGACGACGAAGGGCGGGTTCGATCGGTCGAAAAAAAAACATTTAAGAAAAATTCGAGATTCGGCCCGAGCCCCGATCCACGAAAACGCATCGTCGAATCGAACGAGCGATTCACCGACGCAGTCGCTGAAGGCATTGCACGTCTCCTCGCTCGCCCGAAGACGAAGGAATGGCTCGATGGGTCGAATCCAAAAAAAATAGTTAAGAAAACACTCCGACTCCGAGATCGAATTCGTCCGAGATGGCTCTTTCCTATCCGCGCGTTCGTCTCGGGAAAAAACTGTTTCTCGAGACGAACCGTGCCTCCCAAGACCAGCACCAAGGAAAGGACTTTTTGATTCGTGAAACTGGTTTTTGAGAACGCGCTAGAACCGCGCGTTTTTCGTTAAACACGCGCTCTGAAAAACTCGTCTTTTGCCGCAAGACCAGGATCAAACGGACTACCTGACTCGCGCCTGGTTTTTTTCGCTCGGTAATTGGCGGAACGCGCACTGACTCGAAGCGAATCCGACTCGGAGTGAAAAAAAAATGCCTGGGAAAAAACGAAAAGAATACTCACCCCTTTTTCCGGTCCGTCTGTCGAATCGGAATTCTGGCTGGCACGTCCTTCGAATCTGTTTCCTGGCTGGCACGTCCAAAGAATCGGAATCCTGGCTGGTACGTCCAAAGAATCGGAATCCTGGCTGGTACGTCC